>JAKSZU010000010.1:34212747-36817747 GCA_026018925.1 Tupaia tana | reverse complement strand
GTCATTCTTTATCTTTACAAAGTAATGTTTACAAAGTATTTCTAGAGTCCCATGTAACCTCAACATGGAGCAGTAGCTGGCATGTTCTATCCTCTTCTGTCCATTTATGCTATAGGGAGCAAAGTTAGGCTTATCCTCATTAGCATTCAGGGAAATTCAAGTTTAGATGAGGAAGCACTCATCAGGGTGCTCTCCATGACAGCCTTTGGGTTGACATTTGATATTATTCTCTGTCTCGTCCATGGTGATAGAACATTTCTCTGGACAATGATCCCACCAGCCCAAAGCCTATTTTGCAGTTCTCTTCGGTGAAGTTTGGTCATGTGGCTGAAGTTCTGCTCATGAGAGAGAAGGGGCTTGGGATTGGTCCAGTATAATACACTGGGTCGTGCCCTCTCCTTGCTTCTTCCGTTCCTCCACTTTGCTGCCTGGAGTGCAGATGCCACCTTCCCCTGGGGCTGGCAAAGTGGAACCAGGCAGGAGAGAGTGCCATCTCTGAGGACCCTGTATAGCAGAGTTGCAACACTGAGCCTGGACTACCTACCTCTGGACTTGAATAAATGCCTATGGTCATTAAGCCCCTGTTATTTTTGGTTTCCTGTCCTGGCCAAATTTGATTATAATCAATATATCAAGTGTTGGCAAGGTTGCAAAACAACAGGACTCTTTTGTGCTGCTGCTAGGTGTGTACGTTGATATCACTACTTTGGAGAGCAGTCAGCAGCAACTGGTGAAGTTGAAGAAGCACTGTATCTTTGTGCATCTAGTTTTGTCAATTGGTAGCAGAGACCCAGAGAGGCTTTATTACTCACATAACAGGATTTCCTGCCTAGAGCTGGTACAGCAGCTCCCTAATGTCAAAAAGTAGGCTGCTACCACCTTCTCCTTCTTTCTCCTTACCACCAGACTTTTGGTATCACAGTTGCAAGAGAGCTGTTTCACCTCTGGCAGCATAGCCAGGAGCCCACCTCTGGACCATCAGTGCTGGTAGAGAATGAGTTCCTATAGCACTACCATGGCAACTCTGTCTAGCATACCAGGGAGACAATTGGAGGAGGTAGGGGTGAGAACATGAATTTTTAGCAAAAGAGAGAATTGGTCAGATTCTCTCGTAGATGTTACTCTTATTTTCACATGACATAACCAAGAGAATTGGCAAGATTTGGCATTTTAAAAAAGAGAGAGGAAAAAAAGGAGAAAGCACATTTACTAAGTAGAAGTGAGGCAGGAGTGTGTCTCCAGGCCCAAAGAGAAAGGCCAGGTTTCAGGAGCAGCCTTTGGCCTCCCTAAAGCCAGATAGTTCTTGGAAAGGTGCATGAGCTTTGGAGTTATCTCATGACATAGGTTTGACTGCCGGTGCTCCAGCCATTGGCTGTGTGACCCCCATTCCTCATTCGTAAGTGTTGAAGGTTGTCATGGAGAATAAATAAAAACATATGGCCCAGCCATAGTGGTACAGTGGGTAGGGCACTAGAGCCACATGGGAGGCCATGTTGACTTCAACGTACTGGGCATTCTCTGTGATTCTAGGTAGCCAGGGGGAAGGATTGTGGCATAGTGAGACCCTGTCAAGGGTACTTCTTTCTTTCTCTTGAAGAAATAAACTTAGAACAAAAATGATATGAAAGTGTTTAGTTTCATATAGTTTCTGGCATATAATTATTCATGAATGTCACTTCCTTGGGGTCATGCAGTTGAGAGTGCCTATGAATGAGTTCCACGGTTGGGTCTGAGTTGGGGCACAGAAGTAACTAGGGGAGGAAACGATAGAGGGATTGGGTCCTGGGCACAACAGTGTTACTGATGTGGACAAGGTCACTTCCCAAGATAGGACTCTTATTTGTTTGAAAACTAGGGCAGATTATTACCATGGAGATATCCAACTCAAATATTACTGGTTTGAGAATGTAGAGGGTACAAAAATTTACTATTATCCCTTGATTTTCTTGTTCTCACCTGCTTGACCTGTTCTTGGAGCTTCTTCATCTGGGACCTGGTGGCTGTCTGCCTTACACCTTGGGGAGCTACAGCTGCAAGGAATCAGTGGTAAGAATTCCCAGTGAAGATTCTCCATCCATTGTGATGAATAAGCTCCATTCCACGACAACAGTGGGCACCTGCACTCCCTAACTTCCCCTTTCAGTAGAGGCTGATCAGAAATGAGGAGTAAGAGTAGCTTCCTAGATGTGTAGAGCTAATGAGGCCATGAAGAGGTGAGGGAATCAACATCAGCCACCTTCAACTTCCTGAAGAGAATGGCCAAAGGGAGACGCTTCAACCCACCTTTAGACAAGGATGGAAAATGGGTAAGAAAGATGGTGCCATCTAGTATCTTTTTTATGCCACATAGGTGTGATCAAGGACCCAGAACTGAGTTCATATCCTGCTTTTGCTACTTACTACAGCATGCCTTTTGACAAATCACTGCATTCAACCTCAATGCCTTCATTTGTGTTGCTTGCTCTACATTTTCATTTTCTATAAAATCTATCTTCTAGAAATCTATCTTCTATATATCCTCTAGTGTGTGTGTGTGTATATATACAATGCTTGCCAACTCTAATATACGTATATATATATATATATATATATATATACACACACACATATATATATATACATATAATATGTTCATTATTTGCCCCTGCCTTCGCTAAAATATAAACTCCAGAAAGAATGCAATACTTGTTTTTACGTTTACTAATGTATCCTCAGTGCCTGAAATAGGATATGTTGCATTGAAGGCACTCTACAAATATTCGTTGAAGAATTAATATTATACTAGAAACACCTAAACAAATTGCTGTCACCACGCAATCTGATTCCCTTAATCCCATCAGACTATGAATAGGAAGAGTCCAGGAATGCATGCTGACCCGTCTCAGTCATTTGCAAACTTTCCCTTTCCAGCTTCATGTTCTTCCCAAGACTTGTCTTTTGTGGTATCACTTACAAAGCCCAGTGGGATTTAACACTCTTCTGCCATCTTCAAGAAACATTTGGGTCACTCCTAAATGGGAGGTCTTAGCCTTGTTGCCCTGAGCACTTCTTTTGTTGGCTCTTCCATGTGTATATCTCACACACTGACAGATCTTTTCCATTTCTAATTTCTACAGTTTATTCACAGAAGGAATGTTAAGGGGGAATCACAGCCATCCACTGCTGCCCGCGTCTTCAGCCACTCATGATGAGAGAGGATGAAAGAAAAACCTGGGATTACCCTCTTTTAGGGCAGCAGTTTGCAGAAAACTATTGGCATGTTAATGTTTCAAAGGAAAATGGAGAAGAAGAAAAGACCTTAGCAAATTTGGGTCTGAAGCTCTAGAAGTGTGGACAGAAGTGTGACTAACTTAGTCTTTCTAAATTTTAGTTTCTTTAACTAAGTGGGAGCATATTGTACCAAGGTTAGAGGGCTGTTGTAGGGATTAATGAGACAATTCATCCCAAAGTGCTCAGTATAATGCAGAGACACATAACCAGCATTCAATGCTTGCCAACTCTAATATACATGTTTCTGTGTATATAAATGTTATCTATATAAATATGTACATATGTTTTATATATATGTGTGTGTATATATAAATATGTATATACATAAGACATTTTATACACACACACGCATACACACCACAAAATATCTACCCTACTTCATTCCAGAGAGATTAAAAGGAATGCGTAAAAAATATGTTTTAAAATAAAAGCCTGAGACTGTCAGGAAAATATATAACATAGATACGTAGGCCATAATGACCTATATAGTAGATATTTGGGTATGAAATTTGACTCTGAGTTCCCTGGCAGCCAAAGTAAAATGGGAAATAATGTCAACTACATAATGCAGATAGCCCATGAAGACAAAAGCATGTTTCTTAGACTAAGTAATTTCCCCTCTATAACCTACATACCAGTTAGAATTGTGTTTGGCTAAATATAAAATATTGGAAACAGTGTCTTAATAAGGTTTAATATAATATTATTATTCAATAACAATAAAATATAGAAGTAGTGAGTCCAAGGCTATCCAGCTTCTTTTTTTTTTTTTTTTTTTTGGAGAGGTTTTTGCTATAGGGCGCGTGTGCTCGCCAGACAGACAGAGAGAGACATAGAGACAGAAAGTGAGAAATCACCCCCCGGGGATGGTCATGCCGCAATCCCTTCTCCTCCATTCTCCTCTCAGGATCTTGGGCACGCACGCACATGCGCCCGGCGTGAGTTTTAAGTCACCGGGTCCGGGACACGAACCGCGGTCGACTACGTGGGAATCCAGCGACATAGCCATTACGCTAACTGCTGGTTTCCAAGGCTATCCAGCTTCTTAAGGGAGATGAGACTTAAGGTTTTTCAGCCTTCTATTCTGTTGTCCTTACTAAAGGGGTAGTCTATCTCTAGGCAGTTAAGTCCACAACCCAGGTAGGAAAATAAAGGCAAGCCATCTCTGCAGTGTAGCAGTTAGACACTACATAGAGGAAGCTATATCCCAAAGGTTCTACCAGGATGTAAGTTCTGACTCCAGTAGCTTGAAAAACACAACAGACATGTGCACATACCCAGGATAAAGGACTGTGGTGTGACCAGGCCCCATGGGGGGAGGAGTGCCTTCTCTCTCCCTCTATCTCTTATGCATGAGCATGTACCCTCTGTCATTAGAAATAAACGGGGGGGGGGGGCAGCAAATGGCATAGCGGTTACATTGATGGACTCCCACATGGTGGACTGTGGTTTGAGTCCTAGACCTGGTGGCTTCAAACTCATGCTGGGTGCTTATTTATGTGTACCCAAGATCCTAGGAGGAGAGCGGAGGAGAAGGGATTGCATTATGGCCATCCCCCTTGAGGGGTGATTACTTGCTTTCTGTCTCTCTCACAAGTGCATGTACCTTATAGCAAAAATCTCTCCAAAATAAATAAATAAACAAACAAACAAAATAAAAAGGGGGAAGATCAAGAGGGCCAAAAGACAAAAAACACCTGTCAGCTAAGTCTGCTCCTTTTTATCAAGAAAGCAATAGCTTTCTCAGGAGCCCTGTCCCACAGGCTTCTGCTTCTGTCTCATTGGATCAGGTGGCCAATTTAGCTGCAAAGGAGTCTGGAGAGGTATTTTTAAATCAACCACTTTGCCACTGCAAATCAGGTCCTGTTATAAGGGAGAATGCAAGAATTAACATTTCATAGTTAGAAATTTCATTTCCTCCTTCTATCAAGAGCCCAGGGTTGTAGCCTAGTCCCTGGGTTTTAGGTAGAAAGGCAATGTCTCCCAAGTTTGGCTTAAGACTTTGGCATGAATCCTTTCTTCCATCAGCACCTACGAGCATAAAAAGAATAGTGCTGATCATGAAGTTTCCCAAAGTAACTTGTAGATGAGTTGGGAAAATTAAAGAAATTGTTGGCTTTGAGTCAGCAGCAGCCATTTGGGAAGACAGTAATTGCCACATTAGAGGTGACAGTCATTTTGCAGTTGACCTTGCTGGTTGTAATCTGCCCGTTGCTGGGTAGGAAAAGCTTTTTCCATACACTTTCACCTTCCTATTTAATATTTCAGTCATTGAGTGATTGAATGCAGCAAAAATTTCACCGCCAACTAGTTAAAAAGCTATATTTCACGGTTACAATATCTAACAGAAGGGTTTATTTCACAGCTATCATGTTATAGCCATTAAATATATATTTTAAAAGAGTGAAATTAAAATGCTAGAGTCATTTTTTTTTTACAGCGATTTAGTCCATAGACTTGCTGAATACAAATGAACTCAAGTCAGTTGTCATTTAGCTGGTGAGAGCAATCATTCCTGAGGTTAGGACAACCCCTCCTCACTCTACCTTCAGCCTGACTTTTTCCCCTACAGCTCCCCAGAAAGGAGCATTGACTCAGTTGAGCTGGAGGAAGGGTGAAGGCAACAGGCTATGAGCCATGAGCCTGAAGACCCTTTGTGTTATTTATAATTATCTCTTAAATATAATAGAAAGCATTTTAAAAATAAAATACAGAATGAATTAGAAATATACAGGTTGACTCTCTATATTTCTAGGGTATATTGTTGAGTGAGAAAAGCAAGGTGCAGAGCAGTATGTATAAAATGGTCCAAATTTGTAAATCTATTTACATGCATGGGTGTGTGTATATGATTATAGATAAGCTCACTTGTTAATATTGATATATAAGTGTCTTCATGATGTAGGTGAGGTCACTAATTAATGTTGTTATCTAGGGTGGCAGTGGGGGTGGCAAGGGAGGGAAAAAGCAGCCAAAAGTTACTGTTTAATAAAGAGATATTCTGTGGATGGACATGGCATAGCAGTTAAAACACAATGCTTGGGCCAGCTCCATGACCTAATGGTTAAGGGAGTCAGATCCCACTGACCATATAGTTCAAATCCCAGCCTCAGAGACTTGAAAAAGCACACCAGGCACATGTGTGTGCACACCCCAGATCCCAACAGAATGGAGAAGGGATTGCTGCGTAACCATGCCCCATTGTAGGTATTTTTTCCATTTCCTTCTCCTTCTTGTCTCCCTCTCTCTGTTTCTCTCTCGTGAGCACATATGCCCTCTGACAAAACAAATAAACAAAAAACGTGACACTCTGAAGCCTGACTGAAATGGAAGTTTCTGGGTTTGTGTTTGGAGACCTCCCTGAGTACACCAGGTGCACGAATGTCCATGATTCAGGACTGGCTGAAGCTCGGAGATGGGTCATGGTATCGAGCCCCTGTTGAGGGTGATGTCTCATTGTCTCTCTCAGTCATGGAAGAAAAAAATGAATAAATTTGAAAAGTATTCAGAAATTTTAGAAATTACATTTATAATATGATCCCATATTATAATCATATACACAGACATATATATATATATATATACACATATATATATATGTATATATACACACACACACACACACACACACACATTTGTAGAAGAATATATAAAAAGAATGGTCACTACAGGGTTAAGAGTAAAGGGTGATAAGATTTCAGGGGAATTTTACTTCCTTATGTTTTTTTATTGCTTGAGTTGTTTTTTGATTTTAGGTTTTTGCAGTAGGGTGTGTGTACCCACCAGAGAAAGACAGAGAAAGGGAAAGTGAGAAATCAACCCCTAAGGGGGATAGCCACACTGTAATTCCATCTCCTCCATCCTCCTCTTGAGATTTTGGGTACACACACACACATGCCCAGTATGATTTTTTTAAGCCACCAGGTCCAGTATTTGAATGGTAGGAGTCTAGCACCTTAACCACCACACCACCTTCTGGCCCCTTGGTTGAGTTTATAAGAATCAGGAGTATAAGAATCAGCACTACAACTGTAATCAGAAAAAAATATGTTGCTTTTTGTTGTCAAAACCCCCCCAAAACCATATGTAACATACACACTAAGATAAAAGACATTTAAAAGGTACCAAATGATACTGGAAATAGTCTTCCTCCTTCCTGGATCCTCATCCTGAGAGGGGACCCTGTGGCCAGCTTCCTGCATACCCTTCAAGCAGTCTATGCATATAAAGGCTCGTTGGTTTGTGTGGTTGTGTCATTGCCCTTGGTCCTCATTTCTACTCTCCTCTCCCCATAGGCAGCCATTCAGATGTATTTAATGGGAATTCTTCTATTTGGATGTGTTCTTGTAAATTAGTGCCTGCATTACTTATTCACATACATAGTGTCGGGTTATAGATCTCCTTCTCTTTATTCCATTCAGCGCTGTATTTAAAAGCTCTCTCCATTGTGTCATCTAGCTATTGCTTCTCACTGTCACAGAGAATGTCCCACCAAGTATATGACAATCCTTTCACCGTTTTACATAAAGAGCACCCTACTAAACACACTCTTGTGCAGACAATCAAAAGCCATATGAATATATAGTTATATTATGACTTTAGGAAGAATGGAGAGAGAACAGTGTTGGCCAATGTCGTCATACTCCAAAAGAGGAGGATGGAGGACTGGCTTAAGGCAATGGCAGTGGGTTTAGGGATGAGAATGGGGACAATTGTAAGCAAAAATAGAACTTGCTAGCAGTTGCGAGCATAATCTGGGTGCATGCATTTTCTCTTTTCATCAAATCTACCCTATTAGGTAGGTATTATGATTCTTACCTTACAGATAAGAAAACTGAGGCTTGGGAAACTTAAACCTTGCAAAAGTCTCACCTCATAGGAGAGAGAGCTGAAATTGGACTCAAGACCTTTGAGTCTATAGCTTATGGTACAACCCTCATATTAGACTTTCTCCTCCTTTGTGGGAATTTTCAGTAAGAGTCTAGTCTTATCTTGTGCCTATTTTAGTTTCTGCTCATTTTCTTCTCCTGGAGACCTTACATCAAAGCTTGCTTTGTCAGGGTAGCTTTTAAAAACTGCCATTTAAATAAAATTGAGTAAGTTACTATGGTTGTCAAGTGACACCCACCTCAGGTATGTACGGAAGCACTCATAGCTCCAGGGCCTGAGAGCATGGCCCTCACTGCACGGTTCTAGGGATCCATTGACTGAAGACGGCTACTTCCCCAAGGCACTCCCTCTTCCTGGAACAGCCTAGGAATCAATTCAATGATTAATTGAATGGGACTTAGAAGGGCTACGTTCTCTTGCCCCACCTCTGAGGGGTGATGCTATGTCCAAAGCTCTCTGTAGGATCAATTAAGGCCCTTGTTGGGACCACCTCCCTCTACCCAGTCCCACTTCCTTCTCTTCCTTTTGTAGGGAGATTCCAAGGGCACCTGCAAATAATCTTCATCATCCTACTCTTTTTGCTTTGTACCTTCTAATCTCTCTTTTGTCTTCTTACACCTTTCCTATGCTCTATCATCCTACAGTCTCAGTGCAGAGTCAGCTGAGACCTTCACTTCTCATCTTCCCTTTGTTTTAGAGCCTACCTCAGACCTACATTGCTGGATGGTGGCTCACCCCTGTGAACATGGGGTGGAACCTTGGTCCCACGTACCAGAAACTTCCTCACCAGACAGAGATCTCAATATGTCTTCTCAGAGTACATCTGCTCACTCTCTGAGGGCTACACCCTCCTTACCAGGTCATGGAAACATTTGCAGGCTCCAGCACAGCGGGGTGGCCCCTGTAACTTGAAACAACCAGCTGCGATGGCTCTGGGCCATTACAGTGTTTGTTGTCTTGGAAAGAATACTTGAGAATTATAAAAATTATGCCGTTTCTATTGTATGCCAGAAGCACCCAAATTGCATGCTAATCACTTTACAGAGGAAATCCTGATACTTGGCTTATAGATTCAGATGTGTCTGGTTTTAATCAAGGCGTGTGCTGTTTTTCCAGTTCCCTCACATCGGACTGACATCAAAGACACCAGAATCCATCACATGTGCTATGTTAAAAGAGTCCCATAGTCCTTGTTTATCTCAGCAAATGGAGAGGAAGCTACCACCAATATACAAAGTCCGGGAGAAGGTGAGTCTGAAGCGCTGGCCACAGGTGCATGCTTCTGTGGAACTCTGAAGGGGTGGCACTGTTGGCATTTTTGGCCAGACAATTCTTCTTAGTAAAGAACTGCTCATTTACTATTCCTGGGCTCCTAAAGGCTGGTAGCATCCCTACTTCATACCCTGGTCATTGTGATAACCTCGAATACTCTCCAGAAGAAGCACCCCCTGATCTAGAAAATCAAGTTATACTCATCTTCAGACAAGAAACAATACCTTTGGTTGCAACTCACATTCATTAACATGCATGTTTGCCTCCCTGGCCAATTCTTGAGTGACTTCAGGGGCTGAGGTGGCATGCGGGAGCAGGCGTTGACCTCACACCCACCAAACTTACTTGTGATCTTGGGCCAGGGCTCTGGTCTTTTGAGTTCCTTGTTGGTCAGGTGAAGATGTTGGCCTCAAGAGTTCTTTCCAGCTTTTGGTTCTATGAGTTTCTATACTTCTCCATCTTCACCTCCACATAAGGTGTTTTGAAAGAGAATCTTTATGATTTTCAACAAGTTGGCAACAACGTTGAATTTCAGTACTCTGAGCTGACATGCATATCTCATCCTCCAGTACTGGGCTGTGTGCTCCATCTCTGGTAATGGGTGCAGCTGTCTTACTTAGAAGTCACTTTGCCTCATCCTTCTTCCATCCACATTCTAATATCCTGTTCTGAGAATACCCTGGATTCTGACATGAACCTTTTCATCTCTCCCTTCACTCTTTTCCAGCAAGCGGTAAATAACAATTTTCCCTTCTCCATGCATGACAATCGACACAGTTTTGAGAACTCTGGATATTACCTTGACTCTGTGAGTATTTCTCTTTAAATTACTAAGAAATGGAGAGCCGAGCTCTGATTTTTGTAGGCATGTTGAAGATAGAGGACTAACCTCAAGATTGGAATGAGGGCAAAATAAAGCAAGACTTCTAACAGGTGACAAAAAATGCTTAAAGCTCTGGGAGTTGGATGAAGCAATCCAAGTTTGCTCTACACTTTTGCCTAGGTTTTGTCGTGCTTCCCAAAGTGCCATCCCATGAATGGTCTCTTTTGTGAACTTTCTTGTAAAGATCTGTCATGGGAACAAGGGGTTGACTATGTGTGTCTCTGGGCTGCAGAGCAAGGGCCCACAAGGAGAAGGTCAGCGGGATGGGTAGCTTTATCATGTAATGAAGGACTTCCCAGGATCTGGACTTGCCTTTTCTCTAGAAGTGGTAAGTTCGCCATCACAGGACAATAGTCTGACAGCTTCAGTTAGTGGGGGTTGTTAAAGAATACCGTAAAAGCTCTGTACTCCTGCTTGGTTTCCATCAAGGAGCTATGGCCTCATTTAGATAAGGCTGCTTTTTTGTTTGGCTGCTAACTTGTGGCCAATCACAGCTTCTAAGCTTCAGTCAATCACAGCAGCTAGGTTTCAGTTAACCACAGGCATCCCACCTTTTAAACTGTGTTAAAACAAACTTCAGAATGTAACCAACCCAGTCGATTGTCTACCTCATTCCTTCATTTTTGATTTTGTAAGTCACCTTCCTATTCTTGCACACCTCGTGTTCCTTTCCGGGAACTTAAATAGCGTGTGACCACAAGGCTACCCAGAATTGTTCAGAAGTCGGTCTGGGAAACTTCCTGATTTGAATCATTTTAAGATTTGCTCAATTAAACTCCACTAAATTAAATAGTCTGTTTTTTTTTTTTTTTTTCCTTTTAACATGGTTAACACAACACTGTGTGAAAGAAATATATATAGCAAAAATCTCTCTTAAAAAAACTAGACAAAAACCAAGAAATATAGAGCAAGCTGTAGGTGTAATTAAAAGTTTTCCAGTAGCCACATTCAGTAAAAAGAAACAGATAAAAATTAACTTTCATAATACATTTTATTTAAACAATGATTCCTCAAATTACCAATTCAGTGTGTGATCAATATTTTAAAAATTATTGGGACCAGTAGGTGGCATAATGGTTATGTCACTGGACTTACACGTAGTTGACTGCAAGGTTGAAACTCATGCTAGGCACAGGTGTGTGCATGCCCAAGATCCTGGGAGGAGAGTGGAGGAGGAGGGATTGCAGCATGGCATTCCCCCCGGTGGGTGATTTCTTGCTTCCTGTCTCTCTCTGGCAAGTGGACATGCCCTATAAGAAAAATATCTAAAAAAAAAAAATTATTAATGAAATTTTTTTTACATTTCTTTTTCTTTTTTTTTATGAAAGAATTATTTTATTTAACATTTATATATTTATGTAGATCAGAGAAGGACAGAATGAGAGAGAGAAAGTGAGAAAGCAAGCCGCCAGGTCTGGGACTCAAACCATGGTTGACTATATGGGAGTCCAGCGCCCTTAACCACCACACCACCTGCCAGCCCCTGCATTTCTTTCTTTCTTTTTTAAGTTTGTTAATTAATTTATTTATTTTAATTTTACTAGAGAGGGACAAAGCAAGAGAGAGAAAGAGAGAAAATGAGAAAGCAAGCTGCCAGGTCCAGGACTTGAACCATGGTTAGCAATGTGGGAGTCCAGCACCCTTAACCATCATGCCACCTACCGGCTCCTACATATCTTTTTCTAAACTAAATCTTTAAAATCCAGTTTTGGGACCAGCAGGTGGCATGGTGATTAAGGTGATGGATTTTCCATGGCCCACTCTGTAATTTGAGTCTTGAATCCAGCAACTTGAAAAACACACCAGACACATGTGTGTGCATGTCCAAAATCCCAAGAGGAGAATGCAGGAGAAGGGACCACAGTGTGGCCATTTCCTAAGGGGTGATTTCTTAGTTTCCTTCTCTCTGTCTCTCTCTGGCAAGTGTACGTGCCCTTCGGCAAAAATCTGTTTAAAAATAGTTTGTATTTTACACTTAGAGTACATTTTGGCCAATGCACATTTCCCGTACTCAATAGATAGATGTAACTACTGCCTACCAGGCTGGACCACCCAGGGTTAATAACATGGCACATCTTAAGTAGAAGGTGTAGTAAGTGACCTCTGAGACTGCTTACTGAATCTGAAAGTCCGCAATGGTGATGATGACGACGATGATGAGGATAATGCCCATCATTTATTAAGCATTTGCTATACACTAGCATCTCATATTTTCTTGTCCAATCATTATGGAAATCCCACAGGCTAATTACTTTCATCATCTTCAATTTAGAGTCAAGGACCAATTTTGAGAACCAGTAGAGTTAAACAACTTACCCAAAGTTACCCTTTCCTCTAGGCTACAACATCTTAACTAAATCAAGAAGCTTTACCTAAAAAATCTGGTGGCTTCTGGCAAAGTGTTGAATACAGAATAATAATATCCACTCTGCCTGGCTCTTTAAATGGAATGTTAAATAAGTAACCAAAGTAATATGTCTTTTTTTTAAAAAAAATCAAATAATACAGAATTATATAAAATTAAAAACACACTTTGCATCCTTATTTTCCCTCTTCATAATCTCACCTTGATGATTTGCTGCTAAAAATGATTGGGTGGATAAAATTGAACAGTTTTTGCAATTCACATACACAAAAACGTACACACATAAATGTATATCTTATTAATGATACAAACAGAATTGTACCACATGTATTTTACCAGTGTTATGATAGTCTCGTAGAAGGCATTGGAAGCTTTCCAACTTTCTCTGGGTTCCGGAATGGTTCATGTAATGTTTAAATTTTGGTTTTAATGAAGGTTAGATAGAATTTGCCCATGAAATGTCTCAGGTTTGATATCGTTAGAGTAAGATTTTCCCTACCATTTTCATTTTTCCCTTGATTATTAATCGATTTAAGCTTTCTACCTGTTCTCAGGTAGATTTTACAAATATGTGTTTGCCTAAAATTTATCTAATTCATTTCAAATTTAGTGCTGTGATATCTCTTATAATACTTTTACCTTTTAATTTTTTTAGGTTGAATGCTTAGTTCATGTATTTGCATTAGTTTTTGTTAATAAATTCATTAAAACTATGAATATTCTTCAGACTATTGCTTTGGCTATATTCCAAAGGTTTTCTAATTAAGGTCTCATTATTTGCTTCTAAATAGACCATGATTTAATTTTAAATATCCCTTTAACTGAAAATATTAGAAGAATGTTTTAAATTTTTATATGGTTAGGCTTTTTAAAGGTCATCTATTTGTTGCTAATACCTAGTTTTATGGGTTATAACTTACTAGTTTTATAAGGTATGATCTGTGATTTCTACTTTTTGAATTAAAGAAATTATCTTTGTTATCTTGCACATGATTTATTTTAACAAGTGTTTCATGGGTATTTAAAAAAGAATATGTACTCCCTCCGTTGGCTACAAAGTTCTTTATATTTATTAATGCAGAATTGTTCATTATATTATTAAAATATTTCATATCCTTTTTTATTTACTTTTTTTTATAGGGCACATGTTCTTGCCAAAGAGAGACAGAGACAGAGAGAAGAAAATGAGAAGTGACCCTCTACCCCCTGAAGGGATGGCCATGCCACAATCCCTTCTCATGCATTCTCCTCTGGAGATTTTAGGCATGCACACACATGCACTTGGCATGATTTTCAAGTCATCAGGTCCAGGACTCAAACTTTGCAATTGGCCATGTGGGCTCCAACACCTTAATCTCTGTGCCAACTGCTGGCCCTATATTATTCTTCAAAGTTTTGTTTTAATCTCTCAGTTTCTGTTTCTCAGATAAGTCTTGAATTTCTAAAGTTTTTTTTTGTCTTATATCACTTAATACTGTATCTTTCTGAATAAATATTCATGATTGTTTTATTTTCTTGGTGGTTTTGCCATTTATCAATATGAAATGTCTCTTTGCATGCTTTAAAGGTTTACCATGAATTCTACACTGTAATGTTAACACGGACTCTATTGCTTTCTTTTTGCTAATGTTTGTTCTCTATCTTATGGTCCATTTCTCTGTCTTAATAATTTTTAGTCATTTTTCTTTGAGTTTGTCTTCTTTTATAAATAGTCTACAGTATGATTTTTAAAAAGGCAATAGTCATTGTTTCTTCATATGAGAATTTAACATATTCACATTACTATGACAATTTACATTTTGGGTTTTATTTCTGTCATCTCATTTTATGTTTCCTATTTATCATGTTTACATTTTTTTTTCTTTTCACTTTCCTGACTTTGCTATTAGTAGATTGGTTGCATTTATTTGCTCATTCTGAATTCTATTCATATTCCCCTAGTAGTTACCCTCAAGTACAAACATTTAGAAATATACTAACACTATATTACTCTATAAAAATTAGTATCTATAACTTTTCTCAGCGAAAAAGGCAAGTCTACCAGAGTACATGGCTTCCTGCACTTCCTTTGCTTGGGCTATTGTGTTGGTAAGCCCAGCCGTGTTCTTTCAGCTTCTGGAGGGGACTAAGAGAGGGAGGCATTCCAGGACTTCCACTTGTTCAAACAGTGACCCTTGCTTCCCTGGCCAGGTTGAACTTCTGCAATTTCAGTTCCAAATTATTTCCTTCTTTCTTCCTTCTTCCTCTTCCTTCACCTCTCCTTCCTTCCCTCCCGTCCTCCTTTTTAGTGAATTTTTACTTAAAGTTTCATATATTTAATAATCATATCATAACCAAGTATTAAGACTTAATTATGAGGCCAATGGCATAGCCTAGTGGTTAAGGGAGCAATTTAAAAACTCAGTAGTTTGGGACCAGCAGATGGCATAATAGTTATGTCACTGGACTCCCATGTAGTCGACTGAGGTTTGAGTCCTATACCTGACAGCTTAAAACTCATGCCAGGTGTGTGTGCGTGTGTGCCTAAAATCCTGAGAGGAGAATGGAGGAGAAGGGATTGTGGCATGGCCATCCTCCCTGGGGTGGGGGTTAGTGATTTTTTGCTTTCTGTTTCTCTGTCTGTCTCTCTGGCAAACACACCCACTCTATAGCAAAACTCCACCACCCCCCCCCAAAAAAAAAAAAAAAAAAAAAAAACAGAACCAACTCAGTAGTTTGAAAAACATGCTGAATGTTCATACATGGGTGTGCCCCAAATCCCAATATGATGGAGAAGTGGAGAGGGGGTTGCAGTGTGGCCATGCCCCATTGGGGTTGCTTTCTCTCTCTCTCTGGGAAGTCCTTTTGCTTCCTGGCAATTAAAAAAAGAAGAATTATATTTTATTTGCTACTTCCCTTGCAGCTCTTCCTGCTATTTTTTTGTCTCTTTCTTTCATTATTTTGTCCTTTTGCTCCAGTGTCCTCAAGTATTTTTTAGAAGTGCGCCCAGCATCTTTATTCTCCCCCTGGAGCCAATCTCCCCCTTTTCTTCCTGTTCTGGCTCTGGGGGCTGATCTGTGTGGACCACCTTCCTCCCTAGAGCCCCTTGGGGTTTCCCTACTTGCTACCCACATGGATGCAGTAGTCCCTTCATGAACTCACCTCAGGTTACCCTAAGTTGAGTGTACCACTGGTGTTCTGCTGTGAACCTGACTGGTACTCACCCTGAGGAACAACCTCACTTAATGATGTGTGTAATCTAATACCCATTCCGGTTCACTCTTTGGTGTCAGCCTATCATCTTCCCAGTTCTCACCTAGGTGCAGTTAAAGCGAAAGTACAACTTTGAATACACAGTGGCTCTCACATTCACATAGAAGGTGTTGAGAGTTAACCAGGAAGCTTGTGGGCAGAGACCCAAAGGCCCTGCTTCCTTCAGGAGAACTCTCGGGGTTGGGATTCAGCCTCTTTAGATTTTTCAGAGAAAGAGCCATCTGTCCCACTGAGTGCTGGGGAGGCATCCAGGGAGAGTCTGCTGAAGAGCCATCTGGGTGCAGAGAGCCTAGCTGGGATCCCTGGGAGTCCAGGCCATTTGATAGGCTGTTTCTGGCTAGGCTGTCTCAAAGTCCAGACCCCTTGGTGAGACTGCAGGCTGTGAGAATAGTAACACAATACCAAGAGAATATTGCATGTGTTGATTTACAGCTTTCAACAGGTTAGCAAAGGACACGGTTGTCACATGGTGTATTTAAATACATATATGGGGGCTTCAAAAAGTTTGTGGAAAATGTGTATTACGAACAAAAACTGTACGGATTTCACATGTTATTGTACTAAAAATTAACTCATATTTTAATTCCATTTTCCCACTAACCTCTTGAAGTATCTTTGTACATGTCATGCAGTTTTTTTTTTTTTTTTTGAGAGGTTTTTGGTATAGGGCGCGTGCGCTCGCCAGAGAGACAGAGAGAGACAGAGAGACAGAAGGGCAAGAAATCATCCCCCAGGGGGAATGGCCATGCCACAATCCCTTCTCCTCCATTCTCCTCTCAGGATCTTGGGCATGCACGCACACGTGCTTGGCCTGAGTTTTAAGCCACCGGGTCCAGGACTTGAACCGCAGTCGACTACATAGGAGTTCAGCGGCATAGCCATTACACAAAATGCTGGTCCCATGCAATTGGTTTTAATAAAGACTGTAGCATGTGGCATGGTGGTTAAGGCACAGGACCCCCACATGGCCAATCATGGTTCAAGTCCTGGACCTGGAAGCTTAAAAATCACTCCAGACATGTGTGAATGTGTGCCCAAAATCCCAGGAGGAGAACGGAGGAGAAAAGATTGCAGCATTACCCTCCTCCAGGGGAGTGATTTCTTACTTTCCTCTCTGTTTCTCTCTTTCTCCAGTGTGCACACACACCCTATCACCTAAAAAACTAAAAATAAGTAAACAAATAATAAAGACCTCAGAATTATGTGACCTTGATATTTCCCTTTTGATTTTCTATTGTCCTTCTTTCCCAGGGCCTGGGGCGTAAGAAGATCTCCCCAGACAAAAGACAACACATTTCTAGAAATTTCAATCTTTGGGCATGTGACTATGTTCCATCTTGTCTCGATGGCTTTTCCAATAATCAAATCTCATATGTCTATAAGGAAGCCATGGTGGCCCCAAATTTCAGACGCTTTCCAAGATGTTATAATGAGATACAAAACACTTTTAAAATTGTTCCTGAGCAATGCTGTACAGAGTTTTTGAAAAAGAAGTCAAAAGTAAGATTTGCTATCACCAAAAAGACTGTTTATCTACCGAAGCTCTAATCCTCCCAGACGATTCTTGATGAATTTTGTAATACTGGTATTTCATCAGACATCCTAAAAGTATATGTTTTCTGATCCAGAGCTACCATTTAATCTTTAAAATATTTTCAGGATTTTTAATAAGGTTGACAAGCATTCAAATCCTTGTAAAACAAAGATATGTGAAGATAAAGACATGTGTAAATAAATTTCCAAGATAGCCACATTTACTTTTGGAGGAGTCTTAAAAATGACATCATTATGATATATTACATTTTCATTTTGCAATTTTAAACACTACAGAAGAAGCAAGTCCCCTCCACCCCCCTGATTTTACCACATCTCCAGTTCTTGTCTTGTCTTCAGAAGTAAGTTGACCATTTGTTTTTATTCTATATATTTACAGTCATACACATGTGCATAAATACATAGAATTTGGAACACATGCTATGTCCCACAGTATATAGCTGTAACGTTCTTTTGCTATTTAATAATGTATCTTGCCGTTTTTGCAGTGTCAATAGGAATAGACTGATTTTTAAAAACCGTTAGACTATATTCTCAAAATATGTATACACCGTGTTTTTAAAAATTATTTTCTTGTTGATGGGCATTGTAATTGTTTCTATTTTTGGCTGTCAGACAGAATGCTACATGAATTTATGCTTGACCAACTTCTTCCGGTACATGTTTACATGCATCTCTGGACTAGACTCTTGTTAGTGTTCCATTGGGTTGTTAGGCACAGTTCGCGTATTAACAGATACTGCCAGATTGCCTTTGACAAACACTGGGCCAATTAATTTCTGCCAACAGTATCTGTGAGTTTCTGTTTCTGTGTCTCCCCTCTCTCACATTATCTTTTAGATATTTAAGGACAAAGAATTATCTTTTATTTTCTTATTTTGTATTTCTCTAGTATTTAAAGAAATCTTTTCCCAAGAGGCAGCCATTTAAACTGTCACCATCATTCTATACCAAAATTTTCTTGTTTATCCTTAGATATTTTTCCTAAACATGAATTTTAGAATAGGCTTGTCAAGCAAAAAAAAAAAAAAAAAAAAAAAAAAAAAATCCACTGGAATTTGATAGAAATTTCTTCAAATTAACATGTTAATTTATGGGGAAATTGACATGTTTAGACTGTCATGTATCTCACCATTAAATAAATGGAATTTTATTATTTCGTGTTTTTCAGTAGAGTTTATAATTTTTCTCACATAGTTCTGACAGAGTTTTTTTTCCATGTTTATTCTTGCATATTTTGGAAATCTGTGACTATTGCAAATGTTTCAAAGGTGTACTTTTAGACTGGTTTTAGCTGATGTGTGAGAAAGTTACTGATTTCTGTACATAAATCTTACATACTGGCACTTAGCTAAACTTGCAAGCAATAAGTAAATATTCTAATAAAATTAAATTCTAGTTATTTTTCAGTTGATTCTCTTTTGGATTTTCTATATAGACAATTACATCAGTTAATTGATGTAATCTCATTGGGTTACATCTCAATCTCATTGGGCTGCATGGGACCTCAGGTATAATTTGAATATTATCACAGATAGTACATCTACTTTCTTTATTTATGAATTCAATATTGTTGCTTCCAATGTGTTAACCAAAAAATGTGAGTTCTGTGGTAGATTTCAGATAGATAACCTTCATCTAGTTACGAACATTCTCTTTCTAAAATTTATTTATCTATTGAGAGAGAGAGAGAGAGAGAACCCCCAACCGGGTTCTCATGCTACAAACCAGTTGACCTGAATCACATGGATACCCAACATGCCCAAGGAGGACCTTGGACATAAATGCAGTTGTGTTGCAACCATCTGGCCCACAGACTTTCTCTGATGTCCTTGGTTCCTAATGTTTTCATTTATTTATTTTTAGTTTTTTGCCGTAGGGTATGTGTGCTTACCAGAGAGGATAGATATGGAGGCAGAAAGAGAGAGAATGAGAGATAATACCCCAGGAGGGATGGCCATGCCACAATTCTTTCTCCTCTATTTTCCTCTTAGGATTTTGGGCACACACTCGTGCCCAGATTGATTTTTAAGCCTCTGGGTTGGGGACTTGAACTACTGTTGACCATATGGGAAACCAGCACCTTAGCCACCACACTACCTTCTTGCTCCATTTAATTTTTAAAGTATATACAAATGAGAAGATTTTCAAAGAAAATAAATATAACCAGTGAAAAAAGAACTTTTTTCATATCCCTGACTCTGACTCCCAGTCCCTAGTTTCTCGCCCAGGGCCAGCCCTATTGACATTTTTTGTGTATATCCCTTTTCAGAAAATCTATGCTTAGATTTTTCTCAGTCTCTCTGGTTTTTACACACACACACACACACACACACACACACCATTCATTATTACTTTCTGCCACTTTCACACCACCTACACTTATGAGTGTCTTTGAAGTAATTCCATATCATTACTTAGATATTTACTTTTATGAGTGTGTGCGTGTGTGTGTGTGTGTGTGTGTGTGATTATCAGAGGGCACATGCACTCACCAGGGAGGGACAGAGAGACAGAGAAAGAGAAGGAGAAAGCATCCCCCAGTGGGCCATAGTCACACCACAATCCTTTTCCCTCCATTTCTTCATCTTTGAGATGTTTGGGGCATGCATGCCTACATGCCCAGTGTGTTTCCAAACCAACAGGGTCAGCATTTAAACTGCAGTCAGTCATGTGGGATCTGGTTTTCTTAACCACTCAGCTATAGAGCTGGCCCTCCACTTTTTTTTTAAGAGAGAATTTTGCTATAGAATGCATGCACTCACTGGGGAGACAAAGAGAGAGAGGGGGACATAAAGAGAGAAGTCACCTCCCAGGGGGATGGCCATGCTGCTCCATTTTTCTCTCAGGATTTTGGGCATGCATGCATAGACCTAGTGTGAGTTTTAAGCCATGGGGTCCAGGACTCAAACTGCAATCGACTATATGGGAGTCTAGCAACATAACCATTACACTGTCTGCTGGTCCCCCTCCACTATTTTCTTTTTTTAAATGTAGCTTCCTGGCATTTCATTACATGAATGTGCCTATAATCTTTTGATGGCTGTTTAGGCAGTATCCAGTCTTTTCCTACCATAAACAACCTGGAACAAACATCTTTTTAGATAAATATTTGCACAATCTATGTGCATTTATTTCTGGAAACTTACAAAAATAAATTTGTCTAATTATAAAGTATTAGATCTAAAATTGTCAAATTCTCTAAAAGAGGTTATACTCCAGCTTATAGTCTCACAAGACATGAGATAGGAGAGAACTTATTTTCTCATATTTTTGCATTGTCAAATTTTGTGATATCTGACAACTGGTTAGCCTAAAAATGGTATTGCATTTTGATTTTATTTGTGTCTTTCAGTACGTGTGTGTGTGTGTGTGTAGCTATTGAAAGGTCATTTATATGTCTTTTGCTATGAACTGTTATCTGTATCTTTTACAAATTTTCTATTTATTCTTTAATCATTTATATACTTCATGTATTAAGTTATTAAGCTTTTTATATCAAATATGCTCCAAGTATTTAATCTAGTTTGTTGGATTTTATTCTCCTTTTTTACTATATATATATATAAAACTATATATATATATATACACGCACACACACACCTACACACATATACCTACACACATGCATTCCTGCATACACATACCTACACACACGCATACCTACACATACACACCTACATACACACACACCCACACACATAAATACATACACACACCTACACACACATATACCCACACACACGACATACCTACACACACATACAGCCACACACTTACACACACACACCTGCACTCACACCCCTACACACATACACACATATATACACATACACCCCTTCACACACACACACACACACACACACACACACACAACTACACACATGCATACATATCATGGTGCTCCCATAATTGTTCATTTAAAATAGCTTGTAATTGTCTTCTTTTTGAATCCAAAAATTATTAAGAAGTATCTCCTTAGATGTATTCTTTTGTTTTCATTTTTATTAATTAATTTCTGCATTGTGGTCAGTGACTAAGGCCTCTATGATTCTGATTATCTAAAATTTAAAAGTATTTTTTTGTGATGCAAATCATGGTCAATTTCCATGACTCTTCTACATGTATTTGAAAAGGATATGCAATCTCCCTTTTAAATATCTTTCTTTTATTTTAGAAATAATTATAGGATCATGCAAAGTTGTAAAAAGAAATGATGCAGAGAAGTTCTGCCGAGCCTTCACCCAGTATTCCCCAGTGATAAGATCTGGTGTACTGTAATACAATAGTGTATTCGCTTCCTATTGCTGTGGAACAAATTACTACAAACTTTGTAGTGGTTCATGGCACCATATATTAGCTTGCATTTCTCTCGGTTAGAAGTCTGGGCACAGGTGAGTAGGTCCTTTGCACAGAATTGCACAGGTTACAATAAAGGTATCAAGCATGCTGCGTGCTCATCTGAGGCCCAGGGTCCTCTGACAAGCCTACATAGTGTAGCAGAATTCACTTACTCGTGGTTTGAGTCCTGAGCCCAGTACCTTGAGAAACACACTGGGCACATGTGCGAGTACCCAAAATCCTGAAAGGAGAGAGAGATGGAGAAACGATTGTGGCATGACCATTCCCCATGGGGGTTTCTTCCTCACTTTCTCTCTCACTCTCCTCACACTCTCTCTTGCTGTCTCTCTCCAATGAGTGCACACATTTCTAACAAGTTAAAAACAAAACAGACAACAACAACAAAAAGAATGAGGGTCAATATGGGTTACCTTAGAACCCGGTGTCATGTATAGCACAGCCAGGAAATTGACATTGGTATAATCCACAGACCTTATTCACGTTTTGCCAGTTTTACATGCATGCATATGTGTGTGTGTGTGTGTGTGTGTGTGTGTGTATTTTGTCAGCTACGAAATTATATTGGATTGTACCTAGCTTGTTAATGAGCTAATCAAGTCTGACATTTACATAATATGACACTTGAGAATTAGGTAGGGCATTTCATTTTCAGAATCTTTGTCTTTAGGTGAATACTGAAATATCTGGATCTATCTGCTTTGACTCTCAAGCATTCTTTAACATTTTCCATCTACTTATCTGTTTGATTTGATTTATGGGAGAACCCCTAAGCTTCATCGTCCAGTTTACTAAGTGGCTCTTCAACTATTCATTCTACTACTTAGCCAATCTATTGAGATTTTCCTATAACCAAACCACATGCTAATTTCCAAGATCTCTGTTTGGCTTTTATTTATGGATGCAATGCTTAATTCTGCCTGATAATAATTTTTCTTATTTTAATAACGCTATTTTCTTCTGTTTGCTTTGCTTCCTTAGGTTCTGTTAATGTCTGTTTGCCTTTCTTGCATGGTGCAAACATTTTGAGGATCTTGATTTTTAAGGATCCTTGATAGTTCATCTGTGAGGAGTGTATATATTCTCACACTGTCAGCATGGAGGTGGATAAAAGGAAGAACTGCCCCGGGCATGGCCACCAGCTCCTGTTTTGGGAAGGAGCTACCAGTTTGTCTATTACCATCTTCCTGGAACATTGCTCTGTGACCCCACCCCCTGACGCCTTGGCCCAAGTAATTACTTTTGCATCCATTTTGGCACAAGCATGGTTTAAGTTTACTGTTTGGCATAGAGACTGTGATAGGGATCAATCTTGGCGGAAAGTCTCTATAAATGACCCCATCAAATGCCCTGGACCCTGCCACCTTCCAGTTTCACTGCCTGCATGCCAGCACTCCTGGCCCAGTTAACACATTTGTCAAGTAGACTTGACCTATGCACAACTGGATCCTGTCTGTCTTTCATCATAGAAATTCAGGATCACTTGTCACAGATATAGGGTAATCTGAAAGTAAATTCAATGGAGAACAAACAAACAAATGAAGGTGATTAAATCCCAGGCTGACATCACTGCTTCTACAAACCTCTTGTCTGAGGCCTGCTCTCTGTTTGTTGAAATGGGAGATTGATAAGTATTAGAAATATCTATTAGACATATTATCACCAAAACCAAGGTTTTCTT
This sequence comes from Tupaia tana, assembly GCA_026018925.1. NCBI lineage: Eukaryota > Metazoa > Chordata > Mammalia > Scandentia > Tupaiidae > Tupaia > Tupaia tana. The sequence continues at coordinate 36,794,221 of JAKSZU010000010.1, read as the reverse complement.
CTTATCCTAAACAGAATACTTAGAATAGGATAGAAACATAAATAACTTTCATAATGGGTAAGTCAATGTTATTTCACACTTCATCTAGAAGCCACCTAAACATTGTCTCCCACACTTGAGGAGATACAGTTATGTTCACTAAAATTTAAAATTTAAAAATGACACACTGAAATAAAGAGACTAGCAAATAATACCACTTACACCTTAAATGAGTAATCCTGGTAGTTTTTATTTTTGTTTTATTTAATTTTTTGAGGGGAACTTTCTAGGTGCTCGCTCTTGCTGTTCGCTTGTTGTGGTTTGTTTAAATAGAATGTCTACACAGGCAGATTGTGTAGCATGCTTTGATGTCCTGACCTATATCTTGGGTCCCATGCTTGATGCAGACACTCACAGAATTGGATGTTTGAAACTTCTTTTGGAATTGCATTGAACATAACTCTCAAGTCTGTCTTCAATGCACATGGTTATATGGCCTGTGATGAGTTCTCTGAAAAATATTTGTCTCCACTTCTGACATGCAACAGTTTGGTTTACCAGTTGCATTTTCCCTCCATTTCCTTTTCCTTTCCCAAGGATGGTCACAAAATCCTCACATGTGGAGCCTTCTGCCTCTTCTCTCCTTTCTCTGACCAATCTCCAGCAAGAGTGACATATAATTAAATTTTCTGAAGGAGACATTTTTTTTTAAATGGCCAAATGGTAGATGGAACCAAATCTGCAATTATGTGAAGAAGGGACACAAGGATTAATGCCTGGGGGGGCCGGTATATTTACCTTCTATAGAAACAGATTAGATACTTCCCCTTCGAGCCAGTTTTTCTTCCCTCAATTATTTTCTACATAGAAAATAACACCTCACAATTCTCAATTCGGTGAACTAAGAATAAAAGGACACTGTACCATAATGGGGGAGACTCCAGTGTAGACGGCCCAAATATAATATGCTGCTTTACAACAATAAAAGCCTTTAATAACTTGGCACAGTGTTGATGACTTGCTGTTGTTGGTTCCTTGTTTTAGTGTGTTGTTCTGAACAGAGGAATAAACAGCCAGTTAAAGAAACCCCAACTTACTAATCAATTACATGCAGGTGTTTATAGATTTCTTCTGTTTTAATGAATTAGACTTGGACTTGTGCCATCCTAGAAATTACTTAGACTCTAAAAGAACAGCCAATGGCTTAGTAAGCGTGTTGGACTGACGCTGTCTAGTAGGCATTCCAGAGTAATACCAGGAAGCTTAAGCTACTTACCATGCATATAGTAGGCGTCACTATTGAGTCTCTCACTTATGTTTGCAAAAGTCAGACCTAAAGGCCCCTAGACAAGACAGTTAAATGAGCAGAGTGGTAATTTCCTGTATGAAACCAACTCTTAAATGCTACCTATTTTTAGACAGAGACGCACATTCTCATGTGGTGTATTTTGACGTTTATGACTATGATGTGATGATTGCCTTGTACCTTCTTTTTGTTTTAAGCATCTTGTGACTGTCTTTTGCCAAAGTCATTTCTGCTCTAATGGCCATGCACCAGGATCAGATGTTTTTCCTCTTATGGCTGAAATCCCCACCATTCTAGGAACAACCTCTATGTTGTAGTTTATCAGTCAACTGCAGCTCCAGTCTAAGTTCATAGTCTATCACTGCCCACAGGTCAGAAGGAAAGGGCCAGGAGGAAAGGGCGTTTCACCCAATTCATTTTTTCCCCCACCTACAGAAGAATTGATCCCATACTGAGGAATCCTGAGGAGCAAGATGGGTGTGGGGGAGGAAGGATTTGAAATAATAAGCTAAGTATAGGCTTCCATATGTTCTGCTGAGTTCAGGGAAGAATCCATGCTGTTATGGTAACACCCTAAGAACCATAAAACAAGCAAAAAGAATCAATTTTCTTCTTTGGGCTCCTGGCTGCCACCCCAATCTTTGGTCCTAGCATGGTGTCAGGAGCCAGTGATTTAGGAAAACCCCCTTCAGCTTTGCCTTAGGCTTCAAGCCCTGCTTTTCTCTAAGTGAAACAAGGCTGGCATTTCCCAACCACACGGGGTAATCATTGTGCAAATCCTGGTGCCATGTTGAGGATGAGAAAATGCTGTCTAAGTGTGAAATGCTGTACGTTGCCTTTATAAGTACCCATCAAAACAAATGAAAACATCTCATTTAACACACGGTATTTAAGTAAACATGTTACAGATATACCAAAATAATCCCCCCAAATATTAAACAACAAATCAACCCCCTGTCATAGCCTGACTCACTGAATAAGTGGAATGAATAAAATTGTAACTCACGTGTTTGACTATGGCTCTATGAAATTATTGAATTTGTTAGGCGTAGCGTATGATTTCTGCAGAGTAACCAAAATAACCTTGAATGCTCTATTCTCTCCTCCAATAGGAATTAAACAGATATCCAAGTTCCCAAATTGAGTAATACAGACACAATAACACAAATTGTGTTTTCTTTCCTTCTTCCCCTCCTCCTGCTCGAATAGAAGCTAGCAGCAGAATGTCAGAACCAAGGACAATCTCTTCCTCTCCACTTGGGCACCAGTCTGGCAGCATTTTTCTGCAGAGGACATTTCTAGTTCCAAACAGAGAACAACTCTGCTCATTACCCACGATCCATGTAGTTACTTACATGATTCTAAGTGACCATTGCAGAATACAGTCTTTTCTGCTGAAAGGCGTGCTATTATTCCAGAAGAAAAAATGTTGAAATCACCTTATATATCCTTCTACTGTTTATACCTTTGTCTGAGATTCCATGACTGGTATCAGCCATGAGTCGCTTACCCAACACATCAACAAATGTCACTGTGGTTCCAAAAGGGGATTGAAAAGTCTCAACATGATCTCGTAGGAGAAATCTTTTTTTTTTCTTGAAAGAATATTTTGTATTGAAAGCAATGCCTAATATCTGCCACATCCTGGATCTTTAAGGGAAGGAGTCAGCTTACTGAGACACAGGATCTGAGTGTTCAGTATCTCTAATCGAGCAGGACATTTTGGGTTAGAGCAGACACTAACTAAACTGGTTAGTGTTAACTGAATCTGAGCTGATTTTTAGCTCATTCTCCAATAAGGCTTTTTCTCCACTGCACTTCCACCACACACTGTCCCTTCCAATTGCCCCCGTCCCTTTGATCCAGGTTGTATAGCTGCACTACTTTGTATACTAATATGAATACATGTCAGACGTGCCCACCTTATGTGTTTACTCATCACTCAGTGACCATTTTTTTAAAAGCCTTTTCTCTGTGCTAAGCGTTGCTCTGGTCTTTGTGGTACAAGGATGAGCGACAGCAGTCCCCACCCTTGCTTATAGTGCATCCAGTTCAGACTATTTGTCAGGCAGAGAAATGCAGCAGCCACCTTGCAATAGCCAAGATTTTGTGGGGGCTAGACAGTGGCACAGTGGTAAAATGCAACTCTCTACAAAGCTGACACGTAAGAGCGGGTTGCTGATTCAAGTCTGGAGACCACCCTGAATACTCCCGGCAAATGAGTGCCCATGATCTGGGGCTGTCTGAGTTTTGGGGTGGATTCTGCTGTCAAGGACCTGTTGGGGGTACACAACAGGTGTGTACAACACCTTCTCCCTCACTCATGGAAGAGATAAATACATAAATTTATTTTTAAGTAGCCAAGATTTTGAGCTAATGATCAAGTAAATGTGGACCAGGCGATGATACTTCAAGAGATTATAATTATAATTTTATTAAGCTGTGATCAGAGGAAGAAGATAAATGTCATAGAAATATGTTTAATATTGGATACATATTATATTACAGAATGATTATGAATTTGTGTTTCTTATGTACATTAAAATTTGGATATGTATAAGGGTACAAGCTGAGTCTAATTTTTTATCTGCTGGATAAGGAATTGATTTTAATTCTTTCTCTGCTAATTAAAGGAAAATTAGATAAAATAAACTATTTACTAAAGCTCTAAATACATTTTGATTACTTATGGATATGAGCAGTTATTTTGGCTTCATTTATTTATTTACTGAAAGCCTAATGATAGGTAAAATGAAGAATTAATAGCGTAATAGGGAGGGATAATGGGCTTACTCAGCAGACAGAAGGAAGACTGCTGTTTTCCCACCTTCCAGCTGGAAACATTAAATCACAGTATTTTCTCTTGGCTGATGGTAGGACACTTATAGCCCTTGCTTGGAGAGAGCGACCTATATAGTGTCATAGTAGAAGGATCAACTTTGGGGAGAGGGTGAATGTGGTTGCAGATAGGTTCAGTTCAAGGTTTCTGGGGGGAGGTAGAGGGAACTCTACTGCACAGTTGGGTATGATGGATTAGCTCAGGAATCGCTCAGGATGAGGGCAAGCCATGTATGAGAGCGATGCCGTGATAGTTTCAAGAAGAAACAGAGTCAGCTCAATTTGTTTCAACTATCGTTTGTAGTTCTGGAGGTCAGAGGTCCACAGTGGTTTCACAGGACAAAAATCAATACGTTTGCAGAGTTGCTGTCCTTTCTGGAGACTCTAGGGGCATTTTCTGGAGATTTCAGGGTCCTTTGTTGCTTAATAACTGAATATGTGGAGGCCAGCAAGTGGCATGGTGGTTAAGGGCGCTGGACTGGTCTACTGCGGTTTGAGAACCCGGACCTGGCGGCTTGCTTTCTCACTTTCTCTCTCTCTGTCCCTCTCTGGTCAAATAAAACGAATAAATAAATAAAGATAAATTAAATAATTATTAAAATTAAAATACTGAATATTTGATTCTGGGTGATCTATAAGAACAGAGGTTTAGGGCTAGGACCTTAACCATGGTGGTTAAGGCATTGGATTCCCCCATGGCTGACTGCAGTTTGAGTTCCAGATCTAGTGGCTTGAAAATCATGCTGGGCACATGTGCATGTATGCTCAAAAATCCCAGGAGGAGAATGGAGGAGAAAAGATTGTGTATGGCATGGCCATCCCCCCTGGGGGTTGATTTCTCACTTCTCTCTCTCTATCTGCAAGCACACATGCCCTATGGCAAAACATTAAAAAAATTTTTTTTTAAAAGAAAGGACAGAGGTTTATTTAGTTCATGGTTTTGGAGGTCCAGTGTCAAGGAGACATAACTGGGGAGGTCTTCTGGCTGGTGGGGACTCTCTGCAGAGTCCTGAGGGGGTGCAGAGCATCACATGGAAAGACAGAGCAAGAGCCAGCTTGTGTCTGTGTTCCTATCTCTGCTCTGGTCTCCCTCTCCTTATAAAACTAGCAGGAGTCAATCACAGAGGCACTATACTTACCATCCCTCAAAGACTTCATCTCTCAATCCCATAGCTGGATTAAATTTCCTCTTAATACCAGCATGATAAAAGTCAAATCTCTCTTTTTTTTGGGGGGGGGGGATTTTTTCGCTATAGGGCGCGTGCGCTCGCCAGACAGGTAGAGAGAGACAGAGAGACAGAAAGAGAGAAATCACCCCCCAGGGGGGATGGTCATGCCACAATCCCTTCTCCTCCATTCTCCTCTCGGGATCTTGGGCACGCACGCACACGCGCCCGGCGTGAGTTTTAAGCCACCAGGTCCGGGTTGCAAACCACGGTCGACTACGTGGGAGTCCAGCGACATAGCCATTACGCCAACTGCTGGTTCCCTAAATGTCAAATCTCAACATACGAAGTCTTGGAGGACACATTTCAACCTTAGTAGGGGTGGAGGGGAATCCATTTCTTTTCCCTTTCTGGTTTCTGGAGACTGCTTTGGTGGTCCTTTCTTCCCACAGTGTTGAGCCCCTGACATTGCCATCTCTCTGGTTCTGTCTTCAGCCCCCCACCCTCACCTCTCTTAGGACTTTTTTTTTAATATAAAAAAATGATACTTATATATTAAAGCAAGAAGAGACTAAAAATGAACAGATTGAGGTTGCTAGAGGAGGGAGGATGGAGGAAGGAGGTGAGGTAAGTGCAGCTTTGGGGGAGTGTTTGCACCTGAAAGGGAGATCCACCTCTGGGACGGGGTCACATGGCAGGAGTGAACGGAAAGAGATGTAAGAAGCTTTAGAGAGAGAGGGAGGTGGTGGAGGAATCCCTCTGGAATGACCACTTTGTTTTAGGGAGGTGGAAGCTGGGTCTTCAGCTGAGAAAGAGGCAGCTGAGACGAGATCCAGGGAAAGGTGAGCAGGTGTGGAATCACTATTTCAGAGAAGGCCACACCAGGACAAAGTTGCATGAGGCCCAGTAGCTACAAGATTGTCTAGTCTTACAGGTTTATGATCCCACTTTGGGATTTTTCTAACAGTGCTTAAAGATCAGGAATGGGGTGCTAGAAAACGTGCAAAGGCGAGTGGAAATTGCTCCTGCAGGGAAGAGTGAGGAGAGGTAGTCCCGGGCGTGGTTCTTGATGGTTCTTGATGCTGGCTGTTCCTCCACCTGGGTCCCCTGGGATCAGTTAAGTCAGGTCCCTGGGGCAGAACCAACTTCAGCATATTAAAAAGAAAAATCTTTATCATCAAGATAAGACGTTCTTTTTTTAAAAAATATATTTATTTCTTCCATAACTGAGAGAGAGCGCACACTCCCAACAGGATCTTCACACTGTGCTCCATGCTGAGCTTTTAGCCAGCCCTGGGTCATGGACACATGAGTGTCTGCTGTTCTCAGGGTGGTCTCTGGACTTGAACTGAGAACCTCCCCACCTGGGATCTCCTCATGGAGAATCATGTTTTTGTGCTATTCCACTGGTCAGGGTGAGGGGCTCCTGAGCATTTTTTGAAAGGTCTCCAGGTGACTCTAGGGTCAGCCAGGGCTGAAAACTGTCAGTGGGACTTGACGTAATGTATCTCCAAAAGAAGTAAAATCAGTATCTCAAAGAGACATCTGCCCTCCCATGTTTATTGCAGCATTATCCACAATAGCTAAGATATAGAAGTATCCATGAACAGATAAATGGATAAAGAAAATGCTGTGTGCATGTGGTAGGATGCTACTGGGCCTCCAAAAAACATATGCAATACGTGATGACGTGGATGGAGGCTGAGGGTGGCACGCTAAGTGGAATAAGCCGGACACATGACAAACTGCATGATTCGGCTTATAGATCGCTGTTGTCTGACATGGATTCATGAAACCAAAGACTAGAATAGTGGCTAGCAGGGGTTCTGGGGAGAGGGAAGTGGGGAGCTATTAATCAATGGGCATAAAGTTTCGTTTAAGTGAGTTGAATAAGCTCTACAAACGCGCTGTGCCATGCCGTGCCTGCAGTCGGCAATGAGGTATAGTGCACTTAAAATGTAAGAGGATGCATCTTATGTTAAGAGTTCTTCACACACACACACACACACACACACACACACACACACACACACACCAGGGCTTCCAGAGAAGCTAGGAGGGGACCGAGAGTGAGAAGGGCACATTTGGAGAGGGCAAGAACAGCTCTGAGTGGGGGATGGGAGAATGTGTGGGGGATGACTGGGGTTGGGGTCAGGGTGGGGGGTGAGGTGGGGAGACTGCACTAGTATTATGGTGGGATAGAATTACAGGCCTAGAACAAAGGATTTAGGAAAATTGTATTTGCGAATCTATTTGTTACCTTTACAAAAACGTAAACATGAACTCTCAGTTGGTTATTCAAATAATTTAATCAATCACTTTTATAAACTAGTTCAGCAAACAGGACCTGTACATATTTGAAGCGCCCTAGAAATTCAGGCTGCCCAGTTGCCAGAGAGAGATTGAATAGGCCCAGCCTTAGTTGGCGGGAAGGTCACATCCTCCTCTGAACTCCCGCTTGCGTGTTAGGTGTCTGTGTACAAGTTCATCTTCCTCCCAGGCTGCAAGTGCCTTGAGACAGGGCTCACCGTCCATCTGTTTCACCGTTTGCTTGTCACAGTCCTTAGCTCTCGGTCTGACCTCCAATAATGACTTATTACATTCATGAGTGTTTCTAAAACAGCCCACTACTGAAACAAGTGTTTGCAGATCTGTGCATTTTTAACCTGAAAAAAATTTTTTTTTAAACAAAATGGACATTATCCATTCTAACAAGCAGCAACTGTTTGCTTTACAAAACTGAAGCAGGTAAGGAAAGATGTGTCTGCCAAGATGACAGCATTTTACTAAGGTCATATTTGTAGAAAAGAGCTCTCTGATTTTTCTCTTCTGAAGATAGAGTCCCTTCGGTTATTTATTTAATAGCTGTGATCACAGGTAGAGAAGATAACAATTTTGCTCTGAACCAAGTCTATGAAGAGATGCATTTTGTGAAGACAAGTGCTCAAAGCAACGACTGCTTTCCCCAGGACTCTGCTCAAGACTAACAACCACAGTGGACTTGCAGAGGTACTTGTCATAACAACACATCCTCTCAGAGATGTCACAAAATGTGCAGAGGCAAAAGAGGTCACATCCCCACCTCTGCTGATGTCAAAGAGAGACCTGAGAAGTTGGCAACTGGCTTCCGCTGGCTCTGCGGAACAAATCACACTCTCTATACTTTAAGTCTCCAAGCATTCAAGTTCTACACAAAATTAATCAGATTCAGAGAACAGTCCTTTAAAAAGTCACATATGCAACGCACATCCTTCATCCTTCTCCTTCAGTGACGGTAGGAAGATCAGTTCATTGTTTATACACATTTGGAAAAAACAAAACCAAGCAACCACACACACACAAAATATCTCCCCCCAAACACATGGGATGATTTTAAAAATGAGTAATTTTTTTAATTCTTTTTTAAAAATTTTTACATTTAATCACAGTGCATCTTCACAGCATACAAAATGTTTTTTCCCAGTTTTAGTTTGTTTTTTTTTTGGGGGGGGGGGGGGTTTAAACCAAAGAAACTAAAGGTTAATGTCTGAGGAACAGACTGGAACTTAAAGGCAGCGGGTGGGTAGTCATGGCCCCATCCAGGGCTGCCCTGCCTCCAGCCTAATCCCTAATTGCTCATTGGCATGCTTTTGTTCACTGGTGTCTGCTTTCACAATGCAGTCAGACAAGGTAGAACTGTGTCTGTTTATGCGAAAGTCAAAGACCAATAAATAAAAAGTTTAATTTCCTGGTTCCCTGAAGTCGATGGGGCTTAGAAAGTACTCACCAATCCTTCCCAACAACGGTCTTTCAAAACATCGTGTGAGCAGCACCTTGTATCAAATTTCATTGCTCATAAAAAAAAAAAAAAATCAGATAATGTCAAGTGCAAAAATGCAGGATACAAGGTATATTATGTTTACAACTAGAAAGTATCTGCCTTCGGGGGAGGACTGGAATGCACCATCGCTATCAGGCCTTTGTGCTGGGGGCAGGCTTTGGAGAAATCCCCTCTCCTCCATTTTCTCATGTTTTTGCTGCTATATTGGTTTTACAATAAAAAGTTTGTAAAAACTGGTCAGTGAGACAGTTAGTTGTTTAACAGATGTGATTACTCAGAGCCCAGAGCATCACACTGAGACCTCCGATGTTAAGCAAATCAGCTCAAATGTGAGAAATTCAGTAATGTATCATAGGTCTGAATTTCTTAGCTTTCATCTGGAATTGCTGGCTCCTACAGATGTCCAAAGTTGCTACCATTAAAAAATAACCCCTCAGCAAGTCTTTCCCCCATTGAGTTCTTTCGGGTAATTAGCAATATTTAGGACATTCCCCTTCCTATACATGAAGTAGAGAAATGAGGCAATGAGCTGTGTTGTAATTCTGATCTCTAGGAAGAAAACAGCTTGGGAGATACAAGCTGGATTATTATCAAGGCTGTTGTCAGGGAGCAGATCCTGCATGCAAGAGGACAGAACCAGTCTGACCCACCCCAACCCACACCATCAGGTTGACCAGGACTGTTTCTGGGGGACTGGTACAGGTGATGACAAATTCATTAGTTGGACTAACTGGTTCTTTTGTTATCCTCCCTTCTGGTCTTTCCCATCACGTTCATTGGCTTCCCAACTGTGGTCCTCAGAGTTATACTCCTCTCCTTCTCTTCCCATTTCCTTCTCTTTCCTCTCATCTTCCCTGCATGCATTTTGTGAGCTAATCATGTATGTAGACAACCATTTACTCAGCAAAGTCTGCTGAACCCTCCAGAGGTGGCAAGCCCTATTCTAGGAGCAGGGGATGGAAGACAAAGACGGAGTTTCTCCTTGCTCTACAATCATACATTCCAGTGGATAGGATAGATATGCAGACACACCAAATAGTTTCACAAGCCAGGGTTTGCTCCTCCTGGGCTTGCTCCCTGGATGGCTCATAAGCCTATAAACTCAGGTTATCTCCTGGATATGCTCTTCTTCTCCTCAGAACCCACATTTTGGTTAAAGACACTACTGTTTACATAGCTACCAAAGCCAAAAGCTAGGAGTCCTCTTAGATGCCCCCCTACAAGCTCCCCCACATCTTACTATTCTGCCTGAGAGATGTCTCTTTAACAAATCACTTCATTCCATTCCTACCACCACTGGCCCAATTATCCCTCACTTCTAGCTCCCCATTGTCCTTTTCCGGCACATCCTCTTGCTGCTTCATGTATGCTGGATGATTCTCCTAAAATAGCACCGAGTGCATGGTGCCCTCGCTTAAAAACACTCCACGGACAGTGCTGTCAATGGATCAAGGCAACCTCCCTGCCATGGCCTTTGCCACTGAGTACAACCTCCACATGCAGTCTTGCTTTCTTCCAACCACCCACTTCCAGTGTCACCAACCAGGGTACCAAGTGCCTGTCATTGCCCAGGCGTATGGTGCCCACTGACAATGTCAGGCTTTGGCTCACACTGTTCTCTCTACTTAGAATGATGCTCCCTATACCCCACCAGAAGGGAAGGTCCTGGAAAATCTTATTCACCTGTCTCTCAAGTGCAGGTGCAATCAATCTGCTGGGGTCTTCACACATTGCACCCCTGCCTCTGGGATGAGCTGCATCCTCTGCTGGCTCCTCTGGGTAATCATCCGTAGCTCTAAGAGAACATACTTGGAAACTACATTGTTCTCTCATTCTGTAACTACGACACAGACTATTTGAGATCAGAACGAGCTCTCCTCTGTCATGTAGTCTTGGCCACACCCCACGAGCCTCTGGCTAAGCAACTCTCCTGAGATAGCTTATGGGTTGTGTCTCTGTATGGTATTCCTGAACACCCCAGGTTTTTTTTAATCTTTATTTTTTTAAGAATCAAAATACTCATTTTTTAAAATTAAAAAAAACTAAATTAAGGCTTGAGACATACTTAGTCAATTACAGGCAGCAGTAAATTTTCTGATGAAATATGGTTGCATTCATTGGCAAAAGCACTCTGACCACACCTTTCCTGCCTAAGAACATCCTTTCAGGGAATCTAATTACTGTTTCAATGTCTGTTTCCAGGGTTACTGGTGAGATTGAGTATTAAAAACGCAAAACAAAATGAAACAAAAAATTCAACTGTTTATTAGTCATTTGTATTTCTCCCAGAAGTCTTTGGTGGAATTCTTTTAAAATGCAGGTGGAGGGCCAGTGGGTGGCAAGGAAGTTAAGGTGCTAGATCCTACATGGTTGACTGCATAGCTCGAGTCTGGGACCAAGCTTCGAAAATTACTCCAGGGACATGTGCTTGTGTACCCAAAATCCTGAGAAGAGAATGGAGAAGAACAGATTGCAGCACATAATCCCTCCTGGGGGGAATTTCTCACTTTCCCTCTCTGGTGAACATACACGCTCTATAGCAAAAAAAAAAAAAAAAAAAAAAAAAAAAGAAAGAGAAAAAAGAAAAGAAGAGAAAAGAAAAAAGAAAGATGCAGGTGTAAGTAGGGTAGGGAATAGGGGTCTGAGTCTGAGAGGGAGGCTTCGTAGAACAGGAGCATAGAGCAAAGTTTCTATTCCCAGCCTTCCTTGGAGCCTGACCATCTCCCATTCATCTGGGGTACAGTCTCTCCTTTCCTTTCCTTTTTGCTTCCAGTGCTTAGTCATGGAAAATTCAGGTTCTTTTCTGGGATGATTTCCCCTGTTAGGACTTATTTCTTGAGAGAGGGGACAACAATTCTGAAGTAAAACCGTGGTCCATAACTGAATGGAGAGCGTATTAGGACTGGGTGCCTTATCGCTCTTAAAGATACTTGGTCACAGGGGCCAGTAGGTGACAGGTGACACATAGTGAAGATGCTGATCTCACATGACCGACTCCTGCAGATCAAGTCCTGGAGCTAGTGGCTTGGAAAATATGCAGGGAGCATGTGCATGTGGGTGTAAAGTCCAGAGAAGAGAATGGAGGAGAAAGGATTGTGGTGTGGCCATCCTCCCCATCAGAGGGTGATTTCCCACTGTCCTTCTTTCTTTGCCTCTATCTGTTTCTCTGGTGAGTGCACACATCCTGTAGCAAAAATCTAAAACAAATGAACAAACAGAAAATCTGGCTCATTATGTATCATTGAAGTATGTGGCAGGCAGTCTCCGAGATGGTCCCCAGGACCCATGTCTCCCGATGTTCATTCCCTTGGAGGGTAGTCCCCTTCCATACTGAGTGAGGGCTGGCCATATGTGACCAATAAACATGGCAGAGGCAACCATATCCAACTTGTGAAACTAGATGATAAAACAGATAGAGCTTCTGCCTGGCATTATCTTTCTCTTGGGACACTCACCCTTGGAACATAGCTTCTGGCTCTGAAGAAGCCCAAATTGTCCTCCACGAAGACCCCACACAGGGGAAGAGATTGAGGCCTCCAGGCTATAGGTGGGGCCTCAACCACCAGATCCAAGTAAAAGAGCCTTCAGATGTTTCCAGCCCCCAGCCTTTGAGTCTTCCAACCTGAGGCCCCAGGCAAATCATCCCCCGTCTCAATTCCTCACTATAGAATGGTTGTTTTGAACCATTTGGGGGTAATTTGTTATGTAGCTTTACGACCTGGAACAAAATAAATAATGAAATGCCTGTAAAAGAATTTTTATCCAGTATTTCTGTCACCAAGTGTGAGAGCACCTTGAGGATTTTAAGGCAGAGGAGATTTCTGGCAAATGCTGTTGGAAGGAATCAGAATTGTTAGGGGACAAGACAACATGGTTAGACATACAGACTGACATTTACAATATTGGTTGGGATACCTTATTTCTTTAGTCTTAAAAAATGCATGGTAAGTGACTCTACAGATGCATTCCACAAGAGGGCAGGTGTACATCCTGGAATAGGGCTTCATGGACTTAACTGTAGTTCTATTATTGACTTCTCTTCTTTTAATTTCACTGATGATTTTGTTTCATATTGATTACCACCTCCAAATAGGCTTCAGTTTTAAAGAAGCGAATCTACATTTTAAAAGCCAACCAGTTAGGAAATCCTTCGGTAGAAGAGGTTCCTGAACAGTTAATTTAACAATGACATATTTGTATTTATTATAAAATATATTTTTGTAATGAAAACACCTACAATTTCATTACTAAGAGAAATTGAGCTGCTATTTTTAAATGTCAGTGGGATAAACATTTCCTGGCTTTCTATCACTGCATGAATGCAGATGTGCTATTTACTCAATCTCATTTATTTCATAATGGGATTAAATAATGCTTCATTATTTCATAATGAACAAAGTAATATGTGATTTTGAAAAAAGAAGCAATTACACTTATTTTTCTTTCACCTCAGAACCCCTCCATGCATTCTGACGTTAAAATAAATGAATTTAAAGTCACCTCAATTTCTCCAAGAAAGATGAGGAACAGGCTTCTCAGAACCTGGGGGGGGGGGGGTCATCTGATTACAGATTGTTTTCCCAAAATGTTTCTTATAGTCTTCAGATATCCTAGCTCACGAAGTGCTTCCTACACACGTATTTGGTGCTTTTCTTTTGTGACTGATCTGTGCTGGTCTCTGCAGCGCAGTTTAATTGCAGTCACGATACAGAAGGGACAGAAATATCAAAGACCCTGATCGCTCACTGGACTCGTCTTATACCATTCCAGAACTAGAGTGGAGGCCGTACAGCCCTGTAGCGGAGAGTCTGGGTATAAGTCCTATAACTCTGAGCAACTCAATAGCGTCTCTTAATCTCAGCATCCCCATCTGTAAAATAGAGATCATACTTCTGCTTTTCCCAAGAGGATGTTGTGAGGACTGAATGACATAATGGATGTAAAGCACCAAGCTTCGAGCCTGGCATATGGTTAGAGCTCAGTAACTGTCCGACTCCCACTGCCCCAGCTCTAGTTCTCCCCATGGTCATTCACCCCCTGTAGCGTGTCTACTGCAATGCCTGGGGAGCGGGAGACGTGCAGCAGACAGCAAACTATCCTGACATTTTACTGCTCTACTTTCTGTTCCGTAAAAATCATTAAGGAAGATTTTGAAAACAAAGATATTAGATAAATGCTGCATCTCCTGTGCTAGCTGAATATAAATGCATGGCCTCTCTAAGGTCTTTCAGAAAATTCCTGTAAAATGGATGCTCCTTTTTATGCTTTCTTGCTGCATCTGAAGATCCAACTATTATCAGTGGGAAAAAATGGAGATGAATGAAGCCTTCCCATCTCATTTTCCTGGTCAAGAGACTGACATGCTGATCTATTCCTAAAGGAAGCAACTTCTAAAGCAGCTCATTGTCTGTTTTCGTCTCTGAAGGCTTGTTGTCATATGATTCTAGAAAGATTTTGTACGACCATGCAAGCCCACACCAGAGGCCACAGTAACAAATAAGATGGAGAGGGACATTAACTGGGCTTCCACGTCTGAGGTGCTCGGGTGGAAATCATTTTCGACAGAACACTTACTGTTCCACAGCCTGTTTGCATTAAGCAGGCCCAGTCCAGTTAGCAGTGACTCCAACTGGAGTTTTTCAAAGCCCTCCCCAAACAAGCATACAAATGCAAATGTTTTTATGAGGGAGATTTCTATAACAGCACACTTGCAATTTTGCTTTCCCTTCAATGTGCCAACTGCTATCATTCCATGGTCACAAATACATGTTATTAGTAGAGTTTTTATGTTATTACTTTTTAAGGCACCTGCAACTTGCATGACTTTTATCCCTATAAGTATAAGCATGCTGAATTTGGATAGGCAGTAAATTGTGATTCTAGTCTCCAAGTCACTTGGGTTAGCCTGCATAAGACTATAACCTCTCTGTTGGAGAGGCTCTGAAGAATCGTTGTGGCTTTAAAGTTTCAGGAGTCACTCCTGGCACCTTCCCCAATCCCATGGGTAGGTCGGTGCCCTTCTCTGGGCTCTGCAGTGCTCTGAGCTTACTTCTGTAGCCTCCAAGGATTGTGTTTTATTCCTTGGTATCCCAAGAGCCGCACACATACCCGAACCATTTCTTGAGAACATAATAAGAAAATGGTATTCCCTGAAGTTGTCAATGCGGTGGCAAATAGTGCAGGCACTCGGATATTTGTTGAATAAAAGACCATAACTTATGACATAGTTCTGATTCAAAATATTTGTTTTAATCTTTTTGTATTAAAATTACAATCAGAATTGTTTCAGAATACTGTAAAATGTAATGCTTAAATAGGAAATGACATTTTAAATTAAATACATGCTTTCAAAGAACTTAAGTTAATAGATTTTTTCCCCCTGAATGTCTTTAAGCATGACTTAAATATTCTAACAGGCCGATGGTTTATTGATCAAAAAAACTTGAGTATTAAATTACTGGCTGAACACTGCCCTAGGAATCCCATTTATCTTTAGATTATAGGGTGATTAATTTGATAAATAGCTAAGATATATTTTCATATTTATAACATTTAAAAGCATAATCTGTTGTTCATCTTTCTTCTAGCCAGATATTTTCTAAAGAAGTCTGATCTCACAATTAAGCACTTATGTTTTTCAAGTGTCAATATGCCCCAAGTTCAGATTAGTGAAGACATCTCACTTACATGTATTTTTTTCATCTTATTCTCTCAAAGTTCTTCCTCTACTGGAGATACAAAATTCAGCAAATCCTGTTGACTCTGGAAAGTAGCAGAGAAGGATTTAAGTTAATCCAGTGCTTGAAGTGGGACTTGGGGCAGCTTGCCAAGATCATGTTATTCTTAGGTTTGGAATCCCACTGCCCAACCCCAGAAACTCCCTCCTTCCCTTCTCACATGCCACTCTATTTCCTTCCCAGATAATGACCTGATCCCAACCAGCAGTGTAAAGAAACTCCTGGGAAGGGAGAGCCCTTTGGGTTTTCCCACCCCCTGCCCCCCTGGGTTAGACCAACAGAAGCCTATAAGCATCTTGTTTCATATGTGCATTTTATTTCTGTTGCCACCGACTATGCCGTTCAGTGTTGGAGTTAGCGCTCTTGTTGATCTCTCCAAACTGCTGGTTCCAGGTTCAGTCAGCACCCTCACTTCCCCAGGAAGCCCTCCCTGATTGACATGATTTCTCCTCACTGCATGGCTGCTGTGCCTGCCTACCATGGCCCTCAGTACCTGAAAAAGATTATCTGGTTAAGCATTAGCCTGATACCTCCCCAAGGGGGGAAACTTCTTTTTCTTCATTATATCCTTACTCCTGTATGGAGCAGGCGCTTGATTGTGTCTGTTTTGTGAATGAGTGAATGAGTCAATGAAGAAACCAAGTGAGATGATGTGCATGGAAATGTTTTGTAAACAGAATAGCCTCCTCTGAAGCATGGAACACTAAGTGACCCTTCTTTTTACATCTCCTAATACCTGGTGCCGTGCCTAGGAGAAAGAAGGCACTCAATACCACCTAAAGAATGTGAAGGCTGAGGACTGTTGACGGGGCCTCCAGGAAGAAGGATCTTAGGTGGAGTTTGGTGTGCAGGATGCTTACCGGGGGCGGGGGCATGGGACCAGATCCGTGGTAAGGGGAGAAAGGAATCAGGAATGGGCAGAGGTAGAAGGTAGGCGATTATGTTGGTGGTCCAGTGATAGCACTGGGTGACCTCATGGGAGCTCTGAGCTAGTGTCCTGAGTTGGGTAAACAGGGCCTGACCCTTCTACCCTGTACTGCTCCATCACTGATGTATGTTACCCAAGGAAGGGGAATGTCCTTGGGGAGGTGGCTCTCTGCAGAGAGAGCCTGGAGTTGTGTGTTGGAGCACTCGCCGGTTATGCCTGCTTCGTGGAAAGAGGAGCCTGGGCAGTACGCCACAGTGTCCACTACATCAGCTCTCGTGGCATCTGTGGCCAGGGGGAGTGTGCTCAGAGCTGAGGAAATAGCATGGCAAATCCTTCTTCCATTGTAGAGGTGGCTGCAGTCGGACAAACACAGTCTGGTATGTACATAGACTGTATTTGCCACTAAAGTGGCTTTGAACTAGGCCAGGTACTGGGATGCTCTAAAGTCCAGGGTTGGGCCCCTAGGGTGCTGGTAACGTTCTGTTTCTTGATCCACGTATGGTCTTATATTGAGTTATATGCTTAGGCATATTTACTTCTCTCTCTCTCTCTCTCTCTCTCTCTCTGTGTGTATAATATAATATAAAGTATATCTCAATAAAGCTGTTAAAATTATTTAAATCATTTGTAACAACTATGCCATGTTTAACCTCCCAGTCTACCTATTTTTCCTTTTGAAAGAGAAAATGTCGGAGCCAGTAGTTAGTGTAATGGCTATGTCTCTGGACTCCCATGTAGCCGACCACGGTTCGAGTCCCGGACCTGGTGGCTTAAACTCATGTCGGGCACGTGTGCGTGCATGCCCAAGATCCCGAGAGGAGAATGGAGGAGAAGGGATTGCGGCATGGCCATCCTCCCTGGGGGGTGATTTCTCGCTTTCTGTCTCTCTGTCTCTCTCTGTCTGTCTGGCAAGCACACGTGCCCTATAGCAAAAAACCTCTCCGAAAAAAAAAAAAGAGAAAATGTCTCTGGAGTTTTACTGCCCACAAGTCTGCCAGCCCCCAGTGGAAACAAACATTTTAAAGCTGAACTGCAAACTGAGCCAGAACATCAAAATAATCTTCAGATCAAACCTGAATGTTACTTTAAATTGGGACAATTCTCATTCTACACTCCACTCAGATCCTTTAGCAACCTTCTATCTTGCAAAGAAAAAGAATAGAGTAAAACATTTGGGCATTTGCAGAGAATCTAAATTGTTTCCAGTTCTTATCACCAAAGTTTAATTGAGTGTCTACTTTGTGCTGGGCACCACACCTGGCCTTGGGCTACAAACAGGGCTGGCTAAGGCATAGTCCCTGCTCACATCTGTTGGGAGAATTGGATGCACACTTAACGCCCATGTGTCCCAAGAGGTAGTGGCTGAACTGGGTGCCATCCAGGGTACAGGGAAGGGACAGAGGTCAGCATGGACTGTGGAAATGCTGCTCTTGCCAGGTTTGGAGAGATTGCTATCTCAATTGTCTGGCATGTCTCCTGGAAACCTGGTGTTGCTTATGTTTGTTCTCCTGATGCCAAGGGCACCCTGGCTTCCTCCGTAATTATGGCTCCTGTGTTCACTGTTCCACCTTCTGTACCTCTGGGCCGGCCCTTGTGTTCCTTTACCTTTCTATATAGAAAGAGGGCTTGCTGGCTTGTGAGAAGGACAGTTGCTCTCCCTGGAATCCTCTGTCCTTGAGCCACCTCTCACAAACCTCTCTGTGCTGTTTCCTCAAGGTTGCTGGATGATGTTTCATTAACATTCATGAGGGGGCTGGCTTTGCTGTCTAGTGGTTAAGGGAGCCAGATCCCACATGGCCAATAGTGCCATTTGAATTCCGGCCACAGCAACTTGAAAAACACACTGGGCGTACGTGCCTGTGTGCCCCCCAATCCGGACAGGGTGGAGAAATGGAGAAGGGATATCAGCAGGACCACACCCCTTTGGGGGTGCTTTCTTTGCCTTCTCACCCTGTCTCACAATCTTTCTCTGAAATGCACTTGCACCCTCTGGAAATTTAAAAAAAAAAATTCACATGGTTTTAGCTCCTGTTTTCTTGCTTATTTATTAACTGCAGAACTGCATATCATGAGTATTTCATCATCTTGAGGAAACATCATTTCCCGCTTCCAGGTAAGGTTAGACCTCATAAAAATAAGTTGGACTTCCAAAGAAGAGGAACTCAGGCCCAGCTGCAGTGGTGCTCATTGCTAAGACTGTGCTCTGAAGGCTGGGACTACATGAGAGGTTCAAGTTCAATCCCTGGTTCAAGCTAAAGGCTGGGTGGGGTGGTATGTATATATAGTTAGTCCAGCCTGATAATTAGTCCAAGTTGGGAAACTGACAGAAGGATCTTGGCAGTATCAAAAAAAAAAAAAGTATTTCTCAAGGACTAGCTTGGGCTGATCTTGGAGACTGCATGGTATGCTCTGATTGGCTATGACCCAACCTGACCAGTAACAACCCACTCAGCTCTTTCTCCAGTCCTGCTGAGCTTTTTTGCAGGACAGTCTTGACAATCTAATCCTTAGTTTAGTGTAGACCCCAAATAGCCTAAGGACTGTAGGTCACAGGGTTAG
This sequence comes from Tupaia tana, assembly GCA_026018925.1. NCBI lineage: Eukaryota > Metazoa > Chordata > Mammalia > Scandentia > Tupaiidae > Tupaia > Tupaia tana. Next base: position 36,774,888 of record JAKSZU010000010.1, on the reverse strand, counting down.
GGTTCTGACTTTGATCTCTGGTCACTAACCACACCTGACACTCAGCTAGTGCTGACCCACAACTGTCCCAGCTGAGGGAAAGGAGAATCCTGCCAAAATGCACAGGCATCTCAGGGTCTTTCACTATCATTTGAGAAATCCTTGGGGTGATAGTAGACAGCAGGGAGGTCTTGTAAAGAGATAAAGAGATTCAACAGCTGGAATATGTTTACTTCCATAAACACTAAACTTGTCTTTTGAGTCTGTAAAGATTCACATCTGGAGGGAAAAGGGATCCAGGAGTACAAAGTTTGCCGTCTTAAGTATTGATGATACCAAGGGAGAATTAGTCAATAGCCTTAGAAAACCTTCCAGCCTGTCCGCACACGTGTTAATCCTGCCAATTCTTACACGTGTCCACTCTGAGGAGAGAAAGAGATGATCCCTGATAATATATCCCTGTACCCTGTCTTTGGAGCTAAAGCAAAGAGATGACTGATTATTTGTAGATTCAAATGGCATAGACAGTCATTCGAAATAATTTACATCCAATCCTTTCTTTAATGTGTTATTAAATCCCTGGGTACATATTTGCTGACACAACATTCACAGTGAGGCTGTGAAGAGCTGGAATGAACTTAAAGTGCTTTTTTCACCCTTGCAGAGTTCCTTTAGACCTACCTAACAGATCCAACACCTTCATGATTCAGGAGCTATGGAATATTTTATTGTCAGGGCCCAATAGCCTATTCTCCAATTTTGAAATTGGCCAATTCTGGGGATGATTTTAAGTCTACTTTATGTTACAGATATTACTAAAAAAAGCATGAGCTAATGCAAAAATACAAATCCAGTATTGCTATATGCAATGGTGGTAAAGGCAATGTAAAAAATTATACATTGCACAGATGTATGAATGGCCAACTAGCCCACAAAAGATGCTCAACATCACTAATCATTAGGTAAATGAAGATCAAAATCATAATGAGATATCACTTCACACCCAGCAGCACAAGCGACTATAAAATAAAGAAAAAAAAATAAAAAACAAGGAAAATGCCAAGTGTTGGTGAAGATGTGGAGAAATTGGAGACTTTGTGCATTGTTGGTGGGAACGGGAAATGATGCAACTGCTGTGAAAACCAGTACGGTGGCTCCTCAAAAATGTGAAAATGGAATTGCCATGTGATTCAGCAATTCCATTTCTGCCTGTATTTTGGATATATACTCAGAAGATACTTGGAGATAACTGGAAAGAGTTGCATACTGATTCCCATAACATTATTCGCAATAGACAAAAGGTAAAGCAACCCAACTATCTATGGACAGATGAATGCATAAAAATACTATAACATATAATGGACTATTATGTGGCCTTTTTTAAAAAAGGAAATGCTGACAAGGATGAACCTTGAGAATAGTATGCTAAATGAAAAAAGCCAGAAACTTAAAGACAAATACTGAATGATTCTACTTACATGGGGTTCTTAGAGTAGTCAAATTCACAGGGAGAAGAAATAGAACAGTGCTTGTCAAGGTAGGGAGGTATAGAAAGCTATAGTTTAATGGGTATAGGGTCTTAATTTTGCAAAATGAAAACATTCTGGAGATTGGTTGTGATTGCACATATACGTGAAGATACTTAGCACCATAGACATGAGAACTTTTTAAAAAGAATGATTTATTTATTTATTGAATTACATTTATTATTATTATTTTTTAAATCTGACCAGAGAGAGACAGAGAGAGAGAAAGGGAGATAGAGAAAGCAAACTTCCAGGTCCAAGACTCGAACCACAGTCGACCATGTGGCAATCCAGTGTCTTTAACCATCACGGCACCTGCCGGCCCCTACAAGTGAAAATTTAAAGATGGTTGAAGATGATACATTTTATGTTAGCTGTAATTTATCACAATTTTTAAAAATTGCATGTGGTCTCAAAACAATTATTGGCTGCCAGGTCTTGTTCTGTCCCAAGGTATATTATGAGTCCTTCCCTGCAGTTTCCTGATCCATGTCTACAAATAGGTACTCAGCACATTTTGACTGAATGTCAGAGGAAATGAGGAGAGAGAAGGATGAAGGGATGAATAAAAAAAAATTCTACAAAAGATAAATTACAAATGGACAGTAACCAAATGAGAAAATGTTCAGCTTCACTAGTAATCAAAGAAAAGCCCATTAAAGCAACAATGAGTTTCCATTTCTCACTATGAAATGAGCAAAGATTTTTATTATTATAATTTAAATACCTAATGCTGGCAAGGATTTGTTGAGATGAATAACTTCAGACAGAATTGGTATATTGCTGTAAGAAAATGTAGTAATATACATATTAGCCTTACAAAAGTTAAGACCTATTGACCCAACAGAGACAAACCCTATCAGACAACAAAATATGTTGACAAAGATTTAAAGGCAAATATGCTTATTACAGAGCTATTTATAGCAGACCAAAGGCTGAAGCTAAATATCTGGCCAAACAGAGAATGCTGGGGTACAAGATGAAAAATGGTGTAGTTACTTAAAAAAATTTCAACCTTCAGAAGAATATTTAATAATGTAAGGAAGTTTTATAATAATATAAGAATATAAGTTATGTGTATAGTAATATTGGTTTTGTGAAAACAAATAAATAAAAGAAAACAAGACAGAGGAAATAAAATACATCAAAATGTAATCTGTGATTTCTGGATGAGATGATTATGATGAATTTCCCTGTATCTTTTTGTATCTTATAAATATGTTTAAATAAAAATTTGTTATTTTGGTAATTTGAAAAAAAATTATTTGAGAAAATTAAAAAAAAAAAAGTCACCATCTGAACATCTAAAAAGTTCCCAGGGAACACAAAAACGATGTGATGTGGTCCCTGTTCTCCATGGTGGTGGAGACTTCCACCACAATGCTAGAGGAACTTTGGTGTTGTCATGGGGATGTGGATAGCAATGAGGGATGGAACCCTGGAAGGGTGGCCCTTGTACACCTGGAAGGATTTGAGCCCTTTTCTCTGCTTCCACAGGAAGTGTCTCCTGCTGATTTTGTTCTACCCTGACATTGCTCATGTGGGGTACTTGCCCCCATGATGGGCTTACAATGCATTAGAGTCTCTTCTCTCCATGATCTATATAGACTGAACTTAGCCAAAGTAGGATATTTTCCAAGGTTTATCTCTGTCACACCCTCACTGCAGCAGGCTTGCTAGGTAATATTTAAGTCATCACTTGGCTTGCATCCACTCTGGCAAAGGTCACCTTGCTCAGAGATGGAGGTCTGGGAGGTAGTCAGGACCCATCTTTCCTGAAGGGCCACTGCAAAGAAGCCTGGAGTCTAGACTAAGAGACAAGTCCCTCCAATGGGAAATAGGGAAATAGGACCCAGAGAGGGCTGGTGACTTGTCCAAGACAAGGTGCCAGCCCTGGGATGGAGCTGGCATTGGCCTAGCTTTCCCAACAACTAAGAGGTACACCTGTGCATAGTACCTTGCTGCTTCCCCCTCTCAGGCGCTCAGCTGGAGGAGGCATGACCTTTGTTTCCAACAGAAACACTGGGCTCATATTAGCAAAAAGAAGAACCAGAGCAAGCTTCTACTGGGGTGGATGATGGTTACTTTTGGTAGTGATATTAGAACAATGAAAATGATCAGAATTCAGAATATCCATAGTGACAAAACTAAACTAGATGCAAGAGATGAGAGACAATGAACTCCAGAGAAAGGAGACAATGAGTTCAAGGAGGTGAGGAAGTTCTTGCACAATCTGAAAGAGGAAATACACACCATAAAAAAGAATCAAACTGAGCTGTTAGAAATGAAGGCTGTAATGCAGGAAATCTGAACCTCCCTTGAAAGTATTAAAAGCAGATTAGATCATGCAGAATACTGAGGCAGAACCTCTGACCTAGAAAAAATAAAAAAACACCAAAAAGACTGAGAAAATGACCCCCCAAAATAAGCATAATGTATGAGAAATATTGGATACTACTGAGTGCCCAGGTATCCCAGAAGGTGAAGAAACTAATAAGGGTATTGATAATGTATTCCATGAAATCCTGGAAGAAAACTTTCCAAACCTTGAGAGGCATCCAAATATCCAGTCCCAAGAAATACAAAGGACCCCACATAAAATCAACCCAAAAAATTCTCTATGGCACATCATGGCTAGATTGACCAAATCCACAAAAACAAGATATTAAAATTGGCAAGAGAGAAACGGCAGGTCACTTACAAAGGTTATCTCATCAGGCTAACATCAGACCTCTCATCAGATATAACGTGAGCAAGGAAGAAATGAGAAAATATATTCAAAGTGTTAAGTGAAAAGCAGTTTCAACCAAGAATACTATACCCAGCAAGATTGTCCTTCATATGGGAAGAAAGGATAGAGACATTCTCAGATAAACAAAACCTGGGAGAATTTGCCAACACCAGACCAGCTCTTCAGAAGTTCTAAAGGGAGTGCTTTACCAGGAAAACTAAAGACACACAGACAGAAATAAGAAAACAAAAAGCAACCAAAAATATAGCCAACTTAATGCTAGAGACAAGTATGGAAATATCAATGATGACGTTGAATATTGACTTCCAGGATTTAAACGCTAAGATCAGACCACAGTGACAGTGCAAATTCAACAAAAGAGAGATTGATTACATGAGACTGAACTAGTGAGGTAGAATTTTATGACTTTTGACTAAAACATTACTGATATTTTTACTATGCTTTGTTTTCCAGATTTAAGAATTTTGCTTTCTTTTGAGCTGTTGATAGGTTCAGCAATTTGTTGAAAATTTTTTTTATTTTTATTATTATTTTTTTAATTGAAACATAAACTTTTCTCCCTTTCTAACCTCTCTGGAATTGGGAAATACTTGTGAGTATTCTTATTTTGTGGGAGAAGGGTTATTTGCATAAGTTCAATAATACCTGTTGCCTTTCATCATAAATTGAAAATGTTCCTAATTGTCAAGGCTTTTACTGGAATGATATGACCAGAAAACTGTGGAACTAAGGTAGCTCTAAAGATCAACAGAACCTCTTGGAAAGATTGCCTGGCACCATAAACAGTTCTGCCTGGCAGAGAGGATTAGAGAAGCCATATGACAGAATTTGTACCATAAAATAACCTGGACTTTTCCAGCCCAGCATTGTAATCAGTAGAGACTGCAAAAAGAGCAGCCACCACCAGAGGATTACCTTGAGGAAGACTTTGAAGGAAGAAAGAGATTGATCTTTGCTAGCAGATGCTAAACCACAGAATACTTGGTTGGCAGGGCTGAGTTGGGAAGGTTTGCGTGTGAATTGTGTGCTGGGTGTTTGCTTCTCAACAGTTTGAGTAGCTGACATGTAAGTATTTTCTCAAAAATATTAAGAACCATACTCTCTCTGTTGTTATAGAGTCACAAAAAGAATTGTAACAAATATTTTGAAAGTTATCTTTAAAATTCAGTTTTCTGGACATTTTGAAAGTTGGTTATTAACTGGCAAGAACTATGGAGTATGAACAAATTTTTTTTGATATGTAAAGTAAATGTTTGTGGGAAAATGTAAAAAGTTTTGTTTTGTTTTTTTTTTTTTTTTCTTTTTTTGGAGAAAAGAATTAATAAAGGGAAAAAAAAGAACAATGAAAATTATCTTTGTGCACACATCGGGAAATCACCTGAATATCATTTAAAATTTACAATAAAAATTACAACATAAATGAAATGTAGTTATTTTCTTCTAGTTTGGTTTTATATAGTATTTCTTTTTTAACCTGATTATTGAAGGACTACTTGTTCTGGCCAATGCAATAAACAAATCAAAGATATGATTTGTAACTATTAGAAATAAAATGAATGAAATGACTCTAACATGTTATGTTTGCCTACTTAGAAAGCTGAGAAGGAATACCCAGAAAAATAGTAGAGGTGAGAAAAGGACAACATGGCCAATGAGCCAAGGCAGACCCCTGTCTGGCTACAGACTCACAGAAAGGGTGGGTAGGATAGCTGTGTACTATAACACTATGTGCATATGCCAATTAGCTGAGCTGAACAGATAAAGGTGGGGGCTGATGGGAAGCAACAGGAATGCTCAGATACCTTGAGTGGTAACACATGAGCAGATGCAGGTTCCTGGCACTTTGATAGGTGCTGGGATACCAGGTGGATAAGAGACAGAGCTCCTCCCTTCATGGGCTTGTGTGCTAGACAAGGACACAAACATTAATTAAAGAATCACACGCCCATAAAACATTGCCATCCTGCAAAGTGCTAAGAGGGAAGGCACCTGGTGCTCCCTGAGCATATCAGAGGAGGATTTTATCTGGCTGGGAAAGTCAGGGGAGACACATACTGTAATCTGAGGAATGAATGTAAGCAAAAACATGAATTGAGCAGTAAAATGTAGAAAACAAAATCAAAAAAGACAAGGAAAAAAAATCAGGGAGTAATCTGTAGGACTTATTTAGTTTTTTATGTAATACTAAAAAGAAACATTGCTAAATTTGATCAGGTCAATATTTCAATACTCTGCATGTTGGAAAACAAAACAAAACGAAACGAAAAACCATAATCTAAAGTAAAGGGCAAGATGCAAAAATAATTACAGTAAACATACACAAGAGTTATACATTTTCATATATAAAGAGCTTTATCCATCAATAAAAGGACATATGCACCTACCAGGAAGAAAATGAGCTAAGAACAGGACAGTTTCACATAGTAAAGTAAGTTCATGGGGCCAGCAAGTGGCCTAGAGGTTAAGGTGCTGGACTCCCACATAGTTGACTAAGGTTCAAGTCCCAGACCTGGTGGCTTGAAAATCACTCCAGGTGCATGTGTATGTGCATGAGTGCTCCAAATCCTAAGAGGAGACTGGAGGAGAAAGGATTGTGGCATGATCATCCCCCCCCCCCCAGGGGGTGATTTCTCACTTTCTCTGTCTTTGTCTCTCTCTCCAGTGAGTACATGTGCCCTATAGCAAAAGTCTCTCTTAAAAAAAAGAAAAAAACAAAGTGAGTAGTACAAAGTTTAGTAAACATGTAAAAAAATGTTTGCCTTCAGCTGTAATCAGAGGTACATGAATTACCACTGTGGTATGTCCTTCTTATTTCTTTTTCCCTGAGAAATTGGTAGAGATTTAAATGCTGAGGTGTTGAAATGTTGGAGAAAGTATCAAGAAACAGGTGGAAATATAAATTGGTACAATTTTTCTGGAGGGCAATTTGGCAGTATCTACAATGCTTTAAAAATATGCCTACTTGGTAATTTCTCTCAAAAAATGTATCTTAAGGAAATCAATATGCATGTGTGCAGAGATTTCATGAAGAATATGAACCCCAGTGTTACAATAGACTAGAACTGAAAACCACGTAACTGTCTAACAAAATAAATATGGCAGAATACTAGGTAGCCACTAAAATTTACAGGGCAAAAGAACACCTACTGATGGGGAAAAGTGTTTGCAATATGTGGTTAAATGAAAAAAAGAAAACAAAAGACAAACTCACAATAAAAGCTTACCCAACCTAAAAATTCAAGTAGAGTGAGGAGATGTGAACCACGCATGTGTGGAAACGTGATACACTACCTTCGATTGGGTCATATTACAAATGAGCAGGGAATGGATGAATAATTCACTGAATGGCACTTGGATAACTGATTACCCATGTGAAAACCTAAAATGAGAGCAGTACCAAAGACAAAACATAAATTCCAGGTAGGAAAACATCTGCGAAAAGAAAAAGTTAAAACTTCTAGAAGGAAATATAGTGTAATAGCTACATGACCTCAGGAAGAGAAGAATTTCTTAGCAACAAAGAGGACAAAGCATAATATTTTATTAAATATTAGTAGATACTATAACTTTTAAAAATTTAAAAGATCTGTATGTTAGAAAATAGAGCTTAAAAATACAAAGGTAGCTAGCTAAACACAGACAAGAAATGAATTCAGCGTGTATAAAAAAATGAAGAATTATTTTAGAAAAATTGAAGCAGTGCTTCTTAAACTTTAATGTGCATAGAAATCACCAGATCTTTGGAAAATGCAGGCTCTGATTCAGTATGTCTGAGTGGGGTCTGAAATTCTACTTTTTTTTTTAGATATTTTTGCTATAGGGTGCATGTGCTTACCAAAGAGACAGAAACAGACAGAGAGATAGAAAGCGAGAAATCACCCCCCCAGGGGAGCTGGCCACACCACAATCTCTTTTCCTCCATTCTCCTCTGGGGATCTTGGGCATGCACACACACATGCCTGGTGTGAGTTTTAAGCTGCTGGGTCCAGAACTCGAACCACAGTCAACTACTTGGGAGTCTAGTAATGTAACCATTCCACCATCTGCTGGTCCCGAGATAATCACGTTTTTGACAAGGTCTCAGGTGCAGTTTATGCTTCTGCTCCACAGAACACACTTTTAATAGCAAGGAAGCAAAGAACTCCTACAGATAAATAACAATAAATAACCCTCAAGTAAGTTTGGCAAAGATTCTGAGTAGGCAGTTCTCAGAACAGAGAAATCAAATGACCAATAAACATACTGTATTAGCTAGGAAGGGGGTCGTTGCTTCCCCAAACAGAGATGTATTTGTTGCTCTCTTAAATAGGACACGTGTTCTAGGCTGGCAAAAGTAGGGACAAAGTTCTATTCTTCACAGCCTCAATTAATTTAGGAGGTTCCAGGGTTCGACTGCTAGAACTCTGCTGTCTTTAGCATGGGACTTTCAAGGTTGCCTTAGACACTGGGCTGCTGGGGAGAAAAGGACAAAGGATCTGCATGAGAAGTTTTTATGCCCTTCCAGAAATGGTAAAGATCCTCTGCTCACAGAGGGTCTGGTTGGAACTTCATTCAAGGCCATGGCCTTGGGAAATGTCGTCTCACAGTACCCAAGAAAAAGGTATTCAGCTTACTAGAAACCATGGAAATGAAAGTAAAACCACAGTGAGTTACAATTTTGCACCATGGGGTTGGCAAAATAAAACTTCACAGCTGGGACCAGCAGTTAGCGTAATGGCTATGTCGCTGGACTCCCATGTAGTCGACTGCGGTTTGCATCCTGGACCCGGTGGCTTGAAACTCACACCGGGCACGTGTGCATGCATACCCAAGATCCCGAGAGGAGAATGGAGGAGAAGGGACTGTGGCGTGGCCATCCCCACTGAGGGGGTGATTTCTCACTTTCTGTCTCTCTGTATCTCTCTGTCTGTCTAGCTAGCGCATGCGCCCTATAGCAGAAAAAAAAAAAAAAAAAAAAAAAAAAAAAAAAGAAAAGAAAAACAAACAACTTTACAGCTATCAACCACACAAGTCCAGGAGGTGCCAGTCACAGGGACTGTTTCCTCACTCATATCCCCATCCCTCCTACCTTGCTTAAAATTTGTATTCCAGGGGCCAGCAGGTGGCATGGTGGTTAAGGTGCTCGACTCCCACATGACTGACTGTGGCTCGAGACCTGGACCTGGAGGCTTGAAACTCAGGCTGGCGTGTGTTTGTGCATGCCAAAAAATCCTGAGAGGAGAATAGAGGAGAAGGGATTGCAGTGTGATTGTCCCCACTAAGGGACAATTTCTCACTTTCCTTCAATCTCTCTCTCTCTTTCTGGCAAGCGAAAAGAGAGAGAAAGATATGGAGGCAAAAACCTAGCAAAAAAATTATTCCATGCATATGTCATTTCTAAGTCACTGTTAATTTGAGTATTTGCAATGTTTATTATCTACTGTCTGTCTTAGCTCTCTGGATTGTCAACTCTAACCAAGCAGGAATATTTGTCTATACTGCTGGTGCATCCCCAGTGTCCACACAGTGCCTAGCACACACTAGGCACTCATCAAGGATCTGCTGACTGGAGAGGCTGAAATAGAGGTGTGCCAGGTGGCACTCTAGTCTTCCAGTAGTCACTCAGCCCAGATCCAGATGCGAGCCACGTCAGGGGCCTCCTAGTGTCTCCAGCCCTCAGTCACGCCATTACTTCCAGCATACCGTCTTACCTGTTGAGGTTCTGGGTTGCTGTGTGCATTTCTATATATCTGTGAGTACCATCAGTGCTGGTTGTTTTCAGTCTCTTAGATTTGTTTGTTTATTTATTTGTTTATGTCTACTTACTTATTTCTCTCACGAGAGAGAAAGACAGAGAGAGACTCAGTGAGAAAGAGACAGAGAGATAGTTACTCCAACAGGGTGTTCATGCTGTGATCCACTCTCAGTCTCAGCTTGCCTGGATTATGGGCATATGTACATGCACACAGCGTGCTTAGGAGGTCCCTGAAATGAAACCAGAACCTTTCCTATATGGGTCTAGTTGCAATACTGCTGTGCCACCTCCTGGCCCATTTGTTCAGTTTTAAAGTCAGTTTACTAAGGTATAATTTACATTTAGTAAAATTCACCCTTTTCAGGTGTACGGCTTGATGAGTTTTGACAAATGTATAGTCATGATGAAACCAGCACCACAACAAAGATATAAACTTTCTTACCACCTCATAAAGTCCCTCCTAAGCTACTAAGCTTTGGGATAGTTTGTGACACATCAATACCAACAGAAACCACATTCTCCTACCTCTTTATTGTGAATCGTATTCTTATTTCTCATCTATTTTCCTTGCTCTGGAATTTCCTTCCTTGTGAGCTCTTGTAAACTTCTGTTTACCCATTAGTCTATAAGTTCTATGAGGGACCATCAGTGTGATGGCTACTTTTATGCGTGGCACAGTTCCTGGCACATAGTAGGTCCTCAATAAACCATTATATTATGAAGGACTATGGTAGCATCTGTTGAGTCTGGACACTTGAGTTCTTACTTTGGCTATAATCTTACATGAAAAAGTAATTTGAGGGACCAGCAGTTAGGGTAATGGTTATGTCACTGGACTCCCACGTAGTCAACCGCGGTTCGAGTCCCGGACCCGGTGGCTTAAAACTCACACCGGGTGCATGTGCATGCCTGCCCAAGATCCTGAGAGGAGAATGGAGGAGAAGGGATTGTGGCATGGCCATCACCCTGGGGGGTGATGTCTTGCTTTCTGTCTCTCTGTCTCTCTCTGTCTGTCTGCGAGCGCACACGCCCTATAGCAAAAATCTCTCCAAACAAGTAATTTGACTTCTTAGCCTCAGATAGTTCGAATATGAGGTTGGGTTATAGTGACCCAGATAAAGGCTAAAGGCCATGAAGCTGATTCAAATCATTCCATCAGTCATTATTAAATACTTAGTGAATATCTACTGAGTGCCAGGTACTCTACTAGGTGCTAGAGAGCAAAGAAAGACATAAGATATAGTGCATGTGCTCACAGAGCCTACCGTCTAGTTGGGGAGTCACATATAAGTTCAATGACGACACAGAATAATGTGATCTGCTAAACCATGGGAAGTGCCATTTAAGTCTCCTTGTCTTGAGCTCAAAGTTCTGGAAAGTTCTTTGACACAGAGATGAATTTTCATGTTCTCTTGGAATCATCGTTCAGGAGGAAGAATCATTCTTATTTGCTGTCAAGGTTAAAGATGTTCTGAGAATTGTCATGTTTATAACAATATTGGCTCTTCTGAAATAAATGTGGAGAAGGCAGAAATAGAACCACCAAGCTGTTCCCTTTCATAATCTCTGACTTTCAAATGACAAAATAGACCTTTCAGGTAGACCAGTCAGCCTCCAGAATATTGTCCAGAATTCAACCTGGGGAAACTAGCTTAAGAACCCCGGAAATTACAAATGCCTTGTACTTATCCTTCGATGACTTTATCGTTTGAAGGAAATGTACTGCCTTATAAATTCTTCTCATTATGGAACTTTTTGGTAAGCTTCTAAAGTAATTTCAGATCTCAGCTAGGTTTGTTCTCCCTGCTGCCCAATACAATATCTTCCAGGGCTGCAGTATCGAAGCGATCTAGAGAAAAGAGAAATTAAGACAATTTCCCAGCATTCTGTAAGCATTTGCATGTGAATGTAGGCCTTCCTGCTGTTTGATAAATCTGATATGTAAGAAAACCATGAGAATCAAAGTTCACATCCAGTCGGATGCTTTATATGTACGTGGCGAAGGTTGCTACAAAAATGTGATAATATCCTTGCAAGCCTATGACTAATGAGAATACGGATAGCACATCTGAGACAGCTCAAATGTGTAATTATTGTGAGGATTTCACAGACACATAAATATAATGATCTTCAGCTAAGTAAATTGCTAGCTACCAATGAAATAAATAGGGTCCCTTCAGAATTTGAAATAATTTGGAATGGTAGGTGGTGGGAAATGATTCACCTTAGCTGTTATCTCTGGAACAGTAATATAGAAATATATCTGCCAACTCTGGTGCATTTACATTGTTCTTCATATCCTGTAGAGTTTGTGAGAAGAGTTCTGGTCCCTGCTGACTTGCAGCCCCTCATTTTGATAAGCTGTAGCACAGCATGGCGCAACACTGGGTAGGAGCAGCTAATATTGTTTACCACGGTAGGCATCCCAGCCATAATATTTTTCCAAGAAACACTGATGTGTTTAAAGGTCAGGTTGATACAGATTTGACGGAATAACATAAATTCATCTTTCTGGGAGTAAAATGGTGTACATGACTTGGTTTAAAGGTTAAACTGTTTCTTGTGCACTGGATAGGTCAAAGATCTAAGACTTTAATACACAAAGTATAATTACCTGTTTGGACAGACAGGAAGATGTGGTCTAGGGTTGGATTTTCGTAGAGATGTGTGAAAACTTAGGAAATCTATTGACATTGTGTCATTCTTGATACGTTTAGTTAACGAGAAAATCCTATAAAGGTGTTCAGTGAGAAGGGCTTTCTCTTTCCCTTTTCCTACATACATACCTGTTGGGATTCTAGGAACTGATTTTAGAACCTCGGTACAGTCTAAGGAAGTTCCCTTAAGGAAGTTCCCTCAGGGCTAGTAAACTCCCCAATACAAGCATAGTAGGTACTAAATTGAAGTTTGGTAGATGATGCATTGAATGCATTATTTTTTTTTTAATTAATTAATTTATTTATTTTTATTTTTGGAGAGGTTTTCGCTATAGGGCGCGTGCGCTCGCCAGACAGACAGAGAGAGACATAGAGACAGAAAGAGAGAAATCACCCCTGGGGGGATGGTCACGCAGCAAGCCCTTCTCCTCCGTTCTCGCACACACACGCGCCCGGCGTGAATTTTAAGCCACCGGGTCCGGGACGCGAACCGCGGTCGACTTTGTGGGAGTCCAGCGACATAGCCATTACGCTAACTGCTGGTTCCCGAATGCATTATTTTTTAACCCACAAGTTGGTTTTGATAAATAAGGAGAAAGGCGAATGGAGTCCTGTAACTAGAATCCCAACTAAGACAAATCTTGGACTAGAATGCTTCCTTCATTCACTCATTCACTTTTTCTTCCATTCAACAAAAAAATTATTAAGCCCTTACCGTATCATGGAACTATGCTGGATACTAAGATGAACTGATAAGACCTAGTCCTGACCTGATAAATTTGCAGCCTGTCTGGGAAGTAAAATAAAGTGAGCTGGGGCAGGAGAGGAGGAGAGGGAAGAAGCGGGCACTGCTGTCCTGCCCTCTCCTGGGGGTAGAGTGGTCAGCCCCACCAGCTAGTCTCTTCTTCCCACAGTCATTTCTCCCTGCTCTTGCCACGTTTTACAGAAACCTGTTTCTTCTCCTAGGTCTCCTCCCCTGCTTGGCAACACTGGCAGGAGGACCCGGAGATAATTTCTGAGCTCCACTAGCGCGGGTCCTGGTAGAGGCCTGGACTGAGCCAGAGGCAGGCCAGGCGTAGCCTCCTCGCCTTAGCTCGCAGACACAGGGTACTTGATGCTCTGGAGGGGCTGTTCTCAGGGGCTCGCAGGTTGGAGGAGGGGTGGGAGCCGAGTTGTTATTTTAGTGGAAGAAGGAAATGGAGGCCAGACCCGTAGTCTTCAGGCCCACTAGTCCCCCCACAGTGGATGCAAGGTTCACGCGGGAGAACCACCTCCAGGATTGCTGGGTTTAGTTGACTGCTGGCCATGTCGGAGTTCGGCTGTCACCCGTGTGCCCCCAGCTTAGAAAGATGATCGCACAACCTATTCGAGCACACTGTGCTGTTTGTCAGTCAAGTTTGGGGGCAGCGCTAGGGAGAAAAGTTCTGATGGCTGGAGCGAGGAGAAGGGGGGAAATAAAGCAAGAGTCAGGTCAGAGCGGTGAGAGGGACCTGGCAGGGGCCAGGGGACGAACAAAGATGGGGCTGTGGGGACAGTGGCATGGGAGGGGGAGGCGAGGTGATCGGGATGGCGGTGGGCAGATGGAAGGGGAAACGAGAGGGGATCGGAGGGGCGGCCGAAGTCTTCCCGTGAACTGCACCCTCTGCACACCTCACTCCGGTTTCTGGCGTGGGAATGGAGGCATCCGGTCCTTGGAAGTCGGAGCAAAGTGGACACTGTCTGGCAAGGGGAGAACCATCTCTTCTTGTCGTTTCTATATGGAGAACTAGAAAGGGGAATTTAATTTTAGTTGGAGGAGCGGGTGTCTTTCTGACACGGAGACTGGCTGGCCTTATCCCTAGGCGATAATCCATAATTGCTCCTGAAAAATGGTCAGTGTCTTTCTATCCCTCTGCTGCCGCACTCCACCGCGGAGCAGTTCATCTCTTTCCCTCCTGTAAGGGGCACGAGGTGGGCCTGTGGGCCGGCCCAGGCCATGAGACAGGAGAAGGCTCACAGAGGAAGGCTGCTCTGGCCTCTGTGGAAATCTTCAGGTATTAATTAATAGTCGGATTGTACGCTGGTGTATTCTTTTGTTGTTTTTAAGTTTCTTTTTTCTATGAGCAAGAGAGAGAGAGAGAAGGAGAAAGAGAGACAGCACCCTGTCCTGACTCCGGTCCTACCCTCCACCCCCACCCTTCAGCCAGCTGCAGATCAGGGGCAAGCAGTGCTCTGAGTATCAGGGAGGACTCCTGACTTGAACCGGAAACAGACCTATGTAGGGAGTGAGTGTTTTACCACTGTGCCACTGTCTGGCCCCACCTTGGGTGTATTCTTAAGAGGTATTCCATAGAAAAGACCAAATATTCATTTTTATACAGGAAATGGCATTTTATATAGCATGAAAATAGAAACAAGAATTTTTAAAAAACCTGGATGGAGAGAGTTTAGGAATCTGTATAGACTTACTCCATTACCTAATTTTTGCCTTCTCTTCTTGATCCATTTCTTCTGTTGCCTCTGTTGACTTGAGTCTCTGGGGCACTCAGAGCATGTCTGTTGAATGAATGAATGAATGGATCAATCAATGAAACACAAGTCAGAGTAACGTAACACCCGCTGGGAAGCATGCAAGCAGGGTAGATGATTCCTGGTAGAGGGAGTCAGGTGGGGGCTTGGCTCTCCTGCACTGCGGGTAGAGGGGGACAGCATGAGAAAGTGCCTGTAGGGTTGGGGAGGAGGGTGAGGAAATCCTTCCTGGATGGAACACAGAGAGGTGGGAAGATGTCTTAGAAGCTGAGATTTTTTTTTTTCCTCCTGAGTACATAAAAGCACTTTCTCTCTTAAGTTTCTTAAACAAAAGAATGAAAATGTAACTTCTGATTTCACAGTGAAAGTGAAGGCCTTGTACCTTGACATGTACCTGCTCCAAGATAGGACCTAGACTAGCCCTATATACCAAGGGTAAATTGGGTGTGGTCTCTGCATCACCAAGCCACAGCGGCTGAATCTTCTTCTCCTCAGGATACCCTTGCCCCTTCTTTTTGACAAATAAGGAAAGTGAGGGGCAGAGAGGAGCAGTGACATGCCCCGCAGTAAGACACAGTGCCCAGGAAGGCCTTCCTCATCCCCTACAATGCCTCCCTGTATCTTGCTAGAGATCTGTTCACCTCCCTGCTGGGGATGAGGGACTGACCTTGAATATATGCCCTGGGTCTCCCTGGAGCAATATGAGGAGGAATGTGGGAGGCTTCAAATGTCAGTTGCTGCCCCTGGGACCTGGTCCCAGGCGAGGACCCTGAGGATGCTTTTATTCCATCAAGGCTGGCTGAGCATCTAGCACCGCCCTCCAACGCATCGGCAGTTCAGTATTCACAGAGTGTGGCTAAAGCATTCATGGGCTGCGATACATCAACACCCCTAAAAATATCCCAAGCTCCTAACTCACCCTGCCCATTGACAATGCATCTTATAGTTTCTATAATAATATACTTGTTTCATAGGGTGGGTGGAGGCCCTGGATAGTGGGGTGAGCCATCAGCAATGGGGAGCAACTGGAAGTAGTGAGTGCAATCTTTTTCCATCATTTTCTAAACCACACTAGCAAGCTGGTGGGCACCATCATGCACAGGTAATAACTCAACCAGGAACAGGTGTCATAATTAACATATTACAACTAATGTCTAGGTAATATTACCCAGCAGGGATGAACGATTACAAATTTCTGAATTATCTTGCCTCTCTGTACCTCAAACAACAAGCAATTGTCTGTTTCCTTAACTCCCCTTCTTTGGGGCAATATGGGTAAAAGATTGGGGACCTGGCATTGCCATTTCCTGGCTCTCTGTCTTGAGCAAGTTACAAGGAAGTTTCCATATAATAATCCTTACAGTTTCTGTAATAATATACTTATCTCACTGCATTACTGTGAAGATTAAATGTGATCATTAAAGTTTCTGGCACATAGTAAACATGCAATAAATGTTAGCTGTTATTATTAACTGAAAACCAAGCCAAAATTTTAGGATGTAGACATTAGTAGATAAAAGTATGCTTCGATTTCACAAATATGTTTAATTTTTCCAAGTCTTCTATTTCAACCAGAGTCAAATTGAATCCACACTTACACATGCCAAACTTCTCTGGCTAAACAAGAAAGCTAAAACAAAATTGCTTTTGGACTCAGCAAATATATTGTGTTCTTTAGCAATTGCTCTCATTTTCTAAGGTCATCAACTAGGCTTTCATCATTAGCGCAGTTCCAGGTAAGACCTAAATAGAAATGGGCCATGGTATTTAGCATCTCACATTTGCAAAATCAAATCTTTGTACTCTCTCATAGACAGGGCTTCATGTGCCCTTGAAACACTAATGAGATGCCAAGAGATTTTCAGGTCAGGCCATGGGGCTATATTTAGAGATGGAATGATTTGTGTTTAGCTTGAAGATGGGACTGTTGCCCTCTTGAGCTCTGTAACTCAAAAGCCATTGCAGAGAGGGTTGTGATCAGAACCCTGGGTCTCTCTTGGTGCCCTAGGTAAGGAACATGACTGCTTTGGCCCTCCATTTCCACAGATGTAGAAGATGGGGTTAGACCTGAGCTCTTCCCATGTCCCAATTTTAGATCATTCCTGTAAGAATAGAAACTTCCCCACAGTAGCTTCAGTAAAGGAGGATCTACTGTGAATACAACTAGGATGTCTCAGGAATCCAGGATTCCAGGTAGAGTTAAAGCAGGTCTCACAGGAACTGGGGTGACAGTCTGCATCGTTCCCAGGACATCGCTGCATCTTTCTTTGAACCTGTTGGCCCAGATCTTGCTCTTAACTCCCCAGGTCCTTGGTCTCTGCTCCATCATCCTATATACATGGCCCATCACATCATGCCTGGCCCGTGGGCACTAACTCATGACCCATCCCCACAGCCAACTCTCCCATGGTTTTCTCATGCTGACTTCCTGAGGAAGGACTCAGATTGGCTCAGCTCATCTTATCAGGCAGATGATGTAGGTCATGCCATACACACCAGCTGGTAGATGGGCTCCCCTGAGACCAGTTGCCTGTCCATTGGGCCAGTCAGCTATGGCCTGGGCTAGAAGTGGGGAGTCATGCTCTGTTCCTCTGTAAGCCTGGAATTGGGAATGACCTTCAGGAGGCATGTAATGTGAGTCCCACTCAGAAAGTAATGAGGACCTGTCTGCTTTGGCATTCTTTCTGCCCTGTTTCCCACTCCCTTCCCATGTATCTTCCAGATGTTGATAACTCAGAAAAGCCTCTGTTTCTTTCTCTCTACTTTATTCAGACTTGATCAGAACCTTCTCTATGCAGGATCTTCTTCCCTTATTTTCTTGTTTAGTTCTGTCCTTGTTGGATAGAGGGAGGCACTTGAGCAGTGGAATAAGAATTGCCTGATACATTCCATGTCAGCTCCAAGCCTCCCGACCTCTCCGAGGAGGGGAGATGGGTACTTGAGCAAGTTACTCTCTGAGTACTCTCTGAGTCTGTATTCACTCACACCATTTTGGATCATTTGTACAAACACGGATCTCCCTGGGCTTTTTCCTAGATCCCATCTCAACTCCAAGACTCCCAAACCCTCTCAGCCTTAGTTTTCTCATCTATTGCTAGATATACTGAAATCTCCTATTTTCCTAGGATTAGGTGAGATTTAGGCTTTGGAACTGGGAAAGAACTTTTCAAATGTGGGATTATTAACAATGCTTGTTCTGAGTACGGCTAATAGAGCTGAAGGTCCAAGCCTCACCTGTGATGTGGGGTGATCTGAGAGTGATCTGAAGGTCCAAGCTTCCCTGTGGGTAGGATGCTTCTTCAGGATACCAGCATGCCTTCTGCCTCTTTGAGGGAGACCCTAAACTACCTGGAGGCCTACAGTGAGAGCCTCCCTGTTTCCTTGGGGAGTTGGGAGGGACTGTTATTATGACTAGACCAGAGCATCTTATTACCGGTGTGAAGATAGCTACAGTTTCTTCTGCAGACATTTCTACTTATTGCTGCTGAAGGGCAAATGATTTCTCCCATGTCCTGATAGTTTTTCTCCTGTGAGAAAGATGGGCCTGAGCCTGTCCTCTGACTGACTTACATTGCATGAGGGAGGAGTGTGGGTGCAGCCAGTGGGAGGTCCCTTCCAGAGTGTCTTGCAGTAGGGACCAGCCCCTCTCCCCCAGAATGCTTCTAAAAATGTTGATGTGGTGTTTCCTGTGGCTTTCCATCCCTCCCTTCAGTTACACTGGTTACAACTCAGTCCTGGTCAGGCAATTGAGAGGCTTATTGGCCTTAGAAGCAGGCCCACAGTGAAGTGCCCTGTGAACTAGAAACAGGGCATCAAGGATTCCAAGGACCAGATAGGCACCCATGGTCAGCACCACCAGCTGACTCCCATTGAGAAGGAAAAGGGTGATGCTCATATCAGAGCCTCTCTTCCTTCCTCAGATGGAAAAGACAGGAGGCATGCCAGACACAAGGCCTGAAGGAGCTTGTGGGTGCAGTGATAAGAGAGTCTGTATTCTCTAATGCCCTCCTGGGCCATTTGTACAAATGTGGATCACACTGGGCCTTTCCCTAGTTCCCATCTCCTTATAAGAACTCATGGGGCTCAGTGATAGCTGGGCCTACTGCCCCTTCTCAACTAGCAATGTCAGGGGCCAGCAGTTCATGTCCTGCACTGTCTCAATGTGCAGCCTTATAGCCAGCAGAAGAGAGATCCAGGGAAATGCCAGAGTGGGGGTGGCTTTGGTCTTGAAACACTTGGAAAGACAGCTAGACAGTGTTCTGTTATCAGGATTGTGATTCACTTCCTTCCTCTCTTCCTCCCACAAACATTCCTCCTTTTTTCCCTCTTCCTTCCTTCCTTCCTCCTTCCTCCCACAAACATGATCAAGAATCTATTATGTACCAGTTACTATGCTAGCTTATGAAGATGGTATGATCTTTGTAATCCTCTCAAAACTTTCACACTAGAGAGGAAAACAAATACCTACACAGTAACAATGCAGCAGAGGTTCTCAGACATTAATGACCATCACACTCCCTGGAGCATTAGTTAAAAAAACAGTCATCCCTCCATGTTCCTGGGAATTTTAAATACTCCTTGGTCCCAGGATGCCCCTAGATACCAAAATCCACAGATGCTCAAGTTGCTCATATAAAGTGAGCATATAAACTCTGCTATCCTCTTGCATACTTTAAATCATTTTTAGACGACTTACAATAATGAATACAATGTAAACAGTCAAGCAGATCCCCCAAAATGGGGGTGTTTCCAGGCTGTGATCCTATCCTTAGTGGTCACCAGACCCAGGCTCAGAATGGAATGCGATGTCCCCAAGGAAGAAGGGTCCTGTCCAAAGTGGGAGTGGGCTCTGGGGCAGCTATAGAGAGGCCAAAGATGTGGGGCAGGTTCAGAATCAGGTATGGAGCCAGGCAGATCTACTGGCTAGGCTGGGCACAAAGTGGCATCTAGGCCTTAGGGCAGGGTTGCATTGTCCTGTCTGCTTCCCCACTAGCTGCTGGGCTCTTTGGGGCAGGACTGGTACCTCTCTTCTGTGTGTCCTGGTGCAGTGCCCAGCTCTGGACAATGGCTTCCATGCTGCTTGCCATTTGATCCAGCCCTAAATTTTTCACTGGGTCTTTTCCTAGGACCCATCTCCATGCAAGAACTCATGATGGCCTGTGATCAGGATTTTAAGAACTCACTCTTCCCAGCCTCTCTCGCTCCAGGCTGCTCTCTACTTCAGAGTCTCCAGTGCTCAGGAGTGGGCAGCTTGAGAACCCCACAGTCTACTGGATAGGATCACAGCCTGGGAACACTCCCCCACTCCCAGGAGATCTGCTTTACCCTATTTACATTTTGTTAGGTATTGTAAGTAATTGAGAAAGGATTCTAGCCCAGCTGGAAGTTTAGGGCTGGGTCAAATGGCAAATGCTGGAATGAGGGGCTGAAGTTTTGTAATCTCTGCCTGTCTCAGGCTGGCATGGCTCCTGGTGTCCAGAGCAGGCCTGAGCTGGGGATGGGAGGTGTCATAGTCACAGTTTCCACTGCGGAGGGCTGAGATGGCTGGAAAGGCCCACCTGAAGGGTCACTTAGACATTTTTCACATTTACAGATGGGGAAACTGAGGCTCAAAGAGCAAGTTAGACTTTCAGAGCCTTTGACCAATATCTCTCCTGAAATACTGGGCTACAAAGTGATATTTGCGCAAATACAATACAAAGTGGTATTCCACTCAGGAGAGATACTACAGAGTTTTCTATCAAGTTGTTTGAAGCAGTGAAAATGCTACTAATTCCAGTGAGATGGTTGGTCCTAGGAGTAAATGAACTTTGGTGTTCAGGGAGGTTGTCTTTCCTCCAAGAAACCAGGCAATTTCCATTTGTTATTTATCTACATCCTCCTGCATGTGTGGAATTTGAGAGCATGTATAATGAAAGACCTGTCTCTTAAAAAATCTTGCCTGCAAGGAAATGCAGGAAAACAAAACCATAGGTGGAAAATGAGTAGAAATGAGTATCAACAAAAAGAGCGAAGAGAGGAGGAAACACACCCCCATGTGGACATGCTAAATAGGATACTGCCCTTCCTAGGGTAGGTGCATTGGCTTATTACCTGGGTCAAGTGGTCCTTGGCTGATCTTCAAAACCAGATGTCCTTGGCTGATCCCAAAAAACAGAAACATGAGTTTCCATAGTTATACACTGAGATGAATTTCAGTTTTAATATTGTCAAGGGCCACAGTGTAGATATCTGCTACAAACCATTAGTTGTTCAGTTTGTTGTGAATATGGATAGTTTTTCTTCTTCTATCTTGAATTTTTTTTTTTAATTTGCTAGGAGGAATGTTTAGCTTGCCAGAATGAGATAGAGACAGACAGGAGGGAAATTAGAAAGCATCCCACAGGGAGGATGACAATAGCACAATCCCTTCTCCTCCATTCTTCTCTGGGAATTTTGGGCATGCAGGCACACACACCTGGCACATTTTCTTTTGCAGTTGTGGGGTCCTGGATTCAAACCACATAGTCAGTCATGTGGGACCTAGCTGCCCAACCAGCACATCATTGGCTGGCCCCCAAATTTTCTTATTGTTATATTTTATAAGGAAAAAAATTTTCCCTGTTTTTCATTTTTAAAAACTTAGGAGAGGGGGACCAGCAGTTAGCGTAATGGCTATGTCACTGAACTCCCATGTAGCCAACCATGGTTCGAGTCCCAGACCCGGTGGCTTAAACTCACGCCAGGTGTGTGTGCATGTGTGCCCAAGATCCCAAGAGGAGAATGAGGAGAAGGGATTGTGGCGTGGCCATCCCCCCTGAGGGGTGATTTCTCGCTTTCTGTCTCTCTGTCTCTCTCTGTCTTTCTGGCGAATGCACGCACCCTATAGCAAAAACCTCTTAGAAAAAAAAACTTAGGAGAGACATCCAAGATGAGCACATCTCTTCATCTCTAAGTGAATGACTCTTCAGCTAGCAGAGGGACAGGAGCAGGGGGTAAGGGAGACAGGTTATAGTTAAGAAAAATAAGACTCTGCAGGGAATTTCCCACCTATGGAAAAATACAGTTGTTACGGGCAACTTTACATTTAGCTAATTTGTTGATGGTTAGTCAGTAGGACTAAAGATATCATTTTGGACTGAAGATATCATTCCATACAACAATGGTATGGAATTTTCAAGAGATGACTCATGTTAGTCATTTCTTTTCTAGAAAAGGTGCAATTTAATTCAGGTAAAGTGAGTTATTGTTGAAACAATTCTGAACCTGGTCAATGATTAAACAGGGTTCAGCTACTCTCTCAGAGTGCATTCGATTTCCTATAATGAATCTGCTGGGTCTCTAAAAACCTCCAAGCAAAAATCAGTAAAACATACTGATTGCTAGAATATGGAGCTAAAAGAGATGTTGAGAATGGTAGGTAGAAATGCACTTTCCAGATGCACTTTCTCAGCCCCCAAATTAGGCCAGTTCAGTGATGGATGATTAGTATGCAGCTCTGCTGGTTTGGGGAGAGGTGGCCTGGCCATCATCCCTTAGGACAGGCTTTCCCAAGGATCCCCTTCCTAGAGATGAGTGTAAACTGGCTGCTGAGCTGTGTGCAAACCCAGCCCAAGGCAGGAGCAAAGGCATAAAAGCATTGGCCTCAATGTCACCCAGATGGGGATAACTGTCACTCACTCACTGAGCCTTTGTGCTCTTGCTTCCTCCACTGCTGCTACCCTACAGGTTGTTGTGAGCTCACAGATAACAGATGGGCAGAGCCTGACCTAGACTATGACCTCAACAAATGTGTGTCATTGTTGTCATTGTTAGATTATCATTGCCATTTTATCTCCATAGGTGAACCAGAGAACATGGCAAACAACACTCTTTGCAGTTAGGAAACTCATGTGTCTTGCTGTCAGTGGACATAAGGCCGCAGTAAAATTTTCAGGTGTTCCATGCCTGAGATGGCCATTGGGCTCTGAAGGGACCTCATCAGGTGGACAGTGGACTGACATTACATGATGGAGAGAGGGAGAGGTAGATGTGAAATGCAAACCTCAGGTCAAATTCTCCACAACGGATGTGGGAGACAGAGGGACTACACTGCTAGGCAGTGCAAGCACTTCCAAGTTCTGGGTGGTGCAGTCGTCAGTGTGATGTGGTCACACTCCTAAAACCAAATGTTCTTGGCAGCAGAGCTCAGCCCGGTTTGGGACACACAGTGGAGCTAATTGTTGAAGCAGCCTTGCTTGGCTTCTCGTGTGATTCCATAATGTTTTTTTTTAAAAAATAGATACTATTATTTAATCTGTTTTACAGGTGATAAAAATAACTGGAAAAACTACAAACTTACACATCTGTGTTGTGAGTCCAGGTTCCCAGACAGGGAAGTTCAAATCCAGCGTCCCAAGTCACGTGTTACACTCAGCCACTCTAGGCACAGTGCTCCATAAGGAACGGCTGATCTGAGCTTTCCCTTTGGACCATTCAGCCTGTTCTGCCCTTTTCTCACGTGGCATCTGAGTGGTCTCTCAGGATCTAATGAGGTCATTTTTTTTTCCCTTTTAATCTGTTAATGTGGTAAATTACTGGGTTAATTTCTATTGTTTCTGTAACTACTTTCCATAAGCTTAGTGAATTAAAACAAGACACGTTTTCTTTTTTCCTTATAATTTGAGAGGTCAGAAGTCTTACACGCAAGGTCTCAGAAGAGCTGTGTTCCTTCCAGAATCTGTTTTCCTGTCTTTTCCAGCTTCTATAGGCCACTTGTATTTCTTGGCTCATGGTCTCAAGGTCTCTTCTTTTGTCTTCAAATAACAATCTCTCCTTTCCCTCTCCCTCAGCCCCCAACTTTGCCTCTGCTTCTTGCTTCTCGTCTATTTCTATGGTCTGATCCTTTACTTTTTTCCTGTAAGGATCTTTGTGATTACATTGGGCTCACCTGGAAGATCGAAGATACCATCCCAACATCAACACCTTTAACTTAATCACATCTGTGAAGTTCTTTTTGACATATAAGAAAACATAGTTTCAGGTTCCAGGGATTAAGCTATGGACATCACTGGAGGACTCCTAGCCTACTACAGTTATGTTAGTATATTTTCTCATGTTAAACCGTCCTTGCATTCCTGAGATAAATATTGCCTAGTCATGATGCTGTTATTATCAGTATTTTAAAATAATGTCTAGCATTTCAATTAGCATCCTGACGTGATGCTGTTCTTTCTCTGTTTAGCATATGCATATTTTGGAGTGCCAACGATGTGTCAGGCATTGTTCAAGTACTGTGGAATTCATCAGGGGATATGACAAACTCCCTTCTGTGTGGAGTCCACATTCTGGGGCCAGGGGGTGGGGTAGACAATAATAAATAAATAATAAATATTTACTGTTATTAGGCAATGCTATATTCTATGCAAACAAGTAATTAGGTGAAAGAAGTTGAGGGTGACTGCCGTCTTAGATAAAACAGTCAGGGCAGGCTACTCTGAGGAAGAGACCTTTGAGCAGAGGCTGAAGAGAAGTGGGGAGTGAGCCATGTGAATGTTAGGGGAACAACCAGTGCAAAGGCTCTGAGGCAAGAGTACTCTCAGCATTCTTGGGAAGTCGTTTGGCCAGCAGTAGAAGATAGTGGAAGAGCTGGCTAGAGACAGAGTGTCAGGTACACAGAACTTGCTGAGTAGAAGGGGGTCTTCAAGCACAGAAGCGAGTCATCTAATTGACACTTTAAAGAGATTATTCTACAGCAAGTGGTGTAGTGGTTAAGGCACTGGACTCCCACATGGCTGATCGCAGCTCTAGTCCTGGACCCAGTGGCTCTAAACTCAGTCTGGGAGTGGACCAGCAGGTGGCATTGTGGTTAGAGTGCTGGATACTCCCATATAGCCAACCACGGTTTGAGTCCCGGACACGGTAGTTTGCTTTCTCATTTTCCTCCTCTCTGTGCGTCTGTCTTTCTCTGGTCAACTTAAAATAAATGAGTGAATAAATAAAATTAAATAAATAATTCTAAACAAATAAAGAAACAGACAGACAAACAAACAAAAAACCCATGCTGGGTGTGTGTGTGTGTGTGTGCCCAAAATCCTGAGAGGAGAAAAAAGGAGAAGGGATCGTGGTGTGGTCATGCCCCTGGGGGTTGATTTCTCACTTTCTCTCTCTCCATCTCTCTCTGTCTCTCTGGTGAGCACTTGAATCCTATAGCAAAAATCTCTCAAAAAAACAAAAACAAAAACAAAAGAGATCACACCAGGCAGCAAGGAGGAAAACCCCAAGGGGGCAAGAATAGCAGGCCCATTAACATGTGGCTGCTACAGAAGACTGGCCAAGAATTTTTTTTTTAATGTGCTTCTCTGGCCTTGATATCAATATGATGCTAGATTTATACAATGAGTTGGGGAATGTATCCTCTTTATTTTGGAGAGGAGATGGTTTATAGAAGGGAGGGATGATCTAGTTATTATTTGAAGGTCTGGTAAAACTCACCTGTGAAGGTGGCTGGGTCAGAGGCCTTTTGTGTGAGAGATATTTTGACTCTGATTCCATGTATTTAATGAGTACATTCTGCTTTTCCAAATTTACTATTTGTAACAGATATTTCCAGAAAATGATCTATTTTCACTGAAAAATTTAAACATTGTGATATCAAAAGTACCATTCTACACTGAAGTACATTCTGGTTTTTAAAATCGTGATTGGTTCTATAGTTACAGCTCCCTTTTTATGCCTAATTGTTTTTATGTGGATTTTCCCTATTTTTTTCCTTCTATCTCTTCTCCAATCAGTCTTGCCAGATGTTTGTCTGTTTAAGGTGAAAAAACAGATGTTGGCTCTGTGGATTATCTGTATTTATTTACTCTGTTTTCTTTTCGTTTTATCATTTCCTTCTGCTTTCTCTTGCTACTGTTCTTTTTCTATCTGTTAATCCAGTTTATCTTTAAAGAAAGATTATTTCTTTTTAAAAATATATGTTGTGGTTTTCCTTCTAAGTGATGGTTCAGCAACAGTGCATAGATTTTGATATTTTATACATCCTTTGTCATTTATTTCTTTTTTAAAAGAACTATTTTATTTAACTTTGTTTATTTATTTATTTATTTATTTATTTATTTATTTAAATTTGACCAGAGAGGGATGGAGTGAGAGAGAGAGAGAAAAAGAGAGGAAAAGCGAGAAAGCAAGCTGCTAGGCCCAGCACTTGAACTGCGGTCAGCCATGTAGGAGTCTAGTGCCCTTAACCACCACACTACCGCCGCTGGCCCCTGTCATTTACTTCTTAATGTTTCAAAAATGTCAGCATAATTTCTTTTTTGACTCATGCTTTATTTAAAATTATGTTTTTAAATTCCTGAAAATGTGGACTTGGGGGCTCTTTTGGGGAGTTTATTTTATTATTATTTTTTTTTTTTTGGAGAGGTTTTTGCTATAGGGTGCCTGTACTTGCGAGAAAGATAGAGACAGACAGACAGAAAGCAAGAAATCACCCCCTGGAGGGATGGTCACACCGCAAGCCCTTCTCTTCCTTTCTCCTCTCAGGATCTTGGACACATATGCACGTGTGCCTAGCATGAGTTTAAGCCACCAGGTCCGGCACTCGAACCACAGTTGACTACATGGGAGTCCAGCGACATAGCCATTACGCTAACTGCTGGCCCCTCTTTTGGGGAGTTTTTAATGTACTTGATCAGGACCAGCAGTTGGCATACTGGCTATATTGCTGGACTCCCATGTGGTTGACTGCGGTTTGAGTCCTGGACCTGGTGGCTTAAACTCACGCTGGGCACGTGTGTGTGCATGCACGAGATCCTGAAAGGAGAATGGAGGAGAAGGGATTGCGGCGTGACCATCCCTCCAGGGGGTGATTTCTCGCTTTCTGTCTGTCTGTCTCTGTCTTTCTGGCTAACGCACGTGCCCTATAGCAAAAAACTCTCAAAAAATGAATGTACTTGATCAATTTCTGAGAGCGATTTGTTAAGCTGTAATGTGGGTTTATTGATTCTGTCTGATCTTTCTAATAGCCTTCCATATTTTGAAACTGTGTTAAGTATATGAGACTTCAAGCTTAAACTTTTCATCAATACAAAACATCCATGTCTCTGTGAATAATTTTTACCCTGAACTTCATTTTGTCTGCTGTTAATTTGACCATATCTGTGTTCTTTTTGTTTTCATTTAGCTGGGACATCTTTTTTCCATACCTTACTTTCAACTTTTCTTATTTAGATATGTATCTAGTAAATAGTCTATTGCTTTATATATTTGAGAAGACAATTGGCTACTGTGCTCTAGAAACCTGAAGTTTAAAATTCAAGTTCTTTTGGGTTTAAATGAGGTGCACTCCCATTACCCCCCAATGTAGCCCAGATGGCAGCTGGGTCCTCCCATCCCTCAGAAATCTGGCTGTTTGTAACTCTAGCCTCAGAGAGCTCCTCTGGGCTCCGGGGGTCCCAGTGAGCCTGACTCTTCTCCGTGCTCCTCTGCGGGCCTTTCAGCATCATCTCCACTACGACGATCCACACCTTTTCTTTTCTTTTTTTTTTTTTAAAAATTCAGATGATATTCACATAATATAACATTTTCTATTTTAAAGTTTATAATTCAGTGGCATGAAGTACATTCATATTGTATAGTTATCACAACCGTCCATCTCCAGAACCTTTCGTCATTCTACCTAAACAGAAATTCCATCCCCATTAAACAGGAACTCCCTTTCTGTTGCTAATAACAGAGCTACCTGAGAGAGTGATTTAAAAGGAATACAGGGTTATTTGGCTCACGCTTTGGAAGTTCAAGGCCCAGGGGGTGCATCTGATGAGGGACTTCTTATTGACAGGGTCCTGAAGTAGCACGTGCAACACACGACATCACGTGGGATCATGTGGTGAGGGGGAGGAAACATGTGTAGAGCAGAGCGTATCTGTGTTTGTGTCTCTGTGTCCCTATGAGCCCACCAGGTCTCAATTACAGGGGGCCTACCCTAATGCCTGATCACCTCACAAAGACCCCACTTATCAATACCATAACTGGATTCAGTCTCCACCCTCTCAACACCATTGCAGTGACTAGCCAAGTTTTAACACATTAATTTGGAGGAATATGTTCAAACTTTAGCACCATCCCTTCTCTCACCCCCAGGTAACGTCTGTTGTACGTCCCATCTCCGTGAATCTGCCTATTCTAGTAAACCCATAAGACGGGTCTCCTTTTGTGCATCTGTTCATTTTTTACATTTTCTTTCATTTCATCATCAAATGTTTAATAGAAGCTAACCTCACATACTACCATAAAGGAATATACCTTACATTGTGTAATACTTTGAGTCTTCTTAGAAGTTTTTTCTTTTTTTTTTAGATGTTTGCCATTGGGCATGTGTGCTCACCAGAGAGAGAGAGAAACAGTCAGAGAGGGAAAGTAAGAAATCATCCCTTCAGGGGAAGGTCACACCACAATCACTTCTCCTTCGTTCTACCCCTGGGATTCTGGGCACACAGGCACATGTACCTGGCGTGATTTTCAAGCCGCCGGGATTAGGACTTATGTTGTCAGCCTGTTTGAATTTCATAAAAACTCTTTTAGGGAGTTCACCAGATGTTACTACTCTAATGGAACTGAAGTCCAGAGAAATAGTTGCATTGTCCGCAGTCACACGGCAAGTGGCCAAATCAGGATGAAAAACCCGGGTCTGTTGACCCTATTAAGCTATCTAGAGTCTGGCAACTTCTAAGAAGTTGAGCAAGATTCTTTTCCTTTGAATCTTGTGATATTCACTAGAATACACACAACTATTTACCTGGTTCCTGGTACACAGTTCTTAAAACTCTTGGAATCTCAGGGCCAGACAGTGGACCCACCTGGGAAACATCCCAGTTTTGTTTTCTTGGACTTTCATGAGCACTCCGGTGGGGCCGCACCTGTGATCTGGGCTGGCTGAGACTAGGGGTGGGTCATGGCTTGAAGACCCTCTTGAGGGTTCGTTCTGTCTCTCTCTGACTCATGGAAGAAATAAATGAACAAACTCAAATAAATGAAAAGCCTTCCAATCTCTAAAGCAGTGTGTTTTTTTTGATGTTAATGAATGACTGGTGCTGGGGCTCCTGGATAACCTCAAGATGCGGGTTAGTTGTCAGGGGAACCAACTGTGTGATTAGAGGGTTGGAACTTTCAGCCCCAGTCCCTAACCCCCAGAAGAAGAGAGAAGGGCTGAAGGCTGAGTTGATTACTAATGGCGAATGATGTAATTAATCATGTCTGAGAATGTAATAAAGCCTCTTTAAAAACCCAAAAGGACAGAGTTTGGAAAGCTTCCAGACTACTGAACACATGGAAGATTCTGGAGGGCAGTGGTCCCAGAGTGGGTATGGAGGCTCCTCACCCTTTCCCCATACCCTGCCCTATGCATCTCTTCCATATGGCTGTTTATATTCTATGTAACATCCTTTATAATAAATGGGTAAACCTAAGTGAAATGTTTTCTTGAATTTTGTAAGCTGCTCCAGCAAACTCATCCAACCTGAGGGATGGGGTCCTGAGAATCCTGATTTCTAGTTGGTTTGTCAAACCTATAGCTCCCAAGCTGGTCTGGCAGGGCCTGCTTCCAACCTTTTACAAAGCATGAGAGTGCAGCTGCCTGACAACACTGATCACAGAACCTCAAGTAAGCCAAGGAAATATTAACCAGCATTGCTTCTTCTTTTTGAATAAATACCTCGTCTCTTTAAAAAAAATAAAATAAAATAAAAACAAAAACCTGGGTTTTTCAATTGACATCAGAAGTAGGGACAGTCTTGGGAACCAGCAGTTAGCGTAATGGCTATGTTGTTGGACTCCTACGTAGTCGACCGCGGTTTGCGTCCCGAACCCGGTGGCTTAGAACTCACGCCGGGCGCGTGTGCGTGCGTGCCCAAGATCCCGAGAGGAGAATGGAGGAGAAGGGATTGCGGCATGGCCATCCCCCCGGGGGGTGATTTCTCGCTTTCTATCTGTATGTCTCTCTCTGTCTGGCGAGCGCACGCACCCTATAGCGAAAACCTCTCAAAAAAAAAAAAAAAAAAAGTAGGGACAGTCTTGTGGGACTGCACCCTCAAACTGTGGGATCTGATGCTATCTCTAGATAGGAAGTATCATAACTGAATTTAATTAGAAGACACCCAGTTGGTGTCTCTGGAGTACTGCTTGGCATGTAGGGGAAACCTGACACACCTGTCAGAAGTCCTGTGTAAGAGAGAAGGAAAATCACTTTTTTCTCCTACAAAAATCTAAACATAAAATTTGAGTAATTTTATTTTGTGTGAGTGAAGAAGGGATTGTGTTGATTTTGTGAGCATGTAGTTAGGGAGAGTGATCATGGGAAGGTCAGAACTCAGCGGCAGCTCCTAGAAGGAGCCTTGGGTGCACGTCTGGCTTCATGTGGATGGTCTCCACCTGCCACCTCCAGCTTTGCTTTCATCGCACCCACCATCTTCAACAAGGGTTTTCTCCCAGTGGGAGGGTTTAGGATGCACAAGATATGCTCTTCCAAAAAGGTTGGGATTTCTCCAGGAGCCAAAAAAAAATCAACCAGTGCTCAAATAGGCTGGAAGACAATCTTGTTTTTCCAAGCTCTGAAATAATCAAGATCTCACTGTGTACATGTTTGCAAACAAGAAGGAACAATAAATGCATTCATCATGTAGGGTTTCATTTACAGTTCTATTGAACAAGACCGTCATCTGTTAGGACTTGATTATAACTGTCACTTTGTGAAAATATTGGTAAGCTTGAGCCCTACTCAGAAATGAAAGCTTGCTGAAATGCAAAGGCCTGTCTTTCCTAGTGGGCACTAATGATTCTAGAAAAAGCAGAGATCCGTTTCAACAAAGAAAAGATGACAATAGCAAAGTAAACAAGACTATCACGAATGCATCTGCTAATTGATCCTTTGAGTTTGAGGGATATTTTGCTTTAATGTGGCAGCTTCATGTACATGCATGTGTATTAGAGCAACTCTTTCAAGGTTAAGACTAAGATTTGCTCTGATACAGGAACACTAATTTTCTATTGACTTAAGTAAATCAGAGCGTAGGGAGAACGATGGCAGAAACAAGGGTATTTATCAGTGCGGTTTCCCAGAGTGTTACACACATAGATAGTGAAGGCATCCAGCCAGCTATTGATCGGCCCCTTGCAGAAGAGATCTTTAAGATAAATCCATGTAGCCTGGGGCCCCTCTGGGCCTTTCTGGCTCCCAATTACTAAGGGTAGAACTAAATGGCAAGGGTTTGGGGGGACTTGGGAAGTGGGATCTCTGATAAAAACCATTCATATACAATCTTCTACTTTCCCCATCTACCACCTGAATCTTTCTGCCTGTTGGTAATCAAGAGTATAGTAATAAAAATAATATGGATGACAAGTTATACTCACTGGATGCGTCCCCTAGGCCAGGCTCTATTTAAAATGTTTTACCTTTAGTAGCTCATGTTGTTAATTCACATAGTTTCAAATCAGATGGATTTCTGTCTTCATTTGTATACTCACAGAAGGTAATCGCTTCTGCATAGTCTCACAGCTAGGCAGAAGAGACATTCAGATCCAGGATGCTGCCAATGGGCTCTAGGTTGTACTGTCTCTCAAGTGTAGTATAGAGCAGGTCAGTTCTAGTACGGAGACCGTTTACCTCTGGGCCGTATCTAGGGAAAAATATATTCCTTTAAAACTACTCATGGTAACTCTTTCTCTCTTATAAATAAAATAAATAATAAATAAATAACAAATGAACTTGGAAAAAAGTTTGGAAGAAAAACACAAAAATATTTAACCAATGGTAGTTAACACTGGAAGTAGGTTGTGAGTTTTTTTTTTTTTTTTAATACTTTCATTTATAAATTGTCTTTTTTTTTTTTTTTTTTTAAGTTTGCTATAGGGAGCATGGGGTTGCTAGAGAGAGAGAGAGAAAGAAGGAGAGAGAGAAAGGGAGAAATTCCTCCAAGGAAGGATGGCCACACCTCAATCCCTTCTCCTCCATTCTTCTCTTTGGATTTTGGGTACATATATACATGTGTCCAACATGTTCCTCAAGCCATCAGATCTGGGGACTCGAACTGCCTAGTTGGTCATGTGGGATTTAACCACCTTAGACTTCCATGGCACCTGGTGGCTCCGAATTGTCTGTATTTTTAAAGTTTATTTATTTATTTACTGAAAAAGAGAGAAATACAACCCTTAACAGCGTCTCATGTTGTGATTCTCCCACACTTAGGCTTTAAGCCAATTAGGTTCATGGGCATGCATGTGCATGCCCAGCATGTATAGGTTGACCTGGGAACTGAACCCCAGTCTTCTCTATGGTTTCCGGCATTTCAGAGCATTGTGCTACCACTGCCCCACCACAGCTGAACCTTTCCACATTTATCAAGCACCCATTTGTATCAGTTATTTATTGCTACATTATAAACCACCTCATAACTTAGTAGGTTCAAACAACAATCATTTTATTTGCTGACAGTTTGTCAGATCAGCGACTTGGGCTGTACTCATCTGGTCAGTACTTAGGCTGGTCTTCCCTGGAGTCACTTAGATGGTGCCATTGGTCTGGCAGCTTTCATGGGGCTGTTTCATCCAAGGTGAGCTGGCAGTTGGTGCTGACCATTTGCTGAGACTCTCTCCAGGTGGTCTTTCACACCTAGAGTGCCAGCTGGGACTTTCTTATGATGGCAGCAGTGTTCTAAGAGAATAAGAGCAGAAGCTGCAAGGTCTCATAAAGCCTGTCTTTAACCTCACACATGTTGCTTCCAATACAATCTATTGCTCAAAGCAAGTACAAGGCCTGCCCAGATTTGGAAGAGGCAGATGAGGTGCGGTGAGATGGGAGACTCTCCTTCTAGATGGGAAAAGCGGTAAACTCACATCATGAAAAGGTTAGTGGATAGGGATGGGAAGAACTATTGGGCTGTCTTTGCAAACAATCTATCATGCCATTTTGAATAACGCTTCAAAGTTTCTTCTAGTCTATATATCTATATTAAGGCAATAATCACAGCTAGCAATTTTATATTGATTATTTTGTGCCAGGTGAAAGATTCTATTGATATTTGTACTTGAGTAAAAAAAAAAAAAAAAAAAAAAAAAAAAAGGAGTATTAAGTTCTACATTTGCTATTTTTTACTAAAATTGATGAACTCTTTGCTATGATCTAAATGTGTCCACTAAAATTCATATGTTGACACTAATTGCCAATGTGATAATATTAAAAGGTGGGGGCCTATAGAAGTAATTAAGTCATGATAGCTCCACCTTCATAACTGAGATTAATGCCTTACAAAAGAGGCTTCCCAGGGCCAGCAAGTGGTGTGGTGGCTAAGGCACTGGACTCCCACATGGCTGACCTCTGTTCGAGTCCTGACTCTAACAGCTTGATTTCCATTTCTCTGTCTCTCTCCAGAAATAAGTAATTCTTAAACAACAACAAAAAAAAAAAGAAAAAGAGGCTTCTTTTGTGTTTGACCCTTTTGTCCTCAATCCCATCCACCATGTGAGGACACAGCATTTGTCTGATCTGGAGGATATGGCAATAAGACACTGCCTTGGAAGAAGAGACCAGACCCTCACTAGACACCAGCCTGCCAGCACTTTGATCTTGGAATTCAGCTTCCTGAACTGTGAGAAATAAATTTCTATTGTTTAAAAATTACCCAATCTTAGGCATTTTGTAATAGCAGTAGGAATGAGCTAAGGCATGCTTCTTCATCATCAGTTTAAATTAGTGAAAGTCGTAGCATCTGTATCAGGGAACGAAAACTTCAATTTACTTTCTGGCTGCTGGATGGATTGTGAGATTTGTGCTAGTGATTAGAAGAATGAATTTCCCACAATTCTTCAATTAAAACCCTACTGGTTTTCCATTCCTGATTATGGGGTAGGCTAGGAACCATCTCCTGGTAGCTTAATATCATTGCATTAGCAAGAAGATGTCTAACATGACTCATTGTTGTTCTTGAGAAATAATTAGCTACCTAAGTGGAATAGACCTCCATGGAATACAAGTATATTTCTTTTATAACATTTAAATTTGGAGGCTTAATTATCTAGTGAAAAATTGTCACTTTAGCACTTTAGTCCATTTGGCTATATATTGACATTATTAAAATGCTTTCCTGGTCTTTATGCAAATTGCTTTTTTTAAAAAAAAAAAATTTATCTCCTAGCAACTCAAAGTGAACTAAGCACTGAAAAATGACATCTCAAGAAGACTTTGGATTCTTAATCCAAGTAAATTCCTGAGGTTTATTTGTTGATTGTCTGAATGAACAAGTGATGGATTTGTACCCACAGGTGAATGCAGCTGAATTACTCTCTAAACTAAACTTTTAAGCAGTTGATTAAATAGTCAAATTTACTCAAATAAATGGTAAAATCTAGTGTATTTGGCCACCAATTTGGATCTGTAAGCAAGCACTCAACAGAATGGAAAAACCAGTTATTTATGAGCACTTGAATCATGTGACCATGCTCTAGAATCTGGGGAAATGTTTTCTCTTTTTAAGGAGGCACCTGACCTGCTGATAGCCACCTCACCTCCCAGAGACTTAGCTTCTCTTCTGTGAAATGTGCAGTCTGTGTTCTAGAATTTTATGTTAAGAAGAAATTATAGCTAGACACCACATCACCAAGGTGAAAGGCATGGTTCTTCTTGGGGATGACACAGCAGTTAGAATGTTGCCTGTAGCCCCAGCTGTGACCCAGTGGGTACTCTTCCACCTCTACCACCTTGGGATACTGCTGGCCCAGCTCCCTAAGCCCCAATCACATGTCTCATTGGTTCCTCTCTCAGTTGCCTTGCATCGAAGGACGCTCAGATTCACCTCTTCCATCCAGCTGGCTGCTCCAGGAGTTGCCAATGAGCCCTGAGCCTGAGATATGCAGCATGTGTCCCTGCACCTTTGTCAAAGCAGGACTCAGTCTCCTACAGTCACGGTTGCCTCTGAGGCTGGAGCTAACCCGTGCCTGGCTGCTGGATCCTTTGGGAGGGAGGACAGACAGTTACTTTCCACACAAGACTGTGCCCAGTTTGCGGTGCTCACGGGGCTACAGTCTTAAAACTCACTGACTTCCATGGACTAGAACACACGAGCCTAGAGGGGATCAGGAGACCTCACCCTATTTTCTTGAAACCCTGGGTGCTGTAGTGACTTACTACCTATTCTGTTTCAAGATTCTTTGTTTAAGAATGAAAGGATCTCAATCCAATCACACAAGCTTAGGCAAAAAAGGAAATTTTAGGTTCAGGCAACTCAAGTCTCATGATAATCAGAGACAGAACTGACTTTAGTGATAACCATATCCAAACAATTCCTGTTTAGTTTGGGTTTCCTGAAAGCTGAGCCTGAGACAAGTTCTTGGGCGTGGGTAGAAAGTATTTCCAAAAACCCCAGGTGAGGATATGGTGGAAATATGGTACAGGGAGTTGAGAATAGCCATGAGCGTGTGCCTGAATGATGAATTATTGCCGTGCACAACAGGGGCTCTCTGGCATAGATCCTCTAAGGAGAGGAGACCTGCCCCAGAATCTCCCTGGTGCTGGATGGAGAGGCTGGGGATGTTTGTCCATTAATTCCATTCCTCTGCAGATTGAAGGTTGCCTGCTGGAAACTTGAACTTCCCCATTTGGATTGAGTCTGGCTGCACTAGGGCCAGAAGGAGACTATAGAAAGACACAGGCAGAGGAGACGGATGCAGGATCTTGAGGGGGAGCTGTCCCCAGGCTGCTGCTGGAGAACCCAGGTGGGCCAGAGCTGCAGAGTGGACACCTTCACCCTCTGCTCGAGGCACAAATGCCCTCAAGACTCTCTATATCTGATTTATCTGTCTCTGCTGGTTGTTTCACTCCCTCTGACAGTGAGTAACCACTTTCTCCAGGGAACTCCATCTAAAGCCTCTCTAGGGTGAGTTTTTATGGTTTATAGAGGATTCTTTCCTTTTGGCTCCAGAGGAAAATTCCAGGCAAGAATTCTGTTTGGCCTAGTTATTTCATGTAACCAACTATCTCTGGGCTAATCACAGAAGGCAGGGTGATAGAAAATGATGACAGTCCAGGATGGATTATTTGCGCATCCATGGTCAGAGGGGCCAGTGGGTTCTCTTACCATTGGTAAGAATGGGAAGCCATTAGACTTCACTTCGAGCCTGCTGGCCCATCTGGCAGGTTTCAGTAATGTTGCGTCTTTCCTCCCATTGCAGAAGGCTTTTGGGCTCCAAATTTAACTTTGCTCTTTTCTCCTTTCCCACAATATTCAAGCTCTATAGAACAGTGATTTCCCTCTTCCCCATTTCTCCCCTTCTCCCCCACCACACACCTCCCTTTTAGCTCCAAGCCTCCAGGCACTGGGACAGTTAGGAAGGCACTTAAAACTCATAAGCTCTATCTAGCTGGGTATTTCTTATGGTATTCTGGGAAAACTATCTTTTCCCATTTATCAGTCATGAATAAAATTTGGAGAAAAGGTTTTGACAAAGGCTCCTACCACAAAAGAGCAAATGGAGAATTTTAAAATATTTTTCACACCTTAGGGCAATTGACATTTTAGTTAGATTCATGCTTTTGCTTTCTCTTACTAGAAATAAGACTTTCACTTGTCTGACCCTAATGAATGTCAAGGGAATCCTTTCATAGGTCAAATATAGTCCTATATGCAGGAAGCTAGTGGTAAAAACCAAGGGGCCATTGGCTGCAGTGAGACTGATTCTCCTAAATATCATCCTCCATGTCTCGTAATAAGAACATGTCCTTTTAGAATTGGATGTACATTCATTCATCCTACTAGTATTTATTAGATATTAAATAGGTGCTTAATACATAGTGTTGACCAAGACCAACAACATTCCTGCTTTCAAGGAGCTTACTTTGAGTTGGGGAGACAAAAATTAGATATACATAAATGAAAAAAAAATTTTCTTCCCAAAGCAGAAGTGCTAGAAATGATAAATCAGCAGGTGTTCAGGGAAGTCTCACAAGGAAAGCACCTTTAAGTCAAGATCAAAATAATAAGGATGATAAGTTGGAGAGAACAGGCTTAAACAGAGTTATAAGTACATGCCAAGGCTCTGAGGCAGGAACTAATTTGGGTGCTTCAGAACTAAAAGTGAGTTATGAATGGAGTGTGTGGGAAAAGAGAAGTAGAATATGGTCAAAAAGAAATTCCATCTGCAAGACTACGAAGACTGTAGTAAAGAACGTGGATTTTGAACTTAGTGCAACGGGAAACTATTGGAAGGTTATGAGCAGACACATGACAGGTGTAGTTTTTGCTTTCAAAAGATCACCCTTACCCTTGTGGGGATAATAATTAGGGGAGAGTTATGGTTTGAATGGCTCTTCCAAATCTCATGTTGAAATCTGATTATCATTGCTAATAGTGTTGAGAGGTGAGACCTTTAAGAGGTTATTTGGTCATGAGGGCTCTTCCCCCATAAATGTGTTAATGGTCTCTATGATGGTAGGTCAAAGGGGTCAGTGGTTTCTGTTACCAGAGTTGGGAGTCTGAGGCTAGAAGTGTGCAGGTCATTTCTGGCCATCAGAAAGGTGATGAATCAGTATGAATTGCTCTGAACTATTTTGAAGTGACCTGAACTGGATTGAACAGGATAGAACTGGTAGTGACTGGCCTAAAGTAGTCTGAACCAGCCTGACTTTGGCCAGAGCCAGCTGGCTCATGTACAGGCTTCAATAATGTTGAACCTTGATGAAGAGCATATAGGTTCTTGATTCCTTCCATATTAGAAGGTGAAAAATAGTGGCCCAGCATGTGGCATGGTGGTTTAGGCACAGAATTGAACCAGTTTGAGCTGGCTGTGACCAATTTAAAATGGATAGAACCAGTATGAGTCATTCGTGACCAGTGTGAAAAAGTCTGAGCCACTTATGACTAGTTGTGACCTGTTTGAATCAGTCTGAACCAGTCAGAATCAGTCTGACCTGGTCATGACCAGTTCAAACCACTCTGAACTGGTTTGACCAGTTGTGACCAGTTTCAACTGGTCTGAGCCAGTTTTGACTGTTCTGAATCTGTCCTGACTGGTCCTAACTGGTTTGAATCAGTCTGATCTGATCTTATCTGGTCACGACTCAGTCTGAACCAGTTATGACTGGTTGTGACCAGTCTGAACCAGTTCAAATCAGTCTTTTGACATGTGAGTGAGCCACGCATTATCAGCAGCTCTCAGAATAGCATTCTCTCCTCACCTGAAGCTAGAAATACTTTTGAAGACACTATTACCACCCACAATGCACAATAGGTCCCTGGTTCTCTGGGAGATTGCTGCCTTCTCTGCAGTGGCCTGTAGCAGGAGGGCACAACCCTCTGCTGGTGTCCAATGCTATCCAGGGACACAGTTATTTTAAAAATTTGGAGAAAATGCATTTAATGATTAATGACTAGGATTAAAATAAAAAGAAGAGTGTAAAAGTTTGTGGAAAAATGGAATTAAAGTGTGAGTTGTAGTGAAGAACATTTTTCAAATCCCTGCATATGTTTTTTATAATATGCTTTTCCCATGAACTTTTTGAAGGTCCCTAATATAGCCATTTCCAAGGCCATTGTTCATCTCAGTAGCCCTATGAAGTCACACAGACCTGAACTTTTAATCCTTCTTTCTCCATTCTTTGTTCAAATTCCCCGCCCCCAAACCAAGAAAGCTGGTACTCCTCCCAGTTATTTGTGCCATTTTTCTGCCAAAGAGCTAGTGTGGAAGGAAGTGAATTGTGCAGGAAACAGAATCAAAGAAAATATCATCAGAAAACCCTTCTGTTGTAATTCTTAGTAAAAAGAGCGGGATGCAAAGTTGTCTATACAATATGGTAGGACTATATTAAACATACACATGTGTCTACGGAAAGAATAACTTAGAGGAAATACTTCATAGTGTTAATTACAGTTATTTGGGGATGACAGGATTATGGGGGATGATTTTACTCCATGTTTTAAATATTTTTCCTGTGATTTAAAATAATGACTATAGGCAGCAGATACTTATGGTTTTGTTGACTCCAAAGAGCATCTGAGACCTTTTGGAGCCTTTCTGCCCTGCTTCATTCCCATCCCTCTGCTGTAGGCAGCTGATCACAGCACCCTACCCCTCTGGTTGGAGGGATGGGCCCACATTGAGCCAGTAATGCTACCCCAACCCCCAGTGCCACTCTAGGGATGGGCATAGGACTCAAATGGGTCATTAAATCCTTCCCCTGGATTTATTTATTTATTTATTTACTTTCTCTCTGATTTCTGAACTGCAGGATGCGAGCATGAGACTGCCCCTTTCCTCACAGGAGAGAGTGGTTACGCTTTCTCCTCCTTTCTCACAGGAAAAAATGACATTAGCAGATCCACAGAGAAAGTCAGACAAGAGGACCAGGGTTCTAATCAGGCTTTGTGTATCCCATTGATACCTCTGCCAGGCTTGAGAACTAATAAACAGCTTCTCTTACAACTTAAGTTTACTGGAGGCATTCTTGTCACTTGGCCCCAGAGTCCTAACTAATACTGCAAAACTGAGGAATAAAGGACTTTTTAGTCTTGGCCTGATTGGTTAGTACAGAGCCCGGCCCCCATCTGTGGTTTCATTTCCCTCAATTCCAATTCCCTGAAATCAACTACAGTCTGAAAATAGGTGAGTACAATACAATACTTTTTTTTTTTTTTTTAGAGATTTTTGCATTAGGGCAAATGCACTTGCCAGAGAGAAAGAGGCAGTGAGAAGGAAAGCGAGAAATCACTCCCCAGGGAGGATGGCCATGCCGTAATTCCTTCTTCTTTATTCTCCTTTTGGAATTTTGGGCACACACGCACACTCACCTGGGATGAGTTTCAAGACACAGGTTCAGGACTCAGCCATGTGGGAGTCTAACATGTAACCACTTTGCCATCTGCTGACTCCCAATACAGTATTTTGAGAGAGAGTGAGAGACCACATTTATATAACTTTTATTACAGTGTATTGTTATACTTGTTCTATTTTATTATTACTTATTGTTAATATCATACTGTGCCTAATTTAGGAAAAACATAGAGTATCAAGTACTATCCACAGTTTGAGGCATGTACTGGGGTCTGGTAACATATCCTCTGTGGATAAGGGGGAACTACTTTACTCTGTATTTATTCATAATCCTTTGGAAAGTACATTCACAGTTATGTACAGAAGTCTTCTTATTCTGCTTGCCTTTGTATTACCAGGTATTATAGAGCAGTCTCTCAGGCAGGAAGAATGATCTAATGGCCTATTCTTTTTATTTGTTTTCTTAAACCACTAAGGTGATTCTTGTCCTGCTGTTTTACTCTTAGAGTAAATGTATAAATCCTGAACATCAGATGGGACCATTCTGCTCCTCACAGAGCATCTTCTAGAGTTGTTCCAATGCATCTAAAAGGGTGCACCTTGATAAGAAAACCCAAAGGGTAATTGCACCTGACTGATATGAAGTTTATTCAATGTCATTCAAGCAGAAAATGCCACATGGAGACACTGTGAGTACTTTATAAAGAGCTCATTACATGTGCAGTCCCATAGAGCATTTCTTAACTTTGCATTATCTTAACTCCCCTCAGGCAGGGCCACCCAGGAGGTGGGAAGTAGGAAAGACAGAGAAACCTAGGAACCAGGGACACTGGCTGGGTGTGATGGTTGTCCCAGAGAAGGATGAGCAGGTATAGGCTCCATGAAAATAGGTGTGCTATGTGTTGGCGGAGGTATTGATGTAGAAGTTCAAGACGTAGAGACTTGGGGTTCTAAGAGATGGGTCCAGACTTGGCCAGGAACCTTAAAGAGCAGAGCCTACCATGCTGGAGGCTGGGGTGCAGGATTGCCTCTAACTAGTAGAGGCAGGGAACTGAGGCACCAGTCTGTTCGTTCATCCATCCTTGCACCTAACCATTTATCCATCCACCCATCCCTCTGTCCATTCACTCATCCATCCATCTTCTCACTCACAAACATATTTTGAGTATCGGCTATAAGTCAGATACCATGCCAGGCACTGCCAATTCAACACTGAATAAGACCTGTGGCCTTTGAGCTCAAGTTGATTTATAACTCATGTCAACTATAGAGCAGAGTTAGGGACAATGACAAGGAATCTTCAAGGGAGAGGAAGACCATTATCATTTGTAAGTGTATTAGGGGCATTAGTGGGAGATGATTTCTGACCTGTCCTGAAGGAGGAATGGCAGTTAGAGGAGGCAAGAACACAGGCAGTGAGGGGTGGAGGAAGTAGGCAAGATATTCCTGGTTGAGGAAGCAGAATGTCCAAAGGCCTGGAGGCAAGACATGAAAGAAAGGAGTTTCAGGATGGCTGGAGCATAGGGTGTGAGAGAAGCTATGAGAGATTGAGTTGGAGAGGTGGACAGGGCCCTGCATTCAAAGACCCAAAACTGGTTTAAAGAGTACAGTCTCTATCGTGGGAGCAGGGGAGCAAGATGAAAGGTTTGTCGGCAGAGAAGTGTCATGGCTAGGTTTAGGTTTAAGAACAATCTTGATGGGGCCAGCAAGTTGCATGGTGGTTAAGGTGCTGGACTCCCACATGCCCTACTATGATTTGAGTCCCTGACCTGGCAGCTTACTTTCTCACTTTCTCTCCCTCTTTTTGTCTCTGTCTGGTGTGTTCATGTGACCTATAGCAAATTAAAAAATAATAAATCAAATTTAATAAATAATTCTTAAAGAAGAATCCTGGTTGCTACAGATGAAATAGAATGAAGAGGTTGAGAATATAAGATGAAGAGGGAGCTTACTCCCCCAGCCCACCCCACTACTGCCCCCTCCCCCTGTCCTATGCAACAGCTCCTGGCAGGGGAAATCCTCCTTACTGAGAAGGCAGAGGCCATAATAATGTTGCTTCCTGCTCCATGTCCCCAGCCAGGCACTATGCCTAACGCATAGTAGGTGGGCAATAAATATCTGTTCCAAAAATGAGTGAATGTACAGGAAATCAATGGGAGTCCACATTCTGGTTTAAATCCCAGCATGGGCTACTCCTAGCCATGGGACCTTAGTAAAGGTACTAACTCTTTCTGTACCTTTGTTTCTTCACCTGTAAAATGGTGGTGATTATTTTACTGTCTCCTACATTGGTTGGGAGGATTAAATTGCAGAACACATGTAAAGCACAGGACAAGGTGCCCAGTAAATATTATTTTTGTGCTGTGAAGGTTTTCCTGCCAGGTGACTGGCAGTAGAAGCTCAGGCTTCTCAGTCAGGGTCAGTGGTGGTACATTTGGGTGAAGGAAAGCATGGGAAGCAGAATAATGCCCCCCCCCCCCAAAGATGTTGCATCCTGGTCTCCAGAACCTATGACTCTGCTATGTTACATAGCAGTTAAGATGACTAATTAGCTTACTGAGATGGGGAGATTCTCTGGATTATTCAGATGGTCCCAATGTCATCACATGAGTCCCCATAAGTAAAAGAGGGGGGCAGGAGAGTCAGAGGTCAGAGGGATGCAGTGTGAGATTCAATCTACCATTGCTGGCTTCAAAAATAGAGGAAGGGGCCAGGAGCCAAGGAATGTAGGCAGCTTTTAGAAATCTGAAAAGGCAAGAAAATGGATTCATCCTCGAGGCCCTAGAAGGAAACAGCCCAGCCAACATCTTGACTTTAGCTCAATGAGACCCATTTTGGACTCTGATCTCAGAAATAGTAAGACATTAAATTTATGTTGTTTAAGCCACTAAACAACACTTGTGGTCATTTGTTACAGCAGCAGTAGGAAACCAATAAGAGGAGATCCCAACTCTGCAGCTGGGAAAAGTCTGGGCTTTGTCGAGATGCCAAGGCAGCCAAAAGCTGTTGTACATCCCATCTTGGAGAGGTTTGGGGAGCCATCTCTTCCCCAATACAGCCATGTTTTCAGTGCTTCAAGCACACAGCCACAGTTTTAAGGGTACGCTTGTGTCAAAAGTGACACATGTGTACTCATATCAAAAGTGGTATGTGTGTCATGTGTGTCATGTGTCAATAGCACATCAAAAGTGAGTTAAAACTAGTCAGGGACCAACTCTAAGGGAGTGAGATCCCACATAGCCTACCATGGTTTGAATCTTGGCTTTGGCAGCTTGGTGTGCCCCAAATCTGGAAAGAATGAAAGAATGGAGAAGGGACTGTGGTATGACCATGCCCCATAGGGGGGTGCTTTCTCCTTTTCCCTCTCTCCTTTTCTTTGTCTCTCTGTCTCCCTCTGGCAAGCACACATGCTCTTTGGCAATTAAAAAGCAAAAAACAGCCAGAGAAAGGAGAAAGGAAAGAATTTTTGGAGTTCCAGAAATGATACTGGATGAGGCTTGGGTTAATGTCTCTGATGCTGTTTCTGAAAGGCCTTGTTCTAACATTTGTAGGGGCCAGAAGAGTACAAGTGGAGGCCCTTGGACCTGAGGTCTAACTCTTAAAAATACAATCAAGTGGGACCAGCAGATGCCATAATGGTTATGTCACTGTACTCCCAAGTAATTGACCACAGTTCGAGTCCCGGACCCGGTAGCTTGAAACCGACACCAGGTGAATGTGCATGCATGCTCAAAATACCAAAAGGATAATGGAAGAGAAAGGATTATGGCATGGCCATCCCCTTTGGGGGGGGGGTGTGTGATTTCTTGCTTTCTGGCTCTGTGTCTCTTCAGCACATGCATATGCAGTATAGCAAAAATGTCTCAAAAAACTATCAAGCTAAGAAGCTATTTAATAAAATATGCCTTACCCCCTTACTTGTGAGCTAGATCTTCACAAGAACAATTTAAGAATACACTTAAATATGTTAGAAATTTAAACATATATTAAACATATGTTAAAATATGTTAATATGGTAATATTAACATATATTAACATATTAAAATAAATGTGACGTGTGTTAAAAATATGACTGTAATTTTTACAATGACAGAAAGTTGACAAAATATCAAAGATAATGAAAGTTAATAATTATTGCAAAGGTATAAGCATTTTATAAAAGGGTTAGTAATAAATTGATGAGTAGTAAAATGGAGACTCATAATTCATAAATTACATACTTATTCCATAAAATACATATTTCTTGTTTTGATTTAAGTAAAATCACTACTTATATTATAATAATAAAGATTTTCATATAATTTGCAGGTCATTTGGACAATTTTTGTGTCCTCACAGTTATTAGTTAATTAAGTTCAACTTGGAGAAAGTTTACTGTGTGAAGCAGTGCCTACTAGCATCATCAATAAGCTTATTTCAACAATACTTACATTTTAAAATGGACCATGAATTTTACATATCACATTCACATATTGCAATGGAATCACATTATGATAAATTATTGCAAAAATATTATATATAAAATATAATTTATCATATAAATGACTATCACTTATTCAGTAATTTTAGCCATCCCTTAAAGCAGTGTTGATATTTTTCATTTCTTCTTTCAAATTTTTCAGTGCTGATATATAAAGAAAACTGAAAATATCAGTTAATTGTTCAACATTTTTCATATGTCTACCCAACTAAGACTCATCTTTGATCTATAGTAGCCAGAAAATATTCTCTATAAAAATAAATTTGGGAATTATTTTCAAGTAGATTTTCTTCTTAGTTATCCAGTTATTTTGTGTCCTTGTTCTAATTTCCTTACATTTTATTGGAATACCATGTATTTTTGTATTTTTCTTTTGGTTAAGAAAATTCACTT
Organism: Tupaia tana; assembly: GCA_026018925.1. Classification (NCBI taxonomy): domain Eukaryota; kingdom Metazoa; phylum Chordata; class Mammalia; order Scandentia; family Tupaiidae; genus Tupaia; species Tupaia tana. Next base: position 36,730,085 of record JAKSZU010000010.1, on the reverse strand, counting down.
TCCGGGACCAGCAGTTAGCGTAATGGCTATGTTGCTGGACTCCCACGTAGTTGACCATGGTTCGAGTGTTGGACCTGGTGGCTTAAACTCACCTGGGCGCATGTGTGTGCATGCCCAAGATCCCGAGAGGAGAATGGAGGAGAAGGGATTGTGGTGTGGCCATGCCCCCTGGGGGGGTTGATTTCTCGCTTTCTGTCTCTCTGTCTCTCTCTGTCTTTCTGGCGAGTGCACGCGCCCTGTAGCAAAAAACTCTCCAAAAGAAGAAAAAAATAAAAAAAAGAAAAGAAAATTCACTTTCTTTAAAAAAAACAAAAATAGTTTTCAATATTTTAAAAACAAAGTAGCCATTCTTAAATTATATTTTTTGGAAGCTTCTGATAATAAGAAGAGAGATGTATTAAATGATTATAGGTAATGCAAATTCAAAATTAATTTCACTTTTTACCCATTCACATTTTTTGTGGATCTTCTGTTGTTTTGCTTAACTTTCTTGTATGCTACTTAAATTAAATCAGACTACTCAAGCAGCAGTTAGTTGTCATTGCCATTGTATGCTAAGAGTGGTGGTAAGGTTGAGTTTTATGAATGTTTTACTAAGATGTCCCCTCTTAGGGTAAATCCAGTACCTTCGTATTTGTTTAATTGTTCTGAAGGACACATCATTATGAGTCAAGTTGAGACTATGTATCCTAGCAACATATTCAAATTATACATGAGGTACATCTGAAGTTTGGGCCAAAATTCTGGCCCATATACCATTTTTTTTCTTTAGAGAGAGATTTTTGCTATAGGGTGTGTACACTCACTGGAGAGACAGAGAGAAAGCGAGAAATCACCCCCTGGGGGGATGGCCACTCTGCTATCTCTTCTCCTCCATTCTCCTCTCAGGATTTTGGGCATGCACCCACACATGCCTGGTGTGAGTTTTAAGTCTCTGGGTCTGTGATTCAAACCGTGGTCGACTAGGTGGGAGTCCAGTGATGTAACCATTATGCCATCTGCCAGTCCCCCATATACCTTTTTCATTAGCAACTACATTTATGTCACTTTCATAGATTTACCCTTAATAGTCTTTCAAATCAATGCCTGAAGTTAAAAGGTATCTCTTCTTGTTCTTCACTTAAATCAAAACCTGTAGTTCTTCAAGGTGTGAAAACAATGTGAAATGTGAATATGTTGTTTTCTTCTTCAAAAATAAATTATATGTTGGATATGATTTATTCTCTCACTTTATTGCCTACTAAATTAATCATCTCATTTTGAAATATTCCTCATAGATAGTGATTGGTTTATTACTTTGTTCTACATTTTTGGCCATTCTAGCATAAAAATTGGAATTCTTTCTGTTAAACCTAGACATTTTGTTACTGCTTTCTATAAATATTGAACTTGTTAGTACTATGAAAATCACTATTTTCTTGGCTAAATATTAGATTCATAGCTCAGCAGTGAAGGAAGCCAAATCTCACATGGCTGACCATGGTGCATGCCCAGAATCCTGATGGGAAAAAGAGGTAGAGGAGATGAGATTGCAACATGAACATGCCCCACTGGGGGTGTTCCCTCTTTCTCTGAAAAGCATATATGCCTGCTGGCTATTCTTTTTCAGAACGTCACAACAGTGTTCTATACTCACATTTACTTACTGTTGAATATCATTAATGATTTGCTATGTATTTGGCCTATTTTAAGATTGAAAGTACTTACATTTTGTATTTTTGTATATGTGTGTGAGTTATATTTTATGCTATTCAAATTAAAAATCCAAATGTTTCTGGTCCTAAATAACCTTTTTGACAAAAACTGATCACAAAAGTTAGTGTGAATCAAGGGGTTAAGCCCAGTGCGGTAGGAGCTGGAGCCCACAAGGTTGACCGTGGGCCCCAGTGGCTTGAGAAGCACATCAGATGTATATGCTTGTGCTCCCCAAATTCTGAAGCGGTGGACATATAGAGGAAGGGGATTGATTGTAGCACGACCATACCAGTCACATAGCATGTATAAGCAAACTCTTTGTCTTTCTCCATGGGATACAAAAAACTGCTTCTAGGGGTTTTTTCTCCATTTGAATGAATGATTGTGTAAAAGGAAGTACTAAGTTTTCTGCCATGTTCATTCAATGAACGATTATTTTCTAATTTGAATCTGATTGCACTTTGCTAAACACATGCTCAGGCTATCAGGAGGGTATGATGGATGCCAATTTTAGGATCATCCTAAATGAGTACAGCTTCAGAGGTTTCATCTTTCTCATCCCATGTGCCGACTTCGTGAATGGGGTTTTCTTCATCTTCTAATGGACAGGCCAGAGTGGCACTTGCTGCTTCTGAGTTGTAAATTTCTTATGAACAATCTTCTTTTTCATTCTCATTGCTTTGATCGCTAATTAAATTTTCATGTAGGGAAGAATAAGAGGTTCTTAGGATATCATCTGACCTCTTAAAGTTGTGAACTTGATGAGAATAATTTTCTTACTCCTTTTCATTGTTTCTATCAGTAATTAAAACTTTATTAAATATAACATTTGTAATGTCTTACTTGCTAATTTTGTGTGGGTCATGCCTGATATGAGTTCTCACTTTTCTTGCTCTCGCTTTAAAAAATTGAGTTGTGTTAAGTGAAGTAAGCCAGGCACAAAAAGAAAAAAAAAAAACACATAATCTCATTCATTTGTGGAAACTAAAGAAGTCATCAGCAGAAATTTTGAAAATAGGGGACAAACAAATGGCATAATGGTTATGTCACTGGACTACCACGTAGTTGACTGAGGTTCGATTCTCGGACCTGGTGGCTTAAAACTCACTCTGGGTGCGTGTGTGTGCATGCCCAAAATCCCAAGAGGAGAATGGAGGAGAAGGGACTGAGGCATGGCCATCCCCCCTAGAGGTGATTTTTCTGTCTTTCTGTCTCTCTGACAAGCACACGTGCCCTATAGCAAAACAAAACAAAACAAAGCAAAACAAAAACCAAACAAACAAAAACTCTCTTAAAAAAAAGAGACTAGAATATTGGTTACTGCGGCTGGCAGGTGGCAAGGTGATTAAGGGTGCTGGACTCCCACATGGTCAACCATGGTTTGAATCCTGGACCTGGCAGCTTGCTTTCTGACCACCACCTCCCCCCCCAACTCTGTCCCTTTCTGGTAAAATTAATATAAATAAATAAACAAAGTTAAAATAAAATAATTCTTTTAAAAACTGAATACTGGTTACTAGAGGCTATGAAGGGAAGAGGGAGGGAGAAAGATGTGGGTAACAGATATATTTAGATAAGAGGAATAAATTCTACTGTTCTATAGCAGAGCAGGATAGTTACAGTTAGCAATAATTTACAGTGTATATCAAAATCACTAAAAAAGAGAATTCCGAATGTTCCCAAGACAAAATAATGATGAAAGTTTGAGATGAAAAAACATGGTAATTGCCCCAATTTGAACATTACACATTGTATCCACGTACTGAAAAGCCACACTATATCCCACGAATATGTATAATTATTATGTGTCAATTTAAAAACTACCTGCTGGCATAGTGGTTGAGGTGTTATACTCCTACATGGCTGACTGTGGTTCGAGCCCCAGACCCAGCAGCTTGAAAATCATGCCAGGTATGTGTGTGTGTGTGTGCATGCCTCAAATCACAGGAGGAGGATGGAGTATGGTCATCCTTCCCCAACCCCCAGGGAATGATTTCTCACTTTTCCTCTCTCTGGCTTTCTTTGGCAAGCACACTTGCCCTGTGGTAAAAACCTAAAAAAAAAAAAAAAAAAGAAGAAAAAAAAATTGGAAAAAATGTAGGCAAATCACTTTTTACAGTTATTCTGTTTCTTTTTTCTTTTCAGTATTCCACTTTCTATTTTTCATTTCTATCATGATCTTGCCTTTCCTTATTCTCAGTCACTTAAAATTTAAAAACCAAATGTATTTGTATTTAAAGTAAATTCAATTAAAATATACAAAGTAAATGAAAGTAAATGTGAAAATGAAAAAAAGCAAGTGAAAGCAAATGTGAACAACTTTTTTTTCAGAGGTTTTTGCTATAGGGTGCATGCGTTCTCCAGACAGAGAGAGACAGAGAGACAGAAAGCGAGAAATCACCCCCCCAGGGGGGGATGGCCACGCCACAATCCCTTCTCCTCCATTCTCCTCTCGGGATCTTGGGCACGCACGCACACACACCCAGCGTGAGTTCTAAGCCACCAGATCCAGGATGCGAACCACGGTCGACTACGTGGGAGTCCAGCGACATAGCCATTACGCTAACCGCTGGTCCCAAATGTGAACAACTTTAAAAAGCAGTTTCTATATGTTGTTAAAAGTTACTATTACAATATATTAAAGTTACAAGAAAAATATAAAATATAATTAAGTATAAAAAAACCTAGTTTTCAAAAAGTTTGTTCATCGATTTCTTCCATACGAGGGAAAGATGGGGGCAGCGTGCACAAGAGAGGCACCAGCCACAGGGTGGCCAACCACAATTGACCCCCCACCTCAGTCGGCCGGAACCATGGGTGCATGTGCACACACCTGGCACCTATCAGTTGATCTCTAAACGGGATCCAGCATCCTAGGGTACTGCGTTACCACTGTGCCACACCTGCTGGTTCAAAAAGGTACATTGTTTTTTTAGGTTTCTGTCATACGGTGCATGTGCTCACCTAGAGAGAGACAGAGAGAGGGAAGGCGAGAAATCACCACCTAGACGAGGGTTGGGGGGATGGCCACACCACAATCCCTTCTCCCTTTTCCTCTCTGGATTTTGGGCACATCTGCACATGTGGCCGTCATGATCTTCATGCTGCCAGGTGCAGAACTCAAACCATGGTGGGCTATGTGGGAATCCAGCACCTTAGCCACCATACCACCTGCTGGTCCCAGACTATTTTTCTCTCTCTTTTTTTTTTTTTTGGAGAGGTTTTTGCCATAGGGCGCGTGTGCTTACCAGACAGACAGAGAGACAGAAAGAGAGAAATCACCCCCCCCCCCCGGGGGATGGCCACGTCGCAATCCCTTCTCCTCCATTCTCCTCTCAGGATCTTGGGCACGCACGCACACACGCCCGGTGTGAGTTTTAAGCCACCGGGTCCGGGACGCAAACCTCAGTCAACTACATGGGAGTCCAGTGACATAGCTATTATGCTAACTGCTGGTCCCCCAGTACTATTTTTTAAAAAATGAAAATTTTATTTAATTTTGAGAATTTAGCTAAACCTTATTAACTAGTTCACTAAAACCAGAGTACTTTAAATTCTAGTGTTCAACGGCCATCTAGTTGTGAACATAGGAGTTGGTAGCAGTTTTCATGCATATCATGTCTAGATCCACTATGTACAAATTTAAGAGTCATAAAAATCTGTAACTACTATCAGAGGTTCTTCGGATGTCAGTTACAACTGCTGCACATAACTCTCTAATTATTCGGTATCTCTGGGTCACAAATTGGAGTATGAAGAGATCAAAGAAAATGGACTCTCAGCACCACAAAGAAAGGCTGACATTATGCATGAATCTGATGTTTGCCTTATCTAGAAGGATGGATTTGACAAGGCAGTAAGTAGTCATTTATCTTACCTGTGAACCTCTGCAGCTCCAGTCCTCCCTGACTGAAGCAGGGTCTGTTCTGACATGGGTAGGCACATGGGTCTAGTTATTTTTTATTTCAAGGAATGGGACAAGAGAGAGAATGATGTTATCCACCTGGGTGAAGGCTTGGGGTTGGTGGTAGTATCCCAGCATTATCTGTCAGATCCCCAGTGACAGGGTACCCATGTGTTTATTCATTCCTTGTGGGTATTGCTCTTGCCTGGATCTAAGGGTAGTATCGATCATTAAATATTTTTAAATACTGTTGATTAAGGGATTTGAGAAATAAGCATTTAGTCCATTCATCCATTTATTCAAATAAAAGTATTTTTGAGTACCACCCATGTACTAGGTGTCACAGATAATGGGCATTTAAAACCTTTTGTAGAAGAAAATGAAGAAGGCTACAGTGGATGAGGCAATATGGGAGCTGGTCTTTAGAACGAGGATGACCAGAGGAGAAGAGAGAGAAAGAGATGGTGTATACAAAGGCACAGAGTCACAAAAAGGCCTTGATGTTTAGGTCTGAACATGGCTGGTGAGTAGGGAGTCAGGGCCACAGTATTAGAGGGGATGCGGCAACCTCGTTTTGAGTGGCCTTGTTGCCAAGTGCAGAAATCAGACTTTTTTCTACAGACATCCGTGACATGATTGTGTCCATAGTTTTAGGGAGAAAAATATTTACCTCTACCATCTTAGGTTATGTGATTAGGGGCCTGCAAGTTAAACTGACAAAAGGCAAATTAGTAAGAGGTAAAAAAACAAACAAACTCCAGATTTAATTACATGCATATGTGTGGGAGTTCACAAAGATATGTGACTCAAGGAGGTGGTTAGACTTGGAGACTTATATATCATCCTAACAGGGAAAAGGGAGGGGTCGAGAAGCACTTCAGGGAGAATAGACTTCTTAGAAGGAAAGAAAGGGCATTTATGGAGAAACAAATGTCCTTTTGGAAAGATAAATGTACCCTCAGAGAATAGATGGGAGATATGATGTTTTTATGACAATGTTTGTTTGGACATGGAGCTAACTTTCTGGGAAAATAAAAAGATCAGAGTTTCTCTAGGGAAGAAAAAATGTTGACAATTGAGGTTTTTTTTGGGAGGCTCTGCTTTTAGGCAGATAAGGGATTTCAGTTACTCAAATGCCTTCAGCTTGAAATATTTTTTATGCCACAATGGCTTATTCTGGATCCCTTCGAATATGGAGGTTGTGTTGACATGACAGAGAACAGAGAAAAGGAGACCCATTAGGAAACCGGGGATGAGTCTGGGTAAGAGCTACTGAGGATTAGATTGGTGTTTCTTAAAGTTTAACATGCACATCCCACATCTGGGGGAAATGTTAAAAAGCAGATTCTGATTCAGAAGGTCTGGGATTCTGCATTTCGATCAAGCTCCCAGGTGCTGCTGGTCCGGTGGACCACACTTTAAACAGGAAGGCTTCGGCCACCACAGGGGGTGGAGATGGGGAGGAGAGGAGTGAACAGTCTTGACTTTGACTGCACAATAGATCACCTGGCCTGCATCCAGAGCAATTGCATCAGAATCTCAGGGGGTGGACCCAGGCATCAGTGTTTTGTAAAGCTCCTCAGGTGATTAAAACTGCCTGCCTGCTTGAGTGGCAGTGTGTTAAAGGCAGTGTCAGCTGAAGGTACCCTCCTTAAGCCACGCCACTCCCACCCCTGTACATTAAGTTCTCTGGCTCCTAATGGCAGAGTTGATTCCCAGTAGAGTTATGTGGAATGACTTTGGGGAACTAAAAGATAAACTGAAGACAACCGCCTAGTGGGATAGAAACGATGATCATTTCCATCTCCTCCTTCATCATTGTTTTTTTTATTTTGCTGTCTTACTTGGAAACCGTTTTCATTTATCTCATCTCTCATAGAATCAGAAAGCATAAGCAAAAATCTGCTGTTGTTTACCACAATTGGATAAACAGCCTTGAACTCTGAGCTACTACTGCTAGTCACAGAAGACTGAGCTAGACAAGAAGCAAGAATGAAAATATAAATAGTTTTCTTTTGTTTCGGAAAAATGGAAATTGCGTTTGCTAATTACAAAAATTGTACAGGCTTATTATCAAAAAACTTAAACATGATAAACTTACAAGATCTAGAGAGCGGCAGTCCCTCAGCTTCTAGTTGTTTTATTTTCATTTCCATTCAGAAAAGAGAACTCAGCCCAAAAAAGGAGGGCAAGAAGCTCCAATGCAGTTGGAACAGAAAACAGCATTCTTGTCAAGCTTCAACTGCATCAGCCCATTAGCTTTTTGACTTCTAAACTTTCGCAAATGTGAAGCTGTTCTCATCTTCTCACCTGGAGCGAACACTACTTAATGGTAGTGATTAACTCTCCAGCTCAGAAGGCAACTGGTTATTAAATAACAACCTCCTGCCACGTTATCCTTCTCCAAAACAATGCATTCACAAGCCCTAGTGTTCCTGCTGGAGCCGTGTCATGGCTGTGGGACAGGTGGCACAAATGAATTCATGCCCAGGCACACATGAGCCTTTAATACAGCCCGACTCACCCGAGGTTTAAGAATATGTTGTAAAAATGTTCAGTGGTTAAACTCCCATCCTCTGGTCAAACCCCTACAAGTCTGTGCAATTGACAATATGTTAAGGCATAAATCTGTTAATGAGATTTAGGAAATAAAATATAGCTTACTTTCAAAATATTGAAATGGCACAATCATGAGATATCTGGGGAAGACATTAAAATTCTGTGAATTCTTGAGCAAGCCAGTGGAAGCATGAAATAAAGGCGCAGGACTGAAGAACAAGGTAGCAGGCTCCATTCATAATAGGGGGAAAGAGGCATGAAGTCTCCGTGGGGCTGGGACGCACCCGCCATGTGATGCCTGTCTGTTTCATTAGAACTAATGGGGAGATGGATCTATTTGGCAGCATCTATTTTAAAAGGACTGAGGGTGGAGGTGCAATGAATGAATGAATGGAGGGGGGTGGGATGAGATAATTGGTGATATGGTTTGGGTGATATTATAAACAAGTAGAGAATAATTTAATGGGGGTGGTGGTGAGTGTTATCCTGAAGGCATAAATATGGAATATTTACACCCAAATGAAGCTTTTGCTTCTTCTCACCTTGCTTTATTTCCCCGCGTAAGGTCAAGAGGAAGGTTTCATCAGTTCAGATCTATTACAAGTAGTCCCTATTGGTAACCAGCAGTTAGTGTAATGGCTATGTCGCTGGACTCCCATGTAGTCGACCGCGGTTGGCGTCCCGGACCTGGTGGCTTAAAACTCACGCCAGGCGTGTGTGCGTGCGTGCCCAAGATCCCGAGAGGAGAATGGAGGAGAAGGGATTGCGGCGTGACCATCCCCCCTGGGGGGTGATTTCTCACTTTCTGTCTCTACGTCTCTCTTTGTCTGTCTGGCGAGCACACGCGCCCTATAGCGAAAACCTCTCCAAAAAAAAAAAAAATAAATGTAGACCCTATTAATCCTCAGTAACCCATCCTGGTATCCCATCTTTTCCTTTGATGCAATAAATTCCATCTACCTTCACTGTGTCCTGAGTGCTTTCTGGCTCAGAATCAAAAGCTTTGCTCAGGAATAGCCTATCTACAGTGAGGTAGGTTGAGTCCAGTTTCCCACAAGAGTGTTTCCTCACTCATGGAAAGAGAGTTTCTTTCACTTTTGATTAATAATGTGGTTTTGCTTGAAGGAGTTGATCTACCACCATGGCCTCGCATTCTGGTGAATAGTGTTTTCTTCCTGGTGCCCCTTATTTACTCTTAAATGTGTTATAGAATACAGAATGGTCCCCGTTGACTCATTTCTCATCTTTCTGAGCCATTGCCTTACCTTGGAAACATCAGTGAATCAATGTGAATCAATTTAAGCCACAATCCAGCTATGCTGATTTCGAAAATGGGTTGGAATGAAGATCTGAAGGAGTGTGCCCTTGATGGGAAATGAGAAGGGCTATCTATTTTCAGATTCATTCTAATCAACCATAATTGCCTGGAAAATTCAGGTAGAAACAGAGGCTCTTTCTACCTACATGATCCAAGTAATGTTGGATATGGATTTTGGTGCACTCTGTAGACACTGATTGTAAATCACTCCCAGAGGGAGTCTTAATTTTATACTATTTAGGATGAACAAAAACTCATGTAAACTCTCCATATATTAATATAGTGTTAAGTGAAAAATGCAAGGTACAGAATGAAGTATAATACGCTGCCATTTATGGTAAAAGTAAGGGGGAGAAGAAAATATATTTATATTGACTTGCAAATGCTTTAAAATGTCTATAAGGATAATAAAAATCTAATCACATTGCTGTCCCCAGGGGAAACAATGGGGAATTGACAGATAGGGACTAGAAATGGGTGCAAGGCTTTCCACCAGGTACCTTTCAAAGTTTCTCAATGTTTGAAACACATAAATGAAGAGTTAGGCCAAAATCCAAATAAATATTTAATTTTACAAACCTTCATGCTGGGTCAGTAGGTGGTGTGGTGGTTAAGGTGCTAGATCCCACATAGCTGACTCCACAGTTCCAATTCTGGACACAGCAGCATGAAAAACATGCCAGGTGTGTATGCAAGTGTGCCCAAGATCCCAAGAGGGGAATGGAGGAGAAGGATTGTGGTGTGACCATTCCCCTAAGGGTGATTTCTCATTTTCTCTTTCTGTCTCTCTCTGGGCGAGCACATGTGCCTTATGGCAAAAACCTAAAACAAAACTTCATACCAAATCATCAGTGACTAGTGACCAAATGAAGGAGGGGCACATTTAGATACCCTATCAGCTTCTCTCTAGTATTTGTGCTTTAACTGAAAAGAATTATCAAGGCAAGAATATGCTAATGCATTTATTTTTTCTCACAAGAACCTTGAGAAAAGAACTTACTGCCTAGCTTGGGTTGGTGGAAAGAGCTTGAATCACCTTGAAGGCCTCTGGCCAACTGATGGAGGGCATCCTCCAAAGTCTGGTGCTCCACAGCTGCCTTAGATACGGCATGTGTATCTGGCTGTGTGTGAAGTGGGTGGCAAATCACAAGGTTCAAAATGTGGCCCTCTGACTACATTCACCCATGATCCTATCAGCAGACGGATGTTTTTCTTAGAATGCTTCATGGTCCCAGAGAGAAGCCAGGCCCTCTGACACAACTCAACAATTCTTTGATTAGAAAATCAAAGAGGCAACTTCTTAAAAATGGTTAAAATGGCACATCTTATGCTATTTATATTATGCCATAATTTTTAAAAATTGATAAGGTAATTGCCAAGCCCACTGAATTATATACATTAAATAGATGAATTGTGTGGTATGCGAAGTATATCTCATTAATTCTGTTTCTATAAATTGGACTAAGACACCTGCCTTTCCCTTGAATTACTGTAAGTGCCTTGGAGGCAAAGACCTTACCTTTCATATACTCGTATTCCAGTGTCGTAAGGAGAACTGGCCATTTTGGTGACTGAATGATGACTCACATTAAACATATGACTCATTCAAGTTCATCTCCTATTTCTATCTGGCTTATATTGGAAACTATCTCTGTAGACTTATCTAGACCTCCATTACAGCAATCTAGTCATCTCCCACCCCAATTCTAATTAAAAACAAAAATTAAAAAAAAAACCAGAAAACCTCTTTTATGTCTCTACTGAAAAAGAAATTATAGCTCAACATCAACAACAACAACAACTAAATCAAATAACCCAGTTAAAAGTGGGCAATAGACTTGAATAGACATTTCTCCAAAGATGGTATATAAAGGCCAATAATCATGCACAAAGGTGTTCAATCACTAATCAGCAGAGAAATGCACATCCAAACCTTACACCCACTGAATGGCTACCATTGACAACAAAACAAAACCCAGAAAATAACAAGTGTTGGTGAGAATGAGAAGAAACTAGAGCTCTTGTGCATTGTTGGTGGGATTCTAAAAGGGTGCAACCACTGTGGAAAGCAGGTTGGAGTTTCCTCTAAGAATTAAAAATAGAACTACAGTAATAATTCCATTGAGTATATATCCCAAATAATTGAAAGCAAGGACTCCTATACACAGCAGCATTATTCACGGTAGCCAAGAGGCAAAAGTACCTGTCTATTGATGGGTGAATGAATAAACCAAAGGTGAACGTCACAAAGTTTATGGAAAAATGGAATTAAAGTATGAGTTTGTTTTGATACAAAAACAGTTTTGAAATCCATGCAGTTTTTTCATAGTATCCATTTTTTGTGAAGTTTCTGAAGACACCCCCTTCCCCCATACACACAATGAAATATCATTCAGCCTCAGAAAGGGGAGGGAATTCTGTCTCATGGTAGAATTCCACGAGAATCACATACAAACTTCGAGTAAATAAATCAATCACAATAAGACAAATTGTATGATTCCATTTATATGAGGTATCTAAAGTCATCAAATTCATAGGAACAAAAAATAAAATAGTGGCTGCCCGGGGACAGGGAGAGTAAGGAATGAGGAATTACTATTTAATAGTTACAGAGTTTCAGATTTTTTTTTTTTTTTTTTGGAGAGGTTTTTACTATAGGGCGCGTGCGCTCACCAGAAAGACGGAGAGAGACAGCGAGACAGAAAGAGAGAAATCACCCCCCAGGGGGATGGCCACACTACAATCCCTTCTCCTCCTTTCTCCTCTTGGGATCTTGGGCACGCACGCACACGCGCCTGGTATTGAGTTTAAGCCTCTGGGTCCAGGACTCGAACTGCAGTCCACTACATGGGAATCCGGTGACATAGGCATTGCACTAACTGCTGGTCCCTAGTTTTGGAATTTTTAAAATGAAAAAGTTTTGTAGATCTGTTTTACAACACTGAATATATTTAACACTACTGAAAGGTACCTTTAAAAATGGTTAAAATGGTAAATTTTTGTGGTACTTTTTTTTTTTTTTTTGAGAGGTTTTTTCTCTATAGGGCGCGTGCGCTCGCCAGACAGACAGAGAGAGACATAGAGACAGAAAGTGAGAAATCACCCCCCAGGGGGGATGGTCACGCCGCAATCCCTTCTCCTCCATTCTCCTCTCGGGATCTTGGGCACGCACGCACACACACCCAGCATAAGTTTTAAGCCACCGGGTCCGGGACGCGAACCGCGGTCGACTACGTGGGAGTCCAGCGACATAGCCATTACACTAACTGCTGGTCCCGTGGTATGTGTTTTTTATGAACTATCATAAAAAAAGCAGAAACCAGCTCTCAGACTAGAAAAATGTTGGTAATTATTGAAGCTAAGTGATGAATACATTGAAGTTCATTATGCTATTTTCTCTGTTCCAGTAAAATTGATTTAGAATAAGTTTAGTAAATCAATGGAGAATTTATACAAATTTAGTAAACTTTATGCTTGGAATTTTCTATACTAAAAAGTGCCTAAGGAAAGGACACAGCTCTTTTTAGCAAAAGCCACATTGACGAAGATCCATCAAGAGTTGGATTTCTGAAACTTCTAAAGACTCAGAAGTGAGATGTAAAATATGGGACTGAACACAGGTTTGCGCCAGGGTCACTTCCAGCATTGCAGGGGGAGAGGAGAGCTCTGTGCCGCCATCAGACCCTGGACCACATCTGGCAAGAACATAATTAACAACGGTGAGCAGCACCATTTTTACCTCTCAGGTTCCTCTAACACCCTGTAAAAACCCGAGCATTATCCTATGTTGTAATCCTCTATAGGTAAAACACAAATACACTGGACATAGAACATATACTTATGATCTATTTCATTTACATTCTCTGTGTCACCTGATACCTGATTAAACTTTTCTGCCTGCCTCCCTGGATCCAGCAATATCAACAATCTCAACATTTTATTAAGCTTTTCAAACACACCATTGATTCCCTAGCCAGCATACCTTGCTTTGTTAACATGGCTTTAGTCCCAACACTGCTTCCCAGGGATATTTGCCAAAATATTCTTGGATTCGTTTGTAATCCATTTACTAACTTACATTGATGGATAATTGTTTGTGTGAAATATTAACCGTAATATTATGCCTGTTGATGGTTACCTAAATGAGTTGGTAAATGATACAACAATAACAATAAACAAGAACATAATGATAACCAAATGTGAAAATAAAAAGAATAAGCTAGCTCTCATCCAAGATATTACTGCATGATGCCAAAATTTCAGACGAAAATAGGAGTTGCACATCTGGATGTTTTATGTACCTGCTGCAAAATGTCTGCATGTTTGAGCAGGACAAGGAGATGGATACTTTTTAGTGCCATGGACACAGATGTAGCTGTGGGCAATTCAAAGAAGGATCAGAATTAGATGATGATAAGATGATATTGAAGAGAAAGTTGTAGAAAAAAAGTCCAAGGGATGGGATATAGCAGGAGAGACCAAATGCCAGAGCGACAAGGTTGGAACATCTGCACAGAGTTACATAGTAACACACAGAAAAAAAACAGTGCTGCCTCAGACATGGGAGGGTTATCAACTTCTTTATTCCGGAGGAGTTAGAATAAGAAACTCTAGAAGAAATGTCTAAGTGCAATATTCCTTGCTGTTCAGCCAACTGGCTGACCTCTCTTGACACTGGCTCATAAATTTCCAACCCTTCAATCACAGGTCTGAAATACAAATTGCCCACCAAAATAATAATAAAAACAAAGAGTATGCCATTTCTTGTGGCATTTTGTTTCCGAGGCTAGCCTTTGATCTCTGCACCATCACAGGCCACTCTGCAGGCATATTGAGAAATCAAGTTACTGGGTGTTTTTTTCCACTTCAGCCCCTTGTCAGCACATGCTATAAAAATCTGAGTTGTCCTCTTGATCTTTATCAGAGATTGCAATTTCCTTTGATCTCCTTTGTGTGTGACATTTGTGCATGGCTTCCCCATTTAATTGTCTGACTTTTGGTGGCTGTTTTACTTGAAAAGTTAACCATAGTTTTGTTTTTGGTTTTAGTTTTCTTTAAACTCCTGGGTATCTTTTAGCTAGCCTTCCAGATGAACAATGTGGCTCCCCAACAGGTTAGCAATATCTGCCTCAGCTTAGCTTTGCACCTACCTTAACTTTCTAAAATTACAAGGGGGAACACCTCATAGAAGAGTTCATCAAGTTGTCATGAGTCAGTTTGCCAGTACCTGTGAGGAAGGTAGCAAGGCTGTTTACAAAAAGCAAATCCCACAGTGCGGTCAGTCTTTCCAGTGCACCCATCGACTCCAGTTCACCCCACGTGCCTTCTTTCACTTTGACCAGCAACAGGTAGAGGATGAAGTAGAAAAGGGAATGTACATCTCTCTTCTCTACCTTTTTCCGGTCCTGTTCGAATGTCGAGGATATTTATGGATTTCCTTATCACTGGGGACCTCCAGAGCCTGTCCGCCACACATACAGAAGCTTTGGGAAGACTTTCCCACACAGCATATTTTGAGGCTGCATTCTCAATGGGGAATTTCAAGTTGCATGTATCAGGGAAAGGGGTGGACAGTTACGTGGGCAAATGATGTGTGAACAGGGATGGGGTGGACAGTTACGTGGGCAAATGACGTGTGGATGCGTTAGAAATGTCTTACACACTATCAGCATCCCTATTCCACACATGGGAAAATGGAGGCTGCTGAAGTTAATACACAGGAGTTTCATTTCGCCGCTACTTTTATGTTCTTTACTCCTCATCTTTTTTTCTCCTTTTATATTGTACATGCACCTTTGGGCTCTCAGCCTAGTTCTCAAGCTTGCGTTTTAAACTTTCCTGTTAAGCTTCATCCCGTGCAAGTGCAAGTGGCTAATGAGCGAGCGCCAAAAGGCAGCAGTCCTCGCGGGGAAGGGAAGGTTGAGAAGATGTACTCGTGCTTCACTTCAGAACAAAACACTTGAGAACACACTTGAGACTGTACAAAACACTTCAGATGCAGCCGGTACACAAGCCTGAGCTCCCTCCCAGGGGAAGGAGCACAGGGGCACTGTGGGCTTTTCCTACTCCATTTCCTACCATCCAACTTAGCATTCTGAAGATGTCTAAGAAGAGTGGAGGAGCTTTCCCCACTCCTAGACAGGCGGGACTCATCTCTAAGGGCAGGTGGGTCTTAAAACCAGAGTGTGCTTTTTAAAGAGGAGAGGCTTTAATGACCATCAGCATCCATGGGACCTCACGGGGAGCAGGAACACAGGACTGTGTGCCGATCGCTAACAGACTCTTCCTTTGTAACATGCATCACAATTGTGATTAAGTAAGTATCAGCAGATACGTTATTAGTGTCTATTATCCCTAGTAGACTTCACATTTCTCGCAATGAGGATCTGTGGCTATTTCATTAAGTACTAACTCCCCAGTGCCTCTACAGAGCCTGGCTAGTAGAAGGTGCTCGAGGAACGTTTGTTGCATGAATGAATGCGTCTTGTATTCATGGTAGCACTTTGGTCAGGGTGAGCTTGGAACAATCCTGGGTGGTGACGGTGAAAGGAAGTGGAGAGGGGTGCTGATCCTTGGACAGAGGCAAAGGTGATTCAGGGAAATGAGTCAGTCACAAGTGGGTGGCACAAGGCTGGAAGGAGACTTGTCAGCTAAGCTGGGGTTCAGACCAGCAGCCGGGCCAGCCTGGGGTAGGGGTGTGCTGGGAGGCAGGGTCTTTGCCGGTGGGGCTGGCAGTAGGCAGGTCTAAAGAAAGGAGCAGGGCTGGGCTGGATAAGTCTTAACTTCCTTATGTGAAGGCATCAAAGAAAGGGAGGGGGAAGGGAGGGACAAAGAAAAAGGAAGAGGAATGGGAGTGAGTGGAAAGGAAAGAGGAAGAGGAGGAAGAGCAAGGGAGAAATGGAGAAATGGAGGAGGAAAGATGGAAGAAGAAAGGTGAAAGGAGGGGAAGAAAGGAGGGGAAAAGATACAAAAGAAAAAGAAGAAAAGGAAAAAAGAGAAAGAGGAAACAAAACAGGGAGGAAAATGTCCTCTTTTATTAATAAAAATAAGCCTTAAGGCTGGGAGGACAAGATTATGTTATAAAACATCATGAAAGGCAAGAGAAAACAAACAGTGGAGAAACCAGAGCAGCTAATCTGTGATCTGGAGGGGAGAAGAGGCACTATGTATCCATAATGAAAGAGTGAGATTGACAGGAAAAAGATGGGCCAGGCAGGAGAGTATAAATAGTAGCTCTGGCTTATTTGTAACTTTCATTTTTAGGTAAGGATGATTGGCACATGGATGGCTTGGATGAAGGGAGCCCCCTGATCTTTAACTTGCAGGTCACATGGAGAAAACTTGGAGAAAATGCTCCGACATGGAGATGTCAACTTGAGTGACAGCCCTGTGCGAGGTGCCTTGCACTGGCTGCCTCCTTTACATGCATCACTTCACAGAAATGATGACTGCCATTTGAACAGAAAGACATCCTTCCCGACCAGGGTCAGGAAACTGACAGGGCCCACCCATTAATAGAAATAACTGTCATTTAAAATAAAATGCTTGGTGGAAAACTTCAGAAATCTATTAGATAACATGGGGCCTATGTGCGGGGCACCCATGAATCACTGTAGGAGATGCTGATGCTCAGATAGGGCGCAATGCGTGGGAGACAACCACATCCGGAGCAATCTGTTCAGCCGGCCATCTGGTTTCCTCCTGTAGGACATGTCGGCTCCTTCCCCTAATTTACAGCCCATGTACATCTTAATCAGGAGCTTTCCTGGGGGATAACACGGAGGGGGTCTGCATGAGAAGGTGAATGACAACATAGTTTCTGATTTGACAATTGCTTACAGCAAAAACTCTTCTAGTGTTAGGCATTCTTTGGAGAAAGTTCTAGTGTGACAAAATCACGAAGCCAATCATGTTCTCTCCAGACAGAGGCTCAAAGCCCAGAACCTCCTTCTCTGAGCTTCTACAATATTTTATTTCTTGAGCAAATAAAATATTGCATTATAATATTTGACTACTCAAATGGATACTATGTTTTTTATGTAATTTTCCTAAGATAAGTAATACATTTCTTTTATGAGGAGCTAAACGACACAAAAATGGTAGTGTTTGGCAATATGCACTCAGGAAATGGCCCTTTATGGCCTGTTCTTGGCCTATGATGTGTTTGGTTTCTACACAGACCAGTAGTGTAAATGGACGTTGGTGTCATGCCCTACATCTATTATCTCACTTGATATAGTATGTAGAACAATGACGAGTATTAATACAACCCATTTCACAGAGTAGACCACTGAGGTGTGGAATGGTTAAGTAACTCTCCCAAGAACAGCTACTTTCTGAAAAATGGAGTTCTTCCACCCTAAGTTCATAGACTCTAGTAACTGGGACAACCCTGAAATGTACATATCATATCCATTACTTTATAGATGAGAAAATGGAGGCTAGGAGGGTGTATAGCTCCTAAGACATGTAATAGGAAATCAAGCCTAGCCTATGTCCCATACCATAAAGAGCTTTCAGAGAAGACCGTATCAGCTTCCTATTGCTGTGGAACTATTTCTTTACTTTTTAAAATATTTATCGAGCATTTAACTAGCTCCCAGACAAAGTTCTATTTTCTCTCCCATGAGAGACAGATCATTTTTGTAATTCACCACAAGCACCTTGTTCAAGGCATGTAATATCTGTATGACCTCTTCCAGTTTGGGTTTCCTGGAAAAACAACAAAACAATAACAACAACAACAACAACAGCAACTTTTGAAATGAAGAGCTGCATGTGGGGACTTTGAGGGAGTGTCCTTAGGAGATGGACTTGTAAGGAAGTGAGGACTGGGCAGAAGGAGAATTGGTCCCTTGATGTAGGTAGTACAGATGCCCCAATCAATCCGACAGGAGCTGAGAAGCCAGGACGACCCTTTAGCATTGTCCCCAAGTTGAGGGAAATGATCTGAACTTGGTCTCCTAGCTTCAGCCAGTCACTAATTGCACTGTCCCTGGGAATAGCTTCTCAGATGAAGCTATTCCCTGTTGTTGAGGGCTCCAGCTATGAATGGTTAGGATATGAGTTCTTCGATTCTAAAGAAGAGATCTAGCTAAAGTACCCCCATATTTTCCGTAACGAGGCACCAAGAAAGGCTGAGGGCTACAGAAGGAGAAATCCATTCAGGAAGGCTTCTTGGAAGGGGACTAGCAATATGAGCAGTCCTTGGAGAACTAGAAGGATGTGGAGGAAGGGCCTGCCTCACAAACAATGTGAGCCCAAGATCTGTGTTGGCCTCATACTGTACTGTATTTGTGAAGATCGCCAATGAGTTTTTCCATGTCTGGAAAGCAGGAGGCTCAGGCTCTGCGAATGACGGGATGCCTGCAGCTCTAACGGGGTTTGACCCCGTGATCTTCTATCCGTCAGAAAAATGCACAGGGAAATAAAAATAATGGAGAGGTTAATTAATGGTGCCTGCAGATTTCTTTTTAACCTCCTCCACTTCACTATGTCAATAATAACTCAAGAGTAGATTTTCCCCAGGATATTTCAAAGCATGACTAATTGGAATAACACCAAACACATTTCCCCTACTCTCAGTCCCCTCCAATTTGGAAAATTATTTTGTCCTTTTCCAGATCTATAATGCAAAATGGGAGAATTCATTTGAACACATCTACATAGTAGAAGCTCACTTACTAGGGCCTGGGCAGCCTTCTTGACTTATTGGCATTTTTCTGGAAACCAAGCCCAGTAGTAACCTGACAAGGTGATAAACTGCTTGCTGTGGGTAGAAACCTCTTGAACCCCTTACTTCAGCTTATGAAAGTGTTAAGAATTAAGAATCACATTGGGTGGCCAGCAGATGGCGTAGTGGTTACGTTGCTGGACTGCCACATGACCAACAACAGTTGGAGTCCCAGACCCACTGACTTGAAACTCACGGCAGGCGCATGTGTGTGCATGCCAAGATCTCAGGAGAAGAGTGGAGGAGAAGGGATTGCAGCATGGCCATTCCCGTGGGGGGGGGGGGGGGGGGGGGGGGGGTGAATTCTCACTTTCCCTCTCACTTGTCTCTCTCTCTCTATCTGGTGGATGTGCACACCCTAAGGCAAAAAAAAAACATCATATATATCAGATTCTTTTTAATCTTAGAATATTATTATTATTGTTATTATTATTTTTATTTGACCAGAGAGAGAAAGAAAGGGAAAGTGAGAAGGCAAGTTGCCAGGTCTGGGACTAGAACCATAATCAGCCATGTGGCAGTCCAGCACCTTAATCACCACATGACCTGCCAGCCCCAAGATTCTTTTTCCTGAAAGCAAAATTTGATTCTAAGACATTCACACCATTTTTCTAAAGCCTGTCTACATATATTTGTTTGTTAATATTTATTTAACTCCTGAGACCTAAGACTCTTGAAATCAGAGTGAGAAGAAAGTCTGATGAGGACCAAACAGGTTACATGGCCATTGTTGGAGACGTATCTGGGACACATATAAGGATGTGATCACCACGTCTGTCAGGCCAAAGCGCC
This sequence comes from Tupaia tana, assembly GCA_026018925.1. Classification (NCBI taxonomy): domain Eukaryota; kingdom Metazoa; phylum Chordata; class Mammalia; order Scandentia; family Tupaiidae; genus Tupaia; species Tupaia tana. The sequence goes on along the minus strand of JAKSZU010000010.1, from coordinate 36,710,084 downwards.
AAAGAAAGAGATTTGCCATACATTTATTTATTTATTTATTTATTTATTTATTTATTTATTTAACGTTTTTGGTGAACTGACCTTTATTTTATTACCTTACCTACAAATCATGCATGAATACCCTGAAATAAGTTTTTGTTGAATAAGCCCATTTTTACTCAGCAAAATTCAAAAGGGGAAACATCAGGCCTTTCTGGTGTAGGAAAAGCCTTTCAATAGTCCCTAAGCGATTTTCACAAAATAAAAAAATGGACGCTAGTCTTACAGAAGTTTTGGCTTAATTTTACCAAGCACCAAGATGTGCCATAATAGTTAAGGCAAGGCAGAGACAAGTTACCAAAAAAGTTACTAATACAACAATATATTGCAGTCTGAAAACAGTCACTGTTTATTTACTGACCAGATTACAAAAACAATCATGGTGGATACCTTAGTTCATCCTTCTAATAAGTCTGTTGATCTGCTCTTCTCTGTTGCCAGCATCTCTACCTTCTACAAAATGGGTGGTCTTTTTCTTCATTCCACCCCGTGGAGAAGATAATTTGAAGGGCCACAGGAAGTTATTTGCTTCTTTGAAGCGTTTTCCAACAGTATAGATTTCATGAATCAGATCCTCCATGCAGATGATGCCGAATTTACCAAGAGATCGCGCAATCAAAGAGTTATCTGTCAAAGCAATTCGCTTCTTATTGATTTTGCCATAACCACGTTTGTAGATCAGTTCATTTACTGACTTCAGGTTTGGGTACCCCCATGCAATATATGGTTCCACAATTCTCAGCATGTTAATTGAGGCCTTGTTGAGTTTAACAAAGGTGCCATTGGAGATCTGGTGAAGACGAAGAAGCTGCAACACCTTTCAAACTTTTGGGCTCACTCCATTGATACCTCTGATCCTGATGACAAATGCCAATTTGGGTTCTGCAGGTACATAGAAATTGCCAGCTTTTCTTGCCATCCTGGCCATGCGAATCTCAGTTCTGTACATCTGTCTGTATTCCTTATGGTAGTGCTTAGCTTTTTCATAGATAAGCTTCCTCCTTGCCTTTCGAAGCATCTTTTGAGCAAACTTCTTTTTCAGGCGCTTGATCTTCAACTCCACAAAATTCCTTTGCTTTTTCTTAAGGGTTTCTGGCACAGCAGGAACCTTTTTCTTGGTGACTTCCGCGGCAGCAGGAGCCTTTTTCTTGGTTTCTGCTGCAGCAGGAACCTTCTTTTTCTTCTCTTGAACGCCCTCCATGGTTCCAGCCGGAAAAGAGACCATATATTTATTGTGTGCCTTTGAGCAAAGTGCTTGTGACAGATTGCAAAAAGAGCCTTACTTGATTAGACTTCCTCTGCCTACTCCCTTAAATTGCCCCCTACACACACACACACACACACACACACACACACACACACAATTGGGACATTAGCAAACAAATCAGCAAAAGTTTTAAAAGGCTTACACATTGGAGCTTGCTCTCTTGATGCCCATAGAATCAGACTGTCCACATGTAAACAAACCCAAGCTAATCTTGTGGGCGAAGAGAGACACACGGCCCTGCCATCCACATTGCCCAGCAGATGGCCCGCCAACTACAATAGGTGAGTGAGGCTGCTTTAGAGCAGTCAGCCTCCAGTTGACCTGCCAGCTGACTCTGAACTCCATGTTTCCACTGAGATCAGCAGAGTAAAGTCCATTTGAGCTCGGCCCAAACTGTTGACCTGCAGCTTTGTAAGCTCAAAAAATGATGGCATTGGGACCAGCAGTTAGCGTAATGGCTATGTCGCTGGACTCCCACGTAGTCGACTGTGGTTCACGTCCCGGACCCGGTGGCTTAAAACTCACGCCGGGTGCGTGTGCATGCGTGCCCAAGATCCCGAGAGGAGAATGGAGGAGAAGGGATTGCGGCGTGGCCATCCCCCCCGGGGAGTGATTTCTTGCTTTCTGTCTCTCTGTCTTTGTCTGTCTGGCGAGCGCACATGCCCTATAGCAAAAACCTCTCCAAAAAAAATGATGCCATTAAAACACAAGTTTGGGAGGGCTTTGTTATATAGCAAACGTTAATTGATTTTATCCATTGACTAGAGAGAAATTGCCTACTTCACAGGGTCTTCAAGATAAAAACAAGTCCTGGTCCATAGTAGGTGATCAAAATTTGTTTTATTCCTTTTCTTCAAAGATAAAATTGAGTTTTGTAGTGGATGAAATTTATTGTCCCAGTTCTTTACCCCTCTCTACCATAGGTCCTTGCAATGACCCTTTCAGGGGAATGTTCCTGACCTTTGGCTTGGAGTTGGTCATGTGACTTACTGTGATCAAAATATGAGGGCAACAGCAGTACTAGTTTTGAGCCTAGACCTTAAGTGCCCTGGAAAGTTTCCACTGGCCCTCTAGCACTCCTGCTCTTGTCTTCAGAAGCTATCTCTGGTTGTAGGGCAGGTATAAGAGATACGTCCTTGCAGAGTTACACACTAAACTTCCCCCAACCAGAGCCATTTAAAGTAGAACTCAGCCTAGATTAGTTGGCACCTACAGGCCCATGCACTGGTGAGAGCAGATCACTGTTGTTCTAAGCCACTAAGTTCGGGGGCAATTTTTGTGGCAGTTTTGGGGCAGCATTATCACAGCAATGGCTAGCTGATACAGATAGGATCCCAACTTACTGACCACATTTGAAAGTCTTTGTTTTGGACAACTTCAACAAGTACTTGAAAACAAGGTCAAAGGAGAGAAGGTGTAAGCAGAAGATGGCTCCTTATTGCTGCCTATGAAAATATTCCTTAACCATTGCCGAATTGAGAGTAACAAGGTTTTCTACAACTTATGAGAAATCTACATGTATCAGGCACTATGCTAAATGCTCTATGCATCAGTTCTCCTGACTCTCAAAGCCACAGTATGAGGCAGGTACTAAAATCGTACCAAATCCTGCAGTTAGGAATCAGAAACTGGATGAGACTGAGAAACACAAGCAACGGAACTAGAGTCAAGATCCAACCCGTGCTCAGTCTCCCACTCAACACAGCTCAGTAGAGCCTTTTCACTTGGTAAAACCCAAATCCCTTAGGTTTTTGGCTTTTGCTAGACTGGGAAGAGTTTTCTGTTGATTGTAAAGTCCCACAACACTGTTGCTTTGAAATACAACATTTCCATATATGTGTTATAGAATGCCTTTGTGCAGGAGAAAATGTCCTGGTGCCCAGATTTTGCATTCATGATGGCTCCGCCACAAATGTTTTCTTCCTTTTGTTGAGAAAACTCTGTGAGAATGTTCAGTAGAATACTCATTTCTGTACTCACGTTAAATTTTCACACCTGAGTTGGCTGCAACTTCAAAGAGAACAAGTACAGCAAGGCAGAGAGAAACTTGCATGAATGGCTAGTAAGATGCGAAAATTTACTGCAACAGAACAAGAAAATGAGAACTCTGGTCCTCCTCTCAAATATTCTCTTACACAGATGATCCTATAAACAGAGGATTGTATAGTTTATTTGCTGGGACATCTACAAGAATTAAAAGGGGCTGGGAGATCAGGTCTAAATGGGCAAACCAGGGTGTGTGGTCATCCCATCCTCTTAGGTGACTTTACAAAAGTAAGGGCAACTAACCTTCATGATAGACTTCAGCCTTGACACTGCCCCTTCCCATGCTTTGTGGAAAGAGTATCATTTTACAGATAAAAAAATTGAGGCACAGGAATTGACATTTAAGCAGCACATTTAAAATCATGTCCATGGTAAAGTGGTTTTCTTTTAATAACTCCAGAGCTCAGTTTCTTCTACAAGATTTTGTTGTCACAAATTCATTTTCCATGGCCTGCATAGGAAAGTCACTTCATAAATGCTGCTGAATAAATGAGTGAGAAGAACAGCCAAAAAAATAACCGGTAACACAATGGTGTTACATCTTGCGATTTCATAAAGGGCTCAAAGGTATTTTGTAACTTAAGAGAAAGGCTCTGTTCTGTTGGAACTTCTCTGAAATCTCCTAATAACTTAATTGCTCCTTAATATGAAGAGGTTCCGCCAATATCCCCCTTCTTCTGTTCTTGGGTTGCTAAAAATGAGTACTTTGTTCTTTCCGGTGTGGGAGGATTTGGTTGAGCATTACCATCAGCGATAGTGGGAATAATCTTTTTATGTGTTCTCGCCTCCCCACACGCGCTCCAGCTACTCTTTCTTCCTCTTGAAGTTTAAGATGCTCTTTTATTTGTGATTTCCCCCCTTTCTACCCAGTGTCAGAGGGTCACTGCCACCTTCTGTAAAGTCTCTCTGTAAGGCTCCCTCTTTCCCTCTAAAGTTTACACCAAGGCTGTGTTTGCTGTAAACACTTATGAAATTAGTTCTAAGGTATAATTCCCCACGTGCATTTTTTTCGAACATTAGTCTTTTTATTTTGGTCCTGGAGAAAAACACTTTTATTCCTAAGAACTGGAAACAGTAAGGAACAAGGTGCTAACGGTGTGTCTACTAAAACATTCTGGCCACTGCACACATGCATATAGATTTTTCATGTTTTTTTTTTTTTTTAATAATCTTTTCTAGAAATAGACTCATGACGAAGAAGGAACACACGTTCTGATACCTCTGTGCTCAGTCCTTGAGACCGCCTAGGCTACTTTCTCATTCATAAAATTTCCACTCATTTACCAGGTGTCTGAGAGGCAAACATTGATCTTCAGGAAGATCTTTTTCTATCCCCTTGGGTCAGGCACAAGAATTAATGGACACAGAAGGTTAAAGTTTACTGCAGCAAGGGAATTTGAATGCTGAAGTGGAGACCCTCTTAGACCTGGACGAGGGAGCTAGTGTTTGTGTTCAGGCCATGCCTGGTGCATTAATTACACTGTACCAGTTATGAAACAGGCTCCTTCAGGACACTGCAGTTGGCATTTGTCAGTTAAACTTGGACCCTGAAGCAGAAACAGAAGTCGTTTCTAGGTCTTTGTCCCTCCTACTCATGCCCACCACCGTGGACACTCACCTGCACATGCAGCTCCTTCAGAGGTCTGTCCCAGAGCTTTTGGTGCTGCTGTGTCTACATATCCAGGAGCCCAAGGGCCCTGAGAGATTGAGTTCCCCTGTGGTTCTGAACCAATGGCAGTGGGCACAGGACAATGAAGAAAGCTGAAATTAAATTTGTGCTCCGGATTCCTCATGAGCTCAAGCTGAGACTGAGGTGTTTTCTGGTATTGTACCCTGAATCGGTCTCTCCCCTTCCCTAGCCCTCACTGCCACCTGGGTTCCTAGGAGCATGTCTTCATAAACCACTTTCATGGGAAATTTTGCTCAGAGCAAAATAACCTGAGACTCAAGTTTTCAAGAAAAGCACACATTTGCAGAAAGTCAGTGATTCAACAGGAATCTATTTGGAAGGGAAACCCTTTTTGTTTCTTTTCCTGAGTGTTTGCTCAGGTAACTCTAAATATGAGGCGAGTCTTTAAAAAGTTCATGGAAAATACATATGGAGAAAAGGTGCATAGATTTCTCTTCTTTTCTTCTTTTTAATTTTTTTTTTTTGCACCAAAATAAATACATACTTTAGTTTTATTTTTGCAGCAACATTTTGAAATTCCCTCATAAAAGAGTTCTCCATTCAACATACATACCTGACAGGGCTATCGGCAACTTCTTATAAGGTAAGAAGTGCAATGATGGCAACTAATGTGGCATAGTGCCCCACAGACCTACAGAGTACCCAAGGCTAAGTTTGTTAGTTCACTTAGTCCTGGTGTGTTCGCTGAGGCGTATGTTGAGTCTGTGCTTGTCCTAAGCATACAAGCAGGGCTGGGGCTCTGACCCAAGACTCTAGCGGTGCACCATGAGAGACACAAAAATAACACAGAGTGACAGCGTGGATGCCCCAGAAGCAGCGGCCGTCCTGTCTTCTTCTCTGTCATGTTCCCCAGTGGTAGATAATAAGCTTCCTCAAGACAGAAACATTTCTTATTGTTTTTGTATCCCCAGTGCCCAGTACAAGGCCTAGCACACAGGAGGCAGCCTGCAGGTATTTGCTAAGTGGAAGACAATATAAAGGAGGAGTGGGCTGAGCTGGTCAAGGAGGCTTCCTGGAGAAACCAATGCATGAGCTGAGCTGGCTATGGCTGGGTGATAAAGAGTAAAGAACATGTTCTATTCAGAGGAACAGTATATGCTAGGCGTAGTATAGGAAAGCCAGTCTGTTTGAGAAACGCAAGCACTTCTGTATTAGTACCCATAATATCTTACTGCATTTTAGAAGGACATCCTTATACCTGTGGGGTATGAGAGGGAGCAATCGGGGTGAGGCTGAGGGAGAGCAAAGATCTCACTGAATGTGCAGAGCCTTGGAGGTTGGGACTGATGCTTCTGAAGGGTTCTTGGCAGGGGAGGGACATGCCAGCAAGAACCCTCTGATTATAGATTAGTGTGGGGAGAAGCATGGGAAAAGAAACTGTTCAGTAGGATCCCAGGTGTTAAGGCTGGAAAAGAAAGATCTGAACAGATATGAGAATGTTCAGAAGAATGCCCAGCATAGATTTTGCCACTACCATGGTAGTTTTCTCTTTCTTTTCCAAGTTTATTTATTTTTTTCCTTGCAAAAGAGAGAATCACCAACAGAGTCTTGATTCCACAGTCTACCTTAGCCTTCAGCCACCATCTAATCATGAGCATGCACCTACTTGGCATACTCAGGAGGTCTCCAGACCTGAACTGGGTGCTTTCACATGTGGGTCAGCCTCACAGAGCATCATCTTTCATTGCTGCACCACCATCAGATCCCAAGGTGGCTTTTCTGCCATCAGGACAGACTAGTTCAGAATGCTAGAGCCCTGGGGTGAGGCCCCCCTTCTTTTTGGTGCAGATCTTCCAGGAGGTGGGAAAGGCTGTAGCAGGAGGGTGTGGTGAGACCCTGGAGCTCACAAGGATAATGAGGAAAGTCAGCATCTCTCCTGTGAATTGTTCTGGATCTCGGAGGGGTGGGAGATGAGAGAGACGGTTGTACCCTAAGGTTTTTGATTAGCTTGATTTTTTTTTTTTTTTGGAGAGGTTTTGCTATAGGGTACGTGCACTCACCAGACAGACAGAGAGAGACATAGAGACAGAAAGCGAGAAATCACCCCCCAGGGGGGATGGCCACGCCGCAATCCCTTCTCCTCCATTCTCCTCTCGGGATCTTGGGCACGCACACACGTGCGCCCAGCGTGAGTTTTAAGCCACCGGGTCTGGGACACGAACCACAGTCGACTGTGTGGGAGTCCAGCGACATAGCCATTACACTAACTCCTGGTTCCCTGATTAGCTTGATTTTGAGGAAACAGATAAAGGGAGGGCAGGGACAAAGAAACCCCACGATCTCGAGTCAACGCTGAAAAAAACAACAACAAAGAACAACCAAATGAACAAACAAACAAACAAACCCTAATTTTTAGAAAGCAAATTGTCCCTGAATGTCAATGTAGTTAGAAAAGAAATGAAATAGCCATTCCAGACGTGAAATCATGAGTTCTTTTGCAGAGACGTCTGTATATTTGGACAGACACCCTGAGCAGCAGAAACCAGAACACTAAGAGTCTAGTTCCAGTCCTATCATCCTCAGTGTGACCTTGAGCAAATCGTGTGATCTCTTGGACATTGGATTAAGCTTTAAAGTCACTTCCGGCTCTAACTCTCCAGAATCCAGTTCAAATTTCTCAATTCTCAGGGAGAAAACAGGGCAGAGAGACTACGTGATAATTCAATGTCACAACTGCTACCTGGCTGAGAGGTGACAGAGCCAGAGTGAACAGAACTTCTATAAAAGTCAGTAGCTTACCTGAAACTTTGGGAGGCATATCTGTCTAGTTCATGAGATACAGCCCTCCTCTTCCATAGCCTCACTACTTTAAACATCTTAATTTTTTTTGCAACAGAAAAGATCAGCAAAAGGAGCTCAGGGCTTTTGTAGAAATCAAATGACAAATGCAGGTCAAATAATTGAAAGGAAAGTACCCTAGCAATTGAAGATGCTACTATTTGTAGAAACCGTAAGCATAATAATACTCCGTGAATTTACAAAGTTTGGTTCCTCTGTTCTTCTAGACTTCTGAAACACACACACATACAAACACACACACTATGCTACCAATGTGGTGTTTTATGTAATAAAAAATTTCCCCAACGCCCCCCAACCAAAACAATTCTCCACTCTTAAAATAATAAGTAGTACCAATAATAGCCTACTGACTTTCAGAAGGGATTTCTCATTTTTAGGATCATCAACCATTAAGCTAAATGAGACGGCAGGAGACTTCATAAGCCACTGTCCTTCTAACTAAGCTCAGTGATATAAAGTGCAACAACGCAGAGCAGTAAATCCAAGCCAAAGGCAACAGTTTGGAAAGGGAGTGATGTTAGCAAGGACATGGCACAGAACTAGTGAAATTGCAAGGCCTTCAGGAAATGAAAGGCTTCATTAGGACCTGGGATAGGATGAGCCTTGACTTAACTTTATTCCATTCAAGGAGATGTCAAAAATATCCTTGGTTAGAATAGAAACCTAGTATCTAAGTCTTAGAGAACTTTACAAAATGTATTTCTGGATATACAGTTTTAAAATTACCTAGTCCTTTTATCTCAAAAGAAGGAATTTAAAAGTTTAGTTGAGCTGGCTCCATGGCCTAGTGGTTGGGGTAGGTAGATCCCACATGACCAACTGCAAGAATTGAGTCCTGAACCCAGTGGCTTAAGAAACATGTTGGGGACCAGCAAATAGCATAATGGTTATGTTGCTGGACTCCCACATAGCTGACTGTGGTTCGAGATCCAGACCTGGTGGTTTAAAACTCACACTGGGTGTGTGTGCATGTATATCTAAGATCTTGAGAGGAGAATGGAAGAGAAAGGATTCAGCATGGCTATCCCCCCACTGGGAGATGATTTCTCACTTTCTGTCTCTTCGGTGTCTCTCTGTCTCTCCAGCAACAGTGCATGCACCCTATAGCAAAAGTCTCTCTCTCTCTCTCTCAAAAACAAACAAACAAACAAAAAACAAAAAAACCCACGTTGGGTGTATGTCGTATGTGTGGTGTGTGCCCAAAATCCCAAAAGGAGAGAGTGGCAGTACAAGGGATTAAAGCCTGATCATTCTCAATGAGTGGCGCTTTCTCCTCCCCCTCACTCTCTGTCTCTGGAAAGCACATGTGCCATGTAGCAAAAAAAGAAATAAAAGAATTTCAACCTGTCTGTGTAGTCCTGGGCATCTCCCTGCTGCCCCTCTATGCACATCGGACACTCACATGCCGTTCCCACAGGAACTACATTAGAGACATACCAGGGGAGCATTGAGTCCTGCCTCTGCTCCACCATCTTGGCTTTCCTGACAAGCACATGGGGGGAGCTTTGTGGTCTCCAAGCGTGTGTGTTGGGAACAAGATACTCAAGTATGATACCCTACCCTGTCACCTGTCATGCTCTTATGCCCCACAAATCCCATCTCCCCTTGACTTACCTTCTCTTCTTTCCCAGCTCTCTAAGGAGAGTTCTATCTTTTCCTAAACACTTTCCAGACTCCTAAGAAACAAAACTGGGAGATTGGGTAGAGATATACAGGGGTGGAGAGGTGAGAGGGAAGAGGGCATCAAAGGGATAGACTTACAAGGTACACGAGCTGAAGCTTCTGGGACACTTGGAGGCAAAATTTTGAGAGTAAAATGTTAAAGTTTGTGAATCACTGTGGGGACTGTATATAAAGTGGATAGAAAAGGAGAGAATGAAAAATGGTTTTTAGAAGTGTTTGTAGGTATTGCAACTTCTTCTGATATTCTTCCAAAGGAGGTTAAAATTATCTGTAATCATTTGTGGTTGCTCAGTAGTTTCTCACGTGATACTGCTGAGACGGGACCACATGGAGCCTAAAAATTTATTCGGGTTACACATGATTATCTTGGAAAAGTATGAGCAGCTTTCAGTGCCTCAGGGGTTATTTCGCTACCCAACATGTGAGGAGCCATGTACCAACTAGGGAATACTTGAGTGAAATGAATTTAATTATGTGAACAATTTTCTCTCTCTTACTTTGTCTCTATCCCAGAGGCCAACATGGTCCCTTCTTAGCTCTATGGAACAGACTTTGTTTTAATATTTTATCTACTTGACCACTAACATCACCTTAACCTATCTGCTGAACATAGATATGAGCACAACGAATCCGCAAATTCATTCTGGTTCAAATATGAGATATTTCCAAGGTCCACAGGGAAAGAGAAAAAAGTAGAATAAAGGAAAGAAAAAAATAGGGACCTTATGAAGGAAAGAAGAAAGAAAAACATTGTCTAGGCAGTAGGCCCAATACTTCCCATCTTGAGTATTATTTAATCCCACAACAACCACACACAGCATGATTTATTATCCCCAATTTGCAAGGAAATTGAGACTCTGAGATGTTGAATAATGTACCCAATCAGTAGATTAAAAAAGAGATTAAAATCTAGTTCTGGCCTCTTTACGGTAGGGCACTTGCCATTCCAAGACTCACACACACAGCTAGTCAGAATCTCTCCAAATGATTCCGAATACTATGGTCTGAGAAGGCTCAAGGATAGGCCTCAAAGAGCCTCTGCAAACTGAGTCCAACTCACTGAGAAGGTTGGCTGGAACCAACCTTCTGGAGAATAAAAACAAGGCCTTAGAAAAATCCTCAGGCCCCAGGACTTTCTTCCACTTGGAGATAATGCGGCCCTGTGGGAATTGCTGAGAATCAGAAGTTTCAGGCTCCCTCTGACCTTGGCAAACCACCTACTCTCAGTATATTTCAATTTTCTTTTCTGTTCTTTTCTTTCTTTCTTTCTTTCTTTCTTTCTTTCTTTCTTTCTTTCTTTCTTTCTCTCTCTCTCTCTCTCTCTCTCTCTCTCTCTCTCTCTCCCTTCCTTCCTTCCTTCCTTCCTTCCTTCCTTCCTTCCTTCCTTTCTTCCTTTCTTTCTTTCTTTCCTTTTTTTTTAAAGAGGTTTTGCCTTAGGGCATATGTCTCCACAGAGAGAGAGAGAGAGGCAGACATAGTGAGAGGGAAAGTAAGAAATCACCCCCTGGAGTGATGGCCACTCCTCGATCCTTTTCCTCCATTCTCCTCTGGGGATCTTGGGCACAGGCACACACGTGCCTGGCTGATTTTCAAGCCAGGACTTGAACTGTGGAAGACCACGTGGGAGTCCAGCAATGTAACTGCTGTGCCATCTGCTGGCCCCCATACTTCAGATTTCTATTCTGTAGAGTGGAAAATAGTATTTACTAAATCCTTCCAAAGCTTTTAAGATAAAATTTATACTAAACATGAAAGCCCCTTTAGAAGAACAGTATAGAAAGAACACATGATATTTATACTGGCTATGACTGCATCTCATGCAGTGATAGGCCTTTGTGTGGGTTCACATTATTGTGATGGAGGCAGGGCAGGCATTTGCATCTTCAAATAGCAGATCTAGAAACTGAGGCTCGGGCACCCTTGTCTTCTGAGTCTTCATTGCCTGCTTCTCCCTCCCTATCATCTGTCCATGCCTAATGCCCACCTGGAACATCCAGGGATGACAATGGCTGACAAAGCTGTGGCTTGATCTACTTCTGGTTTACATGCACCCAAAGAAGATACCCACTACGGCCAGGCTTTGAGAGGCTTAAATCAGGAAGGGGGCATGAGGTTGGCAAGACCCAGTCCATCATCATTCATGGAGAAGAATGGCCACTAAGAGCATTTGTTCTGAGGGTAGCTGGGTGTAGACCTTCAGACAAGATGAGAAAGTGAGTATGAGTATCAGGGCTCAGCAAGTAAATTTACTACCTCCAGTCTTTAAGTGTTAGCCTCATTTTTATGGAATAATCCTTATTTCAGTTTGCTGGATCAGTCATAAATCAACTTCAACGTCCACCTTTCTCTGTATTTTGGGGGTATGCTGTACTATTTCTTTTTAAAAAAAAAAAAAAGTTGGAAAGGTAATTCTTCCCAGAGCTGGATTAATGATTGCACGTCTCCTATTACTGCGAGCTTGTAAGACCAGGATTGACAGCTGTTTTAGTGCTCCCCGGCTGGGAACGGTTTGTTTAACAAACACAGCAGGACACACATGATCCCCTGGCTGCCTGTTCTCATTCCCATCTCAAGGATGGCATCGTGCCCATGCACAAGCCGGCAGCTCTCTACCCTTGGGCAGAGGTGCCAGGGATTTGTGGCTTTAAACTGGTACCAAGTAGAACACAGAGAGTGGTTGGCTTTTCCTTCTCCTGAAGTCGCTTGGTGTCCTCAGCAATCCAGGGACCCAGCATCCTCTCAGTGTGATTCTCCAAGCTGGCACCTGAGATTACAGCAAGAGTAAAAACAAATGATACTGTTATCAATAGCAAGTATGGAGTGTTCATCTTGGGTCAGGTATAGTGTTAAATAAGCACTTTACATTCTTTTTCTCATTTGTGCTTCACAGATTTGCAGAGATGTAATATTATGACCTCTATTTTCTGAAAAAAGGAAAATCCAAAGAGTTTAAAATAATCTGCCCAGGGACCAGCAGTTAGCATAATGGCTATGTCTCTGGACTCCCACGTAGTTGACCACAATTCAAGTCCTGGACCTAGTGGCTTAAACTCACACCTGGTGCGTGTGCATGTGTGCCCAAGATTCCAAGAGGAGAATGGAGTAGGGATTGAGGCGTGGCCATACCCCGTGGGGGGTGATTTCTCATTTTCTGTCTCTCTGTCTCTCTCTGTCTTTCTTGCGATTGCACGCACCCAATAGCAAAAGAACTCTCAAAAAAATTAATAATCTGCCCAATATTTCCCAGTTGTATATGGGGAGAGACTCAACGGGCAGGACCAAACAATTCATAAGTGGGAAAATTCAAATGGCTAACAAATACTTGAAAATTGGACTGAATAAATTCAAATGAAGGCAATATCAGTTTGCCATATCTTGGCTTTCAAATTAGGAAGCAAATATTTCTTACAATAATGCTTAATGCTGATAGGATGAATCAGAGATGACCACAAATACCTTGACACTCTTCTCTCCAAGAAATAGAGAGTAGGCCCCCTTTTATGAACCTGGATGGATTCTGTGCAACAGAATGTAGTGGAAATAGCACCTTGCTTTTAGAGACTTACCGCTTCTACTTCCTGCCTCTGGGAACACTGGTTCACTCTTGGTGTTCTTAGCTACCCTGTAAGAAGTCTGATTACCCTGTGGGTGAGATCTCGTGAAGAGGCCCTATGAGTACATACAGAAGGGAAGGTAGTTGACTGCTCCTAGCCTTCCAGCTATCCCTGCCAAGGTGCTCTGCTGGGCATTTGAGGGGCCATCTTAGACTCTCTGACCAGCTATAAGTTTGACATCACCAAGAAACTTCAGTCGATGCCATGTGGTGCAGAAGAACCAACCAGCTGAGCCCTGCCTAAATTCCTGACCCACAAAATTGTGAGAGAAAATAAAATGACCATTACTCCAAGTCCCTTGGTTGGAGTTATTGGGTAGTAGGGAAAGTCATGACATATTTTTGCTTAGAAAAATAGAAAAATATAGTTATGACTTTCCAGACAACCTAATAGTTTGTCCTGTAGCAGTATGTAATTGGAAGAGCTGGAAATCCAGAGTGTTGCAAACGCTCTCAAATCTGATCGGGACTGTGTATGATACTTTCTAGAGAGCGATTTGGTAATATGCATCTAAGATCCTAAATGTTCATTTCCACTAATTCCATAATTCCCTTCTGAGAAATTTTTTCTAAGTAAATCACCCCGAATCTGTGCAATGATTTCTAAACATTTTATTTCTGCTTTATTTACAAAAATGTAATAACAGAAAATTAGAACAATTGAAATGCCAAACATGGTGGAAATTTAAGTTATTGTAAACCAAACAATGTGATATCTCATAGTGTTTTAAAAAGTCTTTGACAAAAGAATCTAAAGTTCTCTATTTTAAAAAGTCTAATTTTTTATTTCTAAAAAGAAATAAAATAAAAATTCTTTTAAGTTTTTAATGGTCATGGAAAATGACTCTCAACTGTGTGTTTAATATGTGCTTATAGTCACTGGACTCCCATGTAATCGACCACAGTTCAAGTCCCGGACCCAGTGGCTTAAACTCACGCTGGGTGCGTATGTGTGCGTGCTTGGCCAAGATCCTGAGAGAAGAATGGAGGAGAAAGGATTGCAGCATGGTCTTCCCCCCTGGGGGGTGATCTCTTGCTTTCTGTCTCTCTGTCTCTCCTGTCTGTCTGGCGAGCACACGCTCCCTATAGCAAAAACCTCTCCAAAAAAATGTGCTTATGGTGTTAAATATACATGTGTATAATGCTAAAAGAAAATATGACAAAAATTATTATGGCTCCCAGTAGGTAATGGAGTTATAGATGACCCTCCACCCTTGCAATTCTTCAAACTTTTCTCTACTTTAAAAATTTTTTATAATGAGACAGCATTATTTTTCTTAAGTTTATTTATGTAGTGAGAGAGAAAGAGAGACAGAGACATACAGGGAAACACCACCCCGACAGGGTCTTGATGCTGCTATCTGCTCCCAGTGCTCAGCCAGCCCTTGATCATAGACCTGCACATGCCTGACGTACTTATGGAGGTCTCCAGACTCGAATCAGGAACTTTCCCACATGTTATTGCCTCATAAAGCATCAAATTTTACTGCTGTACCACCGCCTATCCCCACTTTCTTTAAACCAGAACACAAAATAAAAATGAACAAAAACAAAGGAGAAAACACTTTGAAATTAATACTGAGAGACCACTGAGTGAAAGTGAGCACTTAGGGTAAGAAGGTCATTCACCCAAATACAGACTGTAAGACATGCCGGTTGGTGGTCTAAGAAAGAAATTTGACTTTCCAAGGATACCAAGAATTTATTTTTAATCTGTAAAAGTTTGAGTAACGAGATCATGTACGAGATCATGTGAGATTCTATAGAATAATGAAAGCTGCAGGGTCCAAATGTCCCCTGCCTCAGGAAGTCCCCAATTCACCAGTACAGTCCAATCAGAAAGAACCCTCTCATTCCAACCCTACTTCAAATTTATGAAGCACTTGACTAGTCTATTTCCTTTAACCAGGTTTAGTAAAAGGTGACTCCTGCTAGACCCTGTGCTCAGCAAAGAGGGTACCAGTGATGTCTCAGTTTATGGCTTCAAGAAATTTACAATCTAGTCTCAAGGTACCTCAGGGTTTGTTGGTTGTACTGGTTGCTTGTGTCCAGGGCCTATTCCCTCCAGCAGCCTGTGAAGTACCTGAGGGTGGCAGTGAACATATCAAACCCTCCTTTATGTTCCCAGGGACCTTCCGTTGGTGCCAGGTACATAACAGGTATCTGTCAGGTAGCTGCGGAAAGAACAATGCATCAAATGCCCTGCCCACTTCTCTGTATTGTCGTTAGAGTTGAATGTGTTGAAGTATACACAGCATTGTGTAAATGGCAAACTAGTCAGTAAACAGAAGGTAATGGAGTTATTAATTACATAGAATGAGAAACACTGAGCAATTTTACACAGGGGGGAAGTAGGCTCTCATCTGCATTTGTCTAAGAAGCAATTCGGCCTGCTAAATAAGATTTTCTTCTTCTGAAAAGTGGAAGTAGAGAAAACAGATCACGTCTCCAAGATGTCAGCAGAAGCTGATGGCAGCCCATGCCTGTGGCCCTGATTGCTCCTGCCATTGTTCTGTTGTGGCAACCTTTAATAACAGCCTTGATGAAAAGGGTAAGTGTCATAAACAAGCAGCAAGGACCAATGAAATCTCTAGCATTATTGCATGGCAAAGATAACACTTATACTCCCTTTGTATTTGTGGATGTTATCAAAGGCATAATCCCTGCTTATAGTTTTAAATCTAATTGCTTATGAGATCACTGAATCAGAAAAATTAACAGAAAGGCAGAGAGAGGCAATGGTCCTCCAACTGTAATGTGCCTATATTTCATCTTCAAATATCTCTTCCCCATAAAGATGCTAGACTCCAGCACTGAGATTTTTACTTAGAAAGTCTGGGTGGAGTAGATGCGTTGCATTAGTTCCAGTGTGGGTGGTCCCAGGACCTCAGATTGAGGATTTGGGTTACCAGGGTGTGCTGATTTAGGGATTTTCTAGAGATAAACTAGTTAGAGAGATAGAGAACAGAATGGTAGAAAATAAAAGGAGTATTTCTTATAATATTTTATATATTCACTTATTTGTTTATCCCTTTGTTCATTTATTTTATACAAACATTTATTTAAAGTCAATTATGTGCCAAAATAAAGATTTCAACAGCCCATTGGAGGTCACTGGCATTATGAAGGGTGTTTCTGCAGGGTGATGGAGAAAGAAGCCAGATTGTCGTGGGCTGAGGAGTGAGTGGGAGGTGAGGAAATAGAGCCTATGGTGCTGGTGATGTTTGCACGAAGCTGGTTATGGAGAGAGAGGAGAAAGAGAGGGCGGATTGGGAAGGGAAGAGGGAAGGAGACAGAGATCAAAGAGGAATCCGGAATTTTTAGAAGATGGGCAGTTGAGCAGTAGACTTAAGTGGATTTAACTGTCAATGGGAAGGGGCTAGTAGGAAGGGCAAAGCTGATGATTTAGGAAGAAAGAGATAGCCCTGGGAGGAGTCCCTCAGAGAGTGGGATGGGAAAGGACCCAAAGCAGGAGGAGAGAGAGGCCTGAGCAAAAGCACCATATTCATCTTAGCTCAGTGCTTAAATGCTGGTCCATCCTAGCTCTGCCACACACCACATGTGTGGTCCTAGGTAAGCACCTTTGCCTTCTGTACTTCGGTTTCTTCATCTGTAAGATGGGGATCATCCTACCACCTACCTTGTAGGTATAATATATACTAAAGAAATACGTATTGCAGAAAAGTGTGCCAGACTTTGAGTTGGAAGTTGCAAGGACTGGGGCAACTTGATTATAGTCTTGTCTCTGCACACAGCCGTGAGCTCTGGATGAGCTCCTTATCTGTACAATGGAAGAATGGGTGGCACTCCAGCAGCCTGTATACGGTGCTCATGGTGCAGCTGGTACATGGCTGGCCTTTTGTCCTTATCCCCTGTTGTGTCACAGAACCTAGGAGGCAGGGCCATCATTATCACTGGTTTACAGATGAGGCCATGGAGCCCACTACAGTTTAAGCCACTTGCCAAGTATCTACAGGGGGAGCCATTTCTGATAGTCAGCGGCACCTGTGTTCTTAATCACTCTTCTGAGCTGTCTACTCTCTTGCAGAGGGTCCTGCAGGCAGCTTCTCTGGAGATGTTCAGGGGACCCTGTGGCAGGACAGGACGCAGCAGGGGACAAGGCTTGACCACCATCCCAGCTTTCACCAGGGTAGCTCCACTCTGATCTGTTTATAGCCTGAATTTACGTGTGAATGTCTCATGAATGACGGATCTGTGCGCCAGTCAGGCTCTCGGGATTCTTTCCAGGAAGAAAAATCTGTGTATTTCCAAAGCTCTCACCAGATGCCTTGAGCTCTGTGAGCTTCCTCTCCCTCATCCACACACCCAGTCACCCACCAATTGTTGACTCTATTTGTCTCTTTGTTCAGGCCATGTCAGCTTTTTCCTGGACTGTGGCTGCATCTCTGTAGCAAGCACTCTGACCCCGGCCTCACCCTGCCAGGACCACATGATTTCCTCTGACTTTTTCCTGCTCTGTGGCTACAGGTGCACGTGTTCACCATAGGCCACAGCCCTGCGCTTCATTCTCTTGGTCACTTGGGACAAGGTGTGCAGATGGCTCAGGCCAAATTATGGACCCTGTCAGGCAAACAATTCCTGTACTCTG
The DNA here is from genome assembly GCA_026018925.1 of Tupaia tana. NCBI lineage: Eukaryota > Metazoa > Chordata > Mammalia > Scandentia > Tupaiidae > Tupaia > Tupaia tana. The sequence goes on along the minus strand of JAKSZU010000010.1, from coordinate 36,692,338 downwards.
TGGCATAGGAAGCTGTTATAAGTCAGGAATATTACCCAGGGACTTGGGAAAATGTCTACAATGTGAATAAACAACCACATTGTGTTAACAAAATGAAGCTCATATTGATACCACAATACTGGAGGCAAGTCAAGCAACAGTAGTATTTCTTTAAATTAAATATTTTCATTTCATTTCTTTTTATGTGGTAAGTTTTGTTCTATGTGCACATGTTAAATGCTCTTATGTCAATAATATACTAAGAAATGCCTAATATAACTCTAGCCCTCAGACTGCTCTGCTCTGTTTATAGCACAGGACAATGGCACTGAGTGATATGACACAGACTGACAGCTACAGAGCCGAGTAACAAGCATCACTTTGTGCACACAGCTCCTGAGGGCCAGGATGAAAGCTTTGTCTTCTCAAACATCTAAACTGTAACATCTGCTTGACAAAAATGTCTGATTAGATGATTCATATAGAACAAAGTCTAATATATCAAACACGTTCTCCACTTCATTTCAAAAGAGTTTTTCCACTGCTCAACACTTAACATTATACTAATACTGTTCAGTGTTTGTGTGGTTCATCTGTTTTCAAAATAAATCAAAATGTTTAATTAAAGCAGCAAGTATCTTTTTCTTTCAAAAATAACTTAAAATAAGGTCCATCAAAACATGATTCTAATTTGATCACCTGCCTTTTGAAGGCAAATCTCTCACACTCAAGTGAAGTGTGGAGTTAAGGCAATTATCTGAATTATTCAGGAAGCAAAATTTTGGCCTAAATCATCACATTCCTAGAGAACAAAGAATATCTGTCAGTTCAGCCAAAAAGCAGAAAAATTGAACACTTTGCTCTTTTTCTACATGAAATAGCATATATGCTGCCTTATTTTCTCTGAGTTAATTGGCTAATGAATTCTATTTGACCCTGTACAAAAATGGAGAAAAATCTTAAGAAGATAAAGCCAGAAAGTTAGAGATTCCTTGCCTTTGCAAAAGTTGGAGAGATATGTATTTACAAAAGGTCATTTCTGGTGCTGAATTGGAACATTCTGAAGAATGATGTTCAAGTCTTTTCTTAGTTCTTCAGGAATAATTCAGTTTAGTTATTCCCATTTTCCATTCTTACCTTTTTTACCTAAAAATTATTCCTTAATCATAACCATAAATATAGAATTAACAGCTGGGAATTTTTATTTTAAAGTTTTTAATTTTTCCAAGTGATGTGGAGTCTGAGAAGTCACTCACAGAAATAACACTGACGTTTATAAATTATGCTGCTTACCTTTCGATACCATAATCTGGGATGAAACCAGCTTTGTGAAAAAAGCCTGTGACCCTAGAAAGGATGAGTTTAGCCAGAAGAATTAGATATCTTATTCTGTCTATTAAAAAAAAAAAAAAGTTTCAGGACCAGCAGTTGGTGTTATGGCTATGTCGCTGGACTCCCATGTAGTTGACCACAGTTCGAGCCCTGGACCTGGTGGCTTAAACTCACGCCGGGTGCGTTTGTGTGCATGCCCAAGCTCCCAAGAGGAGAATGGAGGAGAAGGGATTGCAGTGTGGCCATCCCCCCTGTGGGATGATTTCTCCCTTTCTATCTCTCTGTCTCTGTCTTTCTGGCAAGCGCACACAGCCTATAGCAAAAACTTATTAAAAAAAAAAAAACTTTCTTTCTAAGGCAAGTTTGACTTTTAATAAAATCAAATAAACCTGATTGTAGGGGTGTTGTGGGGGTGGACCACGTATTGTTTCTTTTTTAAATAAAGCAGATCACCGATTAGTTAGAATCTGAAAAAACAGAAGCATTCTTCATTTCTAATTTTGAAATAATGAGAGCATAAGTCCTTCTAGACTCACAAAGTTTATATGGCAACACAATATGTTCAGAATAAAGTCTGGATAGGGTTTGGGTTCCTGTTCTTGGAGTTTGTCTGAAGGAAGGAACAGGAAGGTGCCAGTTTTGGGGCCTCCAGGGCTTGGTCAACGCCCCCCCCCCCACCAGATGACGAGCCATCAGCTGATTCATCTTGATTTCGATGCTGCTGACACCTGCTCTGAGCGCCCAGTCCCGTTTCCATGGTAACCAAGGGAAAGCATCCTTGTCCACATACTTTCTGAACCTCATTAAATCAGGCAGCAGGACAGCAGCTGTGTTCTCCATGCGTAACTCTGACAGCCATGGACTAATTTTATGATGCTCAGGTGATTTTTGGGCACTTTCTAGGCCAGACTGTTGAGAATGTGTAGATAGTGAGACAGATGGCAGAATAAATAAATATTGCCAAAGTGTTTAATGCACACAAATTTTCTGAAAGGTGCGAACCAACAATGGTAATTTTATTGACTGAGGTAATTTAAAGCCAAATAATAAATACGAAGGGGATAGAAGCTCTTGGAAAATGTTAACTCGAGGTACTCTTTTGATGATAAAACCTCTTAGTAGAAGAATACTTCACCAGTGTCACTAATGTGGTTCTAAGGCAGCTGGGGGCCTCATATACCCAGATGTGAAACATAGGACTTTCTCCTTTCCACCACCCTGTTATTTTCTAGATTCAGAGAAATCTGAAGGAAGGTCCTTTCATATACATACACACATACAGCAGGAGATAGATGTTTGATTAAACCAAAGAGTCAGCCCAAAGCCCAATTTATATCAAAGTGACATGTAGATTTCCCAAATACTGAGTCAAGGACCGGATTTTCTTTATTGCTTTTCTTCCCCAAAAGTTCTTGGAAAGACACATTCAGCTAAAAGGAGTCCAGAATAGCTTGACTGATCCAGGACAAACATATCATGCTGATTTCCAGAAATAACCCCAAAGCTCTCCAAGGTGAGTATGGTGGAGCAAGCCTTGGATTAGTTGGTTTTCATGAAGATGATCAACAATCAAGAGTCCCAAAGCTTCCCTTCTTCTCATGCAGCATAACGTATCAGCTTTTTCCCAAAACTAGAGCTGAACTCCCTGGTTTTTAAGCTGGGCTCTGCTGCTGGCATGGCCTTGGCAAGTTACTAATCTATCAGTGCTATAATTGTTTCACCAATAAACTGGAGACAATAATAGTTCTTAGCTTATAGGGTTGTTCTGAGAATATAATGTGTTCATATCTGCCAAGTGCTTAGAACAATGCCTGATGTATTTTTTTATTTTTTATTATTATTTGTACATTGAATTGCTATACATCATTTAGATTGTGAAGAGACTTTACCTAGATGATTTACACCTCAGTCCAGCCCCATTGAGACTATTATCAACATCCTCATCAACAGATAATAAACCTTATCTATGTCCCACAAGTGCCTGATGTATTTTAAGCGCTGCTTAGGGGTTAGATGATCAGAGTTTTCCTTTTATTATTGCCATTTGGAATGAGTAGTATCTCTTTTATATGCTATTTTTTTTCTTTTGCTATAGGGTGAGTGCTGACAGGAGAGAGACAAAGACAGAAAGTGAGAAATCACTCCCCAGGGAGGATGACCATGCCACAATCCCTTCTCCATTCTCTTCTTGGGATTTTGGTCATGCACACACAAATGCCAAGTGTGTTTTTTTCAAGTTGCTGGGTCTGAGACTTGAACTGCACAGTTGGCCATATGAGATCCAGTGTCTTAGCCACCATAGCACTTGCTGGCTCTAAGATTTTGGGCATATATACACATACATGGCATGTTTTCCAAGCTGCTGGATCCAGGATTTGAACTGACCAGTCAGCCATGTAAAATCCCTCAGCTTTAACCACCACACCACTGGCTGGCTCATGCTAATTTCAATTTTTTCCACATAATAGCTATAAACAAATGGCTTGGTTTTGGAGAAGGTTAGACCTGTGCCTGAATACCTGATCTGCTGCAGATTTAACTAGCAATGTTATCTTGGGTAATGATTTAACTCCCTGAGCCTAGCCTTGCTCATCAATAATAGGCAAACCCACTCCCTGAGGGGATTTTATCTATCTATCTATCTATCTATCTATTTATTTATTTTAAGAATTATTTTATTTAACTTATTTATTTATTTTTAATTTGACCAGAGAGGGATAAAGTGAGAGAGAGAGAGAGAAAGTGAGACAGCAAGCTGCCAGGTCCGGGACTCGAACCATGATCGGCCGCACGGGAGTCCAGCTTCCTTAATCACCATGCCACCTGCTGGTCCCCTGAGGGAATTTAATAAGGATGAAGTGAAGTGACAGATTCAGCATAGAACTGGTCCTTGGCACACAGAAAGAACTCAGTTGATGAAGACTATCATGATTATGTAGTCTCAGTATAAAAAGTTATTGTTTGTCAAAACTATGATAAAATCTTAAGAAAACTAGTCTTTGTCTTATTTGACAGAAAAGACAAGAATAATATAGAGTTTTGAAGTGGCCAATAAAGTTCTAGATTGCATATATGAAGTTTGAATACAAGAAGGAGATTCTTCCTTGACAAATGATGTCTTGACCTCCTTTTGGTGTGGATTCATTCCTTACAGAAGATTCTGTGCTTTTGGTCTTCAAAACTTGCATAATAAAATGTCCCCAGTGTTAGAAGAGGTCAATGTTGTGTAAAACTTTGTGTAATTAGTTAGAATTGGAATACCATTAATAAATCTGTCACGAGTTAGAGCTGTCACTAGATATACAAATTCTCTGTCTCTAATGAAAAAAAGATGTCCTTTACTGGATGATTGCCAAATATACAAAATTTTGCTGTACTCTAAAATTGAGTAATAGTCATTTGTAACCAATTAAAAGCTCATTTGGAAGAATAGGACATCCTTACTTTTATGGTGAGGGAGACCAAAGTTCAAGAATGGAGAAACTGATTTTGGAGGGAGAGAATCTAAAGTGATCTAAAGTGATGACTGACACACCAACACCTGTTGGAGTTATGTAATCCTGCCACTTCCTCTTTCACTCCTCTTTGCTGAGCAGTGTTGACTTCAGGGAATTTAAAGAGAAAGACACTACTTAGGTTATTTTGGAATAGGAACAAATTTTGTTGACATATTTCATTCATGAAGTCCAGTGCTAAATGCCAGAGGGACTCAGAAGTCCATCAGCCACTGTGCCCATTTGTGAATGAGCCTATGGTCAAATGATACAAAGAATCATAAATAGATTATACAGGAAGGGGTAGAAAGAAAAGATGGAAGGAGTGGAACTTGTGCTCAACAGCCTGTTGTGCTAAGTTAGAACTTGCTCTCAGGCTGTAGGAGAGACTGCTCACACTGGAATCTACAACAGGGGCATGGCCAGCTTTTCCTCAAGCGTGAGGAAAGAAAGAATATTAGGCAGAGGTCCCAGAGCCTTCACCGTTTCCTGACACTCCTTCCTCTGTCAATAAACTCCTATCCCCATATTCCCTTTGAGTAGAAATGGTGGGGTGTTATTATTTTAATATTGACATTTCCCTTGAAATATAAAAGAAATATATGTTTATGGAAATGTAGAAAAAATAAAACATTTTTAGAAGCAAACACCATCCTCGATAATGATTTGATATCTTGGTGAATTTATTCCTAATTATTTTCTCTGTTTTCATTTGTTTGTTTGGTTTTAATGTAGGTGTGATCACATAGTGTATTTTTATCTTGGTTTTTCACTTAACATTAAAATGAATGCATTTTCATGCCTTTATGAAGTCTTTGGGCACATCGGCTTATGCCTGCATAATGTTCCATTCTGTTATAATTTGCCCAAACATTTTCCTATTGTTTAGGTTGTTTCATAATCTTTGCTATTATAAATAATTTGCAACAAAGATCTTTGTGCTTAAAGCAGCATTTTCAAAACCTATATCTATTTAAAGATATTTTGTAGGATGTTTTAATAGGTGAGCTTAAGGAAAAAGTGTTCTGAGCTCAAATTAGTATGGGAAAAGCTAGGCTAAGCACAGGTAGGTTAAGAAGTAGGTTTCTTCCCTGCAGGAATTTTCAGAGCATTTATACATGCTGCTGTGTGAATCTCTAACAGAGAGATAACATTTCCCAGACCTGTTGGACCATGGAATTTTCTTTTCTTTTCCCAATGAAAACTAAGACATATTTAATGCTTTTTCCAAAAGCACATTCAGAGTATCTTTCAGACACATTTTAAAAGATTAGCATATCCCCAAAGTCATAATTGAAATAGCAAAACTATAAGTCATTCTTACAAATGAATAAAAATGCAAAAATGTAAGATAAGAGATTAACAAATCAATGACAATAGGATAGATAGTAAGGTAAGAATGTGAAGATGATTCATTCTCAGGAACTCTATTAATGTGAATCACCAATCTGAAAGATTAAGGCAGAAAGTTGATATGGTCCTTCCAAGAGACATCAAGATAACCTATAGAAATTCTATATTTATTGTGGACAAAAAATATAAAAAAAATCTCTTACAAAATAGCTATAAAATAAAACTTTGTTAAAATGTCACCAACCAGTTGACCTGGTGATTAAAGCACTGGATCCCACATGGCCAACTGTGCAGTTTGAGTCCTCAACCCAGTGACTTAAAAATCACGTTGAGCACATGTATGTCTATGTGCCCCAAATCCCAAGAAGATAATGGAGGAGAAGAGATTGCAGCATGGCCATCCCCACTGGAGAGTGATTTTTTTCTCTCTCTCTTTCTCCCCACTGACTTTCTACAGTGAGCACAGGTATCTTATAGCCAAAAAATTTTAAATAAAACTTTTTAAAAGTGATATAGGATATATGTTAGAATAAAACAAATAAATATTGGACAGTACTGTGCTGAAGATATTCAGACTGAAGTTAAGATTAAGACAAAAATGCTTTTTCTAAGTAGTATTATTCTACATTATTCAGGAGATCTAGCTAGTACGAGAAGACAAAAAAAATGAAAGACACAAATGTTGAAAATAGTTAATAACAAATTTTATGATTATATATCCAGAAAATTAAAGAGAATCAACTGAATAACTATTATAACCAATTTAAAAATTTAGTGTGCTGATTATTTCCTAAATAAGTACAAAGTAAATATACAAAATGCAATTATTTTCCTTCATAAAAGTGATAATTAGTTAGAAAATATAATGGAAGAGCCAACAGGTGGTATGATGGTTAAGGCACTGGACTCCCACATGGCTGATTGTGGTTTGAGTCCTGGACTGGTGTCTTGTTTTTTCACTTTCCCTCTCTCTCTCTCTTTCTTTTTCTCTCTCTCCCTCTCTGATGAATGCATGCGCCCTATAGCAAATTTTAAAATAATAATAATAATAATAAATAAAAATAAATATTTTTAAAAGAATAAAATAATGGAAATGGAGATACCATCAGGAATTTTTAAAAATTGGGGGATAAATTTGGTACAAAATGAAATCTGACAAGACTTAACTGGAGGCCATTCTATGATACCTTGTTTTTCAGACCAAAAAGTCAATGTTGTAAAAATATCACTGCTTTTCAAACTCTACTTATGCAGTTTTAACAACAATTCCAATTTCCCTTTTAATATTTTGTTTGTTAAATTTTTATTTAATAAATTAACTTTAAATTTTATTGTAATAAAAATTTAAAGATAACCAAGAACATCTTAAAAAATGTTTTAACTTTATCAAGGTAAAGCAGAGAAAGAGAAGAAATAGTTTATCTTGGTGAGGAAAATAGTCTTGATATATTGATTTTGAATAATAATTTAGAATATGTTTCCAATTAAGAGTTCTGGGTAAAGGCCAATGGCCATTAATTGAGTAGGAATGTTTAGTTGAAGTCCACATTAACTCGGGTAAAATGAAACAAATAGTCACTGTAGTGAAAAAGAAGAAAAAGAAAAGAGAGAAAATGTAAATGAAAAAGAAAAAGTAAGCATGGACACTCAAGTATCAGAATCAAGAATATCAATTATTACAGCTAGTATGTTATTCTGAATAAACCTATTAAAAGACAGAACAGATTGAGTTAAAAAATCAAATTCCAGCTTTATGCTGTTTACAAGGAACATACTGAAAGCAAAGGTTTTATAGAAAGGTTAAAAATATGAGTAATCAAAGAGCTAACAAACAAAAGATATAAAAAGAAAGTTGGCATGGCAATATTAATATCACAAAATGGAATTTTAGGTTCACAGAACTAAACAGAATAATGAGGTTCATTGTGTAATGATCAAGGCAAAATTTATGAAGACATATAGTCATAAATCTGTGAGCTCTGACACTGTAGCAATTAAATACCCAAAGCAAAAATTGTTAGAAAAGCAAGGAAGACTTGGTTATAAAAATATCATAATGATAGAATATAGATCTACTAGATATAAAGTAAGAGTGTGAAATAATTTGATAATATCAATAAACTTGACTCCATCAATATACATTGAGCCTTAACTATCTGAGAGAACATACTTATTTTCCTGTGTACACAAATCATTCATGAAAATCACACATATCTCATTCACTCACATTAAAAAAACTTAACCAAATAAAAAAGCATATATCTATAGGTCACAGTATTATATTAAAAATTTTAAATTACAAATAAATAATTAAATACTGACTAAAAATAACCTGGTAAGTTAAGAGCTACAATCCTAGTCAATCATCAAGTCAAACAGAAAATTAGGGAAAATAGAAAATTACTTAGAAAATGATAAAGAAACACATTTTTCTACAAACCTTTTGCACAGAATAGTTTAGAAATAAACACTCACATCTACAGTGAACTAAACTTGGCAAACCTGTCAAGTGGTAAGATAGGCTCTTCAATAAATGGTGCTGGTAAAACTGGATATTCTCATGCAAAAGAATAAAATTGGGTTCTTTTGTTACACTATACACAAAAATTAACTCAAAATGGATTAAATATTTTTTAAGAAAGATTTTTTTTTATACGGCGCGTGCACTTGCCAGAGAGACAGAGAAAGAAAGTGAGAAATCACTCCCCAGAGGTAAGGCCATGCCTCAATCCCTTCTCCTCTATTCTCCTTTCAGGATTTGAGGCATGAATGCATGCATGCACATGTGTCTGGTGTGTTTCAAGCTGCTGGGTCTGGGATTCAAACCGTGGTCAGCCATCTGGGAGTCCAGCACTGTAACCATTAACTGTCTGCTGGTCTCTGGATTAGAGAATTAAACATAAGATCTGAAACTGTAAAACTCCTAAAAAGGAACATAGGAAATACAACTACTTGACATGGGTATTAGCAATGATCTTTTGGATATGACACTAAAAGCACAGGTAACAAAAGCAAAAATAAGCAAATGGAACTATAGCAAACTAAAAAGCTTCTGTACAGCAAAGAAACAACCAACAAATTGAAAAGGTAATCTATGAATTGGGATAAAATATTAACCATATATTTGATAAGGGACACATATCCAAAATATATAAGGAGCATATACAATTAAATAGCCAGAAATGAAACAAACTCCACAGAAACAGAAACCAAAAGGGGCACAAGAAATATGAGAAATGAAGAAAACATCTCTCCTCTAATGGAAAAGAATAACTCCTCTTCCCCTATTAAGAATACAAGGGAAATCATGGGAATGCCAGATAAAGAATTTAAAATATTTATAGTGACAAAGATAACAGAAATGCAAGAGAATAGAGACAATGAACTCCAGGAGATGCAGGAGAAAAGAGACACCAAGTTCCAGGAGGTGAGGAAGTTCTTGCATGATCTGAAAGAGGAGATATATATAATAAAAAAGAATCAAATGAACTTGTTAGAAATGAAGGCTCTAATGCAGAAAAGCAAAACTTCTGTTGAAAATATCAAAAGCAGATTAGATCATGCTGAAAATTGAATATCAGATTAGAAGATGGAACCTTTGAGCTAGAAAAATTCATCAAAAAGACTAAGAAAATAACCTAAAAAAAGAGAATAACATACGAGTAATACTAGATACCATTAAATGTCCAGACATCCAGATCATCAGTATCCCAGAAGGTGAAGAAACTAATAAGGGCATTGATAATCTATTCCATGAAAGCCTGGAAGAAAACTTTCTAAACCTAAAGAGGTACTCAAATATCCAGATCCAAGAAATACAAAAGACCCCATATAGAATCAACCCAAGAAGATCTTCCCTGAGGCACATCACAGCCAGATTGACCAAAACCACAGATAGACAAGATAATAAAATTGGCAAGACAGAAACATCAAGTTACTTTCAAAGGATATCCTATAAGGCTAACTATGTACCTCTCATCAGAAGCAATGCAAGTAAGGAAGGAATGGGAAAATATATTCAAAGTGTTAGTGAAAAACAATTTCAACCAAGAATACCATACCCAACAAGATTATCTTTCATATAGGAAAAATAAAGACAAAAACATTCTCAGATAAACAAAGCCCGAAAGAATTTACCAACACCAGATCAGCTCTCCAAGAATTGTAGCTTTTTGGAGAGGTTTTTGCTATAGGGCGCGTGCGCTCGCCAGACAGAGAGAGACATAGAGACAGAAAGTGAGAAATCACCCCCCAGAGGGGATGGTCACGCCGCAATCCCTTCTCCTCCATTCTCCTCTCGGGATCTTGGGCGCGCACGCACATGCGCCCGGCGTGAGTTTTAAGCCACCGGGTCTGGGACGCCAACCGCGGTCGACTATGTGGGAGTCCAGCGACATAGCCATTACGCTAACTGCTGGTCCCCTCCAAGAATTGTTGAAGGGAATGCTATACCAGGAAACTAAAGTTGGACACACAGAAATAAGAGTACAAAAAATAACCAAGAGAATAACCAGCCTAATGGTAGGGACAAGTCCGGAGTTGAATGTTAACTTCCAGAGTTTAAATGGAAAGATCAGACCACAGTAACACAGCAAATTCCAAAAAAGAGAGATTAATTCTGTGAGTCTGAACTAGTGAAATAGAATTTTACTTTAGACTAAAACATTACTGATTTTCTTTGATGCTTTGATTTCATATGTAATTATTTTTGTCTTCTCTTGAAATGTTGGTAGGTTCATCTACTTACTATTTGAACTGAATCCTAACCTTTTTCCTGGCTTTAAGTCTTAAGCAAATTTCTCTTAACATTTTTAAATTTTGATCTGTTAAAACTAAAACTTTTTTTAATTAAAAAATACATTTAAAAATACCTATTTAATGACTGCAGTAAGCTATGTAGCCCCAGCATGGCGCTACTTTATAGTATGTTCACTTTATTCACTGAGGTTTACACCCAAAGTCAGATATGCATTTTTAAATATGTATGTATCAGCTGTGCTTGATATTTAAAGTCTTTAAATTAATTAATATCTTTAGCGAATCAGTAATATGTGTGTGGGGGGGAAAGAAACAGAAACTAAATCTCAATTTTAAAATGGGTAAAGGATGTGAACAAATATTTCACAAAGAATTACAAATGGCAAACACGTACATGAAAAACATCACTAATCTTCAGGGAAAAGTAAATCAAAACCACAATGAGATATCACTTCATATCTTTTATGTTGCAAGGATGTGGAGAAAGCATTTTTGTACACTTTGGGTGAAAATGTAAATTGGCATATCCATTATGGAAAACAGTATAAAGTTTCCTCAAAAAATTAAAAATAAAACTGTAATATGACTCAGAAATCTCTCCTTTGAGTATATATATCTGGAAGAAACCAGTATCTCAAAGAGGTATCTTGTTCATCATGACATTATTCACAATAATTGAGGTATGAAAACAACCTAGGTGTTTATTAATAGTTGAATGGATAAAGAAAATGTAGCATACATGCACAAAGGAATGTTATTCAGTCTTAAAAAGAAGGAAATTCTGCCATTTGTGATGTCATGGATGAACCTTTCACTCTTAGTGAAATGAACCAAACATAGAAAGAAAAATACTACATGATCTCACTTAATTGTAGAATCTTAAGTCAATTCATAGAAGCAGAAAGTACAAAGGCAACTATCTGAGACAAAGATTAGGAGAAATGAAATGTTGGTCAAAAGGTACAAAGTTTCAATAATATAGAAAAACTAGGTTGTAGAGATCTATTGTACAGCATGGTGATTATACTTAATAACACTCCATTGTACGTAAAATTTACTAAGAGCTTAGATATTAAGTGTTCTCATCATACATATACACAAAATAATAACTATATGAACTGATGAATATGAGGTAACTATTTCATGATATATGTGTATATTGGACCATTACATTGTATATCTTAAATCTATATAATTTTTATTAAATAAACAAATAATGGAATCTATGGTATACACCTAAAAACTTTTTAAAATCTAAACATTTAATTACAGAAGATGAAACATAAGAAAATAATAAAAATAAAATAATAACATTTAAAATTAGATAATATTATAAATATAAGGAAACTAGAAATTAGAAAAAGAACTATAAAATAAATTAAAAGAAGCTAGGAAAAGGGAATTTAGCAACTAAAAATAGTATTAATAAAATAGGAAACCATAACAAAAACAGTTAAAGGATAAATTGATTTGAAAACTGTTTCTTTGAATTAATTCCTTTTGACAAAAATTCCTTTGAAATTTGATTAAGAAAATGGTAGCAAGGGACCAAAACTATATGAGATTTTTGTAATATACATATTATGGCAAATACTTTGAAAATGTAGAGGGGAACAAAAATTAACTATAAATAACTTAAATTGAGCTGGGGACAGTGGTTCAGTGTCAACACAACACTGTGAGGCAGACCTACATAGGAAGGTCTGGAGACCACCTTGAACATGCAGGACAGGGACCAGCAGTTAGCATAATGGCTATGTCGCTGGACTCCCACGTAGTTGACTGTGGTTCGAGTCCTGGACCCGGTGGCTTAAACTCACGCTGGGTGTGTATGCGTGCGTGCCCAAGATCCTGGGAGGAGAAAGGAGAAGGGATTGCAGCGTGGCCATCCCCCTGGGGGGGGGTGATTTCTTGCTTTCTGTCTCTCTGTCTCTCTCTGTCTTTCTGGCAAGCACACGCACCCTATAGCAAAAAAAAACCTCTCCAAAAAAAAAGAAAAGAAAAAAAAAAAAAAACATGCAGGACACATAGGTGCCTATGATCTAGGGCTATTGAAGCTGAAGTGGATAGTGGTGTCAAGATCCTGTTGGGGTCTGTTTCTCTCTCTCTCAAGAAAGAAAAACATAAAATAAAAAAAAATTAATTACCTATGTTGACCCAATAACAAGTAGAAACTTTGAAAAGACCAATTACCATGGAAGAAATTGTAAAGCTGCTTAAAGACGTGTCATTAAGGAATATAGAAGGCTGACTTCATGGCATAGTGGTAATTTGTTTTAAGAGTATCCAGGTCCCACATGACAAACACAGTCCAAATCCCCAGCCTAGTCTCGCTGAAGCACACTGGGGATTTTATGCATGAGTGCCTAGGATTTGACATGCTGTCAGACTGGAGCAAGGGGATCAAACCCTGCAGTGGGTGCTCCTCTTTCTCTCTTTTTCACCTTCACTCTCATGTGTGCATACTTGCGCTTTGTCATGAATTAAAAAAGAAAAAAATAAACAAAATAAGGTGCATTCACAACTGAATTTTATTTAACCTTTAAAGATCAGATAAATGTACCCAATATTACATAAACTGTCCCTCCTCCAAAGATGTTGAAGTCCTAACCCACAACATCAATGAATGTGATCTTATTTGGAAATAGGAGCTGTGAAGAAAATAAATTGAGGTTGGGACCAGCAGTTAGCGTAATGGCTATGTCGCTGGACTCCCATGTAGTCAACCGCAGTTTGCGTCCCAGACCCGGTGGCTTAAAACTCACGCCAGGTGCGTGTGCGTGCGTGCCCAAGATCCCAAGATGAAAACAGAGGGGAAGAGGTTGCGGCATGGCCATCCCCCCTGGGGGGGTGATTTCTCGCTTTCTGTCTCTCTGTCTCTCTCTGTCTGGCGAGCGCACGCGCCCTATAGCAAAAACTTCTAAAAAAAAAGAAAAGAAAAGAAATTGAGGTTGTTACGGTGGGTCCTAACCCGTTATATTTAGTATCCTCATCGAAGGGGGAAATTTGGACACTGACATATACATAGACAGGAAAAATGCTATGCATATATGAAGGCAGAGACAGGGAGTTTGCTTCTGCAAGCCATGCTATGTCAAAGATTGCCAAGGAACCACACAAATCTAGAAGAGTGTTCTGTTTCTTCTGTTTAAGCTGCTTGAGCATTAAGTTGGAGAGGAATTCTCCATTTGCCATTCTGTCTCATCCAGCCCTTCTGATCTGCAAGGATTTCCTTGCTCTTTTATCTTCCAGCTGGGTTCAACCAATGGTAATTACTGGCAGAAGCAGAGGAAAGGAGGAGGGGAGAGAGGGCTAACTCCCTTCTTGCTAGACCGTAGATTGGCAGTGGTGGACTTCTCTACCAAAGACCCCAGTTCCTCTGGAGTGATCCTCTCCTACAGCCAACAGACTCAGCTATATCTTTTCCTCTGACTTCTAGCAACCACTTCTTTCCAATCCTAGCTACCCTACTCTGGTTGGCCCTGGAATGTTTCTCCATTCTTTTCTGGTTTCTCTTATTCCTGCCCACACCTTTGTAAGTACTTTCTTTTTAAACTTTCTTCAGTATCCCACTTGAATATTCCATGTGATTCCTGCCAGGAAAGACAAAACACCTACAAGTTGTGACTAGGAAATATACTTGATTCACAAAAGTAGCAAGAGCCACACATATGTAGAAATGAGTTTAACAAAAAAGTGCAGTGTCTAAAAGAACACCAAAGACTCTTATTGAATGATATAAAACAAGATCTGAACAAATACTCTTCTTAGATTGGAAAACTTACTATCATAAAATATCAATTCTCACAAATTATTATATAAAATTGATCTAATTTTGAATAAAATCTTGATGAATTTTTATTAGTTAAATGGAATAATATTAAAACTTATATGGGATAATGAGCATCCCGAGGATAACCAAGAAACTTATGGAAAAGAACAGTGAATTCACTTGCCTTACAAAATAACAGATTGTGACATAAAGCCCTGCAATCAAGTCACTGTGATATCATTTAAGAATAGACAAATAGATCAGTGGAACTGAATAGGAATCCAAAAATAGATCTCAGCACATTTTTAAAAAAGTGTAATATATGACAGGTTCATTTCAATGGAAAAAAAGATGGATAATTTAATACATAGTGACAGTACGATAGCTGTCTGAAAGAAAATATAATTGGATCCCTATCTTACATCACATTTTAAAAAATATAATCTAGATGGTCTTAAATAGAAAAACAAAACAAACAAACAAAAACCTCTAAAAATGTTAGCAAAATCTGAATAGGTACATAACCATCTAGGGGCTGAGAAGGCCTTCTTAACTACAGCTAGAAAACCAGAAGTTATAGATTTTAAAAAGGAAAATGAGAGAAGGCCCTTTGGGTAGCCTAGCAGTTAAGGGAGCCAGATCCATGGCCTACTGTGGATTCAAATCTCAGTCACAGTGGCTCAAAAAATGGTGTGTGTGTGTGTGTGTGTGTGTGTGTGTGTGTGTGTGTGACAAACCCAATGAGATGAAGAAATGAAAGAAAAGGGATTGAGACATGCCCATGCCGTATTGGGAAGTGCTTTTTCCTTTTCTCTCTGGCGAGTGCCATGTGCCTTACACTAATTAAAAACACAATGAAAAAGATTTTGATTAGATACAGTATTTTATTTTAGTTTTTAGCTTTTGTTGTAGGGGGTGTGAACTCACCAGAGGGAGACACAGATAGAGAGAGAGCAGAAGTGAGAAAGCATGCTCCAGTGGGGGATGACCATGGCAGAGTCCCTTCTCCTTCTTTCTCCTCCAAGAAAATATCTCTTCCCTAAAGGAAAAGAATAACTCCTCATCCTCCACAGACAGTACAATGAAACTCATGGAAATGTCAGATAAAGAATTTAGAATATTCATAGTGACAAAGCTTACAGAAATGAAAGAGAAGAGAGAAAACAGACTCCAGAAGATGCAGGAGAAAAGAAACGAGTTCCAGGAGGTAAGGAAGTTCCTGCATGATTTGAAAGAGGAAATACAAACCATAAAAAAGAATCAAATAGAACTGTTTGAGTTGAAGGCTATAATACAGGAAATCAAAACCTTCCTTGAAACTATTAAAGCAGATTCGATCATGCAAATGATGAAATCTCAGATGTAGAAGACAGAATCTCTGACCTAGAAAAATTCACTGAAAAGATAGAAGAAAATAACCCCCCAAAATGAGAATAATATGAGTAATGTTATATACCAGTAAATGCCCAAACATCCAGATAATCAGTATCCCAGAAGGTGAAGAAACTCATAAGGGCTTTGATAATCTATTCCATGAAATTCTGGAAGAAAACTTTCCAAACCTAGAGAGGCAATCAAATATCCAAACCCAAGAAATGCGAAGGGCCCCACTTAGAATCAATCCAAGAAGACCTTCTCTAAGGTGCATCATAGCCAGATTGATCAAAACCACAAAGACAAGATACTAAAGTTGGCAAGAGAGAAACATTACTTTCAAAGGATATCCAATAAGGCTAATATCAGACCTCTCATCAGAAACAATGAAAGCAAGGAAAGAATGGGAAAATATAGTCAGTGTTAAGTGGAAAACAATTTCAACGAAGAATACTATACACAGCAAGATTATCCTTCATATGGGAAGAAAAGACAAAAATGTTCCCAGATGAACAAAACCTGAAAGAATTTACTGACACCACACCAGATCTCTAAGAAGTTCTGAAGGGAGTACTATACCAGGAAAACTAAACAGAAATAAGAGAACAAAACACAACCAAGAGAATGGTCAACTTAGTGGAAGTGACAAGTCCAGAAAGATCAATAATAACATTGAATGTTAATTTCTAGAATTTAAACTGAAAGATTCGACAACAGTAACACTGCAAAAACAGAAGAGAGATGAATTACATGAGACTGAACTGGTGAAATAGAGTTTTATGACTTTTGACAAAAACATTACTGATTTTCTTCTATGCTTTATTTTCCAGATTTAAGGATTTTTGTCTTTTCTTGAACTGTTGATAGGTTCATCTACCTACTGTTTAAACTGAATCTTAACATTTTTCCTGGCTTTAAGTCTTAAACAAATTTCTCTTAACGTTTTTTTGATTTTGATCTATGAAAGCTAAAATTGCTTTTCTTGAAATTAAAAATTAAATTTAAAAAATCTATTTAGTGACTGCAGTAAGCAACATAGCCTCAGCTAGGTGCTACTTTATAGTATGTTCATTCTACTCATTGAGGTTAATGCTTAACGTCAGACATGTGTTCACAGATATATATATATATATATATACCAACTGCACTTGCTATTGAAAGTATTTCAATTAATTAAGATCTTTTGTAACTCAATAAAATGTAAAGAAAAAAGGGGGGCATAGAAAATAACTGTAGATACCAGAGACAGTGTGGGAGGAGGATGGTAAATGGCAGAGGGTGAGAGGTAGGGAATCAAGAAAAGCAGCAAAGTATATAAGAAATAAGAAATGGAAAATTATTTGTTGTTGATGATAATAACATGTGTGATAACATCCTTGACTGAGTCAATATACAGTATATTCTGGATGGAAAAAAATCTTATTTTGTATACATTTTGATACACAGTAAATGAATGTAAGCAAATAAATTTAAAATAAAAAATGTGCTATCTGAAATTACCTATCAAAATTAAAAGTGCATATATCACTGCTAAGAATCTAGCCTACAGAAATAAAAGTATGCTATAGGTACATAAGAGGTTATTTATTTGTGTATTGTTTATGGGGAAAAAAGGAACTTAAGTATCTCCTGTCAGTAGGAGAATGACCGAGTAATTATGCCATATCCACATTTTAAAATATTTTGCAGTACTTTAAATGAATTAATGCTATCCCTTGTTGTGGAGAAATTTTTTTTAAAATTTTGCTAAGTTTTAAAGGCATATGCTGGAATATGTGTATAATACAGTCCTTTGAATGCATAAGAACAAAAAGTGTTTTATAACATGAAATTATTGACATTAAGAACTATTAAGTTTTTAATATAATCAAAATGGTAATCCTACCCAAATTAATCTACATATTTAATGTAACCCTGATAAAATTATGAGACATTCTCCACAGATCTAGAAAAGACAATCGTAGAATTCATCTGGAATAATTAAAGACCCTGTATTGCCAAAGCACTCTTACACCAAAAAAAAGTGGACTGGTGGCATCTCACTTCCTGACCTTAAAATATATTACAAAGCTGTGATAATCAAAACAGCATGACATTGGCACAAAAACAGACATGAGGATCAATAGAAAAGAGTAGAGACCCCAGAAATAAACTCCAAAACATATAGCCATCTGATCTTTCACAAAGGGTACCACTCAATCCAATGGGAAAAGGAAAATATCTTTAGCAAATGGTGTTGGACAAACTGGGTATCCACCTGCACAAAGATGAAGCCCTACCTGTCACCATTAACAAAAATCAACTCAAAGTGGATCAAAGATCTAAACCTAAGACCTCAAACTATAACACTACTGGTGGAAAACACTGGGGAAACTCTGGAAGACATTGGGGTAGGCAAAGACTTCTTAAGCAAGACCCCCAAAGCACAGAAAATAATCCCCAAAATAAACAAGTGGGATTACATCGGATTAAGAAGTTTCTGCACAGCAAAGGGCACTGTAATTAGTATTAATCAATACCCTCAGAATGGGAGAAAATTTTTGTAAACTATTTGTCAGATAGTGGACTGATAACTGGAATACACAGGGAATTCAGCTGGTTTACCAAGAAGAAAATGATTAACCCAATTAAAAGATGGGAAAATGAGCTGAATAAACAGTTCTCTAAGGAAGACATACACAGCCCAAAAGCATACGAAAAAATGCTCAATATCCCTTATCATAAGGGAGATGGAGATCAAAACTACATGAGATACCATCTAACCTCAGTTAGAATGGAGAAGATTAAAAAAAAAAAAAAAAAAAAAAAAAGTAAGTGCTGGTGGGGATGTGGTGAAAAGGGAACTCTCCTTCATTGTGGTAGGAATGTAAATTGGTCCAGCCACCATGGAGAACAATATTGAGGTTCCTCAAATACCTTCAAATAGAACTACCATATGATCCAGCAATTAATTCCTGAGTATCTACCCAAAGAACAGGAGAACACTCAGTCAGAAAAGCGCTTGCACATCTATATTTATTGTGGCATTATTCATGATTGCTAAGACATGGAACCAACCCAAATGCCCACAAACAGATGAATGGATTGTAAAAGTGTGGCATATATACTCCATGGAATACTATTGAGCCATAAAAAACAACAAGACCTTGATATTTGATAGAAAGTGGACAAACATGGAAGATTTATTGCTGAGTGAAGTAAATCAGGCTATGAAAGAGAGACGTTGTATGTTTCCACTTAACGTATACCAACTGTCCACACTCTATGGTAGAGACTGAAAGATTGGAGGACTTAAAAGCTTTGAAAATTTTTATGGACACTGGGAACAAAGTGGAAGAAGAGTAGGGGAGGGGAAGAGTGTAGGAAAGGAAATTTGGGGAAAAAAATAGAGAGGGAAAACATTTGTGGAACACAGATATGGTTTGTAACTTGGTGATGATGACATGTGTAGTATTCTCAACTAGACTGACCTGAGGCATATATCATGCTGGGTAAAGTCTCTACATTCTAAATGATTTATAGTGATTGAATGTATAAATAATAATAATTTTAAAAACGATCAAGTTTTTCAACAATATAAAATGAGTACATGCAATGTATCAGAGATAATGCAAACATACCAAAGAAATAAAAGTAATTGTTCTACTTTAAAAAGATGTTACTTTGGGGCTAGCAGGTGGCATAGTGGTTAAGACGCTGGACTCTCACATGGCTGACCACAGTTCAAGTCCTGGACCCAGCAGCTTGAAACACTCTGGGTACATGTATGTGCATGCCCAAAATCCCAAGAGGAAAATGGAGGAGAGATTGTATTGTGGCCATCCTTTCGGGGCGGGGGGTAGTTATCTCTCACTTCCTCTGCCTCTCTGCGTCCCTCTGACAAGCACATGTGCTTTATAGCAAAAATCTCTTGGAAAAAAAACGCTATTCATACAAAAATGCTGTTTACTTTTTCATGAATTAACAAAATGATTATATTACAGAATTAAAATGTGGAGCAATTCTAAGAGGGGAGTAGCCCAAAGATTTTCTTGAGGAGATAAATATAACATGGTTTTAAGAGAAATGATGGGTTTGATAAAGAAGGTAGTAAATGAATGGTAAATTTGCTTGTCAAAAGCTTTTTCAATTACAGGGCATATCAGGCTTGAAGGTTTGTGTACATAAGTTCCATGAACCAGGGGAATTTATACTAGGAATTATATGAATCAAAATGATAGGCTCATTCATAATAGAGTAATTAAATAATTTACATCATTAGGATATCATTTTTCAAGAAAAATCACTTTGCTGTGTCTACTGAAGAATTATTCAGTGTGATAGAATGCATTCATTTGGACATACTCACTAGCTAAAAACTTCTGCAATGTAGCGATCCCTGGTAAACAGAGAGAATATGTGACTAACAAAGAAAATTGAGTCTCTATTTGTAGCAGTAAGAACAGAAATTGAATTGTTGGGCCAGCTGGTAGTGAGGTAGTGAAGGTGACTGGATCCCACATGGCCAACTGCAGGGTTTGAAGCCCAGACTCAGCAGTTTGGAAAACATGCTGGGTGTGCACATGTGTACTCCAAATCTGAGAAACAGGAAGAAGGGATTGTGGCATCGCCATTTCTCATGGGGAAGAAGTGTCCTTTTTCCCTTTCCCCTTCTCTCTCTCTCTTTCTATCTCTTCCAGTACATGCATACCACTTTCAGCAAAAACTAAAACAAACAAACAAAC
Source organism: Tupaia tana (assembly GCA_026018925.1). NCBI lineage: Eukaryota > Metazoa > Chordata > Mammalia > Scandentia > Tupaiidae > Tupaia > Tupaia tana. The sequence goes on along the minus strand of JAKSZU010000010.1, from coordinate 36,671,552 downwards.
CCAGACATTACATTGTCTGTCTATCAACTGTTTTTTATGTTCTCAAACTCCTTCTTCTTGTCCATGTATGTGTTTCAGAATGCTGGATGTGCAAACCCTGACCACAGTCTGTTTTCATCATGAAAGTCAAAGTCTATTGAAGAAAGAAATCATTGATCACTGTTTTCTTTCCTTTTCTTTTTTCCTTGAATCTCAAAGTTACAGAAAAAGTGCAAGTATGGTACGAAGAATTCTCTTTAGAAACCATTTCAGAGATAAATTGTCAACATGAATATTTAGTATGTATTGTATATTTCTACAAACAAAGATACTCTTTTGCATAAATAGAATTCAACCATACAATCAGGAAAATAACATTGATATAATAGTATCCTCTGACCCTCACACAACATTCAAGTTTGGGTCGTTTTGTTTTTTTTTAATTTTGCCAAAGGATGTGTACATTTGTCAGAGAGAGACCAAGAGACACAGAGGGAGAAGAAGAAAGCGCCTCACAATGAATGCAATCACACTGTAATCCCTTCTCCTTCATTTCTCCACCCTGTTGAGGTTTTGGATACACATGTACATGCACCTCGCATATTTTTCAAGCCACCGCGCCTGAAATTTGAACCTTGGTGTTGGCCATGTGGGATCTGACTCCTCTCAAACCCAGGCCACTGGGCCAGCCCTACATTCAAGTTTCTGAAATTATCCCAATATTGTCCTTTTTAGCCAAAAAGATCTAGTTCAGATCATATGATAATCATCATTCCTTTTTAATTGCCTGTCTTTCCTTGGCTATGATGATCTTGATACTTTAAAGATTACAGGCGTGTTATTTTATGGAGTTTTCTTTAGTTTGGGTTTGGCATATTCTATGATTATATTTATGGTACATATTTGTGGCAGGGATGCCACAGATGTTATGCTGGATCCTATGTGAGAGCATATAGTCTCGATCTGTCCCATTACCGATGTTGCTAACTTTGATCACATGATTAAGATAGTATGTGTCCAACTTCTTCACTACAGATGCTGTCTTTCATTGGATAAGGAGTTTGTGGGAAGGTAATTTGAAATGATGTCAAAATCCTATTTCTCGGGACCAGCAGTTAGCGTAATGGCTATGTCGCTGGACTCCCACGTAGTCGACCGCGGTTCGAGTCCCGGACCCGGCGGCTTAAACTCACGCCGGGCGCGTGTGCGTGCGTGCCCAAGATCCCGAGAGGAGAATGGAGGAGAAGGGATTGCGGCGTGGCCATCCCCCCTGGAGGGTGATTTCCTGCTTTCTATTTCTCTGTCTCTCTCTGTCTGTCTGGCAAGCGCACACGCCCTATAGCAAAAAAACCTCTCCAAAAAAAGAAAGAAAAAAAAATCCTATTTCTCATCATACTTGCAAATTTATTCATCTATATCTATCCATGTGGACTCATGATTTCCTATTTTATTGAATAGGTTGTAATCCATTATTAACATAATTTAGTTTGGTCCTCAAATTGTACCACATTTGGCCAGTGACAGCCCCTTCAGTCTGGCTCCTGTATCCTTTTGGCATGTCTTCATTATTGTTTAAGCACTTTTGTGTGTGTGTGTGAGGCATTCTACACTCATTTTGTTGTTTCTCTGGGCCAAGCATAGAATTAGACATTCCTCTCAGGAGCTATGGTTTCTTTTAGCAAAGAAAGGTATTTAGAAACCAGTATCTGTGTGTAAGGTGTGTTCATGTTACTAAGGTGACCCTGCTTGCAAGTTCTTTGATGTAGAGCTAGAGACTATATGAGGTGGGGGTCTTCCAAAAATTTGCAGAAAATGTGTATTATAAAAAAATTCGTGCACAAATTTCAATATGTTTTGCACCCAAAAGTCTTCATACTTTACTCCACTTTCTCACAAACTGCTTTGGGTCACCATAGCTCTGCCTTCTTTATCCCCAGCACAGATGCCTACCTTGCTGAATCCTATCCATGGGTTTTTGGATTTCTGTCAACCCCTTTACCAATCTAAAATAGTTTAATAGGATATTATAACTTAAGTGGGCTTTCTTGAGGCTGCATAGTCTCAGAAAGAGGAGCGGTGGTTAATAGAACCTCCTGGTAAGACCTGAGGAAGGCAGTCCGCTTCCCTGCTTCACCTGGCCTGTCTAATGGAAAGCCGCCATGAAGCTACCACTATAACACAAATGTGAGGGACCACCTGCCATCCACACTCTGTAAAGCCTGGATGAAGGGTTTTTGCAACAGGATGATGCTTGTTACCCTCCCAACCCTTTCCAAGGCAAATGTTGCCTTTTTTGAACTACCCTTTCTTAAATTTGGCTGAAGACAGAATTTCTGGGGTGTAGCTGTCACATGTGACTAAGATATGAGGGAGCTGTCTGCCCACTGGGGTTTGCACCTGCCTGCTGCCCTACTGTGCACCATTGAGAGATAAGGGAACAGAGAAGGAAAAGGCCACAGTGGATGGATTTCCTCGTCTATAGATCTGATATTTAAATTACGATAATGATACCATTGTCTTTTGTCATTACACGCCTGAAGGTGAAATTGAATGAGCTTTATGTATTAAGGAGAGTAATTAGAAGATAGTTTTGATGGCTAAATCACCCCATCTAAATTAGAAATTGTTTAAAACATTGTCTGTGCTTATAAACATTTAACATTTTATACTAATTTTTATGTGATGCCTACAATAAAGATGATTTAATTGTGTTATTTTCTATTTGAAAGGTTTGGGAATGCTTATACTTGGATGATTACATTTTTGGCTCTCTGACACTTATTCAGAAGCATGTCATTTCTCAGTTTTCTTTTTCTTACATTTCAACAATGATATGGTTAGGAGGAAAACTCACCATTCTTGGGGAACTTAAATAATTGTGAGAACATTCTAGTCACAGGTTCAGATTTGTTCCTATGAAACCCGAGGTGTAAATTTGTCATTGCATTTGCAGGCTTCTTTTTCTCAGGAATCATCTTTTATTTTGGTAATAGTCACACAAGTTCTGTCTCCTGAGGCTTGCAGAGTTCCCACCTGCTGGTTGTGTCTGAGAAGCTCTCAGTGATGCAGAACATTCCTGTCTTTACAAGGTGGGGTCCAGAAAACATCTAGGCTGAATGTAAAACCCAGCTCAATTACATACCAATAACACAGATCATTTCACTTTTGTTTTGAATATATTTAAAAAGTTCTTCCAATCCAGATCATTTTAAGTTTTCATTTTATTTTTTGTCTATTTATATGAGGTTAAAAAAAGTTTTTAACCTGGATGGCTATGGGGAAGCCTGTGTCTGCCACACAGCCAGCAGCATGGCTGAGGCATTTTCCAGCTCCCTCAGGAACTGACCTGACTAGAGGAAGTGGAGAAAATGATTCTTCTTTCTTCCTTCTCAGATCCCAATGCACCCTAGCCTCCCCATACCTCAGACGTGGGCATCTCCTTGCCATCATCTTGGAGCACCACATGCAGCAGCCCAGGGCTGCCACCCCTCGTGGGAGACCGCAGTCCTTAGGGGCCTTCCTAACAGCATTCGCCACTTAGACAAGGCAGGACGGCTCCTCCAGTACATGGATTTTGTCTTGGGGTCTCTCTGGGTAACTCTGAGCAATTTGAAGGCAAGTGCTGAACTGGAGACTAGCTTAGCAGCACACGAACAGTTAAATGGAGAAGAGGAGAGAATCCAATGGCCTGCCAGTGTTGAGGGTAGGAAACCAGTCTGTGATGCAGTGATCCCGGTGGCTGTTGTGTCTCCTTCACCATCTGAAGGGAGAGGCATTTGAATTAGTGGGAACGATAATGTCCAGCCAAGCAAGGATGAATGTTGGGTAGGCAGAGGGCATGGTGGTTGAGATGCTGGATTCCCATATAGCAGACCTAGATTCGAGTCCTGGACCTGGTGGCTTGCTTTCGCACTTTTCCTCTCTCTCTTTCTCTCTCTGGTCAAATAAATAAATAAATAAATACATATGGTAAATAATTTAAAAAAAAAAAAGGATAGATGTTACTCTCCCATGTCCTTGTGGCCTTGGAGTTCGTATGCCAAGCTTCTTATGAAAGCCCTACAGTTTGGAGAAATCTATGAAAAGTTAGTGTTTTTCTGCTTCAAAATCAGTTCAGGTTCTGGGAGTGGAACTGAAAACCCAAATCCGAAACCCTAAATCTTTAAAGAGAAGAGAAAACATAAGTTATTCTTGTTTATTCAAGACAGGAAAGATGAGGATGTGACATTAACAACATCACCATCATTAAGAGCCTTGTGCCACATCTAGCTACGCACACAACCCAGGTGCCTGCCAGACCCCATCTCAGTGGCTGCGGAGTGAACTTCACCATGAAAATTGCACGTGCCTGACAAGTCGCTCCATCGATTAGGCCCTGCTGGCCACCCCAAAACCTGCCCGGGTACTGTTGGGTTCATTGTGATTGTGGGGCACCTTTCTTCCTCCTCCTAGTTGTGTGCAGTGGTTCTCTGGCCTCCGGCTTCATTTCATGGAGCCTGGCTTTGGAAGCTCTCCAACCACTCTCCTCCCTGCTTACAAAAGAACTGGGCTGAGAGGGCAAATTGGGACCAGAAAAGTTTTTTTGGAACTTCTTTTGGCCACACGCCTAAAAGGCCATTAAAGCTAAAAGCCATGTAATTTTTCTGCTGGGCAAAGAATGGGGTGAGGGTCTGGTTCTACTTAGGAAGTAAGATTTCTGCTTTGGTGGGAAGTTTGTGGTAGAAACAAACCATTTTGTGTTCTGAGTTTTAAAATGATTTCCTCTGCTTTGCTAGGTGAATAAATAATTGTGCTCCATTATGACGGAAATCGTCATTTTGTTCACATAAGAAAGCCTCTGGCAGCTTGGAAACAACAGACAATAAAGCATCCGTGCTGAGTATCATAAGTACTAACTTTTCCAAATGTGTATCTTTAAAGAATGTTAAAGAATAAAGACATCCGGTAAAGGTCAAATTCATGTTCTTATTTAAGGACGATGTTCATTTGACATTTCGGTTGAGGAAAGGCAGTTTCTCTGCTACTCAGAGAGGAAGTAAAAGTTGTCTAATGGCAGATGTAGTCACTGCTGTTAAACAAAGGCCCTGATATTAATTTCCCCTCTGTTCTAAATCACCGGGGGAAGCGAGAATAGCTTGGTCTTTGCCAGATGAAGGAAGACAAAACAGTGAAGGAAAATAAAACGTTTTCTTATCCACGGAATGACAAACACAAAAACTATTTTAAATGAGACAATTTTTTGACAGATGTCTTTTAGCTTTAAACACACATACACACAACCTGAAAATGGCTTTTGAAGGGAAAAAAAGAAACAAAATATTGGCAGGACATACTGCAGAGCTCCGATTTTATGCAGACTCGTGAGGAATGAAACGTTTGACAAAGACACTCCTCTGGGTTTGAACAGACTGACTTAATTGATACTGTACAGAGATGGTCAGAAATCATTTAGACCAGCTGAACACCCTAGAGAGCAAAGTCATTGTCAAAAAGAAGCCTTGAACTGATTTCTGTATCTCCTCTTCCAGCCACTTAGTCCTTGGAGCTGAGTCTTCTCGATCATCCCAAAGGCCTGGCTGCTCAGACTGCAAAGCTGAGACACCGGTTGCCGGTCCTGGTGGATCCAGGTCCCAGAGTCACAGCCTCTGCTGGCCCCTGGGTGTGGAATGGCTCCTCCACCTGCTCATACCGCAGATGCCCTCAGTCCTGGTAGACTCACACCCAAACCCTCTCTACTCTTTCAGCAGCCATGGGAGCAAGCCAGCTTCTGCTGAATTTAATTCATTTCCTCTTACAGAATGTGTGTAGGTCTGGTTGGCAAAGATCAATGCCTCTCGTGTGCTTTAGACCAGAGAGAAAACAAGCAGAGTTGTTTTCTGTTTGCTGTGGATATAACTGTCTCTAGACAACTCTGTCTTTCCCCACCTTGACTCTTGCCAGCTTTCTCATTCAGATCATGGCTGGAGTTGGTGGGTAGAATTCTATTTCAGAGAAATCACCTACCCACCTGCACTCTTTGTGACATGAGTTTTCCTGCTGAAGTATTTTGTTTCTTACAGAGCCCTACTGTAAAATCTTTACTACCCATTTTTATAAATAACTACATTTTCTAGTAGTTACAGAAACATTCTTTTATATAAGGCTACTGACATATCTTTCATTCTTTTTTTTTTATTATTATTAAGGTTTTTGCCATAGGGTGCATGAGCTCACCAGAGAGAGAGAGTCAGAATAAGGGAAAGTGAGAAATCATCCAGCCATGCTGCAATTCCTTCTCCCTTATTCTCTTGGGAATTGAGGCACACATGAGTATGCTCCCAGCTTGATTTTCAAGCCTCCAGGTATGGGATTCAAGCCCTGGTTGGTCGTGTGGGAGTCTAGTACCTTAACCACTATGACACCTACTGGCTCCAACATATCTTTCTTTAAACAATAATCTATAAATTTACTTAAAAATTTATGAAGCTCTGGCTCTATGGCCTAGTGGTTAAGACAGTTGAATCCAACATGGCTAACCAAGGTTGGATAACCAGCCCTGGATGGCTTATAAAACATGCCAGGCACATGTGCATGCATGCTGAAAATAAATGACAGGATGGTGAAATGGAGAAGGGATTGTGACTTGACTATGCCTCACTGGGAATGCATTTTCCTTCTCCTGCATTGTCTGTTTGTCTGTCTGTCTGTCTCTCTCTCTCTCTCTGGTGAGTGCACATGTAGTTTTTGCAAAATTATGAAAAGGATAATGTAGAAATTGATTATTACAGAAGTGATGGCTTTGAATATAAATTTCAAATTTTCAGTTTACCACAACTATCTAAGAGTATATATTCTGCATATACCGTAGAAACATATATAAGAAATTTTCTGTTCTTGTTTTTCTTCATGAAAGAAAAGAAAACATCCAGAAAGCAAGGCTTTAACTGAGCAACTACTCAAGAGAATAAGACTTATTACGTTTTGGAACAGTGAGGGAAGGAGCAGGAGATAAAAATATCTCACCTCAACTGAAAGGAGAGGAGAATCATCTCTTTGGAGTTTTGCTTGAGAGGGTCTCCTGCGCTCATTATCACTATGGAAAATATCTTCTATCAGCTTAAAAATATCCTGGGTTATTACCATAAAGGACACTTTTATTGATGACTCTTCATGTTTTCTTTTATTGGAATTTCAGAGAGGTACACATGTTGGTAAACTCTAAATGTTGTCTTCTGACACCTAACCACCTGGAACCATGAGTTTGAATGTATGAAATGGAAACTCCACTTGGGTCAATAGAAACATGCTTTCATCAATGGTCAAGACCAATAAATATGTCTTTTTTAAAAATTCAATAAATATTTATTAAGCACCTCATGTGGGTGAGTTGCTATGGTGGGTGTAAGGGTCAGGGGAGGTTTCTGGGCAGAAGGAACATCTTATTTGAGACTTGAAGGACAAGCTGGATTTACCCAGGCAAAATGGGGGGTGGAAATAATAGGAACAAAGCCCAGACCAAGAGAATACAGCATGCAGACAAGGCTAAGGATTAGCAAGGGCCCCGGACATTTGGAGAAATGAAAGTTCTTAGGGATGATTGTAAGATAGAGTCCAAGGGATGGTGAGAAAACAGGTTAAATGATTAATATTTTCACTTATTTGAAAGATGGTGATATGGAAGAAAGATCATGTTTATTCTATGTACCTAGCTAATTCCAGAGGGCAGACCCAGAAACAAATGATGGAAGTCCCAGTGAGGGCCTTGACAAAGATTAAATTATAATAATGGTTTCCACTTATTTAGCCATTAGGATATGCCAGACACTGTACTGAGGGTTTGATATTGTTATCTCATGAAATCCTCAAAACAACCCTATGAGGTAAATGTTCTGAGGAAACAGATGCAGAAAGTTAAAGTAACTAGCTTAAGGATATACAGAGCAGAGCTGGGATTCCAAAGCCCAGGATACCAAAGTTGGAATTATGTGTTTAGTCTCCACCCTCAAACTGCTTCCTTGTGAGACTTATGTTGTCACAGAGCAAAGGCACAACTCTAGAAGTTTCCCATCACTGAAGATGTTTAACCATTTAGGTGGGAAAACGCAGACAATTCAGGCATTGAGGAGAACGAGTAATTTTTTGAGGGTCTTCCAATTTTGAGATTCAGGGACTCACTGATATGTCAATAGTAAGACATATAAAATAGACATCAGAAAAGACCATCCCCTCCATGTGATCACTTTTATCATCAGGTGTGGAATGCAGAGCCACCTCCCGGTGTACCTTTAAGGAAGGCATTATCGGTTTCCATCACCGTGAAAGGGTGGGATTAGTTGAGCACCAAGAGTGAAGCATAGTGAAATGGACCGAATTAGGGCAGAACAACCCTCCAATAAAGACATGCATCTTTCACAAACATCTGCTTTAGCTAATGCTGGCCTTGGGCAGTATTAAATTATGTATTCAGCTCTTAAACTATCACAGATTCATGTTTCAAGAACATAACCGTGAGAAAATATTGCACCACTAGCAGAAACAAAACAGCTCTGCTCATTTTGCATTAACATTTTTGGGTGCATTTCTATAATAATTCTTCATTTTCTTTCAAATTAAAGAGCACTGTGGAGACCACATAGGTTAGAAAGCATAGAAACTTTTTTCTCTATACATTGACATATTGGAAAAAGAATTAAAAATGACCTCTTTTGCTCACTGTTCAGAGAAGAGGATCCAAATAAATAATAAATTATACAATGAATTAGAGGTAGACAGACCTTAGAGAACTTTCCCAACTTATTATCGAAAATGTGAGAACTACCATTTATTTTTAATGAAGTGTTCCTCTAAGATCTCAAATCATTATCTTCTTGATATGTACACAGAGTAGGCCAGCTCCCATTCTTGTCCCAACATTTTCTTAAAACAGTACGAGTCATAGACTATCATAGCATGAGGACTTCATTTGTGAATTTTGAAGAGAGAGAAATCTGAGGGATGACAGTGAGGCCTCTCTTTTCTCCTCAGCTCTAACATAGCATTTTCCTATCCTGGCTGCCCCATTTTTTATCCCAAGAACTACAGTTTTGCAGAAGAAGAAGACATAAATAGAAAATTAGGCAGAGGTAGAGGGGGAGAAAAACATGTGGATCATTGCCTGGAAATAAGCAACTGTGGAGTGCATAGAGATGGAATTAAAGTCATCAAAGATAACAATGATAACAAAATTCTGTCTTTAGAGGTTGTGACTTTACCTGTTCATGGCTAAAAGCATTGGTCTTCATGAGGGCAGGGTGAGTGTCATCATTTTAAATTTTCATTTATTCAAAAGAGTGAAAATTAGAAAAAAAGAAAAAGAAAAAGAGAGAGAGAGAGTCAGAGAGACAAGTACCCTCAATAGATTCTCACACTGTGGTCACCTCCTCCCAACTCATCCCAGCCAGAATCGTGCTTCACTCATGTATACAGGCCAGCCAATACGCAATCTTGTGATCTTCCATATGGATCCAGCATCATGTTACCACTGTACCACTGAAGCAGCCAATGTGTTTGCTTCTAATCCCAAGGGTCTAGCACAGTGCTGAGCACATAGTTTGCAACCCAGTTGACATTTCATAAACATGTCTGTACTTCTTTCCTTTTTTTCCACATAGGGTACATGTGCTCACCAGAGAGACAGAGAGAGGGAAAGTAAGAAATTCACCCCCCCACACACACACACTCCAGGGGATGGCCACACTGTAATCCCTGCTCCTCCATTCCCCTCTTGGAATTTTGGGTATGCATGCATATGTGTCTGGTGTGAGTTTCAAGCCACCAGGTCTGTAACTCGAACCATGGTAGGCCATGTGGAAATCCAGTGCCTTAACCAACACACCACTGCGTGCTGGCCCTCGCACTTCTTTTCTGAGAGCTTGCACAACTCCTTTCTGATTTGCCCCACTCGACAAAACTGGGGAGTCAGCAGAACTTTTTGATTATCAACTCTCTTTGTAGAGGAAAAAATTTCAGAAATAAGGAACGCTGGCTCATAAGTGCCAAATCAAAAGCCTAGATCCTCAGTGCTCTAGTCCAAGAGTTTCTCCATAACCTCAAATGTAGGCTGCATATGTATAATTTGACAAACAAAATGTTAGGCTGATTAAATACATGTCTGTATAGGCCCTTTCCCTTGTGAAGGGAGAAAAGATTTTACCCTGCATTTTTCTTTCACATTGATGGCAGTATGGCAGGTAGGCAGGCTAATCTCCAGGACCATGAAATGATAAATTACACAACATAGTCTGTAGCCATCCCTGGCTGAGCCTGATTATTTGCCTTGGTCTGAGTGTTACATTGTCATCTGAACAACTGCAGCTTGATCCTCACATCTCATCTCATGGTGGCTATGCCTGCTCGAGCCAGCTGTACCTCCTGAGATCGAAGACTGTTCCACTATTCACTTGACTCTCCTTGGAAACAAACAAAAGCAGGGAGCTTTTTCTGTTCCAGAGGACCTCATACACCTCTGCAGTGGTGGAAACCTTCTTACAAAGCCTGTCCTGAAGTTAAGGGTGGCCTTCATCTTCATCTTCTTGAATGGCTTGAGCCTTGAACTTGTCCTGAATATTGAGCCTCTCTCCAAGTGTCTGGGAACAGCTGAGCAGACTTTCAACTTAGGCCAGAGAAGTGACTGTTTTTTCCCATCTCTAGGCTTTTCCTTCAATGCAATAAGCCTAAACCCATGAGAACCCTGGCCAAATGGCAGACTAAAGCCCACAGCTGTGCTTCTGTGGGGCTGAGAACCAACTGAAAAATGACCTTGAAGCTGGCCCTGAGGGACTGGGAGGCAGGTGTAAATAGACTACAGGCCTGGTAGGAAAATTGGACAATGAGCCTGGGTTCACCAGCAAAGAAGACTGAAAGCTATGACTACCCCGGAAACCAAGCAGGAGTAATAGAGAAATACATTGTCAGGCCACTCCTGTGGAGTGGATTTACCCCAACATAAGGGGAGTGTGGGAAGACAGAAAGGGAATCAACCTTGTTGAAGGATAAGGGTACCATCATGAGGCCTGAGGCTGATGAGAAAGCAGAGCTCAAACAGTGTGGTCCAGATGGTTTTCTTCTTTTATATACTAATGTTTTGTTTTGTTTTGCTTTGCTTTTCCCAGAGGGCATGTGTACTCACCAGAGAGAGACAGAGTGGGAGAAAGAAAGCAACCCACTGCCGTGAGATGTGGTCATGCTACTATACATTCTCCTGCATTTCTCCATCTTGTTGGGATTTGAGGCATGCATGCATATCCACCTGTGTGTTTTTCAAGTTGCTAGGGCCAGGATTCAAACCTTGGTCAGCCTCGTGGTTTCCATCTGCCAAGGCACAACATCTAAGCACTGCACCACAGGGCCGGCACCAGATGGATTTTGACCCTTTGTCTCAGGAAGAAAGAGGTGATGGTATCTAACTTCTGGACCAGCAAAGGCAAGGCAAAAAAAAAAAAAAAAAAAAAAAAAAAAAACACAGAATTTGTGGAGGGGAGGGGAGACACAACTTATTGGCCCTTCAGTGGTTATATGTTGGAGAGCTCAGTGAGGTGAGAATCACTATGAGATGTACTTTCACATGAACCTTCACCAATCACATCTGTGAATTGTACCTGAACTTTGAACAAAAGTTCAATTTCCAATGTATTTGCCTGCATTAGACCACAGTTCAGAATACAACATCCTGAAGTTTTGACTTTCAGTCATTTGCTAAGATCAGACATATATCTTTATAAAATTCTATGCAAGGACCTGCAACCATTGAACTATAGTAAAGATGTAAGAGATTTAGTATTTAGCTGTATTGGTAGATAACAAATTGTAGCTTAATGTAAATTAAAAAAAAAAACATGACTTTTCAAAATAGTTATTTCTACTTGTGAGTAGTTCAAAAGAGTCATGCTTAGTTTAAGCAATTCCTTTTCCTCCAAAAGTAGTGGCGGCTCTTATAGCCTGTAGATGAGACAGAGTGAGCCAAAGTGAGACAGTCGTGAGAATACCACATGAGCATAAACTAAACAAAGGAAGCTGGAGATGAATGGATTTCAGAAAAAGAAGTACTATCACTTACAAAATACTGAGATGTTACCTGTCAAAATTTGATCTGAAAGGTTTGGGGCTTCCAGAGAAGTCTGTACACGTAGAAACATGATCTCCAGAGTACAGCAGGATTACAGAGCTTACCCTGGAAGCTGAAACTTACTCCCAGCTTCCGTTTTCTGGGAAATAATTTCACATTATTACTGTTTGTGACTAAAATGTGGTTCTATTGCACAATATCATCATCTAAGCCATCTTCCTCTGTGTCCAGGCAGCTGAATTACATCCGCAATATGCCTCCAGGCATATTACATACAATCAGGAAATCTTCTTCAGTGGCTCATTTTTTTCCAAATATGTAATTTTGGCTGAATGATATTAGGGATTTTAAAAAAAGGATATCATTACATTAACTGAAATTATTACTATTTTAATTTGCCTGCAGAGCCTTTATTTCAAGTATCATTTCTTATAACTTGTAACTCAGTGGGTATCATAATCCTGATAGAATTTTAGCTACTTGATAGCCTGCGACATTTTGGAGGAATCATTCCCAACAGAAAATCCGTTTAATGAGTACTTCTGGTGTTAACTGTGAACAGCTATTTTCCACACTCTCAGGGTACATGACTAAACCAGGGACTTATGCCACCTTTTTTAATGTTAACACCTGGTGTTCTGTTCCTCCCCTCTCCTGACCCTAACAATCATCCTCGAGTAACGCCTAGCCAATTTTTGGAATTGATGGACTACAGAAAAAAATGCAGGAGCTAAGCCAGCTTCCTGAAATAGCAAGTTTCAAGATGAATTTCTGGAACGACTACCTTAAGGTACAATACAATGAACTTTCTCTTATAATTTTCAACCAGCCAAGCCTTTGCCAAGAGGTTATTATTTGTTGGGGAAAGTGAGATCACTGGGAATGCAGAAAGCAAATCACTGATAGCCATGGAAATAGCTAACCACTCACTATATTCTCTCTCAAACTTGAATGTGATGTAAACCTGGGACACAGGGTTCTGTGAAATGGTAAATGTTTATCATATATCCTACCTACAGTAGTCTTGTGGTCAAGGTGGTGTTTGGAATTTCTGCCCTCACAATCAAACACAGGAATAACAAAATATACAATTAGTATCATTATTCGTATCTAGTTAACAAATTAAGTAAGTTACAAATTAAATGATCAATTTAAAAGCATGACCAGCTCAAAAATAAACTAAATGTTTTTACGGACCAGAAGGAGAACTACAAAGCAGAAAGTGTCTCATAAACCAAAGATCCATAGGGCTTTGGACATAAAAGTAGACAGTTGTGGTAAAGGTTTGATTCCTGTGAGGACACTTGAACAGGAACATCCTGTTCAGCCCGGACTCAAAGTTAGGATTTTATTATACAATTAAAGGTTGGGTTAGGCTTTCTAATATATGAGAGGAACCGGAAAAGGCTCTAATTACCATGACCTGACTGTGGTAGCGGGAAAGGAAGTGATGGGAACTGCAGTGGCAGCTCTTGATCCAAGCTTCCTTCTAGCCAGTGACTGTTCCTGGGACAGCTTTAATAGCACTGTGGGACTAGACATTGAATTACAAGGCTAAGACCTGGTGTTCTAGGACCTCAGGGTTATAGACTATTGGCCTACCCCCATAATCTAGAGTAATCTCTCTATTTTAAGGTTAGTTTATTAACAACCTTAATTCTGTCTGCTCCTTAATACCCTCTTTTCATACAATGTGACACATTTATAAGTCCCAAGGATTAGGGTGTGGACATCTTTGTGGAGAAACATTTTTCCTTCCATGTTAGAAGATTAATGTATTCCTGGGACCAGCAGTTAGTGTAATGACTATATTGCTGGACTCCTATGTAGTCGACTGCGGTTCGAGTTCCGGACCCGGTGGCTTAAACTCACACTGGGCCTGTGTGCGTGCGTGCCCAAGATCCCGAGATGAGAATGGAGGAGAAGGGATTGTGGCATGGCCATCCCCCCTAGGGGGTGATTTCTCACTCTTTGTCTCTCTCTGTCTGTCTGGTGAGCATATGCGCCCTGTAGCTAAAAAGCTCTCCCCAAAAAAGAAGAAGAAGAAGAAGAAAAAGAAGAAGAAGAAGAAGAAGATTAATGTATTCCTGACAAATGAAATGATTGGCCAATCTCAAAATTACTTTAAAATAAGTATGCATAAAATCCTTAAAAACATAAAATGAAGCATGTCATGCACAGCTAATTAGTAAAAGAAAACGTATCTACAGATACTAGAATAGATTTAGTAAACTGCACATCTCATCCCTGTTCTAACCTCTTAGTAGCCTGCTTTCCTACACTGAAAAACTAGAAAACTTAAAACCCACATTTTCCAGACTCTCTTGCAGCTTAAGAACTCCCTGGGATTTAGATTTGACTAATCAGATGCACTTTCATGAGGCCTGAATGAGGAACAAAGTTAAGTGAAAAGTCAAGCAATGATGCAGAAGAAATCTATTTTCCTTCGTGGGTTTAGCAGGTGCAGCATGGTCTCAAAGTCAACAGTTCTGACAGCAATCTCTCGTAAGCAGATTGTAGACTAGGTGGTGACCTTCTGGAGCCAATAATTGCCAACAGTGGACTCTTCATCTCTGGAAAACAAAATCAGAGATCTGGAGTGATCTAGGAGATGGCAGTTACCACTACAGCTTCCTTATTCAGTGCCCTTGGAAACCAGGTTCTACCAATTATACTGAGAGTCACTCTTGAGGCCAGTTGAGAGCCTGCTCTTCCAAGCTTCTTAAGGGATATTTAAGTCTAATTCCCAATATAACATTCCTCTCTGCTTAAAATAATAAAAATAACTTCTATTATTTGACAGAACTCCGATCAATATACGTATGTACAACATACATTTCCTAATACCAGAGGCAGAATACTATTCATTGTGCTTTCAACACACGATTTAGGGGTACACAATCATTTTAGTCCTCTGTAATTATAAATCAGGTCCTATGGGGACCAAGAGATGGTGCAGTGGTAAAGAAACTGTACTCACATGAAAAAGACCTAAAGTTCACATTCCATGAACTCCCTGAGTGTGCCAGGCACACGTGTAGTCCCTGATCAGGCTTGCCTGGACCAGGGGTGGATTGTGGCATGATGATCCTGTTTGAAATGCCTATCTCTCTCGTGCTCTTTTTCTCTCTCAGAAGAAATAAGTAAATAAACTTTTAAAAATTAGCTACTATGTACATTTATAAAAGTTGTGCATTATACTTTAAATTATAAAGAGACGAGGGACTTTACAAAGTTAAGTGTCAGAGCCAGCCAGTGTTACAGTGGTTAAGGCACTGGACTTCCACGTGATCAACTGCAGTTCAAGTCCTGAACTCAGTGGCTTGAAACTCACACAGGGCACATGTTGTTCATGTCTGAAATCCTGAGAGGAGAATGGAGGAGGAGGATTGCAGTGTGGCTATCCTCCCAGGAAGTGATTTCTTGTTTTCTGTCTCTCTGTCTCTCCAGAGAGTGAACGTACCTGATAGCAAAACAACTCTAAAAAAAAAAGATTTTTAAAAAAAGTTTCACTGGATGGTGAGAAATAAGCAAAATGACTTTCTAGGAAGCATCGCATTTTCATTTTTTTCTTTTTAATGCCAGAGGATGTATGCGTGAATACAAGAAAGAGAAAAAGAGAGAAAATGTCCTTCCAACAGGACCTGGTAATGCCACAATCCTTTTTCTTCCAATTCTCCATCCCATTTGGATCCTTGGTGCATGTGTATGCAAGCCTATATGCTTTTCAAGCCATCAGAGCCAGGTCTTGAACCCTGATCAGCCATATGGAATCTGGCTTCCTCAGCTTTGTGCCAAACTGCTGCACTACCATTGGTTTCTACTATTTCATTTTACTTAAACAAGTATCTTGCAACTGGGAAAAATAAAAATGGTTCTTAGGCAATAGATAAAAGTCAAAATTGCATTTGAGGAATGGCGCCTAGCCTATAATGTTTGTTTATTTGTTTTTGGGTCCTCCTCTTTAGAAAAACAATGATGGCTCCTTGAATTTGTTGAGTGGAATCAAAATAGTTGAAAGTCTACCCTAGAGAACACTCAGCAGCTGTTGCTATCATTACCATCTTTTTCCCATAGCCAATGAAATTCCAGTTTTAAAGTTTAGATTTACTTTTGTAACTGTCTCCCATACTATTTGAGATCACAAATTGAGATTTATGTCACGTTCTTTTAAAGATCATGACATGAAGCTGTTCAGAGAATAACAGATTCCCATTAACTCTTCTGCCTAGCAATTATTTCTCAAGAACATTACATGCTTGTTTTCTTTAAAATCAATTTTTCAAGAAGAATAATATATGTTTCTACAGAGGATGGTGAGAAATGACAATAGTTAACTTAAAAAAAAAAGAAAGGAAGAAAAATCTGGAGAGCAACAGTTATATAACTGAAAACGTCTTCTTATGTTGCAACCAGGTAGCTCAGTGGCAGGTCAGTTTTCTTTAATAAGATGCAGAGTGTTCCCATCACTAGGTGACATTGTGGCAGCACTGACAGTATTGCGCTATGACAAAGGATGGGTGTAGGATTTACCTTGAAAGGGGACGTTATAAATGTGTGACCCTTCATATGCCATACCTGAGCTTCTATTACCTCCTAAACTATGTGAAAATGATTTTCCATTTTATCCTTTTTTGGGGCTTTCATCTAAAGTACATTCATTAGCTAAAATTTGAGCAAATACTCCTAGAACAGAAATGTTCAGAAACCCTCATCTAGAACAGGATACTGACGAGAAGGGAATCAGAAAGTAAGAAAACAGTAAGCATGTGTAAGCATAAAAAAATCAAAATATAGTCAAGCATCTAATTGGCCAACTACCTTCTACCACCTCAACACTTGAATCTTCCTGGCTACTTGCACAGTATTGTTAAAGAAGAATAAATCATTTGACATGACTAGGTTTTAGGAAAATATGTGAGAGTCATTCAGGCAAAAAATCAGTTTGAAATGGATGAAATTTTCCATCTGAGTGCTTCTTCCAGGAGAGAATGTTTCTAGGAGTGCAGTATTTTTAATCTTGTTTTAAAATAAATACTTTAATGTATAAATCACTCAATTGTAAAGGCACTTCAATTTTATTTTCCTTTAGTTTGGGGCCTTTGGAATTGCTCTGTGCAGTTCCCAGTAAAAGCTCGTAGATAAAAGTTGGATGCTGAAAACCACCATCACAAATGTGCAAGTACAACTATAAATTTATACAACATGCAAGCTGTTTGTAGTTTGCAAAATTTGCTAATAAAATGCAAAAGTAGAGTTTCCATTTAACATTCTCTGGTATTCGCACTGCATGTATATCTTGGGTACAGGCAAAAGAAGGAAAATTCCACGCATGGAGAATCTCTTGTGGTTGTGACAGTTTGTTAATATCTTAATGAGTGAATTATGATAATTATGAAAATCTTAGCTTTACATTATCTGTGGGGTATGTGTGTGTGTGTGTGAGAGAGCCAGCCTTCCCAAGCAAACACAGCATTCTGATTCAGCAGCATTCAATGAGGGAAATTTCTGAGCTAATAATACAAAGTGGATCTTAAACTGCTGCATATTAATCAAATTCATTTAAGTACATTCATTAATTTGTGTGTATAACAGCCAAACTGGGAATGTGGAGTTTGCTGATCTTGCACAAAATACATATATTAATGAATGCTAAAACTTCAACATGAGTAATAGCTTTAAAAATATTTTCATAAAGCAAAATTCTAAGGGGTGATATTGAATAATTATTTTCTTTTTAATATTTCCACTTTCATTTCATTTTGTGTTATTTGGATTTAAGTGCAAAAAAATAAATGTGGTAGGAAAAAAACAATTAAGTACCAGGTAAGCCTGAAAGCTTGTAAAGAGGGAAAAAAAAAGAATATAATGTTGGACAACTTTTCTACCTCTCCTTTAAATCACTTAATTTAAAGATAGATTCAGGGGGGACCAGCAGTTAGTGTAATGTCTATGTCGCTGAACTCCCATGTAGCTGACCACGGTTCGAGTCCCGGACCTGGTTGTTTAAACTCACGCCAGGTGCATGTGTGTGCATGCCCAAGATCCTGAGAGGAGAATGGAGGAGAAGGGATTGTGGTGTGGCCATCCCCCCAGGGGGTGATTTCTCGCTTTCTATATTTCTGTCTCTGTCTTTCTGGCGAGTGCACGTGCCCTACAGTAAAATAAATAAATAAAAAACTCTCAAAAAAAAAAAAAAAAGATAGGTTCAGGGAACCTTAGACATAGTCACATTTCCATGTACAAAGAAATGTGAATTTGAAGTTAAATTAGAAAAGAGCCTTTCACTTCCTAAACAGGACTGGAGACCAAGAGGAGCAGAGTGAAGGAAATTGTAGCATTGGCAGGTGTATCTGTATATTTGAATCTGTATACCCACAAGTCTAAAACTGACAGAAAACGTTTACATTTCCTCCTAAGTCAGAGAGATTTAAGACTTGTGTTAACAATCAGCAATCGCCTGGCCCTGTAGCCTAGCAGTTAAGTGAGCCGGATCCCACATGACCTACTGTGCTGTTTGAATTGTGGCTCTGGCAGCTTTATAAACTGCCAGGCATGTGTGTGTGGCCCCAAATGACAGGATAGAAAAATATGAAGAGATTAAGATATTACCACTCCCCATTGGGGAGTGCTTTTTCTCTCTCCTTCTCTTTCTGATTCTCTGTCCCTCTCTGGCAAGCTCAGCTATCCTCTGACAAAAAAAAAAAAAAAAAAAAAAAAAAAAAAAAAAAAAAAAAAAAAAAATCAAAGAAACAAAACAAACAAACAAACAAAACAAAAAAACCTGACAATGAACAACCACCTCTGTAGCGTGTTACTTTTTACCCTAAATGGCAATTGTTTTGAAGGCGAGGCTCCTTCCCTTGCTCTCTATAGCACTGGACACCATGCCTAGCATGGAGTATGTGATCTGTACACATCACATTTAAAAAAAAAAATGATTGTACAAAACCAAATATGGTGAGAGTTATAAGAGAGGTGTAAACATATTATCTGCAACTTCAGATGAGTCCAGGGAAGCATCAGGAAGGCTTCAGGTCAGAAGCTGGGTGCAGAACTGGGAGCTTCTTGAGGGCAGGCTCCTTTACTTTCTTCTTCCTCCCCTGCTGCAGCTCTGCGCTGTTGTGTCCAACAGGTGCTCAGTGCAGGACGTTCTAGGTGAGGGAAGTAGATTAAAAGGAAGAAGAAAGGTGGGAATTTATAGGTCTTACTGGGTAAGCCAAAACATTTGGTGTAGAACAGCATGTCCCGAGGGACTGAGTGTGTTCCATAGAAACTTAGTCCTGTGCTATTGGGTGGTGGGTAAGGAAAGACTACAGTGACATTGTAGTTTGGCTTTAGATACCACTGGGCAGGATTAAGAAATATTTACCCTTTACCTAAACTCAATTTCAGACTACGTGGGCTCATTTGGAGTATCTGAACACACTTTCTATTGTCATGGACTGTATGAAATACAGGCAGGCTCCATAGTGCAGCAGAAATACTGTACAGAGGAAGCTGGATCTCACTTGGCCCACTAGGATTTGAGTCCTGACCCCAAAAACTTGAAACACGCAATGATCAAACACGCATGCCCAGGATCCTAACAGGATGGAGGAATGAAGAGAAAGGGATTGTGATATGATCAGGTCCCCTAGAGGTGCTCTCTCTCTCTCTCTCTCTTTCTCTCTGTCATGCACATACATGTACTCTTTAGCATTTAAAAAAAGAAGAGGACCAGCAGATGTCTTAATGGTTATGTCGCTGGACTACCATGTAGTTGACTGCAGTCTGAGTCCTGGACCTGGTAGCTTAAAACTTACATCAGGTGTGTGTGTCTGCATGCCCAAGATCCCAAGAAGAGAATGGAGAAGGGATTGTGGCATGGCCATCCCCCCTGGGGAGTGATTTTTTCCCTCTCTGTCTCTCTGTCTCTCCAGCGACCATAAACACCTGATAGCAAAAATCTCTCTAAAAAGCATAAGTAAAAATAAGTAAAAATTAAAAAGAAGAAAAAAAGGAAAGAAATAATGAAAAAAAAAAAAAAAAACGAGTTAGAAGGTTTGGGTTCTAGTGCTAGATCCAATCACTCAATAGTTTTGTGGGGTTGTGGAAAAATTTATTAATCTAAGTGCCCGTTTTCTCATCTACAAAGTGGAGTGACACTGAACAATGTTGAAAGAATGAATTCTACAACATACATGGAACACAGGGCGTTATGTGCACCAATTGTTCTGTTCTGTTATGTTCTCCAAACTGTTCTGTGCTCTAGAAATTCTAGGGTCTACATGAAAGGGCTTGAGGGCCAAGAGTGAACTGAGAAGATTGCCTCTAACTCCTACACCCCCATCTCTGGTCCCTTCAAAAACTTTGATCAGAGCAGAGCCATCTTGGTCTATTTTGCAAATAGGAATTACAAGTAAGAATTGCTTTGAAAGATTTCACTGACAGTAAAAAGAGGAAGAGGGATGAAAACTATTGATACAATGATTAATTCAAATAACTAACTCATAATTAAAAACGATTATTTCAGACTTGTGTGTATAACAAGATTTGTATTTGTAAGGAACAAATAATCTATAGATTTGTGTGTTTGTACATGTCTTGTACAAATGCTAAAGTTGGCCTCTGTCGCTTCTGAACTCTTTTACTGTTCACAACATCACCATGAGAACCTATGTTTTGATTCTCAAATAAATGATGACTTGGTTTTTTTAGTCTTCAGAAATAAACATATCAAGTGATGCCGTTCATTAAATTGCATGGTATGAAACAATATCGTACATGACACATATACATGACCAACACAACCAAACATTAAGCTACACAACATGAGTTCTCTTAATTATTAGCTGTCATATTGAGATTAAATTGGGCATTAAATTAAGTTTAAAGAGAGATTAAATGGTGACACGAAGTGCAGTAAAGACACAATAGGCATGGAAAATAAAAGGCAATTATTCAGAATAAAATCACAGTATTAAGGACCCGAATACTTGT
This sequence comes from Tupaia tana, assembly GCA_026018925.1. Classification (NCBI taxonomy): domain Eukaryota; kingdom Metazoa; phylum Chordata; class Mammalia; order Scandentia; family Tupaiidae; genus Tupaia; species Tupaia tana. The sequence continues at coordinate 36,650,509 of JAKSZU010000010.1, read as the reverse complement.
CTGCTTTCAAATTTAAATTTAGGTTTATTTCGGTCTAAAAATAGGGATGCAAAGAAGAAGTTCATTATTTTAGTCCCTTAATTTTGGAAATATTGGGTATTGCATGCTATCATTCATCACCTATGGTTAAAGTTTGCTCCTACATCATTGGTGAATTTTTAATTCATATATTAGGAAGCTTTCATCAACATATTATATTCTTTTTTTTTTTTTTTTTTTTTTTTTTTTTTTTTTTTGCCAGAGGATGCATGTAGTCACCAGACAGAGACACAGAGAGGGAAGGAAAGCGAGGAAGCATCTCTCACAGGGAATGTTCACACCACGATCCCTTGACCTCCATCTTTCTCCTCTTTTGGTATTTTGGGCAGGTACACACATACACCTAAAGTGTTTTTGTTTTTGTTTTGTTTTGTTTTGTTTTTGCTGTGAGAGATTTTTTGCTATAGGGCATGTGTGCTTGCTAGAGATACAGAGAGAGACAGAGTACCAAATCCAGACTTCCACTGGACTTGGTACTCCACTGTGGTTCGAGTCCCAAATCCGGTGGCTTAAACTCAGGCCAGGAGAATGTCTGTGAATGCCCAAGATCCTGAGAGGAGAACGGAGGAGAAGGGATTGCGGCACGGCCATTCCCCCTTGGGGGGTGATTTCTCGCTTTCTGTCTCTATGTCTCTCTCTGTCTTTCTGGCGAGCACATACGCCCTATAGCAAAAACTTCTCAAAAAAAAAAAAAACAAAAACGCAAAAGAATATGTAATCTTTGCAAATTTAATTTTCATCAGGAATGTCCTGTAAAAATATAAAACGAAACAAAATAAAAAACTGACTTTACTCAAGGTGTGTAATATTTTACAAGATGTAAAATATTTTCTTTCAGAAATGAAAACATAAATTCACTACTTATTTCCATAATTAGTGCTGAAACTATTGTGATAAGTTTGTAGCTTTAATGCATGCAAGATGAAATTCTATATCCCAATGGAAGTGCTATATTTTTACCCAAAACATTTTCTCTTTTTATGCCATTCGAGGACATAGTTCAAGTTCATGATCGTATTTATTAGGTCTGGCGTGGATTTCGAAAATTCATTAACAGGAGCAAATCCTGTTTTGTGTTGATTTCCGCACAGAAATCTTTCTAGCCTTTTAGATGGTGCCTGGCGACCTCATTCATATGAACACATTAGCCAGAACAAAACTCAACAGGCCATGGATGAATCCAGTGAAAAGAAAGACCTACTGGGTTTGGGAATATGTGGTGCCTGGACTGGTCTGGGTGTGAAACCGAAGTCAGCCATTGTACACAGGAAGCTGAATGTAAGACCTTCCACAAACACTTTCACAAACAGGAGCCTGTTTACAAAGTGTGCTCCCACAGCCAGCAGTCTCTGCCAGTGCTTGTCTGTCAAACGTCCAAGCTCGGAGGTGCCACAGCAGCTTCAGTTATCCATGTTTCCCAGGCCACACAGCCACAATGACAGTCACAAAACAGATTTCTCTCATCCCCCCTCCCGCTGAGTCAGAAAAACCTTGTGATCTTGGCCCTGTCCCTCCCCTTCCTTTCCAGCTGCTGGAGACCAGGTCCCCTGCTGCTCTGGGACTCTGCTCCACTCCAAGTCTCACAAGTGAGCACCTCTGAGGTCAAGGTGACCAAACCCTGAGCTCATCTTACCCACACCAAAGTGGTACAGGTCTGGGCTGGGGCAGAATGTGAGTGACACTCCTGCCGAACTGCAAGTCCTCTTCCTTCACATGGAGCAGAATCCTATGAATGAATGCAGGGAGGGGAGGGGTTGAAGAAAGCAGAAGAGCAAGAAGAGCAGAGGTGGGCCAGCAGAGGAGTTGGCAGGCCAAGGGCTCACCTATGAAGCAAAGCAGAAGTTTATAGTTGATCTATTCCCTTAGGCAGTTTGTCTTACCCAAATGAGTATCTCAAAGTAGTCCTCCAACCCCACAATTGATAGGTGTTTGTGGTAAATAAAACACTCTCTGAACCACTTTAAAACTCCAAAGGCTTCCATAATTCCCTCAGGTCTCTTACAGATTGGCACCTTGGAAAGCTGGCAGCTCAGGTAGTCAGGCTTTAAAGAACCTTATCCCTCACCCACCATAAGAAGGTACCTTTCCCCCCTTCTAATAAGCCCATCATACTCCAAGTCCCAGGATCCCTTCTGCGAACTGTCTAGCTCCTGTGGGGGAACAGGGTCCAGACCCCCAGGCCGACCTTTCCGTTATAAAGGATTCCTGGATCAGGAATGGAAACTTCAGCCAGTTCCTCTAGTAGGCGCACAGCTTGGCTGTTTGTGGTGACGGCTGCACATTGGTGGCGGGGGACCCCCATGCAATGGCTGCTGGATAATGACAGTGGGCAATCGCCTCGTAATAATGGTGCCAGGTAATGGCAGCTGAGCCATGGCTGCTGGCCAATGGCCTATCTCCTGGCATAGGCCCAGCTGGGGTCAGCGGCAAGATGGCCAGTGGGGCCTATTTCTTCATGGGGCACATCTTGGCGAGTGCCCATCGTCTGCACAGCTGCTCTCTAAACACATTGACATACTTGGATCTGTGAAGGAAACATGGCCATTTTCTAGGCAGCTAACCACCTTCCTCTTTTCCTGGCATTTGCATCCCCACCTTCCAGGTGTTGTTTCACTGTGAGCTAATCATCATTTCTGGGCCACCTCCACTAGAATTTTAACTGAATCATTTAAACGTTTATTTACTTATTTTATATTTCAATGCAATTAAGTCCTTATTAACAACTTTAAAGTGATGTATGTAAATGTTATCAGCTAATCTTTCTGTAGACTTTGTCTTGCTCGGTAAACTGTCAAATGAGAAATGAAAAAATATGAATATCTTGTCAGCATAAAATAGATTTTTATATGAATTTTCTCTCTGATTAGTCTTGTTTTTAAGAGGATAAAAGATTGTTATGGGTTTTTTAATATATTAAATATTAATATCTAGGATAAGGTAAATACATAAAATTTAGAAATAGCTGTCCAGAGATAAAATTATTTGCTGGAGATTTTATAGCAAGGAATGGCCAAGACTAAAATAATATCCTGAATATTATATTTGTTTTCCCATTCGGTGCCCTCATTTCCCCTCCTGGTATCTGTCAGAATTTGTATATATCAGCTGCAAGTTCAAGCATTATTTTTTAAATCAAAAAAGTGAAAACTTTCAGGGAAAGCTCTAAGGCTATGCCTGGGTTAGCCTGGATGACTAGATTAGAATCAGTGGCAATATCTCTCTGAGCAAAATCTTCCAATTTTATTCTTGTCACTCCCTGGGGAGCAATTGCAAATGTGGGTGCATTACACTCTCTGGCTTCCTTTGATCTCTTTATTCAGAACTCTTGTTTACTGTATTAAAACAATTCGCTTCATTCATCAGCTAGTCTTTGTTCCTCAGATAGATTCTTTTCTTTTTCTTTTTTTTGGTCAAGTGCTCAAGGGGGTTATACTTGGCCTTGTTTATACGTCCTCTGATTAAATTTTACTTTCCCCATCTTTTGGAAGAGTCGTGGTGTGGAGATTTCCTAAATCAAGGCATGTGTTGATTTTTTTTTTGTTTCTCTTCCATCTCTCTGGATGCTGAGAGGTCAAATTTCCTTGCTATAATTCTTGTTACCAAAAATGCAAAGATTATCTCTTTGGAAATGTTTGGAGAACTTGGGCATTTCCCTTTGTAATGATGGGGTCAAGATGTTTGGATTTGTGACAATTCCTGTCTGTCTTGCTTCAATTCTCTCCGGAATAGGGAAGATTGCTTTTTCCTTCTTTTCCTTGCTATGCTGTTATTTGTCAGTAGGCCGAAGCTAGAAGGTGGTGCTGTTTAGCATGTAAATAAACCAACACTTTTTCCAGTAAATAGCTCCGTCTAGCATTATATGCCAGGAACTCTCATCTACACAATGATGAATTCAATTCTTGCATTATGCTTTCCTTTCCTGTCCTTTCACAGAGAGAAGGTGATCACACTGTAATTATATAAGTCCTTTTTACTTTATTATTTCTTTTTCTGATCGTGCTTCTAATTTTTCTAGTCTCCTCATAGATAGCATTCCCCATTGCTAAGATAAAATTCCTAAGGCAGCCTTTGTGAATTAATTTACTTCCTATAGTCCGATGTTTTATAGATGATGTAAATGAAGGATGTGGCTTGCATATCTATTTAAAGAGACGTGCTTATACTTCACTGTTCTGGCCAGATGAGTGGGCACATGCTTTTGCATTTTTATTTGAACCCCACTGAAGTTGGTCATTATATTTTGAATGCCACAGCACGTCTATACCATTATTTAAAGGATCTTGTTCATTCATCCATATAATGATTGGCATTGGCTATAACTTGATGCAATGTTACACTATTTTAATTCTTTCTCAGGCAATGTTATCTTTGATCACTTCCTATTCACTGGGAAAAAAACCCACACAATTGCAATCCCACATTATGTTTCCGCGATGATGCCAAGCACTCCCTGGAATATAGCTATTCAAGACAATTTCTCCACCCTCAGGCTGCTCATTAAAGGGATGGCAGTTTCTAACTTTAATGAATAAGGTAGAGTAAAAATTCCACTCTTCTTTCAAAGACTCGGTGTTTTTTTTTTAAAAAGTGTTTTCTATTGCCTATTTCTTTGTTTAATTGGAAGTGGTGTATACTCCTACATAACCATGACCACAGCTCAGTATGCAAAGTATCTCCTTGTCACATTCTCTTCTTTGTGGTTCAAGTGTATATTTTATCAAAGAATTTCAGAGAAAGCTTTGTATCTCAAGAACATACACCATTGGCTGCGCGTAATGCATTTAGATTACCATCTTGTCTGTGGGTAGAGTGGCTCCTATACTTTCTGGTTTTTCTCCCTTCTTCCCAAATACTGATTTAATATGTTCTTTTAATTCAGGGGCATTTGTGGCAGCCTCCAAATCTCATTGAAAATTTTAGCAAGAAAGAGACAAGAAATGCTTTCTTAAGAATGACAGGGACCAGTGTTTAAGAAATGCTGCTTTCTTTTCAAAATCTAGTAGCCTAAAACCCAACCAAATTTGTGACTGTTTTTCTATGTTTAAAAAGGTTCCGATTATCTTTCTTCTTTTTTAATCAATCAACTGAAGTCTGAACTTTTCTGTCTATCTCCTAGTGAGTCACAACCATAAAGCAACAGTCGGACGGAGTACAGGAGGTGTTTTAAGATGTTAAGCTGAATTATACCCAGAGGTGCCGCACTGACGTGGCAGTAGACGGGTCTGCATCATGCAAGTGGCTGAGGTCTTCTTTCCTTAGCTCCCATCATCATTAAGGCTGGAAACTGAGAGCTGAGCACCAGCAGAGTCACAATTGTGGAGCAGTCTGATGAGAGGCAGGGCCAGTGGTATTAGGATGTGCATTCAAACCTCGAAGGCGTTAAAGGTGTGAACGAGCTCCAAACAAATCCTCGCTCTCTTTATTGTGTAACACCTGGTCTGAGTATGACAGTGTTCATGTATGTTGGCGGACCTGGGATAAATATATGCAATATTCTGTTCTCTGCTAGAGCTTTCAAGCTGGGGAGATTCATGTTACTTGAAATGAGAAAAAAACAAACAAACAAACAAACAAACAAAAACAATAGAAAATAGTTCAAACTAAATGCTAACTTGTGCTCAGTAAGCAGAAAACATAATAAAGGTACTTCTAACAAGTTTTTGAAAATACAGAATTAAAGGACAAGCTTATTTTGGTACAAAACCTTTTGAAATTCATGCCTAGTTTTTTTTTTGAAATATGCATTTTCCATGAACTTTTCAAAGACTATGTGTAGTTATCCAGAAAGAAAAAAGGCGTGTTTATTTGAAATTCAAATTTAACTGGGCATCCTGGCAACCTCTCCCCTGTGAAGGAGCACTGTGGGCCTGGCTGAGCTGCAGTCCCACTTCTGCCTTCTGGCTAACACACTCCACAAGGAGCAAAGCAACAACTTACGTGTGCACGCTGCCTTGACCGTGTACAAACAGTCTCCTGCGCATCGTTAAACTTAATTCTCACTGCAACCTTTCGAGAGGAATGTCATTAATCCCAGTTTTCAGATGAAGAAAATGGGGCTCAAAAAACGTTAGCTGCATTTCTGACTGAATCATCGAGGGTGATAACCCAATCCAAATTTCACGATCCCTAGTCCAGTGCTTTTTCACTGCCCCACAGTTGTCCATATTGTCCCACAGCTGGTGGGCTTTCTTCACTTCACAAAAAGCTTCCATTCGTTCAGTTTTTCTGCCAAGTTTCCTACTGGAGTGGCAACTTCCTGTCCAAAGCTATTTATTCACCACTCATTGTCCCTGGCTAATGCCACCATCAGCCTGTGAGGAGAGTGCAGGACTAGGGACAAAGTTGTGGGGGAGGTTGCGATGGTTTTCCCTGGGGCTTTTCTCCTAATCCCATGTTGGAAATTCTCTATGAACAAACTAACACCCTGGCTGAAAATTGACATTGCCTGTAACACTGAACTCATTCAGCTGGCTTAGCAATTAAGTTGATCGCCTTCTCTTGGGTATGACAGTGTTCATGCATGCTGGATGGAGAATATGGAATAAATATATGGAATAATCTGTACTCCCCTGGCGTACTAGAAATTTTGTTTATTCTTCCTAGAAATGTTCATTTCTGCAACAACAATAAGAAATACGGAAATAAGGAAAGGACTAACAATAAAGAATATGGAAATAAGAAAATGATCTTCAGAATTTTAAAGTTATTACTGCATTGTGACTGATATATTCTTTTCTTTTCTTTCTTTTTTTTTCTTTTTTCTTTTTTTTTTTTTTTTTGAGAGGTTTTTGCTATAGGGCACATGCACTCGCCAGAAAGACAGAGAGAGACAGAGAGACAGAAAGCAAGAAATTATCCCCCGGGGGGATGGCCACGCCGCAATCCCTTCTCCTCCATTCTCCTCTCGGGATCTTGGGCACGCATGCACATGCGCCAAGCGTGAGTTTAAGCCACCGGGTCCAGGACTCGAACTGCGGTCGACTACGTGGGAGTCCAGCAACATAGCCATTACGCTAACTGCTGGTCCCACTGATATATTCTTGATGTCGTAATGCAAACAGTAAAAACATCTGAACTGTATATAAGTGTGAGAAATAGAATGGAGATATTTTCCATAATTCCACTTCTTGTAAATCATCTTCATAACAGATTGATATATATATTCTTTCAAGATTCCTTTCTATATTTATACAAATATAAATATTCTAATTATTTTTCAAAAATGTGATTGTGTTGCTATGCAACTTTTCCCACATAGATGAGTATCTTAAACACTATGTCATTACACATAGATTTACTTTTTAATTTAAAAAAACAGTTATTTACTTATTTTAGAGTCTTGCTATGTCAGTCCTTCTGCCTCAGCTTCCTGAATGGCCATCATGCTCAGCCTTTAGGGTGGGCCAGGAATAGAAGCCAGGCTTCCCATGTGGCCTTGGCCTGTCCAGTAGTGTCTCCTGCACGTCCTGCCATGGCTGAGTCAACTTTTTAATTTTTAATGGTTGCAGAATATTCTACTATCTAGCTATACCACATTTTATCTAACAAATATCCTAACTAACGGACTTTTGGGCTTTTCCAGATTTTTCTTGTTATAATAATACTTCAGGGGGCCAGCAGGTGATATGGTGATTAAGGGCATTGGACTCCCACATGGCCAACCACAGTTTGAGTCCTGGACCTGGCAGCTTGCCTTCTCTCTCTTTCTCTCTCTTGCTCTTGCTCTCACTCTGTTCCTCTCTGGTCAAATTAAAATAAATGTATACATAAATAAAGTTAAATAAACTAATTGTTTTAAAAAAAGAATTATTAAAAAAATACTGCAATTTTTATGTTTTTGGAAGTGAACTATCTAGGCCAGAGTATACACATTTTATATGTGAAGAGGAATTGCTAGGTGGTATGCCATGAGGAATTTTCCTGTTTCACCTTTCATTATTCCTTTTCAAGTTTGTCTGGGGGTTTTCTTTTTCTTTCTTTCTTTTTCTTTATTTTTTTTTTTTGAGAGGTTTTTGCTATAGGGCGCGTGCGTTTGCCAGAGAGACAGAGAGAGACATAGAGACAGAAAGCGAGAAATCACCCCCCAAGGGGGACGGCCACGCTACAATCCCCTCTCCTCTGTTCTCCTCTCAGGATCTTGGGCATGCACGCACACGCGCCTGGCGTGAGTTTTAAGCCATCAGATCCAGGACACAAACCACAGTCGACTACATGGGAGTCCAGCGACATAGCCATTACGCTAACTGCTGGTCCCCTTTTTATTTCTTTTGAAGGATATGAATTGTATCTTATTTATGTGGCAAAATATTTTCCCTGACTTATCTTTTATCTTTTCACTTTATATTTTATTATGCAAAAGTATTTAACTTTTAGGGAGCCTGATCATCCAGTTTTGTGTGGATTCTAGTTTTATCATCATATTGGAAAAGGCTTCTCCATGCCAAGATTATATAAGTCACTCATATCTTCTAGTGCTCTCATGGTTTTAGATATTTTTTTTCAAAGATTTATTTATTTAGAGACCAGCAGGTGGTGTAGTGGTTAAGATGCTGGACTCCCACATGGCTGACTGTGGCTAAAGTCCCAGATCCAGCGTTTTGGCAGCTTGAACCACTCATCAGGCATGTGTGCTCATGTGCCCAAAATCCTGAGAGGAGAATGGAAGAGAAGGGATTATGCTGTGACCACTCTCTCCCAGGGGGTGATTTCTCACTTTCTCTCTGACCTCCAGTGAGCACATGTACCCTACAGCAAAAATCTTTCTTAAAAAGATTTTTAAATTTTTTAAATTTATTGTTATTATTTTAATTTTTTTTTTTTGGAGAGATTTTTGCTACAGAGCGCATGCGTGTGCCAGAAAGACAGAGAGAGACAGTAAGTGAGAAATCATCCCCCAGGGGATGGCCATGCCGCAATCCCTTCTCCTCCATTCTCCTCTCGGGGTCTTGGGCACGCACACACATCCGGCGTGAGTTTAAGCCGCCGGATCTGGAACTAGAACTGCGGTCAATTACATGGGAGTCCAGCGACATAGCCATTATGCTAACTGCTGGTCCCATTATTTTAAAATTTTTCTATAGGGTACATGTGCTTACCAAAGAGAAAGAAAGAAGGTGAGAAAGCAATCCACCAGGTCCTGGATTCAAACCACAGTCAGCCATGTAGGAGTCCAACACCTTAGCCCCTACACCACCCATGGATTTATATTTTTCCATTTAAATCTTCAAAGCATCTACAATCTATTTCAATGTAAACAGTGTGGTAGAGATCTGATAGTATGCATTACAAATGGCTGACCACTTGAGTTATCCATCATTTCCTCCACTGATGTGATATTTCATTTTTATCATACGCCAAATTTTTATATATACTCAAGTCTTTCTGAACAGGGTATTCCGATCTATTAACATTTCTCCCTATTCCCAAGTTGATATGGTACTTTTCTAAATGATGAGAATTCTCTGGCATTTTCATATCAGTTTGGGAAAGTTTTGTGCTCCCTACGCTCTTGATTCATCATTTATGCTCATTTTCAAGGATGACTCTTTTCCACTATTATGTCATCACATCAAAAAATTTTCATTAGAATTTTGGATTAGATTAAATGCATGTGTCTTATTTTAACTGTAAAAGAATAAATAAATAACAGAAGATAGTTGAATAGAAATGTTCTTTTCACCACCCAAGCATGGTCCTGGTCTCAATCTTCTCACCCCTGTTAACAGGTTGGTGTATGTCCTTCCAAGGCTGATCTATATATTTACAGACTTAAAAACACGGATATGTATAGATGTACAACAGGAATGGACTTATTCCACAGCTGGGCTGACAGCCAGGGAAGCTGTTAAATACCAAACTTGTTCCATACTAGTTCATAACAGTGGCTGCCCCCAGGCCTCCCTGGTAACCCACTCCGGGCTATCCTAGCTCAGCCCCAGTGTAACGTTTTTTATTGCATTGGATTTTGTATGTGTGTTCACAAATGATATTGGCTTATATTGTAGGCATGCTATTTTTTTTTTTGTCCTATTTTGGTGTCAGTACTATATTAGCTTTATAGAATGAGTTGGATAACTATTTATTTATTTATTTTTTAATTCTCTGGAAAAAGGCTGTGACAAGAGTCATTGTTTCTGGCAATGGTAGTTATGTATTAATAAGGTGGGCCTACTGCCTTTTGTGAGGGAAGGCAGCAGGTTACAATTTTGACTACCTGATATGCTTATCCGAGTTTATGTTCTATTCAGGTTTTCACTCCTTTGTTAAGAAAATGAAGATAATTGTTCTTTTCTTAGAAAGTTATTTACTTGCTAATAATATGAGCTCTGGAGAAAGTCCATATTCGGCCAACATCACTTACCATTGTTTTCTTTTTAATTGACTTTATTTTTATTACAGTTTAGATTTACAGAAAAAAAAAAAATTGAGAGTCCCCAAATACCCTGCACCCAGTTTCCTTTATTATATTTTTTAATTTGCTATAGGGAGCATTCCCTGCCAGAGAGAGAAAGAGAGAGGGAAAGTGAGAAAGCATTTTCTCACTTTCACATCAAAACCCCTTCTCCTCTGTTTCTACCTCTCAGGATTTGGGGCACACGTGCCCATGTGCCCTGCACATTTTTCCAGCCACTGGGTCTGAGACTTGAACCAGGCAGTCCGCCATGTGGAATTCAGCTAACTCAACTACCAAGTCACCAGCTGACTGTCCTTTACTAACATCTTCTATTACTGTGATACGTTTGTTGTAATTAATGAACCAATATTGATACTCTATTATTGACTTAAAAATTATAGTTTATTTAGGCTACTTTTTACTTCCTGTCCTTTTTCAAACATCGTAATTTCTGATTCATATGTATTTGTCGTATGTCTTTGTGGGGTATGACATGGTTTTTGTTAGCAGGTAGGCAAAGTGTCATGATCAAATCAAGGACATGAGCATATTCACCATCGTCAGCATTTTACACTACTTTATATCTTGCACATTTGTAATTCACTCTACTGGTTTTTTAAGTATAGATGAAATTGTTACCAACGTTGTTTCCTCACTGCAACGCATTGTTCCATGACCTATTCCACTTGTTCACAGGCAATGCTTGTCTTTTAGCCAACTTCTTACCCAACTCCTGATCCAGCTTCTAGTATCTATCATCACTCTCTCTACCTTTATGCTTTCTATTCCTTTGATAAAAATATGGACCATTTCAGGAATTTGAGTGTCATCTTTGAGCAGGAGCCATGCTACTTTTCTCTGTATTATTCTACTTTTAGTCTATGTGCCACAAAAGTGAGCCCTCTTCATGCCTTTTTCTTTTCCAAGATCCCATCCTGGAGCTCATATTACACTTAGCTATCATGTCTCCATAGGCTCCCCTGAGCTGTGAGTTTCTCAGACTTACGTTGCTTTTGATGCTTTTGAGATTTACCTATTTAGTTCTTCTTAAGACTGGGTAAAGGGCCTTTTCACCACATCATCTCAAGAGTACACATGTTCATATCATGTGTGGTTGTGGATGTTGGCTGCCTTGATCGGGTGGTTCCCCCTTTCCATACCACACCCTTTGAAAGGAAGTCACTCTCCTTAGTTGACACCCAAAAAGTAGGAAGTTATGCTTCCTCTCTGTCTTACTTTGTTTTCTCCTCTATAACAGAACACCACAGACTGGATAATTTGTAAATAACAGAGATTTATTTGGCTCATGGTTTTGGAGGCTGGGAAGTCCAAGAGCACAGTTCCAGGTGAAGGCCTTCAAGCATCATCCCATGGCAGGAAGTAACACATGGAGGCAAGTGAACACATGAGACAAAGAGACAAAACCTGTCCAAACTCATCTTTTATTAAAAAAAAAAAAAAAAAAAAAAAAAAAAGAGGAACCTTAGAGAAATATAAAGGAAAAGCTGGCAACAATAAGAACAAATGGAAAAACCTATATGCATCCCACACCCAGCTTCCACCACCCCTCTCTGCCATCCGCTCTCCTCACTTACAGTCTCTAGCATTTACATCCATCCTCTCTACCAACACATTTCCAAGTCTCTATTCTTTTAGGCTGTGTTGTTTAGGGACATCACAGTTATTCCTTCTTGGCACATTGTCAGGATGAAGTGTTCCTTTTTGTTTCTGTATTGCTATACCAGCTTTCTTTCAAAATAGTGTTTGGTATACCTTTTTCATTTTTTTTTATTCTTTATTATTTATATATTTTGCATTATTTTGTCTTGTTGCTCCAGAAATGTCATTGAAAATCATGAATCAGTGAATCAGTTTGCAAACTCATTCAGCATTTTTTTTTTAGGAAAGATATTTGCTATGGGGTGTGTATGCTCACTAGAGAGAAAAAGAGACAGAAAGCAAGAAATCACTCCCCGGGGTGATGAGTATGCCGCAGTCCCTTCTCCTCTGTTCTCTTGGGATTTTGGGCACGTGCACACACATGCCTGGCATGAGTTTTAAGTCATCAGATCTGGAACTCAAACCATGGTCAACTACGTGGGAGTCCAGTGATGTAACCATTATACCATCTGCTGGTCCCAGCATTTTTAAATACTAATAAATAAATTTTAAAAATAAATAAAACCAGGAACTCACTCCCACAGCAGCAGTTTAATCCACTCGTGAGGGTGAAACTTTCATATCCAAATCAATTTTTAAAGGTCCCACCTCTTAATAAAGTTGCAATGGGCCCATTCTCTGTGGCACAATTAGTAGTAAACACAATGTGAAACTAGAAGCCACATGCTGACCATGGTTCAAGTCCCTGGTTTGGTCTGTCTGAAAACACACCTTACACACAGACATATTCCCAGGGTCCTGGCAGGCTAGAGGATAAGAGGAAGAGCATTGCAGTGTGACCAATACTGCAGTACCTCTGGAGGGTATCCCTCTCTCTCATTTCCCCCCCCCCCTCATTCATGTACACACACTTTATCACAAATTTTTAAAAAATGTAAAAGCGGGGCCAATGGTGGTATAATGATTACAGTGCTGAACTCCACATGGCCAACTGCAGTTCCAGTCTTGGACCCAACGCCTTGAAACTCATACCAGGCACGTGTCCATGTGTGCCCAAAATCCCAGGAGGAGACTGGAAGAGAAGGGCCTGTGGCATGGTCATCCAATCTGGAGAGTGATTTCTCACTTTCTCTCTGTCTCTCTTCTCTCTGTCGAGCACACGTCCTATGGCAAAACCTTTTTTAAAAATGTAAAAGAGAATTGGTTATTCTGGGCAGGTTCCTGGTACACACAACACTCAACTGAAGCTAGATCCCACATGGTGACCATGGTTCGAATTCATGGCCCGTGCATCCTGAAACAGGCTGGTGTGCACGTGAGTGCCCAGGATTTGATGGGCTAGAGAACTGGAGGAAGGGGAGCTTGACATGACCAGCGCCTACAGAGAGAGCTCCTCCCTCTCCTTCTCTCTGTCCCCCTCCTTATGTGTATGCAGACATGCTCTATCACAAATAAAGAAAATAAAAGGGCTTTTAAAAATATGGTTATGGGATGGCCCCATAACCTAGTAGTTAGGAGAGCTAGATCCCACATGGCTGACCACAGTTCGAATCTCAGGCATGGCAACTTGAAAACCATGCTGGGTGTGTGTGCATGCCCCAAAATCACAATGGGATAGAAAAATGGATTGTGGGATAACCACACTCCATTAAGGTGGAGCTTTCTTCCTCTCTCTCTCTCTCTCTCTCTCTCTTTGTGTCTCTCACTCTCTGGCAAGCACACATGCCCTTTGGCACTTACAAAAATACTGTTACAATGGCAATTAAATTTCAACATGAGTTTTGGAGGGACAAATTATAGCACCCTCATTGAGGGCAGGATATTTAGATAAATTATTAAGAACTCTTCTGCACGGAGATCCGTCCAGTCTTTTCCTCTTATTAACCTGCTCACTTATTTACTTACATCAGTTTGGGCTCATGGTTATTCACTATGTACTTTGGGATATAATTCAATACTACTTTATTTTTGTTGTTCAGCTAGCTCTGTCTTCAGCCTTTTGGAGTTTTTCACTTGACTCCTTTTTCCCTTTGACATACCCCTATCATTCATTATAGGATTTTTTAATTTGCTTGTTTTCAAGAACTGGTTTACTTTCTGGTCTTACAAGAAGCTCCAGAATTATCTTATGTATTTCCTGCCCAATTTCTAGAATTAGCCATTTCTCCAAGGAACCTTGACATCTGTTTGTTTTGTTGTGTTGTGTTTTTATTGCCATGGGGTGTGTGAGATCACCAAATAGAGAAAGAAAGAGAGCGAATGAGGAAGAGGGAGAAAACACCCTCCCATGGGGCATGGTGATACCATAATCCTTTCTCTTCCTTTTCTCCCTCTTATTGGGATTTGGGGCATGATGCTCATGTGCCTGATGTTTGTTTGTTTGTTTTTCAAAGTACTGGGGGGTGGAGTTCAACCATGGTCCATCATGTGGGATCTGGTTTCCTTAATTACTAGGCCACAAACTGGCCTTTGGTTCTTTTGATTGGAGAATGATATTAGAAAACAAGGTCAGGGCTCTTGGCATGTTTGTTGTTATTGGAGTATTGTCCCTTCTCGAATTCTCTTTTAATACAATTGTCTTCCTTTGGTTATGTCGACTATGTTATTTTCATAGCTGGAATTGTCCACCAATTCGGGGGACTCTTCTAAGAAATAGCCAAAAGAGGGATCCTTTCTGCCACCCCTGAGGTGTCTTCCAGTCTCTGCAACAGGGCACAGAACTTCAGCTTTTTAGATTCTGAGCTAGCGTTGAACACACAGCTCCACTCCCTCTGGTGTTTAATTATGGTTGACTAGGGTTAAAGACATCTTTTGTGACCCTAAGGAGTCTAAATTTAAGGGGAAAAAAAATCAGCTGCTTGTGTTGCCACCAGGGTAAATAACTTTATCGAGGTGACAGTGAATGAAGAGAGAGTTTCTAAGCAAAGTTAAGTTCACCCACAAGGGCAGTGACAACTGTCCCAATCTATCTCTGCCGGCAGCTGGTAATTTTTTTAACATAATTTATAAGATTTACTAAAATTCATCTTAGAAGAGAGGAAGTGTATAACTTCTCTTTTTTACATTTTTCCGTGCCGTTGAGTATGTCTCATCTTTTATTTCTAATACTTTTTAAGTTTGTTTTCTCCATTTTTTTCTTGGTTAGAATAGCCAGGATTGAGGACCAGCAGTTGGCGTAATGGCTATGCTACTGGACTCCCATGTAGTCAACTGCAGTTCGAGTTCTGGACCCAGTGGCTTAAACTCAGCTGGGCGAGTGTGCTTGTGTGCCTAGGATTTCGAGAGGAGAATAAAGGAGAGGGGATTGTGGCATGGCCAGCCCCCTGGGGGTAGTTTCTCGCTTTCTGTCTCTCTGTCTCTCTCTGTCCTTCTGGCAAGCACACACACACTATAGCAAAAACCTCTCAAAAAAAAAAAAGAATAGCCAGCATTCTAACCAACTGTTGATTATGTTTATCAAGTCCCCCCTCTTCCTTTCTAGTTCTATAATGTCTAATTTTATTCTTGAAGTGAATAAAATTTTATGTTATTGTCCTTTCTTTTCCTAACTCCTTGAGTTGAATCTTTAGTCATTTCATTTTAGTCTTTACTGTTTTCTAATAAATTTACTTAAAGCTATAAATTTTCCTCTGTTAATGCTATTTTGGCTATACTTCAAGAATTCTGGGGAACCAGCAGTTAGCGTAATGGCTATGTCACTGGACTCCCACGTAGTCGACCGCGGTTCACGTCCCAGACCCGGTGGCTTAAAACTCACACCGGGCGTATGTGCGTGCGTGCCCAAGATTTCGAGAGGAGAATGGAGGAGAAGGGATTGCGGTGTGACCATCCCCCCTGGGGGGTTATTTCTTGCTTTCTGTCTCTATGTCTCTCTCTGTATGGCTGGCAAGCACACGCGCCCTATAGCAAAAACCTCTCCAAAAAAAAAAAAAAAAAAAAGAATTCTGATTTGTTGTACGTTGATTTTTGTCAGCTTCTAAATGTTCTATCATTTAACCTGTATTTTCTTTTTAACTTAAATGTTATCTGGAAGATAGTTTTTAAATGCCCAAGACTTCATAATCATTCATTTCTAGTTTGGTTGACATTTAGTCAGAAAAAGCATCATTTATGATTTTTGCCATTAGAAGCTGAGATTCCTTTGTGGTGTAAGAATATTTTGAAATGTTACATGATTTTGAGTAAGATGGCTATTTTCTGTTTGCTGGGCAAACGTTTTGCAGGTATGTATTAAATTGGGATTATTTATTAAGTTATTCAAATCTCTCTTGTCTTTGAAGATTTCTGAGAGCTATGTTAAATTATCTCACTAGTATTTTGTTTTTATTTGTATTTTTCTGGTTTTGCTAACAGTTTTTGTACTACACAATTTTAAACATAAAAAATAACTATTTTATCTTCTTAGTAGATTGCTTCTCTAATAAGATCAAGCATCTTTATTCCTATTACTATTTTTCCTCATGATTTCCATTTTGGTTTAATATTTCCACTAACTTTCTTTCTTTTTTAGAGAGATTTTTGCTATAGATTGTGTGCGCTCGCTATAGAGACAGTGAGGAGTCAACCCCCAGGGGGGATGACCATACCACAATCCTTTCTCCTCCTTTCGCCTCTTGGTATTTTGGGCACGCATGCACTCACAGCCACTGGATCTGGAACTGAACCATGACTGACCAAGTGGGGGTCCAACATAACCGTTATGCCATCCATCTGCAGTCCCCACTAGTTTTCTTTCTAAGATAATATTAAATTTATAATTCATTTAGAAAGAACTCAAGTTAGAATAGCAAGCATTGCCTTAAAAAAAAAAAAAAAAAACAGTAAATTTTTACAGGTTTAAATTTTGTTTTCCCGAATGTGTTTCTAGTTATTTTATCAATTTGTGGCTATTAGAAGTGAGATCTTTTCTTCTACTCTATATTCTAATTGGCATTCTATTTATATGACAAAGCTATTTGTTTTTGCATATTAATGTTATAGCCAGATGCCTTATTCAGTTACATTTTTAATAACAGTTTTCAGCTCATTCATTTGGGTGCTCTAATCATCAGTCACAGCATCTAAAATAATAATCATTTGCCTTCTCCCTCTTCTGTTTATTATTTGATTCTCTTGTTGAGTTGCATCGGCTAAGGCTTCTAATACAGTAATAGATGAAAGTAGCCATAGAGGCATCCTTCTTTGTTCCAGTTTCTAAAATGAATGCAAGGTGCTGGCTTTGTCATGGTAACAAGATATACCTCCAATTAGAATTGCTTTTGTTGCGAATAACAGAACACTTGGATAATAGAGAGTCAAACAAAAAGTTCCTTTTCTCCAATAATAAGGAAACTGGAGGTGGGAGGGCGTTAGTTCATTCCATTGCTCTACCGTGTCTCATATCCATGAATCTTCTTTCTTTCCCTCATGGCAGCAAAAGAACTGTAGCAGCTCCAGTAGTACTGGTGTCTGATCTTTTATCAAGAATGCAGATGCTGTCTCCAAAAGCCATAGCCCTTCCCTGTTTGCATGCCTCTTGGCAAGGAAGACTGGGAAATGACAGAAATACAGTGATTCACTTCTTATCTGTGTTTTCAAATCTACTAGCTAGCGCTCTGCAAAACATTTTGAATTATTTTAACTCCCTTTGTGGATGTGGGATTTTTAATTGTTATTGCTAATTTGGTGGTTTCGTGCTCTCTCACTTTTTTCTTGATTAGTCTAGCAAGTAGTTATTTATTTTACTGTGAATTTTTTTTCCTCTCTTAAAAAAGCAGCTCTTGATTTTATTTAGCCAATTTTTGTCTGCTAATTAATTTATATGTACGTTGATCTTTATTTTTTACTTTTGTTGTTTGCATTTATTTTGTTGTCATTTTTCTAAATACTTAATTTGGATGCTTCTATCACTTGGTTTCATTCTTTAATGATTAAAAGAATTAAAAGCTACTTTTCTCTGAATACAGCTTTAGGATATAATATGTGTTTTTTGCTTGTCATTATATTTAACTACTCTATGTTTATGGTTTTGGTTTCTCATTTGGCCTAACAGTAGTTTAGGAGATGTTTGTGCATTTACTAGTAGTGGAGTATTTTTTTTTCTCCTTTGCTATTAATTTTAGTTTTATTACATTGTGGTCAGAAACCCATACCATTTATATTTTCGTAGAATTTACTGAGATTTTGTTACTCAACATATGGACGTATGGACACTTGAAAAGTATATGATGTTAATTATATTAGATCAACTGGGGCTTCTGGGGTTTTTTGGTCTGTTTTTCTTATTTATTGATTTTTAGTCTATTTCCATAGTAAGTAAGAAAGGCATGTTAGAGCCTCCCCTTACTATTTTGTTTCAGTTTATCTTTTTTCCCTGTGATTTCTATTTTATCTGCTTTAATGCTATTTTATTTGGCATAAAAAGATCCATCAAACATTTGTTTTCATTGTGGATTTTATACCTCTTTGAATTCAACTTAGTTTAACATTAGTATTGCAAACTCTGTTTTCTTTCATTTGTTGCCAGTGTATCTTTGGCCATTCTCTTATTTTCTAAGCTGATCTTTAATAGTATATAGCTGGATTTAGTTTCTAATCTCAAATGCAAGCTCTTTTTATGAAAATAGAGCATAACTTATCATATTTGCATTTATTTTTATAATAGCTATGTTTCATTTCAATTTTATAATCTTACTTAATGTTTCTTAGATTTTTTGCTTCCTTGTTTTTCTTCATGTTTATTTTTTCACTATATGTTCTTGAGTTTTTGTTGCATTTTTTTCCTGGGGGCATATAAAAGATACTTAATGTTATATAAAAATTATAAGGGGTCATTGTTTTAGACTAAATTTCTGCTTTAGGCCCCAAGAGATCCGAACAAAATGGAATCATTCATGCTAACATAACATCAAACTGAAATTTTTAAGAAAATTGGCAGATTCCAAAAATACACAAGTTTTTCTTCAAAACTAGAGATTCCAGTCTACCTGAATCAGCACTATAAGAAAAAATAAAATTATGTACATCTTGTGTGTTCCTTAGGAATGTGCATCTGAAAAAACTCGAGACAGTACCTAGACTCAATGGATTTTTCATTGGATTATTTTTGTTTTATAAACATCCTTATTACTCAAATGCAGTCCTACTGTACTTTCCAGACTGTTTGCTTAATATCTCTCTCTCTCTCTCTCTCTCTCTCTCTCTTTTTGCTGTAGGACACATGTGCTCACTGGACAGACAGACACAGAGAGATAGAAAGTGAGAAATCATCCTCAAGGGGGGATGGCCACACCACAATCCCTTCTCCATTTTTCTCTCAAGATTTTAGGCACACAAGCACACGTGCCTGGAGGTCCACTACGTGGGAGTCCAGTGACATAACCACTGCGCCATCTGCTGGGCCCAACTGTTTGCTTAATCTTAAGCAAAGTGACCATAGGTGATCTTGAGGTGATCCTGGTCCCCTTCTCATGGAATTATTTACACAGTGTGAGGTTCCTTGCTACTCCTCCTTCCCATTCATGACCGTTGCCTTTAAAATTATCCTGAAAGCTGTAAGACCTTGGCACCCATTTTTCAGGACACCGGATTTTGTGGTACCCAGGTACGGTACCCTCGCCCAAGTAAACTCTCACTTTACTTACTTGGGTCAGACTTCCTTATTAGGTTGACATCAGTCTGTTCTAATGACTACATTTACAACTTAAATCTCTTTCTGTCTTTTCTTTTCTTTCTTGTCAGAAAGTGTGAACTCTCACCAGAGAAAGACAAAAGACAGGGAGAGGAAGAGCAGGGAGAGGAATAAGAGGAAGAAGGAAGGGGAAAGAAAGAAAGCATTCCCAATGGGTGTGCTCGTGCCACAATCCCTTCTCCTCCATTTTTCCATCCTGTCAGGATTTGGGGTATGCATGCACACACACCTTGTGGGTTTTTCAAGCCTCCAGGGAAGGATTTGAATTATGTTCGGTCATGTGGGATCCAGCTTCCATAACCACAAGGCCATGGGGTTGGCTCATTTTTTGGTTATCAATTCAGGAAATAAAGCAGAGTGAGGAAATTAGTACCCTTACATTTCTTTTGCTTGCTTCACCCATTTCTTCCTAATTTAGTTGGTATATTTTAATTACTTACTTGATATTTAATTACTATATGTTTTTAGCCTCAGTCTATTTTCATTTTGCTTTTATGTTTGTACAAAACAAGTGCAAATTACATTCTTTTTGTAATAGCAAGTTTTGTAAACATTTAAAATTTTTAATTAAATTTTTCATGTAAACTTACATTATGCTTTTAATAACGCAGTCACCATACTTATTGAGTTTTATTTATATGAATTCAATGCTTACTTCTAATCTTTCTAAACAATGGCTTTCCTATTCTACATCTTCTCTGAGTTCACTAGATTGCTTCATTAAACAAAACGGAACTTTTTTTTTTCTTTTTCATTGCCAGAGGGCACATGTGCCTGCCAGAGAGAGAAAGCACCCCCCACCCCCATGGGGTGTGGTCATGTTATAACCCTTTTGTCTTCCATTTCCCCATCGTGTCAGGGATTTAGGGCTACACACACACGCACACACACACACAAGCACCAGGCATGTTCCCAAGCTGCAGGGTCCAGGACTCAAAACATGGTCAGCCATGGTGGGATCTGACTTTTCAATGCATAGCACATAACTGCTGTGCTACAGAGCTGGCTCCAAAATGCACCTTTCTGATGTAAGGGAAATTTAATTCTTTAGTCCTTACACATTGGTGAATGTCTTTGTGTTGTCATTATATATGAATGACAATTTGGTTGCATATAGGAAGTCGTTGGGGGACCAGCAAGTGATGTGGCACTGGACTCACACCTGACCAACCACAGTTCGAGTCTCAGACCTGGCAGCATGCTTCCTCACTTTCTCTCTCTCTCTCTAAGTCTTTGGTTATTCTCTCATCCCCCTCAAAATCTATAAAAGTCTGCTGGCATTGAATATGGCTGAGCTGAAATCTGGCTAGTTTAATTGTTTCAGTTCAAAGAGACTTATCTTTCAGTGAATGGAGCGTCCTTTGTTTATGTCTAAAGTTTAAAATTCTGGGACCAGTTCAGTTACTGAACTCCTACTTGGCTGACCATGGTTCAGGTCTCAGATCCAGAGGCTTGAAACTCATGTCAGGTGTGTGTGTGTGCATACCCAAAATCCTGAGAGGAGAGTGGAGGAGAAGGGGTTGTGACATGGCCATCCTCTCTGGGGAGGGTGATTTCTTGCTTTCTGTCTCTCTGTCTCTCCAGTGAGTGCACACGTGCTATAGCAAAAATCTCTCAAACAAAACAAAACAAGAACTCCAAAATTTGCCTTCCTATTGTTGATCATTTTTCATTGAATTTGATCCTGTTTGATGGGCAGATTCAACTTTTTCACTTCAGAAAAGTTTGTTTTGTTTTCCTTTTAATTATCCCTCGATACTTTTATTTGTTCTTTTGGTATATTCTCTGCTCTAGTACAGTACTTATCTGTATGTTGGATCTCTGTTGTTTTCCCTTCTTACCAGTTTAATTTTTTTTTTTTTTAGTGTATTCTGTTCAACTTTCTCTTCCCCATCTTGTTGACTCAGTTTTCTGCACAGCCCCTTTTTCTTCTTGTTTGTAAAGAATTGATTAGGTCTGTAATGGGATTTGTTTTGCCCTCCATTTCTTTACTTGGTTTCCATCTTCCTTTTCATATTATGCTTATGTTTTATCATCTCCTTGTTGATCTTAAGTTTCATGAAGATTCTGTTTTAGTTATGAATATTTCTAGTGAGGCTTAAAGGATACAAAAGCATCCTCCAGGGAAGAGCGGGGAACAGAGCAGCTCCTTCAGTGCTGGTGCAGCACGGCATCCTTTCCCATCCTGCAGGCTCTCTCTTTCTCCAGTCTTCCCCACCTAACAGGAAAAGGAGAAGCTCCCTCATCTTTAATCTTACACTAAAGTAAAATAGCCCAGTATTTTTAGGCTATCTTAGGTTAAATTGAACCAAAATGTATACATGATACTGGTTACATGGCCAATCCTATATTTAAATTTCTACAGTCAATTAATACTGGTCTAAACCATTTTATGTTAAAAAAATTATTTCCTTTATTTTCATTATTTCATCAAACTCGAGCAGCAGTATGATCCAGAAGAGGAAGATCATTTAATCACCATTACGTGTGCAAAACCAGACTGTGATGTCTTTAGCCATGGCTTTGCTAGTTACAGTTAATACCTGTATGCTCTTCTTTTGGTTAGTTATTGCCATAGACTGGATCTAAAGGGAAGACAGCCAGAGGATCCTTTAAGCTCCCTTGTGTTCCCTGGCTCCCCAGATTACCATGAGGTCCCTCTGCCCTTACTTTCTCTAAAAACCTTTTCTGGCTCTGCTTCTTAATTCTACAGTTTCCTCCTCTCTTCTTTCATTCCACTTGTTCATCTGCTCAGGATATTTGGGTTCTTCCATTCTTCCTGGGTTAGCTCTTACTAGGAATATCAAGTTAAGTAGTTCTGCTTCCCCCTACACCCTTGCTTTTAGAAGTCATGGCTAAACCAAGTTCCAGGTTCCCACTTGCCCAGAAGGGGAGAAGAGGTGTTCTCAGGAACAGTGTAGGATACGGTGTAAGTCCTGACAGTCACGTACAGTTCCTGGATGACTCATTTTTGGTATAGATAATGGTCTATTGAATGGAAAGAGCATTCTACATATTCGAAAGCCTATCCTGCCACCATCTCTCAGTCTCTTGTTTCTAAGTTCTGATTAGAAAGAAAAGGTACAGCTAACCGAACTTCTTTCTGTTGTAGAATGATGAGTGCATCACCGACTCTGGTGCAGGCGTGTTGGAATGCCTTGCTAGCTCAAATCCCTCAAAGGGAGTGCTGTCAGCAATATTATTTTCTGAAATAGTGAAGAACTTGTGATCAAGTGATCACTAATACAAGATCCATTCTCCCTCAACTTACATTATATTGCATGCCTGGAAATTTCAGTGCATAAAATAACCACACACAGACACAGACACACACACACACACATACACACATATTTTGTTCTTATATGTTGAACATATTTAGATTCTAGGATTGAATACCCATGAGCAGGTTTATCTACCTGAATGTGCAATGGGGCATTTAAAAGTTGTGCCAAAGATAGATGACGCTTTGTCATGTGCAACTGTCCCGTCTATTGCAGGATCTCTTAACTAGGTAACAATGGTGCCCACCAATCACTACCCACCAAAAAATATCACTGCAGATTTACAAAATGACCCCTAGGGGGTAGTACAATTCCCTTGAGAACTGCTTAGCATAGACAAACTGAGTCTCCCTTCAGGATACCTTTAATACAGCCATTATTACACCAGATCACAGCATAGATGAACATCAAGTAAGTTAATATTTACAAAAGAGCTTAGAACAATGCCTGACATGTTGTAAGTTCTATATATGTATTTGTGTAAGAAAATAAATGAGGTCAAGATCATCAAAATATTTCCAAGTTTTTCAAGCTGACAATTATGAGGGTAGAGCCCATGTGACCAACTGACCTTTCTTTAAAATGATATAAAATGTATACAACTGGGGCCAGCAGGTGGTGTAGTGGTTAAGGTGCTGGACTCACACATGGCTGATCGTGGTTCGAGTTCTAGACCTAATAGCTTGAAAATCACACCAGGCACGTGTGCGTGAGTGCCCAAAATCCTGAGAGGAGACTGGAGAAGAAGGGATTGTGGAATGGCCATTTCCCCGGGGGATGATTTCTTACTTTCCCTTCTCTCTCTCTCTCTCTCTCTCTCTCTCTCTCTGTCTTTCTCCTGCAAACACACATGACCTGTGGCAAAAACATTAAAAAAAAGAGTACACGACTTATAGTGGTCATTATATATGTAAAAAGGTAAGAAGAATAACCCATATGTTTGCTTGTACAAGCTGGAACACATAAGAAACTAGTAATGCTGTTTGCCATTAGGGAGAGAAACCGAAGGACTGAGAGATAGGGTAAGAGGAAGTCTTCATTGTATATACTTTTAAACTTTGGTGTTCTGTCCGAAGTGAATAAAACACCTATATATATACATATATATATATATATATATATATATATACACACACACACACACACACACACACACACACATATAAATTTAAAATTATTTAACTTAACATATATTTCAGGATAATAATATCCTATATGGTAATGAGATATAAATAAGAATTTAACATAAATGACTATATTATTTCTGTTTTTTTGTTGTTGTTTTCTTGGGTTTTTAAAATTAATTAATTTATTTTTAGAGATTTTTTGCTAGAAGCTGCATGCTTTCACCAGAGAGACAGAGAGACAAAAAGTGAGAAATCACCCTCCCACCCCCTGCCAGGGGAGATGACCACTCTGCAATCCCTTCTCCTCCATTCTCCTCTCAGGGCTTTGGGCACACATGCCTGGCATGAGTTTCAAGCCACTAGGTCCAGGACTCAAACCACAGTTGACTATGTGGGAGTCCAGTGTCTTAACCACTACACTACCTGCTGGCCCATTGTTTAGTTTTTATAACCAAACTAACTTTTAATAATTTTTCTCTTCTTACTTGATTCTCTATTATCTACTATTAAAATCAATGTCAGCAATATTCCCTGATACCATACAATTTAATTTTCATTGCACATAGAAATCCACTGATCTCATTGGCCTTCAAATCCAATTTATGTCCTCCACTCTCTAGGTGACTGGGACTTTGGAAGTTGTAGACAGTGACAGTTCTGGATTCTAATCTTAATTTGTGCCTTCTGAGAAGTGGGGCCATGGTCATAAAGCAGCCAGCAAGTGGGAGAGATGAGGCTGGTAAGACATAGAAGTACTGAGGGCAGAATACACAAGGCTTAAAGGACCCAGGAATTCCAGAACGGCTGAATCTCAGGTTTAGAAGGAAGCTTTAGAGACTTACTCCTCTTCCTTTAGAAGCTACTGCTCTTTTCCTTTATTCTCTCCCTCTCCAATTTCCTTCCTCCCCTCCTCACTTTTTGCCTCCTTCCTCTTTCTTTTTCCTTCCCTCCTCCTTCCCTCCTTATTTCTTTCCCAACTTCTTTTCTTCCTTCTTTCTCCCTTCCTCCTTTCACTCCTTCCCTCCTCTCTTTTTCCTTCCCACCTTCTCTCTTTCCCTCCTTTTTTCTTTCCCTTTTTCCTTCCTTTACAGATCATGAAAGTTCCTCTCAAAAATGAGAACTTTTTTCAAGGCCCTCCAGAGAGTGAGTGGCAGAATTGGAATTCAAACTCAAGTCTTCTTTCTCAGTAAAGGGATGCAGATCCAAGACACTATTTCTCCTGTCTTCACATCTTTCTGAGTTTCTGCTTTCCTCCCTTTCAGTGTGCATTGCACGGAGTGTACAGGAGATGAAGAAGTTGGCCATGGGGACATCTCTGTCCTGCATCAAAGTATAGAAAACACTTGGGAAGTAGCTACAGATCATTTTCAAGCGGAGGCAATGTGAGAGAGAGCTGGAAGTGACAAACAGGACATGAACCTCTGAGTGAGGCTGTACGCAGACTAACCAAAAAGGTAGCCTTGAAAGCTCACCAAGGGGAGAGTCAAGAGCAAATAGAAAATACCATCTTGGCTCTGGTACAAACCTTCCCCTTAATACTGATGTGACAAAAGACTTAGGTCAGATATGTCTTTTCTGTACCATATTCCACCTCCAGGCACCTCATTAGAACTCAAAGAACCTTTCTTACAAATGACTTGTAAAAATCCTTATTTGCATGGTGAGGGCCCTTATAACAAAGCGTGAAATGTCAACCTGGTATCCCCGTATTAAATTCATCAGGGACCTGGAAAGTTCGTATGCTTCCATTTCCTGGGGGAGTGGGAAGGGAGGAATGGAAACAGTAAATGTTGTCCTGCCTTACCCTAGAACAAGTGTTCCTGAAAGATTTTTTTTTCTTTTGTCTCCTTCCCTTTGCCTCAAAAAGCATAAGATGATTAAAAAGATTCCTACATCTATTTTCAAATTATGTCAGAAAAGTAGATTAAAGGTTTTATGCTTAGGAAAACAGGGATAAATATTCAAACATAAATTATGGCAGTATTAATAATTGCACATTTGTGCTAAGTAACTAGAAAATTATTTGAGCATTAATTCCATTTACATATGTTCATTCAGATTTGTATCCCTGAAGCATGCAAGTATTTGGGGTTTGGAACATTTAATCACTTAGTAAGCAGCCCTCAATGGGATTGCCATTTATTTATTGTCTTTATTGATTTTCTTACACAGGAGAATGCTTGTGGAGTATAGTAACTGACCGCTGAAGTGCAAGAACTCTATCTTTTCTAGTGCAAAACAAAAGCTCCTATTCCACCCCCCACCCCCCACCCCCCGCTTTTTTCTTCAGATCATCCCAGCTCAGGGCCAAAATACCGCTTCTTCATTCATATTAGATATTCTCCTCCCATTAGAATGACATGTTATTGTTTCTAGACAGACACATTGAAAAGTAGCTGGTTTTCAGTTCTGGCTAAATTTTCAGACTTAGTTCTTGTCTGAAGCATAACAGACTTCCTAAGCTCCCAGAACCATGTTTGGTAATTAATACACAGGACCTCCCTGACAACATGATCCCTGGAAAAACCTAAAATACAACTTACTGGTCTGAACATATTATGTTCCTTTATCTGTTTTTAAAGAAATCTCCTTGTGACATTGTGTTAAATATTTTTTATTAATCAGAAGAACTGAAACAAGCACAACTTCTCACACTGCTAATGCATGCTAAGTGCTAAGCGTGGACTTAATGAGTATCAGCGTCTATCTGTCTCTCACTTTATCTTCCCATTAGCAGGCCCGTGAGATGGGTCCTATTAGGCAGATAAATGAAACTGCTGTTTTGTCATTTGAAATGCTTAAAGAGTAAGGATTTTATCAGTTCTGCCCTAATATTCCCATTTTACAGGTGACGACATTACACGTTGGAAGGATTAAGTAACTTGCACAGTCATGCAGTCATTATTGGTAGAGCCAGGACTTGGACCTTGGTCTGAAGGACTCCCGAGCACACTTAACCATGAAGCCAACTGCCTTCCTGCCACTTCATCTGCTGTCGCCTTGTCCTGAAAGCAAGAAGAGACCAATCCCTGTCTTCTTGCACTCTGCCCAGGGATAGCCATTTGAATCTTTCCCTAGTTCCCTGAAACTTGAGAGCACTTGGAGAAATCAAAGCCGAATTTTTGACTTGATTAAAGAGGGAAACTGATAAATTGTCTTATCAGATATAACTTGTTTCCAGGAGCTTAGAAATCCAGCTCTCTCTTCGCGGACATAAGAAAGAGAAATGTCTCCTAAGCAGTTCCCCCTTCTCCCACCCTCAGTTCACTCTTTTTCCATTTATATTCCAGGTCCCTACCCTTTCCAGAAGAAGCATCCCAAGTTCTCCACTCTACAGTTTAGTGACGAAACTAATTTCCCACCATAAGCTCTACCATGGGACCCCACTCACCTGAAGGCAGCTGAATAGTGCAGGGAGGACCCACTTTAGATAATAGAAGACTGAGCCAGGGGACCATAACCAGGGAAGAACATCATTCCAAGCATTCCATTTACTGAGGTCAGGTGTAAGGATCACATGGCATCCTGGCAAGGCAAGTTCAGAGAGAAGAATCTGGGCTGTTGGGGCAAGAATCCAAGACAGGAGGCCAAGCTAGGACAGAGACAATATGGCTCCACTCATAAGGACACTGAGGCCTGAGAACACGTGTCAGAACTCTTTGGGGTGCCCCCAAACCCAATTATAACAAGCTTAGGTGAAAAAGACATTTAAAGTGTCAAAGACAACCTTTAAGGAGCATAACCTCCTACTCCTTGAACATCAGCTATGCTTTCTGACTCCCTCCCAAAGAATAAAGTAGATGGGACCAGCAGGTGGCGTAATAGTTACATCGCTGGACTCCCACATAGCAGACCAGATTCGAGTCTCCGACCTGGAGGCTTGGCATTCACACAAGCGCGTGTGTGTACATGCTCAAGATCCCAAGAGGAGAATGGAAGAGAAGGGATTGTGGACTAGCCATCCCCCCTGGGGGTTGATTTCTTGCTTTCTGTCTCTCTCTTTCTGTGTCTCTGGGGAGTGTACATGCCCTGTAGGGGGAAAAAAAAATCCCTCTCTCTAAAAAAAAAAAAGAAGGAGGAAAAGTACCTCTATGGAGGAGGAACCTAGCAAACAGGTGACCAGTTAGCATTGAGAAACAAAATTCCCAGACCTTAAGAAGCTTATCTGGCTTCCATGGTTTTGTTGTGCTATTTTCTAATTAAATACGGAAAAATCTCACAGAATACCAAACTTGAAGTTCTTTAGAGACGGTGATAAAATGAGTCCAAACAAGGCTACTTCATATTTTTGTCTAAGTGCAGATAAAAACATGGTCACAATGCATTTGGAAAATATCAAACACCCCCTCTCTCAGCCTGAAAGAGTGACTGCTGCCTCCTTATCAATTATAGCTTTTTCTTTGTGCTATTTCTCCCCCCCCCCGCTATAGATAAGATTTTAACTGTTATATCTTTCTATAGGTGGACAGATTGATATCGATAAGAATCAGTATATCTTTGGCTAAAGATTCACTATCTATCCTTGGAAGAGGGGAAAAAAATAACAAAACAGCTAGTTTAAAATCCAAATTATTGTTTTATATAAGAAGTCTTTAAAAAGTTTATGGAAAGTGTGTGCTGTGAAAAAACTATGCATGAATTTAAAAATTACTTTTCACCAAAATAAGACTGTACTTTCAATATTCCATGAACTTGTTGAATTCTCTGCATAGGTGTAAAATGTCCATGTGATTATAAGATCACTACAATTTTCAGACATGCTCAATCATTCTTTGTTTAGATTGTTTCACAGGGTTGTTCCAACCTACAGAAGGAAAAGCCAAACACAGAGAGGGATGTTCATTTATGAGAAAACAGCACTAATCACCCACACGACTTCCTGACTTAGTGTTTTGTCACAGAGAGCCTTATCAGTTCTGTAATTGTCGTCAATCTAACAAGATAGTGTGATAATTTATGATTTTGTAATATATAGAGTAGTCATGGGGACCAGCAGATGGCATAATGGTTACATTGCTGGACTCCCGTGTAGTTGACTCTGGTTCAAGTCCCAGACCTGGCTGTTTAAACCTCATGCATGTGTGCATATGTGCCCAAAATCCCAAGAGGAGAAAGGAGGAGGGATTGTGGCATGACCATCCCACCCGGGGAGTAATTTCTCTTTCTGTGTTTCTGTCCCTCTGGCAAGCACACATGCCCTATAACAAAAATCTCTAAAAAAATACATAGTAGTGGTCTTCTGTTCCAAAGTCAGTTTTTCAATAACATTTTTGTTATGGCAAGGAAAAAAAAAAAAAAAAAAAAAAAAAAAAAAAAAAAAAAAAAAACTTGTGCTAGTCTCCTCTCCTTGTGGATAAAATTGAGAGAGCCAGTCACAGAATTACCCTGTTTTCTGACAGCGTACATCCTAGAGGGAAGCTCTACTCCCAAGACCTTTTCCCAAATCACTCAACAAAAGCCTAAATCCTATAAGAGATTATTTCTAACATCCTCCTGCTGAGACTCCCCCTAGCTTTCCATGGTGTGAGTTCATCCTCACCATACAGAGTAAGAAAACCGGCAAAGGGTGTGGTGGTTAAGGCACTGAACTGTCATGGGGCCAACCGAATTTTGAGTCTCAGACCAGGTGACTTGGTTTCTCATTTTCCATTTCTCTCTGTCTCTCTCTGGTCAAATTAAAAAATAATAAGAACAAATAAAAAATTAAAAATAAATCAGTTTTTAAAAGAAAAAAAGGTAAGAAAGGCAACTTGTGGGCCAGCAGGTGGCATGGTGATTAAGGTGCTGGATCCTACACAGCTGACTGTGCGGTTTGAGTCCTGGACCTGGTGACTTGAAAATCATGACAGGAGCATGTGCGCGTGTGTCCAAAGTCCCATGGAGACTTGAGGAGAAGGGTTTGTAGTATGGCCACCACCCACAGTGGGTTATTTCTCACTTTCCATCTCTCTCTGTCTCTCTGAGCACACATACCCTATGGCCAAAAACTAAAAGAAAAAAGAAAGAAAGTCAACTTGTTTATCTGCAGGTGTGAGTCCCTGAGGCTCTTTGAAGAACATTCATAGCATCAGTTTTAAATTATGTACCCTTGACATATTACAAAATAAGGACACTTAACCTCTGTGATCTTCTTTCCAAAATCCATAACCCAGTCTAACTATAAGAAAAAGGATCAGACAAACTGAAATTGAAGGATGAGCACCACAGAAAACAGTCAAAGGCAATAGGAAAACAAAACAAACAAAAACAACAACAACAACAACAACAAAAACAAAACAAGGAAAGTCTGAGAAACTACCACAGCACAGAGAGGTCTGAGAAGACCTGATGAGTAAATGTAATGTGCTGTCCTGGATGCAGTCCTGGAACAGAAAAGGGATGCTTGGGGGGAAATAATGAAATTGAAATAGTATATGAAGTTTAGTTAATTTAAAAAAATGTTTTGGATATAGAGTGTCTTCAGGGTACAATTTAAATAATGTTGATAATGGCATGTTCCTCTTCATCTCTCGTGTCTCCAGGTTGGTCTTTTCTCTGGCATATTTGCCTCATCTGGAGCAATGTAACTGCTGTAGCTTAGACTTGCTTGGTCTCTAAGGCTTGAGAATCCAGGAAACAGGTTGTTCAAAACACTTGGTCTCGTCCTGTGCTCTGAGGAATCAGCTATAGAGCCATGTGTTTCCCCCTGGACTCAGAGTTCAGCTCCACTCAAATCCCATGGGCCTACAAGATTGTTGGGGATTGAAGAAGAACCGGTTCCTTGGAAGAAGGAATGCTTGGCAGGCAAAAACATGTATCCCGTAGAGCAAACCTACCTATTGACTCACCAAGAGTTCTTTGACAGGCATCTAGTAAGACACAATCCAGCCCTTGCCCAGTAATGGGAACAGCAGCTAAATGCAGCCTTGGGCAAGCACATCAACACACAATCACCTCACCACCCTGCCATGGAACAGAAGGGTATTTAACTACATAGGACCAATGGAAAAATGGAATGAGATATCATTTGTCCAGGAGCTTAGGACACAGTACTGCTCAGTGAATGGTAGTTTAATCTAAGCCTTTGCTATTCATAGCCAAAGAATTAACATGAGTAATTCCACCGCTTTATGAAGAGTTAAACCATTATTATATGAAGGCCACTCTACTACATTTATAGAACTGCATTTCTGCCATGAGTAACAGTGAAGAATCTTTTATGCTATTAACCTGTGTAAATTTTAGATTTTTTAAAAATAGTAAGTTATATAGGTCACTGCGCTATACCTGTAACTAATTGCAACATTAGCTATCAAATTCTCATTGTTGGCTAATTTATCTTCAACGACTCAAGAATGCAATTCGAAGTAATTACTACCTGTATGCCATGATTCATTTATGGCCTCTGTGAGTCATGAATCTTCTTTCTATAACTGAAAACATTTAATGCAATTAATTCAAGAGGTCTGCCACATATGTTGTGTAACCAAACTTAACGCAAATTGCATAAGTGTGTGTTGAATTTTATGATTGCATCCTGGAATTCTCATAGGAAATATGATGTCTCCTAGTAACACTGGTTTGGGGGGGTAGGGGTAGGCATAGAAAATAACTGTGTTATTCTTTCTTCATATTAATGGAAGTTTTATTAATATTTTTTTCCTTAAACTGAGGCTAAAACCCTTGAAATATCTTTGTAATGCCTTTCTCAATATTTTTGAACTGCTGAATTATATAAATACACCTTGCTTCTATTTGATTTTGATTGCTTTCTTGGCCTAGTTTCCCTGCAAACATTTGGTATGATTGAATAATTTTTAGTTGCGTTTTCTTGTGGTGCCTATGCTAATCTACTAACGTTGGTTTTTGCAGTGTAGCTACAATCTACTGTCTTTATCTTTTGCTGGATTTTTAAAGAGGTATTTTATTGCCTGTCATTACCATTCACAGTAGCTTCTGGGCACTGTCATTCCACCAGCTTAACGGATATCCCAGCGTGCTACTCGCTAGGCCCTCTGTTCTTAGAGAGAATCTCAGTGTCTTCCCTAAGAGCCACATCATTATTCCTCCCGCAGCTCTGCTTTTTGGCACACTTTTGAGTTTTCATTTTAGATGAGTTGTTAAAGTTTCAATATGAGAGATAATGTCATTTAATAAGAGGATAAACTCCCTGATGCCTCAGATGATTTGATTTGCAGTCTTTGTCTAGATTGCAGCATGGCCAATAATGTCATGTCCTGCATATGGGTGACTGTTGTGGCCCTACAGAAATTCTCTAGTAACAGAACCATGAGGATGATGGGCCAAATCTGCAACCTGTCAAGCAGGGTGCCAATGACATTTGGCAAAGTTTATATTGACATCTTTCCAGATAAGATGTCTGAATTTGGGTCTTCATGGTCTAGTGACCATGCTGTGCTGGTTTCAAACAAAAGATTTAGGCAGCACACCTGTTTGGCCTCAACCAGATTTTTTTTCCAGGATGATTTAGGCAGAGACCTCACATTTGGATGAGTTCAAGTTACACCAAAAGTTAATTGATCACCTATTACGCACTAACCATGGAACTGACTGAAGCTCAGAAATAAGAAAAGGCTTTATTAAAAGGGGTGGACAGGAACCAGCCGATGGCATAATGATTAAATCACTGGACTGCCACACAGCCAACAACAGTTTGAATCCCAGACCCAGTAACTTGAAACTCATGCTGGGTGTGTGCACATGTGTGCCCAAAGTTCCAATAAGAGTATGGAGGAGAAGGGATTGTGGTATGGCCAACCCCCATGGGGGCAGGAAGGGATTTCTCACTTTGTGTCTGTCTCTCTGATAAATTCATGCACCCTATAGCAAAAATCTCTCAGGAAGAAAAAAAGGAGTGGACAATCTCATCTATTTTCATTTGAAAGTTGTCATTTTTATCCTTATCTATTCATTCAAAAAATTTTGTTGAGTGACTGCTATAGACCAGACACCAGGCTACATATTATGACACTAAGGTGGACAAGACATATAGGACATCACCCTGCCATCATGAGTTAATAATTTAGTCCTATTTCTAGATTAGGAAAAGACACAGCAGAAACTAATTTAACTTAAAATTATGAACTACCTTCAATTTTAAAGGGTAACTTACTAGAGACGATTCAAAATGTCTCCTTCATACCTCCAAAGGCAATGACCATGAGACCATCCTTGCTGCTTCAATGTCTCATGTAAATAAAAATCTCACTCTTTCTCTTGCTCTTCTTCTCTCTATCTCTCTCTTATTTACAAAACATATCAGCTTCCTTTTCACATATCCTCAAGTGGAGAAAGTATTGAAGTACTATTTTGCTTCTATACCTTAGGAGGGTATAAGTCTGTGGTTTTTTTTTTTTGTTTGTTTGTTTTTTTTTTTTTTTTTTGTTTTTTTTGCCACAAAGCATTACTCACTACATGAATGGATAGGAGTTCAAATGCTTTCCCAGTTGTTTTAAGACAGATTAGGGGAGGGACCAGCAGATGGTATAACAGTTATGTCACTGAACTCCCACATGGCCAACCACAGTTCAAGTCCCGGACCTGGTGCTTGAAAATCATACCAGGTATGTGTGCCCAAAATCCTGGGAGGAGAATGGAGGAGAAGGGATAGTAGCATGGCCATCTCCCCTGGAGGATATTTCTCACTTTTTCTCTTACTGTGTCTGTCTCTTCAGCAAGTACGTGTGCCCTAAGTTCAAAAAAAGAAAGAAAGAGAAAGAAAGAAGAAAGAAAGAAGAAAGAAAGAAAGAGAAAGAAAGAAAGAAAGAAAGAAAGAAAGAAAGAAAGAAAGAAAGAAGAAAGAAAGAAAGAAAGAAAGAAAGAAAGAAAGAAAGAAAGAAAGAAAGAAAGAAGGAAAGAGAAAGAAAGAAAGAGAAAGAAAGAAAGAAAAAACTGATGATGGGAAAAAGAGATTGAACACATGTAAATTGGTTATTTGAAACTACTATCTGTTTATGCTTCAGGTTAATTTGGTGTGTAATAGGATGTTCTGACCAAAATTAACATTATAATTAATGCTTTTTAAAGGATGACGTGCATATGATATGAATACAAGGTAAAATAATCTGTTGGTGTAGTCTATATCATTGTTCTTCTTTAAGTTCTCAAGTAGGAGCAATTTTGCCCTCCAGAGGATATTTGGTAAGGTCTAGAGACATTTTTGGTTGTCACTACGAGGGGAGCAGGTGTTACTAGCATCAATGGGATGAGACCAGGGATGCTGCTCAGCACCCTACAGGGCACAGGAAAGTCCTCACAACCAAAAAGTTTCTGGCCCCAAACATCAGTAGTGCCAATGTTGACAAACTCTGCTTTTAAAACAATCCAACTGTAGAGGCATCGCTGTGTGCAACGTGCAGGTGAAGTTGCCAAAAGCAGACGAATTTTGTGAAAGCAAGTGTCCAGCTTTCTCCTTCTGCTCTCTGATTATCTTCTTTGTCTATTTACCCATCATTTAGTTCCCTTGTGCTGCAAAGCTTTTTGTGGGTTTTTTTATGGACTCAATACTTAACTATATGAGCTTTTCATTACCCATGCTAAAATCGTGACTGGTTGTAATGTAAATTGTATAGCACATCTTTCTGCAGCTTCAGATTCTGCAACTTAAACCTCCTAGGCTGCTTATCTGTCTTCCACCACCTACCTGCGTTTTATGCACTGCACTTGGCATTCTTGATTGTTCCTTTCATATTAATTTCAATGGTGCCCGGAGGGTACCTCTCACCATATAATAGGTTGCTTTGTGAACAATTCCAGTAAAAGAACGATTCTGCCCAAACAGTGAGATACTCTGGAATGTAAAAAAGATACCCTCAGTGTATCATTCACATTTCTAGTATACCACTGTATTCTGCAATTGTATTGAAATTAAAATGAAGATGAATTATTTGTTTCCCCTTTCACTTTAAAAGTGCCCCCCTACTGTTCCAGGTAATACTCTCACCCACACAAAATGGTTTGAACTTGAAAGTTACCAGTTGGACATGGATGAATATTTGCAAATCATTAAGTATCCCTTGTCCTGAGATCATTATTTTCATCATAATAGACTTCTGTTACATTCAAGTTGTTCCAGTTTTTGATTGACCATTTGGAATATGACAGTTGTTGGTCGCATTTCATTTGGCTACGGCTTCCCTTAGTTCATTTGCAATTGTCCCTGGAGCGTAGTTTGCTTCATGTGATGTCTAAAGAAGCTTGCCTCTGTCTTTTCAGAAATCTTTGTCCTGATGGGAAAACTAAAAAGACTTTCCAAAAATGTTGATTTTTTTTTTTTTTAATGTGATGCCTTTAGTTGGCAGGGAAAGTGGAATGTTTCAGATTTTCAAAGATGCTGAATTTGAGCTGTTCACTTGAAAATCAAGGCAGTTACAGCACAAGAGCTGGTTGGCATAGCTGTCCTCCTATCAGCGGATTAAGAAAAGGCACGGTAAAACACTAGTTCAAAATCAACAGTCTGAAAAAGAAAGAAAATATCAACAATCTGATATTTTAAAAGTTGTTCCTTCTTTGTAGAGAGTCTGTATTTCCATCTTACTCTGTAGTCCTTGAGTTTCAGTCTTAATAATTAATTGTTTTAACACTGCCAGCACTATAGACCCTTTAGCACTCCCTATGTCCCACTGACTGTCCAAGCATGCCAAATCTTTCTCTGAACTGTGTCACCACTTCCCTTTCATCACTTAAACTGCCACTGCTGGGTTGGCTCCTGCCTTCTATTCTTCCATCCTGGCCTCATGCTTCTAATTCTTCTTGTATTCATGGAGACTTGAATAGCTGCCCTGAAACATTGATTGCCTCACTTCCTGCACAGCTCCAGTAGAATAAAGGCCAAACTCTAACCTGTCCACTGGGACCTTCTGCAGCTTCTTCCTAATCTACCTTCTTACTTACTCCCTTGCTAGAATATCCTTCTCCAGGCAAACATCTTTACTCTCTGTCTCACAAAACTTCCCTTTCCTTTCTTATCACTGTTCCCGCAGCCCTCAGGAGTGGACCATTGTCTATGAAATGCTATGGAAATCCAAATGTTACATGAAACTTCCTTGAGCATTCCAGTTGGAAGGAAAATGTCTTCCTTTGGAATTCCTACACCATTTGCCTTTTTTTTTTTTTTTTTTTTTGAGAGAGGTTTTTTGCTATAGGGCATGTGCGCTCGCCAGAAAGACAGAGAGATAGAGAGACAGAAAGCGAGAAATCACACACCCCCCCCCCCCAGGGGTGGATGGCCACACTGCAAGACAGAGAGAGATAGAGAGACAGAAAGCGAGAAATCAACCCCCCCAGGGGTGGATGGCCACACTGCACGACAGAGAGAGATAGAGAGACAGAAAGCGAGAAATCAACCCCCCCCCCAGGGGGGATGGCCACACTGCAATCCCTTCTCCTCCATTCTCCTCTCGGGATCTTGGGCATGCACGCACACGTGCCCGGCGTGAGTTTAAGCCACTAGGACTGGGACTCGAACCGCGGTTGACTACGTGGGAGTCCAGTGACATAGCCATTACGTCAACTTCTGGTCCCACCATTTGCTCTTATACCTTGCTTCATTCAGGTTTCTACCTCAGTGAACCTCCCTAAGAAGGCTTTCCCTTTTAAAATAACACTCTAGTCCCCTTACTTACGTAATTGTCCTTCATTGCTTTTACTTCTTAAAATTATGGTTCTTCATTTTTATGCTTATTCTGTTTTCCCATTACAATGCTAACTTCAGGGGGTAAGGATAGTGTCTGTCTGGTTCACTCCCTTTTCACAGCAAGTAGAATATAAATATTTGCTGAATAAATATTTCTGGGTCCTTACTTCTTTGATTGTTAGGTATCTTTATTCTGATTTGTAACTATATGTCTCCCCAACTAGACTGTAAGTTCATTGAAAAGTGTGATTAAGTCTTACCACCAATTTTGCATCCTACCTCCTTTCCTTTCCCGACGGTCACTCTCAAAACAAAACACACAGGGCTCGTACACATGGTAGGCACAGTGCCTGCCCACAGTGGATGTGCAACAAAAAGTTATAATAAGGGTTTTTAAAAAGACTCTGCTTCTGACAAAGATAAAATAACAGGTACTGGGTTTACTCTCCCATCAGAAACAACTAAAAATCAAGACACAATATATGAAACAATGCCTCTCAAGGAATTGGACATCAAATAATGAAGGAAAGACATCCCTGAGACATGG
Source organism: Tupaia tana (assembly GCA_026018925.1). Classification (NCBI taxonomy): domain Eukaryota; kingdom Metazoa; phylum Chordata; class Mammalia; order Scandentia; family Tupaiidae; genus Tupaia; species Tupaia tana. The sequence continues at coordinate 36,613,196 of JAKSZU010000010.1, read as the reverse complement.
AGAACTGATCAAGTGAGGCTTATAATTGCTCCAGAGTTCTACCGGCAGAAATCCAGGTAGAACTCAATGGATTCCATAAGTTGAAGAGACAGAGCAGAGAGTCTTGGGAAGTCAACTCAAAGACAACTGGGAGGAAAAAGATACAATAAAACAAACAAAAACAAAAACAAATAAACAAACCTGGGGGTCTGTAGAGGGTTCCCCTTGAATATCAATTGAGTACGGATCTTAGCATCCATATGAGGAAATTCAAGTCAGAGGAAAGAGTCACCTGAAAGTTTTAGAGAGAACAGTGCCCAAATCCATGTATTATGAAAAATAATGCCTATTTCCAATAGCCAGTATAGAAATTGTGAAGGATCTTGCTTGCTAAATACAGCTCTGGTTCCATGTAATGAAGCCTAATAGCAAGACTCCAAAAGTCATGCTCTTTCTAAATTACTTAACTGGATCCCAGATCAAAGTTTAAGGATTTTTTTAGTAATGAACAAAAAATTTAATATTACCAGGTCTGCAAAGAAGAAAAATATAACCGATAAGAAAGAGAAAAATGAATTGTTTGAAACAGATTCAGAAATTACACCAGCTATAGAATTAGAAGACAAGGACACTAAAATAATTACAGTGGGACCAGCAGATGGCATAATGGTTACATTGCTGGACTCCCACTTAGTCAACCATGGTGTGAGTCCCAGACCCAGCAGCTTAAAACACCCCAGGTGCATATATGCATGCTCAAAATCCCAAGAGAAGAATGGAGGAGAAGGGATTGCAGTGTGGTCATCCCCCCTGAGGGGTGATTTCTTGCTTTCTGTGGCTCTGTGTCTCTGACGAGCACACATACTCTAGAGAAAACTCTCTCTCTCAAAATATAATGATAATATAGTAATAATAACTATATTCTATAACAAGAAACTGGAAGAAAGATTAAACATATTAAAAAGAGACATGGAAGATGCAAAAAAGGGTACAAGTCAAATTTCTAGGTTGAAAACTGTAATATCAAAGATGCAAGATAGACTAGGTAAGATTAATGAACTTGAAGACATAACAATAGAAAGTGGGGCCAGTGGGTGGCACAGTGGTTGAGGTGTTAGACTCCCACATGGTTGATCACATTATGAGTCCCAGACCTGGTAGCGTGAAACTCACTCTGGGAGCATGTGCATGTGTGCTCAAAATCCCAAAAGAAGAATGGAGGAGATGGGATTGCAATGTGGCCATCCCCGTGGGGGGTGATTTCTTACTTTCTCTCTCTCTGTCTCTCTGATGAATACATGCACTTTATAACAAAAATCTCTCTAAATACATAAATAAAACTATCCAAAATGAAACACAGAGAAATAAAGAACTGAAAAAAAAAAATAATGAGCAGAGCACCAGTTCAAGCTGTAGGACAATTTCAGGTGCCTAATTTAAATGCAATTGTAGTATCCAAAGGAGAGAAGAGAGAGGAAAAAGAAAAATATTTGAAGCAGTAATGACCAGAATTTTCCCATTTTTTGATAAAAATCATAAACCCACAGATACAAAAAATCTCGACAAAACCAAAGTCAAGTAACATTTTAAAAATTACACCAGTGAACATCATCATCAAATCACTTAAAACAAGGAGAAAATCTTAATAAGAACCAGCAGAGAAAAAGACACATTACATACAGAGGAGCAAAGATACCAATGACAGCAGACACCCAATGAAAATAATACGAACTATAAGACATTGAAACAGCATCCTTGAAATATTGGGGAAGAACAAAATCTCTTGACCTAGAATTATTTAGCTTATAAAAATCTTTCAAAATAAAGGCAACACATACAAGAGACTTCCAAAAGCATTTGGAAAAAGGAATTAAAGTACAAGTTCATTTTGATGCAAAAAATAAAAATAAAATAAAACCCACATATATTTTCCATAACATGCATTTTTGTGAACTTTTTAAAGACCTTCATATATATATACATACAATAGCTGAAAGAATTCCTCACCAATACGCCAACAAAACAAGATATGTTAAAGAAAGCCCTCCTAACAAAAAGAAAATGATACAAGATGGAAAAGTGGATCTACACAAAGAAATGCAGAGTACCAGAAATAGTAACTACATAAATAAATATGAAGAACCGTTCTTATTTTATATATTTAAAAGATAATCTACAATTTGCAAAGTATTATAGGGCATATAGAAGTAAAACGCGTGATAATGACAGCACAAAAGACAGGAGGCAGTATATTCTTGTAAGGTTCCTGTGACATATGTGATATACTATAATATCACTAGACGATAACCTGTGACGAGTTGAATATGTAAAACGTAAGCCCTCAAGCAATCAGTAAAACAATTCGATAAAGAATAATAGCTAAGAAATCAACAAAGAAGATAAAATGGAATTTTTAAAAACAATCCGAAAGAAGGCAAAAAATAAAGAGAAAAAGGAGAATAGAAAACGGATGGATGCCAGATGTCGGGTGTGTGGAGGAGTGGGGCCTGGGGAAGAACATTTGGAGGAGGGATACAGAGACAGCATGGCTGAGGCAGAGAGGTAGTGTTGTTATATTCTGATCAACTCGACTGGGGAGAAATGTTCATATATTGAAATGATCACCTTGTAAGCTAAATAATGTAATTGAATGTATTAAAAAAATGTAAATAAAAAAAATTGTAAAAAAAAATAATAAAATAAAATAAAACTGATGGAACAATTTAAAAACAACAGCAAGTTGTTAAGTGTAGAGTTCTGAATGACGGAATCAGAATCTTGGCAAATCCTCTCTCCAAAAAGTGACACAAAACTCAATATAAGTCCAGCCAGGTGGTATAGCACCTAAGGCTGCTGGATCCCACATGACTGACCACGCAGTTCACTGATAGATCATGGATACTTGAAAACATGTGCGTACATGCTCGAAATCCTGAAAGGAGGAATTCAGAAAAAGGAATTGTGGAACGGCCATCCCTTATAGGGTGTTTTCTCCCTTTTACTCTCTCTCTCTCTCTCTCTCTCTCTCTTTCTCTCTCTCTCTTTTCTCCTGGGAGCACAAAAGCCCTCTGGCAAATTGAAAAAAAAAATAAAAAGCAAAAACAACTCACTATAAAGGGTCAAAAGTAATCATTTCAGAATGACTCTAGAAAATGAACAAAGGCAGATTAAAAAACTGAGAAGTGGTTATTTAAAATAAATGAACCAAAAACAACTACCAGAGTTTGGAAGAAAAGTGGAAGAGTAAGGCCCTTTAGCCTACTATTTCCTTTCTGTCTCTCACCCCCACCCCTTCCCTAGCTCCACGGTGTGGTGGGTCAACCAGGCATAGAAAAAAGACTAACTATTTGGAGCAGAGTGCAGAAATGTCTATGCTCAAGAAATACTAAAGGAAGTTCTTCAGGCTGAAAGGAAATGACATAAATCAAATCCATACAAAGAGCACCAAAAAAGGTAATTACAGATTTAATAGGTAGTATAAATATATATTTTCTCTTTTCTTCTACAATTGATTGAAAAGACAATTGCATAAATAGCAGTTAAAAGACTGTGTTATTGAGCTTACAACATAATATGTGACATATACGACAGTAATAGCAAAGTGGAAGAGGGAAGAAATGGAAGTATATTGGAATGAGAAATTGACCCCAAATGGTAACTCTAAACCACAGGAAGAAATGAAGAATACAGAAATGACAAATATGTGGGTTAATATAAAAGATTATACATAGTTTTCTTCTTTCTTCTCTTCTTTAAAAGACATAGACTACAAAAATCAATAATTGCAAAACTATATGTTGGGGTCTATAACATGTATAGACAAAGTGTATATGACAATGATAGCACAGAGGGAAGAAGGATAGGGTTGTATGAAGGAAAGTTTTTCTATGTTCATGAAATTTAGTACTAATCTGATTGTGATAAATTACTATGTATTGTAATCCTCAGAGCACCTAATAAGAAAATAACTCAAAATGCAGTTTAAAAATTAATAAGAAGGGGCTAACAGGTGGCATGGTGGTTAAGGTACTGGATTCACATTTGACTGACTGCTGTTCAAGTCCTAGACCTGGTAGCTTGAAACTCATTCTGGGTGTGTGTTCATGTGTGCCCCAAATCCCAAGAGGACAACTGAAGAGAAGAGATAACAGTGTGGCCATCCCTCCATGGGGTGATTTCTCACTTACCCTCTCTCTGTCTCTATCTGTCTCTCTCTCCAGCAGCACATGTGCCCTATGGTAAAACAAAACAAAAATTTAAAAAAAAAAAAGGAATTGTTAAGGTAGACTGAGAAATATCTATTTAATATGAAAGAATGCAGAAAAGAATGAAAAGAGAAACAGAAAAGCCATGAGACATATAAAAAGCAAATAGCAAAATAGAAGATGTAAATCCAATCATATCAATAATCACCCCAATACAAATGGATTAAACACTCCCAAAGGGAGAGATTATCCAAGTGGATTTAGAAAACTAAAACAAGCTTCAACTATATGCACCTTTCTGCTCTTCAAAACCATTGTTAATGGGCTGGCAGGTGGCATGGTGGTTAAGGGGCACTGGAGTCCCACATGGCTGACTGTGGTGTGAGTCTCAGACCTGGCAGCTTGCTTTCTCAATTTCCTTTTCTCTCTTTCTGTCTCTTTCTGGTCAAAAAAAGAAAAAAAAAAAGAAAAAAAAGTAATAATAAAAACAACGCATGAAAATAAATAACTAATAAATTTTAAAAATTCTTAAGACAATAAAAAGATAAACTATAGATTTGAAAATATATTTAAAAGTCACATATGGCTAGAATTTAAAAGACTGACAGAAGTGTTGGAGAGAACGTGGAGCAACTGCACTCTCACAGCTAGTAGGACTGTAATAGTGCAATGACTTTGGAAAATTGTTCTGTTTCTTATAAAGTTAAATATACACCTACTATATGGATCAGCCATTACACCCAAGAGAAAAGAAAAAAACTTAAATGCACACCAACATTCACCACAGATTTATTTTTGTTCTGTATTTTGCTACAGGGCACATACACTTGCTGAGAAAGATAGAGAGAAAAAGTGAGAAATCACTCCAGGGGGGATGGCTATATCATAATCCCTTCTCTCCCATTCTCCTCTTGAGATTTTGGGCACACATGCATACGATCCAGGTATGTTTTTCAAGCCAATGCATCAGGGACTTGAAGCATGGAATCGGCCCTGTGGGATCCAGTACCTTAAGCACCATGTCACCTGCTGACCTAGTTTTATTTTTAATAAACCAAGCTGAAAACATAAATGTTTATTGATAAATTAATGGATAAATATTGCATTGTTGGCAAAGTCATAATGCATTTTTGCATTAAAAAACAGAAAAATACGTCATGACTTTTCTAACAACCTAGTAAGTTGTGCTAGTAGTTTATTATCCTTATAATAAACTACTACTCAGAACTAAAAGAAATAAATGTGGATGAAACTTAAAATAACTGTGGAGTTAAAGAAGCCAGAGAAAAAAATTACATACCAGGGGCTGAATGGTGATACAGGAGCAACACGAGATTCTATAAAACTGATTCACAAGACTACCTACCTTCCAGGCTCACAATCAAGAGCCCCCTGAAAATGCTGGGTGTGTGCCCATGTTCAGGGCCTGCCGAAGCTGGGGTGGATTGCAGCATGGGGACCCTATTGAGGGTGCCTATCCCTCTCTCTCACTCTCTCTTGCTCTGTCTCCTCTTTCACTCATGGAAGAAATAATTAACTTTTTAAAAAGTACATACCACGTGATTCCAATTATATAAAATTTTACAAATCACACACTAATCTATAATGACAGAAAGAGATCAGTGGTTGCCTGGGGAATTAGGGAGATGAAATAGTATTAAGAGAGGGCCAGAAGAGAAGGATAATAAAGGGGCCTCAGATAAGTTTGGGGGATGATGAATATATTCATTATCTTAATAGTGATGGTAAATTCACAGATGTATATAGATGGCAAAATTGACCAATTTGTACAGTTTAAACATGCAGTCAGTCAAGTATACCTAAATAAAGTTTTTTAAATGGATACTAAACAATGAACCCTGCTATCCAGTTTACTTACATTTCATCTCTTTCCCCAAAACAATTAACCTAAATGTGCCTAGTAGCTATTTCATACATGCTACTTGAATTTGTGAATGAATAAAGGAAGGAATAAATGAGGCCCGTTACCAACCTATTATATGACCTAACATAAATTGCTCAGTACTTTCCTTTCCTTATGAAAAGTGGGAGCATGGAGTTTATTCTTTCAGGACAATTTTCTTGTATGGGTAGAAATTGATCCCAATTTCAGAACACTTTTAAAATATGGAGCACTAAGTAGCTTTTAAATTTATGGTTGTAAAATTTGTAGCATACACAGAGTGAGTGTTAGACTCAATAATTAGAGCTATTCATTTTGCTGAATGAAGGTATCTGAGAATTGCTTCTGTCTCTAAACCTATTTCTTAAATCAATAAATTGATATCTTTTAGACTATGGTTCACATAAAATTAATCCAGGTGATTTGTGCTTTTATAATACTGCTGTAGTTACCTATCAGAGTTCAAGCTTCTCTTCTAGACAGTCTCTTAAAAATAACCAATCATAATGGTTATAAAAACTAGAACTATAGGACAAACAACCATTGGACCTATGAAATATTTATAAACCACTTTTATCATGGGCCTTCCCTACTGGATTCTAATATGCATTGTGTTGTCATTTGTTCAGCTTCTTCCAGATATTGGGCTCCTGCTCTTTAAAAAGGATGGACAATTTGTGTCCCAGGGTGATTTATGTAGTGGCTATTAAGCAATCGATAGCATTTCACTTTCTCAAACAGTTCCTTAGCTTAGTTAGTTTCATAAAGTATCACTTTTCAAATTACAAAAGCAGCATTCTCCCCAAGAGAAGATCCAGGTCAGAATTAAACTGCATTGAATTTTTTACTTGTCAATTCACTGATGATGGTTAAGTTGAAACAATGGGGTCAAATGAAGGGCAGTGTGCCCTAGGAAAAGAGCATGGCCTTGACCCATGACTTGGGTTCAAATTCTGGCTCCTCTACTGGTTGACTGTGTGATTTTGGACAAATTCCCATCTGGTTTCCTTGACGGTATAGAAAATGGATATAGATTTAAAATACTCTTGCCAAGTTCTTGTGAGAGCAAAATATGGTAATTATTATAAAGAACCTACCATAGTGCTTAGCACATAGTAGGCCAATAAATGTTAACTGGGCCAACTCTGTGGCCTAATGATTAAAGCAGCTGGATTCCTGATGGCTGACCACATGGTTAAAGTCCCAGACTCAGCAGCTTGAGAAACCTGGTGTCCACGTGTGCAGGCCCAAAGTCTTGAGAGGAGAGAGAGATGAAGGAAAAGAGATTGTGTCGTGACCATTCCTCATGGGGTTGTGCTTTCTGCTCTCTCTCTCCTTCTGCTTGTCTCTCTAGCAAGTGTATGCATCCTCTAGGGGAAAAAAAAGTTAATTTATTGTCACAGACTCTTCAATTTCCATTCACAGCTGCCGAATCCAAACCATAGTGCTGCTACTTGCCAGCTCTTACCCTAGATAAGCTGAACCTCATTTTCAGCATCTGAAAAACAGAAATACAAATTTCATGTTAAAGATCAAAACTAGATAACTTACACCGAAGAATTTTGTCAATGGTAAAATGTATGTAAATATAAGATGGCCTTTATCGCTCAATGCTTGGTCCCACAAGATATTTGTAGGAGAGGGGAAAGGATTGTGATTAAATGGCAATAGCCTCTCCTGGGTGCGATCATCTGCTGAGTGGACAGAACTAAATACAGGTTTTCACTAAAAACATACTAATCACTTGACTTGGGTGAGGGTCTATGCTAGGCACTGGAATCCAGTGGTGAACAAAACAGAAAAGGTCCCGTTCAGACAAAGCATGGCTGGACCCCTGGCAGTGAGGGCTGGGGGTGCGGGCCAGGGAGAACAGCCGGCTCCACATTTGATCATTGTTCATTCTACTTTCTTTCTTTACTATTTTTTGGAGAGGTTATTTTTTGCTATAAGGAGCATGCACTTGCCAGACAGACAGAGAGAGAGAGAGAAAGCGAGAAATCACCCCAGGGAGGATGGCCACACCACAATCCCTTCTCCTCCATTCTCCTCTCGGGATCTTGGGCATGCACGCACAAGCGCCCAGCCTGAGTTTAAGCCACCGGGTCCGGGCTCAAACAGCGGTCGACTACATGGGAGTTCAATGACATAGACATTACGCTAACTGCTGGTCCCCAGTTCATTCTACTTTCTAAATAACTCTTAGGTCCATTCTGTTCTTCCCACTTTCTTCTCCATCTAGTAAATTGCCCCTCACTATATCTTTGCTACTATTTATATACGTAACACTTGTCATTCATTTCTAAATGATAACCTTGTATAATTACACATTGAAAGGATAAATTTTCAAGTTTTTGGATTTTATTTTCCTATCCTTTATTGTTAGCTTCGAATTCTAATGTAGTATGGGTAGCAAAAAGATTTCTGCTTTTTAGAATTTGTTAAGATTTTATTTTTGGCATAATTCATGTTTTGTTTTTGTGAATGCTTTATGGCTATTTGAAAAAAAATGTTTATTGTCTCTCTTGGTTTGAAAACATGTATTTTAAAATTATTAGACCCAGGGTCCAACAGATGGTGTAAAGGTTACGTTGCTGGACTCTGACTTGGCCAACCATGGTTCTAGTCTTAGACCCAGTGGCTTCAAATTTATGCTGGGCAAGTATGTGTGCATGCTCAAAATCCCAAGAGGAGAATAAAGAGGGGTTGAGGCATGGCCATCCCATCTGGGAGGGTAATTTCTCACTTTCTGTCTTTCTCTCTCTCCAGCTACTGCACATACTGTATAGCAAAAAATCTCTCTAAAAAAAAAAAAAACTTACTAGATCCAGCTTACAAACGGTGCCATTTTCAAATCTCATGGTCTCACCCACATTCATGTCTACTTCGTCTGTTGATTTCTAAGAAGTGTCTCCTGCTGCCCTGATATCCGCCACTCTCCTTTCTCCCCGAGCCTTATGTGGTCTGCTTTATTTTATCCAGAAAACCACTAGCATTTTTTCTTTTCAACGTTATGGTGTTAATATTTTTTTAAAAAGTTTCGTCTATTGGGACCAGCAGTTAGCGTAATGGCTATGTCGCTGGACTCCCACGTAGACGACCGTGGTTCGAGTCCCGGACCCGGTGGCTTAAACTCACACCGGGCGCATGTGCGTGCGTGCCCAAGATCTCGAGAGGAGAATGGAGGAGAAGGGATTGCGGCGTGGCCATCCCCCCTGGGGGGTGATTTCCTGCTTTCTGTCTCTCTGTCTCTCTCTGTCTGTCTGGCGAGTGCACGCACCCTATAGCAAAAACCTCTCCAAAAAAAAAAAAAAAGTTTCGTCTATAGCGTCTAGGTTTGGGAAACCAGAAGAATAGATATCTAAGCCCTATTAGCTCTACCCTTCTGTTATTACATGTGTCCAAAAGTTGGTGTGATAGGAAATACCTGTTACAGGAAAAGAGGAAGTCAGGCGAGAGTTCTGGGAGTGCCGCAGTCACAGAGGTCTGCTTTGCACACAGTACAATCTATAGAGGGAAGTCTGTAGGAGACAGAGCCAGATTCTCAGTCTCAGTCTGCATTCATTCATTCGTTTATTTGTTCATTTATTGCCAGAGAGGGACATGCTCTTGCCAGAAAGAGGGAAAAAGAGAGAGAGAGAAAGGACCCCCACAATGGGGCCTTGTCATGCTGTGGTCCCTTTTCCTCCTTTTCTTCATCCTGTCAGGATTTTGTGGACACGCATCCAGCAGGTTTTTCAAGTCCCCGGGGCCAGGAGTGGACCCTGCTGGATCTGCTTCCTATGAACTGCACCTAACCATTGTGTGACGAGCAAGCCCCTATGTCTTCACTTAGTAGCTTCATCACCTTGATGATGCATTTAAATGTCTGTTCAGTTTCCTGTCTATAAAATGGGGATTAATCATAAGAATGGCCTTACAGGGTTTTGACAGGATTAAATGAAATACAAAGATACAAGAGCACTTCGACCAGATCTGGCAAAGTGATGTTTGACAGAGATAGCGACAGAACTGTGGAACATTTCAGTGAGAGTTCCCTCTGAGACTACAAGAGGCCAGGCTAAGCTTTGAAATCTTTGCAGAGTTGTCTTGCTCAGCATTGGATACAATTAGGCACTTAATAAATATGTTTGATTATTAGGCTGCCTAGAAATATGGCTCTTACACTTGAGGAATCTGTACTCTAATTGAGAAAAAAGTACAAATGAAAACCCAAATTCCCAAGAATACAAATCAGACTTACATAAATAGACACAAGTGTATCTCACCAATCGCAGGCTGAGGATTTGCTAGAATAACTAGAATCGTCAAAACAAAGGGGATTTGATTCCTTAAATTCACCTCCCTCCTAGAATCAGCTTTAGGCTCTTTTTAAATAGAAAGCACATAGAAATTAGTTTGATCTGCATATTATTTAAAACTTTCTTGTATGACGATGGGAGGGAAGCAGTGGCTTAATAAAGATATTAAGAAGGTGCAAATAAATATATTAGAACTGATTCATCATGAAACAGTGCCCACTGAGCATTGCCTGAAGGCATGGTTGGTTTAGCCAATATATTGTAAACTTATTTTCCTATTGTCTTTTAACAAGCCACTTCTCACATTCCTATTACCTGTCTGGAGACATTTGAGTCCTTACCTCTTTAGAATACTGCATCCCTTTAGAATTTGTATAACCATCCCATTAAATATATTCAACTTCTCTAATTTAAGGACATATTTGATTTTTTAAAATAAAAGCAGAGATCTTTTAAATCAATTGTGATAAATAACCAGGATGACTAAGATGTATAATGTAATATAATAGTAAGAGCAACTGCTTTTGTAGCGCTCGCCATATTCCAAACACATATATTAATTGGGACCAGCAGTTAGCGTAAAGGCTATGTCACTGAACTCCCATGTAATCGACTGCGGTTCGAGTCCCGGACCTGGTGGCTTAAACTCACGCTGGGCGCGTGTGCGTGCATGCCCAAGATCCTGAGAGGAGAATGGAGGAGAAGGGATCGCTGCGTGGCCATCCATCCTGGGGGATGATTTCTCACTTTCTGTCTCTCTGTCTCTCTCTGTCTTTCTGGTGAGCACATGTGCCTTATAGCAAAAACCTCTCTGAAAAAAAAATATTAATCAATACATCCTCAATTATTAATCTATCTATCTACTCACTTAATTAATCCTTCCAAAGAGCTATGTGCAGTAAGTAGCAGTTGAACTGGGACTGGCATAGAAACAAGAGGACATAGGTGCTGGGCTCTTACCCAATGTGCCACATGCCATTTGTAAGCTCTTAGACTGGTGTCCTTGAGTAACTTGTAAACTGGCTTGAACTTGTGATTGCACTGCAGTTCTTAGTACCGTGAACTGTAAAACAGACATGCCAAGTGATTGTCTTAGATTTAGTGGAAACTTGAGATGGAAATTTATATTGACATTTTAACTGCATCACAACTGAGTTTCAAGATTATTGAGTTTCATTTTTCATTCTAGTGATGGTTTCCTTGGGAAAAATCCTTGGCTTTTCTTTCATTTCCTTATTTAGAAGGGATAACTAGCATCTGCCCACTCCCTATTTTATGATGATGTGAGGAATAATTACACATCGTGTGCTTGGTTTTGAAGAGGACTATGTTAGAGACATGACATTCATTAATTATGGATTAGCCTTTATTGCATACTTTGTGTTCCTTCTGAGACTATATTCTAGACTTCTTTCACTGATGTTGTTGTAACAAACATAGTGGAATTAGTTGTGTGCTTTTTCGTTGTTTTCCTTTCTATTTCTTTCTTTTTTTGTTTTGTTTTAGCATTGCCGATATTGATCAGATAAAACTCTTTCCTGAATTATTTCTTCAGGGACACTCAGAGATGGAGTAGCATGTCAGATTGGCTGGAGACTTGCTCCCTTCTTAGAATGAGATGGAAGCCAGGTCAAAGGAACAGAACCATCATGGAGCACAGGGAGGATTCTTAAAGAGAACTATCAGGCAACCTCAAATGCCACATCCAAGGAGGCAACCAGCTTCAGATTCTAGAAGTCTGGGCATTGGCCCAGATGATGGGACTCAGAAGGGACAAATCAGAAGTCAAGCAAGCAGCAGTCATTGTTCCAGAAGATCTGATCATGAGCCTTGGGGTAGGATTAGGGCAGGATGCATGCCCTATGGAGGGAATTTAGCAAGAGCGAGATGTGGCACAGGAACTAAGCTTCCTCCTTAGAGTGAGGAACTGGACTGCAAAGCTGAGCATTCGGTTTTAATGAAGTACGGAGAACTAAGCAGATCAGAGAGCCCTAGCCCACCAAAGTGACTGTGGAAAGGAGTTCTGAGGGCTGGATGCCGTGAAGAACCCTGATTATCATGGGGTTAGTGGAGGCAAGAAGCTACAAGGCCAGATCCCAGAGACCAGCCAGGCAGGGTTAGATACACCCCGTCTCTGAGAGGGCTGGACTGAACGTGAGGCATGCCACCAAATCGCACAGTTCCAGGGGAGCTGTTCGCAAAGCAATCTGTGCACATTTTGTCCCTCCTACTTCCTGTGATTGTACGGCACACAGCCTGTAAGACATTGGGCAGATTCTGAGGTCTTGGTGCTTGTTGGGGTAACCATCTGCAGACCTAACTGCCAGAAACTGGGGAAGGAAGCAGGGAGACAGCAATGTTCATTCATCCACAGCAACCACACTGCTCCAATCTGCCAGCTGCCACATTCCTAATCTTACACTTTGTCTTATCTGGCCAAACAGAAAAGAAGAAAATACTACATTACGAGGAAGAACAGTGACTATGTGGGCCATAGAAAAGGAGGTGTAAAAAGATGTCATGCTTTGTGGACAAGGGTTTCCTCCAGACTGAATTAGCAGGTGGGTTCATTTGCTTCCCGCTGCCAGTCCTTCGTGATAGTGATCTCTGATGCACGGACATAACGCTGTCTTTGTTACATCAAGGTAATAAACAGAGGTGGAAAGGACGTTGGTTATTCAAATTTCCATTTATTCTGTAGTTAGGCTTTCACTTTATTTTGAAAATTAGTCCTTGAACATGAATGGTCATGGAATATTCACTGTTGTATAATTACATATAACCCTCCAACTTCATCCAAAAACAATGCCTGGATAGCAGAGAACTGTCATATTCAATTGTGCCTTTTTTTTTTTTTTTTGGTAGCAACAACGATTGGGGGAAAAAGGCAATTTCTTTTGCTTCATTTTCATACAGAGCAGAAGTCCAATTGTACTTTCATAATTAAGTTCCCTCACATCAAGAGAATAGAATATGTCTATGAAATGTGCATTGAACCCAAATGGAAAAGTTAATTCAAAATAAAAAGCAATGATTATCTTGTGTTTATTAATGAGCTAAATATTTATTAAAATACCCCAATTTTTCATCTTTCTATTAAAAACATAGCAATTCAAAAGCATTTTTTTGGACATAATAACACACTAAGGGCTTGACTTACTAATTGGATTAAATACTTGAAACTTCTCCACAAAGTACCTCTTTGGGCCATATCAACACAGACACACTGAGGGAATTTGAGGGACAATGATCTCATCAAAGCCCTCTCTGCCAGTCTCTGCATCAGACCTTATCTAACTGCTAGAGTTCTAAGCTGGAAACTTCACATATTGGGCTGGTAAATCATAGGATATCATTATGTGAGGTTCAACCATTTGTAATTTGGGATTATAAAACATTCATAGTCTGGGCAAGGTTTTTTACCAACTTGTACCCTTGCCAGGAATCAGCCTTCTCTTGACACCCTTAACCCTCAGTTGGCCCAGGAATTATCTTGCTGGGAATGTGACCCAGCTTATGGGGCCCACAGAAGGGCTACACATGTGGCCCACAGAAGGACTACACCTGGTCCCCAGTCACTGTCACCACAGGAGATTGCTCGGTTCACTCCTTATTTGAGCCTTTCCCTATCTTGGTATCTATCTTCCCAATGTAACTATTTCTTCTCTCTTTACCTGGGAAGTGCCACAATGAAGTAAACCACAGTTCAACTTCTATTTACCTCCAGAGGTTGTATTAGCCAGGGTACTCTAGAGAAACAGAACTAGGAGAAAGGGAGAGAGAAAGAGAGAGAAACTTAGTGAGTTCAAATCCGATGGGTTAGAGAAAATGCAGGGAAGAGTTTCATTTTTCAATTCAAAATGTGTCTACTGGAAGAATTCCTTTCTTGCTTGGAGAAGGTTAGCTTGATTCTACTAAGGCCTCACCTGATTGATGAGACCTATCCTCTTTATGCTTTAGTTAGAGCCCACCATTTTAAATGTTCATCTTGGCCCAGCTGTGGTGGTGCAGTACTGGTACCACTGTGTGATGCTGAAGCCATATGGAATAAATGGGTTCAGTTTCCAGGTCAACCTGTACAGGCTGGGTGCATGCTCATGTACCTATGATCCTGGCCGACTGGGAAGGCCAGGGGGAGAATTGCAGTAGGAGACCCTATCAAGGATGCTTCCCTTACTCTCTCCCACCCTCTCTTTTTCTCAAATAATAATAATGATAATAATAATAAGCTTTTTTAAAAAATTAAATAAGTATTAATCTTATCCAAAATCACCTTCACAAAAACATTCAAAATGCTGGGACCAGCAGTTAGCGTAATGGCTGTGTCGCTGGACTCCCACGTAGTCGACTGCGGTTCACGTCCTGGACCCGGTGGCTTAAAACTCACGCCGGGTGCATGTGCATGCGTGCCCAAGATCCCAAGAGGAGAATGGAGGAGAAGGGATTGCGGCATGGCCATCCCCTCTGGGGGGTGATTTCTCGCTTTCTGTCTCTCTGTCTCTCTCTGTCTGGCAAGCACACGCACCCTATAGCAAAAACCTCTACACACACACACACACACAAAAAAAAAAACATTCAAAATGCTTGGCTAGATATGTGGGCACAGCATCCCAAGTCAAAATGGAACTCGAGTTATAGTCAGCCAGGAAAACCATGCCAGTGCTTGGTTTCTTTCTTGTTCCATTTGCAATCCTGTGCAAGTCACTCATGCTCTATGAACCTCAATATTTTTTAACCTATAAAATGAAGATAACAATATTTTCATTTCAGAATCATCAAGAACCTTATATAAGACAACTGAATCAGAGTTGAAATATAACTGAGCACATTTTCTCTCCTTATTGAGGCACAGAGCATATGTTTTACCTTCCTCGTGTTGCAGTTATTTAACTTACAATTATTTAGGTTTCTGTTGAATTTATTTATTGTTAAACAGTTTGAGCACGTCCTGTATTCCAGGTACTATTCTGGACTGGAGTTCTAGTGGGGAATAAACCAAACCTGATTTCTTACTTGCTGGGGCACATTCTAGCAGGGTGAGGAAGGGTGGACAAGACAAACAATAAAGAAATAAACTAAATTATCGAGGTGATGTCAGTTGGCGCTAAGTGCAATAGAGAATAGTGAGGCAAGAGCAGGTAAGCTGGTTGAGGAGGGCTTAGGAAAGAGGCAACATCGGTGCTGCCATGGGGACAGTGGAAGGAACTGAGACAGCTTGGGGGCTTGAGCACTCCCAGCAGAGAGAACTGCAGGTACAGGGACCCTGAGACAGCATGAAGTTTGATGCACTTGAAGGACAGGAGAAAGACCAGTGTGGCCAGAATATGGCTAACAAAGAAGAGAAAGTTGGTAGCTGAGATCAGAGACATATGAGAGTGGCAATTTGGGAAGGGTCTTCCAGGTCAGATTAGACGGTTTGGATTCTAGTCCCAGTCTACTGGAATTTAGTTTGATAAGACATAATGAAGATTTGTATTCCAGCTGTTGTGTCCTACTGCAAAGAGTGCATTTGAATGTAGGAGGACCAATTAGAAGGCTATTGCATTAATCTAAGTTAAAAAAAGAAAGGTAGCTTAGACTAGATGGGAGCAACAAGGAGAGACATAGATGGATTGAGGATCTAGGTTGGTGGTAGAGTTATTTGTGTGGGAAAAGATGACACAGAAAAGAGTGATCTTCAAGAGTTTCACTGGACGGGACCAGCAGTTAGTGTAATGGCTATGTCACTGGACTCCCATGTAGTAGACCGTGGTTCGTGTCCTGGACCCGGTGGCTTAAAACTCACGCCGGGCGTGTGTGCGTGCATGCCCAAGATCCCGAGAGGAAAATGGAGGAGAAGGGATTGCGATTTGGCCATCCCCACTGGGGGGTGATTTCTCGCTTTCTGTCTCTCTGTCTCTCTCTGTCTGTCTGGCGAGCGCATGCGCCCTATCACAAAAACCTCTCCAAAAAAAAAGAGAGTTTCACTGGAGCAAGTGTCAGAAAGTACAACAATCTCCTACAATGTTGAAAGCTAGAGAAGATGAAGCACACTGGTTGTGTTTTCCCCCTAGTATGTAATCTGGTGTGAGGATGAGAGAAGGACAGCCAATGAAGAGCTTTGTTTTGTCATATGAAGTCTGTGGTGCCTGGAGATGTCAGTTAAAGAGCTAGATGTAGGAGTTGTAGCCCAAGGGAGCATTAATATATCTGGTGTCTCATGAGTCTATAGATAATATTTAAAGCCACAGAACAAATGAAATCAGTGAGGCAGGGGAATAGAAAAGAAGGGAACCTGCTGAGACAGTAGTCAACAAACATTCTGACTCAAATAGAGGAGGAGGAACCAGCAAAGGAGAATGGGAGGGACACATTGGTGCATGAGGTGACCTTGAAACTAAGAGGAGACAAAAAATGTATTCAAGGGGAGAATGAGTAGCTCTCAAAGCTACTAACTGGTTAAACGAGATAAGGACATGGACCACTTGATGACATGGTGGTTTAAGGTGGCTGGATCTTATATGTCCAGCTGCATGGCTAGAGCCTTGGACCCAGTAGCTTGAAAAACACACTGGGCATGTTTGCTTTTGTGCCCAAAAGCCTGAAAAAAAAAAAAAAAGAAAGAAAGAAATGGATGAGAAAGGATTGCCATGTGACAATTCCCCATGGAATGTGCTTTCTCACTTTCCTTCTCTCTTTCTCTCAGTCTCTCTCCAGTGGGCACACAGGTCCTATAACAAATTAATAAGAAAGAGATTGAGATTAGGGAAAAAAATAGGTGATTGTGATGGGTAGTTGGGAGCTATTGGTTACCCTGATAAGAAAGGCTTTAGTGAAATTGTGGAGCAAAAGCACAACTTAGGGAGATGGCTGGGGGAGAACGGGTCAGAAGGAAGTTCAATGAATGGTTAACACTTCCAAGAAGCTTTGACAGGCTAGGGTCTGCAGAATCACGGGAGGATTTTTATGGTGGTATTACCTTGGGGCATATATGAACATGCTTAAATGCTGAAGGAAATGATCCAGTGGAGAGATAAAATTGGTGTAAAGTGGGAGCATGTAATGGCATGATGGGACAAGTGGAGTTGGAAGCCAGCACATCAGGTGGAGAGCTGCTTTTTATAGAAACAGGGTCACTTGCATTGTAGCAGCAAGAGGCAAGACTCAGAGTGTAAGTATGGATACAGAGAGCTGGATAAATAGGCTGGTGGGAAGAGGAGGGCATCTGTTTTCTCAGGGAAGTAGGAGACAAGTAAGAGCTTAATGCAAGTGAGAAACAAAAGAAAAACAGGGTAGTCAGAATGCGGTCAGCAAGGCAGAGAATGTTAGTAGCTGAGGTCAGAGACATGGCAGGGAAGAGATAGCAAATAGTGAATAGCTGATAGGGAATGGGGAGAAATACTGAGGGTTCTTAGAAAACAAGAAAAGTATGAAACGGTTATCTTGAAGATAGAAAAGGTAATATATAATGGCTATGTGCAAGTTTTGAGGATGGAACTCAGTTCTCTAGCACTTTTCAGCTGCCTGTGTGCTGTCCTGGGATAAGCAGATGGCTGAGTGTCACCAGGATTTGCGATTGGGCAGACAAGTCAGAAGAAGGAAGAGCGAAGCAGGTGAGTATTTAGAATGGACCATGGAATCTAAGCTGGGTGAGAAGGTGTATCCTAGAATTTCCTTTCCCTTCACACTTCCTTTATCAGAACACCTAGAAGAGAGAAGGGCCCTAAAATGCAAATCTGACTGTCCCAATCTGCCTGTGGTTTCCCTTGCTCTTAGAGTAACACTCAGAATTCCTGATCTGGTCCCATGGCAGCAGAGCCTCCTCTGGTCCCTGCCTAGAACCAACCCCAAAACAGAAAGAAACTTCCAGAAGCTAAAGCACTGAAGAGATTATCCTTCCTCTCTGCAAAATGTAATGAAATCCAAATACAATACTAAACCATTTGATAAATGTACGGCCCTTCAATAAAGTTCTGATTGTACTTTAGAATACACTTACTTAGAAGTTTAAAAAGAATTGCTACAAATATAATTCTTAAAAATTATTTTAAGTCTCTAAACTCTCACCTGGTTGACCATGGTTTGAATCACCAACCCAGTGGCTTAAAGCACGTTGGGCATGTGTGCATGCATGCCCAAGATTCTAGGAGGAAAATGAAGGAGAAGGGATTGTGGTATGGCCATCCTTCCTGGGGGGTGATTTCTCACTTTCCCTCTCACTGTCTCTCTCTCTCTCTCCAGTGAGTGCACACACCCTAAAACAAAAACAACTACCAATATACATCTGTATCTATATATCTATATCTATATCTATATCTATATCTATATCTATATCTATATCTATATCTTTGGTGGCCTGGGTTGGCTGGCCTTTGCATCACTTTCTCAAGAAGCCTCCCTCAGCAACTTGTGCATGGATTGGTGTCCTATTCCATGCCCTCACAGCACTAGCCACATCGTCATTAAATAACTACAATAATTTGTTTCATGTCTGTGTCTCAGGATGAATGCTTGTGTCCCATGAAGACAGAATAGTCTTCTTCTTCTTCTTCTTTTCTTTCTTTTCTTTTTTTTTTTTTTTTTTATAACTTTCTTTCTTCTGTGAGTGTAAAAGACAATCAGAGAGACAGAGAAACAAGTATCTCCAACATGGTCTCTACACCACAATCCACCCAAGCTTCAGCCAGCGCCAGATTATGCACATAGGTGCACCAAGCATGTTCAGGGAGATCTCTGCATGTGAACCCAGAACCTTCTCGTGTGGGTCAGCCTTGCAGTGTTGTGTTACCATTGAACCACTGCCCAGCCCTGGGGATGGTCTATCTTGCCTTCTTGATGCCCAAGTGCCTAGCATTGATGGGGCACATGGACTGAAGCTTAACTGATGTTGTAAGTGAGTGTCTTCCTGGTTGTTTCAGGCTCATCTCCTGCAAGGGTATAGGCCTACTAGAGGGAGGACCACGTGTTTTCATCTTTATAACTAGAAATTAGCTCAAGGTTTGTCATGTAGTAGACATTCACTATTTCTTATAAAGTGAGCGAATGAACGTATGCTTTCCTCTTGGGCACACAGCAAGTCCCTTTAGAATCAGAAAAGGAATAAAATAATCTTGTGTTCTTTTAGTTGACTTGAATAGAAAATTTTAATCTCCCCAGAATTTAACAGTTTTCAAGTCTCAGTTGGCATATGAAATTTGGGCAAGTTGTACACTTCAAGTTTTTATCACAGTTCAAATCACTGTGCTCCACGTAAAATGGAATTTGTATTTCTTGATCAGTATGTAGCCTTAGGCTCTCAAAAGAAAAATATAGCATTTCTTACTGAAGACACTTTAACTCAACATCTGAGCGGAACCACTTCTCTCCTCTCTGAAGGAAGTCTTTGAAAAGAAGTCATTGAAATTATTGACCTAGCAAATGAACAAAGCTACCCTAGACTTAACCTTCATTACTGGGCACATGAAGTATGCACACCCTATTGTCTGAGCAGTCTCACAGGATGTAAATGCCCTTCCAGCTGTGAGCCCTCCAGAGAGCAGGCCTTCTTCAGCTGCAAAATTGTGCTTTCTGCCTACTGTCTCCAGCATCAAAATACAACCTCCAGGACATTTTGAACAAGAAAATTACTGGGGACCTTCGGCATGTTCTTTAACAACCACTTGCTTGAGAGAGGCTGACACTTTTCAACTGGTGCACTTCCAAATGACCTCGTCAGATGTTTCAACATGATATTGGATCAGAGCTAAGTAGCCCTGAGTCCAAAGACCCCACATGCAAAGCGTAAAGGCACCTAGGCAGTCATGCAGTTGACACAAAGTCAACACATACATGAAGAGAGCCCCACATGCAGGGAAAATTACTCTTCTAAAGATATTTTGTTAGGTTTTTCTATGATTTTGTTGGACTATGACTTTCCCTTATCTAAGACAATAATACTGCTTGGGGGCAGAAGTTATAATAAAGTGATAAAGTCAGTCGTTGTATTTTTGATGACTCTTCCGTGCTGTTACTGATATTTTCAGCTTTCCTTGTGCTGTTTGGATTATGTGGCATTTGGCATTAATGATCACAACAAGGAAAGTAGGGGCAACAGAAGAATGGGGAGCATTTTCCCAACACTTCTGGGAAACCTCAAACCTGTTTTGGTTTTAAATAGATAATGCAAGAAATCTCACTGCTTGACTATAATGATCATCTCAATAAGGTAGAGAAGCCTGAAACACCTCATCTTGGCTCAAGGACCTAAACACCTTCACTTATTCCCATTTGAGTTTACTTAGCATTTCCAACCAAAAAAAAAGGGTCCGAGTTGAAACAAGGGCAAAATGGATTAATTATTAACTGAGACTTTTTTTCCCCCTTGCAGTATAAGGTTAAATGACAAATCTGCCAGGCTGCTAACTAGCACTGCTGTTGGTTGTTAGGGTTTCAGAAATGGAGGCTCAGCAGAGGGACGCAATCAGAAAGACAATCATAGGCCATCTCCAAATCCATGAGAAGTCAAAGAACTCCATATGCTTGGTGGTGTCTCTCTCAAGATGTGACTGTCTGACAGTTTTAGTTCCATAACATTTTGAAGAGAATTTTGCAATATCAGCTCCTCCTACCATTTTCAGCACTGAGAAGAGGGACACACCAGCAGTCTTGTATCGTTGTGTTAAAGTCACTCAAATAAAATAGTTATGAACTTCCCATGTGAGTGTTTCTAATACACCCTGAAATGGTCAAGAGCAATTTAAAAATAAACCGTTGTTCATCCAGTCTTAGTTTTGGAAAAGTGCCATATTAGGAAGGGGGGTGGTAATATTCATGAGCACCTTTCAGTACCGTGAAATTCCATGGCAACATTGTTTGTTACAAGGCTGATGCAGGACACAGAATGGACGTTCAATAAATACTTGCGGAATTGTCTCTGATTAGATAGATGGCAGGTCACAACCTGTTCTATTGCACCTGATGTGTACAAAGCAAGCATCAAATACAGTTTTTCTTGCACCTGAGGGCTGAGGCAGTCCAGAAACATCAGAATTAAGACCCATTTGGTCTTTCCAGCTATATTTTCACCAGTAAATATTCCATTCCTCACACACTGGAGCTCCACAAATTAAGTATTTTTAATACAAATAGAATATAAACATATCTATATTACTGGACAAATTAACTGAATGACTTGTTAACTCTTAATAAATATGCCCAATCACAAACTCAAGCATTACTCTCATTTACTACAAAATATTAATGACCATAGAATTTATGCTAAATTGTGCCATTTTATTTGATGATGTTTCATTAAGATATTTTTACAAAACAAAGGGGCTATGTTTTTATTAGTGTGAGTGACCTCGTATACTGTTAGAGAAAGTCAATCTGTCCAGGATGATATTTCATTAAGGTATAAAATTAATATATCTTAAGGGAGAAAGTTATGAATGTATAACTCAGATCATGCAAGAAATCTCACTGGTTGAATATAATGTCCAAAAATCATATATGGTTTTAAAAGAAAATTAAAATTAAAATTTCCAACATTCAGATGTCCAACAACATAGTACATGCTGGTTGTATTTTCATTTAATTTATCTTGAGTGGAGATGAGTTAAAACTAAATGGAGTGGGAATGGTATAAGCAATTAAAGTAAATCAACATATTAAAAGCTACCTACAATGAGTATATTAAGATACATTATTCAGTAGCAGAATTTAGTGAGGCTATATTTGCTTCTGAAGTTCTTAGCATCACAGAAAGGAATGCTTTTCCCCTTAATCTATTTTTTGCTGCCTGAATTTACCCAAGCAGTTCTGACTTATTCTACTGATCAAACAGGCTGAGCAAGATAATTATCTATGCATGGATGCTTTGGAGTAAAAGACATCTCAGGAGTAGTTCAACTTTCTAATTTTTACAAAACAAAAGGGGCAAAAGAGAGGGGGAAAGGAGCAACAGTGCTTAATATACAACTAATGAAATGCTAATGTGCACAAATGAATTTTGAAAGAACACAAATATTGCTTTGAAATTAATTATACCTCTCCCATTGTCTTAAAAAATGGAAGATTGAAACCTGTATTGCGATGTTTACTCTGTTTAATTTTCAATTGTTTCTTTGATGTTTCAGATAGAAAGGTTTGCACCTGCAAAGAAAAAAGCTTTGAACAGATTGCAAACACTCTGCAAACACTTCATCAGGAATGTTAGTTGTCAGCCTCCCCCTAGCACAAGGGAGCCTTGATGATATCTTTGTGTGCCTTTGACTCCTTTTGATTAATAAATGCAAACAATTTTTCTCAGTAACCTCTGTTGCAATCTATGCATGACAATTAGGGACAACCTCTGGTGAAGGGATGCACTGAAGTCTGTTTTTGCTTCCTTTGCTGCAAAATAAATAGTTGATGTTTAATGCTTTTTGACAATTAGAGAATGAAATCTCTGCAGCTATGCAATTTCAGCAACTGTTTATTATTTCTGTTCCCTGCAATGAAAGATCAATGTTTATGACAATTTTAACTCCACTCTGGATGGACAATTTGATTATTTCTTTCCCTGAGTTTCATGTCCTATTATTGAATTCTTGGGTGCAAATATCATTGGCTTTTCACAAAATGGATTTGTGATGTTTCCATCAAAACAATCTATTGAATGGGCATTATAAGGAAGCCAAGTGTGACTCTCATGGAATATTCCACTGTTGCTTTCCAGGGCAGAGACATTTGCCACAGCTTATGAAGAGAATCAAGTTTGGTTGTCCTCTAAGTCCTATCCCCTTCTACTGAGGATTGGACAGTAGTATCTTAAGCAAGATATCCTTACTGTTGTTATAGGACACTGGGGCACAGTTAGCTTTCTGGAGTTATAGTAGTTAGACTTCTCTACTGTCAAATGTGGAAGTGGCAGAAAAAGAAGAGAGCAGCAGCATTGAGCACCTCCAGGAGGCACTGTTCTCATGAGATCCAGAGTGAATGGAGGCCTGAGGGTGTACAATACATGCGAAGCTCTGGCAAGTTTGTGTACAGCCCAAGAAGTCACAGCATGCCTAGTGGGGCAGGGGAAGAGGAGTCCCAAGCTTTGAGGACTGACAAATCTGGATTCTGCACTTACAGAGAAGTGATTCTGGATGTGTAATGTGTCTGTGGCTTCTTCCAGTTATCCATTAATCTTTCCATCACTTAGTTATTTAATACATGTTCATGGGGCACTTAGAAAAAGCAAGTTGCCCAAGGACAACTACAGAGAGCAGGTGGTTCTGAGACAAGGAGGATGGGTCAGCAAGTATAGACAGGCAATGGGTTAAAGACCAGATCAAAGCTTGCTCAGAGTGATGGGGGCCAACAGGAGGATGGTCTGAGTGCTGGGAAGGAGCATTGTTCAGAGACAGGGATGGTCAGTAGAGCTTCTCTATGGCCAAAGGATCTCAGTTTAGGCTAGACCAGGAAGTATGACAGGCTGGAAAATGACAAGCCTAGAGGAGTGAGAAGAAACTAACCAAGGGATCCGAAGATGGATTGGCTTCAAAGAACAGATGAAGGAAGGAAGTGGTCCATGAGGCAGTCTGGAAAAACGTTCTGAGATGTGGGGGGTCAGGGATTCTATTGGGTAGAGTTTTGTGAAGCTTATATAAGCCAATCGCTCAGGCAGATAAAACATTTCCAGGGACCTACAGAAACTGGAGCACTTGGCAAATTATGATACCACTGGACTGTCATTGCATTTTGAGATCAGGAACAATAATACCCATCCGAAGCCTTGCAGGGAGGCTTTAGTGAAATAGTGCATACAAAGCAACTAGAATAGAGTATGTGCTAATAAATGGCAGGCATAATAATTACTACTATTACATTTAATCTCTGCTGGACATAGCACTTTCATAAAGATCTTACTTGGCTGAATGTTGTGTGTTCCTCTCCAGGTCTATGGTCATTAGCTTTTTGTTTATTTGTTTGTACTAATGATCTTTACATCCATATATTTGCTGCTATAAGTCACCTCAAATAATTTTTAGAAATGGATGGAGTAAATTATAAATACAGTTCTCTGAAATAATACATAGATTTCATGTGCTACTGATGAATTAGTCATTCATCTTGTTTTCAAGGTGCTTTTTATTCAGAAAAGGATAACATATCTTGAAGAAAAATAGATGGAAGAGACAAGAATCTCAATTTTATATTATTATTTTTAGTTGGACACACTGAAAAAAGAAAGTTTCCAAATTTTATGCAAAGTAAGATTTATGTGATAAGAATGGACTGCTGTCATTAGATAGAGTCATGTTATGTTCCAGCTGGTAATCAGCATGGCAGGAGGTCAATGTGAAGAATGATTACAGATAATAAATTTTTCATCCTTCATACACAGAGCTGATGTTCGTCAACATTTCACCCTCATTTACTGGTACATTTCAACCCATGGTGGTGTGGACCTGGAACCCAAGGTAGTTGTGGAGAAGTGAGGGCCAACTTATCCAGGCCCATGTTGGATCAGGTAGCGCCTAAGAAGGGCAGTCTCCTCGCAGATGGCAAATTTAGGAGGTTAGTACTGAAAGCAGAAGGCCAGCGAGCTTGGGCTTACATCCCATCTGCCACTTATTTTCTATCTGCATGACCTGGCAAAGACTTTTAGCCTCCTCTAGCCTCAGTTTCCTTAGCTGTACAACTGGAACCAGCCAGAACTAGCATGAATGGCAGAGACCTGATGCTGACTGCTGTTTGGAATGCTGACTGACCCAATGCTGACCTCCAGTGCAGGGAGAGAGTGTGGAGGGGTGTGCCTGCGGCCATCAGAACAGTTTCAATAATAGACAAATGGGGCTGCTGCCAGAGCTGACCGATCAGAGTCGCGGAAGTTTCAATTCTTCACTTACATATATGGATCTGGTGGAGAACTCTCAAGGGAAATATTTCTCCATAAAACTGCATTCCCAAACTATTTGGGGAGACAGCCTTTTGAGCAAACCTAGTATTCTCCCAGGTGATGTCATCTTCCTCCTGGACAACCACATGGGTCAGAGTTTGGCTTTTCTGGTAGTGAGTGACTGTTTCCAGCCCATACCTGCTTTGATTATGTAACAGAATGGGTGAAAGAATGCCCACATCACAGACTTTTATAAGTTAAGAGTATTTGTTAAGCACCTCACACTAGACTGGCATACTGGAAATATATAATAAATTATTTTTTTAAGGTAATGTTAAGTACACTCTTCAATTTGGTCTGGCTGGTTCCAGATTCTGATTAATGATATTTTAAGCCACAGATATGTTTTTGGAAAATAAACTTTAAAGCAAGTTGATAGAGTAAAATGAAGTGAAAAGTTGAGTCTTTAACAGGTTGATGCGAGCCTACCTGCAGTCTTGGATCTAAATTAGTGAGTCATGCCCACACTTCCTTACACAGAGGCTAACCACTCAGGACCAGCTGTGTGTGGCTTGTGTAAGTTTGATCTCAAAGAGGCAGCAGCTATGGTGGATTTTGAACTCTGGCTGGACCATTCTTTCTTGAGATGGGGACGAGCTGGACAGAAGAGGCAAGGATAGTGCTTTTGTATGAGACACTCTAGTCAGGGAGAGAAGGGCTCCATTCTAGCATGTGTAGTTAGATCTAATGTGGGCCAGGTACTTATTCACATCATCTCATTCTATTCTCAGGATGATCCATGGAGGAGAAAGGAGGAACTATTATTTCCATATCATAGATGAAATGGGAAATTGAGGTTCAGAAAGGCTCAAGGTCACAGAGCACCTAAATGGTAGCATGGGGTGGTGGCCAAACTCCAGGCAGTTTGACCCCAGGAACAGTGCTCTCAGTCAATGTCCCTTCCCTCTTGGGACGGGGCCTGTAAAGGTGTGCTGTGAAGCTACTGACGAAGGTAGCATGCTAATAAAGACATTCCACGGAGGCAGATTTTATTTCATATTTATGAACGCTAATATAGAAAGAAATAATATTAAATGCATAGCAATAGATTAAAATACCTTTAGAGAAGAGAGGTAATTAAGAAGCCAGGGTGAAGAGGCTTGATTATTTAAAAGAAAAAGTGTTAGTGTGAAAGAAGATGTCCTGGGAACAGCCAACAGAAGGGTAAGGAAAATCATTTCTCTGGGTAGGAGGAGAGGGTGCTGCTTTTTGAAAGCTCTGATTTGGGCCACACTAGTAATGGAAGAGTCTGTGGTCATTATGGATTGAGCCCGCCATCGGTTCCCAGTGTGAACTTGTTATCGGGGTATTTTATAGTCCACCTGACCGAAAAGAACAACTGGACTGTGAAATGATAGCGCAAATAAAAAAAGCCGTAAAAGAGCCAGAGTGATAGTAATGGGAGATTTTAAGTACCTGAGCACAGAGCAGAGTGCATTAAGTGGATGAAATAAAGCTTGAGTGTGTGTGGAGGAGGCGTTGGGGATGGAGAGAGGGAGTGGGGAGGAGGAAGGGGGGTTTCTTCGGAGGAACCAAGTCAGCATCTAACATATTAGTATATAACATATAAGATATAATTAAAATATGCATCTGCATTAGCTTGCTTGTCCCTGCAGAGCAGTCAGTCTGGTCCCTCCTCCTGGCTTCTGTGTCCAAGGAATGTCTTCCACAGCCACCTTTCTGCATCCCTAGTAGGCTCCTGCACAGCCCCCCATTCTTCCAACCCACAACCCTGAGATTTGGATATGAGAACTGGAGTCCCAAGATGAATGTCAGCATTGACTTCTCAACTTACCACAACATAATGTTTAAGTTGCATTGACTGTTCAGTATATTTATTCCAAATTTAAATTGTGGGCCAGCCAGGTGATGGAGTGGTTAAAGGTATCTGGATCCCACATGGCCAGTGGTGTGGTTTGCGTCCTGGACTTGGCAGCTTGAAAAACACACTGGGCACAAGTGTGTGCATGCCCAAAATCCCAAAAGGAGAATGGAGAAGAAGAGATTGCAGTGTGGTCATCCCCCGGGGGTGCTTTCTCACCCTCCATCTCTCTCTCTCTCTCTCTCTCTCTCTCTCTCTCTCTCTCTCTCTCTCTCCTCTGGTGAGCACATACATGCATCCTATGGCAAATTTTTAGGAAAATTAAAATTGCATTTCTGTATCATAGTTTTAAAGCATGTTTTTGAACAGGTCTCAAAATGAGAGGTTCCTGTTTCAATAAATTAATAAACGTATTTGATAAATCACTTTATTATAATCACGTATTAAATATGATTGCTTATTATTAAAATAATTCATTTTAATAAATCACTCTGAGACAACTGCCCAGCCAGGGTTGCTTCTGGTTGGTGATGCGTCAAGTACCTATGTCTTGTTCTGCAGGAGTGGTAGCTGCAGGAGAGGACACTGAGCATTCACATGCCCGTGGGGCCCGATGTGGGCATAAGGAAGTCCAATCACCAATCCATGAGGATCAACAAGTCAGTAAGTATGGGTCACAATGGCATCAATCCAATCCAGGGGAACTCAGGCCAGAAGAAAACCACTGTCATTTTCTCCATTTTCAAAATGATGTTTGAACCAAGCCGCTCCTGCCTCTAGGATAAGGCTGATCTAAACTCTCAGTGTGTGGGATAAGAACCCCTTTTGCCAGCCTGAAGGTCCAGAAATGTAAGGTAGAGCCTAGCCCAGCTATGGCAGAGAGTGCAGTGTGTTACGAGAACTCATTATTTGAGGGAGCAATAGAGAAATGCCAAATTTTGAGCTCCCAGATGCAAGAGGCAAAATCTATAGAGAGTAATCCAGGGTCCCAACCACCACCCAGAGATGACTATGCAGAAGGCTGGGGTCTCCTTGGAGACAGGCCTCACCTCTTCAGGTGTCTAACATCCCCTGTCCACCAAGGGCATGGTCGCTGAACTACAAGGTTGCAGGCAGGGATGAAGCCTCTCACCATCTTCCTTCCAATCCATTCAGCTTAGTTTCCTTTGTTTCTAAAGCATTTTTGTTCTAGCATATCAAAGTCTTTAAAAAGAGAGAGAGAACAACTGCATAACATTCCTCCTTCACAACGCAGAAAATAAAACCCTGGCAAAATATTATTTTAGCTATTTGTTCTGAGATTATGCTTTCCATTTTCAGGATGTTAATAATGGGCTCTGGAGGGATTTTTTTCTGGGCCCAATAGCAATGTTATAAAATTAAACATCCATGTGAGTGAGGGAAATTGAAGTAATTATCTTGCAAAATAAAGGAAAACCTCTTCTATTCCAGAACACCTTCAGACAAGCACAGAGTAACTCATAATAACCCTTACTCCAAAATTGTAACTCCCCTTAAGTGTTAGGTATTCAGTAACGTTTTGAAGCTTCGTCTCTCTAAATTATGTCCCCAGTAAGCACTCTACTTTTCCCAGTGGCTCCTCGGGGTCTTGTGAAGCAGAAGAAAGAGCAGCGCAAGGCTTATATGTTGGACACACACATCACTGTGGTGCCATACCACCATCTTCCCAGCCCCACGTGACACCTGCCGCTTTCCATGCTTGTGGGCTGAAGGTGTCGACTCCACTGTGACCTAGGGAAAGGAGCTTGTCTTGTCCTGTGGACACCTGTTTCTAAGAAAAAACTAAAGAGCAGTACACAGGAATGCTCAGACTGGAGATCTCGCCTCATGAAAGAGCTTCTGAGCCAGGTGAAACAGATCCAAGAACAGTCTATTGCATAAAGGTACGCCGTGCACTGTCCAGATGAATTCTAGTTCATATAAAACAGCTCCTCCTTGATTAGGCAATTCATCGATTTCTTCGGAAGTGTCCCACCTCTGCTGTTTAGTAGCTGTGAACTCTTTGGCTGCTTCCTGAATCTCTCTGCTCCTCCATTTCTCTTACCCTCATACTGAGGGTAATGGCTATACCTATCTCACGGGACTGGGAAAACTAGATGATTCCATGGAAAACACCTGGAGCAGAGTTTGGTGCATAATAAACACTCAGTAAATGTTAACCATGATGATGATGAATATGGTGATTATATCAGCAGGGGTCCAGCCAGGGAAACAGACGCTTAACCAATTATTTCAACAGAGAAAATTTAATGTAAGTAGCTGTTAAACAAGCACTGGAGCACAGAAATGGTGAAGGGACATGGAAGTGACATATACAGTAACTGCAGGGAACAGCCGTCACCCAGCTAGGTCTGGGGGAACATCCAAGCTATTGTATATGTCATGTCTTATTATTCTACTGCTAAACTTCATATTACTATTACATTGATATTAGGACCAGCAGTTAGCGTAATGGCTATGTCACTAGACTCCTATGTAGTCGACCACAGTTCGCGTCCCAGACCTGGTGGCTTATAACTCACGCTGGGCACGTGTGCGTGCGTGCCCAAGATCCCGAGAGGAGACTGGAGGAGAAGGGATTGCGGTGTGGCCATCCCCCCTGGGGGGTGATTTCTCGCTTTCTGTCTCTCTGTCTCTCTCTGTCTGTCTGGCGAGTGCACACGCCCTATAGCAAAAAAATCTCTCTCTCTAAAAAAAAAAAGACTATTACATTGATATTTTTACTATCCTATATATCCTGGACACTTGGAGGAGAAATCCTGCAGCACTGGAACTCAGACTCTGAGTTTTAAGGGGACACCATAATGAAAACTTCTAGAAATGTGGAAAGAAAAAATAATTTTTCAAAAATGCTAAGGAAAGGGGCCGACAGGTGGCATGGTGGTTAAGGGTACTGTACTCTCACATGGCTGACCACGGTCTGAGTCCTGGACCTGGTGGCTTGCTTTCTCACTTCCCCTCTCTCACTCTGTCCATCTCTGGTCAAATTTAAATAAATAAATAAATAAATAAATAAATAATTCTTCAAATTACTAATTATTCATTTCTTATTTAAAAAAAAAAATGGTAGGGAAGAAACAAAACCATTGCTGGGGAAACTCTAGTAGGAAAAACCAGGACAAAGAAAGGAGTAAATCCGTCCTCCTTCTTCCTGCTGCCCACCCAAGACTCCCTCTAGCGCCCCTTCTTAGGACAAGTTAGCAGAGTAGAGTTTGCAGAGGTTTCCACCTCAGAGCCCCCAGGGTCAACTGCTGTATTGGCACCCAGGCCTATGCTCTGCTTGGCAGAAAGCTGGATTTGGGGCTTGGAGACAAAGTTTAATTACAGACATAATGTGGGTGGAAATGATGAAAATGAACTAGATGAATCAGGGAACGTAACAGAACAGGTCTCTACTCTTGTGCAGTTAGGGCTACTGAGATGGAAAGACATAGAAAAACACACTCAAAGTTAAATATGTAATTATGAATTTGATATTTTCTGAGAAGAACACAAATAGTATGACAAATTGGATGGAGGTAACTCTGGAAAGCCTCTGTGATAAGTGTAGGCTGAAGAATAATGTGATAGTCTCCATCTACAGAATGTGGGGATGAGGGTAAGAGTGGAGAAGGGTGATTTTTCTCAGCAGAGGGAACATCATGAACAACTGGCCGTAGGTGGGAAAAATTTGGTGCCGTGATGTAAAGTGGATCTCCTGCTACTGATAGATTCAGATGAAGAGGAGAGGGCAGGTGCAGGGCTCACCCTGAGTCCAAGGGCAAGCCCTTGAGCTTCTTGGAACTTCAGTTTTCTATTTGTACAAGAGATGACAGTATCTGCCTCACTGTCCTCCCAGAGACAGTCTGTGAACAAATGAAATAATGGATAAATGTACGTTTGCAAAGCATGATACAAATACAAAACAGCACTGCCATTGTCTAGAGCTCAGATTAATCTCATGTTTCATTATAGTTCTGGGGTCACTTTGGTAAAGTACATTAGTATAGTCTTCTGGGTTAGAAGATTACATTTCGGAGTTCAGCCCACCCATGACAATTGCCCTACTAACATATATTAGATGGCCCTGTTTGCTGACTAAGGGCAGTTTACATTGATGTTCTCAGTTTTCACAATCACCAATCTTTATGCATAAAACAAATATTCATGGCAGCTCTGCTCCCAGGGTCCTATATTTATTTGCTCCACGTAGACTGGTTTTTGTCATATTTCTGCTCAGAAGGACAGATTGAGTGTTAAGATAGAGTGTTTTACTCTACTTCATGGTAACGTGTCTGTTCTTAGGGTCAGGTTACATTCATTCATTCATTCATTCAATATTTAAACAGCCATTATATGTCAGGCAAATTCTGAATTATAATTCTCTTAATAAATCTTATCACATTTATACTTTAAAATATTTTCTTGGACTCATATTTATAAAACTCCACAAGCTCATTTATCAAGCCAAATT
This sequence comes from Tupaia tana, assembly GCA_026018925.1. Taxonomy (NCBI): domain Eukaryota; kingdom Metazoa; phylum Chordata; class Mammalia; order Scandentia; family Tupaiidae; genus Tupaia; species Tupaia tana. Next base: position 36,581,628 of record JAKSZU010000010.1, on the reverse strand, counting down.
TTGGGGGCGATTGCTAGTGTTTAATCTCAGCGTTATTGATGGATCTTTTGGATAACACCCAACAAGTCATTAGGAGTGTCCTTTATGTTCAGGGTTTTACTGTTCATAGTTTAACTACATCAATTCCCATACCAAGCAAGTTTTGTTTTGTAGCAACTTGTGAAAACCGGTTGCTCTGGGGACAATTCCAGTGGCCAGGGGTAGGTGACATCTGTGAACTATAACTTTCAGACAACCGACTGGTTTTAAACCAAACAGGAAAATTGGGTGTTTGGAGCAGGGAATATATAGCAATAATATAATAAGATGGGAAAATCATTTGTTAGATTCTGCCAAGAGGGGATTGAAAGTAAAGGACACATGAAAGTAGTCACATCCTTAGGAGAAGACCTGGCAGAGGATGGGGCATAGATGCCAAAGCAGCAGCTGGTGCTGAGGACTAAAGAGAGGACATTAGAGCCAAACACGCCATCTTTGGGGTGGTAAGTTAATGAGAGGTGTTTATTTTATTTACTTGCATGTCCCAAGACTTTTCTAGTTGCCCTATGCATATCTTAATGTGCCAGCAGTCCCCACCTGAGTACCTACTGACATTCCATGCATCTTGGTGACGTGTTTTTTCCACCAGTCACCAGTTCCTGAATTGCTTTAATAAACCGTTCTGTTTCACCCAGCTTACCTGCATTGTAATCCATATGCCAGCTTTAGCTCATCGCTTTGGCTCGGTGGAGACAAGGCAACATTGTGCCGCTCTTTGTTTTCCTGAATCTGTGGTTGGGGCATCTGCAGATTAGCTAATGGATGGTGCTCCGTCTTGCCAAATGTTAATGGTGTAAAATGTGATCATTTTGCTGACAAATGTAAACAGGTTTCATTCTGACTTGCAGTAGAAATAATCCCTCAATTTTGCAACCTGGGAACAATAGATTTTGTTGACGTTGATTACTCCATTTCTAGCGTCTTCCAGTGATACAGTGATTCTTCCCATTGCAGCTTTCAGGTGATGTGTGTGTGATGTTTTCTCATTAGCACCCTAATGATAGATACGATGAGTTCCAGGTCTGTACTGCACCATCCTATAACGGAAAATGAATTTGTTAGAGCTGTTGCCGCAAACACATTGACGATCTTACTCTTGCCTGCTTTGGGAAGTTTCTCTTCTCTCTTGGAAAGTCATGAAAACTCAGCTGTCTCTGATACGACCCCACACCCTCCTGCATTATGTTCCAGTTCAGTGCAACTCACTGAGGAAATGACTCTTAGTACCAACCTTAAGGTTAATACTAACAGCCTGGGAATTTTTCCAGAGAATGTCACTTGATGCACATCGCCACTTCTGCCAATATATGCAAAATGTACCCCCTATGTGGCTCTCAATATGACAATTCTCCCCAAATTTTAGTAAAAGAACTGTTTAAAATTTTATAAGAATTTGGAAAAAAAAATTCCACAGCAAAGGAGGCAATTGGTAGGGCTCTGCTTGATGGCCTCTAAATTAATAATGAAGAATTCATTCATTTATATTGCATTTTTACTACTGTCCTAGGCCATGGAGAGACAGGACTGAATGAAAACACTCCTCAGAGAACCTACGGTTTTGTGAAAGGGAGTACGATGGCAAAGATTGTTAAGCAGTAAGAAACCATGGCAAGAGTTAGAAAGGCACAGGGAGCTCTATGAACCTGTGATCCAGAAACCACCTAGCCTGGCGGGTTCAGGAAGCCTTCCAAAGGAATACGTTTGAGCTGAGTACTGAAGGATGTTTAGGAATGAAGGTGGGGTGCAGAAAATCCCAGGGAGATGTGCAAAGGCCCAGAAGAAATCAAGTAGTGTGTGAGGGGTAGGAGAGGATGTGTGAGAGCAAATGCAGAGGGGTGGCTGTAAGGAGGGGAGGCTGGACTGAAACCAAGCCCACCTGTCCCAGTGAGAGTTTGGATCTTCATCCTGAACACAATGGGAAGCCCAAGAAGGGATCGGAGGGTACAGACATGTTCAGATTTCTATTTTGGAAACAATTACCTTGACTTTTGCCTGGAAAATAGATTGGAAAAGTTCAAGACTGGCTGTAGGTGGCCCAGTTAGGAAATTGTCTTTGGAGCCCACGAAGAAAATGATGGCAGCTTGGATTTAGGGACTGGAGGAAAGAGAGAAAGATGGGATGGATGAGAGACGTGCTTAGGTAGTCATGGGTAGGACTTGGCAGTAGATGAATGGGAAGGAGATGGCAAGGATGACTCTGAAGTTCTGGTGTACAATGGACGGCTGGTGGAGTAACAGACTGGAACAGGCCACGCTGAAAGAGGACCTGGTTCTGGAGAAAGGTCATTAGTTTGTGAAGCCTTGAAGATATCTAGGTGCACACTTTGGTTTTCTTCATACAGTTTTGAATCCTAAAGTAGTCCAAACAGCATTATATTTGTACAAGTCTGTGCCTTGAACAGCAATGGACCACTGCAGTCAAGATTCTGGTACCCAGGGTTTGAAAAAGTGGGTGAGAATCCCCAGAGGAGAAAGAGCCTGTGCAGCAGGATGAGCCCTGTGTCTCCAACTCACGGGGAAAGACAGAGGAGCACAGTGAAAGACTCCTCTGCAAGATAGCACTTCTGTCCTCAAACTCCCGAAGAGAAGTCACCTCCACACAGTGTGGCAGGGGTCGGGGGAGAGGGCTGCTTGGTGCTGGAGCGTGGAGAAGAGAACCTGAGCTGCTCTCCCAGCCCCTCCTCTGGTCTATGTTCCTGAACCACTGGCTCCACAGGCCACTGTGCTCACCAGGCCAGGTTCTACTCCCAACCCTGTCCAACCCTAAGGAAGAGGCCAGCAGTTTGGGTAGCTAAGCTTTCATACTAGGAAATATTAAGGGGCCAGCCTGAGGGTCGACTATGTTCCCCAGTAGGTTTTTGGCTTTTAAAATTATTTATTTCATTGTATGTATTATTATTGTTATTCTTTTTAAAATATGACTAGAGAGACACAGAGGAAGAGAGAAAGAAAAAGCAAGAAAGCAAGTTGCCAGTTCCGGAACTCAAACTGCAGTCGATCATGTGGGAGGAGTCCAACGCCTTAACCACCATGCCTCCTGCCAGCACCCCCAGTAGGTTTTTGTTTTGTTTTGTTTTGTTTTGTTTTGTTATAAAACTGATACTTTCCCTAAAGGGATCAGATGGTGGTGCAGTGGTAAAATGTGATGCCCTATGGGGCAGTCCCGCATGGGAAGGTTCCTGGTTCAAGTCCAGATACTTCTCTGAGGATACAGGGTGTGCCTGTGCCAGCAATCCAGGCTGAGGCTGGGGGTGAATCATGGCATTAGGATATTGTTGATCTCTCTCTGTCTCCCTCCCTCCAGTCTCTTTACCCCTCTCCCTTTTTCTTTCTATATGTCTTTCTGTATGACTCATGGAAAAAATAAACTTAAAAAACAATAAAGCCAGTACTTTGATCTGTTTCAATCTGACTCACACCATTCTCTACTTCTCCCTTTACAATCCAATATTATCCGACTGCCTTTAGTTCTGGGTTCACCTCAAATCTAGACCCCGGCTGAGCGGTCCCCTCTGTCTGGATTGTGCCAGCCCTTCTCCTTTACTGGCCCTCCCTCTCCATTCCTGACTTTGCTTCACGTCACCCCTTCTGTGTCCTCTGCAGCCGCCACTTCCCCTCCTGTATCCGGGATGGGTCACATGCCTGCCCCTAGTGCAGACCTCTCCCACTCCATCCCCACATTGGTTTTTGAGTTTCTTTTATGTATCTGTCATTACCACCCACTACCAGATTAAGAGAGTAGGGCTGCATCACCAGTCCCCAGCCCTGTGTCAGACTTACAACCAGTAAGTGTTCATAGAGGAACCGAAGGTGAGTTTTTTGGGGGACACAGAAACAAAACAAAACAAAATGCAGCTTTCAGTCAAATTTCCGTACCATCCTTGATGCTACAGAAGGCGTATTCTGACTCCCCCTTACCCAAGGCTCCCAGCTCTTATAAGAGCTATTGCCAGGAGAGTGATGATGGGATGGGCAGGAATCAGAAGTAGGCTATGCCTGGAATAACTTTCTCATGGGATTTCCAGGTCAGCTTGGCTTAGCAAAAAGCAGAAACAAGAAAACATGGAAAGATCTGCTACATGGAGTTGGGTTATAATTAAAAGATTTACAGGAATATCAACACATTCTAAGCACTAAGCATTTTGCAGGCACCATCTCATTTAAACCTCACAACTCTGTGAATGTAGAGGCTTTTGTTATCCCCATTGTACAAATGAGACACAGAGAGGTTGAGTAACTTGCCTGTGGTTACACAGCTAGAAAGTAGGGAAGCTGGATTTAAACTCATGCAGCCTGGCACCAGAATCTGTTCTCTGGTACATCAGGAAGGGCAGCGATGGAGATGTGCTTTAAAATGGGAAAAGGCTTCCCTCTAAGACTGAGGGCTCCAGTGTTACTAAAATCAGATTACAGCAATGCATAGAACTTTCATTAGAAAGCCTGACATGGCACTCCAAAAATGCAAGCCAAGGCAAGCAGATTACATATTTCCTGTCCTGGAGAGAGAGCAAGGAGCATACAAAAGGTGAAAGAAGAGTTAAGCCACTTGCTGAGTCTGGAAAGGGGCAGGGGTGGGGCATAGGCAGGACAATGCATGCTTTCTCTGCATGAGTCAATAGAAGACTATGAGGCCATCCAAGTTTAAAAGAAATCTGAGATGTCTCTGACTATGAAGAGTATGCCAGAATAGAAGGGAGGAGACTGGAAAGGGAGAATGTATGTGTTCCTAGAGTAGGTGCAAGAATGAGAAACTTAGCAATTGGGGGAGATGAATCTTCAGAAAGAGAAGGCCCCAAGAGTTAACTCTGGAGCCTCCTAGAACACATGTACCATAAAGCATTACCTGGTTTAATCCCCCTACTTACCTCCATTCCCACTCAACACAGCCAGCAGTCCAATGTATCCGGCCTAGGGATATGGCAGTGCATAGGCAGGAAAGGAAAGGTCCTGCCTAAGTGGACCATGTGTGCAGTCTAGACCCTGAGTCTTAGGCTTAGCACGTGGCAAATGAAATGGGGCAGAGCACCTCCTGCACATTAGGTCATCAATTCCCAGAGAGTTGGACACTCTGTAGACCCTCTGTGTTACAGACCAGGAAGCAGAGACTGAACAGAGGCTATTACCTGCCCAAGTTCATAGAGCTAACAGCAGTCCAGGAAGAGGTGGATCTAGTGTTTGGACCCACATACCTGGCTCTGAACCACATATTGAACTGCTATGCTGAGGTGCCTCCCTGCCTAGAGAGCTGCAGACCAGCATATTCAAATCCATCATGCAATGAAGGCTGCTGGAGGTCACAATCAATAAAAGACAAGGCAGAGATTAAAATCAGCTCATGAGGGGCCAGCAGGTGGAATAGTAGTTAAGGCGTTGGACTCTTACATGGCAGATCACTATTCGAGTCCTGGACTCAGTGGCTTGAAACTCACACTGGGCACGTGTGCTTGCATGCCCAAAATCCCAAGAAGAGAATGGAGGAGAAAAGATTGTATCATGGCCATCCCCTCTGGGGTGGTAGTGGGGGTGTAATTTCTCACTTTCTCTGTTTCTTTCTGTGTCTCCAGGAACACAAGCGCCCTATAACCAAAAAAAAAAAAAAAAAAAAAAAAAAAAAAAAAAAAAATTCTTATGAAAAAACAAGACTGGGAACCAGCAGTTAGCGTAATGGCTATGTCGCTGGATTCCCACGTAGTCGACCGCGGTTCGCGTCCCGGACCTGGTGGCTTAATACTCACGCCGGGCGCGTGTGCGTGCGTGCCCAAGATCCCAAGAGGAGAATGGAGGAGAAGGGATTGCGGCGTGACCATCCCCCCTGGGGGGTGATTTCTCACTTTCTGTCTCTATGTCTCTCTCTCTCTTTGTCTGGCGAGCACACGCGCCCTATAGCAAAAATCTCTCAAAAAAAAAAAAAAAACAAAAAAACAAGACTAACATGATTAGATGCCAAGATGTTAAAAAAAAAAAAAAATCGGTGAATGTAACTCAACAATGAAGAAGAATCATCATAAAATTCAGAAATTTTCTTTGGAATCCGATGTTTTCCATGCTTCAATATCATTTGGGAAAGAAGATCATAGAAAACTCTCTTACATTTCCAATTTCTTATTTAGGAACATTAGATAAAGGATCAGTGCCAACAAAGAGAAAGAAAAGTGAACTTGAGAAGAATCGGGATGTGAGGCGAAGAAACATCTCGGCAAGTGAGGCAGAGGGAAGGAGCAGTGTGCAACAGACACACAAGTGGCGGTGTGTTCGCCCTGAGCAAGCCACGCCGCACAGCGTTTAGTTCCAGGGCAGAGGCAGAAATGGAGGAAAATGTACCGAGAAATGAGAAAACATTCCATTACCAAGGGTGGATAGAGAGCTATTGTGGAAACGGTCTGGGCTAAAGAAGGCAGGGAGCTCTGGTAGGAGAAAAGAAGAGGAAAACACAACCGTGACATGGGGCGGTACAGTCCTTGGAAGAAAACCAGAGAGGAGAATTGTCTGAAAATATGACGCAGATGAAAAGTTGTGTTTTAATTGATGCATGATAAATGCTGTGAGAGACTCCAAGAATCAATGTAAGTGAAGATGAGAAAGGGCCATGGCTGCCATAAACGTTTAATCCCGTAGTACAGTGTGGTGTTTGGCTTGTGAAAACATAGCACGAAAGAGGCACCACACAATCAAACCAATCCCACCCATGGGGGTGGGGGTGGAGAAGTCCCTTTTAAAAAGTATGGAATTGGGTGTATACAATACTAGGGTATCAGATAAATACACACACATTTTTGAATTCATGCTTATGCTTCAAAATAAGAGCTGATACAGCTGAGCAGCTCGCGCTGGGCAAAAGCATTTCACTCTCCTTAGGGGAGGGATAAGGTTACAGTAGATTCCTACCCTCCCTTGGTAATGGAACATTTTATTTCTTGGTACATTTTCCTTCACACAGTAAAAGACATGGGATTACAAGTTGGATCCCTCAGCTCTACATTTAGTCAACCAGCTTTGTACTGGGCCACTTAAGCTGGGTGACTTTGAAATGTGATAGTTAAAAAGACCAGTAGTTAAATCAAAGTACAGATAGGAGGAAAAGTATGAAATCAAAATTTTATTGTGGTAAAATTTTTGTAACATAAAACTTACCACATTAACCATGTTAGTGTACCATTCAGTGGTATTAAGGGCATTCATTGTTGTGCAATCATCACTGTTCTCCATGGAACTTTTCATCATCCCAAACTGAAACTATACTCACCAAACAGTAACTGCCCATTCCCCTCCTTCTAGTCTTCAAGTCCCCGAGAACTTCTGTTCTACTTTCTGTCTCTGTGAATTTGACTGTTTTAGGAACCTGATGTAAATGGAATCATGCACTGTTTGTTTCTCTGTGTCATACCTATTTCACTTGGTGTAATGTCAAGGTTCATCTATGTTGTAGTAGGTCACAGAAGTCCCCTCCTTGTTAAGGCTGAATAATACTCCATTGTACGGATACGTCACATTGTTTAACCATTTACCTACCAATGGACACTCAGGATGTTTTTACCTTTTGGTTATTGTGAACAATGGCGCTGTAAACATTGGTTTTCAAATATTTGTTGGAGTTCTTATTTTCAATTCTTTGGCATATATACCTAAAAATGGAATTGCTAGATTGTACGGTGATTCTGTGTTTAATTTTTTAAAAAACTGCCATTCTGTTCTCCACAGCACCTGTACCATTTCACTTTCCCACCAATAATTCACAAGGGTTCCCATCTCTTCGCATCCTCACCAACACTTGTTGTTTTCTGAATTTTTTTTTTTTTTTTGAGAATAAGGTGTGAAGTGGTAACTTATGGTGGAAAAAAGATCAACTTTGTCTTTTAAAATCATAAAAGAAATTTTTATTTTCATTGTATCAAATTCAATTTCATCCTGAGAGTCTGGATATCCATGTTATTAGAAAATCTAAAAGCAATAACCAGCCTTGGGCAGAATTTCACAGTTTACAGAGCACTTTCAAATGCATGGTTTGCGTGCCTAGAAAACACAATAAGGTGTGAAATTGGACTGGTAGGCAAAATTTTTCTTAAGTGTTGTTATTATTGTTCTCATTTTGAAGATGAGGAAACTGAGGCAGTGAGAACATACAATAATTTCTCAATATCATATAACCAATAAGCGTTAGAGCCAGGATTTGGTCTCAGAGCTGCTCTATTGAGTGTTGTATTCCTTCCCCTAGCCCACACTGTAGTTAAGTCCCAACATCTAAACAAATCCTAGAAATATGGTTTGTACATATGGTACTACATAAATATTTATACATGATTTATGTGTACACATGAGTGCGCATGCACACATACACACACACGCATGCACGCCTATTTTGGGCCCAGGATAGGCTTTTAAATATAAAGTAACCAACCCCTCTTGTTTTGCATTCATCAAGATATTCCATAGGAAAATTACCCATAAGCCAACTCTGAAACAAACTTGAATAGAACATCTGTGATGATGTGTGTGCGAGAAGCCCTGTGTAAAGCATATTTACACTTCATTGAAGGCATTTATAAGATCATGTAAATTAAAACATGTACACACACAAACACAAATATTTTCACTCATTTAGTAAGTCAGATACCACCAGGTCACGTAGCACAAAACAGGGACAAGTAGACGGTACGTTAATGCCATAAAAAATAAAAGTTGATTGTAAGTCAGTAGCTATTTTTTTTTGGTCGTTTTTTAAATTATACATTCAATTGCTATACATCATTTAGATTGTCCAGATATTTTACCCAGCGTGATATACGCCACACACCAGGCGAATTGAGAATACTATACTTTCAGCCTACTACTTCTCCCATCTTTCATTTCCTCCCTACTGCTGATCACCCCCATTTCTCTCTTCCCCTGAAAGAATAGGTTTGTACTGATGGGCAGACAGCAAATCAGGAAGTAGGTGATAACACTAAGGAAAAGGAAAAGACATAAAAGAAGAAGAGGACAGCTGTTGTTATTGTGCTGCCATTTTCTCAAGCACTGTAGTTTTCAATGGGCTACAGGTCCTCAGTGACTTCTTAGTCTTTCTTCCTAGTTCTTGGTTCAAGCCGGGTCTCGCACATGAGGGTCCCTGTTGATTCCAGCAGTACTGGCTGAAAAATTGAGGGTTAATTTAGCCGCAAGTCAATAGCCTCAGTGGCACTGGATCCTGCAAATTCAGGAAGAATTTCCTTTAGTTCACTGTGCCTGATTTATAAAAGCTCTACTCTGCTTCCAGGAGTATAATAAATATTAATTAATTTGCAGTAATCTTACTTAACAGTTTTATAGTAGCTTCATAAAGCATAATTAAGATAACAGACCAAAGACTATATCAATACCAGGTATTATTATCTTGCTTCATTAATTTTCAAAAATACAGTGTCTAAGCAATACCTTAATCATCCAGATAAGTAGAGTTCAGACCTCGCACTCTCCGAGGGACAGTTTCCATGGGACAAGGGAAATTAGCAAGTTGCTGGATTGGGGAGCAAACATGCAAGAGGCAAATTAGTGAGCATCTGTCATCATCAACCCGTCTCACAGATAATACCCAATAATCAGATGAAGAGACCAAGGCTCTGAGAGGTTACGTGCTCCAAAGTTATATGAGTAAGTGATAAAACAAAGGTTGAGCCCGTTCTCCACTTCCTGGAACTCTAGAACCTGATTCCTGGCAATTTTTTTTTTTTTTTTCCCCACAGTGCACGTTCAACCAGAGGCCCTGGAAGCCTTTCTCTGGGGGAAAATAGAGGGAAATAAGAAATGCACAAATATGAGGAGTATTTATCTCAGTGTGCTAGGATGGAGAGCATGATTTAATGATTCTCCTCAAGGTATGAAAGGTTATTTTACAGAAAATGGTCATGAGCTCTGCTTCACTGACTTTCAGGGAAGTAAAGGAAGGGAATGAGAAAAGATGGAAGCATTAGGGATTTGGATTAGATAAGAAAGAATTTACAGATGATGACGATAAACAGCAATGCAATTCATATTTTCTTTTAAAAGTTTATTACATGAGTGAGAGAAACACACCCAGAGAGAAAGAGAGACAAAGTTATAGGATCCCAACAACACAATCCACCCCGTCTTAGCCAAAACAGATCTCTGAGACACACATGCCCAGCAGACTAAGGAGATCTCTACACATAAACTGGCAATCTTCCCACGGGGGTCCATCTCACAGAACATTGTGCTTTACTGCTGGCAAAACAAACAAGCAACAATAAAAACAACTTTTAAAAAATGTCTTTCAAGGAATTTTTATCTAAATGGTTACATTTATTGGCATTAAATTGTTTGAAATTGTCCCGGCCCGCGGGAAAATCGAGCAGGGTGCCTGAGTGAGAGAGCAGAGGTCTGGAACCGGCGCAGTGTCACAACACGGGAGCGACACAGTGAGGGCCCAAACACATTCTTATATACACAAGGTAGGAAGCTGATTGGTAGTACAATGAAGGATGCAATTCTACAACCACCGATTGGTTGCTGTGTTAAGGAGTAAAGCCAGGAGGTGTGGTAAAAGGGGGGCGGGAATTGTCGCAGACCTGAATGAGGACCTGCCTGAATGAGGAGGTCTCAGGGTGAATTGTCTACTCCCGGAACAAGGATACTTGAAGGTCCTTGTATGAAGGTCATGTCAGCCATTTTGGTGCATGTGACTTCCTACATGAAATAATCCTAATTTTTTTTTTTTTTTTGAGAGGTTTTTGCTACAGGGCGTGTGTGCTCGCCAGAAGAGAGAGACAAAGAGACAGAAAGCGAGAAACCATCCCCCAGGGGGGATGGCCACGCCACAATCCCTTCTCCTCCATTCTCCTCTTGGGATCTTGGGCACACATGCACACGCACATGGAGTGAGTTTAAACCACCGGGTTCAGGACTAGAACTGCGGTTGACTACATAGGAGTTCAGCGACATAGGCATTACGCCAACTACTGATCCCAATCTTAATCTTTTTAATGCCTATAGAATCTGTATCAATGTTTCTGCTCTCATTCATGATATTGGCATATTGTGTCTTCTTTCTTTCTAATCTGTCTAGGAAGAGGTTAATGAAATTTACTGATATTTTCAAATAATAACATTTTGGTTTCAATTATTTCTCTCTACTTTTTGTTTTCTATTTTTATTGAATTGCACTTCGTGGGTTTTTTTCTTTCTACTTAATTTGAGTTTAATTTGTTCTTCTATTTCCAGCCTTTTAAGGTGGAAACTCTGATCACTGATTTGAGAACTGTTTTGGATTTCTTTTTCCTAATATGGGCATTTATAGCTATTCATTTTCTTCAAATCACTGCCTTAGTTGCATATACTTAGTTGACAAATTGTGTTTTCATTTCATTCAAAATATTTTCTAATTTCTCTTGAAATTCCTTTCCTAATACGTAAGTTTTGTTTTTGTTTTGTTTTGTTTTGTTTTTTTACTTTGCTATTGGACATGTGTGCTTGCCACAGAGAGACAGAAAAAGAGGCAGTCTCAGAAAGAAAGCACCCCCCAAGGAGGATGACCACACCCCAATCCGTTCGCCTTCATTCTCTTCTCAGGATTTTGGCCATTCACACACGAGTCCATTGTGTTTTTCAAGCAGCTGGGTCTGGGACTTGGACTACAAAGTTGGCCATGTAGATTCTAGCTGTCTTAACCATTATGCCACCTGGCTGGCCCAGATATATAGGTTATTTAGAAGTGTTTGTTTAATTTCCAAGTACTTGGCAACATTTCAGAGATGATTCTGTTATTAATTATTAGCTTATTTTTGGTTATGGTGGTAGAACACAGGAGATATTATTTCAATCTTTTCAAATTCACTAAGACTTGTTTTATGGCCCAGCATATGGTTTATCTTAGTTAATGTCCCATGTGCCCTTGGGGAAAAAATGTGTATTCTGCACTTATTGGCTAGAATACATGCCATCTAGGTCCCATTATTTGATAGTGTTGATTACATCTTCTAAGTTTGTATTGATTTTTTTTAATTGATAACGAAGTAGGAGTATTGAAATCTCCAACTGTCATTGTGGATTTTTCCTTTCTCGTTTCAGTTCTATTTTGCTTCTTGTATTTTTGAACTCTGTTATTATATGGACCTACATTTATAACTGCTATATATTTTTGCTGCAGTGATTCTGTTACTATTATGAATTATCTATCTTGATCTGTAGTAAATTTCTTTAAAGTTTATTTCATCTAACATTAATATAGTCATTCCAGATTTCTGAGGCTTACCATTTGAATGGTGTATTGGTCAGGGTGCTACTTTAAAAATAGCAACAGCAAGAATCATTAGGAATGATGGAGAATTTGCAATTCATCATAGAGATTTGACTTTATGTAATTACAGGAGATGGTTAAAAAATTTATGTCTGTTTGTTGGTTATGCCTCTAATGATGAGTTTTCCCAAGAATCAGAGGAAATAAAGGGGATCTAGCAGGAGCTAAAGGAATTACAGATCTGGCCACTGCCTGCCCATCAACAAGGTGGGTCAGCAAATAGGGGCAGTATGCATGAGCCACCACAGCAAAGTGCTTGCACACTCACCTGTCAAGTTTGAAAGAATATTTTGCATAGTCTAGTGATCAGCAACTAGACACAATTCGTGCTCAGAGTTTGGGACTCTTCTTTGTTGTCCCCTAAACTGCCAGTGGCTCTGCCAAGTTCAAGTTCTTTCTTCTGATGCAGCAAGCCAGGGAGCCTTCTGTTTTCTGCTGCCCAAGCTCTGAGTTCCTGAAATGCACTCCTGAAAAAAAACAACAAATTTCATCAGGACCAATCTGTCTTTTGAAGTGGGTGCTGTCTCCTACTTTCTGCCTACCTTTTTGCTTAGGGGTCACTATATGCACGTTAGTGTCATGCAGGGATCTGGGCAGAGTTTGAGTCTCAACCTGTCTGTGGGTCTTTCATTTCCATCACTTCCCACTTAGATATCCAGTTGCTCTGCCGCTCTGGCCTCGTATCTGCCACCATGAGCCAGTAGGCTGTGGTCATCCGATACCAGAGGCATAGGAAGTGACTCCTAACAGCTCTAACTAAACCCTAAATAAATTCTAAATTAAACACATACTTTCGGGATCAAGAAATATCTCATGGGCAGGTCCCATAGCCTAGTGTTTAAGGGAGCCAGATCCTACATAGCCAACTGCAATTTGTAGCTGGCCCCAGTAGCTTGGTAAACACGCTGGGTGCATGTGTGTGCATGCCCCAAATCCCAACAGCATGGAGAGTGGAGAAGATGGGACTGCAGTTTGACATTCCCTACAGGAGCGACACTGTCTCTCTCTCCCTCCCTCTCTGTCTGTCTCTGGCAAGTGTACATGCACTCTGGCAATTAAAAGAATAAAAGAAAAAAAGACCTCACATTATCACCTGATGTCTTCAACATAGTCTGCATGGTCTCATTTTTCATTGTCAATTTCTTACTTGTAGTCACTTCATTTTCAGACTACTCATAATCAAAATATGGGTTGTTAAATTACCCAGATAGATCAATCAGAAAGATCACAAAAGTGAGAGGAAAAAATTAGTCTGAAATATCCTTTAGGTTTGACCACATAATTCAAATTCCCTGGATATTTACTCTGTTGACTATATATACTATGTAGATTTGGCCAATCTGTTGTTTTTGGTCTCTGCTATTCAAAACACCCACATATCATCCACAAAAGAAATTCAGTCTTGAAACTCTATATGTAACTGTTTTTCTCATAGTCACTGGTTAGTTGACTTTACAAGTGATCTCAGAGTAATACATTTTTATCATAAATAATACAAATTCCAGGAATCTTGTTAAGAAAAACATATTGCTGGTACATTGGTACATTGGTCTTTTGTTATTTTTTTATATAAAGCAAGGACTTCTTTATCCCACCAAACTTCATTATTGTATTCAATAGAATTGGAAGAAAATATCTTTCTATAGTCGTGTTGAATCTAATTGTTCATAACAAATATACCTAGAAGCAAACAATTCTAAGCACTTCTTGATTGTTTGATAATTTATCGGAGTATTTTTCTATGTCAGAGACTCATAACTCAAAAATTACCAAACAATTCGGAAGGCCACCCACCAAGTCTTCCCGAATGCATTGAAATGACCTGTTCCATGATGCATTGAAGAAAGAATTGTGTTTAGGTTTGTAAGCAGAGAATGAGTGAAAGGGAGAATGGGAGGGAAGAAGGAGGACTAGAATGCAGGAGGCTTGCCTCCTCTTTAGTAGACTCGCTAAGGAAGAGACATTGATATGTAAGCTTTGTAAACTTTATTAATAAGTGTAAAAATATCACAGTAACTCCAACAAGCAACACATGAGCTTTAAAAGGGTGATGATGGTGGTGGTGGTGGCAAAGGCTTTATTTCAACTGCAAAGTATCTTTTGTAACTGATAATGCATTTTTTACTTAGCCAATGGTCTAAGCCCATAGCTCTCTATTGAAAATATGGTTCCTACAAAATAATTTATTTATACTTGTTGTGAACAGACTATTTTACATTGCAAAAGCCTATAGTATTGTATGAATATAATGAAATACTATAAACTGTCAAAAAAGAATGAAGATGAGTTCTATGTACTAACTTGGAAAATCATATTTTAAGAGATAAAAGGTATTTGCAGGATATTACACAAAATATAATCTCATTTTATTTTTTATAAAATATATGCATCTATATGTTCATATCCTTTCAGAAAAGTACGTAGAGGGATATACTCCAAACTAAAATCAGTGGTTATCTCTCAGGGGGAGATTAGATGTTCTAAAAGGACAAGAATATTTATTTTTTACTTTATATACCAACTGTGGGATCAGGAAGATTTTTTTTTCTTTCTGGTATATGTTAATGTATTTTTTAAATAAAAACAAAATCTCTTGGAAGAAGAAAAATAAAAAGTGAGGAAAGAGCCCTGAATCCTAAGATTTTGCTGGCCTCACCTGTGTTTTCCTGAGACTCAACATCATGGTATATCTGGCTCCCCAAATGTTTGAACATGTCTCTGAGTGTCCACTTTTCACCTGGATGTTTTGACTGTGCATAAATAAAAATACATATAAACACATAGCCTGAACCTGTCCTCTGTCCTCTGGCACACCTAGTCAGACGTCTCCTCAACAGGCCTTCTTTAAGTGTCTGTTACATGCTGGCCATCACTGTTGGACTTTAAGTTTTTGAGAACTGGGCCTGCATTCCAGAATCCTCCATACCCAGCATGCCCTGAGAGAAGGACCGTGTTGTCCATGTTGATAACAGAGAGGGGAAATAGGAAGATGGACTGACTGACCATCCAGGGCAGGTGAGGAAGACTCAATAAGGAAGTGGTATTTTATCTGGGCCTTTAAAATTTGTTGGCACTTCCAGATGAAAGGGTGGAAGAGAAGGCCACTCTAGGCCCAAGAGATGACATCTATGGTGGCACAAAGTCATAAATGACTCAGCAGGGCTAGGTTGTGGCAAGAGGCTCACCACTCCAGAAACCCAGAATGTATGGTGGGATGTGGTCAGAAATGATGTTCAGGAGGCAACAGGTGTTTAAAGTTGGAGAAACAAAGTGGTCAGGTCAATATGGCAGGGGAAGCTTTGCCTGTAGTATGGCACATACTGTGCATGACCACAGTGTGTAAGGGGCTGCTGGAAACCTGAGGAAGGTCTAACAGGGGCAGCAGGGGGAGAGGAGGAGAGGAGAAGAATCTGGATGCCCAGGTGTGAGGAGCACCACATGAAAAGGGAGGTTCTCACTTGGGAGGTAGAGGACATAGGAACTCCTTTAGCCAAGAGATAGCCATGGTTTCTCGATCTCAGCCCTATCAACTTTCAGAACTGAGCAATTCTTCATTGTGGGGCTGTCCTGTGTATTGCGAGATGTTTAGCAGCAACCACTAGATACCAATAGAACCCTTACCTCTTGCCATGATAACCAAAAACCATCTCCAGATGCCAAATGTTGCCTGGGAGGCAGAATTGTCCCAGTCAAGGGACCAGCAGTTAGCGTAATGGCTAAGTCACTGGATTCCCATGTAGCCAACCGCAGTTTGAGTCCTGGACCCGGTGGCTTAAACTCACACCGGGCGCATGTGCATGCATGCCCAAGATCCCTAGAGGAGAATGGAGGAGAAGGGATTGTGGTGGGGCCATCCCTCCAGGGGATGATTTCTCGCTTTCTGTCTCTCTGCCTTTCTCTGTCTTCCTGGTGAGTGCACGTGCCCTGTAACAAAAGACTCTCAAAAAAAAAAAAAAAAAAAAATGTCCCCAGTCAAGAATGCATGATGCAGGCAATAGGACGTTGGGACGGGAGCCAGAGAGAAAAGCTGAGGGCAACAGGTGAACAGATGGAGATGTGGGCACCATCAGCACGCACATCTCTAGAGACTGATGAGATCAACCAGGAGGTAAAACAACAGGTGGACAAAGCAGGCCCAACTAGCCCAAACATTTAAGAAGCAAATTTAAAGGGTGTATCAGTAAGTGAATTAGAGAAGAAATACAGGGGCAGATTAGAACAGAGCCAGAACATGGTGCCCAGGAGACAAGTAGAAGATGGTAGACAGAGAGTTGTTGATATAGGCAAGACAGTGTCATGGACTGAATTGTGTTCCTCCAAATGCGTGTGCTGAAGCCCCAGGCTCCAGTGCAACTGTATTTCGAGATGGGGCCTTTAAAATCAGCTAGGGTCATAAGGATAAGCTGAGGCCTAGGGTCCTGATAAAAGCAAGAGGCACACAGAGTGTGCACTCACAGGAAAAGCCATGTGAGGACACAGCAGAAACACAGTCATCTGCAAACCAGGAAGAGAGGCTGCCTCTCTCTTCTTTGCTTGCACCTTGACCTCAGGCTTCCAGCCCTCGGCACTTTGAGAAAGTAAATTTCTGTTGTTTAAGTCATTCAGTCTGTGGTATTCTGCTATGGCAGCCTGAGGTGACTGAGGCAGATGGCGTTAGTCTGGGCTTCTGGATTCCAGCATCATGATGCTCTCAGTGGTCTAAAGGGGCTGAGGAGTGGAGTGGGGATGCAGAGAACTCGAGAAGACTGTACTAGAAAGAAAGGAGGCCAGCAAGAGTGTGCAATCATCAGAGAGAAATGAGGTGAAAGGAAAATGTTTTAGTACAGGCAAGGTTTGATCTTTTTATTTCTCACACTCAGTGAAGACCCTCTCTGAGTCCACATTTTTGATCCACTGATGCTGTGTACTGTGGTCCTAATGTCCATTTCCTATAATTCTAAATATCTTTGAAATTGCTTTCTGAGAGCAAATGCGGTGTATACTCATCCTCAAAATGTGCATCAAGTGAATATAAAGAAAAAGGTAAAATACACCACCAGTCTCATCACCCCACAGCTTAATCATATGGGAGCTTTTCCTTCCAGTCTTTTCTCTGTATTTTTAACACACAGTTGGTATCCTACAATAGGTAGAGTTTTTACTCTGCTTTGTAAAATTAGGCATTGAGTCAAAGGTATTTACCTGTTATTAAATATTGAGTCATCGTAAAAATCATAATGCATTTTTGCATAGAAAAACACTAAAAAATATGTCATGACTTTTTGACAACCCAATACTTGTGAAACTTCAATTAAAACGCATTAAAAGGAAATGCAGGGATTAAATTGGTAAGTGTGACAACTATGTAAGTACGTTGCTTTGCTTTTAAAATGGCAAAGTCTCTCTCTGAGAGGCAGTAGAATTTTTATTCTTACTAGCTGTGTTAGGGCCCAGGTGGTAGTGCAGCAGTGGAACAATGCTCTATCAGTTCAGCTGGTGGTGGTTTAAACACGAATCCCACATGGTTAACTGCATGGTTCGAGTCCCAGTAGCCTAAAATACATTCCGGATATGTGTGTGCACATGCTCAAAATCCTGAGAAGACAATGGAGGAGAAGGGACTGTGGTATGGTCATCCCTCCTAGAGGGTGCTTTCTCAATCACCCATTCCCCTCCACAAGTGCACACCCCTATGGCAAATTGAAAACAAAACCAAAATGAACAAAAAATAATGCTCTAAAAGACTGACCCACAAGGAAAGGTTACGGGTTTGCATCTGGAGACCTCCCTGAGAAGGCCTTGCACTTGCCTGCCCAACGTCTGGGGCCAGATGAGTTTGACTGTGGCAGACTTGTTGGGGTTGCTGTATCTCTGTCTGTCTCTCTCTTCATTTCTCTCTTTCTCTTTGTCTCTCTTGCTTATAGGAGAAATAAATAAGCTTTTAAAAAATCTACATTAAAGCACAGCATGTAAAAGTGACATGATTTAACTATTTCTCTATTTTAGGAAGTTAGATTGTTTCCAAATTTTGGGCTCTATGAATACACAGTGATAAACCTCCTTGTACATAAATCTTGGTGTGCATCATTAATTACATCCTTCTATTTTCATCCTGGTTATGAATCAGATGGTTCTGGGAAGGCATCACTGCACAGTTCTTTTTTGCAGTTTCATCTTCAAAAATGATTCTCAATCCTTCATGCTGCAAATCCTCCAACTGCCTACCAAAGAGTGACCCCGCCATTTGAAAGAGGAACAATGTACTCCTACCAAGAGCACCGCACTGACTTACTCCCTGCATTGCCTTTTTATGGATTTTAATTAAATTTTCAACATGGGCTTGACTTAGAACCCTATCTAGTAAACCAAAACTTTTAAAAGATGTTTGGGGCATCAAAATCACCTCTGATCAGCTGAGGGGAGTCAGAAGACAGCACTGGCGGTCTGCTTCTCTTTGCGGACATGCAGTGTTGTGTCGTGTTCTCTGTCTCTGCCCCAAGGAATCACAACATCCACCACAGCCTGATGCCCACCAGAAGGGCTGCCTGTTGTTTTAGTGTCAAACAGAGAAAGAGAGTCAAGGCCCTGGCTGGAGACCAAAGAAATCACACACACACACTCACACACACACACACACGTACACAAAGATGCACACACAATGCTCACTCTCACAGGACAGTGTGGCTGGCAGATTAAAGAGCAGCAAGAAAACACCATACACACACACACACACACACACACACACACACACACACATGCGCACACTGTACTATGAATTCCAAGGTATCGGCCAAGAATTCAGAATATGGTAAGGAGCATGGCAGCTCCACGGGGCAGAAGCAGGTGCAGCAAACAGGGCAAGGTTTTTGTTTGTGTTTGTATTTGTTTTTTTGGTCTTTTTCTTTTTGCCTCATTCCCTGCCTGGCACAGCTGGGTCCCTCCAGAGTTGCAGAGAAACCAGAGGGAGTCCTGCTACTTCTCTGCCTTGTTATACTCAGGTCGTATCACGTGCTGAGGGAAGTTGTACATTCTTTCTGTGCACTTTGATTTTAGGGAAAGTTATAGACCTGGGTTCTTCAGGTTTTTGAACTAATATCAGTAGTGGCAAAGACACTCCTTCAGGAGGGAGAAGACTCAGGCTCTGGGGGTTCCTAAATCATACTGTGGGCTCTGCCAGGTGCCAAGTTCCCCAGTCCCTTCCTTATGCCCACAGGCCATCCTGACTGCTGAGGCCCTCTCACCTGCCTGGTAAGACTGAGCATGGACTGAGGAGCTCATACCACTCTTGCAGATCCCCTATGCATACATACATGCACTCACACACATGCCCTACCTCCACACACACAGGCATATACCTACATACGTGAGCTGTGCAAATGGTTCACGTTGCTTGGCTGACACTGGACATCATGCAGCTGAGTTTTTACTCTTAAGGAAACCTCACCACCAACCACGTTTCTCAGAGGTCTTGTGACTGAGAGGTGAACCAGGGGTGTTTAGCCTAAACAAGAGCAGGTTTCTCACCTGGTAAAGTCTGGAAACAATCCCCCCAGTCCCCTTCCTGGACAACATCCTCCTCACGTTTGCCTCTGGACGCCAAGTTTAAAACTACTATTGGGACCAGCAGATAGTATAATGGTTGCATTGCTGGACTCCCACATAGTCAATCGAGGTTTGAGTCCCAGATCTGGTGGCTTGAGACTCATGCTGGGCACATGTGCGTGCCTGCCCAAAATCTTGAGAGGAGAATGGCAGAGAAGGGATTGTGGCATGGTCATTCCCCTTGCAGGGTGATTTCTCGATTTCTGTCTCTCTGTCACTGTTTCTTCAATGAACACACGCACCCAATAGCAAAAAAAAATCTCTCTAAAATCAACCTACTATTAATAACAGCCAACATTTGACCAGGACTTTACATGCCAGGTGCTGGACTGATCACTTCAAGTATGTTATTTCATTTCATATTTTATAAAATATAAAAATTAACAACGATGCAGCTATTTGTGGTCGTGATCCCAATTTGACAGCTGAGGACATTGAGGTGTTGAGAGATTAAGCAACTTGCACAAGGTCACTCACCAGAATGGTGGTGGGGTTGGGCTGAAAACACAGATGAGAGCCTGCCATCTAAACCTCTGTGTCTTGTCTCCTAATCATCTCTTATTTCTGTGTCCATCATCCATTCATTCACTGCTTTCCCAGTAATCTCACCCAAGTTTCTTCTGGGGAATGCCACCTCTGCCACCCTAGTCCATGTAATTCTGGTGGCATTCGCTGCACCCCCTAGCTCTGAGGTGAGCACATTGCCTAGCATCCTCTCCCCTTTCACTAGGTCCAGGGATGCTTTGGAGGTGGGCATGCAGCCCAGCCAGAGCCAATAGGGCACTTCAGGGCTTCTTCTACACTCCCCTGCAGAAGCACAAGATCCTGAGATCTGCTGGTCCTTAGAACCCTGGGAAGAGAGCAGACCTGAGAGTCATTATCACCTGTCATCTAGTTGGGAGGGTAAGAGGAAGAGATAACCTGGGTCCTGTTCTCATATCTGAACCCCAGGTCAAAACCAGTCTAAAAGAAGTTTTACCGTGATCTGTTTAGTAACATGCACCAATAAATTTTCTTTCAGTTTACATCAGTTTGGATTGCATTTTCTGCACTTCATGGCCTGCAGAACTGGCCAATTGGTGAGTCTTCTCAGCTCTTCCATGAACCACCTCTGTGACGCCACTTGGGAAATGACCTGCCTTCTCTGAGACTAGCTGTCCTCTCCTAAAGCAGGGTGACAGCTTTGGTGTTGGTGTTGGTGTTGGTGGCCCCTGACAGATGTGAAGGCTGTGAAGCAAAAGAGAAGAGGGATATTCTTCTACAATTAGAACACTCACACAATGTGTTGAGCTTAGATCTTTGTATTACAATATTACTCAAATATGTGAACACTCCAAATTAGGTATAACTTCCTTATGTTTATAGCTCTTATGCATCTATAAAACCCAAAATACATTTAAAGATTAAATGCAATCAAAACTATAAAACCTATAAAAGTTCCATCAAAAGCATGAATTTCATGTGACAGATGACGTTGTCAGAACTAAATGGCCTCTTGCGATGTGACTCTCGTGCTGACTGTTCCTGCTCATATTTGTGAAGTTCCAAAGTTTCTAGTCGTGCATGTCTTGATGACACTCTGTCTTCACTTTTGTCAATAGCAGCAGCTTTTCCCAGTTCTACTCCACTCCAAGAAATCCTGTGTTGGTTCACTCTGCCATGAAGCATCTGGGCCTGTCTTGTGAAATGTGCTTGTTACGTAGATATTCTCTGGTCTTTGCTAGTTGGCCCTGATCCCAACACATTTACAAAGAAGGGCACTGGAGTCCCTGGACAATATTTGGCTACATGGCAAGGTTCCTAACATACTTACACTGACTTTTAAAAGAGTATTGTCAGCATAAAAGAACAGTAAAATGTAAAGTTGTCTATGAAATATATTTATATTAAACATATATATGTATTTCAAAGGAGAATTTTGCATTTTACTGTTCTTTTATGAAATATATATATATATATATATATATCCAGCAGGTGGCATGATGATTAAGGTACTAGACTCCCACATGGTCCACCATGGTTCAAGTTCCAGACCTGGTGGTTTGCTTTCTCACTTTCTCTCTTTCTTTCTCTCTTTGTCTCTCTCTGGTGCATGCATGTGCCCTATAACAAATTTTAAAATAATAATAATAATAACTTAAATAACTACTTTTTAAAATATATATATAGTATGTGTCATGATGGAGACTTATGTAAAATGTGAAATTAATCTGAAAATTTCTTTTTAAAAAGCAGTATTTGTAAATCACTTTTGAGACATAGAGGAGTCTGAAGAATATGCCCTTGAATCTCAGTTTGAGAAATGCTGGAGGAGTGGTGAAGAATACAGCCCAAGAGACCAGGGTTTGAGCATGGTCAGTTAAAGCTACTAGGCCTTGGGCAAACTATTTTCCTCTCTAAGGATCAGTGTTTCTGTCTGTAAATAGGTATTGACAAAAGTATCTGCCTCATAAGACTGAAAAATCATATTAAATGAATTAAGTTGGAGCACCGTATAGGGTTGAGTAGTGTCCCTCCCACACCCACGTCCACTCAGAGCTTCTGAATGTGACCTTGTTTGAAAATAGGGTCTTTGCAGATGTAATCAAGTTAAAGTGGGCCATTCTGGATTAGGGTGGGCCCTATTCCAATGACTACTGTCCTTTTAAGTGAGAAATTTAGACCCAGAGACTTGGACAAACACACACACACACACACACACACACACACACACACACACAGAGAGAGAGAGAGAGAGAGAGAGAGAGAGAGAGAAAGAGAGAGAGAGAGAAACAAGGCTGGAACAGACTCTTCCTCAGAAAGAGTCCACCGAGCTGCCATCTCTGTTTTGGACTTCTAGCTTCCAGAAATGTCTGACAATAAATTCCTGGTGTTTTGTTTGCTTGTTTGCATGTTTGTTCGAGAGGGTTTTGCCTTAGGGCATGTACTCTCCTGAGGAGGAGTGAAGGAATGAGAAAGAGAGAAACAGTGAGAGGGAAGTGAGAAATCACCCCCACCCATACACCTCAGGAGGAAGGCCATGCCGCAATCCCTTCTCCTCCGTGCTCCACACACACACACACACGCACACACAGCGTGATTTTCAAGCCACCAAATCCGGGATTCAAACTGTGACCAGACTTGTGAGAGTTCAGCGATGTAACTGCTATGCTATCTGCTGTTCTCAAATTTCTGTTGTTTTAAGCCACCTGGTTTGTGGTACATTCTTATAGCAGTCCTAGGAAACTAGTAGTGATTCTTTTATTCTGAATTAAGACAGTGCAAGACATATATGGCAAACAGTAAATGGTAGCTTTTTCTTAACAGGTGAGACTCTGAAGCATTTAAAGTATGATATGGTGTATAAACACAAGTTCTATTGTTTTCCCTTCAATTTCAGCCCACGGGTCTAGCTTCACTGTGAAGTCTGTCTCATCATCATCATCCAATGTTGTGTAGCACTTTACAGTTTACAAAGCTTTTTTCTACAGATTATTTTAGCTAATTCTCACATTGACCCTATGGAGTTGATAAAATTAACAACTCTTGTGTGTTGGCCAAGGAATCTTTCAGAGTTAATTGGTTAGATGCAATATAGTACATCAGATTGGATCCTGGGAGACAAAAAACTATATTAGTAGAAAAACTGATGGAGACCAGCAGTTGCCATAATGGTATGTCGCTGGACTCCCATGTAGTCAACCGTGGTTTGAGTCCCGGACCCGGTAGCTTAAACTCATGCCAGGTGCATGTGCTTGCGTGCCCAAGATCCCGAGAGGAGAATGGAGGAGAGGGGATTGCAGTGTAGCCATACCCCCTGTGGGGTGATTTCTCACTTTCTGTCTCTCTGACTCTGTCTTTCTGGTGAGCGCACGTGCTCTATAGTGAAAAAAAAAGAAAGAAAGAAAAAGAAAAACTGATGAAATCAATTAAATTCATGACTTGGTTAATAGTAAGATACTGATAATAATTTTTTAATTTTGACAGCATTTTTGAGACATGTCATCAATAGGAGACACTGAGTAAACAGTATATGAAAACTCTGTACTGCCTTTGAGCCTTTTCTTTAAAACTCAAGCTACCCAAAATAAAGTTTATTTTTAACAATTTAATCGAAATACTCTTCCATTGACTTGAATATTTTTCTGTGTGCTTCTGAGAAATCCCAGCAGATAAAAATATGTGACTTAGGGACCAGCAGTTAGCGTAATGGCTATGTCGCTGGACTCCCACGTAGTCGACTGCGGTTCGAGTCCCGGACCCGGCGGCTTAAACTCACGCCGGGCGCGTGTGCGTGCGTTCCCAAGATCCTGAGAGGAGAATGGAGGAGAAGGGATTGCGGTGTGGCCATCCCCCCTGGGGGGTGATTTCCTGCTTTCTATCTCTCTGTCTCTCTCTGTCTGTCTGGCGAGCGCACGCACCCTATAGCAAAAAAAAACCTCTCCAAAAAAAGAAAAAAAAAATATGTAACTTACAGGAAGTTGTGACTACCTTCTCCTTTGCTACCATATTTTTTCTTTTAAATAAGGCTACAAGTAATTTTCCCACTATTACTATACAAGCTCAGTGTAGGAACATCTTAAGGCGGCTTGGTAGTGTTTTTGAGTCCAGGTATTTCTCAGACAGGCATCTCTGTGCTTCAGTCTCAAAGAGGTGGGAGCTCTGGATGGGTTTTGGTGAAAAGCTGTGAATCCATAAAATATTAAAGCTGGAAGACTCGCAGAGACTATCTTGCTCTACGCATTCAAAGTATAGATAGGAGAAACAAGCCTGGAGAAGTGAATTTCCCAAGACCACACAGAAAGTAAGGGAGACCGGACAGTATTTTTCTCTGCTAGAACATGATACGTCTCATCTATAGAGTATTATTAAAGAAAAGCAGCTTTATTATTTTCAAGGACTTTGGTACACTGAAAAAAAAATCATCTGTCTAGCGCTCTTAGAGAAAGAACTTTAATGAATAGATAAGCTATCCCTTATAGATAAATAGGCATTCTCCCCCCCAAGGGCACTTGAAAGTAATCTACATATCTTTTCTATCTTTTTTTCCCTCTGACTTTTCTTAGCCCAGTCTCTGCAGTAATGGACCCAGGCAGCTTCAGCCCAGTTATGGTTGAGATTATCCCAAACCTCAAAGGATGGGCTCTGATGACTGAGGATTTGCTGCCTCATAAACTAACTGGATTTTGCTGCTCGGTGGCTTGATGATAAATAGCTACGCTGGACAAGGTGCAGCATTTCCTGTGCCATCAGGAACTTGACCTGGGCAAGAATGGAGAGACAGGAAGGATTGATAGAGTATGGATAAGGTTAAGAATCTTCTGTGATATTCCAACTGCAGCTAAACTTTTTGATCCCACTGAACATTCCACTGATGGCACTAGGTAACAAGAGATGCAGGCAGATAAAGTACACCAAGGCACTGGCCCACAGGGATATTCCAGAACCCGGTGTGTACGCACATGTGAATGTGTGTGCACGCACTCGCACACATATTTGCATGCATGTGCTAGGACAGAATCAGAGCCTCTCTCTTCTCTGCCTCTTTGTAGCTCTGCTGCTGTCCCTTCAGACCTGTGTACGTGTTTTGATCAGACTGTCAAGATGAAGGCTACATAGTTTTATGTTAATAATTCTTATAAAAGTCCTTTTTAAGACACTTGCACTGATGTCACGAGAATTGATTCCTCTCAGTGATTAGATGTCATGATTAGACAATCTTTTATGTTACATTAAAGCTATCCTTCAACAGTGAATCAGATCTCTATCTCATCAACCTTCTTGTGATAAGAAAGTCTTGAAGAAGACAGCCATTTTTAACATAATCTCAAAGAAAAGGGAGAAGGGGGGACTGGTCAACCCAGCAATATCTAAAGGAAGGAAACAAGTAGTTCATTTCAAATTCCTTCTCCACTCCCAAACATGTTTGCTTGTTTCTAAGGGTGGGAATTTGTTTTGAGACAAAATTATCAAAATTAGGAGATAAAGAGTGAAATTAGCATCCTAAATTGTTGGCATGGACAATAGGGTTTTGGCAAATTCTTTTCTTCCTTCCATTCGTTCAATCCAAAATGACAGCCTTAAATCCCTCTGCCATGGTCACCATGTTCTAAAACATGACAACGACCATCCTTCAAATTTACAGCTAGTTTTGTTGTGTGTGTATGTGTCTGTCTGTGTGTGTTTTAACTAGTAATGAAGTTGTAAATGCAGCATTTCTTTCATTACCTATTCATTAAAGATATGACATGAAAACAGAGTTTCCATGGCAATGGCTTTGTGGATTCTGAGTACATAATAAGAATTTCATTGTTTACACTACAGCACAGATAACTGACGGGTGTTATTGTAGCTAGTAAAGTCTTATTTAGCTTCATGAATGCATGCAAGGGCGAAGGGTGATGCAGCCTGTCCTTGCTATGTGCAGACTGAAGCTTTACGACCGTCAATGCACACGCACTTTAGGATGGAAAGTGTGTGTTAAGCTATATCTTTTCAATACACTTAAGCTGAAATATTGAAACATTCTAAATAAAAAGTGCTTATTCTGAAGGTTCTGAAATATAGCTACTCAACGTTTAACATGAGTCCATTTGACACTAAGATTTGTTTCTGCTAACACTGGGACTGTGAAATGAGGCTGCTTCTGTTCAGATCCTGGCTCTTAAACTTACTAGCTGCAAGGCCTCGGCCAAGTTACTCAGCCTTTCTCTAAGCCTTAGTTTTCTAATCTGTGAAATGGGGACAACACGCTCATATGGTAGTCCCCACTTATCCAAGATTTCATTTTCCATGGTTTCAGTTAACCTTGGTCAACCACAGTCTGAAAATGGCCTTTCCTATCATGGTCCAGATCCTGGGTGAGTACACTACAAGAAGATATTCTGAGGAAGACCACATTCACATACCTTCTATTACAGCATATTATCATTGTTCTTATCATTAGCTCTTGCTGCTTCTCTTACCATGCCAAATTTGTAAATTAAACTTCATCATGCATATGTATATATACATGAAAAACAGACTACTTAGGATTCAGTACTATCTTCAGTTTCAGGCATCCACTGGGAGTCTTGAAAATTATCCCCCTCAGATAAAGAGGTGGGGACTTCACTATTGTATAGTACTTATACAACGTCAAGTTGTCTCCAAAGAGTTTATAAAAATGTGTATTTTTAAAATAACTATATATAGATTTCAAAAAAATTTTGTACCCAATAAACTCAGAATTTAATTTTATTATGTATTTTCTTTTTAGTTTTGCTATAGAGCACATATGCTAGCCTAGAAAGAGAGAGGAAAAAGGTGAAAAAGCACCCCACCAGGGGGATGGTTACACCACAATCCCTTCTTCTCTACTCTCCTCTCATGACTTTGGGCATGCATCCACACACACCCAGTGTGTTTTTCGAGCCACCAGGCCTGGGACTTGAACCCTACAGTTGACCATGTGGAATCCAACGCCTTAACCACCATGCCATCCGCTGTTCCATTTTAGTTCTGTTTTCCCACTGACTTTTTTAAGCCCCCTAGTACATCTGTATACTTTATATGCATATGTAATACATATACAATATACATACACTGGATTTTTGTGAGAATTAAATAAGAAAATGGTATAAAGCACTCAGCAGTTGGCCAGCACCTACAAAGTGCTCTCTATCTGTGCGATGGCAGTGTCCTAACAGGTTGATAAAAAAAACCTAGGGATGTTAACCTTCAAACGCTGCTCAAATGCTTTCTTTCTTGATGTCCTTTCTGTAGCTCAAAGAGGTCCCTCGCGGCCTCTGTCTTGAAGCACCTTCTAGCTTCCTTTTGTCTTCAGTGATTTATGGATGTAACTGTAGTCCTCTCCCTGTAAAATCATGTTCTCCTAGAGGGAAAGACTCGATGGCCTTTCCTATCATGGTCCAGATCCTGGCACAGAGTAGATACCCATAAAAGAAAAGTCTGATATATGAAAAAATTGAATTAATTCAAACCCACTATGCAAACTCAATTCAGGCAATGAATTTTTAGTCTTATTTGCTTGTTTGTTAATATCGTTTAGGTTTTACATGGGGATGGAAGATCAAGATATATATTTAAAACCAATGTGAAAGAATTTAGGAAAAGTGTGACCCTAGGCTGAAAAAAACGAGAGCTCTTGGTGACTACACTGTAGTGCTTTAAACATTTTGCTGCCGGGTGTTCTCACAGGGCCAGGACAAGGATGAAGAGAGTAAGACCCCTCAGATACAAAGTGTAATGTGGTACTCATTCTCAGGGTCTTTAACTGGCTATTAAATTTTGTCCCCCGGGGATCTTGCACCTCTCAACTTGGTCCCTTCTGTTCCTTGTAGGTGGATGGAGTTGCAGTCTGCATTTGTTAGCTCTAGGCTATAAGGCAAAGCTCTCAGAGCCAGTTACATGAAATACTTTCTCTATACTTCAGAGGGAAAAATAAAGCACTAAGGACAAGGATGCTTCCTAACACAGCAGACGGAGATGTAACCGGGTGACACTGGCTGCTACACTTTGCAGACAAAGTGATACCATTTGGGTCTTATTTATAAAACAGACATTAATCCAGTTCTGCATGACTATAGCACAATTTACTCAAAACATGCCAGGAAGTCTTCTAGCCCATTAAAATAAGTGTTCCACAGTCTTCATCTGTACTGCAAATCCTGATTGCTGGCATCTAGATGAGAGAAAGAGATTCAACCATGAAGACATGCTTGACATAGGCTATGATTATAGAACAAGAATTTTAATTGCCAGAAGTATTCTTTGAATAATTATACAAGTTAGGGGTAAGCAGTGCTGAGAAAGAGGGAGACAGAGACACAAGACATCTTTCCCTGCCTATTGTTTTACACAACAGAGGACAACACTCAGCACCTTTCTGAGAGCCCAAGTCAACCAAAACTGCCCGGACCCACCATCATGCAAGAGGCAAAGTGAAACTGGAAAGCTGATGCTAAAATTTCTGTGGAAATTTGAAAGACTAGGAATAGCAAAGAGGACTTTGAAAAAGAATAAAGTTGGAGGATACATTATCTGATTACAACTTTATTCAAAACACTTCTGTAATCACGAGTGTGGTGATGACATAAAGATCAATGGAACAGACTAGAATCCAGAAATAAACCCATATATATTTGTCAATTGTTTTTCAACAAAAGAGCCAAGGTAATTGAATGAGGGAAAAGATCATCTTTTTAACAAATGATGCTGGAGCAATTGGATTTCCAGATGCAACTCTTACCTCAGTCTCTATTGATGAATTGACATGAAATAGATCGTATCCCTAAGAGGTGATATTACAAAACGTCTAGAGGAAACATAGATGAAAATCCTAATGACATAGGTATGAGAAAGCTTTCTTTAATATAATAGAAACAAAATTTAAAGAGTACAAACTATAAAATAAAAACTCAGGGGCTGGTCCCATGGCCTTGTGGTCAAGGCTGCTAGAGTTCACATGACTGACTGGAGTTCAAATCTAGCCCTAGTGGCTTGAAAACTCTGCACGCATATGTGTGTGTATCCTCAACTCATGACAGGATGGAGAAATGGGAGAAGGGATTGTGAGATGGCGATGCCCCATTGGAGGGGAGCCTTCTCCCCACTCCCTTTCTCTGTCTCTGGCAAGCACACATGCCCTCTGGCAAAATATAAGAAAAAAAAACTTATTTAAATAAATAAAATTAAAAAACAGGACATTGACTTCATTAAAATTTAAAATACTTCCTTTTCGAAAGACACTGTTTTATAAATAAAAAGGCAAGCCACAGCCTGGGAGAAAATATTTGTAAAAATTCATCTGACAAGGGCTTATATTCAGAATATATATATACATATATATATATTTTTTTAAATGACTGAATAATAAGACAAATAACCCAATTTAAAAATGGGAAAATACTTAAACAGACACTTTACCAGAGACAATATACAGATTACAAAGAATCATTTTAAAAAGTACTTAGAATTATTCCAATTAGGGAAATAAAAACTAAAACAATGATGTGATATATCAGTACACATCCACTAGAATGGCTAAAGTGAAAATGATTGTAGCAAAGGCTGATAAGGAATTGGAGAAGGATATAATGCTCATATGTTATTAGTTGGAACATAAAACAATTTTGAAAACAATTTGAGGTCCAGTCCTCTAGCATTAAGGGAGCTGGAACCCACATGACCAACTATATATAGTTTAAATCCTGGCCCCGGTGGCTTGAAAACCACACTGGGCAAGCATGCTTGCTTGCCGGAAATCCTGACAGGAAGAAGGAATGGAGAAAAATAGTCGCATGATCATGCCTTATTGGAGGAGTGATTAATTTCTATCTCTGCCTTCTCCCTGGTGAGTATACATGTCCTCTGCCAATAAAGAGAGAGAGAGAGAACAGTGTGGCTATGCTTAAAAAGTTAAGCATAGACCTACTGTGTGAACCAGCTATTCCATTTCTAGTGTTTACCTGAAAGAAGTGAAAACACACATTCATTTAAAGACTGTACACCAATGTACACAGTAGTTTTATTTATGAAAGCAAAAAGCTGGGGAAAAAATACAAATGTCCATCAGCAGGTGAGTGTATAAAGAAATTGTAGCATATCTGTCGGAGAGACCAGCGCACAGCACTGTGAAGGAATGAACTATCGTTGCACACGACGACATAGATGAATCTCAAAATAGCTGTGCTAAGTGAACACAGTGAGGGAGGAAAGTACATACTGTATGAGTCTGTTTATATAAAACTCTCTGAAATGCACACTTATCCATAATGACAGAAAGCAGATCTGCCTGGGGATGGGAACAGAGGGCAGAGAGGGTTGGAGGAAGGGATTACAAAGGAACACAAGGAAACGTTGGAGGGAGATGATTATGTTCATTATCTTGATTGTGGTGATGGCTTCATGGGTGTATACACATGCCCAAGCTCATCTAACTGTATACTCTAAATATGTGCAGTTTATTATATGTCAATTATACTTCAATAAAGCTGTTTTTTTTTTATAAAAAAAGCAAAACAACATAGGGATGAGATAGACAATTAGTACCAGTTATGGCTCCAAGCCATTGCCCCAAAATTCATATCAGTCATGGCCCAAGGCCCCAAATCATAACCCAGAGAAACTTAGCACCAGTCATGGCCCCAAGTTGGGGACTGTCAGGTCCCCACGGGGCCAGTCCTCTTGAGAAGTTAAGTACGTTTCTTAGAATTAAGAGAGGAATTCTTTGTCCTTGGACCCAGGAGTTAAGATGTGTGCTATGTTCCTCACTCTAGCTACAACAAGGCTTTCATTTGATTAACAAATTCCAAGGACTTCCTTTCAACCTCAGGACCTTGGCACTTACTATTCTTTTTGCTTGTAACAATTTCTCCTCTCTAGCATCATGTCTCTCCTGCTGAAAGATCACTCTATTGACCATTGTTTCTTCCAGGGGCTTTCCCAGTTTCTGGGATTCCCTGAAGCCCCTCTCTGAATTCTCTGCTCTCAAGGAACTTTCCCTTCCCTGAGGGTAAGGAGCTTGTGCCCGGCACAGCTGACAGACAACCAATTGTCTTCATGACACCATTAGAAAGTCACTACAAGTTGAGCATTCCTAATATGGAATTCCAAAATCTAAAATGCCTCAAAAATCCCAAAATTTGTGAATGCTGACATGATGCCACAGTGGAAAATTCCACATTTGTGTGACAGGTTGCAGTCAAAATGTTGCAATATAAAAATACTGGATAAAATTATTTTTACACTGAGTATAAGGTTTATATGAAACATAAATGAATTTTGTGTTTAGACCCAAGATATCTCATTATATGTACGTAAATATCTGAAAATCCAGAAAAAAAATATGAACCCTAAGATGCATCCAGTCTCAAGCATTTTGGATAAGGGATACTCAACTCACAGTGTAACCATGGCGTTGCAATTCCTGCCCTTGTGCAAGACCATCAGCTTTCCCCTCCCTTCCCTGATTTTAACCCTGAGCTCTCCAGCAAAAAAACTCTTCAGCAAGAGTAATCCTTCCAGGTGCTGGTGGCTCTCTGCAAACACCTGCCCATTCATAATGGTCATAGCAAAAAGAAAAACTACAAGTGTGACTGAGATAGAGTGCTTTGTAGCAATTCAATAAGTTACAATAAATAATCACTGACTTTACCTTACAGTACAAGAGAATTCACATATTTCTTAGTTCATATGACTAATAAAAATTAAGTGTGGGACCAGCATGTAGTGTAGTGGTTAAGACACTGGACTCCCTCATGGCCAACTGTGGTTCAAATCCTCGATCCAGTGGCTTGAAACTCATACTGGGCATGTGTGCCCAAAATCCCAAGAAGAGAATGGAGAAGAAGGGATGGCAGTGTGACCATCTCCCCTGGGGGTTGATTTTTCACTTTACCTATCACTGTCTCTCTCTCTCTCTCCAGTGAGTGCACACATCCTATGGCAAAATCTTTAAATAAATAAATAAATAAAATGACTTGCACACAGTTACATGATTAGGGAACTGTAGAGTCAGGGTTCAAGGCCAAGTCTGCAACATTCATCTCATATGAATGTTTTCCAAATCTTCGTGAATTTTGTGCAATAACTGTCCTCTTAATTAATTTTTTTCAGTTGACTATCTTTTATACAATACATTGATTCTTAAATTTCACACTCCTCCATAAATGAAAAATGAGTATCACTTGACACAAATCAGAAAAAAATAACTAGAAACTCAAATGCAATGGACACAGAACAATATTATTAATAGTTAACTTGATGCTGTTGTCTGCAGACGACTCTGAGCCTAAGAATGGCATTAGAAATGTGACAAATGCTAACACCCAACTGGGAGTTTGGTACTGGGTGAAGTCAGAATCATTTGAAGGACAATAGTTCTGTCCTTACATGAGTTCATTAGTAGTTTTTGCCTATCTCTGTGCCACTTAAAATCATCTCAGTAGCTCTGCATATCACATTGGCCACCTCTCTGGTGGTCACAAATCTCCATGAGTTAGGGGAGAAAACCATCCTATTTTTAATATCCCATTGTACTGGTTCTGTGCAAAGGCCGAACGGGCATGGCTAGACATGGCTTTGCTTGCAAAGACCCAGGTCTGAGCCCTGCTTCTAGAAGTCGTCCTGTGGCTGGTGCCCAACCACCAAGCCTCCTCTGGTGTCTGTGAGAGTGGACTTCTAGGGAGACCTTGAGCAGCGACCCCTGGTGTCGGCACATCAGTTGGCAAAGTCCACCTTGAATGTGACCTACCTGAAGTCACAAGTGGGCCGGGAGCAGGATCCTGTGCCAACCCACCTAGCCCACTATATCCTCCAGGCCATGCATTGCATGAGGGGTCATGCAAATAAGTGACAGGACTTTTCAAGCCTGGACATCAGTTATCTTCCAAATTCTGAAAGAAACTACCTCCATGTTCATAAAGAAAGGATTCCTAGAGGCTCATTGAAAGCAAATAGCTACATTATCTTCAGGTGCTAGTTTCTCATTAATCTTCCCCAAATGCTCTAAGCATCTCAGTGACAGATTGTGAGAGAACAATTTGCCCCATTTTGCTGTTGGTAGTCCCACCTCAGCGCCATAAGCATCCTGTGTTATAAGGGACAAGGTCAGGGCAAGTCCGTCAAGGGCAAAACATAGTGTCCCCTTAGAGTCTTTCCAATTTTCTCAGTTTCCCTGACCCATAGGACACGTGATATGCACAGTGACCAAGGCTATGTGGCCTCGAGAAGCTCAGAGACACAGAGGGAATTGCACAGGGTATTTCATATCTACTCTCCAGGCAGCCTAAACAACCTCTCTTGGAAGTGGCCTTCTGACTCAGGCAGGGAGGGCTACCAAGCCTGAGTGGCCCACTCCCTCCATGCTGTGAACAAGCCTCACAGCTCAAGCTCCAAACAGTGGCTGAGGAAACTATCTCCAGGCATTTTCAAGGTCAGAAAGGAAAGGAAGAACATAAACATGGAGCAGGCATCACTAGAGTCGAACAGACACTGGCATCAGACATCCAGAGCAGAGATTAGCTACAGGCAGCTGGTCGCCTGCCTAATGGATCCACAACCCGTTGTGGTTTTCTCTGCGGAGCTCTCTCTCTGGAGCTGGCTGGCATCCTCACAGTTCTTGGGTGGGATCAGGGCTAAGATGTGGTTTCTTAAGAAATCTGCTTTCTGTTAGATGTTATCAAGCCTCCAGTCTCAGGGTTCAAACCACCAAGAGGCAGGAGTTAAGATTCTTAGATCCTGAACAAAATCTCAGGGAAGCAGCTTGCTCTCCCCAAAGCTGAGCCAAGTAACTACTTCCCTGCCCCGGAGGAAACTGTCACCTCCTTTCGTGGCCTACTTCCCCTTGCTTCTCTGGTCACTCTCGACTCCTCTGGCCCATCACAAATAATGTACTCCTGGGACTTCAAACCCCACCTGCTGTGCAAAGACCCTGCTATAGGTAAGTGACATTTAGAAAGGCTGGAAGTCAAAACATCTTTCAGTCTATTGTAGTAAGATTATTGTCAGCTCATTGGATTAATAGGCAGCTGTTAGCTCTGTATGGAAAAAAAAGTGTTGGTTGGGTCAGGTAGGAGTGTCAAGCTAGCTAGGTCCAGACACACCCATCCCTGTGACCCTGGGCAAGTCACTTATCTCCTGAAATCGGTTTCCCCATCTGTAAAATGAGGTAACATTGCTCCTTATATATTTGTTGTGAAGCTGCAGCATCATTACTTGTAATTCCAAGGTATAAGATGCCATGTTGATGCAAGATTGGTAGTTCTTCAGATCACAATGACCATATAACAACTACAAGTGGTTAGAGAAAGGCAGAGAGCTGCAAGTCAGTCTTTTGCCAAGTTAACATGTGATGCTGGCGCCATGGAACTTTCTAGGAAAATGGGACCAAAGCGCACATGCTTTCAGAATAAGATCCCTAGCATATCCACAGCCCTTGGTTAACCAGAATTTGTCAGCATTCAGTTTTGTAAACAAAACATCATGGTGTCAATTGCTTGTTTGAAAAGAATCTAAACAAAAACAACATTCCTGTTCCTCCAGTGCCCGGTGCTCCTTCAGTCAATCACTCTTCTTATACCTACAAGCTGGGTACTGGTCATGACCCGAGCACCCCCGGAGTCACAGTGGTTGCCCATCTACTGTCCTGCAACCCCTGAGATTATCATCCATTTTTAAGACATGTATATATATACATTTTCTTTAGAAAGAGAAGTTTCCTCGCTTGCATCTGATTTTCCAAGGGAACAATGACCCAAACAAGGTGAAGAACCATTTCTTCTCACTTACCTATGCTTTCTAAGGGGACGGGTAGAGAAGAGGAATTTTGAAGGTTCTGAAATCCTCCCTCCCAAAGCTAAAGGGTCATGCCATGAAAGGTTGCTGTCTGTCATTAAAAAGGATGCGATGGGCATCAGGGAATACATTTTATGGGGGAGGGAGCTTCCAGTGAAAAAGAGGAAGGCTGTTTTAATAGTAATAATTGTACCTGCTCCTCATGAGGGAGAGCATGTTGGCCACACAGAGGGTTCAAGTGAAATCTAAATAACTCTTCATCAGGGTGCCCTTTAAGAAATCCTGCCTCAGGAGAAACACTAAACTGTAGAACCTGAGTGCCCGTCCCAGCTCTAACATTTGAAGGCCATGAAATTAACAGAACAACAACAAAAAATGTTGAAAGTTAATCTAAGTCCTAAATTTATCTTCAACATGTATTGACAGAAAGCAAAAAATAGATATACTGTTTCTTCAAAATATAGAGAACTTGTTAGTTTTCTTTTTCAGCTTCTTTTCCCTGTAAAATTTTATTTTTCAGGAGATTCCCACCTCCCTGATAAATATTCCCCTATACATTCGCAAATGCAAATAATGGCAAGAAGTGTCATTTCCCCAAATATGACTAAGTTCTGGGCACTGTATATTCTCACAGTCTTTCTATTTTACAGTTTTGAAGACAGGCTCAATTACTGCAGTTGTACAGAGAATAAAGGAACTTAAGGTCACATTATCTACTTGGTGTTGACGGGTAGCATTTTTACCTGCCAGCTGCTTTCCTACAGCCCATTGATAACCATGTTAAATCTGACTTCATGAATAATTTGATTCCTCCTGTTTTCCCAGAGAACCATAAATTGTAGTTATTTGGTATTATGTATAATCATTTTTATAGAGGGTGAGCTTTAAAAATTTATGCTGCACATTTCATACATGTTATCTCGAAATCCTTAAATGTTTGGGAGGCAAGCATTGCGCCGGACAAATGAGAAAATTATTCTAAGCCTAAATTTTCAGCTTTGGCCTCTGATTCGTATTCATATCAAAGAGCATGAGGTGAAATTTCACACTGTAAAATTAAAGTGTTAGAGCACTCCTGAAGAAAAACTATATCAAAATCAGAGTCTACCCACCTTTTTTTGCCTAACCCATGAACAGATTAGGATTGTGAACAGTATTGATTACTGGGATTTTCCCTTTGTACCATTTAAATAATGCTTCTTTGTCTTTCACTTTTGCTGGATGTTCTTTTGGCAACATAACCAGGAAGTAAGTTCCTCAGGCCAGCTTCCTGTGAAAGTCTTCTCTGCAGATGGGCAGTTCGGCTGGGAGGCCCAGAGTCTCAGGAGAATGGCTCTGCTCCCCGGTATCTGACAAATAAGGCCAAAATGATAGATCTCTCGGCTTAAGGACATTTTACATATTTATGGAATGACATCTTTCTCCGTCAAGATTCATGATCTAGATTTTCAGTCACCAGGAGGGACCTCGGCCATTGTTCTAGCAAGTAGTACATTAATATGACCTTTCTGTTGTTCAAATTCAGAGAGCAGAGTGAATAAAAGTCAAAGGCATGCAAATATATAGTTGAAGACAGTAACAACAACAAAATCTTTGTCCTTCAGATTTTAAATACGGCGTGGCAGAGAACCTATTTCATTTAGAAAGCATTAGCACAATTCAGGAAGAGTTTTATAAACAGTACCGTAATTTATGATGCAATATGTTTCTTGAAGCCTACATTTAAAATTAGTATTCTTCTAATCATTTAGCAAACGCCTTCACAAAGGTCAGTCTGCACTATGTTACAACTGAGAATGTTAAACACCATATTTCCACATTAGACTGAAAATGTAAACTAACTTCTGAGGCAAGATTTAAAATTGTGATATGTAAGAATTCTGTGTTAAACCTTAATTGTATTAATACACACCTTACAAGATAGCACATATTGTATAACAAACCCATACTAGGCACAGTGGTGCACCTGTAAACCCAGATACTTGGGAGTCTGAGGCAGGAAAATCATAAGTTTAAGGCCAGCCTGGGTAGCACAGAAAGATCCTGTCTCTGAAAAAAATTTTTACAAATATGTTTGTATGTATAACAAACCATATCTCTTGTGTGAAAGTTGCAGTTAGTATGATCTCGGGATTTTTATCATGAAAGGATTTATTTTTCTTTCTTTCTTTTTCTTTTTCATTTGCTAGAGAGCTTGTGTGCTCTCCAGAGAGAGAGAGAGAGAGAGAGAGAGAGAGAGAGAGAGAAGGCAGGGAAAGAAAGCACCCCCCCACACCCCCCATAGGAGGTGGTTATGCTACAATCACTTCTCTTCGATTTCTTTCTCCTTTCAGGATCTTGGGCATGTACATACAGGCAGCTGGTGTGTTTTGCAAGCTGCTGGGCCTGAAACTTGAACTGCAGGGTCAGCCATATGGGATCCAGCTGCCTTAACCACCAGGCTATGGAGCTGACTATTTTTAATGCAAATTGCAGCTTATGCACAATTGTTGAATCACTGAGTTTGGGAGAGTCACTTGATCTTATAACATTATCAATAATTTGGGGAAGTGGATTACCTGAAGACTAGTCAAATTTTAACTATTTTATGGTAGAAATGAAGGGGAAAAAATTAAAAATGTATTCAGGGTGTTTTTTTCTTTAAAAAAAAAATTAAAACTGCTTACTGGGGGATAGGGGGCAGCAGGTGGCATGCTGGTTAAGGCACTGGACTCGGACTCCCTTATGGCCAACAGCAGTCTGAGTCTCAGACCTGGCAACTTGAAAATCACACTAGGTGTGTGTGCATGAGTTCCTAAAATGCCTAGAGGAAAATAGAAGAGAATGGACTGGGGCATTGACATCTTCCTTGGGAGGGTTATTTCTCACTTTACCTCCATGTTGCTCTCTGTTTCTGGAGAACACACACGAACTATGGCAAAAATCTAAAAAAAAAAACCAAACTTCTGGCTGGGGGCCGGTGGTGGTGGTGTGGTAGTTAAGGCAGCTGGATCCCACATGGCTGGCTATGCAGTTTGCATCCAGACCCAGTGGCTTAGAAAACACGCCAGGCATGTGTACCTGCTTAAAAGGAGAATGGAGAGAAGCATTCTGGCTTTCTCTTTCTGGCAAGCACACATGCCCTATAGCAAATTTTAGAAACAAAATAACAATGCTGGCTGACCCAGCCACTGTGGTACAGTGGTAACAATGCCTGGCAAGGCTGGGAGCTATATAGCAACCACAGAGTCAGATCCCTGGATTGGCCTGAAAACTTGCTAGATGCACTCTTGGGTGCCCAGGATCCTGAGGAGCTAGAGACTGGGGAAAGGAGATCCGGGCAGTGTGATGAGATCTTGACGAGAGTGTTCGCTCTCTTTCTCTCCTCACACGTGTGCACATATGTGCTCTGTCATGGAAAAACAAACTACTGAGAATCATGCTGGTTGACTGGAGTTTGCGATTTTCTGAGTACTTTACCTGTCGGAGGAGAATTCATTATAATAACAGAATACTGGGTGACTCCATTTGTGTGAACGATGGCCTTTTGGAATTGGTAGATGTATAACAGAAATACACTACCCTCAGAGATTTAAAAAAGTGTTGGTCTTGAGAGCACCATAGCCTGAAGACTACAAGTTATTGGAAAATAATGAAATCTCATCTTTTTGTTCCAGCATCTTAACAGCCGTGATTATCACTAGGGTACTTAATTACCCAGCGAACACATCTTCAGTCATGGCAGAGCTCTAAAGAGAAACAATAAAAAATTTCTGATTTTATTTTTCTTTTCCTGTTCTTGTTGTATTTTGTTTTTGTTTTTCCCTTAAGAGGTTAAATTTGATGTCTGCTTCCTTCAATGCCTGTAACACTCTTGGATCAGGACTATCGAGTAAAAGCGATACCAGAGTTTAAGAAATAGTTTAGTAAATTCAGGCCATCCAGAGAGTTGGATTTAAAATCTTCATTCCAAAGTAACAAAACACCTTCCTGGTTACGAAAATAATTTCCACTTTCTTCACTAATTTTCTGGACCTATCTTGGAGCAATGCATTCTCTATTCTGAGCTGACTGTTCGTGGCCTGATTCCACAGAACTGAAAACAATATAGCAAGACCAAAC
This sequence comes from Tupaia tana, assembly GCA_026018925.1. Lineage (NCBI taxonomy): Eukaryota > Metazoa > Chordata > Mammalia > Scandentia > Tupaiidae > Tupaia > Tupaia tana. The sequence continues at coordinate 36,542,345 of JAKSZU010000010.1, read as the reverse complement.
TATTTGCTCTGTTCTTTTTTTGTTTTTAAGGCCTAAATGACAAACCAAGTTTATTATACATTTCCCCCAACTCTCTTTTATAGGAAAACATTTCTTTTTTCTAATTTTAATTTTTTTATTATTATTATGTACATATTCAATCGCTATACATCATTTGACTTGCAAAGAAAATTTACCCAACATGAAATATACCTCAGACCAGTCCAGTTGAGAATGCTATACACATTATCATCAACAGATAATAAACCATTACTGTGTCCCACAAATGTCTTGCCTCTCTATTTTCCCCCCTAATTTCCTTCCCTATATCATTCCTCTCTCCTACCCCCCAAACTATTTACTCTTGACAAGAGCTTCACTTTAAATATAGAAGCAAATAAGGTATTGATAGGTTTAAAATAAATGGATTGAAAAAATATACCATAATCTTAACCACATATAATAAATAATGGGAAAATGGATATGGCTCTGTTAATAGCAGAAGAAGAATTAAAGACCAAAAAAATTACAACAGATAAAGAAGTTGATTTTTATTGATAAAAAGGTTCATTAGTCAGGAAATCATAAGAATCCTAAATGTGTTTGTACCCAGTCACCAAAGAGCATAAGAAGACACTGAAAATGAAATAACTGTAGGGAGAACTATGAGGAAAAGAAAAAGTATAATTATTTTAACATTCCTCTCTAATACTTAATAGATCAGGAGACAAAAATCAGACAAATGGAGAATAGCACTATTAACAAATATAAGTTGATGGGTACATAGAATAAACTTCACCCAACAACTGAGAAATGTAAATTCTTTTTAAGTGGTTATAGGACATTTACCAAAAAAAGCTAAATTGGAAATTATACATAGTATGTTCTTGGACCACTATAAAAAATTATATTAGAAACCAATACAGCGACCAGCAGTTAGCGTAATGGCTATGTCACTGGACTCCCACGTAGTCGACCGCGGTTCAAGTCTTGGACCCGGTGGCTTAAACTCACTCAGGGCGCGTGTGCGTGCATGCCCAAGATCCCAGAGGAGAATGGAGGAGAAGGGATTGCGGCGTGGCCATCCCCCCAGGGGGTGATTTCTTGCTTTCTATCTCTCTGTCTCTGTCTGTCTGGTGAGCGCAAGCACCCTATAGCAAAAAAACTCTCCAAAAAAAAAAGAAAAAAGAAACCAATACAAATTATGTTTTGTAAATACTCAAACATTTTAAATGTAAACATTAATCTTCTGAATAATCCATGGGACAAATAATAACAGAAGAAATTTAAAAATATTTTCAATTAAATAATAATCAAAATGTAACATAATGACATTTGAGATTGAAGCTAAAGTAGTGTTCAGAGGAAAGCATATATTTTAAAATGCTTGTTTTAGAAAAGACTAATGGAAGGCCAACAGATGGCATGGAGGTTAAGGCAGCTAGATGCCACTTAACCGACTGCACAATTTGAGTCTCAGATGCAGCAGCTTGAAAAACACTCCAGGCACGTGTGCATGTGTGCCCAAAATCCCAAGAAGAGAATAGAAAAGAAGGGATTGTGGCATGGCCATCCTCACTGGGGGAAGTGCTTTCCCACTTTCCCTCTCGCTCTCTGTCTCTGGAAAACACATGCACCCTATACAAAAAGAAAGAAAAAAAATCATGGTTTAACCTTCATATCTAAGCTCCTCTCTTAATCTAGAAAAAGAAAAGCAAATTAAACCCAAAGTAAATAGAAGGAAGGAAATAATAAAGATATAAATGAAAATCAGCAAAATAGACGACAAATAGTAGAAATAAATCAATTAAACCAAATTAGTTCTTTTGAAAACATCAATAAAATCATAAAACTCCGTCTAGATTGAATGATCAAATTAAAAGAGAAAAAACACACATTATCAATATCAAGAATAAGAGAGATGATATCATTACAGATCTTACAGATATTAAAAGAATAATAATTAAATATTATGAACAATTTTAAACCGTATTTTAATTTTTTTTTAAGTAGACACACTCTTGAAAGGATAAATCACCATGAAGGTTACAAAAAAAAAAAAAAAAAAACACAATAATCTGCATGGCCAGCAAAGAGTGTAGCAGTTACATTGCTAGACTCCCATAGCTGACTGCAGCAAGTCCTAGACCTGTGTCTTGAAAATCATGTCAACCAGCAGTTAGCGTAATGCTATGTCGCTGGACTCCCACGTATAGCTGACTGCTTACAACTCACGTGTGCGTGCGTGCCCAAGATCCTAGAGAAGGGATTGCCGTGACCATCCCCCCTGTGATTTCTCGCTGTCTCTCTGTCTCTCTCTGTCTGTCTGGTGAAATCATCTCTAAAAAAAAAAAAAAGTCAGTCGCACATTTGCATGTGTGACTAAGATCTCAGGAGGAGAATGGAGGAGAAGGAATTGCAGTGTGGTCATCCCTGCCAGGAGGTTTGATTTCTCACTTTCCCTGTCTCTGTCTCCCTTTCTCTCTCTCTAGCAAGCACACATGCCCTAAGGCAAAAACCTCTATAAAAAAAATAATAATCTACACAGATCTCTATGAGTTTTAAAAACTGAACATTTTCTCGAGGGACCAGCAGTTGGCGGAATGGCTATGTCGCTGGACTCCCACATAGTCGATTGCAGTTCGCGGCCTGGACCCGGTGGCTTAAACTCACACTGGGCGCGTGTGCATGCATGCCCAAGATCCCCAGAAGAGAATGGAGGAGAAAGGATTGTGGCATGGCCATTCCCCCTGGGGGATGATTTCTCACTTCTTTCTGTCTCTCTGTCTCTCTCTGTCTCTCTGTCTCTCTAGAGCTCATGAGCCCTACAGCAAAAACCTCTAAAAAAAAAAAAAAGAAGAAGAAGAAGAATAAAGAAAGAAAGAAGAAAGAAAGAAAAAATTTTCTCACAAAGAAAACTATAGGTTTGGATACAGTCACTGGTAAATTTTACCAAACTTTAAATAACTTTGAATAATACCAGAGATGGCATAATGGTTACATCGCTGAACTCCCACCTAGTTGATTATAGTTCGAATCCCGGACCCAGTGGCTTAAAACTAACACCGGGTGTGTGTGCATGTAGGCCCAAAATCCTGAGAGGTGACTGGTGGAGAAAAGTTTGTGGCATGACCATCCCCCCTGGGGAGTGATTTCTCTCTTTATATCTCTCTGTTTCTCTTTCTCTCTGGTGAGTTCACACACCCTATAGCAAAAATCTCTCAATAAAAAAAAAAAAAAGAACAATACCAGTTTCACATAAACACTTTCCAACTCATTGTATGAGGCCAGAATTTTACTGATATCAAAACCAGGAAAAAGTATTATAAAAAGAAAATAGCAGGTGGCACGATGGTTAAGGGGCTGGATTCTAACATGTCTGACTGCAGTTCAAGTCCCAGACCCAGGGACTTGAATATTATGCCAAGCACATGTGCATGTGTGCCCAAGATTCCAGGAAGAGAATGGAGGAGAAAGGATGGCAGTATGACCAACTGCCCTGGGGAGGATGATTTCTCACTTTCCCTCTCACCATGTCTGTCTCTGTCCAGTGAGCACATGTGCACTATGGTAAAAGCCTAAAAAAAATTTTTTTAAAGAAAATACTATTTTTAAATATAGATGAAAAATGTATGTTTTAATTGTTAGAGGGTGCAAATGTTCACCAGTTAGAGAGTCAGATTGAGAGAGAAAATAAATTTATGCTGCAATTATTTTTCCTCCATTTCTTCAACCTGTCAGGATTTGGAGCATCCATACACATGTGTTCAGCATGCTTTTCAAGCCACTAGAGTCAGGATTCAGACACATGGGTTCCGGATCCCTGTGATTCAGCACTGTATTACGAGGCTAGCCTAGACAAAAATCCTTTTAAAATATTAGTACGTTTAATCCTATAATATATAAAAATAATAAGAATTTATCTACAAACATAGGGTTGCTATAACACTAAAAAAATCACATTATCAAACCAAATAGAGAAAAACATATGATTATCTCAGTAGATTAGAAAAGCATTTAAAGAAATTCCATACCTATTCATATGGAAAAGCTTCAGAAAATAATTAATTGAAGGAAGCTTTTGCAATCTGACGAAGTACCTCTACAAAAAACCTACAGCTAACATACTAAACACTCTCACCATTTCTATTCAGCACTACGCTGGATGTCTTAGCCAGTGCAATAAAGTAATAATTATAATTATAGTAGGCACACAGATCAGAATAGAATAAGTGAAGTTGTCTTTATAGATAAACAATGTGATCATCTATATAGGAAACTACAAAAAAACTGCTAAAATTAATAAGCAAATTTGGCAAGCATACAAGATATACAGTCAAAATTTTTTTAATCAACCCATTTCTCTATGCCATCAATGAGCCGTTACAAAGTAGGATGTTTTTGTTTGTTTGTTTTTGTCATATGGCACATGTACCCACCAGAGAGAGACAGAGAGAGGGAAAGTGAGAAATTTCTCCCCAGGAGGGCTGACCACACTACAATCCCTCTGGGGATTTTGGGAATGCATGCACATGTGTCTGGCATGATTTTCAAGGTGCCAGGTCCAGGACTCGAACTATAATCAGCCATGTGGGAGTCCAGTGCCTTAACCACCACACCACCTACTGGTTCCAGGTTTTGTTTTATGAGCTTTTTTTTTTTTTTTTTTTTCCATTGCCAAAGAGAAAGATAGAGAGAGAAAGAAGGGGAAGGAAGAAAATACTGTTTTCCCATCCCACCATGAGGCATGGTCACACCATGATCCCTTCTCCTTCATTTCTCCATTCTGTCAGGATTTGGGGCAGGCACACACATGTGCCTCTTGTGTTTCTCAGGCTGCACAGTGGAGGACTGAAGCCACAGGGTTGGCCATGTGGGATCCAACTCTGTAAACCATTCAGTTTTTTATGAGCTGGCCCATAAAAAAAAAAGTTTTTTAAATAGCAATTACAATAGAATCAAAAACATGATATGCTCACTGATAAATATAACAAAGTATCAGCAAGACCTTTAGGTTAAAATCTAGAAAACATTAATTTTAGAAAATTTAACAAGACCTACTTCGATAGATAGACCAACCTACTGTGTTCATGGATTGGAAGACTCAAGATTGTTAAGAACTCTTAAATTATAGATTGATTCTATCACATTCAAATGCCTACCTGACACATGTACATGCACACATGTATGCCCATGTATGTGTGTATAACTTGTCAAGTTGATTCTAAAATTTGTGTGGAAATGCACAGAACCTAGAATGGTCCGACAAGATTAAACGACATACACTGCTTACTTCAAGACTTATTTTAAAATTACAATAACCAAAACAGCATGGTTTTAGCATAAGGACAAATAGATCAGTATAACAAAATAACAAGTCCATAGATACAACTTCTATGCTTAATTGAAGTTTGACAAAGCACTAAAACAGTTCAACGCAAAAAGCAAGGTCTTTTCAACCAATGTTGTGCTTTCACAACTGAGTAACTATATGGAAAAAAAAAAGTACCAGATCAGTCACAGTATACAAAAATTAGTTTTAAGGAAATGTAAGAGATGGCCCAGCTGCAATGCTGCAGCTACAGCACAATGCTCTGTGATATTGGAAGCCATATGGAAGATTAGGGTTCAGTTCCCAGGTTGACCTCAACATACCAGTTGTTTACTGTATTCTGATGATACTGGCTGACTGAAAGCTAGGAGGACACAGTGGCAAAAAATAAATAAATAAATAAATAAATAAATAAATACTGTTGATGGTGCTTGACTTTCTCTCTCTCTCTCTCTCCTCTCTCTCTCCTCTCTTTCTCTCCTTTCTCTCAATAAATAAATAATAAACTTAAAAAAAAGTAGAAGAAAATGCAAGAGAGAATCTTCCCAAATATTTGTCTGCAAGAACCAAAAAATGCATTAACCATGACAGAAAAAAAAAAATTGACAAGTTGAACTTTATCAAGATGTAAAACTTCTATTTGTGAAAAGATATCATCAAGAAAAAGAAAAGGCAGGACCAGCAATTGGTGTAATGGCTATGTCGCTGGACTCCCATGTAGTTGACTGTGGTTCAAGTCCCGGACCCGGTGGCTTAAACTCATGCCAGGCACGTGTGCATGTGTGCCCAAGATCCCAAGAAAAGAATGGAGGAGAAGGGATTGGGGTGTAGCCATCCCCCCTGGGGGATGATTTCTCACTTTCTGTCTCTCTCTGTCTTTTTGGCGAGTGCATATATAAATATATGTATAATCTGACAAAAGACTTCAATCCAGGATGCACCAATAATTCCTAAAAATTAGTGTTACAAAGATAATCAACCCCTTCTTTAAAAATGGGCAAAGGATATAAACAATTATATTCCAAAAGACCATGTATGAATGGTCAATACCATGTTAAAAAAGTGTTTAACATCATTAGTCATGAAGAAATGCATATTAAAACCACAAGAAACACTTGTACATCCACTAGGTTGTCTAAACTTGAAAATCTGATAACACCAAATGTTGACAAGAGTGTGGAGCAACTTGAACTCTCCTACAATGGAGTTGAGAGTGTAAAATGGTATAAACGCTTTGTAAAATATATTGGTAGTTGTTTATAAATTAAATACATGTCTTCCCCTTTGACTCAGCAGTTTTGCTTTTAGGGATTTACTCAAGAAAAATGAATATACGTCTACAGAAGGACTTGCACAGACTAGCCAGTGACATGGTAGTTAAGGCAGCTAGATATCATATGACCAACTACACAATTTGAGTCCTGATCAGGCAGCTTGAAAAATGTGCTGAGCATATGTGTGCATTCCCACAATCCCAAGAGGAGCATAGAAGCCAAACCCAAGAGTACACAATGTATGATTTATGTAATGTGAAGAACAGGCAAAACGCCTGGTGATGGAAAAACACAACAGTGATTGCCTCCAAGGGAACCTGGTGAAGACTGAGTGAACAGAGGCAGAAAAAAACTTCTAGGGTCACAGATATGCTCTGTAATTTTGATTGCAGTGTGGCTTACATAGCAGGATATAATTCTCAATATTCATCAAATGATATGCTAAAGATTATTTCACTGTATGTAAATTACCCCTCAGTAAAAATAAGGTTAAACAACAGGTTAAAATAAAGTTAAGGCAAGAAATTGGAAAATGAGCATACACAGAAATCCAAATCAAATAAGAAGGTAAGAAATAATAAATAGGAAATAATTGCTACAACAGAGAAAAGCAAGTAATAGAAGAGACTAAAGAAAACTTCTTTCAAAAGAGTAGTAAGTTCAACAGACTGTGAGAATACTGATTGAAATGAAAAAATAAGTATCAAAATGTAAAGAACAGAATCACTACTGGCACAACGAAATTTTAAAACATAATGAAAATTATGAACAACAAATAAGTGTAACTATCTTTTAGTATTCTAATGAAATAAATGTTAAGTAAATTGAAAAGGTGTTTAAAGGCATTAGTGTCCTCCTCCCCTAACAACAAAAATGCCCTGATGCTTTCACAAGTATATTGTTCTGATCTGTCAAAACACAAATTTATTCTTAACTTAGGTAAGTTGTCCCAGAAGTCAGAAAAATCTTCCTAGATCATTTTATGAGGCTCGTGTATTCTTGATTTCCAAACCAAATAAGAAAAATATAAGAAAAGAAAACATAAGGCAAATATGAATGTACGTAAACAAACAATAGCTGAATCAAATCTAACAAATACATCATGATCCTATAGGGCTCATCTCAGGACTGCAAGGATGATGGTTCACTCTCAGAATACCCACTGCTGTGATTATCACACTCACGGATTGAAGGACAAAAATAAAAATTGATGCCTAAGGGGCCAGCAGCTGGACCATACATGACCAACTGTGCCAACTGAGTCCCGAATAAGGTGGCTTAAAATTCACACCAGGTGTAGTGGTTATGTCACTGGGCTCCCACATGGCTGACTGTGGTTCAAGTCCTGGACCTGGCTGCTTGAAACTCACACTGGCTGTGTGTGCATGCATGTCCAAGATCCCAGGAGAATAGAGGAAAAGGGATTGCATCATGGTCATCCCCTGGGGAGGGGGGTGATTTCTCACTTTTCCTCTCTCTGTTTCTGTCCCTGCCTTTCTTGCTCACTCCCTCTCTCGTGCGTGCTCTCTCTCTTCAGCAAGCACATGTGCCCCAAGGCAAAAACCTCTTTAAAAAAAAGAAAGAAAAATCACACCAGGCGCATGTGCGTGCATGCCCAAAGTCCAGAGAGGAGAATGGATTGTGGCATGGTCATCCCCCTGGGGAGTGATTTCGTGATTTCTCACACACACTCTCTCTTTCCGACAAGTGTACATGCCCTATAGCAAAAAAAAAAAAAAAAAAAAAAAAAAAAAAAAAAAAAAACTAAATAAAAAAAATTGATACCTGAAATTCATATGACAAAAACAACATCTATTTATGATTGTTAGAATAATCCTTAACCAGGTAGGGCACTTCTTTAACTTAGTATAGGTTTTATATCAAAAACATTCACCAAAATTTATACTTAATGAAGAAGCCTTAGATAAATTTCCTGGGAGATTAGAAACAGAACAAAAATACCCACTCTTGTGAATACATAGGACTAGAAGCATGAGAACTGAATGAGAAGAGATTAATCTGTCATTACTTGCAGACAATATAATCACCTACTTAGGAAAGGAGCAAAATGAGTCTGTAAACTATTGAATGTCAAGAACATGATTGCCACTGTCATAATAGAACATCTAAAATGCCATTAAAAACTTTTGAGAACTGTATGCAACTAAAGTTAAAGTTTGATGAAATAAATACCAAATAAAAATTTTTTAATTTAAAAATAATAAATGAACTAACAAAATAGTTCAGCAGGGTTGCTAGATTCGAAGACATTACCAAGAAGCAATAATAAAATATAATTCATAAATAGTAGTAAACAATATACAATAGAAAAAAGCATACTCTATCTAGAAATTAACAAAAAATAAACAAGCGGTCTATGGAGAAAAGTTTAAAACTCCAACAAAGTCCATTGGTTATCAATGGCATAAATGGATTGGCTCTTGGATAGGATGATTTAATACTGTGAAGACAGCAACTATCCACAGATTACTGGGTAAATTCAGAGTACATCAAATCAAGTTCCCTCTGAATTTTTTTTTAAAAAACTCTGTAGTTGGGAACCAGCAGTTAGCGTAATGGCTATGTCTCTGGACTCCCACGTAGTCGACTGCGGTTCGAGTCCCGGACCCGGTGGCTTAAAACTCACGCCAGGCGCGTGTGCGTGCGTGCCCAAGATCCCAAGAGGAAAATGGAGGAGAAGGGATTGCAGCGTGACCATCCCCCCTGCGGGGTGATTTCCTGCTTTCTGTCTCTATGTCTCTCTCTCTGTCTGTCTGGCGAGTGCACACGCCCTATAGCGTAAACCTCTCAAAAAAAAAAAAAAAAAAAAAAAAAAAAAAACTCTGTAGTTACCTGACATACAAATGGGGAAAGCTCATGATTAGCTAAATTAACTGTTAGTTAGAAGTGTTAGTTAGCATTTATTAGAATCCACTACAAAATCAGAGGAACAAAGAAATAGTGATATGACTATAAGAGTAGGCAAATCAACTAATGGAGTGGAGACAGCTCTGTCCATATATATGTATATATTATATATATTTATGGTAATCTAATATATGACTAAGGTGACACCACAAATCAATGTGGACAGGACAGATTATTACACTAAACAAGGTTATGAAAACTTGCTCACAATCTGGAGACAAAACGAAATCAGATTCCTGCCTATCATATTCACAAGTGAACTGCAGATGAATTAAAACCTAGTCATAAACAGTGAAATAATGAAGTACAGGACAGTATATTTATGATCTACTAGAAGGCAACGACTTTTCTAAAAGAAACTTTAAAAGCATTAATCACAAAACATAAAATGGATGAACTTAATTACATCAAAAGTGAAAATTTCTGGTACCAGCAGTTGGCTTAATGGCTATGTCGCTGGACTCCCACATAGTCAACCGCGGTTCGCGTCCTGGACCTGGTGGCTTAAAACTCACGCAGGCGCATGTGCGTGCGTGCCCAAGATCCCTAGAGGAGAATGGATGAGAAGGGATTACGGTGTGGCCATCCACCCTGGGGGATGATTTCTCACTTTCTATCTCTTTGTCTCTCTCTGTCTGTCTGGTGAGCGCACGCACCCTATAGCAAAAAAAAAAAAAAAAAAAAAAAAAAAAAAAAAAACTCTCCAAAAATAAAAATTTTTGGCCTATGAAAGAAAGACACTATGAACGAGACTTGAGGAAAGATCACTGACTAGAAGTTACTTGCAGGGTCTAAAACCAACCAGAAATATCTGGAATATTCATAGGTCCTGAAAAACTGAACGAAAAAGACAGGCCCCGTAGAGAAATAGGAGGAAGATATGAATACAGTCCACAGAAGAGGAGTTCCAAAAGGCTAACAGAAAAACAAAATAACAACCAAACTGAGAGGAAAAAAATTAAGGAGAAAAATAGACAAGACATTTAAGGGACACAGAAATGGAGGATTGTCTGCTGATAATAACATGTATGGTATCTTTAACTGGACCTATGTGCAGTGTATTCATGCTGGGAAAATTCATTCTATAAGCTGTAGTGATGAACAGTGATTTTATAAAATAAAATTTAAAAAAGACAACAGTCAAACGTATTAGTAATCAGAAAGTGCCAGTTATACTAAGAACAGTGATATCACTTTACATCTATGAGTCTAGCAGAAATTAGGAAGTGGGTTGACTCCAAGCACTGGAAGGGATGTGATGATGCAAAAGTTTCATGTACTACTGGCAAGAAAAAGGTACAAGCATGGTGGGGACAATCTGACTGTTCTTAGTCACGGTGAGTATATTCAAAGCCCTATAACCCCACAATGTCACCCTGAATATAAATCCCCAAGAAATTTTCAGATCCAAAAAGGGACATCTACAATTATGTTCCAAAAAAAGGACATATACAAGAATAGAGTTATCAGTAGCAGTGGAGAGTTGGAGGCAATCTGGGATCTTAGTCCTGAAAAAATGGATAGTTTAAGCCATTGAATGTTTACAGCTGTAAGAAGCAATGACATAGCCCTTAGCGATGTGCATAGATCTTAAACTTAATGCTCACTGAAGAAAGAAAGAAGCAGAGGGTGACATATAAACAAATACGATTTATGTAAAATAAACATACATGCACACAAAAAACAGGCACACTCATTTTGCAGAACAAACACACACAACCACATTAAAAACTTTAGAATTGTTCTCTGTGGCAAAGAGGGAAATGATGGTGGGGACTGGAAATAAAAGACAACAGGGAGAGGAGGGAAGAAAAGGAAAGCAATGTGCATGAAGATATTCTATATACATTAAATGATAGTAGACCATGCATTTATAATTACAAGGAAATAATCAGTTGCAATTTAACTACTAAATGGATTATTAAGATTATGTTGGCAGGACCACCAGATGGCATAATGGTTACATCGCTGGACTCCCACACAATCGACCACAGTTCGAACCGTGAACTTGGTGACTTAAAATTTATGCCGGGTGTGTGTGCATGTATGCCCAAAATCCTAAGAGGAGAATGGAGGAGAAGGGATTGCAGTGAGGTCATCCCCCCCCCCGGGGAGGGGGTGATTTCTCTCTGTCTCTCTCTGCCTCTTTGGCAAGCGCACATACTCTATAGCAAAAATCTCTCCCCAAAATAAGGGATTATGTTGTCATCTTGTGAATGCTTATGATATAATTTAATTTTTAAAATAGAGACCAGCAGATGGCATAATGGTAACATCACTGGACTCCCATGTAGTCAACTGTGCTTCGAGTCCTGGACTAGGCAGTTTGAAACTCACACTGAGTACGTGTATGTGCATGCCCAAGATCCCAAGAGGAAAATGGAGGAGAAGGGATTGCAGCGTGACCATTTCTCACTTTGTCTCTCTGTCTCTCCGGCAAGCTCACATACCCTATAGTAAAAATCTGTTTAAAAAAATAAATAAAACATAAAGACAAAATTTAAGTTATGTCACAAAATAAATATGACCATTTATAAAAAATGGAATAGAACAATCAGCAAGGAAAAATTAAATGCTGCAAATGGGAGTATTAAGATGGTAAGACTGGGGGTCAGCTGGACTCTCACATAGTTGACCATGGTTTGGTCCCAGACCCGGCAGCTTAAAACTCACACTGGATGCGTGTGTGTGCATGCCCAAAATCCCAAGAAGAGAATGGACAATGGAGAATGTGGGCATCTCCCATGGAAGGTGATTTTTCCCTTTCTGTTTCTCTAGTGAGCACACTTGCCCTATAGCAAAAATCTCTTTTAAAAAAGTAAGATTATGGATAATTGTTTTCTATTTTCTCTATATACTCTGTTATGCTTACATTTTTATAATACTTATTTTGTGTCCTCTGTTCACAATTTCTATGTAATCCATGTTCTACTTCTCTTCGTTTCAGCAGCATACTGATCATTTACAAATAAATACAGAAAAAGAACACATTGTACCTGAACTTAAAATAGATCTAGATAATTCCCCGATCTCCAAACTCTGAAAAGTTGGTAGGTTCATCAATTATGAGCAACTGGAGTTCTTGCTTTTATATTTTGGCATGACAATTCTGAGTTAGTGACCCCGATAATGAAGGGTATCTTAGTTCTCTTGCTTAATGGAGGTGAAGGTCTGTGAAGTACTTTGAGATCTGGAGTTGAGTTTACGGGAAACTTAAGGTCAGACCTTGAAATAATTGCTTTAAGAAGTTGAATTTGTGCCCACAATTACTGGGGTCATTTGTGAAGGATTTTTACCTTGTTCTCAAGGCTAAATCATTGTGGGGAGAGAGAATGAGGAGGAGTTTGTTTGTTTGCTTTTTTCCTTCCTCTTTTAAAATGTTATGATTACCTTGCCATTTTCACATGGATAATGTTAGCATAGAGACTTACTTTGAGAAATTGTACCATAGCAACTTCATTTTTATTCTTCACTTTATAATCCTCAACGCCAAAAAGAGCCGTTTCAATGGAAAGATTAGTCTAATGTTAGAGGGAAAGTAATCAGGGATGACTTCAAAATAGGCAAATGTTCCAGTTTTGTTTAGACCCACAGCCAGGACTATTTTGTCGCTTTCTAGTTTAAATTCCAACGGGTATTTGCAGAGATGTATAAAGTATGCATTATGAATGAAGACAAAACCGTGGAATTTAATTTGCCAAGGGATCCTTTCACAGAAGCTATGCATAGCTCCAGACATCAACTTTAGCCTAGCAAGGATTCCCTGGAGAGAAGAAATAAATCTCAAATATTATCTGCAGATATGCAATAATCAGAAAACACCCATGTAATAGAGAAGCATTTAGTTTCTTCTTTCTTCTCCTGATTTTTTTCCTATGTTCCTTTCTGCTCTACACTTACTTGTTCCTATCTCTTAAGACATATAATGAAAGGATGTCTCTGGGTCTTATCAGACATCTGTGGTTTTCCTTTCTCTCCATAACTGTCAGAAAAAAGAAAGTGGATAGTAGTTATCTGCAAAGTATCCTGTATTTCACCTTTATTATCTGTGTGCTACACTATCCTAGATCTAACCCCTTGACAGTCATAAAGAGAAAATCTTTTTAAGGAATTGATCCACCATTGCTGCCTATACTTCATGAGAAGATGCGATCCTTTCATTTATTACAGAATAATCATCCTTATGCCCAAGTGTATGATGCAATATGCTAAAAGCATGTTCTGAGCTATTTATTAGAATTAATGGCAGTGAAACTCACGGAGGAGCTTTGGGTTTCTGCATGAATTGTGGCCAGGGCAAGACTTAGGTCAGTTTAGCTCCTGACCACACAAAGAATTGTAACAGCTTTGTTGTATTGAAACAGATCACTCAGAGAGGGGACCATAGAAATTGCTGCCATTTCATCCACATTTATGTAATGTTTTTAATGAGAGGAAATGTACTGGAAGACAGGGAAAATGGAAGGAGTTTGAGCTTTGATGTTAGATAGACTTGGGTTGGAATTAAAGTCAATTATCAATGATCTAGCATTCTCTACTAGTGTGTGACCTTGAGGAAATGGTTGAGGCTGCCTCAGTTTGTTCACCTCCTCTAAAGCATGGGGGAGCAAATTGTGGGAAAGTGGGAGCAGAAGGTGGGGAGCAAGGAGGGAGTGGGCAAGAGGTGATGATACTTCCCACAAAGGATTGTTCTGAAAATTTAAATGCCGAGTCTAGCCCAGCGTAGGCACAAAGTTGGCATTTGATAAATAAATAAATAAATGCTGGAGCTTTTTTAAACTATGTTTTATATCCTATGTGAACAATAGTGAGTAGAGTGGTTTTGAGCAATAGTTTCAAAGTGAGTTTTAAGGGCCTCTGGAAGCCCTGAGAATTTTACAGAAACACAAAGAAAATATTTGTCTTTTTCACTATCATTCTTTAACAAGTGACTTTTCAAGGCTACATGATATGTGATATTACAATAGAGTGAAGGCAACAGCAGATAAGAGAATCAAGCTATCTTGGATTAAGACAAATATTGAAGAGGCTTATAAAAGTATAAAATAATGCCACTCTGCTATACTACTTTTAGAAAATACCATTATTTTTTATAAAATTATGTTATTTACATTCATGTAGTGGAGGTCTCAGATATGTGATGTGTATCCATGTGCACTCATTTAAAGTAAAAAAATATTATTGTGGTCACAATCAAACTTGAAAATCACTAGTCTCAAGAGTGTGCATGGGGAGGTGCAGTTCTAACAATTGTAGAGTATCTTATATTGATGAATGTGTATCCAAATGAATCCTTCCTCAAAAAAAAAATTGATAATCTGGACAAAATACTTTTGAAATGGCTTTATAGTTCTGGAGAACAAGCCAGAACAGGCAGATTTTACATTTATATGATTTTTCCCTTGAAGGCTTTTTTTAGTCTACTTGGCTCAGGGTAACTAAAATTCAGGCAGCAAACTTCAGGGTTATTAGACTAAGAAGTAAGAAAACAGAATTGAGAACAGCCAAGAGGGTAGTTATTTATAGCTATATCCTGAAAAGGAGAGCCTACAGAGAGGGAAACCCCAAAATCCATATAAAGATTTACCTCAAATTCTCCACTGCACTCAACAGTACATGTTCAGGCGGGACCTGAAGACCCCAGTGGGAAAAAATATCTGCAAGACTGAAAGAGCTGAGCAGAATTCAAGCAACTAACTGCTCACCGTAGAGGAGACAAAATTCAGAGTTCAAATGCCACCAAATTAAATAGATTTGGTAAACATCTTGGGCTACCCAGTGAAATCTCAAAAGGGCTACACCTTAGAAATAAATATATACTATGTCCCAAGAGGGATCAAGGAAATACCAAAACAGAGCTGCCATCAATGGAAAACAAACATCCCTAAGCACAAGGTGATCTGTCAGTAATTTAACTGCTCCTACCAGAAAATTCAACAGTCTTCAAAGGACTACAAAAGAATCCATATTCTATATCTGTATCAATGTACTCACACTATAAACATTTAATAATAAAAATTACTAGATAAGTAAAGAAACAGGATGGATAAGACAGCAGTCGAGTGGGAGTAGAACCTCAAACAAAATAGATGGAGCTAGCAGACAAGGTTTTTTAAATAACTATCATAAATATGCTGAAGAGTCTACAGGGAAGGCTCAATATAACAGGAGAAGATTTGAGGAATTTCATAAGAGATATAGTAACTGTAAAAAAAATTAGACAGAAATTATGGAACTGAAAATGATAAGAGTGGAATTAAAAGTCATTGAATGGGATTAACAACTGATTGAATATCATAGAAGAAAGAATTAGTGAATTAGAAGACAGGTCAACAGAAATTATCCAAACCAAAATACAGAGAGAAAAAAGATTAAAAGCAAATGAACAATCTCAAGACCTATGAGACAGCATTGAGGCAGTCTAGCATACATGTGTTTGGAATCCCAGAAAAGAATAGCAATGATCCAAAATATATTTGAAAAGATATTGGCTAAAATTTTTCCGTATTTGATAAAAAACAAAACCACAACCCACAAATCTAGGAAACCTAGGAAATTCCAAGCAGAATGAGTATGAATAAAATCACATCTAGACACATTATAAGCAAACTTATAATAGCCAAATATTAAGACAGATAGACAGAGAAAAACAGGTAGATCATAAAGCCTGGCTCTTCAAAGAATGGAAGTGTGTGGAGTTAAATACTGGCCACAGCTATGGTACCACTCTTGGGAGGCTAGAAGTCATGTGGAAGCAAGAGGTTTGTTTCCTGGGCCACCTAAACACCCTCGGCACAGGTGCCTGCACCTCAATAGTAAAATGGGAGGCTGGGACAGGAGAATCATTGCCTAGAGGGACCCTGTGAAAAATACCTATCTCCGTTTCTCCTCCTCCATCTCTCCATTAGAGGGGAAAAAAATCTGGCTCTACCAATTGATAGCTGTGAAAATAAAGGCACATTACCTCACCTATCTACACTAATTTCCTTATCTGAAAAATGGGAATGATAATGTCACTATATTATGGTGCTGTTTTGAGAATGAAATTAGTTAATACATATTAAGAGTTTAGTGCAATACCTTGCATATAATGAGTGCTCAGCGTATGTACTCTATTGTTATTTGGCATTGTACTGGATTTGTTAATCATTACCATTAGATGTAAGAAAGGAAAAAGAAATGTATAAGTAATGGAAGGGGGGAAGCAAAAGTAATTATATTCAGATATTATTGTGACTCTCACATAAAAATTAACAGAAAGAATTATACAATTTACTAAAGTTACACATTAAAAATTAGCATACAGATAGCTTTTAATACATACTTGATACGTAGTTGAAAATATGATTTAGGGACCAGCAGTTGGCGTAATGGCTATGTCACTGGACTTCCACGTAGTTGACCACGGTTCAAGTCCTGGACCGGGTGGCTTGGACTCACGCTGGGCGCGTGTGCATGCATGTCCAAGATCCCAAGAGGAGAATGGAGGAGAGGGGATTGCAGCGTGGCCACCCCCCCCCCCCGGGGGTGATTTCTCGCTTTCTATCTCTCTGTCTCTCTCTCTCTGTCTGGCGAGCGCATGCGCCCTATAGCAAAAATCTCTCCAAAAAAAAAGAAAAAGAAAGAAAGGAAAAAGAAATGTATAGGTAATGGAAGGCGGGAAGCAAAAGTAATTATACTCAGATATTATTGTGACTCTCACATAAAAATTAACAGAAAGAATAATACAATTTACTAAAGTTACAAATAAAAAATTAGCATACAGATAGCTTTTAATACATACTTGATAAGTAGTTAAAAATATGATGTAGGGACCAGCAGTTAGCGTAATGGCCATGTTGCTGGACTCTCATGTAGTTGACCGAGGTTCAAGTCCCGGACCCGGTGGCTTAAACTCACACTGGGCATGTGTTGTGCGTGCGTGCCCAAGATCCCGAGAGGAGAATGGAGGAGAAGGGATTGCGGCGTGGCAATCTCCCCTGGGGGGTGATTTCTCACCTTCTGTCTCTCTGTTTCTCTCTGTCTCCCTGGCAAGTGCACGTACCCTATAGCAAAAACTTCTTCAAATAAAAAAATATGATTTAAAGAAATACGATGGAAAATCCACAATAATGCCAACAGTATAACACATCTAAGAATGAAGTCATTGAAAAATGCACAGGATGCGCATGAATGAAATTGTAAAACTCCACTGAGGGACATCAAATGATCTTTAAAATAGAAGAACTTATTTTATTCTTGGATCAAAATACCAGCTTTTCTTTTTAAGTCAAACTAGAATCAATGGCATCCCAATCATACATCAACAGAACTTTTTTTGCAATTTGACAGAATAATTCTAGAGCTTATCTGCAAGAACTAACTTCTGAATACAAGAAAAATTCTGAAATAGAAGAATAGTGGCAGTGCACTTGCCTAGAAATTTTAGAACCTGTAATGCTAGTTTTTAAAACAGCCTACACTAGCACAGCAAGAATCAAACAAATGAGCGAGAATAGAAAGTACACCAGCAAACCTGAGGGTACCAAAAAAAAAAAGAAAGAAACAAAATGGTATTGAAAGATGATGCCTGAAATCAATGGGAGGAAGATGGATTATTTAGTAAATGGATGGCATGGGAAATCTTGCTAGTTGTTTGTATCTCTACCCCAGTCCTTACACCATGATAAATTGCAGGTGTTATTGCAGGTGTCATCAAAGGGTTCAAAGTAAACCAGTAACTATAACTATAAAACTGTTGAATAAGACAGTGGGGAAATTTCATGTGCTTGGCAGAGAGCCCTTCTCAATATAAACACCAATGCCAGAGAAGTGTTAAGATGGGGGGGGTGGGGCATGGAGGTTCAGATGGTTGGATCCCACATGGCTGATTCTGTGGTTCAAGTCCTGGATCCTGTGGCTTAAAAAATACACTGGGTATATGTGCATGCATGCCTAAAATCCCAAGAGGAGAATGAAGAAGGGATTGCAGTGTGGCCATCCTCCTAGGAGGAGATTTCTTACTGTCTCTCTCTTTTTCTCTGTCTCTCTGATGAACACACATGCCCTATAGCAAACACAAAAACAAAAAAGATAAGACTGAAATTTTATGATATAAAAACATTGATATTTTTCATGTCAAAAGAAACATCAACAAGATTAGAGACAAAGTATAAACTGAGAAAAATATTTCTAAGATACATTAATTTATAGATACAATAATATCAAACAATGAACATCAAAGAGAAAAATGGGCAAAGGAGTTGATGCAAAGGTTTTTCACCTAAGCACAAATGACTTACACATGTAAAATTCAGCTCACAAATATTTAAAGAAATCATCATTGAAACTACTGAAGGGCCTTCCATGTAGCACAGTGGTTGGATTCTGTGCATGGGGAGCCAGATCCTACATGGCTGACTATGGGCTTATGTGCCCTGTACTCACCTCCTGGAACCTCCCTCAGCACACCGGGTGGGCATGCATGCCACCATCAGAACACACTGAAACTGGGGGTAGGTTGTGACATGAAGACTCTGTCGGGGGGGGGGGGGGGGGAACCTTCTCTCTCTCTCCCTTTTTTTCTCTCTCTCTATGTCTCTTTGTCATGGAAAGAGAGAAAAAGAACGACAGAGAAATAAAAAGAACATTTAAAAATGTCTTTCCTCAAAGTTTCAGACCCAGAGGGTTTCATGAACAATTCATTCAAATTTTTGAGGAATAGACACCTCCAACACTTCATTAGCTGTTTCAGGACACAGAGAAATAAGGAAACCCTCTAAAATCTTGAAAGCCAGAATTTGTAGGCACAGTCTTGGCGTTCCTCTGGTAAAGATGCTGCTGTTCTTCAGGCCGAGGCCACGTGGGAGATCAGGGTTTGATTCTTGGTTTACCATAAAAACTGGGCGTGGTGGTGTGTGCTTGTAGTCCTCACATACAGGTTGAAGCAGAAGGATCACATGAGAATGACACAATGTCTTAAAAAAATACAAAAACAAAACTAAAAACACAACAACAGAAAAACACCAGAACTTATAAAAGAGAGCATGTAGCACATTAAGTAGCCTACTGACAACTGGTGGGGTGATCTCGTTCAATACTCATGTGAAAATCTGAATCCTTTACTGAAATATTGGGTATTGATATGGGTGTTTCATATATTTATATTTATGTATGTCCTATTTAATATAAATTGGATACTTAATATGGGCTATAAAAGGAATTATGACAAAGAGATATTAGAAGAGCAAAGATGATTTAGTATAAAGAAATCTGTTAATGTACTCAGCCATATATTCTCAATAGATTCCAAAAATCTTTAATAAATTCAAATATCTATTCTTTATTTTTAGAAAGCTCATTGTAAAATATAAATAAATGGATATTTCCTAGATACAATTTTATGTGTGTGTATAGTATGCATGTATATTATATCACACAAAACAGTAACTAGTATTCTGCTTAATGATAAAACACTAGAGGTAAAGCCCTTGAAGTCAATAAAAGACAAGAGTTATCATTATTATTACAATTTGGTACTTATCACTAAATTCCCATGCAACAAGATTTTAGCAATTTAGAGTCCTATCAACTGAAAATAAAGTGCCTCTTAACCCACACTCTTGCCTACATATTATCACCCTTTTAAATCTTTGCCTACTTGATATGGAACAATATTTTACAATAGTTTTTCTTTTTAATTGCATGAAGGGGGTGTACACTTGCACTTGTGTGTGCATGAGTGCACAAGAGAGAGAGAGAGAAGCTCCCATTTGGGGGGAAGGGGTGGCTGTCTCAACCCCCTTTCCTCCATTTTTTCCTTCCTGATAGGATTTTGGACACATAAGCACATAGTCAGTCATATGGAATCTGGCTCCCAATGCACAGAACCCAACCACTGTGTAACATGGCTGGCCCTTCAATAGTTTCAATGATCACTTCTTTAAGCATTTGTGAGCTGAATTTTACATGTTTAAAAGTCATTTGTGCTTTTGTGAATAACTTTTGAATCAAATCCTTTGCCCAATTTTCTCTTTGATGTTCATTGTTTGATATTATTTTTATTTAATTTTATTTATTACTTTTTAAAATTTGATCAGAGATAGAGGGAAAGTGAAAAAGCAAGCCACCAGGTCCGGAACTCAAACCATGATCAACCATATGGGAATCCAGTGCCTTAACCATCATGCCACATACCAGACCGATTTTACCAATTTCTAACTTAATTTCTTTTTTTCTTATCTTTTTTTTTTTTTTTTTTTTTAGAGATTTTTGCTATAGGGTGCATGCATTCGCCAGAGAGACAGAGAGACAGAAAGCAAGAAATCACCCCCCAGGGGAGTTGGCCACACCGCACTCCGTTCTCCATTCTCCTCTGGGGATCTTGGGCATGCATGCACACATGCCCAGAGTGAGTTTAAGCCACCAGGTTCTGGGACTCGAATCGCGGTCGACTACATGAGAGTCCAGCGACATAGCCATTACGCCAACTTCTGGTCTCTCTAGCTTAATTTCTAATTTAGCTGTCAAGGTATTTTACTTCAATGTCTCTAAAATTTATAATTTTTTAAAATAGACTTTTTTTTAGCACAGTTTTAGGCTCATGGTCAAATTGGGCACAAAATAGTTTTTTGTTATTTCTTGGAAGCTTGAGTCATGTATTGTTTTTTCTTCTTTTTTATTCAATAAGATGCTTAACAGAAAAAATAGGCTTAGAGGACTGACCTTGTAGTCTAGTCGTTAAGGCAGCTGGATCCTACATGGCAGGCTGTGGTTCACATCTTGGACCTGGTGACTTGTAAAACGCTCCAGGCACATGTGCACATGTACCCAAAATCCAGACAGGGTGGGAAAATGGAGGGAAAGGGATTGCGACATGACCACACCCCATCAGGAAGTGCTTTCACTCTCTCTATATCTCTCTCTGTGTTGAGTACACATTCCCTCTGGGGGAGGGAAGGGAAAGAAACAAAAAAAAGAAAAAACAAAACTTTCCTTAGAGTCTAACTTTTGTTGTATCTCAAAGATTTTAAGACTTTGAAGTAATATTCTTATTGTAGCTATTTTCTAGATATCCTACCAAGCATTACATATATTATTTCCTTTATTATTTGAAAAAAAATTACAGAGGAGGGTTTTGGCTTGATTTGATTTGGAGGGTTTGGGGATTTGCTTCTTTTCTACCTTTGTTATTAGCGTTGAGACTGACTGGCAGAGACTGTAGTACTTTTTTCTTTAGAGAGCACAATAAGTTTTTGCTGTGGTTCATTTGTGAAAATGTTTACATGTACCACTGGCACTTTTAAAGGCATACTGTGTAAAGTTAACATATCTATTAGATCCACCTTGTTAATTATATTATTCAGATTTCCTTATGCTTGTTTTTGTTTCTTATGTAAACTTTAACAAGGAGTTTTGATATCTTCCATTACAACTTTCCTATTGTGTTTCCCTGTACTTTTGAAGACAGCAGACAGAGAGAGACATAGAGACAGAAAGCGAGAAATTTTAATTTATTCCAATGTGGGAGTATGTTACACTAACTGCTGGTTCCCTTTCCCTGTGCTTTTGATTTTTAGGTTAATAAATATTATGACAATTTTACATTAACTGTATACTATACCCCTTGTATTAGTAATGACTCTTACACTGCAAGTGATAGAAAACCCAACTCGCTCTTGTTTAAACAATAAATGAGACACGCTGGTCCTAGGAACTAACAAATAAGCTTTCATCAGGCTTGATCCAGCAGTCACAAATGATGTCACCATGAACTTGTCTTCCTCCTTCTCACCTTCTTTGAGGGTGTCTATGTTCTTCTGGGAACCATCCGAAAGCTGAAAGGAGGTCATTTCCACCCCAAGACACATAACTGCTGAGAGAAGGATAACTTACTCAACGGGCAATCAGTATACTATGAGGGACTAGGTTCTGGACAAGAAATCAACAATGCCTATTCATCACCCTCATACCTTAACGACCTCATTCAATGCCTTTTCCCTTGAAATCATTTTTATTTGATATTCATAGTATAACCTCCTTCCTTTTTCATCTTGCATGCCATATCTTTGCCTATCCCATATACCATATTTCAGTATGTTTATCTCGTCATGGCCTTTAGAAATGAAATCACATCTGTTGACTCATCCTTATGACTGATGCCTTAACTCTCTCTTTTCACCTCTCTCTGCAAAGTTAACATTTTGCGGTAGCTTCAGTGCTCACTGTTGATCTTTTTGCCCTTGCCATATGTAGAAAGCGTGTGCTTGCAATGTCCCTGCCTCCCACTTGCAGGCAAGCTCCAACTACTGTCACAGTTGTCACTGTCCTGTGTGTCCTTGGACCTATCACCACTGAGACAGTTGTGCTTACTGAGATTGCCCCTTTATTTCCAATTCCTTTCACTCTCAGAAGGTTCCTTTTCTTCCAAGTTAAATTCTGCCACATCACCTTTCCTCAAGGCTGACTTGTGCGTTGGTACTATAGAAGAGAAAGTAGATGTTCTGCCTGCACTCGCTCCAGTTTTTACCTCTGTAGGCGGAAGGTGGCTTTCTGCAAACACCGCGATGCCCTGCCTACAGACTTTATCTCTGGCCAGGAGTGGGCTAGGCAGCACACCAGATAAGCCAGAAGTGTTGATGATGAGATGCCCAGGAAGCAGCTTTACCCAGTGACCTGGAGCTCTGAGACAGTTCTTCACTTTCTGCTAGAGGGATGGAGCCCACCGCAGTAACAGGCTCAATGATTCATCCTTTTCTGGCTTCCTGGCCTTCCCTGTCTGACTTCCCCATGCTACTGCCAGTAATGCCTGGGATCATCTCCCAAATAAACCTACTTATGCTCTGAGTTCTTATCTCAGGATCTGTGTCCAGGGGAACCCAAATCAAGACAGCACTCCAGAAAGAGAACAAAACACTATTTTATGCTTTGCCATACAAAAACTTTATTTAAATTATTTGATGAATAATAAATAGTATCTCTCTAATTCTAAGGGCAATAAGCCTGCTGACAGTTACAGCCGTTCTATATAAAAGTTAAACTCTAGCATGTGTGGACCACCTTCTCTGTGTGATGTGCTGAGTTAGGTGCTCAGAGAAACAGGACGATTAACAAGGAGAGGGAGTTGAGGAATATACATCAATCCCTCTGATTCCGGAGAGTGTTATTCATGTTCTAGGAAGGAGAAAGTGGCAGGAGTTCTTTTTCTCCCCCAAATCTATTTTTCTTTGTAATCAACTATTGAGCAGATACAAAAGAATATGGATTACATTTAAGATATAAATAATAGTTCAATGATTATATATTCATTACCCAGTTTAAAAAAAAAAACATAATCTTTTTTTTTTTTTTTTTGAGAGGTTTTCACTATAGGGCACATGCGCTCACCAGACAGAGAGAGACATAGAAACAGAAAGCAAGAAATCACCTGGGGATGGCCATGCCACAATCCCTTCTCCTCTATTCTCCTCTCAGGATCTTGGGCATGCACGCACACGCGCCCGGCATGAGTTTTAAGCCACCGGGTCCGGGACGTGAACCGCGGTCGACTACGTGAGAGTCCAGCGACATAGCCATCACACTAACTGCTGGTTCTGAAAAAAAAAACATAATCTTTGACGCCAGTCCCCTGTGTCTTTCTCTGATCTTCTGATTCCTCCCTCCCTCTGCCAAGTAACTAGCATATCTGTCTTTATTATTCTCTTATATTTTTATAGTTTTTAAATGTATTTGTATCCCTAAACAATGTACGATTTAGTTTTGCTTGTTTTTAAACTTTTCCCTTTCCCTCTATTAGTTTCAAAATTATACGTCTCATTTCCATTATTTTAATGGTTACCCTAGAGATTTTAGCACATACACTTAACTTACCAAGATGTATAACTAATGCCTATCTTGACGCTCCTCCCAAACAATATAAGAAATTAAAACACTTAAATTTCGATCACTTCTTCCAGATACTGGTACAATTTTGTAAGTGTTTTTATGTATCTTTTTTAAACCCAAGGAAACTGTTGATACTGTTTTATACTATCCATGTTTGCTTATCCGCACATATTCTCCCCACTCTTTGTTTCTTCCTGAATCTCAAACCTTCCATCTGGATCATATTTCTTCAGCTTGAAGTCCATCGCTGAGAATTTCCTTTGGTTAGAGATCTATTGTTAGCAAAGTCTCTCCATTTTCTTGAAAGGTATTTTGCTTAATATATTATTCTCCTAGTTCTCCTATTTCTGATAGGTATTTTTCTCCCTAGTATAGTGAAGATACCACTTCCACTCTGTTCAGGCTTCTATTTTATCTTTTGAAAGTCAGTGGCCAGTCTAATGGTCCTTCTTTTGAAGACAGAATCATTTATTTCCCTCCAGAATTGTTTTTAAGATTGTCTCTGTTCCTCGCATTCTTCAGTTTCACTTTGAGTCTATATGAGATTTCCTTTTATTTATCTATCTTGCTTGGGATTTACTGGATTTAATCTGTGTTCTGATATCTTTCTGGAAAATAACTGACCATTAATCTCTTCAAATATTGTCTCTGTGCCATTTTCTCCCTCCTCTTTACAAAATTCTCATTGAACATATATTGGACCTTCTCATTCCACTCTCCATATCACTCTTTCACTTTTTTCTTCTTGTCTGTATCTTAATCTCTCTATGCTTCATTGTGGAAAAAAATTTAGGCCTACCTTTTAGCTTCATAACTTTCAACCATTGTGTCTTTCCACTGAGTTTTTAATATTAATCGTTCTCTATTTCATTTTCAGAGTTCTACTTGCTTATTTTTCAAATCT
This sequence comes from Tupaia tana, assembly GCA_026018925.1. Classification (NCBI taxonomy): domain Eukaryota; kingdom Metazoa; phylum Chordata; class Mammalia; order Scandentia; family Tupaiidae; genus Tupaia; species Tupaia tana. The sequence goes on along the minus strand of JAKSZU010000010.1, from coordinate 36,517,066 downwards.
TCTGTTATCATAATCTCTTATTCTTTAATAATATTTTTGCTCTTTAAGCATATTAACTATTCTTATTTTGTATTCTGTACTTGGTAATTTCATCAACTAAATCTTGGGGAGGTCCTGATTCTCCTCTCTTTCTATTGGCTTTCTCTCTTGATAAGGTGTTTTCTTAAATCTTTTACCATGAGTATATATTCTCAGAACTTAATATGTACAGAGTATTTGAGGTCTAGGTTAAAGGTGGATTTTTCCTAGAGAGAATACATGTGGTTTGTCTCTGCCAAGCACCTGAGAGGTCAACAACTTGGAACCACTTTATTTATTTATTTATTTTATACACTTTCACCGAACATCACCACAGCATACAAAATGTGATTTTCCAGCCAGAATACACTATAAAGTGGCTTAATCATATATGTTATCATCCCTATTTCTCACCCTCTGCCATTTCTTATCCTCTTCCCACCCTGTCTCTGGTATCTGCAGTTGCTTTCCATTCTTTTATTCTTTCCCACATTGAATTGATTCACAAAATATCTTAATCTAAATACTTTCGATAGTAAGTTCAGCTGATATATACATATCTTAATTAATCTAAATACTTTCGATAGTAAGTTCAGCTGATATATACAACAAAAGTTGACTTTAGGCATGAAACTCTGTGGGTAGAATGAATATACTATAAAATAGCACATAGCTGAGGCTATATAGCTTACTGTGGTCACCAAATAGGTATTTTTTAAATACTTTTTTTAATTTCAAGAAAAACTATTTTAGCTAATAAATCAAAGTCAAAAAGTGTTAAGAGAATTTTTCTTAATATTTAAAGCTAGGAAACAGGTTAGGATTCTGTTTGAATGGTAGGTACATGGACCTGTCCACAACTCGAGAGAAGACAAAACTCCTTAACACTGGAAAACAAAGCGTAAAAGATCAGTAATGTTTTAGTCAAAAATCATAAAATTTTATTTCACCAGTTCAAACTCATGTACTTTATCTCTGTTGTGGTCCAATCTTTCCGTTTAAATTCTGGAAGATAACATTCGACTCTGGACTTGTCCCTACCATTAAGCTGGCCATTTTCTTAGTTGTTTTAAATCTCTTATTTCTGTGTATCTGACTTTAGTTTTCCTGGGATACCACTCCCTTCAGAACTTCTTGGAGAGCTGGTCTAGTGTTGGTAAATTCTTTCAGGTTTTGTTTATCTGAGATTATTCTTGTCTTCTCTTCCCATGTGAAGGATAATCTTGCCAGATATAGTATTCTTGGTTGAAATTGTTTTTCACTCAACACTTTAAATATATTTTCTCATTCTTTCCTTGCTCACATTATTTCTGATGAGAGGTCTGCTGTTAGCCTGATGGGATATCCTTTGTAGGTAACTTGATGTTTCTCTTTTGCCAGTCCTAGTATCTTCTCTTTGTCTGTGGTTTTGGTCATTCTAGCTATAATGTGTCTTGGAGAAGGTCTTCTTGGGTTGATCCTATTTGGGGTCCTTTGTATTTTTTGGGTCTGGATCTTTGAATGCCTCTCTAGGTTTGGGAAGTTTTCTTCCAGGATTTCATGGAATAGATTATCAATGCCCTTATGAATCTCTCCACCTTCTGAGATACTGATTATCAGGATGTTTGGACTTTTAATGGCATCTAGTATTTCTCATATATTATTCTCATTTTGGGGGCTATTTCCTCAGTCTTTATGGTGGATTTTCCTAGTCCAGTGAGTCTGTCTTCTACATCTGAAATTCGATTTTCTGTATGATCTAGTCTGCTCTTAATACTTTCAAAGGAAGTTTTGAATTCCCATATTATAACCTTCATCTCCAACAATTCCATGTGATTCTTTTCTATGGTGTGTATTTCCTCTTTCAGCTCTCGCAAGAACTTCTTCACCTCCTGGAACTCATCAGCTTTTTTCTTCTGGTGTTCATGGTCTCTATTCTTTTCCATCTCTGCTAGCTTTGTCACTATGAATACTCTAAATTCTTTATTTGACATTTCCATGATTTCCATTGTACCGTCTGTGGTTGAAGAGGAGTTATTCTTTTCCCTTGAGTGAGAGGTATTTTTTTTTTTTATTTTGCATATTTCTTATGCCCCTGCAGTGATTTCTAGTCATCTGAAGGGTTATACATTTCTTCCTAATTTCTAGAAGGTCAATCTGAGTGATCAGAGGCACACAGGAGGATGTGATCTGCAAACTCTTTGGCATTGCATTTTTCTCCAGGGGCTCTACCAGGGTAAATTCTCAGCAGAACATCTTCATTGCTCTTATCTCTGAAATCGCTAGATCTCAGCTGTCATAGTGCTTGGAACCACTTTAAATCAGCCTGTGACAAGTTAGCTTATAGAAAGAATGTGAGCTGCAAATCTAGGTGGGGGAAGGTTTGTGCTCGAAAGTTCTCACAAAGACACATACTCCTCAACACAATGGTTAAAAAAAACATAACTTTGCTTACATTTGGGGAGGAAGGGTAAGAGAAAGTAGTTTAATTTCTAGTTTTCTCTTATACTAATGATGTAACTCTTTAGAGCAGTCTCTCAACCTCATTACTGAAATTTTGGACCAGGTAACTTTTGTGGTACATTGTCTTTCACGTTGTGGGAAACTTAGTACCACCCCTCTTTTCAACCCACTAGATGCCAACAGCACCTCTCTAGCCATGATAATCACAAATGTCTCCAGACATTGTCAAATGTCCCCTGGGAGGAAGAATACCCCAGTTAAGAAGAAACTACTGCTTTAGAGGATTTGGAGGGGTTCTCCTTTTAGACTTTGTCCTTATGTAAATCTTGAGCTTTGTTTCTTGCTCCCATGGAACTATGAAAGTCAAAGATCAACAAATGCTCTCCAGAGGAAAGCTAACCTACTTTAGTGCCTCATTTCTTGTCTGAATTTCTGGGTTTTTTTTTTTTTTTTTTTTTACAGTTTGCCTCTGAATATTACTAACTAATGTACTAGCTCCTTGTTAATTTTATAGGTGTGTGAGTGTATGTGTGCGTGTTTCAGAAGTCCTAGTCTGCCGCATTACTGTGAATAGGAGTTCTTTTAACACTTTTTGTATTATTATCTTCTTTCCTCAAGTCCTCATTCTCCCACGTCTATAAATTCTTACTTTTTAAGTATTTTTTTTAAAATATTTTTAAAGAATTATTTATTTTTAAAAGAATTACTTATTTAATTTTATTTATTATTATTAAGTTTTCGTTTGCTATGGGGTAAGATAACAGCAATAGAAAAGTAGAGATAACTTATTTTAATCAGTGTTTTGAACATTTCCCTATTATGAAACCTTATATGAATTGCTTGAAAATTACCAAATCAAGTTTTCATTTCTCCCTCTTTACTTTTCCATTCTTTACCACTGAAATCAGTGGCATTCTGCTTATGAGAGCTGAAGTGCACATTTCTTCTTAACTCCATATTCAATTGAAGTCGCATTGGTAGGTTGAATGTTGGAATAGTTCTACCATAGAAATCAGCAAATGAACAAATCAAGTTCCTTGTTTTTCAATGAACTTGTTGGTCAAAATTTACTAGTGCACCACTAATCAGCCAAAACATAGACTGAAAGACAGGACTTGCCCATTCAGTTTCTTTATCATTGACTCAAATGTGTATGTCTAACTCACCTTTCTCTTGTTTGGGGATAAATTTTGTTCCAAAGAAATTCACATGTTGATGTCCTAACCTTTGAATATGACTGCATTTAAAGACAAAGTCTTTAAAGAAAGATAAAGTTAAAATGAGGTCATTAGAGTGGGCCCTTATTCTAGTCTGACTAGTGTCCTTATAAGAAGAGGAGAGATACCAAAAAAAAAAAAAAAAAAAAAAAAAAAAAAAGAGGAGAATAAGACATGGCTTCACAGACCATGTGAAGATGCAGGGAGAAGATGACCATCTATAAGCTAAGAAGAGAGGCTTCTGAAGGAACTTACCCTGCAGAAACCTTGATCTTAATCTCTCCTCTAGACTGTGAGGAAATAAATTTCTGTTGTTTAAGCCACCCAATCTGAAGTACTTTGTTATGGCAGCCCTAGCAAACTAATAGGTCTTACTGTTGTTTTCTTAAATTCTTGGTACACTGCCACACCCAGTGTACAAATCTAGGCCATTGAGTACCTGTGATCAGCACATGCTGCTAATGAGGCCACAATCATGGGCTCAGTCCTAGATGTACAGAGAGAAAAACAATATCTGTTGTCGAAAAATGCCTCTAACCCTAACCAGCCACCAGGCAAAAATGTTTACATAGTTATAAGGCCAATCCAAAAGACAGTCTGATGGGCCATCAGTACTTCCTATAAATAATCTTAAAGTTCATGCCCTGGTGGTGGTGATTTCATCTTCTTGAAGTCAATATGTTCCATTTTTCATAGCCATTCTCCCAACACTTCCTGGCTAAAGTCTAAAATACCATTTCTCTTTGCTGCTCTTGCTTCTTCCCTCTTAAACCCCTTTGATGGGGCCCAGTAGGTGGCGTGGTGGTTTAGGTGTTGGATTCCCACATGACCAATCGCATTTAAGTTCTGGACGTGGTGGCTTCAAAATCATGCCAGGCAAGTATGCATGTGTGCCCAGAAATCCCAAGAGGAGAATGGAGAAGAAGGGATTGAGGTGTGGCCATACCCCCCAAGTGATTTCTCACTTCCTGTCTCTCTGTCTCTCCCCAGTGAGCACATGCACCCTATGGCAAAAACTCTTTAAATAAAATAATTATAATAATAATAAAAAAATCTCTGATGCTCCAACGAAGATGAGAATGTAATCAATCCTAATAATGAAGATGAGAATTTCTTAAAACCTTTATTTCCCATGAGAAAATTTGAAACCTAATGTACATGTTTGTTAACAATTTTTTTGAATAAGTCTTCCTATTATGCAATTGGGGAAAAAAAACCTGAACAATGACTCAACAGATGAATGAAAAATTAAGGATTGCAGGAAAGTGGGATGAAAGTGAAATTCTTTACAATGAGCACTTGTCCAATGGGTCTTATTCCCATTTGGCACTTCTTTACTGCTATGTTCTTTTTTCCTTTATTTATTTATTTTTTAATTGATTACTCATGGAGCACAAAGAGGGACTCAGACTGCCTCTTTGATTTGCTGTATACATCAGTAGAAGTGTTACATTTTAGAACCCAATTTTTAAAAATCATTTACACTTCAGAGTAGAAAAATAGCAACATTACTAGAAGATTCAATTAAATTATCCCAGGTTAATGTGTTCACTGTCAGCAATGAATAACCACAAGTGTATAGCCAATGAATAGACTATAAAGCTGTTTCTTTCATAGATCTCCAGTCTATTTTGTGATCATATTAAAATATATTTTCTAATAGAAAAAAAAATGAGACACCCTTTCGTTTACTCCTTTTTACAACAAGTTAGTGCCTATCATTCCCAGGACGATGGTTTCTTTAAAACTACAATAGCTTTTATCTCTTCAAACCCCAGAGGACACTGGGAAAATCTCTCACTTGGGTTAACTTTGCTGAATATATTTAACCAGTAAATTATTTGCCTTCCCAACTGGAAGAACCAATATACATTTATGTTCTAGGAATGGTTTGTTTTACTAACTTTATGAGTGAAGACCTCAATAGTAGCAAAGCCAAGGGACATTTAATTAAGTTATATTTGCTTTTTCATGATCTTTAGCTCTAGCTTATAAATCAAGAATCAATGAGTACTTAATTTCCTCTTATAGCATTAAAAGTAATTGCTTCATAAATTCACTTTAGTAATCCAAATATTTGCACACAGTACAGCACAAAGAGAAGTTGTTTCACTGATGAGATCCTAACTTTTATTTTATTAGTATAAAATGGAGCTTGCTCATTTTATAGCTTATGATTTTCCTGGCTGCCTCGAATTCCTTTTTGAAGCAGACAGGATATAAATTTAAAATAAATACAATTATGACTTTGCTTGAGAAAAAAAAAATCAGCCTACTTATTTAAAATATAAAAAGAAATCATAGTTGTAGATATATTTCTACTTAGTAGAGCATAACCATAATGAGTACATTTCCCTCCCTAAATTGTTTATGCTCAAGAGACAACAAGAATATTTTCAAGACTGATTTAACACTTTACCTGTACATTTTACCTGGGGATGGGGCAGACAAAAAAAAAGTCTGAAAATTTTTGTCTATGCTACTAAAGCAATTCACTATGTATTGTTAAGCTTGCTCTGCTCCAAGGCCCAAAGTATCTTGCATTCTTTAAAGGCTTTGTTCACAATATTTTACTAAGTTTAGAAGCCATATTAAGATTCCCAAAATTCACTTGCACTCTCTGTGTCATTTAAGTCTCCATGAACCAAGGACAATTGTCTTTGGGGTGCAGATGGGGATGCACATTTTGAGAAAGGATCAGAGCCTGGGGTCAGATGGCAGCATATGGCTGAGCTGAGGTAGGAAGGAAACCTAGTCTTCAAGTGGCAAGGCCAGGGCTATGGCTGTCCCCAGCAGTGTCAGCACATTTTCCTAGTCTGCACAGATTTTGTAGTGTCGTTTGTGTGTCAGATACTTAGTAGGTACTATAGAAATAGAGTATGCAAGAAAATCACTGTTCCTGCTGGCAGAGAGCTTACAGTCAGACTAAAATATGGATGAACCCAGGAAACAAGTGAGTGAAAGAAACCAGTCATAAAAGACCACATATTGTCTGATTCCACTTGTTTGAATGTCCAGTACAGGCAAATCTATAGAGACAGAAAGCAGATGAGTGGGTGTGTAGGACTGGAGGGATGGAGGAATTTGGGAGAGGAGGAAGACAGGTAAGGGATGGAGGATTTCTTTAGGTGTAATGAAAAGGTTGTGAAATTAATTGTGGGGCCAGCTCAGTGGCACACAGTGGTCATGTGTTGCTGAAGTAGTCCCGGATCCACATGATAGACTGTAGGTTATGTTCCCTAGTTGACCTGTCTACAGTGGCATGCTTACTCATGACCCTAGCTGTCTGGGAAGATGGGGAGTGGAGCATGACTAAAGGCAGAGCAGTTCATGACATGAGACCCTGTTAAAGGTGTTTGTCTTTCTCTCTCTGCCTCATTCATGAAAGAAAGAAAAGAAAAGAAAAATGTGGTGGCAGATACACAACTCTGACTATACTAAAAACCACCAAAGTCATTTAACACTTTAAATGGGTAAATTGTATGGTGTGTAAATTATATCTCCATAAAGCTGCTAAAAACAAACAAACAAACAAACAAAAACAATAACAGCCACTTGAGAAGCCACATCTCCTGATGAGGAGGTAGATGCTGACTGGCCTGGTCTCCGGGCATCCACCACCACCTCTGTGCATGTTCTCCACAGACAGGAGCTGCCCTGGCACTGGGAACAGCCCAGGGGACACTGTGAAGCCTCATGGCTGTTTCCCACCTCCTGCCCTGCCACCCCCCCACATCTGTCACTCTAACTTTGATGAGACTGCAGGGGCATGAGGGCACATGTGTCATTTAAGCATGATCATCACTTCAGTGTCCTGTCATTGTCAGACTCCATGCTTCTTTTGTATGTGTGTGTGTGTGTGTGTGTGTGTGTGTGTGTCTGTGTGCAAAAAAAATTGAAATCCATGTATAGTTTTTTCATAATATTCATTTTCCATGTGCATTTTGAAGAACTCACATATAGTTTTTACTTCTATGTGTTGGGAACATAAAGTCGTGTAAGCTCACCCCCTGCAATATAAATTTCTGGGATGATGAAAATGATGATAGAAACTACCCATTGTCTTAAAAGGTTTTGTTGATGGCTTTGGTAGCCACTACTCACATTTGCCTACGGAGTACTTGAAAGGTGGCTAGTGCTACTTGAGGAACCAAAGTTTTAAATTCTTAAAATTTTTACTTAAGATTTAAGTACCCAGAAAAATTATCATAGACACTATGCTTCTTTAAAGCCAGAAGCAACAATCCCACGGAAGGGCATGTCCACTCCAAAGAGTGCCCCAGCTCAGACAGATGCCCTCAGACCTCTGGGATCCTGTTAGCTGTTAATTCCAACCCCAATGCTCTTGGCTGAGTCCACCTCAGAAGTTCCTGGAGGTCTCCTGCAAGGCATCCATCCCCAGGTCGTGTGTTATCCATGGCTGATCCATAGTTTCAATTGCCTCATTCCACAAAATTATCCATAGAAATATTGCTGTACAACTAGTCTTGCCATTAGGAGCCATAGTCTTTACACCTCCCCATCTAGTCCATTTCTACCTGCATCCCCAGCCTCTGTGCCTCTACCTGGTAAAACCTTACAGATACCTTTGCAGGTCCCACTAAAGGCTACTTCTTCACAAACTGCTCATTAATTCCCTTTTGTGTTCGCTTACAGTTGAGGAGCATAGTTTTGTGAAATAACAGGCCTTTTCTAAGCCTAAGGTTTCAGCTAGCTTTTGAGCTTCCCAAGTCCAGAGGTGCCAGCTGCATCTTCCTGTGATGATGGCTAGGGCCCTGTGCCCATGGACTCACCATCCCACCGGGATTATTCGGCTTGAATTGAGTTCAGTCATTTAACAAGCAAAGACTTGGATGGGAAGCATGTAGGCAGAAGCATCAGAGTGCTACTTCCAAAAGCCTGAAAAGAAAAACAAGCGTGTTTCTTTAGTGATATCGAATGAGACAAAGGAGGGAAGGAACTGCCTGAGGTCACAGACAACCGTCAGAGTGGAAGAGTTTCACTGGAGCGCGATGGAATAATCAAGATTTATTTTTTAAATATTGTTATTAAATAAACATTACAGAAACTTTTGCATATCCAACTTATTTATAGCTTAAGGCATGAAAAACCACATTAGGATGTTGAATTATAAGAATTCACTGCAGCCTGCTAGCTGACAGCACGTCAAATTATTTGCAAATATTTTCTGGAACAGTAACCTTGAAGGATGCCAGCCCTATTCAGTGTAACCTTATCACAAGACAGGAACCAAGCACAGAGATGAACGCCAAAGCAAAGGAGGCTTTAGTTCCCTGCCACCTCTGCATCAGATGTTTGAGCAAGGAGTTTAGCCTCCTTTTCGCAAAGCCTCTCTTGTATCTCATGGGCATTTACACCTTTCTCTGCTACACTTTAAAACGATAGTATGCAGAGGACCCCCTTGAGAAATTGTGCTCTGGGCAAGAATTGGTGAGTACATTAGTCACAATTAAGAGGCTTAATATCCTCTAGTCTGCAATAACATAGTTCTGCAAAAATCATGTAATCATTTAACAAAGAATCTCTAATTGATATGAAAAGGCAAAGTCAAAATAAAAATGAATTTCAGAGTGAACAACAAACGCTTGATTTTCACTGCAACCCCATGTGGCATCTCTCTTGTTGTCCAGGAGGGCGATACATGGTGTGTTTTGGCCTTATGGAAACTTCAGTTGCAGGTTCCTCTAGGGAGCGATTTTTTTGAAATACCCAGTGTCTTTACCTTGCAAATACCTCAGATGTGGTCCTTTTTTTTTTTTCTTAATATTCGACCTTATCTTCAATACTTTGATTATCTTTCTTTCCATCAAGTAAATGATCCCTTTTTTTTCCCATAAAAAGCTATTTCGGCCATTTGAACAATTGCGAAGTGGTTAGGTAGTTTAAAAATTATATCTAGATCATTTAGCGAGGCTGGCACAATGTCTGACTTGTAAAATCAGCATTTGCCAGATATTTTAGCCATATCACAGTTACTAAGCTAGTGAGAAAGCATTAATCACTTGGCATAAATGTGACTATGTTAAAATTAAACAAAATTGATTGCCTTCAAAATAACCTTTTGTTTTTGTCTCCAAAAAGCTGCTTTGCACATTTGGTATAGGTAAGAACTCATTGCTCATCCTGACACTAACATCTTTCATGTCTTAAGCAGGTTTGGTGTTTTTCTTTGTTCTCTCATCAATAAAAATGAGCTCATATTTTGCTACTCAGTAAATTCAGTAGTTGTTTATTAAGCACCTACTATGTGCTTGGTGCTATTAGATGCAACTCTATACTCTGCCATTCCTAAGTAATACCACTGTGGTCAATTAAGTGCTACTAGCACATTTCTGTAGAAGATAACATCTCCAAACGACTTTACAATTAAAATAAGGTCAAAATTAATTGCTTCATCTAGTTTATCAATTCTAGTATGTTCTCAAGAACATATTTTTTTTTTTTTTTTTTGGAGAGGTTTTTGCTATAGGGCGCATGCACTCTCCAGAAAGATAGAGAGAAACAGAGAGACAGAAAGCAAGAAATCACCCCCTAGGGGAGATGGCTATGCTACAATTCCTTCTCCTCCATACTCCTCTTGGGATCTTGGGCACACAAACACATGCACCTAACATGAGTCCAAGCCACCGGATCCAGGACTCCAACCACGGTTGACTACATGGGAGTCCAGCCACGTAGCCATTATGCCAACTGCTGGTCCCCGAGAACATATTTTTTAAAAGCAAATCTATACAACTATCATGCACACGACTCTGTGGTAAGCACAAAAGGTGTAAAAGTCATAGGTCTCTTCTCTAAAGGAGCACATAAGGGAGTTCAGAAAACAAAGCATGAGGGGCCAGGTAGTGTGTTGGTTAAGGCACTGGATTCCCATATGGCTGACTGCAGTTCGAATCCTGGACTTGGCAGCTTAAAAATCATGACAGGTGCATATGTGTGCATGTCCAAAATCTCAAGAGAAAAATAGAGAAGGGATTGTGGTGTGGCCATCCCTCCTAGGGGGTGATTTCTCACTTTCTCTCTCTCTGTCTCTATCTCTCTCTATGAGTGAGTGTGCCCTATGGGGAAAACAAAAAAGACCATAAAGCATGAGTAACAAGATGAATAATAATGAGTTCCATTAAAATCACATCAGTGGCTAAAGAAAAGTATCAAGAAAAATACCAAGAAAACAGAGGAAGAGCTCAAATTTATTACCACGTACAATGGACCAGGATGTCTCTCACATGTCAGTGAGTCTCAGTTCAGGCACACATTGGCTCCAGTGGTGCCTCACAGCATGCACTCAATGGGCAAGTGAAAAGGCATAGTATACAGCATGGAAAACGTATGTCTGAAATGTTCACCATGGGGGCAGGTAAGACTCTTATCATACAGATGTTTGTGATTTTTTAAGATGAACACATATATGGGCCAGCTCGTGGTATGGTGGTTTAGATGACAGGATCCCACATAGACAACTGCAGATTCAAATCCCAGACTCAGCAATTTGAAAAACACACTGGATGTGTGTGCATACACACCCAAAATCACAAGAAGAGGATGGAAGAGAAGGTATTATAGTGTGATCCTGAGAACTTATTTATTTTATTTTACTTTACTTATTATTTTTATTTTTTTTAACCCTCCCCTCAAGGAGGAACTTTCTTACTTCCCCACCCCACTCTGCCATCCCTCTCTGGCAACCACATGTGCTCTATAGCATTTAAACTTTTTTTTTAAGATTAACATATATATTTTCTTTTTAATCAAAATTTGTGAATTCAGTGCACAAATACATACCTTAGCCCACTCCTGACCTACTGCTCAGAGTTGCTCATAAGTTTGGTGCCAGCAGGTGGCATGGTAGTTAAGGTACTGGACTCCCACAGGGCTGGCCACAGTTTGAGTCTTGGACCTGGTGGCTTGCTTTCTCTCTCTGTCTCTCTCTCTCTGGTGAGTGCACATGCCCTATAGCAAATTTTAAAATATTAATAATAAAGTAAGTAATTCTTCAATTATTTTTTTATAAAAGAAGAATAGCTCATGTTCTCCACTAAGAAACATTAGCATGTATAAGGATACTACAAAAAGTTTGTGGGAAAAAAATGGAATTCAAGTACAAATATATTTTGGTGCAAACAAAATTTTTTCAACTAAACATAGTTTTTTTATAATGCAAACTTTTGTGACCTTTTGAAAATCCTTTATATTGAGTATCCTAGTTATATTAGCTGATTTAATCCTTTGGTATTTAGGAAAGTAAGGCTCAGAAATTTCAAGACAAGAAAGCCAGTGAGAGTAGCAGAGAGATGAGACAGGATTTGAACATACCTCTGAGTCTATTTAGGCAGTCAAATGGGTTTTGTCCTTTATCCTATTAATATGGCATATAACACTTATTTCTTCTCATATACTGAACCAAACTTGCATTCTTAAGGTAAACCTCAGGGCCAGTGCGTGGCATGGTGGTTAAAGCACTGGGCTCCCACATGGCTGACCATGGTTCAAGTCCCAGACCTGGTGACTTGCGTTCTCACTTTCCCTCTCTCTGTCTCTGTCTCTCTATCTCTGTACCTTTTTGGTGAACACACATGACCTATAGAAAACTTTAAATAATAAATAAATAAATAAATAAATATTTTACTGAAAATGATAACCTCTACTTGGTTAGAGTGTATAATCCTTTTCACATGTTGTTAAATTTGGTTTAAAGTATTTTGTTGAGGATTTTTGTATCTATATTCGTAAGAAATATTATTCTCCAATTTTCTTTTCTTTTAATATCTTTGTAAGGTTTGGCTATAGAATGAGTTGGAAACTAGTCCCTTTTGTAAGGTTTGGCTATAGAATGAGTTGGAAACTAGTCCCCTCTATGTCTGGAAGACTTAAGGAAGGACTGATATTAATTCTTTTTTCATTATTTACGGTCATTCACTGTGCATCAATATAGTATACAAAATGAGATTTTTCACCCAGTATACATTGTATATTGGCTCAATCAAGGGTATAACTATACATGCTCTCATCAACGAATAGTTTTCTATTTCTTGTTTCTTATATATTTTGCTTTTTATTCCCTACTTGGTTTGCTATCTCTCACCCTCTGCCCCCCTTTTCCAACACTGTCTCTGCTATGTAGTTGTTTTCAATGACTTTTTTTTCACATTTTATTGATTAGCTAAAGATCTTAATTACTTTAAAGACTTTCAACAGCAAGCACAGCTGACACATACATATCTATGAATGCATGTCTGACTTTAGGCATAGACCTCAGTGCATAAAGTGAACAAACTATAAAGTAGCACCTTGCTGCGGCAATTTAGCTTACTGCAGTCATTAAGTAGGTATTAATTGGTATTTTTAATGCATTTTTTAATTTCAAAAAAATTTAGTTTTAAAAGATCAAAATAAAAATAAATTGTTAAGAGAAATTTGTGTAAAACTTAAAGCCAAGAAAAAGTTAGGATTCAGTTCAAATAGTAGGTGGATGAACCTATCAGCAGTTCAAGAGAAGACAAAAATCCTTAAATATGGAAATCAAAGCATCAAAGAAAATCAGTAATGTTTTAGTCTAAAGTACAAAAAATGGATTTCACTAGTTCAGACTCACATAATTCATCTCCCGTACTTTCTGTCTTTATTGGAAGTTGTCTGTTCCATCTAGATTACCTACTATGTGGGTATACAATTGTCCCCAATATTTCCTTGTCCTTTTTATTTGGTAGTGATGTCCCCTCTTTCACTTCTGATTGTAGTCATTTGAATCTTCTTTCTTTCCCAGTCAATTCAAAGTTTGTCTATTATTTTATCCTATTGGTTTTTGTTGATATTTTCTATAGTTTTCCTATTCTTTATTTTATTTATTGCCCCTCCAATCTTTATTATTTCCTTTCTCTGCTAGCTTTGAATTTAGTCACTGTTCTTTTTTCTAATTTTTGAGGTAGAAGTTTAGTTTTAATTCAGATCTTTCTTCTTTTCTAGCATAGCTATTTAGAACCATAAGTTTTTCTCTGAGCACTATTTTGGCTCTATATCCCATGAAACTTTGTATGTTATGTTTATGTTTTCATTAATTGAGAGAAGTTTCTAATTTCCCATGTGATTTATAATTTGATCCATTGGTTACCTGAGAATGTATTATTTAATGTGCATATATTTGTGAATTTTTCAAATTTACTCCTGTTACTATTTTCTAATTATATTCCATTTTGGTTGAAGAACATACTTTATATGATATTAATCATTGAAAATATGTCGAGACTTGTTTTGTGGCCTGATATGTGATTCTGTCCTGGAGAATGTTTTACTTGCACTTGAGAAGAATGTTCATTCTTCTGCTAGGTGGAATGTTCTATAGATAACTTTTAGGTCCAGCAAGTTTATGTATTGCTCATCTTCCACTTCTTTATCTTCTGTCTTGTTTTCTATCAATTATTGATAGTGGGCATTGAAGTCTCCAGCAATTATTGGTGAATGGTCTATTTTCCTTCAATTCTATCAGTTTTGTGTCCTATATTTTGAAACTTTGTTGTTAGTACAGATTATGGTTTGCATATGACTTGCCTTCACCAGAACTCATTCTGAGGTCCTAGTATGGTGGTGTTGGGAGATAGGGCCTATTGAGAGATGATTATGTCATGAGGGTTCCACTCTCATGAATGAATTAATGCCATTCTGAAGGAAGTGAATTAATTACCAAAAGAGTGTTGCTGTTGCTTTTTATATATAAAGGAACAAACTTGGTCCCTCCTTGCTCTCTTTTGCATACACCCACTCTGCCCTTCTGCTTTTCCTCTGTGAAGTGAAGTAGTATGTGGCCCTCAATAGACATGGCTGCCTGGTCTTGGACTTCCCAGCCTCCAGAACTGCGAGATAAAGGAGACCTCTTTTCTTTAAAAACTACCCAATTTCAGGTATTCTGTTATAAGCAACATAAAGTGAACTAAGACAGTGCATATATATTACTATTAAATCTCATACTTTGCTTCTTCTATCATGATAAAATGTCTTTCTTTGTCTGTGATAACAATTTTCATCTTAAAGTCTATTTTGTCTACTATTAGTACAGTCATACATCCCTTAATGAGACATTTTGAGAAATGCATTGTTAGGCAATTTTATTGTTGTATAAACATCGTAGACTATACTTATGTAAGCCTAGGCGATACAATCGACTATACACCAAGGCTGTATGGTACAAACCATTCTAATCTTCTGGAACTACATTGTAAATATGATATTGTACATCAAACTTAGTTGTGCAGCTATGACTGTAGAGCCACTCCAGCTGTCCTATGATTACCATTTGTATGAAATAGCTTTTTCTATCCCTTCACTTTCAATCTATCTGTGTCTTTGCATCTATTGATAAAATGTATCTCCTGTAGACAGCTTATAATTGACTCATATTTTACCCATTCTGCCAATTTCTGCCCTTTAGACTGTTTAATCCATTTCCAGTTAATAATTGCTGATAGACTAAGGTTTATATCTGTCATTTTTTAACTTACTTTATGTATGTCTTATTTGTTCCTGTATTCCCTTATTACTGCTTTTTGTGTTAAATATTTACTCATATATTATTTTAATTTCTTTTGGTTTTTTGTTTTGTTTTGTTTTAGTTATTTTCTTAGTGCCTGCCCTAAGGATTATAATTAACATCTTAATCTGTGATGATCTAATTTGGATTGATACTAACTTTAATATTATATGAAAATTATGCTTATATAGAATTCTAGTCTCTCCCCTATTCTTTGTGTTGTTATTAACATACAAATCATATTTGTATATAGTAATACTACATAACAATTACACAAATTTACAAGAATTGCTTTATGCAGTTTTATCACAGATAAGAGAAAGGAATTACAGACCAAAAAATACATTAATATTGTTTTTGTATTTACCTTTACTGATTTTTTTTAATTTCTTCATATGAATTCAAGTTACTGTCTAGTATTTTTTTATTTCAACTTTAGGACTCCCTGTGGTGTTTCTTCTCAGGGAGGTCTATTAGCAACAAAATCTCTCAGTTTTCATTTATCTGAGACTGTTTTAACTTCTCTTTCCTTTTTGGAGGATTTTACTAGATATAATTCTTCATGGTCTTTGCTTTTAAAATTTTGAATATATCACTGTCTACCACTCTCCACGATTTCTAATAACTCAGGTGTTAATCTTGGTGAGGTTCTTTTTATGTGATGCTTTGCTTTCTTAATGCTTCCTTTTTTTTTGAGATATTTTTCCTGTAGGCACATCTGCTAGCCAAAGAGATAGAGAGACCAAAAACAAGAAATCACCCCCCAGCAGGGATGGCCACACCACAATCCCTTCTCTTCCATTCTCTTCGGATTTGGGGCATGCATACACACACACCCAGTGTGAGTTCTAAGTTGCCAGATCCAGGATTCAAACCACAGTCAACCATGTGGGAGTCCAGCAATGTAACCGTTACACCATCTGCTGGTCCTTGTTTTCTTAATGTTTTAAGATTTCCTCTTTGTCTTTGGCATTTAACGGTTTGACCATGATATGTTTAGATGTAACCCTTTTGAGTTTATCTCCTTGAAATTTGTTTATCTTCTTTCATGTATAATTTTTTAAAGAATTATTTATTTAATTTTATTTATTCATTCATTTATTTTAATTTGACCAGAGAGAGGCAGAGAGAGAGAGACAAAGTGAGAAAGTAAGCCACCAGGTCCAGGACTAGAACCATGGTTGGCCATGTGGGAGTGTCCAATGCCTTAACCACCATACTACCTGCTGGCCCTGCATGTGTATTGTTTTTCATCAAATTTAGGAAGTTTCTGGATTTTTTAAAGTTTATTTATTTATTTCATAAGATAGGGAGAAATAGACCCCCCAATACTGTCTCAATGCTGTGACCCACCCTGAGCTTAGCCAGTCTGGATCATGGGCTCACATATGTCCACCATATTCAGGGAGTAGGGATCATGGGCTCACATGTGTCCAGCATATTTTGGGTGTAAACTGGCAACCTTCTCATGTGGGTCTGCCCCAGAACATTACATTTTACCACAGTATCACCCCTGAATATTATTTCTTTAAATGATTTTTCTGCCCCTTCTTCTCCTGGCATTCTCTATGCATTTCTTGATATGCTTCATGGACTTCCACTTATCTGAAGACTGTTCATTTCTCTTCGTTATTTTTTTCTTCTGCCCTCAATCTGGAAAATTATTTTCTCAAATCTGTGGTTGAACCTCTTTAATAAATTTTTCATTTCAGTTGTTAAACTTTTCAACTCTAGAATTTCTATTTGGTTCTTATCATTTCTATTTCTTTTTGATCTTCTCAATTTGGTAAGACATCACTGCCATACTTTCATTTAGTTCTTTACACATGGTTTCCTTTAGTTCTTTGGATATATTTAAAGTGAATCATTTAAAGTCGTTGTCTAGACTTTCTCAGGAGTAGTTTATATTAACCACTTTCCCTCCTCATGTATTGGCCATACTTTCTTCTTTATTTGCAAATCTTGTGCTTCTTCTTGTTGTGAAAAAAAATAGACATTTAAAATAATATTGTGGAGCAACTCTGGAAATCAGATTCTTCCCCCTCCCTCCCTCCCTAGGGCTTGCTATTGTTGCTTTTATCTTTTTAGTAAATTTTCTGAATTAATTCTATAAAGCTTTATTATTTGTTGTATGTGGCCTTTGAAGCCTCCGTTCAGTTAGTTCAGTGGTCAGTAAATGACTGAGCAAAGATGTTTTTAAGTGCCTCTAACCAGTAAGTCTACTAGTCTTTGCTGAAGGGTTCTGGGCATATGTTGGGGAACTTTGTCAATATTTAGCCAGACAGCTTACAAATTCATCTAAGCCTTCCGTTCCTGCTGTGCAGAGCCTCAAAGTTAGCCAAGGCTGAGAGTGTAGGACATTCTCAAGTCTTTCCTGAGCATGTGCATAGCCCCAGGCATGTGCACAGCCCTGAACATGTGATGCACATGGGCTTCTATAGTTCTAAGAATATGCCAGAGCTTTTCAAAGCCTACTATAGACATTTCATTTCCTAGATTTCTCTTTTAAGGTTTTTGGTTTATATACTGTTTGCCCCAACTTTTAGCTACCACCTTGGGAAGCTACAAAGCTAAACAATTGCATGATTGTTTTAGACAACTGTCTCTGGGGAAAAGGCTGCTCATACTGAGGAAGCTCTAAGTCAGATCAAATAAAGGCAGTCTTATGAGTGAGGTCTTCCAGGAAACCACTAGATAAGTCAGATAATGGCAGTTCTCTGGGAATGGGGCTTTGAAGGAGTTCCAATTCTGTCTTCCCTTTGCAATGGCTGCCAGGCTCCTGGCTTTCACCATGATTGCAGGCTATTGGTTTTGAAAGCTACTACTGCAAAGCTGAGAAGGGGACAATTAAATTGCCTTAAGATCTGCTTTTCCTACCAAGATTCAGCCATCTTTCTTGAATAAATACTACCCAGAGTGCTGCCAGCTTTTGGTTAATTTCCAGATTGGAAAAAGCTTATTCTTTTTGCCAGTGTTCTTATTGCTTCTATAAAGGAGATGATTTTTGGCAGTCCTTACTCCATCATTTTGCTGACATTACCTCAACCCAGGGTCTTTTGAATGCCACCATCCAATGATGTCTTAGAGGAAAGGATGATTCATAGACCAGAAATCAATCGAAAGAGCTCTGTGATTTGGGCTGCAGTGGGTAGAATAGGATTCATGGAGCAGAAGAGACTTGAAAAAAACCTTGAAAGATAGAATTTTAAGTACCCTCCTGAACAGGGTAAGGGAGAGAGGGGAGCACCTTCCAGGAAAAGGAAATATTGAGGCATTTATTGTTCTATACAGTTTTCCATTTCTGTTTTCAGCTCATCCAGGAAAGCCATTACAGACTCAATATCAAAAATTACAAATAAACAATAAAAGATTTCCAAAGTCTGCAACCCTTCAAGCCTGTCCAGATAAGGAATCAAGCTAAGAAGAGGGGCTCTCTTTCTCATTCAGTATATTTGTAATTGCCTCTCTGTATTGTTAAACTCTGCATAGTTAAGCATAAAGTCTTTCCAGACAACCTTGACAGAGGCATTGCTAACTCTTTGCCACATGATTTGAAGACTGCCATTGGCCAGCTTTAATCAGTAAGAATGATTACTACTGATTCTTAGAATCAGTAGATTTTTTCTACTGGTTCTGTGGCAGTTACTTTGTTAGCCACTTATTTATTGAGTGACCTCTGTGTGCCAGACACTGTTTTCAGTGCTTGGAGGTACAACATATGATCCTACCTGTTATGAAGCTCACATGCTAGAAAGGGAGATAGTGTTACAGGCAGGTTTTTAAAACATTATTTATTTGATTTCATTTGTTATTATTATCTTTTAATTTGACCAGAAAGAGACAGAGAAAGGGAAAGCAAGAAAGCAAGCCACCAAATCCTGGACTCCTTGGTCAACCATGTGGGAATCCAGAGGCTTTAACCACAATGCTACCTGCCAGCCCCTACAGGTAGGTTTATCAGCTATTTGGACAGAGTAACATCAAGACACTAGGAGAGTTAAAGGTAGAGAGATTCAATGTGGCTTGGAGTAAAGACAGGAGTTCCCAGAATATATGGCAAATTACCTGAGCTTTAAGGGGCAGTCTTTATAAAAGCTGATGGAAAGAGGGTAGTATTTTAGTTTTCTCAGGCTGACATAACAAAATGCCACAGACTGAGTAACTTAACTTAAATAACAGAAATTTATTTCCTACAGTTCCAAAGACGGTGTAAGATCAAAGTGTTGGCAGATTTGGTTTGCTGAGATCTCTTTCTTTGGTTTGCAAATGGTACCTTCCCACTGTGTCCTGAGACACAGCGGTATCTCTTCCTTTTTTGATCAGACTCAGTTTTATTGGATTGGGGCTTCACCCTGTGAACTCATGTAAGCTTAAGTAGCTTTTTTTTTTTTTTTTTTTTTTTTTTTTTTTGGAGAGGCTTTTGCTATAGGGCACGTGCGCTCGCCAGAAAGACTGAGAGACAGAGAGACAGAAAGTGAGAAATCACCCCCCAGGGGGGATGGCCACGCCACAATCCCTTCTCCTCCATTCTCCTCTCGGGATCTTGGGCACGCACGCACCACGCCTGATGTGAGTTTTAAGCCACCGGGTCCAGGACGCAAACCACGATCGACTACATGGGAGTCCAGCGACATAGCCATTACACTATCTGCTGGTCCCAGCTTAAGTAGCTTTTTGAAAGTCCATCTCCAGCTATAGTCACATTGGATTTAGGGTTTCCATGTATGAATTGGGAGTGAAGGCACAATTCAATCCATACCTGACAGTATTCCAGTAAAAATTTGGAAATCAGAAGAAACATTGAATCTGGCATATACTAAGATATGCATTTTAATTTCTGCTTTTGTTTCTGCCTAGACATCTTTGCTTTTGTTTAGGCATTTTTGCTTTCTAGTCATCTCAGTTTCCTGAGCTGATATTTATGCCCTTATACACTTCACTCTCCTGAAATAAAGGAATACACAGGAATCTTTTAATTTCCTTTATTTCTTTAAAAATATATCAACAAAACTGAAATAAATAAATAAAACTTGAAATAAAAATATCACTGGGGCAGATACACATGACTAAATACTAAAATCTTTAAAGTATGCTGAAGCGCTGTGCTCCATTCCATAGTGTACACTTGTTATTGAGAAGGAGCAGCTCAGCCAGGACTACATTTCCTAGGCCTCCTTTCATGTAGATGGGGCCATGTGACTCATTCAGGCCAATCAAATGTGAGCAGAAATAAAGACTGACACTTTGAGGCCAAAGAGGGTTAGGATGTGGTTCTTTATGGATCCACTAATAGAGGGGAATTCCAAAGCCATAAAGGAAGAGGAAGCCATGAGTTAAAAGGAATCTGAGTCTCTGAATATCTGTACAGATGATCCCTCACTTATAATATTTGACTTACCTTTTTTAATTTTAATATGGTGTGAAAGCAATAGGCATTCAGTAAGAATCATACTTTGAATTTTGAATTTTGATCTTTTCCTAGGATGGAGTAACATACTCTCATTTTTCTAGGCAGTGAAAGTGAGCTGCAGTATCCAGTCAACCCCATAATCATGAGGTTTTACCCTCAACCCATACCATACTCTATAGTTTGCTGTAGTCAATAAATTACATGAGATATTCAACATTTTCTTCTAATACAGATTTTGAATTAGATAACTTTGCAAAACCATAGTCTAACATAAGTGTTCTGAGTACATTGAAGGTAATTTAGATTAAGATATGATGTTTGTAAGTTAGGAATATTAAATGCATTTTTGACTTAACATATCTTCAATTTAGAATGAGTTTATCAAGACGTAACCCTCATCTTGAGTCAAGGAGCAAATGGATTGGACTTGATGTAAACAAAAGTTCACCTTTAGTGTGTTGAGCAACAGAGATTTAATTTTTTCTTTTTTAACTACCTGCATTACTTACTAATGTAACCACATTACCCTGAAGTTATTGTTTACGTATTACCTTCTAGCTCTTATTAGCACATGTTTATTTTTACATAGCTATTAGCATAGTATACAGACCATTTTTATTCATTTTAACATACAGATATATTAAAACTTTTTCCTTGTCCATCTTTTATCTTCAAAATTATCATTTTCAGTGCCTAGATATTTCACTGAACAAATATAAACCTGTCCTGATCGTTTAATATTTGGTTGTTTCCAATTATTGTGGTCTTTTTGAAAGGAGAAAAAAATCTCAGTGCTGTGTTCTCTTTGATAAAAGAGGTAGAAGAGACTACTATTAAACAACTTTACTGTAAGCCACAGTATACAGAATGAGCTCAGAGTGTGATGCAGACTTCTGTCACATTCAAGGCTTTGAGGGTTTGGAAATGGCTTATCTACTCTTCAACTCACCACCAGCTAACTACTCAGTACACGCTCATCACTCCAGGTTCTCAGGCCACCTCACCTTGGGAGTCACTAGGGATTGAAACCCATATTGGAGGACCTTCTGCTCTTCTTCTCTGTTCTCATCCCTCGGGTCTTTTCGGTTTCCAACATTCTGCTCCAGATAGTTCTATCCAACAGGACCGAGAAAAGTCCATCACAATTCCTGTTTCACACACACTTCTGATTTGCTTTGAAGCCTGACACACAAATTACTTCTTGAGCCCTTGTATCGGTCAGGGCTCTGGCAGAAGACAAAGGACACACTTGAATTGTATAATCTGAGGAAAGTTTAACAGAGGAACAATCTACAAACTGTGAACATGGAATCCTGCAGTAACAACAGGGAAGGGAATAGTTTCTGGAAATTGGCAAAAGGTTCTCATGCTTAGCTCTCACTCACATAGTTATCTCCTTTAAAGCCCTTCCTCATCCTGCCTCATGTCTGGGTCCTTGAGGGTAGGTGTTGTACCACCCACAGACTATGAATCCCAGCATCTGAGAGGTGCTGAGACAGGCCCTGGAACATAGTGGCTGTTCAATAAATTTTTGTTCAATTATTCACAGTGATTGAATGGATTAAAAAAGTAGGGGGAAGAGTAGAGAGAAAACCAGTAAGTAAATATACACTTGAGGCGATGTTTGTCAGTCTATGCTTTTACAACACATTTGACTCTTAAAGGTTACCTGAATTTGTCAACTTTCCTAAAATTAGAAATACAGCTTATGGTATCTATTGGAAAACCAAATTTCGGCACCATTCAAATATGTTAAACATGCAACTACCAGAATGAAAAATGTGTACTTAACAAGTAAAGAAATACAGTAAGATTTCTCAAGCAATTAAAAGGAACTCCTTAACCCAACCTCTCACTAAAAGGCAACAGTATGAGCAGAATCAATATTGCAATTAGTCAATGAAATTTGCTCAGCAAAAGGAGAAAAAACAGGAACATAGGTTTAAAATCCCCTGCATACACAAATACATACTATCTGCTTAACCTAAAGAGAAGTAGATCTCTATGAAATAATTGGATCATTGTATATTTCTCATAACTTTGAAAGTTCACTTTGGGGACCAAAGGACCTTTTGATTTTTATTTGTTTGTAAAAAGACTTCTTTTTGGGAACAGCAATTTATTATCTGTTTTGTATTTATTAAAGAAAAATTTTATTAATTTTATTAATACTTTTATTACTTGAAAGTATTATAACGTGCCTTAATCTGGTACAGGGCAAGGAAATTTACAAAAACAATTATCCAGCAAAATGCACTACACACAGATGAAAAAAAAGAAACAGACATCAGGATAAGGGAAATAGGAAAAGATCAAGAGACAAAGAGATAAAAGAAAGTGATTCCAATAATAAGTCCCTTAAGAGTAGCTGCATTTGGGGAAAAAAATTACACTCAGCTCATGCTTATCAAGTCTGTTAAGTGTAGGAAATGAGGATTCAATCAAATATGGTCTCTTGGTTAATCAGTGTGGCAGGTCAAAAAACATTTATCATAGAACCCAGTTAGAGCCCAAACACAGGAAACACACACATACACACACTCGCGTGCACACACGTGCATACACACACACACACACACACACACACACACACTTTAGAACCAAAAGCCTGGAGTTTGATGATGAAAGTGCCCTGTATGTCCTGTGTGTGACCTTAAGCCTCCTGTTCTCTCTGCAACAAGACTATATGGATCAAATGTGCTTATGTAGGTGGATATGTTGTGGTGAACTGTTAATCAGCAGTGAATTCGTATGCAGATAACAGTTTGAAAGATTATTCAACATACTTTTTCTTTTGAGTGGTTCCTATTTTCCCTTAGACTTATGAAATGCTGGGCCTGGGTCATTGTTTGACAACCAGCATTGTCTTTGGTTTTGCAAGTAGAGAGCCTGGGAGAGAAAGAGCTCTGGGGATTTCTGAAAACTTGTCTGGCCCACCAAAACTGAAGCCAGGTGGATCCGGCCTGAGCCACAGGTACGGGGGGATGCCTACCAGAGCTGAGCAGGAGTCTCCTGGGGTCACGAGAAAGGCCAGAAAATGCCGAGGGAAGGGCAGGACAGTTTAGACCCTAGTTCGGAGCCCTCTTCTCTCCCTGCCCCCCAAGGTAGCATCTGAGATCCCCTCTGGTGGATTTGGAGATCCAGAATTAGAGATCCCCTGATTTTCCCCAGTGGATCTCTAAGAGGATAAAGCCTTGAAGAGAATCGAAGGACAGTAACAGCTGGGTAGTTGCCATAGGCAGAAAAAAGAACCTGCTATTCCTCAGAGCATCAGAGGGGATTTGAAAAGAGACCTTGCTGGTGTTTCTAAGGTAGCGGAGGATCCAGGACCCGCACCACTGCTCAACGTGCAGAGGGTTCCAAGGCGAGGGTGTGGGAGGGCTGCCGGTCCTGGCACAGGCAGGACAGGGTCCTTCCCACAACAGTTATCCTCAGACAGTGGAGGCAGGCCAGCAGCCAACCGGGGAGAGCCAGGCCATTCTGAAGATCAGCTTTGACTGTGCATAAGATGCAGGCCATCAGAAGGCTCCAAACAGGAGGGACCCAACATGGAGTGAACCCAGAAGCAGCGGGGACGAGCAATGGCAAGCCTCAGCAAGGGTACCCGTGAGTAGGAGAGCGCAGAACTGTGCCTTTCTTGGGAACTCCATTCAGATCCTTTGTGATGACCATATCTGGTCTCCCAGATTTATTACATTAGGAGAAAACAAGATCCGACATGGCATCACTGTGAGGAAAAAGGGGCCGCCATCATTGGTGCATTTTATAGCTCAGGACACACAAGGAATGGAAAGATTTGCCCATAGTCATAAAGTGGAACAGTCGGGGAGGGAGGGCCAGATGCCAGGACCCGTATTTCCAGCCCTGCTGCAATCACCTGACAGGTGCCGCCCCCAAGGGCTCCCAAGCTGTGCAGGGGCCTGGCGAGGGGTGCTGGTTGGCAGTGACCTGGCACAGTCCTTTAATCTCTTGCTCTTTCTCTCTCTCTTTCTCTCTCTCCTGTGTCTCTCTCTCCCTGCTCTAGACAGGGAATGAGAACAGCAAACCTCAGGAGAGTGAGAAATAAAAAACAAGTGGCACTGAGGTGCTTTATGGATGAAGGCAGGATGCTAAATAACAGTAATGTAGCTGGGAAGGCGCAACATAAATGATGATGGAAAGAATTCTGTCTCCGTGACTCAAGTGTTACAAGGCCAGCTGGAGCTCAGGGTCGTCAGATGCCCTGTTCACCTCCGAGTAATGGAGCACACCTCAGCTCAGCACCCTGGCCCAGCCTATGCCTCAGGTCTGGGGCCAGGTGAGGACACCTCTCAGAACCACATTAGCGTCATTAGCAACAACTCCGAGCGGCATTACAGGAAGGTCGGAGTATCTTCTCTGAGACAGTGGCTTTCTGATTGATCTCCCCTCTACCCTATCCTAATGGAGACAATCACAGGGGGGAAACAGATGGCCACTGTGCTATGACAATCACCCTCCCCACCACCACCATTTTCACCCTCTCTGCCTCTCCCAAGGCTAACGAGATCAGCTAATTTATACATCCCAGGGAAATGGCACCCTGGGGGTGGAGCTGCTCTTTGTTTATTTATTTACTTACCTTTGTAAATTGCTTAGCTCCCTCACCGCCTGGACTCTTCATTGCCTCCCTGTTTTTACATAGATCCTGACCCTTGTTCTCCCTGCACGTCTCTACCCTCAGCCAACTAATTTATTGATTGGCTCTCACCTAAGGCCAAATGAAGTCCTCTTTTATTGAGACAATTTCTCAAAGTCTGTAACTTGCAGACAACAACTTCACCTCGCATTCTCTTTAATTAATGGAGAGCTGCTCACCCCGCCAGGTCCACTAGCTTATGTACCTTGCATGCTAATTTTCCTTTTTCACCCTACTGGCTGTAGGCTTCAAGGTCTGGGCAAATGATAAAGGCACAAACAGTTGTTTCAATCAGTTCTTCACTCAGGAAGTACATACTGAATGAATTAACAGCACACATCCCCTGCCCTTCCAGAGGGTCTATGGAACTGGGACATAGGATTGGCCGTGGATTATGAATCATATTTCTCTACTGAGTCACACAAAATTTAAAAATCACATTAGTTGTCCAGAACTATTTTTACCTAAAAGCTACTTTTGTTTAAAATAGTCAAGCAATTGAGTAAAATTGGAGTTTGCTTAATTTTTTCACCAAATCCAATAGCTAGCTACCTCTACCTTGTCAACTGTTGTCTCTGCTTGCAAAGCTATCAGTGAATCATCCAAAAACACCTCCTGATGATGTGGCTCCTTGCTCAGTTTTTTACTTCTGAGATTGTCCTTTAAGATGAGACTCAAAATTAGGTAGGACAACATTTTAAATCCCTTTATTTTGCTAGAAGCCTGTCACTTCTGGACCTACAAAGGTGATCTGGTTTCCCCGATAGCTAGCAACAATTTGACCTCTCTGTGAGAGGTGAAGGCTCTTTATGACTAAATCAAATGACAAGCCAAATGGAGAAAAGAGTTTGTGAATGAATTGGTTTATAGCAATACACACACACACACACACACACACACACACACACACACACACTGAGAACAGGCAGATTCATAGCCAAACAAGTAGAAGGCAAATAAGTAAAGGGAAAGAAGGGAGGGTACCATGTCATGTTAATAGCAAACCAAATTCCATGTGTCTACAGAAATCTTCAACTTGACCTGGGAGATCAGTTCTTTCAAGGTGACCCTAGAACAGGTCAAGAATACCTTCAGCTCCTTGGCCATCAGGTTCAGGGAATTTTCTCATTGGAAAAGTTCTCCAGTTGGATTTGTATTATCAAATGGATACTCTCAAAGAGTAGAGTCATGGCGAGATGTGTCTCCCATTGCAGTTCATAGGCCTTAATATTTATAGTCCCAAAAGACTTGTTATCTTAATTTCCAGATGTTAAAGCAATGTCTCAGAGCCCACTAGCTTATGAGACAAGGTAACTATCAGTCTATTTGGCCCAGTTACATCAAATATGACAAGGCAAAAATCCATATACTCAAAATGGAGTTATGTTGTCTAAGTATACAAAACGAGTCAGTATTGACAAAGCATAGTCATGAATAAACTATAAGTTTTTAGATTCAATGAAAGTCATAATGCTGCAAAATATGCATCATAACAAAGCCATTGAATGAAAACATGAATTTGGCATTAGTTCATAACTTATTTGCTCTTTTATTATTTTTCTTTTCAAACAACCTTCAGCTTTATTTTTCTTTAAAGTCAGTCATCATCTCTTGATAAAGGAAAGGTTAAGCAAACCAGCTTGCTCTCCAAGGAAATCCCCAGGAAGAGTTAGCCTGAATAGCCTTGAAAACAAATCAAATACAACACAAGAAAACTTAAAGACTGTGTATGGTGTCATGTATCTCTGTGGTGGTTCATTCCACAGGATGAATGCATATTCCGCGAACTGCCTTATTACATTACTGATCTATTTATTATCGCAAACAGTTATTCTAAAGTCATTAGTGGAATGACACCACAAGATATCATCAATACTTGGTCTCGAGGATGTTCTTTCAATGCAGCACCCTTGCCACCCAAGTCCAGTGACATTACTTATATACTGTGCCATTTTCCAACAACTTTTTCCAAGTCCTCTAATGTTGTAGTCTGTATTTTTGACCTTTGCTTTTCCAGTCCTAGGACACAAATGGGGAGAACCAAATAGCCACCATGAGTCTCTTCTTTGTGGTCTTTTTTTCTGAAAGTTGGGGTCCAGTCCTTGGCTGTGTCAATGTAATGATCTTAGACCATGGTAGAAAATACACCAAATAGGATCATATGAATTTTGCGATCTAGCTTTAGCCAATATACTTGTAGGATTTTTTTTAAAAAAGTGTACCTGTAAACGTCCTGAATCCTACATGGCTGAGCTGTCATCAACATTCTTGTGTCTATTTTATGGTTATAATAATAGGTAATTATGAAAGTAAAGGCATTCTTCAAGATCATCACTTAAAATTAAAAGGGGGGGACTTCCAGTTCTGTTTTCTAAAGAAATGTAGAAATTCTTAATTTGGGGACCAGCAGTTAGCGTAATGGCTATGTTGCTGGACTCCCATGTAGTCGACCGCGGTTCAAGTCATGCTTAAACTCATGCTGGGCGTGTGTGCGTGTGTGCCCAAGATCCCGAGAGGAGAATGGAGGAGAAGGGATTGCAGCATGGCCATCCCCCCAGGGGGTGATTTCTCGCTTTCTGTCTCTCTGTCTCTCTCTGTCTTTCTGGCGAGCGCACGCGCCCTATAGCGAAAAACTCTCAAAAAAAAAATTCTTAATTTGGATCTATTTATTAGAATTTCAACTTGATTACTCATCTTTACCAGAAAACCTGAAATAAGATACTTTTGTTTCTTCATATATTATTCTCTTAGATTCTTTTTTAAATCTTTTTAATTTATTCATTTTAATGATTATTTTTGTGTTAATCCAGCCATTGCATTTATTTTTTCCCACATTTTATTAATTCACAAAATACCTTAAACTGAAAATATGAACAAAGCTAAAATCTAGTTACAAATACACTGTAATTTTCTTCTGAATCATTTTTTAATTAATTAATATACATTCATTCCTTGAGCATTGTTACAACATACAAAATGTGATTTCCCATCCAGAATATACTGCATAGTGGTTTAATCATACATGTTATCATCAATAATCTTACATTTCTAGTTTCTCCCTATTTCTGACCCTCTGCCATTTCCCACCCTCCTCCCACACTGTCTCAGATGTCTACAGTTGTTTTCCATTCCTTTTCCCCCCCACATTTTATTGAGTCATATAATTTCTTAAATAATCTAACTACTTTCAATAGCAAGTTCAGCTGGTATGTACGTATCTTTGAATATATGTCTGACTTTAGGCATGAAACTCTGAGTAAAATGAATACACTATAAGGTAGCACCTAGCTGATGCTATATAGCTTACTATGGTCATTAAATTTTTAATATATTTTTAATATATTTTTTAATTTCAAGAAAAGCAGGTTTAGCTTTAATAAATCAAATAAATGCTAAGGAACTTTGCTTAAAACTTAAAGCCAGGAAACAGGTTGGGATTCAGTTCAAATATTAGGGACATGAACCTATCATCAGCTCAAGACAGGCCAAAAGTCCTTAAAATTGGAAAACAAAGCCTAGAAGAAAATCAGCAATGTTTTAGTCAAAAGTCATAAATGCTATTTCACCAGTTCAGTCTCATGTACTTAATCTATCTTCTATTGTGGTTCTACCTTCCCGATTAAATTCTGGGGTATAATATTCAACTCCAGACTTGTCCCTACGATTAAGTTGGCCATTTACTTAGTTTTTGAACTCTTATTACTGTGTGTCTGCATTTAATTTTCCTGACATAGCACTCCCTTGAGAACTTCTTGGAGATCTGGTCTGGTGCTGGTAAATTCTTTCAGGTTTTGTTTATCTGAGAATGTCCTTGTCTTCTCTTCCCATATGAAGGATAATCTTGCCAGGTACAGTATTCTTGGTTGAAATTGCCTTTCCCTTAACACTTTGAATATATTTTCCCATTCTTTCCCCTCTTGCATTGTTTCTGATGAGAGGTCAGCTGTTAGCCTGATGGGATATCCTTTGTAGGTAACTATCCTTTTCTCTCTTGGCAATCTCAGTATCTTGTCTGTGTCTGTGGTTTTGGTCATTCTGGCTATAATGTGTCTTGGAGATCTTCTTGGGTTGATTCTATTTGGGGTCCTTTGTATTTTTTGGGACTAGATCTTTGAGTGCCTCTCTAGGTTTGGAAAGTTGTCTTCCAGGATTTCATGGAATAGATTATCGATATCCTTATGAGTCTCTTCATACAGATGTTTGAATGTTTGATGGTATCTAGTATTTCTTGTATATTATTCTTGGGTTTTTTGGCAGTTTTCTCGGTCTTCATCATGAATTTTTCTAGGCCAGAAAGTCTATCTTCTACTTCTGAGATTCAATTTTCTGTATGATCTAGTCTGCTTTTAATACTTTCAAGGGAGATTTTGACTTCCTGTATTAGCCTTCATCTCTAACAGTTCCATTTGATTCTTTTTTATAGTATTTCCTCTTTCAGATCTTGCAAGAATTTCCTCAGCTCCTGGAACTCATCAGCTCCTTTCTCCTGCCTCTTCTGCAGATCATTGTCTCTCTTCTCTTCCATTTCTGTTAGCTTCATCTTTATGAATATTCTAAATTCTTTATCAGACATTTCCATGATTTCCATTGAACTGTCTATGGATGAAGGGGAGTTATTCTTTTCCCTTGGAGGAGAGGTATTTTCTTGCTTTCCCATGTTTCTTGTGACCCTGCAGTGATTTCTAGTCATCTGATGGATGGTGCATTTTTTCCCTAATTCTTGAAGTTCAATCTGAGCGTTCAAGAGGGTACAGAAGGAAGTGATCTGGAATCTCTTTGCATTCCATTTTTATCCCTTTGTGCAGCAGATTCAGTGGGTATTGAGGAATATGTTAACCATAATAGTATTTGGATGTTTGACTATGGTTCACTTAGATCCATGTAGAAACACAGTGAATAGAGATTGAGGAGCAAAGTGATGAAACAAAAGAAAAAGAATAAGAAAATAAAGAGAGAGAGAAGAAAGGGAAGGGAGAGAAAAAGAAGGAAAAACAAGAAAAACAACCAAAAATTATTTTTAAAAATGCAACAAAAAAAAATACGCATGGCAGTTAGAAAATCATTTCTCTTTTTGCCCTGAAATGACGTTCTCAGTCGTAATGGAGGAGTCTTCTTCTCAATTTTAATTATTATTTATACACTTAATCACTATAGATCATTTAGATTGTAAAGGGACTTTTTCCAGCACGATATACACCTCTGTCCAGCCCAGTTGAGAATACTATACACATCCTCATCAACAAATAATACACCATATCTGTGTCCCACAAATGTCTTACCTCTATTTTTCTCCCCAAATTTCCTTTCCTATGTTCTTCCCCTCCCACAGTCTTTCCAACTTGGCTCTAGTGTCCATAACAATTTTTAATGCTTGTATGTCCTCCAGTCTTTCAGTCTCTGCCATACAGTGCAGACAGGTGTTATATGTTAAGTGGAGACATACAATATCTCTCTTTCATAGCCTGACTTGCTTCACTCAGCAACAAATCTTCCATATTTATCCACTTTCTATCAAATTCCAGGGCCTTGTTTGTTTTTAATGGCTGAATAGTATTCCATGAAGTATATGTGCCATACTTTTTCAATCCATTCATCCATTTGTGGACATTTGAATTGGTTCCATGTCTTAGCAATTGTGAATAATTCTGCAATGAATATAGATGTGCAAGTGCTTTTCTGACTGAGTGCTCTCCTGTCCTTTGGGTAAATACCCAGGAGTGGAATTGCTGGACCATATGTTAGTTCTATGTGAAGGTCTTTGAGGAACCTCCATATTGTTCTCCACAGTGGCTGGACCAATTTACATTCCCACCAACAGTGTAGGAGTGTTCCCCTTTCACTGCATTCCCTCTAGCACTTACCATTTTTTTTTTTTTTTTGTTTCATTAATCTTCCCAATACTAACTGGGGTTAGGTGATATCTCATTGTGGTTTTGATCTGCATCTTCCTTATGATGAGGGATGTTGAGCATTTCTTCTTATGTTTTTTGGCTGTTCATATGTCTTCCTTAGAGAGTTGTTTATTCAGCTCATTTTCCCATCTTTTAATTGGGTTAATCTTTTTTTTCCAGATAAGCTGCTTGAGTTCCCTATTTGCTGTTTTATGAAACACACACACACAAATTCTCTCTCTAATCTTACTTTGTGAAATCACCAGCTCAAGAAAGAAGTATTCTATGTTAAACAATACCCAGTCTAAGCTAAGATGTGATAGCTTGTTTTAAATTATTTGAATAGCTAACATATTAACAAAAAAATTTTAAAAATTAAAATGTAAGCAAAGGCTGGTCCTATGGCCTAGGTTAAAGGAGCCAACTGTGGTTAAAAATTCCAGCCCTTAAAGAAAATCCCAGCAATTTGAAAAATATACCAAGCACATATGTGTGCATGTCCCAAATCCCCACAGGATGGAAAAAGAGAGAATAGATTGTGGCGTAACCATGCCCTAATGAGGGTTGTTTTCTCTCTTTCTCTCTGTGTGTGTCTGTCTCTCTCTGGTGACCATGTGTGCCCTCTGGCAATTAAAAAAGAAAAGTAAGCAGAGAAAAGTCTTCACACCCCATCCCTTACTCAATTTGTAACTCACCTCCTCCTCCATACACAGGTAACCTCTCTTTGAGATTATTAATGTATTCTTCTAAGCTTCTTTATGCAGATCAAGCAACTATGAACACAGATTCTTCTATTACCCCAAACGCACGCCTTTCCGTAAAAAGTATCATATTATATATACTTTTCTCCCATGCCTTTTTCTTGCATAATGGTATATCTTAGAAAGCTTTCCTTACCTATACAGAGAGCTCCCTTTTTTTTCCATAGGATATAATTATATGGATGTATCATTTTTTTTAATTTTACTATAGGATGCGTGCACTCTCCAGAGAGAAACAGAACGAAAGAGAGAGGGAAAGTAAGAAATCACACCCCAGGGGAGATGACCATGCTACAATTCTTTCTCCTCCATTCACTTCTCAGGATATTGGGTCCACACACACACACATGCACATACACTCACGCATACGCGCGCACACACAAACGCACGGGCACGCGCACACACACACACACACACACACGGCATGATTTTCAAGCCACCGAGTCCAGGACTTGAACCGCAAAGTCATCCGTATGAGGTCCAGCCACCTTAATCTCCACACCATCTGCTGGCCCAGGATGCATCATTCATTTAACCAGTCATCTGTTGATGGATTTAGGTTTTCTCCAGTCTTTTGTGATTATAATGCTGCCGTGAGTGATCTGATACATATATTGTTTTGCATGTGGGCTAGTTGGTCTATAAGACAAATTCCTAGAACTGGAATTCAGTGTCAAAGGGATATACCTTCCATAATTTTGAGAGATATTGCCAAATAACCTCTAAAAGGATTGTACCAATTTATATGTCTGACAGCATTGTTTAAATGTGTTTGTTTCCTACAGTTTCACCAACAGAGTACTATCAAACATGTTTTTATTATTAAACATGTTTTTCCTCCAATAGCATAGGTGAAAAATAAAGTCCCTGTTTTTATTTGCATTTCTCTTATGAGTGAGGCTAAGCAATTTGCATATGATTAAGAGCTGTTTATATTTTCTTTTCTGTAAACTATCTGTTCAAAACCTTTGCCTGTTTTTTTTACTCAGTTTTTGCTTTTTTGTTTTTGTTTTGTTTTGTTTTTTCCTTTTTGACTTCTAAGATCTCTTTAAATATCAGGAAGATTAGTCCTTTTACTATGATTGAATTACAACTTATCTGTACAGTTTTCATTTGTCTTTCTGCTTTGTAGCTTTTTGATTTGCTTTCTTTTTTTGTGTAATGTGATTGTGAGTGTTTTGCCATAAAGAAGCTTTTTATTATTGTGTAGTCAAATTTATCAGCCCAAATCAAAGTTTTTCTTTTATGGTTTCTCATATTTATTTCATACTTAAGGCCTTCTCCACTCCATGATTGAAAAAGAATTCTTCCATTTTTCTTCTAGTTCATTTATGGGTTTCTATTTTATGTATAAACCTTAGGCTCATTTAGAATGAACTGCCCTGACACACAGTATGAAGTTTAAATTATTTATTTTTCTAGATGGCTACTCTCTTACCCCATCAGGTGACACATATTTTTTAAAAAATAATTATTTATTTTTTTAAATTTATTTATTCATTCATTTATTTTAATGTGACCAGAGAGAGTGAGGGAAAGTGAGAAAGCAAGCCACCAGATCCAGGACTTAAACAGTGGTCGGCCATGTGGGAGTGTCCAGCGCCTTAATCACCACGCCACCTGCTGGCCCCAGGTGACACATATTTTCGTCATGTCATCCAAAGAAAACAAGCCATTACTTCAGAGGTTTTTATTTTTCATCCCTAGGTACACATTGACTTAAAGACCAATTCTCGATGGATTTTTTTTTTAACTGCTTCCTTGTATACATGCTATATATTCAAACACCAGGAATTACTTGTCACTGTATTTTTCTAGTTCAACTTTCAACGCCTAGCTAGTTTGTCTTTTGTCTTTTTAATTAAGCTTTTTATTGAAGTGTGTCAGTTATACAGAAAAGCACACAGTTCATAGATAGGTTTATAAAGTTTTATAAAGTTTTTTATAAAGTGAACACATCCAGGGACCAGCAGTTAGCATAATGGCTATGTTGCTGAACTCCCATGTAGCTGACAGCGGTTCGAGTCCCGGACCCGGTGGCTTAAACTCACACCGGGTGCGTTTCCATGCATTCCCAGGATCCCAAGAGGAGAATGGAGAAGGGATTGTGGCGTGGCCATTCCCCCTGGGGGGTGATTTCTCGCTTTCTGTCTCTCTGTCTCTCTCTCTGTCTTTCTGGTGAGCACACGCGCCCTTTATAAAAAAAAAAAAAAAAAAAAAAAAAAAAAAAAAAAAAAAACCTCTCCATAAAAAATAATAATAAATAAAAATAACTCTTTAAAAAAAAAGTGAACACATCTAGATAACCATCCCAAGAGCCACTCGTACTCCTTCCCAATCTCAACTCCCACTCATAGTCTCTGTTAACACAGGTGAGTTTGCTCATTATTAAAGTTTATATAAATTGAAAATCCCAGATGTGTCATTCTACATCTGACTTCTTTCCCTCACGTTGTGTTTCGGAGATTCAACCATGTGGTGCAGTTCGTTCGTTCCCTTGCTGTGCAGTTCCATTGTGTGAAAGTAACACAGTGCAAGTATTCATCCCAATGCTCATGTTTGGATTGTTTCCAGTTTGGGGCTACTACAAGCAGTGCTATCAACTTTCTTGCCATGACTTTTTTTAATTGCTAGAAGGTATGTGTGTTCATGAGAGAGCACCCCTAACAGGGCATTGTCTCACCACAATTCTTGTTCCTCCATTTCTCTGTCCTATCAGGATTTGAGGTGCACATGCACATGTGCCTGGCATGTTTTTCAAACCACCAGGGATAAGATTAGAACTGCAGTCAGCCACGTGGGCTCTGGCTCCCTATACACAGGGCTTAACCTCTGCACTACAGAGCCAGCCCCTTATTATACCTTTTGATGCACATATGAGAGCCTCTCTATTGGATATTTACCTAGGAGTAGAATTGCTGGGTCTTAGAGAATACCTGTCATTAGTGCTAGTCTATTCTGCTGTTTGCTGTCTGTTTTTATACTCGATTTAACAAAAATTTAGTCAGTTAAATTTACTGATATTTCTTGGGTCCCTGCTGTATTTAGACACCTTTGCATAAAGTCTTACTAGATAGTCACGATAACCCTGAGATGTCAGTTCTATTATTACCTCCATTTTACAGCAAGGTATCCGAGGAGTATCACATTTTCTCAGCTGAGAAATTTCTCTGACAAATCTGTAAAATGCTAAGGCTATCATATGTAATAAAGCCATTTATCTACTCAACAATTTGAGTTGCACTCCCTTTTTTTTAAACCAGAAATGGACTTTATTTATGAACATAAGAAGAAATTGCTAAGCATTAAGCAAGTGAGTGATGTGAGTGGTTCGAGTTAATGTATATTATACTCAAGTTGTCATTTAAATTGTGGTGGTGTTTTTATGGCTATAGGAGGTTGAATAAGAAATATCAAATATGTAAGAGATGATGAGCATCCATTCCTTCATTTATTCTTTTTTAAAATATTTTTTGACAAATGTTACTGGGCCCCTCCTCAAGACTAAGTTTTCAGGACTTAAACAAAGCTTGGATAAAGTAGTAAGGTAAAACAGGGAAATAATTATAAATATCTTAGATTGTAAAAGCTAAGATCCTACAATTTCCACTGAAACCAAAACAAGAAAATTACGAAACAATATGATAAATATTAAGGACCATATACAAAGAGCTATTAAAACACATGGAAGAGTCAGAAAGGCATACCAGAGATGAGTATGTGGCACTTTTTACACAGATAAATAGTTCTCTAGATGGATGAGCAGAGGACACAGCTTATGAAAAAGGCACGAGTGCATCAGAAGAAAATGGTAGTCTGTGTGTGGTTCAGGATTCTTGAAGGGAAGAAGAGAGAAGCTAGGAGGAGCTAGAGAAAGAAGTCAATACTTGCAGAGAGAGCACAGAACACCAAAGATTTAGATTTTATTCTGTATGTACTGGGAGGAGGGTAATGACTCACATAGACTAGCAGCAATTTTTTAAATGTAGAAAATATTGAGGGGCCAGCAGCTGGAGTAGTAGTTTTAGCACTGGACTGCCACATGGCTAACCCAGTTTGAGTCCCAAACTGGGAGACTTGAAAATCACGCCACGTGCATGTGTGTGAGTGCCCAAAACCCCAAGAGGAGAACAGAAGACAAGGAATTGCAGCATGGCCATCCCTCCTGGAGGGTGATTTCTCTCACTTCTCTCTCTGTTTCTCTCCAACTAGCATGCACGCCCTATTGGCAAAAATAAATAAATAAATAAACTTAAAAAAAAACTTTAGGGGGAACCAGCAGTTAGCGTAATGGCTATGTCGCTGGACTCCCACGTAGTCCACCGCGGTTCGCGTCTCGGACCCGGTGGCTTACAACTCACGCCGGGCGCGTGTGCGTGCGTGCCCAAGATCCCAAGAGGAGAATGGAGGAGAAGGGATTGCGGCGTGACCATCCCCCCTGGGGGGTGATTTCTTGCTTTCTGTCTCTATGTCTCTCTCTGTCTGTCTGGCGAGCGCACGCGCCCTATAGCGAAAAACCTCTCCAAAAAAAAAAAAAAAAAAAAACTTTAAAAAAAATACTGAATTGACCAGTCTTTTTTTTTTTTCCAGATAACAAAATATTATTTGGAATATGGAGGATCCTCACTGGGATTCGTATTCTTCAGTTTCATGCCCAGATTTTAAAAGAAAGCTTAGAGCAGAAAGATTCAATAGTGGAGGCCATGAACGTTCTCCCATTCAATTAGATCAAGAAAGGCCAGTTGATCAAAATAATCAGTTCAAGCACAGAATCAGAAAAATAAAAAATCACAAATACCTTAAACTTTATAGTTAAATTAAAATGAATAAATACATATGTATTAGACAATAATCTAATAAAGGTACAAGACCTTGTCTTTGAGTGCAAAGCATTTATTCCAAATGTATTTTTTACATGGATCACACCATAATACATTGACATTCTTGTTTTTCAAGGCACAGTCTTGCCATGTTCTGATCCTTCAGCCTCATCTCCCAGCTAGGACTACACGTCCACACCACCAAGCTCAGTTCTTTTTTAGATAGTGTCTAATGTTGCCCAGACCAGCCTCAAGCTCACAATCCTCCTACCTCAGCCTCCCCAAATTGCTGGGATTACAGACACATGCCTCTGTACTCAGTCTTAAAACTGGGCTAGGAATTGAACCTGGGCCGCCCATGTGATCTCAGCCTACAGAGCCCAGTGTCTCTGCAGACACACAGTTGTGTCTTGGCATCCATTTTTATTTTATAATAGATCAAGAACTTAAAGACATTTGCAAATAATTTTCTTGAATAATCCTTCTAGATTCTTGTGACTTTTCAATCTTCAATTTTTGCAATTTTTCGCAATGGTATAGACCACTACTAAGTCTAGAGCAATTTTTCAATAACTCAGTTTTATTGGGTCTTTCCAGTGGCATTCAACTTGCATTTATAGACACAATTCTTTCTCTTTGTCCATGCATCTTTCATCAGCTCATGAAATATTTAAATTATCTGTTTACAATAATAAGTGCAATTGATATAAACAGTTTGAGAACTACCATTCTAGTCTCTAGGTAATTATACAACTCACCTGGTGGGGTAAATGCACAGGTGTTCTAAATGAGTCGGTCTCAGACACAGTCTAGACCAGTTGCATCAGTATTACCAGAGAGCTTATTAGAAATGCAGTCTTGGGACCAGCAGATGGCATAATAGACTGGACTCCCACATAGTCGACTGCAGTTCGAGTCCTGGACCTACATGCTCAAAACTTACCTTAGTAACACATGCGTGGATGCCCAAAATCCTGAGAGGAGACTGGAGGAGAAGGGATTGCAGCATGGCCATCCTCCCAAGGGGTGATTTATCGTTTTCTGTCTCTCTGGCAAGCACACAAAAAAAGAAGAAAGAAATGTAGTCTCCAGGCACCTCCTGATCTATGGAATCAGAAACTCTGGGGATGGAGCCAGAAATCTGTGTTTTAACATGCCCTTTAGGAAGTCTGAAGCTCCCTAATGTTTGGGAACCTCTGCTCTAGGAAGTAACCTGCTGATCCCAAGCTTTCTAAACAGGCATGATCATGTTTCAAGAGAATGGTGGGCTTAAGGTAATTTGATCATAGGTCAGAGGCCTTTCATGTGTATATATATATGAATGTACGATACCTTCCCTTTTACCCAAATTGAATCAATCATAGCGAATTCCTCTGGCACCCTGCATCATATCTCTTGGACTTCTCTGATTTCAGCCATAGCTGGGCCAGATGGTTCTGTGTGAGCTCAGCTCACCTGGTGTGTGCTGTCCATCTTTTTCCTTCTGTCCCACAGGCCCTGTCTCCTGTTCTTCAACTAGAGGACAATGCTGAATCCATTCCATACTCTTCTAAGGAGTTTCCTGCAGAATCAAGCTTCTGCTGCCATACTTTGTGATGATGCTTTTCCTTCTTCTCTCTTTCTTCTCCCTCATTTCTGCTTCCTGAGATCTTGTTCCAAATAGACTACTTGCACCCATATCTTCATCTCAGGTTCTTCTTCCAGAAAAGCTGACACTAAGATGTACTCATCTTGCCTTAATTGTATGCTTTTTCATCTCAACACATGCATGCTATCTCATTTCATAAGGATAATGATACTGTATTTTATGGGGTTTCTTTAGAATTTTTTTTAACTTTATTTATTTATTTATTTTAATTTGACCAGAGAGGGACAGAGTAAGAGAGAGAGAGAGAGAGAGAGAGAGAGAGAGAGAGAGAGAAAGTGAGAAAGCAAGCCTCTGGGTTTGGAACTCAAAACACAGTCAGCTATGTGGGAGTCCAGTGTCCTTAACCACCATGCCACCTGCTGGCCTTAATGCTGTATTTTATTATATGTATCTACCATAACTTATCTAGCTAGTCATCTACTGGTAGATATTTACAGTATTTCAAATTATATTTTGATGAAAATATTTTTTCTTTTTTTTCTTTTTTTGGAGAGGTTTTTGCTATAGGGCACATGCGCTTGCCAGAAAGACAGAGGGAGACAGAGAGATAGAAAGCGAGAAATCACCCCCCGCCCCAGGGGGGATGGCCACGTCACAATCCCTTCTCCTCCATTCTCCTCTCGGGATCTTGGGCACACACCGCTTGCACACATTTAAGCCACTGAGTCCAGGACTCGAACCGCAGTTAACTACATGGTAGTTCAGTAACATAGCCATTACGCTAACTGCTGGTCCCAGATGAAAATTATTAAACAAAGGTCTTTATGCTCTCTATGTGTATATGCATAGGGAAATTTTCAAAAGTAGAATTGCTGCGTTGAAGGATATAAACATTTAAAGACTGTATTAATGCTCTCAGATTTTCCTCCCAAAAAATGAGAATTTGAACTAGTACCCAAAATATGTGATGCTACATGTTGCACTGTATTTTTTCCATCCCTTAGTATTCTTGATGGTTAACTGTATGTGTCAATTGAGTTAGGCTAAGGGATACACAGATATCTGGAAAAACATTATTTCTGGGTGTGTCTGTGAAGTTATTTGCAGATGAGATTAGCCTATGCAGCAGTAGGCTGAGTAAAGAAGTTCCTCCGTCACCAATGAAGGTTGGCATCATCCAATCTATTGAGGGTATGAATACAGCAAAAAAAAAGGATGATAGGAGTCTTTTCTGTCTCTGCTTGAACTAGGACATTTGTCGTCTCCTGCCTTTGGACAGCTGCACTCCTGTTTATCTGGCCTCCAGGAATGGACTGGAGCTGCACCATGGGTTTT
The DNA here is from genome assembly GCA_026018925.1 of Tupaia tana. Taxonomy (NCBI): domain Eukaryota; kingdom Metazoa; phylum Chordata; class Mammalia; order Scandentia; family Tupaiidae; genus Tupaia; species Tupaia tana. Next base: position 36,477,385 of record JAKSZU010000010.1, on the reverse strand, counting down.
CCTGAGCTCCCGCCTATGGATGGCAAATTATGGAGCTTCGTAGCCTCTGTAATCACATGAGCCAACTTTTGTAATAAGTTTTCTTCTCTATATTTATGTTTCCTATTGGTTCTGTTTCTCTGAAGAACCCTGACTGTGCTATCAATCTTTTTTAATCTCAGATAAAAATTGGTATCGCATGATTATGATATATTATTCTAATCTTGAACTTGTTTGAATACGGAAAAAAATGTATTTAGGTTTCCTTAAATGTATCTTTATTTTAAGAATGATTTTCTTTAACTTAATTTATTTATTTTAATTTTTTTTGAGAGGTTTTTCGCTATAGGGCACGTGCGCTTGCCAGACAGACAGAGAGAGACATAGAGACAGAAAGCGAGAAATCACCCCCCGGGGGGATGGTCACGCCGCAATCCCTTCTCCTCCATTCTCCTCTCGGGATCTTGGGCATGCACGCACAAGCGCCCAGCGTGGGTTTTAAGCCACCGGGTCCGGAACGCGAACCACGGTCGACTACGTGGGAGTCCAGTGACATAGTCATTACGCTAACTGCTGGTTCCCTATTTATTTTAATTTGACCAGAGAGATACAGAGAGAGAGAGAAAGTAAGAAAGCAAGCCGGGACTCAAACTATGGTCAGCCATATGGGAGTCCAGCACCCATAACCGTCACGCCACCTGACAGCCTCTCCTTAAATATATCTTACTAAATAATGTTATATTTAAAAGTTTGGGTCTTACATATCTTTTTGCAGGCTTAATTGTCAGTATTGTGTAGTATTGTTTTGCTATTATAAACGACCTTCCTAATATTACATTTTCTAACTGTTTATTTCTGGTGTATAGAAATTCTACTGGCATTTGTCTATTGATTTAGTCACCAACCACCTTGCTAAAGTCTCCTTTAATTCTAAAAATGTGTAACTTATTTGTTTTTTTAAAAAAACTCAGTAATATTATTTTAAAATAATGATAGTCATGTATTTCTTCCTTTCCAACTCTAATGTCTTTATTTTTCAAGTCTTTTTAATTTTTTGACTAGGACCTCCAGGACAATAGGACAGTGTTGAATATTAGTGGTATCAGTGGATATTCCTGTCTTATTCCTACAAATCAATACGACGAAAGTAAACAACAGCTTTAAAAAAATGGAAAGGACATAAATTTGTAAGTTCACAAAGGAGGAAAAACACATAGCCTATAAATCTATGGAGAGCTGTTCAATTTTATTAGTATGAAGGAAATGCAAACCAAGACCACAATACAATGTTGTTTTAGGTCCATTCACTTAGCAAAAGTTAAGAAGCTTGGCATGTCAATAGAAAATAATCAAACTTAGTAAAATATTGAAAGATGTTTATTTTAAGCCAAATACCAGCACCAAAGCCAGCATGCACCCTGAATAAGCATATTCAGATATCCCAAAACATGTTCACCAAAGTTTTTCATTCCTCAGACAAAAACCACAAGTCAGGAGAGGAGAGGAAGAGATGTGATACTAAGTGTCTTGATATAATTATCCTCAACTACTAAGATCAATAACCAGGGTGGCAGACATCAGTCTGAAGTTGGAGAGACCTTCTCTGGGTAAATGTCCTTGCAGAAGTCAGATTGCAGAGGTTTTTGTGCCAGGATTTGATTCTGGCAGAGTTCTCTAAATAACCATTGTTATTATCAGTCATGTCCTTCATGGCCTTCCAGCATGGTTTAATCAGGGTTCTAGCACAAGTTGATATAAATGACTCCATTTTGATTCTAAAAAACTTGCACAGACTAAGTGTTGAGCAAGATATGGACCAGTTGGATTGCTTAGACTTTGCTGGTAGGGCTGGGGACATTAAGGAGCACACCCAGGAATGTCGGCTGGTTGATGGGCATAGATGCCCACTGCAATCATTAGTATACAAGAAAGTAAATAAAAGCCAATGTGAGAGACCAATGGTGAGTGTGAGTCATAATTAGCCATAACCTGGGCATCAAAAGGCAGAAAAAATAAACATAATAAGATGAAACTCACCCATAATCCCATTAGTGAGGAGTACTTACCACCAGCATATTCTAAACATTCTTTCAGTCTATTTTTATACACATATGTGGATACACTAGATTGGTAGATTTGAGATCAATAGATGCACAAACAATAAGACCATAACAAAGCTGGGATCATACTGCTGCTTTAAATGTTTTTAAGTCTTTTGTTTATTATCAGTAGTTTTAAATTTTTTCTATTGTCTTTGTGATTTAATCTAATGCTCTTCTGTTCAGAAATGCTTTCAAAAGAAGAGTCGAGAAAAAAACTAAAGGAAAGGAAAAAAATAAAATTCGACTCTTCCATAATATTTCCTTTGTGGGTAATTGAGAAGACGATGCTATTGACAGACAGAAAAAAAAAGAAGAAAAGTGTAGTAGGGGAGATGGTTTAGGGAAGAGATGATAGGTATAGATTTAGAGATTCTTTTTGAGTTGAAAGTGATCATGCAGGTTATCTGTTTGGTTGAAAAGCAAGCTAGAGGATTGGATATGAAGACACAGAAATGAAAATTTTGCAGTCATCAGAGTAAGGATTATTTTTATAATTATTTATTTTATTTTATTTATTTATTCATTTATTTTGATTTGACCAGAGAGAGACAGAGAGGGAAAATGAGAAAGCAAGCTCCCAGGTTCAGGACTCAAACCATGATCAGCCATGTAGGAGTGCCCAGTGCCTTAACCACCACGCCACCCATTATTGTTGAAGCCAGAAAAATGGACATTAGTGATGTCCAAAAAAGGATTTAAAGAGGTAGTTGATGCTGAAGTAGCAATATTATGACAAGATAAATGAACCAAGACTTTGTGAAAATCTACCATTAGGTAGAGAAAAGAAAGAAGAAGAAAGAAAGCAAAAAATCCAAAAAAGAAAACATGGCTGTGGGTGGTAAGGAAGACAATAGCTTGAGGGTCTGTAGGGTCCAGTGTAGCATCAAAACTGGAAGAAATACAAAAGCATTGTTAGTGGAGTGTCTGGAATGGAAATTGGGTTGAAAGGGGTCAAGGAGCATGAAAAAAATGAAAATAAACCAGGACTATTCCAGAGTGCTGTAGCTCTGTGCCGTGCATCTATAGGTCAACCAGTTCATTCTCCTAGTTCCATAAGGTGGGTATTTCCATTCCTGACAAATGCAGACAACTTGAGAAAAAAAGGCAATGCCCTCTGCAAGTGGTAAGCTGGGATTCTGAACATATCTTTCTACTCTGCCACACTGTCTCCCATTCAACCAACTTCGAGAACACCCAGCACAGGGGCTTCCTATTTGCCCAGGACTGAGTGCAGACCCAGCACAAGTAGATGTGTAATCACTGTTTCCTGGGAGAATAGAAGAAGATATTTTATGAAAAGTTCTGCGGCTCCTGGCTGTACCCTGGGGAACGGTGAGTCTTTCTCCAGCATGCATTAGCATACTGTCAAAGTTTAAACACCCAGCTACACTGGCTCACTGTTTAGAAAATAAATAAATGTATCTTGGCATGCAGGGAGCAAACCACTAGTGGCCAAATAATTTTTAGTTTTAAATAAGTACTGTGGAACTTCAGGACAGCAGAACAAAGACCCTTGACCATTAGCATCTTCATATTATTTTTTCTAATATATGGTACAAAAATACTGAGTCCATATGCATTTGCTAATGTTCCTGGTGATCCAAAAATGAAAAGCTTTAAGAAATCCTATTTTCTACTCTCCATAAGAAATAGAGAAAATTTGGTATTTGGAGCCTAGATTACACAAGAGAGTTGTGTTTCTTTCTTGCTTGCTTTTTTAAATCTGTTTACTGACAAGAAAAAAAATAGCAATAATGGAAAGAAATCTGTTTTCTGCCTAACACATGATTCAGCTGACAGCATGAAGAATCAGATAATTCTATAGAAAACTGACAAGCTAGATAACAATTGGGTTGTAGCAGCAGAGATCTTCTCTAAATACCCATAGATATTACTGTCTGATGCTTAACATTCACAAACCATTAGATCCAACATGTATATTTATGGTTTGATAATCAGCTGTCATTAACAGATGAGTAAACAACATAATGTTCATGTTTAGAAGAAATATACAAATGGAAGAAATAGTGAAAGCAACCTAAGAACATTTACTTGTTTCCTTCCATGAGAAATAACAAGGAATGAATCTCTCTAATTTTAACAGTTAAATCATATCTGCTATTCTGTCTTATCTTAGCTAGCAGAGCTTCAGACAGATTCTCTTTTTCATGTGAAATTTACAATGTCAACCTGGCTCATCTGTTAGGAAAAGTTGCATTAAATTGACTAGATTAGAGATAATCAGTCCATGGTCCTGTCTACATAGTCAACCCACAATAGAGTCTATGCAAACAAAATCATTCAGCAATGTCTTCCAGGCTAATAGAATTATTCAGTACTTTTAGGGACACTTCTTACTATCTTAGGCAAATCACTTTACTCTCTATAGCTCAAATTCTTCCACTGTAATGCAGAAATAATGCCATCTACTCTAGCTACCTCGGGGGTTATAATGATGGACGTAGCAGAGGTGGCCAACTAGAGCTCTATACACTGAGGTAATATGTAGATGACACTGTGGTGGTGATAGTGATCAATACAATGGAAAATTTACATATACATATGTTTTAGAGTTGAGTGATTGAGGATCTCCAACATACTAGTCTTTTTAAAACTCAACACTATTGGGACCAGCCAGTGCTTTGAGTGTTAAGGTCACTGGATTACACATAGCCAACTTCACAGTTCAAGTCCTGAACTCTGTGACTTGAGAAACCCACAGAGTGCATGTGTACATATGCCCAAAATCCTGAGAGGAAAGTGGAGGAGAAGGGATTGCAGCGTGGCCATCTTCCTGGGGGTGCTTTCTCACTTTCCATCTCTCTATCTCTCTCTCTCTTGAAAGTGCACTCTCTCTCTCTCTCTCTCTCTCTCTCTCTCTCCATATATATATATATATATATATATATATATACACACACACATATATATATATACATACACACACACACACACACACACACACACACATTCACACACAACAGTACTGTTATCCATGTTCACAGCAGCATTATTCACAATAGCCAAAATGTGGAAGCAACCTAAGACCAATCCACAGAACAATGGATATAGTCTAGTCATGCAACAAATGTTATTTAGCCTTTAAAAGGAAGGAAGTTCTCACATGGATGAACCTGGAAGACCTTATGCTGTGAAATAATTGAGTCACAAAAGGACAAATACCATATGGTTCCACTTTTACATCTAGAGTAGTCAAATTCATAGAGACAGAAAGTAGAAGGAAGGGTGGGGCTGAGAAGAGAAAGAAATGCACAGTTCTTATTAAATTGGTATAGATTTGACATCTTATAAAATAAAAGAGTTATGGAAATTAGTTACACAACAATGGGAATGTGTTTAATGCTACTAAACTATACACTTAAAATCGTTAACATGATAAATTTTATGTCATGTGCATTTTACCACAATTAAAAATAAAAATTAGAAAAATAGAAAGAAGCTATTAGAACAAATAAATGGGCCAGCCCATGGCATTGTGGCTTAGGAGGCTTAATCTCACATGACTGAACTTGTGGTTCAAATCCTAGATATGGTAGCTTGAGAAGCATGCTGGTTACATGTGCATGCATGCCCAAAATCCTGAAAGGAGGGAGAAATGGAAGAAAAGGATTGTGGTGTGACCATGCCCCATGGGAAGTGCTTTCTCACTTTTTCTCATACTCTGTTTCTCTCTGAGAGTATATGCACCCTCTGCCCAATTAAAAAAAAAAATCCTCAATAATAGCCTTTAGGTCAAGATAACAGACTGAGCCCAGCATTTATCTCTCCTTTCTCCTGAGATCTCATTCAAGTAATAAAAAAAGAATTTTTTTTTAAATTTAAGAGCCCATACCAATAACAAGAACCAAAAGAAATCATTGGAGAATAAGTGACTTAGACATATTTCTAATGCTGTAAAGGTGGTAGGAGAGTCCTGGCTACTGAACCAGAACAGAGGAAGAAAAAAACATATACATGTGCTGTAGGCAGGAAGGGTCAGTCCTCAAGAAGTGCCCAAGAGTCTCCAGACATGAAACTGCAGATCTCCAATGGGCAACAGTGAGAAGTAGGGCATTTCTTAAAGGTCTCTATTGTCAATGTTTAAGCCCCATAAAAACACACCTTTTATCTTCAGGTCAGTGACCAGCCAGACATTACTACCTAGAGGAGGAGGGGAATGTTCAGAGTTCATCTCTAAATAGATGTATTTTGGAGTCTGGGAAGTTAGCTAGTTAGAACACTCTTAACCCATAACAAACACTTTCTCATTCTGGTATATAGGACAATCCCATCACAGAAACTGACTCTCAGTCTCTAGACCTTCAGGTCAACAAGCTCCAAGTAAACCCTCAGACCCCCACATACACATTTCTATTCTATTGGAGATAAAATCATCATTAAATATACCAGATATCTGAAGAAAGTCTACATCATGAAAGAGAACGATAAATAAGCAACAACATCAGCAAAAATAATTCTGCAGGAAAAAGAGATAACTCAAGAAATAGACAAGGCATCTTTTTAAAACCCTTTAATACCCTTCAAGAAACTTGAGATAATATTGCATCATTAAAACAAGAATAAGATGATATAAAAAGGAATAGGGAAAAATTAAAAATAAATATACATAATCAGAATAAATCTGAAATAGAATAATAAATAAAATAGAACAAAAAAATATAAGGGTTAGAAGATAGCATTCAAGAAATCTGTAAAACAAAGAGGAAGAATAAGGGCAGAGGGGCTAGCCAATGGCATGGTGGTTAAGGTAGCTGGATCCCACATGGCTGACTTACACAATTCATCCTAGACCCAGTGGTTTGAAAAATACTCCAAGTGCATGTGTGTGTACAAAATCACGAGAGGAGAGTGGAGGAGAAGGGACTGTAGTGTAGCCATCTCCCCTTGGGGCTGCTTTCTCACTTTCCCTTTCTCTCTATTTCTTTCCAACAAGTACATACTACTATCTCTAGCAATTTTTTGTTTAAGTCAGAGAGACAAGAAATTCAGGAGAGGGACCAGCAGGTGGCGTGATGGTTAAGGACGCTGGACTTCCACATGGCCAACAATGATTTGAGTCCTGGACCTGGTGGCTTGCCTTCTCACTTTCTCTTTCTCTCTCTCTCTCTCTTTCTCTCTCCCTCTTTCCCTCTCTGGCCAAATTAAAATAAATAAATAAAGTTAAATAAAGTAATTCTTTAAAAAATAAAAGGAATTCAGGAGAAAAATTAATAAATATAGAAGATCAATCCAAGAGGTCCAACATTCATTTTAAAGTATTTTAGGAAAAAAGAGTAGAATAAACAGAAAAGAGAAAGTCATCAAAAAATAATGGAAAAATTCCTAGAGCAAAAAGGAGAAGTGAGACTTCAAATTAGAAGTACGATAAATGTCGGGAATAGCAGATGGTGTAATGGTTACATCACTGGACTCCACATAGTTGACCACAGTTCGTGTCCTGGACCTGGTGGCTTAAAACTCATGCCAGGCACATGTGCGTGCATGCCCAAGATCCCCAGAGGAGAATGGAGGAGAAGGGATTACGGCATGGCCATCCCTCCTTGGGGGTAATTTCTCACTTTCTGTCTCTCTGTCTCTTTCTTTCTGACCAGTGAGCTAATGCACCCTATAGCAAAAATGTCCTATGTAGATATACAAAGCAGACATTTTTCATAGCCTATCCCCAAACAACTTCATTCCTTCTTCCCTGCTAACACATCTCCAAAGTTTGAGCTCAGGTAGCAGATAGAGGTCCTATGACATCAGGAGTGGTTCAGTCCTTCTAGTCCCAGAAAATTAACTGTAATTGGTCTTAACTAATCATAAGAAATTATTTTGTCTTCCACCAGTAAGTGTTTAAAAGTCCACACGTGACCAGTTTCATGTGGAAGAGATATTAAAGGAATGTCTTCTGGGGAACTGTTTCTTCACAATAAAAAAAAAAAAAAAAAGATTCTTACAAAGAAAAGTGATTTGCTCTGCACTAGCTCAAGAATACGATGTGCCTCATCACAATGTGTCTTAACCATGAGGCAACAAGCAGAGATAACAAGACTTTTCCTTTTGCAACATTCTTAAGGCATGACAGATCAAAGGACCTAGGCCTTTAATGATAGCACTGAATTGGTGCTCCTAATCTGTGACAAATTACTTCTTAAATACATTGCTCAAAACACTGTTAATTAAGATGTTTTTGTCATTGTTGTTATTTTTACTTTTTTACTTATAGCTAAAAGTATTCCTAACTGATAAAATGAATCTTTATAAAGTTCCATGACAGTAAGATTAATAAATATACTGATGGCTTCCAGAAAGAAAGAAATTAACAAAAGAATCAGATTGGCATCAAATTTATCATAAAAAATGGATGCCAGAAGTCAGTAGAACAAGACCTTTAGAATTCTGTGTGATATATAATTTTAAACCTAGTGTCTTGACCAAGGTTCTATATAGAAACAAATAGATCACTCTAAACAGGTATTTGGAAAGAGTTTAATAAGATTATTCCATTTCATAAATATAAGAGCGAGAGAATTTATTTCTTATCTACCTTTTTGAGAAAGTTACTTGAAGATATAATTTCAGGGGGAGGAGAGAAAGGAGCTAAAACCAAAACACAAAAAAAGACTGGAACTAATCAAGAAACCCCAGAATAACATTATACAACAGGATTACAAAGCAAACAATCCAGATTATACCATAAATCAGTAATCTCCAGTGAGGACATTTTCAAGAGGAAAATTGGAATGAATTCCATTCAATAAGTCAGAATGGAACTGTGAATATTATGGAGAAGAGGAGCTATATTTCTCTTTCAAACAAGAAAAAAGAAAGCAATAAGAAACTTCAAGAAACCAACAAGCAAGACTAGAAAATCATAATTCGAATATGAAGCAAAGTAAATATCCTCCTTTGAATGTCTCAGGGATCATAACACTGGAAATTTAGAAAAGGAAATGTAATCTCAATTTACTATTTGACCACGCATTGGATAATAGTTCCATAGTTATTATAATAATGTTGTTTATTAGTTTTGAGTATTTGAACTAACCTATGGACAAAGAATAGAAGGTTTATTTATATATGTGCATATTTTTAAGTTCTTAAGTCTTAATGGAGAAACAATTTATAAAGTTGGATAATAAAACAGAAAGGGTATATTTGACCAAATTCTGTGGAAATGACTTTGAGCTGAAGCTTGAATACAGAAGGTTTTGGAAGAATTCACTCTCTCTTGGAAACTATACCTAAAAGTAAGGGAAACAGGTTTAAGCACAGCTAGAAGATGCAGTTACAACTGAGGTCTCAGCAGATTTCATGGCAAGCTCCAGAGTTGAGATGGCCCTCCAGTTGTCCTCAATTGTTGCAGGGGTTTAGGCCTTTGTATTCCCACAGTGACCAGTTACTGAATGTGGGCTGCCCTAAGAGAGAGAAAAAAATTTGGCCAAGGTAATGCCTGTTAACCAAGACTAGCTCTGGGAGGGATGCAGCTATGAGCCATCAGCACCAACACGTCCTGCAGCTGGGAAGACAATGCCTCACTTCTGAAGAGGGATCTGATATCACACCAATGTAAACCCTATATTCTGCCCTTGACCTGCCCATATCTACTTCCTTCTTATGTGCTTAAGATTGTGTCTGACATATTATGTGGAACTGATAACCACATTTGCTGAACAAATAAATGAACTAACAAATGGCAAAGGGCAGCACCCCTACATGACCCTGCATTAAAAAGCTCTTGCAGGTCTGTGAGGTTGGAAAGGCCGCAAAGTAGAGATCTCTCTTAGTTGTCTTGGTACCATGAAAATCTCAAAAATCTGAGAAGAGAGACATTCAATAATCACTAAGACGGACTTTTCTCTAGCCTAGCAAGAGGGTATGAGAATTAGATTTTAAAAGAATAAAAAAGTATTATCAAGTGCCTTCTAGGTTTGTCATCTCACTTAATACTTCAAGAGACTGTGAAGCAGATGGTAGTGTCCCCATTTGATTTCTAGGAAAGTGGAGAATCAGAATATTAAATAACTTGCTCAAAGTCCTAATTAATGAATTGCAGAGCTGGGCTTGGAACCTATATCAGACTCCAATCTCCACTGCCACTCACTTAACACTCCAGTAAGGTCCATTCTGGATTGCAAGTCCATAATATTTATTAAATATACTGTTATAGGCATCCTGAGGATGTCTCACAAACCATTGTTTTTCCAGGAAAATGAATTTGAAATACCCATTTATGAAAGTCTTTTGATGCCCATTCAAAAATATGACTAGTACAAAGATATGGCTGGAGGCCCCATTTCTCCTAATTTGTGTCTAGCAGGAAAGGAAAGTAAGGGCAATAAAGAACCAGAGCGTGGGCTGTTTCCACTATAGCACTAAATTGCTTAAGTACCTTTCAACAGAAGGAAAGGAGAAGAAACTCATCAGTGCACGCCCTCCTGCCAGTTGGGTAATTACCCACCAAGATGGAGACTCCTCATCTACCACTCCCTGAAAACAGGAAGCCAAAGTTAACAGGTAGCTATAGAAGCTTCTAGTTCAATGAGACCCTTGCCAGAGCAAGTTCCCTTTGGAGATCTGGAACTTTTTTAAAATAAAATTTTCATTTTAGAATCATTTTAGATTTATAGAAGATAAATCTAATTTGTGAAGATAATACAGAGATCCCATATCTCTCCACATACCTGGTTTTCTCCATCATTAACATCTCAAATGAATATGATACATTTGTCACAATAAACCAATGTTTATACATTACTAATTAAATATTCATTAATTTTTAAATGATAATCAAATTAAAATATATCTCATTAGATAGTAATAAGTAATTGTCACTGTTGATGTCAACCTTGATCACCAGGCTGAAGACGTGTTTGTCACTTCTTCAAAAGGAACTTTTTTAACAGGGTCCAGAGTTGTGGGGCCAGAAAACACAAATTTCTCCAGTCAGGTCACTGAGAGCGATGGTAAATGGGGTCATACCTGCTTCTACTTTCTAGTTCTTAGAGCCATGCATTCTTCCTATTGAGGAGACAAGGCAGGACATAGTATGTCCTGAGACCGGCACACCATTCTTTCAGAGGGTTGCCCCTGAGCTGACACAACGGCTGTGCTTCTGGAAAGTGGTTCTAGCATTCATTGACATTGGTTGCTTCTGACTAATACAAGATGTAATATGAGCCATGTACTCACTCCTGTACCTCCCTCACTAAGAAGTCGTCCCCTAGTTGAATGCTATGGTGTCTGGAATTCCACGCCTGTGGATCAGAAATTCCATAAACTACTAAATGATAGTACTAGCTGAGGCCCTATGAGCAGTAAAAGAAAATCCAAACTTGAAAAAGGTATCTTATTGTTTGAAAATGAACCATTGGCCATTCCAGAATGCAAAGGCTCAATTAAGTTGAATTGTCATCAAGTGGCTGGTTGGTCTTTGGAAGGAATACTGCCATATCAAAGATTCAGCATGGGTCTCTGTTGCTACTGTCTGGGTTTTCAGAGGCAATGGCTAAATTGTTCTTGTTAAGTGGGAGCCCACACTGTTGGGCTTATACATAGCCTCCTTCTCTGCCACAATGGCCCCTCAATTCATGCTCTTATGTTGTCATTTCTGGGTGGCCAATGATGAAATATGGTTAATATCAACTAGCCAAGTAATCATTTGTCTACTTCATTGTTCAGTTCTTAGATTTTTAATAAATTTTATTTTTCATTTTGCCATAGGGCACTTGCACTCACCAGAGAGAAAGAGAGAGAAAGTTAAGAAAGCATCCCCCAGGGCGATGGCCATGCCACAATCCCTTCTCCTTTATTCTCCTCTTGGGATTTTGAGCACACATGCCTAGTGTGTTTTCCAAGCCAACAAGTCCAGGACTCAAACAGCACAGTCAGCCATATGAGAATCCAGCCATCTTAACCACCATGCCACCAACTGGTCCCATTGTTCCCTCTCTATCTGTAATAGATACTTTTTGATGGGCAGTAATATGCGACATTGACATCTTCACACTTTGTGCCCATTTACATATGTCTACCCATATGCTTCCACACCAGATCTCTTTGTCTCTGATTTTTCAATCTTTCCTCTTCTGATCCTGACCCTCTGCCCAGGTCATCGGCCAGTGCCTATGAATCATGTTTACATTCTTACTCATGCCATCTCTCCTTCCACATGAAGTGGACAACACTATGCACTCCAGAAATAGTCCTTGATTTGACACCCCTGGGAGTTAAAGAGAGAACTCAAGATGAGAGTGGTTGTCTCAGGGCTGGTGGACTGTGGGAATCCTTTTGTTTGGGTTATTTAGTTAGAGCAAGGCAGGGAAGAGGGCTGAGTTTTCTAATAGCCCCTACAGGGATCAATGCAAAACACATTTGCACCAAAGTCAACTGAATCACTGTCCATTCATCACCTTAGGCCTACCATATTCACGATGCAAAAGGACGTGTTCATGGTAAGCACAGAAATTAAAGTAACTCACTGACTTACAACATCCCACATATCATATATTGACTATCACTAGCATTTATTGAGGTTTTTACTCTGTGCCAGGCACTGTGCCAAGCACTTTCTCTGCATTATCAAATTAAATCCTCATGATCATCCCAAGAGGTTGGCAGTTTTATTATTTTCATGTTACAGCTAAGAAAATGGAGGCTCCAAGAAGTTAAGTAATTTTAACTAATACTCAAACCTGTCTAACTCCATACTCTTAACCACTCTGTTCTTGGGCCTTCTATATAGTCTCTTGAGGACAATTATGTTGCTTAGAAACACACAGGTGTGTATCTATAGATAGCATTTACAGATAAACACCCAGATAGGTATTGCAGAATGGCTATTTAATGAGCTGGGGGAATAAAAATGCTACATCTTGCCTCCGCCTTTCAATGGCCTGACCCTATAGGAGGATGTTGAAGGCAAAAGAGTACACTGATGACAATGTGGTTTGTCCCCACTCCCCACCCACCCACCCAAAATTCACATGTCAAGATGTGGTTATGAGATCAAGAGTATAAAAACTTAATCCAGCTATGGTATTGAGGTGAAGCCTTTGGGAAGAAATTAAGGTTAAGGTCATTAGGAAGTGACTAACTGCTGGTAGGCATATAAAGAGAAGGAATGTGACCAGAAGAGACACATATGGACACAGACATACTCCAGTTCCCTCTTGATGTGATCACCTACATGGTCTGGAAACCCACCAACAAGATGATCCTCACAGATGTGTCCCCTTGACTTTGGACTCTAAAACCATGAGATATATAAACCTCTACTCTCTTAAATTACATAGTCTCAGTTAGTTTCTGTTCTTAGAAATAGAATGAATTAGAATGGATGGTGTTCACTTGGGTCTCTAGGGGCACAGAGCATCCCTGGAAAAGGGTAAAGAATGGAGAGTAGAGATATAGAAGATAATCATCACATTGGTTTGTTACCTGTCTCCCCAGCTAAAATGCGAATTCCAACAGCACAGAGTTGTAGAGAACCTTGTCTATGTTATTCTCTGACACACCCCAAACACCTAGCACTGTGTCTGATACAGAGTAGATGCACAGTAAACATTTGTTCAATAAATGAGTCATTTATTTTCTGGGTCAGCTGATCAACCAACATCACCTAGGAGTCAGCAAATTACAGCAAGGGCTGAATCCTGCCCTCCTCCCATCCATATGTCGGTGACTACTTTCACACAGTAACAGTAGAGTTGAGTAGGTACTCCTTAAACTGAAAGTTTTTACTGTCTAATCCTTTCCAGAAGTCTATGAAGCCCTGCTATAGAGGGACAACCAAGTCCCATGCCACTCAGGTTGCTGGCCTGTGAGTCATTGAGGTAGAAGGAGACGTCATCAGGAGATGTCTCATCTCTAGATCTAAGCAGCACACATTGGGAAACAAACACTGAACTCAGAATCCTGCTTAGTGAATCGCTTCTGCGCAACCCCGGATGATCCTGAAACAAAGAAATGTCTTCACCCAGAGATAAGAATAATAATGCCACCAAAGACTAGAAATTTCAGCAGAGAAGCTTACAGAGGTTTCTCATCTCATTAATCTTTGTAGCTTACATGGTGAAGAGGATAGTTCTACCCAAAGAACGTCCATTTTCAGAGTTTTTGGAGTCACCCAGAGCGAGTATGTGGTGGTCCTGTTCTCTTGCATGCCCCTACCTTCCAGGACTCTCTCTTTCTCTCTCTTTTTAGAGATGGCCAGTGTTCAAAACTCAACCCTGAGTCACATTTTCTCTCTCTGTTTTGAACTTGGAATCAAACTGCACCTCAAGCATTTGACTTTTGTATGTGGCAAGTTTGAGGACATCTAATTCAGGGCAGTTTAAGTTTACAAAAACCCCTCATTGTAGCAGGGTGAAGGGGGGGACCTTCTCATAGCTGTACGTTTTTATTCAGAATATATAACCTACAAAGTCTATGGCACAGCAGGTGCTCTTATAGTCCCCCTCTCCCCAAAGGTCCTTCGTCAGTCTTCATCTTGGTGTTTCTCCCAAAACACACCAATAATCAGCACTTTTCCCTCTTGCTGGGTTTTTGCCTCCTGCTCTGCCCAATACCACATGGCAACTCACTCTCCAAAGCTTACCAGAACAACCATAAGACTAAAATGGTTAGACTCAGCTAGTATGCATGCAGAGATAGTCTGTAAAATGTCATCCTTATACCCATTGACTTCATGGACACCAACAGGAAGTCATTTGCATCTGGGATCACACAGCCAAAAATGAGTATCTGAGCCCTGACTCACAGAAGCAAGGATTTGCTGATACAGCACTTGATTCACTTGTCTGATGAATCTTCATTTGGGTGAATGAATTATTCCCACAGGTTTCAGTAACTGCCTGATCAATTTATGTGCTTGGGGAATCACACCTACTCTACCATATAAATTATGGTTCTGCTAACCTGCAATGAATACAAACATTTCTGTATGTTCAACTTATTACTGGAAGCCTCTTCATGTTGCCAAATGTCACAGTAGTATTATTAACATTTCCTTTGAAGGATCCAAAACTCAGAAAGTAGAAGACTCATTCCACCCACCACTTCTCAGCACACATTTCAGCACACATTAGTTCAGACACGTGGGTAACTTTTCATGACTACCATAACCACCTCCCAGTCTCAATTGCATTCTATTTTTAATAGCCTTTGAAGAATAAGGTACATGTAAAGGTATTTCTGGCACTGTGGGTTGTCTCTGGTTGTTTGTCATAGTAGTGTTGAAAGATAGTTGAAATGAAGGCTTAAATACTTATGTATTAATATAGCATATATAATATAGAGAAATTTACTCACATCAGTAGGTAAGATAAGCCGATAAAATGATGTGCAAATTAGATTTCATTTTGCCCTAGAATTGGCAATGCATAAATGAGGCTGGCAAGTCATGGCAGACGTCAGATGACAGCCAAGGAAGAACGGCAAAACTGCAGTGCCAGCTTCATTCCAGGTGGCTACAGTCAGGTGATTTGCCCATCCATATAGAAGCAAATGGAGAAGATTGCAAGAGTTGGGATGCTGAGATGGCTGAACTGTGATTTGAGGAATGCCAGCAAATCAGTGTTCAATCATCATAGATGTTTGTCTGAAGTCCAATAGAACTGCAAGTCCAACATTTAATTCACTTACGCCAACTCCACAGACTCAAGAATAAATAAGATTGCCCTAGTCAAACCTATCTCTCATGAAAGGAAGTGATTGCTCACATGGGTTCCATCTCACCAGTTACTGGGAAAACAGATAAGATATTCCTGGTGCCATTTTGGAAAAAAAAAATGAATTCAGTGTAGGCTACATCAAAATGTAAACAAAGATGCCTTCCTGAAGCTACCATTTAGGGAAAAAAAATAATAAAAGATGTAAGGAAAAAGCATAGTGTGGTCTTCAATTATCAGCTAATGCCTGTAGTCATCCTTGCCCAGGCTTGGAGTTATGGGTTTGCATTTTCTTTTCTAAAACATTTTTTTAAACACTGACATCTTGGCCCTGAAGACAAATGTTTGTTTGCTTGCTCAGAATAAGAAATGGGTTATGTGGGTTTAAAAACATAAGATGTTGCAGTGTTTTTCTGATTTTTCACTTTGTCTTGTTTTTATTCAGAATATATAGCCTACAAAAGAACTATGAAGAAAGAGATTCTGGTTAAAGTAAAAGCAAGTTTCTTGCAAGGCCATCTCAATGGTCTTCTTAGGTACATGTAAAAAAAATAAGAGATTTGGAAAGAAGTTCATCTGTCTGGGTTTCACACTCTTCAGAAAACCAAGCATGGCTTCCTCTTCTGTTTTCACTTCTGTAAACAATTTGGTACAACATTACCTTGTAATTTTACTGATTTGTAGTGTGAGGTCAAAGCAAACAGAACAAAGTCATCAGATGTGATGTCAGGGGAGAAAGCTCAGGACTCAAGTTTGAGAGGAAGAACTGGGGAGAGAGTGGGGTCTGAGGAAGGACATTTAGAAGAAAAATAGGGAAGCAAAGCATTAATGGGACAAAGAAATGTGGTATTATCTGTTGAAGATATTTTATGGTTTTATCAACTGGGCTAGGGAGAAATGTTCACATGTTGAAATATTCATTTTATAAGCTAAATAATGTGATCAAATGTATAAAAGAAAATGAAATAAAAAATGTAAATTAAAAAAAAAGAACTGGGGAGAGGGGAGCAACAGGGCGAAACAGGAAAAGGTTTGCTAATTCTGGACTTTGAACTCCTTGCCTCATAAGCCTTGGATAAGCAGAGTCTGTAGCCATTTGGGTCAAGCTTCTCTCTGAGGAGGAAATAGGATTATTTACCCATAGTCACTGCTGAAGGAAAATCCACCCTGGCAAGGAGGTGTTCGAAAGGTGTGCATCCTACCTGACCTGCCTACTTACTGGAGGAGCCCAATATGTGAGGACACTTTTAGATTTTGAAGTGAGGCTGAAAGAGAACCAAGAGCCAAATGCCTGAGAAACATCTTCCCTGCCAAAGTCATTTCTGTGGCAGACCCTCAGCACTGCTGATACCTGCGTCCAGATGGACATTTTGACCTTGGCCGCAGCCACTCAAGTCCTCTTTTGTCCATGCCGGGCCTGGCCTTGGCTGGAACACTCCATAAGGGCAGGAGGGGGTGGCCATCTGGTGTGGGAGGTGTTGGCTGTAGGTCCTCTCAGGAGACAGGTGGTTCAGCGGCAGGAAGAACTAATCTGGGGATGGGTTAGCTGCTGGTGATTGTGAAGCTCACAGAGAGATTACAGACCAAGGAAGCTGGTGGGGGAGGGTGGAGATCCCAGCAAGAAGCAAGTGGGTCAACCTCAGTGTGCCCTGAGAGATATCCCTGGACATCAGGCCTACCAGCAACAGAAGAGCCAGCACCCTAACGTGAAGAGAGAAGACCGTAGGCCATGGAGAAGAGAATGGGTAATATGCTTGGGGCCCCTACACCTGGACTGCTGCCCATGAGCTCTTGGGTCCCAAGCCTTTCCTGATCACCCCAGTGGCTTCTTCTGGAAGGGACTGTAGCTTGGTCTAATCCAAAACAACTCTGAAGATAACGCAGTGGCATGAGAGTTTTCATCCTCAGTGTGTCAATATCTGCCTCCACCAGCCTGATGTCGCCAGAGCTGGACATGTCACCTAAGGCCTCCAGAAGACTGCCCCAGATATGGAAAGCACACTGGGCATAGCAATCCCAGCCATCCAACACTCTCACTTTTGACCTGAGCAAGGCCATAGAGCTCTGTAGAAAACATGTGTCTGCCTAACACATAAAGGAGACAAATCTGGTAGGCAGGCTGTCTCTAGATTCCTCACAGGGAGAATGATGATTTTGGTGCCAGATGATTGTGAGTTTGAGCTCTGCAATTTATATCTTAGATGACCTTGTGGAAATTACCATCCTTACTTGAGCCTTTATTCTTTCATGGTAAAGTCATATAATAATGCCTCGTTTAATCTAATATGGCATATTATTAACCCCAGCCATTTCACCACTGCAATCTCTCATGACATTTGGCCCCTGTCAGTCCCAATGCCCGCTTCCTGCTCTCTCAGCCATCAATAGCAGACTGCATTGGTCAGTGATCAAGTACTTGATGGCATGAAGCATATTTTACTTCTCTGGCTTCTCCCCTGTTCCCCACATCCATCCTGAAACACCTAGGACATTGCTGAGCCAACTCTACATGCTTGATAAATGTTTGCTGAAATAAACAAAATTACAGAGCTCAGAATTACAGAGAAAGACATGTGAGAAATCTATAAGGATATGTTGAGAAAAGGTTTGAAACAAAATATTCCGGGACCAGGTATTCTGGGGGGGCGGGGGGAGGAACTGATTTGGAAGTTGTGATTCTATCTTAACTATTCAGTGTGGTCACTGAGTATTTGCTCTGTGCCAGGCACCACAAATGTTCCATTATTTATCATAGCTGGGTAAAAACCACCCCAAACGTAGTGGCCAAAAACCAAGATCCAGGATTAGGGTGAGGCAGGCGAGGGCCCCTGGGCACAAAGTTTAAGGAAGATCTCTCTCTGAAGGTCAAACAAGCAGAGTCAACATTTGAGAGCAAGTGCTCCTTTACAGTTCCCATCCTGATTAAAAGAATAAGCTCCTTAATATCTCTCATGGTTCTATTGAATAAAAAGGCTCAGCTGGGTGGTTCTTCTGCTGGTCTCATGATCTCTCTTGTAGTTGCAGATGATTGGCAGCTGGGCCTGGAGTCATCTGCAGGTTCCATTGAAATGCTGGGACAGCTAGACCACTTCCCCTCTCTATGTGGTCTCGGGGCCTCTATGACCCTGGTATTGCCATGTGGTCTCTCAGAAAGATAGTCTCACATGGAAGTTCGGGGGTCACACTCTAAGAGGGTACAAGTCAAAGCCAAAGCCACTGGTCCTCTTAGAGGCCAACCATGGAACTGGCACAGTTTTGCTTCTGCAGCATCCTTTTAGTCAACTAAACTCATGACTAGTCCAGACCCATAAGGTGGGAAAATAAGCACCACCCCTCAAGAGAGAATGTCATAAAGAATTTGTGGACATCTTTAATTCACCTTGATGAATTAATTAAAAAAAAAAAACTCATTCTCCATTTCTAGGAAGAATCATGCAAATAGGAATGTTGACTGCCCTGGACTGGAATCTATGCTTGCCACTTTCTCTGAGCTTTAGTTCTGTCATGAATAAAATGGAGATACGAATACCTTCCAACAATTATTTACTGAATGTCTGCTATGTGCCAAGCACTATGGCAGATCCTGGAAATATGACAGCAAACAGAACAGATGATCCTACCCCTAGTGAAAATATAGCCTAATGAGAAAATTAAATTGTTTTGAAAGGAAACATATAATTATACATTGGGGTGAGTTCTATGAAGGAAAGGAAGAGAGTGTTTAAACAGAAAAGAATGGGTTGGGGAGGAAAGGTGGAGAATTCATCCAGAATAATCTGGAAAAGTCTATCTGAGAGGGAGCATTAAGCTGAGACCTGGATGCTGAGGCGGGCTTAGTACTGAAGAGAGCTGAGCTCCAGGGGAGATAGTGTTGGGGAAGAGGTGGGAGCCAGTAATACTGTGGATGGGGTAGGGGAGAAGGCTTGGTGTAAACACATTTGTTCACTGACTTACCATTAACCCTGAAAAGTTAAGCAAAACAAAACACTAAAACAATCAATTTGCCAACACATTTTAAGCACAGAATGCCAAGTAGTAGCAGCTCAGGGATTGAAAATGATTTGTTATTGACTAATTTTATTGATGACTTGAATGATGGAGCAGAAATTAGCCCTCTGATGTTTTTAAGAGTAATAAAGCTACAGTCTTGCTCTCTCTCAGAGCCCTGATACCTTGAGAAGATTCATTCCCCATGTGTCAACAACGCAAGGACAAGGGTTACTGAGGTAATACATTATCACCACTTTTCCAAAAATACGTATGTCTCCAGCCCAGATGTAGCTCCTAAATGCTATTATCTATTCAGCAAGCCTCTCAAACTTAACATGTCCACAGATGATCTTCTGACCTTTCCCACCCCTGTCCCCCCAAAATATGTATCATCTCTAGTTTTTCCCAACTCAGTAATTATTGTACTTTTATAAATTTCCATGTCATAGCTCTTAGAGTAAAATCAAATTTCTCTCAAATCCCCATTCTAACTTCAAAATATATGCAATTTTGATTATTTCTGAGAAGCTCCATTTAGACAGACCCCTATGAAGACCACAAAATATAAAAAATATAACTACCTACAGGCACTGGAAAGCAGCCCAAAGCAGAGTCTGGAGGAGAATGAACACACGGAAAAAGGGAATAATACTGTGTGCGTTTCCCATTTTTTGTACATATTATCCCAGTGAAGGCTCAAATGTACATCATGTGGGCAGTTATGAGTCCAGTAGGCCTAGTCGCAGTAGTGTACTCTGAGCTGGTTGGTGCTGCTTCTCAGCAGGCTGAGGCCACATGGGAGACCCAGTTTACTTCCAAGCCTGCCTTAACAAGCCGGGTGTGGTGGCACATACCTTTAGTCCCAGATGCTTGGGAGACCAAGGCAGGAGGATCATGACATAGAAATTAAATATTCTGTCTAAAACACCAGACATACCTGCATACACATACATTTACATCCAAGAGAAAACCCTTGGTCTTTCTGGTGTGAAAAACCAGGGAATAGAATTCAAAGCAGTGATATCTGGCAGAAAATTAGGGGAGAAATATTGGAAAGGAGAGAAGCAGCAAAGAGAAGCCCCAAATTCTGGGTATAAAAACCCAAATCTCTGGCTGACACTAAGTCATACATAAGAAGGGCAGATTCCAAAAGGCCACCTGAGACTAAAAGAACTGTAGTGATACCTGAGTAGCTACCTATCACAGTGAAGACAGACTTTACGGTGTTCGCCCAGCCTAGTTAATTGCCTGTTCAAAATAATTATAATAATAATAACAAAACCCAGTGTTCCCATAATATCTCATTCACAATGTCCAGAACACAATCCAACATTACTCAACAAAGATTCAAGAAAATATGACTCACTCTAGTGAAAAGACATTTTTTTTTTTTTGAGAGGTTTTTGCTATAGAGCACGTGTGCTCACCAGAAAGACAGAGAAAAAGCAAGAAATCACCCCTCCCAGGGGGGATGGCCATGCCCCAATACCTTCTCCTCTCCATTCTCCTCTTGGGATCTTGGGCACACATGTATATGCGCCCGGTGTGAGTTTAAGCCACCGGGTCCAGGACTGGAACCACGGTCGACTACATGAGAGTCCAGTGAGTTGGCCATTACGCCAACTGCTGGTCCCAAGAAAAGACAATTTAAAAAAAAAAAAAAAGCTACCAACTCACAGTCTACGATCCCTAAAATAGACAAGTGGGATTACATCAGACTAAGAAGTTTCTGCATGGCAAAAGACAGTGATTAGTGTGAACAGAGAGCCCTCAGAATGGGAAAATATTTTTGTAAACTATGCATCAGACAAGGGACTGATAACCAGAATTCACAAGGAACTCAAGCAGCTGTTCTGGAAAAAGACAATCAATCCTATTAGAAGATGGGAGAATGAGTTGAAAAAACCACTCTCTAAAGATGACATACGAATAGCTAAAAGGCATATGAAAAAATGCTCAACATCCCTCATTGTAAGAGAAATGCAGATCAAAACAATGAGATATCACTTAACCCCAGTCAGAATGTCTAAGGTTAAAGAAAACAAAAAATGATAAGTGCTGGAGGGGGTATGGTGAAAAGGGAACTCTCTTACACTGCTGGTGGGATTGTAAATTGGTACAACCACTGTGGAGAACAATTTGGAGATTCCTCCAAAATCTACAAATAGAACTACCATATGATCCAGCAATCCCACTCCTTGGTATCTACCCGAAGGACAGAAGAATACTTAATCGAAAAAATGCTTGCACATCGATGTTTATTGCAGCACTTTTCACGATTGCTAAGTCATGGAAACAACCTAAATGCCCACGAACTGATGAATGGTTAGAAAAACTGTGGCACATATACTCAATGGAATACTATTCATCCATAAAAAACAACAAAACGCTGGCTTTTGAAAGGAAGTGGATGAATATGGAAGACTTACTGCTGAGTGAAGCAAGTCATGCTATGAAGGAGAGGCATTCTATGTCCCCACTTAATATATACCGAGTGTCTGCACTCTAAAATATATATATATATATGTATATATATATATATATATATACGTGTATATATATATATATATATATACACACATATATATATATTTGAAACCATACTGCTTCTGTTGTTATAGAGTTATAAAATTATACAAAATTATAAGACATATTTTGAACATTATCTGTAAAATTCAGTATTTTGAAATTTTGAAAGTTGTTTGTAAACTGTCAAGAATTATGGACTATGAGCTAAAATTTTTTGCTATGTAAAGTAAATGTTTGTGGAAAAATGTAAAAATAAATAAATGAAAGGAAAAAATAAAAATTAATAAAAATTTTTAAAAAACACACAAAAAAAGACTAACTCTTCCGTATTTTTAAATTTTCAAAATATATTAGAAAATTAATAAAAATATACTTCCATAATGTGATTCCATCTCACCTCCTCCACTGTCATTGCTCTGTTTAAATTAACTGTTCTCTTTCACTAGGAACACTGCACTGGCCTCCACAGAGAACCCCCTATTTTTGCTTTTGCCCAATTTACTCCCAATACAGCATCTAGAAAAATCTTCTCAACACATCAATCAGATCACACCAGTCCTCTGCTCAAAAACTGTTAATGGCTATTATCTCACTCAGAGTCAGGGCTGAAGCCCTTACAATGGCAAACAGCCTTAAGAGAGCTGGTCTTCTGTATTTCTTTAACCTCTTCTGTCTCTGTTCCCCACTCACTCTGTTCCAGTCACCTCAGCCTCCGTGCTGGTCCTCAAACACATTAGCCATGCTCCCACCTTTAAGTCCAGTATTCCTTCTGCCTGGACACTCCTCCCCCAGACACCTTCTTAGTTAGCTCTTGTTCCTTCTCCAAGTCTGCTCAAATTTCATCTTCCCTGACCCCTCCCTCCCAGCTGAATACCGCAGCTTACTTCCATTTCCACTCCCACCACCTCAGAACCCCTTCAGCTCATCTAATTCTTTTTTTTTTTTTTTCATATTATTGTGTCATCAGGAAAGTCATAGCACAATTTTTCACAGAAAAATACATTATGGGAACCAGCAGTTAGCATAATGGCTATGTCGCTGGACTCCCACGTAGTCGACTGCAGTTCACGTCCCGAACCCGGTGGCTTAAAACTCACGCCGGGCGCATGTGCGTGCGTGCCCAAGATCCCGAGAGGAGAATGGAGGAGAAGGGATTGCGGCGTGGCCATCCCCTCTGGGGGGTGATTTCTCACTTTCTGTCTCTATGTCTCTGTCTGTCTGGCGAGCGCACGCACCCTATAGCGAAAAAATACCTCTCAAAAAAAAAAAAAAAAGAAAAATACATTATGACTTTCCCAATGACCTAGTGTTTATCACTTTCTGACATACTGTACCAATGCTCCCCAACTTACAATGAGGTTATTATACCTCAATAAACTCATCCTAAGTTGAAAGCATTGTAAGTCAAAAATGTATATAATATGCCTAACCTACCAAACATCATAACTTAGCCTAGATTATCTTAAATATGCTCAGAATATTTACACTAGCCTACTGTTGTGCAAAATTATTAATACAAAGCCTACAATATAATATCATGTTGACTAGCTCCTGCAATTTCTTGAATACGGTACCCTGTAGAGTAGAATATTGATTGATTGCGCTCATGATCACATGGCTGACTTAGAGCTGTGGCTGACAGAGAGCTGTGGCTCACTGCTGCTGCCCAGAATCATGAAACAGTATGTACAGCATAATGTTATCCCAGAAGAAGATCAAAATTCAAAAGTTGAAGTATAGTTTCTACTGAATGCACATAGCTTTTGCACCATAGTAGAGTCAAAAAATGGTAAGTCAGACCAGCATAAATTGAGGACTGTCTGCATTATTTTCCTTATTGTTATGTTAGTTATTTACGATGGGTCTCCCAGCTGGATTATTTGCTTCAAGAAGAGAAATCTTTCTCTGTTTTGTTCACTCACTAATATGTCCCAAGTGCCTAGTCCATTGCCTGGCTCATAGCAGGCACTCAATAACTAGTGAAATGAAAAAATACATTAAATATTGCTAAGGGAAAATCATAGAGTCGTGAGAACCTATACCACCAAAATCATGGTCGGGCTAAGTCCCCATTTCCACCTCTCCTGCCTGGCAAGATCCCATTGAAATGACCAAAAGGAGATATTCTTAAAGAGAGAAAATAGTCCTGGGGAAAAAAAATAAAGAGAGTCTGCAACTGGCCAAATAGTTGGAGGAAACTCTGTAATATAAGTAATGGATGAGACTAGAATGATGGTTAAACAAAGCAAGTTTGTCCACTAGCGAGTATCCAGAACCTCCCATGATTAGGCTTCATCCTAAGTGGTAGAAGTATGGCCCTCAGTAAACATCTCTCAAGAAGTATAGGAAGGTTGGAAGAAAATAAACAGGGGACAAATAAATATTGTTTTATATAGGTAACCATTGTAAAGAAAATAACACCTTTGTAATTTGATAGAGTACTTAGCAGATTGGTTCCAAGTAATAAGAGGAAAGGAGTAAAAAATGAGATTAACAAGGTAAACAAGAGCTGGATTATATCTGAAACCACCTAAGAAGTTTGGATTTTATTCCACAGGCAAAAGGAGGCCAATGGAGCAATAAAAGTAAAACAAGTGAAATGATTAGATTATAATTTTTAAGATATATCTGATTTCTGAACAAAGAATGGACTGTGGAGTGTTAAAAACAAATTTAGACAAACAAAATTTTTTGCAGGGAGGAGGAAGGTTTTTTGCTATAGGGTGTGTGCGCTCACCAGAAAGACAGAGAGAGACAGAGAGACAGAAAGCGAGAAATCATCCCTCGGGGGGATGGCCACGTTGCAATCTCTTCTCCTCCATTCTCCTCTCTGGATCTTGGGCACACACGCACACACATCCGGAGTGAGTTTAAGCCACGAGGTCCGGGACTCGAACAGTGGTCGACTACATGGGAGTCCAGCGACATGGTCATTACACTATCTGCTGGTCCCATAGACAAACAAAATTTAACAGTTTATTTAAACAAAGGGCAAGTGATTTAAATTGGGCAGCCTCCAAGAAGATGACTTCCAAGAGACAAGGAATATATGTGGACACAACAGGAAAGTGACGTGTGCCATAAAAGGGCATATATGTATAAAAGGGAAAGTGTCATCAAAAAAGTGAGGGAGTGGGACCAGCAGTTAGTGTAATGGCTATGTCACTGGACTCCCATGTAGTCGACCACGGTTCAAGTCCCGGACCCGGTGGTTTAAAACTCACGCCGGGCACGTGTGCGTGCGTGCCCAAGATCCCAAGAAGAGAATGGAGGAGAAGGGATTGCGGCATGGCCATCCCCCCTGGGGGGTGATTTCTCGCTTTCTGTCTCTATGTCTCTCTTTGTCTGTCTGGCGAGTGCACGCGCCCTATAGCAAAAACCTCTTAAAAAAAAAAAAGTTAAAAAAAAGAAAGTGAAGGAGTGAGATAGAGAGATTGCTAGTTGCAGGTGGATGGTAGGCTGCACAAACAGACTAAAAGGTGGGCTTTCTGTGACTGACTGATGTGACTAGTGTGATTGGCTGTAACTTAGTAACCAGCTCAAAAAAAAAAAAAAAAAAAAAAAAAACAGCTTTAACAGGTACGATTTCAGCTTATCCATAGGGATCTAAATGTGGAAGGACATCAGCCATTTTAGGCCCGAATAGTTTAGTTTAACAGGTAGAAGAAAACAAGAGTGGAAATGGGGATGAATTAAGAGACAGATAAAATCCAGGCAAATGAAGGCAAGGGCAGAGCAGTGAAAATGCAAGAAGTGGTCTGAATTTTGAATATGTGTGAAAGTATAGCCAACACATACTATTTACATATTGGAGCAAGTGGGAGAGGAAGCAGCGTGAATACTCAATTTTTGGCCTACCAATGGATGATGATACCATTTGCTGAAATGCAAAAGACAGGTAGATTCAAATACACACACCAACTGGTTTGCCAAAGTTTTGTAGGGTCCTTCCTACAAAAAGTCTTTCCATATTCTAATCCATGGCATTTATAAACTGGCAGCGCTCTTCATAAGAAATGGTGTAAAACAGACTATGCAGTCAGCAAAAGAGGAAAACCTTATAGTTTTCTATGAAGCATATAGTCCAATATCCTTTATGAACAAATGCAAAAAAAAAAATATATATATATATAAAACAAACATAAGCAAATCAAAGTCAATAAAAAGACAAGATATTATTAAGAAAGGTAAATCAAAGTCAATAAGAAGACAAGATATTATTAAGAAGGGTTTATTCTAAGAATATAAAGTTAGTTTAACATTCTAAATTCTATCAAAGACATACAATACATTATCAAATTATATAATTACGTCAATAGATGCAGAAAAATCATTTAATAAAATTTAATACTCGTTCATAATACAAATAGGAATAATACAGTTTAAACTAAGAGTATCATCAAAAACAAAAACAAAAACAGAGCAAACAGAATAATTTCTTGATGAAATTTAGAAATATTTCCCTCGAGATTGAGACTGAGATAAAATTACCTATTATTACTTTTTCTTTTTCTTTTTTTTTTTTTTTTGAGCATGAGCAGTTGTGTTTATTAGAGCTGGAATGAGTGTCTGGGAGAGATGAATAAGGATACCCAGGGTGAGACTTGAGCAGAATTGCAGGTTCACACCTAGGAAGGATCTCTTTTCATGTTCTCAGTCATGGGGGAGAATAAGGATAAACTCTGCAAGCTCAGTCTAGATGGAGGAGTGGTCATTTTTCAGGAATGCAAAGTGTCTATCTGTAAGGATTGCCAGAGGTGACACCAGATGAGTTTTGTGTTGTAAAAGCTTATCTTAGGGTCTTTATCCTGGGTCCTTTAGTTGGCTGAAACGGATTTACATATTTTCTTAGGTAAGGCTCATTTGGACCCTCTGTTATTAACCCTTGCTTACCTGTTTTCTTATAAATTATCCACATTTCCCCTTGACATAACAGCAAAGTCAAGTCATTGACCAGGACAATGTGACCTTTCTGGATGGTGAAACTATTTGCTGAAATGTAATGTTATGATTCATGCTTAAAAGGGGCATAGCACGGAATTGGTTGGCATTGCTGATGGGTTTTCATTTAACATCATAGTAGAAGTCTTAGCCAATGCAATAGAGAAGGAAAATATTTAAGGCTAAAGAAAAAACAAAACTGCCATTATTCACAGATGTGTTCAGATATCAGAAACTGAAAAGACTATTTTGCTAAGTGAATTTAATGTCATTACTTATATGATCAATATATAGAAATTTATTGCAGTAGCAACAAACACAAAGAAAATTAAATTTTAAAATATAGTTAACCATGGGGCTGGCAAGTGACATGGTGGTTAAGGGTGTTGAACTCTCACGTGGCCAATAGCAGTTTGAGTCCCAGACCTGGCGATTTGCTTTCTCACTCCGCCCCCTGCTCCCCACCCCCATGTCTGTCTCTTTCTGGTGAGCACACATGTACTATAATCAAATTTTTTAAAATTCTCTAAAAAAAAAGAATACAGTACATAATAAATATAGCATAAAATATGTGTTAATTGATTTTTATGCTATTGATAAAACTTTTGGCCAATGGTAGGCTATTAGTAGTTAAGTTTTTTTGAGGGGGTCAAAAGTTATTTGCAGATTTTTGACTATGTAAGGAGTTAAAACCCCTAACCCTATGTTGTTCTACAATTATATACATTTTTTAAAGAATTATTTTTTATTTAACATTATTTATTTACTTTAATTTGACCAGAGAGGTACAGTGATAGAAAGAGAGATATACATATTTTAATTAGTTATTAATTGTTATTAATTATCATTTATTTGTTTAAATTAAATATTATTTAATTATTTAAATAAATGAATAATTAGTTCTTTCCAAAAAAATCTACATATACCCAGTCACTGAGCCACTGCCAAGGACTAGCTCAGCAGCCTCCTCTCTCAAGCCCCCTTGCTTCCCAATGCTACCTACCTATGCCCTACCATAGGCATCACTGCCTTCTATAGGCCATTTCCACTGAAGAAAAGGAATTGTATTGGACACTTGCTGTCCAGAAGCACCACTATTTTGACCTCTTTGTTGATACAAATAAGAGTGATGACTTGTTTCATGCTAGCACTGAGGATTATATCCATGTAAAAATTCTACAGAAACACAGCATGAAACCCCTTCATACTGACCAAGGGATTACCAATGATTACAATAAAAAGAAACTAGTGAAGATGTTTAAGAAGAAATTTGCCTGCACTGGTATTGTAATTGAGCATCTAGAATCTGGAGAAGTAACTCAGGTACAGGATGACCAGCACATGCAATTCCTCATAGAGATTGAACTGACAAAGGACAATCAGTTGAAGGTTCCTGGGTTGTAAGTACTTGGGGTTCACTGACACTTAAGTGAGGTTTTCTTTTTTCTTATTAGAGATGTTTGCTATATAGCACATGTGCTCACAGAAGAGACAAAAAGAGACAGAGAGACAGATAATAAGAACTCGTGCCCTAGGGATGATGGCCACATTGCAGTCCCTTCTCCATTCTTCTCTCCAGATTCTTGCCCCAGACACACACATGCCTGGTCTGAGTCGCCTGGCCTCAAATGCAGTCGACCATGTGGGAGTCTAGCGCCCCAACCACTATGCCACCTGCTGGGCTCTAAGTGAGGACTTCTTTGCAATGAGTAGAATTTCCCTTCTGTCCCTTGTCACAAGTTTAAAAACCTCATAGCTCGTATAGCATAACCATTTTGGAGACCATTTTTAACTTGAACTAATATAATACCTTCATACAATGAACTGAAAAAAGTCAAAATAATAACAGTAATAACACTAATAAAATTTAAAATA
This sequence comes from Tupaia tana, assembly GCA_026018925.1. Taxonomy (NCBI): domain Eukaryota; kingdom Metazoa; phylum Chordata; class Mammalia; order Scandentia; family Tupaiidae; genus Tupaia; species Tupaia tana. The sequence continues at coordinate 36,448,296 of JAKSZU010000010.1, read as the reverse complement.
AGTAAATAAAATTCATCAGCCATAGGAACAATGAGATCCTGTCATTTGATTCAAAGTGGATGAATACGGAAGAAAACGCTAAGTGAAATAAGCCAGTCTTTGAAAGACATACACAGGGACCAGCAGGTGGTATGGAGGTTAAGCCACTGGATCAGATATGGCTGACTGCATGGTTTGAGTCCTGGGCCAGAAGACTTGAAAATTATGCCAGGCCCGTGTGCATGCATGCCCAAAATCCTGAGAAGAGAGTGAAGGAAAAGGGATTGTAGCATGGGCATCCCCACTTGGGGGGGGGGGGGTGATTTCTCACTTTTCATCTCTGTCTCTCTCTGGAAAGAACACACCCTTGGGCAAAAATAAAAAAGAATGAAAGTTCTTAAAAACTTGGGGCCGGCAGACAGCGTGGTGGTTAAGGGCGCTGGACTCCCACATGATCGACCAAGGTTCAAGTCCCAGATCTGGTGGCTTGCTTTCTCATTCTCTCTCTCTCTCTCTCTCTCTCTCTCTCTCTCTCTTGCTATGTCTGTCTCTGGTCAAATTAAAATAAGTAAATAAAGTTAAATAAAGTAATTCTTTAAAAAAAATACTAAAAATACAATCATTGAAAAAAAAATTCAGTGAACCATATAAATAGAGCTTGAACATGGTTAAAACCCAGGCTAGTAATCTAGACAGGGATCAGCAAACTTTTTCTGTAAAGGACTGGAAAGTTAAAATTTCAGGCATTGCGGGCCATATGGTTTCTGTCACAGCTACTCAACTCTGCTGCCTGAGCAACCATAGACAATATGCGAATGAACAGGCATGGCTATGTTTCAATAAAATTAACCTATCAACATTAAAATGTGAATCTCATAAAATTTTTTACTGCCAATAAATGTTATTATTCTTTTCATTTTTTTCAGCAGTTTAAAAAGATAAAATTCATTCTTAGTTCACGGGTCATACCAAAATAGGCAGTGGACTAAATTTGCCCCAGGAACTTTAATTTGCTGACCCTAGATCTAGACAATCTGGCCAAGAAAATTTTGTACATTTTATGGCAAAGGCAAACAGAAAATCAGAAAAGGTGAAGACAGAAGACATAGGAGATGTCATATTAATTCAGTTAGAATTTTAAAAATAGAGGGCAAAACGTGGGACAAAAGCAAAAGTCAAGGTGTAAAAATTCAGACTAATAGGCACTACTATTAGTACCCAGGGGGATGAGTGAAAGGAGGTCCACACCTAGATATTTTTGGTATCATTTCAGAATTCCAAAGATAAGGAGGCCATTTCAAACCATTCCAGAGAGACAGAGAAAAAGGCATTTCACCTGGATAGGTAGGCTCAAGAGTCAAACTCAACTCAGACCTTCCTTCACACACACCCAATGCTGTTAAATGGGCAAACTATGCCTCAAAGTTCTCTAGGAACATGCTTTTGATCTGACAATTCTGTACACAGCAAACTACCAGTGAAATATGGGGCAGATAAAGATACCTTTGGGTACACAAGCAATCAACAATATATCCTATGTAAAATGAAGATCTAGAAAAGGCTTTCCTGGGGGTCAGGATAGACACGTGTCATAAGTAAACTGCTGTGGCTGAGACACGAGGACCACAGACATGGTTGGCTGCTTACCCTACAAGCATTTCTCCCGACTTACTTTGCTAACAAAGTCTAATGCTTTTAGTAAAGATGGCAATGTGCTTTAGGCAGGCAGCTCAGAAGGTTAAATATGTCTTAGTCTAAACCATTCATCCCTCTCTTTGCCACTGACCAGTTAGTGGTGGGAATATGGCAAAATGATGCCTGTGAGATATTGCAGGAAACTTCTAGGAGTCTTCTGAACAAGATTTTCCTTGTGATAAAAGGAAACACACAAGGAAAAAGGAGTTCAACCTGCCTCATTCACGTCATGGTGTCTGCCCAAGAAGCTGGGAGCTAGAGCACCAATCTGTAACATCGGCGCAAGCCTGAGAACAGCAGACAACATGTGGATTATGACAGAGTGGAAAATAGAAAGCACCTGGGTCCCTGATACTATCTGAGCTGCTTAATTAACCCACCCTTGAACCAGTCTACCTCCAGAATTCCTGTTATGTGAGATAATAGTTTTTCCTTTGTTTAAAGTCACTTGTAGGTCAATTTTTTTTGTTCTTTTTGGCCAAGAGCATCCAATTGATGTGAGTCATGAAATAAGACTAGACAGCATTTTCCCATCTACATATTTGCAAAATTAGGCCTCTATGACCTACACTAGGACCATAGAAGACCACCCAAGTGATGAAGGGACACTGAGGCTACTGAGGAAGACAGGCTGCAAGTTTTTGGACCTCTAGTTTAGAAAGCAGAAATCTAACACTGAATATGGTAAAAATCTGTGAAGAAAAAGTATCATTGATAAGATCAGGGTGGACTTGAGTTCTAGATGCTGAAACATTAGGCAAAGGCATCAGTGTGAAACAAGAGCCTTGCATAGAGAGTTGTGCATGAATGTTGGTTGCTGAACTCTAGGAAAACAGTAACTTAATTACTAAGACTTCTCAGTTCTGAAGATCACTGCTATCCAAGAAGACAGTATAATGTTCTGTAAGAACCTAGCTGGTGTTCATTCACCTTCTAGGAGCTACTCATTCTTAGGATCTACAGATCTGGAATAAGGTGGGCAAGCACCAGCCTATTTCCATTAAAACACTAGGCTGGGTCACTCGGAATCCAGTGTGTGTGTAGATATGTGGTACAATTGGAAACTATTTTCTTAAGGGTCTTCTAGTGACACCTGAAGCCATTAGAAGATTCTTGGACAGGTGGGCTCTGTGTTTTCAGAGATGCCCCTTAAAAATTCACCAGGGTTGTAGGGGAAAAGGCATGACTTCATGGCTATCGCATCCACCAAAGTGAAGTCATTTGTGTTTATAATAACTAGTGCAATGATTCTCAACCCTGGAGGCACATTAGAATCGCCTGGAAAGTTTTATTCAATTTGTCTAGTGTGGGGCTCAGGCAAAGGTTTTATTAATAGCTAACTAAGTGATATTAGTGAGTTTCATAAGAAAAAAAAAAAAAAACCTTTGCTAGAAAATAGGTTGTGTGAGTTCAAAGTGTGGGCAGGGTATGCTGTGTTTAGGTATTACTGGGAGGGCTGGATCTTTGTGAATTCCTGTAGTCGTTTGGGTCAGAATCTCCATTCTGTGTCATTTTTTTGTTTTCACAGAATCTCAGATCCTGTGTCTGTTTTTGTTTTCTTTCCTTTTTTCTTTTTAGAGAGATTTTTTTGCTATAGAGTACATGTGCTCACCAGAGACACAGACAAAAATGAAGAGAGAGAAAGTGAGAAATCACCATGTCCCCCCCACCCCTGAGAAGATGGCCATGCTACAATCCCTCCTCCTCCACTCTTTCAGGATTTGGGGCACCCACAAACATGTGCCCAGTGTGAGTCTCAAGCCTCCAGGTTTGGGACTCGAACCACAGTCAGTCACATGGGAGTCTAACACCTCAACCACTATGCCACCCACTGGCCTCCCAATGTCTGTTTGTAAAACTAATGAGCTCAATAAGTAGGATATACTTCTTTACATCCTCCCCAAACTGTCTGTAGTTTGTTCTTGCTTTTATTGTTGTTATCATTGATATTTTATTTGGGTTTGGAAATAAGCCAAAAATGTCAGGCACAGCAGAGACAGATAAGCAGTTCTCATGTTAGGAACAAGCTGTTTTCCAAGATTTTGTTTTTAAGTTGGTCATTTGTTGTGTATCGTTAATGGAGGACTGCTCTTTGGGTTTTTTGCTTCATTTATTTGTCTTGCTTACTTTTTCAGCTACTCACAACTTGACTACAAAGCAAGCCTCCCACACATACTTTATCCTTCATTATTTATTGTCCAGTTCACACAGGGGTTTGCCGAAACCAACTTCCACCAGCTCACAAGAGCTAATTGTGTGCATCTCTTCTCAACTCGCCTTTCAGTAGCATGACACTGGAAGCTTGAAATTTGCCATAGTGGAATTCTTTACACCACGGACATCAGCAAATGCTACAAATCAAGGCTTTTCTCCCAGACAGCCCATTGTTAAACACTCACTAGCACACACCAAGTTTACATCTTTATGTTTCAGGAAGCACACAGAGCATTTGAAGAATATATTCACTATTTATGATGAAGAATCGACTGTATACATCTCTGGGGGTTTTTTTGTTCATTTGTTTGTTTTAGAGGTTTTTGCCATAAGATGTGTGCACTTGCCAGAGAGAGAGACAGTGAGAGGGAAAGTGAGAAATCACCCTCTGGGGGGTGGAAGGAGGAGGATGGCCACACCACTCCTCTGTTTTCTTCCTGAGATCTTGAACACACACACACACACACACACACACACACACATACATACACACACACACACACACACACACACACACACACACACACACCTGGTATTATTTCAAGCCACCAGGTCTGAGTCTTGAACCAAGGTTGGCCATGTGGGAGTCCAGCGATGTAACCACTACGCCACCTGCTGACCCTAACTGTGTGCACCTCTTGTCTCCCTCTCGTCTTCTAAATTACAAAAAACAATTTTTTAAAAAAGTATAAGTCAGCCTTCCAGTTCAACACCTAGTGAGAATCCAACTACGTCTGAGGTGGGTCTGGCTCTGCCCCTTTATCTTGGGCACACACGCACTGAAGTCCCTCTGCTCCAACCTCTCCTTCCAGTCCCACACCTAGTGAGGTAGGGTGGTCTCCATCTTCTTTCTGTCTCTCTCTCTCTCTCTCTCTTCCTCTCAAAATTTTCCTTTTATATATATATTTTTTTTAGAAGTCTGTAAGTACTGTTTCTTGTCTCTGACCTCTCCTTCATCATGCTAATTTCAGAATCCATTCATTCCTGAGGTGAGCCTGGCACTGCTCCTTTTGTGCGGTGCACTTTCAAGCTGTACAGTTTTCAGTTTTTGCTTATTTTTTTTAAAAAATTTTTCCCTTTTTTTAAATATTTGTTGTTTGTCTTTTTGCCTTTGTTTCCTTTTCTTTTACCTTTCTTACTTTGCTTCTCAGCTTCCATACATTGAGTGCATAAACAGGCTTAGGTGTATAGTAGTGAAACATCTGAAAACTTTTCACATCGTAGAAACCCTCAGCCCCCACTGAACTGTTACAGAAAGGGAGAAACTCATCTTCATAAATCTAAAATCACAACTCTTTCTGTGGATACCACATTGCAAAACGGTAGTGGAGGGACCAGCAGTTAGCGTAATAGCTATGTCGCTGGACTCCCATGTAGTCAACCGTGGTTCGCGTCCCGGACCCAGTGGCTTAAAACTCACGCCGGGCGCGTGTGCATGTGTGCCCAAAATCCCAAGAGGAGAATGGAGGAGAAGGGATTGCAGCGTGGCCATCCCCACTAGGGGGTGATTTCTCACTTTCTGTCTCTCTGTCTCTCTCTGTCTGTCTGGTGAGTGCACACACCCTATAGCAAAAAACTCTCAAAAAAAAGATAGTAGTGGAAAAGAAATTGGCATAGAAGTATCTCACAGTAAAGTCAGCTTATAGCTGCAGAAAAAAGTTCCATCTACAATAGTACAGTTTGCTTGGTGAGCATCAGGAAAACAGAACTGCAGAGATATTGCTGGTTATCTCCTCCCACATGCCTTTAACACTCAGAATTAACTATAAAAATGTAAGAAGAAATGTACAATCCATCAGATGACCAGAAACCACTGCAGAGGCATAAGAAATATGAGAAACCAAGAAAATATCTCTCTTCAAGGGAAAAGAATAGCCCTTCATCATCCACAGACAGTACAATGGCACTTGTAGAAATATCAGATAAAGAATTTAGAATATTCATAGTGACAAAGCTAACAGGGATTCAAGAGAAAAGAGAAAATGAATTCTAGAAGATGCAGGAGAAAAGAGTTGAGTTCCAGGAGGTGAAGAAGTTCTTGTATAGTCTGAAAGAGGAAATACACACCATAAAGAAAGAATCAAATGGAACTGCTAGAGATGAAGGCCATAATACAAAACCTTCCTTGAAAGTATTAAAAGCAAATTAGATCATGCAGAAGATCAAATCTCAGATGTAAAAGACAGAACCTCTGACCTAGAAAAATTCACCAAAAAAACTGAGAAAATAACAGCAAAAAAGTGAGAATAATATACGAGTATTACTAGATACCATTAGCTGCTCAAATGTCAAAATATCAAATAGTTGATATTCCAGAAGGTGAAGAAACTAATAAGGGCATTGATAATCTATTTCAGAAAGTCCTGGAAGAAAACTTTCCAAACCTAGAGAAGCATTCAAATATCCAAACCCAAGAAATACGAAGGACCCCACATAGAGTCAATCCAAGAAGATCTGCTCCAAGGCGCATCATAGCCAGATTGACCAAAACCACAGAGACAAGATACTAAAATTGACAACAGAGAAATGTCAAGTTACTTTTAAAGAGTATCCTATCAGGCTAACTTCAGACCTCTGTCAGAAACAATGCAAACAAAGAAATAATGGGAAAATATATTCAAACTGTTAAGTGAAAAACAATTTCAGGGGCCAGCAGTTAGCATAATGACTATGTCACTGAACTCCCATGTAGCCGACCACGGTTCAAGTCCCAGACCCGGTGGCTTAAACTCACACCGGCCGCGTGTGCGTGCGTGCCCAAGATCCCAAGAGGAGAATAGAGGAGTAAAGATTGTGGCATGACCATCCCCCCTGGGGGGGTGATTTCTTGTTTTCTGTTTCTCTGTCTCTCTCTGTCTTTCTGGCAAGCGCACGTACCCTATAGCAAAAACCTCTCAAAAAAAAAAATCGATAAAAAATACTATACCCAGCAAGATTATCTTTTATATGGAAAGAAAAGCCCAAAACATTCTCAGATAAACAAAAACTGAAAGAATTTACCAACACCTGACCAGCTCTTCAAAAAGTTCTGAAGAGGAGGAAGAGTTGTGTCTGGCTGTCATTAGTCGCTTTAAGTTCATCGATATTGGTATCAACTTGACAGATCCTATGTTCAGAGGAATTTATAGGGGGGTTCAAAAGCATCAAGATGACTTACAGGATGTAATAGAGAGAGCTGTGCAGATTGGTGTTAAAAAGTTTATGATTACAGGTGGAAATCTCCAAGACAGTAAAGATGCACTGCATTTGGCACAAACAAATGGTATCCTCATATTACTTTTACCAAAAGCAAATATGAGTTAAATAATTTTGGAGAAGTCTTTCTGAGAATTGCTTCAGAGATGTTTTTCAGTACAGTTGGATGTCATCCTACCAGATGTGATGAATTTGAAAGGAATAACCCTGATCTTTACTTAATGGAGTTGCTAAATCTTGCTGAAAACAGTAAGGGAAAAGTTGTAGCAATAGGGGAATGTGGACTTGATTTTGACTGACTGCAGTTTTGTCCCAAAGATACTCAACTCAACTCACTGAAAACTTAGGCTAACTTGGAAGTTTTGAAGTCAATATGTAGTGAAAAATTAATGATTGAGACTGATGCACCTTGGTGTGGAGTCAAAAGTACACATGCTGGATCAAAATATATAAAAACTACATTTCCTACCAAAAAAAAGTGGGAAAATAGACACTGTCTAAGAGATTGAAATGAACCCTGCCATATAATTCAAATACTGGAGATAATGTCAGCAGTAAGAGATGAGGACCCGCTGGAGTTAGCCAATACACTATATAACAACACCGTCAAAATTTTTTTTCCTGACATGTAATTGGTAATGCCTTCCATTTTCTATCATGTTTATAAAATTTCATGTAAAACTGAAAGTTTTAATAAAGAAATTATGTGAAAAAAAAAAGTTCTGAAGAGAGAGAAGAAGGTTCCACATGGCTCCTGTGAACTAGGTATTTCAGGGCACAGGAGAAATGAAGATTTTTTACTGATAATTCAGCCTCCAAAAAATGAGCTAGCAGTAGGGAGCCCCCCCCCCCAACCCCAGTCTTCTATCTCTGTTTCTGTGTCTCTGTTTCTGTCTCTCCCTGCTTCTGTCTTCCCTTTTTATTGTAGTTTTTCTTTTTTACTTTTTTTTTTTAAAGGCAAAGTTTTTATCTCGCTCTCAGCTCCACCTTTTATCTTGTTAATTATTGCTCTGGTTCTCCCACCCAGGCAGAAGAGGCCAGGCCTTCAGAATAAGGTTCCACATGGCTCCTGCAAACTAGGTATTTTGTGCAGTGCGCAAAAAACAGTAATTACAATTTTATTCGGGGTTTTTTTTGTCTTTTTTTTTCTCTTTTTGTTGTTGTTTCTCTCTCTCTTTTTCATTTTCCTTTTTCTTGTCTCTCCACTCTCCAATATCCATTTAATGTGTTTTTAGATGGATCTAAGAGCACTGTAGCTAAACATCCAAATACTAATAGTGTTAAAAATATTCCTCAATATCTGCTGAATCTGCTGCAACAGCGATCACAACAGAATGGCAAAGAGATTCTAGATCACCTCTGTCTGCTTGCTCCTGAACATTCAGACTGAACTTCAAGAATTTGAAAGAAACACACCATCCATCAGATGACAAGAAATCACTGCCAGATCACAAGAAATATGGGAAAAGAAGAAAATACCTCTCCTCCAAGGGAAAAGAGTAACTCTTCTTCATCCACAAGCAGTTCAGTGAAAATCATGGAAATGTCTGATAAGGAATTTAGAGCATTCATAATGTCGAAGCTAACAGAGATGGAAGAGAAGAGAGATAATGAATTGCTAAAGAGAAAGGAGAAAGAAATTGACGAGTTCCAGGAGATGAGGAAATTCTTGCAAGATCTAAAAGAGGAATTACACACTTTACAAAAGACTCAAACGGAACTGTTAGAGATGAAGTCTATAATACAGGAAGTCAAAATCTCCCTTGAAAGTATTAAAAGCAGACTAGAACATTCAGAAAATAGAATCTCAGATGTAGAAGAGAAAATGGCTGGCCTAGAAAAATCCACCACGAAGACTGAGAAAATGGCCCAAAAATTTGAGAATAATATGCGAGAAGTACTAGATACCATCAAACGTCCAAACATCCAGATAATTGGCATTCCAGAAGGTAAAGAGACCCATAAGGGCATTGAAATCCTGCAAGAAAACTTTCCAAACCTAGAGAGGCATTTGAAGATCCAGTCTCAAGAAATACAAAGGACCCCAAATAGAATCAACCCAAGAAGATCTTCTCCAAGACACATTATAGCCAGGTTGACCAAAACCACAGACAAAGACAAGATACTAAGATTGGCAAGACAAAAACATCAAGTTACCTACAAAGGACATCCCATCAGGCTAATAGCAGATCTCTCATCGGAAACAATGCGAGCGAGGAAAGAATGGGGAAATATATTCAAAGTGTTAAGAGAGAAGCAATTTCAGCCAAGAATACTGTACCCAGCAAGATTATCTTTCATGTGGGAAGAAAAGAAAAGAACATTCTCAGATAAACAAAACCTGAAAGAATTTACCAGCACCAGACCAGATCTCCAAGAATTTCTCAAGGGTGTGCTATGTCAGGAAAATTAAATACACACACACGGAAATAAGAGTTCAAAAACTAAGAAAGTGGCCAACTAAATCGTAGGGACAAGTCTGGAGTTGAATACTATATCCCAGAATTTAATCAGGAAAATTGAACCAGAACAGAAGATAAAAGTACATGAGACTGATAGGGTCATGCACCTACCATTTGAACAGAATCCTAACCTCTTTCCTGGCTTTAAGCAAAGTTCCTTGGCATTTCTTTGATTTAAGTTAAAACTGGTTTTCTTTTTTTTAATTTATTTTTTATTTTTATTATCATCATAGTCTTCTTTATATTACATTGGATTACATATAATTTTACAGTGTATTACATTGCTTTTTCAAAAGGGAATGCCATGCATTTCAGTCAATACAGAGGCATTAATCTCCCCACTTCATCATTCAATATCTTTTCTATGTTTTTCCCAATCATTATTATTATTCTAATTATTTTTTGAAACAGTCAATCACTATTTCTTATTTTGCTTGTAAAAAGACTTTACCCATCATGAAATACTTCTCAGACGAATCCAGTTGAGAATACTATACATGTCATCATCAACAGGTAATAAGCCATATCTGTTTCTCACTAACGTCTTGCCTCTCTATTGTTCTCTTGCTATCTTTCTCTATCCTCTTCTCCTCACTCCCCCCCATTCCACACTGGCCCCAAAAGACAGGAGAACACTCAGTCAGAAAAGTGCTTGCACATCAATGTTTATTGCAGCATTATTCACAATTGCCAAGACATGGAACCAACCTAAATGTCCACAAACTGATGAATGGATTGGAAAAGTGTGGTATATATACTCTATGGAATACTACTCAGCCATAAAAAACTGGTTTTCTTAATAGTAACGAGTGAACTCACCATTGAAAATAGTTAGATTATGTAAGAAATTGTGTGATCAATACAATGTGGGTGGGAAAGGAATGGAAGACAATTGTAGACACCAGAGATAGTGTGAGAAGAGGGTGGGAAAGGACAGAGGGTCAGAAAGAGGGGTAAAAATAATTCTAGGAACTAGAAATGGAAAATTTTTTATAATATGCATGATTAAGTCACTATGCAGTATATACTGAATGGGAAATCACATTTTGTATGCTGTGATGATGCTTAGGGAAAGAATGTAAATTAAGTTACAAAAAAAAAAAGTTTCAGGAAAAAAAATTATCTATTCAATGACTGCATTAAGATATATAGCCCCAGCTAGGTACTACTTTATAGGATGCGTAAAGTTAGACTTGTGTTCATGGAAATGTATATATCACCTGTGTTTGCTATGAAAATATTTAGATTAATTAAGGTCTTTAGTAATTCAATAAAATGTGGAGGGGAAACAGTATAGAAAGCAAACATAGATACCAGAGACAGTGTGGGAGGAGAGTGGGAGATGGCAGAGGGTAAGAGATAGGGAATCAAGGATGGGGGGAAAAAGCAAAACATACAGAAAACAAGAAATGGAAAATTATTTGCTGACAATAACATGTTTCTTGATGTGCTTGATTGAGACAATATACAATGTACTCTGGATGGAAAATCTCATCTTGTATGCTGTAATGATGTACAGTGAATGAACGCAAATAAATCAACTGAAATAAAAAATAAAATAATAAAATAAAATCTATTGTATATCAAAATAAATAAATAAATAAAAAGAACAGGAAAAAAAAATTCTGAAGAGAGTGCTACACCAGGAAAACTAAAGTCAGACAGAAATAAGAGAAAAAAAAATGACCAAAAAAAGGCCAACTTAATGGTAGGGACAAGTTCGGAAATATCAATAATAATGTTGAATGTTAACATTCAGGATTTCAACAGAAAGATCAGACCATAGTAACACTTCAAATTCAACAAAAGAGAGATTAATTACATGAAATTAAACTGGTAAAATAATAGTCTATGACTTTTGACTGAAACATTACTGATTTTCTTCTATGCTTTGTCTTCCAGATTTAAGGATGTTTGTTTTTGAGTTGTTGATAGATTCAGCAATTTGTTAATTTTTTTTAATTGAAACATAAACTTTTCTCCCTTCCTGAGCCATCTGCAATTGGAAAATATTGGTGAGCATTCTTATTTTGTGGCAGAATGGGTATCTGCATAAGATCAATAATACAATAGTATCTCTTGCCTTGCATCAGAAATCGAATTATTATGGGGCTTTGTGCAAATAATAGACCAAATGGAGACTAAACTTATTTTTGTGTGTGGGCAAATAAGTTAGTTTATACCTCTCTTTAGTAAAAGGGGCAATGGAAAGAGAAAAAAAATTTTCAGAAGAAAATTACAGTGCACTTGTCACTAGATTTTAGTTTTGTCCATATTTTTAGTTTAATTAAAATCTTTTGTGAATCAATAAAAGGTGAATAAAAGTTTAATATGGAAGGAAGGGGGAGAAGGAGAAAGGGAAAAAAGTAAAAGTACATTTCATTGACAAAAAATAAGCTATTTGCTGATGATAATGTATATAGTAAGATCTTTGTCTTGACTGATATGCATGGTATTCATGCTGGAAAAAGAAATGTTGTACACTGAACAGAGATGTGTGATTAAATGTAAATAAATACATAAATAAATAAGAAGAATTTTAAAAATAATTTGGATTAAGAAAATAATAATAAATAAATGTGTAAGTCAATGTTAATAAAGAGAACGAATAAGAGGTAGCCCATCAGCCAGAGCTGTACGTAGGATACCTCTCAGGCACTATGTCAGGACTTGTCAGCCTCCCTGTTGTCTCAGTCACACTGCATCAACCAGTTCTGGGAAGGTTTCAGCTGACCTTAGCAAGCAGGACCTGACCAAGCCCTGTCCTTTGTCTCAATATCCCCTTGATGCTAAGGCATAAGTTGCTGCAGGACCCCACTGGGCTCCCACACCCATGCAAGTGTAGGAGGGTTAACCTTTGTCTAATGGGAGATGCGAACTGTTGGACTCCTCAGATGAACCTGCAAGATCAAGCAATTTGTTGTACTTAACGGGCCAGTGCATCCTTAAATGGCTCTCCCTGCTTCCCTGTGTCACTCCCCTTGTCCAACACTTCTCCTACCTGGGATTGCACTAATAAGGTTGTAGCTCATTAGCCTTTGCCTCTGCTTAGCCTGGACTGGGACAAAATTTATAGAGAACAGATGGCAAGGTGGGAACAGCTGAGGCTCAGCTGAGAGAACGATAGCCAACAACACAGTTTTAAGGGTTAGAGCCATGGGAGTGGGGACCCGTAATACTCAAAAATGAGAAACTACATGACAAAGGGTGGAACAGAAAAATAGGCAGGAAGAAAAGTAGAGAATTTAGTGCCCTCCACATATCAATCCTCTGACCCAAGCAATTCTGGAGATAAATATGTGGTCAAATGAGGTCAGCAGAGATTAACCTATGCTATACAAGACACTCAATAAAACAGCTAGCCAGGATCTTCCAAAGGTCAGTATCGCAATAAATAAATAAACAAATTTAAAGAACCTGAAAAGAAATGGCAACGTAATGCAGTGTATGAAATTTGATTGAATCAAAAAAAAAGAAAAAGAATGAACATATATACATTGGGATAACCGACAAAATCTGAATCAGGAAAGGATATTAGCTGACATTATTAGAACTGTATTAATTTTCTTACGTGTAACAATAGTACTACGGATCTATAGGAAAAATTACCTTACTTTGAGAAGATATATGTTGAAGTATTTAGGGATAAAATGTCATTTTGTCTTCAACTTACTTTCAAATAGTTGAGAAAACAAATGCATTGTGTAAATACAAATACACATGATACACACAGGCACACACACCTATAAATACAGCAAATACATCAACTTGTTGTCAATGGCTCAATAGGCTTAAAGGATACCCAGGTGTTTATTTTACTATTATTGCAGTTTTTCTGTTTTTAGGGAATATACAATAAGATGGACCAATGGCTTCAAGATTCTGAGGTAAATGTTTTTTTTATAAAACATGTCTAAGGCCAGCAGGTGGCATGGTACTTAAGGTCCCAGGTGGCATGGTACTTAAGGTGCTGGACTCCCACATGGCCAACCATTGTTCAAATCCCAGACCTGGTAACTTGCCTTCTCACTTTCCTTCTCTCTCTCTCTCTCTCTCTCTGTCTGATGTGCACACAAACCCTATAGCACATTAATAATATTCATTTATTTATTTAATAAATAATTCTTTTTTAAAAAGTCTATATGTGCAGGCTCTTCATAAAGTTCACAGAAAATGTGTATCATGAAAAAAATGCATGGACTTCACATTTTTTGCACCAAAACACTTTAATTCTATTTCCCACAAACTTTCTGAAATCCCCTCATATGTATATACACATACACATGGAACTTCACATAAATACATAAAAATATTGAAATAATCGATGCTTTTTTAAATACCATCTAATCTTGTCTTCTTTTATTTCTTGACTTAACTATTCTCCCTCTTCTATTCCTCCCCACCTCACATTAGCCTTTAAATACTAACATAAGTAATATCATTTAGCAACCTGGAATGAGGCCATTCTTAATTGTCTATGCTCATACATTCATCTACAGATACAAATATGCACATGTGTGTACACATTTATATACACAGGTAAGAAGTGGACAATTTCTTTTACAAGCATGCTAGTATTTTAATTTTAAACACTCTACTGGATATAAGTGATACCACATTGTTATTTTAATTTGCAATTTCACTGGTAAATTAAAAGTTCTTTTCATATATTTGTTGGCCCTTCTGATTTACATTTTCATGGACAGCCTATTCACATCCTTTATCCATTTTCTTTTGTTGGATTGCTTCTGTCAATTTTTTTGTAGGATTGCTTATTATCGCCATTTTGTCAGAGCTCTTGGTACAAGCTAGAGATAATCTTTGGCATCGCTATTAGTATTTTTCAAATCTATTGCTTCATTTTGTTTAAAATATCAGTCACTACACAAAAGGTTTTAATTTTCATATATGATCAGTCCTCTGTAGATGTAGGTTCTACATCAGCAGATTCAACCAACCACAGACCATAAATACTTGAAGAAAACAAAGAAAAATAGCAATACAAAAATAAGAAAGTATTTCAAACTAAGAATACAGTATATCAACTATTTATGTAATGTCTACATTGTATTGGGTATTAAAAGCAATCTAAAAATGATTAGAAATATACAGGGGCCAGCAGGTAACATGGTGGTTAAGGCATTGGATTCCCACATGGCTGACCACACCTTGCTCTCTTACTTTCTCTCTCTCTTTGTCTCTCTTTGGTGAGCACATGTGCCCTATAGCAAATTCAATAATAATAATAATAATAATAATAACAATAATAAATAAATCATTCTTCTAAAAAAATTCTAAAGTGTACAGGAGGATTGTGTAGGACTTAGGTAGGAGGGACTTCAAAAAGTTCGTGGAAAGTGGAATTAAAAGTACAAGTTTAGGTGGCCAGCAGGTGGTGTGGTAGTTAAGGACACTGGACTCCCACATGGCCGACCGTGGTTCAAGTCCCAGACTTGGCGGCTTGCTTTCTCACTTTCTCTGTCTCTGTCTCTCTCTCTCTCTCTCTCTCTCTCTCTTTTTCTCTCTCTTTCCACCTCATCAGTCTCTCTCTCTCTTACTCTGTCCCTCTCTGGTCACATTAAAATAAAAAATAAAGATAAATAAAATAATTCTTTTTTTAAAAATAGTACAAGTTTATCTGGTACAAAAAATTGTAAAATACATACTTTTTTTCCATAATACACATTTTCATGAACTTTTGAAGATCCTTTGCTTGCAAATACTACACCATTTTATAAGAGGGACTTAAGCATCCTTTTTGCCAACCACAAGAGGTCCTAAAATCAATCTCCCACAAATTCTGCTTATTATTTTTAACTTTATAGCATTTATTTGTGGATGAAACAGAATAATATAACGTTAGCATTCTTTGCAAAGTAAAGGAAATATACAACTTGGAGAAGTTAGAAAGTGAACAGGGAGAACAGGTGGTGGAAAGGATAAAGACACTCATAGTCTCATCTTACAAAGGAAGAAATAAAGAGAACTGTTTGGTCAACAAAATAAGAAATAAAGAACTACGCACTTTTCTAAGTATTTTGACAGCTTGAGGTATAATTTAAATACCATGAAATTCACCTTGTAAACATACAATTTAGTGATTATTACTTAATTGACAGGATTATGCTATCTAGTGTTAGGACATTTCTAAACACCTCAGAAAGACACTTTATGCCTATTTACTCCTTTTCCCACCTCAGCTTCTTGAAACCACTAATTTTGTCTCTGTAGATTTGCCTTTTCTGGACATTTCATATAAATGGAATTATATACAATGTGGTCTTATGTGCATGGCTTCTTACCCCTCAGCATGACATTTTCAAATTTCATTCATGCTGCAGCACGTGTTGGTACTAATATTTATGTAATGACATTATTTACCCGTTATTTTGCTAATGTATATTTGGGTTGTTGCCACTTTGGAGCTATTGTGAGTAACACTGTAATGAACGTTCTCATGTGAGTCTTTGTGCAGACATGTTTTTGTTTCTCTTGGATAGACAACTAGGAGCAGAATTACTATGTCACATGGTAAATTTATGGTTTAATTTAAAAAAAAAAAGGAACTGCCTGTTCAGCAGGTTGCATAGTGGTTAAGGTGCTGGACTCCCACACGGTCAACCACGATTTGAGCCCTGGACCCGGTAACTTGACAATCACTCCAGGTGTGCGTGCGTGCATTCCCAAAATCCCAAGAGGAGACTGGAGGAAAGATTGTAGCATGGCCATCCCCCCTTGGGAAGTGATTTCTCACTTTCCCTCCCTCTGTCTCTCTCTGTGGCAAGTGCATATACCCTATGGTAAAGACCTTTAAAAAAAAAAAAATTGAAATCTGCCAATCTTAGATGATTATAGGCAAAACTATGTAAAAAAAATGAAAATAGTGACTAGTGATGTAAGGGGAAAGAAGAAGGTGAAAATATGAAGTTCAGAAATAATTGCTTGGGTTGGGACCAGCAGTTAGCGTAATGGCTATGTCGCTGGACTCCCACGTAGTCGACCGCGGTTCGAGTCCCGGACCCGGCGGCTTAAACTCACGCCGGGCGCGTGTGCGTGCGTGCCCAAGATCCCGAGGGGAGAATGGAGGAGAAGGGATTGCGGCGTGGCCATCCCCCCTGGGGGGTGATTTCCTGCTTTCTATCTCTCTGTCTCTCTCTGTCTGTCTGGCGAGCGCACGCGCCCTATAGCAAAAAAAAAAAAAAAAAAAAAAAAGAAAAAAGAAATAATTGCTTGGGGATCAACAGATGGCATAGGGGTTATGTCACTGGACTCCCATATGACCAACCACAGTTTGAGTCCCAGGCCCATTGGCTTGAAAACCACTCTGGTCATGAGCATATGTTCCCAAGATCTCAGGAGAAGAATGGAGGAGAAAAAGATTGCAGTATGGTCATCCCCTCTGGGGGCTGATTGCTCACTTTCCCTCTCACTGTCTCTCTCTCTCTCTCTCTCGCAAGTACATGCACCCTATGGCAAACGTCTCTTAAAAAAAAAGAAAGAAATTATTGCTTAATGGTTAAAGTGATTTAACTCAATGAACAGGATTGAAGAGGTGGTGTTGATAAGGCAAGAGACCCATTATAAGCCCCTCTGCACAACTTTATTGTTAAATCATGTGCACATCTTACATTTATTTGGAAAATGTTTAAATAAAAAGATGAGTAAGTGTATATAGACCAGAAGAGATGCAATAGGGGCTATCTAGGATCAAGATGATGAATTGGGATGCCCCTAGTAGAGATGAGGAAAGGCGGACAAGTGACAGAGATCTCTAGAAGGACTATTTGAAGACACTGAAGACTTTTGAGGATCAACCCATGCTACTTATATTTAAATTACACATATGCTATATAATTGCTCACAATCAATAGGTAATGTCAACACTGGAAATCCTCTATGCTCAACTTTGTAATGGCCTGGGTTAATTAGAATTTTCTAGAATAAGACAACGTCTGTCTGGCATGGTGTCATACAGAATGCCAGACTTTTCACTTTTTCTAATTTTTTTTAATTTGTAAAACCAGGCCACTTTAATGTTTTTGTACAGTTTAATAAATAATTTTGTTGACTGCAGACATGTAAGATCAGCTATTAACAGAAACATCACAGTCATAGCGGTTTTATAGATTGGCGTATCATCTTCAAAAATTACAAGGAGTTACTTGTATGCAACTGCTATCAAACCAGTAAGATAGCATTTATACATCTATCATTTTTAGGATTGTTGGTAACCTGGGCATATTTCTCCCAAGTAACCTTGCCTCCTTGTGTCACAAGACCCAACTCGCTCACGTTCACCTCAATGACTACCTTGGGTGATAACACCCAAAGTTGTATATAGTGGGGATGAGGGATTCTTCTTTATACTAAGTATTGGCAGGCAAAAGGGGGCTTTCAGTTCAGGATGTGTTACGTGGGCCTTCTTGAAACATAAGCCCATTGGCCTAATGAATCTTTTATATTTAGGTGGCTTTCTAATAAAGCCATCTCCAACAAAGCAGACTTTTATAATCATCCTCTTCCATGCCTTCTTTCTCTCTCCTGTTTTAATGACTTTTAATACTTCTGTTTCTCCCTGGGCTTGAACTTTGGGTAGGGGGACTTCCCATTTTCCTGCTTTCTCTTTCCATTTTTGTTTAATCATATTGGAAAGTACTTTAGCTCAGGACTGTCCTTCCCTTCCTTAGATAGGCAGGTACTGCTCCCTGTGGAGTCTGTTCATCATTCTTTTGTTTGGTGTTACTCTTTTCATGCATCCTGATAGTCTTTTTCATTTGTATTTTCTCAGCGTGGCACTGTTGATAATAGAGCTCCTTCAGAGCAATCATCTTTTTTGCCTTCTTTGAACGTGTTTGTGAGCCTCTCAACTTTCCTTCTTCCTCTTTTTCTCATGGTAATCCAAACAGTATCCATAGAATTTATGATTTAATCCTATATATTTATTTTGTAGCATGGTGACAGCTACAGAGTCACTGGACGCAGCTGTCAACTCTCAGTTCTCAGAAACCCATGAGCAGACCCAGTGCAGTTCGGAACAGGAAAGTGGAATGGCAGACTTTTCAATAGACTTTCTTTATGGAAAAAAGAAAAAGAGGGAAAGAGAGAGAGAGAGAAAGAGAGGAGGGAGAAAAAGAAAGAAGAGAAAGAGAAAGAAAGAAGAAAGAAGAAAGAAAGAAAGAAAGAAAGAAAGAAAGAGAAAGAAAGAAAGAGAAGAGAAGAAAGAAAGAAAGAAAGAAAGAAAGAAAGAAAGAAAAGAAAAAGAAAGAAAGAAAGAAAGAAAGAAAGAAAGAGAGAGAGAGAGAAAGAAAGAAAGAGAGAAAGAAAGAGAGAGAGGAAGGAAGGAAGGAAGGAAGGAAGGAAGGAAGGAAGGAAGGAAGGAAGGAAGGAAGGAAAGAAAGAAGAAAAAAGAAAGAAAGAAAGAAAGAAAGAAAGAAAGAAAGAAAGAAAGAAAGAAAGAAAGAAGAAAAAAGGAAAAAGAAAGAAAGAAGAAAAAACAAAACTTTATCACTTAATGTATGTTCATCCCAAGGGATGCATATTCAAGTAAAAGTGGCTGAAATACAGGGTTATTTTTCTCATGTAGCAAAGGTGTATAGAGGCAGTTTCTGGGTTGGGTCAAGGGCTCCACAGTGTCAGGGCTCCAGGCCTCACTTTTCTCTTAGCCTTCCCCAAAAGTCTAGAGAGAGCTGCGGCAGCTCTAGGCTTCCCTTCCTCGTGTGGGAACACCCCAAAACAAGAAGACAGGATGGGGAGTGTCTGATGTCTCTGTTGCATATCTGATGTCTCTGTTGCATATCTGATGTCTCTGTTGCGTATCTTCTTTTCCAGAAGCCTCCAAAAAATGTCCCTTCCTTTGGGTCACACGCCCATCTCTGAGCACAAAGGAGGGTGGGAACGCAAGCAGCCAGCGCTTTCCACCTGTAACATATAGAAGGTGGATTCTGCCAGAAGGAAGGGAACTGGGATTTGCTAATGGATCGACAGACATATTAGCTAGGGCTGCCCTGATGAAGTGCCATAGACTGGCTGCTTAAACAATCGAAATTTATTTTCTCTTAGTTCTCACAGAGGTTGGAAGTCCAAAATCAAGGTGCCAGCAGGCTTGATTTCTCCTGGGACCTCTCCTGGGCTTTGTAGACACCTTCTTAGTGTGTCTTCATATGGCCTTTGCTCTGTGTGTTCACTCCTAGTGTCTCTTCCTCTTTTTTTTTTTAAACTAAAAAATAGAGAGACTTTTGCTAGAGGGAGCATGTGCTCGACAGAGAGACAGAGAGACAGAAAACAAGAAATCATCCCCAGGGGGTGTGTCCATGCCCAAGATCCTCCATTGTCCTCTCAGGATCTTGAGCACGCATGCACATGTGCCCGGTATGAGGTTTGTGTTTTGGTTTTTGTTTTTTGGAGAGGTTTTTGTTATAGGGTGCATATGCTCACCAGAAAGACAGAGAGAGACAGAGAGAAATCACCCCCCCCCAAGGGGGGGATGGCCATGGCGCAATCCCTTCTCCTCCATTCTCCTCTTGGGATCTTGGGCATGCAGGCACACATGCCTGGTGTGAGTTTAAGCCACTGGGTCCAGGACTCCAACCATAGTCGACTACCTGGGAGTCCAACGACATAGCCATTACGCCATCTGCTGGTTCCCAATCCAGTGTGAGTTTTAAGCCTCCGGGGCCAGGACTGTAACCCTGGTGGACTGTGTGGGAATCCACTGATGTAGCCATTACAGCATTTGCTGATCCTATCTTCCTCTTCTTATAAAGACCAGCAGATGGCGTAATGGTTATATCGCTGGATTCCCATGTAGTCAATCACAGTTTGAGTCCCAGACCTGGCCTCTGAGTGCGTGTGCATGTGTGCCCAAAACCCCAAGAAGAGAATGGAGGAGAAGGGATTGCTGTGCCGCCATTGCCCCTGGGAGATTATTTCTCACTTTCTGTTTTTCTGTCTTTCTCTGTCTCTCAGGCGAGCACACATGCCCTATATCAAAAATCTCTCTCAAAAAAAAAGACACAGTCCAAGGGGCCAGCAGGTGTTGTGGTGGTTAAGGTACTAGACTCCCACATGACTAGACTCCTCAGTTCAAGTCCCAGACCTGGTAGCTTGCTTTCTCACTTTCCTTTCTCTCTCTCTCTCTGGTCAAATTAAATAGTAATAATAATAATAACAACAACAACAACAAATGGTATTAAATAAATAAATAATTATTTTTTTTCAAAAAAAGGCATAGTCCTATTGGATTAAGGTCTCTGCCTTGTGACTTCATTTAACCTTAATTACCTCTATAAAGGCCCCAGCTCCAAATACAGCCATGCTTAGTGCTTCAATATAAGAATGTGAAAAATCACAATTCCACCCATACAGATAGACAACGAGGATTCTCTGCCCTGGTTACCAGATTGTGAGACAATTTGTCTCCTGCTCCTAAATATGCAGATTTATATATTTACATATACACACACATCACATAGTTTTCCTTCCGCTTTGTTTTCAGTTTATAACAATAGAGACTGGTACAACAGATTTCCTGGGGAGCGCAGGGCAGTCCGTGTTTCTGGCTTTCCCCATCAGGGTGGCGAACCCTTCCCACTGCCTTCTCTCTCCCAGAAAACACTCTCTGCCTATCACTTAATATTGCTTACAAGGGTCTTGACTTTTAAGCAATGCGACATTCAGTGTGTATTTAAATGCCATCCATTACCATCAAATGGTGACATTTACTTCATTTGTAATTCAGAAAAAGAAAACACATATCTGAATAGAGCAAAGAGACACTCATATCAAAGATAATGGACCCAAACAATCGCTATCCCTTGTATTTCAAGTTTGGAGAACAGAGTTAATAAAAGATTAAAGAGAAGGCCTAGAAGCCTTAGGAACAAGTTTGAGCAATCACTTGTCACTTGAGGTTAGCACAGAAGTTATTTTAACAAGATATTACTTGCAGAATTTCCACCATAAATCTTTTATTAAGTCCAAGAATCTCAGGAAAGACATTTCCCATGCAGGATTGTTAGAAATAATGCTCCTTCGTAGCTTCCTTTAAAACCCGAGGATAAGAGATGCTAAGTGTCAAACCCATTGACCTTCACATAAGCCTAATATTATTATTGATTTTCCTCTCCTCAAAGAGGCAAAATATATTTTTTGGAAGCAACCATTAACGAGCCTGTTCAGATAAGCCTGGACAAAGCCAATCAGTATTTATTTTGCACTCTTACTTGCTCGGAAAGGGGCCCCCTGATTGGGCGTATTAAGCTTGGACACATTCTGATTGTTTTGCATCATTCCTGGGCATGATAAAGGCCAGCAGAGGCAGCTGCATCCATGGGTGGAAAATACTGTAGAATCCCAGCATCTCAGAAACCTTCACGGGCTGCGCTGACCTTCCCAGTAAGGCAGGATTCCTTGTTCTTAGGTTTCAGGAAAGAAGTCCTTGCTGCCTCAGTAGTTCTGCTCTGGCAGCCATTCAACTCTTCATCTCCCTGACATTTAATAAGCTGTTTCAGCCCATCACAAGTATATATATATTGGGTCCAGCAGTTAGTGTAATGGCTATGTCGCTGAACTCCCATGTAGCCAACTGCAGTTCGAGTCCCAGACCAGGTGGCTTAAACTCACGCCGGGCACATATGCATGCATGCCCAAGATCCCAAGAGGAGAATGGAGGAGAAGGGATTGCGGTGTGGCCATCTCCCCTGGGGGGGTGATTTCTTGCTTTTTATCTCTCTGTCTCTGTCTTCTGGCGAGCACATGCACCCTATAGCAAAAACCTCTCCCCCCCCCAAAAAAAAACCAAGTATATATATATATATATATATATATATATATATATATGAATGTGTGTGTGTGTGTATATATATATATATGTATATATATATATATATGTACATATATATACATACACACACACACACTTTTTTTTTTTTTTGAGTGGGTGGGCTGTGGTTGTTTAGTTGTTCCTGTACCATTTTAGGAAAAAATTATCTTTATGCTGTTGCATTGCCTTTGCTCCTTTGTCACACATCAGTGTAATATATTTGTGCAGCTCTATTTCTAGGCTCTCCTATTTCATTGATCTAGTTGTCTCTTCTTTCACCAGTACCACACTGTCTTGTTTATTGTAGCTTTATACTAAGTCTTGAACTCAGTGTCAGTCCTCCAATTTTGCTCTCCTTCAATACTGTGCTGGCTATTCTGGGTCTTTCGTCTTTCCATATAATCTTCATAACCAGTTTGTCAATATCCACCAAGTAATTTACTAGAATTTTGACATCCATTGCAAGTGGGCAGTTCATTCTGCTCCAGTTTCTGTCCTCTTACTTACATCCTTTGCCATTGTGAAAAAGGAAAGAAAAAGAATAAAAAGTACTTCTGAAGAAAGTGCCAGCAGGAAGTTTTATTGGCTGGGTTTGGTACAACAAAGTTCAGGCTGAGACCGAGTCCCCCAGTCATTGTGTGGCTGTCAGCTTCACTCCAAAAAGTGGGGCTCATTGTTTATTATTGGTCAACCGCCAAGATCATCTTATACATTAAGATCATTCTCTGGGAATTTAGGACTCATTAAAATAAAAATCCATCGGTTTAGACAATGTGGATGCTTGAAATGGAGCAGAAATAGATACTTTCAAGAAATCATGTGCGTAATACATACCTGATCAATTTATTCTCTAGGCCTTTGATTTTGGGAAAAAAAAAATACTGCTAGATAGGTTGTTAATGTTTTGACACATGCCAATTTTTTAGGTCTTCCCAATCGCTGTAAATTGGGTAATTAAAATATATGATATATTAAGCAAGGCAATTAGGAGAGAGGGAGGACTTTTTAAATAAACTTACAGAGGTTGGTCAGGTTATAGGATGTTTATGTTATGCCACATAAATTTAAAATTCTAGAGGGCAGATCCTTATTGTGGACTGAAGCCCAACCAAAAAAAAAAAATGTATTATCAGCCATAATAATGACCTGAAATAGGCCCTCTATTTTGCCTGTTAACTCTTGCCAATTCTAAAAGTGGATACACATCATTCTTAAAGGACTGCAATTTCTGAGACATAAAACTAGTAGATAGTTTGCGTTTTGTCTTATGTTTTAACCTGTAAATTACAAAACTTTTGTGTCTGTCATATTTATAATGAACAATTTTTCATACATTGATGTTGGGGTATGGATTGGAACAGTCTCTATGGAAAAGTTTTTGATGATATTAATCAAAAATATGTATATTTTTTAGTATAGTTTTGGTTTACAATTTTTAAATTGGAAACAGAAATATAGATCTCATTGATTTAAAACATTAGGTAGTAATAAAGCTTTTTAATGTTGTATTAAAACACACACACACACATATATATATATATATACACACACATATATATGGCAAATACACACACACACACACACACACACACACATATAAGCACATATCACTTGACTTTGCAGTTCTGCCTATAATGATTAATCCTACAGATTTACTCATACACATGCAAAAAGATGTATGGATTGTGGTATTTGTTATACACTTCCCCTCTCCAGAGGGCATGTGCACTCACTGGAGAGAAACAAAGAGAGAAAGAAAGCAAGAAAATACTCCCCATGGGGCATAGTCACTCTCCAATCCCTTCTCCGTTTCTCTCTCCTTTCTGGACTTTGGGCACACACACAAGTACCCAGTAAGTTTCTCAAGCAACCAGGTCTGAAATGGAACTGCTCGATCAGCCACGTGCAGACCAGTCACCTGAACCACCACGCCACAGGCTGGCACAATAATAGCACAGGAGAAACTGTAATAGCAAAATATTGACATAGATTCAATGTCCATCTTTAAGAGTCTCGCTAAGGAAATTATGGTATACTCATAAAACAGAATATTATGCAACTTAAAAAAAAAAAAAAGGCCAAGTGTCTCTATATGGAACTATCTTCAAGATGGTCTGTCAATCCTAGAAGAGGTAATTACTAAAAAGTTTATATACTACCATTTGTGGAAAAAATACATATATATAAACTTAGACTTGGGTCAGCATGGTGGTTGAGGCACTGAATTCCCACATGATCAACCGTGGTTTGAGTCCCAGACTTGCTTTCTCACTTTCTCTCTCTCTCTCTCTCTCTCTCTCTGTCTCTCTCTGTCTCTCTCTAGTCAAACTAAAAAATAATGATAATACATAAAACTAAATAAATAATTCTTTTAAAAAATTATAAACTTAGACTCTAACTCTGAAAAACTTAAGAATCTGGTAACAGCTACTGAGTAGAGAGAGAGATTCTGGGTGGTTGGGAGTGAAATAGGAAAATCCTCCTCCCCTATACAATCATTTACACCTTCGAGTTTGTGTACTATGTCTGTTTTACCCATGTGAAGACTAAGCATTTCGCTAATATGATATTTATTTTAATTAAATTTTTAATACATTTGATAATACAAAAGCTAAATATAGGGACTAACAAATAGTATAATGGTTACATTGCTGGACTTCCACGTAGTTAACCATGGTTCAAGGCCTGGACCAGGCAACTTAAAACATGCCAGACATATGTGTGTGCGTGCCCAAGATCCCAAGAGGAAGATGGAGGAGAAGGGATTGTGGTATGGTCATCACCCCTAGGGGGTTATTTCTTGCTTTCTGTCTCTCAGTCTCTTTCTGTCTCTCCAGTGAGCGCACACCAAATAGGAAAAAAAAAAAAGAAACTCTCAAAAAAAAAAAAAAAAAAACTAAATATAAAAGTTTTTAGAAAGGAAAAATAATTACCACCTATATTCCCAGTCCCAAGAGTTAACCACTATGACATTTTGCCATACGTGCTCCCATTTTTTAGCCTGTGTTTATTATCTTTCAAAACAATCCAACACATAAGAACCCACTGTCCTTTTGTAAAGTATTAGAACATTCCAGATAAAGCTAAACTCGATTGACCTGCAACCCGTCCAGACACTCCTCCTACGTCCCCAGAAGAGGCTTTCCCATGAGCTGTGCTTATCCTTACATCTTAGCTAATATTTTTATAGACCTGTCTATAGATAACATTTCGTGCCTTTAAAATTTGCATAAGTGACATCATGAAATACTTTTCATTCTTCTACTTTGTTCACTGTAATTATATTTTCCAAGATTCATTTATTTAGTATATGGCCACCTTACTCATGGTTTACTTGTTCAGATGAAAAATTTACATTGCTAATGTATCACAAGGTTTTTTATTTTTTTTTTAACTTTTGCCAGAGGGCATGTGCACTTGCTGAAGTGAGACAGAGAGGGAAAGTGAGAAAGCATCCCCCAAGGGGAACGGTCATGTTACAATCCCGTCTCCTCCATCTCTCCCTCCTTCAGAATTTTGGGCATGGAGTCCAGCAATTAGCGTAATGGCTATGTCACTGAACTCCCATGTAGTTGACAGCAGTTCGAGTCCCGAACCCGGTGGCTTAGACTCACGCCGGGTGCATGTGTGTGTGTGCTCTAGATCCCAAGAGGAGAATGGAGGAGAAGGGGTTGCAGCATGGCCATCCCCCCTGGGGGATGATTTCTCGCTTTCTGTCTCTCTGTCTCTCTCTGTCTTTCTGGCAAGCACACATGCCCTATAGCAAAAGAAACTCTCCAAAAAAAAAAGAATTTTGGGCATGCATGCATGCACACATGCCCAGAGTGTTTCTCAAGCTAGCAGGTCCAGAACTTGAACTATACAGTCAACCATGTGGGATCCAGCCACCTTAACCACCTCACTGTGGGCTGGCCCTATCCCAAGATCTTTTTCTTTTTTTTTTTTTTAAAGAATTATTTTATTTATTTATTTATTCATTTTAATTTGACTAAATTTTAATTTGACTAAATTAAAATAAATAAATAAATAAAAGTGAGAGTGAGAGAGACAGGCAAAGTGAGAAAGCAAGCCACCAGGTCTGGGATTCAAACCACAGTCAGCCATGTGGGAGTCCAGAGCCCTTAATCACCATGCCACCTGCTGGCTCCTATCCCAAGACCTTAAAAGCATCTGCTAGTTTTCTTTACCAGAAGGAACTCCTATTCGTTCATTCTTCAGCACACATTTGCGTGGCACCTGCTACATGCAAAGCATCCCTTCTCCTCCATTATCCTCTCAGGACATTGGGCACATACATACATGCTTGGCATGAATTTCAAGCTGCCAAGTCCAAGACTCGATCTGTCAACCATGTGGGCATCCAGTGATGCACATAGCCATTACGCCATCTGCTGGTCTCATAGTCTTTTCTTTTAGCCATTCTGGAGAGTATGCAGTGTTGTCTTATTAATAATTTGTATTATTTGGTGAATAATAATGTTCAGCATCTCTTTACATGTTTATTTGCTATTTGAATATGCTTTTCTTGTGAAGTGCCTGCAAAAGTTTTTTATCTATCTTTTATTGGGTCATGTTTTTCTTATTGACTTGTATAAGCTCTTTATATATGTTGGATACAGGTCTTTGGTCAGATTTATATGTCACAAATATCTTCTTCAGACTTTGGTTAGCATTTTCACTCTCTTAATAGTGTGTTTTGATAAGTAGAAGTACTTCACTTCAAAAAGTAAAATTTGATGATCTTTCCTTTGGGTACAGTATTCCTGAGTTTACTTATGCTATTTAAAATATCTTTGTCTTGGGGCTGGCAGGTGGCATGGTGGTTAAGGTTGCTGGACTCCCACATGGCCGACTGCGATTCAAGTCCTAAACCTGGCAGCTTGCTTTCTTGCTTTCCCTCTCTCACTCTGTCCCTCTAAATAAATAAATGAAGTTAAATAAAGTAATTCTTTAAAAAAATAAAAAAGATATCTCTGCCTAACCATGATCATGAAGATAGTCCCCCTGGTTTGCCTTTAGATGATATATTGTTTTACCTTTTTTACTGCCTCCATGCTTTATCAAATATGTGTCACACAATAAACACTTAACATTCACAATTCTAAAACCTTGGTAAGACATTATCATTGAACTAATTTTATACTATGGAAATAGGTGCCAGGCAGATGCTAGCTTTAATTGGACACAACATACGGGTTCTGTGATGGCTACACACACCCAAATTCATAAAAAGGCCAGTATAGAGTCCCAGTCTTCCTCATAGTGACACACTTATTGGGAGTTCAAACCTATGCACAAGGATGGCCAAGAGGTGTTATTCCAAGGTCAGACCAGAAGTTGGTACACCAGCTAGTTAAAATTGGACTGTCTCAGGCCAGCACGTGGCATGGAAGTTAAAGTGCTGGATCCCACATGGCCATTTACGTGGTTCAAGTCTTGGACCTAGAGGCTTAAAAATCTCCCTAAGTGCATGTGTGTGCATTTCCAGAACCCAGAGACCAGACAAGGAGAAGGGATTGCAGTGTGGCCATCCTCCTGGGAGGTGATTTCTCACTTTTTCTCTTGCACACATACATGTGCGAGTGCACAAACCCTATAGCCAAAACAAAAAGAAAAAAAAGAAAAAATTGGACTGTCTCACATTTCACAGGACGTGATTTTTTTTAATTGCAGTCCTGAAACACTTGTCACAAGTATATTCTAAAATGTAAGACAATACTTGATGTGCCATTAGTGATTCTGGCATGAACATCACTGCTGATATTTAAATAATATTAGGAAATTTAAAAGAAATGTGCTGTGGTCATCCCCTTGGGAAGCTCACCAAAAAGCTGGAAACCGTGCGCTGTCAGATCATGGGGAGATCTGTCCTTCTTCATTGTGATGATCTATAGAAATTTAGAGCCTCCTATAAGACATGCAGCAGCAATCAATACAGATTTACAGCTGCATCCTCCATGAGTCTTTAAATATTTATGTCGCTGCAATACTAAAGTTACTCACAGAATTATGTTGTATACGATCCTTATGCATTCAACAAAACGTTGATTAAATATCCACTACTCTGTTTAGTGTTCTGTGTTAGGAAATTACATTCTTTGAGTCAGCAAACAGGCAGCGAGCAAACCAACCCCAGACACCACAGGATGCACTGACACTGCTGGCTCTAGTCGTTCTCAGTACTCACGTGTATGCCAGAGGAACACAAAGCAGCAGATGGAAGAGGAAATGAAAATAGAATGCATAGACCTACTGTGTGCTGTGTCTTTTGTTATTTACTCCAGTCTAAGAGAAGGGTACTTTATTATGCCAACGGGGAAACAAAGGTTCTGGAGTTTGAATAATATGTGCAAGATCACACACAGCTTCTGTGGATGTAAAGGTGGAAGAGAGGGATCAGATTAAAACCCAAATGGCTCTCATTCCTGCCTTCCATTTGTGCATCCCATCATGGCCGCAGGCTAAGGGCATGAAACAGAGCCAGGGCTGCCTAGGAAAGCTTGTTTCACGTCATGTTCTAAGTGAACTTAAGTCTAAATATACCTGAGGAGCTTTTGTGTGTTTGCAGAGATCCATAGATTTCTCACTTGCTGCCTTTTACGGTTAAGGCTAGTGTTTCTGCTGATAAATGGACATGGACAGGCTTTTCAATTCCCTTCTCATTCCTGGACATATTATTTAGTACATTTCTTTGATGGCTGGTGATACACAAATCGGTTTTAATATCAATAATGTACCATTTGGAAAACATTCAATTTCTAGACCCGCCAAAAAACATCCCTCCATGTCAGGATTTATTGAATCCAATCCTAGGAGGCTCTGGGAGAGTGGAGTTCCTTAAGCAGAAGAGTAAACAGATGGTCTTTGGAAAGTGCTCACGTTCTTAAGCACTGAATTAGTTTTGGACAGAATGGAGTCACATATGCCAAAGCTTGTTGGCCAGCAGAGGGGTAGCCGGGAGACATCAAAACTATCGTGACATTCTTCAAACTTTTGGACTTTGACCTCAGCGATCTGAAAGAAATGGTTACAAATTGCCAGGTTCTGCCCCAGCAGGATGATTTAGAGAAAGAAGGCATGATCGGCATATAGTAAGGAGCGTCCCTCCTCCCTCCCCGAGGGACTTAGGACATTTTGGAGCATTTGATACTCAACACACCCTTTTAGAGCCACCTGCATAGGGCTATGATTCTCAGCTTTTGGCCTCATCAAAAAGATAAACCCCCACGTAAGTCGGCTGGCACGTCATAGGTTTGGTGCACTGCGTTCTTCAGGGGTATCCGTCTCTGAATCAATTCTTGCCTGTCTGGCTCCTTCACGCTCTTCCCCTTTGAGGGGCCTTCTTACTCTATCTCCAAAGATTCCCCTGAGCCCATCATCTTACCATGAACATTCTTATTTGATCCTGCAGTCTCGACCAGTGCCACCTCCAGTCTCTGGGCCCTCTGCATCTGTACTTCCATTCCCTATCCGCCAAGTTTCCACATACGTGCCTATGACCGGCTTTATTCCCAGGCCTCTGCTAAAGCTACTTCCTCAAAAAACACCGAAGTCCCAGCCACCGGTATTAGAGCCTCGTACCTTCCAGGTGCTCAGTAAAGATGCACTGAATGATGAGACCCAATGACCTCTCCTCCAGCTTCTCTCTTCACCTGCTGAGCACTGAGCATGGCTGGTCACCTGCTCCCCATTCATATCTCCCTGTCTCTGCCCTTCTCCTGGCTACTCGGGGCTCTCCTTCTACTTCACATGCTCCCGAGCTTCCCACTTGGGATCCCCTGACACTTCCAGATCTCTTCACTTCTCTTAAATGATGCTCTTCTGAGAGAAGCCATCATTGTCCCCAGGCTGCAGATTTCCAAATGCCTCTTCCACTTTTAAATTTTTTTTTTCATTCAGAAGAGATGTACATAACAAAAAAGAACCATTTTTAAATGCACAACTCGATGACATTTGGTACATTCCCAATTTAGCACATCCATCACCTCGCTTAAGTTTCAGAACATTTTTTTTTTACCCCCAAAGGAGACCCTATACCCAGTAGGCAGACACTCTTTCTATCACACTCGTCCCTGCCCCTGGTGGCCATTAGTCTCCTAACTGTCTCTGTAGGTGCAGCTGTGCTGGACATTCCGTCTGAATGGAACTTTGCAATACATGATCTTTGTGCCTGACTTCTTCCACTTAGCAAAATGTCTTCAAGGTTCATACAGGTTGCCGTATGCATCGGAACTTCCCTCCTGTTTCATGGCTGAATGGTATTCCTTTGTGTAGATATACTACAATTTTGTCCATTTTCCAGTTGATGGGCATTTGGATTGCTCTCACTTTTTGCCTATTGTGTGTGTGTGTGTGTGTGTGTGTGTGTGTTTGTGAGAGGTTTTTGCTATAGGGCGCGTGCGCTCACCAGACAGAGAGAGAGAAAGACAGAGAGACAGAAAGCGAGAAATCACCCCCCGGGGGGGGGGGGGGGTGGCCAGGCCACAATCCCTTCTCCTCCATTCTCCTCTCAGGGTCTTTTTTTTTTTTTTTTTTTTTTGAGAAGTTTTTGCTATAGGGCATGTGCGCTCGCCAGAGAGACAGAGAGAGACAGAGTGACAGAAAGCGAGAAATCACCCCCCAGGGGGGATGGCCACGCCGCAATCCCTTCTCCTCCATTCTCCTCTCGGGATCTTGGGCACACATGCACACGCACCTGGCGTGAGTTTAAGCCACCAGGTCTGGGACGCAAACCACGGTTGACTACATGGGAGTCCAGAGACATAGCCATTACTCTAACTGCTGGTCCCACTTTTTGCCTAGTGTGATAGAGCTGTTGTGACCATGGGAGCACGAGTTTCTGTGTAAACAGCTGTTTCAGTTCTTTTGGGTATATATCTAGGAGTAGAGTTGCAAGGTCACATGGCTTAACTCTCTGAGCTACTCCCAAATCCTCTTTGGCAACCATAATCTGGTTAACTAGGCCCTCAAAGGTAGATGGAGTACACATCTTTGTTCTAGGAGCTTCCCATAGTCATTTTACACCAACAGGTGGAAAATGGGCCTTCCTTCCCCACCCTCAGCCCAGCTCATGCCTCTGCTGGTGGCCCTCTTGCTGCAGGAGCCACCTTACCTCCAGTTTCCTAGACTAAAATGCTTGCTGGGGCCAAATCTTCACGAAACTCTACTTCTGGGCCCACTGCAGGTTTTTCTTCCATTCCTGTCTTTCAATCCTAGCATGCGAGACTTCCGAAGGCATCACATCATATCCACTTATCCATTCATTCAACCACCGTCTACCAAGGCTACACCCAGTACCAAGAGCTACAGAATGCAAGGTTGTAGGAAACAGAGTTCATGCCCTTGAAGAATTTGAATACCACAGTGACTGCAGTTCCCCCTAAATCCACAAGTGTCTGCAAAGCCATAATATAAATCACCCCCTAGAACCACTTTAAAAGGCCAAGATAATCTGGCAATGGTTCATAAAGGAGGAAAATGTGAGCAGCTCCTTAAACAAAAGGCAAACTTTATCTAGAGGGGCAAGAAAGAAGGGGCCAGGCAAGGCAAAAGCAGGCACCGTGTGCTTGTGAGCAGCAGCATGTACTCCACATTATTAAGATCCCACAAATCAGAAGGGGCATGCTGAGGTCAGAAAAAGAGGGCTCTAGAGGGGAATGGAAAAGAAATGAGGACTGTCCTTGGGGAGCAGTGGGAACCAGGGGAGGTACTGAGAGGAAAGATGGCATTGCCATGGCAAAGCTTCGGGAGGGCTGATCTGCAGTGATGTGGAGTGTGACTATGGGAACATAATCAAGGGACAGACAGTTCAGGGGGCCAGCGTTTCCCGCTGCAGACTTTTTATAACTCACTAAGTGTTACGTGAAAAAGGATGCTGGGTTTTTCTAAACTCTGAAATGCCATCAGCAAAGGTTAAGACCAAACACAGCAGATGGTAGGCATCACAGCATTGCCGTGTACCCCTATGCTTTCCTGAGTGCCCACAATTTATCACAATAATAATTTCTTAGAGAAACCAAAATACAACTCCAAAACAATGTGGTTATGTAAGTTCAGGACACAAGGGAGTGAACAAAGTTAAATCAAGTTATTTACAGCAAACCGTCTCAGAGTCCCTGGTGTTCAAACGTGTGCTATGAATTCCCAAAAGATGCATGTTGAAGGCATAGATTCTCACACTGACTTGACCACAGAAACCTTCATTCAGGTCCTAATATTCATCTGCCTCGACATGTTCTGTGGGGGCAGGCCAGGAAAATATGACTGTAGTCCTACGATGAGAACAGTGGGGCCCCAGTGCATCTTGCCTCATGAAAATAAGTGGATAAGGAAAAGTCACAGAGGAGAAGACATTGCAAAGAAAGCCCTCTTGGGGTTTTACATATTGTGCTCAGTGTCTGGAGGTATTGAGAATTTAGGCACATACTTTACCTTAAAGATCTTAGAGTTCACTGAGAGGTGGGGACGAGGGGGAGTTATTAACAAATAATGAAAACCTGGTATCTATCAGGATCCAGTAAAGATGTGGCTAATCTGGAAGCATACTCATTAATTATTTGCCATTCCCCTTCAAAGCACACATTTTAATATTTGTTTAGCAGCTAGAGAGGTAGAAGAAATTCTCTTTTTTTTTTATTAATAAGAGTACTATGACTTTTCTTGATGGTCGAAATAAGCAACTTATTGCAGGTACTGAGCAGAATAGTGGACTTTGTCTGGAATTGTCTTTCTTTCTGTAAATTTATGACACCCCAAACTGAAGAGCATAAGTCCCTTAACTACACTAAAACTAGAGTTATTTTGTGTAGGTATAGAGACAAAAATCTCTTTCCAATGCATCTGATTGCAGCCAGAGTAGGCAACACAGAGAGAGACTGTCTTCAAGAGCTGGATATGGTAGCACGGGCCAGGAGCCCCAGCTACTTGGGAGGTTGAGGCAGGAGGTTGAAGACATAGAAAGACTCTGTCTAAAGAAGCAAAACAAAACAACGCTCATCTGAAAGTTTGTGTTCAAGCTTTGCTGTCAGCAGAACATTTCTTACACTGATGTAGTGTCTGTTTTCATTTCCATTTCGTTCTGTGATTTGCCAAACCAGGCAAATAGTGTTTGGGGGAATGGAGTCATAGAAGAGGGTATAAAATGTAGATGATGAAAGAAATTACTCATTCACAGTAATGCATCGTGCCCACTCCTGGTTTCAGAATTTCGGTGTCCTGAGATGTTAGCTCCAGGTAGTTGTCACTAACGATTCTCAAATAAAAAGGTATGGCCTGAGATTTATTTATGCCTTGCTTGTGCCTGGTGCAGAGTCACTCAATTAGTTGGTACCAGCAGGAATTTTCCATTCCACATTTTACCTGTTGGGTAAGAAATCCTAGGTAGAAACCTGCCTTAACTAGCACCTATCTCCAACTAATGCCAATGACATTCGCAGAGACCAGGAGTCAGCCCCCACCCCTAAGGCCTTCTCTTTCCGTGGTCATTGAACTTGATCTGGAAACCATGAATGAGATTATAAAGACTCCTTTACAGCTAGCTGAGACTACTTAGTTAAGTTCTAGCCAATGGGATGTGCACAGAAGTAAGGCTATGTCCTTCAAAGGAAGCTGGGACCTCTCCTTTTTCTTTGCCCCCCTTCCTGTTGGCCAGAATAAGGACATGGTGATCTTGCACCATACACACAGGGCAATATGTTAGGGATTATGGAGCCACAAAAGAAAAGAAGATTGTACCCTGACAACTTCAGGGAGCAGAATCACATTCCTGCTCAGCATGTCAGGCAAGTGAGAAATAGATACCTGCCTTGGTAAACCATGGTAGTAGGTCTTTGTCACACACAGCTGAAATTATATCCTAATACTGATCACCCAGAGGCTGCCTGGCAGGTCCTCCCCTTAATCGGTGCCAAGAAGAGGCATAAATGAGGATGTGAGCAATTCCTCTCTGGAGTCCGGACGGCTCTGCAGGTAAGGTGACACCTAAACTGGCTCCTGGAGACTGTGGATCTCAAACAACACAGCAGTAGAGAGGAAAAAATTGGCAGAAACAAGAAGAAGGGACCATTCTTTTTTTTTTTTTTTCAGTCATTCTGTGCCTGTTTGTGCATATACACATACATACACACACACTTGTCCCCAGAGGAGGGGGGAAGAGGTGGTGGAGGAACTCATAAGAAGCAGAAGAAAGAATACCTATTCAAGTTAAGCAGAGGGGAGAGAAGTAAAGATGAGTGTGGAATTAGTTAGAAGGCTTTGGCTACAAGTTGCCCAACCCCAGCACAAACTGGTTTAAAAGAAAGGAAATTGTTGGCTTTCAGAACACGATGCTCCAGGAGGACTGAGTGTCAGGATTGATTGACCAGACCACCTAATGATGTCACCAAAATCTAGTAATTTCCTGTCTGTTTCTACCATCTTCACCATTGCTTGATCCTACAACGAGTTCACTCCTGGTTATAAGACAGTTGGCTATAGCACTGAAAGCAGCAGGCTCTTTCACTCATGTTCGGAGGCAGGAAGAAACCCTGACTATCTTAAGAGTAAGAACGAACTTTCTGAGACACTGCCAGAGAAAACCTCAAATCTCATTGGCAAAAACCTCTCCAAAAAGAAAAAAAAAATCTCATTGGCCAGAAAGGGTCCCTAGTCACTGACAATGGGCACTTACCCTGGTCTTGCCATCTTGCCCTGAGTCAGTTTTCCCCACGGCCTTAGTGCTCCAGGTAAGAGAGAGGTAGCACAGGTTAGGAGAGTCAACCCCAAAGTACCCCTGACAGACAATTAAAAGAAATGGGTCAAGAACTTTAAATACTTCCAGTCAGATAGTTCAGTTTGCTCTGAAACAACCGAGAAATTTTTTCAGCTCAGATCAAGAAACAAAGAATTTAACATTTTACCTATACTTTTTTCTCTTCTCCCATTTTAGCTAAAAATACCAACTCAGGAAGAGAAAACGAACTGAGAATTAAATGACTAAACAAGGTAGCTCTCTCATGGGACCCAGGGAAGAGCAGGCATCCACCTGGAGGTAATGTTGAAGGTTAAATACAGAAAAAAATAACACAGTACACAATTATAGTTGTTCATTCTTCTGCTTGAAATGAGGAGTAAAGGTCACAAATCAAATCAAACTGCAGCATTAAGTCCAGGAGTCACCTGCCTCCAATCACCACAGTCCCTTTGTTAGCTCCAGATAAAGCCATCCCTGTTCTGTTAATTAGAAGGCCAGGACTCTCCAGAGGACAACAGAGCTAACAGGTGAGGGTCCTATGGCCTTCAGGTTAATTGCCCATTGAAGCCACCAGCTCCAGGGCTCTGAGCCAAGGTGGCCATGTGGCTAGGGTATCTGCCACGCCAGAGGACATGCACATTGATTTGAAGCAAAAAGAGAAAAGTAAGTGCACTCTTACCAAACGAAACATATTCAGGGTAAAACCAATCCTCCCTTTAGAGAAAGGTCATTTTGCTTTCATGGTGGGAGGAAGACTCCTGTTTCCCAAAATGATGGCGCTAGTAGAAGGCGAATTAATTTTCAGTTTTTAAATGCCTTCCTGACTTGAATAAATAAAAAGGTGGCCACTCAATGTCAGTGCCCAATATTTTTTCTTCTGAATTATTATTCTAGGCTATGAAATCCACATCTAGCGCCACCAGTCAAGTCTACTCTTGACTACAGTAGATACTTCATCTATGTCTTGGTCTCTCTTTCCTTGAGGACAGAGACCCTGAAATATTCACTCTTCTCCCATTCCACATCTAAAATAGCCTTATAGCCTTAGCCCATAGGCTTGGCTTATCTGACCAAGTCCCACACTCAACCCTTCTCCAGATTATCCATACCCAGGTCCTTATTTTCCTGCTCTCACTCCATATTCATCCTTTGCTTCTCCTCTAAAAAGTTACTACCTTTTCTCCATTAGCCCTATGTAACCCAGAATGCCCACT
This sequence comes from Tupaia tana, assembly GCA_026018925.1. Taxonomy (NCBI): domain Eukaryota; kingdom Metazoa; phylum Chordata; class Mammalia; order Scandentia; family Tupaiidae; genus Tupaia; species Tupaia tana. Next base: position 36,411,987 of record JAKSZU010000010.1, on the reverse strand, counting down.
GAGCTAAGCCAGTACGGGAACCCTGGGGTGACATGGCCCTGGGTACACAGACTAGCCAATTTTCCTGCCCTAAGGGAATGTTTCCTCTCTATTGTCTTCCATTGCTCTCACTGTTACGAAGAAAACCTCAAATCTCATTGGCCAGAAAGGGTCCCTAGTCACTGACAATGGGCACACTTACCCTGGTCTTGCCACCTCGCCCTGAGTCAGTTTTCTCCACGCCCTTGGTGCTCCAGGTAAGAGAGAGATAGCACAGGTTAGGAGAGTCAACCCCAGTGTACCCCTGACAGTCAATGAAAGGAAATGGGTCAGGAACTTTAAATACTTCCAACCAAGCTCTCTATTTCATTCTTACTCAGCTTCCCAAATCTCTCGAAACTCAATGAGCAGCCCCAACATTACTGAACTATCAGCTTCTTGTCTCCAATGCAGTATTCCCAAGCCTCCTAACCATAAGAAGAAGCTATCTTAAATTGAATACTGCTTTCTACGGCAGTTTCCTTAAGGTGTAGATATAATCTCTGTTTTTAAAACAGCTCTAATAACCTGAGTAAATGTTGCAGTAAATGTGCCGTGTATTTCCAGTCAGCGATGAGTGAGATACATTTGGATTCCAGGCTTTTTGATTCTCCATCTGACACCTGTCACCTGCAGGAATCACCACTCTAGTAAATCATACCTCTTTCATGAATCTTAATTCCACACCTGGCAAACAAAGGCCACGCTTTGCAGTATGGATCTGTAAAATTCAGGGTAAAGGGCAGAGAGATTGTTCAATTCATTTGCTCAACATAGACATCTACTGTGAGTCACTAAACCCAGAACCAGCATGTGACACAACCTTAGGTGTCTGGAGCAGTGTTTTAAGGAATGGCTGCCTGAGCTGATCAGATTTCCTGGAAAATGGCCAATTGTTTATTCTGCTTCAAGCAGCAGCAGCAGCCTTGTGGTTGAATTTGGATTTGGATAAATTGATGCTGGGTTGACAGTGTATGAGATGATATTAAAGACGTGTTAGAATGCATTCTAAACCCTCTGCAAAATTCATGGAAGTTGGTGCAGACAGAAGTTACTATGAATCTCCGTGAATTTTACAAATAATGTGCTCTGGCCATTGTTAAATCCCGTTCTTTAATGCTGGGTCATTCCAGAAAAGACACTGATTTCAATACAACTTGAGAGGTATTGATCAGCCTGTCCAACGTAAGAAATTACATAATGTTTTTGGAAAATGTCAAACCTATTTTTTAAGTATGATAAGATTCATATACTCTTCACCTAGATTCATAAGTGTTAACTCTTAGTCACATTTGCTTCCTTTTTTTGTGTCTGTGTTGTGCACACACGTGTGTCTTTCTCATGTCTATAATGGATTTTTTTTTTTTTGCTAAACTAATTGAGAGTAAGTGCAGAATCATGACCCATCACCCCTAAATACTCCAGCATTGATTACATAAAAACAAAGACATTCTCTTATGTAACCACAGTACAGTTATCAATTTCAGGCAATTTAACCTCGACACAATATTATTATCAGGGAGTTCATACACGAATTCCCAGTTATCCCAAGACTGTCCTTTAGAACAATGCTTTTCTGACTCAGGATCCCATTGACGAGAGCATGTCGCATTAACTATCACGGCCCTGGTTTCTATTCAGCTCGGTCAGATCCAGTGCCTGCCTTTGCTGATGCTGACAGCTTAGAAGAGCACAGGCCTTTTTTTCCCTTCTCTCTTTTTTTTTTTTTTTTTTTTTTTTTTTTGTAGTATGATTCTCTATTTGTTTCATTAGTTATCAGATTCAAGCCATGTGTTTTGGGCTGAGCCATGACACACATGACACTGGGTCTTCAGTATACATGTGGGTTCACTCCCCTACTGATGGTGTTAGATTAAATCACTTGGTTAAGGTTCTATCTGTCAAATTTCTCCACTGTCAAGGTATTTTTAAAAAAACCTTTATGATTAATAAATAATGTGTGGGGAAGCACTTGAAACCTCAGTTCAAGGAACTTGGTTACTAGTAGGAGGCATCACACAAAGTCTAACAATCCCAGTCCCTGCCACCATGAAGCCTGCTCTGGTGGAAGACACAGAGCAATGCCTACAGATGATGCAACCTCCTCCAATCTGGAGAAAGAAGCAGGAAGTGCACAAATGCACAAACTTCTCATAAGACATAGCCAAACGAAGTTAATGCTATGATAGGGACCAGTAGTTAGCATAATGGCTATGTCGCTGGACTCCCATGTAGTCGACCTTGGTTCAAGTCCCAGACCCGTTGGCTTAAGCTCACTCTAGGCATGTGTGCGTGCATGCCCAAGATCCCGAGAGGAGAATGGAGAAGAGACTGCGGTGTGACTATCCCCCCTGGGGGGTGATTTCTCGCTTTCTGTCTCTCTGTCTCTCTCTATCTTTCTGGAGAGCACACGCGCCCTACAGCAAAAACCTCTAAAAAAAAAAAAATTGATGCTATGATAAGGGTCCTGGCTAAATGTAGGTATCAAGGGACTATTTAATTCCAGATATAATACTTGAGAAAGACTTCCCAGGGACATAGGTAAATCACCTGCATTTATAAGAAGCAAGTCACCCGAGTAAAGGAGCAAATGAACAATAAACACATAAAAAAAAATCAACTTCATCAGTAACCAGGGAAACACACATTAAAATAAGTTTTAAAATTCATCATAGAGTTGAAAATTTTTAAATGTTGTGAACATCCCATACTAGCAATGGTATAGGGAGGCTTCTGAGAGTGTGAACTCTTACCTCTTTGGGAAGGAATCTTGCAGAGCTACTAAAATTTTAAACACTGACACATTTTGATCCAGGTCTCTATTTAAATCACTTTCTAATATCAAGAAAGATTCCTGGAAACAAACCCTCCCAACTGAAGCTCTCACCTTACCATACAAAATCCCGATTCAAAGGCCCTCAAATTGCCACTTCTTTCCCAGGCCACAGCAATGCTGTCAACAATCCATCTTTGCAAAAATGATCGAGACAACCTAGACTGAACACCCTGAAGGTGGCAAATATATCCTTTATCCTAGCACCAACCAGTATGAGGTCAAACAAGTTACAGATCGTCAGTCAGTATCTGAGGATGAATGAAGAACAAAAGGACAGATGGATGGGAGTAGATAGGTGCACGAGTGGGTGGGCAGGCATTTGGGTGGAGGTATGGATGGAGCGGTGAATGGATGGGTAGATGAATGTATGATGATCAGGTGGGTGAATTGGTAGATGAATTGCTGGATAGATGAATACATGAATAAGTATTTGTGTGGAAAGTTTGATATATGGGTAGATATTTGAGTTTATGGCTGATAGGGGAGTAGATAGATGAATGATGGATGAATGGACAAACGGATGGGTAGATAGGTAGATACGTGGATGAATGTGTGTTTGGAGGGGCGGATAGATAGGTAGCTGAACAGATAAGTGAGTAAGTGGATAGATGGATAAGTAAATAAATCTGTAGCTGAGTGGGTACATGGATGGATAACTCAATGAGAAAAAAAATGTGATTTCAAAGAATCTACAGAGCACACTATTGTCAAGAAGGCCAGAATAAGAATGTTCCTTCTTTTCTCCAACACAATTTGAGTAAGCAGTGACTCACGTAAAGACCCCCTTGGCACTGGCCAGTCTATTGCGTTGCTTCCTTCCCTGAAGTTAGGCCATTGGCTTTGGGGCTCTGAGGGATACTAAGTATGCCTGGAACCAGCTCCATTCTCTGAGCAGCTCACAGGACAGCACAACAGACCCCACCTAGAACATGCCTCACTGACTACCAGATGCTCCATGGAGCAAGACAGATGAGTACCTTCGTTGGATGAATGGACTCTCTCAACCAAAATGTAGATTATAAATCACCCCTAATCCTGCCATCTATAAACAGAGTGATAGTTACCAATTTTGTGTATGTTTCATTATTTTTAATTATCAAGTATATATTTTCCATACAAAATGCAACATGTATCATATACCATTGTATAATCAGCTTTTTTCATGCAATATATTTTGAATAACTTCTTTTTTATTCAATATTTTTTAAAGCATGACATGCTATTATATAAATGTACCACAATTTATTTTTGCTTTAATTTGCTAGAGAGCATACATATATTCGCAAGAGAGACAATGTGAGAAAACACTCCATCCTTGGGGATGGCCACACTACAACCCTTCTTCCCCATTTCTCCTTTCAGGATTTTGAGAACAGACACACACAGGCACCCAGCATTTTTTTCAAGTTGCTGGGTCTGGGACTTGAACCACATAGCAGGCCAGGTAGTATCCAACTGCCTTAACCATCACACCACAGGCTGGCTCCAACCTCCTTTCATTGTCTCCAGTTGTTCATTATTCTAAACTCTGCTATGATGGACATTATAAGTCCATTTTTACAAACACACAAGATTATTTCCTTAGAAGAAATCCCAATTTGTAGAATTGTTCCAGCAACGGATCTGCAGCACCGGAAGGCTTTTCTTAGAGTGTTGCCAAATAGTCCTCTAGGAAGATTGCACTAATCCACACACGTAGGCCCAATGAGAGAAACCGTGCCTCTGGCACACTGGTCTGGTCTTTTAAACAAACTCCTAAGTATAATAAGATCTGGCTCTTTCTTTATGGGATGCAAGAACCTGCAGGCTGCTCAGTGCCCACCACCTGATTCACTTGCTGCCCTTTGTGAGCATAATTTTTACTTCTAAGAAGAAAACCTCTGCCAGTGCTTGGAATCCCATCACAAAGGGCCTGTTGCCTCACGAAGAACAATCCTGTGCTCCACGCCACACTGACTGGTGCCCTAGTAGGGAAGAGATGCTAAAGAAACCAATGTCTGCTTCCACATGTGTCTGGGCAACTGGGATCTGAAGGCGGAATGGGGCCCGGGGAACTGAGGCAGCTTTTGGGAGAAGCCTGTCAGCGTCCCAAGCAGTATGACCGAATGTGGAGAAATTAGCACACGCCCATTTCTTCTAATAAACGAGCTCCATTGTAAAAGGAGTCATTTTTTCATTAAATAAAATCGAAGAGGCAGAAAGAATGTGGATGGAGTAGTCAGCTGTAGTTCCACTCCCCAGACACAATCAGGGTAACACTTCCTTGTATTTCCTTCCAAGCCTGGTTTTTTCCTTCCTGTGCAAAGATTATTTCTCTTACATAATTGCAATAGCACAGTAACGCGGTAGTGTGTCCTCTTTTCTTTTTATTTACCAATATGCTAGATGCAGGGTTTTTTAAAATCGTGTTAGAAACTCCCAGGAAAACTAATTTTAACAAGTGGATGAGATGTAGCTTAGCCATTTCCCCCACAGGACACATCCGTTATCTTCACTGTTACTAATTTAAAAGAATGTTGCAATAAGCAACTTTGTGCATAGAACATTGGCACACGACCAGCTCCACTATCCCCTTGCTTTAAACATATATGACTACAATCAAAGAATTCATCTATAAGGAAAAAAAAGGGCACATTGGGAGGGGCTGACCCCACTGACGCATAATCAAATGAAGGCTATGAACTGGTCACACATAACATCAGTGGGACACTCTCCACATCACACTCGCCACATCAGTGGGACACTCTCTCGGCATTTTTCAGCAAGAAATTGGCAAAATCATGGACCCAATGCTTCAGGTTGAAGTATTTCCCTGCGGACTGCCATCTGAGATCCCACGAGCATTTCTGTCCCATCCACCAGAGTGATGGCACTTAAAGTCCCAGAAACTTGGTAGCAATGCAATTAGAATAAAAGGCAAAGACTATTTTTGTTTCGCAGCAATTCCCTCATTCTTGTTTATTAACTTCTCTGGCAGTTTTGACTTTTCAGATAACTCACATTGCACTTCTGATGACGGTCATTGGGTTCAAGTGCATAACTCTGTGTCTGCTCTAGAAGTAAGCTAACAGATAGGTCAGTGGCACATAAAGAAGTGACACTTGTTCTTATAAAAAGTGGCTGCTACCCACTCACCATTGCTTTTGACATGGAACATTTTTCAATGCATGGGTTGAAGAACTGAAGATAAGTACAGTGACCAACAAACATAAGAAAAATCAGCCAGTCTCACTAAAACATCAAAACAAAGAAAAATAAAACAGTAATACAGTCAGCCACATTTTTTTTTTTTTTTTTTTGAGAGGTTTTTGCTATAGGGTACATGCGCTCGCCAGAAAGACAGAGAGAGACAGAGAGATAGAAAATGAGAAATCACCCCTCAGGGGGGATGGCCACACTGCAATCCCTTCTTCTCCATTCTCCTCTCAGGATCTTGGGCATGCACACACACACACACCCCCTGCATGAGTTTAAGCCACCGGATCCAGGACTCAAACCGCAGTCGACTACATGGGAGTCCATAATGCCAACTGCTGATCCCTGTCAGTCCCTATCTCAATAATGATTCTACTTACAATTTTTGACTTTATAATGGTCTAAAAGCAACATACATTCAGTAGTATATAAGTTCAGTAGAACGCACACGGGCACTTCAAGTACCCATACAACCATTCTGTTTTTGCTTTCCGTACACTACTGAATAAGTTACATGAGCTCTTCAACACTTTACTACAAAACAGACTTAGCGTTGTGTTATTTTTTCCCTCTGTACGCAATGTAAGTGTTATGAGCATGTGTCAGGTAGGCCTGGCTAAGCAGCGGTATTCATTCGGTTAGGTGTATTCAATGCATTTTCAACTTAAGATAGCTTTAATTTATGATGTGCTTATGTTTCCCACATCAAATAATACAATGGATTTGTTATATTATGTACAATGACTTAGATATAAAAGAATGTGAATGTCAATTAACTGTGAATGCTAAGTAGCAGGCATGAAGCTTGCTTCATACACGGGAATGGCAATATGCTCACTGTTATGTGAAGGCTCCCAAGAGAAAATGAGATGAGCATGTCTCTGGATCACAGCCTGGCTCCAGCTTCCCCGAGAATTAATTATTAAAGGTCCTCCCTTTGAGGAGACCAACAGATGGGGTAATGGTTACTTCACTGGACTCCCACATAGTCAACCGCGGTTCAAGTCTTGGACCCAGCGGCTTAAAACTCACGCCGGGTGCTTGTATATGTATACCCAAAATCCCAAGAGGAGAATGGAGGAGAAGAGATCGTAGCATACCCCTGCCGGGGGGGTAATTTCTCACTTTCTGTCTGTCTCTCTCTGTCTTCCTGGCTAGCACACACGCCCTATAGCAAAAACTTCTCAAAAAAAAAAGAAAAAGTACACCTATCTGGGGCTATATAGTTTACCTCAGTAATTAAATAGTTATTTTTAATGTATTTTTAATTTCAAGAAAAAAAGTTTTAGTTTAAATAGATCAAAATCAAAAAATGTTCAGATAAATTTGCTTAAGATTTAAAGCCAGGAGAAAGGTTAGGATTCAGTTCCATCAGTAAGTAGATGAACTTGTCAACAGTTTCAGAGAAGACAAAAATCCTTAAATCTGGCAACAAAGCATAGAAGAAAATCAGTAATGTTTTAGTCAAAAGACATAAAATTTCTATTTCACCAGTTCAGTCTCATGTAATTCATCTCTCTTTTGTTGAATTTGCAGTGTTACTATGGTCTGATCTTTCTGTTTAAATCCTAGATGTTAACATTCAACATTATTATTGATATTTCCAAACTTGGCCATTAAGTTGGCCATTTTCTTGGCCATTTTTTGCTCTCTTATTTCTGTGTGTCTGACTTTAATTTTCTTGGTATAGCACTCCCTTCAGAACTTCTTGAAGAGCTGGTCCAGTGTTGGTAAATTCTTTCAGGTTTTGTTTATCTGAGAATGTTTCAGGCTTTTCTTCCCATATGAAGGATAATCTTGCTGGGTATAGTATTCTTGTTTTAAATTGTTTTTTCACTTAACACTTTGAATATATTTTTCCCATTCTTTCCTCATTTGCATTGTTTCTGACGAGAGATCTAATGTTTACCTGATGGAGTATCTCTTGAAAGTAACTCAACGTTTCTCTCTTATGAATTTTAGTATCTTGCCTCTGTCTGTGGTTTTGGTCAATCTGGCTGTGATGTGCTTTGGAGATCTTCTTGGATCGATTCTATGTGGGGCCCTTCGTATTTCTTAGGTTTGGGTATATGAATGCCTCTCTAGGCTTGGAAAGTTTACTTCCAGTATTTCATGGAATAGATTATTAATGCCTTAATTATTTTCTTCACCCTCTGGGATACTGATTAGCTGGATGTTTGGACATTTAAAGTTATCTAATATTACTCATATATTATTCTTTTTTGGGGGGGTATTCTCTCAGTCTTTTTTTGGTGAATTTTTGTAGGTCAGAGATTCTATCTTCTACATCTTAAGACTTGATCTTCTGCATGATCTAATCTGCTTTCAATACTTTCAAGGGAGGTTTTGATTTCCTGTACTACAGCCTTCATCTCTAATAGTTCTGTTTGATTCTTTTTTTATGGTGTGTATTTCCTCTTTCAGATCGTGCAAGAACTTCCTCACCTCCTGGAACTCATTGTCTCTTTTCTTGTGCATCTTCTGGAGTTTGTTGTCTCTCTTCTCTTGCATCTCTGTTAGTTTTGTCACTATGAATATTCTAAATTCTTTATCTGATATTTCCCCAAGTTCCCTTGTATTGTCTGTGAAGCATGAGGAGTTATTCTTTTCCCTTGGGGGAGAGATATTTTCTTGGCTTCTCATATTTCTTGTGCCTCTGTGGTGGCTTTTCATCATCTGATGGATTATATGTTTTTTCCTAACTTTTGGAGTTAAATGTGAATGTTCAGAGGCATGCTGGAGGAGGTGATCTGAAGACTCTAAGCAGTACCTTTGTTCTCCCTTTGTGCAGCAGATTCCATGGAATATGAGGATTACTCTGATGCTGGCTAGGTCTAGGGGGCAGGACGGTGAAATCTGAGCAGAAAACCTTCAGATGTCCTAGTTCCTGAAACGAGTCACTCAGAATTCAAATGTCAATTCATTGTTAAGTTACAGGCTCTTTTGAGAGGAAATCTGTGTCCTTTCATTGTGGAAATTTTTCTTGAATTATTTCACTTTTGTTTTCTCTTTTTCATTTTTCTCTTTTTCTACTTCCTGAGCTGTTTCACTAATTTTTTAAATTTTGTTGTTATTTTCCATCTCTATTTTTGTCCAATATTTTTGAGATTTTTTCAATTTTACGTTTCCTCTCTTATTTTGGGTTTTTTATTTCCAGACTTTTAATCTTCAAGCACTGCTTTTTCACTGATTGGCTTTTAATTTTTGATTTATAGGAATTATTTGTGTAATCCGGATAGAAGACCTTTGTCTAAGAATTGTAAGTATCTAGTCATACCCTATAGCTTACTCTTTTATTCTCTAAATGGTGTCTTTTGAGGAGCAAATATCCTAAATTTTAATGAACTCCAACTAATTAATCTTTTATTTTATAATTAGTGCTTTTGTGTGTCCTGTTTAAAAAATCTTTGCCTATCTCAGGAGTATGACAATATTCTCCTATGTTTTCCTCTATAAGTTTTATTATTTTACTTTTCACAATTAGATCTATAATCAATCTCAAATTCATTTTTGTGTGTGGTATGAGGTAGGGATCAGTGTTCTCTGATAGTTTGCTCTGATTTTTTCTTTCATGTTAGAGACTTTAATTAGATATTTGGTAACCTCTAGTCATCATCTCATGTTTAAACATGAGGATCTTAAAATCTGTTTAGAAACCCCAAGCACGTGGGTAGAGAATGTCAAATATGAACCTCCCTGCAAGTTCATCTGGGAAACCTGCCCATGACCATCTTCATAGTCTTTCCTCTTCTGCTAGACCAACTCCCTAAAGACGACTTCTTTAGTGTCTAACTGGAAGGTCCAGCCTGGATATCAACATTTCTGAGAGTCTAGGAGGTGAGTACTGAATGTTTTTGCAGTCAACCTGCATAGGTGCATTCAACCTGTCAGGTTTACTGTGTCCTTACCCACATCCTCCACTGCTCCTGATGTTCCAGTACAGAATTGCTCAGTTTTATCTTCCCCAAAGGATAATGTCCAGATCTATGCGAGGTAAAGAGGTGTGGGAACCATCTTGTGACAGCTAACAGAATAGGGGAGGAGTCCCAGGACCTGACTGCTTCTGAAATGACTCTCAGCTTCCCTAAGACTCACCTGGAGCCACCTACCCTTGTGTGCTTTGAGGATTCAGCTGTGTACATTGAGGTGATTTTCCATTTTTTCTACCACCAGCTGGGGATTCAGCCTTCTCAAATCTGCTAAAGCAGTTACCACTTATCCATCTGTTTCTCAGACTCCCAGACTGTGCTGCTGTTCTCCTCTAATGTTCCTGAAAGTTTATGCCTTTCCAAAAAAAATAAAATAAAAACTCCTTAGTGTAGTAGGAGGTAGAGGAACAAAATTAGTGTGTCCAATCTGCCATCTTTACGTGGAAGTTAAAGAGACAGCTCCTTTTTATTTAAAGAAAGTATAAATGTTTAAAAGGGAGAGGGAAAAGTATAGTTTTTTTTAAAGAAACAAGTGATTAACAACATATATCAAGAAATCTAGAAATATTCATACCCTTTCATTTTACTTCTAAACTTCTAGGAATTTATCCCAAAGAAATCATTGGAAACATGAAAAAAAAAAATTATTTTAGTGTTCATCCCTTCTTTGGGGATTTCAGGCTCTTTTTAGGAAGGTAAGAACTTAGGACAAACTAAATGTTAAGCCACATGTAAATTAATTAAGTCATAAGATGAAATATTAAAAGTCATTAAAAGGTTAGGTTGGCTCCTTGGCCTGATGTTAAGGGAGCCAGATGCCACATAACCAATGGCCCAGTTCAAGTTTTGACCCTGGCAGCTTGAAAAACACACCAGTTTATGTGCATGTGTGCCCAAAAGACAGACCACATAGAGAAACGTAGGAGAAGAAATTGTGGTGTGACCATGCTCCAGAGGTGGTGTTTTTCCCTTTCTCTCTCTGCCTCAAGCATGTGTGCCCTCTGGGGGGAAAAAAAGATTGAGTTAGTAAATATTTTATATATATATGAAGAGTAACGGTGCAATGGGAGAAGCTCATCTCTCTGTGAGGCAATCCAATATGGGAAGGCTCCTGGTTCAGGTCTGGAGAGGTTCCTGAATACTCTGGGCACACTACTTGCCCATGACCCAGGGCTGACTATAGCCTGGGGGTGGGTCACAGCATCAAACCCCTATTGGAGGTGCTCTCTCTTGCTACCTCTTTAATTTGGTAAAGAGCATGTGCACTCACCAGAGATACAAAGAGAGAGAGAAAGAGGAAAAGTGAGAAAGCATCCCCAATGGGGGACAGTCATGCCACAATCCGTCTCCTCCACTTCTTTTGGACTTTTGGATACACACACACACACACACACACACACACACATCTGGCATGCTTTTCAAGCCATCAGGTCCAGGACTCAAACCACACAGTTGACCATATGGAATCCAGCCACCTTAACTACCACGCCACTGACTGGCTCTCACTCTGTCTCTCTTGCACATGAAGGAAATAAATAGATACACTAAGCATTTAATAATATTAATAATATACATGAAGCATAGTTAATGATGGGAAAATATGCATAACCTAATCAGTAATTGAAACGAGGATCTAGAACTATACCAAAGTATTTCAAAAAGTTTGTGGGAAAATGGAATTAAAGTATGAATTTATTTTGGTGCAAAAAAATTAAAACCCATGCATAGCTTTTTCATCATCATATTTCCCATGAACTTTTTGAAGTCGTCATATATCTAGTTTTATTCTATTCTGGAGAAAGAGAAATCAAGCAGTAGAAGGATGCACACCCAAAGGCAAAGGAGAAATTGAGGAGGAAAGATGTAGAGAAGGAGAAAATATAGCAGTACCAAATTTTTACCTGTAGTTATCTTTAAACATTTATTATTTTTTTAATCTTTTTTTTTTTTTTGAGAGGATTTTGCTATAGGGTGCGTGCGCTCACCAGACAGACAGAGAGAGACAGAGAGACAGAAAGCGAGAAATCACCCCCCAGGGGGGATGGTCACGCCGCAATCCCTTCTCCTCCATTCTCCTTTCGGGATCTTGGGCACGCACGCACACGCGCCCAGCGTGAGTTTTAAGCCACCAGGTCCAGGATGCGAACCGCGGTCGATTACGTGGGAGTCCAGCGACATAGCCATTACGCTAACTGCTGGTTCCCTAAACATTTATTATTTATGTATTGCTATAATCATAAAGACATAATTGGAGCTAGTGGTGTCATGGTGATTCGAAGGCTGGATCCCACATGGCTGTCTGTCCAGTTCAAGTCCCAGACCCAGTGACTTGAAAAAAGCAAGCCAGGAGCATGTGTGTGCATGCTCAAAATTCTGAGAAGAGGATAGAGGAGAAGGGATTCCTGTGTGCATCCTCCTGTGGAGCACTTTCTTGCCTGCTTTCTCCCCGGTGAGCACACACATCCTATAGCAAATTAAAGAAAAAACCATAATAGCTTCAGGATTTTAAATAAGGTCTTGCCTTCTTTCAACTATCTCATCAATCTTGTATCTCCCCAATCCTGCCGTTTGCTTACATGGCTCTGTGATGTGACTCATGAAGTTCCCTGCCTGGAACAGACATCCTTTCTAACTCTCATACATCCTTCAGTTCCCAGCCCAAGACTCACCTCCTTCTAGATCCCGGTCCACTCTGAGCTGACTTGGTAATCTATGCCCTAGCTGCTAAGCCTTATGTGCATGTCTTTAGGATTATGCCTCCCACCTTATTATAGCCAATGGTTTGTTTTCTTTTTCTTTTTTTGGAGAGGTTTTTGCCATAGGGCACATGTGCTCACCAGAAAGACAGAGAGAGACAGAGAGACAGAAAGTGAGACATCACCCCCCGGGGGGATGGCCACGCCGCAATCCCTTCTCCTCCATTCTCCTCTCGGGATCTTGGGCACACACGCGTACATGCACACACGCCTGGCGTGAGTTTAAGCCACCGGGTCCAGAACTCGAACCAGGGCTGACTACATGGGAGTCCAGCTAGCCATTATGCTAGCTGCTGGTCCCATGGTTTGATTTTTCCTTCTGGAGCACATCTCTGATCCCAGACAGAGTTTAACTAACAAAAATCAGGCATTTCAATGGAACAGAGTTGATGGGATAAAGTTCCAGAATGAATTCTGGCTGGGGTTGTAGGTTAATGTGTGCTCTCTTAGTTTTCCATGATTATAAAAAGTCCAAGCTATTGGAGCTCCAAAGTCGAACTCCAATATCTGTGTTCCTCTGGTGACAACTGCCCAAATTACAGCTACAAAGGATAGGAGGACACAATCTGCAAACATCTGTAGACCAGTCTTATCAGCCCATCTCAGAAAGAAATGGTAAACCCCACAGGCCACAGCTGCGGTTGACAAGAGTAGCTCAAAGCACAAGGCTCTGTAATAATTATCATTATTTACCATCATTCCACAAGGAACCATTAGAGAAACAAGGCTGGAAATTAGAGTCAAATGATTCCCCTTCTCCTCAATCTACACATACAAGACCCCAGCAGCACAGCAAGAGGGGTGGGAATGCTGTGCTTGGTTATACTGTAATTATTTCTAACTTATCACCAACCCCAAAATACCATCTGGTCACATGGCTTGTCATTTTTGTACATCTCGGTCTGTCATAACTTGTCATATTTTCCCAGCTTTTATTGCAGTTCTTATGAAGCTAGTAGAATAATGGCTTATGCCAGAGGATTCTTTGTAAAGCCCACTGAAACTTTGTCCTGCCTTTGCTCCTGCTTCAGCTAGCTTGGAAACAGTTGGCTCTTGCCTGCCATGGGTCAGCTACTGCCAAGATTAGCTTTCTGTGGTGTAGGGGACACTTGGGCAGCCTGGCCCAGAACCCCATGCCACTAGCCATTGTGAGGCCCATGAAGATTCTGGGGTCACTCCAAGGGCAAAGGAAACCCTGTCTGCTGACAATACTCAGCCGGGCCACTGACTCCAACTACGTAGGTGTCTGTGATGGACTTTGGTAAGCTTGGGGGCCAGCCAGCTCCCATTCCCCTTCCTAATAGTATTCCAGTCTCCTCATGGGAAATTACCCATGTGGTTGCCCATGCCAAGGGCTCTCGAATTAAACACTTGCTGAGTCCCAGTCTTGGAGATCCCAGCACCCCTGCTGTGAGGCTGTGCTAGCAGTCCCTTATCGCTCCTCCTGCCCCGACAAGCTTCCTTGGTGCTATCTCCCCGCCAAGTCCCCAGTCTTCCCATTGTGTCCAAGTAAATCTCCTTCAGCTTAAGTCCAGCAATTCTGTTGCTTACAGCTTCAGCACCCTGCCCCACCTGCTTGCTTGTCTTTTCTCTGGGTCCTCAGATGCTGCTAAGCCTGAGAGTGACTGTGATAAAAACTTTCCTCCTGGGTCACACCTGCAGTCTTATCCGCTAGACAAACACTCCTCCTTGGGAACGCACTAGATCCCCAACTTTAACCTCTTCTTCCTTTGCCCCATCAAAACTCGTTTCACCAGTGCCTGATGGTCACCCCATCTGCCCAGCACCTCTTGCTCAGGCAGCTTCCACTGACTAGAATGGCCACCTGACCCTGGAGGCCCGCTGTGGGATCATCTGCCCCATAAAGCCTTTCCCTCAGACCCCAGAGGGACACAACTTCCTCTCTACCACAGCACTTTACATGCACCCTTCTGGACACTTGGCACATTTGATCTTCTGTGACAGCTATTTCCACACATGTCCCTTCAACTTCCCAATGGGAGTGATGTGTCAGCAAACTGCCGACTCTGCCGGCATTGTCCCGTGTCAGTGTGCAGCGATTGGGCTGTCCCTACTGATAGACTCAGCCGAGCCCTGACTAAGTCCCTGCAACAGAAGCCAGACCTGTCCACCCCAGTTACAGGATAATCTGCAGGAACGCGTGCCTGCTTCACTCACCTTTTCTTGCAGACCTGGCCCCTGTTTTCCATTAAATGTCAAGTCCTGTGGTCCATCTTGATCGGAAAGGGCAGGCTTTCACTGCCATTAAAAACATCTTATTAAAAAGATAGACAGATCCAATAATAGAGAGCTAAAAAGTGGTTTAAGTTCAGAGTCTGCACCCAAGAGATAGTACCACTTTCCACAGAATGAAACTGAAAGGGCTTGGCTGAGTTTCAACCGCCTCCATCCCCCACCACGACACATACAGAAACACACGTGCACAGACACACAGACACACTTAGACATATAGGCATACACAAATACACATGCACGCACACAGCCTGCACCCAGCGGCAGCTCAGCAGGAACGGCCGTCCCTCCCACACGTCCTTGCTCTCCTGCCCTCGCCATTGCAGTGTGTATCCGAAACACTCTTTCCCCATCTCCAACCAGCAACATTCTTTCAATCCTCCGGGGCCCTGTTAAAACCCACCACTACCTAACAGCCTTCCCATTCATCCCTAATCCAAATGAGTTCCCCACTGATGACACTTACCAGACACTCCCCTCCCCACACCCCTTATTTACAGGGATATGTACCAGTGCCTGCTACCAGATCGTACTTCACAAAGGGAAAGAGAAGCAACACTTGCCTTTTGTTTCTTCATCCACAAAATGGGTATAACATTGCAGGATTTCTGTGAGAATTAAATGAGTATACAGAGCACTTCGAACAGCTCCTGGCACATGGCAGGTGCTCTGCGGGTTAGCGGGAGCCTGCAGTGAGCCATGTGTCTCACGTCTATGTCCCTGTTCAGTAATCTTAGCCAATCACCAGTACTTTTAGAGCTGTGGCAACAGACACATAGAGGGCAAGCACTTCCTCTCAGTTATCGAGTCCCTAAGGAGAGTCAGGGGACTCCCACCAAGTCTGAGGGGCTCTTAAGTCCACCTTCTTCCTGCCCCACCCTTCTACCTGGACCAAGGCTGCCCTGACTCACCCAGAGCATGGCCTCGCTGGAACGTGTTGGCTTTTGGAATACGGAGGGGGGAAATCACCATGCCAAGCCACCTTTCTCTTAAAAGAAATCTTCTCGATTTAGGGATTTACCTCACAGCTTGGCGGAGTTTCCAGTAATCGTGCAGCATTTGCTGGTCCAACTTGATCCCACCTACATACAAGACAACAGAGGAGGGAAAGGAGAGGAGGCGAAGGCCCATGTGGCTCATTGAAAGCACTGTGGGACTTTGTAGAGCAGGCTCGAGCTGGCCTCTTCTCTCAGTAGAAGGCCTTCTTCAGGGACTGGTGTCATGAAGCAATCGTCCACCTCCCCGAAATGCCAGTGCTAAGTCCCCTCATCAGGGAGACAACCACCCTCAGCACCCACTGCCAGGTGCTTCACAGTCTATGCAGCTCCCAGGATCAAAGGATCTATTATCGGGGCCAGCAGATGGTGCAGTGGTTAAAGGCATCAGACTCCCACATGGCTGACCGACCACAGATTGAGTCCCAGACCTGGCAGATTATGTTCTCACTTCTTCTCTCTCTCTTCCTCTCTCTGTCTCTCTCTGGTGAGCACACATGCCCTATACCAAATTAAAAAGAAAGAAGAAAGAAAGAAAGAAAGAAAGAAAGAAAGAAAGAAAGAAAGAAAGAAAGAAAAAAAGAAAGAAAGAAAAATAAAATTAAATAAATAGTTCTTAAATAAAAAGAAAAAAGAATCTGTTATTAAAGTAGCTTTTTCATTCTTCTCTGTCATGGCAACACGCTAAGAGAGGTTTGCCTCAAAGCCTCAAGAAGCCGTTTGGCGTGTATCATCTCAGTGGACAGATGAGCCCAGGCAAGTCCCAAGGACATGTTGATGTCCCCCAGAATCACCTTTCCCGGCTTCTTGCCACACAGCTGAAAGCTTGGCAGAATCCTGCTCTCCTGCAGAACAATCACGGACAACTGGACACGCGAGTCTCAGAAGAGCCCTACATGAACGCTGCCTCCTCACGTGTGCGCAGATGTTCCCATTTGCAGGGGCTGGGGCAAGTGGCAGAGGTGGGACAGCCTGGCGTTTATGCGCATTCGGGGCCCTGGCTGTTTGCACACTGGAGTGTGGCAGTGCTCTGAGACATCACCAGACTCTCTTTCCACAGGCTTCCTGGCTGCCTGCGGGAAGGAAAGGGCTTGTTTACAAGGGATGCCAAAGTCACAGGCCTCTGAGCGCTTGCACCATCCAGCAAGTGGGATCTCCCTACCAGCCACGAGGAAGATACACACTTACACATGTACACACACATACACACATACACACATGTGCACGGGCATACACGGAAACATTATTTTTTAGAATGTGGCCAGAAACTTCTTCATATAGATTGTTACCAAGGTGCAGAGTTATAACCTTAAAAACAGGATCGGGCCAGCCAGTGACCAGGTGGTTAAGATGGTAAAATCCCACACGGCTGACTGCTGTTCTAGTCCCAGACCCAGTAACTTGAATAACGTGCCCGGCATATGTGCATACATGAAAGGAGAGAGAAATGAAGAGAAGAGATTGCGGCATGACCATTCCACATGAAGGGGGAGTTTCTTACCTTCTCTACCCCTGCCCCGCCTCTGATGAGCACACATACATTCTGTCAAAATTTTAAAAATAAAATAAAATAGGGCCAGCAGGTGGCATGGAGGTTAAGGCAACTGGATCCCACAAGGCCAATCACAAGGTTTTAATCCCAGGCCCAAAAGCTTAGAATACATGCCTGGCACTTGTGCATGCATGCCCCAAATCCAGAGAGGAGAATGGAGGAGAAGGGATTGTGGCATGGCCATCACCCCCGAGGAGTAATTTCTCGCTTTCTCTCTATCTCTCTCTTTTTATTTCTCTGTCTCTCTCTGGTGGGTGCACATGCCCTAGAGCAAAACTAAAAAAAAAAAAATAATAAATAATCAAAATTAAATAAAAATTAGAATAAAATAAATACAAGTCTCTAATCAAATGTGAATTTCAGATAAACAATGAATAATGTTTTTAGCCTAAGTATATCCTAAATATTGCATAGGGCATAATTACACTATACAATAATTCATTGTTTTTCTGAAGTTATATAGTCTGTATTTTTTTTATTTACTGAATCTGGCAATCCCATCAAAAAGCTGTTTATTTCAGGCACATTAGAGATGTGGCCAGGGAGGGAGAATGCTGCTGAGATATCATACCCAAGTCCTGGCTTTCATGGCGGCCCACTGTGACTTACTGCCTGTCCATCCAGGGGTCACCAGGCCTGGGTAAGATCGGAATAGGAAAGATGCCTCTGAAGGGGCCCAGGGTCCTGCTGCAAGAATGTTCCATCCTCTGTTGCCCTCCTCTCCCCTGACTCCCTTCTCACCAAACCCCAGCGCTTCACCTGTCCAGACCTCACCCATCTGAAGCCACGATCCCACACTACCCTAAGCCCCTTCACCCTCTCAAACTTGGACATTGCCGCATCTCCCTGGAGGTCTCCGCACCTCCAGTCGTGCCCCACCTACTGCGGCTCTGCTATATGTAAAGTATGGCTCATTCCCATCGTGCCACTCCCCTGCTCAACCACTGCCCTGGCTCCCCACCACCCATGGGATAAAATGTTCATTCCTTAGCCTGGCATCCAAGCTCACTCCAGCTGCATGTCTACTTCCTAACATCCTCTCCCTTTCACACCCCGGAGCTCCTCCCATACGAGCTCCCTTCTTACACTCTGCCTAGAATGCCCACACTCCACTTCTCCAAGGACCCAGCTCCATACATTCAAGGCCCAGGACACTGTGTGTAAGTGAGTGCCTGCACTTATGACTCTGCAAAGTGCCTCTTCCATATATGTGTTGGCCTGTTCATTGTCTGCCTCTGCCTCCCACCACACTATTGTGTAAGCTCCGTAAGAATGGAGACCTTATAGCTAGGGTTTATGGCAAGTAGGAAGCTGCAAGACATTAAGAAATGTCGTAATGGAATGAACACAATACCACCTCTTCCAAGAAGCCTTCTAAAGTTTGCCCTAGCTGCCAGTGACCCCTTCATGTTTGGAACACATATGGCACTGGGACAGCCCTCTCAGGCTTGCATTATACAAGTATAGTACATTATATTCCTCCCCAGACCACAAGTTCCTAGAGAACAGAACCTGAGCCTCACTCCGCACACTTTGTGCAGACCGTGTCCACCCCATGTTTTGAACAAATGCATCCGTGGAGGCATGAACAAGCACAGGTGATTGGGATCTGCAGAATACTTTGTGCAAGGACATCAGTGTTCAAGTTGCTCAGCACTAGCTCTTCCCAAATAAGCCCCTGCTTCTCCCTCCATGCTGGCGAGGATCCAGGCTCTTTGGTTTGCCTGCTAGTGTTTCCAGCACCACCCTGGCCTGCATCCCAGCTATAAGCAGCAGCGTCCTGGGAACACGGAATCCTCTCACACACATGATCCACTCAGGAGAGAATCGTTGGCATTTGAGGGGCTATCACCAGCTGATGGCAGGTAGAAGTCCTTCCCACCCCAAGATGGGGCTTGGAATGGATACAGGTTAAGGGGTAACCTTTGGGGGAAACCCAGGGAGAAGAAGCCAGGGTTTGGGGTTCAGGGAGTGCATGTGTCTCATGATCCTCACAGGGGCTCTCTCTGGTCCCCATGCTGGAGTGTTGAGGGAATGCATGCCCCCTTTCCAGAGCACCAGCAGTTTCACTGCTGTGCCACCTTGACTATCACAATCACTCCCACAGTGTGCCCAGCTGCTGGGCAACTCCAGAGGAAGATCACTAAGAAGTGCGCATTCTTTCCCCAAGTCATTCACCCAGCGAACATTGACTGAGCCATCACCTGCTGGGAATGGAATGCGGTCCACTCACCAAGCACCTTCAGAATATTATCACTAATTCACACCTCCACTCTTGCTACAGGAAATGGAGATTTGGAAAACTGATGCAACACACCCAAGGCCACAAGGTAAGTGTGTCCAGAGCTGTTCAATTCCTGCACAGTTAGCTGTGTCCCCCATGCTTCTTAATAGTTTTTTACTATTTTTGTTCAAGAAAAATGTGTGCCTCTCTATATTCTTTAAAGATATCTAAATGTAGGTTTTAAATTAGAAAGAGAAAGCTCTTTCTTTCTGGAATTCATTTGGCAAATAGGTCCCAAGTGCCAGTTGCACCTCAGATCCTGGGGATAACCTGCCAGGAAAGCCTCCAAAAATGAGCAAGACCTGTTACCTCCCTATTGAGTCCATAGTCCAGTGGGGAGCAATGGTGAAGAATAGCAGTCCAGAGTGACTGCACCCTAAGGATGGCCTGCAAGCTCTGATTCTGGCTCTGTACCCTTCCTCTCACTTGTCTTCAAGGTCAGAGTAAAAATAATAAGTGAGTAATCTTCAAATCTACCACCCCCCCCACACACACACACACACAGGTTGCATCACGCACACACAATAACAGGAAATACTTCACGTTGCAATGAGCCTCATTCTGTTTTCGTACTTCTGATACGATTTGGCTCATGGCGAGCTATGGTTTTCCTATTGTCTCTCTTTTCACTGCTCTTCCTTTCCAGTTTCCCTGGTGTGACGTCCCTGTAAGAACATTAGGCCAGTCGGGCTAGATGAGAGGTATCATTAGAAGTGCATTGATATTATTGAAGACAGGGCTCATTAAAGCGAAATAATAAAGATCCAGACGATAGCAGGGAACGCAGGTTGTCTAGGTGCCACGGCACAAGATACTTCGTTAGTGTTCCTAATTAATACTAACAACTGTCACGAAATAAAAATATCCCACCCCTTACGATCTGCCTGCCTATCAGGCGCTGTGCTATTGAAAAGCCCCCATGTCTGTTTCGCTGTGATCCCTTTCTGAAATAATTGGTGTGGTTTGATTGATAATGTGGATTCCTCTTTAAAAGAAAACACACGATTTTTCATAATCAGAGCCGGAATGCATAATGAGCAGGCTGGTGATGCCTTCAGCATCAGGTCT
This sequence comes from Tupaia tana, assembly GCA_026018925.1. Taxonomy (NCBI): domain Eukaryota; kingdom Metazoa; phylum Chordata; class Mammalia; order Scandentia; family Tupaiidae; genus Tupaia; species Tupaia tana. The sequence continues at coordinate 36,391,101 of JAKSZU010000010.1, read as the reverse complement.
GTCAAAGCGCACGGTTATTTCCATATTGATGCAAACTAAGATATTACACTCCCTCATTACACTGACGTGGTACATCTTTCAACAGTCAGCTCCGAATCATACATTCCTTGCAAACAAAATTACCTTCATTTTCTCCTTTGGTTCAGTGGAGCTAGCAGTTAAAATGTGCCCTAACAAGCTAATCAACTAATTTTTAGAATATGTTGGAACCGTTTAATATTCTAAAAGAAAACAAGAAAAAGTTGCTAATGGGTCTGCAGGCATAAACAGAAATAAATAGACAACTGGTTCATTGAGCATTAGCATACTTAAGTTTGAGCCAGTCACGGTGGAATTCATTTTGCAAGTCAAAAAAGCAGTATCTATTTGTATCCATAAGCCAAACAACCTCATTTACTCGGTACATACTTGAGTAGATAACCTTGGCGGGAAGGTAACAAGGAGAAAGGATTCTTTTAAAGAGTGATGTGTTCTCTGGGAGGGAGAAACAGCTCCGGGAGGGGCTGATACTAGGGTTGGGTTCCTAGCTTTGCCATGACGGAACCCTTAGCTGTGTTTGGGGGTAGCCCAAGAGTTCAGAGAGACCCCAGAGCCAAACGCATCCCAAGGGAAAGGACGGTGGTCATCAATGAAGAACTCTGGGAAAACACCTGTTGAGGGCCTACAGCTGGGGTGGCCCCAGACTGGATGAGAGAAGTAAGCAGCCCAGGCAAACCTGGGTTTGAATCCCAGAGCCACTGGGAAATCACCAATGTTCAACCTGGGCAGGTATGCCTCACTGTCCTCATTGCAGAGAAGAGGAATAATGGCTCCTCCTCATGGGGTTAGGGTGGGGGTAAGTGTGGGAGTAGATACTACAGGCTTGGTACTTGGGTGTTCGCTATTACCTCCTACTCTTCCTCTACCAGGACTCTCATACCCTGTTCTCCAGGCACACCGACTCTTCTCTAGTCCCCAAACACACCCGCCAAGGTCTACTGCCTTTGCTCACACACCCCCTCCTGCTGGGCTACACTGCCTTTCTCCTTCAATGTCTTCCACCACCTGAACCCTGCCTACCCCTGTCTTGAGTCCTCCCTAAAGCCTTCTCTGATCTCCAATCAACATACTCTGCCAATGGGAGCAGCCTTCCCTAACTTCGACGCTGATACCGATTTTCATCAAGATCACACTAGCGACATTTCATCACGTCTCCACAGAGCTGTGAGCCTCAAAGTGCGGGTGAGTCCCGTTCCTTTTGGTGTCAACATTAGACATGGTACCTAGCACATAGTAGATACTCAGGGCATTTTTGTCAGATGAACAGGTGAATGAATTGACAGGCAGGAGAATGAATAAAGAGCTAGGACTTTATCTACATTTTTATTACGGTCCTTCCCACGCTTCTCATTGGCTTACCAGTTGTGGGTGTGCATGTTTTCATCCTTCACTCTGCTGTCCTTAGGGGGTCCCTCGCACCCTGTCTCGTCTGCACATTGGGTTCCCTGGACCTTGCTGGCCCCCCTTTGCCATGCAGTACCTAACACTGTTGTAAAGCCTGGCACTCGGCAGTGGCATTAGCTATGTGCAGGTGACATCTGAGCACTTTAACAACCCCTATATCCCTGATATGGACAACGGGACAGATGCTGACACTTGTGCCCGCAGAGGCACACTGGCTGGCTGCAGTCTAGATGGACAGCCACACAGAGAAGCCTGGTGGCTCCACCCTGATGAGCCCCTGCTCCTCTTCTCTTGGGGGTGCAGGGTGGCAGTGTCTAAGGCCAGCCCCAAAACCACACAGCAAGGACTTCTTTTTTTTTTTTTTAAAGAGGTTTCTGCCATAGTATATGTGTGCTCACCAGAGAGAGAGAAAGACAGAGAGAGACATTGACAGAGAAAGTGAGAATCACCCCCCAGGAGAAATGGCCATGTCTAAATCCCTTCTCCTCCATTCTCCTCCTGGGGTCTTGGGCATGCACACATACATGCCCAGCGTGCTTTTCAAGCCACCAGGTCTGGGACTCGAACCACAGTCAGCCTTGTGAGAGTCCAGCAATGTAACTGCTATGCCATCTGCTGGTCCCCAGTAATCACTTCTTATTCTCAATTAGCCAGCTTTGCTGAACAGTGACGATCAAGGAGTGGCATTTTTCATTCTGACACTGATCCCAAAAGCTACTTTTATTGAAGAAGGAAAAAAAAAAAAGCCCTAAGATAAACTATAACCTGCTAGGTAAAGGGTCATAATTTCCCCCCAGAATCTTGCTCTGACTCCCCATCCTGGACCCAATTATAGGAGAAGAATAATGCCTCCCCTGTGTGTAGCATTTTGCTGATCCCCCAACATCCACACTCACATTAGCCTATTGATCCCATTGCTCTTCACATCAGACCTGAGGACTACAATCCCTACTCTTCAAATGGGGAAAATAGAGGTTCCTCGAAGTTGCAGGATTCACCTGAGCACTTTCCTAAGAGCTGCAGTCAGGACTCGAACCCAGATCTTGAACTCCAGAGCACACTTACTTTCCAGTGGCACACAGCAATTCTCTAACATTTGTGAAAGCCGTTTTTCATTTAGCAAATAGCTCCTGAATATCTACTTTATGCCAAGCCATGTTCTAAGAATCGAGGAGGGAGAAAGAGCCCGTAAGGCAGGAAGGAGCCTGATGTGTTCAAAGAGAAAAGGGGAGCCAGGGTGGCAGAGAGATAGGAGATGAGTAATGGGTAAGAGCCCAAGTTGACTTTCAGATCAGAGGACTTTTAGGAGATTTGCATAATTTATTTCCTTTTGAAAACCGTCGTCTAAATTTATAAATACAGCCATGAATTTTCCTCTTTTGAAGAAAACCAATAGTCAGAAATTGCTAACCCCAAACCCACAGTCAAGGAAGCGTAAGAACATCATGTCTTGACTTGAAAAAGGAATTTTCAGAGCTGATCACTGCAACCGCAATTTAAGGAAATGTTTGTTTTACATAAATACACTTCTAAAGCAATGCGGATAATCATTTTTAACAATCAGATTGGCAGAGATGAAAGAGAATGGCACTGCACTTGGTAAGTAGGAGGGAGACTGGCAGGGGTGAGGGCAGGGTTGATATAATGTAAAAGGGAAACTGAGTCTTTCTTTAGCAAGGGTAGCCCCCTGTTTCATCACAATTCCATATGGTAATAGGTAGTCACTGTGAAAAAAACAGAAACATCTAGAAGGTAGATTTCTGTTCCATTTACTCATTTAGAAAGGCAGGGTGGTGTCAGTCTGTTTTCGTGTTCTGATTCCTTAAACTATATAAATATATAAGTAAGTAAGTAAAGATAGTTAAAAGGCCAAGTTACAGATTTCTAGAGGAGACATAAGAGGTTGTTGTAAACAGACCCTTTGAAACATTTCCAGATCAGAAAGATAGCAGAAGTTGCTTTAGCTGGAGTTCCAGCAAATTCACTTTCAGATGTTATGGCAACATAACCGTAAAACGTTACAGACGCAGAAAACGTATATGTCAGTGGCGTGGGCTTGCTTCTTCCTTTGTGCAGACATGACCTCAAATACCCACGTGTAAAAGGGTTGTCATGGAAACGATAGCTCACCCTCTGGACCTGTGAGACAAAATGGCCCCAGGCATTTGAGCCACCAGCTGGGTTGGGTGAGCAAGAAGGAGGGCAGAAACTGGGCAGCCACACTACGGCCCATCACACCCCCAGCATGGCCCATCACACCCCCAGGATGTGTCCTTCTTGGGCCTCCCTGTGGGAGGCACTAGAGCTGGGGAGACTGGGAAGAATAACAGCCTCAGCCCAGTCCAGGAGGAGCCACAGGACTGCAAGTTACTCCACTGTAAGGGAAGAGGCAGATGCCAGGACAGATGGGGAACAGAATTGGTAGGGTCAGAGGATGGTGCTATTAAGTCTGCCTACAGACATCAGGGAAGCCTTTCTCAAGGGCACCGACTTCCAACCACGTGTGGACGGAAGGATGAGACCCTTCATAGAACAGCTCAGGCAGAGGGACCCGTGTTCCAAACTGTGTTCCTCTACAGTGGAATGTCCACACAAGTAAGACATAAGAGAGGCAGATTTGTAATCTCACTAAATAACCTCAATATAAAAACTGCAGAGATTGGGCCAGCAGGTGGCGTGATGGTTAAGGTGCTAGACTCCCACATGGCCGACCACAGTTCAAATTCTGAACCTGGTGACTTGCTTTCTCATTTTCCCTCTCTTTCCCTCTCTCCCTATATCTCTCTGGTCAAAATAAAAAATAATAATAACAATAATAAATCATTCTTTTTAACTGCACATACTTTTGCTTAGCTGATAAGATTCTTGGCCGAAATAATACTTTTTAAAAAATATGGATTGTAGCTTTTTGAGGGGTTACCATTTAATTAGATATGAAAGTTTATCATGTTGAATGTTTCTAAATATTTCAATGGTTCCCTCCATATTTGACTTGTGTATGGTAACCCAGCAAACTCCTAAGAACTAGCACGTAGGTTCAATTTGGATTATTTCATGAAGTTGCATTTTGAGTGGCTTTTTTTCCATTTTTTAAATAATTTTGTAATAAAATTATTTTTAAAAATCCAGATTGGGATTAAGCTTTTTATTTTCAATTTTTTTAACAGTTTTATAATAAAATTACATTTAAAAGTCCAGATTAGGAGGGCCATCAGGTGATGCAGTGGTTAAGGTACTAAACTCCCACATGGCCAACTGTGATTCAAGCCCCAGACCTAGTGACTTGCTTTCTCATTCTCTCTCTTTCTCTCTCTCCGGTTAGTGTATGTGTCCTATAGAAAATTAAAATAATAATAATTAATTAATTAATAATTCAAATAAAAGGATCAGATTAGGATGAAGACAGTGTATTATTACAAGAATAAGGAGTTGATCATGAAAGGCAGAACTTAGTCCCCACAATGAGGCTCTAGCCACTCCATCTACATCCTGGCTATGGGACCATAGGCCATCCATCCCCTCCCTGGTTGTAAAGAAGAAATATTCAGAGTGACCTTTAGTGTGGGCTCTAAAGGTATGCACGCGCCATTCTGTAACTGTCAGTCAGGCAGCTGGAAGATATTTGAGTTTAATCTAGGTTGCATGTCAGAAGAATCATGGGATGGATGCCAAGGTGAAAAGAAACTGAACCCCATCTGCATGCCCGTCTGGGGCCATGGTTAAGCCGAGCTGCACCTTGCATAAGTTTCAAGCTGGGTTGCATGGTTTTGGGGCAACCTGGAACCATTCACATTTGCTCCAGCCTTTGGGGTCCCATTTGGGACCTCCATCTTTGCTGCACGGGAGAAGAAAAATACCCTGCTCTGGCAGTCAAGTCAGACAAGTATATGGGACATGATGAACAGAATCACTGAACTTGCCCAGTGGCTGGCAGGGCCTGCACCCACAGGACTCCCAGAACTCCTCAAGCTGCCAGTGGACCCAACAGACTAAGCAGCGTCCATAAACTCTCCAAGGACTCCCACCCTAAAGCGCTGTGGCTGTTTGGCTCATGGTATACTGACTAACTGTGGCATTCCATCTTACTTATCGATTAGTTAATTTTTTGGGGGGAGAGGTTTTTGCTGTAGGTGGAGTGTGCTTGCCAGAAGGAGAGAGAGAGCCAGAGAGCCAAAAAGCAAGAAATCACCCCCCAGGGAGGATGGCCACGCCACAATCCCTTCTCCTCCATTCTCCTCTTGGGATCTTGGGCACGCACGCACACATGCCCAGCGTGAGTTTAAGCCACCAGGTCAACTACATGAGAGTCCAGTGACATAGCCATTATGCCAACTGCTGGTCCCCAATTAGTTAGTTTGTTTTTTGGTTTTTTTTTTTTGGGGGGGGAGGTTTTTGCTATAGGGCATGTGCGCTCGCCAGAAAGACAGAGAGAGACAAAGAGACAGAAAGTGACAAATCACACCCTGGGGGGATGGCTACACCGGCAATCCCTTCTCCTCCATTCTCCTCTCAGGATCTTGGGCATGCATGCACACGCGCCCGGCATGAGTTTAAGTCACCGAGTCTGGAACTCGAACCACGGTTGACTACTTGGGAGTCCACTGACATAGCCATTATGCTAACTGCTGGCCCCCAATTAGTTAGTATTTTTAAGGTGCTCTGATAAAAAGTGCTATTTAGCAACAGAGTTGATTTCTGCTATTATTTCTATGATGCCATGTAGCTATTGCTAGACAGCCTTGGGGATGACAGCATGCTTTAAACAAAGAACAAAGTCCTGCCCTGGTGAAGTTGGAAGATTTAGCACAATAGCAAAAACAAAACATAACACCAGCAAAATGGAGCACAGATAAATCAGATCCTTCTGAACATCGTGAATAGAAATCAGCCGGCAGCTAAGGAATCGTAAGGTTTCATGGAGGCCAGGAGCAGGGTCTGAGGAGCTTCTGGGAACCAAGGTGAGAGAAGCATCAGAAATGAGGAGCCCTGCATTGCTCGTGAGGCAGTTCCTGTGGATTCCATGAGGGGCCTCACAAACGCCAAGGCGCTCATCCCATACTTCCTCCTGTGCTGCTTCCACTCCTATGGATAGGAAAGCTGCGGTGCACCTAACATAGAGCTCTCCTTTTCTGGTCCAGTCTTGCCCTGGCAGAATAATCCAGCCAGTGTAATAAGATGGAAAAAATATTCTCCTGCAGCTGACATGCGAATTTATCTCAGGGAGACTCTCTCTTTATCAGGATAAATGAATCAACAAGCACACTTAGAACAGAAGCTAAGATACCAAAGGCCTGAGGGATATGAAGCTTCTCTGTGAGCGTGAAAGCTAACCATGGTCAGCCTTGTGGAATCTGACTTCCTTCCCTTAACCACGAGGCTACAAGGCCAGTCTGGATCTGTTGTTGTTGAGATGCATATAAAGAGGCACCCCCAGTAAGGTCTTCACACTGAGATCTACCCCCAGCCTCAGTCAGCCAGGATCATAGGCACCTGCATGCACCCTGCTTGTACAAGAAGGCTCCAGGAAACAAACTGGGGACCTCCCATGTGCATCCAGTTATATTACCATTGCACCATCTTTTGGCCCTGCAAATGGACCTTTTATGGAAATCAGTGAAGTGGCAGAACTTTGTGTACAAGTGATGGGAAAGAACAGAAATGCTTCATACAGATTCAGGTGAGCATAAGAAGGAAGCTGAGAGGGAGCGACTACATTCTCGCAGGCCACGGTCTGTGATTTAAATCAGTTCTACTGAGTTCTTGTCTGGCTGAGGCCCAGCCTTCAGCAGTGACACCAGAATATGAGCTTCAGAAAAGAAGAGACCATACCTGCAAAGGTGGATTTGCCAAGATGCCAACGAAGCTTCAGTGTCAGGATTCCTCACTTGCACGTGCTGCCTCCAAATTAGGGGGAACACCCTTGCATGTTGCACTTGTGAGCTTATTCACTTAAAGAGAGCTCCCCACATTGCATAAGCCTCAGGTCACAAAACCTAGTCCTGCCTGCTTGTCTGCCTCGCCCACCACTATATCCTCAGAGTCTACTAGCATTGTGCCCGGTACATGATAGGTGACTGTTAAACTCGCATACTAGAAGGGGAGATGGAGGGACAGGTGACAGAAGGAAAGAAACACGAATAGATGGGTAGCTGGACAGAAGAAGAGGGGGAAACTTGGAAACGTGGATGGATAGGTTACTGGATAAAGGAAGGAGTGTACGGACAGAGGGAGGAATGGAAGGGAGGAAGTGTGGATAAGAAAGCTGGATGAAGCAAGGGAGGAAAGTAGGGTAGAAAGAAGAAAGAGAGGCAGGGACGGCTAAATAGGTGATAAGGAACAAACGTGGATGCAGGGGCAGTTGGATGGAGGGATGGACGAATGGGTGGATGGATGGTAGAAGACAGGGAGAAGGGGTGTAGGTAAAACAGTGAAAGCCAGTTTAGAAGAGAAGCTGAACGCTTTTGACTAAAAGGGAGGAGTTCCATTTTAATTTAATTTGTACAGTACAAAAACGTGTCTTAGTTGGAAGGGACCCCTTGCACATAATAGAGAATTTAAAATAAAGAACCATCCATGAAGAGAGAAATGCTTACCGGGAAGCTTTTTCCAGTCACAGATCAAGGATACTCAAAACAGAAGAAAAATCAACAGCAAGTTCTATTGATATTTCTAGTTCCTAGGTTAACTATTTATTTTCAAATTTTCATCTTGATTAGTTCATCAGCGACCATTCATAAATTTAGAAGTGCTTGGATGTCAAGAAGAATGTTTTTTCTTTCTGGCCTACCTTGGCACAGCAGGAGCTGGGGAGCAGTGAGGAGTTTCTGTTGACATTTCTAATGGAGCTATAACCATGAGCTGAGGGTCCTTTGTTCACGCTCAAAGCTCCATGCAGAGATGAACCAAAGGAAGGGCCTGCAATGCTTGAACACTTCTTACTTGTTTTGCCTGTGGCCCTTCAGTTTTGAGAGGGAATCCGAAAGCTCGATGAGAAGGGGGAAAGACCGCCATTTGCTAAGAGATTTCTTTAGCGATGTGTTCTTGGTAATCCACCCTCCAGATTAGTCTTCCAAAACCAGACCTGGAACAACCATGTTTTACGGAATTGTGAATTGAACTAGATTGAATTGTGCCCCCCAAAAGACATGTCTACCCAGAACCTCAGAACATGACTTTATTTGGAATGAAGGTCTCTGCAGATATAATTAAGGTAAGGATCTTGAGATGATCCAGAGATAGGAAGGGCCCTAAATCCAATATTGAGACAGGAAAAGAAAAAGAGCTACATGGGGGAAGGTTCATGTGAAGCCTAAGGCAGAGGTTGGAGTGATGTGGCCACAAGTCCAGGAGTGCCTGGAGCCCACAGACAACAGAAGGGAGTCTCATCTAGAGGATTTGCAGAGTACAACCCCTCCTACACCTTCATTTTGGACTTGGCGGCCACCAAACTGTAAGAGAAATTTTCTGTTGTTTTAAGGCACCAAGTGGGTGGTAATAATTGGTTGTGGCAGCCCTAGGAAACTCACGTAGATGCTTTCCCTGTGTGGACCCAAGCAGGGCGGTTGCCAGTATAGACTGACTTTGATAAAACCCTATGTTCTTGTCCCCTCACTTCTCCTTTGGTGATAAAATACCTGTATAATGAGAATGAGAATGATCTAAGTAAAATGACAATTATGATTAAATAAGTATGATTTATGCCTGCTAGGCAGACGTAAATATTTGAGGGGGAAAAGGGGCTCCTTCCTTATCTTTGCTAGGCGTACCTATATTGCCTTGGTCTCGTTTTTATATTCATGGAATCACATTGATCATTATTTGAAGTGAATATTTGTATTATTTTTATCTAATAAAGCATATTTTGGTAGAATAATTTCACACCACCTGATGCCTTTTATGTGATAATGGCTCAATGATTCTTTATTCTACTAGGTGTGCTTTGTGTACTGAGATGGTACCTGCCCTGTCTCTTTATTTACCTAGAAAATATAGGATCCAAAATTTACCTCTTAGGGACAATATTGATTCCATCAGAGGGGAAAAACTCTTATTTTACCAGAATCGTAGATTTCCAAATTAGAAGTTAAATACTTCAATATGGTTTTTAAATGAAAATAAAGAACTCTAAGTATAATACCTAAATCATCAATCATTGGGTACATTTAGCAATAGCATTAGGCTTAAAAGCAACTGTTGGAAGACTCTGACAGCCATAACAAGAGAAAGAATTACAGCTACTATTGATTGAGCACGGACTGTGCAAAGTGCAAAGGCAGATACTCTAACTATATAAGTGGTTCTCAGCTGGGGGCGATTTTTGTCCCCAGGGATATTTGACAACATCTAAAGACATTTTGGGTTGTCACAACCCGTGCAGGAGGAACGAGGGGGAAGGAGTGCGGGTGGGTAGAGGTCAAGGTGCCGCTAAACATTCTGCAATGAAGAGGACAGGCCCCCATCACACATCGCAGGGACCGGATGTCAACAGTGCCAGGCGGAGACACCCAGTGTACCTGATACCGTCTAGGTTAGCCTAGCACAAGCTCACGTACAGCACCTGTTATGGGACATTCACAGACCCAATCTACAGATAAGAAAACTAAGTTCCAGGACCAATGAATAAGGCACTCGCATTCCCATGGCTAATTTGGAAATCCTTAGTCTACTCTACAGGGGTATATAACAAAATGGCAAACACCCACCACAACAGGAACTTGGGGAAGGATTAAAGGAAGAATTGACAGAAACTCTGGTGTTAGACGGCATGCCGAAGCGATGCCATAACTTCTAATGGCTATGTGTATTCCTGGATGCTGACAATGAATATATCACAGTACCCAGGGAACGTGCTCTTGTACAACCTGCCAACCCAAGTTTGCTTCTTCTCAGGTTTTTTCCTCTGCTTTATCATCCATAATTGGATAACTTTTCTCCAATTTTCTCCTTGCAACAGCGAAGATAAGGTTTCTGTTTAATCATCCTCCTCTAAGCACTTGCAATCAGGCAGGATATTGCTGCTTTTAAAATAAGACAATGACATTTAATGACTTTCATTTCTTCCTATACAAAAGATTAATTTATATGCCGGAGTCATCGTTTCATTGGAAAACTCAGCCTACTCTTTTTGAAATGCAGTGATATGATTAACAACTCAATCCCTCCCTTATATTTTTTAATTTGGTGGATTTCTCTGTGTATATTTACCTTCACTGTCTAATTTAGCCTTTGCTTTAGCATTAGGATAAAATTAGCCAGCGGAGCAGAGGAATAGTGCTGTGTCCTCTTAGAATGCCCCAGGAATCAACCTGCCCCATCTCCAGTTACTGCTGACGCATTTACGAAACCGGACCATCATGCTAAGTGGATGGAGCCTTGGAACCTCTCTTAAAATGCCAAATATTCAAAGTCCCCTGTGATCTGACCTTAACATTCCCACCTCCCAGAGCATCCTGGCACACATCATCAGCTCTGGCCACACCAGAATGTGCAGCTCTTCATTCCCCAAATACTCAGTGTGTCCTCACATGTCCACATCTGTTTTCAAGATCTATTCTTCTGCCTGAATGCCTTCTCTCTGTCTCTTCCATCAAAATCGTGTTTCCCTTTCAAAGTTCATCTCTAATATCTTGTCCCTACAGGCTTTGCAGATTCCCCTGTAAAAATGACACACACACACACTCAACACACTCACACACTCACACACACACCGGCTCAGTCTTCGCTGTTGAGGCTTTCGTTTCATTCTGCCTTTTACGACGATGTGAACCGCCACCACTTGCTGGGTGCTCTTGGTTGCCAACCACCTTGATGTTCCAATCACAACATCCCTGCGCTGTCATTCCATCCTATCATTTTGCAGATGAGAATATCGAGGTGGAGAAAATTTCAGAGACGCGCTCTAGTTCACAGTCTTTAAAAAGGCTTAGTGAGGTTCAGGCTCAAACACTGTAAAATCTTTTTCTTCTTTTAAAACCTAGTGAAGGGCAGGACCAGTAGATGGCATAATGGTTACATTGCTGGACTCCCACTTAGTTGACCACAGTTCAAGTCCTGGAACCAGCAGCTTAAAACTCATGCCAGGCGTGTGTACATACATACCCAAAATCCCAAGAGGAGAATGGAGGAGAGCAATTGCAGCATGGTCATCCTCGGGGGGGGGGGGGGGGGGTGATATCTCACTTTCTGTTTCTCTGACGAATGTACACACCCTATAGCAAAAATCTCTAGGGGGAAAAATTCTTTTTTTTGGGGGGGAAAGGTTTTTGCTATAGGGCGCGTGCGCTCGCCAGACAGAGAGACAGAAAGCGAGAAATCACCCCCCAGAGGGAATGGCCACGCCACAATCCCTTCTCCTCCATTCTCCTCTCGGGATCTTGGGCACGCACGCACACGTGCCCGGCATGAGTTTAAGTCACCAGGTCCGGGACTCGAACCGCAGTTGACTACGTGGGAGTCCAGCAACATAGCCATTACGCTAACTGCTGATCCCTAGGGGGAAAAATTCTAATGAAGGGCTTAGTGGTTAAAGGAAGCAGGTCCCACACGGATAACCATTGTTTGAATCCCAGCACCAGCAACTTGAAAACCACAGTGGAGGGACCAGCAGATGGTATAATAGTTACACTGCTGGACTTACATGTCGTCGACTGCGATTTGAGTTCTGGACCCAACAGCTTAAAACTCATTTCGGGCACATATGTGTATGTACCCAAAATCCCTAGAGGAGAATAGAGGAGAAAGGGCTGCAGTGTGGCCATCCCCCCACAGGGGGTGATTTCTCGCTTTTGTCTGTCTCTCCAGCGAGCACACATGCCCTATAGCAAAACTATCCAAAAGAAAACACACGCACACACACACACACACACACCAGGTACATGTGTATGCATGCCCAAAATTCTGACAGGATGATGAAATGGAGGAGAAAGGATAGTGGTATGGCAACAACTCATTGAGGAGTACTTTCTCCCTCTCTCTCAATTTCTCTGTCTCTCTCTGGCGAACACATATTCTCTCCGGCAACTAAAAAAGAAAGATAGAGAGAGAGAGAGAAAGAAAGAAGAGAGAAAGAAAGAACCTAATGAAAAGTTCCTCCAGTCCTGAGAAGAATTCTGAAGTCCCCAACAAAGAGAGTCACCATGGCCACAGCCAAATGCCTCCGTGGATCCCTGGGAGTGAGGGTCATCTCCTCCAACTCACTGTAAAAAGTGGAGCATACCTCCCCTCCCAGCACACTCTATCTCTCCCTCCCCGCACTGTGGACTTTTTTCTATTAGAAATGAGCATATTAAACCTGCAAACGCAAATAATAATAATAATAAATAAATAAATAAATATTAATAAGATATATTTATTTATTCATTTCACCACCAAAAAAATCACATCACTTCATGTCTCAAGCAGAAGAAAAGATTTCTGCCAACCCTCAGGCTAAATTCTGGCCTCAGCAACTTGCCTCTAATTCTTCCTGATGGAAATGGTTAGTGTGACCTGTTTTCCTAAGAGAAAAGATGCCCTTTTGGGATGGAGTCATACTGTCCCTATTGTCTCAAGTGCTCAGGGATGACTTGATCCATTGTGACAACTGCTTGATGTTTCCAAAGCCACACATTACAGAAAATAGGAATTTCTATGGCAAAAAGATAAATGAGTAGCTGCTCTCAGGAAAATGAAATCATAGTTGTATCAGTTTTGCTCACAAATAGAGACGGACTCATCCCTACACAGAAAACACTCACCCTTCTCTCGGCATGTTCCCTGACATGCCACAGCCTGGTGATTACAGACAGGGAAGTGGTCTCATCGTTCCTTCCAAGGCCTTGCCCACCCCCACTGTCTGCCGTATTTAACTTCTCCCTGACCTCCATCCTGGTACCACTCTGTGTAAATGTGTCCTCCACCAGATTGCCTGTGAGCCAAAGCATTGTGGCAGGCAGAGCTGTAGGCACCTTGGAGGTCATCTCTTAACCTTTTCATATTCCAGACACCTTAAAGAATTTAGTAAGAAGTTCTGCACTGGCAGCACCAAGTTCTGGTAAAGACGTGGGACAACAGGGACTCTCATTCATAACTGGTGGAATGTAAAATGATACCGCCACTTTGGAAGACTGGCAGTTTCTTACAAAACTGAACACACTCTTACTATGTGATCCATTTTTTGGTATTTACCCAAATAAGCTGAAAACTTAGATCCACACAAAAACCTGCACATGGGCCCAGCCATGGTAGCACATTCCAGTTGATGCTGCTACTCAGGAGGCTGAGGCCACATGGAAAGACCAGGTTCTGCCCCTGGTTCACTCTAAAAGCTAAGAGCAATGGCATATGCCCCTAAGTCGTAACTGCTCGGGAGGCTGAGGCAGAAGGACAGTACATAGTGAGACACTGTCTGAAAAAATGAAAAGAAAAGACAGACAGACCTGCATGGGCAGGTTTACAACAGCTTTATTTATAATTGCCACAACTTGGACAAAATCAAAATGACCTTTAGTGAGTAAATGGATAAATAAACCATGGTATATCTGGACAATAGCATATTACTCAGCACTTTAAAAATAATGAACTACTGAGGCTGGCAGATGGCATGGTGATTAAGGCACTAGCACATGGCCAACTGTGGTTTGATTCCCAGACCTGGTGGCTTGCTTTCTCTCTCTCTCTCTGTCTCTCTCTCTCTCTCTCTCTCCTGAGTGCACATGCTCTATAGCAAATTTTTTTAAAAAATAATAATAATCAGGACCAGCAAATGATGTAATGGTTATGTTGCTGGACTCCTACATGGCACATTCTGGTTCGAGTCCCAGACCCTGCTTCTTAAAACTCATGCTGGGGCCGTTTCCGCTGCCTCTTCAGAGCAGCTTTTCAGCAATGGCGAGCGTTTCTGCTCTGACATCAGCGCCTCTCCTTGAGGGTGACGAGCTCGTGGAACCGCAGCCGTGACTGAGGCTGATGTAAATCCTAAAGCCTATCCCCTCGCAGATGCTCACCTCACCAAGAAACTATTGGACCTTGTTCAGCAATCGGGTAACTACAAGCAACTTCATAAAGGAGCCAATGAGGCCACTAAAACCCTCAACAGAGGCATCTCTGAGTTCACCGTGATGGCTGCAGACGCTGAGCCCCTGGAGATCATCCTTCACCTCCCACTGCTGTGTGAAGACAAGAATGTGCCCTACGTGCTTGTGCGCTCCCAGCAGGCCCTGGGGCGGGCGCAGGCGTGTGGTGTCTCCAGGCCTGTGATCGCCTGTTCCGTCACCATCAAAGAAGGCTCACAGCTGAAGCAGCAGATCCAGTCCATGCAGCAGTCCATTGAAAGGCCCTCGGTCTAAACCTTGCCTCTGCCATGCCCTCCCAACTGACATGACGCCTCTCCCTGAGCTCTTTCTTGTGTACCGTATCCTGTGTTTGTCTGTAGTATTTTCAATCACTTTCTGTTGTTAACAAAATATCATAGTACTAAGTCTGGTTTCTGGGTTTCTGTATTGTTTTGTTTCCCAGGGTTGTTTTTCTCCATTTCCCGTATACCCTCCACCATTGCACGTTTATCCTCCCTTGTACAAAGTGAACTAATGCCCAGAACAGACAGAAGCAGAGTGGTGGCAAAGGCTGGAGGAGCCGGGCTGGACATCTGGTTCCAGCTTTTATCCGCTTGCTTCCTCCCGTGTGCAGGGTATGGTGGAAGCGAATACTATCCACTTTGTATGATGTGCCCAGCACACCGAATCATTCTCTACGTGCTGAAGTTAAAGGGACCCGGGGTTTCCTTTCCTCTCTGAGGAGTTAGGTATCATACAGGGAGGAAGTATGTGTTCTGTGAGGCTGTTAGACTTACGTCCAGGCATCATTTCCTAATGTACTCCCCCTTTGCGTCTGGTACTGCGATGTTCTCTCCCACCCCAGCCCTGGCCCTGAGGTGGCAGAGCAGCAGCATACCAAAGAGAGGTGCTGCAGGATCTCAGAGGCAGCCTGGGCGAAAGCAATGTGGGGCACCTCACCTAGGTCTTGAAAGGGTCAGGAGAGGCAAGGGCAGAGGGTGAACTGACTCAGGAATGAAGGATTCTGGGAAATCATGGAGACCTAGTTGAAAGCGACAGCAGAGATGGTGGAATCCAAGGAAACCATCGGGAATGGACAGTCGGCACCAGCTCTGAGAGCCCTTACCTGTTTCCTGCCACAGTGTGGATCAGATGTATTCTTTTTTTTTTTTTTTTTTTTTGAGAGGTTTTCGCTATAGGGCGCGTGCGCTCGCCAGACAGAGAGAGACAGAGAGATAGAAAGCGAGAAATCACCCCCCAGGGGGGATGGCCACGCCGCAATCCCTTCTCCTCCATTCTCCTCTCGGGATCTTGGGCACGGACGCACACGCGCCCGGTGTGAGTTTTTTAAGCCACCGGGTCCGGGACGGGAACCACGGTCAACTACGTGGGAGTCCAGCGACATAGCCATTACGCTAACTGCTGGTCCCAGATGTATTCTTTATTGCATGAGAAGATTGCCAATGTGTCATTCATTCTTGTGAGCATCATAATAAAGAAATATATTCATATTCCAATTTAAACTTAAAAAATAAATAAATAAATAAAAGTCATGCTGGACACATGTGCGTGTGTGCCCAAAATCTCGAGAGAAGAGTGGAGGAGAAAGGATTGAGTCGTGGCCATCCCCCCTGGAGGGTGATTTCTCACTTTCTGTCTCTCTGCCTCTCTCTCGGTCTCCCAGGTGAGTTCATGTACCCTATAGCAAAAATCTCTCTCTAAAAATAATAATAATAATAATAATAATAAATAATTCTTTTTTAAATAAAAAATTATTTATTTTTAATTTTATTTACTCATTCATTTTTCTTTAATTTTGACCAGAGAAACACACACACACAGAAGAGAGAGAGAGAGAAAGTGAGAAAGCAAGCCACCAGGTCCAGGACTCGAACCACAGTCAGCCATGTGGGAGTGTCCAGCGCCTTAACCACCATGCCACCTGCTGGTTCCCAATAATAAATAATATTTTAAAAAATAATAAAATAATGAACTACCAAGTCATCAAAGACATGGAGGAATTTTACACGCATATTGCTAAGGGAAAGAAGTCAATCTGAAAAGCCTCCCTACTGTATGATTACAACTATATCATATTCTAAAAAGGCAAAATGATGGAGAAAGTAAAAAATGGTTTCCAGGGGTTAGTGAGGAGGGAGGAATGAACAGACAGAGCACGGGGGAACTTAGAGCACTGGAACTACTCTGTATGATACTCAGGTCCCAACCTATGGAGTGTACGCCACCAAGAGTGAACCCTAAAGTAACTACGTATTTAGGCTGATAATACCGTGTCAGTGACAGTTCATCGCAACAAATGTACCACCTGGTGGGGGATGCCAAGGAGGAGGCTGTGCCTGTGCTTGTGGGAGGCAGGCAGTATATTGGAAATCTCTATTCCTTCTGCTCAATTTTACTGTGATCCTAAAATGGCTATAAAAATGTCTACATTTTTTGTTTAATTTAATTTAAAAAAAAAAAAAGAGCTCTGGCTCTCTCCTCAGAAACAGACACACACACACACACACACACACACACAACGGGCCAGCAGGTGGCATGATGATTAAAGCCCTAGACTCTCATATGGCCTACCACAGTTTGAGTACTGGACCTGGCAGCTTGAAAATCACACTGTGTGTGTGTGTGTGTGTGTGTGTGTGTGTGTTGTGCATATGTGCCCAAAATCCCAAGAGGAGAATGGAGAAGGGATCGCAGCATAGTCATCCTCCCTGGGAGTGGGGGAGGATTTCTCATTTTCTATTTCTCTGTCTCTCTCCAGCAAGCACATATGCCATGCCCTATGGCAAACACACACACACACACACACACACACACACACAAGTTTATGCACACAGTGTCAGGGGGTCCACGGACTTATGAAATCTCATAGGATTAAGAACATATGACCCAGGGAACCAGCAGTTAGCGTAACGGCTATGTCGCTGGACTCCCACGTAGTCGACCGCGGTTCACGTCCCGGACCCGGTGGCTTAAAACTCACGCCGGGTGCGTGTGCGTGTGTGCCCAAGATCCCGAGAGGAGAATGGAGGTGAGCACACGCGCCCTATAGCGAAAAACCTCTCCAAAAAAAAAAAAAAAAAGAACATATGACCCAGTCCAAGAAGAAAGGTGAATGCTCAGATCTCGTGTGTTGGGCAGTACTGCTCAGGCTGCTCTAAGCGGTCTCAGCTGCCCCTACTCGCTCCCACGTGCCTCACACCTCGTACTCCCTTGACAATGAACATGCATGCCTTTCCCATGATCATAACAGGGCCATTCACTAAGCTTTTTAAAGTAAATCTTTTAATGAAGAGTAACAGACATACCAAAAAGTACACAGTTCAATAAATGTTCACAAAACAAACACCAAACGAATTAACATGTAGGGAACTTTGAGCATTTCATTATGTCTTCTTATGCTCCCTAACAATCATTCCCACCCTCGAAGATAAACATTTCCTGAATTTTATCAGTATAAATTGGTTTTATTTATTTCTGAACTTTGTATAAAAGAAATCAAAGAGTACATACCCTTTTGTGTCTCAATTCTTTCACTTAAAATTGTATTTGCGATTTTGATCCCTATCATTGTACATCATTGTAATTTTTTTTCATCAATGCAGTGTTCCTTGGTATATATATGCCACAATAGGGACTAACAGATGGTGTAATGGTTACATTGCTGGACTCACATGGTCAACCACGGTTCGAGTCCCAGACCCGGAGGCTTGAAACTCATACCGGGTATATGTGCATGCATGCCCAAAATTCCCAGAAGAGAAAGGACTGTGGCATGGCCATGCCCCCGGGGGGGTGATTTCTCACTTTCTGTTTCTGTGTCTCTCTCAGTCAAGTGTGCATGCCCTACAGCAAAAGTTATCTCTGAAAAAAAAAAAAAGTCACAATTTGTTATCTATTTTATTGATGATGGGCATTTGGGTTATTTGTAATTTGAGGCTGCAAAAATAGTGGTACTATAATGTGCCTTTCCTTGAATATATGTGCATAAGTAAATTGAGTGTATATGTGCTCACAGGCTATGGTAATGTTTAGTAAATTTAGTATCTAATGCCAAAACAGTTCCAAAATAGATGGGCCAATTTACACTTCCACCAACAGTGAATAAAACTTTCAATAGCTTTACATACTCTCTATCACATGGTAATGTCAGTCTTTTTTATTTTAACTTTTTGATAGGTTTTTAACTGTGGCTTTAGATGTATGATTTTGGTGGTTATCATGTTTAAGCATCCCATCAGATATGTATTTATAATTTGTATATCTTCTTTTGTGAAGCATTTTATTTAAAATTGCTTCCTTATACCTCTGCTGTGTCAATTATTCTTTTCTTAATGTTTGTGGGAGTTCTTTATATATTTAGGTATAGTCACAGAAAGGTATTGTAGATATCTTATACTACTCTAGGGATTGCCTTCTTATCTCAATTGTACTCGTTGGCGAACAAAAATTTCTTTTTTCTTTTTAATTTTATTTATTATCATCATTCTTTTCTTAAAGTTGACCAGAGAGACAGAGAGAGAGAGGGAAAGTGAGAAAGCAAGTCACCAGGTCCAGGACTCAAACATGATTCAACCATGTGGGAATCCAGCACCTTAACCACCACGCCACCTGCTGGCCTACAAAATTTCTTACTTTTAATGTCATTCAACTCATTAATCTCTTCTTTGATGATCAGTGTTTCTTCATATTCTGTTTTAGAAATTTTTGCCCAACACTAAATTATGAAAACACTTTCTCAACATTTTCTTCTAGAGGCTTTATTGATTTCTTCTTCACATTTAGGTCTATGATTCACCTGGAATTTCTTTTTATATATCGTACAAAATAGGAGTCAGGTTTCATTTTTTTCCATGTGGATATTCTGTTGATTCCCTACCACCTATTACAAGGGCTATTCTATCCCTAATGCAAAACAGTGCCAATAACTTTTGACATAAATCAGCTAATCTCATATGTGTGGGTCTGTTCCTGGACTTTATTTTTTTCTGCTGGACTATTTGCTTATTTGTGTGCTATATAATGCCTCATTATCTAGTAGTGGAAGTCTTTCAACACTGTTCTTTTTTAATGTTGTCTTGGTTTTGTTTTGTTCTTTTCCTTTCTACATAAATATAGGAATCAGACAGCATAAATCATCCGAGAACTTGGACTGGGATTGCATTGACTCTACAGGTTAATTTGAGGGAGATTTGACATCTTTACAGTATTTAATTTCCTAATCCATGAACATGGTATATTTTTCCATTATTCGGTTTACTTAATTTCATTCTAAAATAGTACTTTTTGATATTGAAGACTTACACATTTTTTTCATTAGGTTAATTTGTGCATATTTGATGTGGGTTTGGGGAATGGAGTTGTTTCTTTGTTTGTTTTGCTCTATTTTGTTTTGTCTTGTCTTTTTTGTGCTTTACTTTCTGATTTTTGTTGTTGTCGTTCCTGCCATAAAGTAATGCAATTGATTTTTGTTTGCTTGTTAGTTTTTTGTTGTTTTGTTTTGTTTTTCTTTGGTTTTCCTAGAGGGCACATATGTTTGCCAGAGAGAGACAGAGAGGGAGAGCAGAGAGAATCTCTCATGGGGAATGGTTGTACTCCTTTCCAGAATTTGAGCACACATACACACACAGAATATTTCCCAAGCTGCTGGGTCCAAGACTCAAACTGTACTGTTGGCCATGTGGGATCTGGCTGCCTTAACCACCAAGCCATGAAGCCAACTCACAATTGATTTTTATATGCAGACCTTGTATCCAGAACTTGTTAAACTAATTTATTAATCCTAATAATTTATGGGTTATTTTAGATTTTATACTTATATATAATGTTCTCTGTAAATAAAGACAGTATCATTTCTTTCTCTTTAATTTTTTGCCCCTCCCATCTTTTTATTGCCTTATTATACTAGCTAAGACAACCAGTAAATGTAAATGGTAATAACGACTATCCTTGTCTCAAATGAAATTTCAGAGAGAAAATTTTTAATATTTTATCATTAAATGTTGCGTTTTGCTATATAATTTTTATCCAATTTAGGAATTTCCCTTTATTTTTACTATTAGTTTTTACTATTTTTGTTTTTTAGATTTTTCTGCCACAGGGCATGTGCACTCGCCTGAGAGAGACAGAGAAAGCAGAAAGAGGGAAAGAGAAATCACTCCCCAGGGGAGATGGCTACACCACAATCCCTTCTCCTCCGGTCTCCTCTCAGGATTTTGGGTATGCACACACACACTCCCAGCATGTTCTTCAGGTTGCTGGCCTAGGACTTGAACCACTCACTAAGCCATATGGGATCCAGTGCCTTAACTACCATGCCACTTGCTGGCCCTAGTTTTTACTTTTTATCAAATGCAATTATTGCATCTTTCTAGATATTTATTTAGATTATCTCCTAAAATATTCTGTTAATGAGGTAAGTTACAATGATTTTATTATTATTACTATTATTGTTACTTTATTCTCAGAAAGTGCATGTACTCACCAGAAAAAGAGGGAAGGGAGGAGGAGAAAGAGAGAAAGACAGCACCCCCAAGTGGGCATGATCACACCACAATCTCTTCTCTTTCGTTCCTCCGTTCCATCAGGATTTTGAGTACACACACACACGTGCACACATGCACACACACATGCATAGCATTTTTCTCAAACCACCAGAGCGAGGATTCAAACTAAAGGCAGCCATGTGGAATCCAGCTCTCTATGCACAGGACTTAACTACTGCACTATGTTGCTGGCCCAACAGTGATCATTTTTTAAAAATAATTATTTATTTAACTTTATTAATCAGTATTATTATTTTAATTTGCTAAGAGCATGTGCACTCACCAGAGAGAGAAAGAAAGAGAGAGATAGAGGGAAAGTGAGAAAGCAAGCCACCAGATCCAGGAGTTGAACTAGTCAGCCATGTGAGAGTCCAGCACCTCAAACCACACCATCTGCTGGCCTTAATAATGACCATTTTTAAATGTTATACTAACTATACATTCCTGGATAAACTCAGTGTCACAATGATGTATTTTTCCTTATACATAACTATATTCAACTTAGAATATTTTATTTAACATTTCTGTCTATTGGAGCCAGCAGATGGCATAATGATTACATTGCCGGACTCCCACATGACCAACTGTGTTCCAGTCCCGGATCTGGTGATTTGAAAATTATGCCAGGCACGTGTGTGTGTGTGTGTGTGTGTGTGTGCACCCAAGAACCTGGGAGGAGAATGAAGAAGGGATTGCTACATGACCATTCCCCTGGAGGTGATTTCTCACTTTCCCTCTCACTGTCTCTGTCTCTCTCTCTCTCGTGAGCACACATGCCCTAAGATAAAAATCTCTTTAAAAAAAAAGATTTCTGTTAGTTAATACAGAAATTAGCCCACATTTTTTCTTTCTTGTAGTCTTTATTATATATATAATAAGATTATGCTATCTTCATAATGCAAATTGGTAAGAATTTCTTTATTTCCTATTTTTTGGTGTAACTAGTTGATTATTTCTTCCTTAAATGTTTCAGAGAATTCATCAATGAAGCCATCTGGCCCTGGAGCTTTCTTTGTGAGAAGGATTCAGTTACAGAATACATTTTTGGTAAGTTTCTGATAGACACAGGAATACTCACATTTTTTGTTTCTTCTTGAGTCAGTTGTAGTAAATGTTATTTTCCTAATGTTTTATCTGTTTCGCCTACTTCTCAAGTGTATTAGAATAAAGTTGTCCATAATATATGATCTTATCTTTTAATATATGCAGAATCTACAGTGATACTTTTTCAATCCAAAATTTGGTACTTTGTTCTCTATCTATTTGTGTTGCTAGGAGTCTGTCAATTTTTTTTTTTTTTTTGGTTTCTTTTGGAGAGGTTTATGCTATAGGGCACTTGCATTCTCCAGAAAGACAGAGAGAGACAGAGAGACAGAGAGAGACAGAGAGACAGAAAGCAAGAAATCACCCCCAAGAGGGAATGGCCACGCTGCAACCCCTTCTCCCCCATTCTTCTCTCAGGATCTTGGGCATGCATGCACACGCACCCGGCATGAGTTTAAGCCATGAGGTCTGGAACTCGAACCATGGTCAACTACATGCGAGTCCAGCAGCATAGCTATTATGCCATCCACTGGTCACGAGTCTGTCAATTTTATTTGTCTTTTCAAAGAATGAACACATAACTTTCTTAATTTATTTCTATTTTGTGTTTGTTTTCTATCTTATTAATTTCCACTCTTATTTTCCTTATTACTTTTCCCTACTTTCCTTAGATTTTATTTGCTATTCCTTTTTAAACCTTTTTTTAAAGGTTTTTGCCATAGGGCACATGCGCTCATGAGAGAAAGAGAGACAATGAGAGGGAAAGTGAGAAGTCACCCCCCAGGGGGATGGCCACACCACCATCCCTTCTCCTCTGTTCTTCTCTTGGGATTTTGGGCACACATACACATATGTCTGGAATGTTTTTCAAGCTCACAGGTCTGAGATTTGAACCATGCAGTCAGCCATGTGGGATCCAGCCACCTTAACCACCCTGCCACCAGCCAGCCCAGCTCTAGTCATTTTTTTACTGGGAGCTAGACACAGTACCTGAAATGGAGGTCTGATTATGCTGTCTGACTCCAGCAAAGATTCAACTCTATCACTTTTCAGGCAGCTGGAGTAAGAACAGTTCACCTCCATCCAATTAGGGACATTGTTGATTTGAGCTTGGGTAACAGTCTTTCTAAAGCTCTAATCTCTGCTGTCTATGAATGAAGCTCTCTAGGCATCCAATTCAGAACTTGGATGCCAGGCCCCTTCCTCCCAGGGGCTCCTGAATACAAATGTTTATCTCTGCAGTACCATGAATCTGACGGTAATTTGCTCTGTTTTCTCAGCCACCTTTCTCTTAGATTCTTAGCCATTTGTCCTGTGCAACTATGACCTGGTAAATACCTGAAGGCAAAACATCAAATACTGAGCTGGCTTCCTCTCACTTCCCTTCTCTTTATGAGCTTCGCTCCTTAAGTCCTGGCTACCTAAGAGGCACCAAAGTCCAACACTGCTTGTTTCCTCACACTCTGCAGGGTTGCCCAAAGTTCTGCCAATCTCCCTGACTCTTGACACATGCCTTTCACCAGTCTTCTCCGTCTTCGATCAAATACCAATAAACTACTAAAAGTGAAACAACAGAAAATGTTGAGCTGAACTCAATCATCTCTCCGCTGGAAGATTTTTGCTTCTCAGTCCTATTTTGGTAGCTCCATGATACCTTCAACCAGCTCTACGATACCTTCAACCAAATATTTTGAGGTTTTACTTTTTATTTCATTTTGTGTGAATTTTCTAGTTGTTCTCAACTAGGACTCTGAGAAATCCCCTTGGGGAGTGGTTTTTCCCTTTCTCTATCATACACAAAGGGTGAAATTTTAAGTTTTATTTCAGCATGAAGTTCAGAATCTAAACAACATAACCTCAACTAGTCACTCATTTTACCTTTTTTCTCTTTACATGTGCTGTGCACTTTTTTTTCCTTGAAGCATTCACTCCTACTATTTTCTTTACCAGAAACGCCATCACCAGTTAATCCCATCTGTCAAAGTCCTAGTCATTTTCCAAAATTAATCAAAAATGTTACTTCCTTAAGCCAGATGGCAAAGTGGTGGTGAAGGTGACTGAATCGCACATGGCCAGCTTCATGGTTCAAGCCTCAGACCCAGCGGCTTAAAAAACACACTGGACACATATGCATACATGTTCAAAATCCCAAAAGGAGACATTGAGGACAAAGAATTGTAATGTGACCATCCCCAATAAGGAAGTGGCCTCCCTTTCTCGTTTTTCTTCTCTCTCTCTTTCTCTTTCTTGCTCTAGCGAATGCACATGCCCTATAGCAATTTTTTTTTAAAGTCACTTCCTCTATGAATTTTGTCTTCATCATTATCATCAAAGTATGATCCTTTCCTTCTCTGGCCATCCAGCACCTGTCTGCCTTGTCTTTGAGACATTGTGTTCCTACTCTGTGGCTATAAGCATGCAATTTAGCCCACTGACATAGGCTCAACAGCAAAATTGTCTCAGTGAGACCTATGAATGGAATTGAAATGAAATGTCAGTGGCAGAAAGCCAAATCAAATCAGTTTAACCAATAATAATAGTAATGTTCTAGTCCATTCCATTGCTAGTGACAGAAAATACCTGGAACTGGGCGATTTATAAGAACAGATTACTCAGCTCACAATGTGGAGGTCCAAGGTGTAGGGCCAGATCAGGTAAAGGTGTTCTGGCTGCATTACAACATGGTGGAGGGCAGGAGTGCACACATCTTGTCCGCGTATCCCATCCGTATCAGCAAGAGGGGTCAGCAGGTTGTACAGTGATTAAGGCATTGGGCTCCCGCATGGCCAACCGCAGTTTGAGTCCCAGACCCAGAGGCTTGAAAAGTCAAGGCGGGCATGGGCACATGTATGTACATGTCTGAGATTCCTAGAAGAGAAGAGATTGAGGAATGAACATCCCCCTTGGAAGGTAACTTCTCACTTTCTCTCTCTCTGTCTCTCTCTGATGAGTGCATGCACCCTATGGCAAACCTCTCTCTCCCCTCTAAAAAAAGAAAACCAGAAGAGCCAGTTACAGGGGCCTTGCTCTAATGACCTTAAGCCTAACTTCCACACAAAGACCCCATCTTCTAACACCATAGTCAAATTAAGTTTTCACCTTCTAAATTGAGACATAATCTTTTTTTTTTTTTTTTTGAGAAGTTTTTGCTATGGGGTGCGTGTGCTCACCAGAAAGACAAAGAGAGACAGAGAGAAAGCGAGAAATCACCCCCCAGGGGGGATGGCCATGCCGCAATCCCTTCTCCTTCATTCTCCTCTTAGGATCTTGGGCACGCACGCACATGCGCCTGGCATGAGTTTAAGCCACCGGGTCAGACACTCGAACCGCAGTCAGCTACACGGGTGTCCAGCGACATAGCCATTCTGTCAACTGCTGGTCCCCAAGACACAATCAAATCTTAACACATGAAGTCTGGAGGGACACATTCAAGTCACAGAAAGTAATAAAAGGAATACATTGGTTCAAATAAAGGAAAACCTCTATTTTAGGTACACGTGGCTCTAGAAGCTCAAACTAAACCTTTAGAAAGCTGCATGTCTGTATCTTTGTTTCACTTTCAACTGTGTTGACTTGATTCTCTACAAACACTTCCCAGAGAAGCACTCCTCAAGGAGGGTTCCCTGGCAACTCCCAGAAAGCAGGTGCCAAAGCAAAATTCTCAGATTCGTTCTGATTGGATGAACTTGACCATATGCCATCCCTAGATTCATCACAGTGGTCAGCGAGATGCCCTATTTCTGTTTTCTTTCTTTTTTTTCTTTCTTTCTTTCTTTCTTTTTTTTTTTTTTTTTTTTTTTTTAGATTTGTGCCATAGGGTGTGTGCACTCAACAGAGAGAGGGAGAGAGCGAGAGAACAAAAGATACAGAAAGCAAGAAATCATCCCCCAGGGGGATGGTCACACTGCAATCCCTTCTCCTCCATTCTCCATTCATTATTTTGGACATGCACACACACACATGCCAGGCGTGATTTTTTTTTCTTTTTTTTTTTTTAATCGACTTCATTCCTGAATTAGGAGGCTTCATTCTACTTTGACTAGAGTGATTTTTAAGCCGCCAGGTCTAGGGCTTGAACCATGGTCAGCCATGTGGGATCCAGCACCTTAACATTCTAATTGTGTGGTGCAGGTGAGGTGAGACTAATCCCATCCCCTGAAGACTGAGAATGGGGGAATAGTGTTCTCCTGAGGAAAGTTAGGAGCAATTATCAGAAGACAGTGGTGACTGCATGCTAAGAAGGCAGAAACCACACTGTCTAATGGAGATGACAGACATTATCTAGTTCATGAATCCCACCTGGGAACCCACTTGTTCTCTAATAAATTGGAAGGAAAAAAAAAAAAAGAAGAAAGAAAAAAAGAACAGCTTTGTAGACAGCTTACCACTCGCTTTTTAATGCTGGTTTCCCACAGAATTCCACCCAATGAAATTCTGATATGCGCTAACTTACCTTACTGTTAAAGCTTCTGGAACCTTCCATGATCATGATACTATCCAAGATGCTACAGCTCTTTGCTATAGCCACTTCTTTCACAAAGTTCAAAATCCCTTTATCCCATCTTGACTGAATCACTTTTTTTTTTTTTTTTTTTTGGAGAGGTTTTTCGCTATAGGGCGCATGCGCTCGCCAGACAGACAGAGAGAGACAGAGAGACAGAAAGCAAGAAATCACCCCCCAGGGGCGATGTCACACCGCAATTCCTTCTCCTCCATTTTCCTCCCGGGATCTTGGGCACACACGCACACGCGCCCGGCGTGAGTTTTAAGCCACCGGGTCCGGGACGCGAACCGTGGTCGACTACGTGGGAGTCCAGCAACATAGCCATTACGCTAACTGCTGGTTCCCTTGACTGAATCACTTTTAATAAAGCATTTTGGCTTTTTGCCCTCCCAGAGGATTACCTGTGGCTTGGGGAGAAGCTGGCAATCCTTCCCAGGGAGCTGTGGTTCCACACTCCCCTTGTCATTTTTGGTCTCTGCTTCTGGGGTAGCTGCTGGTGCTAGCATTTACCAATGAGAGAGAGGCTCCATTATTTCCCTCCTAGCTGTTGCAGACCCCCACCTCTCCTGCAGGGCTGCTAGTCTCTTTCTGGGATGCTGCCATCATCAGACTACCCAAAACAACATACCTTCGGCCCTTCTCACCAAGCTCTTCTTCATGAATAGCGCAACAAATGCAGTAGGTATGTCTTAAAGCAAGTTGCTTCTTTTGCCAAGGAAAGTGCTATTTTTAATAGGGATAAATGGTGATGTCAATGTGTATAGCCTTCGATATGGTATCCCTGTTTCTAAGAATTTATCTTAAGGAAATGATCATAAACATGCACAAAGATGCATGCAGGAGGATGTTCACTGAAGCATTATCCTCACTAGCAAAAAGAAAAGAAAGAGGCTAAATTTTTGTCAGAAAATGGTACAGAAATGGGTCTCAGTTGAGTGATAGAATCTTTTGCAGTCATTAAAAATTATGTAACCTTTTGGAAAGAATCACCATCTTTTATAATTCACCAAAATGATGAATGCAAGGGGAAAGAGAAAGTCTTTTAGAAAACATGGAGTCATTGGGATCAGCAGAGGGCATAATGGTTACATTGCTGGACTCCCACATAGCAGACTACAGTTCAAGTCCCGGAACCTGCGGCTTAAAACTCACACCAGGTACGCGTGCATGTGTGCCTAAGATTCTGAGAGGAGAATGGAGGAGAAGGGATTGAGGCACGCCATCCCCGTGGGGTAGGGGATGATTTCTCACTGTCTAGCTCTCTGTCTCTATCTTTCCGGTGAGTGCATGAGCCCTATCGCAAAAATATCTCTAAAAAAAGAAAACATAGAGTCGTTCCTTTGGCGACATCCGTGTAAATCTACAAGAAGAATGATGCAGACATCAAGGAACTGGGTATTGGTCAAAAAGGAATGCCCACCAAATGCTACATGGCAAAACCAGAGTCTACAATGTTTCCAGCATGTTGTAAACAAAAAAGGGCAAGATTCTTGCCCAGAGAATGAATATGCCGATTGAGCATATTAAGCACTCTAAAGAGCAGAGATAGCTTCCTCAAACATGAAGGAAAATGATCCGAAAAATAAGGAAGCCAAAGAGAAGGGTACCTGAGTTCACTGAAGCTGCAGCATGCTCCATCCAGTGAGGCGATGAGACCCACTTTGTGGGAAAGAGCCTGAGCTGCAGCATCCTATTCCCTACGAATTTATGGCATAATGGGTGTTTAAAAAGTAAAGAAAGAAAAGAAACAATATCATGTACTCAAATAGTCACTAATTCGAAAAAGTATTCAAAATACAGTTAAGAGGGAAAAAAACTAAAACATGATATGCCCGGTTTATTTTTTAAAAAAGATTAATCAGGGGACCAGCAGATGGCATAATGGTTACATCATTGGACTCCCACATAGTCAACCACGGTTCGAGTCCCGGACCCGGCAACTTAAAACTCACACTGGGTTTTAAGACCCTAAAAGGATAGGAGAAGGGATTGCGGCATGGCCATCCGCCCTGGGGGGGGGTGATTTCTCACTTTCTGTCTTTCTGCCTCTCTCTGTCTTTCTGGTGAGCACACATGCCCTATAGCAAAAATCTCTTTAAAAAAAGTAATCAGGCCAGCCCATAGCCTGGTGGTTAATTGAGCTGGATCTCACACAACCAACCACAGGGCTCAAGTCCCAGATGCAATGACTCAAAAAACACCAGGCACATGCACACACATGCCCAGAATTCTGAAAGGAGAGAGGGATGTAGAATGTTCTTCTCTCTTTCTCTCTTGCAAGCACACATGCCCTTTGGCAATTTTTTTTTTTAAGTTTTAGAAATATAAAAGAAAGAAAGATTAATCTTTGGGACTGGATGGTGTCACAGCAGTAACACAATCCTCTATAGAATTTTATTCTCATTTAAATTTGTGATTTGGACTCTCCCTGGATTCCTTTTTTTTTTTTTTTTAGAATTATTTTATTTAACTTTATTTACTTATTTTAATTTGACCAGAGAGGAACAGAATGATAGAGGGAAAGTGAGAAAACAAGCCGCCAGGTCCGAGACTTGATCCGCAGTTGGCCATGTGGGAGTCCAGCATCCTTAGCCACCATGCCACCTGCCAGCCCCATCCCTGGATTCCTTTATTGTTTGTTTTTCCTGCTTCATGCAACGTCTCAAGTTTGAGCATTATTTTAAGCAAAGTTGTTGTGTGTTCATTTACTTTACCAAACACACACAAAGCCATCTCAAGAGCTGACGCACATAGGAAGGTTCTTGATTTGTATCCAAAGACTTCCCTGGACACCACAGGCACACATGCGTCCATGACCCAGGACTGGATGGTGGTGCAGGGACACTGTCGGGGGTGCCTGTCTCTGTCTGTCTCTCTCTCTTTCATCTTTCTTGCTCATGGAAGAAATAAATGAATAAACTTTAAAAAAATAAGATCAAATAAAGTAATGTTTGTGTATAAATATACATAAAAGCAAATCTAAAAATATTAGCTGTGGTTATTGTCAGGTAGCATAATGACAGTTGATTTTTGGCTTCTGTGTCTAAAGACCCGCCATCTCATTTCCTTCTTAGCAAGATAGCAAACCTTCTCCACCCTTCCAAATAGCTAGTGTGTTGTCCACATTAGCACTGGGACCACAAACACAACATCTGTTTTAAAGAAATTTGCTTCTGTTAACTGGGCTCCAAAGGACAATTGTATTTTTTAAAGCATGAGTATTAGCCCTGAACACAGTTTTATTGGTAACAAAAAAAAAATTGTTTTTAATGCTCTAATGTTGGGAAGGAACCAACTTTCAAAACCAGAAGCAGGCTTTTGAGGCCAAGAATCCCAGCTTGGACATAAAAAACATCGGCAGGCCTCCCCTTGGGCTGGTATTTCAGACAGCTTGTCTTCAACTGCTGGACTGATTGGAAGATTTCTCTCCTGTTTTCCAGACTCTGAAATGCTGTTCCATTGTCTCTGTGCTAAGTTTCTGGGACTGGATAGTGGTGTAGCAGTAAAATGTGACACTCTGTGAGGCTGACCCGGATGAGAAGGTTCCAGGGTCGTATCTGGAGACTTCCCTGAGTACACTGGACAAGTACATGTCCATGATCTGGGGTTGGCTGGGGTTGGGCGCCGATCATGGCATCAGGACCCTGTAGGAGACACTGTCTCTTTTTCTCTCTGTCTCTCTTGCTTGAAGAAATAAATAATAAATAAATAAATAAACTTTAAAAATGCTAATAGGTTTCCAAAGAGTAAAATCTATTATGCATATGAGATTTCAAAGATCCTATCGCAGCCCAAGGGTCACTCAGAGATGTGAACCGAAGTTTCCATATAAATTGAACAGAAGTTTGTCCAAAAGACTCCAGGAGGGAGAGGGGCTGGGACTCTTTGGACAGCTTTGTGCGGTGATCTACAGGTGATGAAAGGTCTCAGGTGGGAATTGTATTCTCTTTTAAATTTGTGATATTTGACCCTCCCTGGATTCCCTTATTGTTTGTTTTTCCTGCTTCATGCAACATCTCGAATTTGAGCATTATTTTAAGCAAAGTTGTATGTTCATTTACTTTACCAAACACACACAGAGCCGTCTCAAGAGCTGACATGATAGATTGTAACTGCACTGGCTATTGGCCCCAAAGGCAGTAATTTGTGTTTTGAAATTCCTTAATTATATATGTACACAGCGACTCTAATAGCCCCCATAGAGGCACTGGGCCCGGCCAGAGTCCCTAAACACTATCACAAAAACAGGAATAAAAACTTATAAAGGAAGAGTTTTAAATCAGCGGTGGGGATAAATCATATTAAAAAAAATCTGTAATGTAGGATATAAGACATCCTAATCACCACATCTATAATTACAAAGCAGAGTAAATCACTAAAAAAAAATTAAGTGTCTTTAATATGATAAAAAAGAATAATTAACTTTTAACTCGAAGCTGCCATTCGGGTGTTGGATGACTCAGGCTAACCCTTGGGGTATGTGAGGGTGACAAAGGAAATCAACTTTCAAAGCCACGAGGAGGCTGTGATGGCTTCAATAGGGGTTCATGTCTCATTGTTTTACACAGCAAGACAAATAAATGAGCCGCTAAAATGATCATCGGATGAGAATGCCTCTGTGTAAATACCCAAACTTTAAAAATGAAAAAAGCAATTCTGTGTAACAATGTACATTCTTGATTCATAGGCAGCATGTACGCCTCTGCACACGTACAAAGCGTTTTCACGTAGAGCTGTGGGTGTGGGCCTTACAGCCCAGTGGGCCCAACATGGTCACAGCATCACCCTCATTCTACAGAGGAGGAGATCAAAGTTCAATGGGCCGGTGCCTGGTCTCTGGCTCCACAGTCACAATGTCAGTGTTAGGACCGGAAACCCCATCCTCTGAGCTGTGACTGGGCAGTGCAAGGGTCTTCAGTGCAAAGGACAGGAAAGAAGCTGTCCAAGATGCTGGCAGGGGCTGGCACTGGAAACACCAGCCCCCCACCCTCGGGATGGCCCAGTGGAAAGGAGTCACCACTGTCCAGAGCCCAAGTCCCTGCTCCTGCAAGTGGTCCCAACTACCCTTCCTGCACATGGAGGCCCAGGGAGGAGGGGATGAAATAGGCATCTTCAAGTCCTTTGTTGACTTCTCTGGGTGTGTTAGTTGAGCAAGCCCTAGTGGGCAGACCCAGTTCTTGGGGACAGGGCCCCTGTCTGGGTGTCCCACTTCCTCTTCTTGTCCCCATGCTGATATCTACTCAAGTCCCTCCATATGCCAGTCCCCACAGGCTCAGTGCAGGGGCAGGAGGCCTCCCTGGTTGGACTACGCCCACACAGACCAGGCTTCTGAGCTTAAATTGCAATTCTGCCACTTTCTAGCTTGACGCACAGCATCAATCTGGGAGAGATCCCAGGGACCAGCAGTTGGCATAATGGCTATATTGCTGGACTCCCATGTAGCTGACAGCGGTTTGAGTCCCGGACCCGGTGGCTTAAACTCACGCCAGGCACGTGTGCATGCGTGCCCAAGATCCCGAGAGGAGACTAAAAGAGAAGGGATTGCAGTGTGGTCATCCCCTCTGGGGGGTGATGTCTCGCTTTCTGTCTCTCTGTTTCTCTCTGTCTTTATGGTGAGCTCACATGCCCTATAGCGAAAAGTTCTCCAAAAAGTAAAATCTGGGACAGATCCCATAGAGTCCTGTCAGGGTCACCTAGGATGCCTTAGACAGAATACTTAATGTTTTTTAATTTAACTTTATTTATTTCATTTAATTTGACCAGAGAAGGATGGAGTGGGAGAGAGGGAAAGTGAGAAAGCAAGCCTCCAGTCCAGGTCCAGGACTCTAACTGTAGTCGGCCATGTGGGAGTCCAGCACCCTAACCACACCACCTGCCAGCCCCCTCAACATTTCTTTAAACAGTAGCTTCCCCTTCTTTGCAGGCAGGCTGGTGCCTGCCCTGTGTAGCTCCCAGGACTGCTGTGACGATAAAAATGAGAAAATTCACGCCTAAAACATAGATGGAGAGGAGCTGCTGGTTTCATCAGAAGAGAAATGGCAGGTAATAAATTAACCATGTAAAGAGGCTTGGGAACTGTAAAGCGTTCACCCATATGAAGGACTGTCCTTCTTAGTCCTCCAATAAATAATTGGGAAGACTGTTGTATGCAGTTCACTGGGGATTGTGAAAGGTCAGGTGAGATGCAGTCCCCACCCTCAGGGAGCTTGTACTCAGGAACAGCAAATAAATGAAAATGTTCTTAGTCACATGAGGGTCAACAACAGCAGAAGCCACAATACCAAGCTATTTGTCAGAGCTGCAGAGAAAGATCAGTGAGCACTTCCGACGGGGGGTGCAGGGAGAGGTAACAACGGCTGAGAGGTTTCAGGGTAAGATCATTCAGGGCCTTGGAACTCAAAAGAGCCACCAGGATCACCAGGGAGCTGGCTAGCTATGCAGTCTCAGACCTCACCCCAAACCTGCTGAATTGGTGTCTCCACTTTACCAAGATCCCCGGTGATCCATGGGCACATTACAGTTTGAGAAACACTGGGCTCGTGGATCCCAACCTCCTGAGTTCCAGACTAGCTGACCTCACAGCATCCATAAACCGTGCCTGGTAGATAGTAAGTGCTCAGAAGATACCCATCCCTCCACCCCCAACTCCCTGCTCCTACCCACTGCATTTGCCCACATGACCCTGCTGCCCTGATGACCCAGAAATAGAAAGGGTGACCATTGCCTAGAGTCCATTAGTGTAGACACACCATGCGGTCCTGCTGTGCCTGCCAGCTGATGAATGGGTAAGGCCCCATTCATAGAGCACTTCGGGCCGGGCTTTCATTACCTGGAGAACACATTCAGGCCTCATCATCTCTCTTTACAGGAGTTATTCTCCTTAATACCCATTTTACACGAAGGGAAATTGTGGCTCAGAAAGAGCCATGGCCTTGGTCAAGCTAGAAAGTGGCAGAATTGCAATTTAAGCTCAGAAGCCTGGTCCGTGTGGGCATAGTCCAACCAGGGAGGCCTCCTGCCCCTGCACTGAGCCTGTGGGGACTGGCATAAGAGGGACTTAAGTAGATATCAGCATGGGGACAAGAAGAGGAAATGGGACACCCAGACAGGGGCCCTGTCCCCAAGAACTGGGTCTGCCCACTAGGGCTTGCTCAACTAACACACCCAGAGAAGTCAACAAAGGACTTGAAGATGCCTATTTCATCCCCTCCTCCCTGGGCCTCCATGTGCAGGAAGGGGTAGGACAGCATTGACTTTCTGGTGATGTCCATTGGCCAGAGTTAGAAAGTGGCAATGCCTCTGAAAGAAAGCCTCTCAGAGCACTATGCCCAAGCATTTTGCTCTATCGGTGTGGCCGTTCACTGTCTTCAGCCAGTTTGTGATGGGGCCACAGACATCCTAGGAAAATTCCAAGCACTCTTGGACCTGCCAGGGCTCACCTCTTCCTCTGTTCCATGGGCTCAGCTCCAGCTCTGGACCAACAGGCTCTGGCCTGCTCTTGTCCAGGGCTGACACCTGAAGCTTACAGAGTGCTGTCTACAGCTTCCCTCCACACCCCACAACAATGGGGGCTCCCAGGTCCACCTCACCCTGTCTAGCTCTCAGAGGCATGGTCCTAGGAGCCCTGGGCAAAAGTGGCTGGATACACAGTATTCAGGAGCCAGATCCAAGTTCACCCTGATCCAAGATGTAAGTTCCAGGCTACTTGTCACATCTACTTCTCTGGCATTGGACCCAAAGACCCAACTTGCTTTTCCCCAACATCCTTTGGTTCTCAGAAACTTGGAGAAAACTTTACCTTGGCCGAGAATTCAGTGTCCTTGTCTGTAAAATGAGGAATAAGGGAGCTCCCACCTGAAAGTGCTATTGAAGAATGCACCAGGATAACGCAGTCATGCCCAGCAAGTGCTGGTGGTTCTTGCTACTGCCCATGCCCCATCCGGCCCAGGAGAGAGCTGGTGCTAAAGGGCCCACAGGAGTCCTGCGGGATGCCACATTCATGCCCAAGGCCTCAGGGAGGGGGACGTGAACACAGTGAGGAGGGGAGCATGTGGAAGCCCAGTTGGTCTCACCAGGGCTGGCTGAGATCAGGAGCCAGAGAAGGACCAAGGAGGCCTTGGGGGAGGCAGAGCCAGGGCAGACACAGGAGGAGGCCCACTGGCCAGTAAGACCCTGCCAGTGCCACCCTCCGAAGGCTTTCAGACCAGGCCTGCCTCATCTGCCCAGACTGGAGCATGTGGCAAAACATACCAGGTATAGTAGAAAGAGAAGTAGACATTGCATCTGAGGACCTGGATCTTCAGGTTGGCTCTGCCCCAAGCCACTTTTGTGACTGATAGAAGTCAAGGCCAAGGTCACACTCTAGTTGGTACAAAAGCCAAGCTCCACTCCCAGCTCAAATCCAGCGTGGACATTTCCCACCAATCGGCATGCACTAGACTATGAGGCTGCTCAACCAAGCCTGGCCCATTCCCCTGGGACTCGCGCAGCCCTGTGCCTGGCTGGCAGAGGAGGCACATTCTTCCCTGAGGCCCCACAAGGTCCAGTCAAGGCCTCTTCTCCCTTCCCGTCAAAGCTTCTAGCCACCTGACTCCTATCTGACCCAGACCCTGCGACTCAGTGGCCTAGCAGGCAGAAGGTGCCGATCAAAAGGGTCCTCAAAGCTCATTCGGTCTAATTGTGAATCTTTGCAGAGAAAGGCTGAGAAGGGAGCTGACGTGAACAGTAAATCACTTCTGCGGGAAGAGAAGAAGCTTCCTTTGGAAATTAAGGGACGGCTGTTGACAGGCCGGACCATCAGAACGCCAGCTGCCTAATGAAGCAATAAAGGCCTTTGTTCCCCCCACTTCTCGCTGCCCTGCTCTTACATGTACAATTATTACAAAAATCAAAGAGAGGAATGTTGCCTTGAGATATGATTTCCATATTGGTATGGATTTTATTATACAAGCAGTACAATACGCTCCATTATCATTTTGATTATATGCGCCTTTCATTTGCACTATTGGACCATTATCTGCAGTACATTCATTACATTATAAGAAACTGGAACTCTATCCTTAAGATGAATTGTAAAAAAGGATTTCTATTTTTTGCAGATTGATATTTCAGGGGAGAACATTAAACAGCAAACATTATTTGTAAAGTTTTTTTTTTAATGTAAACTCTTAAAAGAAGAAAATAACCCTGATATTTCTAACAGACAGAAAAGCCCCAGGCTAGATGCAATAAATGATTGCAATTTAGAATGCGTGTACTATTAGGGACTCCTGATTAAATTGTAAGTTCCTTGAGAGAAAGGAAGTCAAATAGATGAAGCTGGGGACTCAGCTTGGTGGTTGGGAGACAGCGGACCTTGCGCTTGGAGAATAGAAAGACGTGACTTAGGCCTCCAGCCCAGGAGGTTAGCGTCACAGGGAACAAGAGAAATTTCCAAGGGAGAATAGTTTTCCAAGAGTCAGGGTGGGTGCTTAAGGTTGCCACGTTCAAGGTCTCCCCATCAAAACACCCAGAAGAAGGTTTGTCTGGTTGGTTACGCAAAGGCAAATCAGTCAGCATCCCCATCTGAGCAGGAAAGTGAGCCAAGGGAAAGCGCTACGGCCACTGCCTGCTGATGCTGGCTCTCCAGCCGGCTCCCCGCTAACCATCACCGGAAGTGCAACAGGCACCCGGCCTGGTACTTCCTACTGTGAGGGCAACGCAGGTTCCCAGTCCAGGCAGACCTGAGCTTACACCTGGCTCTGCCAAAACCTGCGTTCTTGAGCAAAGTCCCTTACTTCTCCGACACTCAGTTTTCCCATTGATTTTTTTTTCTTTTTTTGGAGAAGTTTTTAGCTATAGGGCGCATGCACTCGCCAGAAAGACAGAGAGAGACAGACAGACAGAAAGCGAGAAATCACCCCCCAGGGGGGATGGCCACACTGCAATCCCTTCTCCATTCTCCTCTCGGGATCTTGGGCACGCACGCACACGCGCCCGGCATAAGTTTAAGCCACCGGGTCCGGGACTCGAACTGCGGTCAACTACATGGGAGTCCAGCAACATAGCTATTACACCAGCTGCCGGTCCCAGTTTCCCCATTGATTAAATGTGCCTAATATCATGTATAA
Organism: Tupaia tana; assembly: GCA_026018925.1. Taxonomy (NCBI): domain Eukaryota; kingdom Metazoa; phylum Chordata; class Mammalia; order Scandentia; family Tupaiidae; genus Tupaia; species Tupaia tana. Next base: position 36,354,407 of record JAKSZU010000010.1, on the reverse strand, counting down.
CTGGGTCACACGTTTGCTAGGACAGTCCAATAAAACTACAGGTGGAAGGGACCAGCAGTTAGCATAATGGCTATGTCGCTGGACTCCCACGTAGTCGACTGCGGTTCGAGTCCCGGACCCGGTGGCTTAAACTCACGCTGGGCGCGTGTGCGTGCGTGCCCAAGATCCCAAGAGGAGAATGGAGGAGAAGGGATTGCGGCGTGGCCATCCCCCCTGGGGGGTGATTTCCTGCTTTCTGTCTCTCTGTCTCTCTCTGTCTGTCTGGCGAGCGCACGTGCCCTATAGCAAAAACCTCTCCAAAAAAAAAAAAAAAAAACTACAGGTGGAAAAATCTCTTCCCTGCAAAGGGTAGTACTGCTTATTATGTACATTTTTAGAGAATTTTTTCTTTTATTTTATTTGTTGTTATTCTTCAATTTGACCGGAGAGAGACAGAGATAGAAAGCAAACCTCCAGGTCCGGTTCTAGAAACATAGTCGGCCATGTGGGTGCCCAATGCCTTAACCACCACGCTGCCCACCAGCCCCAGTACTGCTTATTTTATTAGTAATAATCTATGGTATTATGGAATTATTATATTAATAACTTGTGTGTTGTTACAAATTTTATTACTCTTCCCAACTCGGCCAATCTCAATGACAAGTGTCACTCTAGTTCAGGGCCCAGCTTGAATGGCCCTTCCTCCATAGAGTCCTCCCTGCTGCCAGCCAGAAGGGTCCTGTCATCTCTCTACTCCTTCGCTTGGTGATTTCCTTCTCTTAAATCATGTAGGACTCCACCCTCCCATTGGATGGGAATTGTTCAAACTTTCAGGTCACTCACTATCCATCAGTAGGAGGCATGAAATCGATGTTGAGGATTGCAACCAATACTTTTTTCCTTTCAAAGTAATAGGCTAGAATAGAAAATATCAGAATGATTCATGCAAAATAAAAGCGAATATTGTTTTATCATTTTTTTCCATCAAGCCCACAGATGTGTGCTGGATCACAATGTAATACATATTGCTGTCAGTGGGTCATGGTTAAAAAGTTTGAAAGTCACTACATCAGAGTCTGAGCTCCCTGAAGGCAAAGCTCTGGTCACAGGAACTTTATATCCTTCCAGACAGCATAGAGCCCAGCCCCGACTCACAGCAGGAATACAACATGTGTTTGTGGAATGAATCTTTATTAATATCATTGTTATTATTGTATATTAAAGCACAATTTACAACTTGAATCCATTTGGGGGCAGGAAAAGTGTGCAATTTGCTGTCTCAGAGCAAAAACTCAGAGCAAAAACTTCCCTTATGGGAAGGGCCAGGTCTTTCTTTACTATGTTTTTCCTTCAGAAGCAATTAGTACTCTATTTTTTTAGTATTTTATTTATTAATTTATTTATCATCATGATTTTTGAATTCGATAAGAGGAGGGGGGAGAGAGAGAAAGTGAAAGAGCAAGCTGTCAGGTCTGAGTCTCAAACCACGGTCGGCCATGTGGGAGTCTAGCACCTTAACCACCACGCCACCTACCGGCCCCATACACTTAGTACTCTTTATAAAAAACAGTTTTTCCATCAAGAAGCACCCAAATACTCCTGCCTCATTAGCTGCAAGCCTGAGAGGATTAAACATCCTCTCTTCCTTTGCTCACCACAGCCCAGTTGGCTGTGGACAGGGCTGGCTCAATCTTTAGAAGATCCTTTTATACACTGTTATATTGATTTTTTAAAACATTTCTAGTCAACACAATGAAAAGCTCACCCAGGGGTCTTCCTTCAACTTCAGAGCTGAAATCTATATCTTAACCCCTTACTGCCTAGAACCTACCTTGCTCCCAAGTGACTCCGGTTGTTGCAGCGAGACCAGCTTTGACTCATGTGATTCTCTAACCCCTTTTAGGATAACGATATTGATTTCTGAATAAATATTTTTATTTTCCCATTCTCTCTAGTTTCCTAATTGCTTATGCGGAGCCTCCTGGGGGGGAGGGGTGTAGTATGTTAATCTTTACCTTATTTTTTTAAGGAGTTATTTTAGAGCTCCTAGCTCTTTATTTATGTGATCTTGTGCCTCCAGAACAGGATCCTTAATTACTTTCATTCCCACTGAATGTGGCGCTGGATTTTGAGAGGTGTTGAAGGTTCGTGCATCCTCTCAGTTCTTGGTTTAAATCTTGATGAGGGCTGGAAGCGAGGGTCTTGACCTTCTTCTCCTTTAGCCCATCCCCAGGCACAGTGCCAGAGCTGGTGTGGCTCCATAATCCTTCAGGGTGGGCAGAACCCAAAAGAGGTGGGGTGTGGTGTGGTTAGGGAGAAGACAGCACAATAGAACCTTGAGGCATTTCGTGCCACTTCAGCTCTGCTCAGAGACTCAGGACATGTGTTAGCCTTGCAGATGGTGTCACCGCCTTGCGGCCTGTCCAAAGGGTGCTCTGCCTGTGCTACCTGCAGTCAATGATGCCTGCCCCAGTCCTGGTGCCTCTGTGATGACTAACCCCATCCAGGGCTGTCTACCTAACAACCTTCTCTGCCCCACCTGCACCTCCGACCACCAAACTGAGCACCAGAAACCTCAGGCAGCCAGAGATCAGAAAGGAATGTACAGGGACCAGCAGATAGCATAGCAGTTACATCACTGAACTTCCACATGGCCTACCACAGTTCAAGTCCTGGACCTGGTGGCTTAGAACTCACACCAGGCTCATGTGTATGTGTGTCCAAGGTCCCAGGAGGAAAATGGAGGAGGGGTTGCAGGGTGGCAGTCCTCCCTGGGGGGCTGATTTCTCCCTTCCCCTCTCACTGTCTCTGTTTCTCTCTCTCTCTCTATCTCTCTCTCTCTCTCTCTGGTGAGTGTTCATGCCCTAAGACAAAAACCTCTATTTAAAAAAAAGAGTGGTTTCCAGGTAGTGTGGTGGTTAAGGATGCCAGACCCCCACATTGCCAACTGTGGTTCAAATCCTGGACCTGGTGGCTTGACTTCTCACTTTTCCTCCCTCTCTCTCTCACTCTGTCCTTCTCTGGTCAAATTAAAATAAATAAATAAAAGTTAAATAAAATATTTTTTTTTTAAAAAAAGGAGGGAATTTAGAGAAGAGGAAGAGATGAGGAGAAAAAGTTCTCAGCCAACTATTTCCTGAGTGCCTGCGGAGCACCAGCCCACGATGACTGTGAGAGGTGTGGTTCCTGTTTCCAAGGGGAGACCATCACAAAACCCCTGAGAGCTGGTCAAATGCTCAGGAGAGCTGAATACAGGATGCCAACCTGGGGCTCAGGGAAGCTTCCAAAGATGGCGACCACTGAGCTAAGGGCTGGAAAAAATGAGAGGCCAAATCAGGGGGTGGAGGGTGCATAAAAGGCCTTTTAGAGGCTGCCAGTGGTTCGATGACTCAGATAGGAGGATGCTGACACTGAGGAACTGAGGTCCCAGTGGGCTAGCGTGAACTAGAGTTTGTGTCAGGGTGACATTGAGATTTGGGTCTCTCGCTGTGACTAATGTGCATATTTATGTCTAGAAGGGGCTGGAAGTTGCAGCATTTTCTGAACTCACTGGCCCAAAGGATGCTTTTTTGCTAGCAACCTGTTGTTAGAGATTATGTTCCGCCGAAAACAGTTTTGTAAAATACTCTTTAAGGACCAGTTAAGGCATTAGAGAGGCAGGTGGTAGAGTACTGGAGGGGTCTCTACTTGTGGCTGGCCTCCACTTTCTCTGGGAAGTGGGTGACAAGGCCCTCTGTGTCATTTCAGGGGAGCTGAGCAAGCTTAGTTTGGAAAAATACTACCTCAGAGGAGGATTATGCACTGGGCAGACTGGACACCCATGGACATCATTTCTAATCCTAGTAATTATGAGATGGTGTTTCTCCAGCGACATATTGGAGGATGGGGAGGCAGAGAACAAGAGAGGAAAGAGGTACTTTCCAGAGGGACTCCATGGATTGAAGGGATGCTGCTCCAGAAGTCAAGAAAGTTGGGTTCTACCCCCAGCCACCCACACAGTTGAAACCTCTGAGCTCTAGATCCCTCTCTAAAAGCTAGTCTTAGTATGTCCACCCTGACTCCTACCAGAGGGGTGCGACAAGAACAGAATGGCCCAATGGTATGGACAAGCTGGGCAAATTGCAAAATGTGAAAAGGGTTTTTGTTGGAACTTGGATCCTCTCCTTTTGGGTGCTCATGGTACTTCAAGTCCAGGAGTGGACTAGCTAGATGGCATGGTTGTTAAGGCACTGGATTCCACGTGACCAATTGTTTGGTTCAAGTCCTGGATCCAGCGGCTTGAAAACCATGCCAGGCACAAGAGCAATTCCATCTTTCCAAGGGTGTCCATCCCAAGAGCCATCCCGGAAGAACTGACTCTCAGACACCAATCAGAGCACCACAGGTTAAAAGAAACTTAACCCACCTCTTGCCTGAAAGATTGCTGGTGGTCCACTCCTCCAGGGGCCCAGGTCAGCCTCAACCCCAGAACTGCTTAGCTTTCAGATCTGCCTTCATTCTTTTATTCACAGATATTTGGCCATTTCTGCCTATGTGCTAGTAGTAAGGACGCCATGAGGATGGACACACACTGTTCCTGCCTGCCCAGAATCCGCAGGCCACAGGGGCTGCAGCTAGGGGCTAAAGCCACGGACCATCTAGAGAGAGCCAAGTCCTGTGACAAAGAGAGAAGCGACAGGGTAGGAGGGGAGGACTCCTGTCTCCAACTCCAGGGGCTCAGAAAGCTTCCAGAGCCCTGGTAATGTGGGCTGGGTTAAGAGTCAGTCAGGGGTGGGTGGTATATGGTGGGGGTAAAGAGGTTTGAGGGAAGGCTTCGGTGTTTTGGTGACCTGGGAGATGCAGGGAGTAGGAAGCATGAGCCTGGAGCTGAGAACAAAGGGCTAGACCGTGTTAAAGATTTTAAATGTTGTCCTTAGAACATGCAGAACCAGCCAAGGGTTTTAAGATGCAAAGTGACAGATTTACATTCCTTAAATGTCATGTAGACCAGGGGTCAGCAATCTTCTTTCTGTAAAGGACCTGATAGTAAATATTTTAGGCTTAATGAGCCAAGAGGCAAATTGAGGATAGTATGTAGGGACATAAATTTTCACAAAATTTTTATTGGTGAATTGGAGCTTGTTGATGAGTTTTGGTATGTTTTTGTTGTAACACAGGTCTGCAATTGAGAAGGATGGAATTCTTTGCAGGGAATATAACATTTTGCTTAATTGGGGTTTGAGGTTTATATTCCTCTATCATTGCATTGATTGCAAATATTCATCTATAAGAACCGTTCTTAGCTCACGGGCTGCACAAAAACAGGCATAGACATCCTGGTGTACAACAGTTAAAGATAGGAGAAGGAGGGGCCAGCAGATGGTGTGGTAGTTAAGACACTGGATACCCACATGGCCGATCACAGTTCAAGCCCCAGACCCAGCAACTTGAAAATCATGCCAGGCACATGTGCATGCATGCCCAAAAATCTAGAGAGGAGAATGGAAGAGAAGCCTGGCCATCTCCCCTCAGGAAGGAGGGGTGATTTCTGATTATCCTTCTCACTGTCTCTCTGTCTCTCTCCAGCAAGCATATGTGCCCTATGGAAAAAAAAAAAAAAAAAACTGAAGAAAAAAAAAAGATGGAAGAAAGAGTCCCAGCCCCTTGAGAGGAAGAATTAAAGAAGCTGCAATCCTGAGACAGACAGAGTTGATCCACAGAAGGTTCCCAGGAAGGCTTCTTGGAGGAAGTGCAACTCAGCAGAAGCAAAAGGTCCATGAGTGCAAGACTAAGAGGGTAACCAGGGAGAGGGACAGTTTGCATCAGGCACAAGGTAACCAGGAAACGATTGGGAATCATAGCTGGAGGACCGGGGGCTTTTGAGGAAGGGGCTAGCACTGCAGAGCTCCCGGGGAAGAGGCCAGGATGGGCATCTTGGAACTACCTCTCTAGCTCCAGGGTGGAGGGGAACTGAACAGGCTGAGGTGTGGGCACAGAAACGGCTACTGCCCAAGTGCAAGCAGCCGCAAGAGCCTCGGTGCAGGCAGAGCTATGGGGCTACAAAAGCGGGTGGGTAGGGGACAGGCAAGGGCCCCTCAGGAGAGAAGGAGGCTAGGTGTCTCCCAGGTTCCTGCTTGGATGCTGGAGACAAGGAGATGCCAGTTTAAGGGGTCTCAGGAGCCAAGTGGGCATGTAAGGCTGAAACTCAAGTCAGAACTGAGCTGGGACGAGTGGGCATGTAGGGCTGAATCTCAAGTCAGAACTGGGCTAGAGAGATCCATCCAGGGCCTTAAGCCAAGAGGCAACAAGTGAGCCCTCGGGAAAGGCTACAGCACAATCAGCACCGAGGGTTGGTACCTGGAAAGAGGCACAGAGACTCACGGAGCAGGAAGACCAGAAGAGTGAGGCCAAAGACAGAGAACTCAGCCAAAGGAAGGAGTCCTGGGTAAGGAATCCCCAAATAAAAGGAGGTTATGGGCAAGGGGGATGTGGAGTCAGGAGCCAGCCAGGTCGGCAAGAGGATCAAATGGGAGGTGAAGACACAACCAGCACAGGGAGGGCAGACAACTCTTCCCAGCAGCTTGCCTGCAGAGGAAAGGAAAGATCTGGGACCCCAGCTGAGCAGCAGGTGTTGAGAAGTTATAAACTAAATTTATAACTGAATTTTAAAACTTAAAATGCTGATGAGAAGTCAGGAGAGAAGGAAGAATAAAAGTAAAGTGTGAATTGTACTTTGGTGTTACTGGGTTGTCGGAAAAGTCATGACATATTTTTTCTGTTTTTCTATGCAAAAAAATGCATCAAGACTTTTCCGACAACCCAGTAGATCACATCTCACCAAAGGATGCTAAAGAACTTCAGGAATGTAGGACTGGATAAAGCTCTTATGAAGCTTTTAGAACTGTCGATCTAAAAAAGAAAAAAAGTTAACTGTGTCAAACTGTGTAAAGCAAAAGGAGTCAAGGTGGGCCTAAGTATGGGGACTGCAGTAGTCAGCTCGCAGCCCAGATGAACATATTTCAGATAGCCCCAAACATGCACACCGAGGTCTTACAGTCCTCAAACAGGTTTTAAACCCCAAGTGGAAGGGGAAGAAGGAGAGAAGATCATTCCAGTGGTTTAGGAACAGTTTTCCTTGCCTACCATAATCAATAACAAGGGGAGCATCAGTTCTGGGTTGGACTGGCAGTCCCTGGACAGAGGTCCTTGCAGAAGCAGTCCTTGTGTCAGGTCACAGTGGTCTTGGTGCAAGATTGTAGTTCTAGCAGGATTCTTTAAATCTTTAAGAATTATTTATTTTATTTTATTTATTACTATTATTTTTTTAATTTGGCCAGAGAGAGAGAGGGAAAGGGAATATGAGAAAACAAGCCACCAGATTGGGAACTCGAACCATGGTCAGCCATGTGGGAGCCCAGCTCCTTAATTACCATGCCGCCTGCCGGGCCCCTGGCAGGATTCCTTAAATAACAATTTTCACTATCAAGAATGCTAATGTGAGAAACCACTGCCTCCATGGTCCTCCCTGGCTTCCTGTAGTCAGGGTTGACACAAATGATTCCATTTTTATTCTGATAAACTCTCATAGAATCAAGTCTTGTGAAAATATTAGGTTGTCAGAAAAGTCATGACATATTTTTTTCTATGCTTTTCTATCCGAAAATGCATCTTGACTTTTCCGGCAACCCAGTATTCGTTTCTCCTACACAGTATAATCATTTGTCCTCCTTTTTCTCTTTTTTCTCTTGTCTTGTTTTTTTTTTTAAAAAAAAAAAAAAAACGAAATTTTATAACTTAAAATGTCCCACTTTTTGCCTTGGCCCCCAGGAAGCTCAGAGCTAAGTCTATGACCAAATTTAACAACTACATGAAAGAATAGGAACTGCATATCTGAATTATTTTCCTCCTTAGACATATCACGCTACCCTGTCTCTTTTCCTTGGTCCCCTAATTCTATTTTTTTTATTTTTATGTTCCATTGTCTTCATCCAGCAGGCTGCTTCCTATGTTTTGTGGAAGGAGGCGACGTGCCTGTAATTGATTTTGTTTTCAACAAGGCCCTTCCCAGACCCTGGTCCCTGTGGAGCTCCAAAGCTCTGAGATTTCCTTGGGCACTGCAAGGTATATTTGGGATGGAGCTGTCTAATCCCTGCTTCTGTCCCCATGACCCTCGCAGCTCTCCGAACAGAGCCGCTGTTCTTCAATTACTGCTAACACATTGGTGAGCAAAAAGAGGGGAAAAGCCAGTGCGATTTCGAACTAATCTTGAATAAGTCAGATATAGGATTTTTTTTTTTCCCCACCTCTGGGAAGATTGTCAAGTGAAACAATGTGGCTTTGAGCTTCTGACAGATGCTAATGAATTGTTGTTTACATTTTTGATTTACTGCCTAAACAAAGATAAGACATGCTCTTGAAAACACATTGAATGCACAATCCAAACACATCCATTAAATCTGTCACAATAAACATGACAGCTTTCTTCTAACCTAACAACTGGCATGCCTCATTTGCATATTAATGAGAAAACCGGGATCAGCCTGCACAAATTACTTATATCTCATGAAGGGGCCGCTCCTGATGACAGTGAAGCACTTGGGGGTGTAAATACACCAAGTTAATACCTTTGCTGTTTTTGATGCCTTTCCCTCTCTTTGCTTGGGTGGCCCTGGACTTCTGGGTGGGTTCCTCCTATGCCAGCTGTGTAGACGTAGCATCTCTGATGGGAGTCAGAGCAGGCTCAGGAAAAGCTGGGTCCTGTCAACACCCCAGGTGTACTTACTGAGAACCTACTACAACCTGGTCAGCGCATTCCAGCTGAGGTGCTAGCTTGATTATTCTGATTAGAATGATCCAAAAGAAAACTATTAGATATTGACTGGTGCCAACCAGGGATGGAGAACTTTCACAGGCATCGTCACATATAAACCTCATAGGAAGCTCTAGAACAAGATTGCCAAAAGTAAAGGTGAACCCTCCTACCTTCCCTCACCCATGACAGACATGATTAATCAATGCCAGACCTTTATCCAGCTGAGCCTGGAACTATAACCAGGTCCAACTGCTATTGAACCCAACTTCAGCAGCTCAGCACTCAAAAACCAATATTTGAGAGACAAGCGTGGGTGGAAAGAAAAAGTAACTGTATTCAAGAACCCAGCAACCTGGGAAGATGGCAAACTAACGTCCAAAGACCATCTCCATGTCCTGGTCTAACAAGAACGTTTTTAAAGGGGAAAAAATGGGAAGGACTACATGCTGTTTTGTCCAGCATGGCAGTTCTTCATTCCTTTGACCAGTCCTGTAGAGGAGACTTATTAACATAAGGATTGTTTTCCACAGTGGCTGGGTCAGCTGGACCCGATCATCAGGGCAGAAGCTTTTATCTTCCTTGAGCACATCTGCCTCTTGGGTTGCAGACTCTCACGAATGCCATGATCAGTTTCTGCAAATGAATCCATTGCATTAGGTTTAACAAGGAGTTATTTGGGTTCGTCTTGTAACCCAGCGACAGACTCAGACTCAGTACTCGTATGGAGTACTTGCATCAGGAGGCTGCCACCATCCACAAGGGTCCACGTAGGCAATGACACCCAGTTGGTACCCAGCCATAGGACAGCTATGTTAGCTGCCATTAGAGAAATGAGGAAAAGACCAGCTCAGGTCACCTGGCAGAGAAGAGAAGTTAAGATTCAATCTTGAAAACTCCAGTTACCAGGGGACCTCTTGCCTTCCACTCTTTACACAGCTCCAGGTGGGCACACGCACGTTGGTAAGAATTAGGCTGGTTATGATTGAAGGTGTCAACAATAGAACTCCGCTTTAAAGGTCAGAGAAGAGAATGCTTCCAAGGAGAAGCAGTTCTGGCTCCAGCATAAGAGTACAGCAATTTCTTCAGGCCTCCAGTGCCGAAAGTCTGCAGGACGCTCTACCCTCCCCACCTCCACATAACTTGTGTTTGCAATCACTCTGGATAGCCTTGTGCAATTTGCTACTTCTCTCTGAGTCTCATCTGTAAAAAGGAAACAATTCTTTTTTTTTTTTCTTGAGAGGTTTTTGCTATAGGGCGTGTGCACTTGCCAGACAGAGAGACAGAAAGCAAGAAATCACCCCCCAGGGGGGATGGCCACGCCACAATCCCTTCTCCTCCATTCTCCTCTCAGGATCTTAGGCATGCACACACATGCGCCCAGCGTGAGTTTTAAGCCACTGGGTCCAGGACTCGAACCACGGTCGACCACATGGGAGTCCAGCGACATAGCCATTACGCCAACTGCTGGTCCCCAAAAAGGAAACAATTCTTACCACCTACCATTGTTGGGAGCAAAAAGGGATCTTGCTCTTAAGAACTTAGCACAGAGCCTGTTCAACAGATGGTGGCTTTAAAATGCAACTCATTGGCTCCAGAGGTTTTCCAAAATCATTTATTCCAACTGACTTCTCCCAGCAGCTTTCTCCTTGATAGGAACCAAAGTCAAAGGTGCTCTCAAAAAGTGCCAAGACATCTCAAACCATCACAACTCTTAAAGAGGAAACATTCTTTGTTTTTCCTTCCTCCACTCCTTAGCTCTTCTGACAGAACTTCCAGCTGAAGGTAGTTCGGACTCAGTTTATTTTCCAACATTGCAAGGCCAGGCAGCTCAGCCATGACCTATCCCTTTAGAAGTCCTCAGCTTCATTTGCATTTTGCAGCCCCCACATCTCAGCCTTTGGCCTCCTGACATTGAAAACCCACTTGGGCAGCCAAGGCAGCACTCCCTAAGGACAGGTGCTGAGAATTTACTGACAAGAAAGGCCTGAGTATACAAGGTGGAGCGGGCCAAAGGCATTGCAGAGGAAAGGGCAGCTCTGGGACTACTGCTGCTGGGCATTTTAATCCAGATTACTTTATCCACATCAATTCAAAAGAGCAAAAAGTTCTGTGTTGACTGAATGAAGGTGTGAACGGGGACATTTCCAATGCTGAAACTCTTGCATCTCATTGATTTTCATTATAATTTCTTGAGAGCTGTGTGTCAGATTCTGTGCTGGGAGTCACAGATTGTAGTAGGAAGCTCCTGAGCTGACTCCCAAAGATCCTGCTTCTTGATTTTCATGCCCTTGACTAAAACCCTTCCCTTGAGTGTGGGCTGGAGTTGACAATTTACTTGTAACAAATAGAATATGGCAGTAATAAAGAAATGACACTTCTGAGGTTAGGTTACAAAAAGGCTATGGTGGGGACCAGCAGGTGGTGTGGTGGTTAAAGCACTGGACTCCCACAGGGCTAACCACAGTTTGAGTCTTGGACCTGGTGGCTTGCTTTTTCACTCTCTCTCTCTCTGTCTCTCTCTGACCAAATTAAAAAATAATAATAACAGGACCAGCAGATGGCATAATGGTTACATCGCTGGACTCACACATGGCTGACCACAGTTCGAGTCCCAGACCCGGAGGCTTGAAACTCATGCCAAGTGCATGTGCGTGAATGCCCAAAATCCTGAAAGGAGAACAGAGGAAAGAGATTGTGGCATGGCCTTACACTTTGGGGGGTGATTTCTTGCTTTTTGTCTTTCACTATCTCTCCAGCAAGCAGACACGCCCTATAGCAAAAATCTCTCTCCAAAAATAATAATAATAATAACATAAAATGGAATGAAATAAATGAATAATTCTTTTTTTTTTTTTTTTTTAAAAGGGCTATGGCTTCTGAGGGCCTCTCTCTCTCTCTCTCTCTTTCTCTCTCATTGCTCACTCTGGAGGAAGCCAGCTGTCACATCATGAGGCAGCTCTGTGGAGATTATACATGGCAACCTCCAGCCAAAAGCCAACAAGGAGCTCACAGTAGACGAGCTCCCAAGGAACTTTGCCCCACCTACAGTTATGTGAGTGAGCTTACATTGCAGTCAAGCTGGGGACTCTCCCTCAGTTGAGTCTTCAAATGAAACTGCAGCCCTGGCCAACAGCTTGACTGCAGCCTTGTGGGAAGCCTTGAAGCAGCGGTCTTCAGCTGGCCCTGGATTCCTGACTCGAAGATTGTGAGATAATAAATGTTTGTTGTTTTCAGTTGCTAGATTATGGAGCAATTTATTATGCAGTAATAAATAACTAATACACATTGGTTGGAACTATATGAAATTGCTACTTATTAAGAAATGTTAAATACCAGCAATGTCTTATGGTTCAAACTAAATACTGTATTCTATTCATTTCATATAACATCTTGTTACTCCGTGCTATTTAACCTCAGTCTAAAAATGTGGAAGCAGGCTCTCAGGGATTAAGTGATTTCCCCAAGACTGTGGTTAGTATGTGCTACAACTGGGACCTGAACCCATGACATCATCTCCCACCTTCTTATCCACACCACTGTTGGACAAAACACAACACGCCTACTCTGTGCCAAGAACTGTGCTAAGCACAGGGGACAGATGAATGGGGCACGGTCATTACCACTAGGAAATCAGGGGTCTTTATATCAGGCTTCGAGCAGAGAAAGCAAAGCCACATAGAGCAAAGTCAGTTTGGTGATCTCCGTAATGCCCAGCTGACTGAAGAGTGGAGTATGAAACGCAGAGACATCCAATGGTAATTATCTCAAAAAATTCAGACCTGGTACATTTCTGCAAGGAAACCAATTCTGTCATTATCCCTTCCACCTATTAGTCACTATCTCACAATTATTTTGCCTTTTCTAATCAGCAAGCAGGCTTTGAAGCCCTTCTTGAACACATTTATCATCTCCAATACTATGTGGAAAAAATCGATTTTATTTACCGTCGCTAAGCCTACCAGGATCTCATTTGTAATTAGAGAAGTACGCGAAGGGGAAGGATTTGTTGCTGCTAAATTAGGTCAAATGTTCCCATCCTTGGAGTGGCTAGCCTGTTTATAACATGCCCTGAGTGGCTGGTAGTGGACAGGCTCAGGCTACTCAACAACTTCCTTCCCTAAGTCAACACTCATCATGATTTGTCCTACCTAAGTCCCTTTAAGAATTGTCTCAACTGCCCCCCACCTGTCCAAGGGATCCACTACTGGGTACTGAAGAGAGATTGTTCCACTAGAGTTGAATCTGAAATTGATCTAGTGAAAAGATCTGCAGGTGAGGAAGAAGCCAGAAAACGATGGCCAAAGGGAGACACACGTGGTATCTTTTTTTTGTTGTTGGAGAGGTTTTTGCTATACGGCACGTGCGCTCGCCAGACAGAGTGAGACAGAGAGACAGAAAGACAGAAATCAAGAAATCATCCCCTGGGGGATGGCCATGCCACAATCCTTTCTCCTCCATTCTCCTCTCGGGATCCTGGGCACACACACACATGCGCCCGGCGTGAGTTTAAGCCACCAGGTCTGGGACTTGAACCGCGGTCTACTACATGGGAGTTCAGTGACATAGCCATTACGCTAACTGCTGGTCCCTTTTAATTTTTTTTTTTCCTAGAGGTTTTTACTATAGGGTGCGGGCGCTTGCTAGAAAGAGACAGAGAGACAGAAAGCGAGAAACACACGTGGTACCTTAAAAGTAATGAAGCATTGGGAAGCAATGGCAGTTGTTCTAAGTCTCCATTTGTGACCAAATAATCACTTTCTCAGGAAACAAGAAGGCATTTCTCATCAGCATAATGGTCTCTTGGGAAGCAGATGCCCATTCATCACCCTAAGTCCTCGGTAGGAAATCTCCTCTGTTTCCCCTTGAATAGAGGCCCCGTTCTCCTGGTGACAAACTCATGGACTCTGAAAAGGTAATATGTTCCAAGGTCAGAACTGACCCACAATAAGATTCAATCTGGGAACCGACAGATTGCATAATGGTTACATCACTGGACTCCCACATAGTCGACTGCAGTTCAAATCCTGGACTCGGCAGCTTAAAATGCACACCAGGTACATGTATGCGTACCCAAAATCCAAGGGGAGAATGGAGGAGCAGGGATTGCAACATGGCCATCCCCCTGGGGGGTGACTTCTTGCTTTCTCTCTCGCTCCTATTCTCGCTCTCTGGTGAGCACATGCACCATATAGCAAAAATCTCTCTCTAAATAAAAGGGTAAAGATTCGATCTGTATAATAGATCTTCTATTTTTTTAAGTTTTTGTTTGTTTATTTAGAGAGATAAATACCTTAACAAGGGCTTGCCAAACCACAGTCCTTCCCCCAGCCTCTCAGCCAGCCAGGATCACCGGCACCTGTGAACATGCCTGGTGTGTTCAGGTCAACCCAGGACCAGAACCCAGCCTCGCAGCAGCTCAAGTGTGATGCAACTGTGCCCTGCCACCTGCATTGCCACAGCTGCACCGAACTCTCCTCTTTTTAACTTCCGCATCCAGAGTGGACAGCTGTGCTCAGGAAACACATCTCTTACAGGTCTCTATTTAGGGAGTATGACAAGAGGGAAAAAATAAAAAATACACCCTCAGGCATCACAAGGGAAAGGATGATCCAGCAGCAGCCCCCCTCCTTTTCACATTAAAGTCATACCTGACAGCCTACCCCAGGGAGAAGTCTCATAGGAATTAAGATATTCCAGATATTCTTAGGAAAATGAAATATTGAAGAATGGCTTCCTGAGCTGATAATGGTGGTACATTTGAAAAATAGACCAGAGTGCCGTGTTTAAAAGCCTAAAGTCATAAAAGGTATTATGAATGGATGGATTGGGAACCTCTATAAGCAGACTTCATTGATGTCACCGTAAACGATGAATGCTGTCACTCTTTCTTCTATATAACAAGAAGATACGCGGCTGCATCCAGATCTCATTGTAGAGACTGTCAGGCTCACTGAAATGGCATCGCATAAGCTATTTATGACAATATGAGGGAAAATACAAGGTTAAGAGATCTTTATCTGCTGTCTATGGAAATGTGCTTCCCCACTGAGGCGGTACATGAAATAACCTTCTGGATAACCCATGACATTGGGAGAGCCGTAAAGTGAGATTAACCAGCAGAGACAGGTCTGCATCCAAATTACGTTTCTGCTCACCCCCGATGCCTTGGCTCATGAGCACACAGGTGCTTTTCTAGCTTTTTCTATGTAAAATCCCACTCGGAATTTTGCAGCCCTCGATGGTGTGACGGATTCACGAGTGATCCAACAAAACGTTTATGTTCTGCCTTCCAGAAGGTAGAGGGGTTTCTGGAAACAGCCGCACTTGCCTCAGGCGTGGCCATGGGACTGACTCTCGAGTGGAGGCAAAATGGTCACTTCCGGGGTAGGGTTTTTCAGAAGCAGGTGTGCTTCCTCCTTGACCTGGCTCCCTTTCCAATGCCAAGAGGCAGATGATTTCCAAGCCCTGGACAATAGTAGAGCTAAGAACCCAGAGCCCCTAAATCACCTCCATGGAAAAATGATGCCACCTCTCCGTACCAGTCCACACTGCACTGTACATAGAGAGAAAGAGAACCTCTATTTCTCGGCTAAGACGACTGAAATCTTGAGTTACGTGTTATAGCAGCTAATGTCCCCCTTACTAGAACAATTTAGCTCTCTGATAAGGGTCTAGTTCATTCAGTTATCCTTTCACATATGTTATGAAGGAAAGAAACTGAAGTTAGGACCTAATCTTCCACATGGTCATTGACTTGGGGTACCTAGGAAAAACTGAGTGCTTTCAGCCTTCATATTGATTTGTGCAAAACAAAGGTTAGGTTTTTTGTTTTAATCCTGAGTGTTGAGCCGACAGTGTGTAGTGGTTAAGGTGCTGGACTCCTACATAGCCCATCATAGTTGGAGTGCCAAGCCTGGCAGCTTGAAAATCACACCAGGTACACGTGTGCATATGCCCAAAATTCCAAGAGGAACATGGAGAAGAAGGGATTGTAGTGTGGCCATCCTCCCTAGAGGGTGATTTCTCACATTCCCTTTCGCTATCAGAGAGAGAAACAAGTGCATGCACCCTCTAACAAAATCTAAAAAAAATAAATAAAAATTGAGTGTTAGTCACGATAGCCAAAAAGTAGAAGCGTCTGAGTGTCTATGAAGAGATGAATAAACAAAATGTGGGATATATGCACCATGAAATATTAGCCTTAAAAAGGAAGAAAGACATTGTATTGAGATAAACCAGTCACAAAAAGACAAATATTGTATGATTCCACTTTTTGAGGTTCCTAGAGTGGTCAGAATCATAGAGACAGAAAGTAGGGGCCTAGCTATAATCGTGCAGGCAGTAGGATGCCTACTGGAGCCACACAGAAGGCCCGGGTTCAGATCCCAGATGAACCTGAACACCCCAGGCCTGCCGCAGGCATACTCATGACCCTGGCTATGTAGAAAGCTGAGGATGGAGAACACAGCTTGGCAAGACCCTGTTGAGCATACCTCTCTCTCTCTAAACAAATAAACTTACAATCTTTTTTAAAAAAGCACATATTAGAGACATAATTCCTTCCTTATTTTATCTGTTGGAAATATTGTCTCAGGTTGGTTTTTTTGTTTTGCTTTTTTATGTTTTTGCCATAGAGCACATGGAATAGCCAAAGAGAGAGAAAGACAGTGGGAGAGAAAGTGAGAAGTCACTCTCCAGGGGAGATGGCCACACCTCAATCCTTTCTCCTCCAGTCTCCTCTCAGAATTTGGGGAAAGCATGTGCATGCTCCTGGCTTGTTTTTGGAGCCATCCTGGCTGGGGCTTTCACTGCATGGTTGGCCATGTGGGATCCAGCTGTCTTAACCACATCATGGGCTAGGCCTGTAATAAATACGTCTTAAAGTTAAAAAAAGAAGAAAGAAGAAGAAGAAAATAAGTATTATTTTATTTAAATGTTAAGTGGTTCTTTCTTTTCAAATAATGTAAACTAATTTGTTACTTCCCTCAGTTTCCTTTGTCTAAAATACATTTGTATTATTAAATTATTCTTTTCATGAATTTTTTTTTTAATATTGAATGGTGGTTGCAGGACCTAGGGGCTGAGGAGAATAGGCAGTTGTTTAATGGGGACAGAATTTCAGACTGGAAAGATGAAAAGAGTTCTAGGGATGGATGGTAGTGATAATTGGAAAACAATGTGAATGTATTTAATGCCAATGGATTGCACACTCAAAAAGAAATAAAATGATAAACATTATTAGGTATATCTTACCAATATTGTAAAATATAGGAAAAGAACCTTGACTGACAGGGCCAGTATACTATCAAATGAAATAATACATGTAGATGCTCAGCACATAGTGTTATAGCATAAGCAAAGCAGTGGATGGGTGGTAACTTTTCTATGTATTAAGTGCCTACTATGTGCCTGGCATCATGCCAAGTCCTGGGCAACCATAGTGAACAAGACATGCCTTCACAGCCTTGGGGGAAGAGAAGAGACAGACCATTCAACAGACCACAGGCAAAGTGGCAAGCTCTGGAAGAAGAGAACATGGCTGAGAAATCCATGAAGACACTCAATTCCACCTTGGAATTAGGGATAGCTTCCTGCTGAGACCGAAAGAGGATGCCAATCCTGGAGCTTCTGGAGACAGAACACACAGCATGCTCAGGGGCCCTTGGCCTGATGGGCCCTGCCCAAGGTTCTCAGGCTGGGGGCCAGGCATCCTTCTCACCTTGTGCCCAACCCTGGCCCAGGACCATGGACCCAGCTGGTGCTCCAATGTCTTTATGTCTCTCTTCTTATTTCTCTGCTGGCCTCCCAATGTTCTCAAGTCTGCGCCATTTTTTAAGAGAAGATTTACATTTTCAAGTGCAGGTTTTAGGAAGAAAAGCCAGCTAAATATCTAGATATACACATACACATGGCATCCATTACAAACAACCCTTCTAACTCAGGCCTCAGAATCTCCTAAGGAAGCAAGAGAAGTGTCCTCACAGAAAAGCCATCACACGCCATCCATCAGATTCAGTGAAGAAGCCAGCCCTCAGCCCTCCAGGGCCCACAGATGGGTGGGAGGAACAACTGTAATTCCATGGAGAAATGCTTTGAGGGGAAACGAGGTACCATGAGGGTCCAGACTCTGAGTTGGATGGGATGGGGGGGGGGGGGGGGCCAGAGAAGGAATTCCTAACAAAGGAGCTCCAGGAATCCTCCACCCTGCTCTCACCCTCAGACCACATGGAGCCAACTACATCCTTAGATCCAAGAGTCGGTGCACAACCCACTCCTAGGCAGTCAAGCAGGGAGACTTAGTTCTGGAAACCTTGCTCAGACTGTTAGGGCATAGAGAATGTCTTTCCAGAGGCGGTGCTGGCCTCACAGGAATCTAAGCACCCCTCCAGCCACCCCCACATCCCATCCATGCCTCCACTGTGGGTAACCTGAGCCAATAAACTCTCCCTTTTGCCCTAGACAATCGAAATATGGTTTCCATCCATATCTATCTCTTTCCCTCCCAGGCCTTCAGATGCCTCACTCACCACCTGGGATCCTAGCTCAGGGTCTGGCATGATTAGAAACCATTGTACGTGACGATTTAGCCACCGACTCACTTTCTTAGAATGACTGAACTTCGTGGTTTTATCTTGGACCTCGGAGTTTCCATGCGAAAAGAGGGACAGTCTTAGGCAGACTAATTTCTTTGGCCACCCTCTTCCTCCATCCCAGCTGTGGCTACACCTGCACTTCCTGGTGAAAGGCAACAGGAAATGGAATGGCCCAGGATGCAGAGAGGAAGCGCTAGCCTGTGGAAGCAGAGTTCGCTCCCTCGAAATTCATACAATTAAATCCACAGCCAGATTTGAGCCCCCTTGCTCCCAGGGACCCACAATGGGCAAAGCTCAGAAATGTGCCAAAGCAGGGACCAGCAGTTGGCATAATGGCTTTGTCGCTGGACTCCCACGTAGTCAACCGCGGTTCGAGTCCTGGACCCGGTGGCTTAAACTCACGCCGGGCGCGTGTGCGTGCGTGCCCAAGATCCCAAGAGGAGAATGGAGGAGAAGGAATTGCTGGGGGGGGTGATTTCTCGCTTTCTATCTCTCTGTCTCTCTCTGTCTGTCTGGCGAGCGCACGCGTCCTATAGCAAAAAACCTCTCCAAAAAAAAAAGAAAAGAAATGTGCCAAAGCAGAGCTTAGCAGGGTCATACTGGGTGCGGTTGAACCAAGGGCAGGGTCATTGAAAAGGAACGTCAGACCAGAACTCCCCGAATGTGATGCTCTAAAGGGGGCCACTTCCTATAATTCCCAGGCACTCCTCTGATGTGTGCACAACTGGTAAATGTTTTTTGTTTGTTTTTTTGTTTTTTTTTCCTGGTGATAACCTTTTGTAATTGGATATCATAACAAAAAAGATCGTGGGCAAGACGTTTCTAGAAAATGAGCTTCTTTCTGGTTTCTTGTTCCACCAGCTTTTGACTAAACCTTCCACTAAAGCCAAGACTGATATAAAGGAAACGGTTCATTTCACATTCTTTTCTGGCTTCTTAAAGGCTCTCTCCCAACCACAGCCCCCAGAAACAACAGACCTGGTCTCCATCATATGACCAAGGAGTCAGCCTCCCAGGGCTGGAGAGGCAATTTGTGTGAAGGGAGAAGGGGCAGATGCTGTTTTGAGCAGACCAGCAGGAAATGAGTTGTGGATTTCCTGCTAGAAACCTTTGCAGCTGAGTAGGACTAAATTCTCCCATTTTCAACGATCTTTCCCTTGCTTTCTCTTTCTGTCAATATGCTATTATCTCCAGTGACTCCTGCCCTCCCAAGAAAAATGAGGCAGGAAATAGACAATATAATAGGAAATGTGGCAAATGCACATTTCCTGTCAACAATATGCCTTACTAATAGATCGTCAGATGAGTATTTTATTAGAACAAGGATTCTGACAGCTACAATATTTCCAGAGACAAACTAGGGTGGACCCGAAGTAGAGGAATGTGGAAAGAGCTTTGCCAAGAAACAGCATGGGTTTGGGGCTTGGCTATATGTCTGGGAGCCAGAAACCTCCCATTCTAATCTTAGCTCTGGCACCAATAGACGTGTGGCCGCACGTATGGACACGGACACTCTCTCTCCTCCCCTTTCTCCCTCTCTGACTTGAGGTTAATGATGCTCACACGTTTCCTTCCCTAGAGGCCAGTGGATGGAGAACCCTGGGAAGATGGCCCTGCAGGTGCTGAAGGTCCCAGGGGCGGCTGTGAGAGGTAGCTTCCTGCAGTTCTGCCATTCTGCTGACTCCTACTCCTCGTCGTAGGGTGACTGAGTTCCCCCTCCAACCAGACAGGTTCCCTGCCACACTCCCACAGCGCTGGGGCTCTAAGCCCAGGCCCATTTCAGCCTACCCAGCAGCCCACGCAATGGCTCCCAGCCAGGGACACAGATGCCTTCAGCATGCAGTGGGGTGGGGACACAAAAGGGCAAAGATTTGGAAAAAATGCCTCAGTTGGTGTATGCTTCCTTCTCTCTGCTTGGATTGTCCTGTGTGCCTCAGAAAACAGAGGTGGTAAGGAGCCCACTTGCCAAGTTGAGTTCAAGGCCCAGGCACTTGGCCTTGGTCACGTGGTCCACATGGTATTGTGGAAGTGCTTACCCCAGTCCAAAATACCTTCTGCGTGGTTTTATAAATGTCTACTTTCTCCCTGAGATGATGCATTCCATGAGGGCAAGGCAGTTTAATTTTCCTGAAGCCTGTGGCAGCAACTGCCACCTACTAAGTGCTCAATAAATATTTGTTGAATGAATGACTGCACAAAGCTTCTGAGTGACTGCCCTAGAATGCTCACAACTGAGACCAGAGAGTCTCGCCTGTCATCTCGCTCACAGACAGCCTAGAAATCTACAATGAATTCCTACCCAAACACTCAGGGCCTGATTACCTTTCATCTCCCCTAAAGGTAGGGCAGTCAGGATTCTGTAGGGAGACAGAACCAATAGGCTATGTATAAATACCTAAGAGGGGATTTATTGGGAAAAATTGGCTCACGTGATTATGAGAAGGCCTTTTGTAAGCTGAAAACTGGAATGCTGGTGGCATGGCTAAGTTCAAGTACAAAAGCCTCAGAGTTAGGGAAGCTGACTACATGATTCACAGTCTAAAGGAGACAGTCTGAGAACTTGCAGGGTCCCTGGTGAGAATCCTGGAGTCTATAGGCAGGTGAACCTCGAGTTCTGATGTCCAAGGCAGCAAGAGAAATCTATCCTGCCCTTTGTTGATTGGATGGCGTCTACCCATGCTGAGGGTGGACCTTCTCCACCTATTAGTTTACTAAGACTCTCATGTTAATATCTTCTGGAAACATCCCCACAGGCACACCCAGAATAGGGCTGCCTCGAGTTTCTAGGCTATGTCAGGTACTTAGGTGTTCCTTAGTTCAGTCAAGTTGACTAATCTTCAGTTTCCTTCTCCTGCTTGGAGAAGCACCCAGTACCTAGAAACCAGTGTTTTCCGTGTCTTCTGGGCCTTTATGAATTAATGCACTGTTAGGCTCTTTTGCTGGGAAGAGGCAGAAGATGATGGAACAGAGTGGTAGCTTATTTTCTTCAGAATTTGGAAGAATAAGCCAAATAAAAATGTAGACTTGGGACCAGCAGATGGTTTAATGGTTACGTCACTGGACTCCCATGTAGTTGACCATGGTTCAAGTACTAGGCCTGGGGGCTTAAAACTCACAACTGGTGCATGTGCGTGCATGCCCAAGATCCCGAGAGGAGAATGGAGGAGAAGAAATTACGGCATGGCCATCCTCCCTGGGGGGGTGATTTCTCACTTTCTGTCTCACTGTCTTTCTGTCTTTCTCTGTCTCTCCAGCAAGTGCACATGCCCTATAGCAAAAATCTCTCTAAAAAAATTTTTTTAATGCAAACTTGATTGTCCCTGGGATCCAGAACAGTGAATTGAATGACGAATTCATCTCATGAGATGAGAACAGGAGACGGGCAATGGGAAGAGAATTATTCGAGTCCAAGGGGATCTTCATTTCCTTAAGAGCAAATTTATTTTAAACACTTGATAATAAAGTGCGATCTGCCTATGAATGTTCAATTTCAAATTTCATCGTTTTCTGGCACGATAGAGACATCTCCATCAGGTTAGCAAAACAATAAAACTGAAAGGGAAAGGAGAAAGGAAAAGGAGATAGTTTGAAGGTTTTACCGAAAATAAAAGGCAGAAAAGTTTGATCTCTAGAGCCGGTCTATAAATAGACCCAAAAAAAAGTCAGTGAGAAATAAAAATCAATGGCTTAGCCAAAACAATAGTGAGTTCTTAAAGAACAAAAAAGATTTGTACAACAATCAACTACTCAATTTATGGAACTGTTTCCAGATGAGTAAATGGAACGAGCAGAATTGAGGTCCTGCCAAGAGCCGCCGGTCCCTTCCACACCACTCTCATGCTATCAGCATGACCACACTGCCAGGCCTTCCACTATGTCCCACCACACAGAGGAACCCCAAGACCCTAGGGCTGCTTTAATGAATGCCAATCTAATTCCCTTGGACTACTTAACAAGTCCTACTCTGTCCAAACATGGAGTAGGTAGGTTATTAGAGCACTAAGGTGAGCTAGAACAAAAAAATCAGTTCATGTCCTGTAGGGGAGTTATTATCTAATAAGAAAATGGAGACATATAGTCGCAAAACTATAATTCATTAGTAGTTATAGTTTCTCTTATGGACAAGGAAACCAAGAGATTTCCAAGTCTATAAGAGATTTCCTTGTCCATAAGTGACATACAAAGCTCCTTGGAGTTTGATTTCTTCTAAAGAAACAAGAGCTTATTTTCTGTCATAAGGGCAATGGAAAGGAAGAATCCAGCTGCAGTAGGACATTTTGTTTGACACTGCTACTCAGCAGGCTGAGACCACATGGGAGGCCCAGGTTCGATTCCCAGCCCATCCTAAAACTCAGGCATAGTGGCATATGCCTATAGTCACAGTTACTCAAGAGGCCATGGCAGGGAGATCATGACATAGCGAGACCTTGTCAAAAAAAAAAAAAAAGAAAGAAAGAAAGAAAGAGAAAGAAAAATACAGAAGAATAAAAGGCAAAATCTTAAAGTCTATCAAGCACTGCCTGCCTTGTCACCTATTCCTACTACCTTCTAGTCTTTGTTTATACACATATAAAAATATTTCTATTTCCTAAATAACTTATATTTTTCACATATTATATCACAAGCAGTTGCCCATGTCATTGGATACTCTTTGAAAACACCATTCATAAATGGTAGGCTATTTCATCATATTGCCATATTATATTTACCATGACACTGTTGAACATCTAGAGTCTAGATTCTAGACTGTTTCTGTTTGGGTACCATACAAGTAATACTATAACAAATCATCTTATGTAGGAATCTCTGATCATTTTTCCAATTTCGTTCCATAACATGAATTCTTATCAGTGGATTTACTGGGTTTATGGAGAGAATTCTAAAATCTCCTGATACACACGCCAAATTGGATTTCTAAACAATTGCATCAGTTTGTGCTCTACAGGCAATGAAAGTGATTGATTGTCTGCTTGCTGCCTGCTGGCCCACATTGAATGCTATCACTTTTTTAAATTTCTGGTATTAAGATTTTGTTCTTAATTAATTTACTTTTTTCTTTCATGAAAGAGCGAGGCAGAGAGACAGATACCCTAACAGGATCTCCATCCGGCCATCCACCTCCAGTCTCAGCCAAACTGGATCACGGACATACATGTGTGTGCCCAGCATGTTCCAGGAGGTCCCAGGATATGAACCCCAGACCTTGCCCATACATATCCAGATGCATTACTGTTACCACTGTGCCACCACCTAGCCCCTGGACTATAGAAATTTAAAAGTATTGGGGATGGGGTCAGTAGATGGCATAGCAGTTACATCACTGGACTCCCATAGAGCCGACCGTAGCTCAAGTCCTGGACCCGATGGCTAGAAACTCACCCCTGGCACGCGTGTGTGTGTGCCTAAGATCCCAGGAGAAGAATGGAGGAAAAAAGAATGTGGCATGGTCATTCCCCCAGGAGTGATTTCTCACTTTCCCTCTCACTGTCTCTGTCTCTCTCACCCTCTCTCTGGCGAGCGCATATGCCCTATGGCAAAAACCTCTTAAAAAAAAAGGAAAGTATAGGAGGCCTTTCCAATATGTTTAATCAGAATTTTCCTGGAGAAAGCAGGATTTGCCATGGGGACTAAAAGGAGAGGAGGATCTAACAATAAGAAGGGTGGAGCTCCAGGGTCAGCCAGTGGTGTGATGGTTAAGGAGGCTAGATCTCACATGGCCATCAGTGCAGTTCAAGTCCCAGACCCAGTGGCTTGAAAAAAACACTGGGTGCATGTGCATGCATGCCCAAATTCCTGAGAGGAGAATGGAGGAGAAGAAATTGCAGTATGGCCATCCCCCCATGGGGTGCTTTCTCACTTTCTCTCTACCCTTCCCCAACCCCACATAAGCACATGCCCTATAGCAAAATAAAAAAGATGAAAAAGAAAGGATGAAGCTCCAGACAGAGAGAATCAGAGAGAATTCCCTAAGCAAAAATCAAAGGTGAAAACGGCTGTATACATTCCAAAACTGGTGCACAGTCCTCTTTAGCTGTGTGAGGGAAGGGGTGGAGGAGCTCACTGGAAGGAAAGGCTGGGCTCACAAGGACAAGGGCCTGAATGGCAGCGTAAGTGACAACTTGCAGTTTATGCACCAATAATGGGGAGACTTTGAAGCTAGGGAGGGTCGTGCTGTGAACTGTACTTTGTTCAAGAAGAAGCCTGCATCCGGACATGCTGAAGAGACTGGAGAGGAGAGGCCCAGTTCTGAGGTAACCACCATGATAGCCACAGATCCCGGAGCAGTGACTCACTGCATGGGCCACACCTCTCTGCAAGAGGCTCTTGTGAGTGGAACACAAAGGTGGAGGAGTCAAGAGCTCCTTCCTCCCCTGCCTTTGCTGGAAATCCCATGACCCTTTCTGAATCCAGCACCCTTGGACTCGTGTTAGGTAACACCATGTCACTCATCGACAGCAGATTGGTTGGCAAGTTAATAATGTACATTCTCTTAGTGGCATCAGCATGGCTAGCCGCATCTTGCAGACCAGGAGACCAAGGCTCAGAGAGTTGAAACCACTTGTCCATGGTCCCCCAAGCAACCTAAGACTCAAACCCGGATATTTGGACCTTAAATCCCATGCTCTTGACATGCAATGCCCAGCCTGTTGGTTTCCAATGAAGGCCTGATCGGTGATGGAGAAGCTGACTTAGCCTCAGTCTTTCTAGAAGACGTCATAGGCTATCAGAAGAGCATTGTTGTTCACAGGGTCAGGACTGAGACTGCAGATGATGGCAGCAAGTAGTCTTTGAAGAAAGAAAGAAAGACATGCTGGAGCCATGAGTAAAGTTGGTGAAAAGCGACAGCATTGACAGAGAATAACCGTTACACATGGTGAGTAGATAGAACTCAGAGAGTAGAACACATAATTACATATATGATTGAATTAACTCAATGCCTTCAAAACCTGAACATACCATCGCCTCCGGCCTTTCCTCCATAAGGGCATCCTCTACACCCAGACCATAGACATCCTCATTGCTTCCTCCTTCCCCACCCTGCACGCCTCCTCAACCAACAAGTACTGCCATCCACCCACCTCTTTCATAGCCCAAGTTCAGATTCTTATCATCTCTCATATCACCACAACAGGCTCCCAGATCAGCTAGCTCTTTTTTTTAAGAATTATTTATTTTATTTAATTTTTTATTTATATTATTATTTTTAATTTGACAAGAGAGAGAGAAAGTGAGAAAGCAAGCTGCCAGGTTCGAGACTCAAACCATGGTAGGCCATATAGGAATCCAGTGCCTTAACCACCATGCCACCTGAAAGCTCCAAGATGTCTCTATTTCTTTTTTTTAAATTATTTAATTTTATTTATCATTATCATTTTTTTCTTTTTTTAGAGAAATAATTTTGCTATAGGGCACATGTGCTCACCACAGAGACAGAGAGACAGAAAGTGAGAAATAGCTTCCTAAAGGGGATGGCCACACCACAATCCTTTCTCCTCCATTCTCCTCTCAGGATCTTGGGCACACAAACATGCCCAGCGTGAGTTTCGAGCATCTGGGTCTGGGACTTGAACCACAGTGGGCCATGTGGAAGTCCAGCAAAGTAACCATTACACCATCTGCTGGTCCCTTATTTATCATTATTATTATTATTTTAATTTGCTACAGGGCACATGTGCTCACCAGAAAGAGACAGAGAAAGGAAAGTGAGAAAGCAAGGCACCAGGTCTAAGACTAGAACCTCAGTCAGCCATGTGGGAGTCTAATACCCCAACCACTATGCCACCTACTAGCCCCATAGTTTCTATTTCTTTTCTTTAGAATTATTTATTTATTTAATTTGCTATAGGGCACACATGCTCACCAGAGAGAAACAGAGAAAGAGAGGGAAAGTGAGAAATCAAGCCACCAGGTCCAGGACTCAAACCGAGTTGGCCATGTGGGAGTCCAGTGTCTTAACTAGTATGCCACTTGCCTACTCCAAATGTCTCTGTTTCTAATGTGGGCCAGAATCACCTAGATTCTGGGAAAAGTTCTAATTTTTTTTTTTTTTTTTTTGCTGTTGCCTACCCACCATTTTTTTGTTTAAGTTTATTCATCGGGTTGTTAGAAAAGACATGACACATTTTTGCGTAGAAAAACATAGAAAAATTCATCATGACTTTTCCAATGACCTAATATTTTTATGTATGGCAGAGAGCATGTGTGGACACACTAGAGCAGGTGACAGATGAAAGCACTCTTAGCAGGGTCTCATCATATTGTGACCCCCTTCCCTTAGCCCTCCAACTCCTCAGGATCTAGCCACGTGCACACACATCCAGCATGTTTTCAGATCAAAACAAAGATCCAAACCCATGGTAAGCCATGTGGCTTCCAGCAGTGCAGCTCAATTTGCTACTGACTGCACCAGCAGACTGGACCGAGGTGTCTGCCATTTTTAACAAGGTGGACTAGGGTGACTAAAGCCCTGCCCTGGCAAGTCTCTCCATTGGGCCACTTATCCAAAGAAATCCCTGCAGGGACTCTTCTCGCTGACTGATAGAGTATAGGCTACAGTGTAGGGCCTACCAGGGCCCCATCTGTCACACTTCCTACTACCCCAGATGTCTTTTCTTTTTTTAAGTTTATTGATTGATTTATTCTAAGACAGTGAGAGAGTGTGCACACCAACAAGGTCTTAATGCCACGATCCACCCCAAGTCCTCAGCCAGCCCTGGGTCACAGGCATCCATGTGTTCAGCATACTCAAGGAGGTCTTTGGAGGTCACATAGACCAGCCTCACAGAGTCACGTTTTACTTCTGTGCCACCAACTGGCCCTCCCTTGTCACTGCAAATTTCTGGCCACCTCTGTCTCCCCTAGGCTGTCCTGGACCTGACGCACTCTTGCTCTTCAAGCTTACATTTAAGTCCAGACTTAAATGGGTTCAACAGCAGCTCCCCCCAAAGTCCTCCCCCTAGCCTCCCCACGGAACAAAGTTGCCTGCTCTGAGCTCCTTTCCTCCGTGCAACTGGACAGAGCCTGCCTAGGAGGGTCTCACCAGAAACACCTGCGGGGCTCATCCTGAGCCCAGAATCTGGGGCTGGACTCTGCACATTTAGCCAGCATTCAGGTTATTCCACTGGATGCTCAAGTTTGAGAATCACTGACAATAGTTCTTAAAGGCAGGATCTTGTCTTAATAATAAGAGCTGAACTTTATTGAGCATCTACCATGTGCTGAGCACTCATGACTCATGAGCATTACACGTAGTTCCTGTAATCTTCATGACAGCTCTTTATTACCCCAAGTTTACAGGTGAGGAAACTGAGGCACAAGCAAATGTCTGAGTATTTGTACTGAGTATGAAATTGTGCTTTCATTGTATCACAGTCCCAGCAGGGAAGAGATACTACTCAAAGTAATAATTTGAGAGGAGTTTATTAGTGGAAGAATGTACAGGAGTGGAGACAAGATTCATAGAACCCAAGAGGGGATGGCACAGTCTCTAGGGTGTAGTGACAGCAGGAGGCCCTGATCACTCCTGGACCCAAAGTAGTTGGGACGAGAGCCACAGCCAGTCCCTGGCAATCAGCAAGATGGAGGCTGATGAACCAACACCCCTAGCTCACTCTCCTCCCATTTCCCTTCTCTGGTCAATATCTCCCATTGGTTAAGTTCAATAGAAGCCAGAAGGCAGGAAAGTCCACTCAGGTCAGCCTCCCTGGGCACAAAGTCGAGTCCAAGAGGTAGAATGAATCTGATGGGGCAGCCAGAAGGTTCAACACCCTCCCACGGTGTGCAAGTGACAGAGGGAGCCAGATTTGCGGCCAGACCCTTCATGCCTGTCCTGTTCCATTCTGGAGTCCCCAGGAGAGCATGGTGCCTGGCACCACATAGTCCATTGTTGTCTGAGTAAATGAATTAATCCCTATGCTGCCGAGTGTAATGGATACTGGAATCAGATCTAGGATTGCATTCCAGCTTCACCACTTAAAAATGTGTGACCTTGTGGCCGGAAGTTGACATGATGCTTGGGGCACTGGACTCCCACATAGCCAACTGCAGTTCAAATCCCAGGCCTGGAGGCTTGCTTTCTCACATTTCCTCTCTCTCTCTCTCTTTCTCTTTCTCTCATTCTCTCGTTCTGTCTTTCTAGTCACATTAAAAATAAATCAATGCATAAAATTAAATAATTCTTTTTAAAAAAAGGTGTGACCTTGGACAACTTGCTTCCTCTCTCTGAGCCTTAGTTTCCTCATCTGTAAATTACAAGTAATCACTGTACGCCCCTTACAGCCCGAGGTGAGAAGAATGTGAAATAATGGATATGAAGCACCAAGCATCAGCGAGTGCTGGCTACTGTTGCTATTGGTGATAGGATACATAATTGAATGCATATATTGTGTTTGAGCGATATAGGCTTAGAAAGCCTGGCCGTTTGTCACACTCATCTGATGTCTGGCTGACAGGAGGTGGGGAGAGAGGTTGAGAAGGGCAGGTAGAGGATTTTCCTTGACGTCACGGCCAGCAAGGCTGGCTGACCCTCGTGTTTGCTGTTTGTGTGAAGAACCCCCTCTGACTTCATTAGTCATGAGTGCAGCATCAAGCAATAAGTTAATTTCTAACCGTGGCACTTGATAAATTTTCCATTTACCTCATTAGTTTTTACTGCCTGCAATATTGGTGAGAACACTTCCAATTAACCATATGGGAAGTGTCAGTATGGAATCACAACAATTTTTAAAAATGTGTTATTTAACCAAATAAGAATCACAGCCCCCAGAAATAAAGATGCTAGAAACCAGCACTGACGTCCCGGGAAAGAGATGCTTCCAGGAAACCTGTCAGTCCGGGCTCTGAGTCAAGAAGCTCACCTGGAGAGGGAGGGGCTGAGCTGGGCCTCCTCTTCCCAAAGGGAGCCCCCAGGGAAGCCATGAGCCTGATACTAGGGCAGGAACACGTAACTGGGTTGCAGGAGGCCCTGTTCTGAAATCTAATCCATAGTGTAGATGTTCCTCCTTCATTTTACTTTCTGTTAGAGTATTTCTCAACTTCTTATCTTACGTGATCATCGCAGGAAGTCTATGAGATGAGAAGTGGTCTTCCTGTTTTATAGCTAAGGACATCAAGAACAAAAAAGAGGGGCCAGCAGGTGGTGTGGTGGTTAAGGCTCTAGACTTTTCACATGGCCCACTGGGATTCAAGTTCCAAACACAGTGGGGAAAACCACACCAGCACATGTGTACGTGTGCCCAAAACCCCAAGAGGAAAGTGAAGTCGAGAGGATTGCAACATAGCCATCCCCAGGGGGGGCTGATTTCTCCCTTTCCCTCTCTGTGTCTCTCTGTGTCTCTCTCTGGCAAGCACATGTGCCCTATGGCAAAAATCTTAATTAAAAAAAAAAAAAAAGAACCAGAGAGATTCCAGGACTTCCAAGATCAAATGACAAGTCCAGCCTGGGCTCAGGCCAGGCTGTCTGAAGTTGACTTCTCTTACTGCATCATGGGACTTACTTTAAGACTGGAGGGTTCATTAGCGTAATGGCTACTGGACTTAGTCCGTTGGACCCCTTACAACTCACGGGGCGCGTGTGCGTGCGTGCCCAAGATCCAGAGGAGACTGAGGAGAAGGGATTGCGGCGTGATGCTGCCTGAAAATCCTCTCCACTGGAGGGTTCCCCTTAGCCTAGGCTGAGCTAGTGAGCTAAGACTGGGCCATCAAATATCTCATTCCCCTGATCCTCTCGGTGGTTCCCAGTGTGTCCCCAGAAGTCTGTTTTCTGGAATTGGAAGAGGCGCACTCAGAGTGTTGTCCTTGGGCAAGGCTGGAGAGGTCAGTCTGGAGATAACAACAGCTGCATTCTTGACCAGGAAAGAGAATTAGACCTCCAGTCAGAGTCGACAAAGCCTCCATGCAAAGCCAACCGATTTGGGGGTGTGAAGGTCAGGGGAAAAAGAAAGAGAGAACAGCTGCTAACCTGATGATGGCCCAGGTCCAGATATCTCAGAGGCCAGTTCTGTCTTGCCGATCTCAGCCAATCCCCCTGATCACTCAGGCTAGCATGAGTAGCTTCTGCACCCAACTAATAAAGGATGCCTCCATTTCCTCAAACTGACCTGGGAGAACTAGACCAGTTGTTTTCAAATGGCTCCCCAAAATGCTCAGAAGACCTGCAGGGGCTTTGGTATAGGAGAGACATTTGGGGCTCACAACCCCACTGTGATCTTCCAAGCAAAGTTTGATTCTAAGTCTAAATGAAGAGTGAAATCTACCAGTTCTTGTGCTTATCCAGCTGAAATCCTTTTTCTTTTTTTCACGTATCTGCTGCACAAATTAACTGGGATTTGGGCAGGCCTCACAGCTAGTGGTTAAGGGAGCTGGAATCCACATGGTCAACTACAGTTCAAATCCTGGTCCTGAAAGCTTGAAAAACACACGGAACACATGTGCCTGCTTCAAATCTTTTTTTTTTCTTTTTTTTTTTTTTTTTTTGAGAGGTTTTTGCTATAGGGCACGTGCACTCACCAGAGAGAGACAGAGAGACAGAAAGCAAGAAATCACCCCCCAGGGGGGATGGCCACGCTGCAATCCCTTCTCCTCCATTCTCCTCGCGGGATCTCGGGCACACACACACATGCGCCTGGCGTGAGTTTAAGTCCCCCGGTCCAGGACTCGAACCGCGGTCAGCCACATGGGAGTTTGGCGACATAGCCATTACGCTAACTGCTGGTCCTGCGTGCTTCAAATATTTTTTTTTTAAGATTTATTTATTTATTTATTCATTTATTCCTTCATTATAGTTTGACCAGAGAGAGACACAGAGAGAGAGAGGAAAGTGAGAAAGCAAGCCACCAGGCCCAGGACAAACCATGGTCAGCCATATGGGAGTGTCCAGCGCCTTAACCACCATGCCGCCCGCAGGTCCCCGTGCTTCAAATCTTAACAGGATGGAGAAATGGAGAAGGGATTGACCACCTTCTGCTCACGCCCCATTGATCACGCCCTATTGGAGAGAATGCTTTCTCTCTCTCCCTCTCTCTGGCAAGCACATGCACCTTCTGGCAATTAGAAAAATAATCTTGGGATTTAGCCTCATGGCCACTTTCTAACTGTTTGGAACTACCAAGTTCCCTTCCTCTCTTTCTCTTGGTGCTTGAGTTACTCAGATTTCCTGTTCAAGAACAGAGAGGGTCCAGCAGATGGCATAACAGTTACATTGCTGGATTCCCACATGATTGACTGGAGTTTGAGTCCCTGGTGGCTTGAAACTCACACCAGGCATGTGTGTGTGTGCGTGCCCAAGATCCTGAGAGGAGAACAGAGAAGGGATTGCAGCATGGTAATCCCCCAGGGGGATTATTTCTCACTTTGTCTCTCTCTCTCTCTCTCTCTCTCTCTCTCTCTCTCTCTCTCTCTCTCTCTTGCAAGTGCACATGCCCTAAGGCAAAAACCTCCATTAAAAAAATGGAGGGGACCAGCAAGTGGTGTGGTGGTTAGGACACTGGACATTCCCACATGGCTAACTACGGTTCGAATCCTGGACCTAGTGGCTTGCTTTCTCACTTTCTCTCTCTCTTTCTGTGTGTGTCTCTCTGGTCGAAATAAAATAAGTAAATGAATAAATAAAATTTTTAAAAATATTTTTAAATTTTTTTAATTTTTTTTTTTTTTTAAAAAAGACAGGGAGCATAGACCCCTGCTACCAACTCATTCCCTTTCTCTGTTTGGTTAAAGTGGACTTCACCTGCAGAATGCACACATTTAGGTTTCTGACCTCTCCCATTGCCTTCCACCGGTGCAGTGGCCCAGGCTTAGGACTGGGAGTTGGAAGGCACAGCTTCTGCCTCACGTTCAGTTGCAACACTGAGGCTGCTTCAGCTGTAAGAATCAGATACCCAGGTCAAGGGGCTTTATGAATTCATCCTTTCTTAGCTCCAGAACAAGAAATCTAGCAGTAAATGAGGTGCGGACCGGCCTATGGCACAGTGAGGTCATCAAAGGCCAGAGACTTTTCATCTCTCTGCCCTGCCAGCCTCAGTGCGATGGTAGTGTCAGTTGCCTCTTTGGTCTCGCCCACATTCTCTGCGCTGCCTGTATTTCAGGGAACTTCCATCCCAGGATTCTAGGGAGGGTCTTCCAACAGGAGCCACTGATGGAGGACTGGAGGGCAGACAAGGGGTGGAGGCTGAAGTGGGGACATTTCGCTCCCTGTCTCTGACAGTGATCAAGCCTCTACTGTACTGTGGGCTTGAACTCACACCAGATAACCATGCCCCCAAACTCTACACTCCCCAGAGGTTCTTGACTATGATTTTAGACCTCAAATCCAGATTCTGGGCTCTCATTCCTCCCTCCTGTGCCCCTCCAGTCCTAAGAATGTTAACAACGTCCTGCAGTTGTTAACCTCTTGAAGGAGTGGGGCCCTCATCACTTCCTTTGGCTTGTCAGCTCTTCTATTATCTATGGAAGTAATCCTACATTAATTTCCTGTCTTAAACACCTGGAATAGCTTATGTTTCACAGCTGGATCCCACTAATACAATGGTCATCCGCAAGCTTTGTTCACATGGCTGTAAGATAGCTGCCAGTGCTCCAGTCATCATATCCTCACCCCAGCCACATCAAAAGCCAAGAAGAAAGACAATTTCTCCTTGCTTGCTTTATATTGCCGAGGTAAATATTTCCCAGGACTGGACAGAACTGGTCAATGCCCATGCTCTAGCTTTAAGAGAAATCAGGAAAGTGAGTATCTGGCACTTTTAGTCCCTATAGTGTGAGATGGACTCTTCAAGCAAGAAAAAGGAGTTGGGCAATGGTGCTGAGTGAGCACCCAATCATGTCCTCCACATTGACCTTGAGTGTGACCTTGGTTGAGTTACCTCCTTTCTCTGGACCTCAGCTTCCTGATCTACAAAATGAGTGAGTTTGGTGAGATCCGTGGTTTCAAACTATTCTTCAAAGCCCTCGTGTTCAAAGGAGGTGCCTTAGGGGCCACTGTAGGGTCACGGTGGGGAGAAGAGGAGTAGAGTCTGAGCAGGTGATCCTGCTCCAACTTCAATAGGAACACTGTTGTTTGATCTTTTTGGAGATAAAACCAGTCTGCTCGATTTGCTGATTTTTCATGTCCCTTGCAGCTCTCTCAAGGATCCAGATTCAAAGTTATAGATCAATTTATAAAAATGAGGAAATAACCAGGATGATGTTCTTGCTAAGAATGATCCATTCACTTTAAGGGTTATTCATAATAAACTTCAGAGATTGATTAAGCTCCTTGGCGTTTTGCCGACCACGAGCCAATCTGTGTTAGATGCACAGACTCTGGCACGGAGCAGAAGACATTCTTCCTGAAAATGTCTTGACTCCCTCTGTTCTCTTCAATTATGAGAAGGCAAACCCTTTACATATATACAATTATTTTAAACTATTTATCTTGCACAGAGGAATTGATCTTCACAGGTCTTTCTTGCCTGTCTTGACACTGATGAATCGCTTTGAAGATAGTCTCAGAAAGAGAAGACATGGGCCCTAATGGATGGCTCTTCTCATCTTAATTTTTCCCCTGGAGGGTCTTCTCCATCTTGAGTCTTCCTTATTTCACTTTGTAGCCTTAACTCTATAGGTGCCACGCCAGGTGTAATGGTAGTTTTAGGTGTCAACTCCACTGGATTAAGGAATAGCTGAAAACCTGAGAGAGCCTAATTCTGGGTGTGTTTTTAAGGGTCTTTCCGGAAGAGAGTAACATGAGAGTCTGAGTAAGTTAGATAGGGAAGATCCATCCTCAACGTGGCTGGGCATCATCCCATCCATCAGGGGCCCAGAAAGAACAAATACAGAAAATGAACAGAGTCTCTTCTGAGAGCACAGGATAGACTTCTGTTGCCTTGGACATCAGAACTCAAGGTTCACCTGCCTTCGGACTCTCGAATTCACTCCAGGGGCCCCAGAGTTCTCAAGCTCTCTGCCTTGGATGGTGAGCCACGTGCTCAGCTTCCCTGCCTCTTTGGACTGGGACTGAGCCAAGCTCCAGTACCCCAGGACCTCCAGCCTGCAGATGGCCTGTGGCAGAGCTTCTCAGCTGCCATAATCGCAGGAGCTGAGTCCCTCCATACGTCCCCTCCTGTGTTTGTACATATCCGAGTGTTTCTGCCTCCCTAGAGAACCCTGATTAGTATGCCAGGGATAGCACCCACTTTGTTTCTCTTGTCTGAAGGCTTTTTTTTTTTTGGATCAAAGGTTCAAAGGCAGAGACTGAGAAAACAGTGAAGCCTTAAGAAACTCCTGTGCCTCTGCCAAGGCTCAGTCCTGCACTGAGAATAACAGAAACTATCTGATAGGTATCTTCAAGGAATGTTTTATAAACACTTCCTCCGTGACCCACACAGTCAGAAAACAATTCTAACCTTTTCGATTTGGTAACCCTTCACACCCTTTTCCTTAGTTCTGTGGACAGCTCGAAGCTGTTCTGTTCTGTTCTGTTAGCACCATGTACTCTGTCTGGCATAAATCAGACAAGGCAGGCAAAGTCATCCCCGTTTTACAGATGAATAAACTGAGGTCCAAAGAGGTCCAAAATGTCTCATCTGCAGTCTCAGGGAATAAGTGACAAGGTCAGCACTTGAACTTAGCTCCGATGATTTCACCTTGAATGCCCACACGACAGACCGAACCACAGAGTTTATTACGTGCTCAGCAGATACTGCTTGTCTTCCTCTCCATCCCTTCCTCTGGGTTGTCTCTATGGGTTTGGCTCAGACGAAACAAGTGGGTCCAGTCTTCATGCTGAAATCACAAGATTTTCTGGAGCCTGTGTTACAGGCCAGCTTTTCTGTATCAATTGCTCATGTAAAATTGGAATAGTTTCTTGATGAAATATTCAAATTATACAGATAAAATAATACAAATCTGAGCCAGTTGGTGGCATGGCGATTAAAGCACTGCATCCCGCGTGACTGACTTTGGAGTGTGAGTCCAAGGCCTGGTGGCTTGAATAAAACACCAGGCGAGTGTGCAGATGTGCCCAAAATCCCAAGAGGAGAATGGAGAAAAAGGAATTATGATGTGGCCATCCTTCGGGGGGGGGGGGGGAGATTTCTCATTTTTTTCACCTCTTTTTCTCTGTCTCTCTCCATTGAGTGCACACACCCTACAGCAAAAACCTTGAAAAATAATAATAACACAGGGGCCAACAGGTGGCATGGTGGTTAAAGGAATGGACTCCTTCATGGCAGACCATGACTTGAGTCCCAGACTCAGCAGCTTGAAAATCACAGTGGCTGCATGTCCATGTGTACCCTAAATTCCAGGAGGAGAATGGAGAAGAAGAGATCGTGGCATGGCCATCCTCCCTAGGGGGTGATTTCTTACTTCCCCCCTCACCGTCTCTCTGTCTCTCTCTGGTGAGCAAACATTCCCTATGACAAAAACCTTTTTTTCTTTAATTAATTAATTTATTTATTTATCCATTTATTTTTACTTTTAATTTGACCAGAGAGGGGCAGAGCTAAAGAAGAGAGAGAGAGGAAAAGTTGAGAAAGCAAGCTGCCAGGTACAGGACTCAAACCATAGTCGGCCGTGTAAAAGTCCAGCACCCCTAACCGCCATACCATCTGCCAGCCCCCCATGGCAAAAACCTTAAAGAAAAATAATAATAACTTTCCCCTGAAAGCCTCGCCTCCAATTCCAGGCTTCTCCCTAAAGTAACTACTGGCATGTGTACAGTGTGAATGTTTTCAAATTTATTTCTATGCATTTATGAATACAAGCATGTAAGATATTACATAAAGAAATACATAGTTAAGGGTTTTGTTTTTTGCTTTGTTTTGTTTTGTTTTCTAATCCGCTGGGCATTTATTGATGCAAATAGTATCGCATGGTACATATTTTCTGCAACTTGCTTTGCCGAATGTTCCAAATCGCTATGTACATATCGGCCTCCTTTGTCTTTTTACTAAAGCTTAGTAGTCCAATACTTAGTACAGACTTGTTGGTTTGTTTAGCTAGTCTGTTACTGTTGGGCTTTTATCAATATTTCACTGCTAAAAGCAGTACGGAAATGAGCATCATCAGCTTCTTATGCATAAACAAGTATTTCTCCGAAGGAAAAAAAGTACTTCTGTAAGAAAAAAGAAACTATAGGGCCCATCAAATGGCGTAGCAGTTGCGTCACTGGACTCCCACATGGCTGAGTGTGGTTTGTATCCCAGACTCAGTGGCTTGAAAATCATGCCCAGTATGTGTGTGTGGGCGCCCAAGGTTCCAGAGGAGCATGGAGGAGAAGGGATTGCAGCATGGCCATCCTCCCGGGGGGGTGGGGGGGGTGATTTCTCACTTTCCGTCTCATTGTCTATGCCTCTCTCTTGCCAGCAAGGGCATGCACCCTAAGGAAAAAAACCTCTAAAAAGAAAAAAGAAAGAAAAGGTAAATCCAAAGAGAAATGGACTAAGAGAACATTTTTGCAACACATATGACAGAGAAGGTATTAATAATCAGATTATATAAAGAAATGCTTCAGGGGCTGGCAGGTGGCATGGTGGTTGAAGACACTGGATTCTCACATAGCCGACCATGGTTCAAGTCCTGGATCTGGTGGCTTGCTTTCTCACTTTCTCTCTCTCACTCTGTCCCTCTCTGGTCAAGTAGAAATAAACAAATGAATAAATAAATAAAGTTAAATAAAACAATTCTTAAAAGAAAAAAAAAAGAAATGCTTCAATTTAATAATAAAAAGACAAACAACCCCTTAGAAAACTGGCAAAAAATGTAACCAGGCAATTTACAAAAGAAATACATATGGCCAATAAGCATATGAAAAGTTGCCACACCCCATTGATAATCAGGAAAAAGTGAATTAAAGCAACCAGAAAATACATTTTTTTTTTTTTTTGAGATTTTTGCTATAGGGCACCTGTGGTCACCAGAGAGACAAAGAGAGAGAGAGAGAGACAGAAAGCAAGGAATCACCTCCCAGCGGGGATAACCACACCTCAATCTCTTCCCCTTCATTCTTGGGATTTTGAACATGTGTGCACACACTCCAGTGTGAGTTTCAAGCGACCTGGTCCAGGACTCAAACTGTGGTCAACAATGTGGGAGTCCAGCACCTTAAACACCCCGCCACCTGCTGGCCCTGAAGACACCTCTTTTACTCACCAGATCAGCCCAAATTGCTAGTTTAATACTTTCAGATGTTGGCAAGAGTTTGGGGAAATGGGTGGACTGCCGGAGTCTAAGTTGCACTTTGGGAGAGCTGTTTTCACTGCTGGAGTTGACCTTACTGAGCAGCCATGTTCATTACTACGTGCTGGTTTACGCTTGCCAAACACCATAAGCCTAATAAGCTGAAGCAGGGTTGGTAGTAGCTGCATGTTTGGACGGATAGGCCTGGGGTGATTGTGACTCAATGACTCCTCCACTGTCCCAGCCACCAGCGATCCCAGGCCTTTGAGTAAATGCCTATCATTCTTAATGGGGCAATGGCACCTCTAGGACAGGAGAGGCATTTAGTAAGAGTGGATTAGGTGGTTCTAAAGAGACCGCAGATGTAATGATCATTTTGCACGTTCTCTGTGTAACTAGAGATACCGTCATGTGGAGTGCCACGGTATGCTAATGACTCAACAGTGGCCAGAGTAGAGAGTAGCATACTGAGTCTACTTCTCCACTCAAAGGAGGATGGAGCCAGCAGGTGGCATGGTGGTTAAGGGCACTGGACTCCCACATGGCAGACCATGGTTCAAGTCCTGGACCTGGTGGCTTGGTTTCTCACTCTCCCCCCACCCCCCATCTCTCTCTCTCTCTCTCGCTCCATCCCTCTCTGGTCAAATTAAAGTAAATAAATAAATAAATGTAAGTAAAATAATTATTTGAAAGAAAAAAAGGAGGGCTCGTTGAATTCCTTTTTATTTATTTATTTATTTATTGCTACAGGGCGCGTGCGCTCACCAGACAGACAGAGAGAGACAGAGAGACAGAAAGCGAGAAATCACCCCCCAGGCGGGGTGGCCACGCCACAATCCCTTCTCCTCCGTTCTCCTCTCAGGATCTTGGGCACGCACGCACACGCACCCGGCGTGAGTTTTAAGCCACTGGGTCCGGGACGTGAACCGCGGTCGACTATGTGGGAGTCCAGCAACATAGCCATTACGCTAACTGCTGGTCCCTCATTGAATTCCGTACATCTGCAATCCCACCACTGTCTCTGAGCCAGTCTCCTGGGTAACATGCCTTCCCTAGCAGGCCTGATGTCACACCCTACTGCACTGGACAGATGGCTTTGACTTACAACTATGCCTGACCCCAGAGACTCTGCCACCTACAGAGGCCTTAGACTTCAGCTGAACTTTGTTTTTCAACCCTCTATTCCCCAAATAACTGGAAGAGGATATTCCAGCCCGGGGACCATGTGACACCCCATGTTTCACCTGAACTGCATCAAACCTAGAAAACTTGTGTAGAGGCTTTGTTTATGAACTTGAAATAATTCTGTGACCAAGACTTGGGGAGCAGAGGAAATGGAAGGTCTTGCTTCATGTAAATAAACAAGCCTTTCTTATAGGATGAGTTAAGGCCATAAAATCAGTTTATATGAGTGGAATGACAACTCATAAAGCCAAAAATAAATAAACAACTCAAAATCAACCTGAAGGAGACCAGCCTGGAGCTGTTCCACTCTGAGGACACTTGGGTCATAATGGAAGGATATAAGATTACAGGAAATTTCTGGTTTCCCAGGATCAGCCTAGGACTCCTCATCACATCTACCCCCTTGTTCTTGCTCCATATCCTGTCCTTTATCCCCCCACAGGCCCACTACCCTTGTAGGCCAGAGAGCCAGAAATCCGGACTTCCAATGTAGTCTCACTGCCAATATCAGATTCTCTGTAAAAACACAGCGATCTGAAATATCCCTGCAGATATTCCCTATTTTTAATAACATGGTATCAATTTGCAAACAGAGTAATGATCTCTGTTACTTTTCAGGAAATTATGTTTAATATAGTTTACTAGAGCGAAGGAAGAACAATTTAATTGAAAGAGCTGCTATGAACCATATTTAACCTCGGATGTACTAAATGGAGTGTCTCAGAGATAAGTTATGGTTTTTAATTTAACGTAAACTATTCTGTGCATAAGCACTGTGTTTTTGCCACTCTAATAACGACTGGTTTGGGTTTATGAACTATTTTTTCCATCATCTCTTTCCTCTGGTGAACACTCCTCATGAATGTTAAACCCAATCTGGAGGTTTCCCCACATAGAATCTGAAATGAAAGGCCCTGTAAGCCAGGCAGACTCCACTATCTGGAGACACTGATGCCTTAAATGTGACATATCTTAACACTGGAGAGGACCTTCAGTCTTTGAGAAGTGCTTATACTTCACCGCCTCAGCTGATCCTGCCCCCGGCTGGCTCCTTCACCACTCTGATTAATGGGTTCCAGCCACTGTACCAGCACTTTAAATGAAGTTTCGTGCTCACCAAGATTAATTGCTGAATGAAAAATATTGAAACTTTATTATTCATATAATTCATTTGAGGGGATAATCCCGGGGAAATGTAGTACGTGGTTGAGTTCATCATTTGACAGTAATCGATGAGAACCAAGATGGAAGGAAGCTTATTGGGTATCTCACAATCTGACGTTGCTAGGGGGTGCAGGTGAGTCATGAGAATTGGCAGTGGTTTTAAGACAGCTGCTTTTTCTTTTTCTTTCTTTCTTTCTTTTTTTTTTTTTTTTTTTTTTTTTTTAAGTTTGCTATAGGGCACACTTGTGCTCGCAGAGAGAGACCAAGAGAAAGAAAGAGAGAATAGCAACCCCCCGGGGGGATGGCCATGCCTCAATGCTTTCTTCTACATTCCCTTCTTGGTACGTCAAACATACATGCACACGTGTTTTTCTAGACACCAGGTCCAGGGTTTGAGCCCCACAGTGACCATTTCGATCCAGCCACCTTAACTACCAAGCCACTGGCTGGCCTGAGACAGCTGCTTTTAACCCATCACCAAGGATGTCAAGACTTGCCTCTTGGGTCCTTGCTGTGCCCAGCCCAGGCTTCAGTGAGTCCTGTGGTGGCTAGCCTGCTGCCATCGTTTATTTTCTTCACATTTCTTCTCTCACTTACCCATCTGCTTCTCAGAGTGGGCATTTGTTGTCTTTTTGGCCAATGGGGCATTAATTTCCCTTGGCAATCGTAAGATTGCCAGTTTCCCTTTGAGAAGCAGTTCCCCTCCTCAGCCCTGAGCTTCAGGTAGGACTCCTGGAAGAGCCTGTGACCAGTG
The DNA here is from genome assembly GCA_026018925.1 of Tupaia tana. Classification (NCBI taxonomy): domain Eukaryota; kingdom Metazoa; phylum Chordata; class Mammalia; order Scandentia; family Tupaiidae; genus Tupaia; species Tupaia tana. The sequence continues at coordinate 36,313,783 of JAKSZU010000010.1, read as the reverse complement.
TTAACCAAGGAGACTGCTGTATTCCTCTGACCACAGTGATTGGCTCACAGATGGGTACCCGACCTAACCAGAGCCAATGGGACGCATCCAGTCTTCTCCTAGGGAGGCTAGAATAGAAGCTGACACTTTTCCTGTCCATTAGAAAAGCTGACAGCATGGAAGGCTGGAGCTGAAGCAATCAGCACAGGGGGGCCGACCACAAGGAAGAGGAAGTAGAGAGGAAGCACAGTGAGCGATGGGGGGGCAGAGTCCTAATGATGCCATTTGGATCCTGAGTCAAGTCATATCCAAAGCTATTCCTACCTTTCCACATTGAACTTTCTTTTAAAAGAGATTTTTGCTATAGGGCACATGCGTTCGCTGGAGAAACAGGGAGAGAAAGTGAGAAATTACCTGCCGGGGGGGAAGAGGGCACACCACAATCCCTTTCCTTCTCCTCTCGGGATTTTGGATATGCACACACATGCACTCACTGTGAGTTTCAAGCCTTTGAGTCCAGGACTCAACCCGCAGTCAGCCATGTGTGAGTCCAGCGCCTCAACCACCACACCACCTACTGGCCCCGCTTTGAACTTTTTTAGTTATGTAAACCATATACAGGGACCAGCTGTTTTCTTAGAACATGACATAAAACAAGCTTTCCTAGGCAGCCCTGGCTCTGTTTCATGCCCTTAGCCTGCAGCCATGATGGCATTCAAAAATGGAAGGCAGGGGGCCAGTAGTTGGTATAATGGCTGTGTCGCTGGACTCCCATATAGTCAACCACAGTTTGAGTCCCAGACCTGGTGGCTTAAACTCACACCGGGCACACATGCATGCATGCCCAAGATCCCGAGAGGAGAATGGAGGAGAAGGGATTGTAGAGTGGCCATACCCCGTGGGGAGTGATTTCTTGCTTTCTGTCTCTCTGTCTCTCTCTGTCTTTCTGGCAAGCACACGTGCCCTATAACAAAAACCTCTCAAAAAAATTAATTAATTAATTAATAACCTATATATGAGGAAATATCAAAAAGTTTGTGGAAAAATGAAATTGAAGTATGAGTTTATGTTGCTGCAAAAACAATGTTGAAATACAAGCATAGTTTCTTCATAATATTCATTTTCTATGAACATTTGAAGACTGTTGGTAATCTGTCTTTGCTTAAAACAGAATAAGTGAAGTTTTTTTTCTCAGGAATCCTTATCTTGAGTAAGAAGACCAAAAATGTCAACCAGAGGGCTTTATACCAAGGCTGAGAATTAGTTCCTGCTTCCCAGACTCCTGGAATTGCCGTGTCACAGTCTGTCCCTAAGCCTGGTTCTCCAGCTTCCCTTCAGTGGTTTAAGCCACCTGAGAACCCATCAGTAAATTCACTTTCAGCTTAAAGGGGCTGAGTTGGGGCTTCTGTTGCTTGCAGCTAGAGCTCCCTGTTGCAACCTAGGGACAGTCAATGTGGAACAGCTCCTAGCCCGAGGGCTCTTTCTCCCTTGTCGTACCCAGGATCTCAGTTACCTCATCCATCTGCAGGCCCAGATATACACACATCATTATGGACCGAGCTCAGTGACAGACAGTTGGGGCCAGCAGCTGGCACGGTGGTTAGGGTGCTGGATTCCCATATGGCCAGCCACGGTCTGAGCCCCTGACCTGGCAGCTTGCTTTCTCACTTTCCCTCTCTGGCTCTCTCTCTGTCTCTTTCTGATGACTGTAGCAAGTTTAAAAAATAATAAATACATAAACAAAATAAAATAAATAATTCTTTTAAAAAGATAAACAATTGAGGGTAAAAAAGGTCATGCTGCAGAATGATATCTGTGTACACTTCTAAAACACACAACACACTGTACATTGTTTATGGATTCATACTTATGTAGTGCAATTTTTTAGAATGGAGGGAACCAGCAGTTAGCGTAATGGCTATGTCGCTGGAACGTAGTCGACCGCGGTTCGCATCTCGGACCCGGTGGCTTACAACTCACGCCGGTCGCGTGTGCGTGCGTGCCCAAGATCCCGAGAGGAGAATGGAGGAGAAGGGATTGCGGCGTGACCATACCCCCTGGGGGGTGATTTCTCGCTTTCTGTCTCTCTGTCTCTCTCTGTCTGTCTGGCGAGCGCACACGCCCTATAGCGAAAAACCTCTCCAAAAAAAAAAAAAAAAAATAGAATGGAAAAGATACCAAATTCAAGTCAATGGTTACCTCTGGGGACAGATAGAGGGAAAGGGTGCCAGGGAAGGGCACGGAGACTGAGCTGGATCTATAATATTTCATATCCAAAAAAGAAATCGAAGCAAACATGAGGAAGCCAGCGAGTGTCACCTGGGGAGCTGGGTGGATGGGCGTTTATTCTCTTGCTTTCTATGCTATTCTGAATTTCTGTCTCGGTAAAACAAGCCAAGGACCAAGTTTGGGCACAGTGGTGATGTAACTGGACCCACGTGGGCAAGGTCCAGGGACCTCCATGGGAGTATGCGAGGCACATACACAAGCTCACAGCCCAGGCCCTGAAACGGGGGGTGGGTGGTAGCATGAAGAGCCTCTTGGGGGTGCCTGTCTGTCTCTCTGTCTCATGAAAAAAACAAACTTTTTAAAAAGCCATAAAACCAAACAACAGGCCCACTCAGTTCTGAGATGCAGGGATTCATTGGTTGAGATCCTGACTGGGCCCCTAATGTGTGGGGGTAGGAGAGAGCTGATCTAAAGCAGAGAGAGGCTGGCCACGGGAGGTTCAAGTCATAGAGAATGACAGTCGGGCCAGGGCAAACAGAAGGCAGAGGGAACATGCATGTGCCATCTAGAGAAAGTCTGAGAGAGCTTGGGGTGAAAAAGATGTTCGTTTGGGGCAGCAAGTGGCGTGGTTGTTAAGACGCTGGACTCCCACATGGCCGACCGTGGTTCAGGTCTCAGTTCTGGTGGCTTGCTTTCTCACTTTCCCTTCCTCTCTCTCTCTATCTCTCGCTGGTCAAATTTAAAAATGATTAAATAAATAAATAATTCTTTAAGGAAACAAACAAACAAAAAAAGATGCCTGCTCATTACCGGAAGGTAGGCATGGGGAGGGGAAGGAGTTGCACAGACTTGTGAGCAGGATGAACATGGCCTTGAAGGGCTGCTAGGGTCTGGATGTGCAGATTGGTTTGCAGAAGAACACACATAACTGCATACTCTTTAGGGCTTCTTTTGTTGTTTGAGTTTTTTTGCTATAGGGCACGTGTGCTTGCAAGAGAGAGAAAGTGAAAAAGCATCTCCAGGGAGAATGATCACACCAGAATCCCTTCTCCTCCAGATTCCCCCAGATTTTAGGCACACACACATGCATCTGGCATATTTTTCAAGCCTCTGGGTCTGGCCTGGGACTCACCTACACAGTTCCAAGTATATTGAAACCCAACTGCCCAATCACCATGCCACTAACTAGCCTTGATGCACTTTGTTTTGTTTTTGCTTGTTGTTTTCTTTAGTGTTTTGTTTTTGTTTTTTGTTTTGTGTTTTTTGGGGGGGTTTTTTGCCAGAGGGCACGTATACTCTCTGGAGAGAGATGGAGAGAGGGAAAGTAAGAAATCACTCCCCTCCCCCAGGAGAGATGGCCACATCACAGTCTCTTCTCCTCCTCCATCCTCCTCCTAGGATTTTGGGCACACACATACGCATGCACATACACACACACAGCGTGATTTTCAAACCACCAGGTCCAGGACTTGAACTGCAGCAGGTCATGTGGGAGTACAGTGCCTTAACCACCATGCCACCTGCTGGCCCCCGATACACTTTGTTTTAACATAATACATTTATTCTCTTGTCTTTGTTTTAACATAGTGCATTTTAAAAATAAAAACCAAGAAAACTAAAAACCATGAAAACTATTGAAAAAGACCCAGAAGACAACGACAACCTATAATTTCATCATGCAGCTATAAATAACCACTTTGCACATTTTAATACAGGTCCTCTTTTCTTGGCTACAAGGGAGTCAGGCATCAGCATAAATATAGAGTATTTTAAACAAAGTTGGTGGGTTCCCATTTGTGCAGCTGATTTTTCCTTTGAAAATAGGTTTGTGGCCATGGAAGGTACAAAAGAAATCATAGCAAACACTGATAATGGTGGCCATGGACAGGCGCCATGATGACTCACTCAGTAATGCCCACAACTCCATGGAACAGGTGGCTATTATGAATCCCCATCTTACAGATGTGGACACTGACACCCAAAGAGATCAAATGCCCTGTCCAAAATTAGACAGCTGATGCATAGATCCAGGTTTCAAATTGGGTAAATCTGACTCTAGAGTACTTCCTCGTGGTTCCCCACAGCACTGCCTCTCAAGGAGGCTGGCATCTGCTAGAAACCCACTCTGCATGGCCTGAGCTCTGCGCTAAATACTTTCAGACATGACTTCCTTCCATCTGCCCAGAAAGAGAGGTCCCTCAAGGCTGTCGTCCTATTCCATAGCTGCAGTTCAGAGAGGGGGATGATCTTTTCAAGCCACACTGCTGCAAGGATAGGTTTTGCTGGCTTCAGACCCCAGGCCTATCCCTGTGTCTGATCCAGGGGCGCCAAGGCTGGGGACTTTCTGAGCCCACCCTCCCTCCGTCCACCCAGTTCTGCTGGCTCCTAGCTGTCACTTGAATTTCCCACGCTGAGCCAGGCAACCAGAAAGCCCTTTATTTCTTTTCACACATCCCCTTGGCAGAGGTTTGCTCAGAGGGTGGCACAGACCTCTTCGTTCCAGCCATCCTTGTGCCAGCAAGTTCATCTGAGCACAACTATGTGCATCCAACCAATGAATAATAAATTTAATAATTAAAGAATAATTAATTACACCTGAAACTTCTCACTTGGGGGTACCATTAGCCTCTGGCGCCTTTAGAATGAGTTGCTAGTGACTAATTGTGCCCTCGAGGAGGCATTTGTAAGTACAATTAATTGTGTGCAAAATTGAACCCACAAATACTTGGGAACATAAAAATTATTCCCACAAAAAGAGTTTGTTCAAAATCCAGGCCCTTATTTTTTTAAAGAACCCTGGGGTGAGCTACCCCACAAGACCCAGATGCTGAAGGCCTCCACGGGGGGCTATCCCTCCCCCGGCAGGAGGGTCACCTGAGCGCAGAGGCCAAATGTGATGTTGTGGAACCCCCCAGGTGGCCGCACAACAGTGCACGGCATTGTCTAGTGCCTCCGCGTTGCCTAGTCAATAGAGCCACAGGAATGGAAGGAGCAGGAAGGGTAACTCCAGAGTGAAGGCGCAAAACTTCCTTCCTCATGGCTTTGAAACGTCTTGGTCAGAGTCAAATCCCTCCTAGTTGGGAGAACTGGTTACCTGTGTCCTTGGTCTTCCCCCTGCCTTCAAAATGCACCTGCCCAGGGCCGCTGCAGGTCGGTCTCTGCAGAGCAGCCTGTGCTGCTGAGGATTGGGGGCCCACAGACTCAGTCCCAACTCCTCAACTGACCTCCAAGGACGGAACACCATGTGTTCCCAAACTGACACTGTTACCTAATGCTGTTCTCCTCAAACCCCCAAACCACTGGCTCCTGATCTCCATTTCCCTATGTTTTCCATGTTGTTCCCTCTGCCTGACATGCCCTTCCATCTGCACCCAGTCACATACTTGTATATGCACACACATATGCATGTATACAAATAGACACATGTAGAGGTCAGCAGGTGGCGTGGTGGTTAAGGAGCTGGACTCCCACATGGTGGACCATGGTTCAAGTCCTGGGCCTAGTGTCTTGCTTTCTCATTTTCCCTCTCTCTCTCTGTCTTTCTCTGGTCAAATAAAAATAATAATAATAATAATAATAAATAAAATTAATTCTTTTTAAAAAAACTATTAGACACATACATATATACATATATGAAGGAATGTAAATGCTTGTGTATGCATATATATAAATGTCTATGCACCCTCACATACATACCTATATATACACATTCACACAAAGACACACATAAATATGTAAACACAACATACATGCACATATACACATACACTCACACATATGCACATATTGCACGTACATGCCTGTGTTCATCCACATGTTCATGTGTACATGCACACATGTGTACGCATATAGAAACATGTGCACGCCCATATGCGCATGCTCACACACACACCCGTACACACATATGCCACGTGTCCAGTTGTGCCATTTTCCACAGTTGTGTAATCCGGCTTTCTCTCCTCGGGGCCGGCTCTCGGGCTCTTTCTACCTGGGATCAGCTCTGACTTCCTCTGGGCTGGAAGCCCCTCAGGACGGGGCCTATGACAGTCCTTTTTGTACCCCAGGCACTTCGCATCTGCATGGGGCAGATGTTCCTCCCATGCATGTCTGGAGCAGGAATGAAGGAGTGAAGGAGGGAGGAGTTGGGGTCTGTGGACTTGTGTAAGAGCCCATCTGAAAATCCTCCTTAGAGCACATCTTGGGGATACTGAGGTGGGGGTCACTGAAATTATCCCGATGAGGAAGAGCAAAGCACAGGCAATCAGAGAGCCATTAATTTATTCCTTCCATTCAAAAAGAGTCCCAGGACCAGCTGGAGGCATAGTGATTAAGGCGCTGAACTCCCATGTGGCTGACCACAGTTTGAGTCCTGGTCCCAGCAGCTTGAAACTCACACTGGGTGCATGTGCATGTGTGCCTAAAATCCCAAGAAGAGAATGGAGGAGAAAGAATTGTAGCATGGTCATCCCAACCTGGAGGGTGATTTCTCACTTTCTGTCTCTCTGTCTCTGTCTCTTCCTGTCTCTCTGGAAAGCCCACATGCCCTATAGCAAAAATCACTTTAAAATTTAAAAAAAAAAAAAAAAAAAAAAAAGAAAGGAATCCAGGGGTCTGCCTTGGTGCTCATTGCTCCCCGACAGAGGGGAGTCACAGCCTCACCCATGAAAACCACTTGTCCCAGCTGCAGAGATTTCTGCCAGCAATCCGAATGTCCATGAACACCCACCCTGTGCAGGGTGAGGAAGGGCTGCCACGGCCGCTGTGATGGAGTGCCCGTTCTGCAGGGAAGGTAAAGTCCATAGACCCTCAAGAGGCTGAGAGGGAGGAGAGTGTTGCAGACAGAAGGTGAAAGTACCGGGCTGGAGGAAAGGAGAGACAGCAGCCGATGCAGGGAGGTGGTTATGCTCTGGATGGCCTTGAAAGCATGTGTGAAGAGTTTGCTCTGAGCACAGTAGTACTGAACTGGGGAGCCACTGAAGAGTCCAGAGGAGGAGAGCAACAGAAGCAAGAAAGTCTTCGGTGCCAACAGAGGAATTCGACTACTGTGTGAGGGGCCAGTAGATACCTGACGTTCTGTTTGTGTTCTTCCTCCTTGTCACTCAATGAACCCTATCAACCTTTCCAAATGCAACTCAGATATCATAGCCTCTAAGAGGCCTTTGACCCTCCTGAGAGAAGGGAATGTCCCTCTGGAAGCAAGATGCCTCCAGGAGATCTTAGAGTCTTCAGATATCAACGATAACTCTCTTCTATCTCATCTTCCAGCGTAGGTTCTTTGGGAGGGAGGAACCTGTCTTCACTTTCTATCCCGGGGCCAGTCACCCTTTGGTGACAGCACAGACATTCTTGATAGTGGAAAGGAGCTTTGTCAAAGACGGAGGAACCCAGCTGCAAGGGAAGACTGGTTCACAAAAAAGCTTTCACAAAGTCCCATGCCTTGGCCTGGTTCTTTTCACATCATTTCTGGAAGGCGGATCCCCTTTGGGGGCACAAACATTTTGTGCTCTGGGATTCTGGGCAAAGAGATTTACATTCCTTTATTAGATTTTCTTCTTGACAATTCCTCAGTATATTGCTCTATTGTCTTCTGGCACTGGCGTGGTGTCCCCGGGGCTGCCCACCATCTACAAGCCCATGGAAACGAACAGCAGAGCAGAGCCATCTGCCATGTCTCTGGTTTGCAGTGTCAGGGCCCTGGGAAAGCGTTACTGGATCCTGGGGATGGCTTCAAGTGCAAAACGGGGACAGCCTGCTTACGAGCATTCCGCCATTCACCAAACACATAGGACACCCCTTTTGAGATGACGGGTGCTGGACGGGGTGCTCCAGATACAGAGATAGGCAAGATCAAATCTCTCCCCAGAAGCTCCCAGGCTGGAGGGAAGCAGTAGCATAGGGATAGGAAAGCCCCAGGCAGGAAACACCTACCTCTGCTCACGGAAACAGGCAAACTTCCCAAGAGAGGTGAGCTCTGAAATGGAGCTGAGCTCTGGAATGGGGCTCTGAAGGATGAGTAAGAGCTCACAAGTTGGAAAATTAGGGAGAATGGGGAGGGAGAGGAGAGGAATTCAAGGAAGGCAATCTGGGGAAACGAGAGGAATAGCATTTCAGATGTACAGAGACAGTCCTGTGAGGATCGGGGTAGGCCACGGAAGCAGCACCTGGCACCTGCCCACAGTGCTGTACAAATGTCAGCTGTGTTCAGGTTAAAAGCAGTACAGGCTGGCTCCATGGCCTGGGGTTAAGGCAGCCAGATCCAACATGCTCCATCCCGTGGTTGGAGTCTTGGACCTGACAGCTAAGAAACTCCAGGCAGGTAAGGATGTGCCCAAAATCCTGAAAGGAAGGAAAATGGAGGAGAAAGGATTTGCGGCATGGGAATTGTTCCTATGACCTACACTCATAGGAAGAGTAGATCAACAAAAGCACAGCGTGTACTCTATACCTTTGAAAGACTAGTTTCTCTATTTTCTATTCTTCCTCTCTCTGTCTGGTGAGCGCATGAGCCTTCTAACAAAACAAACAAGAAAAATAAAGCTGGCTCATGTATGCATAACAGCCTTTCTTTTTTTAAAAGAATTATTTTATTTAGCTTTATTAATTTATATATTTATTTATTTATTTTAATTTGACCAGAGAGAGAGAGAAAGTGAGAAAGCAAACCGCCAGGTCTGGGACTCAAACCACAGTCGGCCATGTGGGAGTTCAGCACCCTTAACCACCACACTGCCTTTCTTCATTCAATAGACATATTTGGAGCACGCACTCCCTGCAGCCTTTGGGAAAACCCTCTTGGACCTCACAGTCACCCTGCAGGCTCTTTACCTCATCACTGACTCACAGGCCTCAGTAGTCCTGTGCGCCTCCGGGCTTGATCAGTGACCCCAAGAGATGAATACACAAATTACCCTAGGCCACTTGTGCAGAAACACTGCAGGATCAGAATTGGCCACCCCTGCTGCATGCTACCTATTTGCAGCTCTCTGCTAGACCCTTTGATGTTGTCCAGCTCACTGGATCCCCACAACAGCCCTGTGGGTGGTGCATTATTATTTTCATAGAGTGGAGAAAACTAAGGCTTAGAGCGGAAGTGACTGCCCAGGTCCAGTGCCAGCTCTGGGCTTAGGTCTCATAGGCACCCACATGCTGGGAAAGCAAAACACAGGGCTGCGTGTTCGAGTGTGTGTGTGTGTGTGTGTGTGTGTGTCTGTGTGCGCACGTGAGAGAGAGAGAGAGAGAGCCCAGTTCATGAATCAAATTGATCAGTTTGTTGTGCCAGCCCTCTTTTCATTGGTGGCACCCAGGCCACTGGCTACTCACCTGTGGAACATTCTTTTCTCAATTGCTATCTGCTCCTTTCCTGCAGAAATGAACAGAAAAAGAAAAAGGCTGTTGGAAAAACTTTGGGCCATGCATAGGAGAAACCAGGATTTGCTGGTGCTTCTCACTCCCCAAGCTGCCAACACAATACCCCACCCCCAAACCCCTGGGAAGGCAGAAGGCTTGTAGCCTCCAAAAATTCCAGGCCTTCCCAGGACCTTCACTAGGAGTATTCAAGGCTCAACAAAGGCACAGCATGTACTCTGTTCCCTTTGAAAGGCTATTTTCTTCTGTTCACACACCTGGGAAAAGGAGTAGGATCAGAAAAGTTCAGGGAACAAACCCAGCCTTCCAGGCCTTCAAGTGAGATGATGCAAAGACTTCTCTTCAGGTCTCAACACACACACACACACACACACACACACACACACACGCACACACGCGCACACACACCTGCCCTGCATCCTTCCCACTGCACCCTCTGCTCCCCTCCTGGGGAAGCTCCCTGTACTGGTTATGCAGATAGAGCTCGCAGTTAAGGGGGGTAAATCACACCTGGCCTCAAGTGCTAATGATAGACAAGGCCCTTTATGCCCTGTAAGAGGACACTGTGGAGATGTAAGCAGGGGCCTCCCTACCTCCTAGTTCTCATGGACAGAGCGAATGATGCTTCCCTGTCACAGATGAGCACCATTTGTATGCGGCATGCCCTATGCTCAGGTGACAGTTCAGATCTGTGTGTTTCCCTGTCTGACCCACAACATCTCAATTTTTAGTCTGTGTTGAATGTCCTGCCTAATTAGGAGGCTCCCTGCTCCCTGCTAGACTGGCCTTTTGGACAGAGTTTGTAATTAGAGTGTTGGACTGGTGCTCTATTAATTGCAAGAACTGTGATTCTTAGATTGAACTAATTGCTAGTATCTGTATGCAATGTTCCTCTAAGAATTTTATATTACAGTAAACAAACCCCCGTGTGAATTCAGAGATGTGACCATAGACTTTATAAATACATAATTACATTTATAGAAAGCACAGTCCTCTAGGCTCTCTTCTCTAACACCCTCTCAACATACTTTTCAGAAGTAAGCCGGCCTCCATGATGGATACGCTACAAAGATTCTTTTTTGACTCTTTCGAGAAAATAGCCTACACCGTTAAACTTACCGCACAAGCCATTGGCACTACACTACGCTTCACTAGAAACAGCTTGGGTAAAACAGGGAAGACTTTGCAAATGTTTGCTGATCACAAGAAGGACCATGACCCATCCATAGTGAAAATAGATATTATTGGTATAAGCCATTGGAGAAAGTGTTTTGGTAATATGAGACAAGAACCTTAAAAGTGGCCAAATTTGGTTTTTCATAAAATGTATCTTCACACAGTGGTACACTGTAGCGTTTTATAGATAGATAGATAGACAGATAGATAGATAGATAGATATAGATAGATAGATATAGATAGATAGTATAGATAATAGTCGGGAAAGTCATGACACATTTTTCAATAGAAAAACATAGAAACAGGGCCCACAGGTGATGTGGTGGTTAAGGGTACTGGACTCCCACATGGTTGACCACGGTTCAAATCCTGGACCTGGCAGCTTGCTTTCTCTCTCTCTCTCTCTCCCTCTCTCTCTCTCTCTCCTTCGCTCTGTCCCTCTCTGTTCAAATTAAAATAAGTAAATAAATAAATAAAGTTAAATAAAATAATTCTTTAAAAAAAAAAAGCAGAAACATACATCATGACTTTCCTGATGACCCAAAATATAGCCCTCAATTAAATTATTAGAAAGATGTTCATAATATTTTAAGGGAAGTAAGTTAGAGGTGAACAGGTATAGCCATCACCGATGTAAGTGTATGTGTGTTTATAAGCACATAGTAAAGATCTAAAGGAATGCTAACAGTAGTTACCTGTGGTGGATTTTCCTAGTAATTTTCATTTCTTTATTTTATTATTATTATTATTATTATTATTATTATTATTTTGGTAATCTGAGTAATTTCCAGCAAGTAAGCATTGTTTTCATAATCAGGGGGAACATAAAGCCATTTCAGGGGCCAAAACAGGAGTCAGCAGGTGGCATGGTGGTTAAGACACTGGATTCTCATATGGCCAAGGGCAGTTCAAATCCTAGACCCAGTGGCCTGAAAATCGCTCCAGACATATGTGTGTGCATGCCCAAAATCCCTAGAGGAGAATGGAAGAGAGGGAATTGCAGTGTGGCCATCCTTCCTGAGAGGTATTCTCACTCTCCCTGTTTCTCTCCATGCCGCAATCCTCCAGCCTCCATAGGTTTTTGTCATAGGGCAATTGCCACCATGCCCCCTCTCCCTATTTCTCTCTCCCCAGCAAGTGCTCATGCCTTATGGGGAAAAAAGAAAAACTAAAATATGTGCCTTTGACCTAGTGGTTTTACTTGGAATCCATACTAAGAAAATAAACTGAGGGGCCAGCAGGTGGCATGGTGGTTAAGGGCGCTGGACTCTCACATGGCCAGCCGCCGTTTGAGTGTGGGACCTGGTGGCTTGCTTTCTCACTTTTCCTCTCCTCTCTCTCTCACTTTCTTTCACTGTCCCTCTCTGGTCAAATTAAAATAAATAAATAAAGTTAAATAAAATAATTCTTTAAAGAAAAAAGAAAATAAACTGAAACACTAAAATTAAATAAAATAATTCTTTTTTTAAAAAAGGGGGGGACTGGCAGGTGGCGTGGTAGTTAAGACAGCTGGACTCCCACATGGCTGACCATAGTTCAAGTCCTGGACCTGGTAGATTGCATTCTCACTTTCCTTCTCTCTCTCTGTCTCTCTGTGGTCAACTTCAATTAAATAAAAAATAAAATAATGACAATGAATAAAATTAAATAAAAAATTTCTTTAAAAAATAAAATAATCTGAAATATAAACAAAATTTTTTTAATTTTTTTTTTTTTTGGAGAGGTATTTTAGGGTGCGTGCACTCACCAGAAAGGCAGAGAGAGACAGAGAGACAAAAAAGCAAGAAATTAACCCCAGGGGGGATGGCCACACTGCAATCCCTTCTCCTTCATTCACCTCTTGGGATCTTGGGCACGCACACACACATGCCTGACATGAGTTTAAGCCACTGGATCTGGGACTCAAACTGCAGTTGACTACATGGGAGTCCAGTGACATAGCCATTACACCAACTGCTGGTCCCATTACAAACAACATTTAATGGCACAAAATACTAAGGCATCAGGAAAGTCATGATGTATTTTTCTATATTTTTCTATGGCAAAAATATGTCATGACTTTCCCAACAACCCAAAACTTACAGCAGTAGTAATAATAATAAAATAATTAGTAATCTCAATGGCAACCAAAGGGATGATTTATGGCACAGTCATATGATGGAATAGTATAGGCCATTTCACAAGTTTTTGAAGAATTTGTATTAACACAAAAAAAAATGCTTTTGTCATAATATTAAGTGAAAAGCAAAACAAAAATAACCAAATAATCAAATTATCTTAAGAATGGAGACCCATGTAGAAATATTTATCATCAACTTGATGAAGCAAAATAAACCCCTAGATGAGTTGACAGCAGATCCCCTTCGTGTCTCAAATTTTTTTCATAATGATCACAGCAAACTTTGCCAGAGCCTCAAGCTCCAGCAACGTCTTTAATGGGCTCGTGATTGGTTCTTCCATTATAGGTAAAGCCAGGGGTGACTCTGTGTTTGTGCGGTAGACAGGCTTTTCTTCAAGCATGTGAACAATGCAGTTGTTAGTGAATAATACAAAATACTTCTTCTGTGCACTTGGGCAGCACTCCAAAACCCAAACACCTCCTCTGTCAAAACAGAAACATCACTCTGTATTCTTTGCTGTTGAATGAAGTCTAGCTTCTGAAAAATGGACAGTTGCACCCAATTGCAAGAGATTCTTCCACTCGGTTGCATTGCCTTCTGCAGTCTGAGACACCACGCACATTCTCTGAGGGTAGTCAGATGGGTGTGCACATATTTCTTTGATATTCTGTTTGGAATTATTTTAGATATAATCTGAAATAGGATGCTGGATCATAAAGTAACTCTATTTTTTTTTTTTTTTTTTTTTTAGTTTTTTTTATAGGGCGTGTGTGAGCTCAACATAGACAGAGACAGAGAGGGAAAGTGAGAAACCACTTCTGGGGGAATGGCCACATCGCAATCCCTTCTCTTCCATTCTCCACTCAGGATTTTGGGCACACATGCACATGTATCCTACATGATTTTCAAGCTGTTAAGTCCAGGACTCAAACTATGATCTGCTACATGGGAGTCCAGTGCCCTAACCACCACGACACTTGCGGACCTCTTATTTTTAATATTCTGAGAAACATCCACATTGTTTTCTATAGCAGTTGCACCATTTTACACTCCCATCAACAGTGCACAAGGGTTCCAACTTCTCTGCATCTTTGCCACTACGTGTTTTCTGTTCTTCTGGTATGCATCATCCTATAGACATAAGATGAGAGCTCCTTGCAGTTTTCACTTGCATTTCTCTAACAATTAGTAATGTTAAGCATCTTTTCATATGCTTGTTGGTCAGTTCCAAGCCTTCTTTTTTTTTAAAGAATTACTTTATTTAGCTTTATTTATTTACTTATTTGTTTTTTAATTTTACCAGAGAGAGACAGAAAAAGAGAGAGAACCTAAGAAAGCAAGCCGTCAGGTCCAGGACTCAAACTGCAGTTGGCTATATGGGAATCCAGTGCCCTTAACCACCACGCCACATGGCAGCCCCCAGTTTTTTGGGTTTTGTTTTGGTTTGGTTTGGTTTGGTTTTTTTTAGAAAGGTTTTTGCTATAGGAAGCGTGCACTGACTGGAAAGACAGAAAGAGAGACAGAAAGGAGAAGTCACCCCCCTGGGGGGGATGGCCATGCTGCAATCCCTTCCCCTCCAGTCTCCTCTTGGGATTACGGGCATGCATGCACACACATGCACCCACTGTGAGTTTCAACTATGTGGGAGTCCAGCAACGTAACCATTACGCCATCTGTTGGTCCCTGGCTCTCAATTCTGAAGCTTTTAAAATATTATTTATTTGGGACTAGCAGGTGGCATGATAGTTACTCACTTGACTCCCATATAGTTGACCGCAGTTCAAATCATGGACCCAGCAGCTTAAAACTCAAGCCAGACGCGTGTGCGTGTGTACATGTGTGCCCAAGATCCCAAGAGGAGAATGGAGGAGAAGGGATCGCAGCATGGTTATTGCCCCAGGGGGTGATTTCTTACTTTCTGTCTCTCTGTCTGTCTCTCTGGCGAGCACATGTGCTCTATAGCAAAAAATCTCTACCAAAAATATATATTTATTTTATTTTATTTATTTATTTTCAATTTGATGCAAGAGAAAGTGAGAAAGCAAGCCAAGTCTGGGACTCAAACTGCAGTCAGCCCTGTGGGAAAGCAGTGCCTTAAAACCATACCACCTTCTGGCCCCTTGAACCTTGTTTTGAAATACCTGTTATTATCTGAGGTGCGCTGGATATATTATGTGCAAAGCTTGAGTGGTGCTCAGTTTTTTGTTTTTTTTGTCTTGCTTTTTGTTTCTTTTTTTTTCTCTCTGTTCTTTGTTTTCTTTTCTCTTTTCCATTTTGTATTCTCTTTTTCTTCTACCTTACTTTCTCATTTTGTTGCTCAGCTTCCACCCAGTGAGTGTATAGACAGGTCTAGGTGCATAGTAGCCAGACATCTAAATTTTTTCTAGACTTAGAGAAATCCTCACCCCCGCACTGAACCAGCTGCAAAAGGAAGGTACTCCTCTTCATAAATCTGAATGCAGAACTTCTCCTGTGGATACCACATTGCAAAACACAATAGAAGTGAGAAATTGGCACAGGAGTACCTCACACTAAAGGGAAACACACAAGCTCACAGTTGCAGAAATCTTCTCCAACAAATCAACCAAAAGTGAATATACCACAAAATGACTAAAAATCAGAGAAGAGTCTCAAGTATGAGAGAACCAAGTAATACATCTCCAACAGGGGAACACAGTAACTTTTCTCCAAGTGTGGAAAAATCAGAAGAAATTATTGAAATGTCAGAAAAGGAATTCAGAATATTTATGGCAACAAAACTCTATGAGATCGTCAAAAGAGACATTGAACTTTAGGAAATGAGGAAGTCCTTTTAAGACTTGAAGGAGGAGATAGACAATATACATGAGAATTAAACAGAACTTCTAGAGTTGAAGACTGTAATGCAGGAGATCAAAACCTCCCTTGAAAGTATTAAAAGCAGATTAGATCATGCAGAAGATCAAATCTCAGAAGTAGAAGACAGAACCTCTGACCTAGAAAAAAATCACCAAAAAGAATTTTTTTAAATGAGAATAATATACGGGAACTATTAAATACCATTAAGCACCCAAACATCTGAATACTTGATACCCCAGAAGGTGAAGAATCTAATAAGGGCATTGATAATCTATTCCATGAAATCCTGGAAGAAAACCGTCCAAACCTAGAAAAGCATTCAAATATCCAGACCCAAGAAATGCAAAGGACCCCAAATAGAGTCAACCCAAGAAGATCCTCTCCACAGCACATCATAGACAGACTGGCCAAAATCACAGATAAAGAAAAGATTCTAAAAATGGCAAGAGAGAAATGCTAAGTTACTTACAAAGTTTATCCCATTAAGCTAACATGGGACCCCTCAGCGGAAACAATGCAAGCAAGGAAAGAATGGGAAGATGTATTTAAAGTGTTCAAAGAAAAACAATTTCAACCAAGATTACTATACCCAGCAAAATTATTCTTCCAGTGGGAACAAAAGATAAAGACATTCTCCGATCAACAAAACCTGAAAGAATTTACCAACACCAGACCAACTCTTCAAGAAGTTCCGAAGGGAATGCTATACCAGGAAAACTAAAGAGAGACCAACAGACATAAGAGAACAATAACAACAACAAAAAAAAAAACCAAGATGGGGTCAGCAGGTGGCATGGTGGTTAAGGGAACTGGAGTCTCACATGGCCGACCACAGAAAAAGTCCTGGACCTGGAGGCTTGCTTTCTCACTTTCCCTCTCTCTCACTCAATCCTTCTCTGGTCAAAGTAAAATAAATAAATAAATAAAGTTAAATAAAATTATTCTTTAAATAAAATAATAAGATGGCGCTGGCAGGTGGCGTGGTGGTTAAGGGCGCTAAACTCCCACATGGCCAACTGTGGTTCAAGTCCCAGATCTGGCAGCTTGCTTTCTCACTTTTCTGTCCCTCTCTGGTCAAATTAAAATAAATAAATGACTAAATTAATTAATAATTCTAAAAGAGAGAGAGAATCCAACATAAACAAATGAAAACTCCTTGTTAGATAGACATTTTTTTCAATATTTTTGGTGCAAGTGACTAGTCATGTATTCACTTTCCTTGGAGAGTCTGAATTTGAGTTCTTAATGTTTAAGTGTCTACCTCCAGGACTGGGAGGTGGCTCACTGGTTACAGGTCCCAGATTTCAATATGACCATCTGTGGTTCAAGTCCTGGACCTGGTGGCTTCCTTTCTCACTTTCCCTCTTTCTGTGTGTGTCTCTCTGATCAAATTGGAAAATAATAATAATAAGTAAAGTTAAAATAAAATAATTCTTTAAAAATTTTTTTCTATCTCCAATTGCACTGTTTTTACACACTATAAAAGTTATTGTGACCCAAATGGAAAAAACAATGTATTTGTACCAATGTTGAATTATTTGCATGTTGTAGAAAAGATAGTTTGGAATCACTTTTAGAAAAATTGAGTTTCAAGTCAAATCTGTAGCTTTACTTTTTAAAATATATTTACTTTTCATCTACTTCTACTAAAAATAAAAAAGTACTGAGTATTGTCACAATTTTTAAAAAAAGATAGATTAGATTTCCTGACATGTAGAAATTATGGGAAACATTGTCATATATGAAATGGTGTTTAGCTCTCTGTGCATAAAAATTTGTGTCAATAACTGTTCCAAAATTGTATGAGATTCTTAAATATCTGTTATGTATTAGTATGTTATTAGTCATACTTGTAATGCTAAATTGTTCTAATGTAGTTTGTCACAGAAATTATCAAATTTGTCAATTTATGGTTATGGTAAAATCAGATCGCGAATCATAACCACTTTAAGTTTCGTTGTCCATAGTTAATTACTTTATTCTGATGCTCTTTCCAAAACATTTTGTAATAAGCTGCAATCCAAATATTGCCTCTTTTACTGAAATTAATGAAAAAGACTCTGATAAGCACTCTTTTTTTGGAGAGGTTTTTGCTATAAGGGTGCACATGATAGCCAGAGAGAGAGAGAAACAGAGACAGAAAGGGAGAAATCACCCCCCAGTGAGAGGGTCACACCACAATCCCTTCTCCTCCATTCTCCTCTCAGGATCTCGGGCACACATGCACAAGCACTCAGCGTGAGTTTAAGCCACCGGGTCCGAGACTCAAACCGCAGTTGACTACATGGGAGTCCAGCGACATAGCCATTACGCCAACTGCTAGTCCCACTGATAAGTACTCTTGAATATGTTTTTGATAACATTAAGATTGTATTTCTGAACTTCTAGGATTTAAACAGAAAGATTGAACCACAGTAACACTGCAAACTTGGGGCCAGCAGGTGGCATGTTGGTTAAAGACTCTGGACTCCCACATGGCTGAACATGGTTCAAGTCCTGGACCTGGAGGCTCTCTCTCTTTCTCTGGTTAAAATAGAAAAATAATGATAATAAATAAATAATTCTTTAAAAAAAAAAAAAAAAAAAAAAGTACTGCTGGGGCTGGCAGGTAGTGTAGTGGTTAAGGGCACTGGACTTTCACATAGCTGACCATTGTTCAAGTCTCGGACCTGGCAACTTGCTTTCTCACTTTCTCTCTCTCTCTCTCTCTCTCTCGCCCCCTCCCCCCGATCAAATTAAAATAAATAAAGGTCAATAAAATAATTCTTTCAAAAAGAAAAAAACTGCAAACTCGGGAACCAGCAGTTAGCGTAATGGCTATGTCACTGGACTCCCACGTAGTCGACCGCGGTTCACGTCCCAGACCCGGTGGCTTAAAACTCACGCTGGGCGCGTGTGCATGCGTGCCCAAGATCCCGAGAGGAGAATGGAGGAGAAGGGATTGCAGCGTGGCAATCCTCCCCAGGGGGTGATTTCTTGCTTTCTGTCTCTCTGTCTCTCTGTCTGTCTGGTGAGCGCATGCGCCCTATAGCGAAAACCTCTCAAAAAAAAAAAAAAAAATGCAGACTCAACAGAAGAGAGATTAGTTACATGAGACTGAACTGGTGAAACAGAATTTTATGACTTTTGACTAAAACAGTACTGATTTTCTTCTATGCTTTGTTTTCCAGATTTAAGGATTTTAGTTTTCTTTTGAGCTATTGATATCTTCAACCATTAGTTAAAAAAAATTTTTCTGAGGAACCAGCAGATGGTGTAATGGTTACATTGCTGGACTCCCACATAGCTGACCATGGTTCAAGTCCTGGATTGGGTGGCTTAACTTCACACAGGCTTATGTGCATGCATGCCCAAAATCTCAAGAGGAGAATGAAAGAGAAGAGATTGCAGCACAGCCATCCCCCCGGGGAGGGGTGATTTCTCATTTTCTGTCTTTCTGTCTCTCCGGCAACCACACATGCCTTATAGTAAAAATCTCTCTTAAAAAAATTTTTTTTTCGAAAATGGAATTGAAACAAATTTTACTCCCTTCCTGACCCCTCCAGAATTAGAAAGTATTTGTGAATATTCATATTTTGTGGCAGTATGGTTATTTGCATAAGTTCAATAAGACCAGTTGCCTTGCATCAGAAATTGGAAACACCAGGGCAGAAATTGGAAACACCAGGGCTTTGACTAGAACATCATATCTGAAAATATGGCCAGAAAGCTAAGGAACTAAGGTCTATCTCAAGAAAACCAACTCTTGGAAAGATTGCCTGGTACCATAAATAGTTCTGCCTGGCAGTTAAGTGAAGAATGTCACTTCCTGACAGGCCCCAAAACTTCCAAGTACAGGTATTTAAAGGCGTAGTCAGATGGTGAATTCCTGACTTGACTCAGTAGCCTTGGTAAGTTTTTTGAAGAGTCTAAACTGAAGCTCTTTATAAAAGGTTCCAGCAAAGCCACATAAATCAATTAATATTCTTTTGGGGCTTTGTGCAAATAACAGATTATATTGAGGCTAAACTTATTTTTTTTTTGCAAATAAGTTAGTCCATGCTTCTCTTTGGTAAAAGGGGGAATGAAGAGAGGGACCAGCAGTTAGCGTAATGGTTATGTCACTGGACTCCCATGTAGTCGACTGCGGTTCATGTCCCGGACCCAGTGGCTTAAAACTCACGCTGGGCGCGTGTGCATGCATACCCGCCCAAGATCCCGAGAGGAGAATGGAGGAGAAGGGATTGCGGCGTAGCCATCCCCTCTCGGGGGTGATTTCTCGCTTTCTGTCTCTCTGTCTCTCTCTGTCTGTTTGGCGAGCACAAACGCCCTATAGCAAAAACCTCTCAAAAAAAAAAAAAAGAGAGAGAGAAATGTTTCAGAAGAAAACTATAGTGCATGTGGGGGCTGGCAGATGCTGTGGTAGTTAAAGACACTGGACTCCCAATGGCCAACTGCAGTTCAAGTCCTGGACCTGATGGCTTGCTTTCTCACTCTCTCTCTCTCTCTCTCTCTCGCTCTCTGTCTGATCAAACTGGAAAATAATAATAGCAAAGAAATAAATAAAGTTAAATAAAATAATTCTTTAAAAAAAAAAAGAAAAGGAAATTATAGTGCATTTGTTACTAGATTTTAGATCTGTCCATATTTGTTTTTGTTTTTGGTTTTTGTGGGTTTTTTGGAGTTTTTAGTATCTACCTACTGTTTGGACAGAATTTTTTTTATTCATACAGTAAATCGCTATACATCATTTGGATTGTGAAGAAACTTCACCCAGCATGATTTACACCTCAGTCCAGCCCATTTGAGACTATTATACACATCCTCGTCAACAGATAATAAACCTTATCTGTGTCCCACAAGTGTCTTGCCTAACCATTTTCTCCCCAAATTTTCTTTCTTACGCTCTTTCCCTCCCACACTCTCTTTCCACTTTGTCTCTAGTGTCCATTACAATTTTTAAAATTTATTTAAAAGTTTATTTTTTTATAATTATTTATCTTATTTTATTTATTCATTCATTTATTTTTTTAATTTGATCAGAGAGAGAGACAGAGGGTGAAAGTGAGAGAGGAAGTGAGAAAGCAAGCCACCAGATTCAGGACTTGAACCCTGGTCGGCCATGTGGGAGTGTCCAGCGCCTTAACCACCACACCACCTGCTGGTCCCACAATTTTTAATACTTTTATATTCTCCAGTCTTTCAGTTTCTACCATAGAGAGTGGACAGTCAGTACATGTTAAGTAGAGACATACAATTAACCTTTTTCCTGGCTTTAAGTCCTAAACAAATTTTTAACTTTTTAAAATTGTGATTCATTAAAGTTAAAACTGCTTTTCTTGACATTTATACATGAATAATAGCAAACTAAAGACAGTGCAGAAGAAGGGTGGGCAGTGCAGCGTGGGGAGGGAATCAAGGAGGGATAAAGGCAAAACATTCAACAGACACAAACATGGAAAATTGCTGATAATAATGTGTATGACAATATCTTTGACTGGGCCAATATGCAGTGGATTCAAGGTGGCAACATTCATTTTGTATGCTGTAAAGATGTACAGTGATTAAATGTAAAAAAAAAAAAAAAGTGAAAAATAAATACTCAATATTTTTCTTTCAGAAATATTGAGCCAATTGAAATTCCCACCAAGAATGTGAAGGCCGTTCTCCTTGTTTCTAGTCAACATCCCATGCCAGTCAAGTGTTGAAATGTCCCCAAATAATGTAGGTGAAATACTAAACAAGCCGTTCTCCTTGGCCTTGCAAAGCTGAACACCATCTTTGAAGATAAAATGTCTCCGAGATGAACATGGCTGGCCTCAGTTCTCTTCTACAACCAATGACACTGGAATCCTGATCTTTGTTTCACAGAGCTTTCAGTGTCCTTTTCTGTTCTAAAGAGTTGCCTGGCCCCTGAGTTTGGTTATTGAGATTTAAATGGCTACTAGATTTGGGCATTTTGAGCATTCACATCAGACACTGCTCCAGAAAGAAGCCCTCGGGTTTGAGTGACGGGCTTAAGAAAACCTTGCCTTGTTATCCGTGGTCCTCTGCTGTGGAGCTCATTGTCTCACTCTGCCGTCCTTGCCAATTCTTCCATAATACAGGGAAAAAATCAAAGCCTTAAGTAATAGGAGGCAATTTGTGAATACTATTCTTTTTTTTTCTTTTTTTTCTTTTTTTTTTTAGAGCAGTTCCTCGTTAACAAATGAAATTTATTGAAAATCTTTCTGAGAATCCTCAAGAGTAGGCAGAGCCTGGACAGTCTGTTTCTAGCCACAGGTGGTGACAAGACCAATGCAAGAAAATGTTAGTGTTGGCTACTAACATGCCTCCCCAGGAGCCCTCTTTTTGAAATGAGGGTTTCACACAGTTCCCAAGTGTATCTTCATGTGAGCTGAAAAGTTACAACCACTTTTCAGCCTGGTCTTCACTAGGAGTTTCAGTCATATTCACTTGAGCCGAGTAAATGTAGCAGCTTTCAAAATGCAGCTGAGGACTAGGCTTTACCCAATAGGTATTTCCAGAAACAGTTGGGATGGAGGGAGTGAAGCCACCCATGCTTGAAACCATCCAACAGCTTGGTAACAGGCAAAGGCCATAAGAATGAGCTGCAAGGGACCAGCAGATGGTGTGATGGTTACGTCACTGGACTCCCAGATAGTCTACCGTGGTTTGAGTCCCGGACCTGGCAGCTTAAATCTCAAGCCAGGTGCGTGTATGTGCACGCCCAAAATCCCAAAAGGAGAGTGGAGGAGAAGGGACTGTGGTGTGGCCGTGCCCCCTGGGGGGTGATTTCTTGCTTTCTGTCTCTCTGCCTCTCTGGTGAGCACACACACCCTATAGCAAAAATCTCTATCTCTAAAAAAAATAAAGAATGAATTGCAGTTGGCCAGCAGGTGGCATCGTGGTTAAAGCACTGGACTCCCACAGAACCAACCACGGTTTGAGTTCCAGATCTGATGACTTGACTATCTCTCCAGGCGCATGTATGCCCAAAATCCCAAGAAGAGAATGGAGGAGAGTGGAAGATAATTTCTTACTCTCCCCACCCCTCTGTCTTTCTCTGGGGAGTGTATGCTCCTACAGCAAAAATCTAAATAAATAAATAAGAATGAGCTACTCATCGATGTCACGTTGTTATTGTCATGTATTTTCATGTATGATCATGTATTTTCTCTGTCCTAACTCATCATGAAAAAGTATGTGAATCATCTTTTGGACATCCATACACAATATATACAATGTACAGGGAAACCAAGTATCAGTCAGGATCCCAACAAAATACAAAGATATACCCGAAATAGGTCAATTGGAGCAGGATGTAGGCATGAAAATATGGGTACAGGGAAGTCCCTCCAGTGCAGCAACCTGGGGCTAGCAGAAGCAGAGTCGCTACCACCCGCAGGCCCAGAGGGCAAGGGACAGAAGAAGTTTCCCGGACCCAGCAAGAGAGATGTAGAATCTCAAAGTCAGCATAAAGGGAAGGAAGTTTTGATACTATAACACGGATAAATCTTGAAAACATTGTGGGAACTGGAAGAAGTCAGCCCCCAAAGCCCACACATTGTATGATTCCATTTATATGAAATATCCAGAATAGGAAAGTCCAGAGACAGAAAATAAATTAGTGGTTGCATGGGGCTGGATGGAAGGGGGAGGATGGGGAGGTATTGCTCATGGGTTCCAGGTTTCTTTTTGGGGTGATAAAAATGACCTTTATAAATGTATTGTAAGCCACTGAAAGGGTGTGCTTTAAAATGGTGTCATTTATAGTATGTGAATTATATGTCAATAAAATTTTTAAGCGGGGAGAGGAGCATGACCTTTGGTAGAAAGGCACAGCCAGCCCCAGGCAACCTGGCCAGGTGGTGGGAGGAAGAAGGGAAAGGAGGGGAGACCAGGAAAATAAATACTCGGACCTCCTTTTCCTCCCTCCCCAGGCCCCTCCCACCCACAAAGTCATGTTCCCCATTGGCCAACCCAACGGAAGGCCAGTGGACAAGGGAATGACTGGTATGGTCTCCATGGGTCAGTGGCCAGACAGAGAGCAGAGTGGAAAAGAATGGAGAGTCACGGTGTAGGCAAACGGGCGGCACCTGGCACACCAGAGTAAGAGGAAGATAAGAACATGCGAACAAGATGGAGTGGGGGTGGTGAGAGTATATAAAATATGGGGGATTTGGGGGGTTTTTTTAGAATTATTTATGTTTGTTTATTTGTTTGTTTGTTTTTTTACCAGAGACAGACAGACAGAAGGAAAGTGAGAAAGCAAGTCACCAGGTCTGGGACTCGAACTGTGGTTGGCCATGTGAGACTCCAACACCTTAACCACTACACCACTTGCCAGCCCCATAAACTATGTTTTATAGGGTACTCTATGATCACTAGAGTGAGTTCAGATTTGGGATATGAACTTCCTAGCAGCTGGCACAGAGAGGGAAATCTACCAGAAACCAAATTGGGGGTGTCCGTTAGGTAAAGGAAGCTCCAGGAGAGGACCTGCTTCTGACAGATACACACAGTTGCCTGCTTTCAGTTACCGTGCCGGAAAGATGCAAAAGGAAACTGAACAAAGAATTTGCTGCTATCTTTTCTAGTTCAAGATTCATAAAACCTTCCCTTCCTAGACTCACCTGGTGGATGGCTGCCCCCTTTAAAATTCCTCTCAACAGTGTAAACGCAGAGGCCACGCGGTGGCACGGTGGTAAAATGCAGTACTCTGCGAAGCTGACCCAGTGGGAAGGTCCCAGGTTTGCACCCAGAGACCTTTCTGAACACACCAAGCAGTACGTGACTGTGGTCTGGGGCTGGCTGAAGCTGAGGCTGAAGGTGGGTAGAAATGTCAAGACTGTTGGGGCTGCTGTTTCTCTCACTCATGGAAGAAATAAATAAAACAAACAAAAAATACTGCAAAATCACAGAACACACAGGGAAGATAGTCCAGTGTACTTATTATGGGCTCAGCTCAGTCCTGGGGTCGGACCCTTTGACAGAGACCCTGCTCTAACAGCTAACTCTCTATGACCTATGGAACTGGACTTGATCACCTTGTGCCTCAGTCTCTTCATCTATCAAATGGGTATCATTAAAATCCATATCTTATAGGATTATTGTAAAAATCAATGAAATCATGTAAGGAGAAGGCTTAGCGCTGCTCCTAGCAAACAGTACGTGCTCACTAAATGTCTAGGTTCACTCTGTTGACTATGATGATGATAAAACAGCTGAGAAACTTTCTGCAATCATCTCGTTGTATTTGTTCATTATTACAGGAAAAGAGAAGGCGGCCCGGAGATGGGTGTCTCTATCCAAAACCACATTATCAGAAGAAAGGCAGAAAAAAAAAA
Organism: Tupaia tana; assembly: GCA_026018925.1. Lineage (NCBI taxonomy): Eukaryota > Metazoa > Chordata > Mammalia > Scandentia > Tupaiidae > Tupaia > Tupaia tana. The sequence continues at coordinate 36,288,747 of JAKSZU010000010.1, read as the reverse complement.
AAAAAAAAAAAAAAAACTCATCTTCCAGTCTGAACACACTACAGAAATTCTCAGCAGTGGTCCCTGTGTTTATATTTGCTTAGGAACAGTTCCCTGGGCAGCTCAAGTGGACTGCACACCCGGAGAGGGTGAAGACCTCAGAACCCGCTGCATGCCGCGCCACGCATTCGGGAAATGCTCACACAGATTTGTCAGCTTTTGTTGCCATTCCTAGACAGACCAGGAGCTCTTGGAGGGCAAAGCTGTGCCTGGTTCTTTTTTGTCTCTCTAGTGCCTGGCACAGAAGCCTGGTATAAATTAAATGCTTAATAAATATTTTACATGTATTAATAATTAACATACGAGGCTATTTATAAACAGCTCGGTGGGAAAAGCCCAGTTGGGATTATGACCGTATCAGAAGTTAAATTCTCAGCTCACTTACCAAAGGCCATGTCCAAACATGACTCCAATCCACCCAAGAAGTCTGGTTGCCTTGTGATGACATAATAGTGTAAATGCCATTTAAGGTGACACATGAACAGATCCCAGAGGTACAAATTATCCTTGGTGTGGTCTGTCAGTTTATCCAAGGGAAATTAAGCCTGGGGCCCAAGTGCTGTGCATTTTAAATAAATTCCACTCTCCATCTATAGAAGGCACAACTGTGTCCCCATAACGGATATGTCTGGTCCTAACCCCTAGTACCTTATTTGGAAATAAGATCTTTGCCTATGTAATCAAGTTAAAGATGAGGTCATAATGGATTAGGGCAGGTCCTAACCCAGTGACTAAGGTCCTTCTAAAGGGACTGACGCTGGAGTGGCTACCAGTGTGAGGGCAATCTGAGCTTGTGTCCAGCTGTTTACCACACCTGCTGCTGAAATCGAAAGGTCAGATAGACATCGTGGGGGCAGGATTAACTGCAAGGCCGAGTGAAAATTGAAAATACGGTGCCTCAGGTCTAGCGGGTGATGTGATGGTTACATTGTTGGACTCCCACATGGCAGCCACAGTTTGAGTCCAGACCTGGAGACTTGAAACTCATGCTGGGCACATGTGCGTGCATGCCCAAGATCCCAAGATCTCAAGAAGTGAAGGGATTACGGCATGGCCATGCCCCCAGGAGGTGATTTCTTGCTTTCTTTGTTTCTCCAGCGAGCAAAAATCTCTCTGGAAAAAAAAAAGAAAAGAAAATATGGTGCCTCTTTTATAAACTATTAAGATTGTCAAGGTGGGGGACCAGCAGGTGGCGTGGTGGTTAAGGCGCTGGACACTCCCACATGGCCCACCAGGGTTCGAGTCCTGAATCTGGTGGCTTGCTTTCTCACTTCCTCTCTCTCTCACTCTCAACGTCTGTCTCTTTCTGGTCAAATTAAAAAATAAATGAATGAATAAATAGAATAAAATAATTATTTTTTAAAAAAAAGATTGTCAAGGTGGGAGGGACCAGCAAGTGGTATACTGGTTAAGGAGCTGGACACTCCCACATGGCCAACCACGGTTCAAGTGCCGGACTTGCTGGCTTGCTTTCTCACTTGCCTTCTTTCTTTCTCTGGTCAAATTAAAATATGCGAATGAATAAATAAAATTAAATAAATAATTCTTTTTTTAAAAAGAATTATTTTATTTTATTTATTATTATTATCATTATTATTTTCCAGTTTGATCAGAGAGAGAGAGAGAGGAAGTGAGAAACCAAGCCACCAGGTCCAAGACTTGAACCGTGGTCGACCATGTGGGAGTCCAGCACCTTTAACCACCATGCCACTTGCCGGCCCTGAATAAATAATTCTTTAAAAAAAAGAAAAGATTTTCAAGGTGGGAGCTGCAGAGCATTTAACCAAGCCAGGGCCCTTCTGAGTGCACCTGCACAGGTCGCGGCCCATGAAGCCAGCCCTGGGTGCAGAGCTCAGTAGCATCTGCTCTAAGCACCCACCATGTGCCAGGCACTGTATTGAATGTGCTGTGTGTGCAATAAATGTACTTATTTGTATCACGCCTTATAACGACCACATTAATTATTCCTCTTAGTGGAATGAATGTACACAAATGTATATTACTGCCTTGCTGAGGATTCCCTAAATCCACACTAAGATTATCACTCCATAGCTGAGAAGTACCTTGAGTCTAAACCAAACAATCTTTATTCTTGTGCAAAGGAGTTTAGCCAGACCCTGAGCACTGCATAAACATGTTGTTATGGTTTTCCTGATTATCATCTCTAGCATCAGAGCATTACAAATCTCTCGTTTGGCTGATATTTAACATGAACACAGGTTCTTCCGCTTTAGTCAATATACTTCTGCTAAAATGCCATAGATGTGTTATCATTTTCCCCTTTCCTCAAGAAACCATTCATATCACCTTTGAAAATGATTTGTCAGCTCACTGGGCTTTCATTTTTATACCTCTTTGAACAGTAATTTCTATGGGCTCCACAGAACTGCAGACCTATCCCCCATCCAGGTCTCCTGATACTTAAGTTACTATCTTTTATATATATACATGTATATATATATTTATTTATTTATTTATTTATTTATTTATTTAAATAATTATTTTGTTTAACTTTATTTATATTCGACCAGAGAGGAACAGAGCAAGCGAGAGAGAGAGAGAGAGAGCAAGTGAGAAAGCAAGCTGCCAGGTCTGGGACTCAAACCTGCGGTCAGCCATGTGAGAGTCCAGCGCTCTTAACCACCACGCCATCTGCTGGCCCCTAAGTTACTATCTCTAAGCTGAGCCTACTGGCAAGTTCCACCAGGGAGACAGTTCAGCGCCCTGTGGGAAAGGCCAGCAAACTGTGACAACCAAATGCAGTGTGTAAGCCTTAATAGGCTCCTGCATCCAAAAATAAATAAATAAATAAATAAATGAAATACATTTTGTGACAACTGGGAAACTTTTCAAATGGTCTAGGTATTAGTCAGTATTTCTCAAACTATCTGCAGTGAAGGAGTAGTTTTTGTTCTTGTGTTCCAGACTGACATTTTTGTAAAATAGCATAACAGTGACATTCTAAGAAAATAAAATGAAAACATATAAAATGCAAGCCTCAATTTTTTAAAATTGGATTTAACAAATGTAAAATTACTCTCCCAAATTGCTATGTTTTTTTTTTTTTATTTTTATTTTTTAGAGAGAAATTTTTGCTATAGGGCTCATGCACTTACCAGAGACTAGACAAAGAAAGAAAACAAGAAAGTGAGAAATAACCCCCCAGTGGAGATGACCACCCACAATCCCTCCATTCTCCTTTTGGGATTCCGGGCATGCACGCATATGTGCCTGGTATGAGTTTCAAGCCTCTGTGTACAGGTCTCAAACCACAGTCAGCCATATGGGAGTCTGGTGCCAGAACCCGCAGGTTCTGCTATGAATATTTCTAAGAACTTACTCTCTGTTTTGGCATTCAGCTAGTGGTAGATGTGTAGCAGATAATCCCCAGGTGGGCTGCAGTATGCTGACCACACCTTGAATAGCACTGAATTTACAGCCCTGATATTAAAAAATATTGTTAATTTTCATAGATGTGATGAGATATGAAGAATTTTGTAGAAGTCTTTCTTCTTAAGAGTTAAGATGTTTAAGTATTGGGGTCAACAGGTAGTATAGTGGTTAAGGTGCTGAACTCTCAGTGGCCAACCGTGGTTCAAATCCCAGACCCAGTGGTTTGAAACTAACATTGAGTGTGTGTGTGTGTGCATACCCAAAACCCCAAGAGGAGAATGGAGAAGAGATTGCAGTGTGACCATCCCCTCTGAGAGGTGATTTCTCGCTTTCTGTCTCTCTATCTCTGTCTCTCTAGTGAGCACACACACCCTATGGCAAAAATCTCTAAAATAAATAAGTGAAAATAAAATTAAAAGTACAGTTAATTTTCATAGGTGTGAAGAGATATAGAGGATTTTGTAGAAAGTTTTTCTTCTTAGGAGTTAAAATGCTTAAGTAATGGGGCTGACTATGGCATGGTGGTTAAGGCACATTGGGAGTCTGTCATTCAAGTCCTGGACCTTGTGGCTTGAAAATCACAGTAGGGGGAACCAGCAGTTAGCGTAATGGCTATGTCGCTGGACTCCCACGTAGTCGACCGCGGTTCGCGTCCCGGACCCGGCTTAAAACTCACGCTGGGCGCATGTGCGTGCGTGCCCAAGATCCCGAGAGGAGAATGGAGGAGAAGGGATTGCGGCGTGACCATCCCCCCTGGGGGGGTGATTTCTCGCTTTCTGTCTCTATGTCTCTCTCTTTCTGTCTGGCAAGCGCACGTGCCCTATAGGAAAAACCTCTCATGTCCAAAATCTCAGGAAGAGAATAGAGGAGGTGAGATTGCAGTGTGACCAACCCCCTTGGGAGGTGGTTTCTCGTTTTTCCTTTCACTATCTCTCTCTCTGGCATGCACCTTGTGACCACAAGAAACACACACACACACACACACACACACCCCTGAAAGTTTCCTAAAAATAAATAAATAAATTAGAAATGAAGCATCAGAATATCTACAACTTAGTTTCTAATAGTTGAGGAAAAAGTATCTATGTATATAGAGAAAAAAAGAGAGAGAGAGATAAAATATGACCAGATATGAACAAACTATTTGAATGAGGCAGGTCTATGGGAGGGTATTAATTACACTATTTTTTAAGTCTCTTTGTTTCATGAGAGAGACAGAAAGAGAAAGGCAAGTGCATTCAACAGTTTCTCACACCACGATCTCCTGCTCCCCACCCCAACCATCCCAGCAAGCTAGGATCACGGGCACGTTCAAGTGTACCTGGCATGTACAAGTTCACCTGGAATCTAACCCCGATCCCCCACATGGCTTCCAGCATCATACTGTTGAGCTGCCACTGTGCCACTGCAGCTGGACAGCATGGTACTATTTATTTTTTTTTAAGAATTATTTATTTTAATTCTATTTATTCATTCACTTAATTTGACCAGAGAGACACTGAGAAAGAGAGAGTGAGAAAGCAAGCCACCAGGTCTGAGACTTGAACCGTGGTCAGCCATGTGGGAGTGTCCAATGCCTTAATCACCATGCCACTCACAGCCCCCAGCATGGTACTATTTAAATCAACTCTCCTAAAGATTTGATGATCTTAAAATGAAGAGTTGATGCAGAGGATGGAAAAACAAACAAACAAACAACACAGCTTTATTTCATCCTGGCAGAGATTAAATGTGAGAACAAGCCCCTAAAGAAGCATGGTCCAGGGGGCCAGGTACACTTACCTGTCCACACCTCAGGTAGCCCTGAGTGGCAGGACAGCAGGTCCGGAGTGAGCCTGGGAAGCCCAAAGAGGGACAGTTCCAACCCGGATTCCACAGTTCGCCTGATAGGAGGCCTTGACAAGTCACCTAACCACATGACCCCCATGGCCTCTTCTGTGAAATACAGGGGCCATCCCTTCAAACATGAAATAGTGATGCTGTCTGGGGGCAAGCAAGGGCACCGTGAATGGCAAGCATGGCATTGATTCTTCTGTCCAGCCAACCTGACAAATAGGAACCTTATTTATAGGTTTTTTAGGAAAAAGCCTAGAAAAATAGTTTTTTTGTTTTAAAAGTACAGAATTCTGGGGCTGGCAAGTGGCATGGTGGTTAGGGGCGCTGGACTCCCACATGGCCGACCGCGGTTCAAGTCTCAGACCTGGTGGCTTGCTTTCTCACTTCCTCTCTGTCTCTCTCTGTCTCTCTCTGATCAAACTGAAAAATAATAATGATATAATAATAAATAAAGTTAAATAAAAATAATTCTTTAAAAAAAATTACAGAATTCTAGGACCAGCAGATAGTGTAATGGTTACGTTCCTGGACTCCCATGTAACCAACCACAGTTCGAGCCCGGACCTGGCAGCTTAAAACTCATACCGGGTGTATGTGCATGCACATGTGTGCTCAAAACCCTGAGAGGAGGAGAAGAGATGGCAGCACGGCCATCTACCCAGGACGTGGTTTCTCGCTTTTTGTCTCTCCAGTGAGCACACATATCCTATAGAAAACAAAACAAAACAAAAATCTCTCTCTAAAAGGAAAAAAGTAGAGTTCTTCTGGAAGAAGATTCACTGAAGTCAGCTCTGTTTAGGGTGACTGAAGTACACATTGCATCAGGAGCTTTAGACCTTTAAGACCAGTTTGAGGGCCAGCCAGTGGTGTGGTAGTTAAGGCAGCTGGGTCCCACATGGCTGACAGAGGTTCCAGAACCAGTGGCTTAAAAAACACACTTGAGGGGCAGGCAGGTGGCGTAGTGGTTAAAGGCACTGGACTCCCACATGGCTGACCACGGTTCAAGTCCTGGACCTGGTGGCTTGCTTCTTCACTTTCTCTCTCTCTTTCTCTCTCTGATCAAACTAGAAAATAATAATAATAATAAACAAATAAAGTTAAATTTTTAAAAATAATTCTTAAAAGACAAGAAAAGAAAAACACACCTGGGCATGTGTGCATATGTGACCAAAATCCCAAGAGGAGAATGGAACAGAAGGGATTGTGGCATGGTCACCTCCCCAGGGGGTGATTTATCTTACGTTCCTCTCTTTCTCTGTCTCTCTCCTGTGAGTGCATGTACCCTATGATAAACTGAAAAAAAATAAGAAAAACAACTAATTCACGTTGGAGCTAGATAAATTCCTGTGATGGTGGAGCTCTTTTCCCCTTGGGCGGCAACTCGAGAGGGAGCCAGCCACTCTCTTTCTGCCCCAAACTGGGCCAGTCCCAGCAATAGCCCCTCTACAACCTTGCCACTGGCCCTCCTGAGTCATGTCACTGGCCTTTATGACTCTGGCCTTAGTCACTGTTGCCAACATGTCGGAAGGTCTGCCTGTCATGGGACTGTCCTGCTACAGAGAAATGAACATTCCAAGGGCAAGGCTCAAAGCTGGACAGGCAAAGAGGTGGCGTCACAAGCAGGGACTTTTTTTTTTTTTTTTTTTTTTTTTTTTTGTATAGGGAACGTGCTTTCACTGAGAGAGAAAGAGAGAAAAGGGAAGTGAGAAAGCATCCCCCAGGGAGGATGACCACACCCCATTCCCTTCTTCTCCATTCTCCTCTCAGGATTTTGGGCATGCACATACATGTACCTGGCGTGATTTTCAAGCTGCCGGGTCCTGAACAATAACTGAGCAGTTGGCCAGTTGTGGGATCCAGCTGCTTAACCACCATGCCACCTGGCTGGACTCATGGCCAGGGAACTTTTTTTGGAGAGATTTTTGCTATAGAGTGCGTGTACTCGACAGACAGACAGAGAGAGACAGAGAGACAGAAAGCGAGAAATCACCCCCCCATGGGGGATGGCCATGCCACAATCCCTTCTCCTCCGTTCTCCTCTCGGGATCTTGTGCATGCACGCACACATTCCCAGTGTGAGTTTAAACCATCGGGTCCAAGACTTGAACCGTGGTCTACTACGTGGGAGTCCAGCGACATGGCCATTACACTAACTGCTGGTCCCAATGGGCAGGGAACTCTTTAGACTCATGTTGGTTTCTGTTTGACTTGATGTGCTGCTAATAAAGACTTCTAGACTCTGGGGCCAGCAGGTGGCATAGTGGTTAAGGTGCTGGATTCCCATGTAGTCAACTGCTATTTGAGACCTGGACCCAGCAGCTTGAAACTCACACTGGGTGTATGTTTGTGTGCATACCCAAAATTCCAAGAGGAGAATGAAGGAGAAGGGATTGTGGCATGGCCACCCCTCACCCCCACCCAACTCCAGAAAGGGGAAGATTTCTCTTTTTTTTTTTGAGAGGTTTTTGCTATAGGACGCGTGCACTTGCCAGACAGACACAGAGAGACAGAGAGACAGAAAGCGAGAAATCATCCCCCCAGTGGGGATGGCCACACCGCAATCCCTTCTCCTCCATTCTCCTCTTGGGATCTTGGGCACGCACGCACACGCACCCGGCGTGAGTTTTAAGCCACTGGGTCCAGGATGCAAACCGCGGTCGACTACGTGGGAGTCCAGCGACATAGCCATTATGCTAGCTGCTGGTCCAAAGGGGGAAGATTTCTCACTTTCTCTCTGTCTTTCTGGCAAGCACACACACTCTATATAGCAAAAATTCTAAAAAAAAAAAAAAAAAAAAAAAGGAAAGAAAAGAAAGGCTTCTACTGTGTAGGAATGGAGCCTTTTATCTAGTACAGTTACGTGTTACTTAACAACAGAGATACGTTCTGAAAAACACATCATTATGTTGTCATTGTGTGAACAGCGTGGAGTGTACTTTCGCAGACCTATGTTTGCATGGCCTATTGTGTAAACCTAGCCTATTGTAATCTTACGGGACCACCGTCATGAATGGGGTCCATTGTTAACTGAAAGGATGCTATACGGTACATGACTGCATTTACGTTAGCTTCCCAAGGTGGATGAAGTGTAGTAAACTTGGAGGAGACATTAAGCACTTTCCTCTATGCTAGACCTGCCACTTGGTGACTGAGGGGGCTTGGGCAACATAATGGGTCATTTTTGCATAGAAAAATGCATCATGACTTTCCTGACGACCCAATACTTAAAGATATCTGGCTGTATAATTAGTGGAGTCCAATGCAAAATGAAGATGCAAGTTCTCTTGATCAAAATAATTACAAAGTTTAAGATGGCCATAGTGGTTACATGGCTGGACTCCCACATGGCCAACCACAATTTGCGCCCCAGAACCAGTGGCTTGAAAATCATATGCTACGTGCACAAGATCCCAGGAGGAGAATGGAAGAGAAGAGGTGACGGTGTGGCCATCCTCCCAGGGGGTGATTTCTCACTTTCCCTCTCACGGTCTCTGTCTCTCTCCCTCTCTCTCAGATGAGCACCTGCGCCCTATAACAAAAGTCTCTAAAACAAAAATAAAAAATAAAAAGTTCCATTAAAAAAAAGAATTTGAAAACGGCAACAGTTGAGCCAAGTACAGAGCCCTTTTGAGCATAGGACTGCGTATGACGGCACAGGTAACACACCTGCGAAGCCGGCCCAGCACCTAAGCTCCCCTGGAGCTTCAGTTTTAGCGAAGGTGACTGTGGAATCTTAATCCCTACCTCACAATATTGCAAGGCTTAAATGAGATCATACTTGAGCCAGTACAGGTTCCCTGGAATACTATCTTCTTGGAGGTAGCAACCTGCTGGGCTTAGTCTTGGTACCAAGGGGTCCAGCTGGGCCAAGCAAAGAGCAGGCCCTCCTTCAATGTAGGTGCCCAATATATTTGCTTATTTCTTCTGGTTGTTACTCTACAGATTCACTCGTGTCTGGATCAGCATGTTTGTTTTTGTTTTCCTAGGACTGTAGTCTCTGTTGTTCAAAGGATTCAAGCAGGTGTGTTTGTGTTTGTATGTGTGTTTAGTTAAAAAATAAACATGTAAACTCAAATGCCAGTTAAATCCTAAAACTATAAGACCTTCAGCTACTCCAATCTGTACCCCTTACTGAGTAAACCATGAGCATAGGCGTTTTTATCTTTCTAATTTGCTATAGGTGTGTGCATTCACAGGCGAGAAACAGAGAGAGAGAGAAAGTGAGAAAACACGCACCGGGGGATAGCCTCATGCAATCCCTTCTCCATTCTCCCCTCATGATTTTGGGCATACACGCATATGTGTCTGGCATGTTTCTCAAGCCATCAGGTTTCAAACTGCACAGCTGGCCTCATGGGATCCAGCTGCCTTAACCACCATGTCACCAGCTGGTCTGAGCACAGGATTTTTAATTTGTAGTTGAAAAGAGCCACAGTATCTGTAAAGGCAGGATGTACTCACTGATTAGAATTAATTATGAATCATATAGTGATTATATTATAGCCACAACGAGCACAGCTATTCTACAAAACATTGCGGCAGAATTCCCACCTCCATTCAAGGCAGCAACTGAGAGCTTCAGATAATTGTGGTTCTGAAGTGAGCTGAACCCTGAATAAGAGAGATAGGTGAGTAACAATGCAGTTAAGTCCAACTCCCGGTAACTCTCGCTGCACAGACCCTTGAAATACTCAAGTGCACACAACTAGTCCATTTTATTGCACAAAACAGTTACAATAAAAAAAAGACCCACTATTATCTAGGGCCACTATCTTTTTTTCTACAACTGTTGGTTCCTGGAAATGAAACAGGAGAGACAGGGAACTGAGAAATAAGAACCTTGGCTAGAGTCTTTGATTAGAGCAGGGAGAAGGCACTCTGCTCTAGCAGCAGACCTGTCCTACAGGCCTTTTACAGGCCCTCCGTTCCCAGAGACATCAAAGCCACTCCCAGGGAAGTATGAAGCAGGGAAAGAATTATCCGTCCTGTGTAAAGGCTGCTAAATGGAAGAAAATAAGTGCTTTACAAACTCAATGGCCTGGGCTGGGCATAGAAATCTTGTTTTACATCTTTATTTCTTGTCTTAAAACTTTATTTTGGGGACCAGCAGTTGGCATAATGGCTATGTTGCTGGACTCCCATGTAGTCGACTGTGGTTCAAGTCCCGGCCCAGTGGCTTAAACTCACGCCACGCACATGTGCATGCACAGCCAAGATCCTGAGAGGAGGATGGAGGAGAAGGGATTGCTGCATGGCCATCCCTCCTGGGGGGTGATTTCTCGCTTTCTGTTTATCTGTCTCTCTCTGTCTTCCTGGCAAGTGCACACACCCTGTAGCAAAAATCTCTCAAAAAAATTTTTTTTAATTTTAAAATAATTTTTTTAAGCATTATTTATTTGGTGGGCTAGCATGTGGCGTGGTGGTTAAGGATGCTGAACTCCCACATGGCCAGTCACAGTTCAAGTCCCAGACCTGATGGCTTGCTTTCTTACTTTCCCCTTTTGTCTCTCTCTGATCAAACTGCAAAATAATAATAAGTTAAATTTAAAAAAAAAAAAAAAAAGAATTATTTATTTATTTGGGGGGCCAGCAGATGGCATGGTGGTTGAGGGTGCTGGACTCCCATGTGGCTGACCGCGGTTCGAGTCCCGGACCTGGCAGCTTGCTTCTCTTGCTTTCTCTCTTGCTTTTTTTCTCTCTCTCTCTCCCTCTGTCCCTCTCTGGGTCAAATAAAATAAAATAAATAAATAAATGGATAAATAAAGTTGAATAAAATAGTTATTTTTAAAAAAGAAGAATTATTTATTTGGGGACCGGCAGGTGGCCTGGTGGTTAAGAGCACTGAATTCCCACATGACTGACTGCAGTTCAGACCTGGCAGCTTGCTTTCTCACTTTCCCTCTCTCTCTTTTTCTCTCATTCTGTCCCTCTCTGGTCAAAATTAAAATATAAGTAAATAAATGGATGAATAAAATATATAAAATAATTTTATAAAATAATTATTTGGTTTTATTTATCATTATTTTTTTAAAGAATTATTTATTTAATTTTATTTAACCACCCATTTATTTTAATTTGACCAGAGAGAGGCAGAGAGAGAGTGAGGGGAAGTGAGAAAGCAAGCCACCAGGTCCAGGAATTGAACCATGGTTGGCCATGTGGGAGTGTCCAGCGCCTTAACCACCACGCCACTTGCTGGTCCTTATTTATCATTATTATTATATTATGTTTTTAAGAATTATTTTATTTAACTTCATTTATTTTAGTTGGACCAGAGAGGAATAGAGTGAGAGAGACAGAGCAAGAGAGAGAGAGAAAGTGAGAAAGCTAGCTGCCAGATCCAGGACTTGAACCACGGTCGGCCACATGGAAGTCCAGCGCCCTTAACCACCATGCCACCTCCGGCCTCTCATTATTACTATGTTTTAATATGGTACAGGATATACACCCTCACCAGAGAGAGACAGAGAAAGAAGGGGAAACTAAAAAGGAAGCCACAGGTCTGGGACTCAAACCTCTGTCAGTCAGTGTGGGAGTCCAGCATCTTAACCACTGTGCCACCTGCTAGCCCCTTGAAATAATTTTAAATTTACAGGTACCATTGTTAGAATAGTACAAAAGGGCCAGCAGGTGGCATGGTGGTTGAAGTGCTGGATTTCCACAGGGTCGACAGCAGTTCGAGTCCTGGACCTTGTGGCTTGCTTTCTCACTTTCTCTCACGCTCTCTCTCTCTCTGATGAGGCACGTGCCCTACAGCAAATTTAATAATAATAGTAATAAAATACAATTAAATAATTATTTTTTAAAAAGAGAGAGAGAGAGAGTGGAAAAGTGAGAAAGCAAGCTGCCAAATCCAGGACCTGGACCACAACTGGCCATGTGGGAATCCAGCGTGTCAGCCACCATGTCACCTGTTGGTCCCTGATTTGCCAATTTTAACATCTCATCACATTTGTTTTATCATTCTTTATTATACATATATTTTTTCTGAAAATAGGTAGTAGAGTAGGTTATCTACTTTGTTTCCTTTTGCTCCTTTACTTTTGTGTATTATAAAAGGAATGCGGCCAGCAGCTGGTGTAGTGGTTAAGACACTAGACTCCCACATGACCGACTATGGTTCAAGTCCCAGACCCAGTGGCTTGAAAATGGCAATAAACAATATATTTTTTTTTAATTATAGGGCCTCGGGGCCAGCAGGTGGTGTGGTGGTTAAGATGCTGGATTCCCACATGGCCTACTGTGGTTCAAGTCTCAGAGCTGGTGGCTTCTTTCTCACCTTCCCTTTCTCTCTCTGTCTCTGTCTGGTCAAAAAATAATAATAACAAATGGACTTAAATAAATACATAATACTTTAAAATAAATTTTAAAAAATTGTAGGACCTAACCATGATGCAGCAGTAGAACACAGAGCTCTGCAAGGCTGACCTACACAGGAAAGGTTTCAAGTTCATGTCTGGAGAGCTCCCTGAGTATGCTGAGCACAGAAGGACGCTGCTGCTTCCTGAAATGCAACTTCAGGATCCTTGCTGTCCTTGAGCATTAAATTTGACTTTGAGCCTCCTAGGAGCCAAGGCAACAGGAATCATGATATTTTACACAGTTTTTAAGAGATCTGTTAAAAGCAAACCTTTGGGGGACCAGCAGTTGGCATAATGGCTATGTTGCTGGACTCCCACGTAGTGGACCATGGTTCGAGTCCCGGACTCGGCAGCTTAAACTCACGCTGGGCTCATGTGCGTGCGTGCCCAAGATCCCGAGAGGAGACTGGAGGAGAAGGGATTGCGGCGTAGCCATCCCCCTGGGGGTGATTTCTCGCTTTCTGTCTCTCTGTCTCTCTCTGTCTTTCTGGCGAGCGCACGAGCCCTATAGCAAAAATCTCTCCAATAAATAAATAAATAAATAAATAAATAAATAAATAAATAAAAGCAAACCTTTGGGGACCAGCAGGTGGTGTGGTGGTTAAGGTGCTGGATACTACCACATGGCTGACCACAGTTCGAGTACTAGACCTAGTGGCTTGCTTTCTCGCTTTCTCTCTCTCTCTCTCTCTCTCTCTCTCTGTCTTTCTCTGGTCAAATTAAAAAAATAAATAGATGAATAAATAAAATTAAAACAAATAATTCTTTTTTTAAAAAAAGCATACCCTTTGGGACTGGCAGGTGGAGAGATGGTTAAGGCAGTGGACTCCCACATGGCTGACCATGTTTCAGGTCCCAGACATGGCGGCTTGATTTCTCACTTTTCCTCTCTGTCTCTCTCTGGTCGAATTTTAAAAAGAATAATAAACAAATTAAATTAAATTAAATAATTCTTTAAAAAAAGAGAATTGTGGGGCCGGCAGGTAGCATGGTGGTTAAGGTGTTGGACTCCCGCATGGCTAACCACGGTTCAAGTGTTGGACCTGGCAGCTTGCTTTCTCAATTTCTCTCTCTTTATCTTCTCTGTTCAACTAAAGTGATGATTATGGTGAATAAAATAATTATTTAAAAAAACAAAGAAGAAAACCGCAAACCTATTGGCTTTTCAAGAGAGATACACTAGGTTCTCTTTGGAAGAAGTGCTGAGCAGAGATGACAGAAACCCCTCGGGTCAAGGGAGAAGTCTGGACCAGCCCTTGCTGCCTGTTCTCCATTTTGTCAGGCAGTGGGTAGCAGAAGGAAGTGACTGGACCAATGGCCTATGCCATGAGTGCTCCCTGGTGGCTTGGGTAGAACCCATACCTTGCAGGGGGACAAAGAAGGAACCTGAAACTTAAGAGGCACCGCTCATTCATGAGGGAGTGGCCCTGTGGGAGGGGCTGCAGCGGAGAGACCTGTGGAAGACAAGGCAGCAGCTTGGGTCAGCAGTGTCAGGCCTCGTCAGCAAGAGAATGGCTGGACCTTCAGGAAAAATGCCCTTACTCCGCACAGAGAGTTGCAACTGTGCCAGTTACACCCGCCCTCACCCTGCAACTCTGGGGGTCCACCAAGCCAGACGGCTGAACTGGAAAACTAGGACCTGCTTCCCAGACCTCCTGCTGGATCCGAGATTCAGGTCCCCAAAAAGGAGGACGTCTACTCTCTGAGCAAAGGGAGGAATCACATTGATATGAAATATGAAAGGTGTGCAGCCGAAAGAAACCAAGGTAACAAGTGGAGAGAGGAGCAAGCCAGGAGAGACAGATAGCTTTCGCTGTCAAGATCAAGAGGGAATGGAGGTTCCTGGACAAATGGGTGTGCTCCCTGAATAAAGAAAACCCCATTTCAACAGCTGAGTACAGTGTGTGTATTTCAAATTCTTCCCACTCAGAACCTCGATAGATATTACCTGAAAAAAATACTATTTTCTATTTAATTCGGAAAAAAAGAACAAGAAAAAAAGCAATAGATGTGATCTTTCTAAATTCTTTCTACTATTTCTCCTTCAATATACCAGTATATGTGTGGTACCTTTTATTCCAGTCACCAGTAATTTACTTCCTGCTTGGGATCAGCAGATGGCATAATGGTTACGTCATTGGACTCCCACATAGTAGACCGTAGTTCGAGTCCTAGACCTGGTGGCTTAAAACTCATGCCGGATGCATGTGCATGCATGCCCAAAATCCTGAGAGGAGAATGGAGGAGAAGGGATGGCAGCATGGCCATTTCCCCTATGGGATGATTTCCCACTTTTTGTTTCTCTGTCTCTCTCTGGCGAGCGCATGTACCCTACAGCAAAAGCCTCTCTTTAAAAAAAATAATAATAGGGGCCAGCAGGTGGCATGGTGATTAAGGGTACTGGACTCCCACATGGCTGAGAGCAGTTCAAGTCCTGGACCTGGCGGCTTGCTTTCCCACTCTCCCTCCCTCTCTTTCTCTCTCTATCCCTCTCTGGTCAAATTTAAATAAATAAAGTTAAATAAAATGATTCTTTAAAAAGTAATAATTAAAATTAAATAAATAATTCTTTTTAAAAAAAAACCAGTATGGCATGCCTATCCTTCTTATTATTTAATTTACCTGATGGTAAATGTACTCACCAGAGAGACAGAAAAAGAAAGCACTCCCAGTGTGGAATGATCATGCCTCAATCCCTCCTTCTCCGTCTCTCCCTCCTTTTATGATTTTGGGCACACATGCACATACATGTATTTGGTGTGTTTCTTAAGTCACTGGGTCTGAGACTTGAACCAGGTCATGTGGGAAGCCAGCCATCTTAGCCACAAACCACAGGCTGGAAAATGTCCATCCTTATTTTTAAATTTTATTTATTTATTTATTTATTTATTGGGGGCGGAGGGTTTTTGTTTTGTTTTGTTTTTGCTATAGGGCGCGTACGCTCACCGGAAAGACAGAGAGAGACAGAGAGACAGAAAGTGAGAAATCACCCCCCAGTGGAGATGGCCACACCGCAATCCCTTTTCCTCCATTCTCCTCTTGGGATCTTGGGCACACATGCACGTGTGCCCGGTGTGAGTTTAAGCCACCAGGTCTGGGACTTGAACCGCAGTTCACTACATGGGAGTCCAGCAACACAGCCATAACACCAACTGGTGATCCCTATTTTTTTTTTTTTTTTTTATTTCCAAAGAGTGTGAACTCAGCAGAAAGAGGCAGATGCATCCCCCAATAGAGTACGTTCACACCAAAATCCCCCTTTATTCCTCCTTCCAGTCAGGATTTTGGGCATGCACACACATGCACCTAGTGTGTTTTTCTTTTTCTTTCTTTTTGAAGAGGTTTTTGCTATAGGGCACGTGTGCTTGCCGGAAAGACAGAGAGAGACAGAGACAGAAAGTGAGAAATCACCCCCAGGGGGGAAGGCCATGCCACTATCTCTTCTCCTCCATTCTCTTTGGATCTTGGGCATGCACGCACACGCGCCCGGTGTGAGTTTAAGCCACCAGGTCCGGGACTCGAATCGCAGTAGACTACATGGGAGTCCAGCAACATAGACATTATGCCAACTGCTGGTCCCTGCACCCAGTGTGTTTTTCTTTCTTTCCTTTCAAAATTTTGCCAAAGGGCACATGCCCTCTGGAGAGAGATAGAGAGAAAGAGGAAGAGAGAAAGCAAGAAAACATCCCTGACGAAGGATGGTCACACCCCAACCCCTTCTCCTCCATCTCCCTTCTTTCAGGATTTTGGACACTCACGTGCATGCACCCAATATGTTTTATAAGCTGCTGGGTCTGGGACTCTAATCACACAGTCTGCCAGGTGGGATCTAGCCATTTTAACCACCAATCCCCTTTCCCCTGCACGGGCCCCCCAGTGTATTTTTCAAGTTGCAAGGATCAGGATTCAAATCTCAGTGGGCCACGGGGGTGGGGGGTGGGGGGAACACAAGCTCCCTTATCAACTGTGCTAAGGGGCTGGAAGTTCTTTTTATACCAGTCTCTGACAATACATTTCATTCCTTGTTTTTGCTTTGTTTTGTTTTTCCCCTTTAAAGATTAGATTGAAGGCTCATTGACAACAAACAAAAATCTTCCAAATAAGATGCTAAATATATGTTTCAAAATTAACTAGGGCCAGGACCAACAGATGGCATAAAGGGTTAGATCGCTGGACTCCCATATGGCAGACTGCAGTTTGAGTCCTGGGCCAGGTGGTTTGAAACTCATGCCTGGTGTGTGTGCATGCATGTCCAAAATCCTGAGAGGGGAATGGAGATGGAATTGCAGCGTGGCCATCCCCCTTGGGGGGTGACTTCTCACTTTCTGTCTCTGTCTCTCTGGTGATCACACATGCCCAATAGCAAACATCTCTCTCAGAAAAGATTATATATATATATATGTATATATGTATATATGTATATATATATATATATTATATATATACATATTATATATATAAATATATATACATATTATATATATACATATTATATATATATATATGTATATATATATATATATATATATATATATATATATATATATAAAAAAAAAACTAGGGCCAACTCCATGGCACAGCCAAAATATGTCGCTCAGAAGCAACTGGACCATAGTTCAAATCCCTGGTCTGGTCTGCCTGAAGCGCTTCAGGTGCACCTGTGAGTATGCAGGATCCAACAGCCTGGAGTACTAGACGGAGGGGATTGTGCTATGACCAGACCCTGTGGATGGAGCTTCTCTCTCACACACACACCCACTCTCTCTCACATGTGCACATGCATACTCTGTTACAAAGAAAGAAAGAAAATGTTCTGATTAACTGCATTTTCTGAATCAGTGCTAATGTGAAGATGTGTAATATAAAAAGAATCCAGAAGAGTATCAGAATAAGGGAGACAAAGGTCCAACCCCAGCTCCTCACTCACTGGTAGTGTGGCCTTGGGGAAGTCACCTTAAGTCGTTGAGCCTCAGTATCCCTCATGTGTAAAATTGAGAGAATGCTAGTCTCTCTCTTAAGGGGCTACTGTGAGGAGTAAAGATGCATAGCAAGTGCTTAGGCTAGGCACTATGACATGTCAAGGACAAACATTTGTGCCACTTTGTTGCTACTGTTGTTGTTTTTAATGACTCTTCTGTTTTGTGTCTGTCAGAAGCCATGTTGAAACCACAAATTGATGGGAAGAGATCATGAGAGTATTGAAAAAGTAGCATTTCCATCTATACTCCAAAATGTAACACATATAGGTAAAAATTACAAAAGCAAAAGGCATTTATTCTGCAAATTAACTGAAATGTATTTTTAAACACTTTCCCTTTGACATTTTTGTTGTTGTTGTTATGGAAAAATACCTCTAGGGGACCAGCAGATGGCGTTAACAGTTACATTGCTGGATTCCCACATGGACAACTTCAGTTTGAATCCCTGACCCGGTAGCTTGAAACTCACGCCAAGCGTGTGTGCTTACATGCCCAAAATCTCAAGAGAGAATGGAGGAGAAGGGATTGCCATGTAGCTATCTCCCTGGGGTATATGCGTGTGTGTGTGATTCTCGCTTCCTGTCTCTCTGGTGAGTACATGCACGAAAATGTCTCTTAAAAAAGAAAAGAAAAATACCTTTAGGGAGCCAGCAGGTAGCATGGAGGTTAAGGTGGATGGATCTCATATGGCCTACTGCGTGGTTCAAGTTCCAGACACAGCAGCTTGAAAAACATGCTGGGTACATATGTGTGCCCCAAATCCTGAGAGCATAGTGGAGGAGGAGGAATTGCAGCATGGCCATCCCCCATGGGGGGTGGTGGAGGTGATGATTTATCACTTCTCTTTTCTCTCTTTCTGCCCCTCTGTGTATCTCTCTCTGCAAGCCCAAGCAAACTAAGAAAGAAAAAAGCCTTTTGGGGGTCAGCTGGTGGCATGGTGGTTAAGGCACTGGTTCCCACATAGCTGACTGTGCAGTTCAAGTCCCAGACCCAGTGGCCTGAAAAACACACTGGGTACATGTGTGAGAGTGCCCTAAATTCTGACTGGAAGGAGAAATGAAGGGAGGGAGATTGTGGTGTGAACACACCCCATTGGTGGGGTGCTTCTGGCTCTCTCAGATGAGTGCACACACTCTTTGGCAATAAAAATAAAAAATAAAAAACAAAAGTAGACAGGGGTCAGTCTGCAGCCTAGTAGTTAGGGCAGCTGGATCTCATTTGACCAGCTGCACAGTTGGAGTCCCAGACCCAGAGGCTTGAAAAACATGCTGAAGAGGCCAGCAGATGGCATGGTGGTTACGGTGCTGGGCTCCCATATGGCTAACTGTGGTTCAAGTCTTAGATCTGGCAGCTTGCTTTCTCTTTCTCTCTCTGGTGAGTACATGTGCCCTGTAGCAAATTAAATTATAATAATAATAAATAAAATTAAATAATTTTTTAAAAAAGAAGAGAAGAAAACATGCTGGGTGTATGTGTGTGCCTGAAATCCTAAGAGGAAGAATGAAAAAGAAGGTATTATAGAGTGACCATCCCCTCCTGGGGGTGCTTTCTCACTTTCTCTTTCTCTTTCTCTCTCTCTGTTTGTCTCTCTCCAGGTAGTACACATGCCCTCAGACAAAAACGTTAAAATAAAATAAAATAAAAATATGGCCCAGTGGTGTGGTGGTTGGGGTGGCTGGATTCCACATGGCTGACTACACGGTTGGAGTCTCAGACCCCATGACTTGAAAACACACCAGTATATGTGCATGCATGTCCAAAATCTTGACAGGAGGAATGCAGGAAAAGGAATTCTAGAATGGCCATCCTCCATGCAAGGTGCTTCCTTACTTTCTCTTTCTCTCTATGTCTGTCTCTCTCTGTGTGTCCCTCTCTGGTAAGCACAAGTGCCCTTTGGCAAAAATTTCAAAACAGGGGCCAGCAGGTGGCATAGTGGTTAAGGTGCTGGACTCCCACATGGTTGACTGCAGTTCAAGTCTCTAACCCAGTGGCCTGAAATTCACACCAGGCACATGTGTGTATGTGCCCAAAATCCCAAGAGGAGGATGGAGGAGAAGAGATATGGTGTGGCCATACCCCTGGGGGGTTGACTTCTCACTTTCTCTCCGTCTTTTTCTGTCTCTCCAGAGAGTGCACATGCCCTATAATAAAAAAATCTTTCTTAAAAGAATATTCAAGGGGGGACCAGTAGGTGGCGTGGTGGTTAAAGCGCTGGACACACCCAGAAGGCTGACCATGGTTCGAGTCCCGGACCTGGTGGCCTGCATTCTCACTTTCCTTCTCTCTCTCTCTCTCTCTCTCTCTCTCTCTCTCTCTCTCTCTCTCTCTCTCTGTGTCTCTCTCTGGTAAAATTAAAATAAATGAATAAAATTAAATAAATAGTTATTTTTTTAAAAAAAAAGAATATTCAAGGGGCCAACAGATGGTATAATGGTTACGTCGCTGGACTCCCATGTAGTCGACTGCAGTTAGAGTCCTGGACCCAGTGGCATAAAATTCACTCTTGGAGTGTGTGCGTGCGTGCCCAAAATCCCAAGAGGAGAATGGAGATGGGATTACAACATGGTCATCCCCCTGTGGGTGATTTCTTGCTTTCTGTCTCTCTATGTCTTTCTGTCTTTGGCAAGTGCACACATCCTGTAGCAAAAATCTCTTTTAAAAAAAAAAAACAAAAACCCTCAAAACAAATAGAAAAATACCTTCAGAATAGTAATGAATATAAAACTACTATGAAGTCTGTAAGACAAAAGTTATTTTACGGGACCAGCAGGTGGCATGGTGGTTAAGGCGCTGGACACTCCTAGAAGGCTGACCATGGTTCGAGTCCCAGACCTGGTGGCTTGTTTTCTCGCTTTCATCTCTCTCTATGTGTCCCTCTCTGGTCAAATTAAAATAAAAATGAATGAATAAATAAAACTGAATAATTCTTAAAAAAGTTATTTTACATCTTTTTTTATACTGTGGTAAAATATACCTAACATAAAATGAACCATTTTATCCATTTTTAAGGGTATAACTCCGTGGCATCTACTGCATTTATGATGCCATCCAATCATCACCATCCATTTTCAGAACTTTGCTATCATCCCAAACAGAAAGTCTGTACCCAGCAACTAGTAACAGCACATTCTTCTTCCACCCAGCTCTGGCAACCCACATTCTACTTCTAAGATTTTTCCTGGTCTAGGAACCTCATATAAATGGAATCATATGATATTTTTTCTTTTGTGTCTGGCTAGTTTCACTTAGCTTGTTTCCAAGGAAGCTCCCAATGCTATAGCATATGTCAGAATGCCATTCCCATTAAAGGTTAAATAATATCTCGTTGCATATATAGACCACATTGTGCTTACCCATTTATCCCTTGGTAGACATTTGGGGTATTCCCCTTTTGCGAATAATGCTGCTATGAGCATGAGTGACTAATATCAATCTGAGTCTCTACTTTGAATTCTTTGGGGTATATACCCAGAAACGGAACTGCTGGGCTTGTAACAATTCCATGTTTAACTTTTTCGAGCCACTGCTGGACTATTTTTCACAGTGGCTGCACCGTTTTACACTCCCACCAGCAATGCAGATGGGTTTCCATTTTTCCATGTCCTCGTCAACATTTGTTTTGTTTTGTTGATAATAGTCATCCCAGTGGATTCCAGGAGGCACCTCCTCGTGGTTTGGATTTGCATCTCCTCAATGACTAGTGATGCTCAGCCTCCTTTCAAGTTCCTATTAGCCCTTTGTATATCTCCCTTGGAGAAATGTCTATTCCAGTCTTTGCCTAAATCTGAACTGGTTTTTGTTTTTGTTTTTGTTTTCTTTTTTTTTGCAACATCTTAAAAAAAAATTGGAGTCTGGATATTGACACGTTGGGGACCGGGGGTTCAGTGTTTTAAAATACAGGGTGTCAGGTTGAAGTGAGAAATAATTTTCAGCTCTAAGGATACTTTCTTTTTAATGTTCTCAAAACAAAGAACATGGCATTTTCTGAAATTGTATTTATAGAACACATGAAAGTTGAACAAGTGATATCAAAAAACCAGCTGACTTTTTGTGGTTTCTCCGTGAGAATAGACTACCACTCAAAACCAAAGACCTGTGAAATGAGGAAGCAGAAAAGCTTTACATAGAGTTATAGTTTATGCCTAAGAAACTCAGAAGAGTAGGTTCTGGTAGCCCAGTAGCTTGGAGGTGGATCAGGTCAGTTTATAATTAAGGACTGACTGAGGCACCAGGACCTTGAGGTTGAAAACTGTTGGGAAAAGGAGAGCCTTGCATATAGGTTTGTGGGGATAGAGGATAGCCAGAAGCTGGAGTCGGCCGGGGCTGCATGCCTGGTTTTTCCACCCCGCTGAGCTGTAGCTGGCCAGGCCGGGCCTATTAGAGTCTTGCAAAAAAAAAAAAAAAAAAAAAAAAAAAAAAGTGCTTCAGACATCTTAGTAACTGAATTACGTGAACTATCCTAGCTGGTGCGAAAGGCCTGGTGCCGCGCTGCTATCGCAGGTAGGGTCTGCAATTGAGTGTTAAAATCCTGTTTAATTATACAACAATCATCAGAAGCCACGGCCTGGCTGCACGATGGCCGCTTCTGGGCGCCCTTTAGCAAACAGTGAGCACTTATTCCCTGCTGCGGCCTGGGGCGAGATTTCAAAAACATTAATAGACTGAAGCCACGCTGCTCTCTGGGATTCAGAAGAGGGTTCAGCGGATCGCTGGCCCCTTGTCTGGCCCCAGGACTTTGCTTTAAGTTTCCTGGGCTCTGTAAGGTGCGGGACACTTGGAGTTCGCTTAGAGGCCAAGCCGCGGGACTGGGTCCTTGCAGCCTTCAAAGGCCAGACCTTAGACTCCTCCCCAAGCCCTTTCTGCTCAACATCTCAATCCAGTCCCTAACGTCTTAATATAGTTTTATAAACAAATCCAGCCTCAAGGGCTCATTCCAGACCACAAGGTGGTTCTTGGAGGGCGCGCGGCCGAACTCCGGAAAAGTGAGATGAGAGATTGGGGAGGTGCCCTGAGGAGCAGGGAGAAGAGCCCCTAGCCCCCCAGCCGGCTCCATTCCGGAGACCTTGCTCGGACGTCGCAGGTCACGGGCATGGGATTTCGTTCAGGTGCTGTCTGGTCGCGATTTCCAGGTTTTGCATCCAGACTCCAACCCTCGGGACGTCAAGACCGCCTAGATTCTGGGCCGCCGAAGGGTGCTGCGCAAGCCCAGGACCACGACTCTCGGTCCAGCAGGCCGCAGGGCACCTCGGTCCCGCGAGGTCGGGGCTCCCACACAAGGCACGGTTTTAAAAATAACCCTGGCGAGATCCAGGCAACACGAAGGAACATTTTTTTCCCTTAATGTGTAAAAATGTTTTGCTTCTTGTAGAGAACACAATCGCTGCAAGTTGCAGCACATAGGGCCCCCTCCCCGCGCACCCACAGCCGCCTCTCCCGCATGGTCTCTCGGATCTGGATTTGGGGAGCGCAAGTGCCCCCTGTGGCCGGCCTGCGTCTGACCCCGCGGGACTGAGAAGGCAGAAACGACCGGCACGGGGGCCCAGGAGGAAGTTGGAGCCATGGGGCCGGGAAAGGGGCAGGTCGGCGCCGCGGGCCTAGTGGGGGTTCTGGGGCCGGGGCCACCCCAAGGCGCTGCGTGAGGCTCGCCTGGGCTCGCGTCCCCCCACGTGGCCGGCCGCCCGGGGCCCCACGTGGAAGGGGCGGAGGAGGAAAGAGGGAGAGGGGAGGGCTGGACTCCGAGCCGCCGCGGCAGGACCCCAGCCACAGCAGCCGAGGCCTCTGCGCCTCCTGAGGGCCTCCCGGGCGGGGCCGGGCCTGGGGCGGACCAGGGAGTGCCCGCCGCGTCCGGCCCCCTCGCCCGCCCGCCGCGCCAGTGTGCACTTTCGCGGAGCCACTAATCCCCCGAGAGAGCCGATTTGTAGTGAGGAGTATCTGTAGGGGGCGAGGCCGGCCCATGTGGGGTTGTGTCATTGGTTTGCAAAGAGAGACCCCGCCTTTGCCAAAAAAAAAAAAAAAAAAAAAAAAAAAAAAAAAGGAGCGGGGAGTGAGCCAGCGGCGACCCTCACCTCGCCTCCCGCCTCGCTCCTGCGCAGCCGGCGGGCACTGGGAGACGCGGCCAGCGCGGCTCCTTTCCCTTTCCTTTTCTTTCCGTTTTTCTCCTCCTTCCCCGGAGGAGAAAACAAATAAAGAAGAGCAAATAGCCGGGAGGCTCTCGGCATCCAGGACGTTCCCACCCCCGATCCAAGTTGGAATTAGCATCCTCTTGGGGGTGAGCGGCGTGCGGGCGCTGGCCGGGGACCCCCAGCGTGGCCCCCTCCCAACAGGCAGGCTGGCGGGTGGGCGCGGAGTCGGGACTGGGGGGTGGATTGGGAGCCGGGTGGGCGGAGGAAGGGGGTGGGGTGGGTGGGGAAGTAGGAAGAGGCTCGGCGGCGAGGGGAGGAGGAGGAAGGGAAGGGAGGGGTAGGTGGGGAGGGGAGGGCTGGGCGAGAGGGGGAGGGGCGGGGAGCTGGAGAGATTAAGTTTTTGTGTGTGTGTCCCTGTGTGCGTGTGTCATTTTAAGGTGGCTCGGGAGCGGCCCGGAGGAGCCGGCGGTGGCCCGAGGAGCGAGGGACAGAGCCGGGAGCCATGCCGCGCTGAGGGGGGGCCGCACAGCCGCCGCCACCGCCACCGCCGCCGGGTGGGGTGGGAGGGGCGGGAGCCGCCGCCGCCGCCGCCGCCGCCTCCCGGGTGGGCGCCCTTTGCCGTGGACGCCGGCGGCCCGGGACGAGGTAAGGGGGGCCCCGGGGGAGGGCTGGGGCCGCCGCCGCCCCCGCCTCACCTGCGGCCGCGGGCTGGGGGCGCCGCGCCTGGGCCTCACTGCGCCACTGAAGGAGGAAAAGGAGGAGGGCGAAGGACACGGAGCCGGCATCCGAGGACATCTTTGGTCCGCGCCCCCGGCCCGGTGTTCCCATTCGGCCCCCGGGGGTGGACGCCGGCCCGGGGGTCCCTATCCACAGTCCCCCGCCATCGACTGCGCCCGCTGGCCGCTGTTTGCGCCAGGATTTTTGTTGTTGTGATGAGAGTTGATGAATGCGAAGTAGGCGGTCACCTTCCTTCCCATCAGGATTGAAAAAAAGAGAAAGAAACCCCGAGCGCGGCGGCGTCCGGAGGGCAGAGGCAGCGGCGGCGTCTCGGCGACGGTTTCCTAGGCGCCCCCGGCTCCTGCTCCCCGAGCCTGGTGGGTGCGCGCACGGGGGCCGCTGGCTACCCGGGCCGGCGCGCGGCGCGCCGCGGGGACAATACGGCGGGATCCCGGGGGACCAGGAGTCCGAGCGCGCCGGGGTGCGGCGGGCCTAAAGCCTGAGAGGCGGGTGGGGGGGGGGCGGAGAAACGGGGGACCGCGGGAAAGTCGGGGCGCGTGCGTCTTGGGGCCCCTGGGGGCGCGGCTCCTGCAGGCGGGGGATTCCGCGCTGCGCCCCGGGAGCACAAGTGAAAGACTGGAAAGGAGGCGAAGTGGAACCCTTTTGTTTTGCCGGCCCTGCATTGTTGGCTCCTCCGGGCAGCCGGGCCACATCTGCCGCTGCCGCCGCCGCCGCTGCCGCGCGGAGCTTGGCCCGCCAAAGTCGCGGCGGGGCGAGGGTCCTGGGTGGGCCAGGCGGTGGGCGCGGGTGGGGGCCGCGCATTTCCTTTGCCCAGCCGCGCTCCCGTGGGCACCACTTCCTCCTCGCCAGCCGCCTGCCACCGCCGGCAGCCCTGCCTGCCCGCCTCCCCCACCTCCCCCGCCCGGGCCGCACTTTTCGGGTGGGGCGAACCAAAAAGAAAAAGTTTCGTGGGAGGGGCTGCCTAGGGCGCGCCCCGGGCGACGGGGACCCGGCGTGTTGCCGGGCGAGCCTGGCTGCCGTGGGTGCCTCCTTTCAGCTCTCTGCAGCGCCTGCCGGACGGGCCAGCGCGGCCGAGGAGAAGAGCCTTTCTTTCTCTCCGTCTCTCTCTCCCCGGTGCCCCGGGCCAGTTGGGCTGGGACGCGCGGGAGCCGGGTCGCTCCTGGGCCTTTCTCCAGCAGGAGGCTCAGTGGCATGGTCAGTTTCCTGCAGCCCTTACCGCGCCCCGGGGCTCGAAGGCCGCGGGCCCAAGAGCTCGGCGCGGTCACCGCTGGCCGCGCCGAGACACGCGCGCACACACACCCTCCGGTGGCTTGCTTTCCGCCGGCGACGACGATCGTGGCCACGGAGTGTGCGTGTGCGCGCCAGTGTTTGTGGTTATTTTCCCTCACCACCCCCAGTACTTTTTCCGGAGGCGGCCCAAGCAGCAGTTGGCGCCTAGGAACCCCACGTTTAGGATTTTACAGGAGAGAGGAGGAATTTTTTTGCAGAAATCCCCGCTTGCTCTGCGTGCTTGTAGTGGAGGCTGCTGGCGGTGGCCTACGTCGTCACGCCGGGTTTCCTTGCCCTTTCCGGGGTTAACAGACCTTTCTGTGTTATTTCTCCTGTTTTTCTTTAAAGACTGGAGATCGGGTTAAGTTCTTAGAGAGTCAAATGCGAGTGGCTTGAAGGGTAGACAAGAGAATTCTATTCTATAAATATGCATTGAGAATTTAAAATGCTAAATGCCTTATTTGCAATTCTGTTGGATATTCTAGAGACTGGTATATTTTTATCTGACATGGATAATTTTAAGGGGACGTTATATTTTGGGGAAGTTTACAAAGTGATTCTGCCTTTTAACTTTGGCAAAATATATCAACTTTCCTACCGGTCTTTGAAAGGGAGCTTCTCAGTTAGGTGCATGGGTTCAAAGACAGTTTAAAAATTACCTCGTGTTCAGTACCTAATATTGCTGTTCTGCCTCTAGGGTACTCAGAGTAGAACTAGTTCTCACGTTCTTCGGAGAATTCCGCTGTTTTGAAATCTTTTTTTTTTTTTTTAATCTTTTACATTTCGAAGTAATGGGACTTTAAAGGACCTTGTTTTTATAATCGCTTGATTTCAAAGAGTACTTCTTACAGCAATTATAAAGTAATATTCAGAATGCTAATTAAACATTTTCAGTCAGAGCTTTAATATTGAAACAGCATTTCTTTTTCTTTTTCTTTTTTTTTAAGTAGCAAGGACTGTATCTTAGAGTTGAAACACTATAAATATCCTTTTGTCTGGCATCAGATCTCTGAACTGCTCTGACACTCTCCTGGAAAAACCCCCAGTGCTCTTTTTATTGCCCCCAAAAGAAAAGTTAATGAGATGGTAGATTTCAAGCAAAAAGGCAGGCCCTCCTTGCAAAATATGCTTACAGTTGCCATTGAAGTTGGATGTTAGCCGTGAATGCACTTCCCTTTAATGAAACCAGTTTAATCGTTCACACTTGATCAAGTATAACATGACCAAACAAAGGAAATAAGCCAGCATATTTCTGTAGAGTATTGAGGGGTTTAGTGTAAGTGTTGATGTTGGGTCGCCCTCCCCCTCCCCCCTCCCCCCTCCCCCAGTTGAAGGGAGAGAGGGAATTTATGGTGCTGATTCGTTTTCTGTGCCCCAGGGGTAGGGGTCTCTGGTTATGTCCCTGTGGAAAGCAGTTATTAGAATGAAAAGATCTTGGATTTGGAGCTATTTTTGAACCTGAAAAGGTTCTTTTTGGTTATCTTCCCGGCTTGGGAAGATAAGGCTAAGGTATATATTGTGTCCCCCTTTCTAATTGTACTTAGGAAGGCAGACTGGAGAGTGGTAGGGTGGTGCGGATTGCGTTCAGAGCTCTGTGAGTTATTTATGATTTCACATGGGATCTTTGAAACTGACCCTTGAATGGGTGTTATGGGGGGGAAGGGGCAGGGTGCATTACCTTTCCTTAACTGATTTAAAAAAAAAAAAACAAAAAACCTTTCTTATCCTTAAAATCCATTTCCTTGCTAGGCATGAGTTGCAACTTCTGTGTAAGACTTACTCATCACTCAGAAGAAATATTTGCAAAGTATCTCTTTCATGTTAAGAAAGTAAAAAGGCTTGGCCAGTTAAAAACAAACCCTACTGCCATTGTGAAAACACACCAGTGACATACTTTGTGAGATATTTTAGCCTTTTAAGACTGGGGCACACCTGTTCCTGTCCCTGCCTAGTTGAGTTTGCTTTCCTTGGCATTGTTAATCTGGTCGTGTACACAAGATGAAATGGTAAAACTTGCCATCTGTGTAATTATTAACTAGTGCATCAGTTACCCTTTCAGGGAATAATCAATAACTTCACTCTTGACTTTTAAAACTCCAAACAAAAATCCTATTCATAAGTCTAGGAAATGTTTTAAAGAGAGATTAAATAAACAACTAGCAACAACAGCAAGCGAACTGTACAGTCAGCCTGCAACTCCTCCAGTGTTTTGAGTAACAAGCAAGGAGGTAGATAATGTCGAGTGTATAAGACAAGTACTGACCAAACAATGTGCTGGGTTTAAAAATACTCAACTGTTAAAATACAAATGCAAAGGGGGCAGGGGCTGGCTCACACTACTTGAAATCCTTGAGACTCACTGATTAAAAAATGAAAAGGACACCGAAGAGGACACCTCAGGGAGCAGCCCTGCTGCGATCTCGCACCAGAATGCCATTTGCCAACAGTTCTCTAACATCATGAATCATTTTTGAAGGCAAAGTTATACCCTTTGCACTTAACGCTTTCCCTAAATGGAAAAATTTTAAAGAGTTTACAGCAACGGTAGAATGGCGACCCCCGTTGTCATTTTTTACCACTGTCATTTCAATATACAGGGGCTGTCATCATAATGTATGTGAGTGCAGCCTGGGTCCCTCTGTTAATAATCTTCCTATCAGTGCAAAGCAGCAGCCCCAGTGTCCTGTGTCCCTGGTACAGGCCACAAATATATTCATACAGCACGTGGTGGGGAAGGGAAATCTATCTGTTGGGCAGGGCACAACTCAGGTAATAATTCCACGTCCACATGATAGTTCCATTACAGGGACTGGGAGATATGTTTGTAGTAATGAAAAAATGGGAGTGCAGTTGACCCCTTCCCCAAAGTAGTACTTAACAGAAGTGACACCATATGGTGAAATATCGGGTATCTTATTCCCCCAAGAATCTTCCTGTGAATCGCTAGCTAAGGAATGCTTGGTGGACTTCCCCTACTGAAAACTTAGTAGGCACATGAAAATGCTGGAATGGATATGCTCTCAGAGAGGACTGCCTGGGCAGGTATCAGATTTCCCTCTTACAGCTGGTAAGCATGTCCTAATTTACACTGCTACAAGTTAAAGTTACAGAACCCCTGGAAAGAAGGGAAAAAATGCAAGTCCCCCTACCCCTCTATCTTTTGAAGTTAATTTTTATTCGTCTGTGTTTGATGGAATATGTATCAAAGACTTATGAAAGGATTTTTTTAAATCTCTATCACTAGGTTTGGAAAATTATATTTAATAATTGCTAAAAACTTCAGAACCATTTTTAAGGTGTTCAGTGGTTCTTTTGATCATGATTTAATGGAGAGTATCCAAAAGCCATCAGTGTGACTCTAATGATATTCACAAATTAATGTCTGCGCATAATCTGTAGTTTGCTTTTAGCTACCATTATTAATGTTTAAAGCCTAAATTATGGCTGCACTTGGGCATTCAGAACTTCTCCTGTGAAAAGAAGGGCTTTGCACATTGTATAAAAAAAAGGGGGGGGGGATTCACAAATGAATACAGAATGTACAATAGGGAGAGAGCCAGGCCATTGTTTGTGTGGAATGTTGACAATGGGAGCCAAGGGGCAGTTTCGCCTTCATTCTTCTAACTGCTGGAGAACACAGCAACTTCAGGAGTTGCAGGCTGGATGGGAACCCGTGTTGCACTCATCTGTCTCTGCCTGGCATGGAAATGTGGACTACCCCTTTCTAGAGTCTTTCTTAGAAGGTGGTCTTTTCTGGACTGCTAGAGATCGTCTCTAATTGGCTTTTTTGAGGATAGATTCTAAAAGCAGTAGAGTTCTAAAAGGAAAGAGTAAAAAGCAGATAGTTTTCCCTTTGGAAGACGATTTTAGAACCATATTCAGCAGAGAGACTGAGGCATCTCAAGTCTCTGGAAGAAGTTTGCTTTATTAATATTTTCATCCCTCCGTGTAGAGTTGGGGAAAGGGAGGCTTCGTGTCACTGGATGTGCCTGCTTCCTTGTGCAGCGGCTGACATGGGTAAGAAAGCTCCTCTTCTGTGGCATCTTCCCCTGCCATTACAAAGCCCTCAGGTCCCAAGTGGAGCCACCACTGTGGCTACAAAGACTTGCATTCCTGTGCCTTGCTTAGAGGTCACCCTCCTGATCATTGCTGGGGGTTGACACTTGGTTCAAACTTTGGGGCCACCTGCAAATTTCCATCTGTATCTAGCCTAGGCTCCTCCTTCAGTGAATGTTTTAGAAGTGATCTGCTGTGGCTGTTTACCTAACTACGGTTAACAGATGGTGACCCAGAGTTGGCTTAATCACAAAAATTGTGATAAAATGGTTGAGTTCTTATTAATGGGGCAAATGGTATTTTGGTTTCATAGAGAATTATGACTTCTATCCTAGGCAGTAGAGCCTTCATTTCTCCTGAAGGTTGGTTGGTGTTTAGAGAACGCCACCTCTGAATAACTGTTGTCGCTGACCCTGATGGCTGGCCTTGCTCCTGGGCCTGTTGGCCTCTCTGAGTGTTCAGCATGGGGAGACTGTGAGGAGGGAGGGTAGTATTTTTCAACCACTATGTTTCTAAGAATCTGTCTTGCTTGTAAGATACCAAAAAAAAACAAAACATACACCTTCAATTACGTTGTTGATTTTTATTCTAAGGCACTCTTCTGATCAGCCATGTGCTTCTTGCATTGATGTAAGTCCTTAATTATGACTTAAAGGAAGCTGTCAAGCTGGCTTAAAGATGGTCAGACTGGAAATAGTCGCACTATTTTTCAGTCTCATTGCAGGCCAGGTTGGGGCAGAAGCTTGAAAGGGCCATGTTAAAGGATGTGTAACAGAGGTGGTGTGTGTGGGGCTTTCTGCAGGGGCAGGCTAGCCCAGGGCTTGTAAACTCTAGCAAATCACCGCTGCGCTCCAGCCATGCCTGAAATCTGGCCTCCAGCAATCGGTCCCAGCCCAGGAGAAACAAAAACTTCATTATGGAGTCACAGAATCTGAGGAAGTTTCTCTGGAAGGAACCCTAGACCTAGATCACAGAGGTCAACTCCTCTAGTCTAATGGGATTCCCTTTCCTCCACCCCCCACAATATTGGCAATTTAAAAACCTCGGGTAAATATTGCTGTTGGCAAAGAATCATTTTATAGGTGAAAGTGGCCAGACTCAAACCTGGACGTTTTATAGCTTATAGTTTTGTGCCTTCCCCTGGTGTGTATGTGTGTGTGTAGGGGGGAGGGGTAAAGAGGGAGAATGGAGGAAGGATGAGGAACAGCTGGGAGAGTCCTTCTGCTGGAGGGGGTTAAAGGACCAGAAGGGTTTGCACACCTTTCCTTTTAAATGAACTCTAGCTGTGAGTTTATTCTTTTGCTGATGGATGGTCTTTAGTGTGGTCTAGAAGTACAAACCCAAAGTCAGTTTATTGTCTGCTTGTTCAGGCCCAGGGAAGGGTAAGGGCAGAGCCTGCATGCCTGTTGGGAGGGGTAGATATCTCATACCATGCTGCAGTGCACTCCCTGGCCTGCCCACCTGGAGAACGGCCAGAGCCAGCAGCGGACAGGGCCAGAGATAGCTCTTTAAACCATGTCCCAGGAATGGCTCAAGGAACTAATACCATTCAGTCTGGAGGAAGGTGGCTTTCAGGGAGTCCAACAGTTTAGTCCTGGCATGCATGCTTAGAGGAAAGAGTGCTGGTAACAGGAGGGAGGCCTTACTTCTGGAGCTGCCAGGCCAGGTGGGCTGCATAGGCTCCTAGCACTGGCCCCAGTGTGGACCAAGGCTTTCCAGATACTGGAGGCCCAAGCCTCCCTGGGGGGGGGGGGGGGGGGAGGGGTCGGGGTCGCCTGCATTTTCTTCCCAGTATGGATAATGAATAATATGTTTAAAGTGTTTTCCCCCTCCCCTCTCCAGATGTTCAGCTGTAGTCTGCACCACTAGCTGGGCTGCTCTGCATGGGTGAACTGGATGGAGCAGGGCTCAGGGTGGAGACGACGAAATGACATTTCCTACCCATATTTCTTAGTGTTCCAGGAGCACACTGAGAAGTACCAGATTCCTTTCTCTCAGCGGCTTTCGGATTATGGGATAGAAGTCACTTAGGGAGGGCAATCAGTAAATAGCGTATTTTGCTGTACAGGTATCAATATGCACATATAAGTGCCTCCACGTAAAATGTGGGAATGTTTTTGATCTTAAAAACAGTTCACAGTCATTAATCTTCACGACGCTCCTGCGGGCTGGGTAAATAGAGCAATTCCTATTTTATGTGAGGAAGAAATATTGTATTGCCTCCCCCAAGTCATAAAGAGGCAGTTTTCCTCCTCGTTTCTGTAGCTTGGGGTTTGGGGCTCCGCGGTCCAGGAACCCCTGTGTCCCTCCCCGGCTCCCCCCCCCCCCGGGCGGCACCGGCACGACTTCCGGTTTCCCGCGCGACCTTCGGCTGGGAGGGCAGGTCGGGCTTGGGTGAAGGCCAGCGCGGCACCTGGCCGCCCGGCACTGGGGCGGGGCGGGCCCGGCTGCGTTTTCCGGACGGCCGGGACAGCCTGGGTGCTCGGCCCTGCTGCGAGCGCCGGCTCAGCCTCTGTTCCTGGGATCTGGAATCCGCAGGTGGAGCCGCGCGGCGGGCGCGGTGGGCGGACCTGGCGTCCCGCCCCTCCGCTCTCGGCTGGCGCACCTGGAGTCCCCGCCCGCGGCAGCCCCGAGTTCGAGGCTCCCCCGTCCCTCCCCAGTTTCCCTCCTGGCTGCGGGCCGGAGTACCTGGCGGCCCCGCCTCGGTTCCCGCTGGTCGCTGTTCCAGGTGGACCCTCCGCGGTACCCGGCAACCCTGGAAACGCCCCTCCCTTGGCGTCGCCTTTTCTCTTGTAAATCGCAAGCCGCTTCCCGCGGCCGGAACGTCGCCGGGAGGTGTAGGAATGGGCCCTGCCCCCCGTGCCCACTTCCTCTTTCCTCCCGCCGGCTTTTGTGCAGGGCGGGCCAGCTTCGATCCGGGAGGTGGGGGGCCGGCCGGACGCCGTGTCCCGACTGCGGGGTCGCTCTCTTTGGTCCGCTTGAGCGGGACGGAGAAAGCGGCGAGGCTACGCGGGACACCGAGGTGGGCCCGGAACTCGTGGCGGAGGTTCAGAGCAGAACCGGGCACTTGGCTGGACCGTGCCTGAGCCCTCCTGAGCCTCCCCACCCCCAGGGATCGCGGACTTCGGGCGCCTCTGACCTGAGTCGTGGTGTCCCTGGTCCATCTAGTGGACACTCGGGAAGGTTTGTTGATTGACTGCGTGATGGTTGCCGAGATGCCAGCCCATGGTAAATACCCACCGGCCTCATTACGACGTATCTGGCTTGGGATCCGGTCTCTTAAGTGGAGTGTTGGGGCGCGGTTCTCGGACAGCCTTCGGATTTGGGTATTTTGGGTTGTACTACAAATAGCGCGGTAGTGGTTGCTGCGGGAAACTGCGAGGGCCACTGAGACCTTCCGCAGAACTGTGACATTTGCATGCCTCGGTTGTTTTCTCTGCTTGTCACTGGCAGCTCTTCTCCAACACGTGGAGCCTGGTGAGTCATGCAACTAGAGGTTGCCCGGGCACTAAGTGGTAGGGCCGGCTCTATCGGGTCCTTTTCACTTTGCACCGTCTTATTGGTGGAGGAATTTCTGTGCGTTTGGCTCTGCCCTTTGCAGATTTCCCGTGGTGCTAAAGAAATCCAGACAGGCATGTATGTTGCTATTTTTGTTAAAGGAACCCTGTAATGACTGTTCAGTGAGCATTTACTTAGCTCCTCTGGCACTAGCTTTTCAGGTAGTGGCTGTATGTCGTTGTATTTGACTTTCACAAGAAGGGGTGATGTGTAAGGAGGAGGTAAAGGTGATTTGCCCACGAATGCCTGATGAAGTGGCAGAACTGGACTTTGAACCAGACTGTGGGCAGTGGGGTCGCGACTCCCCAGTGGGAGGAGGAAGTCCTGCCTGGTATGGAGCCTCTCTCCTTGCCCTCCTGGAGGGCAGGGCACTGGGAGTGATGCTGGTGTATTTTCCCCAAGGAGTCTGGCTTTTTTGTTTCGTCCTTTAGTGATTTTTTTGATGGGATATGGCAAGCTAATGCCAAAGAGGGGTTTCTAGATCGTTTCCTGGACAAGGCCTGTTACAGCTCCCTGCACTTCACGGGTGTGTTTTGTAACAGCATGGCCCCGACCTGAGCCCTGCAGCAGGCACGGCAGACCAGGGTCCTGTGGGGTGCATGGGGGAAAATTCTCTGGATCGCATTGTCCAGGCAAAGCCCAGACACCAGCCCCTGACTGGACTGCTCTGGCCGGGCACAGCGCTGGGGCTCCAGCCACGTTCCCTCGTTTATTCTCAGTCCTCTCGGAGGTGGGGTTAATAGTTACTCTTTTACTGATGAAGGGAGGTTAATTTATAAGAGTAAGAGCCGGAAGCTTAGCTAGTTCCAACTCTGCCTTGCTCTGGTTTCTCTGTAGTTGGGTAAGACTTTCGACTGGGACTTGGGAATGTTTGGCTTAGCCACACCAAGCAGGATGAGACCCCTTTCCTCCTTCCTCATCTCATTTCTCCCTTGCCCTTCATCTGAGTGTCTAGAATGCAACCCCACACCCACCCTCCAGAACACGCCTGCACACACAACCTGGGATTCTGTGGCTAGCTTTCTTTCACAGTGCTTAGGGTTTTATGTGGTAACAGTGGACTTAGAGGCCAGGTATCATTGTTTTCCGTAGGTCTGACTCCAATGTCCATGTTTGTGGTCTGGGTTGGAGTGGTCTCTGCAGTCCTCTCTAAGCAGGCATCCTCTTTTGTGTG
Organism: Tupaia tana; assembly: GCA_026018925.1. Taxonomy (NCBI): domain Eukaryota; kingdom Metazoa; phylum Chordata; class Mammalia; order Scandentia; family Tupaiidae; genus Tupaia; species Tupaia tana. Next base: position 36,254,222 of record JAKSZU010000010.1, on the reverse strand, counting down.
TCCATCATTCGAGGGAGGGTTTTGCAGCCAATGGGATCATCTCCCCACCCTCGCTCTTACTCCATCCAGTCCAGCTCCCACTGCTGCTCCTCTCTTTTTACTGGATCCATTATACATATCTTAAAATAGGATCTGGTTCCTGTGTTCAGCATAGGGGGCTTGGGGGAAAAGACAGGAAGATGGTTAGATTTCTCCTGACTGGTAGAGTCTATTTACACCCACCTTGTGAAAACCGGGGAGAAACTTGATTCCACTGGCTGAGCTTCCTTTGGGTTGCAGCCCTGCATTTGTGTGGCATGGGCCTTAGGAAGGAATTTGAGTTAATACTCCTGAACAAAAGGAACAGCTTTCTTTTCACTGAGGCTATCAGAGAACTAAAGGGAATGGCATAAGGTTGGGTGTGTCCTGAACTCCGGAGACAAGCCCTGCTTAGGTGATTAACTCACCTGAAAGGCACCCAGAGCAGGTGATGCTGGAGCCTTCCAACTGACCTTGGCTTCCTGTAGAGGGTAAGGGCCCCACGAGGTGGAGATTTTCCTGAAAAACAGGCCTTCCTTTAATTATAAGATTACCTTCCTGCTCCACAACCCTTCTCTTCCGTGCACGAACACGTGTGTGCTTGTGGACACGTGTGCGCTCAGGAAGTCCCTGCAGTCTTCTGGCACTCCAGGGCCCTGTGGGCTGGGGGTGGTGGGGATGAAGCTTCCTCCCCATCTCAGCCTTTGGGTTCTGCCCTGTCTCGTGGATGACTGAGGGAAGTGCTGGGAGGTGTCTCTTGACAAATTAGTCATGTTAGCCCCGGTGTCCTGGCTCAGCTCCAGCTTGGGTAATGATTATATTCTGTCTATTTTAAGTCCCCCCTGCAGTTTTCAAACAGGTCTCCATTCCGCTTCACTCCACACGGAAAGGGTGGTGCATGGGTGGGCTGTAGCAGGGCCAGCCCCTGCCTCCCAGGAGGGGCACAAGGAGTGAGAACTGCTTGTGGGGGGTGGGGCAGTGCGGTCCTGCCTGGAAAGGGAGCAGGGCTGGGTCTCAAAGGCATGGAAGCGCAGCATGGTTCTGAAACCCCTTACAGATAGTACACAGCATGCATGTCTGGTGGATGGTCATTTCCCGAGCGCCAGGGGTTGTGGGCAATCTCAGTACCCACGTGTGGGTCTATGGTGCAGCAGGTCTGAACCCCTGTCCTGGGCCAGGTTTCGGGGATGCAGGAACGCCACTGAAGTGGGCGTCTAGGTTTCTCCAGCAGAGCATGTGGGCAGGGCCAGATGATCAGCTGCTGTGTGGGGTGCCTTGGGGAGCTCAGGTTTCCTGAGCCATGGTGTTTACACAGAGGTCTGTCCCCTCTCCCTGGTCCTCCATGGACTTGTTGCTCTTCTTTCAAGGTTAAGGATTTTTTTTTCTCCATATGCACACATTCTTCCTTCTCTTTTCTCAATGAAACTTGGGATTAGGAATGTGGTTTTAACTGACAAAAGCCAGAGATTTCAGAGTAGAAGCTGGAATTCTCTCTGTAATGATGTCTTCCTGAGAATTTAGGAAGGGCCTTAGGTAGGGTAAGTAGTGGGCAAAGGGGGCCACACAAAATTATTTCAGTTTTTTTGCTAGAAGTTTCACATTTGTCATCATCGAGTCTGTGGTGTCCACGGGAATGAAGGAAGTGGGGTTGTGACTCAGACTTGTCTGGGCCATGTCTTCACTGTGTGACCCAGCAAGGCCTGAGAGCTTAGAAGCAAACTCCATATGCTGTGCTAGCCCCTCGGAAGTGTTATTTAAAATGTTTCTCCACAAGGAAGCTGAGAAAGGGTTTTTCCTGTTTGTCTTCTAGAGCTGCGATCAGATTTGGAACTGGACTTTTTTTTTTTTTTTTTTTTTTTTTTTTTTTTTTTTTTTTTGCCATAGGGTGTATGTGTGTATGTGCTCACCAGAGATAGAGACAGAGAAAGAGAAAGTGAGAAATCACCCCCCAGGGGTGATGACCACACTGCAATCCCTTCTTCGTTCTCCTTTCAGGATTCTGGGCATGCACACACACATGCTTGGCATGTTCTCAGGCCTCCAAATCTGGGACTCGAACCCCAGAGTTGGCCATGTGGGATCCAGCACCTTAAGCACCATGCAACCTGCTGACCTGTGGATTTTTTTTCCTTTAAATGTCTTCCATGAGTGAGAAAGACAGAGATGACAGGTGACAGAGTCTTGACCCCACCGTCCATCTCTCCTCGCTGTGGCCAGCCTAGATCATGGGCCTGCATGCGCCTGGCATGGATACATATACATCCTCGGGGAGACCAGAACCTCTTCTTGTGGGTCAGCCTTGCACAGTACTCCCCACCCACTCCTGCTTCCAGATTCAGTGTCGTTAGTGAGAAAAGGGCTGGATTGGTTTCTTTTCGTTTGTTTTTAAGGATTATTTTTATTTGGGACCAGCAGTTAGCGTAATGGCTATGTCGCTGGACTCCCATATAGTCTATCGCGGTTTGCATCCCAGACCCTGGTGGCTTAAAATTCACACTGGGCATGTATGCGTGCATGCCCAAGATCCCGAGAATGAAAGAGAAGGGATTGCTGCATGGCCAGACCCCCTGGGGGGTGATTTCTCGCTTTCTGTCTCTGTCCGGCGAGCGCATATGCCCTGTAGCAAAAACCTCTTCAAAAAATTATTTTTATTTAACTTAATTAATTAATTAATTTTTTAATTTGACCAGAGAGGGACAGAGGCGGGCGGGGGGAGTGAGAAAGCAAGCCGTCAGGCCCAGGACTCAACCGCCATTGGCCATGTGGGAGTCCAGCATCCTTAACCACTACACCACCAGCTGGCCCCAGGCCATGTCTTTCTTTAGGTGGGAGTTTCTACACCTGTATGATTACTTTGTATGTCAGGGTGCACACTCAGATCCAGAAGCTTTGCCCTGGGGACACCAGCAGTCCACGTGGGGAGCACTGACCACCACACTGCACTGTATGGTCACTTTGGTAAGGGCAAGGTCCAATTGGAAAGCTGTGAATATCTTCCCTCCTTTTGAAGGAAGGGCCAGGGGTGTCTCTTTCTAAAAGCTTAGTAGAGGCAACGAGGTACCGATGGGATAGACTGTTCTAGAAAGTGTGGCAAAAAGGGGTGGGGAAGGAATGCTTGACTTCCTTCTGGCACTTATGAAACTCTTGCAAAGAGCTTCGGTTTCCGAATCTGTAAAAGAAGGGTAAGGAGAGGGTGTGTTGTACAGATTGAATGAGGTGATGTTTATAAAGTGCTTAAAACAAGCTTGACACATCATAGGTGTTTGTTACATTTTTGAAAATACAGCAAAATGGAGTAAGCCAGTTGTCGTTGCCCTGAGGAAACCCATAGTGTGCCCCTGACAGTCTGTGCGGAGGTCAGCGGGTCCAGATGTAGGTGTCCCATTGGGTGTTTGGGGACATCAGAGAGGCTCCCTGGGCCTGATAGATTGGCTGTGCAGAGTAAGGGACATGCTTGCCAGTCAGACATAGTAGGTGGGGACAGCGGGCCCAGTCCTAAGGGACTAGACCCGCAATAGAAGGAAGTTTTTATCCTTTGTGTGTAATGAGTTTATGGAGCCAGGTGAACTGATTTATTTGGGGGGTGGGGTGGGGGAAGACATGAGAGAACCTTCTGGGGATGGAAGGTCCAGATCTCAGTGCTATTTTTAAAATACCTGCAACACACAGGGTAGGGAAGGGCAGAGGCTGGCAAGGCTGGCAGGGCTGGTGGGGCTGGCTTAGTTAGGGAGCAGCTGTCTTCTTGATAATTCCTGGGGCCTAAGTGATGAACTTTAAACCATTTCAGAGGTTTTTAGTCTGTAGAATGTTACTCTGTATTCGGTCACTCCAAGAAATGCTTAGTAAAATATTTACTTTCTATTTAAGACCTACTTTCCCTTCTTAGAGTAGGAAGAAAAAAATTACCTGCTTTGCCTGATGGACAGCCAGCGTGAGGCCCTGTCCGTGTGCCCAGCCTTCCTTGACAGGTGGAGCCTGTTGAGAAGGATGACTCGGGTTTGAAATCTCCACTCCTGCCCAGCACCACTTTTTAGAGTAGATAAACCCCGTAAAGGAGGACATGACTGGCTATGTTCCCAGGGCATTCTGTTTAGAAAAAGACCGTCTATCTGTCCCCTCCCTCCGTGCGTCTGTCTTCATGGCTGCCTTTACCCCAAGTCCTGAGCTGTGGGAGGTTTGCCCCGGCAGTGGCTGTGACAGTTGATTTTCTTCCCGGAGTCTTGTTTGGTTCATCTTCCTGGCCCTGGTGGGCACTTGTCAGTAGCAGCTTTGGTAACTGGACCGGGTCCAGCTTGGTGGCAGATTTGTTATGGGTGTTGTGCAGTTTACTGACCAGAGGCCTTGGAAATGGGGTGACAGTTAATCATCTCCTTCCAGGATATTCGTTCGCTCACAGACATTGACTGAGTCCCCAGAATGGACTAGGCATGGTATGGATTTGCGTGCGCCATTATGGAATGTTTTCTGGTTCAAATTTTAGAATGAACTTATTTTTTTCTGCACCTGGGCAGGGTTACTGCTCTCCAGTTATGTTCGGCTCCACGTGGAAGGAGTAGGGTCAAGTGTATGGAATGCTGGGAGGGGAGCTAGGGGGCTATGATTACTAAGGTGTCTGATGAAGAGACATTGCCTTCAGGGCTGGCTGGTCATTTTATGGACCAGTGGTTTCTTTGGGCTCACTTCATGCCATTAAAAATCTCAATTCATGCCATTAAAAATCTCACTTGGAAAGCAGGATGGTCCTTGCAAATGCCTTTGGGAAACAGCCAGTTGTAATGCAGTGGCATCTCAGCAGACCCTGCCTGGGTCAGGGTCAGAATGTCATATTTCCACATTTGCAAATCTTGGGGGTGCTGATGCCTGTGGAATGTGCTCACATATGGGCTGTTTGTTACCATTGTTGTTAGTGGTGGAGTCATGGTACTGGGATAACGGCGATCCTGTAGCTGTGGTGATGTTGATGTAATGGGGAGTGACAGTCCTCTTCTCACGTCTGCCTTGTTTCCAGCTGCACACAACGTGCACCACTTTTATGTTCAAGCTCCATCCCTCCAGAATGCCGGGCTACAGTGGAGTACAATTCTTGGATATAAAGTTGGGACTAGGGGCCTCCCAGGGGTACGGAGAGATCCTTTGTGTCTTGTTGTAGCAGAATGGAGCAGATGAGTGCTAGCACCCCTCAGCCAGTGCCAGCCCTACGTGTGTTTTTGTAGTCGTCGTCGTTTGGTAACAACCTGGCTGTAGGCTTGGTGGTTTTCACATGAGTGACTCATGCAGTCTCCAGGGAGGACCTGGAGTCCAGGTGGCTCCAGGGGATGGCCTCTGCAGCAGGAGAGTCCCTCTTTAGAGGCCCTACCCAGTGTCCTGTTGGAGAAGCTCTAACATCTGTATTTTTAGCAAATTCCTCCAGGTGGTTCTTAATGCAGCCAGCCCAGAACCTGCCAACAGCACACAGACTGTCTTTCTTTCAAACAAACCACTCCCCCAACACACACCCACACACTTGAGTCTCGTAATTGAACATTTGGCATGAAAAAATGGTTGAAAGAAGATTTTTTTATATAACTTGAATAACCCCCAAAATTGGGTGAATAGTTTTGAAGATTGCAGTACAGATTTTTGTACTACTCATTCTCGTTCTTTGGCTTAAGAGGGATTCTCCATCCCCTCAAACGTCACCAGGCATTCCTAGGGTGTGAGGAGAACTTCTCCGTGTGTCTGTTAGAATTGGAACTGGTTCTGTATTCAGATGCACTTGACATTTAACTTCATCTCTCGACCAGTCAGCAATGTTTATTGAGATGAGTCTGGGTCGAGTGTCACAAGATTGTTTTTACAAATTATATTTTAGTAAGATATGAACCACTCAATGAAGCATACTTTGAATGCCTACATACACAAGTCAAAGATGGAATCCACAGAGTCCGTGCTTTTTTTTTTAATTTTTTTATTTATTTATTTTTTTGGAGAGGTTTTTCGCTATAGGGCGTGTGCGCTCGCCAGACAGGCAGAGAGAGACATAGAGACAGAAAGCGAGAAATCACCCCCCAGGGGGGTGGTCACGCCGCAATCCCTTCTCCTCCATTCTCCTCTCGGGATCTTGGGCACGCACGCACACGCGCCCGGCGTGAGTTGTAAGCCACCGGGTCCGAGACGCGAACCGCGGTCGACTACGTGCGAGTCCAGCGACATAGCCATTACGCTAACTGCTGGTTCCCCAGAGTCCGTGCTTTTAACATAGGCTCATTTGAGCATTAACATAGATGAGCAAAAGGCATTTTCTCCTTGACCCTTAGGAGCTTTGCGGAGGGCTTCATGTGTGCCTGTGGCATCATTTCACTGTGACGCCAAACACTCACCGACAGATTTGGGGTTGATGCCTTTCATTTTAGAAATGAACATGAACACATTTTGCCACAAATCCTTTTTGCCTGGGTTGGTGAATTTATTAATAGGCTTCAGCGAAGCTGAGAGATTACCTATATTCTGCTTGTAGAAACACTTTGTCATACAGTGCCTTTTATTTTCAGTCACAATCCTTTGTGAGATAGTGAAGCAGGGTGGTTATTTCCACGTGAGGTACAGGCAAGCCATGTGGACGGTCCCACAGGTAATTAATGAACGAGCAAGAACGTGTTTCTTCCCACCAATGGCTGTGTGAGGAGTGGCTGTGGACTCAAATTCTTGGGATGAAGGGATGTGTACACATTTGAAGGCAGGGGCAGGAGAATCCATGCAGTTTCTAGAGTTCGGGGCATTTGGCAGAAGTTTCCTGCCAAATGCTTCTTCTTGGTTTGGGTAACAGCTTTCTGGGTGAAGTTTGGGGTGCCTTTTGAGTTGCTTGTAGAGCTATTAACTATGAGAGAAATTGTCAGCCAAGACCTGAACTGTTACCTGGCTCTCTGGCCCAGGACTTAAGTGTTCCGGGGCTACGTGTTAACAGGCCTCCATATAGCCAGGAGTTTGTCTGCTTGATTACTAGAAGTGGCAGCCTTTGGAGCCCAAGCAGTTCCTTTTGGGGCTGCTTTTGGACTTGGGTTAGCAAAGAAATGACTTTATGATTTATGGTGTTTATGAAAACTAGCATACCTATCTATTTTTGTATAGACATCTTAATAGAGATTAAATGCAAAATAAAACAGAGTGCATGAACAAAGATATTCCCATAAGCAATATTGTAGTGTTAGGCAGTATAATTATGTTTTGTACACTTCCCAATTAAGCAGTTATGCATTACTGGGAAAACTACCTTACAGAGATTTAGAAAAGCTTTATAATTTAGTAAATCAAATAAAAATAGATGTATGTTATTTTAGACATAGGGTTTAACCATGTTACTTGATCTGATAAAATAACTCAGTTTGGATTGGTGTGCTACAACTTTATGCTGTAACATTGAAATGAATTTGCTTCTTCTGAAAATAGCCTTTTGAACAAGGATCTGCTTCAAATAAAACTCCTACTGTGTGCAGGATGCTGTGTGTGTCTGTGTGTGTGTGTGTGTGTGTGAGTGTGTGTGTGGTGGTGGTGGGGGACGGTTACCGTGGTTGCAGAAAGAGTAAAGAGGGATGACTTTTGAGTTCAGCAGAACAATAACAAATGTGAATATTTGGAGTGGATGCATGGCTGAGGTTGGATTGTTCCCGGCCCAGAGGTCAGGGGGGAGACCTGCCAAAAGAGTTGACTGGAGTTCCTGATGTTCAGGTATACGAAATGTAGCAGTTAAGAACAAAGCCTGGATGGGAACCAGCAGTTAGCGTAATGGCTATGTCGCTGGACTCCCACGTCGACTCCCACGTCGTCGACCGCAGTTCGCATCCCGGGCCCGGTGGATTAGAACTCACGCCGGGTGCGTGTGCGAGTGTGCCCAAGATCCCGAGAGGAGAATGGAGGAGAAGGGATTGCGCATGACCATCCCCTCTGGTGATTTCTCGCTTTCTGTTTCTATGTCTCTCTCTGTCTGTCTGGCGAGCGCACGCGCCCTATAGAGAAAAACCTCTCCAAAATAAAAAAAAAAGAAGAAAAGAAAAGAAAAAAAAAAAGACAAAAAAAAAAAAAAAAAAAAAAGAACAAAGCCTGGAGGCCGGCAGGTGGTGTGGTGGTTAAGGGCACTGGACTCCCACATGGCCTACCCCGGTTTGAGTCCCGGAACTGGCTACTGCTTTCTCTTTCCCTCTCCCTCCCTCCCTCCCTCTCTCTCTCTCTGGTCAAATTAAAATAAATAAATAAAAAGAAAGTTCAATAAAATAATTCTTTCAGAAAAACTATTTAGGGGGAAAAAAAAGAACATAACCTGTGGGACTATCAGATGGCATAATGGTTATGTCATTGGACTCCCACATAGTTGACCACAGTTTGAGTCTTGGACCCAACAGCTTAAAACTCACACCAGATGCATGTGCATGTGTGCACAAAATCCTGAGAGAAGAACAGAGGAGAAGGGATTGCAGCGTGTTCAATTTCTCATGTTCTGTCTCTCTGGTGAGCGCATGTGCCCTGTAGCAAAAATCTCTCTTGGAACCAGCAGTTAGCGTTATGGCTATGTCGCTGGACTCCCACGTAGTTGACCATGGTTCGAGTCCCAGACCCGGTGGCTTAAACTCATGCCGGTCGCGTGTGCGTGCGTGTCCAAGATCCCAAGAGGAGAACAGAGGAGAAGAGATTGCAGCGTGGCCATCCCCTCTGGGGGGTGATTTCTCGCTTTCTGTCTCTCTGTCTCTCTCTGTCCATCTGGCGAGCGCATGCACCCTATAGCAAAAACCTCTCCAAAAAAAAAAAAATCTCTCTTAAAACAAAACAAGACAGCCTGTGGACAAGCAGTCAGATACCTTGACCCTGCTAATGACTAGCTGGGGGATACCTTGAGCAAAAGACACCACCTCCTGGAGGTATTTGTATCCGCTGCAGGGTATTGGTGAGGTTTAAATTAGTTTCACAAGTACTTGAGTTTTCAAATGTAGGGGTTTCTTACTTGCTTTCTCTTTCTGTGGAATAGGGAATGAGGTATGGGAAGTGGGAGGATCTGGGCTGGAAGGGACCACAGGTGGCTGTGAGTTCAGACTTAGCTTTGAGGGTGGGAGTGGGCTTCTGAGAAATACTGTCCCCAGATGTCCCATTTTAAAGTGATGGCTGAGGTGCCTGGGAGACTGAGCCAGCAGTGGTTTTAGCCAGAGCAGGTGAGGTGAAGGTGGAGGAGCTGCCAGTGTGAGAGGCAGGTTGGCAGGACAGGGAGGTGGTGTCCAGGAGCTCCCTGGGCTTGGACAGGGCAGCTGGGTGGAGGATGGTGGTGACATTTGTTGAGGTTTGGGTGGGGTGGGAAGAGAAGAAGAGGAGCTGGGTTTTGCATCCATTGTGTCCTGGAGACAATGTGAATCTCTGTTGGAGACAGAGGTGTGGAGCTCTTGGCCAAAGGGCATCTGGAATCCCAGGGATGGGCACCACCGCCCCTCAGGGTATAGCATTGATGGCTGGCCCCATGGGATCAGGGAGGCCATGGGGTGTGGTTGCACGCTGCCCTGACTGGGTTGCCTTGTCTGGAGATGTTTTTCCTCTTGAGCCAGTCAGAGTTCTGCAATGCCCAGGCGGGCAGGCCTTGGTAAACTTATTTGGACTTTGGCAAGGGCCTGACTGGTTGCTGACAGTAAAGTTTTCAGGAAGGGAACAGCTGTATGCCAGGCACTGTGCTGGGTGTTTTGAGGCTGTCTTAGATCTTAGAGATGAGAGTCCCCAGAGTCAGAGTTGTGACTTGGGGTCTGCATGAGGACTTGGGAGCATGTGATAAATTGCCTTTTGAACCCAGTGATTCTCAGTGAAACCTGACTTTCTATATTGTTCTGGAGCACCTGGGTGTGATCCAGTTGAGACCTACTCCTGAGAGTGGGCCCCAGGCTATTTTATCAGTGTCACTTCTACTCTCTGCCCCCACGCAGGTCATCTGCAGGCCACGGGGTGGTTGGGGATCTCTGGCAGAAGAGACCAGCAGGGGGAAGCCTCAGCCCTTAGCTTCCTAGGTGACCTTGGGTAATCATGGACCATAGGCCTGTTTTCCCATCAACAGGGGCACATGGGTTCTCTAGATCAAGGCAGTTATGGCATTGCCTCGAGGCTAGCACGCTCAGGGTCCCAAGGCCCCAAGGCCATCATACAAATACCTGTAGGGCAGGTGTGGCCTCTGGGTGGGGCTCAGGGCTTTCCTGATTGCCCCATCTTCCCCCAGTAGGCAGGGTTGAATTGGGTTCTGGAGTGGTTGAGGTTGTGGGAGATGACTATGGCAGGTACATGTAGGAGTAGGTAGATCTCCCGATCCTCTCCCGTCAGGGCTGTTTCTGCAGGAAGGGGGCAGGCCAGTGGGAGCCTTTTCTATCCCTCGCTTAGGAGCAAATGGGTTTGGCAGTAGCCTGACGGGATGTGATGGCCCTAAATGTGAGAGATGGAACCCTGACGTAAGAGCAATTAAGGGAAAGTAATTGAGGGGAATTCATTTCTCATTTCCTGGCCACTGAAGTACCGGAGGTAACTCAGTGATTTTCCCTGAAAAAATTGTTTGAAGAGTCGCTGCATTTCAGGGGGCTGTGTAAGTGTGTGTTTAACAGAACCCTTCCTACCGATGCTCGGCTCTCTTTCGGGTACCAGGGCATGCAGGGGTAAGCCTGCCCTCTTGTTGGAAAAGTTGCTGTGGCTGTGGTGGGATTTTACAGTTTACTGCATAGGGAACGTTGTTGATGACTTATTTTTTTTTTTTTAGGGTATCACTTTTTAAAGATTCATGTAGATAGTACTTAGCATAGTAAATTCACCCTTTTGGCTTGCAGTTCTGCAGGTTTGACCCATGACATGTACGTGCTGTGGAGTTGCAGAACAGGCCCTCACCAAGGAAAACTCCCCCGTGTCCCCTTGTATTTATGTCCCACCTTCCCATCCCGGTTCCTAGCTGTCACTAATCAAATCATTCCTTTTTGAAAGTGGAGAAGCCAGACTAGGAAGTTGGTGGAGATCATTAGATGTTCGTGTGAGGGGTGGGGAGTTTCTGGGACATTCGTCACGTCCGAGGATTGCACACAGTCCACGAGAGTGCTCTGGCCACAGCACATGGCCTTGTCTGGGTGACTCCCTCCTTGTGCCATCCTGGGTATACCTGAGACTTAAGGACTGTGGATCATACTAGGCTGGGAGGATCAGAAGATGCTCGCTGCATTCTGGGTCTTGTCTGCTTCATTAAACTCCCAGATCCCTAACTCCCCAACTTCCCTTCCCAAGAGTGGGCAGACTGGCCCCCCGCTTGCAGGCCTTAGTGCATCTAAGGCCATCCTCCCTGGGCTCCCTTGGCCACGCCCACAACAGCTGCTCAGTCCTTTTCACACTGTGTCCCGCCAGCTCCTCTTGGAAGGTGCGTGGGAACAGGTGTCTCTTCGTCCATCATGGCCATTGGCTCCAGGCCTGGAGGGCCACCAAGTCACTAGCTACTTCCTCCTTTTTCCTTGGGGGAAGTGGCTTTGGAGACGGTCAGGTGGTGTACTTACTGTGTGCCATGCTTACTTCCCCTTGCTTGCAGTCCCATGTTCCTGGACTCCGGGCGGCCCAGGGAAGTTGGCTATCCCTCAGGTCCCCATTTATTTTCCTGAAGGTAGAGGCCAGCCAGACCAGCCACCTTCTTGTGGAGGTGCCTTGTGGGAAGACTGAAGGAGCCTAAGAGTTTTCCTGGTGGGGAATGTCAGCTGCCAGAGCCCGTGCCAGCCTTGCAGCACTGTGGGTGGAGGCCCCACCTTTGTAGAGTTCTGGGTTTGATTCCTACCCCTGCCAGTTCCTTGTGTGTAAAATAGGGTCATAGTTTCTCTCACAAGGAGGCATTTAATGAGGAGGTGCCAGGAGTTCTTACCCAGGTGCCTGGCACGGGGGACGTGCCTGGCAAGCGTTCTTCATTGCACTTGGGGATGTGAGTTGCAGCTGACTCACTTTCCTCAGTTTTTAATACTCTTATTATTTCCGTTAAGTTTGGGGGATACTTTATGAAATGAGTCTTGGAATTATTTTTAATTGTTAACCAGAGATCGCTGAATTTGTTATTTTCTGTTTGCCGGAAATATCCTTTCCCTGCTTATTATTTGTTCCTCCAGTGCCATTCAGGGGCTGAGGGCATTGAAAGAACCTGAACTCATGTGGGCTGGCCGCTCTGGCATTTCCAGTGATCAGGGTGCATCGCGTGTGCGTGCATTTGCTGTCTGAGAAGCCCTTTGATGTCTGTGAGCTCAGACTAAACATGACCTTGATTCCTGGCCTGAAACTAATGTCTCAGTGCCCTTGGCATCTTTGGGGTGATTGTCGGTGCACTGCCATGCAGCGAGTGTGGTGGTAACATGGACAAATGCTTACAGGATTTTAGGGGACCTCCAGGAGTAAAGACACCAGGACACCTGAAAGATGGGCACCCCAGCTTGTCCTGTGGGCTCAAGAGGCCACGAGGCAAATGCTGCTGGAAGAGCTATGGCTATGTGCACTCTGGCAGTTCTGAGTTTGGGAGAGCATTTTTACAGCCATGGAAGACCCGAGTCCTGGTCTGGAGAGCCTGCAGCACCCGTCCACAGTGAGATTCTGGAGCCCAGCACTGCCACCTCTACCGTGAAGCAATTCCCTTGGGAGTCTGTGGCCATCAAAAAAAAGCTTCCCAAATGAATTTATCACAACAAAAGTTAAATACTGGATTTTATTTCAGTAAGGGGGAAACTGGGAGCTAATTAAATGGATATGCTCATCACTTCGATCATGGTGATGGTTTCACAGGGTGTCCGAACTCGTCAAGTTGTGTACATGGACTATGTGCAGGTTTTTTGAACATTACTCATACCTCATTAAAGCCGTTTAAAAAAAGAATGGAAGGGAAGGGACAGCAGATGGAATGGTGGTTAAGGCAGTGCTTTCCCAAATGGCTGACCGCTGTTGGAATCCCAGACTTGGCTTGAAAATCACACCCTGCATGTGTGTGTGTGTGCCGAAAATCCCAGGAGAAGAATGGAGACGGGATTGTGGCATGGTCATCCCCGCTGGGGCATGATTTCTCACTTTCCCTCTCTCTATGTTTCTCTGTCTGTCTCTGGGGAGCCCATGTGCCCTATGGCAAAAACCTTAAAAAGAGAAGGGAGAAACATGCTTTGCAGTCATAAAGGGGATGTCACCAAGTATTGCCATCCTCAACAATAGGAACAATCCATAGACCTTGTCACAGCGTCGTTTGTCACCTGAGCACTGCTGTGGGGAGCTGAACACAGTAGGACCATGGTTCAGGGTGCCTTCTCAGAACCCTCTCATGGTAGATCCTAAAATTCTAAAGTCTAAGATCCTAAAATCTAAAATTTTTGTATGGAAATGAGTTGACAGGGACCCAGCTTGCTATCTTCTGTCCAGGCTCACAGCTCCCAGAATGTATTAAGAAAATATTTAGAGCAGGGTGCTTAACATTAAATCACTGCTTGGTAGAAAGCCTTTTAAGAAAAGCCTCTGCTTTCATTCAAGGCTCTTAGAAGTAAATTTATCTGGTGAAATAATAATAATAGTTACTATTTATTGAATACCAGGAATGTGCCAAGTGGGGAGAAGTTGGAACTGTATTTGGTGGATTCCTAACATAATAGGGAATGTGCCTCCTGCAGGCTGGAGGCGCCACAATAAAGTAGGCTCAGGGAAGCTCACTGAATAACTCAAGGACACATAGCTCAGGGCCAGCAGGTGGTGCAGTGGTCAAGGCCACTAGATTCCACATGGCCAAGTGCAAGGTTCAAGTCCCAGACCCAGAGGCTTGAAAATCATGCCAGGTGCATATGCACGTGTGCACAAAATCTTGAGATGAGGTTGTAGGAGAAGGGATTACTGTGTGACCATCCATCTTCCCTGGGGAGTGATTTCTCATTTTCCCTCTCTGTCTCCAGCAAGTGCACATACCCTGTAGCACACTTTTTTAAAGAAAATTATGTATTTTAATTTTACTTGTTTTATTATTTTTTAGTTTGACCAGGGACAGAGAGAGAGAAAGAGAGAGGTGAGAAAGCAAATCCAGTCCGGGACTTCAACCATGGTCAATCATGTGGGAGTCCAGCATCTTAACCACCATGCCACCTGCTGGGCCGCCTATAGCAAACTTAAAAAAAAAATGCTGATTTCTTTGCACAGCGAACTAGCTGAGTAAAGAGATGGGTGAAAACAGGTATGTTTGGAGTTCCTAAGTTGTACTTCTCCCACCCAGTACCCCAGACTGCAGGGTGAAGTTTCGAACTCCAGAAACTGACAGGCAAGTCAAGAAGCTGGACTGGAGGCTGGAACATCCATTTTTGTTAAAGATTTGGGTAGTGCTTTGCTGTTTTCTTTTTCCTTTATTTCTTTTTAATAACCTTTGGGCTTGGAGAAATTTTCCCTTTGGTTATGATAATCATCCTTTCCTGATATGTAAATTGATTACAGAGGCTCTTTCCAGTCTTGTACATTTGATTATCCACAAAAATCTCCTTGTGCCTCTTATTTAAACTTATTTTTAGCACAGTCCTTGAAACCTCAGTGTGAGACTGTCCATCTTCTGTTTCTGAACCACTGAAGGTCGTTTCCATGAACTTCATCAAATGTGTTTGCAGTCATCAGTGTGGGAGTGACAGGACCAGCGGAGGCCTGGCTTCGTCTGGACAGTCTTGAAGCATGAGCGTCATTCCTTTGACTCAGTTTAGGATGAGTGAATTTGACTAGAGAGTCTGGGTCGGGAAGCCCCAGTGACACTGGGATTATGAGAGAGTGAGATAAATGGAGACTCGGTCATTGACACCAGCCCAGCCCAGGTGGGAGGAGGCATGGGGACCTGTCACCAACCTGCCCTGAGCTTTGTTTCCTAAGGTGTGTGTCCAGAGCTTTGCGGTTAGCTCGCTTCAGGTGGAATTAATGCTGCGGTTGTTGCTAAGAGCATCTCTGGCTATGGTTTTGTAGCTTACTGCCAATGTGGGTTTCTTAAATTAGTGAGAGTAGTGTGGCTAGTTTTGGGGGTAGCGGAGTTATCCCTTGTGTGGTCCCCTAGGGTCCTCTCTGAAGCCACGTGAGTCAGCAGCCCCGGTGGACTCCGGATGTTTTCTGAGCCTTACCTCGATAAGAATAAAAATGTTTCGGTGCATGATTTGATTTGTTTGCTAGAAGATTAGTACAAACGCAGGAAGGAACCAGAATGTGTGGTGGAGGTGATTGTGAGAGGCTGGCAGAAGGTTATTTACAGATTTTTGCTGACAGTTCTTGTTTAAAGGAATTCCCTTTGGGATTTATGAAGCCTTTCCAATTTATTGTCTTTCCAAGTAAGGTAAGCAAATAAATAAGTTATTCTATTTTATTATAAACACAGCCAATGGGAGATTAAAAATAAGAGGAAATGGGGCTCCATTTTTCCAGCCGAGTGTGTTTCAGGAATTTGGAAAGCATCTTGGAAAGGCTTTTTGTTTTGTTTTTGGCTCAAGCACATTGTGCACTTAAAAGATAAAGTCTGACCCTTGATGTTGTGTGCACTGGTCGCCATCCTTGAAGAGAGCCAGCTGCGGTCTGGCAGGAAGGTGGGATAAGCAAGATGGCAGGGACAGAGGTGCTGGGCCATGGGGGACCAGCCCACCATAGTCACCAAGGATTCACAGGCGACTTGAGAAACAAGGCAGAGGAGCCCCTGCAACTGTGTTCTGGGTTTTGTCACAGCTGCTGTGCCTAGAAAGGGACACTTTTCTTAGCCCATGTTCTAGCCCTGTACAAAACCCAAAACCCCATCCTGATCAAATTGTGAACTTTCTTCAACCCTCTTTTACTATCTTGATTTCTTTCTTTCTTTCTTTTTTGGAGAGGTTTTTGCTATAGGGCGCGTGCGCTCGCCACACAGACAGAGAGAGACATAGAGACAGAAAGTGAGAAATCACCCCCCGGGGGGATGGTCACGCCGCAATCCCTTCTCCTCCATTCTCCTCTTGGGATCTTGGGCACGCACACGCGCCCGGCGTGAGTTTTAAGCCACCGGGTCCGGGACGCGAACCGCGGTCGACTATGTGGGAATCCAGCGACATAGCCATTACACTAACTGCTGGTTCCCCACTATCTTGATTTCTTTTTATTGTCTTTCATTTAGGGTTTGTGTGCTCATCAGAAAGGGAGAGAGGGAAAGTGAGAAATCATCCCTCCCAGGGAAGGTGGCCAAACACAGTCCCTTCTCCATTCTCCTCTTGGGACTTTGGGCGCGCGTGCGGCGCACACACACACACACACACACACACACACAGCGCCCAGGGTGATTTTCAAGCGGTTGGGTCTTGTACTTGAACTGTGCATTCAGACGTGAGATCCAGTGCCTTAACCTCCACGCCACCTGCTAGCCCTTTTGGTTTTTAAACTCTTCCTGAAATTGTAGGTGAATTCTGATTCCAGTGTCATAGGTGGTGTGTGAAGACCCAGATGGGAAATAGAGATTTTTAGGTAAAAACTAAACAGGAGCTTGAGACCTTGTGATAAACATCTCATTTCCTGGTGGTGATAAAGTGCCAGAAGCCTTGGGCAGGGAAAGGTCCGGTGACCTGTCTCCTAACAGTGGTTGTTCCCTCCTTTTGCCTGTCCAGGAGCCCATTGGAAGTCACTCCTGGCACTTACGAGGCCTCGGATGGTGCCATTGGAGAAACATCTGTTACCATTTTGGGAAAATGTGTTTTACATCCCTGCCCCTAGATGTCCCTAGCAAAGCTATTTTGGAGGGATTAATGGTCAGTGTTTGGATGGTGTCTTGTAACTATGGAGTTTTAAGTTCATCAGCCCCTGACACGCAGTAGGTGTATACATAGTAGGTGCACACTGAGGATTTAAAGTGTGTTGCCTTCCCCACAGGGTTTTTCTTTTTTTTTTTTTTTTTTTTTTTTTTTGAGAGCTTTTTGCTATAGAGTGTGTATGCTCGCTAGAAAGACAAAAACAGAGAGACAGAAAGCGAGAAATCACCCCCTGGGGGGATGGCTGTGCCATAACCCCTTCTCCTCCATTCTTCTCTCGGGATCTTGGGCATGCACGCACACGTACCTGGTGTGAAGCCACCAGGTCCGGGACTCGAACTGTGGCCGACTACATGGGAGTCCAGCAACATAGCCATTATGCCAATTGCTAGTCCCAAGGGGTTTTTCTGAGGAGCAAATCAGAACTAAGTAGAGAGACTTGCAAGCTGCCAAGGGCATTCTTCCTGCAAGAGTGGCTCCTGTGCAGTTCATCCTCTTTCTTGCTGATTTCCTTCGTGGTGCCTCGTCCCACATGGACATGCCAGAGAGGTGAACTTTTCCTCACCTTGGGGCTAATGAGCCACCGCAGAAACTCCAAAACAGTGTGCCTGATGCTGTCCTGGACCTGCAGGGACCTGGCCTGTAGGGACAGACCACCCAACCAGAGGACAGTGGCAAGTGAATAAACTAGGTGAACCAGGCAGTGGGAGGGGCGTGGGGCCCAGGGGGTTTCCACTCAAACACAGGAGGTCAGGGAAGGCCTTTTGAAGGAGGCAGGCTGTGAGCTGCAAAGGAGAGGGGGCCAGCCTCACCTGCCTTCCTTGTTTGCCCTTCCTTAGAGGTGGCCCCTACCCAGGAAGTCCATCTTCCACCTGGATCCCTCTGGCCTTTTGGTTTTTTTCCCTGCCTAGATCTGAGAATCACCTGGGGAACTTTGAGAAGAAACCTAAACCCAGCCTCATCCCCAGAGGTTCTACTCAGTGGTCCAGGTGGCACCTGCCTATGGTAGTTGCAAAAAGCCCCTCAAAGCTTCCAGGTGATTCTAATAATGGACAACCAGGTAGGGAGCCACTCCCCAGCCAGTAACACTCAGCTGAGGCCACTTGTGTCCACCCTCCACCCCATCCCCGCCCCCGTGTAGTAGAAGTCATGGTCCCAGAAAGTCAGATAAGCTCTAACTTCCCTGCCCCGCCAGCTGGAAGCGGGGCTGAGAGAGCTGGTGAGCCTCCCTGGTGGGACCAGGCCAGAGGTCAGCACTGGATAACCCAGGGCTGTGCGCTGAGGAGTGTCATAGGTAGTGACACCGGCGTGGCCTGGCTTCTTGTCAACAGGTAAGGGTCATCTCTCAGAGCTATGTCATTTCGTCAAGAAACTTAAAGTGGGGTTAGCTTTGTGGGATGACATGCCATGGGGTTGGGGATGGAAGGCTAGCTTTTGGGGTTCCACCCCGTCAGGGCTCTTGCCCACAAATAAGGGAAAGCGGCATCCTTGCTCTGTGAGAAGGAAAGGTGGGAGTAGGGGGATTTTCCTGCCTCTGTCGTGTGCCACTGGAAGGAGAAAGCAACTGTTGTCTAGGCAACAAAGCTGAAGGGCTTGACTCAGGCTCACGGACCTCTGGGGGCTCCATGTGTGGGTGGGGGTGAGCCCCAGAAACTACGAGTTGGGAGGACTAGGGTGGGAAGGTGCCTCTATATGCATTTTATAGGAAAAGATTCCCCCTTTCTAAAGTGTCGCCAAGGAGTCCAGATGTCAAATTGCTCAGAGCCCCTGGGTGGGCTTTGGCCTAGAAAGGGTAGGGTGGGGATTGGGGGAATGTGTGGTGTGGCTCAGGAGAAGAGGTGTGGGGTGGGTGCTGAAGGGAATAAAGGAAACCTGCAGCGGTGTTCAGGATTGTCTTACTTTGGTAGTTGAGCTTTTTGGAAGGCAGCAGGGGGAGAAGGGAGCCTGGGTGTGTTGGGGACTTGGTCTCCCCCAGGGGTACTTCTAGGTAGGAGAAAGTGAACAGATGGTAACACTGATACTTGGCCCAAGAAAAGGGTCCCCTCTAGTTGGGCAAAGTGGTTTGGGGCACTCCAGGGGCATTCGTGTCTGATGCTGTTTAGCCGCTGCTTATTGATGAAAAAGGTTTGAAATTCTGAAAAGAAATAAGATTCTGGTGATCGGCTGTGAACTTGGAGTTTAATGTAGTCAGGGTTTCATATACCAGGGGACAGGGTGAGCTGACCATCAGGATGGGCTATATCCAATTTGATTTCCAGATTGGGGAGGAGAATGGGGGCAGATTTGGAGGCTCAGACTGGGGCAAGCCCCTGCCCCACTTGTCTGATCTGTTGGTTCATTCCCTTCCTGAGTACCTGTGGAGATGGCAGTCAGGTGCAGGGTGCTTTGCTTTTGCTCATTGTCTGGGCGTCTTGGGCCACTGTGGTGAGGTGGCAGGAGAGTTGCTGGGTAGATTTTTTAGCCTTCGTGGTCTTTGGTCGGTCTTGTGTGGTATGACGCTCTTCCCTCTTGGAGGAGTCTAGCAGTTGATGGGACGTCAGATTATGGTCCCTGCCTCAGGTTTTCTGGATTAGCCCTGGGCTCAGAACCAGAACTGTGTTGTGACTGTCCCTCTTTCTTGCTGCGGGCAGTGGCAGGAAGTAAGGGGTCCTGAATTTCCCACTGGGTGGTCCCTACCGAAGTTGCCCCCTGCTGTGGGCTCCTGCTGTTGCACTTTAGTGGGCCTAGCTAGGTCTGACTGCTTCTACTGCTGTCTGCTGTGGGCTCTGGCCTTGAGGCTCTCTAAGCTGCATCTCCCCACCTGTAAGTTTCCCCACCTGTAAGTGGGGAATGATAACAGTTACGTGATGGGGAGTGTCTGTTGGTAATAGGTTTGTTAAGAGTTCAGCCCATTAAAATCTGGTCATTTGGGCTGCTTTAATTTTTTTATTGGTTTGTTCCTAGAGATTTTTGCTATACACTCGCATACACTCGCTGGAGAGACAGAAAGTGAGAAGTCACACACACACACACACACACACACACACACACCGCCCCCCCCCGCAGGGGAATAGCCATACCGCAGTCTCTTCTCCATTTTCCTCTCAGGATTTTGGGCACACATGCACATGCATCTGGCGTGATTTTTCAAGATGTGGGGTCCAGGACTTGAACCAAAGTCAGCCATGTGGGAGTCCAGAGCCTTAACCACAATGCAACCTGCCGGCCCTAGGGCTGTTTTTGTTTTTGCATCCTTAATACAGCATGGGGAGAATAGCCAGAGCTCCAGGACATGACCTTGAGAGCTTGCTTTTGTGTTTGGAGTCCAGCCATGTCTAGAACTTGAACTATAGTCAGCCATGTGGGAGTCCAGCACCTTAACCACCCTGCCACCTGGCCCCTACACATGTACTTTTAACAATCTGATCTGTAATTTTTCTTTCTTGTTTAATATCATACCTGTGAAGTCTGACATTCCTTCATGTGCATTTCTTCTTGGAACCAAACTTTATCACCAGTCTTAGAGCCACGACCAGGAAGTGTCTGCCAGACACTCATAATTCAGTTTCTTCTATGTCGAGTCCCATGCAGCAGACTCAGTAGAAATGAGGTGCTTCCCTGTCCCCAAGGAGTGCACATGTGGAAGAGAGTTGGTAGGCTTCTGTTTGAGGGATGTTATTAGGCTTTGGGATTCTTTCTTTTTCTTTTTTTTTTTGGAGAGGTTTTTGCTATAGGGCGCATGCACTCGCCAGAAAGACAGAGAGATACAGAGAGATAGAAAGCGAGAAATCACCCCCCAGGGGGGGTGGTCACGCCGCAATCCCTTCTCCTCCGTTCTCCTCTCGGGATCTTGGGCACGCACGCACACGCGCCAGGTGTGAGTTTAAGCCACCGGGTCCGGGACTCGAACCGCGGTTGACTACGTGGGAATCCAGCGACATAGCCATTACACTAACTGCTGATACCAGACTTTGGGATTCTTTCTACAAACAACTCTGAATTTGCTTATGTTGGCTTATTTTAAGTCAAAAAATGCTATTTCACAAGACTAGTTCAGGCTTTTTATAGTGATTTATAGTTTACAGTCATGTTCAAATGTGTGCTAATTACAACTTCCAAGCAACAAGACTGTTTTCAGATGGAGAAAACAAAGGGCTCAGGTTAACTAACTACTCAGACACCCCTTGGAAGAGGTGGCCCTGCCTCCATTCCTCCTGTTTGCAGAGTACCCACCTTGGGCGGAAATGAGTTTCTGCATCCCTCAGTCTTTTTTTTCTTTTTCTTTTTTTAACTAAAACACTTGACGATTTTATTATTTTCACATTTCACAATACAAATGAAAACTGCACTTTTTGCCTCACTTCTCTCCTCCAAAACTACTCTTATTTTTAATTTTTTTTTAATAGGAAGGGGGAAAGTCTTCCTTGACATGCTGTTAGAAAACATCCAGAGTCACAGCACCATGATCTCCTGGTGAAGTAGAACAAGTTAATATAAAGCTGACACAAAGAAGCCTCCCTTCATCCTTATCTGTCTGGCCGAGTCATCCCTGGCCAAGTGGGCACCATCATGGGCCGGGCAGGAGGTCTCATCACTGGGGACCCAGGCATCATGGGCATGTGGCCTCCCATG
This sequence comes from Tupaia tana, assembly GCA_026018925.1. Taxonomy (NCBI): domain Eukaryota; kingdom Metazoa; phylum Chordata; class Mammalia; order Scandentia; family Tupaiidae; genus Tupaia; species Tupaia tana. Next base: position 36,232,845 of record JAKSZU010000010.1, on the reverse strand, counting down.
GGTGGCCTCATTCCAGGAGCAGATCCTACTGGCATCATCCCAGGAGGAGGAGGGTCCATCATTGTTGGCATCATGGGAGGGCCCCCCATGTGGGGTGCTTGCATCATGCCAGGGCGAGGAGGACCCGGGAGACTGGGGGGAGGAGGGATCATCGCCCCCGCAGGAGGAGGAGCAGAGAATGGAGTAGGAGGTCTCTTCCCTTGTTGAAAGGCAGCAGTTGTTTTGTCAATCAGGCTCTGAGCCTGCTCTTCCATCCATTTCTGATAGTAGTCTTTCACATTTTCTTTGTGTTTCCTACCACTGCAGTGTGTTTTTCTCACGGATGGAGAATCGTGGGTGAGGTATGGATCACAGTAGTCACAATAAAACTTAGGCATGTTGCTCCTCAGGCCGTTGGACTTTCCGTTCCGCTCCGCGCCGCCCGGAAGTGACCTACATCTCTCAGTTTTGAATGTCCTGACTGATCATTGCACACTTAGGCTTACTTATTTTATTTATTTTTTTTTTGGAGAGGTTTTTGCTATAGGGCGTGTGTGCTCACCAGAAAGACAGAGACAGACGGAAAGCAAGAAATCACCTCCTGGGGGGTATGGCCACGCCACCCCTTCTCCTTCATTCTCCTCTCAGGATCTTGGGCGCGCATGCACATGTGCCTGGCGTGAGTTTAAGCCACCAGATCCAGGACTTGAACTGCAGTCAACTACATGGGAGTCCAGCAACATAGCCATTATGCCAACTACTGGTCCCTATTCTCTTCAATTCTTTGCTGAGATGTTAACTTGGGTACTACAGAGTGAGGATGGGATTGAGACACCAATTAAAGAATGAGGTGCCAGTGAGTAGAACTCAGGGGGAGCCTGGACCCCTTTCAGCCTGCATCTCACCATCCCCTGATACTTCCCAGCCATTTGCACTTGATGTCACCTGAGGGCCATGCCAAGATGGATGCCCTGGGAAAGAGTTTGCCCTCACGGAAGTTTGTGATTCGTCTTTTGAGGGTGCTGACCCTCCTGGTGTACATACATTTATCCACACACCAGACACCTGGTATTGGAATGTGCCTGGCAGTTTGAGCAGTATTTGGGGGTCTGGAGCTCCCCTTGCTGCTAGTAGACCCACATTCACAGAGCTTTAGATGGCAAGCAAGTCCAGGGCCAAGTTCAGGTACATGAGCCATAAGCTGACTCTTTGAACTGAGTCATTTTGATTTTTCTCTTGTGATATCTGTCACTTGGCAAAAAGAATTTCATTTTCTGGGTTTGTCATTCTTAGTATCATTTTGCACCATACCATTACAATTTTTAGTGTTTGCTTGTTTTGTGTTTATTGAAACTAAATTCATTAGGATGATGTGAAAATAGTGCACAACTGTTTAACAGATAGGATTCTTGATATTTTAGTACATCATCTGTTCTCTCTTGAATGTCGTGGAATTTGTTGGTAAAGTGTTATGCAGATGAAAACCCAAATTTTAGTGGATTTTTTTTTTTATTCAAGTGAGTTTGTAAAAATATGTAAGGTTCTTGACTTGCCATTTGAATCAGGTCCTGTGTGGAGGTGAGAATGTTGGAGCTTGGCTTGGCCTTTGAGTGCCAGGGGACAGCCATGGGGGTATCTCGATCCAGCAGCAGGTGGAGTCAAAGGCTGGTTGTCAAGTCCCTCTCCCACTCTACGCCTCACCAGTTGTGTGGCTGCTGGCAAATCTCCCAATCCTTGGGAGCCTCAGGCCCTAATCTGTCCAAACGGCCATGTGGGATCCAGCCACTCCAACCACCACGCCACCTAGCTGGCCCATCATTCATTTTCAACATTTTAGTATCTCTGAAATCAAGTCAAATCATAACTATGCATGCCATAGTTTAATTGACAGTATCTTTTTCTTTCTTTGTTAGTGATTTATAAACTAATGCTGGTCTAAGATTTGATAGTGTTTTAGACTTGATGGACCTGAGAGAATTTTGCAAGCTTTAAGGTTTTAGGCATTTTTCAATGAAGAGATGGTTAGTTGCTCATCTTTTTTTTTTTTTTTTTTTTTTTTTTGAGAGGTTTTTGCTATAGGGCGTGTGTGCTCGCCAGAAAGACACAGAGAGAGAGAGGCTGGCAGATGGCGTGGTGGTTAAGGGCGCTGGACTCCCACATGGGCAACCACAGTTTGAGTCCCGGACCTGGTAGCTTGCTTTCTCACTTTCTTTCTCTCTCTCTGTCTCTCTCTGGTCAAATTAAAAATAAATAAGCAAATAAAATAAATAAATTTTAAAAAAAAGAAAAAAAAAGAAAGAGAGAGAGAAACAGAAAGCGAGAAATCACCCCCTGGGGGGGATGGCCACGCCACAATCCCTTTTCCTCTACTTTCCTTTTGGGAACTTGAGCACGCATGCACACACACACACACACCTAAGCCACTGGGTACGGGACTCAAACCATGGTCGACTACATGGGAGTCCAGCAACGTAGCCATTATGCCATCTGCTGGTCCCATAGTTGCTCAGCTTTTTAATTGGTCAGTGAAAATCCAGTAGAGACCAGACTTGACTTTAATGTCACAGCTACACGGGAACAGGATAATTTAACAGATACGTTTCTAGAGTTTTTGGCATCTCCTTTCAGGATTTGATTCAGTGGTCAGATAATCCAGGATTCTTGTGCTCAGAGACCCCAAGTGCTATAATTGCTTCCAAAATAAGCGTGCCCTGAGACTGAGACAAAAGGCGAGAATGGTAAATGCACTCAGGTCCATTCACTCCCTGAGTCCTTGGTGGCGGTGGTGGGTGGTGGGGGAGCTTACACCTACCACATGACATTCACCTCAATCCTTTGGGTTCAGTTAGGGGGCCCCAAAAGTCTGATTATCACGCACTGGAGAAGTTTAGAAGCAAGTCTTGTAAAACTGTAACGTGTACCTGGCATGGAGTGGCAGTGTGAAAATGTTCCTTCTGATCTTCTGCTTCCCGTGGGTGCAGCTGCCGCACGCAGAGTCCAGCACAGTGTTCAGAGAGTCTGCATGCGCGCCCCTGGGCTGCTGCTTCCCGACGGGGACAGCAAGGTCAGCTTCTCCCTACCCAGTCTCCTGCCTTCCCTGCCATCCCTATGGCATCTCCAGCTTTGGTCAGATCTGCATCTCTGACCCCCTAAGAAGTCTCTTTCACAGCTGATTTTGTCTTGTCTTTGTTTTTTGGAGGACCCAAGCTAATATACGTTGTATTTAAAATGTAGTGGGTCACGGGGACAGTGCCCAGCAACTTCCTCGTTGGGACACAAAGCCAATTCTTCTCCTGGGTGACAGCTGGCCTTCATCTAACATAAGGAGGCTGTCCTTGATGATTTTCAGGCCCTGTCCAGGTCAAACAGAGCTAGGATTCTGTCAAGGGAAATAGTTCTGCTACACTGGTCTTACAGCACGGTGAATCTCTAAATGTACTTTTCTCAGAGCTTTCCCGCCATCCGGGTGAAGCATCAGTAATGAAAATGGAGTGGATGCCGCATTGACCTTTCTGAGTGTCTGTGCACTATGTTTTAACTGGGAAGTTGCATGTATTTTCTATACTTAATACTTTAAAAGCCTCTTGGGTAATAAGAGGCATGTAAGTGCAGCCTGCACGTGACCTACCCTGCGTGTACAACTTCAGGTTGAGGAGCCCGTTTTCATAGGACACAGCGTTTAGTGGCAGCCATGTAAATTTCCGTGGCATTTGGCACAGCATACTGCCAAGAAGACCTGTGGTAATCATTTTGCTCTTTGGGAGCTGTTTGGGGCTGAAGGCTGCACTGCTCCTGCAGAGACTAGGGGAGTCAGGCTCAGAAGTGTGGGAGTTCTTACTTTGCCTCAAAGTGTGAAAGAACCTGCATATTGCAGACGTCACTGTTCTGGGGTATTCTGTCCATGGACCCCTTTTCATGTATAGAGTTCTCCTTTTTGTATCAGCTTGTATTAACAGCACTAATCTTTATTTTTTTTAAATTATTTATTTAATTTTATTTTTTCATTTATTTAATTTGATCAGAGTGAGACAGAGAGAGACAGAGAGAGAGAGGGAAAGTGAGAAAGCAAGCCACCAAGTCCAGGACTCGAACCAGGGCTGGCCATGTGGGAGTGTCCAGCACCTTAACCACCACACCACCTGCTGGTCCCCTAACACCACTGATCTTAAGCTTGTCCTGGCTTCAGTTCAGAGATCTGTTCAGGGACGATGGGCTGCCGTGCGTGCTGTTGGCAGGCTTTGATTTGGACTGGTTATGTTCTCTGCTCCTCTAGGTAATTAGACCGACCGCACAGGTGTTTCTGAGGGCCTCATTTCAGGGATGGGCCTTGAAGTGAGTACAAGGTTCCCCACCCAAGGTTTCGGAATAGCTTTTAGTAGGTAGCCTTGGCATTGTTTTCCATCTGTCGTGAAAATTCGAAAAGTAGACTTAATCCGTAAGAAGCACAGCACAACCACCCCTACCCCCGTTTCCACAGTTACCACTGGGCTCTCTCCATCTCCCTGCCCATCGGGCCATCTTTTACTTGACATTTCTTGGCTGCATGTCAGACCTCAGCTTCACCCCCGAGACCTTCAGCATGTGTCTCATCACGTTTGTGTTCATTTTTGTTTTGTTTTCCTTTGAGGTAATACTTAGGGAAAGTGGTCAGGGTCAGGGCAGTGGCAGTGGTGATTGGCTGCCAAGGGCACAATGACATACGTGATCTTAAGTGTGTCCATTGGTTAGTCTGACAAATGTACCCTAGCATCAACCAGGATTGGAACCTGCCAGCACTCCACAGGCTCCGTGGCTCCCTCCAGGCAGTCCCCACTCCCACTGGCCTGATCACCTCAGGCAGCCCCTGTTGTGTTTTGCCTTTTCCAACCTGACTACTTTGGCCTGTTGTAGGATTATATTTGATACTCGGGACCAGCAGTTGACATAATAGCTATGTTGCTGGACTCCCTTGTAGTCGACCCTAGTTTGAGTCCCAAACCTGGTGGCTTTAAACTAATGCCAGGTGCATGTGCATGCGTGCCCAAGATCCTGAGAGGAGAATGGAGGAGAAGGGATTGCAGCGTGGCCATCCCCCAAGGGGGTGATTTCTCACTTTCTGTCTCTCTGTCTTTCTGGAGAGCGCATGCGCCCTATAGCAAAAACCTCTAAAAAATTATATTTGATACTATAGAGTATACATGTATATATAGCATGTGTGTGAATAAATATATAACTATAAATACATATATGATGTGTGTATATTGTTTTTTATATACCTTTTTGGATAAAGCTTTTTCATTCCACATAATGTTGTTTCTTTCTTTCTTTTTTTTTTTTTAAGAGAGATTTTTGCTATAGGGCATGTGTGCTCTCTAGAGAGACAGAAAGTGACAAATCACTTCCTAGGGGTGATGGCCATACTGTAATCCCTTCTCAGGGTCCTTTCAGGATTTTGGGCACACATGCACATGTGCCTGGTGTGAGTTTTAAGCTGCCGAGTCTGGGCCTTGAATCACGGTTGACTAAGTAGGAGTCCAGCAACATAACCTTTATGCCATTTGCTGGTCCCTGTTGAGTTTCTTGAAAATGTTGAGCCTAGTTCAGCCACTTGTTCCTTTTTACTCTTGAGCAGGGTTCCGTTGAGTGCCTCTGCTGTGTTCCTTTGCCTGTTCACCTCTGCTGGGCACGTCAGCTGTTTCCAGTGTGACTCTTCTGTGATCGGCCATGTGGGAGTGTCCAGCACCTCAACCACCTGCTGGTCCCCAAGCGTGACTTTTCTGAGTAAAATTCTTATGAACTATTCTCATACATGTCTTTTGTGGACATGTTTCACTTTTTCTAGGTAAAGTCCTAGAAATGTTACTATGGGCCATAGACTGAGGTGTATGGTTAGCCTTTAAACAAACAAACAAAAGAATTATTTTTCTAACTTTATTCATTTCTTTATTTATTTTTATTTAAATTTGATCGGAGAGGGAGAGGGAGAGGGAGAGGGAGAGAGAGAGAGAGAGAGAGAAAGTGAGAAAGTAAGTCGCCAGATCCGGGACTTGAACTGTGGTCAGCCATGTGGGAGTCCAGCGCTCTTAACCACCATGCTACCTGTCGGCCCCTGGTTAGCCTTTTTAAAGCAATTTTTAACATTTTATGCTTCAAGCAATTGTGTGTGAAAGTTAGAGTTTTTTGTTTTGTTTTGTTTTGTTTGTTTGTTGTTGAGAGATTTTTGCTATAGGGTGCATGTGCTCACCGGAGAGACAGAGAGACAGAAAGCAAGAAATCACCACCCAGGGGAATGACTACACCACAGTCCATTCTCCTCACAGGATTTTTGGTACATATGCACACAAGCCCGGCATGAGTTTTAAGCCACCAGGTCCAGGACTTGAACCCTGGTCAGCTACATGGGAGTCCAGTGACATAGCCATTACACCATCTGCTGGTCCCTAGAGCTTTTTTTTTTTTTTTTTTTTCCAAACCACTTCACAGAGTGTTAGCTTTCCGCTTGGGTATTACAATGGAGTAGGAGAGTGAGTAGGTGAGGGACTCTTCTTTCCACTGGCCCCTTCACTGGCAGGATGGGTGCACTGTTCACTCTGCTAGGGGAGGCTGTGGAGTTCACCTGCTCCAGAAAACATAGCTAGCTACACCCTCTCTTATTAGCAGCCCCACCCCTCCTTTCAGGCCATACCTCTCCCACGAAACACAATGCTTTGCAGTGAAGTGTCACACAAATAAGTCAGGAATGAGGGTCATGGTTTCTGGTTCCTGGTGTGTTCCTGTTCTGTTTTTTTTTTTGTTTGTTTGTTTGTTTGTTTGTTTTTTTCTCCTTTCTACCATAGGGCATGTGTGCTCACCCCCCAGGGGGGATGGCCACACCACAGTCCCTTCTCCTCCACTCTCCTCTAGGGATCTTGGGCACGCACACATACGAGCCTGGTGTGAGTTTAAGTCACCAGGTCCGGGGCTCAAACTGTGATTGACTACATGGGAGTCCAGTGACATAACCATTACGCTAACTGCTGGTCCCCAATTCCTGGTTCTTTTTTAACATGTGCCTATTGTTTTGCATTCATGACTGACAAGTTGATTTTAGGAGCCCAAATTACTGTGTGGGGACGTTGGTTCAGTAGGTGTTCCACAACTGCCTCCAGCGCAGCGACACTGAGCTGGGCCATCTAAGCACCCAGTGCCTGGTGTGCTGGCTTCACTGGCTTTGGGAAGCGGGTGCCGGTTCTCCTGGATCTGTCTGGGGCCATTGCTTTCACAGGCATGCTGTACAGGGCTACTACAATGTGCTCTTGAATTGATTCTATTCTGCTTATTTATATCCTGCCTCTTTCCAAAAAAGTACTCAAGGATTCCAAAGATAGGGTGCTGTAAGAGGGGCTGAAATTGGGGAAGGGCCAGAATTGATTTAAAATTGCAGGTGTGTGGGGCCAGTAGGTGACGTAGTAGTTAAGGCAACTGTATTCCCATGTGGTCAACCTTGGTTTGAGTCCCAGACCTGGCAGCTTGCTTTCTTATTTTTCCTCTCTCTCTGGTCAAATAAAGACGAAGAAGAAAAAAAAGATGAATAAAATTGAATAAAAAATAATTCTTTAAAAAAAATGCAGTTACAAGGGCTGGCAGGTGGCATGGTGGTTAGGCGCTGGACGCCTACATAGCAGACTATGGTTCAAGTCCCGGGCCTGGTGGCTTGCTTTCTCACTTTCTCTCTGTCCCTCTCTAGCCAAGTTAAAATAAATGAATAAATAAATTAATTAAAAAGTTAAATAATTCTTTTTAAAAAATGCAGTTACATAACTAAGAGTTTGGGGATACTTGGTATGAACAGGAATGTCTGAAGTTGGGCAGCTCTCTCCAGGTTTAGGGAAGAACAGTGTGCGTCCTTGAGTTGGTCATGAAAAGAAATGCCTCGCTAGGGCTAGCAGGTGGCGTGGTGGGAGACACCAGACTCTCAACATGGCTGACCACAGTTCGAGTCCCAGACCTGGCAGCTTACTTTCTCACTTCCTCCTCTCTCCCTGTCTCTGCCTCCCTCTGGTGAGTGCTGTGCCCTGTAGCAAATTAAAAAACGATAATAATGATAAATACAATTAAGTTAATAATTCAGGAAAAAAGGGGAAAGAAATGCCTTGGTATAGGAGCTATGTGTAGGGAATAGAGGCCACCATAAAACTCTTTGTCACCTACTGGTCTGGAAACAGGTGCCAGGCCTGGGACCTCTGGGAAAGGTCAGAAACATGGTGTGGAGGGACAGTTAGGGGCCGTTCTGTGAAGGACCCTTCTAAGGAAGGATATCATTTGCTGGGATAGAATTTTAAATCTCTTATAAAATCCTTTATTTCAGTTGGACTTATTATTTTAGTTTTTTCTATAGGGTGTGTGCGCTCACTGGGGAGAGACGGGGAAAGTTAGACCGTCTTAGGGAGAATGACCGTGCCACCACCCCTTCTCCTCCACCTTATTCTCAGGATTTTGGGCGCACATATGCACCCAGAGTGTTTGTCAAGTCACCAAGTCGAGGACTCAAACTCGTGCAGTGGCTCATGTGGGATCAATCCAGCTGCCTTCACCACCATGCTCCCTGGCTAGCTCTGAGCTGGGCTTTTTTGATCGGTGTTTGAGAGCAGATGTTTGAAGTTATACGTTCTGCCCAGGAACCGATATGCTGGGTTAGCCACGAGATGACCTGCTGGTGTCTCAGACATGGAGGTGGAGAGATGTCGGGGCAGGCCTACTGGTTCCCGTGGCATAAACTTGAAGCTAGGACGGGGACTGTCTTTGTTTTGGTGACAGAGACTCCATAGGGTTGAGGCAAGAAGGATGATGATTTTGGGTGAACTGAGTTTGAAGGCTAGGTAGGACGCACAGTAGGAGGGGAATAATCTTGAGGGCAGGTGGTTAGATTCTCTGGTCCTTCTTTGAGAGACTGTCAGAAGAATTGATTGGAGAGCCTTTACTGAGTCTTAGACGTAATTGTAATTCCTTCTGTGCCTGCTCGCTGTAGCACTTCTCTGTGAGGACAAGACTGGATGTCATTTGTTTCTAGTGTTCTGTACTTCGTAGTTCCTGGCTCTTGTTCGGTGTGATACTGCAGTAGACCGAGTAGGGTAGTATGTGCGTGGGATGGGGATATGCAGGGAGCGAGAGAGGTGGCAGCTGAGGAAAGAAGGGCCACGGGCTTTGGCTCTTCCAGAGGTGTGTCTATGTAGAAAATGTGCGTGTACATGTATATGTGGAAATAGAAAAAAATACATGTAGGTAGATTGTGTGTGTGTGTGTTTGTGTGTGTGTGTAAAAACTTGAAAGCAAGAGTCAAATAAAGAATGTTGGTGCTTGGGAGAGTGGATCAGCACTGAGGGCTGGGGCCCGGAGGGATGGGAGCACATCCGCCGTTGAGGGAGAAGGAACATCCTTACCGGGTTTGCCTGTGACTTCCTGCCTATGCCATCTGCGCTCTCAGGTGCGCCACTTCTGAGGGCTGGGGCCCGGAGGGATGGGAGCAGGAATGTCCCTCCGAGTTTGCCTGTGACTTCTGCCTGTGCCATCTGCACTCTCAGTTGCGCCACCTCCAGTTTGTGGGGTCTGGCTTCAGGAGTGTTGTTTTCTGCCCATGCCCTGGAAACACAGTTTGCTCCCAAGGAAGGGAATTTACCTGAACCCAGAGAAAGAGAGACATCTCTCTTAGAACCCATTTTCCCACATTATTGCTTTCTTTCATGCCTCAATGGCTTCTGAGAGTTGGTTTTGGTTATTAGGCTTTATGAATGCCTATTTTTAAATGGAGTTAAAACTTGAGTTTGAGTGGAACTGGAACATGGTATCTTCAAGGTGGCTTTCTTCTCCCATAGGGTCACGAGCAGTTAGTCTCCAAGAGGTGGAGTGACTTGCACGTGGTGCTTGGAGGTGGCGATGAGGAAGCTTCCGCAGCAAGGCTTCCTTTCCTGACTCTAGCTCCCTCGTGAAGTATGTCCTAGCCGGCCCTCTCCCAGGCAGACACTTCGATCTATTTGAATGGTCTCTCCTGCACTGTGCAGAGCAGGGTCCTGCCTCTCCCTTCCCTCCCCAACCTTGGGTGTAATTCCTGCTTCCCGGGTAAAAGGTGTTTAGTTTGGGGCTGAGTGGAGCATGTCTTCTGTTCGGTTTCTTGAATATTCCAACCTGATACTTCTCTGGGTGTTTTTAGAATCACGTGTGAACATTGCTTAGGGATGGGAGGTTGCCCATGCGGCATCACATTTGGGTGAGTTACCAGGGGGTTGGCGGTGGACCGCCCTTGAGCCAGAATGGATCTCACAGAACAGATCGCAAGTACTCTCCGCCCTTTCTCCCATCATCTCCATGGGCTCCAAGGTCATTCAGATGCCAGTCCCTAGTACCAAGATACAGCAGTTAGTCTTCACAGCCTCGTCACTTTCTTGACTTATTTTTGCACACTTGTTACATGACACGCTTTGCTGACTTGAAGTCACTTAGTCTGTTTTATTTTCGAGTACTTACTCTTTGCTAAGGAGGCAGCACCAGGCTTCCCGTGGCTTACGTTCCAGTGAGGGTTTTACTCATGTTTGCTTTTTCCAGAACTAATGCTTAGTACCTCTTTATTAAGGCAGTGGAGAAATAGACCATACTGTTTCTTTAGAGTTTCCCAAACATTTGATGTTGACCGAGCTTGATTTCTTTAAGTTGAAGAGAAGAAGTCTGAAGTAGAAAGCTTATCTGTCTGTCTCCCTAAGCGTTTTAGGAGAAAGATCTATCTGTGCTCTGCGTTTAAATATAGCACGGTGTTTGCTACTGAGATGGTGAATAAGCAATTGAATATGTAGGTCATTGACTTATGAGAATGAGTTTGGAGTTTTCTTTGCATCTGATTAACACCGTCTTACAATTGGGCAGTCGATGTGATGCCATGATTAGGTTACACGGATGCAGCAAGCCATCTGGGAGGGAAACTGGAAGGCTCATAAGAGGATCCTTTTGCCCCCTTAAGGTATTAGGAGTGTGACTTGTTGAGCCCGAGGTTACAGCCACGGGGCCATGGCACTAACTCTGGAGTTGTGCTGAGAGAGACACCCGAAGTGCTGCCCTGAGCAAATCCACCAGGGGGGAGGGGGTGGGGAGCCACACTCAATCGGGATAAATGCCAGCGGTGTATTTTAATACATTCTTGATTCAGAACGCACTATTTGGAATTGCATACTTAAAAGGAAACTGCCATCCCCTTTTGAAGGTATGTGACATTTAAAAGATCTACGGCAGGAGATTGGTTTGACAGCTTTGAATTATATTTGAAAGAATTTTTCTTTTCAAAAAAGAAAATGATTACCTCTATTTTAAATGTCATCACAAAGACATAAACATGTTTAATCAAATTATATATTTAATTTATGTAGAATGTAATTTTTATTCATGTGGAAGAGTCACTGGTTGTTTCTCTTATTTTGGGGCAGCTTCTAAACTGAAAAATGTTGGTGATTTGAAACGGTTTAGCTTTTTGAGTAAAAGGCTATTTAATTTAAGGGTTTATAGAATCTGAAAAAATAGTGTTATTACTGAAAATTTTGTATCTGTACTCCAGTACCTAATGGCACTTTTTCAGGAGAGGCAGGTACTTTCGTTATTGTTACTGGGAGACAGTAAGGATAAACTCTTGTTGAATGCATTGAAAAAAAAAAAAAAAAAAAAAAAGCGTAACCCTGAAGACAATAAAGGCAGAAATGGCGCAGGCACTCCTGTAATTTTCTTTTGGATTCTTTGAATCAGCAGGCAGTTACCGGGAGTGCTAGCACTGAGGGTGCCAGCTTTCCTTAAAAGGGAGGCAACAGGAGATCTCATAGGACGGTCACAGTGCCACAAGAGACCTTTGGGTTGGTACAAAAGGCTGATGTGGAGTTTGAGGGTACCAGCAAAGTCCCTAGACTGATGCAGAAGCAGGGCCATAGCTGTGGGTCTGCTCGGGGCAAGCAGCTCACCTGACCCTGGTGAACTGCCAGGACAATCCAGCTCCAGAACGTTCTTTGAGCCAGCTCGGTGTTGGAAGCCAGCCAGCTCAGCGTACAACCATGCGTGTGTCAGCCGGGGACAGTCGTGGCCTGTTCCAGCCTGCTGCCTGTAGTTTCTCTTTAGCCAGGCAGGGTCAGGGAGTCCTGGAGTTCCCTGCCAAAGTGGCCCACTTGCCCAGCAAAGGCCTGCCTGGGAGCTGCTTTTCTCCTTTTAGGGCTGCTTTGCCAGAGAAGGTGCCTCTGTTGGGTGTGGCCTGGGTAGCCCAGGGTGGCTATAAGCAGCAAATGAGCAAGTTAGTCGTGTCCATTCCCAGGAAAGACGGCACCTTGCCAGCTCCAGCAGGAGAAGGCGGGGATCAGGAGTCGTGAGCTCTGCTCTTCTGGGCAGCTGGAGGACACCGACCCCGGAACATTCCTAAGGAGTGGCAGCAGGACCAGTTCCACACAGTTCCTTCTTATAGCACCACCGGATCCGCTAAAGAGAGGAATTACCTTTATTGGTCAGCACAAGCCAAGCTATCTAAACAAAAAATAACACAACCCTATTGTTTTGTTTTGTTTTTTCAATTTGACTTCTTATTTTGAAGTAATTGTAGATTTACATGTACTTTCAAGAGAGTAGAACAGTAAGATCCTCTGTACCTTTCCCTACTTTCCTGAGGGTGACATTGTACAAAACTGTAGCACAGCCAGGAAATAGACATTGGTAGGATCCACAGATACTATTCAGATTGCCCAGTGTTGCATATACTCATATTCCTGTGTCTTCAGGTCTATGCAGGTTTTTTGTTTGTTTTGTTCTTTTTTAAGTTTTGTTGTAGGGCCTGTGTGCTTGTCAGAGACACAGAGAGACTGAGAGAGGGGGAAAGTGAGAAATCACCCCCTGGGGGATGGTCATACCACAGTCCCTTCAACTCTAGTTTCCTTGGGATTTAGGGCATGCACGCACACACCCAGTGTGTTTTTCAAGCCACTAGGTCCAGGACTTGAGCCACAGTCAGCCATGTTGGATCCTGTGTCTTAACCTTCATGCCATCTGCTGGCCCCAGTTCTGTGCAATTTTATCACAGGTATAGGTCCATGTATGCACCACCCTGAGTCCCCCCTTTTGCCCTTTTTTAAAGTTTATTTCTTTGATGAGAGAGAGAGAGTCGGACACAAACTCATCCACCCACTCTCCAGGACAAGATCTGACCACACTGCTCTCCTCCTCTCCCCCTCCCCCCCAGCCTCCCAGCCAGTCAAGATAACAGTGCCCCCAGTGTGGGTCCCAGCTCGGATCCAAAACTTGGTTCTCCATGTCTATTATCACTTAATAATGCCCTACTGCGTGTGCCACCACATCTGCCCCCCCACCCCATTGCTGTTTTACAGCCAAGTTCACTTCAGATAGTCACCAAGGTATCTGGCTAATACAGAGCCAGTACACACCACTATGGACAGGGTTGACCAGCTTTCAGGACCCAGCTTGTTCAAAGGAAGCCCTGGAGTTGAAATCTTACCCCCTCCCAGTCTCTAAGCCTGGCAACTATGAATCTGTTCTTCATCTCTAAAATGTTGTCATTTAAGAATGTTACACAGGGCCAGGCCACAGTGGTGTGTGCTGCTAAGACAGTTCCGCAGGCTGGGACCACCTGGAGACCTAGTTTGACTCCTGGTCCAGTCTAAAGGTGGCAGTGGTACATACCGGTAGGCCCAGTGACCCAGGGAGGATGAGATAGGAGATCACCATACAAAGAGACCCTATCTTAAGAAATACAACCAACCAGCAATAAAATGTTATATAGATGAACTCATAAGGTGTGTGACTTTTTATTTTTTAAGTTTTTGCTATAAGGCACATGTGCTTTCTGTAGCGGGGGGGGGAGGGTGAGAGAGAGAGAGAAAGTGAGAAATCACTCTCCCAGGGAGGATGGCTATGCTACAATCCCTTCTCCATTTTCCTGGGATTTGGGGCACACATGCAACATGGGCATGATTTTCAAGCTACCAGGCTTGGGACTGGAGCTGTGGCTTTCTATGTGAGAGTCCCGGGCCTTAACTACCACACCATCTGCTGGGCCAGCAGCATGTAACTTTTGGGGGATTTTTTTTTTTTAAGAATTATTTTATTTAACTTTATTTTAATTTGACCAAGGCGGAACAGGGTGAGAGAGAGAGAGGAGAGAGGAGAGAGGAAGCAAGCCTCCAGGTCCAGGACTCTAACCGTGGTCAGTCATGTGGGAGTCCAGCGTCCTTAACCACTACGCCACCTGCTGCCCCCGGGGATTTTTTTTTTTTTTTCCATTTGGGTTAATTCCTTTTGCTGTTACATTCCTGTATACTGATGAGTATTTTATCCTAGAGATTGTTTACACAGTGTTATACCAGAATCCTGGGTAACAGGAAATGCCTCATGGAGACCTGAGAGTGACCAGACTTCTGCTTAGAACTGGGCATTTCCATGACCCTGTGTAGCTTGTCCCACTTCTCAGTGTGTCTCTGTGGGGTGATGCTTGGAGTAGCTCTGTCCACATTGGTTTGGTTGGTTTTGGAAAGCGGCAGAAGAGCACTCTTCACCTTGTGAGTTCATCTGCATGTGTAGCTTTGCATGTTGCACCTTGACTGAAATACATGAAAAAAATGATACTTGGGGTATAGCTTTGTTGATTTTTTTTTTTTTTAAAGAATTACTTCATTTTATTTATCGTGATTGTTATTTTTTAATTTGCTAAAGGCAGCAGTAGTGCATACCTGTAGGCCCAGTGACCCAGGATGCTGAGATAGGGTCTCTCTGTATGGCGATCTCCTATCTTAAGAAATACAACCAACCAGCAATAAAATGTTATATAGCTGAACTCATAAGGTGTGTGACTTTTTAATTTATTTTTTAGGTTTTTGCTATAAGGCACATGTGCTTGCTGTAGGGGTGGGAGGGGGAGAGAGAGAGAGAGGCATATGTGCCTACCAGAGAGAGAGTTGAGGTGGGAGATGGGAAAAGACAGAGAAAGAAAGAGGAAGTGAGAAAGGAAGCTGCCAGGTCGGGGACTCGAATCATGGTTGGCCATGTGGGAGTCCGGTGCCCTTAACGACCATACCACTTGCTGGCCTCCAACCTTATCGAGTTTTTTTTTTTTTTTTTAAAGAATTATTTTGCTTAACTTTATTTTTTAATTTGACCAGAGGAGGACAGAGAGAGAGAGAGAGAGAGAGAGAAGAACGTGAGAACGTGAGAAAGAAAACAAGCCTCCAGGTCTGGGACTGGACCCACAAGTTGGCCGTATGGGAGTCCAGTACCCTTAACCACCACATCACCTGTTGGCCCCAAGTTTTCCTGTTTTTTTATTAGCAGTCATTCTTTGGGAATAATATGTTGGGCACAGGCCTGAAGCACTGAACAAGTAAATGCAGTGTCAGCATGGTCTCACTAGGAGGAAGCCCTGCACACACCTTTGTGAATTTGGCATGCCTTAGCGAAAACTGCAAAATTGTAAGTACTGAGAATCTAATTTTATAATGGAAAATAAAATACATGGACACGAGAAACAGACAGGGACCTCTGTCAGGGTCTTGCTGTGATGCAATCTTCCCCTAGCCTTCTAGCCAACCAGAATTGTAGGCATGCCTTTCATGTCCAGGTCAACTGGGGATCCGAACCCTTGACTTTACCATATAGCCACAGTATCGCACAGTGGCACCCTTCTGCCTATGCCACCAAGGCTGGACCTACAGTTAAAATTCTGACCTGTCTTTCCTTTAGAAGGCACGCTTGGACTGCATTTTCGAATGTGTATGTGTGTGTATTTACATATTCATCATGTGAGAGCGGTATTAATGGATTAGTACTCTGAAGAATAGCATGCTGAAAGGTTATCTCCACTTCCAAAACTAATGGCATGCAGCCAAGTAATTACATGTGTGTGCAAGTTAGTTCTGAATTCCCAGTGTTACTTGATGCATAGGAGTCAAGAGAAAATACGTACTTTATAGAAGTTCGGCAGTTCTTTTTTTCTGAAATCAAGATGGTTAATCCAGCCCTGCTGCTGGTGCCAGGCAGTGATGTTTGCTCTGTCGGGGAACTAGGAGGTAGCTGGACTTGGTGCTTGGTGCAGGTTCCTGGGGCTGGTCTGGGATTTGACTTTCCTCTCCCTGTCCTGCATTTCGGTGGGTATGCATCTGTAGTGTGTGTGCCAGGGACCATCAGACTGGGTGATCTGAACTCGCTCTGGGTGGATGTGCAGGGGCCGCTGCTCTGTTGTGGGAATTGGGCTGTGTGGTAGGTTTACACCACTGTGAAGGATTTCTGAAAGCACACTGGAGAGAGGAATGGAAAGACAGTCAAGACAGGTTTTCCCTTTGTTGCTGATGGGCCAGCTGAGCTGGGCCTCCGCTTCCCCATTTATGGATTCTGTAGTACTAGTCACCGGGTCTTGTGATTTCATTCTTAAAATGTGTTGCTCCTAGAGATGCCATTCAGACCCATGCATTAACTTTTGGTTCTTTCTTTGGGTGCTTCTTCATTCAAATCCAGATTTGCAGAGTTTCTTTGTATGCTATTCTCTGTGACATACCTAACCTTGTAAATGAATTTTAAAAAGTACAATCTCTGCAAAGTTAAGAGTGGTTCTATGTTGCAGGTGCAGCAACTGCTCCGTTGGATGGCAGTGATGTTCTTCATTTTAAATTTAAATCTCCCCTGAACCTTGAGGTTTGGGTTCTTAATTTACTTTGAAATAAAATGAAATCTGGTTTCCTCCAGGCCTTTTTTCTACCCAGGACTGTGGATTCTTGAGTTCGTCTAGCCATTTTAGGAAAGTATTGGTTAAATTATATAGCGAATATCTGGTTGGTTCCCATGTGCGAGGTACCATTCTGAGTACTTTACGTGCAATATCGCATATGGTCCCCACAAGCAGCCCCACCAGGGAGATACGGATGACCACACCCTGGGCTTCTTGGTGAGGAGAATAGCTGATGAGGAGAGGGGGTCATTTTCCTGGAGTCATTTAAAGCTTTACCCAAGTGCTCTTAACCATTGGTCGGTCTCTAAGTTCTCCAGGATAAAAATCAGATTCTGCCCCTGCTGTCACGGAGCTGACTGTGTAAACCAGTTACAGGGTAAGCAGCCCAATAAATGCTCATAGTCTATAAAAGGTGGGGTGAAGGCACTGATTGGAAAATGGTGTGGGAGAGCCAGAGTGTGGGATGCTAATATCTGGCTGCTTTTTTTTTTTTTTTTTTTTTTTTTTTTGAGAGGTTTTCGCTAGAGGGCGCGTGCGCTCGCCAGACAGACAGAGAGACATAGAGACAGCCAGAAATCACCCCCCAGGGGGGGATGGTCACGCCGCAATCCCTTCTCCTCCATTCTCCTCTCAGGATCTTGGGCACACACGCACACGCGCCCGGTGTGAGTTTTAAGCCACTGGGTCCGGGACGCGAACCGCGGTCGACTACGTGGAGTCCAGCGACATAGCCATTACACTAACTGCTGGTTCCCTATCTGGCATTTTTTTTTAAAGATAAGGTTTTTTTTTTATTATTTAATTTTATTGATTATTATTATTATTATTATTTCATTTTGCTATAGGGCACTTGTAGTCACCAGAGAGAAAGACAGCAAGTTGGTTGGTCCAGGACTCAAACTGCAGTCAGCCATGTGGGAGTCCAGCGTCTTAACCATCACACCACCTGCTGACCCCAGATACCTGGCTATGTGAATTTCACACAGCTTCACCTTCTCAGTCAACATTCTACTTGTAGCCCGTTGATCATAGTGTTGCTGTCTAAAGCTGGTTTCTCTTATAATTACTTTTCAGAGGTTGGGGACTTGGATTCTCAAGTCCTATTGCCCTTTTTCTTTTAAGTTTTTTATTCTTCCATGAGCAAGGGAGACAGAAACAGCAGCCCAACAGGGTCTTGACAACACGCTCCACCCCCCACCTCAGCCGGCCCCAGTTCATGGGCACATCCATTCCCAGTATACTCAAGGAGGTCTCTCGGTGCATACTAAGAACCTTTCCAAGTGGATCAGCCTCGAAGAACATCTTGTTTTACTGCCATGCCACTGTCTAGCCCCTTTATTGCTTTTTAAAAAGTGCATCTTCCCGTTCGTTCTTCTGTTGTCTAATCTGTGGTCAAGAACTTGGCTGAAGTCTGCTGAGAAATGTGACTGCCTAAGCCCCCACTAGACTAGAGCCGTGCCTGTCCTCTCCTGGGGGAGCACAGGTTCGCAGGCCCCCACTAGAGTTGAGGGAAGCCCACGGTGCCCTCTTCCTGTCATTCTCTCCCAAGTTGACTGGCCATTGGCGTTCAGACTTCTGCATTGAAATCCTCCAAGGGGACACCCTTTCCTATATTGAACTTGTATGAAGGTAGGGCACTTCAAAGTTCACCTTGGTAGTGCTGCTGTTACTTAGGGACTTACATCCTACATGAGCCATTTTGCACCGTTGCTATGGCCAGAAATGAAGGAAGAGGTGACTCAGGCAACATCCACTCTGTACTCCCTGTCTCCAGCCCTGTTTTTCCTGACACAGAAGCCCACAGATTTCTAGATTGTGAGAAAGCATACTCTTTGCTGAAAATGGAAAATGTGAAGAAAATTAATAAAAATTTTCTTTATAAATTATAAATGTTTCTACACACACACAGTTATACATATGTATTCTATAAAAGAGGGATATTTGCTATTGGGCATATGTACTTGGAGAAAAGACAGGGACAGAGAGACAATGAGAAATCGCGGGGGGGTGGGGGTGGGGAGCAGAATGGCCATGCCGCAGTCCCGCCTCCTCTATCCTCCTCTTGGGATTTTAGGCACACACGCACACACCCCCAGCGTGAGTTTCAAGCCACCAGTCCAAGGCTCCAGCCACAGTTGGCCTTGTGGGAGTCCCAATGTAACTAGTATGCCATCTGCTGGTTCCAATTGTTACCTTTTTTTTTAAAAGAGTTTTGTTGTTGGGTGCTTGCCAGAGAGGCACAAAGAGACAGAAAGCAAGACATCACCCCCCAGGAGGGGGAATGGCCATGCCACAATCACTTCTCCTTCATTCTCCTCTCAGGATTTTGGTGCACTCGCACACATACCTGGTATGAGTTTTAAGCCTCTGGGTCCAGGACTCAAACTATGGTCAACCATATGGAAGTCCAGTGATGTAACCATTACACCATCCGTGGGACCCATATATTTGTTTTATATTTTTATATTTTCTATAAATGTGTATCATAAGAAAATCTATGGGGGGCCAGTAGGTGGCATTAGGACAGCCGGGTCCTACATGACCAGCTGCGCTATTGGAGTCCCTGACCCAACAGCTTAAGAAAAAGACAGGGAGGGGCATGTGCCTGCGTGCCCAGAATCCCAAGGAGAATGGAAGAGAAGGGACTGCAGAATGGCCATCCTCCAGGGAGGTAATTTCTCACTTTCCCTCTCTCTGTCTCTCTCTGATAAGTGCATGAGCACTATCGCAAAACAAAAATGAAGAAAAAAGTATGCATGGATTTCTACTTTTTTGCATCAAAATCATTCATTGTAATATATGATACAGGTATATCATGATACCTGGGTGGCTCTAAAATGTATCAGGAGTATCCAATTCTTTTCTGTGTTCTTAGTATCTTAGATGATTTTCTATTTTTCTGTAAATCCTGACCACTATAATTTTTCCCTAGGGATAGAATGGAAAAGGGAGATGGGATTTTCTCCCCAGGGTGAGGTGGTGCTCGCCTCACTGATTTTTTTCTGCTTTTGTATTGCCTTGTCAGCTTGGCGGCTCTCATAGTGGTATATGTTTGTGCTCTGAACATCAGGGGCTCCCATTGCTGGCTGACTACTCCCATATGACCGGAAGTCCCCGGAGTGCCTGGTAGAAAGGAGAACAAGGAGTACAGAAAATAGTTCTGCCCCTTCTGCCTAGCCTGGGAGGAAACCAAGGCTGAAGTCTCCTATCAGGATGCCCCTGAGTGTTCCTAGTCACCACTAGCTGGACCGAGGCTCTGTTTTTTGAATAAGCCCATTTTCTTTTTTTTAAAGAAAAGAATTATTTAATTTTATTTATTCATTTATTTTAATTTGGCCAGAGAGAGACACAGAGAGTGAGAGAGAGGGAAAGTGAGAAAGCAAGCCACCAGGTCCAGGACTCAAAACTGGTTGGCCATGTGGGTGTGTCCAGCACCTTAACCATCATACCACCTGCTGGTCCCTGCCCATTTCCTTTTTTTGGGGAGAGATTTTTGCCATAGGGTGAGTGCGCTCGCCAGAAAGGCAGAGAAAGACAGAGAGACAGCGAGAAATCCCTGCCCCCCCCAGGGCGATGACCACGCCGCAATCCCTTCTCTTCCACTCTCCTCTCAGGATCTTGGGCATGTACTAACAAGCTCTCAGCGTGAGTTTAAGCCACCGGGTCCGGGACTCAAACCGCGGTTCGACTACATGGGAGTCCAGCGACATTGCCATTATGCCATTTGCTGGTCCCAAGCCCATTTCCTATTTCTACTCATTCTGGAAGGTTGTAGACTATCTCACAGAGGTGTGTATACTGGTAGATATTTGTTCAGTTACTGTTTGGAATTACGAAAGATCAGAAATGAGACACCTTCAAGTGTCTTGAACGTGAGATTTATACTTGCCCCTCTGTTGCTGGAAACGGGGCTGAGACCTCAAGGTCCGGCTCTCCTTTGAACTGGGCCCTTTTTAAAGGGGTCCTGACCCACAGGCGTGCTTTCTTCTCCTGTTGCCTTGGTCATTTCCAAGTTCACCGGGCAGTCTGGCGGCTTCTCTGCAAATAGGCTTTTTGTGCCCCTCCTTATGCCCAAGCACGTGGGGTCCAGCCAGGCCCTGTGGGCCTTGGGTCAGATTGCTCACACCAGCTGCCGTCCCCTCCATGGCCAGCTGGGCAGTTTTGGGTGTGGGAACGCAGCTTGAATTCACAAAATGACGTCACCGTGTGGGTTGCTGCTTATGGATCCATTTTTTTTTTTTTTTTTCCCTTTCAAAACTTGTTCTGCGCCAGCCCTGATCAGCAGCACCCATTTATCAATTTGCTTTACGTGTTCCTTTCTCCAGTTGTTGCCAAGCCCTCCCATCTGGCGTTCTCATGCTCTTGTTTATTTCTCCATCCTGGAGCCACTTGGGACCAGGCACTTCTAGTGGACTGGAGCCCAGCTGAGGATACGGAGCAGTTTCTCCTCATGCCTAGGTCACCTCGAGTGTGTTGGCTCTGCAGCATGTAAAAGTAAAAGGCTGGAAGACAGAGCAGAGGCATGGACAAATTAATTGACTACATCTGAGACAACACTGGGAAAATATCCTATTTTATTTTCCTTTAAAAAGTGGCAGAGTTCCAAGACTTCCCTTACAGCTTTCCACTGGCTGTCCTTATATTTGAAGACAAGAGTTCTAAAATCTTGGCTGTTGGGCTTGAAACATTCTTAAAACTTAAAACCAGCTGACTATATTTAATGGTACAAAATTTCCATAAACATTCTCTTGACAAAGACGGTGTATGGAAAACTCCAGCCTAGAGGGCATTTTTCTTCTTGAGGTTGAAACTCTTGGCCATCAGGGGCTTGTAATGAAGTGTTGATCTGACCTTCAGTGTCTTGATGCCAACTTGGCTATATAGGAACATGGAAAGAATTCGCTTTCAGGGTGTTTTCCCCCCCTCTTGAATAAAGGATAATTGTCTCAAAGCTAATTAATATGGTTTATTTTTTTTTACCAGGCAGTGATTCGTTAGTGGCATCGAATCCTGAGAAGGAATAATCTGGCAGTGTTAGAGTGACATTTTCTCAGGTCACACCATGGTAGTGCTCTGTCCTGTCTGGTCTGGTATGTGGGATGCTTTAGCTCTTCAGTGGACATCATCTCTCTCTTGCTTGTTCTCCTGTAACACCCAGACTAGAATGCCACACTCCAGCTCAGTGGGGCTAGGACTTTCTGGGGGGCAGGCTCACCTTTAAAGGCAGGGCAGGTACATAATATGGGGACAGGATGGACCCCAACCCAGGCAATGTGGGATCATGCTGCCACCGGGCAGTCTGAGGGCCCTGGTTTGAGCACGTATCACACATGGGGCTCCATGTGTCAAGCACCACGTTAGAGACTGAGGCGGGGAGGACTGTGTCTCTGCAACTCTCCACGCCTCCTACTGTCCCATGTTCAGCCATGTCCCCTCAAGCACACACATCATCTCTTCCCGCCCTGTGGGCTAGTGGCAGCCCTGATGCTGCCCCGCATCTGTGCTGGGTCCTGTGGCATTGCACATACTCGGTGCTACCTAAAGAGTGGGGGCAGCGGAGGGATGGGAGGTTACCCAGTGGAAGGTTACCTTGTCGGGAGCATGCAGGGGGCACCCTCATCTGTGAGCAGGGTGTCTGGGGTGCGTGGGGGCCTGTGTGAACAAGGAGCGGCTTTGGTAATGAGGAGAGTGGGGGACGAGGCAGAGCTCCTTCCTCGTCTTCTGCAGCAGGGACCCGGGCTGACAGTATCAGCCATGCATATGCTCTCTGGGCCTCGGATTAACTAATGCCCAGCATGCTCTGTCTGCTGTGTCTGCCTGCCTGGCTGCAGGGACCTTGCACTCATGCGGGCAGGTCACTTTTAGGAGCAGGGCATTTGACTTCATTTAGATTTTGCTATTGGGCACATGTGATGGTCAGAGACCTAGAAAGAGAAGGGAAAGTGAGAAATCACCTCCTTAGAAGACAGGCCTCAGCCTAGCTCTGAAATCGTACACCCAGTCTGATGACAAGTGTTCACTGAGTCCTTGCCTCGGGCCCACCCTCCCACAGGTATCTCTTTAAAGGGTCCAACCACCTGTGAAGGCAGATGGTGCTACCTGTCTCACAGGTAGGGCGTGAGGTCAGCCCGTTAGCTTACCGTGGAGCCTTTCCCTTATCCCTGCCTAGAGCACCTTGCTTATAGTAAATTTTTTTAAAGAATTATTTATTCAATTTTATTTATTTATTCACTCATTTAAATTTGACGAGAGAGAGGGACAGTGAGAAAGCAAGCCAGCAGGTTCAGGACCTGGGCTGTAGTCAGCCATGTGGGAATGTCTAGCTCCTTAACCGCCACACCACCTGCTGGTCCCCTTTGCGTGTAATAAATTTGTGATTCCTTAAGGGATGCTTTTGCTTTTGTGGACTAATTTCCAGTTTCCTGTTTAACCAGTAAGTGTAAATGGGGCCACTGGAACTGTGAGGAATACAAGAGTGAAGTACAGTCTCTGCAGCCAGTGCAGGACCTTCCTCCTCCTTATAAATGCCCAAGCTGAGCTGCGGTTTTGCTCCCTGGCCGCTGTCACCTGGCCACAGGGCTCGTCTCCAGGGGAGGAGGCAGAAGGTGCTCTAACTAGAAGTAGTGGGTGAAGCAACTTCCATTGTCCACAGTAAGGCAGGAGATGGACTTCAGGAGACCCAGGCAACCCTACTAGGGCCAGAGCCAAGAATCCAGGTGGGGTTCAGGAAGGCCAAGCCCTGTCACGAGCTGGCACATCCAAGCCTTGGTGGCAGAAACAGCATTAGAAATAATTCATGCAGAGTAAGTGCAGGTAAGTGGGCACTTTGTTAAATAAGTGATGGCTACAGCGTCCGGGTGTTGACGCAGAGTGCCCGGCCAAGCTGCCTGCATGTCCTCTCCTCACTTCAGTGGTCTGGATGGTAGAGCAGCGTCCTGCAACGCCCTGCAGACCTCGGGGGACGATCTGAAAGACCACTTAAGTTCAAGGGAGGGCAGGAACTGTCCTGGAACGAACCAGAGCAGAATCTCTCGAGCCCACTGAACTTAATTGTAGAGCGCGTATCAGATTTTCCAAGGTGCTAATCTCATTCAGTTTCAGAAAAGGTTTAGCCACTGCACACCTAGAATGTAATTTCTAATTGCCTGACCAGTATAAGAACAAACTGAAAAGCCAAGTGTCCTCCTAGGCAGTACTTCCTGAATGTGTGTCTAAAGCCCAAGGACCAGGCCTTGGACTCCTGGACTCTGGGTGCTGCCGTTCTCCCTGGAGGTGTGTGCACCCTCCTTGTCAGCACCCGTGGGCGGAGCACCTTCGCCAGAGGATGCTGAAGAGAGCCCGCAGGTTGATGGCTGAGGCCCACAACAGGAGCCCCTGTCTGACCCGCAGCAGAGGTAGGGGACGCACTGGCTGGCGCTGATACATTGAGGTTGCTCAGGCTCCTGGCTTGCTGGGTTAGGAACAGTGGTGATTTTAATCAGCTAAGTCATTTCTGCTGCTTGTTGTATACTCCTGGAAGTTCCTAGAGAAATCCTGCCAAGAAAATTTCCCCTGGTGAATCCTCGGGGCACTACTCCACACAGCACTGTCAGCAAGTATCTGCTGAAACAAGTATTTTTGAATTTTTAGCTTTGCCGTAGCTCTTGTTTTTTAAAGTACTTCTTTCGACCTTCAAGTAACAATGGGCACTTGGTTTAAAGATTCTGACAGTCTTCCAAGCCTTTTAATGTTCTTAATCCACTAAATAAGCTGTCACTGTTCACTGGGGCGGTCTGTAGGCTGTTCCGAATTTCTGGCTTGAAATGTTGTGAAATATCACCTCCTCTGTGAAGCCTTCTGCAAAGCAGAATTATCAGCTCCCCTTTTAATTCATTTTACTATGAAATCCCTAAAATTAGGAATCTGTACCTACCACTAAGATTAGTAGATTTTAGCATATTGTTATATTTGTCTCTAGACCTTTGCTTATAAACAAGAAGTAGTGTTAGCAGACATTACTAAGTTGTACCCCCCACTCCCTAATTCTTTTTCCTTCCTCCTTCCTTTCCAAAAGGATAACTCTCTGAGGTTGACATACTTTTTTTTTTTTGAGAGGTTTTTTGCTATAGGGTGCGTACACTCTCCAGAAAAACAGAGAGACAAAAAGGGAGAAATCACCCCCCCCCCCCCCCCGGGGGTATGGCCATGCCACAATCCCTTCTCCTCCATTGTCCTCTTGGGATCTTGGGCATGCATACACAGGCACCTGGCATGAGTTTAAGCCACCAAGTCTGGGACTTGAACTGTGGTTGACTACATGGGGATCCAGTGACATAGCCATTATGCTAACTGCTGGTCCCAACGTATATTTTATATATACATAAAAGGGATCTCAAAAAGTCCGTAAGGATAAATATTATGAAAAAAACTGCATAGATTTCAAGTTCTTTTTGAACCAAAATAAACTCATGCTTTTTTTTTTTTTTTTTTTTTTTTTTTTAAGAGAGAGTTTTGCTATAGGGCATGTGTGCTCAACAGAGAGACAGAAAATGAGAAATCATCTCTCCCCACCCAGGGGTGATGGCCATGCCACAATCCCTTCATCTTCATTCTCCTCTTGGGATTTTGGGTACTCATGCACATGCACTCTGTGTATTTTAAGCTGCCCGGTCTGGAACTCGAACCTAAGTCAAATACGTGGGAGTCCTGATGGTTAAAGATGGTGGATTCCCACATGGCCGACTGCAGTATGAGTCCTGGACCTGGTGGCTCACTTTCTTGCTTTCTCTTTCTCTCTCTCTCTCTGTCTCTGACTGGTCAAAAAAAATTTTTTTAGCATGAATCAAACTTCTCCCAAAAGGGAATTTTATTGATTACTTTATTCCCTCACAAAAAGACCAACTGTAATCAAATGAGGTGAACATTCTCCTCAAGATTTTGTCGTCTTCATGATAAAAAAGGAGGCTTAGAACTGGATCATGCGACCCTTTCTCTTATCCCCTCCCAGTTCAAAATGCTTACATCTCTTAGTAGCCAGCATTCTCTTAGATCTGCAGTTGGGCTCCACACATTTAAGCCTCAGCACAATCTTTGTAGTTTTTGCCTTTTTCCGGAAAATAGGCTTAGTCTGTCTACCATAGCCACTCTGCTCCCTGTCATAACGCTGCTGTCCCTGAGCACACAGAGAATCCTTGCCTTTTTTGTATTGTGTCACTTTATGAGATTGGTGCTTGCCACACTTCTTACAGAAGGTCCGGCAGGTTTTAGGGACATTCTCCATGCTTGCGGGTGTGCTATCTATCTGCACAGAAAGAGCTGGTCAAATTTTTAATAATAATAATAATAAATGGAATTGAATGAATAATTCTTTTAAAAAATGTCAAAAACATTTTGAGACTTGATGGTCAGAGTATGAGACAGCGTGGCAGTCAGTGCAGGGGAAGTGTTACAGAAGATGAGTTTTGAAAGGTGGATAAGAGTTTCAGACAAGCTCTACCACCTCAAAAAGTCCCCTGACTTTCATAGATGCGTGTGTCTCTAGAGGCTTGGCACTACTGAAAGGCTATGCCTGTCCCTCTCTTCCTAGCACTTAAGGGACTAGACTGACTCCATCCTTCCCACCTCCCTAGATGGAATGGTTTGGGTCATAAGGTCTTGTAGGGGTGCAACTGGGAGTGAAGCGCTTTTTAACCATAGGTACGTGATCACCTTGACTAACCCTGTTCCTGAATAGGTTTTTATAATCATTCCTGCCACTGACTCAATTCTATTGATAGTTGTGAAGTAGGAGCTAGATGTCTAAGGGCACAAATGCTCAGCTTTGCTAAATTAAGTAAGGGGGCGAACTGCAGAGGGTGGTTTTCTTTTGAATAGGGAGTGGAGGCCCTGGGAGGTCCAGCTGTTCTTTACAACTTGCTATATGATTGTGTAGGAGAACCTGTTACAGGATTAGATCCTAAGCCATTAGCCCAATGCTTTAAAAGAGGAGAAACTTAGGGATCTACAGCTCCCTAGGATTTAAGTGGTTTGAAAAGTAGATTTCAGCTGGGAAGCTAGGCACAGTGATTGTATGCCTTTGGGTATATTAATCAACCAGTTCAATCCTGATTGTAAGGTGGGGTTGGAAATGTTCAGGCAGCAACAGTTCATTTCTGTGCTTGTTTCCTTTCTCATGGAACTTGAGAAAGATTGCCTCAATATGTGGGCACTCCAGCTGCACAGCAACTCCAATGTGGAAGTCCCGTCTTTTCATGGGAAAGTCATAGCGAAAACACCTCGATCTGCTTGCAGTCCAGTTTGTCTTTTTCATCAGCCACAGGAGAAGTGACTCCCCTGCCCACCCCTCTTAAAGCTTTGTGTATATAGAAAGTAGTTCAGATGACATGGATGGTACCATATATTTCCTCTTTATTCCACGTAGAGTAAAATAAATGTGAGTGCTGTTTAATGCATCACCTCATTTCATATTGCATTTGCCAAGAAAGTGCAATTTTATTGAACATTAGGATTGAATTCTTAACTGAGTAATCAATTTCAGTAGTAAGTTAAAATGCCTTCTATTAATGGACAACTGCAACCGTTAATCAGAGTTACAGTAGATTAACAGTTGTCAGCATTTATGCTAATAGCGCTTATAAACCACGGCCTTATGAATCGCACTTTATAATTCCATATTTCTCAAAACAGTTGGTAATACTTTTTGCTTGAAGGTATTGATTGTTTTGTCCCTTTGCTTGCTACTTGGCAAGGTAAAGAAGGCTAAATGGCATTTTCACGGTGATGACACAATATCACCTTCTGGTTTTGCACACTTGGCTTCATGTCAGCGTAGATGGAAAGGGTTCATTTGTTCTGGTGCTCTGCTGTTTAATTTGATCTGGTGTGTGACTAAAGCAAGACAAATAGTATTTTTAATGAAACCATTTAATAACCTCTAGTAGCTTAGAATCGAAGGCATTGGAAAAATGCAATTAAATGATGGCTAGATGTAAACAAAACAAAACAAAACAAAATCACTGCTTCACCTCCACTGACTCGATTCATTTTGCTTTCAGGGTTTTATCACCTTAAATGGTTTTGAACCAATGAAGCTGTATTCCCTTAAAAAGACGGACAGCCGACTGTGTGAACTATAGAATTTGTGGACAGACTTATATTGGTGAGTTATTAAATATCTCCAGGTAAAAGTTCAGTTTTCGAAAAAGCCCTTTGGAATGTGTTTTCAATTAGTTGATGACTATGGATCGCCGACAGCCTCTGGATGTTTCATTGGGATGTCTAATAGCAGGATCATATTGATTGTCTTTCAATTAATTGCATCTGGTATTTTCATTTATCAAAAGCAAAATACATGTAATTAACTCTGAAGCAATAGAGTTCAGTGTAAAGTGATTTTTGCTGCTGCTGCTGCTATAGAGATAAGTCAACGGAAATTACACTACAAGGAAACTCAAGTCAGAATGAAAAGAGTGTTAGGACTTTCTGACGTATTAATTAAAAAGAATAAAAATGAATTAGAGAAATAGTCTCCTGCCACCTCAAGTCACTCGTAAAATGGTAGATGGACGTCTTTGGAAAGAAAGCAGCTTGCTGATGACGGCACCTCTTTAATCAGCTTAGATTTTTAGAGTTACTAACCTCTAGGATGTCTTGAACATATAATGATTTTTTCTGGCTGGTTGATTAGGAATGTTGGGTGTGGGCTGAGGAGAGCGTTCAATTCTGTCTGCACTCATTTGAAGTGTGGCTGAGAAAATATTGATCGGTATGGTGCAGTCCTTCACCTGTATTGAGGTTTTGGGGTCCCAAGTTTAGTTTCAACATGCCTTTAGCCATTTTTCACAGAACTTGAATCTTACTCAAAAATCTCAAAGTGGCTATGTCTCAGATTAGATTGACTTTATCTTACTTTAAAAACAACAACAACAACTATTTTTGGCCTTGAGTTAACAATGTCATTCAATATAATAAGACTAAAGTGTGAGCAAATTTACTCAAGTGTCCATTCTGTCTCACCTTTCTGTCACATCCCTAGACAGAACCACTAGGGGACGAGGGCTGGTTCGGAGGAAGGTTAAGTTCAATCTTGTAGCCTCAGGGCTGGCTTCCTGAGGAGCTGGAGGTAGTTAGAGACTTGGAATCCAGTATTCCTCTGTGGACATCAGTGGGTGACCATGTGGAAAGCCAAGCCGACCCTCAGCCCACGCCCAGCCAGTAGAGTCAGCTGTCTGTGGGCTCCCTTCTTTCTCCCGTGGGTAGAATCAGTGTTGCAGACCTGTACCGGCAGAGTCTGCTGCCCAGCTTTGATGCCAGGTAGCGTCCTTTCTGGGCAGTTGGAAATCTTTTCTGTGAATTGAGTTGGTAGGCCGGGATGGTCCTAAGACACCCCAACACACCATCTTTTTTAATATTTAATTTGATGTAGACATTCAGAGACCTTTCCCAAGAGTGCTCTGAGAGGGCTTGCTGGGCAAAAGGCCACAATGGAGCATGAGGCTCAAATCCGATTACTTATTGAAGGAGCCCCTCAATAATCTTTGAATAATTAAGGATCTTAGCACAGGGAAAGACGAGAGACTAGAAGGATAATTAAACTTTCTTTAGGGGAGAATAAGTCATGACAGCCACTCTGAACCTTGGGCATTCAATTTTGCCTGTTAGGTGAACATTTCTTTCTTTTCTGGCTTTCACCCATCCTCCTAAAGACATCTGTTTGCTAGGATCTGCCCAGCATTCTCAGGCAGAGGTAAAGTCGTCATGGACCTGAGCTGGTGGGGTGGGTCAGGGTGCTATTTCCACCAGCGTCCAAGTATTGGCGGTGTCCAACGCTTGAGCTTTTCACCCATCAGGTCATCTGTGCCTCATCTGCCTCAGGAACATGTCAGCTGGATAGCCAGAAGTCTAGAATGACTCTCGGTGTGGTTTGTAGCAGTGGTCCCCAACCTTCTCGACACCAGGGACCGGCCTCATGGGAGACAGTCTCTCCATACCCACTGTGCGCCCCATTTCCACCACTACCACTTTGTAGTATACAGTGAAACAGTCACACAATGGGGTTCATGTTCATGAGAATCCAATACTGCTGTTGATCCAACAGGACGCAGAGCCCGGGCGGCATTGCTGGCAGTAGAGAGTGGCTGCAAACACAGACAAAGCCTCGCTCACTTGCTGTTGTCCAACCCCTGCTGTGTGGCCTGGTGGACCAGCACCAGTCCGTGGCCCGCCTCCCAGTAGGCCGTGGACTAGCACCAATCCGTGGTCTGGGGTGTGAGGATTCCTGTTTTATAGGTACTCCCTTTGGGGCTGGGAAATTATTTCCTCTAATGATAGGAATGTAGGAGCTCATAAAGATGAAGTGTACTTTTAAAATATCAACAATAGTTGAATAATGGTATTTTCATTTGCCTCAACCTAATAATTGAAACCATTCTGAGATCCTCTTTAGCAGCAGTCTCCATCACAGAAGAGTCAACATTTACAAATGTATCCAGTATCAGAATGAATTGCATGCACTTCCCGTTAACACATTTCCGGATCTCAGCGTGTGCTGGAATACCTAGCCTCGTGTGGTGGTTCCCACCACGCCTGTGTTTTAGATGGTATTTTGGAAGCGGTTGAGAGACTTGATGCAGTGCTAGAGTTGGTCATCATTGGCGCATAGTCACCGCAGTGATGGTGCCTTGTAGTGTCTACAGCTGGCACCCATGCTGACTGTGTCCCTGTTGGCCCGGGCTGTGCCCTAACACCAGGGTTAATTTCGGCTAACCACACTTGCATATATTGCAAGGTTGGGGCTCTCACCTTCTGTCACACCCCAAGGATCCCATAAAGCATATATCTCTTGTCGGACCTCTCCCACCCCACGGTGCAGCAGTACGTCCAGTGTGTTTCCCACTGGGAAGCCACCCATGCAGCTGTGTACGGTCGACCCTCGGCAGTTCATGAGTGGTCATCTTAGATTGTAGCCCAAGTGAGGGAACGCATGCTGATTTCACCCAGGGAGCTCAGCTGTTGAGATCCCTGGGCTAGACAGATCTTTTATAATGTAGGCAGAGGAGAAGAAAAAAGGTAGGTGAAAAATAATGCAATTTCAGGGGGCCGGCAGGTGGCTTGGTGGTTAAGGGCGCTGGACTTTCACATGGCCAACCATGGTTCGAGTTCTGGATCTGGTGGCTTGTTTTCTCACTTTCTCTGTCTCTCACTTTCTCTCTCTCGGTCCTCCTCTGGTCAAATTAAAATAAAGAAAGAAAGAAAAAAAAAAAAAAGGCAACTCCATCAAAAGCCAAGGCCTCGGAATGCACTTAATCCATTTGTACATCATTTCTGTCATTTTAGCATTTTCAAGCATATCCTCATTTAAAAAGCTTTTACTTCCCTCTTGTGCTACACTTGACGTTTTGATTTGTAGCTTTTTTTTTTTTTTAGAATTATTTAAGGCTTGACAGGTGGTACAGTGGTTAAGGGCGCTGGACTCCCATATGGCCAATCGCAGTTCGAGTCCTGGACCTGGCGACTTGCTTTGTCACTTTCTCTCTCTCTCTGTCTTGCTCTGTCCCTCTCTAATCAAATAAAAAATAAAGTTAAGAAAGATTATTTTTTAAGAATTATTTTAATTTATTTAAAATTTTATTTATTCATTCATTTTAATTCGACCAGAGAGAAACACACGAAGAGAGACAGAGCGAGAGAGATAGGGAAAGTGAAAAAGCAAGCCACCAGGTTTAGGCCTTGAACTGTCGTTGCCCATGTGGGAATGTTCAGCACCTTAACCACCACATTGCCTGCTGGTCCCTATTTAACTTTATTTATTTATTTAATTTGACCATAAAGGGTCAGAGCAAGTGAGTGAGTGAGAGAGAGAAAGTGAGAAAGCAAGCTGTCAGGTCTGGAACTTGAACTGCGGTCGGCCATGTGGGAGTCCAGCATCCTTAACCACCACACCACTTGCCAGCCCCCAGTTTGTAGCTTAAAAAAAAATTTTTTTTTTTAATTATCATTTTTTAATTTGACTAGAGGGAGAGAGAGAGAAAGGGAAGGAGGGAGGAAGGTTGGAAGGGAAAGTGAGAAAGAGAGCCACCAGATCTGGGACCCAGATGTCCGGTACCCAAACCATGGTCTGCCATGTGGGAGTCCAGCATCTCAACTACTACACCACCCACTGGCCCCGGTTTGTAACTTTTTAAAATCACTTTACATCAGATATCTCAGGTTTCTTCTCCCAAGGAGGCTCATTTTGTCATTAATACTGAATATTGACTAAATTTAGGTCTATTGCATTTCTGCTTTTACTATCTCTTTTGTATGTTACTACTTGTTAGAATGAAAACCCAATATGCCATATGGTTTACTGGCTTCTCCTGGAACCAGAGTTAATTTTCCATCAATTCTTTAGGATCATGATTTTTTCTTGTACATTTTGTTATTAAGCATTAATATTTGAAGCAGTACCCAATTATCTTACAATTTTAAGAAAAATGTGTGGGAAAAGGTACTTTTGGTTAAATGTCTATAAATGAATGGAGGTGCAAATCAAAGCCCTTTGCTTGTATTAGGAAAGCGATGGTGGAATAGCAGTGGCTGTGGTTTTGCAAAGATATGACATTGTATTTGGCCGCATTATTTTGACAGATCAGGATAATGATGTAGAAGTTTGACCTGCCTAACAAGGCCTCTGGGAAAGGCAATCTGAGGTGACAGGGTGCCTAGAAACTTAATGCGCTTGGCGTAAAAGAGGACCTTGCTAGGATTTGAGGAACTTGCTGTGCCTACCATCTTGAGGTGTGGCTTTTGCAGGCCAGAGGTACTGGGTGAGGTCGTCTCCCTAGTCGTTGGACCTCTGACCTGTTTCTGGCAGAAACAGTTTCTCTTCTGTGAAATACAGAAAGGAGAGTTGTCTTATTGTAGAAATGAATAAGCCTCAGGGTCTGATCACCGTCAGTAGTGGAATAGAGGAAGCGTCTAGCCATGGCCGCTCTGGTCCTAGCATTAGTGGCCTTCCAGGACCCACCTCAGCCTCCTGAGTGCTTGGCTTGTACTAGTCATCAGCCATCCAGTGCATCCGTCTGGCCTTTGCTAGGGACATGTGATCCTGCTCCAGTTCGTAGGCCGTTTCATAGGCATGACTGCCGATGTCGGAAACCACAAACTAGAGGAAGATACGCAGAGCCTTTCATCTCCAGGGGAACCCTCTAGATGAGAAGCAGCCAGGAGGCTGAGATGGGGGCGGCAGTGAGGATGCTGCCAGAGCTTTAGCCAGCTCTCTGTGGAGAGAGGAGGAGGGGCCCCAGCTGGAACTGTTGGTTCTTGTTTGGATTGGATTCCGGAGCCTTTGCGATGCTGGTTGTCAGGTTGTGCTCTGGAATCCAAGCACATGGGAGCCACTCTCAGCCTCCCAAGACTAACTGGAAGATGTTGATTCCCCCTTAGTTCTTTGCTTCTGAGAGTCTCAAAATCCTGGTCTGGCTTCCTGAGGACTAGAGAGATCATCAGTCTAAATCATCTTGTTTTTTGAGTCTATGCTGGTCCAGAATTATGTGGAGAGCAAGCCCCCCAGCTCTTCCCAGTGGGTTTGGTCTTCTGGTACATGTTCGTGCTGTTCTCCACCTCTGGCTCCACCCTGGCTGCTGGTCCAAATCAGAGTCAGTTTGCCAGCCAGAGGAACAGAACGAAACAGAAGGTCTTAATTTTCACTCTGTCACCCATGTGTCGGGACTAAGTGAGCCAGACTGTGCTTCCTGGGGTTCCTGGCCAGAGGCATTTCTGCCTAGTTATGCCCCCCCGGAGAGCCCTCCTTGGGAGGGATGGCTCCAAGTGTCACATCTGGAGGGCAGGCAAACTCACCGCCCTCTCCCCAGCCCCCAAGTTGGTCAGTGAGTTCTGTCACTGTTGACCACATGGTTTGGGTGTTAAACGTTGAAAAATGCAGGTGCATGCTCTACCTCTCTCCCCGAGATCCTTAAAACCTTGGTGAAGATCCCCATTTTATTAGTGGAAAATTTGCTCAGATCTGCTTGTCAGCACATGGGGCCTTGGGGTAGATCTGTGTTTCAGACACCGAAGGTATAGTCCCAAAGTCCGATTTGTTCTTGTTCCTCGCTGCTGGAAACACAGCAGGGAGCACTGCAGCAGTGTGACTTGCATTGTCAGTCCTGTAGGATCCCTTTTGCAGTTGGGATGACTTCTTGGGGTCTTTGTTATTGGAAGTTCTTTTTTTTTTTTTTTTTTTTTCATTATTATTATGTGTGTCAGCCCCTTCCCCACATGTGAGAGAATACTACTTGGTCTGTGCAAATTGGTGCTGTCCACAGGCTGCTTCTTGCCCCGGAGGGTGTGACCTTGTGTCGGATTCAAATACGTGGAGAAGGCCCCTGCTCTCCCCCTCTGCGGCCAGCCATGGTAGAGACCCAGACAAGCCTTGGACAGAGGCCTGGCCAGCATGAGTTCCTGCCCCACCCCTGGGCTCTCCACTGGACTGAAAGACAGCAGTCTAGTGTTGAGACCACCAGAGGCAAATGTGAGTGATAGATCACTATCATTTCCCCAAGGCTTGGAGCGTGTGTTTGTCAAGGGAGGGAAGGTGGGAAGGATATCACAGGATAAGGGCCTTATTTGTTAGAAAATGGTATTTTATGTTTACTGTCAAGTTTCGGATTGGGAACATATATATGTCAGAGCGTAATTGAGTGGGCAGGGAAATGAGCTTTCTCATGTTAAAATGCTAGGTCTCTAAATCTAGTGTTCCTGGGTGTGATTAATGGCAGATAAAAAGGGTATTTCTTTCTGTAAATATTTTTGTTTAGTACTTATGTGTTAACATGGCTAGTTTTACTACTACTTCTAATATGCATTAGACCAATAACTTGTTTCTTAAACTTGGTTCTTGGTAATAGGCAGTTTGATTTTTTTTTTTTTTTTAAAGACGCACACTTATTGAAGCTCAAGGGTTTTGCCTGGGTTCAAGTGTAAAGGGACATCACTTTGAAACAGTTCTGCAGCTACCTTTGCTAAAGAAATAACCGAGAGCGTGGGACCAGCAGTTGGTGTAACGACTATGTCGATGAACTCCCATGTAGTTGACCGCAGTTTGAGTCCCGGACCCGGTGGCTTAAACTCACACCAGGTGCGTGTGCGTGCATGCCCAAGATCCCGAGAGGAGAATGGAGGAGAAGGGATTGTGGCGTGACCATCCCCCCCCCCCCCCCCTCCCTGGATGATTTCTCACTTTCTGTTTCTGTCTTTCTGGCCAGTGCACACACCCTATAGTAAAAATCTCTCCCAAAAAAAAGAAGAAGAAGAAGAAATAACCAAGAGCTCCAGGGGCTGAACTGTGCAGTGGTAAAACACAATACTCTGTGAGGCTGACCCACTTGGGAAGGTTGTCAGTCTGTGTCTGGAAACCTCCCCGAGGACACCAGGCACACTTGTTCCTGTGCTCTGGGGCTGGCTGAAACCGAGGGCTGATTATGGAGTTAGGACCATGCCAGTGATGCTGTATTTTGTCTCTCTTTGTCTCTCTCACTCATGGAACAAATAAGAGAAAAACTTAAAAAAAAAACCCAACAAACAACAAAATTCAAGGAGTTCGATTTAGATCTATTATGAAACAGCCGATGTGATACCAAAAGAACTTGAGTACATTCAGAATTTTTCATGAGCTGATTTTTGGATCCTGATTTTGACCATTGTTTAAAGAGCAGAAAATCAAATGCATTTTCTAAAATAATGCTTTAGGAAATAGTAGCAAACTCTCCCTTGTGGAAGGTATGTCCCCAGGCCTGGCATTTTCATCTGGGTCAGAAAGAAGGCTGCTGTTGCCCTGGCATCCATCTAATGCCAACTGAACACATTTGCTTTACTTATTGATTGCCTCATTTATTTTTGGCAAACTTGGCAACTCCCACCTGGCCCCATGCTGTTAAAAATAAAGTCGTCTTGGTTAGCTGAACGCTTTTGCAACTCGTTCTTCCCTTGTAGCAATTAAGATAATTCCCCTAGACATGTACTAGGTAAGGGTAAATAGGTGTTAAGAGAAAATGCTATGTAATTCTTCGGTTTTGGTGGGCACATGGGTAACACGTCAGACCATCTAATGTGAGTGGTCGCTCGTGTGAGGTAAAATGGAATATTTTCCTGTACTTATCCTAAGAAGCAGCCTGAGCAGTGACATTTATACATATTTCATAATGTGGTTTCTTTAGGCACACAGAGCAAACAAATCAATCTCTCAGCAGTGTACTATTTAAAAGAAACAGCAACAACCTGTGGGGTAAGTTGCAGAAGCTGTTCAAATTAATTATATATGGCAAAAAGATAGAACATTGAGGGGAAATGTGAATGTACGGGGATAAAAAAAAAACACACATGGATGAGTAGCGGTTCAGAGCATCTGATTACAGTGTTAATTTCCATTTCTTCATAAACTATGAAGTATACTGACTAAACCAAACGACGGCTCCCACACGGCGTCTCCCATCCCGCCTTCCTCCAGGCTGACGGGCTCAGATGTTCCTCTGAGCTTCCAGTCGGATCCACTTGGAGTGGGCCTTGATTTATTGGAATGGTATCGTGCTGCCTTTTAGTACAGGTTTGTGGAGAACAAGAATTGGTGGTAAAGGTTTCTGGTTTCCGTGCCTTGT
This sequence comes from Tupaia tana, assembly GCA_026018925.1. NCBI lineage: Eukaryota > Metazoa > Chordata > Mammalia > Scandentia > Tupaiidae > Tupaia > Tupaia tana. Next base: position 36,196,554 of record JAKSZU010000010.1, on the reverse strand, counting down.
AAGGCAACACCTTTTCTGTGCTCGCCTTCCCTCTTCCGGTTCAGCTATATATTGTTTAGCTCAAAGGAAACCTTTGTTGTCCTGGGCAGGGTGTAACCTGCAAGTCCTTGAAAAATTCAGCTGAAGGGTGCAGCTCAGGCAAGATCGGTTTCCTCTGGGATGCAAGGGGGAGGCTTTCCTGCGGAGGGGGTGCTGCAAAGGACAGTCCCAGTGCCTTGGAGCAGGCTTGCTCATTTCTTAGTGGGAAGCTTGGGTTGTGGGCTGGACAGTACCCACAGAAGGCAGGAAGCACAGGGAAGGGAGAGAAGGGCGTGTATCCTGGAAGGCCTTGACCCCCGCTGCCCAGCCCCTTTTGTCTCTTGCTGTTGCTTGGTTCTTTGATACGTGTTGATACCTTCTGAGATTGGCTCCCCTGTGAGCATTGCTGCTCCCTCTACCTGGGTGCCCCTGCCCTGCACATATTTCAGTCAGCACTGTGTTCCCTGAGTGCAGGAGGGGCGGCCTGTTGTCTGGTAGGAGTTCTAAGTCACTGTTAGCACTGCAGGCGAAGGTTTTGGTTCACTCTCACCTAGGCTCTTCCTGAACCTCCTGTCTTCTCTGTTAGGTGAGATTAAACACATAAAACTGTTACAAATGGACTTGGATTAAGGGGTAGAGCCCTGACTATTAACCCTGAGCCTTCCGGAGTGATTTCTGCAAGCTCCCCAAAGCAGAGCCATGTCTGATGTGCTCACTGTTTCTTTAATTTTCTGTGCATGACATGCATGTTGTCTGTCCCAGAAGTAGATTTTGAATGAATGAATCCAGGCCACAGTGAGGTCAGGGAGGTGTGGAGTGGACTGGGCATGTGCAGGAACCTATCCCAGCATCTGTCTGGAAGGCTCGGAGCATTTTCTGCAGGCAGAAGGTAAACCAGCATGTTACACTACCTGTTCAGGGAGTGTATATGTTCTGAAATAATGAAGCCATGTTTTTGAGCTTCCCACCCCAGGAAAGCAGTGGCACCCCCACTTCCCCTGTGTGCGAGTATAGTGGGGAGTCTGAACCCCCTGTGGCTTGGTGACCTGGCTGCATTCTTCTGTCATCTAGGAGTGCCATGCTCACAGTCTTGTGAGTGAGGAGGGTTTCATGGTTCCCCTACCCTGAGTACATCCAGGCTGGGATGATGAGGACAGCAAGGAGGCCTAACTGGTTCCTAAGTCCTATAGCCCCAGGTCTCCTGAGATAAAAGCTCAGATGGCCTGTGTATCAAATTCCTACATGGACCCAGCATGGTGGCTGCCTGCTTTGCCTGCTTTCAGAGATCTGGGAGTTGGTGTTTCCTGCATGTGTAGCTGACGATCCCACTTCCACATTTGTAAAAAACCTTCCCTTTGATGAGAGTACAGTACTCCTGGCTTTTCATAATTCAATTGAAACTCACTGTCGCTCCCTAATTACAGCAGAAAATGACCTCTAAACCACGACATAGGGCTACAGCTTCCTCCAGGAAGGAGAATTCTTATTGATTTGTGCTCTGATCTCCCACGGGCTTAAGTGGCAGCACCGTGGAGGCCTGTTTAAGGCCGGAAAGCCTTCTGCTTGCGTGTTTAAACAGAGCAGATTGATGTGGCGTTAGACTTGGCCGGGAAGCAGCTCAGCTCTTTAACATGGAATTGCATCATAACAGACGCTCCCTCCAGCAGCCTGTGGCTTTGGCATTTCCTTGTATTTGCACAGGGAAGGTAAATTCTAATTGTCGAGGACTTGGACATGAGGTCTTGGACATGAGGACTTGGTGATGGGCAGAGGGAAGGGTCCTGACAGCAGGGACAAGAAATACTTGCAGATAAACCGTGATTTGTGATGGGATTGACCATGACAGACTGAACCCCTCTGCCCTTAGGGTCTCAGAGTCGCCCTCTGTCAAATGGGGCTTATAGAATAACAGCGCTTCATCTGAGTTGTGAGGAGCTAGCCCCATAGCGCAGTGGTTAGATCTGTGCATAGGAAGCCAGATCCCACATGGCTGACTGTGTTTTGAACCCCAGCCCTAGTAGCTTGAAAAACACATGGAGCACATATATGCCCCAAATCCTGACAGGATGGAGACATGGAGGAAAAACTATTGAAACATGACTGTGCCCTATGTGGGGGTTCTCTCCATCTCTCTGACAAGCACAAATGCCCTCTAGCAATTAAAAAAAATTCATTTGTGGGGATTCAATGAAATAGTATTAAAGAAGGCTTAACAAGTACCCACTACACTGCACTGTGTGGGTTTGGTAAAGAATGGTGGCTGTCATCATTAACAGCAGCAGCAGTAAATGCAGACAGCCATGGGGCGAACACACGGGAAGCTCTGGCCTGTCCCTAGCTGGAGGAGCAATTATGACATACACCTGCTCAAAGCCTCTCCTGTGGTCTGTGTTATTCAAATAAATAGAACTCGAAAGTTCTCTGCTCTTGGCAATTTAGTGTGCTTCTAAACATTATGGGCTTCCTCTTGGGACGTGGAGGTGGGCTGCACACACCCCCCACCCCAGCCACTTCCCATTAGCCTGGTAATGATGGTTCTTCATCAAGCAATGAAGAATTTGAGGTACCCTGAAACCTTTCCCGAATATATGTTGGATTTTAGTTGTGACTTATTTTTGTGAGGGGATGCTGGTTCAAGCTACAGCACAGGTGAGGTGGTGGCGTCGTGGTACTGCATCTGCAGCACCTGCTTTGCACACAGGTGTATCCTGCTGCCTGGAAACCTGTTTAGTAATGTGTTTCCTCTTCTGTGAATAGCTCGTTCTGCAAGGTACTGGAACACTGAGTGTGACCAAAGGGCCTGAGGCCACACAACCCCTATCTCTCCGAGCCATGGAGAGGATGAGCACATTGGGCCTCACCCTGAGAGCCACGCTGGGAGATCGGTGAACATGGCCACTTCACATGAAAGGTTGTTAGATTCAGGTCACCGGGTTTGGGCTCCTGCATTTTATGGCAAAGTCTAAAAATGCAGATTTATAACAACCAATGTTAATGAATTCAGACTGTTTGAATTTCACACTGAATAATGGCTGGAATTATCAGAACCCACAGCTTATGAGACTCCTGGATCGTGTAATCTTTTCTCAAGATTAAAATGATAGAATGAAGTAAGATCACATTACTTTTATTAACAGTCCTGGCCATTAAAGAAACATACCTATTAGGATAGAGAATTTAGTAAAAATAGTAGTAATAACAAGACAATTTGGAATATGTAATATATTCAGTAAATTTCAAAACGCCGCATCTCATTTAAAATGCAATGTTGTGCCCATAGATATTGAATGCAATACCTTTGTACCCTAGGGCTTCCTCTTTTCTACATTAAAAATATTCTATTTAAATGCAGATTTTGATTTGCAATCTAGGAAGAGAATTCTGGAAGAATGGGAAGAAGGACAACTCTGCATCTATTAACTTAATTTTGGTTTCATATTGTTATTCTTGTTCTTACTCCTCTTGTCCTTTCTCTCCCATCCCCCAAAGGGTCATTTCTAAACACACAAGTAAGGAAAATGCTTAAAGTTTCAGAGAATAATAATGGCATACCTTTGTCTGCCTTAGATTTCTCCTCTACCTCTCCTCCCTCCTCCCCAGCCACATTGAAGAAATATAAAAGGCCCCCAGATTTTTTTCATGTGGCAGCAACTTGAAAATTTCTCTCTTAACTGAGTTCATTGCCATAGTAAAGAATAGACAGACAGCCTGGAACCTGGTTCATGCTTACATGTACTTGTATTTACCCTTATTTTACTCGTTGCTCCTCGTTTTCATGTATGGGCATGTGTACTTCCCTGTGTTCTAGTCTTCCCTCGGTTTCCACATGTTCCCAGGTCCTTGCCTACAAAACAGATGGACCAGTCCCACTGCTAGGTGCAGACGGGTGGGAAATGTTAGGACTTCCCTTCTCAGAGCAAAAGTGACTTCTTTGATGTTGAGCTTGTGTTACCAAAGACATGGATTATAGCTTTTGACATTCTACTCTTAGAATTAATTAGGAGGCTAATTATTGTAAACACCACTTTTTTTTTTTTTTTTTTTTTTTTTTTTTTGCCGTTGTCTGCATTTAGTACATCTCCTGCTATATACACTTACCAGTTTCCAACTGAGCATTGTTTCAGCTTTTATGATCTGTCAAGGGAAAATGAAAGTAAATTCTTTATAATATGCTAATTGATCTATTTGGGAATTTTTAGATATATATAACATCTGTGCATGTCAGTAACATAGTTAATAGCTTCCGTTCCTCAACATGAGAAGGTTTTCAGAGTCTCTGTGATTTTGATGAGACCTTCTGTGTCCTCCCCAGGGCTTCACAGTGTGGAATTTTAGAGCCTTTGTCTGATGCGTTAGACCTGGGTCTGAGACCACCTTGAATGGACTCAGGATGCTTCTAGCCAGAGAATGCTGGGACTGTGTTGGTTCTGGGGAGAACCCAGGATGATCTCGTACCCCAGCTTCTATCCTGACTTCTCTTGAAACTTGGCGGGAGCAGATTTGAACCTGGGTCTGCGTTTGTCCTGCACATCCAGCATGTTCTGCCCCACCAAACATTTCAGCGAAAAGTTAAGATGGATGGCTGTCTGTCTTAGACCTTAGCGTGCTCTCCCAAATAGTTCTGACATTGGATGCCAACCGTGATTTTGCATGCACCTGGACCACAGGTTGATGTGAAGGATTTTCTCTAATCTCTCTGTGTAGACGCCACGCTTGTTTACAAACCAACAACCCACGGAAAGGGGGCTTCCTGGTAGATGCTCACAGTCGGGTGAGCTTGTTAAGTTGATCAAGGAAGGTTTGGAGCTCCATTTCCCCACATATCCCTCTAGGTAGAGTTGGCTCCAGACTGGGACTCTGCTCTACCAAGACCGCAGGCTGGAACAGAGCAGGGAGGGCGTCTCAAATGGCCAAGTTTGTCTGTCTTGTCTGTCTCTGTTTCTTCATTCTCCAGCAACAGCCCCTGAGCTGGCTTATTGGCTCTGTGAGGGTGCAACTGGGGTGGAAGACTAATCGTGTTGGGAATGAATGGAAGAGTCTCTCTCCTCCCGTGAGCATAACTCCCACCCTCAGAAGCTCGGTGATCTCTTCCCCAGGTCCTGCCGTTCCTCGGGTCTGTTAGACACAGACATCCACCAAGTGGTGTAGAAGAACCACTCGTATACCACATACACGCTCAGGGCTGCCTACCCTCTTGTTAAATCACTCACTCTCAGTCACTGGTGGCAGTGCTTGCGGCTGTCATTGTCATCAGCATCATAGGTAAAGAATGGAATGCAAGTTCTAGGGGGGGGGTCTGACCGAGGTCTTACAGGTAACACCGTGGCTTCCACTGGCCCAGTGACTGATGGCTGCTGAGATGGGCTCAGTGCACTTTTAAGATAATTATTTAAAAGAATTATTTATTTATTTCTATTTATTCATTTATTTTAATTTGTCCAGAGAAAGAGAGGGAAATTGAGAAAGCAAGCCACCAGATCCAGGACTCAAACCATGGTTGGCCATATGGGAGTGTCCAGTACCTTATCCACTACACCACCTGCTGGTCCCCAAGATCAGTTTTTAAGAAAGGTATATGCATAGTAGATGCTTTATGAAGGGTATGATATAATGACATACTACTGCTGCAATTACTGGTATCGCTGGCTCTTTTACCTGTTGTTTGCACCTTGGGAAAAGATTATAACTATAGAGGTCTTATCATTCAGACGTCAAGTTGTCAGTGCCCCTGAGCTATTGATTTCTTTGAACCTACTCAGGCACACTTAAATGCACACACATGCACACCCTCATGTAAACATGTATTCACAGTCACGCTCATGTGCACACACATGCAAGTTTATACATGCATATGACTGCATGAATATACAGGTGCCCTTTCATGTACAAATTCATGTGTCCATACTCATGCACACTGATGGGCACACTCGCACATATGCACAGTTGCACACACACACATTGACATTACACAGATGTGTACCCACAATCGTGAATGGCAAGGACTCTATCTGGGGCATGTGTCGCTGTGGAGTACCTGTAGCTAGACAGATTGAGGGGTTCCTTGTACCCTGCCTGTGCCAACTCTCGGGGTTGGCTTTGAAGAAGGGTGGCCTCTTACTTCCATGGTAGAGAACTAAGGTCTAAAACAGATAGTCATCCATCTTAACTGTTCCCTGAAATGTTTATAGACATGGTGTTGGGGGTCATTAGACGTGCCACTTCTTTCTCCTTTCCCAGGTTGATGAGTAGGAGCAGTTTAATGGGAGACTAGTAAATTTCATAATTGGATTTAAAAGAGTAAAACACGTGGCCCTGACTTCCACATTACCTTTCCTACTCTGGCAGTGGGAGATGCTCCAGTCCGGTGTGGATCAGATTATTTTATTATGCCAACATTAAATATTGGGAGCACACGCATAATCTGGAGTCAGCAGGTTCATACACTACTATCTCATTAAATTTTCAGGCAAAAGCTGCAAAAATTAATTGGAGGCGTGTAATAGTTTAGAATGTGAGCCGGCTTATGGTAATATAAATTATAGGAAGAGAAGACAGTTTTATATACTGAGAGAGGCAAAACTGGTTTACTTTAATGAGAAGAGAGAGAAACGTGGAGCTATTTTTTCATTACAGATGCACTGTAAAGTGTTTGGACTTAGTTGATGAATAGAGTTAATTCGCTGCTACAGTTCCAATAATTCATGTTGCACAGTTTAATGACTTCTAGATAAAAACAGGATTGAAATGTTAATTTCTCTGAAGAAATTGGGGCACTCTTGTATATCAAACTATACCCCCCTATTAAACCACTGGTTAATTTCACTAAACAAGTCTCTTAAAGATATTTCATGCTACATAGACTTCTGTATTTCTTACGTCAGTTGGCTTGCTTGCTTTTTCCAAAACCTTAACACGTATGATTGTCTTGGATGAGAAAATTCGTCAGACAGAGGCACATCTAGATAACTTGACCCAGTAGAGGGTTTCCTGGCGTGTAGCTATGTAAATAATCACATAGTATGATTTGTATTCTAGTGGCTAATAACTTTTGGAGATTTTTTTTTGGGGGGGGTTATTTAGCTGTTAGCTATGGGTTTGGTTGGATAGATATGTTGTCCCTTTGAGCTGGGAAATAGGAAGTATTGATCAATCAGCGTTTGATGTGTGAGGCTTCGATCTCAAATCATGCAGACATTTTATCACCATAGTATATTTCACATTTTAGTTTCCTTTTCTACTTTTCGTAATGTGGGATCTTATTTATCCACGGGGCAGATTCAACACCGAGTTCAATGTCTTTCTTTTTCACGTACTCTCAGAAGAAAAAAAAAAAAAAGGAAGTATTACTGTAGTAATAAAATGTTAACTATTAGTGACACTGCATAACTAAAGAGAATTTAGATTTTCTGATTCATTCCTAGAGGTTTTGCTATGATAAACTCACAAATTTAGGCCAGGTACATGTAACTTTATTTATTTATTTATTTATTTAATTTTTTTATAATTTCTTTTGACAAGAGGGCACAGAAATCAAGCCATACAATTTTTGTTGTTTTTGTTTTGTTATGTATTTTCTTGTCTTATTTTAAGACAGGGTCTTCTCCGTCATCATATTCCTGAGTAGCTGGGGCTGCGGGCTCATGCCATCATACCTGGCTTTTAGGGTGGGCCGGGAATCAAGTCCTGGCCTCTCCTGTGACCTCAGCCTTCCGAGTAGCATGCCAGCATGTGCCGCCTTGACCGAGCCTCTAACCATAAGAATTTAAAAGAGGGGAGGGGAACGAAGCTTCCCTTCTTGTTCTCTATTCTCTTGGTTTGACTTGGGGTGCTGTTAGGAGGGCTTCCTAGAAAACTGTGTTGAGGCCCTTCACCTGACAAGGCTTCCAGGACCCTTGTGTCCCCTGATGAATGACCATTGAGCCTCCATGAGACATAAGTTAATTCTGAGTGAGGTCCTCTTTAGCCTAACCGTCGAGTCACCATGGAGCTTTTATAAATCTGTTTTCTATAGAAACTGTTCCACCTGCAAAGCTCAGCATCTGCTCCTGCCTCAGTAAAAGACCTTGAGCACACTGTGAGGTGGGGACATCACGAAACTGCATAACTACCTAAGTAGTAGAGCACGCAGCAGGAGCCACCCAGGCAGAGTACAGCGGTGGGCAGAGAGAAAAAAGAGTGCCTTAGCTCTGACTCCTTTTGAGGCACACAATTCCTGAACGAGTAGTATCCTTAAACATTGAACTGTGCTTGTGTTCTTGTATTTTCCTGATGCTGAGGTCTGGTGACCTATCATACCAATAAGTATCAGTAATGATGTTGGAGTTGCTTGCCAGAGTTGTATTCCATCCATCTCTGCCCAGGGTCCCCTTCCTGGCTTCTTCTGTGTCCCCTGGAACCCTGGCTGGGCCACATGATTCTAGACCAGTGTGGTGATCACTGTAGCTACCTGCTGTGATTGGACTGGTGTATGCTGATCAATCTTCATAGTTTTATCCACTGACCTTGGCTTTCTGGGACCCTGTACTCCACTGTTTGTCAATTAGGGATGTCCTTCCATTTAGGAATCGTTTTTCTGAGATCTGTTTGTAGGTGTGTGTCGAGCTTTCCCTCCCGAGCAGTGAGTTAGATGTGAAACATGAACTTGGAGTGTGTTGAGAGACCTACTGCGACGGCTCTGGGCTCGTATCCTCAGGTCAGCAGATACTCTCTGAGTTCGTCTACTTCAACCACAGGATGGTACCACCCAGCCCTGCAACACCTGGTTACAGCCGTGCTCCTCTGGGTGGCTGGGAACATGCTTGTCTTTGCCTGCTCTGCTCTTTTGATGCTCTTAATTCATTTTGTCCTTTGTTGCCATCTCAAATTATCCCTTTCATCATCTGTTCTCACTTCAATGATGTTTTCTTATGTCTTGTGTTGGTAATATTTTGTTTGCATCTTTATCATGCTTATTATTAATCAGTAGCTCCTGTCAAGCTGCAGAGGCTTTCGTGTACGATTGCTTTAAGGCAAGATTTCTCTGCTTTGGCACTGTTGACCTTTTGGACTGGATAGGTCTTTGTCGGCGAGGGGGGTCATGCCATGCACTGTAGGATGTTTAGCAGCATCCCTGCCCTCTGCCAGTAGCACCTCTCCACCTGCCTCAGTATCACGATCAAAAATGTCTTCAGACCTTACCCAATGTCCCTAGGAATGTCAGGTGCCCCCTAGTGAAGGGGTGGGTGTTTATTCCATGCCGGTGTTGCATCGTCCCTAAACCACACGGATGCCCGGCCTCCACATGGGGTTGACTTCATAACATGGAAATTGCCTCCTAGCCTTCATTAGGGGTGGGCCTGTGCCTTGCTAGAAACATACCACCTCCATACTGTGCTTGGTGTCCTCTGGTTGTTTCTGCTGGTACAGGCCCACCCCCACCTCCCCGCTGCAGAGGTAGGGCCCCGTGTACAGAGGAATCCACTTGGGCAGACGGACGGGCCCGTGTACTGAGATGTCGGCTCACGCCTGGCACTTGGCTCCATTACGCTCACATGGGTGTTTATGACAGTGCATTTGACAGACAGATTTATTTGTCACCTTGTCACAGTGACATGTTGGGATGGCTTCACCACTCATGTGCCATTGACACTTGGCTGTCTGAAATCGGGACAAAGCATCCCTCAGACAGAATGGAATGAGTCTTATCAGCACCAGGCATAACTTACCGCCTGCTTTCCCCTGTTTCTTTAACTTTTAATTGAAACCATTTAGTTACCACCCCTGCTGCTAGGAATCTGGGGACAATTAGGAGAGTCCCATCTGTCCTTTGAACCACATTATATTGCTTTTTTCCTCACTATCTCGAGAAGACAGCAAATTTAAACAGCAGTGTCTTTGCCTCGTTGTCTTGGATGGTTTTTATCTCACTTGAATGAGTTATGGCAACTCTTTAATTCAATTATTTTCTGCAATGCAGGCTTTGAGATGATTTAGTTGAGTCAAGCACCCGGGTTTTCCGATGCAGAGCGGCGATTCCCGACGAGGCTGTGGGTGGATTTTGAAGTTTTCGCTTGCAGCCGCTGTCGAGCGCATTCTGTACTGCCCCCCGAGCTCCTGGCACAAGCCCCTGGTTACTGTTCCAAAGCATAGATTGGAAATGGCAGATGCCATGGGCTTTGCCAGTCTTTCCCCGAGGCAGGGAATTATCTGTCCAGTGATATTAGGTCAGTGAATTCCCACCCAGCTGTGTCTGAAAGAAGGGCGGGGGCGGGGCACGATGGTCAGGAAGGCCATTTATATCCAAATGCAGTAAACAGTCTACTCTCCTGCTTCGGTATTTGACTTTGAATTAAACAGAGTGTCGTGGGTGGGAAGTGTATCGTACAATCATCTTAACCATTGTGCCTCCTAATGTGGAAAATTTGCCGAGAATAGGCCCTGTTGCAGTGGTTGTCCCATATACAACAGAGTGACTAAAATGTACTCTCAGAGCAGCAAACGGGATTAGGAAGGACATTTGGACTTCAGAATTCTTCCGTGAGAATTCTATTATTAAGCCTGCCTTCTGTTTTCCTTGTGGGCCCCAGGGTTCCTGTAGATGTCCCCGTCCTCAGATTGCAGGACACAGTGTAGACTTAATTTTGTAAAATGCTAGGGTGTTTTTTTAACTCAGCGTTAGAGGTTTACAGGTGCATGCTGAGAAGGTGTGCGAGATGATGGATCTGATGGGGGAGGCGGCCTTGGAGACAGGAACAGGCCTTTGACAGTTGCAGATGAGAAGGCCGAAACTGAGGCAAGAAACAGTACTGTCAGTGTGTGCAGTTCCACCACGTACTGGGCACTGTGGAAGCACCGTGGTCCAGGCTGGGCTGGGTCCTGGGGTGGGCTTGAGCTGCCATTAAACTTGGGGGCAGAACTGGGGTGGGAAAGGAAAGCAGGCTATTTTCCTGGTGCAGCTGGTGCTGTGCTTTGTGTGAGCATCGTGCTCTGTGTTACTCTAGTGCGTAAAAGTGGGTGTTTTGCAAGCTTTGCAAAGGTAGGCGTCCAGGCTTCTCTGCACTAGCCAGCCAGTGCCCACATCTGATACTTCCTGAAAGAAACAGCGATCCATTCCATTGTGAGCTTATCTTGAGACCAGGTGCCTACCACTAGTGATGTTGCTGCCTCTGTTTACCGCTCTGCTCCCCAGGGCTTGACTTGCTACTCTTAAGACTACACCCGGTGAGATGAGACTGCCATCCCCATGTGCATGTCTGTCTGTCCAGTTTCTAGGTCAGGTCCCACATACTGGCTGAGGGCAGGCAGGGAGAAGATTAAGTAAGACACTGTCATACTGATAGATTGTGAAGTAATCAGCGAGACTCTTCAAGCAGACATGAAAACTAATACTACCTTTCCAAACAAATACGGATGCCCTTTGACCTAGTAATCTCTTCTCCCTACCTGGTGCCAAAAAAAAGTAATATACCAAGATTTTTGTCTTGGTGTTGTTTGATGGCAAAGACAGCAGATGCCTCAAACATTCAACTGTGGGAATATAGCTAATTCTTTTTCAAATGATGCCTTCACAGTTTGAAATAACATGAGACTATTTGTCTTAAGGTGAAAAATTCAATATCAAATGTACATTTGTGACTAGAACCATAAAAACAATCATGGGAGAATCTGATGAATAGTTTATATGGATGGATATCTTTTGTTGGTACAATTTGATTTTTTTTCCCTCTTACTGCTCCCTTCCCAAATGTTCTGTAATAAATATATGTTACCTTTTTAATACAGAAAGAAATTTCTAGTCACCCTGATGCTTCCAGAAGGATCACGTGATTGTTGAAGTGGGAAGTAGTGCCATGCAAGATTAATAAAGGCTAAGCTAATTATCCTCCCTCCCCAGTCCTCAAGATACTGCCAACGCTCTGTTCTTTGCCTTTCCTCGATCATGCAAGTGTGTGTATGAGAACACAGAAGGTGTTTTGTATTGGCTTACCAAAAAAGGATCCTGTTGTTCCTGCATTTCCATTCGAAAAGATAAATCGTGTAGATATCTCTTACAACCAATCCTTTCTTTCCTTTGTACTGCTCTTGGGCACATGTGCAAACCTCAGATTTTACATAAGTGGACCCAGTCTGTGTACTTGCTGGGGTTCCGGTTTGTGTAAGTCAGGTCTTTTTTTTTTTTTTTTTTTTTTTTTTGTCTGTTTTGGCAGAGCAGTGTACACTAGTGAACAGCTATTTGGACAGAAATCCTACCCCTGGCATTTGGTCCTACTTATGTGATCTTGGGAGGGTTGCTGATTATTTTCTGTACCATAGCTTTCTCCTTAGTTATAAGGATGATAATAGTACCTGTGTTGTAGGCTTGTAAAAAATAAATGAGTTGGGACCAGCAGATGGCATAATAGTTATGTCACTGGACTCCCATGTAGTCAACTGCAGTTTGAGTCCTGATCCAGTGGCTTAAACTCAGGCTGGGCATGTGTGCGTGTGTGCCCCAAGTCCCAAGAAAATGGGGGAGAAGGGATTGTGGCATGGCCATCCCCCCCGGGGGTTGGGGTGGGCGATTTCTTGCTTTCTGTCTCCATCTGGTGAGTGCACGTGCCTTATAGCAAAAAGCTCTTTTGGAAAAATAATACTTGTAAGTTGCCTATTACCAACTTACTATCCTTGTTACTTATTACTAATTTATTTTTCTCATCCCCAGTCTTTTTTTTTTCTTTTTTTCTTTTTAAGTGTACTTCTATTTTCTTTCGTGAGAGACTGGATGAGAGAGAAAGACAAGTCCCTTCAACATGGTCAGTCCTGCCCTTGGTCATAGCCAGGATCATAGGCACACACACTCAGCATATACACATCAACCTGGGAACCAAACCTCAACCTCCCACATGGCCTCCAGCTAACCATTGCACCACTGTGACTGAGCCTCCCAGTCTTTTTTGTTGTTGTTGTTAAAAAGAGATTTTTGCTTTAGGGCATGTGTACTCGCCAGAGATACAGTGACAGAGAGATAGAAAGCGAAAAATCAACCCCCAGAGGGTTCAGCCATACCACAATCCCTTCTCCATTCTCCTTTCAGGATCTTGGGCACACATGTACACACTCCTGGCATGAGTTTCAAGTTGCCGGGTCCAGGACTTGAACTATGTTCTGCTATGTGGGAGTCCAGCGAAGTAACCATTACACCATCTGCTATAGTACCCCACTCAGTCATTATTTCATATTTTCTCCATGAAATCACATATAAACATACAGTGCTTTAGCATATTATTATTTAGTTCACCATGTACATTCTTGTCCTATCAGCCAGATCCAATCCTTCTATTAAGTGCCTTTTACAAATTTTGTTTTTTTTTTAAAGAATTATTTTATTTAAATTTATTTATTCATTCATTTACTTATTTTAATTTGACCAGAGAGGGACATTGTGAGAGGGAAAGAGAGAGAGAGATGGAGAGGGAAAGCAAGAAAGCAAGCTGCTAAGGCTGGGACTCAAACCATGGTTGACCATGTGGGAGTCTGGCGCCCTTAACCACCATCCCACCTGCCAGCCTCTACAAATTCCATTTTTATAGGAAAGACATTTATATATATATATATATATATATATATATATAATTTTTTAAATATTTTGGAGAGGTTTTTGCTATAGGGTGTGTGCGCTCACCAGAAAGACAGAGAGAGACAGAAAGTGAGAAATCACCCCCTACAGGGGATGGGCAGCACACACACACATTGAGTTTAAGCCACCAGGTCCAAGACTCAAACCGCAGTCGACTACATGGGAGTCCAGCAACATAGCCATTACACTAACTGCTGGTCCCAAGAAAAGCTTCCTTTTCTTTTGCATACTCTTCACCTGCCCTTGCCCACAGAAAGAGGCACTAATCGTTCCATGGAAAGCATGGTCTGGATGAGATCTGCAAGGGTTATTGAATTGGAGCTACCCGTCACCAGTTTATTAAGGAGGCAGGTTTGCCCCGGGTGTCCCAGCAGTGGAGCAAACATGGAGGGTGGAGCCCAGCTGGATAGGCTTCCAAGGACAAAATAAATGCTGACCAATAGGCAGGGGCTTGTGAAAATAGCCAGTAGAGGCTGAGATGAAAAACCAAACCTCCTGCCACTCGGTCTGACCTGGTATGGGGATCTCCTGAGCAGCCAGATCACAAGTAGTCATGTCTTATTGAGCAGACATTCATTAAGCCCTGCTGTATGTCAGGACTGAGCTAGAACCACAGGAAAGGATGTGTAAGGTCGGTCACGGAGGTGCCCAGCTTCAGCCCGTTTCAAGTGCCCACTTGCTTGCCTGCTACTCTTACCTGAGGATTTTACATTTCCTGTCTACTTCTCTGGGTATCACGGCACACCAGTCTGTGCCTGATCTACAGACTTGGGAATGGGTAGGTTCTGGAAAGGGAAACCACGGAAACGGTGGCCAGAGCAGTTCTTCAGACCTGCTCAGGGGTAACAGGGCGCTAAATTTGACCGAATTGTTATTTAATGGTCTGTTTGGACTCTTGCCCTATAGATCTGTGCTCTCCGTGGCTAGACAGTTTCTATTATTTCTTTTAACTTTTATTTATTTTAAAGTGTATTTACATTTAATTGCTGTACATCTTCGTGGAGTATAATACAATTTTTCAAAACATGCATGCAGTGTTTGATAATCAAATCAAGAATATTACCACATTCATCATCGTCAATAAAGACCATTACATCATTCTGTTAGGCACTTTCTTTTTTATTATAATTAATTTTTTTAACATTTTTTTTTTTAATAAAGTGGGGATCGCCACACCATAATCTCCATTCTCCTGTTGGGGTCCTGGGCACGCATGCACACTTACTTGGTGTGTTTTTCAAGATCTTGGGTCTGGGACTTGAACTGAGCATTTGGCTATGAGGGATCCAGCTGCTTTAACCACTATGCCATGGGCTGACCCTGTTGTGTGTTTTGATTTTGATTTTGCTTTGTTTTTAAGATACACACACACACACACACACACACACACACACACATATATACATACATATATATATATATACACACACACACACACACACACACATATATATATTTATATATGTATATATATAATGCAATTGGCAACACCTTTTCTTACCGTTGTGGTTTATCATTCCATTACTGTTTTTTGTGTTTTTTTTTTAAACATCATTATTTATTTATTACATTTTATTTGTTATTATTTTTTTGAGAGATTTTTGCTATAGGGTGCATGCACTCGCCAGAAAGACAGAGAGAGAGACAGAGAGACAGAAAGTGAGAAATCACCCCCCAAGGAGGATGGCCACGCTACAGTCCCTTCTCCTCCATTCTTCTCTCGGGATCTTGGGCACACACGCACACACGCCCAGCGTGAGTTTAAGCCACCAGGTCGGGACGCGAACCGCGGTTGACTGCATGGGAGTCCAGCAACGTAGCCATTATGCTAACTGCTGGTCCCATTACTATTTTCTTGTTTATGTGCATTCTTGTGTCTGTTTCTCATTTTTTCTTTTTTTCCTTTTTTTATTTTGAGGGAGAGTTTTGCTATAGGACACGTGCGTTCACCAAAGAGACAGAGAAACAGAAGAGGAGAAATCCCTCTGGGGATGTGTGTGACCACAATTTAGTTCCTTTTTCTCCATTCTCCTCTCAGGATTTTGGGCATGCATATACATGCACACAGCCTTAGTTTTAAGCTACCTAATCCAGGACTTGAACCACAGTCGACTGCATGGGGGTCCAGTGATGTAACCATAATGCCATCTGCTGGTCCCTTGCGCCTTTTCTTGAGTTCTCCCACCACCTTCTTAAGTTTTTAAAATGTGTTCCATGAGAGAGGGAGGCAGCACTCCCCAAGATCCCATCACAGTCCACCTCCAACCTCACCCAGCCCTGATCATGAGCTTCTGTGTGCTCAGTGTATGCGGGAAGCCGGGGAGTGGGGAGTCCTGCAGATGCAAACTGGCATTCGTCCGGTGTAGAAGAACTGGCGTCTGCCTCGTGGTGGCGGGTGTTGCTGCTGCACCACTGTTCAGCCCACAGACCATTACTTCTGGTTTAGCTGCCATCACATTTCATATAATTTTATGGATTCTATGAGGCTTTTTTGTTACTCTGATTTAAATTTTTTGCATCAACTTCTGATACTTTAGAACCTCCAGATGTGTAGAAACAAAATCCCATTTGTAGTGTTTTTGTTTTCCTTTCTGATATGCTTGTAAAAAAGCAGTTTTTATTCTAGTCTAAAATTTGTTTCAAGAGCCAATATTTCAAAGTAAAAATATTTAGCAGCATATTATTGGGCTCTGAAATGTTCTGTGTAGGTTTCGTCTTGGTTTGCATTATAAGTGATAAATGTACTTTTAGGAGAGCTGTTACTCATATTCTTTTTTCATGTTTAGGAGAAGAATGGAGAACATGACTTAGTAAATATTGAGTTTTGTATTTCTGCACCTAAGTTGATGAATCTTAAGTAGAGTAATAGGCACATTTGATCGGCTAAGAAAGTGAAATGGTTCGTTTTGATATTTTGTCTGACGTTGATCATTTGACTTTGTAGAGCTGATACATAAGCCCTGAGGTAGGGTAGGGAGAGCTCAGTGTGTATTTCATCTTTCAGTTGGGTCTCCTTCCTTGGCACATTTCTTGAAGCTAGGTGGGTTTCCTCAATAGTAAGAAGTAGGAATTATGAAGGGTGTTATCTGCCCTGTCTTTTTATGTGTGTTTTAAAAACTTAACATTGTTAAGCCTTGGGCTGGGTTGTTGGTTTTCTAGTGACTGGAAAAAACAAGAAAGACATTTTCAGATGCTACTGACTCACTCCATATTGTTTTGATAGTAATGGGGAGTAGAGAAAAATCCAAAGGTTATCAGCATGATGTAGGCTCTTCCATAGTATTGATTGATAAATGGCATGTTCTAACACTGATCGTGTTGTTCAGCCATGATTAATAATGGGCGGTATCAAAGGGGAACACAGAAGGTACCAGAAGTGGCTACATTGATGCCTCCAGTTATTCTTTGAGTGGCAAAGAGACTTTGTGTGTTTACAACTCTTCATTTGGGTCACAGTTCATGATCTACCCTGCGTCGCTACACAAGTCATCCCCTTCATCCCATCCCTCTATTCTTCGTAACCCATGACAGCAGTCCATGCCTCCTGCTAACTTCTGTTCACTTTATCTTGGTTCTTGTATTACTCCTATCAACTGACTGCTGTGCCATTCTGTGAGCTTCTTGAGACTGTGTGCTTTGACACATAGTGGATTATCAGTTGCATTTGCCTCGGTAGGAGTTCTTGTGGCCTTTTGCCCTACTAGTTAAGTTCCTGGTGGTTCCAGAAGCTATGACATCTCAGGACAAAAGGAGAATACTGGGAGTGTTCTCAGGGAGCTGTAGTGCTAGGTCTCATGCCAGAGCCAGATGTCTCCAGTACTTCGACCCTCCAAAGAGCTTGTGAAAGGAAGTTGGGAGATAGCAGGCCAGGAAGGTAGCAGGGATCTAGGGCTGTTGATCTGGGAGAATAAACACGTGTCTCCAGAGTAGATTCTTGTGAAAGAGGGAAACAGCTTGTTCAGAGGACAGAACTGGTCTGGGAGACAAGGAAGCATAGTCTTTCTAAATCTAAAGAATTTTTAAAACCATACAAGTTGTCCACAGTGAGGCAAACCATCTGTGTACTGGTCAACTGCATAGTAGGCCACCTACCCTTAAGGGTCACTGTATGTCATGCAAGTCATTATTGAAGCATCCCAAAGATCTTGTACCTTGAAACAAATTTAAGTTGCCCAGTACACTCCTGGACGTGAGACCTTGTTAGTCAGGCAGAAAGACTAAAGGAGAACATGAGTGTAGAAGTGGAGGCTGGGAATTTAAGGTGTGGAAATGGGGTGATAGGTCAGCAGAATGACAGAAGTATGAGGCTCAGGATTCTTGAGCAGACAAACCGTTCTGCTTCAGATGGTCCTGGTAGGATGTTTCCTGGCATGTATGGATATCCCACCCCCAGGGTGTCTGGCATAGGATGGACCCAGTTCATCATGATCTTGACCTTCATAGATGCATCTGCTAAGTAATTGTCCAAACCCAACCTTTAGGGTTGAGATTGGGGATAAAGAATTGGGACACGCTGGTCTTTGTACTCTACAGACTCAGTTATCCCCAGGGAATGTTCTCCAGGCTCTGCAGGGACAGGGGACAAGCTCCCACTGGGCTTATGTTACAGAGGGCAAGGCGCCTTTCCCTGATAGACCATTTTCTTGCTAGCATTGAAGTGACAAGTTGAGAATATATTGTCTTAGTCTGCTTGGGCTGGTGCCACAAACAGGTGGCTTATAAACAATACACTTCTAGAGCTGAGAAGTCGAAGAGTAAGGCACCAGCAGATTCGATGTCTGGTGAGGGTCCTCTTTCTGGTTCACAGACAATGATGCTTTCTTGCAGTCTCCTCTCACAGAGGTGAATGAGCTCTCAGGGGCTTCCTTTATAAGAGTGCTAATCCTTGCCCAATGCCTTACCTTGGGAGTGTGGGTTTTAACACAATTTTGGAGGGATACTAGCATTCAGACCATAGCAAGTGTCTTAGACTAAGGGGCCACTTTGGTGGGAGCTTGCAGGTGGGCCTCTGAAGAGGAATCTGAGAATGGAGCCCCATGAGGGCACCGGTGGTGGGCAGATCTGTGGACAGAGTCCCAGGAACACAGAGCAGACGTCTCTGTCTCCAGGGCAGGACCCAGTATGGCTGCAGGCTGGGGAGGAGAAAGCAGTAGTTCCAGAGGTTGCCCATTGCAGAGTCCTGATCTTGGCATGGAGGCAATGGGAGGTGTTGAGAGTTTCAAGGACAGTGTGGTATGATCAAATGTAAGTTCCCCCCAGGTGTCTGGGAAATGATCCAGAAAGGGGCAAAAGTAGAAAAAGAGATGGTTCAGATGGACTTAGACGTTGCAGATTCATATATTAAGATTACTCTTTTTTTTCTTTTAAAGCTGAGAGAGTCTGTGTTGCGTGGAAGTGGCTGGTTTGAAACTGACAGGGCTAGATTTCACCACGGGGTGATTCTACTAAGGCTTTGTGCTAGAGGTTCAGCATTCCCAGAATACTCACTGTTCGAAGTTCTTTGCCCTGATTTCAGGAGTAAAGCTACCCGTCTGCCTGGAGTCTGAGATAGAAATTGTCTCTGGTTAATGGGATCTTTAAAACAGCTAAATCCTCCACTAAACACTTTATGTAACTGCTGTTGCTCACGGGGGCAGCCCCCCTCGCCATATGTCCGTGTGGCTTTCTTTCATTGTCATTAAAGAGAGTCAGACGTGTGTAGGGGAAGGAGACGGGATCCTGCTGTAATGACTTTGTCTTCACCATCTTTTCTCAGCTGCTTAAATTGCTGTCAGGGCAGCACAGGAATCTCAGAGAAGGGAGTTTTCTCTGATATAATTATGCTGTTAGTAAAATGTTGGCGGCTTTTCTCCACTTTTCCCCTTAGCCACTAAAATAAAACTCTTTATCTTGGAACTCGGCAGCTGTTTGCAATCTGCCTCATTTTTCCTGCTGATGTATTGGTGTCACAGCTTTGGAGCTGGGTGGTGACGGGAGGGTTGAAGGTGATTTCTGTCTCAGTCCCCGTGGTCAGGAACCAAGGCCTAGGATGCTGGAGCCACTCCAGGCTGGGTCGTCTTTGGATTTTGCCCAGTGAGCTGTTGCTAAGGAGAGGGCTTTGTTTGCATAGAGCCTGGGGGAATGTTCAAGGGCAAGCACACTTTGGCAAAGATTTGCTGACGTGGCGAAGGCAGGACTCATGGCTGTGTGATACGCACCGGCAGTAACAGGTGGTGAAGTCAGCACCTCTGGGGCAGATGTGGGGCCACAGTGGAGAAATGCTTTTTGGGGACCTTGGTGGGAAGAGCACCGGTCAATCAGGAAGGCAAGACTGAAGGAAGGGAGGAGGTGGTAGGATAATAGAGGGGGTCAGCACCTGCTGCCCTGGGCCGTCACACCACCTCCCGCTGGCCTGGAGGAGGTCCTAGGCACATCTGAGCGCTGCTGGCCTGAGGAATTCCTGTTTTGACGGGGGCCATTATCCAGGGCTCTGGAGACTGAGAATCGCAGGCCTCAGGGCTCTGGAGGGGACTTCCAGGGTACTGCTTCCCCGTGTCCTCCCTTCCCAGAGAGGAAGGGAGTGGCAGGGCAGGGAGGGGCGGATGGCCACTGGACGGTAGAGACTCCACCTAGGAGGCCCCCTCTGGAGCCCCTCCCTCTGAGTCAGACTGTCTACGTGGCTGCCGTGGGCTGGGAATAGAGGGATGGTGGACCAGCCTCCCATACCTTCTTCCTCTGTTGCTCTTGGTGCCCCCTGGAGGTGGCCTCTGTGCCATGGGCCAGCACATGTTCACAGGCTGCTGAGAGCAAATACACTTAGGAGCAGCAGCCAGCCACGCCTGGGTTCTTGCTCAGAGCAGGGTGGTGGACTGAGGACCTTGAATGCAGTGTCATCTTTCATCCTGTGGCATTTGGGTCAGGTTTAGTCAGTCATGTAGTTGCTCTTCCTCTAAGAAACTGAGTCTCAGAGAGTTGTGTCCTCACTCTAACACTGGTTTCCAGGATGAGGAACTTGTGCATGTGACAGCTGCTCAGCGTTGGGCTGGTACATAGCCTCCCTCCTAGGGGACCCCAAGGTCTCGTGGCAGTGCCTGTGGGATAGGCCTCTGATATCCTAACTGATGAGTCTCTCTCTCCAGTATGTTGAGGAGACTCCTTTTTATCCAGAATTCAAATCAGGACAGCTTTTTTTTGAGTAACTTGGCTGTCTCTTCTGGCTTTGGCAAGTATGTTGAGAATAGCCCTGGGGTCTTGTTGTGTATGTTTTTGGTGTCAGATGCAATCTTGCAATCCTAAGGTGAAATACTAGTCTAACTTTATGTAGTCCAACAGGTGTTCACACCAGCCACTGGGAGGCAGAAGTGAGCTGGGGATACTCCTGCCCTCCATATAGTCTGGTGGAGACCCCCAGCTGGCTCAGAGGTAGCTCAGAGAGAGGGGACACCTGAATCTTACTCTCTTGCTCTATGAGCTTCGGAGAGCCCTTTCCTGGACTGGGAGCTACTGAGCCAAATTTTCTTGAGAAGAAGGTAATGCCTAAAGCTTAGTAGGCCTGTGTCCTTTGAAAAATAGCTGAAGAATTTTATCATGGATATACAATTTGCAAATATGACTTGTACCCACCACAGTCTGGTCATGGGGAAGAGTCAGAATTAGCTGAAGGTGTTACCTGAAGCAAGGAGTACATTAAACTTTTATGAGGATCAATTATAATGGAAAGTCAAGGTTAGTTCTAGAAGTTTATTTGGGGAAGCCACTGACAGTTTTCGCTGTTCTCCAGAGAGTGACCAGAAGGACTGCGTTTAAGTGACTGTGGAATAGGATTTGTAGAGGGCGCATCCAGAGCCAATGTGCTGAGACACACAGCCCAGGGGAGGAGGATGGCCTGCCCAACTGCAGCGCATCCAGGCCCTGACCTTGGGCCTCCAGGGAGGCCATGCTGAGTTTTGTGACCTTTGGGTCAGTTTATTGCACTGGGCCTCAGACTTGATACTGGGCTGGTTCTGGCTGGTTTGAGGACGCTACCAAAAGTGGCTTTGTGGAATTTGGTGTGCAGCCAGTCTACAGAGCCTGCCGCTGGGGGTAGCCTTGACATGGCCGGCCTGAAGCGTGGGTATTTCAAGAGTCTGGGTGGAGGGTGAGTACTTAGTGGCCAGTTCCTTGAAGCAGCCCCAGCTGAGGCAGAAGGAAGCCAGTGAGGAGAGTCCTTGTTGGTGATCTTCTAAGCCTTTCTCAGAGCAGTAATTTGAGGCCAATGACTTCCAAACTGTCAGCAGTACAGGGGGCGCCACTTGTGGAGGGTAGGCTCTGTGTTGCCTGTGTTTTAGCTCATCACTAAACGGACGGGGGTAGGATGGGGCACAGAACATGGTTCTTGCTCTCTGACCCCCATGCCTCCTACACAAAGCCCCTGACGTGCTGTGACTCTTCTTTGTTTTTAGCACCTTTTTTTTTTTTTTTTGAGAGGGAGATTTTTGCTATAGGGTGTGTGCACTCACCAGAAAGACAAAGACAAACAGAAAGTGAGAACTCACCACCCAGGGGCGATGGCCATGCCACAATCCCTTTTCCTCCATTATCCTCCTAGGATTTTGGGCATGCACACACACGTACCCAACATGAGTTTTAAGCTACCTGGTCCAGTACTCCTACCATGGTCAACCATGTGGGAGTCCTGCAACGTAACTATTACACCATCTGCTGGTCCCAGAACTTTCACTTTTAAGAGTAATTAAATCACATGGCAATAGCTGGGTCTTATGGGAGAAGAAGCATCAATCTCAAGTCTAAAACTTCAGTGTAATTACCGTGGTCACTTATGCCCATCTCTCCCTTTTTCTTTTATCTGAGTATGTTCCAGGGAGCTACACTGAGACTATATAAATAAATATCCTGTTAATTCTTAAGCTTTTTCATACACTGATCTCAACACCCGTTGATAATTCTCATCTGAACCAATTATTATGATGGTTGCCAAAAGGTGATTTTCCAATTTTATCATGTCTTCTAAATTTATCTCTTGACTTCTTTTTCTCCCTTTGTATATTTTTACCCATCAGAACACCAAGGTTCCTATTTTATTCAGTGGATCATGTCCTGATACTATGCTTATGTTGATGCTCAGAGTATTTGAGTTGGCCAATGGGTGCCGCATCAAGCTGACTACTTTGCCTTGTGTCTTTTTAACATCTCCATCTTTCTCTGAGCCAGAAAGTAAGAAAATGCTTGATTTTTCTTTTTGTTTTTGCTAAGTAATCCTGTCCATGATTCTGTGTATCGTACATACTGTGTCTGGGTATGGGCTGGGAGAAGGCAGTGTTGCATGTTCCTAATGTGTGGGTGCCACATGCGTGTTACTGCATGCTCCAAACACAGGAAGTGTGCTCCTGTGCCCCACGACTTAAGAGGGTACAGCTGTGAGCTTCTCAGGCCAGTGTAGCTGCCCTGGTTGACCTTTGGGGCACAGCTTGAGACCTAAGTCTGGCCTTTCCAGATGGGCCATGGCTAAAGTTCCCTCATTCAATAAATAATTTATGACCTCAGCTGCTGTGGGCATGTACTACTACTTTTGTCATTTTTTTCCCTGTTTTTTAATTTCTTGAGTGCATCTGGAGACCTTTTGGCTTGGGACATTGAGTTCATTTTAGCAAAGATCCAGAGTGGATCATGTTCCTAATGATGACAATCAAACGGCACATATGTCAGCCCCTTACTATGATAGGGGTGTTCTCCAGTTAGCAGTGGTCAGTCCCCCTCACTCCAGAATGGCAAGAGGACACTGACCAGGGAGGAGGCACTCTCCTGATAAGCCACCTGCCCTGGCCCAGGTATGCTGCTGGCTGCTTCATGCTTGATAAGAGGTACCGGTGACAGAAGTCGACCTTGTGGTTGAGGACGTAGCTGCATTTGTTTACCCTCTAATCCAAGGAGACCGGGTATATTTCTGTCTAGAAGTTTTGACTGCTGTTCCCTTAAGTAGAGTTATATGGAATCATGATTTATCTGTTCCAAAAAATATGGGCCCCTTAGTGAAGTTAAGCAGAGTATAAAATGCCTTCATGGTAGTTAAATTTACACTCTGTTAAAATGATTTGTGCACTTTGCAGTAAGCTGTGATATTAAATGCATAAATATACAGCAGAGTTAGCTTGGAAGAACATTTTATTTGACAAGATCACTGTTCATGCTCAGGTACAGTATCAGAACCATTTAGCGTGGTTACAGGTAGTGGAGGGTATGCCAGCTCAGTTTTCAAACTCTGCTTAAAACATTCAAAATCTAAAGGAAAGAAGGGAAGTAAGTATTTCTCCATGGAGTGCTTAGTAGTGGGAGCGATTTTCATTATAAGAGAAGGGCTTGTGGTTTCTAAATCAGTCTCCCCATTTCATCAGAGGAAATGCCTTGTAAATAAACTCACCATTGAAATAGTCACTTGTCCTCATTTTGGAACTGATTCTAGTCAGATTAGTAACCATTATAAATATTTCGGTCTTCTTTCATCAATGAGAATACGTTTTCCTCTGGGATTAGGCCACTTAGTCCAGATTGGGACATAACAGGAGAATTAATAATTAATGATATGTTAGTGCAGAATCCACCCTCTGTTTACAGCCAAGGCTGGGTTTAATTTTCTGTGTATAATGGGCTGTTTCATTGTTTCTTCATATTGAAATCAAGCCACTGTTTATCTCAGCCTGTGTAAGGAAAACCTGAAAGACATCCTCAAGACTGAATGGCTAGATTTTAAGTATAAAAGGACATCCATCCAGACAGTGAATTGACCCATTGAGAATAGTCTGTAGGAGTCTACCCTGCCTGGACAGTGAGCATAGGCTGGCACCACCAGAGAATGCGGACTGGCATCTGAATCGAAACTGTAAAAGGTGCTGCATCCCAGGTCTCCCATTTAGGTAGACCGGGGGATGAAGCAAACCGGGAACCCCACCCACAGAGCCATGTGAAGCTGGCTCCTGAAAGCTCCTTGCGGAGAGTGGAGAAGACTCCCCCCACCAAGGGCTAAAGCAGCTTGTCTATTCCACACCTCCCTCCCCACAAGATTGTTATTGGCCTAGAAGAAACTCCATCCACAATCAATGGTAGGAAAACAATACTGGAGAAAGAAAGAAAACACCATCGTTAATGGTTAGGTTAAGTCATAGGGAAGCACCATGGCTTTCCTGGAGTGTCTTAAGAAGCCCTCGTGTGCTCAGTCATCACCACATGACCCAGCACTGGCTCTGCCTCCTGCATTGTATCCAACAAACACCTGCTGCCCCACCTGGCCTGCTATTAACCTTGCACAAAACAGCATTTCCCCCAATACTTTGAAGTCACCCCTGGTAGAACTTGTCAGAGGCTGGCCATCATGCTTAGGCTTTTTTTATTTGTTTTTTGTTTGGTTGGGTTTTTTTGTTTCTGTTTGTTTCTTTTTAAAAAGAGAGGTTTTTGCTATAGGGTGCATGCTCTTGACAGAGAGACAGAGAGAAATCACCCCTCCCCCCACGGGGATGGCCACAATGCAGTCCCTTCTGCATTCTCCTCTTGGGGTTTTGGGCACGCATGCACACATGCCTGGTGAGAATTTTAAGCTGCCAGGTCTGGGGCTCGAACTGTGGC
The DNA here is from genome assembly GCA_026018925.1 of Tupaia tana. NCBI lineage: Eukaryota > Metazoa > Chordata > Mammalia > Scandentia > Tupaiidae > Tupaia > Tupaia tana. Next base: position 36,171,347 of record JAKSZU010000010.1, on the reverse strand, counting down.
TGACTACGTGGGAGTCCAATGACATAACTATTATGCCATCTGCTGGCCACTGTTTTATTTTTTTGTTTGTTTGTTTTGTTTTTTAAGTTGCAAAAGTAGAAAAACCCTGAGAGGTTTTCAGAAAAGTCATGATGCATTTTGCATAGAAAAATATGTCATGACTTTAACAATGACCCAGTAGTTCTGGGTCATGGAATGGCTTTATTGAATGCAGTTATTTAAGTTAATATTTATATAATAATTCATATAATTGATAATAAAACCTTGTTTCTGTTAGTCTACAGACAAAAACAGTCTTCTCAGGCAGTATTTGGGATCTATTTGGACCTAAAAAGTAAGATCTAGGAGTTCTGTTGATGGTCGATCTTAATACCTGACCTAGGTTCAGGTTGGGACCCTCCATGAGAAGGGTTCTGCTTCACACACTTGAGGAATTGTGACAATGAGGTTAGATCAGGTGTTCTCCTGTGTGATGGGGAGTATATGGTAGCCCACCCTCATCAACACCCACCCAGGGATGTCACCTGAATCTGAAGTCACACTCAGCTCTTAAAATACTTTTATCATCATCATCTTTAAAAAAAAAAAGAAAAAAAATACGGGAAAGTAAGAAATCAAACCATCAGATCAAGGCTTGAACCCCAGTTCCCGTGTGGGAGTCCAGCACCTCAACCACTATGCCACCTGCCGGCCCCATATACTTAGGTCTTTTAAGCTTAACCCAAGATAACTCTTGACACCAATTGCTAAAATGACAAAATACACTTGAAATGGAGGTCCTGTTTGGACTAAAGCATGGAGAGGAGCTGAGACTGAGTGCAGGAAACACAGGGGTAGAAAGTCCTTGGGGAATACAGTTGGTTTGGGCATTGGCTGTGTTGTCGCCACAGCTTTTTCATGGGTTATTTCTGCAGTTAACCTAGGTTCTTCCCGTCAGGCTCTCATTCATCTACCTCAGAGATCCCTTTTCATTGGATATTCCAAGCATAGAACTTTCCAAACTGTGCTGTTGCACACAGCTTTGTCTGATTCCTTGAAAAAATGGAGAACACTGGATATTGACTGCCAGGCCTGGTAAAAGGGAAGAGCAGAACTGTTCTCTGAGCCCAGAGAGGTGGGAGCTGCACAGGGTGGTTCTTCCTTCCCTGTGTCCTGTTCTGTCCTGTCGCGCTCTGAATACAGCAAGGGAAACACCTCCTCTGCACCTAGGTCCATGTCACCCAGAGGTGCCTCCACATCCCCACAGATATCAGAAACTTGCCAACCCCGACTCTTCTCAGGTTGCACGTGCTAGAAACACTGGCTGCTCCATCCCTGCATCTTCCTACATGTGCCTTTAAAACATGGCTTTTCTTTATGTATATGAACTAACAGACATTCATAGCTCTTACACAATCAATGACTTATTTTTTTCCAATTCCAGTAGCTATGTTTTGGTAGTAGCAGTGCCTGACACACATTTTATTTTTATTTAACTTATAAAACCTTTAGAGTGAGTGCCTCTGTAAACATTAATGCTTTTTTGGAGTATAAGAGCCATGATTTTTTTTTTTTTTTTCCTTTTCCAATATGGAGACCTGACGCATCTGGGTGAACACAGCAGTTGGCCTGACCTATTCGTTCGCTCCAGGAAGTAAAAGTTTGGATGACATCAGTGTGGGGTTATTTCTTGTTATTGTAATTAATGGATCAGCAGGAAGTAGTGAGACAGATGACTCTTGGCAGAAATGACAATTTAAAGAGGGAAGGCTACAAAGGGGGTCTGGGAAGGAAGAAACCTTTCTGGCTATTCAAACTCTCTGGGGAAGAAATCTGGAAATCCACAGACAGTTCTTGAGAAATGAGCTGCTGCTTGCCAGCATGGATACAAAATTCTTAACCCCTCCTACAACTCAATTTTGGTTTTTCTCTCTGCAGTCACAAAGCAGTGCTGACCTGCGTGGCATTTAGTTCTGTGAGGTCCTTTTGTGCCAAATATGTCTTTGGCGTCAAGGCGTTGGCAGGAGGGCTCGTAAAAGTGAGTCTGCTTTTTGGAGAGGCTCTGGCTCTCAAATCCCAGGTGTTCCTTTGTGTGAGTTGAGGGAGCTGAAAGGATTGGGGGGTGGAGGGAGTCCGGAATGAGGAAAGAAGCATGTCATAACTGAGCTGCTGGGAAAGAAGCACAGTCAAGATGGCGATCCCAGACCATGCCTTACACTGCTAGACTTGCAAGAGAAGCTTACTCCTCCTCTGGGTTATGCCCCCCAGGGCATGTAGGTGCTAGAGCTGAGCAGTGTGGGATGGCTTGGCCAGGGGAGCCCTGGAACCAGGGTGCACCCCTCAAAGAATGCCTGTCCCATCCTTCCAGTCCATCTGAGAGGATGTAGTGTACCGAGAGCCTCAAGCTACTTGCTCAGAGCCATCCTCTGGGCTGGGGAGGTGGGACATGGCCCAGAGGGGTGTGGTACCTCTGGTGGCTAGGGACTGGGAAAAGAGGAACTGGAGCTTGGAGAAAGGAAGGAGGGAGGCGGGCTCAGACTGCTGCTTGTTTTTGATGAAAATAGAATATGCAACTGTAGTTTACTGCTGCATAAAACTCCATTGTATGAATAAACTACAGTTCATATGAGGAGCCTTCAAAAGGTTCATAGAAAAATGGAGTTAACACATTGTGGTGCAAAAAATTTCTGAAATCATAGTTTTTTTTTTTTTTTTCCCCCCCATAATCCTCATTTTCTCTGAACTTTTTGCAAACCCTGCATACATGCATTCTGTTCATGGACACAGGGACTTGTATCTTTGGGCCACTGTAGATGCTGCTGTGGTGGTTTTTGTCTTTCAGTGCAAGCATGCAGGTGTGTCTGCTTAATACATACCTAGAGGATTGGCCCAGCCATTGAGATGCAAATGTTCAGCTTTGGTAGCATGTAGGAATTCCTGGTCCAGGACCTCACCTATTCTTAGCACTGTCATCTACGCTTTAGCAGCCTTGGTGGATTTGTGGCAGCATCTCAGCATGTTTTAAGTTTTATTTTTCTAATAACTAAGATATTAGACACCTTTTAGTGTCCTAATTGGCCATTTTGCTATTCTCTTAAGCAGTAACTATCAAGTCTTTTGTGTCTTTAAAAATTGGTTTGGCTGGCTCTGTGACCTAGTGGTTAAAGCAGCTGGTTCCCAGGTGGCCAGCCATGTGGTTTGATTCCTGGTCATGGTGGCTTGAGAAACATGCCAGGTGCATCTATGTATGCTTGCCTAAAATCCCAAAAGGAGGGAGGGTGAGAGGAGAAGGGATTGTGGGGTGACTATTCCCCCGAGGTAGATGCTTTTTCCATACCCCCACCCTGTCACCCTGTACTTTCAACTTTAGCATATGCATACACTCTGTACCAAAAAGGGGGGAAAAAAAGAAAAACAGGAAGGAAGGGATGAGTTGGTTTCTCTACATTTTTCACTTACTAGGCTTTTGTCTTGTACTGTTAAAAAAAAAAAGAATACCACAGACTAGGTAGTTTGTGATGAACAAATATATTAGTTCATGGTTTTGGAAGCTGGGAAGTCTGAGATCTAAGGGCTAAGAGGGCCATCCTGTGGTAGAAGAGTGAGGAGAGGGCAAGGGTAAGAGACAGACTGACCTTGCCCTTTTGTAAGGAGTACACTCGCTCAGTAATGAATTAGTTCATGATGGAAGAATCCTGGTGGCCTACTCTCCCATGAGGCCTCACCTTCTAGTACTGTTGCACTGAAGATTAAGTTTCTAGTACATGCTTTCTGGGGGACACATTCAACCCAGAGCATATTAGAACTATAGAGATTCTCGATATATTCTGGATAAAAGCCCTATGTAGAATATTTGTACTGAAATGTCTTCTTCCACTTGGTCTTTTCACTCTTTTTTAAAAAATATTTGTTATTTATATTTAATCACCATACATCTTTACAGTGTACAGCATGGTTTTTCCCAACATTAATACAGGGCACATCAGTCATGACAAAGACATTACCATATATAGTATCATCAGCAAATAACTTTTCATTTTGTTTCAATTAAGTGTATTATTTGTTTGTTTTTTTCCCTGTTCCCCTCCCTCCCTCCATTACCCATCCTGTTACCCCTCCCTTACTCTCTCTAGTATATCTCTTTGCTATTATACCTTCTAGTCTTTCAGTTTCTGCTATAGAGCACAGACATTTGGTATATCTTGAGTGGGGACATACAAAGTCTTTCATAGTCTGGCTTGCTTTGTTTAGCATGAAGTCTTCCATATTAATTGACTTTGTATCAAATGTCAAGGTCCCCTTGTTATGGCTGAGTAGTAGTTCATAGAGTATATATGCCACGTTTTTTCAGTCTACTCATCTATTTTTGGACATTTGGGTTGATTCCATGTCCTAGCGATTATAAATAATGCTACATATGAACGTGAATGTGCAAGTGTTTTTCTGACTGAGGGTTTTCCTCAGTGGAATTACTGGGTCCTATGGTAGTTCTATTTATAGGTTTCTGAGGACTCTCTTTATAGGTCTCCACAGTAGTTGTACTCATTTACATCCCCACCAACAGCATGGGAGAGTTCCCTTTTCACCACAGCCCCACCAGCACTTAACATTTTTTATCTTTTTAAGGAATTATTTACTTGGTTATTATTGTTGTTTTTAAATTTGCTTTGGGGCACATGTGCTCACCAAAGAGACAGAGAGAGAGTGAGAAAGTAAGCTGCCAGGTTCAGGACTTCAACTGTGATCAGCTATGTGGGAGTCTAGTGCCTTAACCACCATGTTACCTGCTGGCCCCATCATTGTTTATTTTTTTTATTTTAACCATTTTGACTGTGGTTAAGTGGTATCTCAATGTGGTTTTGATTTTCATTTCCCTTATAATAAAAAATGTTAAGCATGTTTTCATATGCTTTTTGGCTGTTTGTATTTCTCCCTTGGAGAATTGTCTGTTCAGCTCATTTTCCCATTTTTTAATTGGATTGATTATTTTTTTGTGGGTAAGCTGCTTGAGTTCCCTGTATATTCTGGTTATCAGTCCCTTACCTGAGCTATATTTGCAAATATATTCTCCCACTTTCAGTGTTATCTCCAGTTATTGTTTCTTTTGCTATGCAGGAGCCTTTTAGTCTAATGTAGTCCCATTTGTCTATTTTGGGGATTTTTGCCTGCACTTTGGGGATCATCTTTAAGAAGTCTTTGCCTATGCCAAGGCCTTGTGGTTTTTACCAGTAGTTTTTTTTTTTTTTTTATGAATTATTTAACTTTCTATTCATCTATTTATTTATTTATTTAAATTTGACGAGGGAGAGGGAAAGAGAGAGAGGGAGAGAGAAAGTAAGTGAGAAGGCAAGCCGCCAGGTCCGGGACTTGAACCATGGTTGGTCATGTGGGAGTCCAGTGCCCTTAACCACCACACCATTTGCTGGCCCCCTACCAGTAGTTTTATAGTTTGAGGTTTTATATTTAGATCCTTAAATCCATTATGAGTTGAATTTTGTTAGTGGTAAGAGAGAACAGTCCAGTTTCGTTCTTCTGCAGATGGATGTCCCGTTTTCCCAGCACCATTTGCTGAAGAGATTTTCTTTTTCCCACTGGATTGTCTTGTGCCCTCATTTTTTTTTTTTTTTTAAAGAAATTCACAGAGGGTGCACGTGCTCACTGTAGAAAGATGCAGAGAGAGCAGGAGAAAAGCGCCCTCAGGGTGATACAGTCACGCCACAATTCCTTCTCCATTTCTTCATCTGTGGGGATTTGGGGCGTGTATGCACATGTATCTGGCATGTTTTTCCAGTCTCTGGAGCCTAGCTTAAACTGTGGTCCACCACACAGGCTCTGATTGCCTTAAAACACTAGGGTCCAGGGCTGGCCCTACCATTTCCACTCTTAATGGAATCTTTCTGATGAACAGTTTTTTAGCCATTTTAAAATATAGTCCTAGTGAACCTGTGTTTTTCTCTTTTAGATTTTGCCATAGGATAAGTACGCTCAGCAGAGGCAGAGAGAAGGAAAGTGAGAAATCATCCCCTGCCCCGACCCCTGAGGGGAAGGCCATACTGCAGTCTTTTCTCCTCCATCCTCCTCTTGGGATTTTGGGAACACATACACATGTGCCTGGTGTGTTATTCAAACCATCAGTCCAGGACCTGAACCCTTGAGTCAGCCATGTGGGATCCAGTGCCTTACCCACCACTCCACCTGCTGGCCCAACCCTATATTCTAAGCGAAGTTGAATCTTCTGGTGAAACATGTAACTGCTGTAACCTCACTAGTACATCTGCACCCCTGGATGGATCCAGGCAGTTGATTTGCCACACAAATTGTTTGCCACCTAGAAGTCAGTACCCAATTCTGTTGATACATTTGTCTAATGTAAGAAGAGAATGAAATGAAAGAGATCTGGAAGGCATTGGAAAAAAAAATTTTTTTTTCCATGGATTTTTCAGCTTCTAAATGGATATCAGCCACAGATAAAGTCGGGGGTGGGGGGGGAGAAAAAAAAATGTGTAAAAACTTAACACAGTGGTCCCTGCAATTGTGAAAACAGGAAAGAGCCGTCGGCATGATTTATCAGGCAGGGTTCGCCCTGATGGCTGGGGCGAGCCAGTTTGGAACTACCCTGGCTGTGTTCTTCCTCTGACATTGTGTTCCTAGGCTCTGGAGGTGGAAGCGCAGCTGTTTGCCATTCTGTCATTTCTCTCTGTTGCATCCAACAGTTTCAGTAATGACTTAAGTAATGATTGCCAAAGCTGTAATTAACGGTTTTGTTAATGATTTGGGGCCTGTAGAATAGTGAGACCTGAAGCTCCTATCAAGGGGAACATACCAGTCCTCCGGGGCCAACTTTGTCTTGATTCGGCTTTCGGTCGTGTCCCTGTGTCTACTGCGTGCATCCTTCCAGGAACCTGCAGACGGTCACTTGGGCAACCACTAGCTCCAGTTGGCAACCAGTGGCAGATAGTCTTGGGGTCCCTTCCTACCTGCCGTGTGGGTAGAATTTGGCATGTCTTATTTTCTTCTTGTCCTTCTTCCCAGTTGCTTTTTCTTGCAAGACAGATAAGGGCAGGGTGTGGTCTGGCTAGCTGGCCAGAAAAACCCATGCCAGTGCCCTAGAGGTGTGTTGATCATGTGAGTGTCCAGGGCCCCAGGCTGGCCACCTTCACTGCCTGGAGAAGACCCCTTTCCTGACCATTTGTCTTCCACCCAGTGCTCTGCCTGCCACACCTGTGTGCAGCTGACTGTTCTGGCCCGTCCTCCTCAACAAAGATCGCCAGAACCCTCTTCCTGCTCTTGTTCTCCATTCCCGATTCATAGCATTCGGTTGATTTCTCCACAGAGGTGTGGTGTGTGTCTGGTTTTTTTGTTTGTTTTTTTGTTTTTTTGTTTTTTTGTTTTTTTTTTTTGAAAGGTTTTTGCTATATGCTATAGGGCACGTGCACTCACCAGACTGACAGAGACAGAAAGCGAGAAATCACCCCGCAGGGAGGATGGCCACGCCGCAATCCCTTCTCCTCCATTCTCCTCTTGGAATCTTGGGCACGCACGCACACGTGCCCGGCGTGAGTTTTAAGCCACCGGGTCCGGGACATTAACCACGGTCGACAACATGAGATTCCAGCAACATAGTCATTACGCTAACTGCTGGTCCCGTGTGTGTCTGTTCTGAAGGTGTTTGGTGATGATGATATGTCTTTCTGGGTATCTAGGAAGTTGATGTTCATGCTGATCATTTTGTTATCGAAAAAAAGCTATTGGATCATTAACTTTGGTTTTAGAGATTTACCGTCTATCTGCTAAGGATTTTATTTGGCTGTTACTTTCTTCATTGGCCTAGGCAGCCCTGCTTTTCTAAAGGGCTCTTGGTGAGCTGGTCCATTCTCGGGCTCCTTGGCTGGCAGCCATTACCATTAGCTCTGTTTCACTTTGCATTTGTGCGTTTTTACTGCCATCTTTCTGGTCTTATTTCCCTGCTGGGGTGGGTGCCTGTCTCCTCCTTCCAACAACTGGAATGGGAATCTTAGGCACGATGGATTAATTTCCTGTTCCACTTGGGCGAAAGCTTACTACACAAACGACCGATTTGTTAGCCGCCTTTGCCACTTCCTTGGGCAGCAGCCCACACCAAGGGTTCTGCATTTTATTTCCTGGTTTTTCAGCCATTCCCCTGACTCCCTTATCCTCCACCCAGCACTGGGTCAAAGGTTGTCTCCGGCCTTCAGCCTGGCTCTCACATTCTTGGGGCTCTCCTCCAACAGCCCTTCCCGTCTCACCTGGGCTCTGAGAGGCCAGGCAGCAGCCTGTTGCTGGCTCCATTTCCCTTCTCAGTGGAGGGTCACAGTCCAGGTCAGTGGGACACAGACTGCTGGGTAATTGCAGCCCTGACACAGTTGCAGAAGTATGTGAGTGTAGATGGAATATTGTTTCCACACGATGCAGTCTGCTCAGAAAGGGTGGAGGGAAGTGATTGCTGCAGACAGGGAAGTTAGCCTTTGCAGGAATGCAGCATAAAAGAAGAGTAGGTCACTTTCCCCCTTTGATTAAAATTTTTTTTTTTTTTTTTTTTTTTTTTTTTTTTTTTTTTTTTTTTGCCAGAGGGCACTGTGCGGTGCACTCACTGGGGGGGGGGGGTAGGAGAGGGAGAGGAAAAAGCACCCCCCATGGTGAGACATTGTCAGGCTACACTCCTTTCTCCTCTGTCTCCCTCCCTTTGAGATTGCAGGCAGGCATGGATATGTGCCCAGGGTATTTCTCAAGTTGCTGGGTCTGGGACTGGAACTGAGTGACCCAGACATTTGGGCCAGGCCATGGAGCAAGACCAATTAAAAATAATATTTTAATGTACTTTGTTTTAGAGCAATTTTAGACTTATGGAAGAATCTTGATGTTACAAGATTCCATATATCCCACATTCAGTTTTCCCTACTAACATCTTCCATTAGTAAGATACATTTGTTACAATTAATGAACCAAGGTTGATACATTAACTAATGTTTGTAGTTTATTTAGAGTGTAACTTTTTATCTTCCTGTGTTACTGGGTGTCTTAAGGGTGTGTGTGCACGGGTGTGTGTCACAGAAAAAGAATCTCCACTTTCTGAGTAAATAGCACAACAAACAGAACTGTGTCCCAGATTAGAAATTTAGTATTGGAAAAAATTAAGAAATTTCATATTGGAAAATAAAGTTGTCTAAATGGAAACTTCCAGCATGTTTGTATTTTGTTAAATTCTTCATGATAGATGTTTTACAGATAAGTCTCTGATTCCGATTTTGGAATTTAAAACCTTGTAAAATTATTCTGTAGTTTGTTTGCAGTGTTGGCGTTGTCAGCAGAAAGGCCCCTGACTATTAGGGCCTGGTAGTGGTTAATGGAGGGGGTATTCGTTCAGCATCAAAGGCCGGCACAGGACCCAGGGGACTTGATCACAGCAAAGTCAGGCTGGAAGTGACTGACCTTGAGGCTGTTTTCTTGGGAGGATGGTGGACACCCACTCTGCCCCAAACCGTTTGTGTGCATCGTTAAATTCCTTTCTTGGGGCTGGTCTCCTTGCCTCAGACTAGGAACTGGAAATCAGAGATGCAGTCAGTTGTCCAAGGTCACATGGGGGAAGCCAGAGAAGAACCCAAGACTCTTAAGTCCAGAATGAGATGACCTTGGGCATTTGCCAGATGACAACTAGGGTCCCAGAAGTGGCAAGGGCATCCCCACTGGAGAAGGCCTTGTCCTCCCAATCACAGTGAAGCCAGCCTGTCCACCAGGTCGCAAGGGAATGGGCAATGCAGCAGACACCTCTCGAAAGCCATGCTGGTCCCAGAATTGTACAGAAACCCCTCTGTACAGGGGCCGGTTGTAAATCCAGCAGAACCCCTCCACTCGTAGGACCAAATTAGAACACCCAGTTATCTCAGCCTCAGCCCCAAGCCCCGTGGACCCTGGCCTCCCAGTTCCAGGATGCCCAGTGTTTTCTGTGTGGTCCAGAGTGACTGTGCTGGCCTCTGGTGCTCACGCCTGTGCCTCCCGCCCCCGGAAACCTGCAGCCTGTCTTTTAGAAGGAGCATTTCTGTTTTTGTTGATCCTTAATGTGGAGAAAATGTTCTCTGCTTTCTAGGTTTTTTAACGTTTCACGTAGTGAGAAGAGGAAATAGGGTTGGTTATCCGTGCAAATTAATGCTTTCCTTTGCTTCCTATTACTCCTTCTGTGCATAGTTTGCTTTTTTTATTTTCATGTAGATGAAATTTTAGTCTCCTAAATTTGAGGTTGGTCATTCTGTGGTGCTTGTCCTGAACTTCGGTGGTCAAAACAGACTTGGAAGGTCCTTGGGACGAAACTCTGGCTCCGTTGTAAAGCTTCTCAGTGTCCCCTGTAGTCGCTGTTTGTGGAACTTGTGCACGTGGTTAAGTCGCCCTCCAGGGAGTTGTCTTCCTCGCTTTGCTTTCTGGCTGCTTGTTGGATACTCCTGCTGGTGAGTGTCTGTCCACGCTGCTTGGCACCAGAGGGCACGTTGCTAATGCCGTGGGTCCTGAGTGAAGTGGACAGGCAAGGGGCTGGCCAAGGAGTTGCCAAGGTTGGAGGGCTTCACAAGATCTGCCCCAGATACTCACTGGCCTGTAGCTCGGCAGGTCGTTGGAGCTGATCTTGCACATGGCTACTTCAGAGATGGGACACGGGCGACCCAGGTCAGAGACAGCAAGTGGGGCGTCCTGCCCGCGGCGCTTCATGTTTGGCTCGGTGTCGGGGACTAGTTGGGGTCTTGAGCTCAAGGACACACAGACACATGTACTCTGGCAGCTGTCACATGCTGTTTTAAGTTGGTAAGAAGCTTGATAGATGGCATGTTTAAAAGCTACTTTGTACCCTTTTAAGTAGGTAATACTTTTTTAAAAAAGTTTTATACTCCCACATCATTTCCCTATTGTGAACACTTTTATTTTACATTAATATAGTACACTTGTTACAATTAATGAACCAATATAAACACATTATCAGTAACTAAAGTCCGTATTTTATTCAGATTACCTAATTCCCTTTACCTGTTTCTGGATTCCATTCAGGATCCCACATTACATGTAGTTGTTAGATCTCTTTAGGCTCCTCTTGATGTAAGAGTGTCTCAAACTTCCCTCTCCTCGTTAAGTTTCTTCTTGCAGGAGCAAGAGGGGCGGAGGCAGGTACCCCAGCCGGTTCCTTCGAGCCATGATCCATCCCTAGGTCCAGCCAGCCCCAGACAGTGGACAGCACACACCTGGCACACTGCGGAAGGCCTCCAGACTATGCTGTATGGCTCAGCCTCGCGGAGTGCTCAAGTGTTGCCACAGTGCACCATCCAGGCCCTATACTTCTTTTTTTTTTGTAACCTTGAGACAGTTCAGAAAACCATCTTGTTTTTTGTTTTTTGTTTTTCCAGGGAGAGGTTTTTGCTATAGGGCACGTGTACTCTCCAGAAAGACAGAGACAGACAGAAAGTGAGAAATCACACCCCCCACCCCCCGGGGGGGGATGACCATGCCGCAGTCCCTTCTCCTCCAGTCTCCTCTCTGGATCTTGGGCACACACACGTGCCGGGCATGAGTTTAAACCGCCAGGTCTGAGAATCGAACTGTGGTTGACTACATGGGAGTCCAGCGACATAGCCATTACACCAACTGCTGGTCCCCCATCTTGTCTTTTGTGGATTGCCCATCTTGAGCAGTTTTTCTGTTGTCTCATGATTAGACTGGATTGTAGGTTTTCTGGATGACTTTTTGTGTATTTTCTTTTTTTCTTATTTTATTGTATTTTGAGAGAGATTTTTGTCATAGGCTCACTAGAGAGACAGAAAGTGAGAAATCATGCCCTGGGGGAATGACCATGCCACAATTTCTTCTCCATTCTCCTCTTGGGATTTTGGACACACGCACCTGGCGTGAGTTTTAAGCCACCAGGTCCAGGACTCAAACGACGGTCAGCTGCATGGGAGTCTAGCGAAGTAACCATTACACCGTCTGCTCGTCCCGTGTATTTGCTTTTTTAATGAACATAATTCTTAAGGAAAGAAAACATAAAATTTGGCTAGCCCATAATGAAATGCCCCATGTAGCAGGTGTGCCTAAAGAGTTGTACTAATTGTTGGTGAGAAGAAAGTGTCCCTTACACCTCATCCCCGAGTCTGGCTGAGGATTTCCAGGAACCTAATGGCCTTGCCTATGTCCAGTTGACCACAGGCATTCCCGTGGGAACTGGAAACACTGTCTGGGAGGCATAAAGAGGCAACTTGCGCACACCAGTCTCCTGAACTTTGGATCCTCCTCAGTCCACCCTAAGGAATTCCCGAGGGACACCATATACTGTTTTCTTAGCCATTATGGTTTTGAAATCCTGGTTGGGATAATCCTTTTTATGGACCAGGAGCCCCATGGGATGAGGGGCCCAGGTGACATGGTCAGGTTCACACTGCTCTCTCGTGAGTGGCAGAGCTGGAAATACACATACTGAATATAAGTGCTCATTTCTTTCTGCCCTGCACCATTCAGACTTCGAGTCATTCAGACAAGAAAAGATGCTGCCAGAGGTGGCCCACCCCTCTTGGCCATCCTTGCAGTCCCTGTGAGCTGTTCCTGAACCTCAGCACACTCTGGTGTGCCTCTACAGGGCTGTCGTCCCGTTTGACGGTTTGCACCTTGCTGACCTTGGGGCCCAGCATCAAGCACGCACCTGCATACACCTGGCAACGGAGACCGAACATTCCAACTTGAGGTTTCGCCGATTGCTCTGCTGGTCCTGATGCTATCAGTTCAGATTTTGGCACCTGGTAGAGGGATGGCCAACTGTGCCTCGACATTGTCCTGTTCATAGAAGCTGCCATGAGGAGCTCACAGCCGGGACACCCTCCCAGCAAAGAGCCTCGGGCCAGTCCTGAGTTTTAGAGGGAGTTTATCCTCAAGTGGGTGATGACCCTTTTTTGACAGTCAGGCTGGAAAGCTAGGCTGAATCCAGAATCTCGAAGAGGAAAACGGACCTCCACTTTGTACAGGCAGAGGAGGAATGGATGTTCGTTGGGGTCTTGAGCCTTGGAGAGATTTCATTTCCACTGGGCTGGGAGAGCTGGCAGTGGGTTCCTCCTCTCACTTTACTTTTACTCCCCACCTTGCTGGGACACCCCGCAGTTCACAGAGTAGTGGACTGCACGGGGGTATGGACTTGGAATTGTGCTGATCCTGGCATCTTTTGGCTGCATCCGTGCCTCTTCTGTCCAGCTCTCCTTCCCCACATCTCATAGCCCCTGGGGACTTCACTCTTCCTACATTGTGCTGAAGTTACTCAACCACAATGAGCTGAATTCAAACGGTGACTCTTCTTGGGATTGCTTGCAGCTGTTTAAAAAGTGTGTCCCATCCAGACAAGAACATAGATCTGTAAGTGTGTGCACATTGAACTCTCAAAAAGAGAGTGGGCCTTTCTTGGATGGGCTTTGCATTCAAGCAGAATCCCACAGTTGCAGGCCTTCCGTTTGGGTTCCGACCATGGCGTGGCCTCCCTGAGAGCAGCCTTGTCAGAGAGCATTCTCAGACCTGCTTCCCGATCCATAATTTCATAGAGAGTGGTTTGCAGTTTTTGGCAGTGGGGACACAACAGTGTATTTTCTTTTTATAAAACAATTTTTGCCGGAGGGCATATACTTTCACTGGAGAGGCCAAAACAGAGAGAGAGGGGGGAAAGTGAGAAAGCACCCCCAGGGTGATGGCCACACCACAGTCTCTTCTCCTCTATTCTCCTCTTAGGGTTTTGGGCACATGCACACACTTGGCTGGTGTGTTTCTCAAGCTGGGACTCAAACTGCGCACTTGACCGTGTGAGATCCAGCCGCCTTAGCCACCAACCACATCGCCTGCTGGCCTGTCCATGTTTTCTAATGGCAAACATTTCATCACCAATTGAGTTACTTTACCAGGCGTTTCATGTTCTGTGTGAAGCAGTTGTGGTTACCTCTGGGTGTGTTTAGGATAATCATTAGAGAATAGTCTCTGACATTAAGTAGTAAAACCAGTGAGGGAGGCAAACTTGTGAAATGAAAATCCTAAATATGCAAACCTTGGCCAAGAAAGAACAAAACCAGCTTTGAGCTAAGTAACCAAACCAGAAAGGTTTCATTCTTTGTCTTTCTTCCTGTGACTTTGACCACAGCCTTGGGCCCAATCCCCACCAGCTCCCTACATGGGCAGGGAGGGGTCAAGGTTGACAAAGGGACAAATTAGAGTGGCCAGAAATGGGGAAAAAAATCAATAGGCTAAATGATAGCCTTTCTTGGCTTTTTGTGAAACTAACGTTCTGATTTTTTTTTTTTTTAAGCTCTCCTTAGGAGCGTGATTCTAAACAGACTCAAAGCATCCGCTCTGAATATAAATAGGGCATAAAGCAAACCTAGACAATAGGTTGTGGCACTCTTGTGTATATTTTATATGTACCTGGAATTCTTAAAGTGAGGGTGTTTCTCCCTTATGAGTTGAGAACGCAGTTTCCCCAGAGATGTCCCCCGCCCCAAGTTGTTCTTACGGAAGGCCTGAGATTGACAAGTTTGGAACAAGTGCGTGCCTGTGCCGGTGATTATGGAAACCGGAAAGTAACTTACCTTTTTATGCCTAAATTCTAATGAGCAAAAGACTAACCCATTGTTATCTGACAGGCCAGGACAGAGCGATGAGGAAAACACACCTCCAGGCAGACACACCAACTGAAACAGAGGTGTCCTTTGCCCTGGGGAAGAAGCATGATGTGCTGTGTGCCCCTCTGTCATTTGGCTGTCTCTGAGTCACTCTCCATCTCATTGTCTGTCGTACCATATAAGCTATTATCAATTAATTGCCCTGGCAGAAAATAAAAAAGCTATCGGCAATGATTTATTTTTTTAATGTGTCTTAAATAACTGGGTTCCTGCATGAAGGTGGTATTGGGCAATTAAATTACAATGGCCTCTAAGTTTAGGATGCTGAGTCTTTGGGGCATCAGAGAGAGGCACCCTGTCTTAGCTGGGTGCCGTAACCTGGGAGGGTGGCAAGTGATAGGTGTGGGTGAGCCCCAGGAGTCCCCCTCCACGGGGCGACTTGTCACAGGGCCACCAGGGAAGTCCAGACTTCGGCACTCAGAGTGACACAGCCACGGGAGAGCTGTGTCTGCCTAATGTCTTTGTTTACTTTGGAAGTTTGTCCTCCGTGAATGAATTCGCAAAACTTACATTCCCTGTAAAGCTGTCACAGATAGGAAACACAGCAATAATTCAGGTGATGTAGTTAAACCACTATTGAGTTTGCGCCATCCGTGAGTTGATAAATCGTATAGCTTCATTTGGTAGGAATCAGCAATTTTATGTGGCAATTAATTTTTACTACTGGAGGGGAGCCAAAGGACAAGAATTTTACCTCGGTTTTGTGTACGTTGAGAGGAACTTAACAGTTTTGCCGCAGCAAGAAAGGATTCCGTTTAAGGGCTGTCAAGCGAATTGAAGTGCCTGGGTGTTACAGGGGTGGTGTTGGGGGGTGGTTCTCAGGGGTCGTTCCTGCCCTTTTTTTTTGCTGGTTCCTTTTGTGGCCAGAGCCCAGGCTGTGGGCGAATGTTCACCCCCTGTCGGGGTATGATGGGCCCCACGATGCATGTGTAAAACATGTGTGTGGCTTGTGAATAAATAAATTATCTGAATTTCTTTGGTGCGTTTTTACCCACCAGAGTAATTCCCCCGTGCGGGTTTCACATCAGAAACAAAGATGTAACAGTAATTGGCTATCCAGATCGCTGGTAAAGGGAAGGATGATGTGATCATTTGCTCATTGTTCTTTCTTGGTCCAAGGCTGGCTCAGTGTGTGGTGGTGGTGAGTCTCCGGCTCGTGGCTGTTCTGATGCTGTGCACAGCTGCCGGGGCAGCGCTGCTGGTGGGGAGCACCTGTCCTTCAGGCCAAGTTCCCTTCCTGCAGAGGCCTTGCCTTCCCATCCCAGAAAAATAAGCTGAGTAGCCAGCCTCCTTTAGGGGCACCAAAATATGTGGGGTGCACGGAAGGTGCTCCCCCAGAGGAGCAGTATTCCTTAATTCTCTTGGCAACACAAAAGAAGCAGCCGCTGTGTGCTAGAGTGTGTCTGCCACCCGAGATCCTCCCGACAGCACTATCCTCATTCATAGGCAAAGAACTTTAGAAAAAAAAAAAAAAAAAGACTTCCAGAAAATTGCATATATGTAAAAGCAGCTAGATGTACCTCTTAGCCCGCTTCAGCAGTTAGCTGATAGCCAACTTCATTTCTCATACACTGTCTCCACACGTCACACCTGGCTATTTGAAAGCAAATGCTAGCCACCGTTGCTTTTCATCAGCCAATATTACGGTTTAGATTCCGAACAAGACCCCTGTACTTAAACATGAAGCAGCAGTCGCGTTACCACACCTAGGAGTGTATCTAACACGGCGAGCACCACTGAGCCTCTGCCTTGTTCTGGGCACCTTTCTTTCTAGGTGTCCAAAGCCGAGGATGTAGACTCCAGGCCTGGGCTGCCCCCTGCTCACCCTGTTGACTGCTGTGGGCACAGTTGCAAGAGCACTTGATTTTGCCTCTGAGCCCTCATAGGATCGGTCACTCAGGCCGATGACCTGGCTCTCTTTTACCTGGTCACTCGAAGCGTGAAATAGCATGTAATGAGTTTAGGTGCTACCACAGGCTGGTGGGTGTGGACTGCCTGGCTTCTGGCTCACCGCTGCATCCAGCCGGGTCTCCCTGAGCAAGCTGTTTTCTGCTGTGGCCTCGGTTTTGTCATTTTTAGATGAGATAATAGCATGTCTATTTCCTGAGACTGTTGGGAAGTATTATACATGCAGAGCATTCAGGATGCTATGAGCTCTGGGGAGTGTCCAGGTTGTGACAGCCGCTGCTCTCAGAATGGCACAATATTTGCAGTAACTGTTAGCGGTGATACCTCCCAGGGTGTGTTTGGGAAGCCAGGTGCGAAGGCCGGCCTGTGAGGTTCAGAATGCCGGGCAGAGGCTCAGCACGTGCTGCCTTGCTAGCTCATGCTTGTCCCTGGCTTGGGGTGTGGGGACCTTATGGCCCACTTCTCTAGACCCCATTCTCTTCTGCACCCAGATCACCTGGTGGCTGAGTCCCAAGCCACCCAGTAAGGACTGGGGTGCGTGGTATTTAGTTTTTAACTGTGGCTGTGCCTCAGAGCAAAGAGGAGAGGTGAGAGAGCCCCCTTCCTTCCTGCAGGCTGCTCTGGTCTCCCCAGGCTGAGGGCTACTGGAGGTGAGGGGCAGGGTAGCTGCTGAAGGAACCACCTTCGAAAGCCTGGTACCACACACAGGGCCCAGAGCGAGAGTTTTTCCCTGCAGCAGACTGTCTGGTGCCAGCAGTTCCACCAGAGGGGGCAGTTCCTCTGGAAGTCCTATCAGGAAATATTTTTACAGCGCTTGGCTCTCTTAGCAGATGAAAATAAGATGTTTGCTTTAGCAATTTGCTTAGCCCTGAAAACATTCCTAGACAATGCCAGGGCCTTAGTTGAAAATAGTATACTCAGCTTGTTGGGATGGTCCCAGGAAGGATGTTTTGAGAGAAAATAAAATGGTACATACCGGGGCTGTTTACCTTTGTGGGAATCCTGTAACAGATCAGCATCATGAGGGCCACAGGGAGCCAGGATCTAACAGGGGCTGGCTCCGCTGTGCTTTGGGGTGTACCTCCAGGGCCGGCCGGGAAGCTCTAGAAGAGGAGTTACACTGCATGTTTCTCTCCCCTCCCCTTCCACCTCAGCTCTCTCCCTGCCCACATGGGTCAAGAGGAGTCTCCATCTGTGGGCCAGTCCTGGACTGGCCTTCATGTCCTCCAGGGCGGGCGGCACCAGCACCCTTGGGGAAGTGCGCCTGTTTGATTCATAACTCAGGTCAGCCTTTCCTTGACGGTGAGAATCTTCTTTAGCCATCTGGAATCTCACTTTGGGTTTTCTCTCCCTTCTCGTCATGGTTCTTTCTGCCCATGCAGAATATACTCAATCCCTCTCTGCATGACTGCTCTCCACATAATAGCAGGCAGAGATTGGAGCTCCAGAACTTTCCCTGCTGGGGCCTAAGTATCGCTGTTTCCTTCCACAACAGAATTCAAGTTTGTCACTTGCTCAGAACCAGTATTGCAGGTGAACTGTCACACACACACACACACACACACACACACACACGTGCCTGCATGCTCACTCACACACAGTTGGGGAGACAAGGGGCATTTGAATCTCATGGCCAGTAGTGGTAGGAAAGAAAAATTATATTTCTATTTAAAAGTCACTTAAGACTTAAAAAAAAAATACTTGAACTCAAATAATGTCAAATAACTTATATTACAGCATTTGTGTCCAAGACGAGGTAGCAGATAGTGCGTCGTGATGGTTTGTTTTGTGGAAGTGGGAAGCCAGAGTAGCCAGAGCGGCTCGAGCTCCTTTGTTTTCCTCTGTGGATTCCCTTGGCAGTGTTTCTGTGGAGTGTAAAAATAGCACATGATGCCTTAAAATAAATGGCTGTGGGGAATGCTTGTGCAGATCAGCTGCGTGGTCACATATGCTCAGATTCTCCGTACTGTTCACTCTTCAGAAGAACAACTTCAATAAATGGTTCAAAGCTGCCTGCCATACAGCACCGTTGATGACATGGAAGGAGCCTTGACACCCCGGGAAGGACAAATTCAGGGATGGGGCAGTGGGGCACGTCCGAGGTGTCTTGAATTTACAAGGATTACCTGCGAGGACCCAAGTGTGAGCCCGTGCTATCCCGAGCCCTGTTCCATACTTAATGTCTCCCCTAAAAGATCAGCCAGGCCAGACTCAACACCAGCTCCTAAACACACCTCTTCCTGGCTTCTGATGGGCCTAGGTAAAGACTGGCACGTTGTTCTCCGGCTCCTGGGAGCTTTTCCCAAGCGGGTAAGGCAGAAGAAAATCGAGCAGGAGGGCCACACGCTAGCGAGCAGTGCCTCACTGTTGCTCCTGAGGCCAGCATTGAAGAAGGATGTTAGATCTTAGTGTAGACAGTCGGCAAGAATGGCGTGGTGATTGCACTGTGGCCCACGTGGTGGGGCTAGGTCAGGTGTGCATAGGAGAGAGAGAGCCACAAGTCTTGGGTCCAGGCTGTGTTTCGTCCAGGTTACATGACTTCTCAAAGTCGTGTGTTCTTCGGTTCCCCCATCCCCTGATTTTTAGTAGTTGTCTACATTCCCAAAAGTGAATTTAAAGTTAATCTGTCTTTCCTTCCTTTTTTAGAGGGTTTCACTCTTGCCCAGTTTAGCCTCAAATTTGAACCCTCCTGGTTCTGCCTCCCAAGTAGCTGGGATTACAGGTGTACAAGACCACCCCACCCGGCTTAGATTCACTTTTCTGAAATGAAATTGCACGGGTCCTACACTTTATGGGACTTTCACACAGCTGATGTTCTCCTCTTACCAGTCAACAGAACCCACCAGGAGTCCGGCAGCCAGCAGTGCCTATCCTTCCCTTTTTGCTTAAGCATGGACGTTTTCCTCCCTTTTAGGGCTAGCACCTACATAGGAAAGAAAAGTTAGCATAATCCAGTGTTCCAGATGGTCCATGCTACGAGCCTGTCGAAGGTCTGCGATGTGCAGGACTCTGCCTTTCCTACGGTACAGGGAGGCACTGGAGGTTGTCATGGACCGCTAGACCTTGGGAACTGACTTCAGTAGTGCTGTAGTCCATCCGTCCCTGTCCCCCCTTCTGACTGACTTGATTCCCTGAGCTCTCTCTGGAGAGAGAGCTTTTAACAAGGGTGTCATTATGATGCGCACTTGTGCCATGCTGTTTTAACACTGTCCTCCATATCCGGGGTGGTTAGGAAAACACAAGAGGGAAAGAAGCGGAGAATCAGACCGAGAGAGCAGGAGCCAGCGCAGGAGGCGGTGCCCAGGAGGCGCCTGGTGAGCACACAGTGCTGTCAGTTGAAGAGCTCGAGCATTTCTCGGGAAGTCATCTTGTGCTTTAAGTGGGCTCTTTGGGAAGAATGGAAACTATATACTGGCTGGCTTCCTGCCTGCTCTTTGATTTGCAGATGACACTGGGCACCTGGCTTTGCCCTCCGCCCCCAGCAGTGCTTACATTCAGGTGACAGCCATGCATTTCTTCCTAGAGGCAGGGCTTCTATAAAACTCTGTAACAGTCTATAAAGAACAAACATGAATTCCAGAAGGCCTCCAACTTTTTTTTTTTTTTTTTTTTTTTTTTGGGGGGGGGGAGAGGTTTTTGCTATAGGGCATGTGCGTTCACCAGAGAGACAGAGAGATAGAAAGTGAGAAATCACCCCGCAGAGGGGATGGGTACGCCGCAATCCCTTCTCCTCCATTGTCATCTCGGGATCTTGGGCACGCACGCACACACATGCCTGGCATGAATTTAACCCACTGGGTCCAGGACTCAAACCGCGGTTGACTACATGGGAGTCCAGCGACATAGCCATTACGCTAACTGCCGGTCCCAAGGCCTCCAGCTTTTAAATGATTGCAATGAGAAAGCTGAGACAGCCTCCAGTTTATGGAAAGCACCAGGCCTGGTTCCTGCGATGGTGCCAGGCCTGCCTTCCCTTGAGACCCTTCTCAGGGCCTGTGGACAGGAAGCTAGACGACCAGGGCCAGGACCCAGACATGTGACCTGCATCAGAGCTAACAAAGACCAGGCCCCAGGCAGCAGGATGGTTTACTGAAGCTGCCGGTAGAAGGTAAGTGGGCTCCGACTAAACCGGCCAAGAGGCTTCAGTAGCCGGGGTTTCATCAACAAATGAGAGGGCCCCTATTTTAAGCCCTGTTATGTACCCAGACTTCCTGTTTTTCCAAAGAAATCTCTTGTTTTGGTTTTTGTGAGGACAGATTTATTGAAACATTTGCTATTCCAGTGACCCAGGTTTTGCTCCAGTGAAAAAGTAAAGCTGAAGATTGGAGACCTGGATAGGTGACAGACACAGCGGAACAGCATTCCCAGAGCTGAGCATTCAGGGAATGCTTTGGCCTCCGTGGCCGATCCGTGAATGAACAAAGAACTAATTGCCAGTCAGGGTCCTCCACAGATTTCAGAGCGCAGAGCTTGGCCTCTTGTTTAGAGGAGGTGGGGGGCTGGTCAGAGGACAATTGAAAGGGGCTTTTTGTTGTCGCTCGAGGGCTAAGTTAAGCCATGTGTGTCCCTCTTTCTAGGAGTACTGGTCTGGCCAATCAGAGCCGCGTAAATCCCACTCACTTCCTGCCGACCTTTTGACATCGACAGATGTTTTTTCTTACAAGTGTCATTAGGCCTCTCTACTCGCTGACCTCATCAAATTGTGTTGAAGCCATTTTCATAAGTTTTGTTTCTAAAACTCCATTTAACCCTTCCTGAGTTCCTCTCCGGGAATCAGATTGCCCTGACTCCTGATGGTGCTGCCTCACTTCTGCCCCCTGGACCTGCTGTGGGGATTGGGGCCCGGCCCAGATTGCAAGGGCCACATGAGTCTGCAGCTACAGAGCGACACTTGTGACTTCCAAAGGTGTAATGGAGACTCACACAGTAAGCATAAAGTGAACAGCTCCGGGGCCAGCAGATGGCGTAATGGTTACATCACTGGACTCTCCAAGTCCCAGACTTGGTGGCTTCAAACTCACACTGGGCGCATATGCATGCATGCCCAAAATCCCAAGAGGAGAATGGAGAAGGGATTGTAGTGTGGCCATCCCCACTGGGGATTTCTTGCCTTCTGTCCCTCTGTTTCTCTGGCATGCGCAAGCACCCCAGCACCCTATCATAAAAATCTCTCTCTCTCAACAACAACAACAAAAAAAATAAGGGGGGGATAGCTCAGCAGGACACTGAGGGAGAACCTTCCAGAGTTCTGCACATAGTCATATGCTGTGATTGTAGCTTACCCAACAACGGGCCACAGTGTGGCCTGGGAGACGGGTTGTCAGTGGCGATGCCACATAGTGCCTGTGTGACCTGGGCAAGTCATTGCCTGTGGCAGGGTCAGCAACCAAGTCAGAGGTCCTAGGTTCATAGAAGTTTCTGTAGCTCACATCCAAGAGAGCACACCTCCCATGTGAACAGATGCTGTAGCCGTTCTAGACGCAAGAAGACAGTGTTGGCATTTAACCTTTCCATGACACTAATACTCGGAGGATAGTAGTGAGACTAGCAGAGTACTGTAGGGAATTAATTTCAAGCAGATGTCCTTAACCTTGTGGCCCACTGGGGTATCAGGTTATCTTACAGGGTATGGGCCTCCTTTGGGCTCCTTAGAGCCAACTGCACCCTCTTTTGAGATTGTCTGGGATGGAGGGTAAGGGGGAGGGTACCTCCATCCTGCCAGCTCCTGAGATTTCGAAGACATCACTGATGCCTCATTCAGAGCTGGGGCAGTAAGTGAGATGCGATTGTGCTGGGTATGCTCTTCTCCAAGGAGTAAATGTTTCACCTGCTAGAATCGGTGCAGCAGGCTGCACGGGTTCCTGCCGGGTGAGTTAACACATGCAGCCACTTAGTTCTCGTCGCGCACTAAGCACTTCGTCGGTGAGTGGGTTTACAGTAGTGCATGCGGGTGAAGCTTGTTCGGCCCTTTGGAGCCTCCCTTCTTTCCACAGTGCCCCCACTCCTCAGAGGGAGCTCTGCTAATGGTTGAGTGTCTGTCTGGCCGTTTTTATTTTTGTGTTTAATGAGCTAACAAGCCAGTTTTTCTTTATTTTGCTTGCCTGCCTTTTTGTGTACGTAGGTGTTCTCTCTCTTTGGTCTGGAGCTCTGCCTTTTGAGTTTGTTTTGGGAACAGTGAGATACGGCAACATGAGACTGTTCGTGTTTAGAACCTGGCTGGTGTAGCTCGGTTTGGCACCTGTGCTTCCAGACTTGTTGCATCAATAGGCCTCTGCAGCACTATGCCCAGGGATGGCGGATGCATGGCGGCCCTAGGAAATGAACAGAAAGGAATAAGGATTAGGTGCTTGGCTTTGTAGAATCTCTGGTTTTCTGTCAAGGAAACAGTTTTGAGTTTGGTGACTTCCGAAGTCTTGGAAGGCTCCGGAAATGCCATGGTTTTAACAAACCGTCAAGGGCCATACAAGCATGTAGGCATCGGTGGGAGGGCATCCATAGCTGCCCTCCATGGTGTTTCTATTCCTCCGATTCCAGGGGAGGGAGTGTCCCTGAGATCGGATCTGTCGTCTGCCATTGCAGGAAGCATTGTACTCAGAAACTGTTTGCAGACTGCCCGTAATGTTCACTAGCCTCCTCTTTTTCTCTGCTTTGTAGAGCTCAGACCTCATAGTGCTGCAGTTCAAGGACCACTACTAAGAATAAGAAATGAGAGGGCCCGTCTCTCGTGACTTCTCATGCACAGGGTGGCCTAGAAAGCTGCATTCATGTTACGGGACCAGGTCTCTCTGATAGATCTTTTAAATGGCTCCCAGATTTACAGGTGTGCACGAGTCAGCGTGGAGACTCCAGGGTGCCTTAGTTAACTGTGCGTGTTGAGCGTAGCCCTGTAATTTATTTTAAGTGTCTGGGGTAAGTTGAAGTAACAGCAAACTCTCCATTCTTCAGAATGGTATTGGTATTGGCTGATGTGAGAAGATGTGAGAAGAATAGGTTAGCCCCAAGAGTTTACCGAAGTGGATATATCACAGACCTCATGTCAGCCTGGGCAGCTGAAGATTTATAGCATTCTGGTGGGTTTTTGTTAGTGTTCCCTGCCTTGTAGGTAATATAAACTTGGTGCCATGCATTACAAATGTATTAGTATTTTTATCCTTTCTGTTAAACTGTACTGTGTCAGTGATCACAGTAAATTTGATCGGTTTTATAAAGGGTTATATTAGTTTATATTGCTGTGTGACAAATTACCTCTAAACTTAGAAGGTTACAACAAGCAAACTTGATTATCTCTCAGTTTTCGTGGGTTCGGGAATCCATACAGCATAGCTGGGTGCCCCTGGCAAGAGTCCTTCGTGATGGCGCAGTAAGGATGTCAGCGAGGTTTGGTCCCATCTGAAGACCCAATAGGGGCAGTTCCTCATGGGCTGTTAACTGGGGACCTCAGTTTCCCACTGGCTGTTGGTCAGAGGCCTCAGTTCCTTGCTGCATAGGCTTCTCCATAGAGCAGCCAGCCTCCTTCAGAGAGAATGAGTCACAGCATATCCAAGATGGTCTTTTTTTTTTTTTTTAAACCTATACTATTCAGGGGACCAGCAGATGATATAATGGCTATGTCGCTGGACTCCCATGTAGTTGACCGCGGTTTGAGTCCCAGATCCGGTGGCTTAAACTCACGCCAGGCGTGTGTGCGTGTATGCTCAAAATCCTGAGAGGAGAAGGGATTGCAGCCTGGCCATCCCCCCTTGGGGGTGATTTCTCACTTTCTGTCTCTCTGTCTCTCTCTGTCTTTCTGGCGAGCACACGCTCCGCTCCCTATAACAAGAATCTCTCAAAAAAAAAAAAAAAAAAAAAAAAAAAAAAAAAAAAACCCACCAAAGAAACAAAATAAAAACCTATACTATCAGAAGTCATATCCCATCCTTCCTATTCTGTTTCTGAGATAATTTCTGCCAAACAAATGAAGTCGCCCTACAGTGTTGGCACATTTCTCACTAGGTTGTCCGTACTGACATGGGCTGTACGGAAGAACCCCATCCGGGAAATCAAAGCAAATCCCACCTAGTGTGGTTTTGAGCAAGACAGGCAGGTGCTGGTGATGTCCAAGCCATGAAAAGAAGGGGGAGTGGCAGGGACTGGCTGATGCTGGAGGCTTCCTTCCTGGAGAAGGTGGAATCAGAGCTCGGGAGGATGTGGTGCCCCAGCAGCTGGAATGTGTAATGGAAACCCTGACGGGCCTTTGCAGAGCAGCACAGCCCGGTCTCTCCCTAGTTCTTTCCTTCCTCACAAATCCCATCTCTGCCAAGTTGTTTTTATTTTCCATCCCTGGCATATTGATGTATCATATCTAAATGAAAACCATGGCCATAATGAAAAGTCATCCTTCAGGGTGGCCCATGGCTCCTTGGCTCCTTGGAGGGCAGGGATCCAAAGCCCTGGGAAGCCTTTTGGCCTGCCTTGCTTCAGCCTGAATGTCAAATCACTCAGCCCTTTTTAAAAGGAAGACCCCCACCCCCCCCAAGCCACCAGCTCCTGAGGTAGATGACAGGGAGGGCTTGGCACTACATTCCCTTTTCCCTGGCTGATCATGTTCCTGAAAACTAAGCATCTGTTACTGGAAGGGTGATTGGAGGTACCTTCTGTCTCTTTTGCATCTTGAGATTGAGGAGAAATGCAGCATCTCACCCACTGGTTCAGGCCTTGCCTTCTGGGGTATCTGATCTGATTTTCTCCAGGTTCTTATATAGCCCAAGTTGGCAAAGCAGCTGTCTTTGCAGCCCTGAGAAGGCCATGCAGGGTGTGCAGTGCCCTCTGCCGGCTGAAGGGCCCCATTGCCAGACACCAGGCCTCTCCTCGTCTGGGCCTGCTCCCAGGAAGGGCTGGAACAGAATGTTGGCTTCACGTGAGGATTTTCATTGGTTTTGAGAGCACTCGGATAACTGCAGAAAGTGCGCCCTTGGGCGCGTGTTCTGAAACACGGTGTCGGCACAAACAGGCTGAATCTCAGAAGGGCCGTTGTGCTCCCTACAGAGGTTGGAAACTTTGCAAAGGCAGTCATAGACTGGGTCTCCCCTGGCAAAGTATCAAGAACCAGACCCCTTAAAAAAATCTAAACTTAAGATTTTAAAAAATGTAAGCTCTCATCATTGCAGTATGTTGAATAAATAACCAGATAGTTCATATAATTGCCTTTGTTAGACATTTAAATACTAGAACATTTCATGTGTATTCAAATTAGCTAAATAATTAAAAGTTGCCTAAAAACATTAAATCTTCCCCCAGTATAATAAACTAGCATAGTCCAATAAGTTTAATAATAAATTCAATAATTATGTTTCACAATATATTTCACATGTTAGATAATACATGACATTATTATTTATATGATATTATGGTTTATGGTCTGTGCATACAACTCCTAAAATGCCTGGAATCTACAGTATGCTTAGTATCTTTCTCTATGCTAATGAGTAGACTGAGGTGACAGGCAGCCCCTAGGTAGCTTCAGAATGGAGGGAGTCACCTGAAAGACCAAGGGAGGGTTAAAGGATTGGGACTTTAGGATCATCTGATGGCATGGTGGTTAAGGGGGCTGAATCCCATGTGGCCAACTGCTATGTATGTAGTTCAAGTCCTGGACCTGGTGGTGTGGCCACCCCCCACCACCACTACCAAGTGTCTCTCCTGCTAACACATTCACACTATGGCAAACTTTAAAAAAGGTGGGAGTGTGGAGGGGGGGCAGCTCGGCCTTTAAGCCTCACCCCTCAAGCTCCACAGAAGGTTAAACTGATCCCGCCATGACCAGTAATGGAATCAACCATGCCTCCGTAACAAAACCTTCATAAAAGCCCAAAAGGACAGGATTCAGAGAGTCTAGATAACTGAACCTGTGGCGATTCCGAGAGGTCAACTGTCCTTCTGTGCTGTTCCCCCGTGTCTTCTGTAACATACTTTATGATAAGCTGGTAAGTTTATTAGGAGTCCTGTGAGGTGCCACAGCAAATTAATTGAATTAAAGGAAAGGAGGGGGTCATGGGAACTCCAGCTTATAACCAGGCACCAGAAGCCCATAGGTGAAAACTACCTAAGGCTTAGGATTGGCATTAGAAGTGGGAGGGGTCTTACAGGACTGAGCCGCTCACCCTCTGGCATTTGACACGGTCACTAAGTAGATAGTATTAGGACTGAATTGCGGTAGAAGACACTCAGCTGCTGTCCACTGCAAAACTGCTGTTGGACACAGCACACACTCATAATAGCTTTCTCTGTTGTTTGTGGTATGAAAGCAGAGATAAAAGTTTGGAGTTGTTTTCCCTCCTCAGAATTAATCATTTCAGTTACTAATGTAGTGAACTGTCTAATAAGTTTAGTATATAACCTCTATTTAGGGCTCTTTGGGATGTGTAGACTGGTAGATTTTTTTCGTTTTTGTTAGAATTTTAAATTAAATTTATTTATTTTTAATTTGCTATAGGGCACATGTGGTCACCAGAAAGAGAGAGAGAATATGAGAAAGCAAGCCTTCAGGTCCAGGACTTGAACCACACACAGTTGGCCATGTGGGAGTCTGGCACCTTAACCACTACGCCACCTGCTGGCCCCCCGCCTGGTGGATTTCACCTTGGTTAACTTGCAGATTCAAGCCCTTTGTGACCATGGTTACCTGTGCTTTAGTGTGTAGCAAAGATGCATTGTCTGTTGTAGGTGGAACTTTCGTCTGTAGAAATTGAGGTGGTTAGTCCCTTTACCCTGTTCAGCCAGACTCCTCAGCTACAGGTCATACTTTTTATGCCACAGGAATAAAGAATTAGGCATAGGAAAAATTAATCTGCATTCATATATTCCACAGTCTAAACACAACTGAAATAAGATGTGTCATTTTACACCTCTCAATGGGAATGAAAGTTTGCTTCTTTTTTTTTTTTTCGCTTTCATCCCTTTCAATTTGTTTGCTGCTATTATGAAAGACTAGTATTAAAGCTAATATATTTTTTAAAGCGTATTTGGAAGACGAGTGCTTTAAAAATGTGTGAAAATTCTAAAAACAGGAGTGTGTCATTTTCCGTAGCATGCAAAGTCCCACACTTAATTTCCATTATGACACAAATAAAACAACCAATTAGGAAAATCACAAAGTCTGTTTGCTCAAGGCCTCTGTTCTTGATTATAGCTTTTAGCAAGTGAAAATATTTAGAATTTGTGAGTCTTCCATTTAACACCAGGAAATATTTCCATGTGCTAACAACCCTAAACCAAAGCGGGTGGATTTACTCATCTCTGCTGGCCAAGGAAAGCCATGGTTTTAAATGTGGTCACCTCTCCTTATCTGTGGCTGCCTTTAACTGTGTCTCGTCTTCTTTGCAAGCACTGTGTTCCATGTGCTGAGAGACTTGCTTTGTAAGTTTTTCTGAAATTACAAGCCCTGTGTAGCTCACATGATCTTCACTTTTCTTTCCTTTTTTTTTTTGGGGGGGGTGGTCTATTTCAAGTCCCTAAGATTTTTTTTTTTTCTTAAAGAGGGAATTACATGGAAAGACTAAAATCACAGGTCCACAATTTCTTACCTTTCTATCTAAATCCTAAAAATCTCTAGGTTTTTGCTATAGGGTATGTGCGCTTGATAGAGAGGGACAGAAAATGACAGAGAGAAAGTGAGAAATCACCCTCAGAGGAGATGGCCACACCACCATTCCTTCTCCTCCATTCTCCTCTTGGGATTTTGAGGATGCACACACACATACGCCCAGACTGATTTTCAAGCTGCTGTGTCCAGGACTTGAACCATGGAGCCAGTTATGTGGGATCCAACACCTTAACTACCATGCCATCTGCTGGTCCCCAGTGTGTTATGTTTTCAAAACTGAAACATTTCTCAGTTCCAAAGCACACCTGGTCCCTCAGGGTGCTGGGAAAGGGCTGTGGACCTGGGTTAACACATGTGAACTGCCTGTGTGGTTCGGTCTACTGTAACAAAACCACCATAGAGTAATGACTTAAACCATAAACATTTATTACAGCGTTAGAGCCCAGGAAGTCCAAAATTGAGACTTGGGCAGATCTGATACCCGGCGAAGGCCTGCTTCGTGCATTGTAGACTTTAAGCTATCCTCATGAGAGAGAGGGAAGTCTACTTCATGAATTACCTTCAGTGATCCACTTCTACTGCAGGCTTTGAACATTTAAGAGTTCACATTCCACATTAGTGAACTTTAGGGGACACAAAAATTCGTTCAGTTCAACTCCAATAAGTTCACTTCCTGTGTGGATCTTCCTTAAGAAAAAGCATTTTCTGCCTTAAAGTACAACCTTAATGATTTTCTTTATTGTGGCACGCTGGCCACCATTTAAACAACATGTAGGCCAGTGTTTTTTGCACTAATCTGACTCCTTTAGAACATTTATGTTGTTATAGCTGGTTTTTAATTAGCTCTTCTGATGTAGTTTACAAAACAAAACCCTATATATCCTAAAGATTCTACCTAACTATCTTAATAAGAAAGGATCCGTTGGATGCGTTTGGCCTCTGAAGCTGATGGCATGAGTTCATGGTTTTATTTGGGCCTGGATGAAGAGTCTGTGTTTTCTGAGCAGATATCATCAGGGCCCGAATTCTCAAGGCACCGTTAAAAGGCACTGAATATGCCGAACGGTGCCCAGGTGGCAGGTTCCTTCCCATGTTTGGTTCTCAGTGATGCCTTAGAGCACTGGACTGGTGCTGCTCACTCGGCACAGTCCAGCTGGCTCACACACAGCCCCACAGGTGAGGGCCTTGCACAGCTGTGCTGAAGCAGGCTGTCCAGGAGGGTGTCGGGCGTTCACAGATCCCAGGGTCAGAAAGCAAGGACACTGCCGTCTGGCCTGCAGGAAGCCTTTGCATCAGATCATCTCGCACTCTGAGTTGAAATCCCCACCCCTTCGCGGTAACAGTGTGTAATATATTCTGAGGACTCAGCACTCACTGAGTCCTTTGGCAGTTCTTGCTTAAAGAATGTAATATTACTTCATTACCATATTGTGAAACTTGTTCTTTCTTTATTAACATAACGTTTAAGTAGATTTCCTTAAAAGAATTGAAAGCTATCATCATATTTAACTGGTTTTCGAAGAATTTTTATTTTAAAAGATACCTTTGAAGACGTGCATTTACTCTGCAAATCCCTTTGGCTGCTTAATCTTTATGAAGACTAGAGACTAGAATAAAGAAATGAAAAGATCTTAGAAACTTATTTGATACTTTAAAAATGTAAATTAGTAAGAACTGGGGTTTTGAGCTGTATAACCTCAAGGTCTTGATCCTGGCAGGCAGTGACTGTTAATGTTCATTTAGTAAAAATTAACCTACCTGTGTTTTAGGGTTTGTTGGGCAAGGATAATCCTCCCAGAAATATTTACTTATGTATGTATGTTTTAATTTGCTAGAGGGCGTGCATGCTCACTGAAGCGAGAGACAGAGAGAAAGAAGGAAGATAAGAAAGCACCCTCCTGTGGGGGTTGGTCACACTGCAACTCCTCCTCCTCCATTTCTCCTTTGAAGACTTAGGGCATGACACACACCTGGCATGTGTTTTAAGCCACTGGGTCTGGGACTCAAACTGCACAGTTTCCCTGTGGGATTCAGCTGCCTTAACCACTATACCACTGAGTGGCCTGATGTGGACATTTTTGAATTTGATATCTAAGCAAGGGTTTATAAACTTTGTTTTCCTTTTTGTCTCCTTAAATCTCATATTTCTCTTAGATACTACATGAAACAAATCTTTCATACCTATAGTTTCTAGTAGTAACCAAGAACCTCCAAGTAACTTTCTTATTCTAGCATCTTTCATCTTCTGAAGTAAATCGAATTCCCCAACACCAAGTAGTTTGGGCCTATATCATAACCCTGACTTTGAGCAAGTGATTTTTTTTTTAAAGTGTATTTTATTTCTTTCATAAGACAGAATGTGGACTAGAGAGACAAAAGAGATAGGTACGCTTGATCGGGCCTTACTGTTCACAGTCCCTTTCCCCCAGCCCACCAGCTAGTCATGGTCTTGGACACACACCCAGCGAGTTTCAGGTCAGCTTGGGATCTGAATCCATACGGCTTCCAGCACTGCAAGTCTGTATGCTACTACCTGCACCACCGTTACCGGGCCAAAAGTGGTTTCAGGTAGACTTTTCTGACTCTTGGTTGCCTGCGATTCCTGTACCTCTGAGGGTAAGGCTGTGTTTCTTCTCGTTGGTTTGTCTTCCGTGTACTCTTGTTTCTTAGGAAAAGACCTGGCTTGCTTTTCGATCTTGAGCTTCACTGGAGTTATCTTGCACACTCAGCAAAGGGGAGTGCGCTGTTGGGGCTAGCTGTACAGAGGGGTGTCTCCACTGCTGTTTCTCACCAAATGATTGCACGCACATGTCATCTGATCCGCACAGCCACTTTGGGATATAAGTAACATTATCTCTGTTTTACAAAGGAGAACCCTGGGCCTCCGGAACAGGTTATCCACGGTCCTTCTGCAAGTATTCCATCCATTACGATGGTTCGTAGACAGTTTCTGCAAAGGTGGTATAATGGAACACCTTCCCCCTCGCTTTTTTCAGTCCCCTGAACCTTTATTTATGTGTCGTTAAACACTGACTAGATGGTGTCAGTAGATGATAATGGCAACCAATTCGGTGGCAAGGAAGATCGTCGATGAGCAGAGACTGGTTTAAAATAAAAACAGAAGTTGGTTTTCATAGCAAACCCAAGAATGCCATGATGTTGTCAGGGAGCCCAGAGCCAGTATGGATGGCGGGATGCTGGCATTATCAGCACAGATATCAGTCGGAGTCCGCTGTGCACAGCTCAGCTCTGAGGAGGGCCTGTCGCTGCCATTGGAAAGATGGTTATGTTAATTAAGGCCTTGCAAATAGCTTGCTCCTTGGGAGGGTGAGGGAGGAAAATGTCACATTTTATACATTCTTGTTTGAAAGGAAGCATGAGGGGAGTTGATGCTCCGCAAATCAGTGGTCACTGCCGTGAAATCCAGACCAGCCCGAGTGTGCCAGCCTAGAGGCTGATCTTGCTGCCTTTGCGGGTAGCTTGAAGCATGCGTGCGTGTCATGGCTAGGAGATTGTAGAGAGGCTCCCACGGAAAGGCCAGAGACAGTCTCCCAAAAAGCCCAACCCTGGAGTCAGTCCCTGTTTATTTTTTTAAATTATTTTTTAATTTTTTAATGGTAGAACACAGGCATTTGTGTAAGCTGATAGCTGATCTTTCCTTTGATTGCATGATCAAGATTCTACTTATCAATTTTTCAAGAAGCCATCTAATTATACAAATTAAAATTCAAAGGAAAGCAAAAAGAATGATTACACCTCACTCGGGGATTGGGGGAGGAGGGTGTGAAACCCGCCTTGCTTCAGATTATAATACTGTCATTTTTCATCTCGGAGGCACTTCACAAATATTAACTAATTCATTCTCTCACCCTTTGGATGAGGCAGCTACGTACAGTTCTGCTCTCACACTGGAGTCACAGAGAGGCCAGACTGTGGTTTGGACATCAGAGCTCAGGCTGGAGCAAGTAAAAATTGCCAGTCAGCCAGTGATGTGGTAGTTAAAGCACTGGATTCCACACAGCCAACTGCGCGGTTAGAGTTCTGGACCCGGCGACTTGAAAAAATACACTGGGCACATGTGCGTGAATGCCGAAAATCCCAACAGAATGGAAGTGAAAGGATTGTGGCATGGTCATCCCCTCTGGGGAATGTTTTCTCATTCATTCATTCATTCATTCTCTCTCTTCCTCTCCCTCACTCCCTCTCTGATGAGTGCATGTGCCCTGTAGCAAACTTTTATACACACACACACACATACATGAGAGAGAGTGAGCACGTGTGCACTGGCCTTGGACAGCCTCTCATAGAGTGAGTGTCTCGTGAATCTGCAGGCTCAGATCTGTAGTTCTCATCCCTTCCATCCAGTATTTGCATCTCGAGTTTGCCAGACTTAGATACTCCCTTCTTGCATGCTTGCCTTTAAGAAGTCCTGCAATGGGAGTTTTAAACCTGTGTCCACATTGGTGTACCTAAGTGGTCACCCTGCACATTTAATTCAGTCTTCATCTTCTTGCTCATCCACTATGGTCATCCCAGGTTCCAGGGAACTTCCAGTCTTAGAGTATGGTATCTCTTGGATGTTGCGTGAATTATTTATGTGATTGGAAATTGTGATTTTTTACCCCTTAGCTTTTTTTTTTAATCACGTAATTATTGCCATAAATCTTTAGGATGCTTTTTCAGCTTCATTGCTGGGAAATTAGCCATTAACTACCAGGAAGTCGCCTACCTTTTAATAGTCAGACCTGCAGTCTGACCTTTGATAAAAAGTAACTCCTTGCGTTTTGCATAATTGATGACCATCCATCATAATCCTCAGTTTTTCCCCTTGGGCCTCACTTTTGTCTTCATCCTTCCTCTGTTTGCTAGGTAACCGAGGGCAGCTTTCTTTTATACACACATGTGTATCTCTGTGTGTTGCAGTTTTAAAAATTAGAGTGGTTTGGCTATGTTATTTGAATAATATAGGAGATTATAAAGTAGGTCTAAAAATGTTTCAGAGCTCCTAGTTGGGATCCTTCAAGCCCCATTTTAATTGAAGTGAGGGATGTGCATTTCCTGCACATTGCATTGAAAGCTAGGATGCCAGCAGGGGCAGCAGCTAAGGGTTCAGGACCTCCACTGTATGCTGGATGAACGGCACATGAGGGTTAGAGCCTTCTCACTCACTCGTTCCCAACTCCCTCCAGTGACAGGCTGGGCAGTAGCTCCCCATTCATTCTTCAGGCCACATTTGAATTTCCCTCTAGAGAGGCCCATATACCCCAAACTAAACAGGAGACTCTTTGTCTCCTGACTCCCCCACCCCCACCACCTCACCTCCACCTGAAACATTGTGGAGATGGTTGGCCAGGCCGGTCAGCCTCCCTCTATCTAAGGTCTACTGAAGCCCACAGAGATGGGACCAATTTCAAAGTCAGCAGTCTGGGGCATGGCCCTCACTAGTGCTGTCTGCAGCCCTCTCTAAATGAAGGAAGTTTCAGAAAGTTGGCAAACTTGGTAAGGTGCCCGTGTGACTCCTTGCCCATGTCCTTGTACGGTAGGGTAAGGGACTTTTGTCATGCCGAGATGTGGCTTTGACTCTGAGCCCTGTGAGGCTGTTTTGGAAAGCAGTTCTGTGAACTACCTGGCAGAAGGCCGCAGAACTCTGAGAGCTCTCCTGTAGCTCTGGTGGGTGTCTGTGTCTCAGCGTGGTGGTTTCTGGGCCCAACTCCCCATGTACTTCTGAATGGTCCGTGAGCCTGCTGCCTGTCACTTAGCCCCTCAGTGATTCACAGAGTAAAGGGCAGTCCAAGTGGCTATTGCTTGGTCCCTGGCATTGGAGTACAAATTACAATGCAAGTCGATGTTGGTCATTGGTGTTTATATCCCTGAAGCTAAAAGTAAGAGATCTGTACGGCAAGAGATCTCTTGCCATTTGCTCCTTTCAGAAATAACCGACCATTGTGTGTTTGTTTACTTCCTATTGCAAGATAGAAAGTAGGGGACTGCTAAAAAGGAGTTGGGGCAGACTCCGTTTACCAGTGTCTTGGGAGGAAAGCAAGCACATGCCCCGATGGCAGGTCCCGTTCTAGAAAGTGGCAGAAACATCCTGAATGACCTGTTGTCCTGTGTCCCGGGGGTCTCCAGAGAGTAAGGATTCTTTTCTCCTTGTTTCAGGGTTCATAGTGGCGTAATGCACGCAGACTCCTGCGAGTTCCCCTAAGTTCTTAGAGGACCGCTTTGCCTTTCGAATCAGAGAGTTGCAAAGTTCCATAAAGAATGGCCCTTGTGGATAAGCACAAAGTCAAGCGACAGCGATTGGACAGAATTTGTGAAGGTAAGAGCCAGCGTGTTGGCGGTTTTTAATGACAGACATGTAGTCCCTCCCTGAACTCCTGGATGACCCACTCACCTGAGTTGGCTGTGCCAGGCTGTACCACTGTGGCCCCTCCCTCCCCCCCGCCCCGCCATGCCAGAACCAGTCCCTGTCCCTCATCGAATTCTAGCACCTTCTGCCATCAAGCACTCTGCTGGTCCTTGGCAGTGTGGGCGGTAGGTCTGGCCTTCACATGAGATGAGACCTAGCTTTGGGGGTGGGATGGGGGCTAGGAGGAAAGCGGGGAGGGTGACAAGCCCTGAGGTTCATTTTCTCCACATACCTCAGTTATTTTGCATATGAAAGACGCTGTATATTAGGACCATCTTTTTTGCTTCCTGAGATTTCTTGACTTTATCTGCTTTGAATTAATATATTTACAACTATGAATTCCAAGATTTTCCCGAAGAGAGCCCAGCATTGCCCCTCATGATGTGTTCAAGTCTCTGGTATCTTTGAAAATGTCTGGAAGTATTTTATTCATGAAAGGAAAAATAAACATGATTAAAATCTAATGGAAACCTGGGGACAAAACTGAAATGTTGATTAAGCACCATCCTCTCCTAATTAGCGAGTGGTAAGAAACCCAGAGCGTGTGTGGATTTGGGCTCAGGGCTACTGCACCCCGCCAGCTGGGGATCAGTGCTGTTTAGGGGGCTGGCTTTGACTTCGGGGGGTTTCTGGGAACTTCCTTGCAGGGTTTGCACAGAGGCAACCAAGGGGGGGGCCCTTCAGCACCCCTGTGTGTGTCCTAGCTGACCTACCAGCCCAGGAATACGCACCCCATAAGCCTTTCCCTGCAGCTGGCCATATGGAATTGTTCATCCTTTAAGTAGATATGACTGGAGCCACATGGGGCGGTGGCATTACAGACGGGCTGTGTGACTCCAAGCCACTTCAGAACTCTGCTGCAAGAGCATAGGAGCCAGTTGTCCCCTACATTTTTGGAGTTCTGCTGCAGTGTAAAGAGTTTGGCATTTAAGGTTTGTAAAAAAATAAATAAATTCAGAAAATCTACCTACAAAAGTGTTGCTAGAATACTGTAACACCCGTATTCCCTTCAATGATAGGTACCCGTTGGTGACCTCTGCTTTTTGAGATGCAGATAGATACACGGGTAACAAGGGAGGGGTGGGTTTTTCTAGAATTACCTAAGAAGTTGAGGGTGTAGCAATTTACTCTTAAGTACTAGCATGTATCTCTTTGTAGGAAATTTCCCTACATACCCACAATAGCACAATCGTCCTCAGGACACAGCACTGCCCAGTAAAGAATGCGTGTTCACCTCCCCCACCCCCCCATACCTGTTTTGAACTTTTTTCCCAACTTTCATTTGCCTAGGCAAGAACCAGTCAAGGCTGTCACACATTATGTGTAGCTGTCCCGTCTCTTTAGTCTCTCTACATTAGTCTCAATCCCCTGGCCTTTTTAACTTTGAAAAGCCTTGTTGTTATTAAGGAGTTCAGGCCAGTTGGTTTGTAGAATGTCCCACAATGTGGGTTCACCAGATTGTGTATGGACTTTTATTTTTAAGAGGTTTTTGCCTTAGGGCACACGTGCTCACTGAGAGAGAGAGAAAGAGAGACAGAGGGAAAGTGAGAAATTTCCCCCAAAGGGGGATGGCCACGCCACAGTCACTTCTGCATTTTCCTCCTGAATCTTGGGCACACACACACACACACACACACGTGTGTACGCGTGCAAGTTTCAAGCTTCCAGGTCCAGGAATAAAACTGTGGTCAGCCTTGTGGGAGCTCACCGATGTAACTGCTACGCCATCTTCTGTCCCGTGTGTACGGACTTTTAAAATTCACTTTTGACTTCCAGTGGAAAGGAGCATTGTTGAGACTACTGTCTGTCCTCTTCTAGAAAGCCCTAGTGGCTCAGGAATTGCCTGCAGGGCCATTCTACCCTGTCCACCAAGGTACTTCACTAAAGGTATCACATGAAAGATCGAAATGGGCTTGAAGAGCCAGTGGCCTTCCTCTGTGTTTGCATGCCAGTATAAACCTGATGTGGACAAAGCCATGGTCAGGTACTTTGAGATACTCTGTCTCAAACAGGGCTCCGCAACCCATACACCCATCTGTAATCTGGAATTTGCGACCAATTTTTTTTTTTTTCTGAGAGGTTTTTTGCTATAGGCCGTGTGCACTTGCCAGAAAGACAGAGAGACAGAGAAACAGAAAGTGAGAAATCACCCCCCCCGGGGGATGGCCATGCTGCAATCCCTTCTCCTCCATTCTCCTCTCGGGATCTTGTACATGCATGGCACAAGCACCCAGCGTGAGTTTAAGCCACCGGATCTGGGACTCAAACTGCGGTTGACCACATGGGAGTCCTGCAACATAGACATTACGCCAGCTGCTGGTCCTGCAATTTTTATGACAGATTTCTGCATCACCTTTATCCATGTGCAGTTTTCCAGAAATAGTCTTTTTCTTTCTTTGCCTTTTTTTCCTTTCCTTTGCTCATCTCTCTCCTTTTTAAATTTTGGATACCCACTATTGACAAAAGCAAGCCAAGATGAAGTTATTCAGGTAGAGCTCTTAGCCCACGATCCCACTCAACTATGCCTCATTTAGTGGTAGCAGCTGTCCCCAGGCGCGTCGTTGGTGTTCCTCCTCTGTGTGAGTTGATCGAGTCCTTGTGGCACCTTTGGTAGGTCAGGACAGGAGGTACCCAGTTCACAGGAAACTGAACAGTCTGCATTTCTTTAATGGGCCTTTCCCTCAAATCAGCCCTCTGGATTCCTCTCTCTTCTTTCTGAAGGCCTTGCATGTGTAACACACACATGTGAATAACACACGCGTACAGCTTTGGATTCTCACCAGTCTGCTTTGTCAGCCCCTATCACTTCTACAATAAATACTCTGTACTGCAATCCAGAGAACTTTCCAACTATTCTTTCCTTTTCCACTACCTGTGCCCCTACCCCAAGGACTTGCTGTATCCTTTAAGGGTCTTTTCACATGGGTGTTTTTCCTTTTTAGGTTTTGTTTTTAAATGATGGAAAGTATGCAGCTGCCCTATTCTGCTCTAGTTGCCCTGTTTAATTCTGGGCTTAGAGGAGCTGTCTTTCTGCTCCTGGACTGTGGCAGCACCAACTCCTTCAAATTCATCCCTCCCACCTGCCACTCAGAGCCCTCGCCATGGGATCCCATGCTGGACTCCGATGAGCTTCACCAGGGTTCCACCCGAGCTAGTCTGGTGAAATCTAAGCGTCATCTGAGCATGGATACTCTCTCCAGAGTCCTGCTCTGCTCTCTGAGGCCTGCCCAGCCACTTATTCTTTAAAACTTTCAAAGCAAGGAAAGGTGGTGTGGAGCTTCGTCACTCTGAATGCTGACCTAGGACTTCTTCCCCAGGAGGGACGGCTTGGTTCTGAGAGTCGCATGTAGTCAGAGTATCTGGGACTCCATCTAAATCATTTGAAGTAACAGTCTCTCAAGCTGATTTAAAAGGCAGGTTTTTAAAAAAACAGTTGTGCTATTTTGATATTTACAGTTTATTCTCTTCTCTTTCCTTGGTACCAACGGTCAAACCTTTCTCGAGTGCCGTTATTTAAGAATTAGAATGGAGCAGCCTCTGATCACGTAGGTGGGTCAGAACCAGATTGTAGTCTTCTCCTCTTGATGTGTAATTTAGATCTTGGCTTCTCTGTTTCGTTTGCTGTCATAATTGATGGATTATATTTACGAATTGTACCAGCTACAGAGTTTCAATACCTTTCTACATCATGCCAATGCTGGTTTGGTTTGCCCCAAATATTTGTTGGTCATGGACAAGGGCTTGCTATCACTCAGCATTGCAAAAGTAACCGAAAGAGCGTCGTCCCTGGAGCCCTGGGCTTGCAAAACTGTAATCTACCACAACGGCCTTGCTGATGTCTTTGTTCGAACATCTTATTGTGGGCTATGGTTGAATCAGTCACTAAATACCATTCTTCTGTATGGCTGTAGAGATTGCAATTTGAAAAAAAAAAAAAAAAAGTATTTCTTTTTACTTCATTTTGTTCAAATGTTTTAGAAATGGGGGAAATGGTTCCAAAGGTGGTATCCACTGAACTGTGATAAGTCCCCTTCAAAGTATAACTCAGGAGAGTACTTTCCTACTCCTCTGCAAAATAGAAAGCAAACAATGAGCCTCTTAAATCAACAATCATATTAAATAGTTCTTACCTCTGGAATATTCTCATGCACACAGAGAGTGAAAGTAGGTGAGAAGGGCCAGCCTGTGGCCTGGTGATTAAGGCAACTGGATCCCACATGCCTGACAATGTGGTTCAAGTCCCGGACCTGGTGGCTTGAAAAACATGCCAGGTGCATGTGTGCTCAAAATCCCAAGAGGAGAATGAAGGAGAAGGGATTGCTGCCTGGCCATCTTCCCTGGAGGGTGCTTTCTCACTTTCCTTCTCTCTGTGTCTCTCTGTCTCCGGCGAGCACACACACTCTATAGCGAATTAAAAACAAAGAGTAGATGAGAAGGACGGCCTGATTAAATGTCAGTGGGGAACATAAGAGACCAAGTGATGTCTGCTGAGCACATGTACAGTCATAAGTTCTAGGAATCTTACTCCGCATCCTCCTTTCCACTATGGAGGATCAGAGAAATAGAGAAAACGTGGCCAGGGTGAGGTGGAAGCAAATGTTCAATCCAATCACTGTCTTTTATGTGAAGTGTTCTCTTCCTAATGGGATGAGCTTGCCATTGTGGAAGCACTTCTCAGTGGGATGTTCTCCCAAGGAAGTTTCGTCATCTTGGCATGTCTAAGAAGGAACAGCTAGAGCTTCCAGGTGGCTGAGGTAGTTAAAGACCCAACAGGTTGGGTCTTCTCTTACGGGAACGTCGTTGCCTGGCACAGGCCCGTCAGAGCGCACAGACTGGGAGAACCGCTTTTGCTTTCCTCGTGGGAAGAGCACAGTTCACAGACTTCAGGCCTGAGTCGTTCTATGTGCTTTGCTTTTATTGGTATATTTTCATTCTCTGTGGCTGTTTTGTCTTACCTGTCTTTTTAAAGGTACATTATAACATTGCTACTTGTTTTAGGTTTTGAGTACTTCGTAAAGAACCAGTGTTGAAGTTTCTATTTTACTCATTGGTCAAACATGAATGTAAACTTCTCTCTATTTCAAGCCTGCGAGGTAGTCCGCTTTCCTTCTTTCCTTCCTTCCTTCCTTCCTTCCTCCCTTCCTTTCTTTCTTTCTTCCTTCCTTTCTTTCTTTTTTGAAGAGATTTTGGCCATCGGGCATGTGTGCTCACCTGAGAGACAGGAGGGAAAGTTAGAAATTGCCCCCAGGCAGGTGGCCACTCTGCAGCCCTTTCTTCTACAGTCTCCTCTTGGGATTTTGGGCACACATGTGCACGCACCCAGCATGAGTTTTAAGCTGCCGGGTCCGGGATTCAAATAGAAAGTCGGCTATGTGGGAGTCCAGCAGTGTAACCATGACACCATCTGCTGGTCCTGGTAGCCCACAATTATTTCTAATATCTTTAAGTAGACCCAAAATGTGGATTTTAAAAATGGAATTCATAATGTTGCTATACATTATAATTATATGTTGGAATCAGGCAATTATGCACATTTCCAGTAATTACGAGATTAGCTGTAATTACATTAGCTATGTAAATAGACAATAGTCAACTAGACATGACTTAAAACCCCATGGTACAAATGAATATACTAAAATAATCTTGCAGTAATGTAAAGGATCAGTAAAAGAGAAAAGGGTCAAAATGATGCTTCATAGATAGAAATGTAGTTTACTTTTTTTGCGTGTGTTTTAAAAGTTTTTACCATAGCGTGTGCACTTGCTAGAGAGGAGACAGAGGGGAAGTGAGAAATCACTCCCCGGGAGGGTGGGTGTGCCGCAGTCCTTCCTCGATTCTCCTCCTGGGATTTTGGGCACATAATGCATGCATATGCCACATTTTCAAGCTGCCAGGTCTAGGACTTGAACCATGATCAATCATGTGGGAATCTAGCACTTTGACCACTATTGCCACCTACTGGCTCCTGTAGTTATAGTTATTTGCAAGGGATCAAAACTGTAGTTAGCCTTGTCTGGTCTGATTTTTTTTTTTTTTTTTTTTTTTTTTTTTTTTTGGAGAGGTTTTTGCTATAGGGCGCGTGCGCTCGCCAGACAGACAGAGAGAGACAGAGAGACAGAAAGCAGGAAATCACCCCCCAGGGGGGA
Source organism: Tupaia tana (assembly GCA_026018925.1). Lineage (NCBI taxonomy): Eukaryota > Metazoa > Chordata > Mammalia > Scandentia > Tupaiidae > Tupaia > Tupaia tana. The sequence continues at coordinate 36,130,628 of JAKSZU010000010.1, read as the reverse complement.
TGGCCACACCGCAATCCCTTCTCCTCCATTCTCCTCTCGGGATCTTGGGCACGCACGCACACGCGCCCGGCGTGAGTTTAAGCCGCCGGGTCCGGGACTCGAACCACGGGCGACTACGTGGGAGTCCAGCGACATAGCCATTACGCTAACTGCTGGTCCCTGGTCTGATTTTAAGATACACTGAGCAGCAACACTATTCCTCCATTGTAATCAGGGGATTGGATTCATGGAACTTTCCACGCCCAGTCAGCTCTCACTTTCTGCAGCTGAAGATCAAGCTCCATGTTTCATTAGTTCTCTATTGTTACCCATTTGTCAGGCCTGAACATAAGGTTCCCTTTGTTCCTGTCAGTCTGCTGATGTGTGTAGGGTGATTGTGAACCAGAACCCCAAGATTCACATTGCTGCCAGCTTCTTGCCCTCTTTCTCTTTGCAGAACCTTTAAGTGTTGAACTGTGAAGTGAGACTCTAGTTTCTGATTGTTTTATTCTAAGTTCATTAAACCATCCTTTGGTAAGTGTCCTGAAAGTCGATCTGTCCTTGCTAGTAAAGCCTAGGCTCTTTGGCACCTGCGTTTTCCCAGTGCCCATCTCCAGAGAGGCCTCATGTCTTTCTGAGAGTCAAGCTCCTTTTCCATGTCCAGCAAGAATTTGGCTAAACACCCCCAGCTGGGCTGTGAAGCATTCAGAGTCATGCCTGCAGACTCATGTCCTCCGTGTCCTAAAGGTCTTTGCAGCCCACCTCCAACTGTCCTACGGGGTTAAGAGTGGGGTTTGCCAGGCTAGTTGTCTGCAGATAGGTGGAGGCTGGCAGGCAGCTTCAGGTCCTGGAGGGACGTCCCCCACTGGTTTCCTTAGCTCAGTGCCCAGCATGGCCAGGCTCTTGCAAATGGAGGTACTTGGGCTTCGCTGTGGGCACAGACTCAGAGGCCTTGGTGATCATGAGGAGGGGATTCCTGGTGACTATATGTGTCTCTGTCACAATTTCTCCCCATTGCAGCATATACTCCTTGACAGCAAGGACTGGCACCACCTAGTCTTGTGCACCCCATGTAGTCATGCTCGGAGGTTTGATTTATAACCCGCACGTTACGTGAGTGATGAATGAAGGAAGTACGGGTCACAGGGTCGGGTAGAGCTCCTATTGGGGACTTGGTGAGAAAATTGTAACCTGTCTCTGCAGATAGACGCGTTCCCTGGATGATTATTTTTAAACTTGTTTGTTTGTTCATGGTGGTGGGGGGAGCGCTTGTTGTCAGGGTCTCTGTGTTGGCATCCTCCTGCCCTAGCCTCCCAGCTAGCCAGAACTACAGGTATGCACCACCAAATCTGGCCTGTTTTTAGGTCAGTATGAATATTTGGCACTGTTCAGTTTTTCCCAGACTGAACAGTCTGTGCCACCGTAGCTGGGCCTCCCTGGACTATTTTGGGGCTGCTCTTCTTATCTTTTCCTTTCTTTCTTTTTCTTAAATTAAATTTGTTATAGGGTGCATGTGCTTGCTGAGAGAGAGAGAGCAAGAGAGAGAAAGGAAAAGTAAGAAAACACCCTTCCAGAAGGAAGAGTCATCCTGTAGTGCTTTTTCTTCAATTCTCCTCTTGGGATTTGGGGCACACACATGTTTGTGCCTGGTGTATTTTTTAAGCTGCTGGATGTGGGACTTGAACCACTTGGCGATGTGGGATGCAGCCACCTTCACCACCACAGTACCAGCTGGCTTTTACGCTTCTTATCTTGATAGATGACAGATTTAAAACCTAATTTTCATAATGTAGTTCTTGGGAAGTTTTACAGTCAGGAAATTGGTCGGAAGGAATGCACAAACCTTTGTTTTCACTTATAATGGCTGCAAATGGAGTTACCCCAGGGCTGAGACTCTTTACCACGCAGCTCATCTTAAAAGTACAGGGGTTGGCCGAAGGGATGTACCTCACTCTTCTGATTTTCTTTGGAGTTGGCTTGGATGCTCCAAAGCCTGGAAATTGGTAAGAGCACGGCCTTGCCACCAGGGCCTAGGGCGTCTCAGTGTATTCCTTTGATGACTGAAAGGACGTCTGGACGGTTGTGCTGATTGTCTCTTTGTACTCATGTAATTTAGATGAAGACTGCCTTCAAACCCTGCCAGGCTTCCTTCTTACTGTTTATCAGTGTGATTTCCCCCACCCTCTAAGAGTTAAATTAGCCAAAATGCTACTTCAAGAGGATGTTGGGGGGAAGGAAAGAAAATTTTTTGTAAAGGCAGAAAGCTGCTTTTAAACATAAATCCTAGTACACTTATCTTGACAGAAACATATGAAAATCCAGCACAGCCTGTACACATTCAAAAATGGGAAGTGTTTATGTCATGGGCCTATTTTTGGCCCCTTCTCTGAGAGAAAACATTGTGTAACCCAGTAACCTTGGCAGGGCCCGTGGGGAGACACTGGCTGCGGCAGGCGGGCACTGTTCTGTTTCCTCCTGGGATTCCACAGGCACAGGAAAGCCTCTCAGGGATTTTCTGGTTTCCACCTTCACTTTCAGAGCTGCTGTTGGTTGTGTGGGTTGGAGGAGGACCAGGAAATGGGCCCTGGCCGGGGTCGGTCCCCAGAATATTCCAGAGTTGGGGTTGGCTGCCTTGTGAGCATGAGCTGTGTTCCAGGAGGCCTTGAGACAAATCTAGAAGCATCTGTTCCACTGAGTAGGTGGGAAACAGCACCGCTGTCAGGGGCTAGGCAGTTGGGCCCAAAGACCGTGTCAGTCCCAATTTTAGTTTTGTTGATTCTACCTGCTCTGCTCGCTTGCTCACTGTGAAAGTGAAGATTAGATTCTCAGAATAGTATTTGCCATTATTTCAGGCAGTTTCCCAGGTGATTATCCCAACTGGAACATAAAATGCTCGTTGGCGGTTTGTCCTCTGAGACCCATGCCATGGGAGCAGCTGTTGGTCATCCTTCTCTTCCCCACACTCGAACTATCTGGCTCTGTAATGAAACCTTATGTTATATGGGGGAATTTAAGAATTGGCTTTGGGTGGACATCATTTGTAACCCTGGTAGCCTTTCAGTTATTCTACAAGATCAGCTTTTTCTTAGGTTTATTTTGTGTGAAAGAGTTTAAGTTGTCTTTATTTAATTTTCAGAAGCTTTTTTTTTTTTAACTTTATGCAGTCATTTTATTTTTACTTTATACAATCTTCTATATTGAGAGTCTTTGCAGGATAAAAAGTTAAGTTTGTGAGACTCAGTCCTCTTTTGGAAATTAGTCCCATCTTGATCTTTTATTTAGTCAGCATGAAATTTTCCAGTAAAGCAGTCCTTTCAAAAGGCAGAAACATGTTATGAGGGGAAAAAAATGTGCCAGAGTGTTTGGAAAAATGTAAGTCCAGTTACAGGTGTTTTTACCTAACACAGGAACACATCTGTCATAATATTTGGTGAATTGCAGAGCTGAGGCTGCATGAGTTTGGGTGTTCTCCAAGGAGAGCAGTTTGGAAGTTGATGGAGATAGAACTCAGGCTCATTGATTTTAATGCAGAGGGTGATGCTGGCCCTGATGCTTGTCTGCCCACTGCTGTCCCACCTTTGCCCCATCCTCAAAATCACGCCTTCTATGTCGTCTCAGAAATCTATTTAATACTGGTTTTATGCACTGTCTGGTAAACCTTCTTTTTGGTCACTTTCTGTTGGAGTACTTGAACCTAGAAGTAGATAGGATTAAGCTGGTGAGTCACCAAAAACTACCCCGCTACGGAAATATGTGGCACACGGTCTTTCTTAGATGGTTCCAGAGGTGACACCTACCCCTGTAGGAGAATGGCTAACCTGAGTGGGGTCGCTCAGTACTAACGCCGCATGATGTCATGTTTTTCACTGAAGGAAGGAAAAGGAATTTGCAGCATGGCTTAATACGGAGGCATTAGGCGGTTGCCATCTGTCAGTTAAAGGCTGGGCATCTTGGCTCTGACAGGTACACAGTGCACTCCTTTTTGAGGGATTGGAGCAATCTTCCGTTTAGAAGTTTTTTTCTGATACTCAAAGTAATATATCTAATTTGAAGCGCTCAGGGAATTCTTAAAAATTGTCAGAATTGCTCTGCTGAATAAGTTATCTAGTTTAGTGCTACAAGGACAAGTTACCCTAGATAGGCAGTGGGTGAACAAGTCGGGAAAAGTATTGGCTTTGGAATCAGGCAAATCTAGGTTATTGGCAACAGCCATGTACAGCGACCTTGGGTGACTGACGTATCCAGCCCCTCCATTCCCCAGTAAGTGTGACATCATCATGGCTGCCTAGAGAACTGTTTATGTGTTAATTTAAGTATGCAGTTGGGGGACCAGCAGTTAGCGTAATGGCTATGTTGCTGAACTCCCATGTAGTTGACCACGGTTTGAGTCCTGGACCCACTCGCTTAAACTCACGCCAGGCGCGTATGCGTGTGTGCTCAAGATCCATGGAGGAGAAGGGATTGTGGCATGGCCATCCCCCCTGGGGAGTGATTTATCACTTTCTGTCTCTCTGTCTCTGTCTGTCTGGTGAGTGCACACGCGCTATAGCAAAAACCTCTCCAAAAATATTTTTAAAAAAATAAATTTGCAGTTGGATATAACAGAGATTGGTACATAGTAGACACTCAACAAATGTGGGTAACAGTTAGTGGTTATCTTATTTTGAAAGCCTATAAGAATAATCTGGGATAGGGATGTTTCCATTTATTACGGGCCTTTGTAATGTTTTTCAGTCCTTGGTGTATTTTCTAAGTGAACCTGTCCTCAGGCTGCTGGTGAGATGTGTAAACATCATCTTGCGTGTGGCCAGGCCTGTTTCCTTTTCTGCTCATGATTGCTATTACAGAAATTGCCACTAGCAGGCTTTCTTCACGCACGGAAAGCTTGTGTCTTGTAGTGTGGCGTCTTTCCTTCCTTCCTTTCTTTTTTCATGTCATCCACTTTAGGAGAGAGAGGGGGTTAGGGGAGGATTGAGTCATTTGCACCTGCCAGGGCATTTTCCCTAACTTGAGGCTTTGTCATTTGTCACAGCGGACACAGTGTTGAATGTATTGAATGGAGGGCTGAGGTCTTTGCAATCACCTAGGCAGGGTCTCTGGGCAGTGCTTGAGCCAGTTTATCAGTGGTCTTGAAAGTTCTGGCTTTGGGGGAACAAGCACTGTTGGGGGAGCATTGTTCCAGTTTAGTATGGACACCGTGGGATGAGGGGTGGAAGAGGGTGGCATTGCCTCAAAATGCACTTGTGCTCGCTATCCTAACTCATTATACTTTTTAAAAATAAAATTATTTTTTATTTATTTCCATTTGAACAAGGAGGGACAGAGTGAGAAAGAGAGAAAGAGAAAGTGAGAAAGAGAGAAAGAGAAAAGTGAGAAAGCAAACCACCGGGTCCAGGACTCGAACCATGGTCAACCATGTGGGAGTCCAGCACCTTTAACCACCACGCCACCTGCCAGTCCCCACGGTATCTCATTTTTAAGTGTTTTCAGTGTATTGGGTTGCCAGAAATGTCATGATGCATTTTTGCGTAGAAAAATAATAGGAAAAATACGTCACGACTTTTCCAGCAACCCAATAAATATAGCTTTTCTAGCTTCCAGATTACCACCTGTTATTTTCATCATGAATTCTTCGTCCTGGGAATCCTGCAGTTGGAGGAGGGGAAGGGGGCTGCTGGAATTAGGCTTCCCTTTTTGAACATATTTAGAGATGAGACAGTCAGATGCAGCAGTTCCCCAGTTTTTGCTTCCTGATGTTAGAGGTTAGTCCCCCAAGTCTCCTTTTCCTGTGACCTCTGTTGCAGCCTTAAAATGATAAGTTCCAAATGGCATCCGGGACATTTTATGCCAGGTCCTTCGCCCCGCCTCCCTCCCCCCACCCCCGCCCGGGCCCCTTGCAAGGGTGAAAGGCTTCTGTGTTTTATGATAACAAGGTAAGAAATGCATTTGGACTTGACCAGTGCAACCTGTTTGACTTGTACCCAGAGTTCTCTCAGTCAGATTTCAATATTGGCAAAGCATGGGGTTACAGACCGGACCTGTTTCTTGGAACACCTTGCATTCTACAACCGCTCATGAAGCTTTTCTATTTATCCACATTTAATTTGTTCTTAGCTCTGTGCGATGGATTAACGTTTCATCAGAGTGGATTAAGATTGAACTGACATTGAAGCAGTTTTATTTTGCGTCTGTCACTTTTAAAGCCATCGAAGGCACGGGTGGGGGAGCCCTTGCGGGAGGGGGAGGTAGTGCTCGTCCTAAAAGGACCCTGGAGAGAATGAGGCAGCTAAGCCGGAGCTTCAGTGTGGAAATAATTCCCAGTTGCAGGTCGGGAGGCCTGGCTGGAGCAGGCAGCCGGCTTCATCAGTCTGAGATGTCACATGGAACAAAAGCTTTAGGGGTTTTATTTAGCTCCTAATCTGCACGCTGAGAGAGCCGAGGTCCATGTGAGCACAGCAGCCAGGAAGGGGGGACCCAGCAGGCTCGAGTACAGCCTCTTTTCTGGGACTGATCCGTAAAGCACAGACCTCTCGGGCTACCGTTGGGGAGTGAGGCAAAGTTACCGTGAGTCTTGTGTCTTGTCTACTAGGGTTTCAGAGAATTAATAATTTAGGCCGTACTTTGAAACAGAAAACCCCCAGTTGGTTGTTCTTGCCGTCTTGGAAGGGTTAGAATACAGCCAGGTCTGTTTTTGATGTATGTAATTGAAGATTTATAAAGAAAGGCTTCCTCCTCTGCCTCGGCCGCAGTCATTTTTTTTTTTTTTCCAATGCCGGTTCCCAGCAGGCATATAAATATTAGTCGTTCTCAGAGCTGGGATGCTGCTGGGTGGTATGAGGGCCCCTGGGAGAACACTGAGTCCCCACGGCCTCTGGGGAGGAGAAACTCTCTGACGTATGGCGCAGGAGAGGGGGCTTGGTGTGAGCAGCCAGGCCACCGACCGCAGGACGCTGCTCTGCCCGGGGCCGCCGAGCCCTACCTGTACCGGGAGGCCTTTTATAACTCACTTGCTGCGAGGAAGGGCTCCACTCCCGACTTCGCCTTCTACGACAGCAGGCAGGCAGTGATGTCTGCTCCCAGCTCCCTGCCACCACGGGATTACTACCGCGACCCGTCCGGAGCCCCCAGGCTGCCCAAGGAGCCTTCCTACTATCGGGACGTGGGAGCCAGCCGGCCAGTGCCCAGCTATGGAGTACTTGGCAGCAGAATGCCGTGGGATCAGATCCAAGGTCGCTTACCTGCCCTCCAGGATGCCAGTCAGCTGTACCGGGATCCTGGGAGTAAGATGATCCCTCAGGGGCAGCGGACACAGAGCAGAGCCCCGTCTCCTGGACGGTATGGAAGGGAGCTGCCCGACACCAGGTATGGGCCAGAGGCACCTGCCTACCCACCCAGCCAGGTCTACAACGATGTTGGCGACAGACCTGTCGATTCCATCCCTGCCAGACAGATGGCCCCGACGTGCCTGGTCGTGGACCCCAGCTCAGCTGCTGCCCCTGATGGCAGCACAGGGGCCACCCTAGGTGCCCTGAATCGAGGCTATGGGCCCACCCGGGAAAGCATCCATTCCAAGATGGCTTACGAGAATTATGACGCTGAGCTGTCTGCGCTCCAGGGGCCTGGTGGCAAGAGGAGCGTGCTCCCTGAGTTCCTGGCCTTTCTGCGGGCTGAGGGGGTGGCAGAGGCCACGCTGGCAGCCCTGCTGCAGCAAGGTTTTGACTCTCCAGCCGTCCTGGCCACCCTGGAGGACACGGACATCAAGAATGTTGCGCCCAACCTGGGCCAGGCTCGTGTCCTGAGCCGCCTGGTCAGCAGCTGCAGGACTGAGATGCAGCTGCGGAGGCAGGACCGTATGGGCCCGCTGCCCCGGACGCGGTCCAGCAGCTTCAGCCATAGTGATTTGACCTCACTGGGCACCACAGCCCTGCAGTCCCAGCCTGCAGGTCCCCTGCAGACGGCATCTCCCCGAGCTGGAGATCCGACTCGCCGCCCCTCCAGCGCACCATCTCAGCACCTACTGGAGACAGCGGCTACCTACTCAGCCCCAGGGGTGGGCACACAAGCTCCCCACTTCCCCCCCAACTCTGGGTACGGCTCTCCCACCCCATGCACGCTGGCAGCACGGCTGGGCCCCACACATCCCCCACAGGCCGGAGTGGCGTTGACTAACCCAGGCCCCTCGAACCCCCTTCACCCAGGCCCCAGAACAGCCTACTCCACAGCGTACACGGTGCCCATGGAACTGCTGAAGCGGGAGCGCAGCTTGGCCGCCTCTCCACTGCCCAGCCCCCGTGGCAGTCCCCAACTCCTGCGGAAGCCAGGTGCCCCCATGGAAACATCCGCCCTGCCACCAGTCAGCCAAGGCCTCCACACCCCCCACTCATCGTACCAGAAGGTGGCCCGGCGGACCGGGGCTCCAATCATCGTGTCCACCATGCTTGCACCGGAACCAAGTAATCTCACCCCCGCATGCCCTTGCTGGGGACCTTGAGGGGACTGTTTGGGTGGGGGTAGGGGTGTAGCCATCTGAGCATAGGATGGTAAGTGCTCGCTGACCAAACATACACTCATTTACACACATTTGCACCCCCACACTTATATATGCATGTAGCATTCGCCCCACCAGTGGGGGGCAGGTGGTGCAGCTCGGCGGCCAGCTCCAAGGATGGCCAGTTGACAAGGGGTCTCTTGGGTTAAGCTGATTTGCATCTCAGGCAGATTGACCCACTGGGGCAGCATAGCCTTCCCCTCCTCTAGTTGAGTCTTTTGTGGGTTTCCCTTTACAGAGATGAAGCACGACTATGTTCTTGGAGAACTTCAGAAGCCATTCAAAACAGACCATATCTTTCAGCTCAGCAGAGGTGACGTTCCTGTTGAGTAGCATTGGAAGAGGCAGGAGTATTTTATCAAACGCCCCCATAAATTGTGCCTTGCCCATTTGCCATTAGAATTGCATTGCAGTGGGTACATACCTTTTAAGAGTCTGCACGCGGTATCAAAGTCAGTGATTAACTGCCATAGAGATAAAAATGTGTGTTTCCATATTTGTGGGTTAAACAAAGCAAGATGTGGAAATCCTTTAGAACTCACGTTGGAAAAACAGATTTAGTCTCTCATGTTGGGAAATACAGTTGGGAATTCTGCTTGCTTGTAGGGAAGAACTGTATTTCCGAGTTGAGGGAAAAGAGAACGATGCTAGGTGGTTTTCTTCAAATCACAGCCAGGTATAACGTGTCTCCTGCGTTTCTCTTGGACATTGGTAGACATCCTCTGAACCATGTTTGGAATTTTTATTTTAATTCTAGAATCTTGACTGAACATTTAAGATGAAAATCATTTTTCTTCCTTTCAAACATACTTCATTTCTTCCCTTTTTGCCTCCCAACATAGTTTAGAAAGCTGCAGTCTTTTTTAATGAAATGTTTTTCTGTATAACTAGCATTATAAGGGTGGGTGGTAGGGTGAAAAGTAGGTAAGGAAAAAAATCTACCTGATGATACACCTGTAACGGCTATGGGTGAGTCCTAGGAGCAGGATGTTGAAACTGGGTTAAAGCATTAAGCTTGTCTCCCATCAGAGTAGAGTGGGTGGTGACTGCATGTCTCCTGTTGCTTCATGGAGCTGACCTATAGGCACTTCATTTGGTATGTCCCGAGCCAGGCCAAATAACTGGCTAGATCTGTTTTTTTCTTGCAGTAGATTCTGGTTTTATCTCGTGGATTTTTTTTTAAAGTCTGATCATATAACTTATTCGACTTTTTTAAATCAATGTGCGAAGGGAAAGAAGTCAGACGATTTTTCTGAGGCCTTGTGCCTTCTCTCTCACAGTCAAACGTTCTTCCTTTGCATCCAACTAATTTGCATGGCGATGACATTTGTTGCTCCAGTAATTTCATCTGATAATGGCCGGGCTTGCAAAGCGGATCTGAAAACATATTCCTTAATTATGTGTTGCTAAGCAACGGGAGGGTTTGGTCATAATCACAGAAAGATTATCTCCTCATTGAAGCCCTGGAAAGGTTTTACTAAAGGAGACCTGTAAAAATTGCCTCCTTCTTTCCCCCCCTCTGTTTATTTTGTACTGCCTTCTAACAAAAACATTCGCTGTTATTTGAGTATAGGGCGAGGGATCTTATATAAGTTGTTTGGAGTGTGATTGTTAACACACTGTTTTGCAGACCAAAGGATATTGATTTTTATTTCATTTGCATGGCAACAAGCCAGTGCCAAGGAAGTCTGCAGTCGGAAGCCTGCCAGCAAATACATTTCTCTGTCAAATGATGTACCCCATAGCTGCAGTTCTCATCTTCATTTCTTATCATACATTCAGTGTGGCATTCTCCTCCTACCTGTTGGGTCAGGAGGGTAGAGGTTTGGCTTCCTGGTAGCTTTTTAGATATGTAAATGGCATTTAGTGAGCTGGATTCAAGAATTGACAGCCAGATTTGACTCTGATGGAGCCCGTAAGAAAACTAGATAGTAGGCAGAGTCACCATGCCCCTGAGGGGATGATGTTGACATTTAAGGAACGCACCAGGTCCTGAAGCACACACTGGGCAGCCCCACTCACCCCCAGCCAGGAGATGGCGATCTTGAAACCCAGCCACAGCACTCGTTTGAGTCGCAGCCAGCTAAAATAAATCGGTTTGGTTTTGACTCCATCGGATCCTTTTTTTTTTTTTTTATTTAATTTTATTTATTCATTCATTTATTTTAATTTGACCAGAGAGAAACAGACAGAGAGAGAGGGAAAGCGTGATCCTTCCACCCAATCTGGAAGGACAGGGAATGGCTATGCAGTCGTCACTCCTCTCCCTTGGGAGAGGCATTGTTGGAGGACTCACAGTGGAGTTGTCTGGGATATTTTGGGTATTTTAGTATGCGTTGGCTGTTCTTGGTCCACAAACTACCTGCTTTATTTTGGTCAGTTTTGAGCACTAAGCAGTGGGCTGCTGTTTGCCGTCTAGCCCAGTACAGTGACCAGGCAGGCAATGACAAGGCGAGGAAGGCAGATGGTGCAGGGACCCCGGTCACGCAGGATGAATGGTGCTCCTCCTGCGCCCCGCGTGAGCATGGCACCTGGCAGGGCTGCTGTGGCTCTCAGACTGGCCTGGCCCACTGTGGCATGCACCGCAGACCCTCCGGCAGGGGCTAGAAGCCAGCTATCTCGCAATGTCACGTGTTGTCGCCCAAGCCTTCCCCGCACCCATGCAGCGAGAGCATCATGTAAACAAGTGGCACGGCCATTTTCATGTCTTTGTCTTACCAGAATACGGCAAAGTACAGAGGCTGAGAGGGCTCAGCTGAGGAGCAGACCCCGTGCTCAGAGTGAGAAATGCACTCCCATCCTACTCTCTCTGCGTCTCCATTTTCTTCTAGCCATTTATCTTGCTGCAACCGGGTTAATGAAGCGCATATGTGACCCCGATTTAGTTGCCAGGGTCGCTGCCCGAGGACTCCAGGGCAAGAGGAGGAGACTATGGTTCTATTGCAGGGCTCCGAGGAGGCCGATGATTGTGACAATGTTCACTGTCATGAGTTGGTCACTCGCTTGGCCTTGTTGGATGTTCCTCTAAAATCCTAGCACTGGTTTCCAACAGCAGCGGGTGTGAACTCCTGACCTCCTGGGTGGATAGTTCCCCCAGTAGAAATCTAAGTCCCATCAAAATCCAGACAGAAGGAGGCTCCCTTGGGCACCCCCACTCCCACCCCCTCATCCCCGTAGCGCAGTGATTGCTCAGGTGTCCTCGGCGCTCTTCAGGGCTCCCTCTGCACGTGGAGATCTATGCGGGACAAGGATAGAGGATTCCCTGGTTTTGAAGGTCACGACCTTCAGACCATCAGATTGGAGAGAAGGTAGAAAGAACCTCCCTGAGAATAGAGTCCCGAGAGGCCCCTAGGGCAGCTGGTTGTACCCATTCCCTACCCTCTCAGGAGCCTAGGGCCTAGCCCGGCTCAGGTCACAGGAACATCTGAGGGACTTTATGAGGCTGTGACCCTGGGCTGGCCTACAGACCCAGCAGAGTGATGGTGCCCACCCTTGCCGTGTGGAGGCTGTGTGGCATGACTAAAGGGAATTGTACGGGCGGCAGAGAAACCCACTGGGTAGCTCTCCAGGGCTGAGTCCTGAACACAGACCGTGGCCTGGGCAGCACACAGTAGGAGCTTGGGCCTCCATCTTTCCTCAGCATTGATCACGTTTTGGTTGTGTGCCAGGCCTGGGGGCAGGCAGGTGTTTGGGGCTCACAGGTGGGTGAGACCTAGCCCTTGCTTCGAGCCCTCCCGGTTGAGATCTATGAAGGGTCATTGCATAAAAGACAGTTACTGTGACTGCCAGAACGGGGCCACACGTGGGCCTCTCAGGGGGTCCAGAAAACAGGGTTAGCCAGCTACTCACACGCTTGGGAAGGCATCCCTAAGGAGCACGTGTGTGCACTGGCAGGGGGCATGTGGAGAGCCAGAACTCAGCCCCAAGTCAAATTTGAAATGTGTGGTCTGGGCACCGCGAGGGGACACTGCCCAGGCTGGCGTGAGGCGGATGGAGACTGCAGGAGCTGCAGCTTACAAGGGCAGGTAAGGCCCTGGCAGCTGCTCTGCGATTCCTGTGGTTTCTCTTTCTCTCGTAGAGTGACACATACCTGAGCAGTCAGGAAACTCCATTGTTATGGAACAGGAAGGGGACTGGTCCAGGGCCACAGACCCAGGACCCCTTGTCCCCTCTGGCCCTTTTCCTGAGCAGAACCTCCCTGTCAAATCGAGGAGGAGGCATACATGGTTCTAAGGTGCTGACAGCTCAGCTTTTCCTAGCCAAACACCTGGCCAAGCCCAGCTTCAGTGAGCTCTTCAGGCCTTCCATTTTGCTTTTATGCTCAGTCAGGCGCTTCTGCACATTTGTATGAAGTTGAAATGTGGCGTTTTGGTCTGTTCTTCTCCATACTCAGAACACTGCCTTGGCAGTGACCTGCCCCGAGCCTCTATGCATTCAAGGCCCAGATATGGCCAGTCCCAGACCTTACGGGGCTCCCGTGATGCTAACCCTCTGTTGGTACTTGCCAGATTGATCTTGTCACTGCAACTCCTTGCTGTGTTCTCATAGTCCAAGCAGTCACCCCTCCCAACATTACTGCCCTGAAGTAATTGTATCTTGGCTGTGTTCTTCTTAAAATCTCAGAACCTGAACTTGGCTTCACCCTTTGTTTTTGTGGCATGTTTTACTAGGCTGAGTCTAAATTTCTTAGTTTCCTCATGTCCCCTGAGTTTCTCGGGCCTAGAAAGGCCATAGGCCTGCGGGAATGTACAGCTGTTGAATGTGTGACTCGGACATGTTTTGCTACTGTGTGTCTTTAGGCAAGTATACTGAGTTCTCTGTGCTTTTATTTTCGTTTTTTTTTCTTAGAGATTTTTGCTATAGGGCGTGTGCACTCGTCATAGAGACAGAAACAGAGACAGAAAGCAAGAAATTACACACACCCCCAAGGGATGGTGGTAGATGGCAGTGCTATAATCCCTTCTTAGCCACTCTCCTCTTGGGATCCTGGGCACGCACGCACACATGCCTAGCCTGAGTTGTAAGCTACCAGGTCTGGTACTCGAACCACAGTTGACTATGTGGGAGTCCAGTGATGTATCATTACACCATCTGCTGGTACCTATGCTTTTGTTTTCAAGTCCGTAAAAGGAGAGTAGGAATTGAATCTGCTTAATAGGTTCATGGGAGTATAGTGAATAGAGAAAGAAATCACTTGGGTGATCATTAAATCTGGTTGGCCTTGCCAAAGGCTGTGCCTGCTTTGAAAATGGTGTTTTCTTTTTTTTTTTTGAGAGGTTTTTCGCTATAGGGTGCGTGCGCTCACCAGACAGAGAGAGACGGAGAGACAGAAAGCAAGAAATCACCCCCCGGGGGGATGGCCACGCCGCAATCCCTTCTCCATTCTCCTCTCGGGATCTTGGGCACGCCCGGCGTGAGTTTTAAGCCACCAGGTCCAGGACGTGAACCGCGGTCGACTACGTGGGAATCCAGCGACATAGCCATTACGCTAACTGCTGGTCCCGAAAATGGTACTTTTTTATCATCATCATTGTTCCTTGGCCAAGACTAGCATGCTGGGCTGCCAGGACACTCAGGTAGCTCTGTTAATTTGTTCCCCGGCTCTGCATCCTTCACAGCAGCCTTCCTGACCCTCTGGGCGTGGACTTCTGTCTGTCAAGGACATCGTTAAGGTGAGCTGAGCAAGGACAGCCGGACAGTGGCAAACTGCCTGAAGCAGACCCACTGCTGTCTGCTAGGCCTGAGGCTTATTAAAGCTTAGAGGGGGCCAGGCGGTGGCGCAGCAGGACACACAATGTCCGTGAGGACCCACGAGGAAAGTTCTGGGTTTGCACCTAGAGAACTCCCTGCATCCTCTGGGCATGTTTGTGTGTGATCCGGTATTGCTGAAGCTGGGTATTAGGTTGTAGTGTTCAAGACCATGTTGGGTTTTCTGTCTCTCTCTCATGCATGGAAGAAATAAACATATAAACAGAAAACCCACTTAATGAGCCTTTTCCAAAAGTGGGTATCTGGGTATTTCTATAAACTCACCTTGCATATAGCACGCCACGCTTGTTGGCTCAGGCTCCTCTGTAGGGATGTATGTCAGTGATGTCGCACAAGGACTGTGGGAGACTTGTGGGCACTTGGCTTCAGCCAACTGGTTGGAACCCCAGGTCCTCAGCCTAGTGGGCCGGACTCCTCACCCGATCTGAGGGCTTCAAGGGTGAAGAGATCATGGTGCATTTTTGGTCTCACAGGCTGAGAGACCCAGACTACGTGGTAAATAAGATTAGTCAGTTTTAGGAATTAACCTATGTTTTCATAGGAGGAGGCATTTGCCAGGACTGCTGCTGGGACATTGGCCAACTCTGTTCACATTCCTCTCACCAGACCCCCTTTTGTATGTCCTTGTGTGGCCCAAAGTGGGCTACCACAGGTCAGCCCATCTCTGGGAGGTAGTTCATCTTCCTGGCTTAGAAAACAGCTCCACAAGGAAGTGAGGGCCTTGTCCAGTGGCACTCCAATGGGTGCCTTAACCTTCTAGAGCCAGTGCATCAGAACACAGCTTGGTTCCCATAATAAATAATCACGCTGGAGTGCTCCTCCCCACAATACTAACCCTCAGGGATTATTGACTCTCTAAGGTCATTCCACATGCACTCATGAGTGAAAGAGAGAGAACCACCCATTGGAGTGCACGGCTACACCACAGTCCCTTTTCTGATTCTCCATCCTGTCAGGAGTTTGGGCATGCATGACACACCTGGCATGTTTCTCAAGCCACCAGGGCCAGGATTTGAACTGAAGTTGGCCATGAGGATCTAGCTCCCTTAACCACTAGACTCTAGGACCAGCCATCTCCAAAGTCTTTAAAAGTCAATGGCCCTGTCCAAAGTGCAGGTTAGATTTTTCTGGAAGATTTGCAGAACCAAGGGCACAAAGGGCCTGAGCAGAAGTTCATCTGGCCATAAAATGAAAAGCCTGGCTGGCCCTTGCACCATATTGATCTAACTCTTCTTTCTCTTTCCCGTTCCCTCCCTTCCTTCCTTTTTTCCCCTCCCACCTCTTTTATTTCTTTTTTTAAAAAGTTTATTCAATTTTTATCCTTTTATTATGCCAGAGGTTACATGGGCACACATGAGAGAGAGTGTGCATGCACCTACCCATGGGGCCTGGTTATACCACCATCTTTTTTCTTTCAGTTCTCTTCATGTCAGGATTCTGGGCATACATGTGCACAGACAGCTTATAAACCACCTGAGCCAGGACTCAAGCCCTGATCGCTATGTGAGATATGGCTTCCTCTGCATAATGCCTGACCACTATGCTATTGGGCCATCCCTGAAGTTGACTTACTTACTTCCATCAATGGGAGAAAACCCCAACAAGGTCTCCATGCTGGGATCTACCTTCAACCTCAGGCAACCCAGATCACAGGCACGAGCACATATCCAATGCATGTGTAGAGGCTCCAGGTCACGAACCAGGAACGTTATCACGTGGGTTCAGTTGCATTACTGTTACACAGCTTTGTGGCCCTCCTTTCTTTTTTTTTTTTTTTTTTGGAGAGGTTTTTGCTATAGGGAGTGTGCGCTCACCAGACAGACAGAGACAGAAAGCGAGAAATCACCCCCCAAGGGGGATGGCCACACCACAATCCCTTCTCCTCCATTCTCCTCTCGGGATCTTGGGCAGGCACGCACATTGCGCCCGGCATGAGTTTTAAGCCACTGGGTCCGGGACACAAACCGCAGTCGACTACACGGGAGTCCAGTGACATAGCCATTATGCTAACTGCTGGTCCCTTTCTGGCCCTCCTTTCTAATGTTGATCCTTGCACTTGACTGTTCCATGCCCACTGGGGCTCTGCAAGTTCTGTTCAGCTTAATCAGCCTGGGTGCCTAAAGGTCTTCAATGGATCATGGGGCCCAAGAAATCTTCACTAACTTACTGGTATGAATTTTTTTTTCCATTTTATGGTCATCTCACGTTCCTCCCCCTCCCCCCTTTTTTTAAGAGAAATTTTTGCTGTCGGGCATGTATGCTTGCCAGAGAGACTGAGAAACAGAAAGTGAGAAATCACCTCCCAGGGGAGGTGGCCACGCTGCAATCCCTTGTCCTCCATTCTCCTCTGGGGATTTTGGGCACACAAGCACACGTGTCTGGCATGAGTTTCAAGCCTCTGGGTCCAGGACATGAACCGTGGTCAGCCATGTGGGAGTCTAGCAACGTAACCATTATGCCATCTGCTGGTCCCTTCCCTAACCTTTTTGATAGTGTCTTTAGCATAAAAATTTAATTTGGGGACCTGCTTGATGATGTAGCAGTAATATACTGCCCAAAGAGATGTCAGATCCCTTGTGACGACTGTAGTTCAAATCCCTGCCTCAGTCAGCCTGAACACACTGAGCATGCACATGGCTGCCCAAGATACAATGAGTGTACTGGAGGAGGGGGGGTCACGGTGTGACCAGACCCTGCAAAAAGGTTTCTCTCTCTCTATCACTCCTCACATGTGCCCACATTGCTCTGAAAAAAAAAAAAACTTTATTAATTTTTACTGTTAAATGTGAAATGCTATTTATTTATTTAGTTTCCTATATGCTTTTGGTGTCACATCTAAGACTCCACTGCTTACTCCAAGGTCACGAAGTTTCATTCCACTCTTTCCTTCTTACCAGTATTAAATTTAAGCTCTTACATTGAGCACTTTAATTTTTCTTAGAAGTATTTATTTCATTTTATTTATTTTTAATTTGACCAGAATGGGGAGAGGGAGAAAGCAAGTGTCCAGGTTTTGGACTCGAACTGTGGTTGGCCATGTGGGAGTCTAGTACCTTAACTACCGTGTCACCTGCCAGCCCCAAGGCCTTTGATTTTTGTTGTTGTTGTTAATATGGTGTGAGGTAAGGGTCCAGTTGCATCCTATTGCATAAAGCTGTCCAATTGTCTCAGCACTGTTTGTCTTTAGGATGCCAAGCTATGAGATGGGCTGGGCTGGCCTGACCCAGTGGTAGAGCCTCACACCAGTACTGTTTGCATGTGGAAGCTAACCTTTTAAGGATGGAGCCTGACGTTTTTAAAGTGAGAAAAGCAACATATATTAACAGGGAAGTTTTTCAGGTGTTTGGAACCAAATTCTTATCCCCAGGGGTATATAAGGCAATAATTCTAAAGCTCTTTTGCAGATTTCTTGCTGACACATGGAAGAATTCTTGTACGTTAATGAAAGAGAGGTAGTAGTCGTAATCCATAATCCAGTTGCTATATCCATTTGGCAGCATAGAATCTAATGTAATTAAACATGTGTTGCTGGGTGTGTTCCACCTCTCTGAGGCTGGCTTACACAAAGGACTTCCTAGTTGTTTTTTTACATAAAAGGAAAAGAACAGAAAATCCAGGCTCCATGCGCTCATCGTACTCCCTTCGCCACTCGAGGAGCAGGAAGACACGCTGCGGTTAAACTGAGCACAGCAGTACCGTGCAGCGGGTAGTCATGGCAGCTTTTGCCAAACTGTTAGGAGCATAAACTCAAACCTGTAAACCCCATCCCTCAGGAGGACATGTTCTCCTGAGAGTAGTGGAGAGTGTGGTCCTCGGAAGGGTTTGCAGATATTGGTGGAACATGGGAGAACTGTGTGAGAAAGAACTGTGGTACTGAGCCCATACCGAGAAAGAATTGTGGCACTGAGCTCGCTCCAGAAAGGAGCGAGCGCCTGGACTGTGTTCCGCCGGAAGGGGTGAGAGCGGGGATTCCATCTTCCGGTTTCCAAATGCAGAAAGATGGAAGGGGACCCTGCAGGCACTGCGTCCTCACAGTACTGGCTTGGTATGACCACATCACCTCCACAGGGCTGGGGCAAAGCCTGTAGCCCCATGTTCCCCAAATATGCCTCTTGCCCCATCTGCCAGGGCTGGGGTGGGCCTAGAACCAGCTTTTCTAGAATCTAGGGTCCTGACCTAGCCCAGTAAGTAATACAAGCAGTCACCATCATGGAGCATTTGATAAGAATTATCTCCCATCCAAATCCCAAGAAGACTTCATTTATGTCCCCCCTCCTTTTTTTAAGACAGATTTTTGCTATAGATTGCTTGTGCTCACCGGACAGAGAAAGTGAGAAATCACCCCCTGGGGGAAAGGGGGATGGCCGCACCGACATCCCTTCTCCCCCATTATCCTCCTGGGATTGTAGGCACACATGCTCCCAGCGTGAATTTCAAGCCTCCAGGTCTGGGACTCAAAGCCATGGTCAGCCATGTGGGAGTCCAGCGCCTTAACCACCGTGGCACCTGCTGACCCACATGTCTCCTTTTAAGATGGAAAATCTGAGGCTAAGAACAGTTGTAGAACTTCGGGTCAGCTTGTCTAACTCCTGTCGTATGTTCCGTGACTGTGCTGTGGGGACCCACTGGGCACAGTACGTTGGTGGCTTTGGAAAACCAGCAGAGCTGCAGAAGGAGACACTAGCCCAAGTCGAAACCAGAGTCTGTCTATACAAGGAAACAGGGTTAAGTAGCTGGACTCTATGGCCGAAATCCCGGGTGCTCTGCGGTTCATTCCCCCATGTGACATTGGTGTAATGGTCTCCGTCCTACTTGTCCCCAAGAGATTTCTGGGGACCACCTCATGCCATGAACTTTGTCCTTGGCCAAGCTTGGGACACGTGTGTGCTCCACAGGCGTTTCCGGTGCTCGCTGTTCCCAGCCGGTGGCTGCAGAGGCAAGCCCCGTCCTTGGTATCGTGCTGCCTTCTGGGACAGTTCAGGGAATTAATTATTCCCACGAAGAGGGTATAGCATTCTTCTGTCTGATTAAATGGACTGTAAAATGTTCGCTGGTCCTAAGAGGATTTAAGCCTAGCTATCAGAAATGGCTCTGACACACACAAGGGGAAAATTACATAGATGGAGAAATAAGTACAGGGCAAGATGAAGCTTGGCAGGAAGGCCAGAACGCAGCATTTCCTGCAGCCCTGTGCACAAGGACAGGCGGAAATTTCGGTCTGAGCGTACTAGCAACCAAAGTAAAGAGGGAAACAGATTATTTAAAAGAGTCACATTACGTGCGAGATCTCGCT
The DNA here is from genome assembly GCA_026018925.1 of Tupaia tana. Lineage (NCBI taxonomy): Eukaryota > Metazoa > Chordata > Mammalia > Scandentia > Tupaiidae > Tupaia > Tupaia tana. The sequence continues at coordinate 36,111,039 of JAKSZU010000010.1, read as the reverse complement.
GGTGGGCCTGTTGCTCAGAAGATGTGTTTTCCGAGTGATCCCGAGGTGCGCTTGTCCTGCCCTTGACCGTCTGCCCAAAGGAGCGGCCTGAGCTCTCGGTGGGCAGTTTGCTTTCTTCTGTTGCCTCTCCACTTCCCAGCCTGCCCCTTCGCATCCACGGCCTCGGCTGCCTTGTGACAGCTTCCTGCCTGTTGTCTCGTTTTTGTCAGGTTCACCAGGGCCACGACCTCAGCAGAACTGCCAAGCTCTCCTGTGCAGTTTCGGGGTCTGACTGGCAGGAGGCAGCTGACTTCCTCCCCAAGCCCGCGGCAAGGCCTGAGTGCCCGCCTCCTCCCTCTCAGACCAGACATCTTAAGGGACAGCCAAGTCCAAGGGGAAGTGGCGCTTTTCCTTGGTTGATGGGGACTCCGCCTGGAGAGCTGAATGTTACTGCCAGCTGCCCAGGGCAGGCCAGTCCATTCTCCTCCATCCGAAGTGCCTAACGCTGACCTCTCAACCTAATTAACTTCCCGCTGGGGATGTTGCCGCTAGGTGCTTTTTATATGAAGGAATAAATATGACTTTGCATTGGATTCTAGGGCTTCCTGTAAACTGGGCTTTGAGCCTGGAATGCTTTAGAAACGTTCAGATTTTAAGGAAAACATTACAGTGGAAAGGAGAAGGGAAGGACCATCCCACCAGCTGTGTGCTTGGGAACGTCAGCTTCCTGGCTCCCTGGGGCCCAAGGGCAGCTCTCTCGGCCGCCGGCCTCTGAACAGCACGCCTGTTAAAGGTTCTTCAGGGCCACTTTGCTTTTGGGCTGAACACACAGGGATTTGTCCTTGTCCCATCTCAGCCTCGGTAGCTGCTGTATCTAAGGAAGGTGTTCCAGTCCATTCTGTTGATAACAACAACCACCACCACAAAATACCTGAGTCTGGGTAATGTATAAAATTATAGGTTTATTCGGCTCATGGTTTCAAGGCCAAGGTCCGTCTGGTGAGAGGCTGTCCCGGTGTCACCACAGCACAGGATCAGGGCAGGAGAGCCTGTGTCTGTGTTGGCGTGCCTCTGCCTCATTGTCCCCCCTTCTAACCTCACCAGGAGTCAGTCATGGGGCGCCCGCCCTGATGACCTTAATCCTAATCTCCTCCCGAAGGCCCCCACCATTCAGCCTAGTCAGATTAAGTTTCCGCTCTCTTAATCCTGTCACAACCAATCCGTAGTACGCGAATTGGGCGGCAGGGATCGAGGAGCACTCAGACCATAGCAGAGGGCATTGGTTTGCCTTCGTGGGTATCTGGCCCAGGTAAAATGGTGAGGAAAATAATCCCACATCTGGCAGGCTCTTGAGGAGCTTCTTGGGACTTCATGTCCGTTCCTCAGAGGCTCCGTGGGCTCTCTCCTCAGATCCCAGGGAACAGTCAGTAACTGAGGCAGCACTCGTGAGAGAGGACTCGGCCCCAGGCACTCTCGGCAGCCCCGCTCCACAAGAGCACGGCTGGCTATCCTTGGCGGGACCTGGGCAGTGGCCTTCCCTTCAGGGTCGGTACTGTCCCCCAGCCAGGTGATTTCGCCTGCTCCCAGGGCTGCTGCCTGCCTGGTTGCTGTGCCTCCTCTCCTTTGGGAGGAAAGCCCGTGAGGCACCAAGAAAAGTGGGCTTGTCCTCACACCCTGTCCTCAGCCTGGTCAGGAACCTGTCTGAGGGCCCCCCCGGACCCTAATCTCACTGTGCCCACATAGTCCTCTTACCCTCCATCCCCCTAGATGGTGCAGAAGCCCCTTCTGCTGGCTCAGGGTCCTGGGTATTCAGCAAGTGCTTGAACTCTCCCACGGCCAGAGGGCAGGGTCGACACGCCCGTGCTGCCTGTGGGTTGCTGCACCAGCCCGCCACCTCGCCTTACGTGCAGCCACTGAGCGAGTGTGTAGCACTTGCCGCTGCCAGATTCCCCTGGCATCTTTTCTCTTCTCATCTTTATTTCATTTTATTTTTCTCAAACATCTCCTTCTGTTGTTGCCTTGGGTACATTTTTAGAACTTGAGAACTACTCACACCACACCCTGATGGCCCTGCCGGCAGTGCCCACACAGTGGGCGGGTGGTCCGCCTTCTTGGAAAGGCATGAGGCTGGGTGGTGGTGCGCAGGCAGCGGGTGGCTTCTGGCCTTCGCTGAGAGCAGCTGCGGGGCCTGGGCTGCAGGGGCGCCTCTGCAGGTCTAGCCTCTCAGCACCGGGGGGGGGGGGGGGGGGGGGGGGTGCTTGCAAACCCACCCTCTGACGACTCCATTCTGGAGAACAGACCTAGGGTTCCTGCTTGTGGCCTTCGGGGCTGGTTTTGTGTTGATATGAACACCTGTAGTGACTTGCAGCTGCTGGGCTGTGGCTCTCCTAGAAGGAAGACGCTCTTCAGGGAGAAACTGACCACCTGGCCTGTGCGGGGAGGGGACGGCTGGCTCTTCTCGTGTTGGTCACTCGCTTGCGAGAACAGTTTGCCACATTGCTGGCGGGCTGTCCGGCCCTGTTAGTTAACTGGCTGGTAAATAACTGGCAGCTGTGGACGAGGCGATGGAGGAGATCTCAAGGACTGCTCTGTGAAGCTATTTTGGGCTCCGTGGGATCACCCGGAGCTTCTGCTGAGAGGGGCGGAGCACATTTTCTCCCCGAGTCTAATTGAAAGCCCAAGGAAATGGACATATGGTAACGGGTAAACACCCTACCCACCACCGAGGGTTTCGAGGAAAAATGTCTGGTGTGGAGAGCTCGGATTCCCGAACACTGGCGTTCTTGGTCTTGTCCTATTCAGAGAGGCCTGTGGGCTTGCCCCTCTCTCCTTTTATGTTTAGCAGGGCCAGAACAGGGTTGTCCCCTCTGACCATGACAGCCAGAGGTGACTGGGAGTGGGAAGCCCATCGTTGGCAGCTGCAGTTGGCCAGGCCCTGGCTCTCCTCAGTCTTGGCTCGTGTGGCTCTGAGCTGGTTGAAGCTCAGTCCTCTGCAGCTTCTGAGCCAGCACTCTGGAGGGACTGAGGTTCCCTTCAGTTTCTCAGCAAGCCCTGCCCAGCTTGGGCCTCTAAGGAACAGAGCATTTGGGCTGCTCGCCAGAGGCCACCAGAAGGTTGCTTCCTTATGGACAGTCAAGCATTGTACATCGAGTCCTCGGTTCACCCCATCAGGGCAGGTGTCAAGGGCCGAACTGACATGCCCCAGAGCAGGCTCCTTCCCAGCTAGGTCCATGGGTGTGTGTTGGTCCATATGGCACTGTGAGAAGTCACTGTGGTCACTGAGTCTGGCCTGTGGAGTCTCAGCCTCATTGTGCCCTTCTTGTCTCTCGTTCTGGAGCTGCAGGGGCGGCGAGCTAACCAGAGACTAGAGATAGGCCTTGAGCAGGGGCTCTTGGACGGTTCTAAGGAAGGCAGGTAGGCAGGGTTTTCTTTGACCCTGGTGTCACAGGATCACGTTAGATGACGGGTAACACCATGATGATTCATCTTTCAGGCCCTGAGTCCAGAGAGATTCCTCCAGAGTAGGATGCAAGCCCGTAGTTCTTGATGTCATAAATCCCAGGCTGAGTGTCTGATGGCGGAAGCTCACCTGCCTCTGCCTAGACTGGGCAAGGCTGGTCCCAGGTGGGCCTACGTGTGCTGCTCTCCGTGGCTGAGATTTGCTGAGTGGATCCACTCTGACAAGGATGTAGAAGTGAGCGATGGGTTTGGAGAGGCCACTTCTGTTTGTACTGTAAGGAATCCTGGGACTGAGTACAGAGCCTTTCATGTCAGACAGACCTGAGTTCAAGTCCCGACTCCACCACTTGCTTGCTCTGACCTTAGGTGAGTTCATCTCACTTCTGAGTCTCCAGTTCCTTGTTGGTAAAACAGAAAAGTGCCTCCAGCATATGATTATCTTGAGGATTTATTTATTTAAAATTTTTTGGAGAAGTTTTTGCTATAGGGTGCACACACTCGCCAGAAAGCGAGAAATCACCCCCCGGGGGGGGATGGCCATGCTGCAATCCTTTCTCCTCCATTCTCCTCTCGGGATCTTGGGTACGCACACATACGTGCCTGGTGTGAGTTTAAGCCACTGGGTTCGGGACTGGAACCATGGTCGACTACATGGGCGTCCAGCGACATAGACATTAAGCCAACTGCTGGTCCCTGTCTTGAGGATTTAAAAGGAAACAAACAAACAAAAAAAAAAACAAAGGAAGTGAATAGTAGGCATGAACTAACAGGACTGGCCTTAAGTCATTTCTGTGGTCCACGTGGACAGTGCAAGGGGATGACTGTTTCCATCCCTTGGTTATTCCAAACGCGATTTCCATGTGTGTTCTGGTTCTTGGGTGTATTGAGTTGGTTTATTGCTGCAATAAAACATTGAAAACGAGTGGTGCCAGCCACATGACTTACAATTTACAATGTGAGGTCGGTCCCAGGTATTTCTGCAGCTTCCTGGCACATGTTGGCACGTCTGGTCGGTCTGATTACTGAGGCACAGATATGCCTGCTGTCTGGGGCACAGAAAGGAGACCCCCCCAGCTGCAGGATGCTGGGTTTAATCTTCTGATGAGGCTGAGCAAAGGGTGGGCTTTCTTGGTAGTTTTTGTCTTTTATTAGAGAGATTTTTTTTTAACTATAGGGCACCTGTGCTCACCAGAGACAGAAAGCGAGAATTCACTCCCCAGGGGGGATGGCCATGCCACAATCCCTTATCCTCCATTTTCCTCTTGGGGTCTTGTGCACTCACGCACACATGCCCAGCATGAGTTTTAAGCCATTGGGTTTGGAACTCAAACCGCAGTCAGCCATGTGGGAGTCTAGCAGCATAACCATTATGCCATCTCCTGGTCCCTCTTGGTGGTCTTTCTGATAAATTCCAGACCAGCTCTTGACTTTGAAAGCTGGGCCCTTAAATTCAGAATCTCAGGGTTTCGGGATGGGAGCTAGAACCAAAGAATGTCAGCTGTCACCTTTCGGGAGAACAGCCCAGGACACTGACGGACCTCACGGCATTCTTGGGGAAGGTGAGGTGAGTACCACCCGGTAGCAGTGAGTTAGCAGGATCTGCTAACCCTGACTGCCGTCTCTAGAAGTTCCACAGGGGCCTGACCTGTGAGCTCCTTTGTCCTTGAGAGGTTTTAGATGTAGTCTTTGGAATGTCCTGAGGTCCATCTCTTTGACAGATGTTATGTGAGCTGCCACATGGGGGAAGGGCGAGTGGGAGGCATGGCAGGCAGGACCTCCCAGACCTTTGGCACACCGACAGAAGAGAGCAAGTAGTCCTGGATGGCTCCGTCAGGGCTATTTATGGGAGGGGGTTCAGAGGATATGCGTTCCTACCAGAGGAGGTGGCCCAGGGTTCCCCAGCCCTGTACATACCCCCACACTGGGGAACAGTAGGAGTGTCATAGAGCATCCCCAGACAGAGCAAAGCCAATGGATTCTAGCACCTGGGAACACCCAGGCTCAGTGTCAAGGCCTCAGCCGCTCCAACTTGCCCTCCTCCCCTTCCCCTGCTCAAGGACCACCCATGGAGTCTGGGCCCCTGAAGGAACAGGACAAGTGGTGTGCCTTACCAAAAATAGAAGCAGAGCTCAGGTCCTTGGCAGCTTTGCTCTGGAACTGCATTCCAGGGCGCCATGTTTGGTGATGTCCCTTCATGGGTCTTTCAAGGCCAGCGAAACTCACACTCAACACACAGCAGAAAGCGTCGCCTCCGGGACTCATTGGTTCTTAGGGTAAAGGATTTCACAGGAAAACAAGTGGCCCCGGGGGCTGGTGAAGGTACCCTCAAATCAAAACCAGGGCCACTTGAGAAAGCCTGCCCAGCACAGAGCAGCAGGGTGACATCTGGGCTTCCCAATTGTTGGCGGTGTCAGTGTGAGAGGCTAACAGAACCTTTCCAAGTAAACAATAAAACCGTTCTTGGTGTTGGTCTCATCATTGTAGGAAAGGAAAGATATCTGTCACTTTTCTCCGTTCAGGGTTCCTGCTGGGTACGCTGCGCCTTAAGTGCTGTGCGGAACCAGTCACAGCGACAACACATGCTTGTCTTTCTGGGGTGAAAGAAGTACTCCGAGTTTTTCCTTCTCTTTGGACGAGATGATATGATTGCCACAAGTCCAGGCATTGGCTTCTGCTGCAGAAGACACCTCACACCCACATGCACACACACACATACACACACACACACACACACACACACAAACACACACACACACTAGGTTAACAGCAGTCATCGCCCAGCAGACCTCTGGGACCCAGGCTCTCTGCGGCATCAGGCTGTGCGTGGCTGGTTGGGTGAGTCGGTGGGTACCTGGATGCCCCCCGTTTGGCCTGCTCTTTGTACTGCTGTTATCTGAGCTACAATTAAGATCACCTGAGAGCCGCTCCCTGGCTCATGGTGACACGTCTTATTTAAGAAGTTAGTCTATTTATCCGGGCATCCTCTACCACACCTCCAGCTCACTGCAGAGAAACCAACTCAGAGGCTGAGGAGTAGCTTTAAACCAGGTTCCCCTGTGAGGCACGTCCAGCCTTCTGGGAGCCCACTTAGTGTGGGTCACCCCAACAGTCCAACCCGAGTGTACTCAGAGTGCCTGGCATGGCCAGCTTTCCCTGTCCTCACTTTCTCCTCAACGGCTCTGTTGAGACGTAAGCCACACGCCCCTATGAGCCTGTTACAGTGCACAGCCGAGTGCTTGCCTGGGGGCCTTCCGTGAGTCCGTCGGCCTCTGAGTGCAGTTGTTCTGACTCTCACCACAGTGATGTAGAAGAACCTGACTGGGAAGACCAGCCTCACCTTCCTGGTTTTGGTGTGCTGAGGGTGCATTCGTGGAGAAAACCGAGCGGTACCCATGCTTGCTCAGACCGCGCACAGCGATGGTCGGCCAGCGCCACTTTCGGTGTCCTTCGTTCTTTCTCAGCAGCTCTCGCTTGGAGCCAGGCGCTGTCCTGATCGTTGCTGGTGCTGATTCCTTAGCACCTGGCTTGGGCTAGCCCTCGGACGGGGCTGAGTTACATCATTTCTGCTGAGCAGGGCTGTTGGTGGAAGTCCAGAGCTTGGATCCGACCCCCACTCACCCATGGGGACCCCCTGGACCTCTCCGCCTGCCTGAGATTTTGTGTCCATGAATGGGTGCAAAGCTCAAAAAGTCCCTGAGAGACAGAGATGCTGACCAACGTCTGAAACCAAGTTCCTGTGACTTGACCCTAAGTGTTAGGTACGGTTTCAAGGGTGACCACGTGCAGTCAGAGAGCTGGGTGGGGATACATCGAGTGAAACAAGCCCTGGGGAACTCATCAGAATCCTTGGGGAGCCCTTTGCTGGGATGTGGCAGTCTCACCTGTCATTTGGGAAGGAAGAAGGGGTTCCAGCCTCGCATGAGCAAGCCCAGGGTGGTGGAGCCCATTGCTGCTCCCCGGGGGGCCTAACCTGCAGAAGTCTAGGCTCGGAGTTCAGCCATTTCTCTTCAGTATCTCCTATAAAGGCATGTGGGCAGGTTTCCGGGGTTTCTGCAGCATCAGCAACAGGTCTGTTCTGTGTGTGCCATTTGGTCGTGGGGTCACTGTCACTATGGGCTCTGACCACCTCGGCCTTGCCAGGAGGCCTGACTCAGCTGAGCCATCAAGGTGGCCTCACCCTCTCTGCCGCCCTTCGTCTTGGGTACTTACAGCCTGATGGGCTCAGCCCTGTGAAGGGCACAGTCCCCACTTCTAGTGTGTGCCGTTGGTCGGAGCAGGTGATGGGAGCAGCTGTTTCCAGGTGGACTCTGTCTCTTGGTGGGGCTGGCCCAGGGGAACACACTCTCCCTTGGAAGGGGCATGAAGTGCATGGAGGTGGCCCTGGGCCACATTGGACAGTGTGCCAGGCACAGCTGAGCTCACAGCTGTGGAGGAGCTGGGTACAAACCAAGACACCCATCATGGAACCCAGCCCCTCACTTTCCCCGTACTCCTTCCCAGACGTACCCTTCTCAACAGAATGGAGCAGTTGAGGAGGTTGTGGAGAGCCCCCTGGCCATGGGCTGCCACCCCTGCTGCAGTAAGTCCAGAAGCTGCTGCGTACGTGGTCTGTTCCTGGGTTGGAAGGCCTTCGCTTCCTTTCCCTGGGGTGTCCCTACATCTCCTCCTCCTCCCTACATTTAACACTGTTTTCGTAGTGCTGTGACCTTTACGTTCGTTCCTTTATCCAGTATAAGAGGGGATTGGCTAAATGGCAGGCAGATTTCAACTAGCCTTGCAGGGTAGCTCTCTGGAGCATTGAGGTCAACAAGGACTCTAAGGCCGAATCCTGGCTTAACAAAGAGTGCTGGGATCAATTAGCAATGTCTGTCATTAGTGTAGAAATAGAAAAGTGGTGATAAATTTGCATTGCATGGTAGAAAGAGGCTTCTGAGAGCCAGGGGAGCCAGGGAAGTGTCAAATGAGACTTGAAAGTAGATCTTTGAAGAATCGGGTTTTCCACTCTCAGGGAGCACATACACGTATGTTGTTGAGGTTCAGAGTCAAATTATGGGCTGGGCTATGTCCCAGTCCCACAAGCTTGGCCGTCCTGGAAACCACAGAGCAAGCTCAGATGGAGCAAGCTCAGATGGAAAGGCAGGTAACAGAAGCAACACTAAGAACTTTCCGTGTCAGTTGCATTTTTTAAACCTTAACTTTGTGGCACACTTACCAACACACTTTTGTTCTTCAAAATCACAGCAAACTACCATTCCTCAGCATCCTGCTCTGAGGTCTGTCTGGTTGCCCCCAGACATCCCTACATTCGCCATGCGGGAGCCTTCCTGGGGTCTCCATAACCTAAGTGGGACAGGCACAGTCACTGCCTTTGCCCACTTTCCAGATCAGCTGATTGTTGAACATTTGCTGTTGTGTACATGCCGCACCTGACAGTTTAGAACCGTTTTACAAAGCGAGGAAGGCATCTCTTACCTTGACAGTGGGGGAGGCCTCCACAGACCTCCTTTCCCACGTGGGGTTCTGCAGCCTGTGCGGGGCAGACCTCGACGCTGTGAGTTTAATGGCGAGCCTCAGATAGGGCTCGCGTAGGTCCCAGCCCAGCTTGGGCCAGTGATGAATTCAGGTCTATATTATGGAAACTCAGGCCTCTGGGGTGTGAACTAGTCCCTTATTGGGCCCCATCTCTGATTCCATGTCTGACCTTCCTTCTAGAAATTGGAGTTGCCAAGTCCAGTCATGAGCAGGCTGGATTGTAGGACGTGGCCATTTAACTGGAAAGTAGGCTGCATTTAGAGAAAGCTTTTCTTAGGTTGGCAGGGAGCTACAACCAGACCACTCAACAGGGTCTGTGTGATAGAAGAGCAAGGCTGCTTTGGAGAGAAATCTCAGCTGGAGAGTCCTCAAGATCCTTTCTGTACCAACCCCTGGGCTTCGTGTGACTAGAGCCACATGACATCCTCTTACGTCTCAGGCCACCATACAGGTCATGGAGCTGATGAAGCATGAATGGTCAGCTCACCAGCACTCTGTAGAAGATGCATTTTGTCCCAGGGTCTTTCTAAGGTCTGCCCAGGCCTCCTGTCTGTAGGGATCTTGTATAGGTCCTTCTCTCAGCGTCAGCAGTCAGGACGACCAGTAACGGCGCACCCAGAGAATTACAGCAACCTCCCTCAGTCCACAGAGGCTGACGAGGGTTCCACTTGGGTCCCACCTGCAAAGCCACTGCCCTCTGACTTAAGAACCACGTTTGTTTTCATGATTTCTACTGCTTTCCCCCTTAGTGGGTGCAGCCCCAGGCTATGTAGCTAGCCTCTGTCCTTCAGAAACCCTTCAGGAGTGGGGGGGTGACCGCGTGCAGGGGCGCTATCTGGCTCCTGCCCAGCCCAGCATTGGTGTCTCGAGGCTGCTACAGTGTCAGGGTACTCCCATAAAATCTGGTCGATAGTGAAAAAGAGGCCACACTCTACCTGCTGTGTCATATACCATCAAAACAGCTTCTTTGCTTTGGGGTAAAATAATGAAGCCCCAAAATTAGCCAGATCATGCTCTTGGGACAGTTTGGCTCTTGAGCTGCAAGTAGTAGAAACCAGTTCAGGCCACGTGTTGTTTCTAAATGGATCATTCTCTTGGAAGGATGTCAGCTACACTCACACAGTGTCCAAGAAGACTGGGAAGTGGCCTAGAAAGTGTGGGGCATCTTTACGTGGCAGTCATACTGGCTCCTTCCTGCACGGCCACTGCGCAGGGGGCATATCCATTTGCTTCATGTGGGTCCCACGCCAGACGCTGACTCTGACCCTGTCAGCCTGTGCCCACTCAGGAGAAGCAGCTCCCAGAAAGAAGTCAGGTGCCATTTTCCAGCTGTGGTGGCATCGAGGCTGTGTGCCCAGAAAGTGGCCAGCGTTCTTCCTGGTGACTACCCCCCCTTCAATGTCCCCCCACCACCCCCGGGCCTGTGGACTTGGCATTCCCCAGGTCACTGTTAACCAAACTCCTGCACCCCCTGGCCTGGCATTCTTTGTTTTCCACCGAGTGTCACTACGTGCACAATTACTCACGTGCAGCTCCAGCACTAAGAATGCCAGGCCCAGGGACGGACATGAGTGCTGGCCTCGAGCAGGGCACTGTGCATTCCCAGTGGACAGATGTGGCCCTCCTGGGTCGAGGTGAGCCGGAAAGCCATCAGTAATTGCTGCCAGGGGAGTATGCTGAGCGTTCTGCCCTGCAGAGCTAGTGCGGGCCAGCTGTCAGCAGTGTGGCACTCAGCATTGCCCTGCTGTGTCCAGGTGCAGCTGGAGTTGTCCTGAAATGGACCGGGCAAGTTGACGGGGAAGGAGAGGTGGTTGAAAGAAGAGGGCTGGTGGCCTCCCTTGGTTGCACCTCCCTGACTGTTAAGTGGACACAACAGCAACATGGCAGGATTCTTGTCAGTCGGGGTTTGCGTGGAAAAGCCTTTAGCCGTGTCTAGTAATTGGAGTAATTGGGAGTCTTTTTTTTTTTTTTTTTTTTTTTTTTTTTATCATAAGCCCAAGTTTTTAGGAAATCTTCATTAAGCAATGTGCCTTGGGCTTTTCCTCCAATCCCATGACTGTAGAGGAAATAGATCACCCCGCCTGGGGCCTGAGGACCAACCCCTGCGTTCGTACCTTGCTTCCCATGGTTCTTTAAAGGGCCGTGTTCCAGCCTAAGGTATCTGCATCTTACTGCATCCTAATATGTTCAAAGGTATTAGCACGTGGGCACGGATGGTGGCACAGCAGTAAAACAGTGCTCTGTGGGGCTGAACCACATGGGAAGGTTCCAGATGCTCGGGAGACCTCCCTGAGTATGCCAGGCACATGCATCCCATGATCTAGGGCTGACTAAGGATGGGTCACGGCATTAGGACCTTGTTGAGAGTTCTGTCTGTCTGTCTGTCCCTCTCCCTCTCTCTCTCTCTGAAGAAATAACCTTTTAAGAAATGATTGCGTGGTCAGAAGCACTGGAGGTGTCAGTGAGCGAGGGGTCAGCAAGGAAGTCTACTCACAGCTCATCTGTCTGGTATTTCATGCGCTCTTCTAGGTATTCCACCCAACTCAGGATGGCAGGTACTAGACGGGCTGGCTTAAATTTAGCAAGTTCCTTCTGGGGTTGAGGGAGCATGTGTAAGATGGTCTTTCTAGAAGACCATCTTCCTGCCTCCTGGCAGTGCTGAGGGTCTTCAGCAGCCCCCACAGGGCTCCCCTTGGTCTCTGTACCTCCTGCCGGACACACAGGAATCTCACCCACTCTCACCCACCCAGCCGTCCGCCCAGCACCCCACCCTGGCACGGGCTCCTCTCAGCAGTACAGCCCCTTAGCCTCTCTGTGTCCTGCCTCGCTGTAACTATGACTTGCAGCTGGGATCCAAGCCGCAGACCTAGGCCAGGCAGCCAGAAGAGCTCACGGAACAGCCTCAGCTGCAGTTAGCATATCCAGCCTGCAGGAGGAGGGCAGAGGGCAGGTTTTGCCATATAGGAAGGCAACCAGAGTGGGGTGGGAGTTGATCGCTAGGCAACCTGGAGTCTGTTACCCGGGTAACGCGTCCTGCATGGGTGCTGTGGATGGACATCTTGTACGATGGGTTCTCAGCCCCTGCAGACACATCGGAGGCCTCTAGATTTCCAGCATCGTGCTGGCATCGTTTTCTCGTGTGGATACTTTCAGTTAACAACTGGAATTCTTCATTGTAACCACGCTGACTGACTGATGAACCCGCTTGCCTGCACCTCCAGTTGTGTTCTTACCCGTGGGTGAGACCTCCTGGGGGCAAGTGCTTGCCCGCTCTGTCTGGGACCAAGACCCCCGCCCTGAGAAGTCCCTCCTCAGATGTCAGAGCAGAGGCAGGGAAGAGTCTGTTGAAAGAAACAACTTTCTAGGGTTTGGGCATTGTATCCATTTCCCAGCAGAAAGAGCGAGCTGAGGCAGGAGTGCTGTGCCTCAGTTTCCTCATCTGCTAACAGAGATGGCTGAGATGAATTGAAAAGGCTGATGACATTCTGTGTGAGATTCCCGCTTCCTCCCTTCCCTCTGTATGGCGAAGTGGAGGCTTGGTTCTGTCTGAGAACGGCATCCTTGGCCCCTAGGAGAACCTTCTTCCTGTCATTGTGGACTTGGGGATGGAGGGCTGGAGTCCAAGGGCCATTTGTAGCTGCTTTGTGGGACCAGTTGGCCAATTAGGCCAAAGGAATATGAGCTGAGGGCTCGGACCATCCAACATATGGTACCATCGTACCCTTGGCCCCGTTCCCCACCTGCTGTGCAGGTCATGGGCTGTGAGGACACAGGGTTGTGTTCTCACCCTTACCTCCTAGGCACCCTCCCTGCTCGGTTCTACTTGTTGGGGTTCAGATTCCCTTGCAAGACCTGCTCTGGGGCTCTGGTCTTGAGGCAGCCGCGGGAGCAGGCCAGGTGCACACGAGCCTGCAGTGTCTGAGCACCAGGGCTCAGCAGCTGCTCACAGGCTGGGAGAGATTCCTTCGTGTCCCAGCCTGGAGTGGACAGACGGTCATGTGTGACTCTGCATCCACAAGAGGTGGCCAGCATCCCCCAGCTACCCCAGCTCATTCTGGGGCCAGGACAAAAGCTTTTCTCTGCTCTGTGTTCAAAGAGATGATTGTCCCGAGCTGTTGCAGCTCTGGTGTGGGACAGTGAGCCCATAGCGTGGGACAGTGAGTGGCAGGGGCTGGGGGTGGGGTGTCGATATCCCTCCCGGCCAGCCTGTGCAGTCTCCCCCAGAATGTGGAAGGGCAATCTCTTTGACCACTTCTTATAAAGCATGTGGCTCACGGATAATGAGCCCTGGTGGTCCAGAAAGCGGCACGCATCTGGAGCCCTTTGGGGTGGTTCTGTAGGGGAGGTGGGGCCACGAAGATACGTGTGGACTACTGCTTATGTTGGCGGGAGCCTGTGCTCGCCACCTCGCGGTCACACAGCAGCCAAGTGGTCCAGGAGCAGCACGTGTTCCGGGCAGGGCCCCAGGAGCCCTTCCCTGAGGGCACTACACCCACCCCCACACCTTCCCTCTCTCCTCGCAGGTATCCGCCCCCAGATCATGAACGGCCCCCTGCACCCCCGCCCCCTGGTGGCCCTGCTGGACGGCAGAGACTGCACCGTGGAAATGCCGATCCTGAAGGACCTGGCCACCGTGGCCTTCTGCGATGCACAGTCCACTCAGGAGATCCACGAGAAGGTAGGCCCTCCCTGCCACACCTGGTCCTGCCAACTGTGGGACCTCCCCAATCTCCCTCTCTGTTATGTCACCCAGGTCACCAGCAGGCACCCCCAAACAGCTGGCGGTTTTCCCACTGGTGTTGTCTGCCTCCAGTTGAGGAGCCACCACCCAGGGGGTGCCCGGGGGCTGTGCGCAGCAGGGGCTCTGACCTGGGCTCTCCTTCCCGCCGCAGGTTTTAAATGAAGCTGTGGGTGCCATGATGTACCACACCATCACCCTCACAAGGGAGGACCTGGAGAAGTTCAAGGCCCTGAGAGTGATCGTGCGGATAGGCAGCGGCTACGACAATGTCGACATCAAGGCTGCCGGCGAGCTCGGTGAGTGTGCCCGCATGAGCTGACCCGTGCCCGCGGGGCTCCGAGGGCGGTGGGCATGGAGAAGGGCCACAATGGAGCCTCTCCCCCACCATACCCAGGGGGTCAGGTGCTCCTGGCCATAGACAGGCGGCTGTTCTGAGAGCAGCCTCGGGAGGACTCGGTCAGCCTATCGGTAAACACCCCTGCTGGTGCTGTGTGGGCTGCCACAGGGCCTGTCCTCAGGGCTCATGGGCAGGCCCGGAACACTGAGCTGGTGTAGACCCTCTGTGGAAGGATCCAAAGTCTGGACGAGCGGATGGGCCTGCACAGGGAGGGTGTGAGTACAGGCACATCATCCTCAACCACCCGCTGGTGTGCAGCTGGGCTACTGGGCTGGGGTTCCTCTGGCGCTGGGATGGAGCTTTCCTCCTGAGACTGCTGTCCACACGGGAACCTGGGCCTCACCCCTGGGAGAACGTGACAGCCCATGCCCAGCCCTTGATGGTTGGTGTTCCAAAAAAAAGGCAAAAGCAGGTGGAGAGCCCCAGGTCAGGGTGTGGGGCTGCTTCTCTTAGCCATGGCCAGCTGGCCTCTGTCCCAGCACCTGTGCATGCTCGTGTACACTGAGGGTTGCGGAGCCACAAGGAGTTGAGCGTGGGCACCAGGGGTCCTTGAGAGGGCTGAGAGATGCTACACTTGCTCTGTGTTTGTGAAGTGCCAAACTCACCTCTGGGCGGACAGGCATCCTGCCTCTGGAGCAGTGAGGCACCCAAATCCACAGACTGCGGAGGGAAACTGCAGAATGGCCAGGAAGCCAGGCCTAGTGGGCCCGACACAGCCTGGCCTTAGAGCATCCCATGCTGTGGCCCAGGAGCTTATGGCCTCTCTCCCCACCTTACCCCAGAGGGCCCAGTGCTCAGGGACAGGCTGGGTGTGCAGTACCTGAGCTCAGACACTGCCAACCCGTAGGGACCTTCACTCGCTAGTCTGCCACCTGCACTGAGGGTGACACCTAGATACCCAAGCCATCGGTGAGTCTGGGGTGTGAGCAGGGTGGAGGCAGCTGGACCACAGTGGGGCCTGCCTGTGGAAGTGGTCCTGTGAGTCTGGACACATTGTGTCAGGGTTACCCAAAGGCACCCCCGAAAGTAAGGCCGTTCCCACACATAGCATAGCAGCGGGCTCAGGAAGAGAAAGTGCACGGGGATTTGAGATCCCCCCCCCCCCCCGCCCGGGGTTGGGGAAGTGGCAGTGGTGTGTGCACCGCTCTGTCCAGGAAGTGCCATGTCCCTTGCCCTCTGCCCATACCCCCAGCCTGACTTGTTACCAGCCGGGTTCGCGTCCGGCCTCGGCATCATTCTGAGCCACTCTTCGTTGTAACAAAGAAACTCGAGAGGATGTGAGTCTGCAGAAGCGTGTTTAATGTAAACTAAAATTTTCCATTTTTCCCTGGCATAAACAAGGATATTTTTGTTTGAAAACAAATGTTCTTTGTGCTCCTGGGAGAGCTGAAATCCCAAGTTTGAGCAGTGGAGGAGAATACGGTTGAGTGTGCCCAGGGCTTCTCACGGCACAGCCCCTGTGACACGCAGCCCTATGTTTGTGGTGGCGTCAGCGCAGGGTGCCTTCATAGAGCCAGCCCCTCGTTTCCAGGGAGAGACGGGAGATTCTTGCCTATGAAACTGCCTAGTTTCCCCATTGCGGAAAATTCAAGAGCCAAGGACCTGGAGCCAGAAAGGAAGGAGAGCCGAGGTGGGGCAGTTGTGCGCTCAGGGTCCTGAGGCCCACGGAGAATGCCCAGGGCTGGGGACTGCAGTTTTAAAAGCAAAATAAGAATGTGAGTAGTGGCATTTCATTGATCCTGGTCCAGTGTGATTGAGAGCTGCTTGAGAGTCATCTTCTGGGCCCTTTGGAATGGCCGTTTGCAAATGTGGAGAAGTCCAGGGAAGGGACGTGAGCCTCTGTCCAGACGTCCGTTGTCACCAAGTGCATTTCCTGAGTCGTTGGTCAGTCTGTAATGAGGGCTGAGAACAGCAGGTCCTGTAGGTGTGCCCTCATCCTGATGGCGGGGTTTCCCATCAGGCCCTCCCCACCCCAGGTGTTGAGGAGGCAGCACGCCACCGGGGCCTTCTGTGAAGCCTCTGGGACCATGAGGCCCTCCGCCGGCCTCCCATCAGCTCCAGGATGGTGAGCGAGAGTCAACGCTGCCTTGGAAGAGCAGGGCAAGCTCTGAAACGCCTTCCTTCCAGCCCACAGCAGGAGAAAACAGTACCTGGGACGGGGGAAGGACTGCAGCTCCTCGGCAGGAAGCAGGGGAGGGCTGCCGGTGCTGGGCTGCGGTGCCGAGGGAAGGGGCTGAGCCCTGCAGGCGCCCGCTCTGTGTACCTGTCTGGCAGACTCGTCTATCTGGTTCCCAGCCTGCAGGCAGTTTGGGGGCTGTAGGAGACAATCACAGATCATCGCACTGAGAACGAGAAGAAAGCAGTGTGGCTCGCCGGCCATTTCAGTGGGGCAGAGACTCCCACGAGCCTTGAGGTCCATGGAGACTGACAGCCTGTCTCGCTCTGGGTGTTAGAGCCGTATTTGACACGGCATTTGACAAACCTTCAACCATCATGAAGGACAACCACGTCCACAGAACTGTGTGGAGTAGGAGGAGGGTCTCCCCTTGAGGGTGACGAGGCTGTGGAGTTTCCTGACAAAGGTGCCGCTGCCGTGGGGGCAGGCTGCTTCTTGTCCCAGGCAGTGCTCACAGCACTTTCCTGTCCCTGCTACAGCTGAAGCCCGTCCTGTCCCCTCTCTCCCAGACTTGGGACTCTTGCTGTCCAAATGGGCACTGGAGCCAAGGAGGTGAACGCCCAGGTCCTGGGTGTGGAGGCTGAGCCCGTGTGCCCCGCCGGCCTCTCCCACACGCACTCCGCCCAGTGGCCTTTCACACAGTTCTTCGGGGTCTCTCAGCCAGTGTCAGTCTTGTCGTCATGCAGGGGCATGGCTGACGGAACAGTGGCAGCAATGGGTCACGGCCAGTCCTCCTGCTGCTGGTTTTCCCCGGTGGGTTCTGGCCTCTCAGCAATGAACAGTGTCCCCCTGCCAAAGGCTCCCTAAAACCTCTGGCATCTGTCTCCATCTATCCAGACTCTTACAGTAACAGGCCTTGGGATCTACTCCTAGATTTTATGCTGGGTTACTTCAAGTGGACTGGGCTTGTGTTCAAGATGACTGTTGTCCTCTCCTGGGAAAGTCGGTGGGCCTGGGTCGCAATGACACACATGTCCCCTGACAAGAATTTACTTTGCCCTCCCTGTCTGTTCTCCTGAGGGTGTCACTTGTCAAGACCCAGGTCCTGGAGCAACCCTCATAAGTTGCCAGCAGCGTGACTGCCAAGGGGGCCACAGTACCGCCAGCCTGTCTCCTGTCCTCGGAGCTTTCTGCCCCCGCTCCCAGTCTTGGGGAGACTGGAGGGAGAGGGCTCCAGATGGCCCTGCTCTGTGGCCTTGTGTGTCCTTCCTGCACAGGGCCGCTCTCGGTGCTCCACACCTAAGATTGGAGGGATCCTTGACCTTGGCTGAAACTCCTCAGAGAGTGACACCCAGGTCTCAGGCTGGCCTCTGCACCCACCCCGGGGCCTCATTCTTGGAGTGGTCTCTGCTCTCTGCACAGTGCCTGCTGCAACGGGACTGGGCCCAGCCTGGCCTCTGCCCCCCGCACCCTTGCTATGACTGGCAAACACTCACGTTCTTCCCCAAACTCTCTCCCACCAAGAAAGGTCAGTGCCCAGGCCTTCCCACCGACACTTGGGTGCATAATCTGGGCCTCATCCTCTTGAGCCACTCTCAGGAAGGGCTCTCCTGAAAAGCTGGGAAGGCTCCTGTCTGCTCTGCACTCCTCCTTCCGGAGCATTTCCACAGGAACGGGCTGCGTCCGGCCATCAGCTCCACCCCCTTCTAGCACTTGTATGCATGTCAGGATGGAGGTGCGTTTTTTTTAGAAGTAAAAACATACTTTTTGTGTTGAACTCTTAAAATGTCATAAAATAAAAAGCCAGTCTCCATTGCCGTGGCCCAGCCCCACATGGAGGACCATGGGGCTTTTTACCTGAGTAGAGGCCATTGTGAGGAGTCTCTGGACTTTAACCCTGTGTCTGAGGGCCTGCAGGGTGGGCCATGGTGCACACTGGCTTCCTGCTGCTCCTGAGCCTTCCCTAGGACCCCGCGCAGGCCTGGGAGGAAGCTGCTTGGGCCCTAGCTCAGACCACCAGGGGTCCGGCTGGATGCGAGCCCAGTCCCGGACTGAGAGTCCTCGTTGGGCATGTGTTGGGGCTGAGGGCTCTGAGGGTCTTCTGACCACGGTTCAACCTTGCATCCCCCAAGGCAGGGAAGGCGGCCTCTCACAGAGCCAGTAGTGGCCGAACTGGCCAAACCTGCCCGTTCCTCCAAGCCCTGTGCCCTGGCAGGGTTGGCCGGGAGCCTGGGGCCTCACTGTCGAGATTGAGTGTTTCTCATCTCGGGCCTCGCCCTTGTCCTTTCCAGGCATCGCCGTGTGCAACATCCCGTCCGCAGCTGTGGAGGAGACTGCCGACTCCACCATCTGCCACATCCTCAATCTGTACCGGCGGAACACGTGGCTGTACCAGGCGCTACGGGAAGGCACGCGGGTGCAGAGTGTGGAGCAGATCCGCGAGGTGGCCTCAGGAGCAGCCCGCATCCGCGGGGAGACGCTGGGCCTCATTGGCTTCGGTATGTGCTGCTGCTTCACCCCAGCCCCCAGTACCCGGCAGCAGACCCTGTGGGAGAGGTAGACTGGCTTGCCTGTGGGGAGCCAGGGAAGGCCCGTTCCCGGGGAGTTTAGGTTCACCATGCTGGTGGCTGTGAGAATGGTTGGCTGCAGGCGAGGCAGGGTCAGGGCCCCTCAGAAGCCACCCCAGAAGTAACGGCTAGTGTTGCTGGTTGAAGTGGGCAGCAGGAAGGCCGTGCCCACTAACATGCCCTGAAGTTCAAGGCAGAGGTGACAGGGAGGTACATCGCGGAGAAACTGGCAGGCTTGGGGCTTTCAGAGCAGCCAGCAGCTTAGCGGAGACCTGGGCAGTGGGTACGGCGAGCTCCGAAAGGCTTGTGCATGTGAGACTAGGGTGGCAGCAGCACGCCACTCAAGGGTGTGGTGGTACAGTCAGGCTGTCGGCTGGGAGAGCTCACCCAAGAGGGAGGCAGGAAAAGGTCTTGGTAAAAGTGGGTGTTGCTCATGGACACACGTGAACAGGCCCTGGGGAAGCTTTCGCAGGTGAATGGCAGGGCCCAAGACGGTAAGCTTGAGAGCACAGCAGATGCTGCACAGGCCCCCCCTCCCAGGCCTCCGCTCGTTGGCCCTGAATCTCAACCCCACTGCTACTGGCTCTGTGACCGAGAGGAAGCTACTTGACTTCTCTCTGCCTGTTTCCCGAGCCGTAAATGAGGAATGGGGGCTATGAGGTGGCTGCCTCTAGGGACTTAAAAGAAGGCACTGGGGCTAGGAAGTCCTGCCTTCCAGAAGACTGCCCACCCTGTCGCTCAGCCGTCAGCTCAGGGGACTTGGGGGTAAGGGGAGGACATCTTGAATGAGGTGAGGGAGCGTGATGCTTCCTGGAGTGCCCATGTTTATGGCACCTCCAGGGCCTCGACCATCCCCACTGGGGTCTCGGTGCCCAGGTACTGCGGGGATCTCAGTCGGGGGAGCTGGTCTATAAAGCTGTCTTGAAAGGACCCAACATGTTTTGTGTCCCTTAAGTGGGCGTGACAAAATGACTTGGTAAGAGCCTCAAAAACAGAAATGGCAGTGAGGCTAGCGAATAGCACAGCGCCCTCTGCTGGGGCCCCACTGGGCTTTCTGCGGCTCTCAGAAAATTTTTTTTAATACTTTTTTTTTTTTTTTAACTGTATTCATTTATTTTTAAATTTGACTAGAGAGGGACAGAGTGAGGGTGGGGGAGTGAGAAAGCGAGCCACCAGGTCCGGGGACTCGAACCACGGTCAGCCATGTGAGAGTTCAGCACTCTTAGTTAGCACCACGCCATCTGCCGGCCCCATGGAAATGATTCATCATCATCATCATTGTCGTCTTCATGTGTTTTTAAGCCCCTCCTGGGCCTCAGCAGTCCCTGGCCAGGTTACAGAGCCTGCGGTGGCTGCGAGTGGTGTGGCCGTGTGGTGGGAACCTCACTGGCAGGACAGTTGTTTTGCGGGCTTCCAATTCCAGCCGTCACAGAAGCTTACTGTGGTTGTTTCTTTGGCCATGTCCTTGACATCCAACTTGCAAGGACCTGCGGAAGATACCGAGGACAGCCCCCTTGCTTCAGCCCTTTTGTCTCGACTACAAGCTAATTTCTGCCAAGGTCTTCTGGGTCCCCTACACAAGATGGTCCCTCCTTCTGCCTTTGCAGGTCTCTCCATAGCCTTCCAGGACTGTGCTGTTGGGACAGGAGGAGATGTGGGTTGGTGGTGGCCTAATCACAGGTGCAGCCACCCTGTTAGGGCCTTCACTGGTCTCAGCTCCACTGAGCAGCAGCAGCCAAACCTGGGAGTGGGGGGTCACGTCCCTCCTGCCCGGCTCACACCTGGGCTGGCAGGGGTGTGCTGCGGGCCAGCCCAGCTCCAGTTTGGGGACGTGTGTGAGCCAGAAGGAAAGGGCAGCCCGTGGTAGCAGTGTTCAAAACTCTTTAGACAGTTGAGCTCTCTTTGACAAGGACCAGGTTTTGATTAAATCGGTAACAGAATTAAACCATCGGTTCTTTTTCAGAAAAGATCATGGTTAAAGTAGAAGCCAGTGAGAAGATGAGGGTTTGTGAGTTTATGAGAAACCAAACCACTGAGAAGTGCTGCCCACCCAGTCAGCACTGTCGGGCTTGCTCTGGCCTGGCGCCCAGAGCTGTTTTTCCTCTGGCGCTCAAGGCCTGGGTTGGCAGGCCAGGTGCCACATGCTCAGACTGAAGTGTGTCAGTACAGGGGAGTAGGCAGGGGGGCTGAGGACCGCTGGAATGGGCTGCTAGGGACAGTCGCTGTGCTGGGGGGGTCGGTCATCCCATGTTTCGGGCACATCTTAGCCCCATCACCACACTGTCCACACTGCCTGCTCCTCTGCCCCTCCGTGGGGTGTGTACATCCAAGTGGGGACACTGAAGGGGTATGGTGTGATGGCTCATGGCCCTCTGGTCACCTGCAGCTGTGGATGGCCTGACTAAAGCACAGTGGTACTCTGAGACCTGCCCGATCACACCGCTTCAGCAGCAGGGGGAACGGCCACAAGCAAGTTACCCGCCTCCCCCACCCCGTACAGGCTTCCCCCTTTCCTGTCTCCCTGCCTGCGCGAATGAATGACCACCTGAGGTGGGGCTTTAGTCTCTGGTCTCCCGATAGAGTCCAATCAAGAATCATGTGAACCATTTTATTTTCAAGCTGCAAAGTGTTCTGGGAATGAGGAGGTGCTGTCAGGGACGCGTGGGTTTGTGCAAATGGTGGCTGTCTGGGATGCAGGGACGTCGTCTTGCCCTGTCTGTGACGTCCGTGTAACTCGAGAGTTGGGCGTGCTACACGCCGGCCATGGCCATAAGGCTGCACCAGAGGACGCGTGCAGGCCTGCCAGGCACCGGCTGCACTGCAGCGCTCTGCTCCAGTATGTCCCCTTGTATGAGCAAACCCAGCAACCATCAGGCAGAACATTCCCTGTTAGATATGGAGAGAGATCGAGCGATCAGACTCTTACTAGGAAGCCGGCTGTACAAACGTGAGGCCAGGAGATAAACAGGGAGGGGAGCCTAGTGAGGGCAGAGCTGCTGGAGGCAGGACGGGGGTCCGTTACAGCACCCCGATCGTGTGTCGGCTTAGAAATGTCCATGAGGAGGAAGTTACAAACAGTGGGCAGCCGCAGTGCACTGTGCAGTCCCTCCCCGGGGCTGCCACCCCTGCCTTTGCACTGGTGACCCGGGAGTGGGTGGTAAGTCACTGAGCTCTGGGTGCACAGCAGCCACCAGCAGAGGATGCACTCAGGCTGAGATGCAAAGGAGGCGGCACAGCTGGAGTGGGGCCGTGGACTCACCTGGACGCTCTGTTTCTGCACAGGTCGCACGGGGCAGGCGGTTGCCGTTCGAGCCAAGGCCTTTGGATTCAGCGTCATATTTTATGACCCCTACTTGCAGGATGGGATAGAGCGGTCCCTGGGCGTGCAGAGGGTCTACACCCTACAGGACTTGCTGTATCAGAGCGACTGTGTCTCCTTGCACTGCAATCTCAATGAACATAACCACCACCTCATCAATGACTTTACTATAAAGCAGGTAATTTGAGAACGAACGCCCTCAGACCCTGGAAGGTTCGTTCAAAAGGCGGCGGAGGCTTCTGCACTGGGCACAGTGGGGAAGGAGAATTGGCTCCTGGGCACCGTGATGAACAGGAGTCCTTGTGACACAGCAGTGATGAGCATGGAGTGACAGGAGCTAACCCAGGACACAGGTCGCACCTGTCCTAGAGCCATTCGTGCAGGCCTGACCTCCAAGAGGAATGAGGCAGAGGACATGGCAAAGCTTCAACCTTCCTCCTTCTGGCCCCCTCTGGGATCAGCAGAAACTGACCCTTGGCCTCCGGCTGTCACCAAGACCTCCTCCTCCCTTTCCTAAACCGCGGCACACACACCGAACACGCAGACCAGCGACACTGGTTTGCAGCTCGTGTCCTCAGACCTCGGTGCCTGAGCTGCCTGCTGCACGGCACACGCGTAACCGGTTGTTCTTTCCTTCCACAGATGAGGCAAGGCGCTTTCCTTGTGAACGCGGCCCGCGGGGGCCTAGTGGATGAGAAAGCCTTAGCTCAAGCCCTCAAGGAGGGCAGGATACGAGGGGCAGCCCTTGATGTGCACGAATCGGAGCCTTTTAGGTGCGTGTGGCTGAACTACGCCCTGCTTCCCACTTGGAACCTGAGGCACTTTCCCAGATCAGGTCCTTGAGTAGGGAACTAGAGGCATTTACAATCTCTGTTCTTCTCACGACTCTGCTATATTCTGATTGTCTAAGGGCCAGAAGGTTCCCGTAGGTATCAGAAAAGGGGGAGGCAGAAAAATGGTGGTGATGGTGGTTCTGTTCTGTGAACAGACAGGCCTCATCTCCCCCCTGGGATTCATTCTGGTTCGAAGGCGGCAAGCCCAAGATAGAACTGCTTTGTGTTCTTCTGATCTGATTATTCCTGACAATGTTTTCATAATAATTACATTCTAAAACTCCCAACCCTTATAAAATATAAAGACGTTTATTACGTGACTAACTGCCGTTCTCCACGGCCCAGTGTTCCCTTTGGATGAGCAGGGTAGGGAATGTATTCAGCTTTTCCTGTTTACTGTGGATTTTTACATTTATCTAGCTTTGCTCAGGGTCCGCTGAAAGATGCCCCGAATCTCATCTGCACCCCCCACACGGCCTGGTACAGTGAGCAAGCCTCACTAGAGATGAGGGAGGCGGCTGCCACGGAGATCCGCCGAGCAATCACAGGTGAGCCCTTCCGCATCTCCGTGCGCCACAGCCTGGCTTGCTGGAGGGCGGCCTCGGCTCTGGTGTAGCTGCCCTGCTCCTGCTAGGTCCAGTTGGCTCCCAGTGTCGGGGCAGAATTCATTTCTAGGGTCGAGTTAATTAAATCTTGTGTGAGCTGGGTCCTATTGATGTAAGTGCTGAACTACATTTCAGAGAGACCAATTCCCTGAATCTCTTTACCCCCAGCCAACTTACTATAAGCACTGGAGGGCAGCTCCCAGGCCAAGACCATAGAGAGGCTCCTTTCTGTTCCACCTGAGTGCCAGTGGTAAAGAGCTCAAGCTCGCTTCACATTTTACTAAAATAAACAGGCTGGCCCTTTTGTTACAGATAAGGGACTTGACTTCAGACTTTTATCAATAAAAACATTTTAGGTTATTTCCTCCCAGTATGAGATACTAAGTATCATAATTCAGTTTATATTGACCTTAAAAACATGATTAATTTTAATCATCTTACTCTAGGTCGCATCCCAGAAAGTTTAAGAAACTGTGTGAACAAGGAATTCTTTGTCACATCAGCTCCTTGGTC
Organism: Tupaia tana; assembly: GCA_026018925.1. Taxonomy (NCBI): domain Eukaryota; kingdom Metazoa; phylum Chordata; class Mammalia; order Scandentia; family Tupaiidae; genus Tupaia; species Tupaia tana. The sequence goes on along the minus strand of JAKSZU010000010.1, from coordinate 36,086,978 downwards.
AGTAATAGACCAACAAGCAATTCATCCTGAGCTCAATGGTGCCACATACAGGTGAGGAGGGGAACTGAGTGTCTCAGTCTAGGAGCCTGGCTCCCTTGGAGAGAGAGAGAGAGAAGAGAAGCCCAAACCTGGGAAGTTTACCTCGGGAGGTTGCTACAGGAAAATCAGCCTTCTCGTGGGGATAGTGTACACTGTCCTCAGTCAGTCCAGTGCCTCCTTTCCATGAAACAAGCGTGACTTAAGGGATGCAGCCTAGAACTGGAGTTAATTAAGAGAGTTCTCCTTTTGTGCTAGTGGTAGGGGGTGGGTTGTCATAGGGCACCTGCACTTCCTAGAGAGAGGGAAAGTGAGAAGTCACTACCACACCCACCGAGTGATGGCCACCCCACAGTCCCTTCTCCTCTCGGCCTTTTGGGAGATTTTTGCACACACACATGCCGGGCGTGATTTTCAAGCTGCCATGTTTAGGACCCAGACCACAGTTAGCCATGTGGGAATCTAGCCCTTAACCATGCCACCTGCTGATCCCAGGAGTTCCCTTTTTATTGTTTTTGTTTTGTTTTGTTTTGTTTTTGGAGAGGTTTTCGCTATAGGGCGCGTGTGCTCGCCAGACAGACAGAGAGAGACATAGAGACAGAAAGCGAGAAATCACCCCCCAGGGGGGATGGTCACGCCGCAATCCCTTCTCCTCCATTCTCCTCTCGGGATCTTGGGCACGCACGCACACGCGCCCGGCGTGAGTTTTAAGCCACCGGGTCCGGGACGCGAATCGCAGTCGACTTCATGGGAGTCCAGCGACATAGCCATTACGCTAACTGCTGGTTCCCCAGGAGTTCCCATTTTAAAAGGAGATGGGGATGATTTCTACATGGGATTGATTCCATGTGCTGGGAACTGCCCATCATTTTGAAACCAGAGGGTTTCTAATAAAAACAGTTGTCTTTAAGATCTTCAGGGGCAAAGATATGTTTTGTTTTTAGAGATTTTTGCTATAGGGCATGTGCGCTTGCTAGAAAGACAAAGACAGAGCACTAGACAGAAAGCGAAAAATCACCCCCCAAGGGGGAATGGCCACGCCACAGTCCCTTCTCCTCCGTTCTCCTCTCAGGGTCTTGGGCACGCACGCACATGTGACCGGCATGAGTTTAAGCCTCCGGGTCCAGGACTCAAACTGCAGTCAACTACATGGGAGTCCAGCAACATAGCCATTACGCCAACTGCTGGCCCCAAGATAGGATTTTATTTTCTTAGTGATTTTGTCTTTTAATTTTAATCCCCTGTCCAAGGAAAACATTCTGATCAACTCCTGGCATTGCCGTTGTCCACACTGAGGACTGATGAAAGGTAGCATCTAGTGTGGGGAAACAGTGTTTGTAGCAATGTCAGGGAATGTTCGCTGGGGTGGATAAAAAACAGATCCTCTTAAAAGGTAGCAGTGGTTTCATCTGCTTTTTTTCCATGGTTCTGTGCCCCTCGTTATTGCTGGATTTCAGGGAAATAAATAGGTCCTCCTTACATAAAGAGGAGCCCACAGCCTTGATGCGCAAGTTTGTTGCTTACTCTACCCCGGGGCTTCCCAGTCTTGGCCACGCTCGCTTTGGGAGCCAGGTCATTCTCGTGTAGGGGCCAGTCTTGTGCACCCTAGGATGTTCAGCAGTATCCTTCTCCACACGCGGTGCGGGTGCCTGTAACACTTCCCACCTCCAGCTGTGATCATTGACACTTCAGAGTTTTATAGTTTGGGTGATGAAAGCTCTGACCCTGAGGAAGCTATGCTACTACTTCTAGGTCATGTGACTTTCTCTGCATTTCATAATGCCATACCTATTTTGACCTTACAAACCTTTTTTTAAAAAATTCGCCAGGGTGTGTGTATGCTTGTTGGAAATGGAGGGAGGGAGGAAAGGAGAGAAAAAATATGGAGGGGAGAAAGCACCTCCCACAGGGAATGGTCACACTGCAATCCCTTCTCCATTTCTCCCTCCTTTCAGGATTTTGGGCACCCACACACATGCTCCAATGTTTTTCAAGCTGTTGGGTCCAGGCACCTTAACCACCACACTACCAGCTGGACCCACTTAGCAGCATTCTTAACCATCATTACGTGAGCCCATCACAGTCCCACACACCTTGTTCATTATTAGTGGCCCACCCTCTAAGAGCTCTGTTGTATTTATCCTTCAGACGTTTGGTCCAAGGCTCTTAGCTCCCCTGGAACACTACATGAGCTCTGAGACCATAGCTCTGAGTACTCCTATTGGTCAGTGTCCTTCTGGAGAAGTCTTGCCTGGGGATTTTGACCAGTGCAGGCAGGGTGGTGTCCACAGTGTGAAATGCCACACTTGACAGGGTGTGATAACTGTGCAAGTGATTCATTGTATGGAGCCAGCAGCTGGCATGGCGGTTAGGATGCTGGGCTCCCACACAGGGTGACTGCAGTTCAAGTCCCAGACCCGGCAGCTTGAGAACACACCAAGTGTATGTGTATTCAAGCCCAAAATCCCAAGAGAAGAATGGAGAAGGGATTGTAGTGTGGCCATTCTCCCTGGGTTTTATTTATTTATTTCACTTTCCCTCTGTCTCTACAGCGAGGCCACATGCCCTATGGCAAACCAATCTTTTTTTTTTTTTTTTTTTAAAGGCTTATCCTAAAGCACCAGCCTCCTAAGTATATTTAATCACACAGTCACATTGTGGCCTAAGAACCATACATTCTGTAGGTGGCTGATAAAGCATGCCCCACCCCACCCCACACACACACCTACACTCCTTGTTGTGCCTGAACTACAGAATGAGTCCATGTCTCAGCTTTCTGAGGAAGACAGGCACAAGCCTACTGAGCATGCCGTTTTCCCTGTCCCACGTCAGAGCAGGGGAGCACATCGTAACCAGCCTAGGAAGCTGGTATTTAGTGAGTGCAAGCTGCCATGATGAAGTGTGTAGACTGGGTGGCTTATCAACCACACAAGCGTTAGTGCTTATGGTTCTAGAGGCGGGGAACCCAAGACCACGGTGCCAGCATGGCTGGGTTCTGATGCAGGCTCACTTCAGGTTGCATACTACCAGAGCCACTGAATCCCTTTTCGGGGGCAGGAGGTGCACTCATCCTATTCAAGTTTGGCCTCAGGACCTAATCGGATCCCAGGGTGCCACCACCTTATATCACCACCTTGAGTAAGGTTAGGCTCTGAACATGTGGGTGGTGGTCAGGGGGAGGGCCCAGAGACGATGTCTAGTCTTAAGTCACACTGGAGTGTTTCATTGCTGTCTGTTGAGCTAGCAGTAAATCAGTCAGTATAATTGATAAACACTTTCTAGACTAATTGGGAAACATGGGAGTCCATTTTGTGAAAACAGTACCATATATATCCACAGATGTTCACATTAGTATAGGCTAATATATTAGATCAGAAAAGTCATGGCATATGAAAAAATGTGTCATGACCTTCCTTATGACCCAGTATGTTGTCTAAAAGTTAGAAAACAAGTGGTCAAGTTCTCAAATAGTTTTATACACACACACACACACACACACACACACACACGTATAAATAAATTAGATGCGTTTAAAATTTAAAAAACCTCAACTTCTTCCTTTGAGAGTTGGATGACAAACTATCCCTTCAAAATTACAAGAAAAAGTTAGTTTCTAAAAAAAGAGCCGAAGAGCTTGACAACTCTGCCCTCACAAGGCCCCTTTCCTGTGTGCTCCCTAGATATCCGCCAGGCATCGTGGGCGTAGCTCCAGGAGGACTCCCAGCAGCCATGGAAGGGATCATCCCTGGAGGCATACCGGTGACTCACAACCTCCCCACAGTGGCACACCCTTCTCAAGCTCCTTCTCCCAACCAGCCCACAAAACACGGGGACAATCGAGAGCATCCCAACGAGCAATAGCAGAGAATGCCGAAAGGTAATCAATCTGATAAACTTGGGACCAAGAGACAGAGAAAAATAGATGAACTAAGAGAAAAAGAATTTGTCAGTCTTTTTAACTGATTTCTGGACATATGCATCATTGATGTTGCAGTGTTAAAACCACAGAAGCTAGAAAACTGAAGATTTCGTCTACATACGGAAGCGCTGAAAGACTAGGACGTGATTTATTAACGACCAACTTCTGTTATTGTGTGTTAAGTTTTTCATCTGTGCATCAAATCACAAAGATTAAATAGAGCTTTTTCCTTTATCAGTCCCTTGGGCACAACAGGTCCTGAGCACCTTGCTCTAGAATGTTGCATCAAGAGTTCCAAACATCAAAATAAAAAATATTAAGAGGAAATCCCCATCCTATGACTCTAGTCCCTTCAGTCTGCAGGGGCTGGTTACCTCTTTTTTGCTAATAGGAAGATTAAATTACTACAAAAATGGGGAGAAAACTGTATGCCTGTGTTAAACATCCACACTGTAGGATCGAAGACCGTACAGGCTCCTGTACAGAGAAATGTGTCTCACATCTGAACTGCATACTGAGCGGGCGAGTTGGCTGGAAGTTCAGTAATACCCTCTGATGATGCAAAAAAAAAAAAAAAAAAAAAAGTATTAAGTTTCACAAGCTGTTTGTACTCAAATATATTTTCTCAGTTTCAGATCCTCAGCTATTTTATTGAGTGGAAAGTCTTGAACTGAAAGAGTTCAAGAAGAATAATGTTGCATTTCCTTATGTCTCAGGAAACACTTTTTATGGTAACTTGTCAGATTGTCTATGAACAAACCCACTTTTTTAGACATTGATAAAGTCTTCTTTTCTTCACGTGATATTTTATACAAGAACACTTCAAATGTGTTATTAGATGTGACTGATTTTAACAAATCCTATTAGATTTGTATCAACTAGTTACATGTTCTATTCATAGTCTTTTGTGAATCATTGCCTTTTTGTTTAAAAAGATGGCCTATTTTGAGCCTTTGTATAGGTACATTCCTGTTTTTGTGACAAAAGAAACTTTAACTGTCCCAAACAGAAAAATAATGGCTATCAGAAGTATGTTTTGTTTTAGTGTGAGTTACCGTTACTGTATTTGTTTATTGTAAAGGTGGACATTTAGCGTTCAGTGCAGTTTTCAATAAAAAGTAATTAAAATTCTGTTAAGTTCTGAAATTCAAGTACATCTCACCAATGTAAAAGTTCCCTACTTGAGATGTTGAAAGGCAACTGCATTGGCATTAGCCAGTTTCCAGCCGTTACTCCAGGGATGTGCCTGTCTATGCCACAACCAGACTCAAGAATGCTGACAATTACCTCATGTGGTAGAGTTTAATTGAAAAAACCTCACACGAGTCCATCATTACCACATCATGCCAACCATATGATGAAATAGTGGGCTGAAAGCTAAGTCACTTCAAGAAACAAGCTGCTCAGGTTTTAGTTTAGTTTTGGTTTTAATTTACCTAAAAGCAAAATTACCTTGCTCAAGGATTAATGAAGGGAGGGAGGTGAATCTTCAAACTTTCATTTTGCCAGTGTCCTAATGATTGTGGTATTTACAGGGAAGTATTGCAAAATAATTAACACCAGCCATCTCCACAGGTTAAGAACTTTAAATTGATTTAATGGATCTCTCTTTTTAAATATCATTAAACTCTTTATAAATAGTGGTGCCTGCAAGTGTTGATCAAGTCCAACAATTCCAGGTAGCAAAGTCACTTTCATCCTTTCTTCTTCCTTCCTTTCCCATTAAAAAAAGAAACAATGGTGTCTTAAATAATCAACCTGCCTGGCCTTTTCTCCTCACTCATTTTAAGGTGGTGGCCCCATCCCAACTGCCCACAGAGTACATTAAAACAACCTCTGAGGTTGAGCGAGAGAACACATGATTACTGACCTATCAACCTATCAGTCACTTCAGGGAGAAAGGTAGCTTAACATTATCCTTATAATCACTCATCAAAAAGGCAATGAAATGTGGACGAAAAGGAGGCCCCAGTATCTGTGCACAGCACTATTTTCCCCTAACACACATTAAGTCTAGGACACAATGAACCTAAAAAAAAAAAAAAAAAAAAAAAAAAAAAAAAACATAAGGCAGTCTGAATCCATGGTGCACCTGGGTTTTAGTTTTAATTAGATCTTGGTTTCCCAAAACAGTCCTTTGGAAATGATTATATATCTAAATTGACTCAGAAGAAGAAAAAGTCAGAAAACAGTTTTTATAAGTCTACACAGTTCAGATATTACTGTCCAGTGCTTACCCAGACACGTATAATCTTTGACAAAGGACTGCACACTCTATCTTGGGACAATAATTATGGCTGTTTAATGTTCAAGAGCTTAATATAGCAATTTACCAAAAGGTTTTGGCCTTTAACAGCGAAAACCATTTAAAGTCCCATTCCAGTCTAGAGCCTAGGAAATGGGACCATCTATAACTCTTTCCCACAGGGAAAAATGTTGTACCTGTCAAAGTGTATGTAGTGGTCAGGTGACTGATCATAAATAAATAAATAAATGAGGGAACTAGGGAAGTGATATTCACCATACCACATCACACAGGTAGAAGCTAAATACAGAGCCTGTAACCCTCTGGACAGCGTTAACTGCAGTGTAGACCCCAGTGACCAGATGCTTTTTCTGCTACCACTTCTCTTTGGCATCTTCAGTTGGGAGGGGAGATTTTGCGTAACAGATGATTAGAACAGGATCTCTGCCCATTATACATAGAGAAAAGTTACTACAAATACTGTGCTAAATAGTAAGAATGGTGGCCTTCTAAGAACTTGATTGTTAACTAATTATAGGCTAAAATTAAATGAGTCAATTTGTAAGAAAACATTAACCACTTGGAACAGTAACATTTACATTATAATTATCAAAATTCATTTTACGGAATCATACTGCAAAAATAATTTTTTCCTGCAAAGTTTAGGATGCAGCAAAATTAATCTTTTCATCCTGGGAACATCTTTTACTGAGTGTTCAGAGAGGGGCAAAAGAACTAGACAGCTCATGGGTATTTTTTCTATTTTTAGTATTCTGCCATCAAGTTTGAGGTGCACATTTCAATATCATCTAAACAGAAAACAAGCAAATGTTTAAAGGTTTTCACAGCCTTTTCATCAAAGGGAAAGGGGGAAATGTTCCTTGCCACATCATAGTCTACAAAGTGCTTATCAGGACACGAAGTCTTTTTGTGTTCCTGAGATAGGTCTGAAAATTTTACCCAGTATTGAATGTATACCTGAAGTGGTCAAACAGTACTTTTTATAAAAAGGTTTTCTACCTAAGATTATAGTTTTAAGAATGGCCACAATTAACTTATCATGCAAAAATTCTCAGACTACACACTGAGAAATTCATCAATGCACATTTACCACCTTATTGCATTTTTAAAAATCTTTATTCTGAACTGAACTGGTAATTCCCAATCAGCCTAAGCAAAGGCATGCCTGCTAACAGGATTTGCTTAGAGCAGAGGTGATGATAAAAGATAGGAATAATCCAAAGACCCTCTGCATAGCAATCTGGGAGTAGAACATTGTCAGTGGAGTCCAAGTGAGCAAATTTCACACAGTCCACTTAGTGGAAAGTGGGCCTGCTCCTTTTCCATCCAGGGAACAACTGTTCACAAACGGACCACTGCCCAGAGTCTGGAGTAAGAACCCTCATTTTAGGACACTCTTCCACACAAATAAATACCTAAAAACTAAAAAGGGGAGGGGGTGGGTGCATATCAAGAAACTTAAGAAAAATGAAATAGTAATAGAAACCAAAACCCTCTTCAAAAAAAAGGAAATGATGTCTATATGGAATTCACTCAATAGCAGTAAAAAAAATTTCAGATTTTCTTGTAGTTTGTTCCTAAAAGATTTGATTTTACTTTATTGGGCACAATAGGAACTAAATTATTAATAAAATAAAAGCTTGTTTATTTTTTATGTTTTGCTGTGGATAATTTGTACAAAGGTTCCAGATCTCTGAGATTTACTGTAAAATGGATCTTTTGAGGTGAAAGTAGAAATACCACATTCTACTGAAAAATGAAATGAATATCTCAAAGGAACAAAGTCGTCTGCCATGTGCTTTTTTTAAGTGCCCATGCTGGAAAAAAATTTCTCTATAATATGAAGATGCTGGTACAACGTTTCCTATTACACATTTTCTTACACAACCACATGCGTTACATTTATAGACAGATTTACAATTTGAAAGGGAAAAAGTTCTCTTAATAAAATTAGTTTTTTGTGTTTTTTTGTTTGTTTGTTTTTTACAAATTGTAGTCCAACCAAAGTTCTGTGTTCTCACGCAGCTGATACATTATCTCCATTGGGTGTGTGGGTCAGAAAAACACTTCTGCGCAGACCCTGCCAGATTTGGTTCTTCCGTGCCGTACACTCTGCTTGGAGCACCACACTAACTGGGCTTATCACAGATCTGATGCCATCGTCTTCTGTTCTTTTTCTTTTTCATTCATCTTCGTCATCTTCATCTTCCTCTCCATCAGATAGGGATGTACAAGGCCGGATCTGTCGGTAGCGGTCAAGCCATTTTTCTACCATTTGTGTAACCAGGGGGTGATTTCGCCGCCGAGAGCTTTTCTGCATGGCAACCAGAACTCCCCCCTCAGTCACACAGCAGTCCAGCCACTCCCTGAGCAGTTTTTCTTGCTGTTCCTCATTACCTAGCTTTTAGAGGAGCATGAAGAAAATGGGAGAATAGAACAGATCAGACTTGATAAGGGAAATTTAACAGAACCAAAAGCAACCCGCTGTTTTAACATGGTATCTGCTGCATTTCTTGTTTGCTCTGGTTATATATTTTTTTAAAAAATCAATGGGAAAATTTTCAGAGAAAGCTAGAAGGAAGACTACCCTAGAAGATAATCCGTTTAACAAAATGTTATGATAAACTGATCCTGACCAAACAAAAATGCCAGGAAAAATTCACAGGTTCAAACAAGGTAAGTTTACTCAGTAAATTATGTAAAGGCTGAAGTTATACAAGTTACGGTCTCAATTTTTTTCGCTTAATGTCGTCATTATAAGCATTTTATGATAATTATTAGTATATTAAATAAAATACCAATTATTTTATAAGAATGTGGGCTTTCTGAGACAGTGTTCTTTGTACACATTCTCACTACCTCTCCTGTCTGATCTACACCACCCTCATTCCCCTGTACTTGCAATGGCTTTACCAGTAGTTCTTGATTTTGCCACTGCTCAGTTACCTAGTCTCAACTGAGCAAACCGGCCATTGGCTTCCCAGCTTAGCCTCATATCTGGCCTTGAATCCTCCCCCAACATCCTTACTGCCCACTACTCTTAAGCCACACTAGCCTTCCAATTCCTAATGTTCCCTTCCTATAATTCTGCAAGGCTCACTTTATCTCAATAACCCCTTCCTTTCTCATCTAAACTCCACCTCACTCTAAGTAAATCACACACACAAAACCTATTTTCTCTCCTCAGGGCAAAAATTGCATAGTCTAGTTCCTTTCTATGTATCCACACAGCAGCTTGGTTTATTTACTGAAAGAGACAATTACTACAACATTCAGAAATTTAACTGATGTGAGCAAGCAGGTGTCGTGGAGGTTAAGGTAGCTTGATCTCATATGGCCAACTGCATGGTTCAAGTCACAGACCTAGCAGCTTGGAAAGGCACAAGTGTGTTTGTACGCCCAGATTCCTGAGAGGAGAGTGGAGAAGGTACTACAGTATGGCCATACCCCAGAGGGGTGATTCCTCTCTGTCTATCTCCGAGTGCATGTGCCCTGTAGCAAACTAAAAAAAGAAAAAGAAAAGAAAAGAAAAGGGACCAGCAGGTGGCATGGTGGTGAAATTCCCATGTAGTGGACCTGGCCCAAGTCTCAGAACTGTTGGCTTGAAACTCAGGTGGGTATGTGTGTGTGCACTGCCCAGGATCCCGAGGAGAATGGAGAAGGGATTGGGGGGGGGGGGGGGTGACTATTTCCCCTGGGGGATGATTTTTCACTCTATCCTTCTGACTCTCCCGGAGAGCTCACACGCCCTATAGCAAAAAGCTCTTAAAAAGGAAAAAAATTCAACTGGTGCAGCTAAAGCCATACCTGAAAGGCCCTCCAAGCTGGGTTCTGGTACAAGATTACTACTACATCGGTGAACAGCACAAGCACCGCTTACCTCCTGAGCAGAAAGAAAGTGCACATGGAGTAACTTCCTCTCACTGTCAACCAGAGGCAAAAATGTGATAGTGACATCATCATCGGTGTTCAAGTTAGCACCAGCACCTCGGTTGCCATAGCCATCATTTTCCATAGCAACCAAAGCAGAGAAGTGGCCCCTTGTATAGCCCAGAGCAATTGGACTTTTCCAACAAAAACTCTGTTCCCACAACAAAGGCAAATAAACACCTGAAAAGAGCGAAAAATATCAGTGGTCACAGGTCAAATAGTCTGTTCCCCATGTCCACATGCCCCTGTCCACAGCATCATTGCCTGACATCCAAGAGCTGCTTTGAGCCTTCTCTTCAGTAAGTCTTTAAAGATGTGGCTGCAAATTACAATAGTAAACAAGACTCCTTAAATGATCTTAAATAATGGCTTACCTTGAAACCGAGTATATCCTAGAGTTTCTCCCCGGAAACTCTTATAATATTTTACTCCATAAACTATAATTGGTCGTCTAAGAATATGCGCAAGTACAAAAATGTGTGTCTGTTCCAAACTTGCTCCAGGCTAAATAGGACAAACAAAAAAGGACAATCTTTAGAATTTTATTACCACTTCTTGACTACTGATACATACAAAAACAATACATACCTTCTTTAGTATACTATCTCAATTCATTTTTAAGTTAAAAAGAAGTCCAATAAAACTATAATATATATCTATCATTCACTATTCAAAATTCACAAATCAAACAGATCTGGATAAATATTTTGAGATATCCCCTACTATTCAACCTCATTAACTCATTCACTGATCTCAGGAACCATAGAGTCACATAGCAAGAAATGCTTTATATAACCACATGGTTAACTGAGAGTACTACCTACAACAAGGTCCTGAAATAAAAACATCAACCTTGTTATTTTATACACACTAAAATGGCAGTATCACCTAACTCATGAATATTAATACTACTGAAGTCTATCCTCTAACTACAATGATTCTGATACCCATGGCCAGCCATGACATTCATGTCTGAGAGATAAATCATCTTCTGTGAACTTTGCCCAAATGGCTCAAAGACAGAAGGTACTTTCTTCTGAGAGTTCAAAGGAACTATGCTACTTTCTAGAAAGAATAAAGGATTATTGGGGCCAACAGGTGACATGGTGATTGAAGCACTGGATTCTCACATGGCCAACCATAATTGGCTTGAAAATCATGCTGGCCACGTGTGCAAGTATGCCTAAAACCCTAGGAGAATGGGGGACAAGGATTGCAGCATGGCCATCCCTTGGGAGGGGGGGGTAATTTCTCACTCCCCCCTCACTATCGGGGGAGTACACAACACACTATGGCAAAAAAAAAAAACTTTTTTTAATTTAAAATATAAAAGGAGTGTTGTAAACAGATTTGAACTTTACCCCAAACAACCTTCTCAAAATAAAACTAGTATGAAAGCAAGAGTAAAAGGGGGACAGCTCACAGTTCTATGCTACAAGAAGGCTTCATTTATAAAAGAGTATACCGGCAAACATCAGAAAAGTTCATCCCCACATTAACCAGAAATCATGTCTGTCAATGCTAATTAGTTCAGAACAAGCCAGACTGCAAATTTTCCTTTGCCTACATCACATGAATATTAGGGAATGCTATGAAGATTAAAGACTTGTTCCTTGGGACCTGCTGAATCAGCACCTGTATGTATATAAGTACCCATTTCTAATTCACTGGTCTTGGTAAAACAAACAGAAAACCATCCATACCAAGAGAAACGAACAATTTCAAAACTATGTAAGTGATTATCACAGTACAGCTTTCATTTATACAGTTTTTAATCACTTGATACCAGAAAAAAAAGTAGTAATAACTCTTACCTGCTTTGTAGTAAGGACTTGCTACAGTCACATATTTTGATAAATAGCAATCACAACTACAACCCAAGTCAACCAATGCCAAGTCAAGCACTCTTTCCTTAGAACCCCACTGGCTCTAACATGATTTGCTCAAGAAAATTAAGGAATGCATGCCATGTGGCTTACTTTTCTCATAGAAGCAACAAGGTCTGAAACATCCTTACCTGACTAGCAAGAGAGAGTATAAATGCCCAGTCTTCTTGCCACTGCTCTTCTCTTAAGGAAAAATGTAAACCAAAGCTCTGAGAATACCATGATTCCCAATCTTTCCAGCGTGTGTAAAACCTAAAAAGGCATGACAGTTAAAATAAGCTTTCTAGGAAGAAAAAAATAGAGTGGTAAGACATTTGTGGGACACAGAAATGGTTTAATACCTGTTGCTGATAATGTGTATAGCATTCTCAACTGGACTGGTCTGAGGTATATTTCATGTTGGGTAAAATATCTTTACAAGCTAAATGATGTATAGTGATTGAATGTATAAAACAATAATAAAAAATAAAATTTTAAAAATAAGCCTTCTATATAAATAGTACACTAAATGTTATAATTTATTTAGTTTAGGCTTTTTGCAGCTCATTTGAAGAAATTAAAAATGCTTCCATTCTTCTAGTACTTTTTTTTTTTTTTTTTTTTTAACTTTTTGCTAGGAGACAAAAAACAAGAGTGATAAATCATACCCCAGGTGGGATGACCATACCACACTGCCTTCTCCTCTCAAGATTTTGGGCACACACACCCAGTTTTTGTCAAGTCACAGGTCTAGGACTCAAACCACACAGTCAGTTATGTGGGATCTAGCTGCCTTAACCTCTATGCCATCTGCTGGCCCTGCAGCAGATGTCTTAAAACAGCTTCAGGGGCTAGCAGGTGGCTTGGTGGCTAAGGCTCTGGACTAACACATGGCCAACACAGTTTGGGTTCCAAAACTGGCAGCTTGCTTTCTCTCTATCTGGCCAAATTAAAAAACAATAATAAGGGACCAGCAAGTGGCGTGGTGGTTAAGGCGCTGGACATTCCCACATGGCCGACCATGGTTCAAGTCTCGGACCTGGTGGCTTGCTTTCTCACTTTCCCCTCTCTCTCTCTCTCTCTTTCTCTCTCTCTCTCTCTCTCTCTCCCTCGTCAAAATAAAATAAATGAATGAATGAATAAATGAAATTGAATAAAATAATTTAAAAAACAATAATAAATAATTTTTAAAAATAAATAAATAAGAAGACAATGCAAGCCAGTTTGATTTACTAACCAAACTTTCAACAAACTTCAGTCATTATGAGAAAGTTTAATGTCAATTTTCTACTATTGGTTTACAAACTCAAAATATGATCAAAGAATACATTTCTCCTTCAATGTATAGTACAATGCTAAATGGTCACTATATAATACAGATGGAAAATATCCTGTGTGTTCATATAAACATCATTTCTCCGTGATATATTTTTATCTCTTGAAGATCATCTGATAATCCAAAAACAAACCCAGAAAAAAATTACTGCAACCACATGGGGCCAGCAGATGGTATAGTGATTATTATTACATCACTGGACTCCCACATGGCCAACAGCAGTTTAAGTCCTGGACCCAGTGACTTGAAACTCACGATGGCCATGTATGCATGCATGCCTCAAATCCCAGGAGAAGGAACTGTGGTGTGGCCATCCCCTCTGGAGAGTGATTTCTCACTTTCTCTCTCACTGTACCTATCTATCTCTCTCTCTCTCTCTCTCTCTCTCTCTCTCTCTCTCTCTCTCTCTCTCTGGCAAATGTACATGCCCTGTGGCTAAAACCTCCTAAAAAATAAAAGTCACCTTTCTGTGCAGATAGCAGGCCCGCAAGCATGGTGAATGTCCCTAAAACCTGCCGGACCTTCTGTAAGAAGTGTGGCAAGTACCAACCTCATAAAGTGACACAGTACAAAAAGGGCAAGGATTCTCTGTGTGCTCAGGGACAGTGGCGTTATGACAGGGAGCAGAGTGGCTATGGTGGACAGACTAAGCCTATTTTCCAGAAAAAGGCAAAAACTACAAAGAAGATTGTGCCAAGGCTTGAATGTGTGGAGCCCAACTGCAGATCTAAGAGAACGCTGGCTACTAAGAGATGTAAGCATTTTGAACTGGGAGGGGATAAGAGAAAGGGTCCCGTGATCCAGTTCTAAGCCTCATCTTTTTTATCATGAAGACGACAAAATCTTGAGGTGAATGTTCACCTCATTTGATTACTTTATTCCCTCCCTAAAAGACCAACTATAATCAATAAAATTCCCCTTTTGGAGAAATTTGATTCATGAAATAAATAAAAATAAATAAAAATCACTACAACTACAAAAACAATTCCTCCTAAATTTATATTAACATCCTTCTAAAAATTTTAGCCTGATAAATTATGAAGATCTAAAATCACAATGTGTTACTGATAGACAGAATAAAAATGAAATCTATTATTTTTCTCTATATCAAGTTTAAAATTAACTAAAACTAGAAATTACTACACTAAAAATCTACTACACTAAAAACTCATGTTTTACAATAAGACAAGCCAACCAACATTTCAAATGTCTGAAATGAAGACAGACATTTAACTTCTTTAGAATATCACATTTTGGGACAGCAGATGGCATAATGGTTACATTGCTGTACTCCCACATGGCTGAGTGTGGTTCAAGTTCAGGACCCAGCAGTTTGAAACACATGCCAAGTACATGTACATGCGTGCCCAAAATCCTGAGAGGAGAATGGAGAAGAGACTACAATGCGGTCATCCCCCGGAGGGTAATTTCTCGCTTTCTGTCTGTCTCCTGGTGAGTACAAATGCCCAATAACAAAATTTTCTCTTTAAAAAAAGAATATCATATTTTTATGCATTTTGATTCTAGGTAAAAGCAGCAAAAGACAACAAGCAATTTGTTGCTGCTGTTTAAATTTCCAGCATAGTATAGTTACATGTGGGGACTAGCATGTGGCATGGTAGTTAAGGCACTGGACTTCCACATGGTTGAGTATCAGGTTCCAGTTTCGGAACTGATAGCTTGAAAATCATGTGCATGCATGCCCAAAATCCTGAGAGAATGGAGGAGAAGGGTTGGAAGTGTGGCCATCTCCTCTGGGGGATGATTTCTTACTTTCCTTCTGCCTCTCTCTGGCAAGTGAGTGTACGCAACTTACGGCAAAAATTTAAAAAAAAAAAAAAAAAAAAAAAAAAAGTTACATGTATCAGTGCCACAATGATCTTTACAGTAATTTAATGGAGGGCTCTGTAGAAATATATTAATACATTTTAGTTTTTTTCTAAAATGACTCAAACAATAACCCAGAGGTTTAACTCTTAGTTGATCAAAAACATTTTGAGTACCCAGGCAACCAAGGATTTTTTATAATATCAAACATTTTTAAAATAAAATGTGGATATTTCTCTTTCACAATAGCTAAGATAAAGAGAAATGTATTTGAATATTTAAGCACCAATGATGATATACATTGTTTTGAAAAGCTGAAGGAGGAACATCAAGCAATATAATAGAAACAATAATGTAACTTCTTTATAGAACTGAAGGATGTATGAGGAATTTCTTGATTAGTACCTAAAATCATTTTATCAATGACACAGATAATTCAACTGTAAATTAAATGATGATTGCACTCCAAACTCCTAAAGGAAGCTACTGAATAAGGGGAGTTCAATATAATATATTGGGTCATCGGAAAAGTCATGACAAATTTTTGCATAGAAAATTATGCCATGACCTTTCCAATGACCCAATAACTTAAAAATATGACATGGTGATTAGGCAGCTGGATCCTGCATGGCCAACTCAACAGTTCAAATTCTGGACCCAGTGGCTTGCAAAATACACCAGGCATGAGTGTGCATGCCCAAAATCCCAAAAGGAGAATGGACAATGGCATGGCCATTACCCTTGGGGAGATAATTTCCAATGAGCATAAAATTTTAAAAATAAATGAAAGTTGAGGGTCTGCCCATGGTATTAAGGCACCTGGATCCCACATGGCTGAATGCATGGTTTGAGTCCTGAACTTGGGTGGCTTAAAAACACAGCAGGTACATGTGTGTGTATGTCCAAAATTCCCAAAGGAGAGAAATAAGGAGAAAGGACTGTGGCACGACTATCCCCCCGGGTGTGCTTTCTCACTGTCCCTCTTTCTCCAGTGAACACACGCACACTCTGGCAAACTAAATTGGAAAAAATAATTTTTTAAACCTAAATACATACATACATACATACATGCATGTATTCAAATAATCACTCCCACCATACCAATAGCTAAACTTCAGACCTAAACTCTGAAACTATCTGGCCATTAAGAACAGATAAACAGGCCCAGCCCATGGTATGTTGCTTAAGGCAGCTGGACCCTATATGGCTTTGAGTCCCAGACCTGGGAGCCTGAGAAACACGTGAGACACGTGTGCATGCAAGCCCCAAATCCTGAAATACTGTGGTAATTTCTGGGGGTAGGGAGTGCTTTCCTGCTTTCTCTCTCGCCCTCTCCCTCTCTCCTTCCCCAGCAAGCCGAAGCACCCTATAGCAAACATTTTTAAAAAGAACCAGTAAGCAAACCAAGTTCAGCAACAAAGGACCAAGTAGTACAGGAATACAAGTTTGACTTAACATTCAAAACCAATATCATGTTCATGAACTAGCTGGCAGTGTTCCCCAAATTAATGTACAGACTCAGTGAAATCTCTTATCAAAATCTCAGCTGACTTTTTTTGCAAAAACTGATAAACTGGATCCTAAAATTTATACCGAAATCCAAAGGACCCAGAACAGCCAAAACAATCTTGAATTTTGAAACTTATTACAGAACTACAAACATGAAGACAGTTTGGTACTAACATGAATATACACATATAGGTCAGGCCCCAGAGCCAAGTACTTATGGGAGATGAATCACACATAGCCAATTGCAGTTCAAATTTTGGCTCCAGAAGCTTGAAAAACACTGGGCCTTTATGTTTGTATGCCCAAAATCCCAAAAGAGAAAGGAGAAGAGACTAGGTATGACCATGTCCCATTGAGGAAGTGGTTTCTCCTTCTCTCTAAGAGAAAGAACAGATATACTCATTGATGGGAAAAAAAACTGAGTACAGAAACAAACCATTGAAGGGACCAGCAGTGAGCATAATGGCTATGTCGCTGGACTCCCATGTAGTCAACCGCAGTCCGAGTCCCGGACCCTGTGGCTTAAACTCACGCTGGACACATGTGCATGTGTATGTGCGTGCCCAAGATCCCTAGAGGAGAATGGAGGAGAAGGGATTGTGGCATGGCCATCTCCTCTGGGGGTGATTTCTCACTTTCTGTCTCTCTGTCTTTCTGGTGAGCACACACGCCCTATAGCAAAAACCTCTCCAAAAAAAAAAAAAAGAAACAAACCATTATTTTTGCAGGTGACTAGTTTTCAACCAAAGTGCCAGGAAATGGAGCAGGGGGAAAACAATCTTTTAAACAATTGGTATTTAGGACAATTGGATATCTACATGTAAAACAATAAGCTCAAAGTGCATTATAGACCTAACTCTGCAATTTAAAAACTATAAAACTCTTAGAAAATGACACAGGAGTAAATCTGTGACCTTAAACTTCATAAATTTGATTTAAAGACTTCAAGAAACACCTTTAATAAAGTAAAAAGATAAGCCACAGAATGCAAGAAATTATCTATAGATCATACGCAACGAGGGGCCTTTTACGTACACAACATATGTACCTCAATATGATGACAACCACTTTAAAAATGAGTACAAAATGTAGAAACTTCACCCAAAAAGATATATAAATGACCAATAAGCATATGAAAAAATGCCCAATGTCATCAGTTACTAGAGAAAAGCAAATCAAACCCATAATGGGATTCTACTACATGAGCATACGAATGGCTACATCAATCAAAAACAAGTGTTGGTAAGGATGTGAAGAAGTGGGAATCTTTGTACATCAAAGGTAGGAATGTAAAATTATACAATCACTGTAAAAAAAGTTTGGCAATTTCTTAAAATGTTGAACACAGATTTATTAAATGACATAGCAAATCCTCTGCTAGTCATCTACAGGAGAGATACTGATGCTGGCCACAGCAACCAAATCTTAGGTTGGACTAGGAAATGAACCCAGACCTCTATGTCTTTATGGTCCCAGCTGTAGAGCACAGCATCTTAGTGCACATCACCACTGCTGGGCAAAAAACCAGTAACAATTCTTTGAGAGAGATTTTTGCTATAGGGTGTGTGCCCTTGCCAGAGAGACAGAAAGCGAGAAATCACCACAATCCCTTCTCCTCCAGCCTCTTCTTGGGATTTTGGGTGGACATGCACACACATGCACCTAGATGAGTTTCAAGCCACTGGATCCAAGACTCAAGCCACAGTTGACTACATGGGAGTCCAGTGATGTAGCCATTATGCCATATGCTGGTCCCCTCTAAAAAACAGTAACAATTCTATAAAACCTGTACTGATTTTTCCCCTATTTACATGAATACCCCTCACCTGATCCTCTAAGAAATTAGATTAACACATTAATGAAAGGCCAGGACACCCTATTCAGTCTTTAGAACTGGAGTCAGATTGAATCATGGGTATCCAACAGCTACAAACACAAAATAGCCTATCCTGAAGTGGGGAAAAGTGTTTAAATAAAATTTAAATAAAAGATTACTTTATGGTACCAGCAGATGGCATGGTTACGTCACAGACTCCCACATAGTTGACCACAGTTCGAGTCCAGGATCCTGTGGCTTAAAACGTGTCAGGCATGTGTGGGTACATGCCCAAGATCCCAAAAGGAGAATGGACAAGGGATTGTGGCATGGCCATCTACCCTGGGGGATGATTTCTTGCTTTCTGCCACTATGGTGAGCACATGCACCCTATAGCAAAAATCTCTCTTTAAAAAAGGGAAGATTACTTTATCAGTTCTTACTAGATATTTTATGGCTTAAGAAAACATCTTGGGGCCAGCGGGTGGCATGGTGATTAAGGCACTGGACTTCCACATGGCCTACCACAGTATGAATCCTGGACCTGACAGCTCGCATTTTCACTTTCTCTCTGTCTCACTCTCTCTCTGGTGAGCATGTGTGCCCTGTAGAAAAATAATAATAATGATAAATACAATTATATTCTTCTTTAAAAACTCATGCTGAAGAGCACATCAGTAAAGAGTGACTTAAAAAGGAGACTACAGGGCCTATAACAAAAGTCTCTTAAAAAAATAATAAAGGCGGGACCAGCAGATGGCGTAATAGCTATGTCGCTGGATTCCCATGTAGTCGACCACGGTTTGAATCCCAGACTCGGTGGCTTAAACTCACGCTGGGTGCATGTGCATGCATGCCCAAGATCCTGAGAGGAGAATGGAGAACAAGGGATTGCGGCGTGGCCATCCCCCCTAGGAGCTGATTTCTCACTTGCTATCTGTCTCTGTCTGTCTGTCTTTTTTAATTTTTATTTTTTTTTAAGAGGTTTTTGCTATAGGGCACATGCACTTGCCAGAAAGACATTAGATAACCTACAACCCAACCCTTAAGATACTGCTAAGAATGGCACTGTGTGACCATTGCAATCATGCAGTGTTCTATGTATGAACTATAAAACATCAGGCAAAGATCCCCAGTGGCAGGGACTAAAGAAGGTGGGGCCAATGCACATTTTGTTTTGTGATGCCCTGTCCAAATACCAATTCAAGGTCCTCATTCCTGAAGCATCTTTAGTCATGACTTAACTTGAAAGTTCTAGTCAAGGCAAAGTGGCTGGGTATGAAAACATTCTTATTCTGGAGTGCTCATTTCAGCCTCACATATACTATTCTTTTTTTTTTTAGAGGGGATAGAGTTTTTTGTTTTAGGGTGGGAGGTGGGGGGATGAGAAAAAGAGACAGTGAGAGGGAAACTGAGAAATCACACCCCCCCCCCCCCCCCGGAGGGGATGGCCACCCCGCAATCCCATCTCCTCCATTTTCCTCTCAGGATCTTAGGTACGCACACATACCCACCCAGAATGAATTTCAAGCCACTGGGTCTGGGACTCGAACTG
This sequence comes from Tupaia tana, assembly GCA_026018925.1. Taxonomy (NCBI): domain Eukaryota; kingdom Metazoa; phylum Chordata; class Mammalia; order Scandentia; family Tupaiidae; genus Tupaia; species Tupaia tana. The sequence goes on along the minus strand of JAKSZU010000010.1, from coordinate 36,066,919 downwards.
CAGTTAACTACATGAGAGTCTAACAACATAACCATTATGCCATATGCTGGTCCCAAAAAGCCAGTAACAATTCTAAAAGTGGGAATCCAGTAATATAACCACTATGCCATCTGTTGGCTCACATATACTATTCTTATTCTGGAAAGATGGCATGATTGAAAGTATCGTGATTTCGAAAACTAACTGGCACATGTATCAAGATGTGAAAAACTAAACTCTATAAGTGTTTATATATGTATATATAAGAAGGTGTAACAAAATGTTAACCATTACTCAATAGAATAAAGAAGCTATTAGAACCTACTGGACTATTTTTTCTGTTAACTTTTCTGTAGGTTTGAAAATATGCAAAATAAAAGTCTTTAATTCCTCCTCAAAAGAAAAAAACCCTTGCAATACAATGTCAAAATAATACCTTAAAGTTGAACAAAAATATCAAATCATAACTACTTTATAAAGAGGGACACTTTATCAATATTTAAGGCTATTATAACTTGAGATGTTGTATTTTTTTTAAGAAAACACGATTTTTTTAGGACTATTTATTTAATTTTATTTACTCGTTTATTTTAATTTGATCAGAGAGAGACACAGAGAAAGAGAGAGAGGGAAAGTGAGAAAGTAAGCCGCCAGGTTCAGGACTTGAACCATGGTTGACCATGTGTGAGTGTCCAGCACCTTAACCACCACGCCACCTGCTGGTCCCGAGATGTTGTATTTTAAATGTTCAAATACACTGCTTTTATTTTATAGAAACAATGCATTTCCATTTTAAAGTTTCAGATGTTTCTATTTTAAAGCTCAGCAAAAGAATTTATCAATAAAAACCAATGAAATGTTCAACGTATCTTTTAGTCCTCTCTAGTTTTCAAAGAAAATAAAATAGACAAAAAGTATTCTACCACTACAAGAAATGATCCATCAATTGCACTCCTGGATTGAAACAAGGAAGGATGCCAGCTCACCAATGTGAACAGTCATGCAGGCTGTCATGCAGAGCTTTCCGGAGCACTGAGTCCTTGTCATAAATGCCCCAGGTAGCTTGTAGTACTGAATCAAGTAAGCAGTCTCCTGCAGTCCGGTTCCAAAGTGCATAGAGTCGACTGTCCAAACGTGTAGCCAATTCCAAAGACCAGTTTATAATTGGAGATTCTTCTTCTAACTCTATGAGGAGTTTAAATAACATGTTCATTTTTATACCTATACTTGAGGGGAAAAATCTGCTTTCTAGATTTTTATGTAAATTACTAATAAACATCTAGATAAATCTGATCAATTTAAATATAAACTTCTGGCTAGCTGATACATCTTGTGGTTCTAGTATAACACATTCATCTTTTTAAAAGAGATAAATACTTATTCTGAAATAAACAGAATACCAAGATTTTAAAACTCTTACACCTTTCTTTATTCACTCTATCAGAGTTAAGAGCTCTAAATGAGTATTTTTAACAGTGCAATGACACAGTGCTCTTAAAGTCTTTGTATCTGTAATTTAAAATAAAAATAAAACAAGTTGACTGTGCATCAAACTACTCTAATACCTTACAAAACAAAGCAAAAGTTAACTGATCAGAAGAAAGGTAAATTACACTCATTAATTCCATGCTTAACTTTTTTTATTTTTTCTTTTTGGAGAAGTTTTTGTTACAGGGTGCGTGCGCTTGTCAGAGACAGAAAGCGAGAAATCACCCCCCCGGGGGGATGGCCACGCTGCAATCTCATCTCCTCCATTCTCCTCTTGGGATCTGGGGCATGTACACATACGTGCCTGGTGTGAGTTTTAAGCCACCATGTCCAGCACTTGAACTGTGGTCAATTACATGGGAGTTCAGCGACATAGCCATCACACTAACTGCTGGTCCCCATGCTTACCTTTTTGAACGTCTCTATCAAGCACCTCATCAAATAATTTTTCTTGGACTGTCGGGGGCAAATCTTCTATATCTACCAAAAAAAAAAAAAAAAAGCTGACTTAAAAGCTCTTACGTTTCATAACTTTATAAACTTGATACAAATATCTCATAGTAACTTCCTCTAAAATAATGCCCTTTCCACTAAAGGTTGTCAGGTAGCTTTTTTTTTTCTTTAATAATTGCTTGTAATGTGTGTGCACACGTGTGATGTAAATTATTTCCTTTCTGTATTCCATTATCAAAATTTTGAGTTACTTTAATAAAACAATATATATATATATATATATTTTTTTTTTTTTTTTTTTTGGAGAGGTTTTCGCTATAGGGCACCTGCGCTCGCCAGACAGACAAGAGAGACATAGAGACAAAAGCGAGAATCACCCCGCAGAGGGGATGGTCACGCCGCAATCCCTTCTCCTCCATTCTCCTCTCAGGATCTTGCGCATGCACGCACACGTGCCCGGTGTGAGTTTTAAGCCACTGGGTCCGGGACACGAACCGCGGTCGACTACGTGGGAGTCCAGCAACATAGCCATTACGCTAACTGCTGGTTCCCCAGTAAAACAATATTAAGAATAATATCTGGAAATTACATGCAAAGTTTTGTTTTTTTCCTTCACATTGGCAACCTCTGCTCAAATCTGCTATTTTTAGATTTTAGAATTTTCTTATAAATATTAATGAACCCATTTTAGCACACAGTCTTTTTGTTATTTTCCTCAAATTCTTTATCCTCTGTTCAAGTAATTTAATAGAGTAGCCTTCCCATTGAAATTTTTAATAATTTTTTAGAAGCCATTTTCAACTCAAAATAAAAATAATCACTTGGGATAAGTTTAACTATAAAGTGAATACATTTCAAATGGAATTTGCTCCAATTTTAGAAACCTCAATTATTATCTTCAACCATTTGTAAATACCCGTCTACATCTGAATACAAAAGTTCAACACTTAGATCCCAGGTAGAAGCTTTATTTTAGGAATCTTTACTGCTTGATATACTTACTCAATACCAAAAGAAACCATTTTTAACTGTCACTGAATTGAAAAATGAAATGCTACCTCACTGACAGAGTACAAATGAATGTGATGAGTGAGAAAGGAATGATGCATTCAAAAGAATGACAGTATCTTTAAATTCAAGTAACATGACATTACCTACCCAAAGACTATATTCTAAAATCCTATCATTAATACCAGGTAACCAACAGCTATTTAATTTCAAAATTAATAAGCATGAAAAGAAAGAAAACATTTTAAAAAGGAGACTTTTAATAACAGGTATTACAAAATAAAACCAAAGAAAAAGTACAACAGATTTTTTAAAATTATCTTGAGGCCCACGAAAAAAATCAGTACTGTAAGCTGTTATATTCCTCCCCAAATATTAAAGCATTCATTTACTAGTAGCCCTTGTCCCAATCACTTCCAGCATAAATGGACATTCAAGTAATTTAAGATGCACATACAGTAACTACGCTATCTGCTTTCTTCAAAAACACATTTTCCCCACACATAAAAACACACTATAATGAAATGAAAATTTCTCTTCACATTAAATTTTGGAGTTACCTGCTGGCAATGTAAATGTTACAAGGTCAGTTAGAAAATAGCAAGCAAAATCCCCCTTTCTCTGATGAAGAGAGGCAGCTATTTCTCTCCGGATTTGTTCTGTCAGTTCAGGACACACCATTGCTGGAATGCACTTTGCTGCTTGTTGAGACACCTTGAATGAAAAAGAAACTTTCCTCTATATCTCATTTATCATAAAAGGAAGCAGAAAAACATTATTTGAAAGAAATTAGCAAATTTACCCAACTAAAGTTTTTTTTTGTTTTTGCTTTTGTTTTTTGTTGTTGTTGTTGTTGTGTTTTAAATCTTACAATGTCTGGGCCAGCTGGTGGCATGGTAGTTAAGATGGCTAGATTCCACATAACCAACCACGCTGTTTAAGTACTGGACCCAGCAGCATGGAAAACACACTGGGCATGTGTACATTTGTGCATAAAATCCCAAGAGGAAAAATGGAGAATTGCAGCATGACCATCCCCCGATGGGTACTTTCTCATTTTCCCTCTCTTCTGTCTCCTGCCTTTCCCTGACAAGTGCATACACCCTCTACCAAATTTTTTTAAATGTACTAGGTATTATTTCTTTACTTGTGGAAAGATGTATCTGTACAACTTGTTAGAAAAACAAAGATGCACATTAAAATTTATGTAAAAGCGGGACCCGCAGTTAGTGCAATGGCTATGTCAATGGCTATGTTGAACTCCCATGTAGCCGACCGCAGTTCGAGGCCCGGACCCAGTGGCTTAAACTCACACCAGGTACGTGTGTATGTGTGCCCAAGATCCCGAGAGGAGAATGGAGGAGAAGGGATTGCAGCGTGGCCATCCCCTCTGGGGGGTGACTTCTCGCTTTCTATCTCTCTGTCTCTCTCTGTATTTCTGGCAAGTGCACGTGCCCTATAGCAAAAAAAAAAAAAAAAAAAAAAAACCTCTCCAAAAAAAAAAAAAAAAAATTATGTAAAAGGTTGCTATTCCTAAAGATACATCATAGGAGGGGAAGGGAAGATAGCAAACTCAGACTGACTATCATGTACTCAATAAAAAATTATTAAAGAGAGGCTGGCAGGTGGCGTGGTGGTTAAGGGTGCTGGACTCCCACATCGCCAATTGCAGTTCAAGTCCCAGACCTAGCAGCTTGCTTTCTCACTCCACCCCCCCAACTCTGTCCCTCTCTGGTCAAATTTAGGTAGGTAGGTAGATAGAAAGAAAGAAAAAAAAAGTGAAAGAAAATTTTTAAAATATTATTAAAGAACAGGAAATCATAGCTCACAGACAAAAAAAAAAATTTGCAAACATTCTTCTCTCACAAATTTTAAGTTCCCTGACTTAGAATAAATAAAGCACTGCGGCCAGCAAGTGGCGTGGTGGTTAAAGGTGTTGGACTCCAACATGGTCGACCACAGTTTGAGTCCTGGACTTCTTGATGGCTTGCTTTCTCACTTCCTCTCTCTCCCTCACTCTCTCAAAATGAAAAATAATGATAATAAATAAGTAACTATTTAAAAAAAGAAAGCACTGGCCTCAGTCTCCCTCCCCCTCCTCATTTGTTATTAGCACACTAAATTTTTTAAAAGCACTTGCATCTCCAAGTTTAAATAAAGGTGGCAGAACATCGAAGTCCAGTCTCATAGGCGTGAGATATGAACAGTTGTAGTGAGTTACAGACCTCCAGAAGTCTCTAGCTAAGGAAATATAACAAGCCCCAAATGACTAGTTGTGTTTGGTTCTTCTAATACAGTGTGTGCACTCACCAGAGACAGACAGGGAAAATGAAAAAGGATCCCCAAGGTGGATGGCATTGTTGCGATCCCTTCACCTCCATTCTCTTCTCAGGATCTTGGGCATGCATGCACAAGCACTCAGCTATTTCTCAAGTTGTGGGATCTAGGACTCGAACCATGCACTTGGCCATACGATCCAGCCATATGATCCAACCACTTTAACCACTGCCACCAACTGGACCAGCTCGAACTTTCTTCCTTAATATTTTATTGTTCTTTTCTTTCTTTAAATGCCAGAGGATGTGTGCATTCACCACAGAGAGAACAACAGAGAACTCCTTCACAATGGGGCATGGTCATATCATAATCCTGTTTCCTCCATTTCTCCATCCTATCAGGATTTGGGGCACTCATGCACAAGTGCCTGGTATTTTTCACAAGCCACTGGGACTGGAATTCAAACCACAGTATGCCATGCAGGATATAGTTCCCTTAACCACTGTGCTATGGGATTAACCCTTTCTTCTTTTAAATGTTGAATAGCAACAAATGATGCAAAGATTTCACATTACATTTCAGTTGCATTTCATCTGTGGCGCTCAAGAAATTTATATAGTACAAAAAATTCAGAAATCCAAGTGAGTACTGGTAAGGAAGAAAATGATGCAAACATGAATGAGCCAGTGAGTTCTATTCTCTGCTGTCATTAACCTGGATAACAGTCACCAGTTACAAATGTTACTGATAATGCCATCTATAGAATACATGTGGACATCTTTTTTGGAGGGGAGAGGTTTTTGCTATAGGGAGCATGCACTTGCTAGAAAGACAGAAACAGACAGAAAATGAGAAATCACCCCCTAAAGGGGATGGCCACACTGCAATCCCTTCCCCTCCATTCTCCTCTGGGAATCTTGGGCACACACGCACACGCACCTGGTGTGAGTTTAAGCTACAGGGTCAGGGACTCAAGCCACAGCCGACTACACAGGAGTCCAGCCACATAGCCATTACACCAACTGCTGGTCCTACATATGGACACTTTAACAGACAATTGCTATTAAGGTAAGCAAACTGTGTTTGAAAACCCTGAATAACACCCAACTTAAAACTCCTACACGAAAAACTCAGTTTTACTAGCTAGCATTACCAGTAACCCTAAGAATTTCCATGACATCTGAATTCCATGAACCCAACCTTTATACAACACTCAAAATATGGAAAAGCAAGCATTAATGATTTTTAGAATATAATTGGTTATTTCTCAAGTAACACTGCTAAAATGAATTGAAAAATAAATTCAAAAATGGATTATTCCAATCTGGTAGCCCTCAGCCCTTCTCCAAAGATATAGAAAGACTTTTTTAAAAAAGAAAAGAAGACCTGAACTAGACTCAATATGGCAAACATTCCAAGAAAAACTTGGCCTCCAAGCAAGCCCCACTTCCACCACCATGCTTAAGCAGGACATGTCTCTGAAGTCTAACTCTCATCTCTCTGCCTCTTCATCCCAATAATCTTCAACCATTTCTTTAAACTAGCAATTCTTTTATTTATGTATGTATGTATGTATGTATGTATGTATTTTTTAGGTTTTTGCCTTAGGGCACACGTGTGCTCACCAGAGAGAAACTGTGACAGCAACAGTGAAAAGCAAAGTGGGAAATCTTAAGCGGCTAGGTTTTTAGGTAATTTGAGACACTGCAACAAGTAATATAGTGGTATCCAATTATAATTTCACTTGCTCTGGAGTCCAGTGACTTATGACAGCCCTCAAGAACCTTGTAATAGTCCTCTACCAACCTAAAGAGAAACACAAATGCAGCCAGATCTTGGACACCTACGGAAATGAACTCTAACTGTTCTATCCCACGCAAAAATTCTGTGCTGCTCCTTTTCAGATAGGACTCTCTCCCCTTATACTCTATAAACCTGCCTTTTGTCTTCACTATGGCCTTCAGTCCCTCAAACCCTCCCCTTTCTGAGCCCATAAGGCCCTCCCACCAGCTTCACTGGAACCTCACCAAACTGAACACAATGGCGAGCCATTCGCTCATGCTTTTATCTGACCTTCATATATTTAACCTCCATACAGTGTCCTATACATTAATGGTCCCCAAATATCGACAAAGTTGAATAAACAAATATGCATACGTATAAACAGAAGATATATACTAACAAAATTTAAATGCACAATCAAATTGACTCTCTACACCCTCTTTTTTTTTTTTTTGGAGAGGTTTTCGCTATAGGGCGCGTGCACTCGCCAGACAGAGAGAGACATAGAGACAGAAAGTGAAAAATCACCCCTCAGGGGGGATGGCCACGCCGCAATCCCTTCTCCTCCATTCTCCTCTCGGGATCTTGGGCACACATGCACACGCACCCGGCGTGAGTTTTAAGCCACCGGGTCCAGGACGCGAACCGCGGTCAATTATGTGGGAGTCCAGCAACATAGCCATTACGCTAACTGCTGGTTCCCTACACTCTCTTATAATGAAAAAAAAATCTAAATACAGAAGCATCCTGAATAATTCACTTGCAATCTCTGTCATTTGCAACATCTACCGTTATGTAAGCCAAAAACCTCACAATTAACTTAGTACTTCATTATTCCCATCTCCAATTTATCTACTTTGTAAGACTGACTACATTTCTATCCTGTCTCTCAAAACAGCCCGCTTCTTTCCATTTCCACAGCCACTAAACTACTGACAGAGTTCTTGCCAGCATCACTGTGACACCCTCCTGAATGAGCTTGCCCCTCTTGCCAATGCTCAGTAGCCCAAACACAATTTGCTCTTCTCTCTCTCCTGTTCCTATACCTAAAATCTTTCAGTGCCCTCTGAATTATTTTCAAACTTCTGACACAGAAGGAATGTTCTCAGAATAATCTTCCTTTTTACTGCTCTCAGAATAACCTTCAAGTTCCAATCCTTTATAATTGGACCCTCTTTATCTCTCAAATCTCCTTTCTCTCAGTTCCCAATTACAGTCTCAACCACACTCAGTTATTTACTAGTCTCTGAATTCACTACAAATAAATACCACGATCACTGGCCCTTGCATAAATAAATGGTTTCCTCAACTACTCCTCCTTCTTCAGATCTTAGCTAAAATGTTACCTGCTCAAAGCAAGAAAGTAAAACATCTTCAGACTCTTTCCTGCGTTCTCACAAGGCATTTGGCACTTAACATGTTTCAGGTATACATTGCACAGAATTACCTGTTCATTTCTCTACCATTCTGGAGATTTACTGAAGTCCAATTCCTCATATTGCTATCCCTTCTCAGCACACAATGCCTAGCACAAAGTAAGTACTCAATAAAAATGTGTTAATTGAGGGACCAGCAGTTAGCATAATGGCTATGTCGCTGGACTCCCATGTAGTTGACCGTGGTTCGCAACCTGGACCGGTGACTTAAAACTCACGCCAGGCGCGTGTGCGTGCGTGCCCAAGATCCCGAGAGGAGAATGGAGGAGACCGGATTGCGGCGTGGCCATCCCCGTTGGGAGGTGATTTCTCGCGTTCTGTCTGTCTCTGTCTGTCTGGCGAGCGCACACGCCCTATAGCAAAAGCTCTCCAAAAATAAAAAAAAATTGTTAGTTGAATGACTGTGGTGTTTTCTTAGTTAGGGTCTCACCATGTCCAGATCCTTCTGCCTCAGCCTCCTGAGTAGCTAGCACTTCCTCCCCACCCCCTAAAAGAGTGGGATGGGAATGAAGCCTGGACCTCCTATGCAGCCTTAGCCTGTTGAGCAGCAGCATCTAACACACACTGCCATTAAAAGAAAACAAACGTAATAATTCAAATATTGTGACAAAATGTCTTGTTTTAAAAACATTATCCTTAAGGATGATATACTATTAAATTCTCTTAAGCTTAAAGTGATCTTTAAAGAGAGGTAAAAGAATCTAGAACACAGAATAACTGGAGAAACATAACATCGAAACTGAAAGTTCAAGAACACATTTCACCAAAATGCCACACTCACCTCTGTAAGCAATATAGCCAGCATATCCTGCCTCTGAAAACGGATAGCCAAGTGAACAAGAGTATAGCCAACATCAAAGGCAGACGGACGGTTCAGCAAGCGTACTTCATCTGCAGTGAGCTGCCGTGCAATATCTCCTCCTGATGACTTATAAGCTTCTATGGCAGCTAAATCCCCTTCTACAACCCCTAAAACAAGCATTAAGATAGAAAAGCATTTAATTCTACTTTTTCTTCAAAAAGCACAAACCTGTAGCATTCACACCAAACTCTTGTTTATTAAGTGTTTCTCTGTGCTTCCTGGATCCTGAGGAATCATTTAAATGATCTGCAGAATATTTTATAAGTTAGTTTATTTCTCTCTATTGAAAAAAATTTCCTTCTAGAAACAGAACTGCCTACTAGGACACTTACCTTATATCAATTCTGGCTCCATACTCTAGTAGGGTTTAAAGGAACTACTGGAATACATTAACTGGATCAAAGACAGGCAATCTAGTATGAGAAACAGGACTTCACAGAAGACACCAAGCCCCCTGTTCGGGTCTTGTGTTCTTCCTGACTCTGTAGAAACTGAAGAGACACAGGTGCGCTTCTAGCTGGTGTCGCTGCTTCTGCCCTTTAAACTGCACACTTAAAGTGGAATCAAAGTAAAGGCTGAGCTTTCCGTACTGCTGTTTAGCTTTGAAACAACTTAGAATGATTGAAACCATTTTCACTGGAAGTAAAAAGTTGGCAATGTTTTTTATTTCAGAATCCCTCATAGCAAGTTTTTCTTACACTCATTAAGAAATATTAATAAGGTAAAAACCGAAACACATGATGACAAATAAAACATAACAAACCAGTTGATGTTAGGAAGATAAAACGAGTATCATTTTTTGAAAATTAAGAAAGTTCCATTCCCAGTGAACCATTTTATCAGTCTTAGCAAAGCTTAATCTTAGGTAAAACTAGCAATCCTGTTTACTAAGCAGTATGGTACAGGAAGGATAATAAATAGCCTTGGCAAACAACAGAAGTGAAGATTAACTTCCAATTTACAACAGGATTAAAAAGAAAAAAAGACTGAGGACTACAGTTTTAAGTGTTTGTAAAGTCATTTCAGGAAAAATTTGGGGATTAATGCTATTAGTTGAAAATATTCTTGGTGTGCTTTTGAAAAAAGCATTTTCAACTGCCATCCTGAATTAGTGACTAGATAAATGAGCTATTAATTACAGTATAACAGATTAGCATAATATAATTTTCCCCCCATTATTAAAGATAGCAAAGTTCTGAAATGGTCATTTAATTCCCAAATTTACTGAATGCCCATGACACTAGAGGATACTATGGTAGGCAATATGACAAACATAAAACTATGACTCATATTTAAAAGTCTTTTCAAAAATCACATTTGTGAGTCATAAAAGGTCAATTTCAAAAGTTTTCAAACTCTAGGATCCTAGACTTTTTTCTGCACATCTAGACATTCTCTCCAGAAAAATAATTCCCTGCCCTCAAACAAATGTACACATTTTTCAGGTTAAGAACCCAAGATATGTAGAGTATCTTCTTACAGGCATTATTTTTATTTTCATAGCAATGTAGGTTAATATATTCCTCACTATATACACGCAAATTCAGCTGTAAAACCCTCACATTCAACTGCCCCTTTATAAATAGATTCCAAAACATCCTATGAGGAATAGTGCTCTAAAGGGGTTGTCAGGGCTAAAATACAAGGTTGGCATGAGACAAGAGGAAATCTTAGAAAGATAAATCTTTCAAAAAGACAAGCACAGGAAGTGCTACTTGAATTAAAAGCAAATCTGTGGGAGTCAAAGAGCAATGCTGTGCAAGGAAATCCCACATGGGAAGGTTTCCAGCGCAAATCCAGAGATCACCCTAAGTACACTAGGTGCACACTTGCCCATGATTCAGCACTGGGTAAAGCCTGGGAGTAGACTGTGGTGGACCCTGCTGGGAGTGCTGTCTTTCTTGCTCATGGAATAAACAAACAAACTAATGCAGCAGTATAACCATGCTCTGCCAAGAAGACCCACGTGGCAAGGTCGCTGGTTCACACTAGGAGACCTCCCAGAGTATGCAGAGCATGTGTGTGACCATGATCTGGGTTAGCTAAGGCTAGGGATGGATCATGGTATCAAGACCCTGTTGGGGGTGTGCATATGCATGCATTCTCTCTCTTGTTCAAGAAGTAAACATAAACTTTTTAAAAAAACTATTAAAAATAAACTTAAAAAAAAATCTATGATGGGACCAGCAGATGGTGTAGTAGTTACATCACTGAACTTACAGAGGTCCAAACTGTGGACCACAGTTTGAGTCCCAAATCCAGGGGCTTAACAATAAGGCTGGGCATGAGGGTGTGCCCAAAATTCTGGGAGGAGAATGGAGAAGGGATTGTGGCATGGCCATTTCCCCAGGAAGTGATTTCTCACTTTCCCTCTATATCTCTGTCTCTCCCTCCAGTGAGTACATGTGTCTTAAGGGTTAAATAGTTTTCCTTTTTCTAAAAAAAAAAAAAATTGCCTAAGGGCACATATACTTGCCAGAAAGAGATAGAGGGAAAAGGAGAAAGCTCCCCCAATGAAGTTATTACACTGCCATTCTGTCTTCATTTCTCCATTCTGTCCACATTTGGGGCATACACACATATGCACACTCGGCATGTTTTTCAAGTCACTGGGACTGGAATGCAAACTGCGCCGTTACTCGTATAGGATCTGGGTCCCTTAACTATGAGGTCACAGAGCCTAGTTAAAGAGTTTTCTACTGATAATTTTTATGTTCAAGTACACAAAGAATTCTAAACCTTCTATCTAACTTAAGAATAATCTAGTAGAGAGACCAGCAGATAGCGTAACAGTTACATCACTAGACTCCCAAGTAGTCGACTCCAGTTTGAGTCCCAGACCCGGTGGCTTAAAACTCATGCTGGACGTGGGCATATGTTTGTGCGTGCTCAAGATCCCAGGAGGAGAATGGAGAAGGGACTGTCGCATGGCCACGCCCCCGAGGGGTAATTCTTGTTTTCTGTCTCTCTCTCTCTCTGTGCTTCCCTGAGTACACGTGTCCTATACCAAAAATCTTAAAAAAAAAAAAAAAAAAAGAAGAAGAAGAAGAATCTGGTCAGGTTGACCCTGTGTTTTCTTTTTCTTTCCTTTTCCTTTCCTTTCCCTATCCCCTTCCTTCTTTCTCTTCTTTTTCATTCTTTCTTTCTTTCTCTCCCCCCTCCATTAGTTGTTATTATTTTTTAAATTTGACCAGAGATAGATAGAGAGAGGAAGTGAAAGCAAGAAAGCAAGACACCAGGTCCTGGACTTGATCCATGGTCGACAATGTGGGAGTCCAGTGCCCTTAATCACCACGCCACCTGCTAGCGCCAGTGTGTAAGTGTGTTCTCAGACTAGGTTAAGTACTGTGCATAAGGAACTAGATCCCACATGGCTAACTGTCCCAGCTTCAGCAGTTTGACAACACACCGGGTACATGTATATGCATGCTTCAAAACCCAACAGGATGGAGAAATAAAGGAGAAGGGATTGTGATGTGACCACGCCCCCTGGGGGGTGCTTTCTCCCTTTTCCTCTGCCTCTCTAGCTAGCAAATGCACCCTTTGGCAAATGAAAAAGAAGAAAAAAATAAAAAAGAAGTCTTCCAAGCGAAAAGCAACTCAAAGATCTGATCAATTTACCTTAAGAAATAAGGAGGAAGATTTATACAGTACATAAGCCTGTGAGTATTTTTTAAATATTTTTTTCCTATTCATAACAGAATGAGTGAGCATGAACAAAAGAAAGAGAGAGAGAAAGGAAGAGAGAGAAGCAGCCTCTACAAGGTCTGGTTATTCTGCAATCCCCTTCCTTCAGTCCTCCAACCATTGAATCTTGGGCACTTACACACATACATGTTATGTTTCAGGTCCACCAGGCCAGGGATTCAAACTGCAGCTGCCATGTGGGATCCAGCTTCTCTTGAGCATTACTATGGCACCAGAGTTAGTCCTGCATATGTTTATATATTTTTTTTATTTCCCAAAAACAAAACAAAAGAGAAGGTAATAGAAAGCTAAACATAAAATAACTTCTTTTGGGTGGAAAAAGAAATTTTGTAAATCATTGTCTCCACTATTTTTATTTAACTTACTAGTTTAAGTGTAGAAAAATCTCATCTTAGAACATTTTATTGGGGGGAGGGGTTGGTTTTTGCTATAGGGCATGCACGCTTGCCAGAGAGACAGAGGGAAAGCAGTAAATTACTCCCAGGTGGGATGGCCACACCACAATCCCTTCTCCTCTATTCTCCTCCTGGGATCTTAGGTATGTACACACACATGACCAGTATGAGTTTGAAGCCACCAAGTTTAGGACTCAAACCGTAGTCAGCATGTGGGATCCAGCAACCTAACTGCTACACCATCTGCTGGCTCCTCATCTTAGAAATTCTTAAGAATTCGCTTCCTTCCTAACGTTTCTGAGCGATTTCTGCAATAAGAAGTTAAATAGCACGGGGTCGGCCCATGCCTAGTGGTTAAGGCAGCTGAATCTCACATTGAAAATCATGTGGTTTAAAAAAAAAGAAAGAAAGAAAGAAAATCATGTGGTTTGAATCCCAGATACAGCAGCTAAAGAAAGCACACTAGGTGTGTATGCACAGAGGCCTAAAATCCCGAAGGCAGGGAGAAACAGAGAGAAGAGATTACCGGATGACCATTTCCCAGGGAGGATGCTTTCTCCCTGTTCTCTCCTCATCCCTCTGGCAAGCACACATGCAGGCTCAACCCATGCCTGGTGGCTGAGGCAGCTGGATCCCACATTGACAAATCGTGTGGTTGGAGCCCCAAATATAGCAGCTAAAGAAAACACACTAGGTACACATGCACAGAGGCCTAAAATCCCAAAAGGAGGGAGAAACAGAGAGAAGAGGTTACGGGATGACCAGTCCCCATGGAGGATTCTTTCTTCTTCTTCTCCCCAACCCTCTTGGCAAGTACATGTGCCCTTTGGAAGAAAAAAAAAAATTTTAAGTTAAAGAGCACACAATCAGGGGTGGGGAAGAGTGTGCAGATCAAATAGCACAACACAGCAAACTGCTTTGAAACTATGATTTACAAATATCATCCACATACGAAGTGCTTTTTTAACAATATAAACAGTCTGATTGATGGTGTAGTAATGACATAATGCTTGAGCAAAGCTGGAGCCTCCTAGAAGATTGCAGGTTCTATCACCTGAGGGGCCTGTACATGCTATATATGCTCATAATCCTGGGCTGGCTGGTAAGGCTACAGGATCGGGGGTGGACAATAACGTAGTGTGAGAGTCTGTTGAGGGTGCTTATCTTTTTCTCATTAAAGAAAAAAACTAAAAAGATTTATTAACAAATAGAACCTCAAATGCTGACTTACATGCATGTGAACCATATTTTAACAAAGGTGATACACATGCACACACAAAATACACACAACCAGGATTTCTCTTTGACCTAATCCAAAATACCAAAATCACTTTATTACTCCCTCCTACACTAAGCTCTGCATTGCTGACCGTTCCCAAGCATGTAAAGATGGGCAGAAAATGAGGATGAACAAAGGCTTTGTTCTCTATTCATAGAACAAAATTCTCTAAACTTCTCAGAGCAAGAAAAACACGTATTTACATACAGGCACAAAATAATATTTAAAAGAAAATATTTTATTATCTAATTTTGAGGCGACATATAACATACATAACAAATACAACTATTCTTTTCATTAACCCTGTTACTGGTAAATATTAGCAAATTTATTACAAATCAAATTTTATAAGAATGTCATTGAACTGTCCAAATTTTTCATGTATCTTTATTACACAGAGCTCACAGAGAACTACTGACAGAGTCTACACAGCTGCCTCATGGATTAGTTTTTATTATAACATAGCATTTAAAAGGATTTGGCCTATACTCATAATTTAAAGTCTTAGCCACTAAATGTTTTCTACTTATGGAGAGGAAAGAGAGCATCTCAATGAATGCAAAAACAAAAACACCTTACATTTTGAGCATCTTACAGTATCAGGGATAAAAGAAAAGAAGAGTTGGTAGGCAAGAACACACAACAAACAAATACATGTGCTAAAAATATCATTTCATAGAAGAGGGACCAGCAATTGGCGTAACGGCTATGTTGCTGGACTCCCATGTAGTCAACTGTGGTTCGAGTCCCAGATCCGGTGGCTTAAACTCATGCCGGGCAAGTGTGCGTGCATGCCCAAGATCCCGAGAGGAGAATGGAAAAGGGATTATGGCGTGGCCAACCCCCCCCCCCGGGGGGTGATTTCTTGCTTTCTGTCTCTCTGTCTCTGTCTTTTGGCGAGCACAAGTGCCCTATAACAAAAAACCTCTAAAAAAAAAAAAAAAAAATCATTTTATAGAACAAAGATCAGGAAAAGAAAAGAAAAAAATAAAAATCAAGATTCCAGGAAAAAGAGATGGCCTATATATGCTTTCCAGGTTACTGACACCACATTGTGTAAATTCCACGAATAACTGAAGCATCTTTCTCTTAATATTTCTAAAAATTTTACACATGTATATGTGCTCCACCCTTTTCTTCTCCATGCTATTAAGGCAAATAAATGGACAGCTGAAGGCACTCTGATTAATTCTGTAAAACTAACATGCAATATCCTCATACATTCAAAATTGAATGAAATGTACAATTAGCTAAACAGAGATACATAGAAGTATCAACATGCTTTAAGAGACATGAAAAACCTAAGAGTAAATGAAAGCTAACTACAAAGTTTAAAAAGAAAGAAAGAATCTAATATTGTTCTGTAAACTGGGCCAGGAATAGAGTTTAACATAGTTTGAAGCTCGCTATGGTCTTCACAGCTACTATGGAACTCCAGTGGTTGGAACATGGAGCTGGCTCATAAATTGTTCAGAAAATAGACTTATTTTTTTCCCCCATATATGGCAAAGTTTTCAAAGTTTTGCCTTGTTTTTTGTTATGACGTAAAATCATAATGGTAACTAACTTTGAAAAGAATGCCAAATGGTAAAAAAAAAGCCAGGACTTACCTGAGCCCACATGGGCCAGCTCAACACTACCCTGGAGTTCTATGGTAGCTGTGACATCACAGCATGGTTTATGCTGTGGGGTCAGGGTGGACCTGGAGTCAGCTGGCACAATTTCAGGAACCCTTAAAGAGAAAAGTTAGTTTTAAGTGGTAATGTTCAGAATGTCCTTTACCATGATCAGCTGAAAGATGCAGATGTGGCTGACTACACTGTCTAGGTAGTTTTCCTCTACCAAGAATTCAACTCCTTTAACAAGTTTTATAAAGTGAAAGAAACCTGTACTACCTGATAATGCTTTTCTTTATACTCTAACCATTTGGGTATAGTTTAATTACAAACCTGGCTTAGATATTCACAGCAAACTCTCTCAATAATCAAACATGAGCTGCTCGTTAATTTTTTTTTTTTTTTTAGTTTTTGTTATAGGGCACATACACTCACCGGAGACAGAGACCTCAATATTTTTACGTGTACCTTCAAGTAGGCACAAGAAAAAAAAGGGAAAAGCCCAAAAATACTTTGAGCATACCAAATCACCTCCTAATTGCATTTTTCAAATGATAACCAATGGCGGGCCTGCTGGGGACAAGGTGATTAAAACAGCTGGATCCCACATTGCCAAGTGCTTGGTTCAAGTCTTAGATCTAGTGGCTTGGAAAACACAACCAGGTTAAGTGTGCATGCCCAAAATCCCAAAAGGAGACGTGGAGAAGGGACTGCAGCGTGATCATCTCCCAATGACAGGTACTTTCTCACTTTCTGCTTCTCTTTCCGGTGAGCACATACAGCCTTCAGCAAATATTTAAAATAAATAACCAACAGAAACAAGTTAAGATCTACTATCTGTACTCCTAAAATAGTACTATCACAGAAAAAGAAAACTCAGAAACTAGAGGACTGGCCCTGTAGCATGATGGTTGAGAGTGCTGGATCCCACATGGCAGACTACAGTTTGAGCCCTGGTCTGGTGTCCTGGAAAACATGCTAGGAGAGTATGTGTGTACACATGCCCACAACCCTGATGGGGGAAAGGAATGGAGGAAAGAGGGTTGTGGCATGACCATGCCCCACTAGGGTGGTACTTGCTCACTTGATCTTTGTCTAGAGAGTGTACATGCCCTCTGGCTATAAAGTCAGAAATTTGAGGCTTAAAATTAATCCAATCTGTAACACACAAAAACTAGCTTCTATTCAATAAATCTCACTACCCATTATCAAAACATCCTCTTTAAGAAAATAAAAGATCAATGAAATAAGGAAGTCAAATAGTCTCTACTTAATGCTTTTAAAATCTTCTTTTATTAATTATGATCAACTATATCAAATATAGCTTATAGACCTGAGCTCTTACTTCCTTACATCTTCCATCAGGCTGCTAACCCAACTGTAGTAGAAATACAAATCCCTCATGTCATGAAGAAATAACTGAACTGACAGCTGCCTAAGAAAGATCCAGCTATGAAAAAAGAACTACTGTTGGGAGTATGATGGAAAGACTTAAAGGAACATGCCATAGAGCCCAGCAGGTGGTGGAGTGGTTAAGGTGCTAGAATCTCACATGGCTGACCACAGTTCAAGTCCTGGACCCTGCAGCTTGAGAAATCAGGCAGGCATGTGTGCATACAAGCCCAAAATCCCAAGAGGAGCATGAAGGAGAAGGGATAATGTCATGGCCATCACCCCTGGAGGGGGGTCATTTCTCTCCCTCTCCCTATCTCTCTTTCTCTCTCTCTTTCTGGGAGCACACTTGCACTATGGCAAAAACCTTAAAAAAAAAAAAAAAAAAAAAGAAAAGAAAAAAAAAAAGAAAGAAAGAAAAAGAAAGAAAGAAAAAGAAAAAAGAACATGCCAGAAGTTATCTTTGGTGGGACCAGCAGGTGGCATGGTGGTTAAGGTGCTGGACACTCCCACATGGCCAACCACGGTTTGAGTCCCGGACCTGGTGGCTTCCTTTCTCACTTTCCCTGTCTCTTTCCTCCTCTGTGTCTCTCTCTGGTCAAATTAAAATAAATGAGTGAATGAATAAAATTAAATAAATAATTTTTTAAAAAGTTATCCTTGAGAAAAGCAATCAGAGATAAGAACAGATGTTAATGAGCTAGAGAAAAGATAAGTGTTGGTTCAAATAATAAAGGTCACTTAGATGAGTGTTAGTTCAAATAGTAAAGGTCACTTAAAATATCACTGAAACATTCAGCTGATGAGAAATTAAAATTTTTTAAAATCCAGGGTTCTAAAAGTGTATTTTGAAACTCTCATAAAAAATAATGTTTGATAAAAGTACGTTCACTACTGAAAACAAGTCCAAAGATTTTTCTGACTTCAAAATAAAAATGTCATTAGAGGATCAGTAGGAGCCATGGAAGTTAAGGTGGTAGAATTCCACATGGCCAACTGCACGGTTTAAGTCCTGGACCTAGCAGTTTGAAAATCACACTGTATGTGTGTGTGTGTGTGCAGGTCCCAGATCCCGAGACTATAGTGCCACCATCCCCCAGGTAAGTGATTTCTCTAGCTCTCTCTGGTGAGCACATGTGCCCTATTGCAAAAACTAAAAAGTCATCTGTTACACTGCCAAATTATTCTGGCTAAATTTAAAGACAAACTTAAATTTTTTAGAAACATACTCTTTATTTTTTTTATTTTTTTTTTTTTTGAGAGGTTTTTGCTACAGGGCGCGTGCCAGAGAGAGAAAGACAGAGAGACAGAAAGTAAGAAATCACCCCCCAGGGGGGATGGCCATGCCACAATCCCTTTTCCTCCATTCTCCTCTCAGGACCTTGGGCACACATGCATAAGTGCCCAGCATGAGTTTAAGCCACTGGGTCTGGGACTCGAACCATGGTCGACTACATGGGAGTTCAGTGACACAGCCATTACACTGCTAGTCCCAGAAACATACTCTTTTAGGTAGGCCTGTGAAGACTGAACAGTCAGTCTAATCCACCCTATTTTATAAGTGAGAAAACTAAGGGATACATGAACATTTTTAAAGGTAGGAGTGAAGAAAAAAGGATAAAAAGGAAAACTCTTATAACTTAGCTCTTCTGCCCCAAAATAAATACTGACAAAATTAAGACAGAATTTTCAAATTTAAAGAGATATTCGTAAACTTGATATGGTCCCCAGTTAGAAACAACAAACAAAATGTCCCAATAATGTGTCACAGGAAGAGAAGACTGCAGTAAATATCCAAGGTTCCACAGGCACTCACTTAAACTGAGTGATCGATTTTTGTCAAAAGTTTCAGCCCATACATCCAACAATCCATTAAACTTACCTTCTCACTACATCATGTCTAAAACTGAACATGCCCTCTCTATGTTCAGGAAAAATGGTCACTGCTATCCAATGCAAGTGTCCAAAACAAAAACCTGACTTTTTTTCTTAACTCTTCCCCACAGCCAGTATAAATCCTTTCAAGTTTTGCCAATTCCACCAACTAAACCTTTCTCAAATACATCCCTCCACCCATTTCCAATGCCTCTATCCTGGCTGAGACTATACTCTCGCTCTCACTTGAATTGCTATTAATTTCCTAAATGGTCTATTTGTCTCAAGGGTTACCCCTCCCAAACTAGTCCCTATATTACCTATGGCCAGAGTGGTCTTCCTAAACCTGGAATCTGAATCCCTTTCAAAGGTTTAGCCACTACCTTCATATGTGAAGACTTAGAAAAGTTCATGGAGGGACCAGTAAATGACATAATGGTTATGTTACTGGAATGCCATGTAGTCAGCCATGTAGGAGTCCCAGAACTGAAGGCTTAAACCTCACACCAGACACATGTGCGTGTGTGCCCAAAATCCTAAGAGAATGGAGAAGGAACTGCGGCGTGGCCATTCCCTCTTCTCCCCAGGGGGCGATTTCTCACTTTCTGTGTCCTTGGCAAATGCACACGCCCTATAGCAAAAATCTCTCTTTAAAAAAAGTTCATGGAAAAATGGAATTATAGTACATTTATTGTAGAACAAAAAATCTATGAAATCATGCAGTTTTTTTCATAATGTGTACTTGCCATAAACTTTTGAAGACTCCCAATATTAAAGTAAATTGTTTAACCAGGTTAACAGGACTTCAACAGTCCAGCATTAGTGCTGTTATCTGTTACTCCATTTGAAATTCCAAACTAACTTCTTTCAGATTATTGGATATGCCATGCTATCTTGATTTAGGAAGCCTTAACATATGCAATTCCCTTGAAGAGAAACACTATTCTTCTCAGTAACTAAAAGACCTCTTCAAATCTCTGGTGAGATTAGGTTATATGTCCTTCTACCACCCTAGACTTGCTCTACTGAACTATACCGACAGCTTGCTGGATGACATCTTTCCCCATCAGACAGTAAACTCTGAGAACCATGACTTCTTTTACACTGCCTGGGAGCACACATGAATGTATAAATGAATGAATGAACAAGTGAAGAAAAGATAAAAATGCTAGACAATTTTATGAAGTACATGCAGAGGGACCAGCCTATGACCTGGTGGTGGATCCTGTGTGGCAAAATGCAAGGTTCCAGTCCCAACAGCCTGAAAAATATGCCAGGAGCATGTGTTTGTATGCCCAAAATCCCAAAGCGAGGCAGAAATGGAGAAGAAGGGATTGGGGCATAACCATGCCCCCACAGAGGATGTTATCTCCTTCTCCCCGTTTCTCTCTCTGGGGAGCACATGTGTCTTCTGACATTTAAAAAAAAATAAAATAAAAAGTAAATATAGGAGAAACAGGATGAACATTTGCTTTATCAGATTTTTGTTTTTTGAGATTTTTTTGCTATAGGGCTTATGTGCTCACCAGAAAGACAGAAAGCAAGGAATTACTCCCAGGGGGAGGGGAGGAGTAAGGGGCGTGGCCACATCACAATCCCTTCTCCGCCATCATTCAGGATTTTGAGAATGCATACACACATACCTGGCATGAGTTTCAAGCTGCTGGATGAAGGACTCGAAGCACTGTGGGTCGTGTGGGAGTCCAATGCTTTAACCACTATCCCACTTGCTGGCCCCACTTTACCAGAATTTTAAGCATGTAACAAAGCTGTAATTACTTAGGCAAAAGTATGCTAAAGTAAGCTATACCTATATAAAACAAAAATATATCAAAATGAAGAGCCCAAGGGCCAGCAGGTGGCACAGAAGTTAAGGTGGCTGGATCCCACGTGGCCAACTAACAGTTCGAATTCTGAACCAAGCGGCTTGAAAAACACACCCAAAATGCCAAGAGGAAATCGGAGGAAAAGGGACTGCAACATGACCAACCCCCCAAAGGTGATTTCTCACTTTCCCTCTTTCTCTCTGTTGAATGCACGTGGCCTACAGCAGATTTAGAAGAATAAATAAAGAGCCTCAAAACAAACTCCAGTATGTAGAAACATTTTTATATTTGACAGAATTATCCAAATCAATGGTGAAATAATTTATTTAATAAACCATGGTACTGGAAATTATTTTAATCCTTGGATAAATCCAAAAAACTGCAAAGACAGACAAAACGTTAATAGAATAAGTCACCCCACCA
Source organism: Tupaia tana (assembly GCA_026018925.1). Classification (NCBI taxonomy): domain Eukaryota; kingdom Metazoa; phylum Chordata; class Mammalia; order Scandentia; family Tupaiidae; genus Tupaia; species Tupaia tana. The sequence continues at coordinate 36,045,120 of JAKSZU010000010.1, read as the reverse complement.
GCTCTGTGGCCTGGTTTAACCACCAGGATCTCTTAACCACTGAGCTATAGTGTTGCCCTTATTTATATAGACTTCATGTAACTTGATAAAATCACCAGAGAAAATGAACAAAAGATCTGAATCAACCATTCACAGAAAATAGTATAAATGACTAACCAAGACAGAGTCCTGCCCTTAACAATAAACATCAGTGGGCCAGTCTGACCTAGTGGTTAAGGGAGGCAAGAGTCCATGTGGCTGACTGCAGTTCAAATTCCAGTGAATTTGAAAAATACTGGGGCATGTATACACAAAATCCAAACAGGATGAAGAAAGGAAAAAGGGACTATGGTGTTTTCACGTCCCATGGTGGCGGTGGAGGGGATGCTTTTTCTTCTCATTGTCTCGAAAGTGCACATACCCTCTGGCAATAAAAATAACAAGAATAATCTATTATTAGTAATAATCTAAAAGTCACTGCTCTACAGGGACTCTCATACTTGCGCTAATAAGAAAGATGGGTTAACTGTAAATAAGGTCCAACAACTCACTACCATATTACAAATACATTTTTAAAAGGATGAAACATTTTAATTCAAAATATAAAATTCAATGAAAAAGAATATACAACATAATCTTAACTATATAAAGCATAAGCAAAAAAAAGCAAAATATGTGACAGATTTCCTCTAGGCAGTAAGATTATAAATAATTTTCACTTCTTCATAGCTTTTTTCATTTCTTCATAGCTCTGAAATATTCTATAATGCAGATAATCTGCTTTTCTTATTTAAAATGAACTAAACTCTCATATACAGTTACTAAAAGTCAGTACAAATATCTAAATTTGATGAAAAATGTTATGACCATCATATGATAACTGGATACACAAAATGTGGCATATACATACAAAACATTACGATCAGTCTGGGTTTTTTCCTGGGTTTTTCTTTCTTTTTTGCTATAGAGTGTGTGCACTCTCTAGAAAGAGAGAGAGATGGGGAGTGAGTAAGCACCATGCCACAATCCCTTTTCTATCTTCTAAGGATTTGGGGCACAAACATATATAAATACCCCGCATGTTTTTCAAGACACTGGGTCCAGGACTTGGAACTGCAGAGTCAGTCATGTGGGATCCAGCTACTTTAACCACCACACCACTGGGTGACCCTATTATTCAGTCTTAATAGGGAGGGCAATTCTGACACACGCTACTACAACATGGACAAACCTTGAAAACATTATCCTAAGTGAAACAATCTAGTCACGAAAAGACAAGTAATACATGATTCTATTCATATGAGACTCCTATCATAGCCAAATTCAGAAACTAGCATGATGCTTGTCAGGAGAGGGGGAGGGAGTACAGGAAGTTTGTGTTTAATGGGTACAAAGTTCCACCTTAGGAGATGGAAAAAATTCTGAAGATAAACAGTGCATGAGAATGTGAATGTCCTTAACACCATGGGGTACACTCAACATAAGTAAAATAGAAAATGTTATGTGCATTTTATCATAATTTAAATAAATTATTAAAGAAGAAACAATAAACAAGGACCAGCAGTTGGCGTAATGGCTATGTCGCTGGACTCCCATGTAGTCGATTGAGGTTCGAGTCCTAGACCCAGTGGCATAAACGCGCCAGGCGTGTGGTGCAGGCGCGCCCAAGATCCCGAGAGGAGAATGGAGAAGGGATTGCAGAGTAGCCATCCCCTCTGGGGGGGTAATTTCTCACTTTCTCTCTCTCTGTCTCTATGAGCCCTGGAGCTGCAACAACAACAACAACAACAAAACAATAATCCAAGGACATTATTCAGAGGTATCAGAGGTGTGGCCTCAAATATCACCTATGTGGTAATCGTCCCTCCCCTATAAATGATAAATGTTTAAATTAAATCATAAGGAAATAAATCCAAACTGAGGACCATTCTGTAAAACTGGACTCTTCAAAATGTTACTGCCATGAAAGAGTAAACAACAGAAGAAATTAAAGAACTACTAAACACAATGTATAACTCTTAATAGAACAGACCAAGGTGGGCAACAGTAACTATTCAAACTACTAGTGAAACTGAACTGGATTTTGCTAATTAAATTTCTCTGGATAGGAGCCAGGTGGTAGCTTAACAATGACGCAACAGGACTCACATGGATAAGGTCTTGAGTTTGTGTCCCAGAACTCCCTCATGCTGGGACACCTATACCCATGATCTGGGAACCACCTGAAACCTGGAAGGGATCACAGCTTGAAGACCCTATTGGGGCTACCTGTCTCTTCATTTGAATGTGGCTTTCTCTCTTATGGAAAGAAAGAAAGAAACTTAAAGAAAAATTACGGATTCTATTCGGTGGTTACATAGGGAAGATATCCTTTCGTAGGAAATAAATATTGAAATATTTAGGGGCAAAGGCATCATGATGTCTGCAGCTAACACTCAAATGGCTCAGGAAAAATACGTGAGAGAGAGACAGAAAAAGTGACACCAAATTTGACTAAGTACTAACTGGGGAACCTAGGTCAAAGGTATATAGTGTTCAATATATTACATTGGTAGCTTACAAGTACACAAGTTTTGAGATATCTCAAAATAAAAGGTTGATAGGGAATAAAATGGTTGTTTCTGCATAATAAGATTGGAAGTGAAGAAAAGGAGAAACTATTGAATTTCTGTATAAGCCTTTTTATCTGTGCTGCCTGATTTTTAACAATGTACATAGTTTAATAAAACTTTTAAAATTAAAGTTGTTATGGGGGTCAACAGATAGCATAGCGATTAAGGTGCTAGACTCCCATATGGTTGACCACGGTTCAAGTTCCGGACCTGGTGGCTTGAAACATGACAGGTGCGTATATGCGTGTGCCCAAAATCCCAAAAGGAGAATGGAGGAGAAGGGACTGCAGTATGGTCACTCCTGGGGGGTTGGGGGCTGATGTCTCACTTTCTGTGTGTCTCTGGTAAACACACGTGCCCTATAGCAAAAAATCTTTTAAAAAAAATTAAAGTTGTTACATATTTTAGTTTCCAACAATTCTGTGTAAACACATTATTTTATATTCAATATTTTTAAATACATATAGATTTCATAATCCAGTGTGTTCATTCAATACAATACTTTAATAAATGAACGTCTTGCAGCCAGGAAGAGGTTAAGGTGCTGGACTCCCACATGAGTCAAAGACCTGGTGGCTTAAAAAGCATGCCAGGTGCATGTGCGCCCAAATCCCAGAAGGAAAACGTCACATGGCCTTCCCCCTTAGGGGAGTGATCTCTCTCTCTCTCTTTCTCTCTCTCTCTCTCTCGTTAGTGTATGTGTCCTATGGTAAAAACCTTTAAAAAAGAAAAGAAAAGAAAGTCTTCACTTAATCAATTATGCAAATTCAAATGTCGGCATCATATAGTCAAGAATTGTCAGACATATCCTCTTTCTCAGCATAAGAAGTACATTACTAGCTGGCAAACCTGAATAATAATTCCCTTCTGAAAACCAGAAATTATGTCTTAGACATACTAAGGGCAACCAGAAGAATTCCGCTGGGGTTGTATTTCTGTCATCACTATCCATCTGCCTTAATAGATGCTTTCATTCCTAGAAGCACCCACCCCACCCCAGGTGTTAAGAAATACTTTCAAATCCCAGACTAACCTGGCATCAATTTATAGTGGAAAGGAAATGGGAATGTGTGTATATCTATGTTCCCTACTGATTAGGCTCTTTCATATTGGTGAGAAGTCTCACAATTCACTTAGAAATCATGACAAAGTATTCTTTTAGGACTGACCATCCAATACAGTGGTTAAACATGGCTAACTACAGCTCAAGTTCTGGCCCTGGCAGCTTGAAAAACATACTGAGTGCAATGCGTGCACGCCCAAACTCCAATCAGAATGGACAGGGAAGCGATTATAATCTGTCCATGCTCCACTGGGAAGTGCTTTCACTTCCTACCTCCCTCCATTTCCCATCTCCCTCTCCCTTCCTTCCTCTGGCAAGTGGCAATTTATATGTATATACATACATACACAAAATTCTATGTCCAGAGTTCAAAAAATCACAGGAGAAAATCCTTAAAAGCTTGAAGAAAGGGCCAGCAGGAGGCACAAAGGCTGGATCCCACATGTCTGAATGTCAATTCGATTCCCAGAACCAGCAGCTTAAAAAAACACACTAGAGGGACTGGTAGGTGGCAAGGTGATTAAGGCGCTGGACACTCCCACGTGGCCGACCATGGTTCGAGTCCTGGACCTGGTGGCTTGCTTTCTTACTTTCTCTCTTTCTCTCTGTGTCTCTCTCTGGTCAAGTTAAAAAATGAATGAATAAATAAAATTTAAAAAAAAAAAAAAAACACTAGAAACATGTACATGCATACCCAAAACCCTAAGGAAAAAATAGAAGAAAAGGAATTGTGTCATAGCCATCCTCCCTGGGGAGTGATTTCTCACTTTCTCTCAGACTCTCCAGCAATCACATGCACCCTCCTATAGCAAAACTAAAAACAAAAAAATTTAAAGAAAAACAAGACAAACACTACCCAAAAGGAAATACTCCACTATATATGAGCTACTTTGTATAATAGGAAGTAGATCCACAAGTAGGACATGTGTATGGAGTAAAAAAGGACACCAGTTTTTATAACTACACACACATCCCACGTAAGAGTAAAACACAAAGTTAACCAAGGACATACAAGGCATTGCCAGCATTCTAACAGCTTACTTTCCTTTTATGGATACAGTGCCAAAGATATGTTACTGGAATCTACATAGATTGTGGATTCCATTAAAAGCTTTTAATAGAGAACCAGTGGGTGGAGTAATGGTTACATTGCTGGACTTCCATAGTCAACCACAGTTCAAGTTCCAGATCCAGCAGCTTAAAACTCACAGCAGGCACATGTACATGCGTGCCCAAAATTCTGAAAGGAGAATGGAAAAGAAAGGATTCCGGTGTGGCCATCTTCCCTGGGGTGTAATTTCTCGCTTTCTGTCTCTCTGTCTCTGTCTCTCCAGTGAGCACACATACCTTATAGCAAAAATAAATAAATTTTTCTCTCAAAAAAAAGCTTTTAATAGAATATTTAACTCATATCATTTTCTGTGTGTTTTTTTTTAAAGGGCAACTAGATAGTTTGTTTAATTATTTTTAAATTTTTATTTATTTATTTTTTATTTGACCACAGAAAGAGAGAGAGAGGAAGAAAGGGAGAAAAAAAAGCCGCCAGGTCTGGGACTTGAACCATGGTCGGCCATGCTGGAGTCCAGCACCCCAACCACCATGCGACCTGCCAGCCCCTGGATGTTTTTCAATTTGAAAAAGACCAGTAAGACACAAGACCTTTTTTTTTTTTGAGGGGGGGGGCGGGGGGGCCTCTGTCTTCATTCATATGTAAAGCAATGTACTAAGAAGAAAAACAACAATCAGAAGAGTATCTTTCAGTATCTTTCAGATGGTATCATCTACCATCAATATAAAATCCAAGTTCATAATCTAGCACTTAAAAAAGCTGAGCATGGTGGCATGTACCTGTAGTCCCAGATCGGAAGCTGAAACAGGAGGTTGGTGACAAGACCTTGTCTTTAAAAAAACAAAAATGTAACTTAAATCTGTCGTAACAGTGAATAATTTCATTAACTTCCTCTTTAAACTCCCAGAAAAGGATCACTAAAAATAACAAATTAAAACATAAACCTGCTTCTGAGCTTCCAACACAGAAGCGATGATGACTGCTAAGCAATTCCACAGGGCAGGGGAAAATTCTAAAGATGAAAAATAAATTGCCCAAATAGCTGTAGTACACCAAGCTTAAATAGGCCAAGAAGAGCAAAGCAAACAGAACAAATACTACAGAAATATCACACACAAAATACAAGTTCAAATAATGTGGCATAACCAAGGAATGCTGTGTAATATTAGTAAGTGACAAATTACCTTGGAACACAGCAATCAGTTTCATATACATATATTTAATTGCTGACTTGAAAAAGACAGGATCAAAACATTTAATATTCATAGGTACCCAATATTACTTAAAATTCCAGTAACAGTATTTTCTACTCTTTCAACTATATCTACAGAAGGAAAAAAAAAAAAAATCAACCTGTAGTCCCAGCTGGGAAGTTGAAATAGGTTTGTGACAAGACCTTATCTTTAAAAAAACAAAAATATAAATCTACCAGAAAAGTGAACAATTTCATAACATGACTATTTCCCATCCAGTAAATTGGCTTTTCCACATTTCAATTTCTTTCATTATATAACAAACCAATGGCTGTGGCCCCTTCTAGGAACTGGTGAGGTCAAGTAAACTTTTCTGAAATTTTTAAATGAAGATGCTATTTGAATGCCAACCCATGCCTGGTGGTTAAGGTGACTGGATTCCACATGGCTGACTACATAGTTTCAGTCCCAGATCCAGCAGCTTCAAAAACATTTTGGGCCCAAAATCCCAAAAGGAGGGAGAAACAACACAGTAGGGAAGGGACTGAGATCCCATCTGGAGTACTCTGACTCCTCCCTTACAGGGAGTGGACACACCCTGTTGCAAATTTTTTTTTTAACAAAAAAGCTGTCTGCTTCTCTAACAAATTAGTATAAACTTAGTGACTTAACACAATACAAACTTAGGGGCCAGCAGGTGGCATAGTAGTTAAGATGGTGAACTCCCAACATGGCCGATCACAGTTCAAGTCCTGGACCCCGCAGCCTGAAAACCCATGCCATGCATACATGCCTAAAATCCCAAAAGGAGAGTGAAGAAAAAGGGATTGTAGCATGGCTATGCCCCCTGCGGGAGGGGGTGATGTCTCACTTTCCCTCTCTCTTGTGTCTCTGTCTATCTATGGCAAGCACACCCACCCTATAGCAAAAACCTTAAAAAAAAAAAAAAAAAAAGGTAAAAATATTTTTAATTTTTTTTTTTCTGGAGAGGTTTTTGCTATAGGGCATGTGAGCTTGCCAGAGAGAGAGAGAGAGCGAGCAAGAAATCACCCCCCAGGGGGGACGGTCAGGCCTCAATTCCTTCTCCTCCATTCTCGTCTCGGGATCTTGGGCACGCATGCACACGCGCCCGGGACTCAAACCACGGTCAACTACATGGGAGTCCAGTGACATAGCCATTATGCTAACTGCTGGTCCCTAAAAACTTTTTGTATTAAACTTGGGAAGTCAATGAGTTTCACCTTCAGGAGACTATAGAAACCTTGATTTTTTTTCTATCTTCTAGAGGCTGTCCACATTTCTTAGCTCAAAGCCTTGCACCATTCACACTCCTGTAACCCCTCTTTCTCCTGTCTCTCTCTGACTTATAAGGACCCCTGTGATAATACCACCCACATGGATAATCCAGTACTCTTTATATCTCATGATACTTAACTTAATCATGCCTGAGAAATCCCTTCTGCTATGTAAGGCAGTATATTCTATGCTGTAAAAATCACCTAAGGTTTTAGGCAAATCCATTTTTTTTTCTTAATTTCCTGTAGGCACATGCACTCGCCAGAGAGAGAAAGAGAGAAAATGAGAAAACATCCTCCAGGGGGGATGGCCATGTTGCAATCCCTTCTCCTCTTGGGATTTTGGGCATGCATGTTTTTCAAGCCACTAGGACTCAAACTGCTCAGTCATCCATGTGGGACCCAGACACCTTAACTACCATGCCACTGGCTGGTCCCATGGAAATTTTTATTATTATTATTATTATTATTATTATTATTAAGGTTTTTGCCATAGGGCACACGTGCTTGCACGAGAGACAGCGAGACAGTGTAAGGGAAAGTGAGAAATCACTCCCTCCTTGTGCTGCCCCCACTCCCACCCCCCACCCCCCCCCACCCCCCGAGGATGGCCACAATTCCTTCTCTATTGGCTTCCTGGAATTTGGGGCATGCACACATACACACTAGGTGTGCAAGTTTCAAGTCACTGGGTCCCTGACTCAAATCACAGTAGCCATGTGGGAATCCAGCACCTTAACCACCACACCATATGCTGGCTGGCCCCTCATGGCAAATTTTTTCAAGGATGACAAGTACTGCTCAAAAATAATCAAGGTTGTTCCTCATGATACCATTCAGCCTGTTAACTGATGAAGAGAATCTGGCTCAGCCCCTAATTCAGTGATTCTCAACCAGGAACACCAGAGCACACAGTAGGTCACACCAAAGTTCTGGATCATTAGGAAGCATAAAGTGCTTTATTCTCCATAGTGAATGTCACTCACACTACTGTTCTAACAGGCAACTCAACATTCAGTATAAAAATTTTAGTTTCAACATATACATGTTAAATAAGTCTGATTCTTTTTCCTCTATACCTTCAACAACCCACCAAATCTCTACTCCTTTCAAACTTCTTCGGCAGAAGCTCTGGACAATGTAGATTTAACGAAGATACAGCTATTGTTTAGGAAATGGGATAAAATGCCAACCAGGAAGCAACAGGTCTAATGACAATGGAATAAAACATTTGTGTTCTTCAAGCTGCTGGATCCGGGACTCTTGACTGCACACATAGCCGTGTGGGATCCAGCTGCCTTAATCACCACACCACCAGCTGGCCCTATAAATAATTTTTTAAAATTAAATACTGCCAATCTGTGAAACTAGGAAAATGGAAAAAGTAAAGGTAAGATCATATCATACTTTAGTCTTTCCCTGACAGCCAGGGATAAATATTGATAGACCTGACTCTACTGGGTCAAGCCTCATGTAGCCTGTAAAGTAAAAAATACAGAAACCTTGGAAGAAAGTAAAGAATCTAGAAACTTAGGAGCAGAATAAAGATGTTTGTACAGATTCCCAAAAGCTCACTCGTTAATTGATCTAACAAATATTTGAGTGTCTGATAAACAGTAGACACTATTTTAGGTAGGTTATAGCTGCTAAAAAAACAGATAAAAATCCTTTGCCCTCATGAAGTTTTTTAACTCATGATAGATAAATAATAAAAAAGATGTCTAAGTGTATTAAAAAGTGACAAGTGTTTTGAAGAAAACTAAAACTGGAGGCAGGGAATATAGAATAGCAATGACATTTGAGATATAGCATTCAAGGAGGGCCTCCCTGAGAAAGCAACATTTGAGAAAATAACTGAAGGAGCTAAGTTAGCCATCTGGAGAGGGCAATCCAGGTAGAGGAAACTTAAGACTTTTTTTCTCTTTTCCTATTTTTTCTCTTTTTTTCTTTTTTTGGAGAGGTTTTTGCTATAGGGCGCGTGCGCTCGCCAGACAGAGACAGACAGATAGAAAGCGAGAAATCACCTCCCAGAGGGGATGGCCACGCCGCAATCCCTTCTCCTCCATTCTCCTCTCGGGATCTTGGGCACGCATGCACACGCGCCCGGCGTGAGTTTAAGCCACCGGGTCAGGGACTCAAACCGCGGTCGGCTATGTGGGAGTCCAGCGACATAGCCATTATGCTAACTGCTGGTCCCAACTTAAGACTTTTTTATAATGAATGAATGAATGAAAGAAAGAAAAAATAAAAAAATAAAAAAGGTGGCCAGAATGGCTGGAGTAAGAAGAAAGGTCGAGAGCAAATGAGGTCAGAAATTAAACCAACAGTTAGTGTAATGGCTATGTTTCTGAACTCCTATGTAGCCGACAGTGGTTCAAGTCCCGGACCCGATGGCTTAAACTCACGCCAGGTGCATGTGCGTGCATGCCCAAGATCCTGAGAGAATGAAGGAGAAGGGATTGCAGCATGGCCATCCCCCCTGGGGGGTGATTTCTCGCTTTCTCTCTCTCTGTCTTTCTGGCGAGCGCACGCACCCTATAGCAAAAACCTCTGAAAAGAAAAAAGTAAAAACAAGAAAAGAAATTGAACAATAGATGTGAGAGGAGGGATATATAAGGACATATAAATGGCCTCATAGAGTCTTTGGAGAAATTTTAGTGTTTACTCTGAGGGACAAAGACAATGACCAGAAGGTTCTAAGCAGTATTTTTTTGTTTGTTTGTTTTTTTAAAAGGGTATTCTTGGGACCGGCAGGTGGCATGGAGGTTAAGGGCACTGGACTCCCACATGGTCAACCATGGTTCAAGTCCCAAACCTGGCAGTTTGCTTTCTCACTTTTTCACTGTCTCTCTCTGGTCAAATTAAAATAAATAAATTAATAATGTTAAAATAATTATTTTTTTAAAAAGGGGTATTATTCTCAGGACCAGCAGATGGCATAATAGCTATGTTGCTGGACTCCTATGTAGTCAACCGCGACTCAAATCCTGGACCCAGTGGCTTAAACTCACGCCAGGCATGTGTGCATGCATGCCCAAGATCCCGAGAGGAGAATGGAGGAGAAGGGATTGCGGCGTGGCCATCCCCCCTGGGGGGTGATTTCTCACTTTCTGTGTCTCTGTCTTTCTGGCAAGTGCACATGCCCTATAGGAAAATCCTCTCAAAAAAGGGAGGGTATTCTTATGTTGAGAGCAAATTATAAGGGATGACAAGGGCAAGGAGAAGACTCATGGCTTGAACCAGAGTGAGAAATGGTCATATTCTGAATATATTTTTAAAGTACACAACAGGATTTTCTCTTTTTTTTTTGGTTGGGAGATTTTTGCTATAGGATGCATGCGGTTTCCGGAGAGACAGAGAGAAACAGAGAGACAGAAAGTAAAAATCACACCCCAGGGAGGGATGGCCATGCCACAGTCTCTACTCTTCCATTCTTCTCTCGGGATCCTGGGCACTCACACATGCGTCCAGCACTGAGGTTGAAGTCACCATATGTGGGGCTCGAGGCGCGGTCAACTACGTGGGAGTCCAGCAAAGTAACCATTATGCCATCTGGTCCCACCGACAGGATTTTCTGACAAACAAGAGTGAGGTATAAGAGAAAAAGAGAAAAGAAGAATTAAGTATAATGAATTTGCCATAAACCAAGATGGGAGTCTGTGAGAGAACAGACTTCAGAGAGAGATCACTTCACTTTTAACCTCACTGAGTTTGAAATAAGTATGAAATATTAGACACTTAAGGGGAGATACTGAGTAGACAGCTGGGTATACAAGTTATAGCACAGATTTAATTTAGTGTTCTTACCTGATCCTGTCTGTGTCTTTTCAAGGGATTAACTTGAGTCACAAATTGAAATGCAATTTCATAGGGCAACTAATTAAATACAGCAGCAGAACAAAAGCAGCTAATTAGATAGTGCAGCCCTATTCTCTAGGTATAGTAGTCCCCTCTTATCCATAGGGGATACATTCCAAGACCCAATAGATTCTTGAAATCACAAACAATACCAAGTCCTATATATATACAATAACTTTTTCCTACACATAGATACCTATGGACAAGTTAAATATATAAATTAGGTACAGTAAAAGATTAACAACAATAAAACAGAACTATAACAATACACTATAAGAAAAGTTATGTGTTGGGACCAGCTGTTGGTGTAATGGCTATGTAGCTGGACTCCCATAATGTTGACCATGGTTCGAGTCCCGGACCTGGTGGCTTAAACGCATGCCAGGCGCATGTGCATGCGTGCCCAAGACCCCAAGAGGAGAATGGAGAAGGGATTGCAGCGTGGCCATCCCTGCTGGAGGGTGATTTCTCACTTTCTGTCTCTCTGTCTCTCTCTGTCTTTCTGGCGAGCACACGCACCCTGTAACGAAATAACCTCTCAAAAAAAAAAAAAAAAAAAGAAAAAAGTTATGCGAAAGTAATCTCGCTCTCTCAAAATGTCTTACTGTACCGCACTCACCTATTTTCTGAACACAGCTGACTTTAAATAACTGAAACCTTAGAAAGTGAAATACCCATTTGTTCTCTACTCAGTGGGAAAGGCAATCTATGCTAGTGGTGAGACTCAGAAAATGATACCCAAAAATACAGTGCTTTGGCATCCTAATCATTTTTCAATCAAAAGGCCTGAGAAGCTACCTCAGAACCAGGAATGTTTTAATCTTCTCTAGCTCTCCCTACTCCTAACCACAGGGAGGGACTCTCAATTAAGTTCTCTTATCTGACTAAGAAAAACTGCAATGATCTTAAGCCTCCTCCCTAGGGATCTCATCAAAAAACCAGAAAAGATGAATCACAGAAAAAAAGAAAAGATTAGAAGTTATCACGGTACCCAGAGAGACTTTTCATCTATTCTTCTTTTTTTTTTTGGAGAGGTTTTTGCTATAGGGCGCGTGCGCTCGCCAGACAGACAGAGAGAGACAGAGAGATAGAAAGCAGGAAATCACCCCCCAGGGGGGATGGCCACGCCGCAATCCCTTCTCCTCCATTCTCCTCTCGGGATCTTGGGCACGCACGCACACGCGCCCGGCGTGAGTTTAAGCCGCCGCGTCCGGGACTCGAACCACGGTCGACTACGTGGGAGTCCAGCGACATAGCCATTACGCTAACTGCTGGTCCCTCATCTATTCTTCTGAAGGCAGCTGAGAGATTAGGGACTTTATCTGCATTTATTAAGACAACTTCTGTTGGTTCCATCCCACATCTTCCCAGAACTTGCCACCTTCTCTCCTAACCCCTGAAAAGTCCTATTCCTTCTAGGGAAACTAGCAGTTAGCGTAATGGCTATGTCGCTGGACTCCCACGTGGTCGACCGCAGTTCGCGTCCCACACCCGGTGGCTTAAAACTCACGCCGGGCGTGTGTGCGTGTGTGCCCAAGACCCCGAGAGGAGAACGGAGGAGAAGGGATTGCAGCATGACCATCCCCCCTGGGGGGTGATTTCTCGCTTTCTGTCTCTATGTCTCTCTCTGTCTGTCTGGCAAGCGCACGCACCCTATAGCGAAAACCTCTCCAAAAAAAAAAAATAGTCCTATTCCTTCTGTAACTTAAAATATTTAAGCTTCACATATCTCCCCTTCTCTGAGCTTTGTATTTGCATGGTTCCCACACTTATGTACCTTACTAAATTTGTATGCCTTTTTTCTCCTACTAATCTACTGTCAATTCATCTCAGCAAACTTTTCCTTCCATCCCTATAGTTGGGAAAAGGCAGTCTATGGTGAGTGCTGCTGGCATGACCTCCCTGAAATACTTGGAACCAACTATAGACATTCCAGAGACAACAGCACTTTTAAATTCACACCTCTACCTTTACCATCCCAACTCCTACCCCCAGATTCACTTTTATGAATGTCAAGTATGCAGCCGGGGAACAGTCAAGTCTTGGCACTGCCATCCCAACCATCCTCTCACCACATAAGAGACTATGACTTATGTGAAACATACACTCAACAGTCATGTAAAGATGCCTGCTCAGGAGTGCTGGTGCTTTAGTTTACTAATGCCTTATCCACAATGATTCTTCCTCACTCCTATTTTTACCAGCTACAAAGCTGGTCTGAGGTTGAGTTTTTTCCCCCTAATTTTAAATGGGAAAGTCTCACATTCTATACTCAGCATCCCCTTTAAGTTTAGTGTATACGTTGGGTGCGTGTCCAAAATCCCAAGAGGAGACTGGAAGAGAAGGGACTGCAGTGTGGCCATCCCCGCTGGGGGTGATTTCTCACTTTGTCTGTCTCTGTCTCTCTGGTGAGTGCACATGCTCTATAGCAAAAACTTCTTTTTTTTTTGGGGGGGGGGGGGTTTGCTATAGGACGCATGCACTGCCAGAAAGATAGAGAGAGACAGAAAGTGAGGAATCACCCTCCAGGGGGGATGGCCACGCCACAATCCCTTCTCCTCCATTCACCTCTCAGGATCTTGGGCACGCATGCACACGCACCCAGTGTGAGTTTAAGCCACTGGGTCCGGGACTCAAACCACTGTCAACTACATGGGAGTCCAGCAACATAGCCATTACCCCAACTGCTGGTCCCGCAAAAGCCTCTCTTTAAAAAAAAAAAAAAAAAAAAAAATGTTTAGTGTATATACTTTACACATGAGTTTTCTTTTTTAAACACATGACATCTAAGCCAAAATATACCTGATCCGGTGAAATCTAGGGAAACATTAGGCAGGCAAAAAAGAGGAAGATTTATTTTCAGTGCATGTGGACTTCTGTTAGTCTTAATGTTTAATTATTATTATTATTATTATTATTAACTCAAAGCAATGTAAACAAGAGGGAAAAAAATTTTAATATATTTCAATGTTGTTTACAAATTAGGATATGACTACCAATAGAGACAAGTCCATAACCTCCTGTATGACAGTTTAGAACCATATTGTACAGTTAAAAGTCAAAAATATTTGATTATAGGAAAGACCACATCCTCATTACCAAAAACCAGATACAATCAACCCATGGCCATAAGAATCTATACTTTGGGGGGATAGGTAGCGTGGTGGCTAAAGGCACTGGACTCCCACATGGCTGACTGTGATTAGAGTCCCAGACCTGCTTTCTTGTTTTCTTACTCCTCTCCCCACCTCGCTAATCAAACTAGAAAATAATAATAATGATGATAATTTTTTAAAGTTAAATAAAATAATTCTTAAAAAAAAAAAAATCTAAACTTTGGGATAGAACAACAACTTAATGACAAAGAATCTCTTATGGGACCAGCAGTTAACGTAATGGCTATGTCGCTGGACTCCCAGGTGGCTGACCATGGTTCGAGTCCCAGACCTGATGGCTTAAACTCATGCCAGGCACATGTGCGTGCATGCCCAAGATCCCAAAAGGAGAATGGAGGAGAAGGGATTGCGGCATAGCCATTCTCCCTGGGGGGTGATTTCTCACCTTCTGTCTTTCTGTCTCTCTCTGTCTTTCCAGTGAGCGTACACACCCTATACCAAAAACCTCTCAAAAAAAAAAAAAAAAAAAGAATCTGTCTTATAAATGAAACAAGACCAAATCCAATTGGCCCTGCCATTAGGAGTTTTTATTCCACCTTAAAAATGAACACAAAGATACTAAAATGCAAAGAGGTATAAGGATGACTATTCAAAAGAAGGATACGTCAAAAGAAATAATAGCCATAAAGACAACCTGCTGATTCCTCTGACTTGTATACTTCAATGAGAAAAAATATCTCAAAGCAGGAGTTCTTACCTTGGACCTACTGACTTGAAGAAACAATAAACTTTGACTCAAAAATAATTCCGTGACACTAAAAGAGATTATGAAGAACTGTGGTAAAGTTTAGTCCATTCCTAAGTGTATATATACTATAACACCAACTTGTAGTAAAAGTATGCACAGTATTAGATTACTATCTCCAAAAATTATTTTGAGAGTGTTCTAAACACATGTAAGTTAGACCACCATGCCTGACACAAGATATAATGTATGATTCCAGTTACATAAAATATCCAGAATAGCTAAATCCAGAAACACAATGCAGACTGGTGACTACAGGAGCGCATGGGGAACAACTTAAAGACGGCTTCATCTTTAGCGGATAATAATGTTTTGGAACTAGACACTGAAAGCACTAAATGCCACTTAATTATTCACTTTCAAAGTGCTGAATTTGGGGACCAGCAGGTGGCGTAATGATTACATCACTGGACTCTCAGATGGCCAAATGCAGTTCAAGTCCTGGACCTGGTGGCTTGAAACTCATGCCAAGCGCATGTGCGTGCATGCCCAAGATCACAAGAAGAGAATGGAGAAGGGATTCTGGCATGGTCATCCCCCCCTGAGGGGGAGGTGATTTATCACTTTCTGTTTCTGTCTCTCCAGAAAGCACACATACCCTATTAGCAAAATCTCTCCTTTAAAAAAAAAGTGATGAATTTTATGTTACATGAATTAGATCTCAATTTTGAAAACCAGTAACAATAAATAACCCTTACGCATATCCTGTTTAAAAAAAAAAAAAAACATCATATGCGGCCCCCCAATTGTGGAGGCAGGGGATTAATGAGATGAAACGGGACAACACAGACAGCAAAATATGGCTTGGCTCAGCATGTTTTCATCCCTAGACCTCAGGATAGGAAGAAAATGGAACTAACAGCTGCTAAGTTGCTAAATGATTATTAGGGTTGAAAGGGCTATATCTGGATTTCAAAGAGTTGACCTGCTGGGTTATTCTTTTTGCCAGGACAAACCTAAAATAAAAAGCTCAGATTTCCTGAAATCGACTCTTAGGACTCACAGGTTCATATAGCTATGCCATCCATATTCTTGGACCTATATACAAAGGTGATATGAAAGAGAAAAACAGTACTGAGGAAATAAAATACAGCTAAGTCATATATAGAGGTTAGTATTGTGCCACACAATGTTTAACCTTAATAATCACTTCAGGGGACCAGCAGATGACATAGCAGTTACATTGCTGGACTCCCACATGGCCAACCACGGTTTGAGTCCCAAACCTGATGACTGAAAAACTCATGCCAGGTACGTGTACGTATATGCCCAAGATCCCAAGCGGAGAATGAAGGAGAAACACTGCAATATGGCCATTCCCCCAAGGGGTGACTTCTCACTTTTCCTTTCACTGTCTCTGTCTCTGTCTCTGTCTCTCTCCCCCAAATGAGTGCACACACCCAAGGCAAAAACCTCTTTAAAAACAGTAATAATTGGGGCCAGCAGTTGGCATAATGGCTATGTCGCTGGACTCCCATGTAGTTGACCGCGGTTCGAGTCCCGACCTGGTGGCTTAAACTCACGCCAGGCACATGTGCATGCGTGCCCAAGATACCAAGAGAAGAATGGAGGAGAAGGGATTATGGCGTGGCCATCCCCACTGGGGGGTGGTTTCTTGCTTTCTCTCTCTCTGTCTCTGTCTTTCTGGAGAGCACACGCACCCTATAGCAAAAAACTCTCAAAAAAAAAAAAAAAAACAGTAATAATCACTCTAAATTTCCTTTACAAAACTGCAACATCAAAGTATGCACCTTAGAGCCAGCCCCACAAACTTGTGGTTAAGGGAGTCAGATCTCACATGTTCAACCACTGCTTAAAGTCTGGCCCCAGAGGCTTAAAAAGCACACCGGGTACAAGTATATGTATACTCAAAATCCTAACAGGATGGAGAAACTGAAGACAAGGGATTATAATATGACCATACCCAATTGGGGGGTACTTTCTTTTCCTCCTAGCCCCCCTCAGGACATTTGCCCTCTGACAATTAAAAAAAAAAAAGAAGCAGAAGCAGCAGCAAGCACCCATTCAAATAATTTAAATAATAAAATTCAAACATCTAATCTACTCAGAAAAAGAAAGATCAAAAATTCAAGAAACTGCATTTGTGAATTACATCACAAATAATTAACTGAGAAGGCCAATACCTGGGTGGGGGGCGGGGACAAACAAATGAACCAACCACACTTTCTCACAGGTCTCCATCCTTTAACAGCTCTGCACTAGTAACTGAGACCAATATTCAGAATTTCCTTAGGAAAACACTAAAATCACAAACATAAATTATAATCTGAACTACAGAATCAGCTAGCTACATGAAATCAGTGTCATAAAGTTTACAAATATTTACTAAATGACATACATGTTAAATTAACATCAGTATTTTCAAGGTCAATATTATGTTTGTTCAACTTCTTGGAGTCACACATTTTTGTGATATTTTTAACATCTGACTAAAGCTTCTGTCATCACAAGATCCTCACACTGTTTACAAACACTCGGAAACAGCAGCTGGTGTTCCTCAGTCACATCTTATTACAATAAATAGAGTAGCAGTTTTAAACGACAGGTATATTTTACTACTAATGTGTAAAAACTGCTTTAACTTGAACCTTTCTCCCCCTAATGATGGAGAGATATACCAATTAAATGTTGGCGATTTAATACAAAGTTATGACAAGATCACAAATACAGAAAATTCTTACGCATGCATGCATTCTTGAGAATATAACTATCAAGCTAAATAAAATAAATGCTAAATAATACTGACCTTGCTATATCTTTCTTGTCATTTTAAATACCTTTTCCCATCCCATTCAAAACACACAGAAAACAGAAACTTACCCACACAGGCATTGAGAAATAGCCAATCAGTCTTTTTCATTCTGTTTTTAATTTGCTTTAGTTTTTTGAAGTCCACTTCAAGTTCCTCCTTGCTGCCAACAGCACCAGCCAATTCAATCCTCTGAAAATCCATTTTCACTTCAGAGTCCCGTTTTGTAGTAGGAGGTGACCTTCTTTGGCTATTACCACTACTGCAGCTTCCCCTCCATCGAGCTCTGTCTTGCTCATTTATTATTGAAGAAGCCTCTTCAGTCTCTGCCAACTCTATTGCTTCAATGTTATTAGGTCTGGGATGATCACAAACAACACATTTTTTAGCCTTGGCCCAGTTTTCATATGTGCAAATAGAACAAGTCCAATGCTGGGTCCTTGTGTTCAGTTTATTTCTATCATTGTACTCCTCACAAGGATCAACAGAAAAAGCAACTGGTCTTGAGCCAGATCCTGAGGACTGAGGAGACTCTGTGGGACTCCTGGTCCTACGCTGGGATAAGCACTGGGTACATCTGATTGCTCTTGGCCAGTTCAAATATGTGCACATGTGGCATGACCACTTGTTTGCATTTTCCATGCTATATGAAGACTTAACCCTTGGTCTTGCACTAGAGTCTGGACATATCAAAGGACTACTTCCTCCTTCGGTGCTAGAAGGATCCCAATCTCTACCAACATCACTTGAACCACTTTTAAATGGATCTTCGGTAATAATTGTTCCACTAGGTCTTTGAGCACGACACATAGTACACTTGATTGCAGATGGCCAGTTTTCATAAGTACAATATTCACAAGCCCACTTAATGCCACGTTCTGACATTGTGCACTTCTTGAAGTGAGTTATGTCAGGCAGGAAGCTATAAATAATTAGGACATAGTTATTAAAACAGTAACTATATAATTCTACCTCTGAAACTATGCTCCCCAAAATAAGCATATCCTTCAATTTATAAAATATAAATTTCTCCAAAGATGTCTGTAAGATTTCATATTGATTATCCTAATCCTTTTTTGATTTCCATAGACACTACAGGTAAACTCCCAAAGAAAAACTGCAGCCCTCAGCATTTAATGAAATTATACTCTGGAAAGCAAAAGTGATAGGAAAAAAAGGAAGGTACATTCTAAGAAGGATAGAGATTAAACTAGGGAAGCCACTAATAGAAATGTTTAATTTCAGCCAGCTCACCACCATCAATGTATAAAAGCAACCAACAGCTGGGACCAGCAGATGGCATAGTGGTTTTGTCACTGAACTCTCACATGGCCGACCGACAATAGTTTGAGTCCCGGATCCAGCAGCTTGAAACTCACACCAGGAGCATGTTCATGCATGCCCAAGATCCTGAGAGGAGAGTGGAGAAGAGAATGTGGCATGGCCATCCTCCTTAGGGGGTGATTTCTTGTTTTCTCTCTGTCTCTGTCTCTCCAGGAAGCGCACGTGCCCTAAAGCAAAATAATCCCTCAAGAGGGGAAAAAAAAGGCAATGAATAGTTAAAAGAGACTCAGAGAAAGAATACAAACCAAATAAATCTATAAACACATAATCATTCTCAAATTATGAATAACACAGATTATATTATGTAGGTATATCATAATGTTTGACTTACAAATTCAGGAGATCAAAGTCCATCCTATCATTAAGAGAGAAAAACATTCTAAAACTGCTATTTATCCACTGCTCTTAATTAGCACAGAAAAGATAAGGCATAATTGTTATAGTTAACACTATGAAAAAGAGATAATTCTTTGATAATCTGTATCCTCCAAATCTAGTTCTATCTGGAATGCAAGTAAAATACTGCACATAACCTATACTTAGGAACTTCAAATCAATGGAACATCTCTGAGATTACTGATAATCATTCAAAACTGTCAATGTTTTGAGTATTTAAAATTTATCCAAAACTCAGTTCATAACTAAAAACACATTCACTACTGAAAAGGTTCCTAGGATTCTACAGTGGGTTTACTAAGCACTATACTATACTGAAGACTTGATCATTTAGTGACAACTAATTCATCACTGAAGCAACCTACACAGCAAATTCAATAATGATTTCTTTTAATGGCGTGAATTTAAACACTAGTCACTAAAACCAAACTACATTTCTTAAATCCCTTCTCAATCCAGTATCACCCCACTACTTTTTTTTTTCTTCTTACCAAGAAAGAGAAAGAAATCCTAAGCAGAGTAACAGTTGTTTTTTCCCCTCTCTTTCTCAGGGATGTTTCCTGAACCCAGAAAGCTTAACTTTTCACTTTGAAAGTGTATTATGCTCCTGCCTTGTCAATTCTACCCCTCCCCCCCCATTTATCGAGTGAATTCTGCTAAGAGGACCAATTCACTGTAAATAAGGCTACTATTTAATAGCTAAAGTAAAAATCACACTTACTAAGATTTTAGTTTCCATGCTATAACCTCCACCTTGCACATGGTTAGAATAAAAAGCACGGTTTATAAATCGGACCAAAGACAAGATTCAGTCTTCATGCTGGCTCAGATTCTGACTTCCTCAGGAGATACTGCAAAACGTGTAAGTGGTTCTGTCTGACTGTGAATAGCTATTCCTGTAAAGGAGACCAAAACTGTATTTCACTTGAAGCCTGTACTTTATCGAAAAGCATTTACTTTTTTTAATCGATTCTCTATATTAATCCTACGAATTCATTGTTATAGTAGACTGCCGTATTTATTAGCATTTTAGCTTAACAGAGTAATAAAATCAGGTAATTGACTGAACTGGTCAACCAAATTAAACATGAGAAACATTTCTTCTATTATAACCTTAAACATTGTGTGTGCATGTGTGTTTACACACCCTAATATTATCATTAGTAATAACCTGGGAGTGCTGAGTCAACTCCTACCTGTATTACTTTTATTACTGAAAAGGAAAAGGTGGTATAAAATCCAAGAAGAAAAAGAAAATAAAAATTGCTTAAATTTAGTTTTGAATCCCTTCAGCACTGCATTTTGTTTTGTTTTAATGCTTTTGCCATAGGACTCATGCACCCACCAGAGAAACAGAGAGAGAGAAAGTGACGAATCACCCCCCCCCCCCAATGGGGTATGGCCACACTGCAATCCCTTTTCTTCCATTCTCCTCCAGAAATTTTGGGCACACTCACACACACATGCTCAGTGAGTATAAATAAATTACTGGCTAGTTCTGGGAAGCAGAAGTGATATGGTGCTCAAGAGGGGCTGATACCAAGTGGCGAACTCGGTTTGACTACATACCTGACCTAGGGAGCCTGAAACACACCATCAGTTCCATGCACTCAAGTGCCCAGGATCTAATGAGCTACAAAACTGGAGAAAGGATATCATAATGTGACCAGAACCCATAGAAGGTGCTCATATCTATCTATTATTTATCTACCTACCTACCTATTTCTCTCTCTCATGTGCACATATATGTGCTATATCATGAATTTATATTATTTTAAATTTTTTAAAAGTTAAATAACTTACATGTACTATTAAAATTAAGATAAGTACATAAAATTTATCATAACAAGGACAAATGCCATAATGAACACATATCAAAAGGTACTTTAAAATAATTTCAGTATCTCATTTAAAATATTCATATTCAGGGACTGGCAGGTGGTGTGGTGGTTAAGGCAAGAGATTCTCACATGGCTAATCGTGGTTCGAGTCCTGGACCTGGTGACTTGCTTTCTCACTTTCTCTCTGGTCAAATTTTAAAATAATAATAAATAAAATTAAACAATAACTCTTTAAAGAAAACTCACATTCAAAAAGGTATACTTAATTTGGTAACTCTAACTCTGACACGTTTGTAGGCTCAACTAAACAGCCTGTGACCTTACATTACCGTAGTTAACTTTCATGGAACTTGTACTGCCATGATATATATTTAATGTCCAAAGTTGACAAAAACCAAAATACTGACATTAAAAATAATCATTGTTGGAACAGTCCGATGGCCTGGTGGTTCAAGGAGCCAGATCCCACCACATGGCCAACCGTGGCTTGAATCCCAGCCCCAGCAGCCTGAAAAACAAGTCAGACGCAAGTGGCCAAAATCCTAACAGGATAAGGAAATGGAGGAGAAGGAATAGGGGCACTATCACATCCCACTAAGGGTGCTTTCTCCCTTTCTCTGCCTCTTCCTGGAGCACACACACACTCTCTGGCTGTTTAAAAATAGTAACTGCTATCATATACACATGGTAAAATAATGGACAAATCTTTGCCTAATTAGCCTACCCCTCACAAATACCCAGGTAAATAAACAGCAGCTGAATTTTAAGAAAAAATGCATTGTATTAGAGAATGATGTACAGTATTTACTCTATAGGGAACTGAAACTTTGTAGAAATATTGTTTTTCAAAAAAGAAATTTTTTTTAGTAAAGGAAAGCTAAAATTCATTGGAGAGGATTATCTGAAAGAGCTATCTGTGCCTGTGATATAATCAGTAAACAGAAAGAGCAAGGATAACGTCAGTTCAACTATGGGATTTTGCCCTATTGAGAACAAATGAATAGAGTGCACTTTTTTCCCAGCACCCAAAAGGTACATAAAAATAGTTTTCAAAACAACCCCAACTCTAATTAATACTGCACCCTAAAATAAAAATATTACTAGATATTATTTGAGTCAATATATATTCATAGACCAAATTCTGTCCAAGAAATCATACTTCAAAATTAGTTAGTATAATAAATGAGAAATACATTTTTGCATAATGTAGACCTTCTTTACGGACTACTAGAGACAACAGATTCTTTGGTCCAAATGCAATAGCAACAGTTCTCAAATTGTAGACCAGAGTCCAGGAATCCATCCGTGCATCCAGGTGTAACTACAGAACGGGATGTCTCTAAATCAGCCATTTTCCAGTACTAAACTCGTAACTGCTTTTAGTTATATGCTTCTCAACTCAAATAATAAAAGAACATAAGTATACACTAATGACTAGGGGAAGGAAGGGGATAATAACTGAATAATTTTTATAATGTCTGGTTTAATGAATTAAACTATATTTATGACACATTACTAAATAGCATACCAGAAATATATCTATATTTAAGTTAATGCCTCTACATTGTAGCTACATTACAAATTCCTCCAACCGCTTAGTTTAAAAAAAAAAAAAAGTGCAAACTCCTTAAGACAGAATTAGGGGCCAGCAGGTAGCATGGTGGTTGAGGTACTGGACTCCCACATGGCTGACAGCAGTTCTAGTCCCAGACCTGGTGACCTGCTTTCTCACTTTCTCTCTCTGGTCAAACTGAGAATAAAATTAAATATATAATTCTGGGGAGAGGGAAAGAAACAAAAATAACCAACACTTCCTAGTTAGTTTCAGAGAAGTTATCCAGAGGAAGAACTAACAAGTCTTAAAGGGGTTGTATTAACTTTATTAATATTAACTTATATTTGTTAATGTATTTATCAGTTTATTAATATAAATACTTAATAATACAAATACGTGGAGATTGACAAATGCTCAGCAAGCATCTCAGAACAATACAGATGAAAGCTAAAACTAAAAAGGACATTCCAAGCATGCTGAATTTTCAGGTTCTGTTAAAACACTACAGGGTAATTCTAAATTCTAAAATTTATTCAAATAAAAAAATTAAAAGTACTAAACTCTTAAGCCAAAAATTTCACTCACTTCCTCTTTTCTCATCAGTTTCCTACATCACTGTGTTTCTCACAATAGTCAACAGGAATAAACAGAGTCAGATCCTGAGGAATGATAAAATGAACTCTGTATCTACTAATCTGACCTCATTTCAGGGCTCCAATAGCTTTATCGAATCCTCCATTAAATCCCCTCTCTTCATCTCACACCAAATTCCTATCCTGACTTCTCCAGTTTATATTAGTGACACTATTAATACTCTTGCACCTGGCAAAAAAATTAAGAATCACCTTGAATTCTACCCCCTCCCCATAGATTCTTCCTAGTGGTTTCTATTCAATCAATTACTGATGTTTTCTTCCCATTCCTATTTCAATCCTTCATTCTGAGTTCAGGTCAGAACTACTATAATAACCTCCTAAGCATCTTCCCTTCCTAAATTCATCCAGCTGTTACCAGAACAATATTCTTTCTAAATCCAGAACAATACTCTTTCTAAATCTCTTTTCTAACACTATCAGCTCTCAATTTCTTCCTGTCCCACATATCCTATACACACTTCAGACACACACATGCACACCACTCAATGACACATGAATGGAGGCACTAGCTTGGACACACAAGCACAACAGACATATAACACTCAACTTTCAACAAATACTACTCATCCTTTGAGGCACAATTCAAGGCTCATCTACTTCATAAAATTTTTAAATCACTCCAAGTACACCTAAGCATTTGTACTTTTACTGACATTTGGGAGTTACTGTATTTGCTCCTGGGACTAGCTTATAAAACATTAATTTATGTATGCCTTTCCTATATCATCCCATCACCACCACCACCACCATCACCCACAACCCTCTCCCCACTTCCTCCAATTTTAAATCAGTAGCCAGACTTTGAAAACCTTATTTCAGGGATTTTAATGGCATAGAACGTAGAACAGCCTGTGTTTAGTAAAATTCAGGAAGAGAACATGTTGAATGGCCTGAAAAGAGAAAAAAGAAGAAAAAATGGTGCTTTTATGTAATCTTAGGTGCACCATGCATGCCTGTTATCATGGCTGACTGGAAGACTAGAGGGAAAAATACAGTGTGGCAATCATCTCGGGACCAGCAGTTAGCACATGGGCTATGTCACTGGACTCCCATGTAGTTGACCATGGTTCGAGTCCTGGACCCGGTGGCTTAAATTCACACCGGGTGTGTGTGCATGCATGCCCAAGATCCCAAGAGGAGAATGGAGGAGAAGGGATTGTGGCGTGGCCAACCCCCCCCCAGGGGGGGTGATTTCTCGCTTTCTGTCTCTCTGTCTCTCTCTGTCCTTCCAGCAAGCGCATGTGCCTTATAGCAAAACCCTACCCCCACCAAAAAAAGTGTTCATCTCTATCTCCCACACAATCTCTCTCAAGAAATGTGTGCGTGTGTGTATGTAGAAAATTTAATCAACTCAATATTTTTGTCCCTGTTAATATGAAAATTAGAATAAAAAGGAACTCTGAACCAAAACACAAAATACATTGCTAAATGCTTTGTTAAAAGGCTTAACCTGGATCCCTCTGGTTCCATAATCCATAATCAAACACACTATTCTCACTTGGTTTCCATGACACGCTCCTGGTTTTTCTTCATTCTTACTAGCTGTTATTCCTCAATCTTCTTTGCTAGCTTCCTTATATTCCTTACTTAAAGAGCCAAGTGCCTCTGAGGCCAGCAGGTGTCATGGTGGTTTAGGCAGTGGATTCTCACATGGTTGACGGCAGTTTGAGCCCCGGACCCGACAAATTAAAAAATCACACCAGGCATATGTGCTCAAAATCCAAAGAGGAGAATGGAGAAGAGAATGTGGTGTGGTCATCCTCCCTGGTGGGATGATTACTCGCTTTCCTTCTCTCTCTCTCTCTCTCTCTTTCTCTCTCTCTCTCTCTCCAGTGAGTGTGCATGCACTATGGCAAAGCTTAAAAAAAGCCAAGTGCCTCCCAAGGCTAAGCCCTTGGACCTCTCCTTTCTAACCACTTACTTCCTTGGAGATCTCATTCAATCCCCGTGTCTTAAATGCCACCTAATATGCTGCTAACTCTCAAATTTACATCTCCACATTGTATCTCCCCTCTAACTCCAGATCAAGGAATCAGACTACTAAAAGCTGTAAATTTGTTTAAATGTTTATTCCTGGCCCAGCCTCAATGGTGTGTGCTGCTAGGGTGCTGTGCTCCACAAACTAGGACCGCGTGGGGACCCAGGTTAAATTCTCAGTCCAACCTAAAGGCTAAGTGCAATAGCACACACCTGTAATCCCAGTGACTTGAGGAGGCTAAGGCAGGCATGCTGTATTTTCAACTAAGTGATTCTAAAATTTATATGGAGAGCTAAAGACACAAAATAGCCAACATGATATTGAAGGATAAGAGCAAAGTAAGGGTTAGCTCCATGGTGCAGTGTTAATGTGCTGCTCAAGATAAACCATATCCCACATGATAATCACGTCTTGAATCTCTAGGCTGATGAATCTGAAACATGCCAGACACATGCACAAGTGCCCAAGATCTAATGGGCCAAAGGACTGGAGGAAAGACATCCTGGACATGACCCGATCCTGCAGAGCGCGCTCCTCTCTTTCTTTCTCTGTGCCTCTTACTCTCATATGCACATGCCAAATTATGAAAAAAAAAAAAGATACAAAGTGATAAGACTAGCACTGCACAACTTCAAGACTTACCTAAAGCTATAGCAGGGGCTGGACAGTGGTACACAGGTAAAACGCAATACTCTATGAGGCTGACCCACATGGGAAGGTGGCCTATTCACAGCTGCGGCCCTCCCTAAGTAAGATCAGCCCATGTATGCCCTTGATGCAGATTGGCTGAAGCTGGTAGTAGATCATGGCATCAAGTCCAGGTTGAGGATGCTGTATCTCTGTCTTTCTCTCTCTCTCACTCATAAAAGAAATAAATACTTTTAAAAAAGCTACAGTAATCAAGACAGTATAGTATGAGCCAAAATCAAGAAGGAACAGCAAAAAAAGAGAGTCCAAAAACAGACACACACAATCAAATGATCTGATCCTCAACAAAGTAGCGAAAGCAACACAGTGAAGCAAAGATAGCCTTTTCACAAATGATGCTCAAACTAGACAGTCACATGTTAAAAAAAAAAAAAGACTCTGTATACAGACTTTACACCCTTCATAAAAATTAACTCAAACTGGAGCATAGTCTTAAATGTAAAATGTAAAATTCCTAGACAATAACAATGAAGAAAATAGAGATGACCTTGGCTATGTCAATGGCTTTTTAGATACAACACCAAGGGCATAATCCATGAAAGAAATAATTGATAAGATGAACTTTATTAATGGAAAAAAATTCTGCTCTGCAAAAGACACTGTCAAGAGCATGAGAAGTCAAGTCAAAGGCTAGGAGAAAATATCTGCAAGAGATGTATTTGATAAGTGACTAGTATCCAAAATAAAGAACTCTTAAAACTCAACAATAAGAAAACAAACAACCTGGACCAGCCAGTGGCATGGTGGTTAAGGCGGATGGATCGCACATGGCCAAATGAGTCCAGAACCAACATCCTGACACAACAGACATACGTGCAGGAGTGCCCAAAATCCCAAGAGGAAAATGAGTAAGAAGGGAGTGTAGTGTGGCCATCCCACTCCTACCAACAGGGGGTGCTTTCTCACTCCCCCCTCTCTGTCTCTCTCTGGCTAGGGCACATGCCCATAACAAATAAGGAAGGAAGGAAGCAATCAAACTTAAAAATAGGCAAAAGACGTAAACACACAAACCTCATCAAAGAAGATATACCAAGGGTAAACGAGCAAACAAATAAATGAATATGAGACCATGATATTGACATATGTTCAAAAACAAATACCATTAGGGAATGAGGAATGCAAACAAGACACCACTATACACTTACTAGGCTGTCTATCCTCTAAAACACAGATACCACCAAATGCTGTTGAGAATGTGGAACAACAGGAATTCTCATTCACTCCTGGTAGGAATGCAAAATGGTACAACCACAGGCCCAGTGGCAACGGCACAAACAGCAATGGCTAAGGATGTATGAGAGGCCCAGGTTCAGTTCCCTGCCCAACCTAAACAAGCCAGGCACTGTGGACCTCAGGGATCTACACAAAGTATACTTAGAATCCCTTTTGATACAGCATCTTACTTCATTATTATTTTTAATTTGACCAGAGAGAGACAGAGATAGAGGATTAGTGAGAGAGCAAGCTGCCAGGTCCGGGACCCAAACCGTGGTCGGTCACATGGGAGTCCAGTGTCCTAACCGCCACACCACCTGCTGACCCCGCATCTTCGTTTTTATGACAAAGAATCTGTGGCTTCAGAAGAGGTGAAATGTCTTGCAAGCAAGACAAAGCTAGCAACTGAGCCCAAGTTCTGACTCTAGTGCTCCAGCTTTACAAAAACACTGCCCATGAGTATTAGGTTACAAATCAGACTGCCCCTAATCGCTATCTCTATTTACCATAGAGCACTGACACCACATCAAGTCTCTACACATTTACTTCTCAGGACCAGCAAGTGGCGTGGTAGTTAAGGCACTAGACTCCCACATGGCTGACTGCAGTTCAGGACCTGGCAGCTCACTTGCTCTAGTGCTTCCTGGCTCACTCTCCCTCCCTCCCTCCCTCCCTCCCTCTCCGTGTGTGTGTGTGTGTGTGTGTGTGTGTGTGTGTGTGTGTGTCTGGTAAGCGCATTCACCCTATAGTAAAGTAAAATCATAAATAATAATAATTTTTTTTAAATTACTTCTCTCCAGATTTCTCTACTGTACCTCCATCAAGCCACTGTCATTTCTAACTTGGATTATTGCTGCTTCTCAATTCACCATCCCCTACATGTCCATGAATAGGATAGGCGACCTTGTCAAGGGTGCTGTCTCTGTTTCTCTCACTCATAGAATATATAAAATTAAAACTTAAAAATATAAACCAGATCCCAACACAAAGACTTAAAAATCTTCTAATGGCTTCCCAATCAACTCAGAATAAAATTAAAATTTCACAGCCTTATTTACAAATCTTTATATAAAGGAATTTCCTTCCTTTTCTTTTACAAGGCAAACTCATTCCCCCTTAAAGACTTATATTAGAACTCTTCTCTGCCTAAAACGCTTTTTCTCCAGATTTTTGTATGGTTGGCTTACTATTATTGAGATCTTAGTTTAAATGTCACCTCCTCAGAAAGATTTTCACTGACTACTCAGTTATTCTATTCTCTATCACATCACCTTACTTTTTAATTGTCTACCTAGCACTTACCACTGTTATGAGATTTTTTTTTCTTGTTTGCTTCCTGTCTCTCCACACTAAAGCAGAAATACAAAGTAGTAGAGGCTCTTTCTGGTTTACAGATATATTTTAACATTTAGAATATGTGCTTTCTGAAATGCTTAACAGTGAACAGTTCATTATTAAACTGTTTTAATGCAGTAAGGTTTCAATAGTAATCTACTTGTAGAAAATCCTAAACAACTTCAAATTACCTATTAGGTGCCTAATAATTAACCTATTCTGCTAAACGAAGTTTCTAGAAAAGCAATACCTTTAGAGTTCCAGGCTAATAACAACAAATATCCCCAACATACCCACTAAAGACACACACACAAGGTGGGGAGGACGAATTCTTTCCTCCTCTCATGTGTAAAGAGGATGCACACTAAAGAACACTCCTTCCTATTCTCAGCCTTGGGGGAAGATGTGGAACAGGACTGGAGATGGACTAAAACTAAGTGCCAGGAATGCCTTTCCACCCTCGTCCTCATGTTTTGCCATTCTGCACTGTCTGCTGTTGCCTAAATATGACATGTTAACTTTCATGTCTCCATGCCTTTACTCCATGCTTCTGCACAGGACACACTCTCACTCTCATTTTTACCTAGTTTTACATAGCTGGAAACCTGTAACTCCTCCTTTAAGGACCAACTCAATGCTCTTACCTCTGCAAAATCCATCCTGACCAATCTCAATCTCTAAATTAATTTAATCACTTCTCTGCCTGCTAAATTAATTCAGTCACTTCTTTGCACTTCAAAACTTAATTTTAGTGATTTGTGGTTTCTGGCACTCAGAAACTATGAAAAATTCATTAATACCTCTATAAACAGGGTTTGCATATACCAGTTGCTTATTAATCATTAGGTCAATAAAAAAGAACTCAATATTCTACTGTTATCAAAAGACAGTATTGTAAAAAACCATTTACTCAAAAAAATAGTTCTGAGGGACCAGCAGTTAGCGTAATGGCTATGTCGCTGGACTCCCATGTAGTTGAACGCGGTTCGCGTCCCGGACCCAGTGGCTTAAAACTCACGCCGGGCGTGTGTACGTGTGTGCCCAAGATCCCGAGAGGAGAATGGAGGAGAAGGGATTGTGGCATGGCCATCCCCCCTGGGGGGTGATTTCTCGCTTTCTGTCTCTCTGTCTCTCTCTGTCTGTCTGGCAAGCGCACACACCCTGTAGCAAAAACCTCTCTAAAAAAAAATAGCTCTGAGAGCCAACTGGTAGAATGGTGGTTAAGGCAGCTGGATCCCATATAGCCAACTGCACAGTTGGAGTTCCAGATGCAGCAGCTTGAAAAACACACTGGGCATGTGTGCATGCATGATTACCCCAAATCCCAAAAGGATAAATGGGAAAGAGACTTAAGTATGGCCATTCCTTCTCAGGGAGTGGGGTGGGGCTTTCTCACTCCCCTCTTCCTCCTCTATCTTTCAGCAAGCACATGCCCACTAGCAAAATTTGAAGGAAAAAAAAAGTTCTTGGGACCAGCAGATGGTGTAATGGTTATGTTGCTGGACTCCCTCAAAGTCGACTGCAGTTCAAATCCTGAATCCAGAAGCTTAAAACTCACGCTGGGTGTGTGTGTGTGTGTGTGTGTGTGTGTGTGCGTGCGCGTGCACGCTCGCATGCCCAAAATCTTAAGAAGAGAAGGGACTGCAGCATGGCCATCCCCCCCCCCGGGGGGGGGGGGATGTGATTTCTCACTTTCTGTCTCTCTGGTGACCACAAACCCCCTATAGTAAAAATCTCTCTCTCTCAAAAACAAACAAAAAAAATTCTTGGGACCAGCAGTTAACATAATGGTTATGTCGCTGGACTCCCATGTATTTGACTGTGGTTCAAGTCCCAGACCCAGTGGCTTAAATTCACATCGGGCGCGTGTGCATGCATGCCCAGGATCCCAAGAGGAGAATGGAGGAGTACAGATTGTGGTGTGGCCATCCCCCCTGGAAGGTGATTTCTCACCTTCTGTCTGTTTCTCTCTGTCTTTCTGGCGAGCCCATGCACCCTATAGCAAAAATCTCTCCAAAAAAAAAAGTTCTTATATTAAGTTGTTGGGAAAGTCACTTTAAGTACCAATATAAACTAATTACTCACTCTAACCAAAAACCAAAAAGTCTAGAAGCACAGAAATGGGAGCCAGTTCATGGCCTTGTGGTTAAGGAAGCCAGATCCCACATGGCTGAACATTCAGTTAAGTCCGAGACCCAGTGAACTTGAAAAATACTCATGGCATATGTGTGTACAAGCCCAAAATCACAAAAGGAGGGAGAAATGAAGAGACTGTGGTATGATCACGATCCACTGGGTGAGTGCTTTCTCCCTCTCCGTCCCTCAGAAAGTGTAGGCTCCCTCTAAATAAAAATTTTTTTTTAAAAAATCACAGAAATTATGTCCAATCTTAAGAATTCCAACCTGTAGTGCATTGTTATAACTTACTGTACAAAACTGAGATCCTTTTCTTCAACTGAAGAATAGGATTAATTTATTTATTTATCTATAAAATGCTGTTTTGTGATAATCAATTTATAGTTGTGAATAACTACACTGTTAAAGCTACTTCAACAAATAGTGTTGGGACAACAGGAAAGTCACATGCAAAAAAATTAAGTTGGACTCCTACCTCATGAATAAGCACACCCATCTAGAATAAGCACACCCATCTGTCTCCTTCTGGTAATTAAAACAGAAAATATTTGCAAGCCATTTATCTACTTATATGAGAGATCTAGAATAAGCAAATCTACAGACACAGAAAGTAGATTAGTGGTTGTCAGGAGCTGGGGCAAAAGGAGAATGACAGCTAATAGGTACAGGTTTCCATTTGGGGTGATGAAAATATTCTGGGATTATAGAAAAGTAATGTCCATACAACTTTGTGAATGAACTAAAACCACTGAATTGTGTATTTTAAAAGGGTGAATTTGGAGGCTAGCAGGTTGTGTGAAGCTTAGGGCAGTTAGATCCCACATGGCCGACTGCAGATCTGGAGTCCAGGACGGGTGGCTTGAAAACATGCCGTGCACATATACATGGGTGCCAAAAATCCTGAGAGGGGAATAGAGGACAAAGGATTGCAGCATGGCCATCCCCACTAGGAGTGATTTCTCATTCCACAGCCCTCCCTGCCCCCACTTCTCCTCTTCACACCACCATCCCCCCCAGCTATGTGCCCTACAGCAAAACTAAAAAAATTCTTTTAATTTTAAAAAGGTGAATTTTGTTACACGAAATATACAGACCGGTGGCCAGCAGATCGCATGGGGGTTAAGGTACTTAACTCCCGCATAGCCAACAGCGATTCGAGTACCAGACAGGGCGGTTTGCTTTAGTTTCCGCATGCACACACACACACACACACACACTCTCTCTCTCTCTCTCTCTCTCTCTCTCTCTCTCTCACAATTGTGCCCTAGAGCAAAATTTAGTAAAAAGAAAAAAAATAATTCAATAAATATTAAATAAAGAAATATACCTCAATAAAGCTGCTATGTTTAAAACTAAGTTAGGGGGTCAGCAGGTGGCATGGTGGTTCAGGTGCTGGATACCCATATGGCCGACCGAGGTTCAAGTCCCAAACCTGGCAGCTTGAAACTCACGCTGGGCATGTGTGCATGCATGCCCAAAATCCTGAGAGGAGAATGGAGAAGTAGGGATGCAGCATTGCCATTCTTCCTTGGGGATGATTTCTCGCTTCCCTCTCTCTCCCTTCGCCCTCTCCCGCTCTCTCTGGCAAGCGCATATACCCTATAGCAAACAAAAATAATAATAATAAATCTCAAAAAAAAGCTAAGTTAAGAATAAACTGAAAAGACTGCAACCGATTCCAACAATACCTTATCCAAACAAATATATTTTATTTATATAAGTTAATACCACCTACATAAATACTTGACTTTACAAAAGATGAAAAACCTAAATTGGATTGTAGTGGTTGAGTAGGGGTGGGACAATTTGTCCTCAATGTACAAACTATAAAGAAAATACATTTATTTCTAAGAAGTTCAATTCACTAGGCAGCAAAAAAAAAAAAAAATCAAGTTTATATTCAATTTACCTGGACAAGCTCCATTTTAAAATACAAACTAATGGCTCTTGTCAAAAATCTCTCATCTTAACCAAAATACCATCCTTCCAGAAAGCAAAGAATGGTTTCTGATCCAGATTTCTCAAGTAGAAAAATTACTGGCAAAATTCTATAGAAGTGCCTTTTTCCCCCTTTAAGTTTTGCTATAGGTGGGACCAGCAGGTGGCATGGTGGTTAAGGCACTGGACACTCCCACATGGCTGACCATGGTTCAAGGTCTCGGACCTGGCGGCTTGCTTTCTCACTTCTCTCTCTCTCTCTCTCTCTCTCTCTCTCTCTCTCTCGGCAAATTAAAATAAATGAATAAATAAAATTAAATTAAAAAATAATTCTTAAAAAAAAGTTTTGCTATAGGGTACATGTAGTCACCAGAGACAGAAAGATAGACAGAGAAATCACTCCCCAAAGGGGATGGCCACACCACAGTCCCTTCTTCATTCTCCTCTCGGGATTCTGGGCATACACGCTCAAGCACCCAGTGTGATCGTCAAGCCACTAGATCGAGACTCAAATAGCACACTGATAAAGTGGGATCCAGCCACCTTAATATGTGCACCCACCTGCTGGCCATAAAAGTGCCTTTTTAAATACAAGTAGTTTAAGTAAAAATACTTAGTATTTCTGTAAAGTTTATTGACAGGTTAAAAGGGGTTTCTGAAGCTTGAAAAATTTATATAAACTAATTTTTAAAACTCAGCCCATTTTGACACCTTCCTGGCTCCTGAGAACTAGCCATTTTGAAGGAAACAGAAATGAAGATTTCCCACTGATAATTCAGCCTCCAGCAC
The DNA here is from genome assembly GCA_026018925.1 of Tupaia tana. Lineage (NCBI taxonomy): Eukaryota > Metazoa > Chordata > Mammalia > Scandentia > Tupaiidae > Tupaia > Tupaia tana. Next base: position 36,011,469 of record JAKSZU010000010.1, on the reverse strand, counting down.
ACAAAACTTGTGTGACTGAACTTCCAAGTTTGGGAAGAAACCGACCATTCACCAGATGACTAGAAATCACTGCAGGACCACAAGAAATATGGGGAAGCGGGAAAATACCTCTCCTCCAAAGGGAAAAGGATAACTCCTCTTCATCTACACACAGTTCAATGGAAATTATGGAAATGTCTGATAAAGAATTCAGAACATTCATAATGGCAAAGCTAACAGAGATGGAAGAGAAGAGAGACAATGAACTGCGGAAGAGGAAGGAGAAAGGAGTTGACAAGTTCCAGGAGGTGAGGAAATTCACGCAAGATCTAATAGGAATTTCACACTTTACAAAAGAAGCAGATGGAACTGTTAGAGATGAAGGCTATTAATACAGGAAGTCAAAATCTCCCTTGAAAGTATTATAAGCAGACTAGATCATACAGAAAATAGAATCTCAGATGTAGAAGAGAAAATTGCTGACCTAGAAAAAGCCACCACGAAGACTGAGAAAATTGCCCAAAAATTTGAGAATAATATACGAGAAATACTAGATACCATCAAATGTCCAAACATCCAGGTAATAGGCATCCCAGAAGGCGAAAAGGCTCATAAGGGCATTGATAATATATTCCATGAAATCCTGCAAGAAAACTTTCTTAGAGAGGCACTCAAAGATTTAGTCCCAAGAAATACAGGGGACCCCAAATAGATCAACCCAAGAAGATCTTCTCCAAGACACATTATAGCCAGATTGACCAAAACCACAAAGACAAGATACTAAGATTGGCAAGAGAAAAACGGCAAGTTACCTACAAAGGGTATCCCATCAGACTAACAGCAGACCTCTCATCGGAAACAATGCGAGCGAGGAAATGGGAAAATATATTCAACGTGTTAAGGGGAAAGCAATTTCAACCGAGAATACTGTACCCAGCAAGATTATCGTTCATTTGGGAAGAAATGACACGAACATTCTCAGATAAACAAAACCTGAAAGAATTTACCAGCACCAGACCAGATCTCCAAGAAGTTCTTAAGGGAGTGCTATGTCAGTAAAATTAAATGCAGATACACAGAAATAAGAGTTCAAAAACTAAGAAAATGGGCAACTTAATTGTAGGGACAAAGTCTGGAGTTGAATATTATATCCCAGAATTCAATCTAGAAGATCAAACCACAACAGAAGAAAGATTAAGTACATGAGACTGAACTGATAAAACTGCATTCTGTGACTTGACTAAAATATTGCTGCTTTTCTTCTAAGCTTTGTTGTCCGGTTTTAAGGATTTTTGTCCTGTCTTGAGCTGTCAATAGGTTCATGTACCTACTATTTGAACAGAATACTAACCTGTTTCTAGGCTTTAAGTTTCAAGGAAATATCCTTACCAGTTCAAAACTGCTTTTCTTTTTTTTTTTTTTTTTTTGAGAGGTTTTTGCTATAGGGCGCGTGCGCTCGCCAGACAGACAGAGAGAGACAGAGAGATAGAAAGCAGGAAATCACCCCCCAGGGGGGATGGCCACGCCGCAATCCCTTCTCCTCCATTCTCCTCTCGGGATCCTGGGCACGCACGCACGCACACGCGCCCGGCGTGAGTTTAAGCCGCCAGGTCCGGGACTCGAACCACGGTCGACTACGTGGGAGTCCAGCGACATAGCCATTACGCTAACTGCTGGTCCCAAAACTGCCTTTCTTGAAATTACCAGCTGAACTTGCTATTGAAAGTAGTTAGATTACTTAAGATATTGTGTGATCAACAAAATGTTGGGGGAAAAGGAATTGAAGACAACTGTAGACAGCAGAGATAGTGTAATAAGAGAGTGGGAAAGGGCAGAGGGTCAGACATGGGGTAAAAAAAAATATATATATACGTGTATATATATACATATATATACACGTATATATATATATATACACACACATATATATATATGAAACTAGAAATGGAATATTATTGATGATAACATGCATGATTAAGCCACTATGCAGTTTATTCTAGATGGGAAACCACATTTAGTATGTTGTGATGATGCTCAGGGAATGAATGTAAATTAATTTAAAAAAAGAGTTTCAGGAGGGAAAAAAACACTAAAACTGTTCTTATCAAAATTTTTTTAAAAATGCGTATTTGATGACTGCAATAAGCTATATAGCCCCAGCTAGGTACTTTATAGTATGTTCATTATACTCACTGAGGTTTATGCCTAAAGTCAGACTTGGGTTCATGTATATGTATGTATCAGCTGTGCTTGCTATTGGAAATATTTAGACTAATTAAGTTCATTAGCACATCAATTAAATGGGGGGGAGGCATAGAAAGCAACCATAGATACCAGAGACAATGTGGGAGGAGGGTGGGACATGGCAGAGGGTGAGAGATAGAGAATCAAGGATGACAAAAAAAAAAAAAAAAATACAAGACATAAGAAATAGAAAATTATTTGTTGATAACACGTATGTTGATGTGCTTGATTGTGCCAATATACAGTGTATTCTGGATGGGAAAAAAACAAAAAACAAAAAAACAAATATTTTGGGCCTGGCAGATGGTATGGTGGTTAGGGCGGTTGGACTCCCACATAGCTGACTATGGTTCGAGTCCCGGACCTAGCAGCTTGCTTTCTCACTTTCCTTCTCTCTCTCTCTGCTCAATTAAAATAATGACAATGAATAAAATAATAATAAAAAAAAAATTTCAAGAGGGGAAAAAGGTTTTGAAGAACTAGAGGAAGAGGACAAGTATTCCACACTGATGAAGTGGAAAAGATGGTAATCTGACGAGAGACCATATCCACAAACACCATGCCTCTTACCCACACACAGGTACTACACATTAGAAACATACATACCTATTTTCCAAATGCATAAGCATCCACCTATATACATATAATTATATACATTATCCTTGGTATACAAAAATACTACAGACCAGCTTATTTGTATTTCCTTCCAACAGTGTTGACAGGTAGCCGTGAATCATATATTCTCCTGTTTCATTTAACTTATGATCAATGCCATGCTGCCAACATCTGAGGTTAAGAATGCAAGCTGAAGCTACACATTATTTTCTCCTTTCCAAGATGCTGTTACCTATATACAAATACAGAACAGCCGGGACCAGCAGTTAGCGTAATGGCTATGTCGCTGGACTCCCACGTAGTCGACCGCAGTTCGTGTCCCGGACCCGGTGGCTTAAACTCACGCCGGGCGTGTGTGCGTGTGTGCCCAAGATCCCGAGAGGAGAATGGAGGAGAAGGGATTGCAACGTGGCCATCCCCCCTGGGGGGTGATTTCTCGCTTTCTCTCTCTCTGTCTCTCTCTGCCTGTCTGGCGAGCGCACACGCCCTATAGCAAAAACCTCTCCAGAAAAAAAAAAAAAAAAAAAAATACAGAACAGCCAACTTGGTGTTACACATGCCAAACTCAAAACCAAGTATCTGCCCCAGACTCAAATATTAAGTAAACCACAGAACTGTGGTACTGTGGCTGGCAGGCGGTGTGTGGTGAAGGTGCTGGACTCCCACATGGTTGACTGTGGTTTGAGTCCCAGGCCTGGAGGCTTGCTTTCTCACTTTCCCTTTCTCTCTCTCTGGTCAAATTAAAAAATAATAATAAATAAAATAAAATAGTTCTACTAAAAAAATTGTGGGGGGGGCCCACACATGGCATAATGGTTACATCACTGGACTCCCACATAGTCGACCACAGTTTGGGTCCCAGACCCAGAGGCCTAAAACTCACGTTGGGGGGGAACCAGCAGTTAGCATAATGGCTATGTCGCTGAACTCCCATGTAGTCAACCACGGTTCGAGTCCCGGACCCGGTAGCTTAAAACTCACGCCAGGTGCGTGTGCACGTGTGCCCAAGATCCCAAGAGGAGAATGGAGGAGAAGGGATTGCGGCATGGCCATCCCCCCTGGGGGGGGGGGTGATTCTCGCTTTCTGTCTCTCTGTCTCTCTCTGTCTGTCTGGCGAGCACACGCGCCCTATAGCAAAAACCTCTCAAAAAAAAAAAAAAAAAAAAAAAAAGAAAAAACTCACGTTGGGTGCATGTGCATACATGTCCAAAATCCCAAGAGGAGAATGAAAGAGAGGGGATTACAGCGTGGCCATCCCCCCCGGGGGGGTGATTTCTTCCCTTCTGTCTCTGTCTCTCCAGCGAGTACACACACACTAGAGCAAAAATCTCTCCTAAATAAATAAAAAACTCACACCAGGTGCCTGTGCGTGCGTGCCCATCATTCTGAGGGTTGAGTTCTTGCTTTCTGTCTCTGGCAAGCACACATACCCTAGAGCAAAAATCTCTCTAAAAAGAATTGTAATACTTATTTTTATATGATTAATATGATATGATCATTATTAAAATGTTGAGTATCTTCTATAGGCAGAGAACTGTTTTGATAAAAGACATACACACACTGATCAAATTTTAAGTTTCCTTATTTCTTCCATGAGTAAGAGACAGAGACAACCCCCAACAGGGTCTCTACCATGATTCATCCCAAGCCTTCAGCGAACCCTAGATCATGAGCATACAACTGTCCTGAGGAGTCAGGGAAGTCTCCAGATATGTTGTACCAGGAACCTTCGTCATGTAGGATTGCCTCACTATCAGATCCTCTGAGCAAGTATTTTTTTAGACAGCCATAATGTCAAATATTTGTCTCATCAACCATCAAAATCCCAGAAACTCCAATACTTAATTAAGGGTACACACTGCATATACTAGAACATCTCTGTAACCAAAAAACCTTGTCAGACCATGTATCCATATTTCCCTGTGCTGAGTATGTGGTCTCCAAAGACACACAGCACAGAGTTCATATACCATTTCTGAAAGGTCTAGCTAGGAAGTAGGATAATCGTTAAAAAAGATGAAGAGAAATCCAGGCTATAATATGCTAAGGAAAAAAGGAAGAAAGTCTTAAGTAAGAGAAAACTGATCAGCTCTCCTGGAGTTGAAGTAGTCAAAAGAGGTTTCTCAAGAGACAGAACCTAACTGCGCCCAGAGTAAAAAGAGTATTCCAAGGATACCAGGGGAAGAGGATTTCAAACAAAAAGAATGGCGTAAGGAAAGGCTAAGGGGAGGGACTTCACAGGAACAACAAACAAGTTAGTTTGGCTAGAATAAAGGATTCACATAAAGAAAAAAAGAGTTAAGATTGAAGAATGGATCACACCCAGACTACAGAGAAATCTGAACATGCTAAGGAGCATGAACTTTGTTGTGCATGTATTTGTATTCTGAAAGTCTTTAAATTGTAATGTGAAGAGGTGCAAGTACTCAAATGTGCAAGAAATCATTTACCCAAAGCATAAGTGGAGCACAAATATTTCAAATGCAACACCACATCCCTGAGAGAAAAAGTGTTTCAGGCCTAGATACAAGATGGTAATATCAGAGGAAGGGGAAGGCAAACAGGAACGCCTAATAAAATAGAACCAATAAAGTACAGTGATCTACTTTAGCAATTCTCACTTACTTATAAAGTTTACATTTACTATGAAAGCAACACAAGTATAAAGTACATGGAACAGATCTCACTGTATCAATTACCCATATGAAGCAATTCACCTCAAATGTTGTACAACTGGATCGTGAGTTTCAAAACTACGTTAATCCTCAGACTTTAAATGTGATATGCCATAACCCCTATTGGTGTACAGATCTGGATCAAGGCCATGAGCTTAAAATACACTGCCATGAACGAGTTCATCATACTAACCCAAGCACATTTCAAAAGTAAATAAATGGGTGTCCTAATGCTCTGAGATATTAATAAACGGTGCTGAAACAGCAACAGAAATAAAACTCTCATGACATATTCAAACAATATCCTCCCCAAAAGACTAAAAGGTGTTATTGCTGTCCTACTACCTCTTCACCCCCCAATAGCCCAATAAAAACACTGTTATGAACTTTTTAGTACGAGGAGGAAACTGGCTATCTTAAGACAAAAATTGAAAACATGGTTCTAAATTTTCTTAGAATTACCTCATTTAATACAAAATAAATAAATAAACAGGAAGCAAGACCCAGTTTTATTTTTTCTATAGTTTGATGACTTTCTCAAGGCTCTGGCAAAAGCAAAGACCAAAATTCTTTATGATTGCCCTTTGGCTTATGGTTTGTACAGTCATCCCAGTCTGATCAAAACAGGGGTACCCTAGAGGTTGCACAAGTGATAAAGAACTCAACTGAAACAAGACTTGATCATGGTAGAGAAACTACTCATTATATAACATTTCTGAGAGTTAAAATTTTGTCAACTGTATTCCTAAAACAATACTTCTGTACAATAAACTGATGAACATCATAAGCTGATTATATCGTGAGGCCAAAATAATTGAGTAAAGGGGGCCGCGCTTAAAGAGAGAGTCTATGGAGCTACGGAAAGGAGGAATTAATTAATGGACTGAAATAAGAAAATTCTCAACAAGAGTTTCACTGAATCTTAAACATAATGCCCGGCTCAAGATTCCAGGCTTAACCTACACTACTCGTCCCTTGTGCTTAATGCAAGTATTCATTTCAGTTCTTTTGTCTGTGAAAATACCCGCACTATACCGCGGTAGAGAAAAAATAAGACTCTCGCACTGAGCAATCGCGATTGCGAACGGAAGGGGTAATCTTTCTACTAGTCCCAGCTCCTCCTCCCCACCCTCCCCGTCGCCCCCCACCTTTATTTTCTTAGCAGTGGCAACAACAGGAGGCCACTGCAAGACCCGGAGTGAGAGCGGCCGAGGGCCCTAATACAAGTTTGGAGACCAGCACCAACTTGTGGCGATGGACTCAAGTATTTACGGCCTATTGCAGAGGGGAGCGGAACCCCACTCACCGACTCGTATCTGGCAGGAAAAGAACTTGGGAGAAAATCTGGCGGAAGAGAGGTGGCAGGGCCGGCGACGCGTCCAGCTGCGGCCGATCGATGGTCGGTAAACAAGCCGGGCGGACCCACCCTCCCACGGCCCCAGGCCAGTCCCCGCACCCGGAGAGCCCAAGATGGAAGCGCGACCAGCGGCAGCCCGGGATCCCCGGCCCTCCCCTGGCCTGCCACGCCGTCCACCCGGGGGGCACCGGGCGGGCGTCCCGGGAGTCTCGGCGGCCTGGGTGCCCACTGAGCGAGGAGCCGGGCAGGCCGCGGCGGGGCCGCGAGGGGCCTGCGGCGGGGCGACCCCCGGGGCCCGATTACCTGGCGGCGGCGGCTCCTCCTCCAGCTCCTGCTCCTCCTCCGGGTCCGACGCTCGGCGCCCGGCGGCGGCGGCGACTCCCCGCACAGCCTGCGGCGACGAGCCGAGCCCGGCCCCTCTCCGCCTCCCTCCGCGCCGCCGCCCGCCCCACTGCTGCCGCCTCCGCCCTCTCCCCTCAGTCAGGACATGGTCTCCGTGGGCCCGCGCGCGGCTCCCGGCTGCCGGAGGCGGGGGCAGAGGGGCGGAGAGGAGGCGCGGAGGCGGGGGGAGGGGGAAGCCAGGAGGGGGGGCGGCCTCGGGCGCTGCGGACTGCTAATGGCGGCGGCTGAGGTACCCCGAGCCAAATAAACCCCGCGGCTGGCAGCACAACGTCAAAGCCGGACCCTGCCGCTCGCTACCCTGTCATTGGCCCTGGGGCCGCCAGCGGCGCAGCCAATGAGCGGCCGCCTCTTTCCGAGCGAGGGAGGCGGGCCGAGGCGGGTGACGTCAGCCCGCGCGCGGCCCTGATTGTGAGGCGGCGACGCGCTTTGGTGCCGCGCCCGGGCCCCCGCGGCGCCGCGGGTGGACGTGGGGGTGCTGGCTGGCCGCGACCTGCGGAGAACAGCCCTGGCGGAGACCGATGCCGGGTGCGCGTCGTGCGGGGACATGGGCTGACAGTGGCTTGGAGGCGTCCTCGGACAGGTGTCTGGACGCGCACTTTGCCTCTTCGCTGCAGCAGATTGAGCAATTTAAAGTCAACCCCAAGTTTCACGTCACCTAAGTGTCCCACTTAGCCGTTTAGACGCAGCTTCTCTTTTTTCCTAAGCAGTTTCAAGTCACCAAGGAAAATACATGTCTAGGTGCTCTGTGATAGTTTAATTTTTTTGCATATTCATATTTTACAATGTCCAATTTTCATTCTTGCCTCTGTGCTGGCTACCCATTTGTACAGGTGTTATGTGTATGTTTATCATCTTCATCTGTATAGTACATGTGTGCATACCTACATAAGTGATGAAAAACCATGGAATCCCCACTCTCCATTGTTTACTGACTCTAACCTTGGATAAATCCAACCCTTTTTTTAAAAGAGAGATTGTTGCTACAGGACGCGTGCATTCGCCAGGGAGAGAGAAAGGAGAGAGAAAGAAGAGAGAAAGAGAGTAATCACCGCCTCCCCCAGAGGGGGACGCTATGCCTCAATCCCTTCTCCATTGTTTTCTTGGGTTCTTGGGCACACACGCACCCGTGTGGAGTGAAGTTTAGGCCATGGTCAGGGACTCCAATCTCAGTAGACTACTTGGGAGTCCAGCAAGGTAACTATTTTGCCATCTGCTGATCTCTGAGTAAATCCAGCTTTTTCAGACTGCCTTTTCTGTAAGTTCTAGATCAACTTACAGAATTTACCTGTCTTAGGATAGAGGATTAATTACAGCCATGGGGAAAAAAAAACTGCAGTGAGGATCCCCAGAGTCCATGGTCTAAATAGAATATTTAATGGTGATATATTTTGTATATCCCTTTTCACAACTATAAAAATAAGCAAGTAGCCTTAATAAGTCAAATAAGTGGTAAAACTCCATGAATATGTCAATTTTTCTCTAGCTAGAGGGATTTATTTCTTCCCAGTAGGACTTCACCTTGCATTTTTCATATTTCAAATTTTATTTCAAGAATTGGGAAGAAACACATAAAGCAACTCTTTAAAAGTTGTAAATCTCTTTAAATTTATGTTAGAAAAATTGTATTGAATATCTCAGGTTCAACAGGAAGATTATTGTTCAGAATTTAATCAGATTCAGTCCCATTTGGATGGAATTTCATCTAGTAAAACTATTCCTGGTATTCATAGTTTTGTTTTTTGGGTTTTTTTTTGCATAAATGTGATAAAGGATATGTGTATTGCATCTCTATGGCCAAGAAAGAATAATACCTTCTATGTCTTCCACTTGCCAACAACGTATCTCACAACCATTGGTATATTTTTTCCTCCCAGCCATTCCTGTGTTACAGAGGTTTCTGACAATCCCTGTCTTCCCAGAACAAGATTATTTGCTCAAGCACTTGTCAATAAATTGAGCTTAAACTACAGCAGTCTTTTGCCTACAAAACTTAACACACATTCTCAAACATATAATTAACACAGTTGTAGATAAAAATCAAACACCATGTTATTATGTAAAAGCAGTAGTTCAAACAGCATTTCACTTTGAAAATATTTTAAGAGCTTTTGAATACTTCCAGCTTCCATTTCCTGAATCAAGGCTGCAGAACATTTCACCTACAAGTTAACAAGAGTCATAGAAGTAGGTGTTTTTGTTTAGTTTGAGTTGTAGTTTATTTGGTAAGGGAGGAGGATATGTTGTGGGTAAGATGTATTACACTTTACCCAATTTCATGAATGTTTACTAAATAACTACCATGTGCCAAGGAATAAGAAGCACACAAAGATGAGTAAGACACATCTAAACAACAGCATAGAAAAGGTAAAACAAAAATAATCTAGTATAAGGTGGAATGTGCTAAGTAAATTCAAGTGAAAATTATCTTGTAATTGAAAGAGCAGAACCCAAAAACCATTAAAACTGACAAGATGATTTATAGGACCAGCAGTATCAGTCCAACAGTTCTTAGCCCTGGCTACACATTAGTCACCCAAGAAGCTTCTTTAAAATGTGGAAGTCTGGGGAACCAGCAGTTAGCGGAATGGCTATGTCGCTGGACTCCCATGGAGTCGACCGTGGTTCGCGTCCTAGACCCGGTGGCTTAAAACACGCCGGGCACGTGTGCGTGCGTGCCCAAGATCCCGAAAGGAGAATGGAGGAGAAGGGATTGCTGTGTGACCATCCCCCCTGAGGGGTGATTTCTCGCTTTCTGTCTCTATGTCTCTCTCTGTCTGTCTGGCGAGCGCACGCGCCCTATAGCAAAAATCTCTCCAAAAAAAAAAAAAAATGTGGAAGTCTGGGCCCCACCCCAGAGCTATTGAAGCAATCCCTAAGAGGAGGGCCTGGCCTTGGAATTGTTTTAAACACATTCTCCTAGATGACGGTGATAGGCATCCAGGTTTGAGAACTGATAGTCCCACTGCCACAGTTTGCACACAACTAAGACTGGAACTAAAACACATCTCTTGGGCCAGCCAGGTGGCATATTGGTTAAGGCAGCTAGATCCCACATAGACAACTGTGTGGTTCAAGCCCCAGACACAACCGCTTGAAAAACACACAGGGTGTGCCTGCATGTCCAATATACCAAGAAGAGAATGGAGGAGAAAGGAATGTGGGGTGGCCATTCCCCTTTGGGGGTTCTTTCTCACACACTGTCTCTCTATGGCTAGCACATGTGCTATAGCAGATTTTAAAATAAAGAAGTAAAACAGAGCTCTTGATTCCTTTGTCAAATCTTCTTTTCATTACATATTACAGTAAAAAAAGATGTGAACAAGTGCAGACGATAGCATTGTCACAGTTAAGGAACTGAAACTTGTTTGGCAGAGGCTGACCTGCCATTCTACCTAGGCATATTTGGGTCCCGAGAAATATACCACTTAGGAAAAAAGTATCCATTGGGATTTTTTGTTTTACTTTTTCTTAGAACCCCTGTAGTAAAGGGTAGGAATAGTATCACTTTGTTGACATTTTGTTTGATCTAGCTTTTATTTCAGTTCTTTCTTAAACTACCCGAAGAAGCAATCATTCCACTTCACTTTTTTGCCTTGTTGTAAAGGTCTTGAATGCCAAATTGTGGATCGGCACTTAGTTCCATTAATAGCAGAAAGCCATAAAAAGGTTTTGAGCAGGTGCCAGTTTTGGAGCTACACCTTTACCTGATTGCCTGGGAGGCAAATGAGGGTAGAAATAGGGACAGAGAAACCAATCCAAAGACAAGGACCTAAAACCGAAGAGGCTGGGAACGGAAAGAAGACTGCAGGAGTGACACAGGGTGACAGAACCTTCAGGTTTGCAGATGACTGAATCTAGGTCAGAAGGAAAACAAAAGTCAGAGAATTCTGAATGATTGTTGTATGGTCAACAGTGGGATAGGCGGGACAGGAACTAGATCAGAGAAAACCTTGACCACTGGGTCAGGTATGTAGAGCTCCTGGGCTCAGGAGGATGTGAGCAGCAATGGGGTGGAAATGGCTGGTCTGAAACTTGATAGGCTGATGCTGAAGATAAACATCAGGGAGTTATCTATGTAGAAGTTACCATGGAAGCCACAGGAGTGGGAACAAAACTAAAACTACCAACGGAGTGAAAAAGAGTGGTTAGAAAGACAGGAGATAAAAAAAAAAAAAAAACACCCTGGAAGATGAGGGGCCACTAAGGCTAAACCTCAAGTACCTGGTCGTAAATAATGTCATATTCCACAGATATACGGAATAATTGGAACAGAGGAAAGGTCACTGGATCTGACAATCAAGAGACTTAGTAACCTTTTAGAGATCAGTCCTCAGCAGGATGGTAGGGAAAGAAGCCAAATTTCAGAAATTGAAGCTATGTGGGGATCAAAGCTGTGATTACAGACCACCAGTTCAAGCTGTTTGGCCATGAAAGGAAGGCTAGCATAGAAGAACAGATACAGGAGTACCAAGAATAAAAAAAGGTTTGGATTTTTTTTTTTGAGAGTTTTTTTTTTGCTATAGGGCACGTGCACTCTCCAGAAAGACAGAGAGACAGAAAGCAAGAAATCACCCCTCAGGGGGGATGGCCACTCCGCAATCCCTTCTCCTCCATTCTCCTCTCAGGATCTTAGGCATGCATGCACACGCGCCCGGCGTAAGTTTAAGCCACCGGGTCCGGGACGCAAACCGTGGTCGACTACATGGGAGTCCAGCGACATAGCCATTATGCTAACTGCTGGTCCCATCAGCTATTTTTTTTAACAAGGGGCATATCTGTGGCTGGCAGGTGGCGTGGTGGTTAAGGTGCTAGACTCCCACAGGGCCAATCACGGTTCAAGACCTGGGGGCTTGCGCGCTCTCTCTCTCTCTCTCTCTTCAAATTGAGAAATAATCATAATAAGTAAAATTAAATGAATAATTCTTTTTAAAAAAGAAGAATGGGCATATCTGAATACTTGTAAATAGAAGAAGAAAGATGGAGACATGGGAGAAATTATCAAAATCCAGGACATAGATCGAATTCAGAGCACAGTGATTTGTCTTGGCAAGCAAAGGAGCCCTTTCTTTCTCAGAAGTAAGAGGAAAGAAAGATGAACAAACAGAGCTGCAGAGAGGCTGTGGTGGGAGAGACAGAGGTGCTGGCATGGACTTCAGATCCTTACTCCTTAGCAAATCAAAGTGCAGAGTTTCCTGCTGAGGATTGGACTGGGATATGGAGGAGATTTGGGATACAGGTCGTGGGGAAACAAACCAAGAAGAGTGAAAAAAAAAATAAATAAATACAGAAGAGCAACAAGCAACCCTTTCTCTACCAAGGTTTGGCAGCCAAGGATTGGGCCTAGTCAGACTCCAGAGTCTCCCTGGAGATGCACATTTCCAGTTAAAGAAAGTTGAAGGTGCTCTGCTAAAGGAAATGACAAGTCTGGCTTGCTTTGAGAGGATCTGTGCTTTTACAAAGTAAGTGTTACAAAATGGGTACATTTTCCTCAAAAGAAATGCTAGAAATGTTTAATTGTTACAAAAACAAATCCTCAGACATATTGCCAAAAATGTCAGCTGTGTAAATTACAGAGTATCTTCCACTACTGTGCAGGATCCACATGCTACTTCAGTGGGAAAAAAACGCTTTACAGCAAAAAAGCTGCAACATCATAATGCTGCCTAATCTATTCCCATTCAATAAAAGACACTGTTTTAGGAACGTAGTGCCATCATATGACCCTCATGAATACCAATCACAAAACTACCAGGAAAAAAATCTCTCCTGAAGTGGCTAAGTACGCCTGTGAAGCAACAGACACAAAGTAGCTTGTGTGACTTGTCCAAGTCTAATTTGTGCTGGGACTGTTTTCATCTCTATGGCTAGTCATTTATGCTTATAGAAATGTCACCCTTTGTCTAGATTAAGAAATTTCCATAGATCCTTAAGTATGCCTGTAAGGCAGACTCACTGAGTTATAAAAGAATTGTTAAAATTTGGTTGAGTCATTGTAAGAAATTTAGGAACAAGTATGAAATGACTTCACTTGTGTTACTGGCTGTACCTAGGGAAGTTTTGTAAGAGACGATGATGTGAGTGGAAAGAACTTGGACTTTGAAGCCAAATAGCCCTGAGTTTAAATTCTACTTTGCCACACAACTTGCTGCTATGTCTCAGTTTCCTCATCTGAAAAATACACAGTTCTACTTCCCAGTTATTGAGGACTCAACGAGACAAATGACAAGGCCTGGAAAGTATTTGATAAGTGTCGGTTTCCTTGCTTTGTATTTCACTGAGTCCATAAAGCATTTCGTGAGAGTTTAGTCCACATCAGGCACTCCGATGAGTGTTGGCAATGCAGCGACAGAGAGGGCAATCTGTGCATCAGGAAATTAATAGTCTAGTGGGGGAAGATTCTTAACCTGGAGACTCCTCTAGGGGTTCATGAACTTGGATAGAAAGAAAATGCATCTTTATTTCCACTAACCTGTAACTGAAATGTAGCTTGTACAGCTTTTACCCATGCAGTCAACAAACCCCAGTAGTGTTATCAGACATATAGCTATGGTGGCAGTAGAAATCAAAGATTTTTTTTAATGTCATATTACAAGTCTAGATATTTCAAAATATGGCTTTGGCTCATTACTACTGCAAAGTCATGGTGGCTATTAGACCTGCCACTGGGTCTTGGTGTTTAATATGCTACTAAAGAAGTATTTAAATTCATATTACAGATGTTTTAACATTTTAATAACTACATTTCAATTTAGTTGATTTTGTAATCTCATTTATTTTATGCATTTAAAAATTATTCAACCAGCAGATGACGTAATGGTTATGTCGCTGGACTCCCACATAGTCTACTGCAGTTCAAGTTTCAAGTCCTGGACCCAGCAACTTGAAACTCATGCTGGGCATGTTTGGGTGCATGCCCAAAATTCCAAGAGAAGAATGGAGGAGAAGGGATTGCAGTGCAGCCATTCCTCCTGGGGGATGATTTCTCACTTTCTGTCTCTCTTTCTTTCTGGTGAGCACACATGCCCTATAGCCAGCATCTCTCCAAAAAAAAATTATTCTGAACTGGTTGTAATACACACACACACACACACACACACAAGGGTTAAGAAACCTTAGTCTAGTTAGTGGAAGGCTGAATTTTATTCATTTTTCAGGACAGAGAGAAACTCCATACCAGATCATCAGATTGCTAATGTGCCAGTTTAAGGCTCAGAGTAGGCAAGCCAAAAGTTTCCTTGAAAAGTAGAAATTGAACATATAAACTGTGATTTGCAGGTCCATCTGATTAGCTGACCAAAAAGAGAAGAGGAAGAGGGGATGGATATAGTAGGAAAGATGAGTGACTCCGTGAGGGACGAGGCTGTCTTAATCAGAAACTCTGAAAAGGTAAAAAACCAGAACTGGACATCTAGTCAACCTCAAATATTCTTTGATTTAAGTCTAACCCATGTGAGGAACTGCAAAGGGCATATTTACCCAGTTAATTGATTTTATAAACAAACCTTCCCGTTTCGGTGGTGACAGGTGACAGCTCCACCCTCCCCAACACACACATATACACAACCACACACATATACACATACATTCACACATATACACTTACATTCACAGGTATATACATTTTCTATTTCACACTCAAGAAAAAGGGCACTGATCTAGAATTTAATATTTCATTATATCTTATCATGTAATGCTTATGGAATTGAAACTATTCTGCTATTTCATCAAGCACTAAAATGATAAAGTAACTAAAATTAATTCCAGAGTAGTAAAGTATGGAATGCCACCATAATTTCATTCCTTTTCTTCCAGTCATTTCAAAGACTACACAGTCCAAAGATATTTCAAAATATTTGAAAGCATTCATGATGTCATTCAAATATTTCTTAAATGAACCAATGTGACTCATACAAATGATTTCACGTGTTTCAAAAATAATACACAAATTCAAATAGTGGACCGAAGAGAATAATCTGCATGGCAGCTTCATAACTAAGATGGAACCAGGAAGAGCACAGTATTTTGTTACCTTCAATATGGTAGATTTATGGTGGCTATAAATTTAAAATACACGAGCTAAATTTTAAAAAGGGGCTGATCCCAATGTTTTATGACTAGTAAAAATGTAGTTTTATGACTAAAACGAAATTATTCATTTGTTTACACAAGGAGTAAAGCACAAATTAATGAACTCATTGGCTTCTAGTATTCATAGATCACTCCGATTTTAGCAGCTTTACCAGTGAATAGAAATTACCGCTCTCTGTATTTAGGCATTTTGGTTGTTTGAATATTGACATATCCTAAGCATTTAGAATGGTGCTTGGCACATCCAGATACTCTAGAATTATTAGTTGAATGAATAAATCAATATAACTTTTTTGGTTTTATACTCCAACTATATTTTCGGCTTCACTATTTTACTTTAATACTTAGCATATTTAAATTTTGTTTAAGAACTTAGAGGGACCAGCAGTTGGCTTAATGGCTATGTCACTGAACTCCCATGTAGTCGAAGGTTTGAGTCCCAGACCCAGTGGCTTAAACTCACGCCGGGCACGTGTGCGTGCGTCCCCAAGATCCCGAGAGGAGAGTGGAGAAGGAATTGTGGCATGGCCATCCCCCCTGGGAAGTGATTTCTCGCTTTCTGTCTCTCTGTCTCTCTCTGTCTTTCTTGCAAGCACACGTACCCTATAGCAAAAACCTCTAAAAAAAAGAACTCAGAATAGTCTGTTTCATATTTCCTTTTGATCATTTTTTGTGTATGATTTTATATTTCCTTTTGATTTTTATGATTTGTGTATTTTATTTTTTAAGATTTTTGCCATAGGGCATGTGTGCTTGCTGGAGAGACAGACGGGGAGAGAGAGAGAGAGAGAAAGAGAAAGAGAGAGAGAGAGAGAGAGAGAGAGAGTGAGAAATCACATCCACACCCCAGGAGGAATGGCCACTCTGTATTCCATTCTCCTCTCAGGATTTTGGGCATCCATGTACATGTGCCAGCATATTTTTCAAGCCACTGGGCCCAGGACTCAAACTGTGAGTCTGCCATGTGGACTTAACCACCTTAATCACCTGGTGGCTTGGTTTGTATATCTTACGCAAAATTCCGATGTTAAATCTTATAAATGAATGCAGATGAAAGTCGTATCTAACGTTTACATTAATCTTTGCATTTAGCAATTTTTCTTTTTTAGCAATCTTTAAGAAGAAAACAAGATGGGAACCAGCAGTTAGCGTAATGGCTATGTCGCTGGACTCCCACGTAGTCGACCGCGGTTCGCGTCTCGGACCCGGTGGCTTACAACTCACGCCGGGCGCGTGTGCGTGCGTGCCCAAGATCCCAAGAGGAGAATGGAGGAGAAGGGATTGCGGCGTGACCATCCCCCCTGGGGGGTGATTTCTCGCTTTCTGTCTCTATGTCTCTCTCTGTCTGTCTGGCGAGCGCACGCACCCTATAGCGAAAAAAAAAAAAAAAAAACCTCTCCAAGAAGAAAACAAGATGTAGGTTTTGAACTTTGTCCAGGGCATGGTGGCCTCAGAAGGTCCGTGCATGCCTTGAAACTGCATGAACAGCTTACACTTCTCTGAAGAGAAGGGATTCTCAAAAGGGATTCCCAAGATAGGCTAAAAACCACTGGTTCAGGCTATATGTTGTACTTTTAGGCAAGAACAATAATTTGTATAGATAGAGTATTTAAATTTTCAAAGCACTTTATTAGCCAGTATCTCATTTTATTCTTATCAGTGTTGTCAGGTAGGTATTATCTCAAGATGACTGAAGGTAGTCAAGGGAAAAAGACATTGCTTTTTAGGAATTACAGCACAGGCCTTAGAAGTCCTAACCTAGTGACCTCCCTCATCTCCCCCCACCCCCAAGATTTTTCGTTTGCCTAACTAGGACCCAAAACACACATAGCTAAGACATGTGGATTTGTTTTGTTTTGTTTTGAGAGATTTTTGCTATAAGGTATATACGCTCACTAGAGTGACAGAGAAAAAGAAAGGAATGGCCAGGGGGATGGCCACACCACAATCCCTTCTCTTCCATTCTCCTATCAGGATCTTGGGCATGCATGCACATGCACCTGGCTTGAGTTTCAAGATGCCAAGTCTGAGACTTGACTGTAGTCACCAAAAGGGAGTCTAATACCTTAACCCCTACACCTCCCATTGGCCCCTAACACATGTTTTTCTTGAACATCTGTGGAGTAGAACTAAATATCAATGCCTTCTCTAACATGTATACACATGTTAGCATGAGTTTCAAGCTGCGAAGTCCAAGATACATGCCACACAGTCGGCCATGTAGGATTCAGACATCTTAACCACCAAACTACCCACTGGCCTCTGACTGAATTATTTTGAATGTTAGGGTTAGTACCTCAATGGAAAATAATAATGATCCCATTATGATAAGGAAGAAAGCAGGTAAGGGAATTAACTGGAGCCCATGTTCACAGCGTGGGAGGTCAGGGGAAGAAGAGGCTTATAAGAATAGGACCCATTCAGTACTGTCTTGATGCTGAGAACACCACTTCTTCAGAGTCTGGGGGCTCTAGCAAGATGTCAGCACCCTACCTTGAGAACTGATTGAATTGTAAAAATAACTTACAGAACCACATCCTTCTCTTTTACATTCTTGTGAAAGAACAGTTTACCATGCTGATTGATAAAAACAACAGCAGAGAAAATGGAAATTTCCTTAGAATGCCCAGGATATTGCTTTAAATCTTATCCATGATGAAAATATTTTCTAAAAGCAAGCCATAGGCCAAATAACCGCTATCTTCATTCTTAAAGGTCGTCATTAGTATATTTGCTTATCACTTGGGGTCCCAGGTAGGAATCAATAGCATATTCCAATAGGAAAATGGAATTTCTTCATAAAAATGCTAGGAAAAAACAAACAAACAAACAAACAAACAAACAGCACAGATATAGAAACAGCCCTGAACAAGCAACTACAGGGAGTCGTTACCAAATCTTGCAGAATAGCTGTAGGAGAGAGCCACCTGGCAGGAACAGTGGGCTTCCTACAGAAACCTAGCTACTGTCAACCTGAGGCCTAGCAGGAAGCAAGCCAGAGTAAATATTCTGACTTCTCTCTCCTTCCTCTAATCTCTGCCAGGGCCTCCCACTGGCAAAACCAAATCGATGACCACAGGGCTCAGGAGATGCTGACACAATCTTTGTAGGTCAGTCTTCCCCAAAGAGCATAGAGCAGGGGAAGACTGGATCTGGAGAGACAAATGTTCCTCTCCCAGGAACAGAAACTACAGCAGAGCAAACATAAAGAACAGATATTTCTAGAACTTTACTCAGAGGACACCACTACTAACATTTTGAATTCTTTCACCCAAGCAAAGGCTATAGCAACCAAACACAGTGTAGTCTAAGAATATCCGAATTTTTCTTTCTCTTTTCTTTTTCTTTTTTCTTTTTTTTAAAGGGAGATTTTCACTATAGTGCATGTGCACTCACCAGAGAGACAAAGACACAGAAAGTGAGAAAACACCCCCCCCCAGGGGGATGGCTATGCCACATCCCTTCTCCTCCTTTCTCCCCTCAGGTTTTGGGCACACAGGCACACGTGCCCAGCGTGAGTTTTAAGCCACCAGATCCAGGACTCAAACCACAGTCAACTATGTGGGAGTCCAGCTACATAACCATTATGCCATCTGCTGGTTCCCAGAATTTTACTTTTTCTACCACAGCATAGTTTTATGCCATAAAAAGAATTATGTTAATCCAATGATCAATGCAACTCAGAAAAGATGACTGTCAGAGGTGTTACAGAAACGTCCTAATGATGTAACAGATAGATCAAGCAATGGCTTCATGGGCCAGGCCCGTAGCACAGTGATTGGGTGCTGTGCAGAAAAAGCCAGATCCAGCATAGTCGACTGGGCTTCAAGTTCTGACCCCCATCAGCTTGGAAAACATGCCAGGTGATGCACATGCCCAGGATCCCAATGGGGTGGAAAACTGGAACAAAAAGGGTTGTGATGTGACCAGGCCCCTTTGGGAGGATATATTCTCTCTTTCTCTTTCATCTCTCTCATGCACATGTCCTCTGTTTAAAAAAAGAAAGGAAGGAAGAAAAGAAGAAAGGAGGGAGGGAGGGAGGGAGGGAAGGAAGGAAGGAAGGGAGGAAGGGGGGGAGGGAGGGAGGGAGGGAAGGAAGGAAGGAAGGAAGGAAGGAAGGAAGGAAGGGAGGGAGGGAGGGAGGGAGGAAGGAAGGAAGGAAGGAAGGAAGGAAGGAAGGAAGGAAGGAAGGAAGGGAGGAAGGGAGGAGGGAAGAAAGGAAAGAAGGAAGGAAGGAAAGAAGGGAGGAAGGAAGGAAGGAAGGCCTGGAGGGAGGGAGGGAGAGAGAAAGGAAGGAAAGAAGAAAGAAAGAAAGAAAGAAAGAAAGAAAGAAAGAAAGAAAGAAAGAAAGAAAGAAAGAAAGAAAGAAAAGAAAGAAAGAAAGGGAGGGGAGGGAGGGAGGGAAGGAAAGAAAGAAATGGCTTCCTAAAGTGATATGAAAAAAGTTTGTCTATAAACTGGTAGGTTATCTATCCAGCAGCATCTGTTTGGAATGAAACGTTTTATCACAAAAGGCAACGTTTGTTGGAGCCTAGACTGAATTTTTTTGCCAATCGTCCTCTTATGTGGAACAATTAAACTACGTTTCCGTAGCTGGAAGATATGAGAGATTTCCTTTTATGACACTTGCCATACAGTATAGTTTCGAGTCTGTCTGCAGGGTTTCCACCACAGAAATCAGCATTAGAGACAGGAATCTTCCTTCTGTTATTAAGCAGGAAAGAAATGTGTTAAGAAACCAGCTCAGAGACAAATATATTTTAATAAAGCAGAGAAAGTTGTGACTGATGACAGGTAGCTTTGTGTTTAACATAATATTCCCAGAAGCTTCTCTGGTCATAAGGGAAAACTGCCCACCAATAAAATATTAGCGCTTTTGTCACCATGGGCAAAGAATAAGTGACATCATAGTAGCCCACAGTCAGTGTACTGAAGCGTGACATTTTCCTTGTGTGTCTGTGCTGGAAGGCAACAACTGTCACCATTACAGAAAGAAAATGAATCTTCAAGAGGAAGGCATACAAGAGCAAAGAAAATAGACTTTTTAATTTTATTTTATTTTATTTTTAACATTAGTTTTCCATCAGAAAGCTGTGCTGTGCAAAAACAGCCTGAGCAGTTACTGTGCTGTGGAATGGGTCAGTAAGAGAGGAGCTTTCTTTGTTGGGAATTTTTAATTTTTATTTTTCAAGTTTTCTAGAAGGCATATATTCACTGGAGAGACAGAGAGAGAGTGAGAGAGGGAAAGTAAGAAAGAACCCTCTGGGGGACCAGCAGATGGCATAGCAGTTAGGTCGCTAAACTCCCACGTAGTCAACCGTGGTTGGAGTCCTAGACCCAATGGCTTCAAACTCATGCCAGGCACATGTGCATGTATGCTTAAAATCCTGAGAGGAGAATAAAGGAGAAAGGACTGTGGTGTGGCCATTCCCCCCTGGGGAGTGATTTCTCGCTTTCTGTCTCTCTCTGTTTCTCCAGCGAGTGCACATGCCCTATAGCAAAAAGCACTAAAAAAAATAAATAAGTAAAATAAGAAAATATCTCCTGGGTGGTGACCACACCACAGTCCCTTCTCCTTCATTCTCTTCTTGGGATTTTGGGTATGCATGCACATGTGGCTGGTGTATTTTTCAAGCCACCTGGAGTCAGGATGTGTGCCACTGAACACGCGGGATCCAAGTGCCTTAACTACTAGGCCACAGAGCAACCCAAGAATGAGAATTTTGTTTTTAAGAAACATTTTTGCTATAGGATGCATGTACTCACCACAGAGACAGAGAGAGAGACAGAGAGACAAAAAAGCAAGAAATCACACCACATGCAGTCCTTTCTCCTCCATTCTCCTTTCAGGATCTTAGGCATGCACGCACATGCTCCCAGCATGAGTTTTAAAGTTTTGTGTATCTGTGGGGTTTTTTTTTAAGAATTATTTTATTTATTTATTTATTTATTTATTTATTTATTTATTTATTATTTTTCACTGAGTTTTTGCCAGAGAAAGAGAGAGAGGGAGAGTGAGAAAGCAAGCTGCCAGGCCTGGGATTCAAACCATGGTCAGCCATGTGGGAATTCTAACACTTTAACCACCACACCACCTGCCAGACCCCCCAACATGAGTTTTGAGCTGCTGGGTCTGGGACTCAAACTGCCGTTGACTATGTGGGAGTCCAGTAATATAACCATTATGCTGTCTGCTGGTCCCAAGAATGAGAAATTTTAAGTGGAGCTTCTCAAGGTCCTATTAGTAAGGTATTCATTGATTTTTCTGAATGTTTAGTCTCTATAAACTTAAAAAGAAATTGAAGTCAGTGATTGTGGCAGAAACTTAGAAACTTCCCACAGTAGTACTTAATGACTATGCTTAGGAAGCTGGATCCCAGGGCTAGCCATGTTTCAAATCCTGGTTCTGGTGGCTTGAAAAGCATGGAGGGCATGTGTGCATGGGTGTTTAAAATACTGACAAGATTGATTACCGGAGGAAAAAGGATTGTAATATAACATTGCTCACTGCGGAGTTTCTTTCTCTCTCCCTGGTGAGCAAACACTCCCTGTGCCAATAATTTAAAAAAAGAATTAGCTTTAAAAAGAAACAAACAAAAAACAAAATACTCTTCCTAATATTTATTCTCCTTTCCCTTTCTAGTAACAGAATATCAGTATCTGATAAAATTGTTGCTCAGCTAAATACCTTTACTGTCTTTCTAATTCTTTCTGACAGCTGGGCGTGGCTATGTGACTAACTTTGGGCCCATAGTGCATTTATAATATATATAAGTAGAAGTACTGTTGTGAAAAATTTTGTGGACGTTTTCTTTAGAAAGGAGAAAACAGGACCTCGGGCATACCCTACCTTCCTTCCTGGAGCATGGATGTGATGGCTGGAGCTTCTGTGACTATGCTGAGCCATGAGGTGATTCTGAGGATGAAAGAGCCGAAAGTTGGGAGCCTGAAGCCCTGATGACATTCTAGAGCAATCAGGGTACGGGACATACATCGACTGCCTTCTCCCACACATTTTGCTGTGAGAACGATGCTTCCATCTTATTTAAGCCACTGCCATTTGGGGATTTTTTTTTCACATAGCTTGCTAGAATACTTCTCTTCCTGATGTGGAAGAATTACTCTTTCTTTTCTTCATCCTGTAGCTTTATAGCTTTGCTTTTATATTTATTTATTTTTTGGCTATAGAGTGCATGAACTTGCTAGAAAGAGAGATGGAAAGTAAGAAAGCACCCCACCCCCCAGGGGAGATGGCCGCTACCTAATCCCTCCCTTCTCCTCTCAGGATCCTGGGCTCTCACGCACACACACCCAGTGTGTTTTTCTTTTCTTTTTTCTATTATTATCATACTCTTGTTTATATTACATTAAATCACATATAACGTTACAGTGTATTACATTTCTTTTTCCAGAAGGAATACCATTCATATCAGTCAATACAAAGCCATTAAAATCCCCATCCAGTGTGTTTTTCAAGGCAGGATTCCAACCACTCACTCAGCCAGGTTCAATCCAGCCACCTTAACTACCATGCCACCAACTGTCCCGAATTTATTTTATTTTTGACCATAATAATTGCACACATTTATCTGGCACAGCGTGGTGTTGTGTTACATGTATTCATTTATAATGATCAAATCGGAATAATTAGCATACCCATCACCTCAAACATTTAACATTTCTTTGTGGTAAGAACATTCAAGATTTTCTCTTCTAGCTATTTTAAAATGTAGTCTGTTTTATTGTTAACTATATTCATTAAACTGTGTAACAGAACACAGCACTTGTTCCTCCTACCTTGCTGTTACACTTTTACTACTTAACACTCTACTTTTGTGAGACGAGATCCCACTGAGCAACGGAAAACATGAGTGGGGGAGAGATCACTGCAAAAAGCATTTAATCCTCAGAAGATGTCAAAGATGATTTTCCCAAGTCTGGAAAAATGTGACAATAAATAAAGTATCAACTTCAAAGAAAATCGAATTCATAAACATTACAGTTTTAAAAAGGGATTCTAATCAGCATATTTTAATATGACATTTCCAATGCTTAAAATAACTTAGAACTTGAATAGAATGCTAAGCAGGCAAATTGTGACTGAAAAGGTTGTGACTATTACACAATACGCAAAGATAGCATTTTAAAAAAAGACAACATGGACTAGCGGGCTGAATATGGTGCCTGCTATCATATATCCCTCCTGCTCTTTGGGTTCTTGCTCAGATCTCATGGTCTTGGTAAGCCTTCCCAAACCCCAAGATCTAAAATTTTAACACACTCATCCTTTATTAGCCGCACCCCATGGATACTTTCTATCCTCCCTTTCCCACTTTATTATTTTTTTTGTTAGCACTAGCTAACATACTAAGTAGTTGTGTATGTGTGTGTGTGTGTGTGTGTGTGTATTTTTTTTCTTTTTAAATTTGCCAGAGAGTGTGTGTACTTGCCAGAGAGAGACACAGACACAAAGAGAGAGCAAGAGAGAAAAAATGAGGAAGCACCAGTGGGAAATGGTCACATCACAATTCCTTCTCCTCCATTTCTCCACCCTCGTAGGTATTTTGGGTATGCATGCCCTTGTGCCTCATGCTATTTTTCAAGGTCAGCCATGTGAGATCCAACCACTTTAATCCAGGTCACAAGCTGGTTTCATACACACACACACACACACACACACACGCACACACAAATTATTAAAACAAACCCACCTGTGCTCTCTAACTCGATTGTCCCTAGACTGTGACCACTGTGGGGGTGAAGAACTTGGAGCTGAGGGAGATTTCTTACGTAGGGGTCTGGTGACTATGGTGCTGCCTGGCCTCAGGGCTGACATCATGGGGTGCAACTAACACAGCCACGCAGGGCTGCATCCCCAAGAGCCCCCTCACCGGGGGTTGATATTCTGAGGCTGACATCTTGAGTTTCTTAATAATTTTGTCTTTAGATTTGTGTTTTGTGAGTTCAGTGGGTCAATGGAATATATATACCAGACAGAGTCTGATTCACCCATGGTCTCAGCCCCATCGTCTTCCCATCTCTCCAGGATGGGTTTTCAGCAGCCCGTTCCCCTGTTACCATACAGTGACCACTGCTGCCCTCCTCTCTATACACAGTCCTGGGCACAGGGAGGACGCAGGTGGGTCATGCATGCCCAGAGTCACTGAGTACCAAGTCACTGAGCAAGACCAGGAGGGACTAAAATGTTTTGCATTCACCCCACAAATATCTCCATGCCAGAAAGATATGACACAATTAAATAGCAAATAAAAAACCCTGTGATTGTTGAGACCAGCAGTTAGCGTAATGGCTATGTTGCTGGACTCCCATGTAGTCAACCGTGGTTCGAGTCCCAGACCCAGTGACTTAAACTCACACTGGGCGCGTGTGCGTGCGTGCCCAAGATCCCAAGAGGAGAATGGAGAAGGGATTGCGGTGTGGCCATTTCCCTAGGGGGCTGATTTCTCGCTTTCTGTCTCTCTGTCTCTCTCTGTCTTTCTGGCAAGCGCTCATGCCCTATAGCAAAAACCTCCAAAAAAAAAAAAAAAAAAAAAAAAAAAAAAAAAAAAAAAAAAAAACCCTGTGACTGTTAGAAAGGTCAGGGGCAAAGAAAGGAAAACGTTTATATCCTGTTTTTGAACAGAAGTTTCACGTTTTCATGTTGCACTAGGTCCTATAAATTGGGCAACTGGCCTTGCCTGGCAAAAAATAAAAGGGCCCAGGGAACAGAATCTATGGCAGGAGTCCAACCCTACCTCGACTTGCTGCAGGAGTGATTTGGGCTTCCTAGGAATCCTCCAGATGCTGCCTTCCCCACCGCACTGATAACTCCACCAGCTGCTGCTGAGGACAGGAAAAGCAGAGCCAGAAAGTCTTTTCTATTCCAGTCAGGGAGTCCAGGGGCCTCTCCCACACCCATGATGCTCATGTGAACCAGGCTGCGTCTACCAGTAAGTGCTTGGGGGTGACGGTGTGCTGGTGAATGTTTAACAACCAGCTCTCCGGAGATGAGAGCCCTGGTTTGTAGTGTGTGCTGATTGTCATGGTGTAAATATTCCACCAGGGCCAATATTTGAGCTACCAATGTTGGATAACCAGTTTGCCAAAATTCTTGAAAAGTGAACTGTTGGCTCTCATCAGACGCTACTACACACTACTGCTGGAGGGAAGGGAAAAAAAAACTCACAATTTCATCTGTCATCTGGAACAATACGAACAAATAATTCACAGAAAAAACTCTGAAGAATCAGCAATGTGGAAAGATGCTAAAACCCACCAGGGATTAGAGTAATGCAAATGAAAACATCACTTCTTTTTCTCTCTGTTTTTTTCTTTTCTTTTAATATGCTAGAATACATGCACTTGCCAGAGAGAAGAGAGAGAGAGAAAGTAAAAAAGCACACCCCCTGGGGGACGGCCACGCTGCAATTATTTCTCTTCCATTTCTCCTTTCAGGACTTTGGGCATACTGGCCCTTGTGCCCAGTGTGTTTTTCAAGCCACTGGGTCTGAGACTTGCACTGTGCAGTTGGCTGTGTGGGATCCAGACACCTTGAATACCATGCCACTGACTGGCCCAATATATCGCTTCTTAAAAGAAGACCCAGCCCCATAGCACAGTGATTAAGCACTGTTCATAGAAAGCTAGATCTCAAGTGGTGAACCATGGTCCAAATCCCAGGATGGGTTGCTTGAAAAACACACAAGGCTTGGGACCAGCAGTTGGCATAATGGCTATGTCGCTGGACTCCCATGTAGTCGACCACAGTTTGAGTTCTGGACTGGGTGGCTTAAATTCATGCCAGGCGCATGTGCATACTCATGCCGGGCGCGTGTGTATGCGTGCCCAAGATCCCGAGAGGAGAATGGAGGAGAAGGGATTGTGGCGTGGCTATCCCCCCTGGGGGGTGATTTCTCGCTTTCTGTCTCTCTCTCTTTCTCTGTCTTTCTGGTGAGCATACGCACCCTGTAGCAAAAACCTCTCCCCCACCCCCCCCCCCCCCCCAAAAAAAAAAAAAACACCCATGCCAGGCGCATGTGCATGTGTGCCCAAGATCCTGAGAGGAAAATGGAGGAGGAGGAGTCGCAGCACGGCCATCCCCTGGGGGGGTGATTTCTTGCTTTCTGTCTCTCTGTCTCTCTGACAAGCACATGCATCCTATAGCAAAAATCTCTCAAAAAAAAACCAAAAAACAAAAAACCTCGGGACTGGAAGATGATGTAATGGTTATGTTGCTGGACTTCTATGTAGCTGACCACAGTTCAAATCCTGGGCCTGGTGGCTTAAAACTCACACCAGGCATGTGTGCGTGCATACCCAAAATCCTAAGAGGAGAATGGAGGATAAGGGATTGTGGTGTGGCCATCTCTCCTGGTGGATGATTTCTCTCTTTCTGTCTCTGTTTCTCTCTGTGTCTCCAGTGAGCACATATGTCCTATAGCAAAAATCTCTCAAAAAATTTGTTTTATTTTTAAATTTAGTTGATAAAAATGCTAAAGCCCAAGTTTTGGAGAGCTGCACAACTAGAAATGTGAATTGATGCAGAAATTTGGAGAACAATTTGATAATATACAATAAAATTTAAAACATGCAGAAGCCCAGCAGCTTCTCTTCTATGTGACCTGCTCAGCAAAACTCCTGCATGTGTACAAGGATGTTCACTGCAGTCGTGCAATCATAATTACGATCATAATAATCCAAGCCCCATCACTCAGCTTCAACAATTGTCAATTCATGGCCAATCTTGTTTCAATTTTATCTCCATCTGCTTCTCCACTTTCCATAATACTTTGAAGTAAATCCCAGACATCATATCATTTCATCCATAAATATTTCCATATCCCTGAAAGTAAAAAACAAACAAATGAACACAAAGCCTGGCATAGGCTTTTTGTTGGGTATGGGAGAGTGAAATCCCAGTAGAATCATTCAGGAAGAGCAGATAAAGAGGCAGATACTTTTCTGAGAACGATGGCGCCTGGATAGTTTAAGAGCAACATTGCCAGTACATCCCCGGAGGAAGTTGTCCCTGCTCCCTCCCAGACACAGCGGGCTGTAGGGATGGCCTTCTGTTGCTTGGCAGATTTTGAGGTCAAATAGAATCTGTACTAGATAATCAGCTTAGTGGATATTAAACTAAGAACTTCCATCTGCATAGGACTTACAAACGTCTAACGTGGGGGTTGACTCATCTCTATAATATCACTCTTGACTATTGCATTTTATCATCATGATTTGAAAATATTTGCCTGGTTAGTAATATATGTACATAAAAACATGAAATGTGAGTAACCACATAAGTGATTTTTAAAATGACAATGACAGTTGCTAAAACCACTCCCAGGCCTAAAATTTTGTTTTGATTTAATATTTCCTACTGAACACAGGCCCAGGACAATGAGTTTTCAGATTGTTTACCAACATTAATCAAAATCATTGCCCTTTCCAATTGTTGCTTTGGCCTGTGGCTTATGGAAGGAGCTTTCAAATTCTGTTTTAATCTGAAAACAAATCAGCTTAAGGAGTCGAAACAGAAAAGTAAAAAGAAGAGGCATTTTTACATTTTAAGAGATGCTACACCGAAACCTTAATAAATGACTTTATATTATTAGCTTCTAGTTAAATGCTAGAAAGCTTCCGGTATACAAGAGAAATTCTACCCCCATGGAATGTTGCTTTATAATCCCAACACTGTACATAATTCCCCCAGATTGTTTCCTTACTTTCACTCAGTCAGAATCATTACTGACTTGAGATTGTAAGCAGGAAGCAGCTTGTAGGGTGAAGAGAAAAAAGTTAGAATTGTGCTTTACTGGAAAAACGTTCCCCTGGATTCTGATGAAAGCTCATGGATCTGGTTAATTTTTTAGTGATAGTCAGGACTTTGCCCTAAGGCTCGTGCTACTATCAAACGGAGCCTCCTGCTCGAGCAACGGCTACATTGAAATACAGTCACTGAGATGGAACATTGCCGGATGATAAATGTCAGCTACTCGGAAAGCAGAAAAGACAGAGCCGAGGCGTCACATCTACAGAGCAAGACTTCTCCTTAAAAGGCCTCTCCTAAGTGTGTTCGTTCCCTGAAGCAACATGACCCTGATTATCAACGATTCCTACCCCGCTTTTATAGCCCTCCAAACATTCTATTTATTGACTGATTTTGTTTATTAGGAAAATCATTGTTTCATTTCAAAATTTTATCATGATGAAGTCAGGTATTTTTTGAAAATAAACACTTATCATTTACTTTCCTCTCTCAGAAGAAGGAGGAGTTGAGATGCTTGTAAAAGGTTGTCCCTTGAGCTAGTAGGGAGTGGAGGGTAAGGTACTGTATCCCACATGGCCGACTCCACGGTTCGAATCCCAGACCTAGCAGCTTGAAAAGTTTATCAAGCACAAGTGCATGTGCACCTAAAATCCCAAGCGGAGAATGGAGGAGTAGGGATTGCGACATGGCCATCCTCCAAGGAGTGTGATTGCTCACTTCCTCTCCCTCTTTCTCTCTCTATCTCTCTTGCACACACGCACAAGTTCACATGCCCTATAGTAGCAAAAACTTTAAAAAAAAAAAAAAAAAAAGAAGTTTATCCTTTCCTTTACTGTTTTTGCCTGTATCCTAGGACTGCGTGAGGGTGAGAGCCTGTACTCTGGGGTCACCCGCATAACACCAGCTTACACTACTGAACCAGACCTCGCTTTAGGAAGCCTCTGTATACATGTGTGCAAAATGAGAAGAGCAGTGCACTTACCTGGTAGGGTTATCAGGACGACTAGATGGGGGAAGGTGTGCCACTCCTATTCTAGCAGCATGACGGGGAGTCGAGCCTGAGAGAAACTGCTTTAGTTTCTCTTCAGACCAAATCTGCTTGTAACTCCTCTGCTCATAGACTACCAGCTACTTCTCTCCAGGCCTCTATTATTATTAAAAAAAAAAAAAAAAAAAAAAAAAAGAGATAATGAATAAATTTCCTTCCAGGCATAAAGTTCCATTAACCCTTCTTGAAATCACTGACCCATTGCAAAACAATATGCAAAACCCTATAGTATGTGAAATTATAATCAAATACAGAGTCTCTTCCTCCATAGACGAAACCCACGTGTAGGGCTCTAAAACACATTACCCCAGAGGGGCTGCTGGACTCCCTGATGAAGAACAGCGTTTGTGTTTATGAGCCAGGAGGAATTTTCTTTTATTAAGTGATAAAGGATTTTTACAGGAAATTACTATGACCTCTCAAAGCCCACCATTCTCACATCTGTCTGTGGGATGGATGGGTTTCTCTAAGAGCATAAAATGGGCAAACCCACGTACATATTCATCTTTATCTGTATTGTATTTGACTATTTGCAAAGCATTTTCATGACCGTTATCCCATAATTAAATGAACTAAGGCAAACGATAGCATTCCTGAGTAAATCCATTACTTAAAACTCAACTACTTAGGAGAATGTTAAGTACTTCCGGTCACCAGAGTTGAAGCAGCTCAACTTCAGATCAACATTCAAAAGACGATCACCACGGAGTCACCAGGTGGGGTGATGGTTAAGAGTGCTGGACTCCCACATGGCCAACCACAGTTCGAGTCCCGGACCTGGCGGCTTCCTTTCTCACTTTCCCTCTCTCTATCTGTCTCTCCCTCACCTTGTCCCCCTCTGATCAAATTAAAATAAGTAAATAAAATTAAATAATAAAAATAATTCTTAAAAAATAAAAGACACCATCTTAAGGCTGAGCCGTGATGGACGTATCGAGGGCAGCGGATCCACAGCCTGTGAGCCCCACGCCGCCTCTTGTGGGAGCCCGAGCTGCCCGTGCAGCTTTCTCCCTTCGTCTCATAACCACATCCACCAATGAGGATGTAAATTCACCAGCTGCCCCATCTGAACAGATTCAAGAACAAAGGAAAAGACAGTATGGCAACGAGGCAGTGAAGAATAGAAGTTAGCGTGGAGCTGAGGAAAGCTAAGAAGGATGACCAGATGCTGAAAAGGCGAAATGTAAGCTCATTTCCCGATGATGTTACTTCCCCACCGCAGGAAAAGCCAAACAACCAGGGCACTGTCAATTGGGCCGTTGATGACATTGTCAAAGGCATTAATGGCAACAATTTGGAAAGCCACTCCAGGTTACTCAAGCTGCTAGGAAGCTGCTTTCTAGGGAAAAACAGCCCCCCATAGACAACATTATCCAGGCTGGGTTGATTCCAAAATCTGTGTCCTTCTTGGGCAGAAATGACTATAGTCCCATCCAGTTTGAATCTGCACGGGCACTCACTAGCATTGCTTCCTGACGTCAGAACAGACCAAGGCTGTGCTAGACGGAGGTGCTATCCCAGCGTTCATTTCTCTGTTGGCCTCTCCCCACGTGCACAGCAGTGAACAAGCTGTGTGGGCTCTAGGAAATATCACAGGGATGGTTCAGTTTTCCAGGACCTGGTTATCAAGTATGGAGCAGTTGACCTGCTGTTGGCTCTCCTTGCAGTTCCTGATATGTCATCTTATGTAGCCTTACTTGGACACTTTGAAACCTCTGCCGCAACAAGAATCCCACATCCCTGCTAGATGCTGTTGAGCAGATTCTTCCTACTTTAGTTCGTCTTCTGCATCACAATGATCCAGAAGTATTAGCAGATACCTGCTGGGCCATTTCTTACCTTACCAATGGTCCAAATGAATGGATTGAAATGGTTGTGAAAACAGGAGTTGTGCCCCAACTTGTGAAGCTTCTAGGAGCTACCGAATTGCCCACTGTGACCCCTGCCCTAAGAGCCATAGGTAACATTGTCACTGCAACAGATGAACAGACCGAGGTGGTGACAGATGCTGGAGCACTCGCTGTCTTCCCCAGCCTGCTAACTAACCCCAAAACGAATATTCAGAAGGAAGCTACGTGGACAACGTTCAACATCACCGCCAGTCAGCAGGACCAGGTCCAGCAGGTTGTGA
Organism: Tupaia tana; assembly: GCA_026018925.1. Taxonomy (NCBI): domain Eukaryota; kingdom Metazoa; phylum Chordata; class Mammalia; order Scandentia; family Tupaiidae; genus Tupaia; species Tupaia tana. The sequence continues at coordinate 35,980,164 of JAKSZU010000010.1, read as the reverse complement.
ATCATGGGTTAGTCCCGTTCCTTGTGGGTGTGCTCTCCAAAGCTGACTTTAAGACGCAGAAGGAGGCTGTGCGGGTCGTGACCACCTACACAAGCGGCGGAACAGTGGAGCAGACTATACCTTGTCCACTGTGGCAGAACCGCTGATGAACCTCTTACCTGTGAAAGATACCAAAATTATTCTAGTGATCTTGGATGCCATTTCAAATATTTTTCAGGCTGCTGAGAAGCTGGGAGAAACTGAGAAACTTAGTATAGAGAGAGTGGAGGCCTGGATAAAACGGAAGCCCTACAAAACCATGAAAATGAGCCTGTGCACAAGGCTTCATTAAGTTTGGTTTAAAAATATTTCTCTGTAGGGACCAGCAGTTAGCGTAATGGCTATGTCGCTGGACTCCCATGTAGTCGACCGCGGTTCGAGTCCCGGACCCGGTGGCTTAAACTCACGCCGGGCACGTGTGCGTGCGTGCCCAAGATCCCGAGAGGAGAATGGAGGAGAAGGGATTGCGGCGTGGCCATCCCCCCTGGGGGGTGATTTCCTGCTTTCTATCTCTCTGTCTCTCTCTGTCTGTCTGGCGAGCGCACGCGCCCTATAGCAAAAACCTCTCCAAAAAAAGAAAAAAAAAAAAAAAAAAAAAAAAATATTTCTCTGTAGAAGAAGAGGAGGATCAGAACGTTGTGCCCGAAACTACCTCTGACGGCTGCACCTTCCAAGTGCAGGATGGGACTCCTGGGGCCTTTAACTTCTAGACTGCACAGCTGAGCACAGAGGGGTTTGTCGTGTGCTGTGTTTGGTATCAGTTTGTCTTACTGTTTCTCTACCAAGAACTCCTTTTAAATGTGGCTGTTATTGTAGCACTTTTTACAATGAAACTCTACCTGGACAGTTCCAAACTGTACATACTGTATGAAGCTTGTCCTCCAAACGGGTTTCTTATTTCTATGTGGAATTTCATACCTTGCAAGGTCCTGTAAATAAAATAAATTCCACCCTTTCCTTTATTTAAAAAAAAAAAAAAAAAAAAAAAAAAGATTATCATGGCAACTTTTTTAAAAAAAGAATTATTTAAGTTTATTCATTTTTATTATTATCATTATCTTTAACTTGCTATAGGACACGAGAGAGAGACATGGGAGGGTGGGAGTGGGAAAGCAAACCACCAGGTCCAGGACTTGAACCACAGTCAACCATGTGGGAGTCCATTGCCTTAACCACCACACCATCTGCTAGTCTCTCAGAGTAACTTTTTTTTTTTTTTGGAGAGGTTTTCGCTATAGGGCACGTGCGCTCGCCAGACAGACAGAGAGACATAGAGACAGAAAGCGAGAAATCATCCCCGAGGGGGGATGGTCACGCCGCAATCCCTTCTCCTCCATTCTCCTCTCGGGATCTTGGGCACGCACACACATGCGCCCAGCATGAGTTTTAAGCCACTGGGTCCGGGACGCGAACCACGATCGACTACGTGGGAGTCCAGAGACATAGCCATTATGCTAACTGCTAGTTCCCTCTCATAGTAACTTTTGAGGACAAATTATTTACCTACATTGTTGAACCGTGTGTGTGAGCACGCATACACACGCATGCATGTGAGTGTGTGTAAGAAGCATATTTACAGAATTTAAGATGCATATTTTTCACATGTAATGCCTGAATTTGGGATGCATCTCACAATAGTCTTAGCTGTCTGTTATAGTCCTAGGTTAAATACTGTTCCCCCCAAATTTGTGACTTCATTTGGCAATAGGATCCTTGTAGATGTAATTAATCATGAAGAGGTCTGTATTAGGATGGGTCCTAAATCCAATACAACTATAAGAGAGGGACCAGCAGATGGCATAGTGGTTATATCACATGACTCCCACATGGCTGACCATGGTTCAAGTCCTGGACCCAGTGGCTTGAAATCACTCCCAGCACATGTGTTTGCGTGCCCAAGATTCCACAAGGAGAATGGAGGACAAGGGATGACTATGTGGCCATCTCCTTGGGGGGTGATTTCTCACTTTCCCTCTCACTGTCTATCTCTCTCTCTCTGGCAAGTGCCTGTGCTATAAGGCAAAAACCTCTCCCCCCCAAAAAAAAGAAAAGGAGAAGTGGGCCAGTCAGTGTCACTGTGGTTAAGGCAGCTGGATTCCACACGGCAATGTGTGGTTCAAGTCCCAGACATGGTGGCTTGATAAACATACTGGGAGCATGGACCAGCAAATGGTGTTATGGTTACGTCACTGGACTCTCTCATGTAGCTGACTACAATTCGAGTCCCAGACCCAGCAACTTAAAACTTGTGCTTGGTGCATGTGCCTGTATGCCTAAGATCCCGAGAGGAGAATGAAAGAGAAGGGATTGAGGCATGGCCTTCCTCCTTAGGGGATGCTTCTCTCTGTCTCTCTCTCTCTCTTTCCCTCTCTCTCCAGCAAGTGCACGTGCCCTATAGTAAAAATTTAAAAACAACAACTAAAAAGGAGTGGATACATACAGATACAGAAGATACAGGGAAGTAGGCTGAGTGACAACAGAGGCAGAGACACCGAAGATTGTCAGCAAACATGGAAAACTAGGAAGAGGTAAGGAAGGATCCTCCCCTAGGGCCTCCAAAAGAAGCATTGCCCAGTCAGCACCTTGAATTCTGACTCAGCCTTCATAAATGTGAGAGAAGGAATTTTTTTCTGTCGTAAGCCCTTGATTTATTATGGCAGCTCTAGGAAATGAAGCTACCCTGTGAAGCCACACACATGTCTGTACACACATACACACACACACACGCAATGCACAGATGGGTTTGATTTTGATTTTTTTTTTTTTTTTTTTTTTTTTTTTTTTTTTTTTTTTTGACTCACAGGAGGAAGAATGTTAAAATCCTCTGAGCTGCCAGGGGCACCCTGTGCTGGGTGCTCCTCCCACCATTCCCCATAGCCAGCACCGATTGAAGACTGACCACAGAAAGACTAAGCTAGGCCTGACTGCGGGCCCTGTGGGCTTCTGGGGCAGCATCTCCTCTAGATTCTGACAAGCAAAAAAACACGTTTTTTCAAGAGAGAGGAACATATAGGTAACTACAGTATCAGTCTCCTGCTCAGTACATGAGGTACCGTTAGTGTCATAGAAAGTTATCTTAAATTCAGTTTGTTGAGCACCCTGAACTTGTCTTTAAAGGATAAACCTTTGCCTCCTTTACCCCAGCGCTCCAAGAACCAAGAGTCTAAGTGACGATAGAAGGGGCATTAGTCACCCTTGGAGCTGAGTTTCATCTGGAGAGGAACTCAAGAGGCCAGTCTCGCCCTCCCCCGAGGCCTCTCATCCCACAAGCTCCCAGGAACCGCAGGTTCTGCTGAAACCGTTTCTTCTGCTCAGCCAGGGTACTGCTCTCCAGTCCCGCCCAGGGCTCCCCAGGCTGCAGCAATATGAGGGTTGGAATCTTTTATTATTTGCATGTGGTTCTTTTCCAAGGAAGAAAAGAAAGAAGGGAGTGGATAAGAGTGGAAAGAAGAAAGGAAAAACAAAGGTAGGGGAGGACTGAGTGAGAAATGAAAGAAGAGGAGGAGGAAAGGCAGGGCAGAAACAAGGGTGGACCTACTACAGGGCCTGGAACCTGGTAGATGCATCCGTAGTATCTGTCGCTTCACTCCCTGCGGGAAACAGGCTGCTTCTATACCACCACAGAAGGGGTCTTTCTTTTCATACCAGGACACAAAACGTCCCTTCCATGAGCTTCATACGTGACAAACAGACACATGAAATACACGTATTTTCCCCTGCCCCAAGGCCTGTATGCTCACTAGGGAGAGGCAGAGAGACAAAGAGGGAGAGAGAGAGAAAGCCTCTAATGAGATGTGGTCACACTACAATCCCTTCTCCATTTTTCCACTCTGTCAGGACTTGGGTCATACATGCAACATGTTTTTCACGCTGTAGAAGCTGGGATGCAAACCTTGTGATGGGCCATGTGAGATCTGCCTTCCTTAACCCCCAGGCCATCAGACAGCCCAAAACACATGTATTAAGGAACACGTGGGTGTTTTGACCACGTACATCAGCACAGCACGAATCAGTGTTGTAAACTTCCTGGGGGAGACACGTCACTCCAAGTCCTGGCCACTGCTGAACAAAGGTGGCCATATCTGGTCATCCTACAGATTTGAGGGTTGTGTTCCTTCCAGTGTTGGATATAGACACTACTGCACAGCCGGGAGGATTTGGCCAGGGGAAGATCTTAGGGAATAGAAAGGCCGCTTGATCAGTTTGTCAAATCCTCAAGTAGCGGAAATACAACAGATCCTTGCATAGAGAAATTACACCCCAGGAGTCTTGGGTGCCTTTTGTTCAACTCAAGATGGGAAGGGAGTCATGAATTAGTCTGGTTTTCACAACAGTTGCATATGGCAGATGAGGAACACGCTCTATTATACAACTCATATTCTTTTTTTTTTTTTTTTTTTGAGACTTTTTTGTTTTGTTTTGTTTTGTTTTTACTACAGGGTGCATGCACTCGCCAGACAGAGAGAGACAGAGAAACAGAAAGTGAGAAATCACCCCCCAGGGGGATGGCCACACCGCAATCCCTTCTCCTCCATTCTCCTCTTGGGATCTTGGGCACGCAAGCACACGCGCCCGGCGTGAGTTTAAGCCACTGGGTCCGAGACTCAAACCGCAGTCGACTACGTGGGAGTCCAGCAACATAGCCATTACACTAACTGCTGGCCCCCACAACTCATATTCTTAAGTGCATGTCTCTAAGTAGGTCTAGATATAATACTTAAGAATAATGCCAATTATTTATGTTGCTTGGTGGCTCTACCTATTGCTTTCAGAGATGGAGAAGACTGTAATTCAAGTAATAGTAATTCACATGATAAAAATGAAATATGTTGGGACCAGCAGATGGCATAATGCTTACTGGACTCCCACATAGTGGACCACGGTTTGAGTCCCAGACCCAGCGGTTTGAAACTCACACTGGGCGCATGTGCATGCATGCCCAAAGTCCTGAGAAGAGAATGGAGGAGAAGGGATTGCAGCGTGGCCATCACCCGAGGGTGTAAAGGCGGCGAATTTCTCGTTTTCTGGCGCTCTGTTATTCTCTGTCTCTCTGGCAAGTGTATGTGCCCTATAGCAAACATTTCTAAAAAAAAAAAAAATTAAATAAGTTAGGGCCAGCAGGTTGCATGATGGTTAAGGTGCTGGACTCCCACGTGTTCAACTGCAGTTTGAGTTCTGGACCTGGTGTCTTGCTTTCTCACTTTCCCTCTCTCTCTCTCTCTCTCTCTCTCTCTGGTCAAATTAAAATTTCAAGTAATAATAATAATAATTAATTACTTAATTTAATTAAATAAATAATAATAATTTAACATTAAATATGTTGCAATACATTTTGCAATAAAGATCATTTGTCACACACAACCACATTACAATGTTTGGTTCTGGTATATGAAGTTTGGGGCTTATTTCCTAACCTAAATACTGCTTTAATAATTTTATGAAAATTTCAGTTGCTATTGTCTCAACAGAGTGAAGTTCTTCCAAGTTGGAATTAATAAGAAACAATTATCTAAGGGGGCTGGCCGGTGACATGGTGGTTAAGGGTATTGGACTCCCACATGGTCAAATGCAGTTCAAGTCCCGGACTTGTGAATCCTTGCTTTCTCACTCTCTCTCTCTTTTTCTCACTCTGTCCCTCTCTGATCAAATTAAAATAAATTTTTAAAAAGTTAAATAAAATAATTCTTAAAAAAATTATCTAAGAACTACAATGATAATACAAGGAAAGTTTCAAAGGGGCCTGATGGTAGTGCAGTGATAAGGCACGATGGGAAGTTCTGGGTCTGTGTCCAGAGACTGTCCTGAACTCACAGGGCACACAGGTGCCCATGTTTCAGGGGGGTCTGAAGCTGAGGGTGGATGACAGCATCAAGATCTTTTTGATGGTGCTTTCTCTACTCCCTCCCTTCTTTGTGTCTTTTGCTCATGGAACAAACAAACTTTAAAAAGAAAAAAATTGTCTAACTTGGCGTTAGTGTCAGCAGAATATAAACTGTGTAAAAAGTTTGCTTATAGGATGTAAATAATGCGAAAAATATATATATAAGGGACCAGCAGTCGGTGTAATGGTTACGTCACTGGACTCCCATGTAGTCAGTCGTGGTTTGAGTCCCAGACCCGGTGGCTTAAACTCATGCCAGGCGCGTGTGCGTGCGTGCCCAAGATCCCGAGAGGAGAATGGAGGAGAGGGGATTGAAGCATGGCCATCCCCCCTGGGGGGTGATTTCTCACTTTTTGTCTCTCTCTGTCTTTCTGGAGAGCGCACACACCCTATAGCAAAAACCTCTCAAAAACAAAAAGATGTAAATAATGTGTTTGCTGGAATGCAGCAAATAAAAATAATGGTTAACTAAATATAGAATAATTTATGAATTATATTTGTCATTTCTACTCTCATAAACATCACCAACCCATTACTGAAGCATCTAGACATGTGCAATAATAATTAAAGTCAAAGTATTAAAGTTGTCTTTGATATTTTGCCAACTTTCTGAAAATAAAAGCCAAAGCCAAATACAAATATTTTATTGTTTTCTTATTGTAAAGCTATATTTGTCAAAGTAAGAGGACAGAACATTTTATGTAACAGTTAGGGAACTTGATTCATGAATTTTTCAACATTTAGATCCCTGCATGTGGGCCTTCACTCCCATTCCTGATTCCTGGGCTGAGCCAACAGTGTGGAAAAGCCTTTTCCTTGGGCCTCCAGATTCAACACGTGCATGACATGCGTGGTGGGGGGCAGCTGCATTTTAAATCACAAGAGCTCTGATAGCCATTCCAGAGGAGGCACCCTTTGTGAGTAAGGAGAGCCAGAAGAGTCTGCCCAGCGAGCACAGTGAGTAAAATCCACTTCCCAACAGAATGTGTTTCTTCTATTATTCCCTGTCCTCCTTCCAAGTCTTTGTGCAAGTCATTCCAATGCCTTGGTTATTTGCTATAGAGCTTAAGAAAGAGTAGGGCCAGGAGAAGGCCACTTGGAGACCATAGCTAAGATAAGCATCCTGGACAGGTGGATCTTCTACCAAGGGGGCCAAAGTAGAACGAGTGGATTTGGTGAGTCCATGTGAGCATACACAAGAAACTGACCCAAGGCAGATGCTAGGAGAACTAGAGTTAATCTCCAAGTCCAAGAGGCATGATCCAAAAGCAGACCTAAGTGGAAAGGTTTTCCAACGACTGCTCATCCCTGAAAATGCACTGGGGCTCTCAGTCTCAGGCACTGAGACGCTGGACCAAATTCTAGAGATTCTGATCAGCACAGCATGAGCGAGGCCTGTCTCCTTATTCAATTATCTTTGGCTAGTGGGTGAAATTACCTAATATTGTACTACCATGGCTACCTAGCTCCTCTCCCTTTATTAGGACTTGGAAGCCATGTACAGAGAAGAGGCATGAAGGAATTTAGATACTCCCTAGTCTGTCTGTAATTAATGTGTCTCTGACAATTGCTGTCCAACTGATTTAGAAGTGAAGGGACAGAGTGGAAAATGGGGTACAATCAAGCTCCTTTCCTGAGGTGTCCTCCTGACTAGGGGTTGGCTCTGCCCCGCATCCTAATGACATGGCTATTAATGGGGCCAGGAGTCTGTTGCTGGGGGAAGCAGAGGGCTAGAAGACGCTGAGCTAAATGGGTGGCAATGCATTTTTGGAGATTTATAGTCACCAGCCCCAAATCCAGAGGGACTTCTTGGTTAACTGGTAGCAGCAGAGTTTGTAAGTGCGATGAATGACCAAGGCCAGAAAGAACTTCAACAGCTTTGAGTTTCCTCCTTTTATCAAGTGGGTTATCTGGATTTTGGAACAATCGATTCTAACTCAGTCAATAGACAGTCAAGGAAGTGGTCAGATTAGGATGCAAAGATGACGCAAACCACCCAATCACATCTTCAGTGACGCGGATTGGCTAAATCTACACATAACCCTAATCCACACCTAGCACATCATCCTCTCTCTGAGAGCCACCAGTGCAATCACAGGATTTCAGTATTTACAGGCCATTTCCAGCACCATGGCAACCCAAACTGCACAACACATAATAGCATCTGCAGATTCTGCTTCTGAGCCTGGGGCCTAAAGAAAAGAAGTCACCGCAGAATTTAGATGACAAGCTCATTCACTGAAGGAATTAAAATTAAGAATTTAAGGCACAAAGGCTTGATAAATGATTGACTTGCAGACAATTTTCTCTCATGTAATCTAGAAGAGAAAACAAACTTACTATGCCTCTAAGCTTTATTGTGACCCACAGGAGACTGACACGCGGCAGGAATAAAATAGCATACTTTTGGGCCGGTGGGTGGTATGGTGGTTATAGCACTGGATTCCCATGGAGATGACTGCAGTTTGAGACCCAGACCTGGAGACCTGAGAATCACACCGGGCATGTGTGCACGTGTGCCCAAAATCCCAGGAGGAGAATGAGGGAAAGGGATTGCAGTGTGGCCCTACCCCCTCGGAGATGATTTCTCACTTTCCCTCTCTCTGCCTCTCTCCAGCAAACATACACTCCCTATGACAAAAATCTAAAAAAATAAATGAATAAAATAAAAAGAAATAGCAGCCTGTCTAGAGAGGTTCATTGTAAGATGGCCAAAGACACAAAGTATGTAATCACACATAAAAAATTTTAAGAATTGTTTTATTTAGCTTTATTTATTTATTTATTTCTCTTAATTTGACCAGAGAGGGACAGAGTGAGAGAGAGAGAGGGAAAATGAGAAAGCAAGCCACCAGGGTCGGGACTTGAACCGTGGTCAGCCATGTAGGAGTCCAACGCTCTTAACCACCCTGCCACCTGCTGGTTTCCCCACATAAAATGTTAAGGAATTTCCAGAAATATATATATATTTTTATAAAGAATTCTTTTATTTAACTTTCTTTCTTTCTTTCTTTTTCTTTCTTTCTTTCTTTCTTTCTTTCTTTTAATTTGACCAGAAAGGGACAGAGTGAGTGAGAGAGAATGTGAGAAAGCAAGCTGCCAGGTCCAGGACTCAAACCCTGGTTGGCCATGTGGGACTCCAGTGTCCTTAACCACCATGCCACCTGCTGGCCCCCTCCAGAAATATTTTATTTGAGTAGCATATTATTGGACTTGGTTTGCATGTATTTATGTATATACTCTGCTTTTTAAAATGCTCCTTAATCATTTCCCTATATTATTACAGGCATGCACACATATACATAAATATATACACACACAAAATCAAGTTTTTAGTGTTATTATAAACCACACTGCAATGAACATCTTTGTACTGAACTCTTTCTCTAGTTCAAACATACCTTATCAGCATATACACACTGTACTTATGAATCTGTTTTGTAAATGCTCCCTCTTGGCCCCGGGCATTCTGATTGGCAATAGGATGTTACATAAATTGGCATGGAATTTGGACTCAGAATTCCTGAGATAGTTTGGCAGCATCGCCACTTACTTCCTGTGACCTAAACAAATCACTTACTCATCCTGAGCGTCAGTTTCCTCATCTCTAAAGTTGGAATTAGGGTAATGATAACCTCTCCCCCGCCTCCTACATCTCAGGGGTTATAATGAGAGGCATATGAGATCACAGAGGTGAGAAACTTGGTTCAGGTAAGCGATTCGGCGAGCTTGTTAATACTTCAAAGGAGAGCATTGCACACATTTTTCTCTATTTTAGCTCAGATCTTTGGTCTCTTGGAAAGGTGTAAAATAACTCCACACACAGGGAAAGAGATTTGAAAAGCTGAGAGGAAGAATTATTTCCCTTTAATTTGCAGGTCAATTTGGGACTAATTATTTACTTCATATGAGGATGTTTAATACACAGAAGTTGAGAATGGACTTGCAAAGTTCTTTTTTTATTTTTAATAGGACGCATGTGCTCGCCAGACAAACAGAGAGAGACAGAAAGATAGAAAGCGAGAAATCACCCCCCAGTGGGGATGACCACGCCACAATCCCTTCTCCTCCATTCTCCTCTCAGGATCTTGGGCACGCACACACATGCGCCCGGCATGAGTTTTAAGCCACCAGGTCTGGAATTTGAACCACCATATGATTCAAGTTTCAAGCCAAGTGAGACCCAGCGCCTTAACCACCATGCTGCCAGCTGGTCATTGCTATTTTCGTAGAACGTATCTTTTGATGATCCTGTATCTGGGTCTGTCACGCTCATTTCTTTTTGTTCATGAACTCAACTAACATTTTCAAGTAGAACCATACACTAGCATCTCTTCCCAGGTCTGAAGTAAGGTCCAGCCCTGGTGCTCGAGATGCACGGGAGCCAGATAAAACCCTCACTGCAGAGTTAATGCCTGTCAGGACAGATGTAGCCTGGAGCCTTGTGGTCCTTGACCAGGAAGGTTCTCAGAGAAGGGACATCTAAGCTGAGTTTTGAAGGATAAGTATGAGGAGCTAAGAGAGTTCTCTGGCACTTTCTATTCATTTCTTCTTCTTTTCTTTCTTTTCTTTCTTTTTTTTTTTTTTTTTTTTGGAGAGATTTTCACTATAGGGCGCGTGCGCTCGCCAGACAGACAGAGAGAGACATTAGAGACAGAAAGCGAGAAATCACCCCCCAGGGGGGATGGTCACGCCGCAATCCCTTCTCCTCCATTCTCCTCTCGGGATCTTGGGCACGCATGCACACGCGCCCGGCATGAGTTTTAAGCCACCGGGTCTGGGATGCGAACCGCAGTCGACTACGTGGGAGTCCAGCGACATAGCCATTACGCTAACTGCTGGTTCCCTCATTTCTTCTTCTTTTAATTGCTAGAGGGCACATGTGCTCACCAGAAAGAGACAGAAAAAGAAAGCGGGGCAGAGGGGAGTACCTCCCCCACTGGGATATGGTTATACTGCAATTCGTTCTCTTCCACTTTTCCATTCTGTTGAGATTTTGAGCATGCCTGCACACATGCCCTGTGTGTTTTTCAAGACACCAGGGGCAGTATTGGAACCATGATTGGCCATGTGGGCTCTGGCTCCTTGAACACTAGGCAAAGAGCCAGCACTGTAATCCATATATTTATTATTTTTTAATGTGCTAGAGAGCATGTGCACTCTCCAGAGAGAGACAGAGAGGGAGAGAGAGTGAGAAAGCACCTCACAGGGTAGATGGCCATGCCACAATCCCTTCTCCTTCATTCTCCTCTCGGGATTTTAGGTGTTTTCCAAGTTGTCAGGTCCTGGACTTAAATCGTGTAGTTGGCCATTTGAGATCCAGCCGCCTAACCACCACACCCCTCGTTGGCCCCACAGTCCCTTCCTTGAAGATGCTGGACCTGCTGCCGTCACGAAGCAACTGTACTTGCCATCTACCACTGCTTTGCAAACCTCTGCTGCCTCTTCTCCTCCCAGATGATATTACCAGCAGACCCCATGCCTTCCCAGTAGCTCCCAGATGTGGCCAAACAGTCCTAATTTTAGATAATGACGAGTATGGTCTATCTGACAGAAAACTGCAATTTCACTGCCAGTTCAAAGCTTCCCCCTCTTCATCCATGGTGAACTAAAGCAGGGTCAAGGTCTAGCTTTTCTGTCTTCTGCGTTCCCATCCCATCCCCTTCTCAACTTGCCACTGCCGCTTATGGCTGCTCCAGGTTTGGAGCAGCGAGGACAGTGGGATGGCAAAGGAGCAAAAATGTTTTCCTACTTAGCTTGCCTTCCTCGCTTGGCTGTCACAAGTCCTCTGTGATGGCAGATGTCTAAATGCTGACTCTCTGTGGGGATACATTGAGGATGGGGTGAGAGTTAGGGACCCATCTGGGCTTCTGGCGCTACCCTTGGCATCACACAGGCCCCTGCTGCAGGTGAGGCACCGTCAGGCTAACCTCTCCCACCATCCTCAGCTCCCAAACCACTGCCCCACTCCTTCAGGGGTGGCATTTGGCCCACTCCGATCCACTCTACCGAGATCTTTGCCAAGTTCATCAATAGTAGTTGAAAAATCTCTGCAATTCAGGCACGAGCTGGCAATCTCTCCTTCTGTCAAGCACCCCACTTTCTAGGGAGGTCCTTTCTGTCAATGTCCCCATTCCCTGTCTTTGGGAGGAAAGATGTAGGAAGACAGTAGCAGATTAGTTACTGTAGAGAGTAGGGTAAGATGAGTTTTTCAAATCCCTTACCAAATTCTGTGATTAAATGCCCTTATAGGTAAATAAGTACTTTCAAATTGTCCCATGGATGAAAGGGGAATAACTCTTTAATTCTACTTTTTGGATCTTATTTCCTGCATGCCACTGCCCACCAGTCCGGCAGCCCATCCCAGCTCATCCTCACCCTCACGTGGGCTTAGGTGGGTGGCAGGGCCAGCTTGCAGGGCTGCAATAGTTTGGCTCTCTCTCCCTGCTGCCGCTGCCGCCGCTGCTGCTGCTGCTATGATGTGTGGCAGTCCTTTCTCTAGAATGTGGGGACTCTTGTCACTCACCAACCTCTTTTCCTAGACAGAAAAATGGTGCATAAGCAAATGCAACCATTTGTTTGCTTGTTTGTTTGTTTTCATTGCAAAAAGATACATGGCACTTGCCGGAGAGAGAGAGACAGAGTGGGAGGAGAAAAGCACCCTGCAATTGGGCATAATCATGCCACAACCCCTTATCCTTCATTTCTCAACCTTGTCAGGATTTTGAGCACATACACACACACACACACACACACACACACCCACACACACACGCTGGTGCATTTTTTTAAGCCACTGGACCAGAATTCAAACGACAGTCAATCACATGAGATCTCACTTAACCACTAGGCTGCAGAACTGGCCCAAGGCCACATTTCAATCAACTACTGAGGATCATTTAATTGTATGCATCACAGAAAGAGGCTTTGTTTTGTTGTCATTGTCAAAAGTGTTTTAATACCATTCCGGACATGTGTGTACATGCCCAGGATCCTGACGGGATAGAGAACAGGAGGAGAAGGATTGCAATGTAATCTTTCTCTCTTGTGCCCTCTGACAAAAAACAAAATCACCAAAAAATCTCTCAGAAGTGAAAATTAAAAAAAAAAAAAAAGGTTTTACTAGCTATACACAGAGAAAAGCAACCTGAAGTGAAGATTCTACATAAGTTTCAGTGAGTATTTGGTCACCAGCCCCGGAATTCTCTTCTAAGCATCAAGGGAGTGGAAGGACCCAAGTAGGCAGGGCTGAACTGGAGACCTGTCACACAGGTCCAGCTGGACTGGGAGGGCTGGCTGGCAGTGACCAGGGAGCTTGTGCCAGGACTTGCTGGAGGCAGGACCTGCAAGGATTGCCCTAGAAGGCAGGAGGAGGTACTGTCTGAGCTGGAGCCTCACTAAACAGTCATGGCGCAGGCCTGGTACACAGCAGGTGCTCGATAATTTTGTCGAGTCCCATATTTTTTTAAAGAATTATTTATTTTTATTTTTATTTTTTTCATTTGCTATAGGGCATGTGCACTTACCAGAGAGACAGAAAGGGAAAGAGAAAAGGAAAGTGAGAAACAAGCTACCAGGCCCAGGACTTGAACCACATACGTCCATGTGGGAGTCCAGCGCCTTAAACACCAGGCCACCTGCTGGCCCCTTGAGTCCCGTATTAACATCGCGATTCAGACAAAAGAATTGTCAGCAGCTTCCAAGACATTTTATGCAGTTACTATGAAACAAAGCAAGTCTTTTTCCAACATCCTTTTTTTTTCTGTCCAATTGCCAAAGGATGTGTGTGTTTACCAAAGAAAGACAGTAACAGAGAAAAAGAGAAGGAAAAGGCCCTCTGCAGTGGGGCATGGTCACACTGCAATCCTGTCTCCTCCATTTCTCCATCCTACTGGGATACTGAGCATATTCGCATACACATCCAGTGTATCAAACTACTAGGGCTGGGATTTGAAACACAGGCAAACATTTACAAATAACATGAGTTCCCCCCACCCCCAAACAAAACTGGAAAAATAAAGGGGTTGGAATCATCAGATAAATAGTTTAAGAAAATCCCCCGGAAAGAAGGCTATGAGCTCTCAAATTATAGGACCTTTGAACCCATCTCTCCCCACGCCCAACAGTGAAGGAATGAAGAACTACACTAAGGCCCAACATGGTGAATGTTCAGAACGATGAGGGTGAAAAGAAGATTCTATGAGCCTCCAGACAGAAAAAAGAATGGGCTTCAGATTTCTCATCAGCAGCAATGGATACTAAAAGCTGATGCTTTCAAAATTCAGCAGGAACAGAATAAAGGCCAGCCTGTAGCAGAGCCTCGAATGCCCTCCTCCACCTGTCCCTGTTTACCTCCCCCAACCCCTCCTTCCTATTTATCTCCATGTATCTCTGCTTGAGTCCAATAGATTATTTAATGCACTATGCTCTAACACTCTATCTTATTTATGACCAGGTTGTTCAGGCTGCGTGGAATGCTGTTCCCTCCCCTTTCCTACCTGCTTGGAGAGCTCCCACTCAACCATAATAACATAATCACTGCTATTTACCAAGCTTTTACCATGTTCCCAGCATTGTGCTAAGTAGTGCATCATCTCACTGGACTCTCCTCCGATTTCTCCAATGTAGACACCATTATTGTCTTCCTTTTATGGATAAAGGTACTGGGGCACAGAGAAGTTGGGTGACTCGCTTATAGTCACACAGCCAATAAATGGTGGATCCAGTATCAACAGCCAAGATGGTCTCACTCTAAAGAAACTGCTCTCTGCTTTACTTGGTGCCTCTGCTTTTAAGGTCCTCATGAGGCAGAGTCGACAGGGTTCTCTATTATTGTGCACATCGTATTTTATTGAAATTATTTGGGAGTTTCCATCATTTTTTAGTTTATTTATTCATGATGGAGAGTGTGTGCACCTGCATGGGGGTGGGAGGAGAGAATCACACTCGACAGGGTCTTGTCAGGCTCTGATCCCTCTTCTTCGGCCCTCTAGCTCCTCAGGTTCTTGGGCACATGGGCATGCCCAAGTAGACCTGGGGATCTGAATCATGGCTGGCTATATGGCTCCCAGCACTACAGTATGGCTTAGTAACAACTGGGCCACTTGTCTGGGCTCTTAGTCTTTTTTTTTTTTAGAAATAATTATTTACTTGTTTAATTCCATTTATTACTATTATTTTCAATTTGACCAAAGAGAGAGAAAGGGAAAGCGATAGAGCAAGCCTCCAGGTCTGGGACTCGAACCGCACAGTCGGCCATGTGGGAATCCAGCACCTTTAACCACCATGCCACCTGCCGGCCCCTTTAGTCATTTTTTTTTTTTCACAAGATAATTTTAGTAGATATTAGATTTCATGGTAGGAAAAGGATAAAGAATTCTAACAGTGAATTTTTGTCTCACTCCCCTCTTCTATCCACCCAGTGTCCTATCTTACCAGTTTCTAATATATCCTTCTAGATATGTGCACAAAGTATGTGTGCTGTGCATTCTTCTTCCTTTTTTTTAACCAGTGTTACTTTTCTATATAAACTATCACGAACCTTGACTTTTCAATGAACCTCACAGCTTGGATATCATTCCCAATGTCAGTACTTAAAGAATTGTTTCATTATAACTGTCACATGATATTCTCTTACGGATATCTCATAATGATCAGCCAGTCTCCTAAAGGCAGACACTTATATAGCTTCTAATCTTTTTTTTTTGTGTGTGTGTGTGTGTGGAGAGGTTTTTTTTGCTATAGGGCGTGTGTGCTCGCCAGATAGACAGAGAGAGACAGAGAGACAGAGAACAGAGAGCGAGAAATCACCCCCCCCCCCCAGAGGGGTTGGCCACACCGCAATCCCTTCTCCTCCATTCTCCTCTCGGGATCTTGGGCATGCACACACACATGTGCCCGGCATGAATTTTAAGCCACCGGGTCCAGGACTTGAACCGTGGTCGACTACGTGGGAGTCCAAAACATAGCCATTACTCTTAACTGCTGGTCCCCCTGCAGCTTCTAATCTTTTACTATTAAAAGCAATGTTGCTAATACTGTCCTTGCATATTTGTCATTTCCCATGTGAGAGTATATCTCTAGAGATAATTCCTGGACGTTAAATTGCTAAATCTAGGGATATATGCATTTTAATTGGTATTGCGGAATATCCCCCATAGAAGTGGAATTATGTACAATTCCACTGTGATATAAATGCCATTTCCTTTATTCTCACCAATACACTACAGCACTTAGCTTTTTAATTTTTGTCAGTCTAATTGGTAAAAAGTGCTACTTCTCATTGCATTTTAATTTTATATTTTTAGGAGTTATTTATTGGGAGTCGGTAATGGTGTGGTGGTTAAGGGCACTGGACTCTCACAGGGCTGACCACAGGTTGAGTCCTAGACCTGGTGGCTTACTTTCTCATTTTCTCTCTCTCTTTCACTCTTTTCTTCTTTGGTCGAATTAAAATAAATAAATAAAATAAATAAAGTTAAATTAAATAAGTCTAAAAAAACCAAAAGAATTATTGTAGGGACCAGCAGATGGTGTAATGGTTATGTCACTGAATTCTCACATAGTTGACCACTGTTCAAGTCCCAGACCCTTAAAACTGGGACTTAAAACTGACACCAGGCATGTGTGCATATGTGTCCAAAATTCTGAGAAGAGAATGGAAGGGAAGGGGTTGCAGTGTGGCCAACCCGTCTAGGGGATGATTTTTCTCTTTCTATCTCTCTATCTCTCTCTGTGTTTCTGGCAAGGACACACACCCTATAGCAAAAAATCTCTCTGGAGAAAAGAAAAAGAAGTAATTATTTATTTATCTTAATGTGCTATAGTAATGGGGGGAGGGAGTGAGAAAGCAAGTTACCAGATCCGGGACTCAAACCGTGGCCAGCCTTTTTGGGAGCCCAGCACCTTAACCACTATACCACCTGCTGGCCCTGTGCATTTTAATTTTCATTTCTCAAATTATGAGTGGTATTGAAATATTAAAGCGTTTTTGTTTTTTCCTCCCTGGCTGCTTGAGGATATACCGCCATCATGAATGACACAGTAACTATCCAAACGAGGAAATTCATGACCAGCCGACTACTTCAGAGGAAACAAATGGTCATTGCTGTCCTTCAGCCCAGGAAGGCAACAGTACCTAAGACAGAAATTCGGGAAAAACGAGCAAAGATGCACAAGACCACACCAGGTGTCATCTTTGTGTTTAGGTTCAGAACCCACTTTGGTGGTGGCAAGACAACTGGCTTTGGCATGATTTCCAATTCTTTGGATTATGTGAAGAAAAATGAACCCAAACATAGACTTGCAAGACATGGCCTTTATGAGAAGAAAAAGACGTCAAGAAAACAGCGAAAGGAATACAAGAACAGAATGGAGAAAGTCAGGGGGACCGCAAAGGCCAATGTTGGTGCTAGCAAAAAGTCGAAAGAGTAAAGACTCTGCAATGACTATCTGTGGTGATTGTGAGGAGTTTTCATGAGAGGATTAATAAACTAAAAAATTTTCATGTGAAAAAAAGTTTTTGTTTTTAATATTTTGGAACAACATGAACAATAAAATAAGCAACAATTGATTATAACTCCCAAAATGAAATAATTATTCATGAGTCCATGTATCTATGAATAATGAACTGAATAAATCAATAAACGGGGGAGGGGACTGAATTCCAATTAATAAACGTAGAAGGAATGGAAGAGTGGTGATGTAAGATCACCATTCAAACAATACAGTAATAATAGTTGCAAATGAAATTCAATGATGGCTGCTAAAATTGGTGGGCAAAAGTTTAAGGCGAAGCAGGATCTTTGTTTAGTTTCAAAAGTATTTCAATCTGGGACCAGCAGGTGGCATGGTGGTTAAGGCGCTGGACACTCCCACATGACCTACCATGGCTCGAGTCCTTTACCTGGTAGCTTGCTTTTTCACTTGCCCTCTCTCTCTTTTGGTATATCTCTCTGGTCAAATTAAAATAAATGAATTGATTAAAGAATTAAATAATTCTTTAAAAAATATTTCAACCTAAAATATTTAATAATTTCAAAGGCAAATCACTTTATAGTATAAAAACCCAGCAGACAACACATGAGTTAAGTGATTGAGTTTAACTTTACTATAAGACATACTGACAGCATTTACTCTGGATAATGCATTGGACATTACTGGTCCAGCCTCCTACACTTGTTTTGAAATTTGACTTTTTGCCTTTTGCATAAAGATTTCTAGGCATTCTTTTACATATTAAGAAACATGACTGTCTTTTGCCTTTGATTTTGTTTCTGTTAACTTTTAAGGCACAAAAGATTTCATTTTTGCTTAGATAAATTGATTCACTTTTCTTTTATGGCTTCTGTGTCATGCCTAGAAAGCCCTTTCCCTGTTTGGAAATTTTTTTCTAATGTTTTTATAGTTTTATTTTTTATATTTAAACATTTTTTTCCTTCCTGGAATTTATTTTGGCATAGTTTTTCCAAATGGTTATCTAGTTTTTTCAATATTTTCACTGTAGGCTTCATCCTCCAGCCTCTGCTACACCTCACTCCCCCACTCCCACTCTGCTCTCCAGAAAGCTGGCTTTGGCTCCCCACTGTGAACTTGTTGGAGGCCCCTAGTCCCCTCTATCCTTGTTCACTGGACCTGCTCCCAAATCCTTGATTTCTGAGTTGTTTCCAGCCCACAGTGGTCTGAAACTCCACAAATATTGAGGTTTCCTTGAGAGGGCAACGGGTTTGCTGCTGTGTCCTCCAGCCTCCCATGGAGGTCTAAGACAGTGGTCTGTCTCATGGCTGTTTGTTCAGTCTTTCCTCCTAAGTCCCCACTATGCACCAGGCATTTTGCCACACCCTGGAAAATCACAGTGACCCAGACCTGGGTCCTTCTGGACAGGAGGTCACAGTTTGTGCCATAGGCAGTGAGAGGGAGCAGCTGTTACAATCTCTGAGGTGGCCAGAGCCAGCTCAGTGGCCACCTCAGAGATTAAGGGACCAATTGGTGGGGGGAGAGGGACACCCCCATGCTAGTCCCCACAAGAGCAGATAGCTTTTCCTCCTTAGTCCACTGGTCTCCACTGAGCTCCAGATCTCATTGGGCCCTCCTGCAGTAATGGGTAGGGCCACCAGGTTCTGGGGTCAGACCTTGGGCATCCTCTCTTTCCTCTCTTCTCCCTCCCTCTCACCTCTCCTCCACTCTGTCCTCTGCTTCCCCCTCTTCTGCCCGTGTCTCCATCTTTCTCTCCTCCCTCACCTGCATGGTGAGCTGCTGCCGTCTATGTAGTTTTACCATCATTTCTGCTGTCAAGTTGGAAGTTCTGACAAGTGCTGCCCCACAAACTCAGTTTTCTAAGACTGGGAAGGCTCTAACCTAGCCCATGTTCTCCAGCTCACTGCGGGGAGCCCCAATTTTGCAGTGTTAGTGGAAAGGAGTCCAACAGTTGATGAAGTGGTACTTTGCTTCCCATTTGGCTTGTGTTCTTTGCTCATATAGCGGCTATGGCTGGGAATCCCCAAGAGAGAATGGATGGAAGATGCTAAGATGACGAAAATGTCAGCCAGAACCCTTCACTAGAGAGAGACCAATAAAGAAAAGTGAGTAACCACCAGGCACCTGGGAAAACCTTCACTCTGGTCCACAGAGAAGGTACCATTTTCCTCTACTAAGGCAGCGAAGTCACATGTTAGGGTGGCTGCAGTGGCATAGTGGTGTCACAGCACTCCACAATGTTGAGGCCACACGGGAAGGTCTTGGGTTTGCTGCCTGTACACACCAGATGTGCACCTGCAAACCATGATACTGATTTGCTGAGGCTGGGGGTGGGTCGCAATGCGAGGGCCCTCTTGGGGGCCCTTTCCTTCCTCTTATTCTGTCTCATGGAAGAAATAAACTGCATATATTTTAATTTCGAAACCCAGTGCCAGTGTCCAGTTCAAGGCAGTGGGGTGAGCTCAGTCTCTATGACTTTCCGAAAACTCACTAAAACGGTGTGAAGATAAATAAGCAGGAATAAATACATACTCTCAGGACAAGGAAGGGAGGCCCTCGAGGACCACAGTTGCTCATAAAGCAGGTAAGAGATGACTGCTGATCCAGGGGAGCCCAGGAAGCTGCAGCCCAGAATGTAGGGCATACAGAATGCTCCCATTCTTCTTAAGCTGGAATGCAGCTCCTCCACTTCCACATGGCTCTCTTCATTCAGCTTACATGTCAACACCTAGAGGCCCTTAGGGCTGCACTGTCACCCCTCCCCTGACCCCAGCCTGAGATATGCCATTGCCTGAGATTATGTCACTTTGTCATTGCCACTAGAGTGGAAGCTCCCCGAGAACAGGGCTGAGTCCTCTTGTTCTCCAAGTGCCCAAGCAGCAGGTGCTTCTGGACAATGCCCCTCCCTCCTTCCCAACAAAAGATGTTCATGTTCTAAACCCGGAACCTGTGAATACATCACCATGAGAGGGGAAAGAAATTTGCAGACATGATTAAGGATCTTGCGATGGAGAAATGATCCTGGCTCATCCAGGTGGGACCAATGTAACAGCAGGGTCATGATAAGTGAAAGAGGGAGGGTCAGAGAAGATGTTAGGATGGGGAAGCAGGGGATGGAGTGATGTGAGGCCATGAGCTAAGGAATAAAGGCAGCATCTAGAAACTGAGAAAGGCAAGGAAACAAATTCTCCTCTAAAGCTTTTTTTTTTTTGAGAGGTTTTTGCTATAGGGCGCGTGCACTCGCCAGAAAGACAGAGAGAAAAAGAGAGACAGAAAGAGAGAATTCACCCCCCCCACCACCACCACCCAGGGGAGATGGCCACACTGCAATCCCTTCTCCTCCATTCTCCTCTCAGGATCTTGGGCACGCACGCACACACACCCGGTGTGAGTCTAAGCTGCCGGGTCTGGGACGCGAACTGCAGTCGATTACATGGGAGTCCAGCAACATAGCTATTACGCTAACTGCTGGTCCCCTCCTCTAAAGCTTTTAAAAGCGGTAAGGTGGTTAAGGTGCTGGACTCCCACATGACTGACCATGGTTTGAGTCTCAGCAGCTCGAAACTCATGCCAGGTGCGTGCGAATGTTTGCCCAAAATCCTGAGAGGAGAATGGAGGAGGAGACTGTGGTGTGGCCAACCTCCCAGGGGATGATTTCTCGCTTTATGTCTCTCTGTCTCTCTGGTGAGTGCACGTACCCTATAGTAGAAATCTCTCTCAAAAAACAGAGCCATCCCCGGGACCAGCAGATGGTATAATAGTTACATTGCTGGACTCCCGGTAGTCGGTTGTGATTTGAGTCCCAGATCTGGTGGCTTAAAACTCATGCTGGGTGCATGTGCTCGCATGTCAAAGATCTTGAGAAAAGAGTGGAGAAGAAGGGATTGAGGCGTGGCCATCTTCCCTGGGGGGTGATTTCTTGCTTTCTGTCTCTCTGTCTCTCTCTCTGTCTCTCTGGTGAGCACGTGCACCCTTTAGTAAAAATATCTCTACAAAAAAAAAAAAAAAAAAAAGAGCCAGCCAGCCCCATTGGCACCTCGACTTTAGCCCAGTGAGACTGATTTCAGACTTCTGTCCTTCAGAACTGTTAGATATGTGTTGCCTTAAACCACTCAGATAACCTCAATGATTACTTTGTTGAGCATCGCTGGACTGCACAAGCACAGTTAATTTTTAAATTGATTTTTATTATACTTGAAAGTTAATTTCTTATTTGAATTTGTTAAATATTCCCAAGGTTTGGGATCAGCAGATGGTGTAATGGTTACATTGCTGGACTCCCACATGGTCAACCATGGTTCGAGTCCCAGATCCAGTAGTTTGAAACTGACCCTGGGTCCTTGTGTGTGTATGCCCAAAATCCTGAGAGGAGACTGGAGGAGAAGGGATTGTGGTGTGGCAATCCCCCTGGGGGGTGATTTCTTGCCTTCTGTCTCTCTGCCTCTGTCTCTCTGACTAGCGCACATGCCCTATAGCAAAAAAATACCTCAAAAAGAAAACTATCCCTTGGGAACCAGCAGTTAGTGTAATGGCTATGTCGCTGGACTCCCACGTAGTCGACCGCGGTTCGAGTCCCGGACCCGGCGGCTTAAACTCACGCCGGGCGCGTGTGCGTGCGTGCCCAAGATCCCGAGAGGAGAATGGAGGAGAAGGGATTGCGGCGTGGCCATCCCCCCTGGGGGGTGATTTCCTGCTTTCTGTCTCTCTGTCTCTCTCTGTCTGTCTGGGGAGCGCACGTGCCCTATAGCAAAAACCTCTCCAAAAAAAAAGAAAAAAAAAAAAAAAAAAGAAAAGAAAACTATCCCCAAGGTTCAAAATCAAACTTCAAAATGTACAAACGAATAGAGAGCGAAGTGTATCTCCCTCCTCATCCTGTGTCCTGCTCCTTGCTATTTCCACTGTCTTCTCTTTCCTTCCAAAGTCTACGCATATGGATATTTAAACATGTATGTCCCCTACATAAATGAAAACACGCTGAACACAATTTGCTGCTCCAGGCTTGCTTTTTCACTGCATAACATATCTTGTTACATATCAGTTAATATATAAATATTAGATCCACTTGATTCTTTAGAAAGACAGGCCCATAGTCCATGGTGTGGTGGTACCGTAATTTATTGAACACATTTGATTGAAGGACATTTTGCTGAAATAAATTCACTCGAGTATTTAGGAAGCATGAATCACAGACAGATGGATAACCTCTCAGCAATATACCACCAAGGTCTTTGCTTTTAAGCTGACCTGAATAAGAACTTTGTCCTGTCCGCGTCCAGCCCCTTTGCTCCATCAAGCATAGCATTTCAAGGACATTCCATTTCTCACAGGACCTTTGAGAGCTGCTTTCCAATTGAGCATTGTGTTTGAGAAATAAGTTGGCAAGAAAGAAAAAGTTCATCACCCTGTGAACCTTTCTTTCTGAATGTCCTGCCTGACTTTGGTCTGTTAAAACTAACAATGAAGGGACCAGCAGAGAGTGTAGTGGTTAAGGTGTTGGACTCCCACATGGCAGACCAAGATTCGAGCCCCCATTCAGCAGCTTAAAATCATGTGGGGCACTTGTATGGGCATACCCAAAATCCTGAGAGGAGAATAGAGAAGGGATTTAGGTGTGGGCATTCCCCCTCGAGAGTGATTCTCACTTTCTCTCTCTTTCTCTCTCCTCCTCTCCTCTCTTTCCTCTCTCTCTCTCTCTTTCTCCAGTAAGTATACACACCCTATGGCAAAAAACTAAAGAAAACTAACTGAATAAAATGACCTTGGACACAGTCCTGGGTCTGAATTTCTCCATGTGGCCAGGACTCTAATAACATAAATCTAGTGAGTAATTCCTCTGGGGGACTGGTCCCAAGATAGACTCACATTTTGCAAGTTCATAATAAATAAGAAGAGGGGGGAAAAAAAGTCCATTGGTGGTTGGGAATACCTAAAATTGTTAAACACCGAGCATATGAGTAATGATCTTTTTTGGAATATTGTCTCCTCTTGTTCCAAAAAGTAAACATTGGCATGCGATGTTGTGGTTTTGCTTTTTCTGTTGTTGTTTTTAAAGTTGAGTCTCCCCCACCCCCCATGGAAGCAGCAATCTGAAGTCTGTTTCCTTAGCTACATATTTCTTCCTTGAAGGCACATGTACCCACACACACGATTGTATTTTGGGGCCACGCTTATGCCCAGACTCAATGAATTGCAGCTTGGAAAGATCAAATAAGAAAATAATAATAATAATGTGCACATCAAAGAGTCTTTGAACTTTCTACAGCTGATAGAAGAACTGAAAGGGCTTCAGCATCAGACAAGTTCTCCTATGTGGCTAGCATGTGAGAAGGGCTGGAGCTGAGTGACAACGGCCTGGCCAAGAAATAGAAGATGGCGTATATACATGTCACGCGCACGCTCCCACCTCTCACACAGAGGCACCTCCAGAATCACAGGGAGAGAGAAAGCTCACAGGTGACTTTGGCCCACAAGTAATGGGACATTTAGGGATCCATGACTGTTGGCCATATGAGACTGAATCAGGTTCCTGCATACTTTTTGGGAAGGCAATAAAAAGTTCTTATCAGGGGACATCTGGGTGCAGGGAGGAAAATATATGCTGCTTTGGGGAAGGCCATTTTCCTATGGAGTTCACCTTTCACCTCTCTGGGTGACCCTATCACTGTGACTGAATGATGGAGTGACTATGGCCATAGGCTTTAGAGTCACACTGCCCGTGTTGTCATTTTGGTTTCAGCATTTAGAAGTCCTACCGCCTACGGGACCAGCAGATGGCATAATGGCTACTCGCTGGACTCCCATGTAGTCAACCGCGGTTTGAGTTCCAGACCCAGCAGCTTAAAATTCATGCCGGGCACACAAGCGAGTGTGCCCAAGCTCCCAAGAGGAGTCTGAAGGAGAAGGAATTGCGGTATGGCCATTCCCCCAGAGGGTGATTGCTTCCTTTCTGTCTCTCGGGCAAGCACATATATTTTTTCTATAGGAAAAAAATCTCTCTCTAAAAAAAGAAGCCTTACCACCTAGATGCATGCAAGTTATTTAATTTCTTGGTTTCCTTAGCTGTACATGAGGACTAGCACAGACTGTCCCTGACTTATGATGGTTGTCTTATAGTTTTTTGACTTTAAGATGGTGTGAAAGTTATATGTATTCAGTAGAAATTGCACTTCAATTACCCATGCAACTATCCTTTTTTTCTTTTCCAGAACAGTATTCAATAAATTGTATGAGAAACTCAACACCTTCTTCTAGGCTTCAAATTACATTATTTTTCCTGCCCATAGGTTAATGTATGTGTTCTGAGTACATTTAATTTAGGCTAGTATAAGATGTCAGGTAGTTTAGGTGTATTAAATGCATTTTCTTTTTTAAAAAAATTGATTTAGGGGACCAGCAGGTGGCATTGTGGTTAAGGTGCTGGACACTCCCACGGTTTGAGTCCCAGACCTGGCGGCTTCCTTTCTCCCTTTCATTCTCTCTCTCTCTGTGTCTCTCTCTGGTCAAATTAAATAAATGAATAAAAAAAATAAAATAAATGAATGAATAAATAAAATTAAATAAATAATAATTTTAAAAATTGATTTAGCTTTATTTATTATTATTATTTCTTAATTTGCTATAGGGCATGTGTGCTCACCAGAGACAGAGAGAAAAATAAAAGAAAGTGAGCTGCCAGATCTGGACTTGAACCATCAATGGCCATGTGGGAGTCCAGAGCCTTAACCACCATGCCACCTACTGGCCCCTTAGTAAATGCATTTTCTTTCTTTTTTGGGGGAGAGGTTTTTGCTATAGGGAGCGTGCGCTCGCCAGACAGACAGAGAGAGACAGAGAGTCAGAAAGCGAGAAATCACCCTCCAGGGGGAAATGGCCATGCCACAATCCCTTCTCCTCCATTCTCCACTTGGGATCTTGGGCACGCACATTCATGCGCCTGGCGTGGGTTTTAAGCCACCCGGTCCAGGACGCGAACCGCGGTCGACTATATGGGAGTCCAGCGACATAGCCATTATGCTATCTGCTGGTCCCAGTAAATGCATTTTCAACTTACAATATTTTCAATTTATAAAGGGTTTATTGGGACATAACCTTATGATAAGTCAGGGAGCATCTGGAATTGTAGGTGCCTCCTACACTGTTGTGTGGCCTAAGATACCCATGTGAAGGAGCACATGCCTGACCTTTCTCGAGGGCTTGACAAATGCTGAGTTATTATCCTGAGCATGCCGTCCAGAGACTAATGAAATCTGTCATGTGACAATATGCCTGAGATTGAAGGGAAAAAAAACATCAGGTCAGATATGCTGTGTGAGCCAAGGGCTCTTCTGCTTTCTGCCAAATATGCAGGGCATCCGAGCTAGAAGGCCTTGGCAGTCAACTGACTAGAGCTCCCAAATCTGGCTGTGCTTCAGAAGAAACTGGAGCGCTTAAAAGGCCAACGGACCAAAAAGCCCCCCAGGAGATCCTGCTGGGTCGTCAGGTCTGTGGATGTTGGAGCTACTCAATTTCCTCCTAGGAACCTCAAGAGCTTTGAGAATGGAGGTTCAAAGAATGGTGACTTGTTCAAGATCTTGCAGGCTGTTGGTAGCCAATCTGAGGCTAGCATCTGCCATCTGATCTTCAGGGTCCCACAGCCTTTCTTCCACACAAGGGCTCCCAACAGCCATGGGGTAAGAGAATTCATGTCCAAACAAACTTCCTGAAGTCTAGTTTTAGCTGAATCTGGCCTTGTGAATAGAGAATCCATTGGCCTGGAGGCTGGTTGGAGAACTCGTTAACTTACAGGATTGTTTCCCTGCAAATCAGGAAGATGCGTGCTCAGCTGTCTGTTTAGAAGTCACTCTTTTCAGGAGGATAAATATCAGTCTGTCATTTTGAAAGAAAACATATGGGTGTCAAATGACAGTCATTTTCTTTTAATGGCAGACATTTGCTAATGAGTATGTTAAGTGTCCAGATATGAGGCTGGGAGGCAGGGCAACCCTTGGGCAGGATTTCCTGGAAATGATTTTTGTGCTGAGGACAAGATGGCATTTGGGCTGCCAGAGAAATTGAGGCTCAGAGGAGCAGGTCTTTGCTCCTGCCTCTCGCTCTACTTGCAGCTCCAGGAAGAGGCCTCTGTCAGCTGACTTTTGTTCTGATGGGCCTCCTTCCCTGGGAGGGAGGGAGAGACAGAGGACTAAAGGGACATATTCAGGTATGGCATGGAAAAGCAACTTCGGATGATTCCAGGCTGGGTCACATCCTCCTGTGTGACCTCTACCAATTGGGCCTCACCGTCAACACCACAGAGCAGGGATATGTCACCTGTGCAATGCGGGTAAAGCAACTGCCCAGAGCCTGGCAGGCAATGGGTGCTGTGAATGACAGCGGCTGCGGTCACGAAGGCCTGGACTCTTCCCACTGGCCTGACCTGTTTTGAGGCCGAGATGCTGACTCACTGCCACGTTGTGCTCTAAAAAGGGAATGTTGTGTCAGGCCACCAGCAGGGCAGGAAATAGAGCCCTCATTCCAGCCAAGTGCTCCACTTGGGCCTCAGTCTCCCCATGTAAGATGGACCACATAGTCGAATGACTGTAGAGACTAGACTGGCCATTGCAACCTGCCTGCCCATTCAAATCACTCTCCTAAACCTTGCCAGTGGCCCTAACCTGGCTCCAGCCCAATTAGATCAGAAGCCCCAGGGGAGGGCCCGGGCAGTGGTATTTGCTCCCCAGGGAATCAGAAAGTGCAGCCAGGGTGAGGAATCACCGATAAGAAAAATGTCCTTTTATGGAATTATAGGTTAACCTCACAGGGTCTCTGTCAGTGAGTTCTATCCCAGCCATGGGGCCAAGTTAAAGACTATCACCCAAAATCAGGACTTGAAACTCAACCATTAGGGGCTAACAGGTCACATGGTGGCTAAGGCATTGGACTCTCACATGGTCAACCATGGTTTGAGTCCTGGATCTGGAGGCTTGCTTTCTCATGTAACTCTCTCTCTCTCCCTCTCTCTTTTTCTGGTGAGCACATGTGCCATATAGCAAACCCAAAATAATAATAATAATAATGATAATAATAAATAATTTATATATATATAATTCTTTAAAAAATAAAAACAACAACAGAAAAAAAAACAAAAAC
Source organism: Tupaia tana (assembly GCA_026018925.1). NCBI lineage: Eukaryota > Metazoa > Chordata > Mammalia > Scandentia > Tupaiidae > Tupaia > Tupaia tana. The sequence goes on along the minus strand of JAKSZU010000010.1, from coordinate 35,952,644 downwards.
AAAAACAAAAAACAAAAACCACCTCAACCAGTAGGGCCTGATCTGTTGCAGAGGAACAGGTTGGAGGAGGGAGGAGACTTGCCTAGGAGTCTACCAGGGGTGAAGGGCAAGCCTTATGAGAGCTGCAGCGCTGTCAGGGTGCCCTGCACACATCACAGGCTGTGCCTAAAAGGGTCCTGGTCCCAAGCATGCCCTCCCTGGGCTGGGAGGGGTGACTCTCTCTGAGAATGGACCAGCGAGTCTTCCTACCTTTACCCAGACCTCTTTCTGATAGTTGGGTTAGCCAGGCAGCAGCCGATCAGCCCTTCCAGGTCCTCAAAAAGCAAAGAATGAAGACCCAGTAATTTTAACAATATCAGTGACAAATCATTGCCACTCATTGCTTTTCACTGTCTGACCAGTGCTACCTACTTTACGCATATTAGGCTAATTTTAAATTTTATAGCATCCCAGCGAGATTGTGAGTATAGTCCCTGTTTTACAAATAAAGAAATAGTCTTGGGGCCAGCCCTGTGGCCTGGTGGTTAAGAGAGCAGGATCCCACATGGCCAACCATGTGGTTTGAGTCCCTTGAAAAACATGCCAGGCCCATGGGCATGCATTCCCAAGATCCTGAAGAACAGAAGAAATAGAGGAGATAGGATTGTGACTTGACCATTTCTCCCTCTCCCTCTCTCTTTCTCTCTCTGGTGAATGCATGTACCCTCTAGCAAATAAAAAATTAAAATAAGCTTGGGGCCCAGCTGCAGTGGCGCAGCAGTAAAGCAATGCTCTGCTGTGCTGGAAGCCATGTAGCAGATTGGAGTTTGGTTCCAATGTCAGCTTGTACATGCCGGGTACATGTGTGTCTGGCTGGCTAGGAAAGGCTGGGGAGATCGTGATACCCTGTTGAGAGTGTCTCTTTCTCTTCATGAAAGAAATAAATCAACTTAAGAAATTAAAGAAGGGACCAGCAGATGGTGTAATTGTCACATCACTGGACTCCCACGTAGTTGACTGCAGTTCGAGTCCCTGACCCAGTAGCTTAAAATTCATGCTGGGCATGTGTGCGTGCGTGCCCAAGATCCTGAGAGGAGAATGAGGAGAAGGGACTGCAGCATGGCCATCCCCCTGGGGGGGTGGTAATTTCTCACTTTCTGTCTCTCTGTCTCTCTCTGTTTCTCCAGCAAGCACACATACCCTATAGCAAAAACAAAACAAAACAAAAAACACACACAAAAACAAACAAACAAAAACAATTCTCTTAAATAAAAAATTAGGGGCCAGCAGGTGGCATGGTGTTTGAGATGCTGGATTCCCACATGGCTGGCTGATTATGGTTTGAGTCCCAGACCTGGAGGCTTGCTTTCTTACTTCTCTCTCTCTCTCTGTCTCTCTCCTGGTCAAATTAAAATAAATGAATAACTAAGTAAAAATAAATGAATAAGTATTTTTTTTTAATTAAAGAAAGAAGTAGATGGTGTAATGGTCATGTTACTGGACTCCCACATAGTCGACTGCGGTTTGCGTTCCAAACCTAGCCGCTTAAAACTCATGCTGGGTACGTGTGCATGTATGCCCAAGATCCCAAAAGGAGAATAGAGAAGATAGGATTGCAGCATGGCCATTCCCCCTGGCGGGGGGGGGGGGGTGATTTCTCACTTTTTTTCTCTCTATCTCTCTGGTGAGTATAAGCACCCTACAGCAAAAATCTCTCTCTCAAAAAAAAAAAAAAAGGGCCAATGGGTAATGTGGTGGTTAAGTGCACTGGACTCCCACATGGTAGACTGTGGTTCAGGTCCCAGACCTGGTGGCTTACTTTCTCACTTTCCCCCTTTCTCTATCTCTCTGTCTCTGTATCTCTCTGGTCAAATTAAAATAATAATAATGATGAATAAAATTAAATAAAATAACTTTTTGTAAGAAAGTTATTTACTTATTTTTGTTTTTATTCATTAATTTTAATTTGATCAGAGAGGGACAGAGTGAGAGCAAGAACGAGAAAGAGAGAAAACAAGCGTCCTGGTCCAGGACTCAAACTGCAGTTGGCCACGTGGGAGACCAGCTTCCTTAATCGCTACGTCACCTGCTGGCTCCAGTAGAATAATTCTTTTAAAAAGAAAGAAAGAAAGAAGCCTGACAACTAGTACAAAGAGTCACTAAGAATAAAATTACTAAGCCAAAATTTCTTCCTATTTGGATAGGCCCAATTGCCTAAGCTCCTTCTACCAAATCACTCTGCTCCCTCAGACTTGTGGGTCTGAGCAGGTAGGTGAGCCCATTCACCTGACCTGCATCCAGTGTGTGCCTGTGACAACTGGGGCACAAGCTCTTCACAGCCAGTTCTCTAGGCTATGACTCACTTCCAGAAAAGCCACATGCAAGAGACCACCAGGGATTCTGCTTCCAGCCACAATGTACTAGCTTCAAGTGTGCCAATTTCGTTACTGAGAACACTAGAAAAACTGAAAGGAAGTACACCTAACACACACGTGCACACTGTCTTCTGGAAAGCATTTGACAACTCCTGAGACAGTCAGGACTTAGAACACTTGGGGGCCAGCAGGTGGTATGGTGACTAAGGCGCTGGATTTCCACATGGCAAACTGTGGGTCAAGGTCCAGACTTGGAATCTGGAAACTCACACTTGACGTGTGTGTGCGTGCATGCCCAGAATCCTGAGAGGACAATGGAGAGAGAGGACTGCGGCGTGGCCATCTTACTGGGGGGTGGGGGGGAGGTGATTTCTCATTTTCCCTCTCTCAGTCTCTCTCCAAAGGTGCCCTCTAGTGTCGGCATCCGCCCCCCGGGCTCGGCACTACTATGGAAGAAGCATAAAAAATGAGACAAAAGGTAGAGTAGAAAGGGACACAGGCAGCCTGAGCCTAGGTAGGCCAAGCAACTTGTGCCGCCCAGATGAACTGGACGTCTTTATTTATAGAACAAGGAGACATTGCATATGTATGTTTTATGACACTTCATACATTGGTTGCCAGGTTACAGACAATAAGAAGCAGTTAACAAATCTATGAGGGCTTAGTCACACCAGGCCAGGTGTATCCCTTGGTGATAATCCCATCAAGAGAAAATCTCATCTTCCCTTCTAATGCAGAGAACTAGCTGTTAGGTGTGGGGAAGGAGCTAAAGATCTTCTGGCACCACCTCACCCAGAGTAGGCTAAGGAACCTTTCAGATGCAGAGCAGGGATTGGATTTTACCAAGATGGTTCTTGAAGTCTATCACATGTGTCTGTTGGAACGCCCCTAGCAATTTCCACCCTTGCTCTGTCTGCAGCCAAGGTCAAGGAAAGACAAGTTACAAGGTTCTGCCAAACCCCAAAAGAGCATGTGGTGTTTGCTCAGAGCATGTCCCCACACCTCAGACTCTCTCTTAAACGTGTCCCCACACTCTAGTAAAAACCTAAAAACAAAACAATAAAATAATTGACTACTTCAAAGAAGACCAAAAAAAGAAAGAAAGAAAGAAAGAAGGAAAGAAAGAAAGAAAGTAATAAATAGAAATAAAACCGGTGGGATAACTAGAAAATACATATTAAAATGGCCTATTAATGGGCTGGCAGGTGGCATGGTGGTTAAAGGGCTGGACTCCCACACAGATGACTGTGGTTCAGGTCCTGGACCTGGTGGCTTGCTTTCTCACTTTCTTCCTCTCTCTCTCTCTCTGGTCAAATTAAACAATAATAATAAATTAAATTAAATCATTCTTTAAAACAAATGATCTGGGACCAGCAGATGGCGTAATGGCTATGTTGCTGGACTCCCATGTATTCTACTACGGTTTGAGTCCTGGACCCAATGGCTTAAACTCACGCCAGGTGCATGTGTGTGCATGCCCAAGATCCCGAGAAGAGAGTGGAGAAAGGACTGCGGCATGGCCATCCGCCCTGGGGGTGGTGATTTTTCGCTTTCTGTCTCTCTGTCTTTCTGGCAAGCGCACATGCCCTATGGTGAAACCTCTCCAAAACCAAAACCAAAAACAAGAACAAAACCAAAAACAAAAGAACAAATGGTTTATAAAATCCACATATATCCTTATATAAATGAGAATAGACTAAACATTCCATTTTAAATACTCACATTTTCAAAGATTTGAAGTAGAATGGCATATTCCTTTTTTAAAAGAGATTTTTGCCTTAGGTGCATGTGCTCACTGGGGGAAGAGAGAGAGAGAGAAGGACAGTGAGAGGGAAATCACCCCCCAGGGAGGATGGTCATGCTGCAATTCCTTCTCCTCCATTCTCCTCCCAGGATCTGGAGCACACATACACGTGTGGTTGGTGAGAGTTTCAAGTCACCATGATCAGGACTCCAACTGCCGAAAGCCATGTGGGAGTCCAGTGATATAACTGCTATGCCATCTGCTGGCCCTGAATGGTATATTCTTTTTTTTTTTTTTTAAGGGGTTTTTGCTATAGGCACATGCACTCGCTGGAAAGACAGAGAGATAGAAAGCGAGAAATCACCCCCCAGGGGGGATGGCCACGCTGCAATCCCTTCTCCTCCATTCTCCTCTTGGGATATTGGGCACGCACGCACACGCGCCCGGCGTGAGTTTAAGCCACCGGGTCTGGGACTCAAACCGCAGTCGACTACATGGGAGTCCAGTGACATAGCCATTACGCTAACTGCTGGTCCCGAATGGTATATTCTTAAGATGGGTGTCCATAACATTCTGCCATCTAAACATGCATTGGTTACCTTAAGAAGGGACTTTAAAAAATATTGACAATTCTGAAAAAAAGGAAAATAGCAGTTATAAAAAGAACATGTAGAGAATGACCCCAAAACAGCTAATTCTTAAGATTAAAAGCCTCCTTAAATCCAGATGACAGGGACACACTAAGTGCTAGTATAAGATTATAAAAGCAGTCAGAGAGAACGGGAGGGTCATGTTCAAAAACCCATTAGACAGGGCCACCGCACTGGTGTCGGTGGTGGGGTGCCGCTGTGCAATACTGGAGTCCTACGGAAGGCGGGGCGTCCAGACCCCAGATGGTCCTGAGCATGCAAGGTGCCTGCAGGTATGACCATTATCCTGGCAGACCAGAAGGCTGGGGAAGGACCATGACATGACAAGACCTTGTCAGGGGTCTCTCTCTCAAGGGGCCTTCAAAAGGTTATGGGAACTGTGAGGCCAGCAGCTGGTATGGTGGTTAAGGTGCTGGACCCCACATGGCCAACTCCACAGTTTGAGTCTCAGACGTAGCGGCTTGAAAAACCCACTGGGCATGTGTGTGTGTGTACCCCAAATCCCAAGATGAGATAGAAAGAAGGGATTGCAACATGGCATTTTACCGAGGGGTACTTTCTCACTTCCTCCTTCTCTGTGTTTCTCTCTGTCTCTCTCCAGCAAGCACATGCATCCTATGGGGAAAAAACAGTTCTGGAAAACGTGCATTATGAAACAGTCATGCATGGGTTTCAAAAAATTTTGGTACCGCCGTCCCCCCCTCCCCTCCCCTCCCCGTTTCCCCAGCCCTCCTTATCTTCCTTCTCATCCCCTTCCCCTTTCCTACTACCCCCCTCTTCCCTTTCCCCTAAAAAAAAGAAAAAGAAAGAGAAAAAAAATTGTGGGTACCAGAATAAACTCATACTTTAATTCCATTTTTTCCATAGCCTGTTTGAAATCCTCTCAAATAGATCAACTTTAAAAAAAATGAGAAGAAAAAAAAAAAAAACATTAGAATTACAGCAGGCTTAGGAAGACAGAAGGCAAGTAGGCTAATACCTTCCTGAGGGGAAACACTGTCAACTCAGAATTGTAAACCCAGCAGAAGTATTTCTCAAAACTGAAAATAAGAATAAAATCATTCAGACACGCTATAGCTGACAGAGATTCACTAAAGAAATTTCTTAAGGATGTACATTGGGAAGCAGAATGGATCACAGCAGGGCACACTGAGGCGCCACCGTAACAGGCAACCAAGAACTGCTAGAGAGGACCTTCTACAGTTCCAGGAAGCTCCTCTCTAGTTCTCGGCCTGAACGCCAGTGGCTCAGCCTTATCTAACAGGCGAGCTCGCCTGCTGGGAACAGGTTTTCAGTATGAACTGAGGACTCTCATAAGGTCACGGCTTTCTGGAGCAGTGATCCCAAAATGTGAGACTTGGAGACTCCTAGGGCTCCCCGACATTTTCAGGGGGGTCCTGATATCAAAACTATTTTTAAAATATTAAATTATTATTTGCCTTATTAAACTTTTTTTTTCTTTTAATGAGAGAGAGAGAGAGAAAGAAAGAGTGTCCTGACCTGGGGAACAGTCGAACAGGTTCCCTGGGGGAGGGAGTGAGAGATGGGACAAGCAGTGCAATGTTACAACTCGGAGACGACACAGTGTTAAAACTCTTCAGGGTCGTCAGTTTATTGAGGAAAAATGGCGAGTTATATACAGGCTGGTGGGCACCGATTGGTTGCCCGAAATGCAAATGAGATAGAACAGCATGAACCAATCATTGGTGTGGGTGGATCTCTCCCGTTGCCTAGAAACCCAACCACCCCCCTCGGGAAGAACAGTTTGTCACATGACTTCTGAGAGTGAGGAAGTGAAGCCTAATGGTTTCCAAGATGGTGGATAGCTCAAGATGGCAGATAGCTTAAGATGGCTTCCGTATGCAGTGCCCTCCACAAAAGAGGGGTTTTTTTATTCTGTTTTGGTTTCGTTAAAGTTTTAGCCGTAGGGTGTGTGTCCTCACTGGAGAGAGACGGTGAAAGGGGGAGTGAGAAATCATCCCCCAGATAGCCATGTCACAGTCCCTTCTCCTCCATTCTCCTCCTCCTTCTCCACACACGCACATGCACACGCACCTGGCGTGATTTTTCAAGTGTCCAGACCTGGGACTTGAACCATGACTAGCCATGTGGGAGTCCAACACCATAGTTACTACACGATCTGCGGGCCCCAGTGGCCCTGAGACGTATTTTTGACAAGGTCTCACACCATGTGGTGATCCACCTGCATCAGCCTCCAGTCAGCCAGGACTACAGGTGCTCAGCACAGCTCCTGGTCAAAGAACCAAGCCCCGGCCTTCCATACGGCCCCAGCCTCACAGTGCTGCCGGAGCCAGTGCAGCTAGGCCCTCATACTCTTACTCTGGAGTTCGTGCAAGTTTACATGACACATGATACCACAACAGATTGAATGTAGAAGCCAGTATGAAGGTCTGTCTTCATTAGGCCATACATTAATGGTACTTATAAAAATGTAAAATAGGGCCAGTCGATGGTGTGGTGGTTAAAGGCACTGGATTCCCACATGGTCGATCACAGTTTGAATCCCAGACCTGGGGGCACGCTTTCTCCCTTCCCTTTCTCTCTCTCTCTCTGGTTAAATTAAAAAATAGTAATAATAACAAATGGAATTAATTAACTAAATAATTTTTAAATGTAAAATAATACTATCGTTCTCACTAAATATGTTTTGTTTTAAAAAATATAGTTACTTTTCATAAAATATAAGTTAACTTGAATTTACTTGGGTGCACAAACTGGTTTTATTATATTTAGTATGAATTACTATTATTATTATTATTTTTAGTTTTTTTCCATAGGGCATGTGTCCTCACCAAAGAAGAGAGGAAGAGAGAGAGAAAGTAAGAAATCACCTAACCACCCTTCAGGGGGCTTGGCCATGCCGCAGTCCCTTCTCCATTTTCATCTCATGATTATTGGCACACATGCAAGCATGCACATGCGCATGGCGTATCTTCCTAGCCACTAGGTCAGGGACTAGAACTGGGTACTTGGGCCATTTGTTTATCACCATGCCCTGGTCTGGCCCCAATTTTCATTTTCAATAGAAATCATATTGAAAATGTATTTTTTTTTTCTGCCTCTGCTGTTGCCATGGCACCTGTGAAAAAGCTTGTGGCAAAAGGAGTAAAAAAAATAGAAGCAGGTTCTGAAGTTTACCCTCGACTGCACCCTGTAGAAGATGAAACCATGATGCTGTCAATTTTGAGCAGTTTCTCCCAGAGAGAATCAAAGTGAATGGAAAAGTGGGGAGTCTCAGTGCAGGAGTTGTAACCATCAAAGGCAGCAAGAACATGATCGCCGTAACTTCTGAGGTGACTCTTTTCAAAGATACTTGAAATATCTCACCAAAAAATATTTGAAGAATAATCTATGTGACTGGAGTCCCAAACCTGGAGGCTTGCTTTCTCATTTTTCCTTCCTCTCTCTCTGTCTCTCTCTGGTCAAATTAAAATAATAATAATAATAATAAACATAAATAAATCAAATTAATCCTTTAATAAAATTTGAAAAAAAATGTTATTAAAATTTACAAAACCAAAATCTCAGGCCCAGCCTAGGGAGTGCATCCTGGTAGATACTGCTTCTCAGCGGGGTGACGCTGCAAGGGAGGTCTCGGTTTGATCCTTGGTCTTCCCTAAAAGCCAGGTGTGGCCATGTGAGCCTCTAGTCCTTGCTACTCGGGAGGCAGAGGCAGAAGGCTCACCACCTAATACAACCCTGTTTAAAACAATAATAAAATAAAAATAAAAATTCAAATTGGTACATTAATCAAGCTAACAGCTATGAAGCTTTCCTCAGTGGAATAGAAACTTTATCATCTTTCACCAAACTCTCTTTCTCTCTTTTTCTAGTTATTTTGGTAGCCTTGAAAAATACATATTTAGATTTGAAGATTTCTTCAAGCTTCTTAATTTCTCTCTCTCTTTGAAACTATTAGATATTGAAACCAGCAGATGGCATAATGGTTACATCACTGGACTCCCATGTAGTTGACCAGGGTTCGAGTCCCGGAACCGGTGGCTTAAAAACTCACACCAGGTGCATGTGTGTATGTGTCTAAAGTCTCAAGAGGAGAATGGAGGAGAAGGGATTGCAATGTGGCCATCGCCCCCGGGGAGTGACTTCTCACTTTCTGTCTTTCTCTCTCTCTCTATCTCTCTGGTGAGTGCACACACCCTGTAGCAAAAATCTCTCTCTAAAAAGAAATAAATTAGATACCACCCTCTTAAAACTCTTCAAAACAGGGCCAGAGAGTGGCACAGTGGTAATATAGCTTCTGGAGACTGTTCCACATGGGAAGGTTCCAGGTTCATGTCCAGAGACTCTCTGAAAATGCCAGGCACGTACATGCCACATACAATCCAGGGCTGACTGAAGCTAGGGGTAGGTCATGGCAGAAAGACGCTGTTGGTAGTGCCTACCACTTACTCTCAGTCTCTCTCTCTTTCTCTCTAACTCAAGGAAGAAAAAAATAATTTTTTTTTCTTTTAAAAGCTAGAAAACAGGGACCAACAGTTGGCGTCATGGCTATGTTGCTGGACTCCCATGTATTCGACCACAGTTTGAGTCCCGGACCCAGTGGCTTAAACTCACGCCGGGTGCGTGTGCATGTGTGCCCAAGATCCTGAGGGGAGAATGGAGGAGAAGGGATTGCGGCGTGGCCATCCCCCCTGGGGGGTGATTTCTTGCTTTCTGTCTCTCTGTCTCTCTTTGTCTTTCTGGTGAGCGCATGCATCCTATAGCAAAAAGTTCTACAAAAATTAAAATTAAAATTAAAAAAAAGCAAAACCTCTAAAAAAAAAAAAAGCTAGAAAAGAATGCTCAAAATGATGAAATTGGGCTGGTCCCACGGCCCTACAGCCTAGTGGTTAAGTGAACCAGTTCCCACATGGCTTACTCCATGGTTTAAATCCTGGCCCAGTAGCTTGAAGCACACACTGGATGCATGTGCATGTGTGCCCAAATCCCATCAGAATGGAGAACTGGAGGAAAAGGGATCGTGGCTTATCTATGCCCCATTGGGGGAATGCTTTCTCCCTCTTATTTTCTGTCTCCCTCTCTCTCTCTGTCTCTTTCTGGTGAGCTCATGCACCCTCTGGCAAATTTTAAAAAATGATCAAAGTGGCGCGGGACTGGGGCTGCCCGCCTCTGGGCGCACGCGGGACCGGGGCCGGCGCGCTAGGCCGCCCGCCTCTGGGCCCGCGCGGGACCGGGGCCGCCCGCCTCTGGGCCTGTGTGGGACCGGAGCCGGCGCGCTGGGCCTCTCGCCTCTGGGCCCGCGCGGGGACCGGGGCCGCCCGCCTCTGGGCCTGCGTGGGACCGGGGCCGGCGCGCTGGGCCTCTCGCCTCTGGGCCTGCGCGGGACCGGGGCCGCCCGCCTCTGGGCCCGCGCAGGACCGGGGCTGACCGCCTCTGGGCGCACACGGGACCGGGGCCGGCGCGCTAGGCCGCCCGCCTCTGGGCCCGCGCGGGACCGGGGCCGCCCGCCTCTGGGCCTGCGTGGGACCGGGGCTGGCGCGCTGGGCCTCTCGCCTCTGGGCCTGCGCGGGACCGGGGCCGCCCGCCTCTGGGCCCGCGCGGGACCGGGGCTGCCCGCCTCTGGGCGCATGCGGGACCGGGGCCGGCGCGCTAGGCCGCCCGCCTCTGGGCCCGCGCGGGACCGGGGCCGCCCGCCTCTGGGCCTGTGTGGGACCGGGGCTGGCGCGCTGGGCCTCTCGCCTCTGGGCCTGCGCGGGACCGGGGCCGCCCGCCTCTGGGCCCGCGGCCAGCGCGCGGGGCCGCCGGCCTCTGGGCCCGCGCGGGACCGGGGCCGCCCGCCTCTGGGCCTGCGTGGGACCGGGGCCGGCGCGCTGGGCCTCTCGCCTCTGGGCCTGCGCGGGACCGGGGCCGCCCGCCTCTGGGCCCGCGCGGGACCGGGGGCCGCCCGCCTCTGGGCGCACGCGGGACCGGGGCCGGCGCGCTAGGCCGCCGGCCTCTGGGCCCGCGCGGGACCGGGGCCGCCCGCCTCCGGGCCTGCGTGGGACCGGGGCCAGCGTGCTGGGCCTCTCGCCTCTGGGCCTGCGCGGGACCGGGGCCGCCCGCCTCTGGGCCTGCGTGGGACCGGGGCCGGCGCGCTGGGCCTCTCGCCTCTGGGCCTGCGCGGGACCGGGGCCGCCCGCCTCTGGGCCCGCGCGGGACCGGGGCCGCCCGCCTCTGGGCGCACGCGGGACCGGGGCCGGCGCGCTAGGCCGCCGGCCTCTGGGCCCGCGCGGGACCGGGGCCGCCCGCCTCCGGGCCTGCGTGGGACCGGGGCCAGCGTGCTGGGCCTCTCGCCTCTGGGCCTGCGCGGGACCGGGGCCGCCCGCCTCTGGGCCTGCGTGGGACCGGGGCCGGCGCGCTGGGCCTCTCGCCTCTGGGCCTGCGCGGGACCGGGGCCGCCCGCCTCTGGGCCTGCGTGGGACCGGGGCCGGCGCGCTGGGCCTCTCGCCTCTGGGCCTGCGCGAGACCGGGGCCGCCCGCCTCTGGGCCTGCGCGGGACCGGGGCTGCCCGACTCTGGGCACTCGGCGCCTCTGCTTCGCGTTCCGCAGTCGAGGCCGCCCAGCCCCTGCTGCCCCTCCGGCGCTGGGTGTGTCCCGCGCTCGGCGCCGACGCTGCCTGGCAGCACTCTGACCAGGCAGGCGAACCGGAGGTGGCGCTGGGTCCTGCGCGCATTCGCGTGCTCGGGGGCTGGTGTGTGCCCGCTGGGCCCGCGCGTGGCCGCCGGGCCTGAGCGTGGTTGCGCGCACTTGGGGCTGACGTGTGGCCGTCGGGCCTACACGTGACCGCCGGGTCAGCGCATGGCCGCTGGGTCTGCGAGTGGCCGCTGGGCACACGCATGGCCCCCAGACTGGCAAGTGGCTGCCGGGTCTGAGTGTGGCTGCCGGGCCGCTCCTGTGCATGGCCGCCGGGCCTGCGCCTACACATGGCTCCCGGGCCGGAGCGTGGTCACTGGGCCGGCGCACGCCGGGCCTGCGTGTGGCTCCCGGGCCTGCGAGTGGCCCCCGGGCCTGTGCATGACCTCCAGGTTGGCGAGTGGCCACCAGGTCTGAGCATGGCCGCCGGTCCTGTGTGTGGCCGCCGGGCCTGTGCCCGTGCGTGGCCGCCGGGCCTGTGTGTGATCGCCGGGCCTGTGCGTGGTCGCCGGGCATGCGCCCACGCGTGGCCGCCGGGCCCGCGCATGGCTGCCGGGCCTGCGCCCAGGCGTGGCCAACGAGCCTGCCCGTGACCGCCGGGCCTGCACGTGACCGGCGGTTGCGAGCAGCAAACTGAAGCCGAAAACAAGGATTAAGATCTTGCAAATATAAGCAGAAGAAGGAAACCTTGGATGTCTTAAACCAATTGAGAAATGTATGGTATAGGAGGATTTTCGCTGCCTATGGGCAGTGAGAAGGCGATGGTACCAGCCCTGCATTACCTCAGGGAAAAATAAGAACTATTCTACCATTCTTAAGCCAGATACTCGAGGATGACTCACGCTGCAGATCCCCACAACACCATCCTCGGTAATCACAGGATGGATGCTGTGCTGCATCAGCTGATAACCGTCTCTGCCTACCAGAACTGCGTTCCTGAAACTGTACTCCATAGAGACTCACCTACAACTGCGGAGCTGCACGAGACCCACCCTTGACCCAACCCTGAATAGAACCTATGTTTCCTATTGTGGAAAACTTTATGAGCTCATAATTGAAAAAGGAAAAAAAAAAAAAAAAAAAAAAAGGATGAAAGATCTGGAGGGTATGGTCGCAGGGATGGCAACTGCGGATGCTGGAGACAGCACGGGAGAGGTAATGGGAATGAATGATGGAGGGCGGTTCAGGGAACGATCATCACGTTTGATGGACACAGGGGTGAAGGGTGGTCTGTTGAAGATGATGTATGTGGGGGTATCATTGTCTTGGCTAATGTTAACTATACTCATGCTGGAAGGGACCATGCTGTACACTGTAAAGATGTCCAATGAAAAAAAAAATAATGATAACATTATCGGCACTCTGGCAGAAGGAAAAAGATCCAATGATATGATAGCGGAAAGGATAAATGTGGATGCCGGAGCCTGTAAGGGAGGGGAGTGGGTGGTCAGGAGAGGGTGGTAGAAAGTGGGCGTGGGGGGCAAAAGGAGGAATCAGTTAACACCAAAAAAAGTAGAGTTCTCTGTTGAAAACTATATACATATATGTATATTGTATACATCATAATGGGAACTTTATGTAAAATGAATTTAATTAATCTGAGAAAAAAAAAAAAAATGATCAAAGTGATCCACCAGAAACTTAATTGCCACCACAATAAAGTCAAACATTTTTGGGGTCAGCAGGTGGCATAGTGGTTGAGGGGCTGGACTCCCACATGGCTGATTGCATTTTGAGTCCTGGACTTGGTGCCTTGAAAATCACACTGAGTGCATGTGCATTCGTGCCCAAAATCCCAGGAGGAGAATGAAGGAAAAGGGATTGCAGCATGGCCATCTCCCCAGGGGATGATTTCTCACTGTCTCTCAGCAAGCGCACACACCCTGTGGCAAAAACGTTTAAAATAAAGTCCAACATTCTTCAAAGAAATATAACAAAACCTAGCACTCAAAAACATAAAATTAACACAGTCGAGTATCAAATTAAAAATTATTGGGACCAGCAGATGGTATAATAGTTATGTCGTTGGACCCCCATGTAGTCAACTACAGTTCGAGTCCTGGACCCCATGGCTTAAAACTCACGTCAAGCATGTGTGCGTGTGTGCCCAAGATCCCAAGAGAAGAAGGGATTGGCCATCCAAGCCTTTGGGGGGGATTTCTCACTTTCTGTCTCTCTGACTTTCCCGCAAGCATACATGCCCTAAAGCAAAAATCTCTCTCAAAAACAATATTTTTTTAATTTTATTTTATTTATTCATTCATTCATTCATTTTAATTTGAGAGAGAGAGAAGGAAAGTAAAAAAGCAAGCAACCAGGTCTGGAACTCAAACCATGGTTGACCCTGTAGGAGTGTCCAGTGCCGTAACCACCACGCCACTTACTAGCTCCCCCAAATTAAAAATTATTAGGCATGCAAAAAAGTAGAAGTATTTGTCCCATAACCACAAGAAAAATCAGCCATTAAAAACAGATCTGGGCTGGCTCCTTGGCCTAGTGATTAAGGCAGCCAAATCCCACATGGCTGACCTCACTGTTCAAGTCCCAGTGGTGCATGTACATGTGTGGCTAAAATCCCAAAAGGAGAAACGGAGGAAGAGAGATTGCTACGTGGCCACGCCCCATGGGAGGTGCTTACTCACTTTTTCTCTCTTCACATCTCTCTCCTGTGAGAGCATGCACCCTCTGGCAATTAAAATAAACAAATAAATAAACTGGGGCTGAACAATGGTGCAATGGTAAAACCCAATGCTCTATGAGGCAATGCCACATGGGAAGGTTCCTGGTTCAAGTTCGGATACCTCTCAGAGTATACTGGGCATGTATGTGCCCATGAACTGAGGCTAGCTGAGGCCAGGAGTAGATCACGGTGTCAGGACTTTGCTGGGGATGTTAGCTCTCTGTCTCTCTATCTCTTTAGCTCACAGAATACATAAACAGACAAACAAAAGCTCCAGAGATACAAATGACATTATCCAAAATAAAAGTTTCACTGGATAGGGTGAACAGAAAATAAAGTATTGCACCAGAAAAGAGCAGTAGATCTGAAGATAGTTACTGTAAGAACTACCCCAAATGGGGGACAGCAGGTGGCGTGGTGGTTAAGGGCACTAGACTCTCATGTGGCCAACTGCGGTTCGAGTCTTGGACCTGGCAGCTTGCTTTCTCACTCTCTCTCTCTCACTCTGTTCCTCTCAGGTCAAATTGAAAATAAAAAAATAAGGTTTTTTTGTTTTGTTTTGCTTTTTTTTAAAAAAATCTAACTACCCTGAATGAAGTGCACATTTCTGAGAAAAAGGGAACAGAACCTCTTGATCCGTGGGCGAGTATTCTGTAGTTTAACATGTGTTTAGTTGGAGTCTCAGAAATAGAGAGAGGGCAGAAGGACGATATGAAGACATAACAGCATTTTTCCATATTTGACAAAAAGCTATAAACTCACAAATCCAGACATCTTAACAACCTCCGAGCAAGATAGACACAAAAGAAAACTACACCAAAGCACATTATAACCAACTTGACGAAAACCAGCGATAACAAAGGAGATGTTAAAAATAGCCGGAGTTGGACAGTCTGTGCTGTAGTTGTTTTAATAGGTGCATCAGAAAGAGGAACAGAGATAACATTTGTAGACTTTCATCAGAAATTATCGAAGCCACGAGATAATGGAAAAATATCTCCAAATTACTGAAAGGAAAAAAGCCATCAAACTAGATTTTTATATATAGTTGAAATATCTTTTTAAAATGAAGGCAACATAGAGAATTTTTTCAGACAAAAAAAATAAGAAACAGGAAAAAAAACAAAAGAATTCATTGTTAGTAGACCTGATCCATGAGAAATGATACAGATAATTTTTAAAAATTTTATTTATTCATTCATTTTATTTTAATTTGATCAGAGAGAGACAGAGGGAGAGAGAGAGAGAAAGTGAGAAAGCAAGCCTCCAGGCCCAGGACTTGAACTGTGGTCAGTCATGTGGGAGTGTCCAGCACCATAAAGATAATTTTTAAGGCAGAAAGGAAACGAGGCCAGGGACCAGCCAATAGTGTAATGGTTACTTTGCAGGACTTCCACGTAGTCAGCTCCCAGGTCTGGCAGCTTAAAACTCATGTCAGGAGTGTGAGCATGTGTGCCTAAAATCCCAAGAGGAGAATGGAGGAGAAGGGATTGCAGCATGGCCATCCACCCTGGGGAGTGATTTCTCGCTTTCTGTCTCTGTTTCTCTGGCAAGCGCATGTACCCTATAGCAAAAATCTCTGTCTAAAAAAAAAGAAAAGAAAAAGAAAGAAAGAAAGAAAGAAAGAAAGAAAGAAAGAAAGAAAGAAAGAAAGAAAGAAAGAGAGAGAGAAAGAAAGAAAGAAGGAAAGAAAGAAAGAAAAGAAAATGAGACCAGATGGAAATTTAGGTCTACACAAAAAGATGAATAATGCCAGAAATGGTTAATATGTGGGCAAATACAAAATTTGTTGAGTTCAGATAAAGCTGTATTTAGAAAGGCGTTATAATCTTGGGACCAGCAGTTAGTATAATGGCTATGTCGCTGGACCCCTATGTAGTCGACCGGGGTTCGAGTCCTAGACCTGGCAGCTTAAACTCGCACCAGGTGCGTGTGCGTGCCCAAGATCCCTAGAGGAGAATGGAGGAGAAGGGATTGCGGCGTGGCCATCACCCCTGGGGGGGGTGATTTCTCGCTTTCTATTTCTCCGTCTCTCTCTTTCTGGCAAGCGCACGTGCCCTATAGCCAAAACCTCTCAAAAAAAAAAAAAAAAGGGCGTTGGCCGCCCGCCTCTGGGCCCGCGCGGGACCGGGGCTGCCCGCCTCTGGGCGCACGCGGGACCGGGGCCGGCGCGCTAGGCCGCCCGCCTCTGGGCCCGCGCGGGACCGGGGCCGCCCGCCTCTGGGCCCGCGTGGGACCGGGGCTGCCCGCCTCTGGGCGCACGCGGGACCGGGGCCGGCGCGCTAGGCCGCCCGCCTCTGGGCCCGCGCGGGACCGGGGCCGCCCGCCTCTGGGCCCGCGGCCGGCGCGCGGGGCCGCCGGCCTCTGGGCCCGCGAGGGACCGGGGCCGCCCGCCTCTGGGCCTGCGTGGGACCGGGGCCGGCGCGCTGGGCCTCTCGCCTCTGGGCATGCACGGGACCGGGGCCGCCCGCCTCTGGGCCCGTGTGGGACCGGGGCTGCCCGCCTCTGGGCGCACGCGGGACCGGGGCCGGCGCGCTAGGCCGCCCGCCTCTGGGCCCGCGCGGGACCGGGGCCGCCCGCCTCTGGGCCCGCGTGGGACCGGGGCTGCCCGCCTCTGGGCGCACGCGGGACCGGGGCCGGCGCGCTAGGCCGCCCGCCTCTGGGCCCACGCGGGACCGGGGCCGCCCGCCTCTGGGCCCGCGCGGGACCGGGGCTGCCCGCCTCTGGGCGCACGCGGGACCGGGGCCGGCGCGCTAGGCCGCCCGCCTCTGGGCCCGCGCGGGGACCGGGGCCGCCTGCCTCTGGGCCTGCGTGGGACCGGGGCCGGCGCGCTGGGCCTCTCGCCTCTGGGCCTGCGCGGGACCGGGGCCGCCCGCCTCTGGGCCCGTGTGGGACCGGGGCTGCCCGCCTCTGGGCGCACGCGGGACCGGGGCCGGCGCGCTAGGCCGCCCGCCTCTGGGCCCGCGCGGGACCGGGGCCGCCCGCCTCTGGGCCCGCGTGGGACCGGGGCTGCCCGCCTCTGGGCGCACGCGGGACCGGGGCCGGCGCACTAGGCCGCCCGCCTCTGGGCCCGCGCGGGACCGGGGCTGCCCGCCTCTGGGCCCGCGGCCAGCGCGCGGGGCCGCCGGCCTCAGGGCCCGCGCGGGACCGGGGCCGCCCGCCTCTGGGCCTGCGTGGGACCGGGGCCGGCGCGCTGGGCCTCTCGCCTCTGGGCATGCGCGGGACCGGGGGCCGCCCGCCTCTGGGCCCGCGCGGGACCGGGGCTGCCCGCCTCTGGGCGCACGCGGGACCGGGGCCGGCGCGCTAGGCCGCCCGCCTCTGGGCCCGCGTGGGACCGGGGCCGCCCGCCTCTGGGCCTGTGTGGGACCGGGGCCGGCGTGCTGGGCCTCCCGCCTCTGGGCCTGCGCGGGACCGGGGCCGCCGGCCTCTGGGCCTGCGTGGGACCGGGGCCGGCGCGCTGGGCCTCTCGCCTCTGGGCCTGCGCGGGACCGGGGCCGCCCGCCTCTGGGCCCGCGCGGGACCGGGGCTGCCCGCCTCTGGGCACGAGGGACCGGGGCCAGCGCGCTGGGCCGGCCGCCTCTGGGCCTACGCGGGACCGGGGCCGCCCGCCTCTGGGCCTGCGCGGGATCGGGGCTGCCCGACTCTGGGCACTCGGCGCCTCTGCTTCGCGTTCCGCAGTCGAGGCCGCCCAGCCCCTGCTGCCCCTCCGGCGCTGGGTGTGTCCCACGCTCGGCGCCGGCAGCACTCTGACCAGGCAGGCGAACCGGAGGTGGCGCTGGGTCCCGCGCGCATTCGCGTGCTCGGGGGCTGGTGTGTGCCCGCTGGGCCCGCGCGTGGCCGCCGGGCCTGAGCGTGGTTGCGCGCGCTTGGGGCTGACGTGTGGCCGTCGGGCCTACACGTGACCGCCGGGTCAGCTCATGGCCGCTGGGTCTGCGAGTGGCCGCTGGGCACACGCATGGCCCCCAGACTGGTGAGTGGCTGCCGGGTCTGAGTGTGGCTGCCGGGCCCGCTCCTGTGCATGGCCGCCGGGCCTGCGCCTACACATGGCTCCCGGGCCGGAGCGTGGTCACTGGGCCGGCGCACGCCAGGCCTGCGTGTGGCTCCCGGGCCTGCGAGTGGCCACCGGGCCTATGCATGACCTCCAGGTTGGCGAGTGGCCACCAGGTCTGAGCATGGCCGCCGGTCCTGTGTGTGGCCGCCGGGCCTGTGCCCGTGCGTGGCCGCCGGGCCTGTGTGTGATCGCCGGGCCTGTGCGGGGTCGCCGGGCATGCGCCCACGCGTGGCCGCCGGGCCCGCGCATGGCTGCTGGGCCTGCGCCCAGGCGTGGCCAACGAGCCTGCCCGTGACCGCCGGGCCTGCACGTGACCGGCGGTTGCGAGCAGCAAACTGAAGCCGAAAACAAGGATTAAGATCTTGCAAATATAAGCAGAAGAAGGAAACCTTGGATGTCTTAAACCAATTGAGAAATGTATGGTATAGGAGGATTTTCGCTGCCTATGGGCAGTGAGAAGGCGATGGTACCAGCCCTGCATTACCTCAGGGAAAAATAAGAACTATTCTACCATTCTTAAGGAAGCCAGATACTCGAGGATGACTCACGCTGCAGATCCCCACAACACCATCCTCGGTAATCACAGGATGGATGCTGTGCTGCAGCAGCTGATAACCGTCTCTGCCTACCAGAACTGCGTTCCTGAAACTGTACTCCATAGAGACTCACCTACAACTGCGGAGCTGCACGAGACCCACCCTTGACCCAACCCTGAATAGAACCTATGTTTCCTATTGTGGAAAACTTTATGAGCTCATAATTGAAAAAGGAAAAAAAAAAAAGGATGAAAGATCTGGAGGGTATGGTCGCAGGGATGGCAACTGCGGATGCTGGAGACAGCACGGGAGAGGTAATGGGAATGAATGATGGAGGGCGGTTCAGGGAACGATCATCACGTTTGATGGACACAGGGGTGAAGGGTGGTCTGTTGAAGATGATGTATGTGGGGGTATCATTGTCTTGGCTAATGTTAACTATACTCATGCTGGAAGGGACCATGCTGTACACTGTAAAGATGTCCAATGGAAAAAAAAAAAAATAATGATAACATTATCGGCACTCTGGCAGAAGGAAAAAGATCCAATGATATGATAGCGGAAAGGATAAATGTGGATGCCGGAGCCTGTAAGGGAGGGGAGTGGGTGGTCAGGAGAGGGTGGTAGAAAGTGGGCGTGGGGGGCAAAAGGAGGAATCAGTTAACACCAAAAAAAGTAGAGTTCTCTGTTGAAAACTATATACATATATGTATATTGTATACATCATAATGGGAACTTTATGTAAAATGAATTTAATTAATCTGAGAAAAATAAAATAAAATAAATAAATAAATAAAAAAAAAAAAAAAAAAAAAAAAAAAATAGTATGACGATGTCATACTTTAAATAAATACTATCAAGAACAAAAAAAAAAAAAAAAAAAAAAAAAAAAAAAAAAGGGCGTTATAATCTAAAGCCATATATTAGAATAAGAAGGCTGTGGGGCCAGCAGATGACATGTTGGCTAAGGCACTGGACTCCCACATGGACGACTGGTTCCATTCTTGGACCCAATGACTTGGGAATTACACTGGGCATGTGTGCACTTATGCCCTTTCTTCCTTCCTTCCTTTCTTCTTCCTGCCAGAAGGTATGTGGTTTTGCACATGTTAAAGATGGAGAGAGAGGGGGCCGGCAGGTGGCGTGATGGTTAAGAATGCTGGACTCCCACATGGCCGACTGTGGTTCCAGTCCCAGACCTGGTCACTTGCTTTCTCACTTTCCCTCTCTCTCTCACTCACTCTGTCCCTCTCTGGTCAAATTAAAATAGATAAATAAAATTAAATAAAATAATTCTTAAAAAAAAAAAAAAGATGGAGAGAGAGATAGAGACAGGAAAGTTAGAAAGCACCCCTTGTGGGGCAGTGTCACACCTTAATTCCTTCTTCTACACTTCTTTACCCTTTTGGGATTTTAGGCACACATGCACACGTGCCTGGCATGTTTCTGAAGCCACCAGCTCTGAGATTTGAATCGTGGAGTCAGCTACGTGAATCCAGACACCTTAACCACCAGGCTACAGCTAGTTCTTGTTTATGTTAAATAAAGTATAAATCTAAAGCAAGACTAAGCTAGAAATAGCACACATGACAAATATTGACAAAGGAGACAAAACTACCATACAACAGATATAAAAAAAAACATAACAAGAGCCCTGTTCTAAGGAAATAAATATGCACTTAAGTATTTAAGAATAAAGTAGTATATGATACATTTAATTTGGACTTAATGATCTAGAAAACATACACAAAACAGAAAACAGGGCAATATGTAAGCCATTGGTGGATCTGGGTAGCATGTGCGGGAGACATGCATACTGGTCTTGTGACTTTTCTGTCAGTATAAAATTGGAACCAGTAGGTGGCGTAATGGTTACGCTGCTGGACACCCACATAGGTGACTGCAGTTTGGGTCCCGGACCTGGTGGCTTGAAACTCATGCTGGACATGTGTGCATGTGTGCCCAACGTCCCGAGAGGAGAATGGAGGAGAAGGGATTGCGGTGTGGCCATCCTCCCACCTTCCTTGGGGAGGTGATTTCTCGCTTTCTGTCTCTCTCTCTCTCTCCAGTGAGTGCACATGCCCTATACAAAAATCTCTCTAAAAAAAAAAATTTAAAAACCAATCAATATCATTTACTATGCTTAACCAAATAAGAGGGGAATCATATGATTTGATAAAAGTCAATATTCATTCATATAATTAAAAAAACTCAGAAAATTTGGAATAGGTTTCACAAAGGTAAAGAAACTTCTTCATTCTGATAGAATATCTGCAAACAAACCCGTAAGAAGCCTTGCACTGAGTGTGAAATATTGCACGCTTTCTCTGAGATCAGCGCTTCTATTTAACTATTACACTAGTGCCCAGGAGCCCAGGTGCCCAGGTACTCAGAGCATGATTTCCTGTGTCTGCCGAGGCAAAGCGCACTCACGCCGGGTTTGGTTGGGAGCAGATGGCTAGAGAAAAGTGCCGGACCCCTCTCCTGCTGTACCCCTTCTCCTGAGGGCTTGGACGTCACTCAGCCCCCCACCCCCATAACTGCCCACTCTCCCTGGGTGGGTGGAGATATGAGTGCCAGCCTCCGGATAAAGAAAGGGATTAATTTGATCCTCCACCTGGGTACCTCTGGGCAAGCAGGCCAAAGGAATGAGCAGGTGGAATGCGTCTGAGCTGAGGAGATGAGGTTGACCTCCACTTGATCCCGCCTTTCCTATCAGAGCCAGGGCAAAGGAAGCAGTGTGATGATCAGGAAGGGATGCTGAGGGCACAGCTGTCCCAGGTGAGGTCCGCTTACCTCTGCCCAGCTCTGGCCTGCCTGTATCCAAAGTGGCAGGAAACTAATAAGAGTATCCCAGGCGGGGCCGGGGCAGCCATGCTTCCTGAGCAGATGCCAAACCCTGTGGGGGCCCTGGAGCGGAGCTCAGCCTGTTCTCTGTTGACCTCCATCTGGGACAAATGCTGCCTGAGATCGTCTTCGGTGTCCTTTTCTGTGCTAGCATTCTCTGTGCCTGTCACGGTCTGGAGCAGACACAGCTGTAGCAGGAAGCAGGAGGCCTGGGCTCCGGTTCCTTCTCCAGCTTTGTGACCTTGGGCATGTCATCATGCTACTCGTATCCCAGCTGATCCCTCTGTGTGAAATAAGAAAGTCAGCCTCCTGTGTGGTCCAGTGTAGTAGCCACTGGCTATGTGGCATATGGCTGTTTACATTTAGATTTAAATTCGTTAAAATTGAGTACAATTTGGTACCAGTAGGTGGCATAGTGGTTAAGGCACTATATTCCCATATGGCCGATTACTGTTCAAGTCCCAGACCTGGTGACTTGGAAATCATTCCAGGCACGTGTGTGTGTGTGTACCCAAAATCCCAGAAGGAGAATGGAGGAAAAGGGATTGTGGCATGGTTATTCCCCCCAGGGGTGATTTTTCACTTTCTTTCTTTCTCTCCCCAGCAAGTACACACAGCATATAGCAAACTGAAAGAAATTTAAAAAATTCTTTCTCCCGTGAGTGAGAGAGAAGAAAGAGAGAATGAGAGAAAAAGAACCTCCAACTAAGTCCCAAGGCTGTGATCAAGAAAGTACCTCCAACCAGGTCCCAGCCCCAGCCAGCCCCAGGCCGTGGGCACATGTGCCTGTCGTATTCAGGGAGTTCTTCAGACTTGAAAGGGAAACATTCCTACATGTGCCCGCCTCACAGAACTTTGCTTTTTACTACTTGACACTATCAGGTTCCAGCCACTCTAAGGGTTGAGGTTCAGAAGTTTGCCTGGCCGAATGATGGAGCCCACAGCCAGTAACATCGTCCTAGTGGCCTCAGGCCTGGACCTTCTTTGACTCAGATTCAATCCCTGCATTAGTCCTTCAAACGGAATAGACCCTTTTTTTTTGTTTTGGAGACGTTTTTGCTATAGGGTGTGTGCGCTTGCCAGACAGACAGAGAGAGACAGAAAGCGAGAAATCACCCCCCAGGGGGAATGGCCACACTGAAATCCCTTCTCCTCCATTCTCCTCTCAGGATCTTGGGCGCACACGCGCCTGGCCTGAGTTTTAACCCACTGGGTCCGGGACGCGAACCATAGTCGACTACGTGGGAGTCCAGCGACATAGCCATTACGCTAACTGCTGGTCCCTAGACCCCCTATTTTTTTTTTTTTTTTTTTTTGAGAGGTTTTCACTATAGGGTGTGTGTGCTCGCCAGACAGACAGAGAGAGACAGAGAGACAGAAAGCAAGAAATCACCCCCCAGAGGGGATGGTCACACCGCAATCCCTTCTCCTCCATTCTCCTCTCGGGATCTTGGGCACACACACACACGTGCCCGGCGTGAGTTTTAAGCCACCGGGTCCGGGATGCGAACCGCGGTCGACTACGTGGGAGTCCAGCGACATAGCCATTACGCTAACTGCTGGTCCCTAGACCCCCCTATTTTTTTTAAGAGAGATTTTTGCTTTAGGGTGCATGCACTTGACCAGAAACAGAGAGACAGAAAGCAGGAAATCAACCCCCAGGGGGTTGGCCACGTAGCAATCCTTTTTCCTCCATTCTCCTCTGTTTTCCTCTCAGGATCTTGGGCATGCACACACATGCACCTGTTATGAGTTTCAAGCTGCTAGGTCCAGGACTCAAACTGCAGTCAGCCATGTGGGAGTCCAGCAGCATAACCATTATACCATCTGCTGGTCCCTCAAACTGAATATACCTTTGTGAGCTCCCTGTGCATCTTGGACAAGGACCAGCTCCCATGCACAATGGGGAAAACCTCCATGTCAGCCACAGTGGGCCTAGCCTGCCACGATTTCCCTCCTTCCCCTACTCACCCATGAAACTAGGAGTCGCTACAGGTAAAAAAAAATGTGGTACAGGGACAAGCAGGTGGCCTAATGGTTACGTCTTGATGGTTATGTCTCTGGACTCCCATATAGTCGTCTGCTATTCAAGTCCCAGACCTGGCGGCTTCAAACTCATGCCAGGCATGTGTGCATGCATGCCCAAGATCCCAAGAGGAAAATGGAGAAGAGATTGTGGCATGGGTTATTTCTTGCTTTCTGTCTCTCCAGCAAGTGCCTGGGCCCTATAGCAATGTCTTTGTTAAAAAATAAAAAAAAATAGGGACCAGCAGCTGGAGTAATGGCTATGTTACTGGACTCCCATGTAGTCGACTGTGGTTCAAGTCCCGGACCTGGTGGCTTAAACTCACGCCAGGAGCATGTGTGTATGTGTCCAAGATCCCGAGAAGAGAGTGGAGGAGAAGGGATTGTGGCATGGCCATCCCCCTGGGGGGTAATTTCTCACTTTCTGTCTCTGTCTGTCTGTCTTTCTGGCGAGTGCATGTGCCCTATAGCCAAAATCTCTCCAAAATAAATAAATAAATAAATTAATTAATTAAAAAATAAACATACGCTGTGGTATATTCAAGCAATAGGACATTACTTGGTGCTTTAAAAATAGTTCCTAAACTGTGAAAAGACATGGAAGACATTTAAATGCATATTACTAAGTGAGAATGGTCAGTCTGAAAGGTTACCTATTATATGATTCTAATTATATGACATCCGGGAGGAGGCAAAACTTTTGAGATAGTGAGTAAGTTAGTGGTTGCCAGGAGACCTGGGGAAGAGATGATGAATAGATGGAGAATAGAGGATATTTAGGGCAGTGAGGTTAGTTTATGATACCATAATGAAAGACAAATGTCATCATACATTTTGTCCGAACCCACAGAGTGGACAACACTAAGAGTAGACCCCCAAGGCAAACTATGGACTCTGGTTGGTAATGACATGTGAGTTCATTGCCTGTAACGAATATACCATCTGCTGCGGGATGCTGACAGTAGGGGAAGTGCATGTGTGTGGGAACAGCATATGGGAACACCCTGTACTTTTTGCTCATTTTTGCTGTGAACCTAAAACTACCTAAAAAGTGAAGTTTAGGGGGCCAGAGGGTGGCACAGCAGTAAAGCGCAAAACTCTATGAGGCAATTCCATGTGGGAGGTTCCTGGATTACGTCTGGAGACCTCCCTGACTACACTTGCTCATGATCAAGGACTGGTGGAAGGCTGAGGGTGGCTCGCAGCATCAAGAGCCTGGGCTATCTCCCTCTCTCTGTTTGTCTTTGTCTCTCTCACTGGTAAAATGAATAAATAAATAAATAAATGTTAAGAAATTACAGGGGCCTCCAGGTGGCATAGTGAAAATCACGCAGAGTGCGTGTGCATACATGACCAAAATCCTAGGAGGAGAATTAAAGAAAAGGGATTGTGGCATGGCCATTTCCCCTGGGGAATGATTTCTTGCTTTCCCTCTCACTGTCTCACTCTGGCAAGTGCACAGGCCCTATGTCAGAAACCTTTAAAAAATTATGTTAATTAAAACCCAGAAAAACTATTGGTCACCTATTGAGCACACCAAGCTACTTTCTGTCTCCTAGCCTTTGCATATGTCTTCTCTCTCTCTGGGTCTGTCGAAGTTACTCCAGCCCCTACTTTCAAATGTCTGTAGAGTGAATGAATGTGTGAATGTGTGGATCTGCCCTCCAGAGCCCTCCAATCATCTTTCCAGTCTACGCCAACCTGTGCCTACAACTTTATATTTTAAAGTCTGAATAGCCTCCTTCGGGCCTTTCACCTACTGACAAAGTCCATGGGAGGGTAGGAGGGGTCTTCAACTAGGTAGCTTAGCAGAGCCACCGAGCCTGGAAGGGTAGATCCGACACAGACCTCTGCTTCAAGCTACAGTCAAGATACGAAAGTCAAGCCTTAGACACAAGGTTAAGCCAGAGGAGGAGGATTCTGTACTGTGCCAGATTTCTGTGTGCTATGAAATTCCTCTCGGTGAAAGTGGGCATGGTGGTGGGAGTCCCCTGAGTGAAAGCAGATTCATGAACATTGACTTTGTCTAGAACATTCTAGAAACATGGATTTACCAAAACCTGGGTGTAATAAGACCTGACAAGTTATCTATTGCCACTCCTTACTTTTGCAGAGCAGGAAACTGACATCTATGATGGTGTATTTTGCTCAAGGTCAGTGTATTTATGACAGGTCTCTTCTATCTCAGATCAGACGCCTTTTTTTTTTTTTTTTTTTTTTTTTTTTTTGAGACTCCTCCATTCTTTTTTCAGGATTTAGAGCACGCATACACAGCATGAGTTTTAAGCCTCCGGGTCTGGAACTTGAACCACAGTTGGCCACATGGGAGTCCAACAATGTAGCCATTATGTCATCTGCTGGTCCCAGATCAGGCTCTTTCTACTGTGCTACAGGTACCCTTTGTGGCCGTGATAAGATGCTGGCGACCCCAATCTTTGGCCTTTTCTTGGTGATCTTGATGAGGATTGGCTTGGTGATTTAGGGGGCACTTTATTCTACCCTTCCAAACTTTGTGGTCAGTAGGTCCAAGATGATGCAGTTCTTCCTCGGGACTGACTTCATGTGATTTCCTCACCTTTAATAAATGTTTAATATTAGTACCCACCTGTGTCAGATAGCAATTCCTACCCAACAAACCACCGCAAAAGGTAGTAGCTGGAAGCAATAATCTTTTATTTAGCTTATAATTCTTCAGGTTGGCAATGTAAGCTCATTTAACAAGGCAGTTCTAGTGTGTTTTCAAGCCTCTGGGGCTGGGATTTGAACCACAGGGTCGATCATGTGGTATTTGGGTCCCTTAACCACTAGGCCATTGGCTTCACATGCCAGCCCAAGAAACAGCTAACCTAACCTAACTAAAAGTGGAATTTAATATTTTTAAAGATATTTAAAGTATTTTGTTGTCTTCATGGAACAATATTTAAAATAATACATCGAGTTTATTGCCAGTACAAAAAAAAATGACAGCACTGAAAATTTATAAGAAAACACAATTGATTTTGTGTAGACAATGTCAGTGTAATGCTAGAAAGAAAGTTTAGATTTGGCCAGAGTTTAGGAAGCTTTCTAGATGGGGCAGGCCCCACAGCCTGGAGATTAAGGGAGCTGGACCCCACGTGGCTACTTGTAGTTCAAATCCTAGCCCTGGCAGCTTGAAAAACATGCCATGTGTGCGAGTACATGCCCTAAATCCCACCAAATGGCAAAATGAGCAGAAGGGATTATGGCATGTCCAAGCTCCACTGGAGTGCTTACTCCCTCTCCCCTGGCCCCATGCCCCGTGAGCTCACATACCCTCTGGCAATTAAAAACAAACAGCAAATATTTGTTTCTGGATGTTTCAATTTGACCCTAAGTGTGTACACTCAATTACCCATGAAGATGCAATAAAAGATACAAATCCATTAAATCACTTTAAATCCTTTAAAAATATATTTACTATCATATTGAATACATGTCAGAGAAAATATAAAAACATATCAAAAGAACTGAGAACTTAAAAGTTGAAAATGAGAATATTCGGATCTCAATGGGCAGTCTGAAGTCCCAGATCTACAAAAGTAGCTTGGAAATTGTCTTCAACATTACCTTTAATATTACCCATAAAAGAAGAGTAGTAAAACATTTGGCGATGGAAACACTTACAGAGAATAACTTTAGTAAATGCTGTTCCAAAGGAGATATGAATACTTTCTTTGGGTATATGAGAAATAAACGTTTTGAGGATTAAAGTTGTCAAAATAATAAATGTGCTTGAACACATAAAACTGATAAAAAAATTATGAGCAAGGAGCATAAGTGTATTAGAAATACAAAGAAATACAGTATGTCTTTTGAAATCACAAAGTGACAATTTCTAGAAAAAACTTTTTTTCCGAGAGGTTTTTGCTACAGGGTGCATGCGCTCACCAGAAAGAGAGAGACAGAGAGACAGAAAGTGAGAAATCACCCCCTGGGGGGATGGCCACGCCGCAATCCCTTCTCCTCCATTCTCCTCTCGGGATCTTGGGCACACACGCACATGCGCCTGGCGTGAGTTTAAGCCACCAGGTCCAGGACTCGAACGGCGGTTGACTACATGGGAGTCCAGTGATATGACCATTACGCTAGCTGCTGGTCCTGTCTCTAGAAAAAACTTGTAAATTGTCTAAGAAATTACATGAGAACATATCTGTTGTTTCATGATAAATGTAAATATATACAATAAACTTTGAGGTCTTTTAATTTATTTAATCCTGAAACTTGGCCAAGAAATGTTTGTAAACTGTGGATTTTTAAGTAAACATAACTTAGTAAAATTTAGCCAATTTATATAACATTCTCACAAAGTGTTTTCAAGACAGTTAATAACAGAATAACTAGAAAAATTCTAGGATGCTTTGGGTTCAACAGAAGCTGAGAAAGGAATCCAGCATCTTGAGCAAGATTGTTGATGAAAAAAACGACCTTCTACTCAGACTGTATGTGTGTCATTTAACCATTGATTTAATGAGAAAGCCATTGGAAGTGTTTGATGCAATTCCCATGCCAAATCGTGGCCCAGACAGAGGCGCCATTTAGTTAGTGAGAGTTGTGGTAACCAAAGATCACAGGAAAGAGTTCTAAACATCAAAAAATGTTTGGGAAATTATTAGAATGACTAGATGAATAATTTATAATATACCCCTTCATTCAAGAAATAAACATATTTAAAATATATTTATTTCTAGAACAAAGGAAAATATACATTGATTTTTTTTTATCATTTATAGACTATATTCCATACATCGATTTCTTTTCTTTTTTTTTTAAATTTACCATAGTGTGCATGCACTCTCCAGAGAGTGACAGAGAAAGATAGAGGGAAGGTGAGAAATCACCCCCCAGGGTAGATGGCCACACAGCAATCCCTTTTCCTCCATTTTCCTCTCAGAATTTTGGGCATGTATGCACACACATGTGCCTGGCATGATTTTCAAGCCACTGGGTCTGGGGTTTGAACCACTGTCAACCACGTGGGAATCCAGTGCTTTCACCACCATGCCATCTGCTGGCCCCTGAACATTTTAATATTACCCTATCTGTGGAACAGGGAGTAGGAATTATCAGTCCTGTTTTTTTTTTTTTTTTTTTTTTTAACTTTCCCCCCGCTTTTTATTGCATAAAATTTCAAACAAACAGAAAAGCTGAAAGAATAGTAGACACTCGTATACCTATCATCTAGATTCAGTATTTAACCTCTACATGCTGTTTTCTCTGTATGTTTTAGAGCCATTTGCATGTGTGTTAGACTTTATGACTCTCCACTCCCAAACATGTAGCCTGTCTTCAGTAAAAAGCAGGTGAGCCTTTCATGTACAAATACCACGACAGATGCAGAGTAATGTTCTATTCAGATTTCCTTGAATGTCCCATGTTTTCTAATTTTTCCCCCCAAATCAAAGCTAATCAAGGTTGCTGTGTTTCTATAGTCTCTTTTAGTCAGAATAGTCTCCCTATCCTTTATTCCCCCAGGACGATGACTTTTTGGAGAGGTTTTTTTTTTTTTTTTTTGCTATAGGGCTTGTGCGCTCACTAGACAGACAGACAGAAAGTGAGAAATCACCCCCCCCAGGGGGGATGGCTACGCCACAATCCCTTCTCCTCCATTCTCCTCTCGGGATCTTGGGCACGCACGCACATGCACCCGGCGTGAGTTTTAAGCCACCGGGTCTGCCACGTGAACCGCGGTCGACTACATGCGAGTCCAATGAGATAGCCATTACACTAACTGCTGGTCCCAGGATGATGACTTTTTGAAGAACCTACTGGTATCTCATGGAACTTTCTTTTCTCTCTCTCTCCTCCTCCTTTTTTTTTGGGGTGGGGGGGGAGTTTTCTCCTATAAGGCGCATGCGCTTGCCAGAAAGAGAGCCAGAAACCAAGAAATCACCCCCCGGGGGGATGGCCTTGCCTCAATCCCTTCTCCATTCTCCTTTTGGGATCTTGGGCATGCATGCACATGCGCCTGGCGTGAGTTTAAGCCACCAGGTCTGGGACTCAAACTGTGGTCAACTACATGGGAGACCAGCAACATAGCCGTTACGCCAACTGCTGGCCCCCCATCTCATGGCACTTTCTGCTCTGGATTTGTCTGATGATTTCCACAGAACACAGGTTAACTTGTTCCTAGATAGTTCCTGTAAACTGGAAGTTAGGCCTAAAGATGGACTAGATTCCAGTCAGAAAGCAGGACTACTCCACAGGGGATGAGCACTTCCTAACTGAATCCTAATTCGGTGCCTTGTTAGTGAGACCAGGGCTGATCACTTGATTATGCAGCTGACAGTGGGATTTCCATGGCAAACATTTTTGAGACAACTAAGGACATTGGAACATGACAAAGTACTAGGTAATATTAAGGAAATGACTAATTTTGTTAGGGTCAATAACGGTGCTGTGATAGTGTAAGAAAATCTTCTCGTGTAGCACTTTGTCATGTTCCAGTGTCCTTGCTTGTCTTTGAGTATCCCGAGACTAACCCAGTTTGGATGTCCTCTTACGTCTTGACTCCTGCCTTATCTAGGACATGACAAAAATCACTGTAAAAAAAGGAAGACAGTGTAGCTAAATCCCAGAACTTTTCTAAAATGTTTGTCATAAAGTTGAAAAGTAAACATTTTCCCATTTTTTATTTACATCACATCTGCAGAACCATTTGCCTTCAGGCTTCCTGTCTGGAAGAATTCAGGTTTGCTGTCGGAAATGGACCTTGCTTTGGACCTTTGCTGATCAAACTGGACCTCGTAAAAGAGCAGATAGTTTAGTAACTGATGTGAAAACTACAGTCAAGGCAAACCAGATCCAGGACACAGTTAACAACTGTAACTTATTTCTACTGTACTTTTATTTTATATTCTCCCACCTTTACCTTCTTAAAATACACTTATAAAAATCTATTTAAATCTTTTTATTAAAGCAGTTATGTCACTGCCCGACTGTGTCCAAAACTTAACAGTATATATCCTGAACACTTAGGGGTGAGATTTACTTTTTTCTTTTTTGTCTTTTATGCCAGAGGGTGCATGTGTTTGTACAGGAGAGATAAGAGACAGAGAGGCAGAGAGAGAGAGAGCAATAAAAAGTGTGTATGTGCATCCTCCCCAAAGGAGCATGGTCATGCTGCAATTCCTTTTCCTTCATTTTTCTATCTCATCAGGATCCTGGACACATGAGTATATGCCTAGCATGTTTTTCAAGACACTGGGTTAGGATTTGAACTGCAGATGGCCAGGTGGGATCTGGCTCCCACTGCACAGTATTTAACCATTATGTAATAGGGCCAGCCCAAGATTTTTGTTTTGATCCTACTCCAGAAAAGTCAGTTATTAACATGTAATGAGCCATTTTCAGACAAGTAAATTAAAAGAACCAAATATTCTTTTTTTTTTTTTTTTTTTTTTTTTTGGAGAGGTTTTTTCGCTATAGGGCGCGTGCGCTCGCCAGACAGAGAGAGACATAGAGACAGAAAGCGAGAAATCACCCCCCAGGGGGGATGGTCACGCCGCAATCCCTTCTCCTCCATTCTCCTCTCGGGATCTTGGGCACGCACGCACACGCGCCCGGCGTGAGTTGTAAGCCACCGGGTCCGAGACGCGAACCGCGGTCGACTACGTGGGAGTCCAGCGACATAGCCATTACGCTAACTGCTGGTTCCCAATATTCTTTTCTCCAAATAGTAGGAGATGTAGAAGACTCCTACAAGTCTAAATTCACATGTAAAAATCTGCTAAAAGCACACTACTACCTTGCATTTTGGAAGAAATACATTACTCAACTAGAATGGCTCCCACAAAATCCATACTACATTTGTTAGCCAGCAGATCCTCGTTCTTTTTTTTTTTTTCTTATTTTTTCTTCCCCCTTTCAATTGCAAATGTGTGTGTTCACCAGAGACAGAGAAAGGGAGGAAGCACCCTACAATGGGGTGGGGATTACATTGCAATCCTGTCTCCATTTTTCATCCTGTCAGGATGTGGGACACATATGCCTTCAAGCTGTGCTGCTAGTGCTAAGATTCAAACCACAGCTAGCCATGTGGATTTGGCTTCTTTTTTCAAGTTTTTCTTTTTCCTTTTTTTTTTTTTTTTTTTTTTTTTGTTATAGGGTGCATGGTGCACCCTGAGAGTCAGAGAGATAGAAAGTGAGAAATCACACCCCCCCCCCCCCAGGGGGGATGGACACACCACAATCCCTTCTCCATTTGTCTCCTGGGATTTGGGGCACACATGCACATGCACCCAGTGTGAGTTTCAAGCGGCCAGGTTGGGACTCTGAGCACAGCCAGCCATGTGGGAGTCCAACACCTTAACCACTACGCCACCTGCTGGTCCTGGATCTGGCTTCTGCTGCACAAGTCTTTTTTTTTTTTTTTTTAATATTTATTTTATACATTCAATCACGTTATTTAGCTTACAAAGTGAATATTTCAACATGTGAATATTTCTCCCTAGTCCAGTTGATAAAACTATAAATTATCTTCAACAGATAATACCACATTTCTTTGTCCCATTAATGCTTTGCCTATTTTTTCTTCTAAACGTCCTTCCTCAGATTCTACTCTTTCACACACACTATATCTGGTATTCACATCCATTTACTGTGTTTCTACATCCTTTAGTCAATCAGTTTCAGTCACAGAGAGCGGACACTAGTTATATATTAAATGGGGACATAACAAGTCTTAACCACTGTGCAATAGGGCTGGCCCCCCCAAATTTTTATACTCAGTTGATACTTAGTTCTCTAAGTAACTTGATACTCAAGCTCTCCTTCAAATAATTAGAAACCGTTTAGTAAATTGTGTTAGAGGATTTCTCTTGAAATCTGACAAAAAGTTGCACGGGTAGAGCCAGCAGGTGGCATGGTGGTTAAGGCACTGGACCCCCACATGGGCATCCATGGTTTGAGTCCTAGACCTGGTGACTTGCTTTCTTTCTCTCTCTGGTCAAATTTAATAACAATAACCATAATAATAATAAGTAAATAAAATAAAATAAATAAGTCTTTTTAAAAAAGTCTGCATGGAAATTAGTTGTAATGCCTCCAAAAACCTCTATTAAATCTATTTTGAGCTGCCAGAATGTGTACACCAAGGCAAGACCTTGTTGAGTGCTGAGACTGATACTAAAACAATGGTATTAGGGGCCAGCAGGTGGCATGGTGGTTGAGGGTGCTGGACTCCTCACATGGCCAACCACAATTTGAGTCTCAGATTTCTCTCTTCCTCTTGTTCTGTCCTTCTCTGGCCAAATTAAAAGAAAGAAAGAAAGAAAGAAAGAAAGAAAGAAAGAAAGAAAGAAGGAAGGAAAGAAAGAAAGGGTTAAATAAAACAATTCTTAAAAAAAAAAAACCAATGGTATCATGATTAAATAAGTTTTTATTGTCACATTTAACTGCTTTGTCAGATATACATTGTAGATTTCAGTATGGCATAAAAATAAAATATTTTCCTGAATGTCAGAATCTGAACAGAGGAGATGGCAATGGCACTTAAAAAAAAAAAAATTAAATTCACACTGGTGCTGAAGCCGCATAGTAGGTAGCTGATAAAAACTGGAACACCTTTGCAGATAAAGTGGCCTGCAACATTTCAAATCAAATGGCAGTGGTATAAGGCCAACAAAACCAGGACAGCAGTTAAAATACAGACCCCATAGAGTGGATATCCAAAGAATGGCAGTTTTAGCATTTCATTTTTCAGTCCATATTATCTAATTTAGTACTGGAACTGGAGCTCGGTGAGTAAATGTCTATCCTACAAAATAAAACTACTTTTTTGGGACCCAGATTTTAAACCTCTCTAATAACTTCCTTACTCTTACAGGTTTTAACTAGTCCAAAGGAAAGGCAGTTAAACTCCAAGTATTAACTAGATGGGCTGACCTCGGCATAAAAATGGTGGGTCTTGCCATTTCCAAACCAGGAGCCCAATATGCTCGTGAAGGCCTTAGTAGTTTCATCTGTTCTGGGCAAAACTAGAAAACAAGCAGTAATTAAATCAAGTATAAGTGCATCCCAACAGGGTCTCTACACGTTCTGCCATTATCTCTCAAATGGCAAATCGGAAAAAATAAGTATGGTTATTCAGATTTAGAATGAAGCTATATTCACCAAGATTCCCAAACAGTTCATTCAATGTCTTTCCTTCACAAACAGAACAAACACTAGGATTTGTCTGATCTAAATAAGATCTATCCCTTACATGTGAATGCAGCTAAACGCACGCTGTCTGGAATCTGTTCACCATAAACCCCAGGCCTGGTCCATAACTCCTGTTATCCACTGCTATGTGTCCTTCCTTAAGACTGCAGGACAGAGACCATGAACGTGTTAGTGCAGCACAGTAGTCACTGTAATCCACCGAGAGAAAAATAATTCATTTATTTATGACATACTTATTTGGATGATTACTTACTGGTAATTAGTATTTCTACATTTTCTTTTTTTTTAAAGGCAACCATTTTAAGTGACAATACATATCAGGCTAGTAGAAAAAAGTTGAAACAAAGCCCTCTCTTTCAATCTCACAAAGTCATGCAGACAAGAGAAGGTATATCTGATTTGTTCCAATCAGATTTCTTGGAATTATCAAAATTTCTTTTCTGGCAAAGATGAATTTGGCTCATCATAGAAAGAAGTTCTTTGAAGGCTGCTGCTAAACTCATTTCCCTTTGAAAAAGTAAATTTCAAGGCATGATAGTGCAAGAGGTAAGTTTTTTGATTTACAGGACATTTATAGACTAATTGTGCTTAGTCTCTAACTTCCAATTTATTTAAAGAACAGAAACTACACTGATAAGTTTTGCTTTGCCTACATTTACCAGTACATCCATGAATCGCACCAGAATTAGGATAACTTGATTATCTTAATGATTCTGTCATGAAAGCTGCGCACTGCGTCCAGAGGTGAGGACCAGCGGATGGCGGCTCCTAGTTCTGTGCACAAAGATTCTCCCCACGGGAGTCAAGGTAGCTGAGAAAGCAGTTCTCTCCCAGATTAAGTCCTCAAAAACTTTCTCAATAAGCAATTAAGAAAAACAGTGCTAAGTGGAGAGTTTCTTTTGTTTTGTTAAATCTGGGAGGTCTGAGTGTTCCTGGGGTCCTCATCAGGATGTGTCATGGGTCGTGGATCCTTCAAATGTGAGTATTCATTATTAGAGGGCTCGGTAGGGTCAATCAAATTTTCATAATCACTGTCATCTGAATCCTCACCACTGTCGCCAACTGCTCTTTGGGAAAGAGGAAGGTCTGCTCCACTTCCAGGATATTTCAGTCCGGTACTGGTAGAAGCATAATTAGAAGAGCCCACGGCTTGAGGTCGAGGCATAAAAATACTCCTTTCCATGCGGGAATGGCTCAAAGTATTTTCTTGATTGTTTGGGTGAAAATCTGAATAAGGGGGAGGAGGATCAGAGGCCTCTGTGTCGTCAAGCGTACTTCTGCCTTCGGCTGCAAACCCAGAATAGGGCATCCGAGGACTGAATACTGGCTCCAAGCTTTCAGATGGCACCTGTCTGTTTAACATTGCCTGTTGCAACCCTGAGTGAAAACAGAAAGAATACTGTAACACTTCCTATATTTTCACAACTTTTCATCTCAGTGCATTATATGTCAACCTTAATGTTCTGGAAAATAGCAGCAAGGCAGCAAAATGGATTGTTACTACTATTTTAGAATTGCACAGTACTTTATAATTTAGAAAACACTTCCTACACATTAATTCATTTAAGCCCCATACCAACTTTTTGAGGTGTTATATCCTAATTATTAATATTATTGTACCCATTACACAGGCAAAGAAACCAGAGTTCAGAAAGGGTAAGTGATTTGATTAAGGGAATAGCTAGAACTGGGGCCTGGATACTTATATCACAGATCTACTCACTCCCAATCCTGTGCTATACCCCCTCCCCCCCCCCATTGCTCACTGTGCTCAAAATAGTGGGAATGGAAGGATGAAATGGAAACAGTCCTTACCACCCTTCAGTCATGTGAATGGGAGATTTTCTTTTCTTTTCTTTGAGAGATTTTTGCTGTAGGACATGTATACTCACCGAAGAGGCACAGAAAGACAGAGACAGAAAGCAAGAAATCACCCCCCTCCAGGGGGAATGGACGTGTGCAATCTCTTCTCTTCCATTCTCCTCGCAGGATTTTGGGCTCGCACGTAAACACACCAGGTATGAGGTTTTTTTTTTTTTGTTGTTGTTGTTGTTTTTTTTTTTTTTTTAATAATTATCCATTTCATTTTATTTACTTTTAAAATTTTATCATTATTTTTCAATTTCACCAGAGAGAGACAGAGAAAGGGAAAGTGAGAAAACAAGCCAACAGGTCCAAGACTCAAACTGTGGTCAGCCATGTGGGAGTCCAGTGCCCTTAACCACCATGCCACCTGCTGGCTTCCAGGCGTGAGTTTTAAGCCACCAGGTCTGGGACTTGAATTGAGGTTGACTACATGGGAGTCCAGTGATGTAACCATTATGCCATCTGCTGGGCCCAGGGAAATTTTCTTCCTTGACATTCTTGGGCCAGCCCTGTGGCCTGATGGGTAAGCGAGCTGGATACCGCATGGCTGACCATGTAGTTTATTTAACTTTTTATTTATTTATTTACTTATTTTAATTTGACCAGAGAGGGACAGAGCAAGAGTGAGACAGAGACAGAGACAGAGACAGAGAGAGGAGAGAAAGTGAGAAAGCAAGCCTCCAGGTCTGGGACTTGAACTGTGGTCAACCATGTGGGAGTCCAGTGCTCTTAATCACCATGCCATCTGCAGGCCCCATGACCATGCAATTTAAAACTTGGCCCTGGCAGTTTGAAAAACACACTGGTCACATGTGCATGAATGCCCCAAATCCTGATAGGGTGGAGAAATGGAAAAGGTATTGTGGCAATGACCACCCCCAAATAGGGAATGCTTTCTCTCTCATTCTCTCTCTCTCTCTCTCAGGCAAGTGCATGTGCTCTCTGGCAAATTATAAATAAATAAATGCTTAAAATATATTTCTTTAGAGCTACCTGTCCCAACTCACTTATATACTTCTTTCTCTCTAAATGTTTAAAAGTCCTATGTTAGGTGGCTGGTTTCCCAACACTAGACTACAGATTTATCACATATTTATGAATGCTTGGAGCTGGACGAGTGTAGAAGTCACATAATTTATTGCATAAGTTGATATTTAAAATCAGACACTTTCCTGATACAAACTAAAAAAAAATCAATGAGAAACCTACTTTTTTCTTGTTCCTTTTCATTCTTCCTCTGAGTGATTTGTCTTCTTAATTTGTTCACTTCTGCCTGACAAGATTCAACAACTCGCTCACTCTTTTCTACATCTGCACACACTGCCTGAGGATAAAATGACAACAAGAAATGTTAGCTTCAAATTTAAGCACGAGGCATTTCATAAATTCGGCATTGATTACAACCCTAGGAAAAGCCCAGATGGTTTGCTGAACTAAAAAGCAGATATATAAGTAGAACAAAATCATGAAGTTCTAAGAGACCAGTATGAATGCTAGTATTCACTGACTTGCTTTCTTAATTTTAGGATGATTATGCTATTTAGCTATTAAATTTTTGAAAAAAATAAGGGAAAGATTTAATCTTTTCAGTTGATTAATTACATTTATTGAAATGAAAAGAGAATTGTTTATACCAGCTAGCTTACAAAAGAAAAGAAAATGGTAAAATGGGAATGAGAGGCTTTCAACTTTTATTTATAACCAACAATCAAATACCAGAGAAGACAGATTTATTTAACAAAAAATCTTTAATATGAAGGGAAGCTGAAAAAAAAGAAACATTTCAAAGTCAAGGCGTAATAAAGAATAATTACTTGAGACCACATCTAGGTAATTTAGTCATTTATAATCAGAACATTCTATGTGATAGTGGTGTTTTCAGAGCAAGCCTTATCAGTCTACATGAAATGTATTCACAGTTATTTTGAAGTCCTCTGGCCAGCGCTGGTAGTCTGAAAAGGACATGGTCATGGATCAGATTGAAAAGTTGTTTTCTACAGCATGTTGGTTCCATAGCAAGTCTGTCACCAGGGAGCCTGCAGAAGGCGCTCTGCACTGCTACGTGTGCAGTGACCCGAAATCAGAACACCAGCACTGGAAACTGCCCTCGTATGCTTCCTCCTTTTGTCCCAGGTTGCTCTCAGTCTGCTCTCCTCTCTCTCACTCCTCTGTCCATTATTCATTGGAGGCTTCTTCCTTAAAGCCAGGCCTTCTCCAGGCCTCCTTTTCACTTGCAACGACATGTTCAAAGGCAAGGCTATTCTGTTCTTAAAGAGTTTTAAAGAAAATGAATCCTGAGAACACACTGTGGATGATGAAAAGAATGTGGGAAAGTATTATTAGCACTCAGCTCAGTAACTGGCTCACATGAGATGTTTCCGTAACTATTTGCTGCATGAATGCCTAGGTATGAACAGGCTTCACTGCGAATCTCCTACTCAATGAAGGTAGCTAGGAGCAAAGTAAGCGTACTGGGTTGAAGAAAACAGGGTTACAGTGAGTGATGGGTGCTGTCTCACTTAAAATATAATTGATGGCTGGGAACCAGCAGTTGGCGTAATGGCTGTCGCTGGACTCCCACGTAGTCGACCGCAGTTCGCGTCCTGGACCCTGTGGCTTAAAACTCATGCCGGGTGCGTGTGCGTGCGTGCCCAAGATCCCGAGAGGAGAATGGAGGAGAAGGGATTGCGGCGTGACCATCCCCCCTGGGGGGTGATTTCTCGCTTTCTGTCTCTATGTCTCTCTCTGTCTGTCTGGCGAGCGCACGTGCCCTATAGCGAAAACCTCTCCAAAAAAAAAAAAAAAAAATATATATATATATATATAACTGATGGGTGGGATGGCCTACTTAGGGAGCTGGATCCTACATGGCTGATGTAATTCACATCCCAGCCCTGGCAGCTTGAAAAACATGTCAGGTATGCATGCCCCAAATACTTACAGGATGGAGAGATGGAAGAGAAGGGACTGCAGTACGACCATGTTCCACTGGGGGATGCTTTCTCCCTCTCTATCTTTCTCTGGTAAGTGCATATATCCTCTGGCAATTAAAAAAAATTCTATGTGTGTGTGTGTGTGTGTGTGTGTGTGTGTGTATTTATATATATACATATATATATATGTATATATATATATATATATATATAAACTGACGGAGGCAGATATACCCTTAGCAACCCTTCTCTAAATCTAGAATAAACTTTCCTAGGAAAAAAAAACATTATTACAAATGAGGTCACAGGTGTTTCAAACAGTAGTAGTAATAATGGACTTCAGTTCTACTTCAGGCATGTAGTGAGCGAGACAGGTTTTTGTAGGCTGGCATGAGTAACTACTCTACAGATCTGATTTTTTTTTGGAGAGGTTTTTTGCTATAGGGTGCGTGCGCTCGCAGACAGAGAGAGAGACAGAGAGACAGAAAGCGAGAAATCACCCCCCCCAGGGGGGATGGCCACGCCGCAATCCCTTCTCCTCCATTCTCCTCTCGGGATCTTGGGCATGCACACACGCCCGGCGTGAGTGTTAAGCCACCGGGTCCCAGACGCGAACCGCGGTTGACTACGTGGGAGTCCAGCGACATAGCCATTACGCTAACTGCTGGTCCCCACTACAGATCTGATATTTTGAGAATCCATATTGTGAACTGCTGGTCCCCACTACAGATCTGATATTTTGAGAATCCATATTGTGATTTTTGGATCACAACTTAATTTTTCAGTTGGAAGATAAATAAAAATTAAAGTACAATTAAATTCATTTAAGCAATGCAAATAAGATGAAAACTAGTAAATAAATCAATTACCTGCACTTTTTCCTGAAGTGCATTATAAACTTGATAAATTGCCCTGATGTCTTTCATTACTCCATCCTTGTCAAAAAAGTCAGTACTAGAAGACAGAAAAAAAAAAATCACAAAGTTATTATAACTGTCATAAATGTGAAAGGCAATTCTTCTGTCACCTGTACTTTAATCTATTACTTAAATGGTATGACTCCAAGGTGCAATAGCTGAACAATAATGCCCATACTATCAGAATTACAAAAGAGAAATTAAAGAGAGTCCATGTTACTAAGATAATTTAAAAAATAACTAAAAGCTATACATTTTCAGTAGCTATATTTAGCTTCCAGAACCTCAGAAACACATATATTCTATCCACACTTTTCTATTAATTACAAAAAAATTTGTATAAATTTTGTAATTAATACAAAAGTTTTGTATTAATTACAAAAGAAGTTGCATTAGATGACAAAATTGGCAAGAGTAAATTATCATTTTAATAAGAATATAATTTTGATATATGAAGGTGGCTAACTAGAGTAACTACCTTATTGTATTCTTTAATTTCAGTCCCGTCAAAGTTGATTTTATGTATCTTTTAAATATCATACATTTCTATACATTTTTAAAATATTATAAACAAAATAAATACTATAGACAAAAGAAATGCCAGACGTTGGTGCAGCAGTAAAACGCAAGGCTCTGCATGGCAGACCTGCAGGGGCAGGCTGCCAGTTTCATCCAAAGGCCACGCCTGAGCATGCTGGGCATGTATACGCCTACGATCTGGGTGGGCTGGGCTGGGGGTAGATTGTAGCAGGGAGTCCTATCAAGGGACACTGTCTCTCTCGTTCATTCATAGAAGTAAACTTTAAAAAAGAAAGAAAAGGAAAAAATTCTCATTTTTACCTTTCAACTTACCCATGTTCTTTAATAACTTTGGCATAACTCTGAGAAGTATTTGGCACTGAAGACACTTTGTACTCTTGCTGGCTAGTATTGCCTAGATTGGGAATAGCAAGTGATATCCTTTGATTATACCTATGGGGAAAACCGAGAAGGATATTATGTTGAAAGTACTGCCATACTCTAAGAATGGGGTTGGCAATACGGGTCTTAGTACCTGACATTGGTAAACTAGCAGAAGACCTCATGGAGCAGCTGCTTCTACAGACAACCCAAGGCTGCAGAGATTAACAATTTTCTCCCCTTCCCTTAAGGTAAGTTCCCTAAGGGCAGAAGTCATGCTTTATACATCTTCGGCATCCCCACAGCAGCTAACATATTGAACATATTTTAAGTGCTCAAGAAATACCTACAGGTTAACAAATAAAATCTTGCAAAAAACCTTGCTATTTAACAATTACTAGTCATTTTAACTAATGTAAATTTAATTTATTCTACTACACCTAAATTTACAGAGGGAAACCTTTTTTTTTTAATAACTATTTTTTTTCTATTTATTCAGAGGGAAACTTTCTGATGTTTATAGACAGACTGCCTGATCACAATATTGTGCATTGTTATGCTTTAACAAGTTCAAAATGCAAAACCCTCATTAACCAGTAGGTGGATCAATTTTACAATTTTGTCTCTGAAATCTATATTTTAAAATTACAATTAAACTTCTGCAGCAATAAAACAGCATTTCTACGTAATGGATTATGAAGAAGCAAATGATGATTTCTACCTATTTATTCCTGTAAGAATTTATGCATAATAAACATGTCGTGCTAATGATTCTGGTCCCCAAAATAATTTAATTTATACAAATTTCTTTCTGACAAGGAAAACGCCTCCTCTAACTACTGTACAAGAGAACTAGCCAAAGAGAATTATAAAAGCTTTTCTTTATAGGTACTACAAACTGCCCTATAATGCACATTTTCTTTTTTTTTTTTTTTTTTTGGTTTTTGCTATAGGGCGTATGTGTTCACCAGAAAGACAGAGAGAGACAGAGAGACAGAAAGTGAGAAATCACTCCCCAGGGGGGATGGCCACACCGCAATCCCTTCTCCTCCATTCTCCTCTTGGGATCTTGGGCACACATGCACATGCGCCCGGCCTGAGTTTAAGCCACCGGGTCTGGGACTCGAACTGCGGTTAACTACATGGGAGTCCAGCGACATAGCCATTACGCTAACTGCTGGTCCATTAATGCACATTTTCTAAGTCATAAATTTCATCTACTTGTATCAACAGCTTTCTGTTTACATGAGGCTGGTGGGAAAGCTTTCTCTTTTACCTTCTATTTGGTCTAAAGAGAACATATTCTAAAGCATGAGTGGAATTATTGGCGGTGGAGATGAAGCTGAAGAGGAGGAAGACGAGGTCAGGCACACCGAGGATGCGGGTAAGCTGCTTGTGGAGCACCTGCTCTCGGTAGGACATTTGCTGCTGCGTATTTCGCCGAAATCTGTACCACCCGATAACTTTCTGCAACAAAACAGAATGAAAAAAATATTACAAGGAGCATGAGGGCCAGTGGTGGCATGGTGACCTGGATCCCACATGGCTAACTGTACAGTTCAAGTCCCAGACCTGGTGGCTTGAAAAACATGCCATGTATGTGTGTATGTGCTCAAAATCCTGAGCGGAGAATGGAGGGACTGCAATGTAGCTATTCACTTTGGTGGGATGCTTTCTCACTTTCCCTCTTTCTCTGTCTCGCTCTCGCTGCTGAGTACACACGTTCTATGGCAAATTGTTTTAAATGTTGCAAACACATGCAAATGTACATAGCAGCTTGATGTGCAATAGCCTTGAACTAAAAACAACTTAATTGTCCATCAGCAACTGAGATGATAAACAAATTTGGTATCCTTTGGAATCTGGATTACTTCAGAATCCTACTCAGTAATAAAAAGGAACAAACTACTAATACATGATAAAAATCCAAAATGATTATGCTGAGCAAAAAAAGCCAGATCAAAATGAACGAATGAATAAACAAACAAACAGAAGTATATGCCAGAAGATTCTATTAGGTTATCGGGAAAGTTATATTGTATTATTTATGTATTTCTAAACAAAAACATCTCATGACTTTCCTGACAACCCACTATTTATACAAGTATCTAGAAAATGACATAACATAAAGCAGACCAGTAACTGACAGGAAATGGGGTGAGGTGAGACTGGGGGGATTAAAAGGGCAATAAGGGATCTGTAGATGGCATGGAGGTTAAGGTGGCTGGATTCCACATGGCTGACTAAATTGTTCAAGTCCCAAACCTGGTGGTTTGAAAAACAAGCCAGGTGCGATGTGTGGACATGTTCAAAATCCTAAGAAGAGAATAGAGGAGAGGGGATCGTGGGCTGCTTTTTCACTCCCTCCCACTTCCCTGTCTGTCTTCAATGAGCACCCTGGGGGGTGATTTCTCGCTTTCTGTCTTTAATGTCTCTCTGTCTGTCTGGCGAGCGCACGCGCCCTATAGCAAAAATCTCTCTAAAAAAAAAAAAAAAAGGAAAAAAAAAAAGAAAGCGAGAAATCACCCCCCAAGGGGAATGGCCACGCCACAATCCCTTCTCCTCCATTCTCCTCTCGGGATCTTGGGCACACACGCACATGCGCCCGGCGTGAGTTTAAGCCACCAGGTCTGGGACTCGAACCACGGTCGGCTACATTGGAGTCCAGTGACATAGC
This sequence comes from Tupaia tana, assembly GCA_026018925.1. Classification (NCBI taxonomy): domain Eukaryota; kingdom Metazoa; phylum Chordata; class Mammalia; order Scandentia; family Tupaiidae; genus Tupaia; species Tupaia tana. The sequence goes on along the minus strand of JAKSZU010000010.1, from coordinate 35,909,628 downwards.
CATTACGCTAACTGCTGGTCTTGAAAACCTCTCTTATAGAAATAGTCAATTTAGGGACCAGCAGTTGGTGTAATGGCTATGTCACTGGACTCCCACATAGTCGACCGTGATTCGCGTTCCGGACCCGGTGGCTTAAAACTCACGCTGGGCGTGTGTGCATGCGTGCCCAAGATCCCAAGAGGAGAATGGAGGAGAAGGGATTGCGGCGTGGCCATCCCCCCTGGGGGATGATTTCTCACTTTCTGTCTCTCTGTCTCTCTCTGTCTGTCTGGCAAGCACACGTGCCCTGTAGCTAGCAAACAAACAAACAAACAAACAAAAAAACCTCTCCAAAAAAAAAAAAAAGAAATAATCGATTTAATTGTTTAGTAGGAGAATAATCTTCATATAGTTTCCTTCTTTGAAACAAATTCTTTGAGTAAAAATTTTATTTTGCTTTTTAAATAATTATTTATTTAATTTATTATTATTCTTCAATTTGACCAGAGAGAGACAAAGACAGAGAGACTAAGAGAGGGAGAGTAAGAAAGCAAAGTGTCTAGGTCCCAGACTCAAACTGCAGTCAGCCATGTAGGAGTCTAGCACCTTCATTACCATGCCACCTGCTGGACTAAGAATTTTATTTAAAGAAGTAAAGTTAGGAGCCAGGAGGTGGGTGGAGGTTAAGGCAGCTGGATCCCACATGGCCCACCGTGCAGTTCGAGTCCCAGACCTGGTGGCTTGAAAATCACACTAGGCACCTGTGTGTGCATGCCCAAAATCCTGAGAGAGAACAGAGGAGAAGGGATTGTGGTAGGGCCATTCCCACCACAGTGTGATTTCTCATTTTTCCTCTCTCTTTCTATCTCTCTCTCTCTGGTGAGCATATGCATCCTATAGCAAAACTGAAAAAAAAAAAAAAAAAAAAAAAAAAAAGGAAGAAAGAATAAACATCTGATCTTTTAGAAAAATATGTGTTCAACTTTGATAGAGTTTGAAAAATGCAAAGATGTTTGATTATAATTTACAATTTTAAGAAACATTTTCCCTGATTATAAAATTAATACATGTGTAGGACCAGCAGTTGGCATAATGGCTATGTCACTGGACTCCCATGTAGTTGACTGGTTTGAGTCCCGGACCCAATTGCTTAAACTCACGCCAGGCACTTGTGCATGTGTGCCCAAGATCCTGAGAGGACAATGGAGGAGAAGGGATTGTGGCATGGCCATCCCCCCTGGAGGGTGATTTCTCACTTTCAACCTCTGTCTCTCTGTCTTTCTGGTGAGTGCATGTACCCTATAGCAAAAACCTCTCCAAAATTAAGAAATTAATACGTGTGTATTAAATACTAGCATGATTATTATTACTATTTTTTTTTAAGAGAGAGATTTTTGCTATAGTGTGCATGTGCTTGCCAGAGAGACAGAGAGGAACAGACAGACAGAAAGAAACAGAGGGACATCCCCCAGGGGGAGGGACGGCCATGCCACAATACCTTCTCCTCCATTCTCGTGCCTGGGACGAGAATGTTAAGCCGCTGGGTCCAGGACTCAAACTGTGGTTGACTACATGGGAGTCTAGCAATGTATACGTTATATCATCTGCTGGTCCCAAGAGCTTTTTTTTTTTAAGAGAGATTTTTGCTATAGGGTGCGTGAACTCACCAGAAAGAGCAAGAGACAGAAAGTGAGAAATCACCCCCCAGGGGGATGGCCACACTGCAATCCCTTTTTCTTCATTCTCCTTTGAACTTGCTAGGTCTAAGACACAAATCATGGTTGGTCATATGGGAGAACAACAATGTAACCATTATACCACCTGATGATTCCAGAGAGAGAGATTTTTGCTAGAGGGTGTGTGTTTGCTTGGAGAGACAGAAAGCAAAAACTCATCCCCCAGGGAGATGGCCATGCTGCAATCTATTCTCCTCCAGTCTCCTCTCAGGATTTTGGGCATGCATGCACAAGAGCCCAGTGTGAGTTTCAAGTTCCTGGGTCTGGGACTCGAACTGCGGCCTACCACGTGGGAGTCTAGCACCTTAACTACTACTCTACCTGCTGGTCCCTCAAAATTATTTTTTAAAATGATCAAGTAGACAGATAGAGTCACCCAGAGTCAGAGTCCAGATTATAGTTTTTCTTTTGAATTTTACATATGAAATCATACTATAACTATCTAAGTTTTTATATTGGTATATTGTAACTATTGTCTCAAATCTGTAATTTACCTTTAAAATCTACTTAACAGAACTCTTACATATTCACATCAAATTTAATTATTCCATTTTACATTCCTCTCTGGTTTGCAGGAAAAGAAATGGTTTTTGAAGCAGACTGGATAACAAACAGAACATACCTTTCTCCGATCCTTAAGAATCCTGTCCAAACTCTCTTCATTAACTTTGCTTGCGTAGTCATAAAAACTAGTTTTTTTTTTAAGAGAAAAAAATGTTTTATTAAAATCAGAGTATTCTGACATGGACACACTTAGCTACATGTCTACAGGCCATCTAACTCTAATAAAGAAACAGTTGCTTATCTGCAGTAGGTAAAGAGAAATCAGTCTAAATGCTATCCTGCTACAAAGTATCTTTTGTATCAAACACTCAAGAGATTGTTACATTCAAAATATTTTACCCCCACATGTGGGAGGTACTCATTTCAAGTAATTACAAAGCAAAATACATGGTTTCCAATGGCTGTAACATCTTTTCTTTATTTCTAAGTATCAAATACTTATGAAAATGTAATAGCTCATTTTCTGATAAATGAAGAGGGAAATGAACAGTTGTTGAATGCTTATAAAGACACTGAGCTCCATGCTTTCTCATTTTCGTTTCAGTCTTGCCTCAGTGTTAGGAGGGATTACAGGGTCTTCAAAAAATTTGTGAGGGCCAGCTGTGTGGTCTGAGTCTGGATCCAGCAGTTTGAAAAACATGTCAGGCATGTATGTGCACCCAAATCCCAAGTGTGCCTGCTCAAAATCCCAAGAGAAAAACAGAAGAGGTATGGCATGGCTATCCTCCCTAGAGGGGGATTTCTCACTTTCCCACTCTCTCTCTGGTGAACACATATGCCCTATAGCAACCTAGAAAACAATGAACAACAACAACAAAAAGCTTATGCATGGATTTCAAAATTTTCTGCAACCAAAAATCTTGTACTTTAATTCCATTTACTTTTAGAGATTTTTTTTTTTTTTTTTTGGTTGGTTGGTTGTTTTTGCTATAGGTTGTATGTGTTCACTGGAGAGATAGAGACAGACAGAAAGACAGAAAGTGAGAAATCACTCCCCCCCCCGGGGTGGGGGAGGTTATGGCCACACTGCAATCCTTTCTCCTCCATTCTCCTCTCGGGATTTTGGGCATGCAAGCGCATATGCACAGCATGAGTTTTAAGGCACCAGGTCCAGGACTTGAACCGTGGTTGATTACATGGGAGTCCAGAGATGTAACTGCATCTCCATCTGCTGGTCCCCGGCATGAGTTTTAAGCTGCCAGGTCTGGGGTTCAAATCACGGTCCACTACATGGGAGTCCAACAACATAACCATTATGCTATTTGCTGATTCCAACTTTAATTCCAGCTTTTCATGAACTTTTTGAAGTCCCTTTAAATTAGTTCAGTACAACAATTTGACAAGTTTTATTCCCAATTTTATAGATAAAGATACTAAGGTTAAGTGACTTGCCCCAAATCACAGAGCTGGTAGATAGAAGATCTGAAATTTGAAGCCAGGTCTGGCTAGCTTCAAACATAATGTACTCACTTCCAAAATATTTGGTAGTCTGAAAAGTCATGATGCATTTTTGCATAGAAAAACATGAAAAAATATGTCATGGTTTTTCTGACAGCCCAATGGATCTAGTTGACCAGGATCCTGTGGTAAGCAGACTTAGTGTAATGATCTATGGATCTTTCCTACTACCAGTTGCGGTCCTAGGATGGCCACCTCTCCTACCAACATAAACGCAGGCCTTATAAGGCAGGAAGAAGTTCAAAGTATAGTTAAGAACACACACACATACCTCTGAGCTGAGAGTCAGGGATACCAGTTCCAGCCTGAGTTCTGTTTCTTACTGCATGATCTGGGGCAAGTCCTGCAACCAATCTGGCCTCTTTATTTCCATTTTTGCAAATTAAGGACCTCGGAGGAGGCAGTTGATTTCTAAGGTTTCTTTCAGCTCTAAGAATGATGTTTGGGGGCCAGCAAATGACATGGAGGTTAAGGCACTGGACTCCCACATGACTGAATATGGTTCAAGTCCTGGACCTGGTGGCTTGCTTTCTCCCTGTCTCTCTTTGGTCAAACTGAGTAGTAGTAATAATAATAATAATAATAATAATAATAAATAAAATTAAATAATTTTTTTAAATGGAGTCCGATTTAAACTCTGTTAAATCCTTGTTCTGAGCTGGCCCCATGATCAATACAAAAGAACTTCAAAAAGTTCAAGAAAAATGTAATTAAAGTACAGGTTTTTCATGCAAAAAGTTTTGAAATCCATGGATAGTTTTTTCATAATATGCATTTTCCACAAATTTTTTTTTTTCTCTTAAGGTTAACGGAGCTAGACCCCACGTGGCCAACTGCACAGTTCAATCTTGGACTCCGCAACCTGAAAAACATTCCAGTTGGATGTCTGTGTGTGCCCCCAGTCCTGGCAGAATGGAGAAACGAGAAGGGATGCAGCATGACCACACCCCATCGGGGGCTGCTTTCTTCTTCCCCCTTTCTCTGTCTCTCTCTGGTGAGCACATGCACTCTGGCAAATTTTAAAACAAACAAACAACTTTGTTCTGATATTATTTTGCTGACAATGTTTTAAGAAATTCCTCATAAGGGTGAGACAGGGCATGCCCAACAAAGTTTTAGGTAGTTGGGGGTCAATCAGACACATGCCCGAAACAAACAGAGGCAAGTGTGGATCACTCAGAGCCTGAATCGTTTCATTTGCTCTGAGATTCTTTTCAAATGAACTTCTGGTTGCTCATTTTGCTTTCCTACTCCTCTTTCGGTTGTGTATAAATCTAAAACAGGTGAAGTTTTAGCTACTTTGTGGCTTTCTTTACAGGTAGCCACCTTGCAGGATGGCAATCCTCCAAAATAAACAGTGGGAAGGGGTGTACGTGCGAGGGTACACATACTACAAGTGCCCAGAGGTTCTTGAGAGCTACAGTGTTTGGGCCAGCTGACAATGTCAAGGGGTCAGTGAAAAGCTACAGAGAACACATAGCAGGAACAGCCAAGGAGAAGTGACTGGCAGGTGTTAAGGAAGGAAGAATCGACTGAGGACACTGAATTGTACCTGTATGGGCACTAGAGAGACTGGCTCGGTTTGCAGGAAGAGGCAAGAATAGGGCCTCAGGGAGTTTTACAAAACACTGTTGAAATTATCCTACCAGTCACCAGGGAGAAGGGTTTGGGGCTGAGAAAGAAGGTAGAGACCTGGGTGATGGTTTGGGAAGAAGTCTGGTGAGTGGGAAACATTGATTTCTCTCTCTCACCTTTTCCCTCCAGATGTCTCTCTTCTAAATGTTTCCTTCCCATTTCGTTTTCTTTCTGTCCTTTACTTGGCCTCAGTATAGAACTGGTATGTACTAACTTAAATGATCACAAAAAAAAGTTTTATGTTCCTTTTCCTTACATTTTAAAGCTGGACATTGATTTTTATTTATTTATTTATTTTAATTCTTTTTTAAAAAAATGTTTTATTTAACTTTATTCATTTTAATTCAACCAGAGAGGAACAGGGAGAGAGAGAGAGAGGAGAGAGAGAAAGTTACCAGGTCTGGGACTCGAACCACAGTCGACCATATGCAGGTCCAGCACCCTTAACCATCATGCCACCTGCTGGCCCCAGGTTTTTTTTTTTTTAATTCCTCTTAAGAATATCCATGAAGGAAGACCTGCAGATGGTGTAATGGTTACGTTGCTGGACTCCCATGTAGCCGACCGCAGTTCAAGTCCCGGACCTGGCAGCTTAAAACTCATGCAGGTACATGTGCATGCATGCCCCAAATCCTTAAAGAACAGAGAAGGGATTATGGTGTGGCCATCCCCTCTGGGGGGTGATTTCTTGCTTTCTGTCTCTCTGGTGAGTACAAGTATTCTATAGCAAAAATCTCTCAGGAAAAAAAAAAAATCCATTAAGGGTTGGCTCTACAGCGCAGTGGTCTGCTCAAGAGAAGCTGGGTCCCATGTGGTGACCATGGTTTGAATCTCAGGCTTGGCCAGCATGAAATGATTTGGATATACATGTGAGTGTTCAGGATCTATTAGGCGAAAGGAGAAAGAGGATTCTGTGAGGGCACTCCTCTCTCTTGAGCATGTGTGCACATGCTTTCATGAATAATGAAAAACGGTGTTTATAAAAAACATGACATGATTTTATTTGCATGCAATCCTTGATTAGCTTTCTTTTTTACTGTTGAAGAGCCCTTCATAGAGAGGTTGAACACTTCCATTCTGAACCACTGTGGCCATGATTTACATTTCTTCTCTTCCTAGCCTCACACAATGCCATGCATGGAGCACTTAATGAATGAATGTGGGTGCCCTCAGTTATATTCATGAGTTTGTAGCTATAATAAGCTACAGGCCTAAATTCGTTAGTTTTTTTAATCAATCAATGAGTTTAATAAGGACTCAAAGTTGGAAATAAGGATGTGGCTTACCTAAAAAGTTTTGAACAAGGCTGATGGTTATGAATTTCTGTAATTAGAAAGAGGAAATAGATCTCAGTTAAATATGTAAGATAACGGCTCTCTAAAACAGAATTTTTAGACAAAAATCTCAGACAACTAAAAGCCAGCTTTTCTGTCCCAAGCAGATGCTACTGTATGTACCCGTGAAGGCAGTACAACCGCTTTACATTTACACTAAGGGACATATTCTCAGAACAAAGTAGACCAGAGAGTGAAAATCCTGTTTCCATTTGCCAGGTGTGAGGATCACACATCTGAAAGCTGTTATTCAGGAACACGCAGCTAATTGTGGGCCTTATTTAATCTCACCTATTTAAACAAAGTATCATAGGAAAAAGTAACCACAGACTGGAAGCATTTCATCAAGCTGGATAAAAGCTTTGAGAACAGCATGGAGAGAGAAGGTCCTTAACCACCCTACCATCAATAACCATCTAACAACTTGTGTCAACTTGGGCCAGGTGTTTTGAAGGGGAAGGAACTCTGGAAGTCTATTAACCTTACAAAGATGGTTAGTAGTGGTGGAAACAGTCATTCATAAGGCAGATACTAACAGCTTTTGAAAAGTGGCTATGATTGAGCAGAGTGAACAATTTCTCCAAGCTCATCAGGAGGCTTGGAGTCTGGCTTTTACGAGACTAACTGACCATTCAGATCTATGCATCTCATTCTCCTAGAGAGTGGCTCATCACCTGCTGTTTGAAAAGTCACAGCCTCGGAATTCCAGGCTGTAATTTTAACTCAATTATAATGAAACAACATCCCTGAGAGACATGGGACAATGCCCATTCACTTCTGTACTTGTGTTAAAGCTGCCCAAACACACACAAATAAATGCAATACCTCCATAGGAAAGAGAAGTTCATTCATCTAGCTATGGCTGTCGATAGTTATGCAAAAAAAAAAAAAAAAAAAAAAAAAGAAAGAAAAAACTGGGATGGAACAAGGCAACAAATGTGAAATCATATGTTATAACAAAATATACAGCCCACTGAAAGAATACAAAATTGATTGGGTTAGGAAAAGTCACAACATACTTTTTCTACATTTTCTATGCAAAAATACGTTATGACAGTGTGCTATCAGTTAACTGCAGCTGCCAATTTAATCTTCATCTACTAGATGAATTTTGAAAACCTAGGTATAAATAATAAATAACTGCACAGCTATCCATGAAAATTTTAAATAGTTAAGCAAAGCCAAAACAAGCAAGAAAACACTTGAGGGGAATCCTGGCTGTACCCTGTCCACGCACCAAGTCCTGACTTAGCAAGTCATTGTGGTGAATGGGTTGTACAGCTTTGATCCTTCAGGAGACAGTTCAGTCTCTTGTTTTCCCCCAGTTCTAACCTCACCTCAATCCTCATCCTTGTCCCTTACTCCATGTACTAGAGGGCTCTCAGAACAAGACGGACATCGATGATCTGGTCCCATCATGATCTAAACTGCCAGGAGTATTTCAAACCACAAGCCACCTATCGTCCCACATTCTGTAGGTCAGCCACACAGAAGCAGGCCAGATTCCCTGAATGTTTCACGCACTCCTTGCTCTGTGTTCCCTTGCTCTGTACCGCCCACTGGCCCTCAGCTCACCTTCTCCTGACATCTTTACTCATTTCCCCACTTGCAGTTTTTCTCTCAACTTCAACACTTACGGGATTTTCTTTGTTCCTTTATTACAGCATTCATCTCATACTGCCTGTGTGTCTGTATACCTGTCTTATCTGTCCCATAGTACAGGAAGGCAGGGATTTATCTGGGAATTCCTCTCATTAACACATGGCTCACACATGAAAGTTCTTCAATATATGTTTGCTACATAAATAAACAGGCTGTCCCTTGCTTTGTTCTGAGTATCAGGATGTGCTGTTTGGTGGATCTGCCCAACATGTACCTGAAAAGACTGTGATTCCTATTATCAAAAGGAGATTGATCCAAAGGGAGTGGGCACATCTATAAACACTCCCTTGTCTGCGCCAGCAACCTCCTCCAAAGTGACTGTCTGGCTTATTCCTCAGAAGGCTGCATAGGTTTAGCAAATATCTCATAAAAAAATGTGAATATCTTTGCCAGATCCCTCTGAAAAGGATCAGCACCACACATCTATTCATTATAGTACGAGGTGATATGGGCAATGGAGAGAGTATGACTTGCAGACTTGAGGTTTACTGCGATCTTGACGAGACTGTCAAGGGGTGACATAGCACTTTAGTTAAAGTCTGACAAATTGATGAGTAAGAAATAGCTATCCACTCTATGTTCACACCAACATAAAAAAAAAAAAAAAAAAATCTCAAGTTTGGAACAGCCCTGTAGCCTAGTGGTTAAGGGAGCAAGGTCCCACATGGCCAACCACACAGTTCAAATCTCAGGCCTGGTGGCTTGAAAAATATGCTGAACAGGATGGAGAAAGGGAGAAGGGATTGCAGCATGACCACACCTCAGTGGGGGATGCTTTTCCTCTCTCCCTCTCTGTCTCTCTCTAGTGAACACACATGTTCTCTGGCAATTAAAAAAGAAAAAAAATCTCATGTTATTTTTTAACGCAAATAATTTCAGGGTTTTTCCCCCTATGCACTCTCCTAACCCTTAGATTAAAATCACGTAAGAGCCAAAGAACAAAATAAACAGCAAGTATATATACAGAAAAGATATTTCTAAAGTCAGTGTTAAACTTACCAATTACTTGTAGAAATTCTGTATTGCTTATTTGTGAGTCACTGATGCTAAAGGTTTCCTCTTGTCTTACTTCTCCCAGCAAAAATCCTTCCTAAAAGTGACAAGAGAAAATAATTGCAGATCACAAACAGAAGTTTTACTGAAATTAAGAATAATTGAGAGCATACGATTTTATAATAGTTTTAACAATATTCTAAGTAAGCTTGCCATGTAAACTACTATTTTATAAACCTATGAACAGATTAAAGCAATCTGAGGTATACCTACTAAAGTGAATTGTTCAAAAAGATGATTCCAGGGCCAGCTGGTGGTTCTGTGGTTAAGGCAGCTGGATCCCATATGGCTAGCTGCATGGTTCAAGTCTTGGACCCAGCAACCTGAGAAACATGACAGGTGTGTCTGCATACATGCCCAAAATCTCAACAGGAGAACGGAGAAGGGATTGTGTTGATTGTTCCCCATGGGGGGTGCTTTACTTTCCCTCTTTCTGTCTCTCTCCTGAGAGCACATGTGCCCTGTGGCAAATTTTCTTTTCAAAAAAAGAGGATTCCATGATAAAATATTATTGGAATCTCTTCCATTTCTCTGTCATAAAAAGTAAAAAATAAGAGTGAATTCATTACCTAAATCCTACTAAGTTACATAACCAATGTCAATAAAAGCTCTGAAAGTAGAAGTATTCCAAGGTGGTTTTCTTGACAAACCATACTATTTACTTCATAGTTTTAAAAGCACTACTAATGATAAAGGATACGGAAATGAACAGCGGCCTAGCCTGGTGACAAACTGGAGTACGATGCTGGAAGCCACATGGCTGACCGTGGTTTTGGATCCCTGGATCAGCCTGAAAACACGTTGAGCACATGCTCACATGTCCAGGGTCCTAATGAACTGGAGAGCTGAGGAAGGGCGAATCATGGCATGGCAAAACCTTTTGAGGGTACTTCCCTATCTCTTTCCCTCTTCTCCACTCGCTCATGCACTTACAAACATTTGCTATGATGAAAAAAAAAAAACTTAGAAAAAAAGCTAATACAGAGCTAGTCAGTGGTGGTTGAAGCATCTGAATTCCACATGGTCCATAGTGGAGTTCAAACTCTGGACCTGGCAGCTTGAAAAAAAATGCATAGGGCGTGTATGGGTACAAGCACAGAATCCTGAGAAGACAATGGAAAAGGGATTGTAGTGCGGCTGTCCTCCCGAAAGGTGCTTTCTATCTAACTCTCTCTCTTTTGTTAGGACACATGCCCTATAGCAAATTTAAAACAAAGGGAAAAAAAAAACAAAACTTAACACAGCAGCAACTAAGTGTTCCTGTATAGCTGGCATAGAAAATTGGAATGCCAGCAAATAAAGTAAACTTCATATCTTTCAACTCAAAGATTTTCTTTAATAAATGCAGAAATTAATTTATTTCTATTTCTGGGCCAGCCAGTAGTGTGATGGTTAAGGTGGCTGGAGTCTGCTTGGCCGACTATATGGTTTAAGTCTCAGGATCTGGTAGCTTAAAAAACACCCCAGGCACATGTGCATACATATCCAAAATTTCAAGAGGAGAATGGAGGTGAAGGGATCACCCCCGAAGGGGTGATTTCTCACTTTCCCTCGGTTTCTCTCTCTGAGCACACATCCCTATGGCAAAACCCTTAAAAAAACCAAAACTTCCCTATAGAGAGGAATCCCCAGGTAAATACATGGCTTACTCCTTCCATTCATTCAGATCTTTCTCAAATGCCATTTTATCAGCGAGGCCTTGCCTGATTAACGTAATGGAAATAGGAACTGCCAGGCACTCTGTCCCCTTCAAAATGTATCTTTTTCTTCTTCGTCTTTTCACTAGCTGCTAAGTAAATGCCTATCCTCCACTAAAACATAAGATCCAAGAATCAGTGATTCATGATTTTATCTCAGCGCCTAGCAGAGTACCCTGTACATAGTAGGTGCTTAACAAACACTGGTTAAATAAATTTGTTCAAACGATGCCCTTATACTATATATCCTTTTATTCTAGATTGATCGTTCAAATCAATGAAAGAAGTTTTGTAGTTTAAAAGTATTTCCAGTTACAACCAACTTTGTGGCACAGTGGTTAAGTGCTGAACATTGGGAGCCAGATCCCACATGACCAACCACGATTGAAATCCCAGCCTCAGAGCAACTGGGAAATGTACACTGGGTGCATGAGCATATGCGCTCAAAATCCTGACAACAAGGAGAAATGGAGCAAAAAAGGATTGTGGCGTGATCACACCTGCTGGGAGATGTCACTCTCTCTTTGATGAGCACATATGCCCCCTAGCACTTAAAAAAAAAAAAAAAAAAATTCCAGTTAGGAGTGAGAATCTGTGGTAGTGAAATGATAGATGCTTTATGGCCTGACATCTGTATTTGATTTAGGGAGGAAGGCTATTCTGATATTCCAAATGATTATTTATAGGGCATTTCTCAAACTTGAGTTATATACAAATTCTGTTACCAGATTTAGCCAAAATGATACAGTTATATTTGGGTTTCTAATCAACAACTAATAACTTTTATGTATACTCAAAATTATTTACTATTTACCTGACATTCAAATTTAATAGGGTGCCCTGTATTTTCTCTGGCAAGCCTACAGTAGTCGTCACTTTGAGAAAGTACATGAACTTCAAACTTCAGTGCCTATAAATAAAGTTTTACTGGAATACAGTCATCCTCATTCATTCATTATCTATGGCTGTTTTACCCTACAACAGAAGTTTAGTAGTTGTGATAGAGACCATATGGCTTACAAAGCCTAAAAATGTTAGTCTGTCTGTCCCTTTACAGAAAGTTTGTTAACCTTGTTTTATAGAATGACAAGTTTTAAATTAATTATCTTGCCTGGACAAAACAAAGTATGTACAACAAAAATAAATTATTCATTCTATAACTTTAAAATTAAATTACTTTTAAGTCTTCAACATCTGTATTTGTGGCAAGGTTAATAATATAAACAAGGTATAGTCAGCTAAAACACAGTCACAGGGGTCGGCAGGTGGCATGACTGTTAAGCCGCTGGACTCCCACATGGCCAGTTGTGGTTTGAGTCCTGAACCTGGCAGCTTGGTTTCTCACTTTCTGTCTCTCTGGTCAAAAAAAAAATTTTTTTTGGAGATGTTTTTGCTATAGGGTGTGTGTGTTCGCCAGAAAGACAGAAAAACAGAGAGAGAGAGAGACAGAAAGCAGGAAATCACCCCCCGGGGTGATGGTCATGCTGCAATTCCTTTTCCTCCATTCTCCTCTCAGGATCTTGGGCATGCACGTACATGCAGTCGGTGTGAGTTTAAGCTGCTGGGTCTGGGACTTGAACCACGTTCGACTACATGGGAGTCCATCGGCAATGTAGCCATTATGCCATCTGATGGTCCCTCTCTGGTCAAATTTAAAAAAAATAAGAAATAGGGTGTGGTGGAGCCCACTCTATGGAAAAAAAAAAAAAAAAGGAATAAAATTAAATAAAATAATAAGAAAAAACACAATTACAAACTATTGGCATTGGTGAAAATTTCCATGAAGTCTAGCGACTTTCCTGGCACATTAAGGGGATATCTCTTGAATTAGTAACAATCTAAGTAACATGATCATCTCACTGTTGTTTATAGAAAAAGTTTTTCAATAGCTGGTTACTCTTACTATAACCTTGACAACTATATTACTAGGCACTCTAAGAAATCGAAGGGCAAAGTCGCATCACTGAACCCGTTAACAATCCAGGGACTCTAGCAGTATCACGAGCCACCTACATGTGGACCTGCATTACATTATTAAATAGCTGGCTATAATACCAAAGGCAGTAGTGACCAAAGCTGTCTCTCGAAAAACACATGCTGTGTATTAGTCTATCATTAATTTCTACCATCAACATTGAAGAGGTGAAAAGTACCATAATTTAATTTCATTCAATTTACTAATGGGATCACTTCTCTGTGAAATTAGTTTTTATTAGTGGAACCCAAGATCGCTGACATTAAATCCACATTCTCTTTCTGCAGTGTATCATTCTGCTTTGTAATGACAACCATAAAAGCAAAACAAAACAACCCAAAATCCACACATTTATTTAATGAATTTGAGTCATTCACCATTAATCCTCCCATTCGGTGGGCCAACTAAATACCTCCTTCAAGACAAAAAAGATCTTATTTCATAAAGAGCTTACAACCAGAAGCCCCTGGCATTAAAAGACAATTCGTTAAAGACACTGAAACAGGCTCTGCTCCCCCTGGGGGCTCCCATGCCTATGCATTTCCGATCACTCACACGTAGGGCCTGTCACTTCCCAATTTCACTGCGACTAAGTCCTGTGGTCTTAAAAACATTCGCCAACGAATTTAAACATGCAAGTTCAAGAAAATGCAAACAGGTCCTGCACCTACCACTCCTGTTTACATTCTCCATTTTTCCAGTGGGGCCAAGAAAACACACAACCGTGTCCAACAAGTATTAATAGTGACAGCCACGGTTTCACTCCTTGCACCCCACGACAACCTGTGAGACCAGCCCGCAGGGCCGAGTGCCTCGCGTCCTAGGCTAAAAGCCCAGCGTTTTGAATCCTTCCCGACCCCCTGGGCTCCCCTCTGGAGTCCGGAAGCCTGACTCTCGGGGAAGGGAAGGCTCTCGGGTTTCCTCCAAGTGACTCCTGACACTGTGGGAGGCCGGGCTGGACAGCTTTACTGGACGGGAGACGGCTGTCCCAGGACAGCCGGGCGGCAGAGCGCGCCGAGCTCGGGGGTCCACCAGGCGGGCGAAGGAGCCCCGGGCGGCAGGGGCTGGCCGGGGGCGGGAGCCGCCCGGGGCACCAGTTCCTCGGGCGGCCCCTGAGCCCGGGGGGGCGAGCGGCGAGCGCTCCGGGTTTGACTGCGGGCGCCGGCCTGGGACCCCGGCTGGAAACCCCAGCTGCTGCGGCAGGGGGCCTGGCACCTACGTGGTCCGCGTTGCTGTTGGCGCTGTGGAAACACACAGCGCTGAAGGTGTAGCCCGAAATGGAAGCCGCCATGATGGAAATCTCCAGCTCCCCCATCATGCCCCGCGGAGGCCGCACCGCCTTCCGGCCGCCTCTGCCCCTTAGCACCCTGGGAAATGCAGTGCGCGGCGGGGAGCGCTGAGCCCTTGGGCGCCGGGGCTGAGCGCGGGGCGTCGCGGCTACCGGAGCGGGTCCGTGCGCTCTCCTCCTCCGGGCGTCGCCCGCCACGCCTTCTTCCCTTGTTAGTCTCCTAAACAGTGTTTTCCCTCTGCAAATAAAACTATTATTAAAAACCAACATTAACTGAGCTAAAGGATAAACGTAGGGAGAGGATAAATGCTATTGAGCGGCTTGGGGATTGACAAAGGAATTATATAATTTCAATTTTTTTGTTTTTGTTTTTGCCATAGGGCAGCTGCGCTTGCGAGAGATAGAAGTGAAAATTTACCCCTCAGGGTGGGATGGCCACCTGTAATCCTTTCACCATTCTCTCTGGATTTGGGGCACATAAGCACCCGTGCCTGGCATGGTTTTCAGGCCTCTGGTCGGGTCGCCAAGGGTGGAAGACATGTGCGGTCCAGCTCCTTTAACCTCCAAGTCACCTGCGGGCTCTCTACTTTCAATTTTAACGGGACTACACTAGCTTCAAGATTGAGACTACAGTATAAGGTGGGGTGTGGAAGAAGAAGGGAAAGGGAAGCTACTGGGTGGTGGGAAAAGTCATGATGTACTTTTCTATACAAAAATGTTCATTGACTTTTCCAAAGATGATTCAGTATTATAGTAATTGAGACTCAAGACGATGGTGGCTTGGAGGGTGCATAAAAGCAAAATGGTCGTAGTTGTGCAGGTGAAAAGAAGCAATTAGATTTGGGGTAAGAAAGAAAACAATTTTAATTGAAAAAGTATGAAAAGTGCTGGATTCCTACATAGTCAACTGCGATTGGAGTCCCGGACCTGGCGGCTTGCTTTCTCACTTTCCCTTTCTCGCTCTCTCAATTTGGGCAAATTAAAAAATAATAACAGGGGCTGGCAGATGGTGTGGTGGTTAAGGGAACTGGACTCCCACATGGCCAATCATGGTTCAAGTCCTGGACC
The DNA here is from genome assembly GCA_026018925.1 of Tupaia tana. Classification (NCBI taxonomy): domain Eukaryota; kingdom Metazoa; phylum Chordata; class Mammalia; order Scandentia; family Tupaiidae; genus Tupaia; species Tupaia tana. The sequence goes on along the minus strand of JAKSZU010000010.1, from coordinate 35,894,179 downwards.
TGGTGGCTTGCTTTCTCATTTTCCCCTTTTCTCTCTCTCTCACTCTGTCCCTCACTGGTCAAATTAAATTAATAAATAAGTACAGCTAAATAAAATAATTCCTTAAAAAATAATAACAAATACAGTTAAATAAATAAACCTTAAAAAATGAAAAGAAGATACGAACAACCTAAATAATAAATAACGGTGAAAATAAACTGTCAGAGTTAGGAAAAGGAACCAGGGAAGGAACTAATCATTATTACTAATCATTATTCTTAAGTCTTTCACTTGCTGCTTCCATCACAATCTTCCCATACTCAGTAAATAGAACTGTTTTCTGACAGTTGCTCTGGCCAGAAACCTTGGAATCATCCTGGATACCTTCCTTTCTCTTGTATTCCACAGTTGATCAGCTAGCAGTCTTTAGAATATATCCAGAGCCCCATTATTATAATTTACCACCAGTACACCTTGCACTCTGGCATAAGTCACCTATCATCTCCCTCCTCGATTTTTTCTTTTTTGGGAAGGTTTTTGCTATAGAGCGCTTGCGCTCGCCAGAAAGACAGAGACAGAAAGACAGAAAGCGAGAAATCACCCCCTGGGGGGATGGCCACGCTGTAATCCCTTCTCCTCCATTCTCCTCTCAGGATTTTGGGCACGCATACATGCCCGGCATGAGTTTAAGCCACTGGGTCTGGGACTTGAACCACAGTCGACGACGTGGGAGTCCAGCAACATAACCATTATGCCAATTGCTGGTCCCTCTCCATGATTATTATAACAGCCCCCTGACTCAAAAGATCTGAATTCAAGGGACAATTTTACTACTCAAGGGACATTGGCAAAGTTTGGAGATACTGTTTGATATTACAACCCAGATGAGGGTGCCTCTGATATCTAGTGATTAGAGGCCAGGGATGCTGCTTAACATCCTACACTATTTATGACAGACCCCACAACAGAGAATTATCTCACCTGAAATGTCAGTGTTGATGAGACTGAGAAACCTGTGTTTCTGCTTCTGCCTTTAGCCTTTTCCACGGCAAAGCTGTTGTCTTCTATTTAAAAAAAAAATTGTAGAGAGATTTTTGCTATAAGGCACGTGTGCTCACCATATAGACAGAGAGAGAGAAAGTAAGAAATTACCCCTCAACCTCCCAGGTAAGATGGCCACGCTGCAATCGCTTTGCTTCCATTCTCCTCTCAAGATTTTGGGCACCCACACATGCCCAACATGAGTTTTAAGCTGTCAAGTTCAGGACACGAACCATGGTTTGAGTTATGCGGGAGTCCAGCGCCTTAACCACTATACCAACTACTGGCCCAAAATCTGTTCTCAAAATAGCAGCCAAACTGTCCATGTCAACATTTAAATTTAAATGTTGCTCCTTGGCCAAACTCAGACCTTACTATGGTCTACCCTTTATTACTCTCTGACTTCATTTCCAGCTGTCTTCCCTTTGTTTACTCAACTTCAGTTACATTCCTTTCTGCTTTCTGAATTTCTCTAGCTCATTCCACCTTAGGGCTCTTGCACATGCTGTTTTCTTTACCTAGAATGCTCTTTTCCCAGATAGCCGAATGGTTTACTTCTTTATCTCTGTTCTAGAAACCTGGGTGGCTGATGAGCCATCCAGATCCCTCTTGCAGGATTAATTGATTTATTATCCAAGCAGCTGAGGAAATTGTTAGCTAAGCCTCAGCTATCAGGCCTCTCCTGGAATTATCCCTAGTGGAAGAGTTTCATCACCTAAGGTCATTCCTCTTTTCCTGGACAACCAGCATTCAGTGCCTGTAATGTAGAAGGCCTTGTTCCTTCACTCCAACTTGGGACAATTCCAAAGGGTCATTCCAGTTCACAGTGCCCAAAGGGGAGTTTGCTGAACTCTGTTGTATGGTACCTCACTCAACTACTTCCTTGCCCAGTTCTGCTTCTTTTCCTCTCCCAACAGGTGTGAGAGCTCTCCTTGTTCATTTCAGCCTCAGACTCAAGACTCTGCTTTCCTGGGAGCACAACCTATAACACATGTTTTGGATTTTCACTTAGTGCCACCTCCTCAGAAAGTCCTTCCTTGGTTATCTTCACTAGGATTGAAACCTTCATCCGACATACTCAGTATTACTTTCTTGTTTTACTTTTCTCTTTACAATGTGTTACCGTGTAGCATTATCTCTATTTTATTTATTTTTCCTGTCTATTGTCTTTCTCCCTCTACCAGCATGTTCTGAATCATGAAGACGGGGATTCATGTGTGATATGCTTACTGGTGAATTTTTAGCATCTGGAATAGGTGTGGTAACTATTCCTGAATACATGACTGTTGAGTGAATGTTGCATAAAAAAGTGAGTGGGTCCCAGGGAACATAGTTGATCAGCAGGGTGCTGGAGGGGGATGGAGACAGAAGAAGCTGATAAAAGGTGTGAGCTTGCTAATAAGGGGGTACCTAGGGCTGCCCATGAAGGAACAACTTGAAATGCAGGAGATGAAAGAGGAAAAAGGGCCAGATAGATTTAGCAGAGTTTAGGAGAGGAGAAAAAAGAATAAGAAGAGATAGGATCGGCAGGTGGAATAGTTGTAAAACAATGCTCTGTGATGCTGGACCCACATGGGAACAATGCAGGTTTGCACCCCAGGCTTCCCTGTACACACAATAAATGTGCGTACACTCATGATCTGTCTGGCTGGGGCTGAGGATAGATTAGATGTAAAGATCCTGTTGGGGGTGTTTTCTCTCTCTCTCTCTCTAATGGAATAAGTCAATATACATAAAAGAAGGAGAGGAGGAGGAGGAGATAGCTGTAGTGAGATTCTGGACTTCAGGAACATGGAAATGAGGATAATTTTTAGACTCTGTACTGTATGTTGTATGGTTGTATGATGTAATCCTTCTTAGCTGCCTTCCTTATTAAAACCTTCAGCAAAACATCTATAGTGATAGAGCACACCCTGGTAATGGTTAGGCTTAAAGGCTTTAGAGTAGATGGCTTAAGTTCCAAGTTCAGCACTGGCATTTACCATGCAACCTTGGGTAACTTCCATGTGCCTTGGTTTGCTCATCTGTAAAATGAAGGTAATACTGGGACCAGCAGTTGGCGTAATGGCTATGTTGCTGGACTCCCATGTAGTCAACTGCAGTTTGAGTCCTGGACCCGGTGGCTTGAACTCACGCCAGGCATGTGTGCGTGCGTGCCCAAGATCCCAAGAGAAGAATGGAGGAGAAGGGATTGCAGTGTGGCCATCCCCCGTGGGGGGTGATTTCTCACTTTCTGTATCTCTGTCTTTCTCTTTCTGGTGAGCGCACGCGCCCTTTTGCAAAAACCTCTCCAAAAAAAAAAAAAAAAGGATGAAAAATGAAGATAATACTAATATCTACCTGATTATCTTCAGGAATGTCTGAGATAATATATCAGATGTGCTTAACAGAGTTCTTGGTATGCAGTAACAGACCCATGATTGTTAGCCTTATTTCTACTATCATGAAGTAGTTTAACAGAAAAAAAAGATCTATAGGTATCGACAAGAAAGAATCTTTACACTGTTGCAACACTGTTAAATGAAGATGCATGTCACAAACAATGCAGATGGCAGGATTCCATTTATATAATCAAAATAAAACAAAAGGCTGTCTTTCTGTATGTGCATACCTGTATGTAAATGCTATACTCTGCTATGATGGGTCTCAAAGTGGGAATGAGAAAGTCCAATTTAATTTGGATTATGCCTCTTTTGTAGCTGAGGAAACTAAGACTTAAGAGATTTTAAAATAAGTAACTTGTCCATTGTCATACTTCATATGGACTAAGTTCATGTCTGCTTCAGTCCCTAGTCCAAGATTAGACAGGAAAATGCAAAGGAAAGGAGTGAGTGGGGTCAGACGCTGGAGGAGAGGAAAACTGGCTGAGTCCTGCCGGTGGTATCTCTGGAAGAAGAGCAGCGAGCAAGGCATAGCTGGGACTCAAGAGGAGGGGCAGAGTGTTCAATGGCTTGTAGAAGGTCACTTGTGAGCTGCTGCAATGGGCTGGGTGAACAATGAGCTGTGAGCCTGAATGGCCAGAGAAAGATGGGGCAGTGGTGACAAGCTGAGCCCAGAGACCAAGAAAAGCCAGGCAGGGCAGGAAAGACAAGGATGATGCTCTGCTTTGGTGAGGGTGCAGGCAGGCGGTGAGGGACCAAGTGATTGGAAACACAGGGAAGAAAGAGGTTGGAGGCATAGGGTGAAAGAAAGGTAATGCAAGTGAGTTTGGTTTTGAACACACTGAGTTTAATGTAACAAGAGATATTCAGGCAGCTGCAAATGAAAGTGTGGGACTAATAAAAATATAGGTCACATTTACTGAATGCTTACTATACATCAGGATCTGAGCACTTCACAAGTACAGTGTATTAACTTATTTAACATTTCTAACTACACTCCAGAGTAGCCCTATTTTACACTCCATTTTATAGTTGAAGAAACTGAACTACTATTTATTGTTTACCATGAGCCAAGTAGTAGGATTATTCTTTTTTTTAAGATTAATTTCAATTACTCTCTTCAGCTACCCTATTCAGTAGAGGTTGTTACTTATTTATTCATTTGGGGATAAGCAGATGACATAATGGTTATGTTGCTGGACTCCCACATAGTCAACCACAGTTTGAGTCCCAGGCTGGGTGGCTTAAAACTCACACTGGGCATGTGTGCATGGGTGCCCCAGATCCTGAGAGGTGACAGAGGAGAAGAGATTGTGGCATGGTCAACCCCCCCCCCCCCCCAGGGAATGATTTCTTGCTTTCTGTCTCTGTCTCTCTGGTGAGTGCATGTGCCCTATAGCAAAAATCTTTCTTGAAAAAATTAAAATTATTTGTTTATCTGTTTGCTTGCTATAGGGCACGTGTATTCACTAGAGAGAGACAGAGATGGCGTGCGTGAGAGAGAAGATAAGGGAGTACACCCTGGGAAGGGATGACCATACTGCAGTCCCTTCTCCTCCACTCTCCTCTTGGGTTTTGGGCATGAATGCACATGTTCCTGGTGTGTTTTTCAAGCTGCCGGTCCAGGTCTCAAACCATGTAGTTTGCCATATGGGATCCAGCAGTCTTAACCACCAGGCCACCTGGCTGGCCTAGGGGCTATCATTATCTTTGTTGTAAGGATGCATAAACTCAGGTCCCAAGAAGTTAAAAAAAATGTGTCCATGGCCACACACAGTGACACCAGGCTGAATACTGGGAGTTGGGGCCAGATAGAGGTGTTGCAAGTAAAACATGCCTCTCCACGAGGCTGACCCTAGGGTAAGGTCGAGGATTTGAGCCTGGAGACCTCCCTGAGTTTGCCAGCCATCCGTGTGCTCATAATCTGGGGCTGACTGAAGCTGGGAGTGACTTGGGGGTATCAAGACCCTGTTGGGATTTAAACAAATAATAATAAAATTTTATAAAGAAAAAAGAAAAAGAAAAAATATATAATGATTAAAAAAAACAAGACCTTGGGACCAGCAGTTAGCGTAATGGCTAAGTCGCTGGACTCCCATGTGGCCAACTGCAGTTCGAGTCCCGGACCCAATGGCTTAAACTCACTCCGGGCGCGTGTGCGTGCGTGCCCAAGATCCTGAGAGGAGAATGGAGGAGAAGGGATTGCGGCGTGACCATCCCCCCTGGGGGGTGATCTCTCGCTTTCTATCTCTCTGTCTCTCTCTGTCTGTCTGGTGAACGCATGCGCCCTATAGCAAAAACCTCTCCAAAACAAACAAACAAACAAACAAACAAAAACAAAAAAACAAGACCTTGTTGAGGGTGCCGTCTCTTTTCTGTCTCTATCACTCACGGTAGAAAGAAATCAATTTAAGTGAACAAACTTGAGAATCCAACTCCAGAGCTGGGGGCCTAGCTTCCCTTTTAAAGGCTCACTTAATGGGCCAGCCAGCGGCATGGTAGTTAAAGCAGCTGGATTCTATACTGCCAACTGCTTATCTTGAATTCCAGACTTGGGGCAGCTTGAAAAACACATTGGGTGTGCGTGTGCATACAGTGTCCAAAATTTTGAGAGTAAACTGGAGGGGAAGGGATTGTAGTGTGGCCTTTTCACCTTCCCTGTTTCTCTCTGTGTCTGTCTCTGGCAACCACATGTACCCTACAGCAAATATTTTTAGAGAGGTTTCTGCCATAGAGTGCAAGCACTCGCTGGAGACATAGAGAGAGACAGAGAGACAGAAAGTGAGAAGTCACTGCCCGGGGGTGGATGGATGGCCATGCCTCAATCCCTTTCCCTCCATTCTCTTCTTGGGATTTTTGGGCGCACACACAAATGTGTCATGCTTGAGTTTCATTTTTTTTTTCTTTTTAGAGATTTTTGCTATAAGGCATGTGCACTTGCCGGAGAGACAGAGAGAGACAAGGACAGAGAATGAGAAATCACCCCAGGGGGATGACCACACTGTAACCCCTTCCCCTTCACTGTCCTCTTGGGATTTGGGACATGCATGCACACACACCCAGCCTGAGTTTTAAACTGCTGGATCTGGGACTCAAACTGCGGTCGACTATGTGGGAGTCCAGCAGTGTAACTCATTACTCCATCTGCTGGTTCCCCAAAGGTGAGTTTCAAGTCACCATGTCTGGGACTTGAACTGTAGTTAGCCATGTGGGAGTCCAGTACCTTAACCACTACTCCACCTGCTGGCCCCCTCATAGCAAATTTTAAAAAAATAAAAAAAAATAAATATTCACTTAAGAGCAGGAGGTGACAGGAACACAGGAGGGATCTACAAGAGGGTGTGCTCAGCAGTGTTGACTGCTGCAGTCAGTTAAGGAAGATGAAGCCTGACACTTGACCCTTGGGCTTGCCAATTAGGATGTGTTTGAGAACTCTTGGTTGCGCAGTTTCAGAGGAGTGGCAGGTTGCAGGGATCAGAGAGTGAGGAGACAGGCAACCAGAGTACCTGCAGTCTCCCTCTTACCTCATGTTATGGGCACCTGGTGGAAGGGACAGCGTTCCTTTGCACCTTTCGGCTCTCCCTAGTGACGGGCAGCTCTGCTCAGACTGAGCTTCTCCATCCTCTGCTGAGATTCAGTTGCCCTGGGTGATCAGAGGTAGCACCCACACAGCCTTCAGGACTAAATAGCCAGAGTAATCCTGCCTGGAGCTAGAAACAGAGCTGTATAAAACATGTTTTTTTTTTTTTAATTTTTTTTTCAGGGCTCCAAATCAACAATCGTTTATATGTTTTTTGCACACAGCAAAAGCATTTTAAGTGTTGGCGATATACCAGGTTGAAGATGGGCTTATTTTTTATCTTTCATGGCTGCTTCTTAATTAGAATTTAAAACTTTTAAACCCCATTCAAGCATATTCAAGCTTGCTTTATCTAGCATCTGGTCTAGAAAAGATCAAAACAACTACTTGCCCAGGGCAGCACTAATTGGCCATGGCATCCGGTGGTTTTATTGCTCTGTAATAAGGTTACTTAAGCTGCTTCTTGAGTTCTTTAATCACTATGCACATGGATTCCCATCTGCCTTTTACCTTATTCCATCACCAATGGTTGCCTCAAGATCTTGGAACATGCAGAGGAAATGCTCATTCGGGTCTCAACGGGATTTCTGGGAGCTGGAAAAGCAACCGCTGATACTGTTTACCTCTGGGGACATGTTAGTGGGCCGCCATCTGCTTAGACAACAGAAAGGTGGCTTAAACAACCTTTCCTTTTGGCTGGAAGGCAGCTTTACTAGGGGCTTCTGAGGTCTTTGCCTAGGACACTGGTCCTCTGTTATTTTATTGCTATTACAGAAAATACCCCATTTGGGCCCATAAGATCTCTTGCATTACACTGTAGTACTACCAGCAGCAGTCAGACCAAGGGGCAGATGCAATCCTAGGTTCAGGTTTACATGTTGGGAGGAACCCGGTTAAATCGCCATCCAGTTAAAGAGTGGTAAAGCGAGGAAACTAAAGGAAACATAAGTTAAGACTTGGACAAGGTCAGTTGTCTGGTTCAGGGGAGATTTCACTTATCCAGGGCTCTCCCATAGCATACGATGCCCATGGTTGGCATATGTACTGTGGGGGAATCTCAGGGCATTTTACTTCCGTGGGCATAAAGTCTCATGTCCACAGGGGACAAGTCAGAAGAGGCCAGAATGCTATTTTAAAGGCAGAATTTCGGCCACCAGTGAAGAAACTTTCTGCCCGGGAGGCCAAATAATGTGATGGACAGTCCTACCCACTTCCCAGCTCGAGGTAATTTGTGCATTTGGGTTGGGCGGTGGTGGCTTTAGAAATGGACAGTAGTTTCCTTACAGCCAGCCGTTTTCCCCAATGCAAAAATACCTTTAAAGTCTCTTTAACAGCAGTTCCCAAATACAATCGCGCTTGGACCTCGAAAAAGGCGGTGTATATGACGGGGACTGGAGGGGGCAGGCTGCGAGGCGAGGCTCCGCCCTCCCGAGAAGCCGGGAAAGAGCCGCCGCGGTTTCACGCCTCGGCAATCTCAACCCACCACCCCCGCGCGGGGCCTGGAGCAGTGGAGAGTGTGGCCTCCTGCCGCCTAGAGGCGCCAGCCCGCACGTCCACTCTACCGGCGCCACGTCTCTATGTCGGTCTCAACGGCCGTCCCGGGCGCGGAGTGAGATGAGTGCGGGCGCAGGCGGCGGCGATGGCGGCGGCGCTGTGGCCGCGGCGCGGTCTCGAGAGGGCAGTCTGGCTGAGGATGGCTTCGTCCCGTCGGCGCTGGGGACCCGAGAACAGTGAGTGTGGCGTAGGGCAGGGGACGGTGAGCGGCGCTGTCCGGCCTGATCCGGGGGAAGGGACGGGGGTGGAGACCCGGAGCTCAGAGGGCTGGGAGAGCCTTGGGGGCGTGGCGGGAAAAGACTGGACGGGGTAGGTCGAGGTGTATTTGAATATTTGAAAGGATAGAGTCCACCCGGGCCACCTGCGGCTGGATAATTGGTCTTTCAAAGGATGCGAACCGGAGAGGATCTGAAGCTCTGAAGCTCTTGAGGAGACCTTTTGGGGGTTTTAGCACTTGGCTGAAAGGCAGAGGGGAGAACTGCCCTGCCAGGGAGCTGAAGACGCTAAGGGGGCAAGGATGGCGATGTGGAAGTTGGCAGGAGTGGGAGTGGAGAATGACCTGAAAAGGGAGCTAGGAGATAGTGGGGCATCTTGGGGTAAGGAGAAAAAAAAATCTTAAAAAAAAAATCTGACCTAAAATGAACACTCCGTAATTATTTAATGATTTGATAAATGGATGAATTACTATAGGCATGGTTGGAATGAGATAATTTGGAGGGGTAAGAAGGTGCAGAGATTCTACAATGAAGCTGGAAGAGAAGACCAATGATGAGGCAGGATAGTTCTTAAAAAGATTTAGAGAAAATTGAGACAGGGCTAGAAGACAGGAGGAGACAAACAGCATTGGAAAGAGACTGGTTTAGGACTTTGAAGACTATCTTTGGTAAGTTTCATTGCCAGCTACCACTGTAGTGATAGAAAATCCCGTGTCTGGGTCAGGTGGTGGCGTGATGGTTAATGCAGCTGGATCATACAAGGCCAACAGCACAATTTCAGTCCTGGACTGGCAGCTTGAAAAACACTCTGGGCTCGTGTACTCCAAATCCTGAAAGGAGAAGTGGAGGCGGCGGGATTGTGCATGGCCATCCTTCATGAGGAACGCTTTCTCACTTTTCCTCTCTCTCTCTGACTTTCTACAGGGAGCATACTTGCCCTCTGACAAAAACAACAGAAAACAAAACAAAACAAAAGTAAGAAAATCTAGTGCCTGCATATTTGAGAGCAAATGTTTGTAATGACTCTATGCGTGTACAGTCAAATTTTGGACTAGGCTCTGGGATTTAGCCTTGGTCAAAGATAGTTGTTTTTTTGTTTTTTGTTTTTTGCTATAGGGTATGTGTGCTCTCCTGAGAGACAGAGAAAGGGAAAGTGAAAAATCACCCTCGAGGGTGAATGGCTACACCACAATCCCTTCTTCTCCATTCTCTTCTTGGGACCCTGGACATGCATGTACAACTGCCCAGTGCGTTTTTTCAAGCTATCCAGTCTGGGACTTGAACTACACAGTTGGTCATGTGAGATCCAGCTACCTTAACCACCATGCCACCTGGCTGACCCATATCTCTGTATTTTTTAAACCAAAATTTAGGATTTGTTATGCTTCAGATATTGTTCTAAGTGCTTCACATTTACAAAAACTTACTCTGATCTTTTCCACTATACAAGATGGCAGGTGAAAAAGCTGTGAAGCAGGATACTAAGAAGAAGAAAGCTGAAGCTAAGAAGGCTAATGCCAGTGGCAAGGTTAAAAAGGGTGACCCCAAGGCTGAAAAAAACCAAGAAGAGGAAGCCCCATTGCAGCTGAAACCCAGTACTAGCCTGGGGCATGGGCAGATACTCCCAATCTGTCCTGTATTCCAGGAAGGCCATGTATAAGAGGAAATACTGGGCCACTAAATCCAAGAGTGAAAAGAAAAGGAAGGTTCTTGCCACTGTCACAAAACCAGTTGGTAGGGACAAGAATGGTGGTACCCGGGTGGTTAATTAAACTTTGCAAAATGCCTAGTATTATCCTACTAAAGATGTGCCTCAGAAGCTGTTGAACCATGACAAAAAAAATCCTTCAATAGGCATGTGAGAAAGCTGCCAGCTAGCATCACTCCCAGGACCTTTTTTTTAAAGAATGATTTTATTTAACTTTATTTACTTATTTTAATTTGACCAGAGGAACAGAGTGAGAGAGAGAGAGAACGAGTGAGCAAGCGTAAGTGAGAAAACAAGCCGCTAGGTCTGGGACTCAAACCCGGTTGTCCATGTGGGGGTCTAACGCCCTTAACTACCATGCCATCTGCTGGCTCACTCCTGGGACCATTCTGATCAACCTCACTGGACACGCCACAGAGGCAAAAGAGTAGTTTTCCTGAAGCAGCTGAACAGTGGCTTGCTACTTATGACTGGATTTCTGTTTGCTCAATCTAGTTCCACTGTGTAGAACATACCAGGAATTTGTCACTGCCGCCTCCACGAAAATTGATGTTAGCAAATTAAAAATCCCAAAACACCATACTGATGCTAACTTCAAGAAAAAGAAGCTGCAAAAGCCCAGGTACCAGGAAGGCGAGATCTTTGACACAGAGGAGGAGAAATAAGAGATTACAGAGCAGCTCAAGATTGAACAGAAAGCTGTGGACTTGTAAATTTTACCAAAAATTAAAGCTGTTCTTCAGCTCCAGGGCTACCTGCGATCCCTGTTTGCCCTCACAAATGGAGTTTATCCTTACAAATTGTTGTTCTAAATTTCTTACCAAGAACTGAATTAAATAACTGATCACAATCATAAAAATTTTTTAAAAAAACTTACTGCTTAACCTTTTCTTTCATTCTTTTAACCTAAGGATGGTAAGAGGTTGAACTGTGCATGCTTATTGATAACACTTAATAACGTTTTAAACTTCTGTCTTAAATAGCTCTATAATGTATTAGGAACATATGCTCAGTTCATAAGATAGTTTAATTCAAGAATCTCACTTTGCATTTCATTGTTTACATAGTTGGGATGCTGTCTATGAGAGGGAACTACAAACTTTCCAAGAGTATGGGGACACAGGAGAAATCTGGTGAGTTATGAAAAATAAATTATGATTCAGAAGATTGTGTGTTTATATATGTATTTATATTATAAATGAACATACCAAAGAAAGCCTAAAAATCTTGAGAACCTCAGATCGAGTCTGGCTTCAGTGGATAGATTAGTCTCTCTCCTGTCTTGCAGTGACTTAAATTTGATTAGAGTAATAGGAAATAACTTTCATCCTAAAGTTGTCCTTTTTCTTTTTTGTTTTAGCTTGATAAAGGGTGCTTGTGCTTGACAGAGAGAGAGAGAGAGAGAAAGAGAGAAAGAGAAAGTGAGAAATCATTCCCTAGGGGGGGAGGGATGGCCATGCTGCAATCTCTTCTCTTGAGATTTTGGGCACACATGCACACGTTCCCAGTGTGATTTTCAAGTCACCAGGTCAGGGACTCAACCTTGCCTTTGGATATGTGGGATCCTACTGCCTTAACCTCAGTGCCACCTGGTGGCCCGATATAGTTGTCCTTTTTCAATAAGCAATAATATTTTGAACCTCTAAGATATACAAATGTTAATTCTGTTGTAGAGAAACATTAATTAGTAACCTTGTCCATTTATTCTGTCCTTGGAGATGTTTTCTTCTAAATAACAAGAGAGATGAAACTTAAGCAGTCACAGATACTGCTTTTCATTTTCAAAGAAGACTAAATTGGACATATGGTATAAAGAGCTTATGAAGTATAGTTGTAACCTTTGCTCTATATTCTTCTGTATTTGATGAATTGCCTTTCTGTTTCTAACAGGTTTGGAGAAGAGAGTATGAATCGGTTAATAAGGTGGTTACAAAAAAAGAAGATTCCATTGGATGCTTCAGTGCTTGATATTGGAACTGGAAATGGTGTTTTCCTGGTTGAACTTGTTGGTACTTTTAACATTCATGTATTAGAACCTAACTACCTAAACATGAAATAGTCAAGTTAAACCATTTTGAAAAATCATATGGGACTAAAGGGAGACTATGTGGATTATGGGAAAGCACTAGATGAGAAGCCAGAGGATCTTAGTCCTAGTCATCACGCTTTTGGCTATAGCTTTAATCTTCAGCAAACCACTTACTTTTTCTGGGTTTCATTTCTTTCCAAAGGGTTTTGACTAGGTGATCTCTGTTGGTTCTAGCTCAAAACTCTGAAAATCTATTTGTATTAAAGGAAGATGACCTTTTACAGTTCTAGTGAACATACCTTTGTTTAGGTGAGCATATGGTTTGAAAAGAGCATTTGTCTATAGAACTAAGTTTTGGTACAGTTCTGTTACTAGCTAAATTATCACTGTTGTGTGTTTGTAGTGTGTTGCTATGCTGTGTGCTTTGGAGGAAATATAAGATTTAGGCTTAATCCTAGGCAGTTTTACAATCTAATTTGTAAGGGTGTATATGTGAAACTGAAACTTGTTGAATGACTGCCATGTGCCAAGCCTCATGCTAGGCACTGACAACATGAAAATTTAGAGCTTGTGCTTGAATTGTTCACAGTATAATAGAGGATGGATTGATGTGTAGATAGACAGTTATGTTTGCCAGAGAGAGACAGAGGGAAAGCACTCCTTGGGGAGGATGGCTATGCTGCAGTCCCCACCCGTTCTCCTGTTGGGATTTTGGGTACGTGGGCACACATGTTTGGTATGTTTCATAAGCCATTGGGTCCAGGATTCAAACTGCACAGTTGGCTGTGTGGGATCCAGCTGCCTTAACTACCATGTCACTGGCTGGCCCGAGCCTGAAGATTTCTTTTCTTTTTTTTTCTTTGTTGGAGAGGTTTTTGCTATAGGGCGCGTGCGCTCGCCAGACAGACAGAGAGAGACATAGAGACACAAAGCGAGAAATCACCCCACAGGGGGGATGGTCACGCCGCAGTCCCTTCTCCTCCATTCTCCTCTCGGGATCTTGGGCACGCACGCACATGCGCCCGGCGTGAGTTTTAAGCCGCCGGGTCCGGGACGCGAACCGCGGTTGACTACGTGGGAGTCCAGTGACATAGCCATTACGCTAACTGCTGGTTCCCGAGCCTGAAGATTTCTTAATTTGGTGTTTTAAAATATGAATTCAGCTTCTTTAATAGTTATAGTACTATGAAGGTTATCTCATTTGAGTGAATTTGCACAGTTTGTGGTTTTTGAAGAATTGGTCCAGTTTTAATTTATATGCATGGAGTTCTGTGCACAATTTTCTTTTACTGTTCCTCTTTTTTTTTTTGGGAGAGGTTTTTGCTATAAGGGTGCATGCGCTCGCCAGACAGACAGAGACAGACAGAGAGACAGAAAGCGAAAAATCACCCCCCAGGGGGGATGGCCATGCTACAACCCCTTTTCCTCCATCCTGCTCTTGGTATCTTGGGTATCCTGCACGCGAGCTTGGCATGAGTTTAAGCTACTGGGTTTGGGACTTGAACCATGGTCGATTACATGGGAGTCCAAAAATGTAGCCATTACTCCATCTGCTGGTCCCTACTATTCTTTAATGTTATTGGGATGTATAGTAATAATCCTGTTTTTCATTCCTAATATTAGTCATTTGTATCTTTTTTCCTTTGAGAGTCATGCTAGAAATTTGTTATGCTCTATCTTTCATAAGACCCAGCTTTTATTTTATTGATTTTATTTTTGTTTTCAATTTCATGAAATTATTTTATTTTCATTTTCCCACTCTTCCTGATTTTAATTAGTTTTGATTCCTCTTTTAGCTTGTTAAAAGTAGAAACTTTAATTATTATTATTTTTTAAAGCTCACATTTATTCTGAATTTATTATTATTATTTTTTTTAGGTTTTTGCCATAGGACACGTACCCTCACCAGAAAGAGACAGAGAGGGAGAAAGTGAGAAATCACCCCCCATGGGGGTGGTCATGCTTCAGTTCCTTCTCTTCAGTTCTTCTCTTGGAATTTTGGGCATGCCCTTACACACATGCCTGGCATGTTTTTCATGCCACTGGCTCTAGGACTTAAAATGGAAAGTTGACCATGTGAGATCCAGCCACCTTATCTACCATGCTACTGGCTGGCCCAGTCAATGAAATTTTTTTTTTTTTTTTTTTTTTTTTTTGGAGAGGTTTTTCACTACAGTGTGCGTGCACTCACCAGACAGACAGAGAGAGACATAGAGACAGAAAGTGAGAAATCACCCCCCAGGGGGGATGGTCACGTCATAATCCCTTCTCCTCCATTCTCCTCTCGGGATCTTGGGCATGCACGCACACGCGCCCGGTGTGAGTTTTAAGCCACCGGGTCCAGGACGCGAACCGCGGTCGACTACGTGGGAGTCCAGCGACATAGCCATTACGCTAACTGCTGGTTCCCCAGTCAATGAGATTTTAAAATTTATGTGTATCTCCTTGTAATTATTTCTTTGTATATGTTTAAGAAAGGCTTGAAAATTTATTTCTTTCATGAGCAAGAGAGAGAGACCTCCAGCAGGGTCTTTCTATGCCACTATCCCTCCCTTACCCTTCCAGCCAGCCAGGATCATGGGCATGATCATGGGTTTATCTGGCATGTTCACGTTGACCTGGGAACCAAACCCAAGTATTTCCATATATCTCCAGTATTGCATAGTGGAACCTTACTACCTGTGCCACCACTGCTGAGCCTCTTTGTATCTAAACAATTTTAGTAACTGTAATAAAGATTTGACCAGGGCCAGCAGGGTGATGTGGAGGTTAAGGTTCTCAATCCCACATGTCTGCTCAATCCCACATGTCTGACTGCATTGTTTGAGTCTCGGACCTGACGGCTTGAAAATCATTCAGGGCACGTGTGCATGTGTGCCCAAAATCCTGAGAGGAGAATGGAGAAGAGGGATTGTGGCATGACTATTCCCTCGGGAGGTGATTTCTTTTCTCTTCTTTCTCTCTCTCTCTGGCAAGCGTAAGCACCCTATAGCAAAAACTGATCACAACAGCAGGGCCAGCAGGTAGCGTATGGTAGACTCCTACAGGGTTGGCTGTGGTTCGAGTTCTGAACCTCGCGGCTTGCTTTCTCACTCCCTGCCCCCCTATCTCTCTCTGGTGAGCATGTGTGCCCTGTAGCAAATTTAAAAATAATACTGATAAATAAAATAAATCTTAAAAAAATAACAAAAATATAAGGGTTCAACTATATGTCTTTGCATGGCTTTTTAAAAAAATTATTTTATTAAACTTTATTTTATTTACTTATTTATTTTAATTTTACCAGAGAGGGACAGAGAGAGAGAGGGAAAGTGAGAAAGCAAGCCACCAGGTCCAAGACTTGAACCACAGTCAGCCATGTGGGAGTCCAGCATCCTCAACCACTGTGCCACCTGCCGGCCCCTTTTGCAGCATGGCTTTTTTAATAGTAGTTGTGTGGATTACAATATTAAACTTTTCATAATCTGCTTAGAATCAGTATTTTACCACATCAAGTGAAATACTAGAACCCTACCACATGAGGTCTTTATCTTTCTCGTTTTATATTGTAGTTGTATTAACTATTACCTTTATGTACATTGAAAGTTCCTTCAAATAATTTCTTGATTTTTCTTTTCAAAAATTAAAGACATCAAAAAAAAACAAACAAACTCAGGAAGGCGAATCCCATAGTGCAGTGGTTAAGTGCTACCTTTAGTATGTTGGATCCCACATGGCTGACTGTTATTTGATTCCTGGCCCAGATGGCTTGAAAAATGTGTAGGAAGCCTATGTGTGTGTTCCCAAAGTCTTGATAGGATGGAAAAATGGAGGAAAAAGTATTGTGGTGTGACCACACCCCACTAGGTGGTTCTGTCTTTTTGGTGAGCACAGGTGCCCAATGGCAGTTAAAAAAAATATTGGGACCAGCAGATGGTGTAATGGTTATGTTGCTAGAATCCCACATGGCCGACCGTGATTTGAGTCCTGGACCCAGTGGATTGAAATTCACATCAAGTGCATGCGTGTGCATGCCCCAAGTTCTGAGAGGAGAATAGAGGAAAAGGGATTGCAGTGTGGTCATCCCCGCCCCCCCCCACCCCCCTCCTCCATGGTGATTTCTCACTTTCTGTCTCTCCAGTGAGCGCATGTGCCCTATAGCAAAAATCTCTTTAAAACATTTTAAATAAATACAAAAAATAAAAAAAGTATTGGTTGTCAGGAAAGTAGACTCATTTTTGCATAGAAAAACAGGTGAATTATTTTAGAGAGGGTTTTTCTGGCAAGAATATTTTTCCCCTTCATTTATATTCCTGAGAGATGTTTGTGCTGAATATAGAATTCTCAACAGTTTTCTTTCAGTATTGAGAAATGTTACATTACTTCTTTCTTAGGTCCATGGTTTCTATTGAGATACCTGCAGTCATTTGAATTGGTGTTTTTCTATAAATAATGCATCATTTTCCTTTTTATTATTGTTTTTTTTTTTTTTTACATTGTTTGCCATAGGGCATATAGGCTTGCCGAAGAGAGACAAAGAGGCAATGAGAAAGGGAAAGTGAGGATGGCCATGCTGCAATCCCTTCTCTTTTCTCTTCTCAGGATTTTGGGCATTTACTCACATGCCTGGCCTATATTGAAAGCTGCTGGATCTGGAACTTGAACTGTGCAGTTGACTGTGGGGGACCGAGCCACCTTAACCACCATGTTCCTGGCTGACCCTGCATCATTTTTTTTTCTAAAAAATTTTTTCCTTGTTGTTTTGATATAGGGCACATTCATTCTCTGGAGAGAGACAGGGGGAAGGAGGGAGAAGTCCTATCGTGTCCCCCCATCCCCGGTCCATGCTATAATCTCTTTTCTTCCATTCTCCTCTTGGGATTTTTAGCATGTACACACAGGTTCCTGGTGTGCTTTTCAAGCTACCAGGTCTGGGACTTAAACTGTGAAGTTGGCCATATGGGATCCAGCTACCTTAACCAGTATGCTGCTGGCTGGCCCTGCATCATTTTTCTTGATGTTTCAAACTATTTTCCGTCTTACTTTTAGCCATTTGCTTGTATTGGGTTGTTGGAAAAGTCTTTCGACAACCCAATAATATACAATGCTTGAATTTTTTAATGCTTATTCTGTTTGGTGTTCAACGAACTTTTTGAATGCTTAAGTATATGTCTGCCAAATTTGGGATGTTTCTAGCCTTTTTTTGTTCAAATTATTATTTTTTTTGAGAGGTTTTTGCTATAGGGCATGTGCGCTTGCCAGAAAGAGCAAGACAGAGAGACAGAAAGCGAGAAATCACTCCCCGGGGGAGGCCCATGCCGCAATCCCTTCTCCTCCATTCTCATCTCGGGATCTTGGGCACACACACACACACGTCTGGCATGAGTTTAGGCCATTGGGTCCAGAACTCGAACTGCAGTCGACTCCATGGGAGTCCAGGTACATAGTCATTATGCCAGCTGCTAGTCTCAATATTTTTTCTGTATCACAGTCTTTCTCTTTTTTGGGGGGAGTAAGTAAGTGTGAATGTCAAGCCTTTTCATGTTGTTCTCCATGTCCCTGTCCATTTTTTAAAACAAGTTTTCCCTCTCTCTATCAAATTTGATAATTTCTACTAATTTCTCTTCTAATGCCTTGACTTTTACCTTTGTCACTTCCATTCTACTCTTGATTTCACACATTGCAGTTGGTTTATATGTCTTTTATAAATTCTCCCTGTACCTTTCCTTTTTTAAAATTTCTCAATTTATTTGTTATAGAAGTCCATTCATTCATTTGTCTGAAATGGTTTTCTCTAGTGCATGTTTTCTAATTACATCTCTGTAGTATCATTTGATATGGTTTTTGTCCCTTATAACATATGTGGATTGGATATTAGATATAGAGTAAGGCTCAGCTAACTACAGTATGTGGGTTATATATCTGAGGGGCTCCCCTGTGTTCATAAATAGTTTTTAATTATAGACACCGCTATTCATTTACATGTTACATACACTTAAGTGCTGCAGTGATAGGGTTGAATAATTGTAGCAGATTATATGGCTAGCAAGGCCTAAGATACTTAATTGTTCCTTTATGGGAAAAGTTTGCTGACTGCTAATCCATCCAGTTAAATTCATTTTCTTGGCAAGTAAACTGAATAGGTGGTAATACATATTTGCACGTGTGGCATGTAATGTTATCTGTTTTCTTTTTTTTTTTTGTTATTTTTTTTTAAATAATTTTTTTATTTAACTTTATTTATTTTAGTTTGTCCAGAGAGGAACAGAGAGAGAGAGAGAAAGTGAGAAAACAAGCCGCCAGGTCTGGGACTGAAACCGTGGTTGACCATGTGGGAGTCCAGTGCCCTTAACCACCATACCAGCTGCCGGCCCCATTTTTTTTGTTATGTTAACAGCCATGGATGATTATTGCTTCTATTTAGTAGTTTTTCTTTGACCACCTACATTTCTGATACGTATTTTTTCAACATTTTTTATTGGGTGTTTTTGCTATATAATTCTAGATTGATATTTTTCTCATTGTCTTCTGGTTTCCATTCTTTATCACATTATTAACTGTAAGTCTTATTGTTGGCCCTTTGAAGGTAATCTGTCCCCTTGTACCGTTCATTCTCTGGATATTTTTGAGATTTTTATGTTTTTGATTTTCATCAGGTATGCTATCATGTCTGCAGGTATGGTTTTCTTTGTTTTTATCCTGCTTTAGAATTACAGTGCTTCTTGAATCTTTGTCTTGGGGGATCCTTTACTAGCACTGGAAAATGCTTAACATTTTTTCTTCTGCCTTATTTTCATTTTTTCTTCTCAGATTCCGTATATATGTAAGATTTTACATTCTGTGCCATTTTTTTTAGTTCTTTCCTGTTTTAATTTTCCATCTTTTTGTCATCTGTCTTTAACAGAGATATTTTTTCTGACTTTTCTAAATTTACTCTTTTCTTTTTTTCAGTTTAATCTGCTATCAAGTCCAGTCTTGTATTTCTTAATTTAGTTATTATATTTTTTACTTCTGCTGCTCATTTGGTTCTTTGTTATAGTTTTCAATTCTCTGCCAGATTTCTCTAATTAGTAATTGTCATTTATTTTAATTGTTTTGAAATCTGTTTCTGATAATTCTTTTATTTGGGTTTCCTATGGGTTCTGTTTCTAATATCAGTTTTCCCCTTTGGTTTTCGGTTTTGGTTATTGTTTCCTAGAGTGTCACTGGGTACCAGAAATTGAATATGAAAATGTTAAGATAGTTTGAGGCTCTTGAATGTTCTAATAATCCAAAACATTGATAGGTGATTTTCATAAGTTATATGAGATAAAAACAGAATTGAGAGAAGAGGGAATTAGTAAGAATCTATTAATGCAATCATCCTGGGTTCGAGGTCTGATTGAGAAGGTATTTAGGAAAATTTGGAGGAAACAAAATCTTGAAGAATGGGAAGGGAGACAGCTAAAAAGGCAGGAGGCTGGCATCAAAAAAGAGAATATTGGGACCAGCAGTTAGTGTAATGGCTATGTCGCTAGACTCCCATATAGTCGATCACAGTTTGAGTCCCAGACCCGGTGGCTTAAACTCAGGCTGGGCACGTGTGCATGCGTGCCCAAGATCCCGAGAGGAGAATGGAGGAGAAGGGATTGCGGCATGGCCATCCCCCCTGGGGGGTGATTTCTTGCTTTCTGTCTCTCTGTCTCTCTCTGTCTTTCTGGTGAGCGCTTGAGCCCTATAGCAAAAACCTCTCCAAAAAAAGAAAAAAAAAAGAGAATATTAAAACTTAAGATTAAAAATAGCAATAATTGGGAACCAGCAGTTAGCGTAATGGCTATGTCGCTGGACTCCCACATAGTTGACCGCAGTTCGCGTCCCGGACCCGGTGGCTTAAAACTCACACCGGGCGCATGTGCGTGCGTGCCCAAGATCACGAGAGGAGAATGGAGGAGAAGGGATTGTGGCGTGACCGTCCCCCTTGGGGGGTGATTTCTCGCTTTGTGTCTCTATGTCTCTCTCTGTCTGTTTGGCGAGCGCACGCGCCCTATAGCGAAAACCTCTCAAAAAAAAAAAATAGCAATAATTAAAGAGTAAATTCTCTGTGGAAAGTAATTGGTATATGTGTTAATTGAGTTTAGGTTACGGATCAGTCATTTGTGGTGCAAAAGCATAGGTAATTCTTAATGGGTGGTATAGGGGTCGGTTGATTTTGGAAGGTACTAACCATTTAGTAGCAAAGAGCACCAAGGGAAGTTCCAGCTATGTTGTACTTTGCAGTCTTTTTTGTTTTTCATATTTTCTTTGAAAGTATTTTTAGCCTCATTGGTCAAAAATTTTTTAGTATAATTAGGGGGTGGGGTGAAGTCCAGAAGACACCATGCTTTTGCCATAGGCTCCACAGACCCTGTATGGGTTCATGTTTAGTAAACAGTGAAAACCTTAATTTTAGTGAACTCTTTGTAACTTCCCAAGGATATCAACACTTGCCTGGCCTTGCTCAGTTTTTTTTTCATAAAGATCTAAAGGAATATATGAAATATGTCAAAAATGAAAAAGCCTTTTACACATATAAGGTGGTTAATAATTACATGGCTGGCAATTGCATGATTTATAATTAAACTGAAGGAAAAATTTAGAAAAATAACTTATTGTATGTGTATTTAATTTATTCTTATAACTTAAGTAAGGTTTATGACAGATTTATGTGTGAGTTGGAGGAGTATATAAGGATCAGAAGTTAATACAACTTTTTTCTGAGGGCTTATGTGTATATTTTGATTATTTTTGAGAAAATAAATTTCCTTTTGAAAGAGAAAATATTATAAAAGCAAATGAATTATATAAGTTTAAACTTTTCTTTTTATTTAGATTTTAGAATCAAATTTAAACATTGTGGATTATTGGATATGTCATAGGCAAAACATTGTAACTTTTTAAAACTAACATATAGGAGCTGGCAGGTGGTGTGGTGGTTAAGGTGGCTGGATTCCTGCATGGCTGACCATGATTTGAATCCTGGACCTGGCGGTTTGCTTTCTCACTTTCCTTTTCTCTGGTCAAGTTCAAAAGCATAAAATACAATGATAACAATGAATAAAATTAAATAAAATAGTTTTTTTTTTTTTTTTTTAAAAACCCTAACATATTAAATTATTTGTCTGTCTCTAGGCAAAATTTGGCTTCTCTAATATTACTGGAATTGATTATTCTCCTTCTGCAATTCAGCTTTCTGGAAGTATTATAAAGAAAGAAGGTTTATCTAACATTAAGTTGAAGGTAACTATATTACTATAGTATTTTTTTAATTAAAAAAATTGGTATATATGTAATTGGTATATAATTGTGTATATATATATATATATATATATAAATAATTGGTATATATGTATAGTTATTTTTAAAAATTTATTCATTTATCTTAATTTGACTAGAAAGAGAAAGAGAGAGAGAGAAGAGAGAAGAGAGATGGACAGTGAGAAAACAAACCACCAGGTCTGGGACTTGAACTGTGGTTGTCCATGTGGGAGTGTCCAGTGCCTTGACCACCATGCCATCTGTTGGTCCCCAGTATTTTTATTTTTAATAGTTTCATAGTTTAGATACTTCTTTTTTTTTTTTTTTTAAAGATTTATTTATTCATTTATGCATTCATTCATTTCTTTTAATTTGACCAGAGAGAGACACAGAGAGAAGGAAAGTGGGAAAGTAAGCTACCAGGTCTGGGACTCGAACTGTGGTCGACCATGTGGAAGTGTCCAGCGCCTTAACCATCATTCCACCTGCTGGTCCCAATAGTTTAGATATTTCTAAAGTTTATATTTTAAACTTACATAAATTAATGATCGACTATAAATAATCCAAATGTAAACATTTTTAAGTAAATATATTGAAAACTTGGAGGGTACCAGCAGGTGGTGTGGTGGTTAAGGTGTTGGACACTCCCACGTGGCAGACCACAGTTTGAGTCCTGGACCTGGTGGCTTGCTTTCTCACTTTCCCTCTCTCTCTGTTTGTCTCTCTGTGTCTCTCTCTGGTCAAATTAAAATAAGTGAGTGACTAAATAAAACTAAATAAATAATTCTTTGAAAAAACAAAAAACAAAAACTTGGAGCCAGTTCTGGCCAGCAGATGGCATGATGGTTAAAGGTACTAGACTCCTACATGGCTGACCACAGTTTGAATCTCGGACCTGGTGGCTTGCTCTTTCTCACTTTCCCTCTCTCTCTCACACTCTGCCCCTCTCTGGTCAAATTAAAAAAAAAAATTGGGAGCCAGCAGATGACATGGCGGTTAAAGTGCTGGACTCATACTTGGCTGACCACATTTCAAGTCTGGACCTGGCAGTTTGAAAATCATGCTGGGCAAGTGTGCATGCCCAAGGTCCTGAGAGGAAAATGGAAGAGAAGGGATTGTGGTGTGACCATCACCCTCGTGTGGTGGTAATTTTCCCTTTCTCTCTCTTTGTCTCTCTCTAGTGAGTATAAGTGCCCCATGGCAAGAAAACAAACAAAAAAAACAACTTAATGTAGCCAGTTTGGGGAAATTATTTGCTCTTCATTGTGTACATTTGTGTTCACTTCTTCCCCCATATTTGGAATGCCAACAAAGAATATCTAATTATTGATTAACCAGATTAAGTGGTTCTAACTGCATAGAATGCTATATAATATTAACAAACATCATTTAGTTGGGGCCAGCAGGTTGTATAGTGGTGAAGGCACTTGTGGACTCCCACATGGCCCACTGTGGTGCAAGTCACAGACCTGGAGGCTTAATAAAAATGCTGGGCATGTGTACGGGTGTACCCAAAATTCTGAGAGGAGAATGGAGGATAGGGATTGCAGCATGGCAATTTCCCCTGGTGGGGCGGGGGCGGGGGGTGGGTGATTTCTCACTTTCTGTGTCTCAGCAGTGAGCTCATGCACCCTATAGCAAAAAATCTCAAAAAAAAAAGTTTATTTTTATATTCTATGATCTGTGAGATGATGACTCTTGAACTTACATTTCTAGCCCAGGTGTCTCCTCTGAGCTTTTTAACTATGTAAAAACTGCCTATTCCAAAGTTATACCTGCATAGCTAACGGTCTCTCAACTTAGTCCAAAATGAAACTGTCGGTTTCCTCTTCAAACCTGCTTTCCTGTCTTTCCCATCTCTGTTAACAACAGCCACTATTCACCCTGTTTTACCAACCCAAAGCCAAGGAATCATGCTGATTCTTCTCTTTCATGCAAATCCTATATCCAGTTCTATTGTTTTTTTTCCTTCAAAGTATCAGAAATTTGATAATTCCTTGATATTTCCCTGCTACCTGCCAAGTCCAAGCCACCTTTATTTCTTGCTTGCTTAGACTGCTACAGAGTCCAGAGGCTACTACAGTGTCTTTTTATTTGGCTTTCCTTATTTATACTCTTACTATTATGCTATCCATTTACTAGGCCAGAGGCTGGTTCTCAAAATATTTTTTCTCCAGTAACTCAATTTCTTATTCTTCTTCGTTTATGTTCTTCATAGCATCTTATTTGAAATTATTTGTTTGACTTAATTATTGTTTATTTCTCCTTTTATAAAATACAAAGTATAACCTCATCTAGGGCTTTTTTCCTCCATTTTGTTTACTGTTGTAGCGGGTGTTGAAAAGTGAAAAGTACCTTCATGAGAGATGGCATGGTGGTTATGGCACTGGACTTCCCCATGGTTGACCATGGTTTGAATCCCAGTCCTGGTAACGAGAATCATGTTGGATGTGTGTACATGTATACCCAAAAATGCTGAAAAGATGGAAAGATGAATAATGCAGTGTGACCATTCCCCATGGGGGTGCTTTGTCATTTTCCCTCTTTCTCTCTGTTTTCCAGAGAGCACACACACCCTCTGGAAAAAAAAAAAAAGTGTTGAATAAGTGAGTATTTTTATACAGGCATTTAAGATAAGTAAGTATCTCCCAAGTTAGCTCTTCAGAGTAGTAATCATTATTTTGCTTCAAGTATGATGAGTATGTTGGTCATGAAGGAGGAGGGAAAAACCCATCCTCAAATATAAATGAATAATACCCACATTTAAAAGTTATTTATTTATTATTGTTACTTCTTTTAATTTGCTGTAGGGCACCTGCACTCACCAGAGAGGTAGGTGTGTGTGTGTGTGTGTGTGTGTGTGTGTGTGGTGTGTGTATGTGTATGTGTGGGTGTGTGAGAGAGAGAGAGAGAGAGAGAGAGAGACAGAGAAAGCAAGTTGTTAGGTCCGGGACTTGAACTGTGGTCGGCCATGTGGGAGTCCAGTGTGCCTTAAGCACTATGCCACCTGCTGGCCCAATAGTCACAATTTTTTTTTCTTGAGAGATTTTTGCTGTAGGGCACATATGCTCACAGGAGAAACAAAGAAACAGAAAGCAAGAAATCACCCCTGAGAGGGACCAGCAGTTAGCGTAATGGCTATGTTGCTGGACTCCCACGTAGTTGACCGCGGTTCGAGTCCTGGACCCGGTGGCTTAAAACTCATGCCGGGCGCGTGTGCGTGCGTGCCCAAGATCCCGAGAGGAGGGACCAGCAGTTAGCGTAATGGCTATGTCTCTGGATTCCTACGTAGTCGACCGCGGTTCACGTCCCGGACCCAGTGGCCTAAACTCACGCCAGGCGCGTGTGCGTGCGTGCCCAAGATCCCAAGAGGAGAGGGGAGGAGAAGGGATTGCGGCGTGGCCATCCCCCCTGGGGGGTGATTTCTCGCTTTCTATCTCTGTCTCTGTCTGGTGAGCGCACGCGCCTTATAGCAAAAACCTCTCCAAAAAGAAAAGAAAAAGAAAAAAAAAAAAGATCCCGAGAGGAGAATGGAGGAGAAGGGATTGCGGTGTGGCCATCCCCCCTGGGGGGTGATTTCTCTCTTTCTGTCTCTCTGTCTCTGTCTGTCTGGCAAGCGCACGCGCCCTATAGCAAAAACCTCTAAAAAAAATAACTAACTAAATAAATAAAAATAAAAAAAGAAATCACCCCTGAAGGTAGCGGGGAATGGCCATGCCACAATCCCTTCTCCATTCTCCTCCTGGGATCTTGGGCATGCAACACAGGCGCTAGGCATGTGTTTCTGGGACTCAGACTGTGGTGAACTACATGGGAGTCCAGTGATGTAACCATTACACTATCTGCTGGTCCCCAATGGGTTTTTTCATCTATAATCTTGTACAGATTATCATTTAAATTTTGTAAAGATGGTGTATTGGGGCTAGTAGGTGGTGCGGTGGTTAAAGGCACTGGATTTCCACATCGGCTGACCTTGGTTCAAATCCTGGACCTGGCAGCTTGCTTTCTTGCTTTCCCTTTATTTCTCTCTGTCTCTCTCTGGTCAAATTAAAAAAAAATAATAAATGGAATTAAGTAAACATTTAAAAAAGAATGTTAATCGTTCTTACATAGACACTGATTTTTTTCATATAGGTAGAAGACTTTTTGAATCTTTCCACAGAGTTTTCTGGATTTCATATTTGTATTGACAAAGGGACTTTTGATGCCATAAGCCTTAATCCTGACAATGCAATTGAGAAGAGGAAACAATATGTGCAATCTCTCTCCAAGGTGTTGAAAGTTAAAGGCTTTTTTCTAATAACCTCATGTAATTGGACCACGGAAGAGTTGCTAAATGAATTCAGTGAAGGTAAATGGCTATATGGTGTTTAAACCAGTGCTACCTCAAGTTTCATGTACTTAAATAAGTCTCCCCCCCTTGGTGTAAGAGTGTTTTATTTCTCTATTTGGGGGAATTGCCTCTTTTCATCTCTGTTAATGACCTTAGTAATAACTTTTAACTCTATATATACAAAGTACAGAGAAATAACATTGGTTGAGATTCAGACTTTAAAAAAATTTTTCCAGGAAATCCTAGCAGTTAAGTACTAAAATTTATGAGCCTGTAAAAGTTAAGTTCTTTATTTAAGCTATACAATCTATTTAGAAAAAACCCACATACATTGTGCTTCTGACTTTGGTGCACTGATTCACTGGCATATCAGTGATAAATGCAAAAGGTAGTAGCATTTTAAAAAAATTAATTAATTTTTTTGAGAGTTTTATTTATTTATTTTTGGCTATAGGGCGTGTACGCTCACCAGAAAGACAGAGACAGAGAGACAGAAAGTGAGAAATCGCCCCCCAAGGGGATGGCCACGCCGCAGTCCCTTCTCCATTCTCCTCTCGGGATCTTGGGCGCGCATGCACATGCGCCCGGTGTGAATTTTAAGCCACCGGGTCTGGGACTCGAACCACGGTCGACTATATGGGAGTTCAGCGACATAGCCATTGTGCTAACTGCTGGTCCCTTTTAAATTTATTTTTAAAGAGCGATTTTAAAAAATCATTTTTATTTATCATTACCATTATTTTTTAATTTGCTGTAACTTGCATGTATGCTCACCAGAGAGAGACACACACAAAAAGAGGGAGAGAGACAGTCCAAAAAGAGTAAGAGAAAGGTAAAGTGATAAAGCAAGCCATCAGGTCTAGGAACTTGAACCGCTGTTGGCCATGTGAGCGTTCAGCTCCTTAACCACCAAGCCACCTACTGGTCCCAAGAGTGTGATTTTTGCCATAGGGTATGTGTACTTAGTGGAGAGACAAAGAAAAAGTGAGAAATCACCACCGGGGGGATGGCCACAGCATGATCCCTTCTCTATTCTCTTCCTGGGATTTTGGGCACATGCACACACACGCTGGGTGTGAATTTCAAGCTGCTGGGCCTGGGACTTGAACCATGGTGGGGCCATGTGGGAGTTTAGCACCTTAACCACTATGCCATTCGCTGGCCCCGGTAGTGAGTCTTAAAGATGAGAGTTTTAATTTTTATGGATACTTGATAAGTCTTAATCTAACAGTTATTTAGGTATTTAGGATTTGTCATCTTGTTTTTCACTATGGAATGGTTATTTTTAACATTGCACAGAAACAAAATATAGAGTTGGTAGAAGTACACCTTCTAATTTTCTTTTTCTTTTTTTTTTTTTTTTTTTTTTAAGGTTTTTGCTATGGGTCAGAGAGAGACAGTGAGAGGGAAAGTGAGAAATCACCCTGCAGGGGTGATGGCCATGCTGCAACCCGTTCTCCATTTTCCTCCTGGGATTTTGGGCATGCACACATGCATGCACACACACCTGGCGTGATTTTCAGGCTCCCAGGTCTGGGACTTGAACCATGGTCAGCCATGGGGAAGTCCAGTGCCATAACCATTATACCAGGTGCTGGCCTCACAGCCCTCTAATTCTCGAGGACATCTCTGCCTTTTCCCAAGAATTTTGTGGTTAGGCAGGATTTTTTTGCCCATTAGCAAAGTATAATCAGTGTGTACGTTAATATGTGTACTAAGTGGGTATCTTGTATCCTAAGTGGAGCTCTTATGAGAATTGAAATTTATAATCTATACAGAAAATATTTTAAATTCTCTGGCAGACTATTCCTTTGTTTTACGGGTTATTTTGTCTAGTTTATTCATGTAGTACACATGCATTTCTGGTGAAGTGTCTTGAGACTCTATAGGTATTTACTTGTTTTTTCCTTCCCAGGATCCTTTTTAGGTTATATGTTTGTTTGTTTTGTTTTGTTTTTAGGAGTAGGAGGAATTTCCAGGATGGAGGCTTAAGTAAATTACATAGTTTTAAGTATTTCATTAAATTTTGAACCTCAATTGTCAAATGTTAATGGGAAATGAACTACTTCAAGAGAGCATTTTACTGTTTGTTGTTATTTATAGCCATACAGTATATATCTTAGAGTTTGTTTTCTTTTCAGTATTAAGCGACTAGGCAGGGAGAACAACTTAACACATTTTTTTTTCTGTGCTTTCAGTGGCTTGGACCAGGGTATATAATGTAAAACTTGAAGTGTTTGAGGCTTGAAATGTGAGCTTGTGGCTTCATTAGTATTAACTCTGGAAAACAAGAATTATATGTGATTTATTGTCTTTTACTTCATGCCATTAATTTTATTATCTTCCAGGTTTAATTTGTTTCCTTTAGAACTGTTGAGGCCTTGTATCAGTGGACTTCCCTCTTCCTGAAGCTTGACAGTTTTAATAAATGCTCAGAGTTACATCGTGTAGGGCAAGTTCCTTTCCTGGTTTTTAAATACAGGTGTTCTCTTTTACCCCTGGAACTAGCAGACAAAAACCTATTTGTCTGTCTTTGATAATGAGGAACAGACTTTAGCCTGGTATAGAGGGCTTAAAAATGTGTCTGTGTCGGAGAAATATTGAGGAAACTTTTTATGTTCAGTTCTAGAACTTAGTACAGAATTTAAATAAGTGAACTGTTACAACAGGAAATGTTAAAGAAATAATTACATGCAATTGAAAACAGTTTTTAAGGCATGAGTCTCTTAGAAAATGGTGTTTAGAGTTTGATAAGGAACAGTAATAGAATACATTTACATGGATCAGTGTCCCCAAGTCTTGTAATTAGCTGCAGTCCTTTCTCCTGCATTCTCCTCCTGGGATCTTGGGCACGTACGCACATGCACCTTGCGTGAGTTTAAGCCACCGGGTCTGGGACTCGAACCATTGTCAACTGCTTAGGAGTCCAGCGACATAGCCATTATGCCAACTGCTGGTCCCTAAACTTTTTTTTTTTTTTTAAGAATTATTTTACTTAATTTCATTCATGATTACTTTTTATTTATTTTTTATTTGATAAGAGTGAAAAAGAGAAGGAAGGCAAGAAAGCCACCTGCCAGGTTCAGGACTCAAACCACGGTGGGCCGTGTGGGAGTCCAGTGCCTTAATCACTACACCACCTGCCAGCCTTTTTTTTTTTTTTTTTTTTTTAAAGAGAGATTTTTGCTATAGGGTGTGTGCACTTGCCAGGAAGACAGACAGACAGACAGAAAGCGAGAAATCACCCCCTGGGGGGATGGCCATGCTGTAGTCCCTTCTCCTCCATTCTCTTGGGATTGTGGGCATGCACACACACGTGCTTGGCGTGAGTTTTAAGCTGCTGAGTCTGGGACTCAAACCATGTGAGGGTCCAGTGATGTAACCATTATGCTATCTGCTGGTACCCAGGAACTGACTTTTTTTTTTTTTTAAAGAATTATTTTATTTAACTTTATTTATTATTATCATCATTATTTTTGAATTTGATGAATAAGAGAAAGAGGGAAAGTGAGAACGTAAGCCACCAGGTCTAGGACTTGAACCATGGTCAGCCATTTGGGAGTCTGGCACCTCAAACCAGTCACCTGCCAACCCCATGAACTTACTTTCTTAACCACAGGGGTATGGGTCCAGTTCATAGGTATCATGCTATTGAGTTGTCATAAAAGTTATGACCTATTTTCTATGCAAAAATGCTTCATGACTTTTCTGACAACCCTGTCTTGTGCTAATCCTGTGTTGCAGTGGTCAAGGATTGTTGGTGGTCAGCCATGTGGGATCTGGCTTTCTTACTCATTAGGATATGGGTCTAGCCCATATATATCATGCTATTTAAAAGGCCTCTCCTGTGCTAGTACCATAGTACAGTGGTCAGACACTGTGCAGTTGGAGTCAGATCTTATTTGCCAACTGTGGTTCAAATCCCAGCTCCACAGCTTGAAAAACATGCCTTGCTTGGACCAGCAGTTAGTGTAATGGCTATGTTGCTGGACTCCCACATAGTCGACCACAGTTTGAGTCCCGGACCCGGTGGCTTAAACTCACGCCGGGTGCATGTGTGTGCGTGCCCAAGATCCCGAGAGGAGAATGGAGGAGAAAGGATTGCGGCGTGGCCATTCCCCCTGGGGGGTGATTTCTCTATTTTTGTTTCTCTGTCTCTGTCTTTCTAGTGAGCGCATGCGCCCTATAGCAAAAAGTACCTTGCTTGTCATTTTTTTGTATGTTCAGGATCTTGGCGGTATGACGGAAAGGAAGAAAAATGATTGCAGCATGACTAGGTTCTGTGGAGTGGTGTTCTTTTTCTGATATGTACCCATGCCCTTTGGCATTAAGATGCATAAATAAAACCTGTCCTATTTTGGAAAAAGCTTTCTTGTCAAGATTTTTTTTTTAAAAGAATTATTTTACTTAACTTTATTTATTTAAAAAATTTACTTATTTTTCCATTTGACCAGAGAGAGACAGAGCAAGAGAGAGGGAAAGTAAGAAAGCAGGCCACCAGGTCTGGGACTTGAACTGTGATTGGCCACGTGGGAGTTCAGTGTCCTTAACCACCATGCCACCTGCCAGCCCATCTTGTGATTAAATTTTTGTTGGAGGTTTTTCTATAGAGGTTTTTCTATAGAGGTTTTTCTATAGAGGTTTTTTCTATAGAGGTTTTTCTATAAGGTGTGCACTCGCCAGAAAAACAGAGAGAGAGAGACAGAGACAGAGACAGAAACAGAAAGTGAGAAATCACCCCCCCGGGGGGATGACCACACCACAATCCCCTCTCCTCCATTCTCTCGGGATCTTGGGCACGCATGCAAATGCACATGCCTAATGTGAGTTTAAGCCATCAGGTCCGGGACTCAACCACGGTTGACTACATGGGAGTCAAGCAACGTAGCCATTATGCCATCTGCTGGTCCCGTGATTAATTTTTTAAAAGCTTAAAATTCTTTTTTCTTGCCTGAGGATGGGGGGGGGGGCAAAGAAAGGACCCCCCCCCCCCAATGGAGCATTTTCATGCTACAATCCTTTCTCCTCCATTTCTTCCTTTTATCAGGATTTTGGGCACACATGTACACATGCCTGGCCTGTTTTTCAAGCCAACAAAGATCAGACCAAACGATAGTTGGATGTGTGGGTTCAGGCTTCCAGTGTACAGGGCTTAACCATTGTACTACAGGGTCAGCCCTCTAAGGTCAATTTTTTTTTTTTCTTTTGGAAAGATTTTTGCTATAGGGCGCCTGTGCTCGCCAGAAAGACAGAGACAGACAGACAGACAGAAAGTGAGATATCAGCCCACGGAGGGATGGCCATGCTGCAATCCCTTTTCCTCCATTGTCCTCCCGGGATCTTGGGCATGCATGCACACATGCCCAGGGTGAGTTTAAGCCATCAAGTCCGGGACTTGAATCGCGGTTGACTATATGGGACTCCAGTGACAGCCATTACGCCAACTGCTGGTCCCATCCCTTTTTCCTTCTTTCCTTCCTTCCTTTTTTTTATTCACTCACCAGGAATTAAACCCAGACCTCTGACGTCTTTAGCTCATGCTACAAGTAGGCCTGTGAACACAATAATAAAATGTTCCATTTCTTCTTCATTTTATGATTTAGAAAAATACTACTTTATCTTATTTGGGTCTATACAAAACCCCTGCGAGTTCAATAGGGGCATTAGTATCTGTAATCTCATTGTGTAGACCTCAGGATCCTGGTGAAGGTAGCTTGACCACTATATCTCTTACTTAGTAAGTGGTAAAACTAGGATTTAAACATAGGACTTTTGCTTCAAGTAAATTTTAGTTCATTTTTGTATTTCTGTCACGAGCGACAGAAAGATACAGACAGTACCCCTAACAGGGTCTTGATGCCACAGTCCACCTCTAGCCTTCAGGCAGCCTTGGATCATGGGCACATGTGCAGAGAGCATACTCACGGAAGTCTCTGAACTTAAATCAGGGACATTCCTTTGTGGGACTGCTTCATAGAGTATTACCTTTTTTAAAACTTTTTAATACATTTTATTTTTAAAGAATTTTTAATTTTATTTATTGTTATTATTTTAAAATTTGCTTTAGGGCATGTGCACTTATCAGAGACACACACACACAGGGAGAGAAAAAGAAAGTGAGAAAGCAAGTTGCCAGGTCCAGGACTCGAACTGTGGTCGACCATGTGGGAGTCCAGTGCCTTGACCACCATTCTCCTGCTGGCCTGAGTGTTACATTTTACCAGAACATTGAGTTTTACCATTGCACTACTGTCTAGTCTCTCAAGTTAATTAT
Source organism: Tupaia tana (assembly GCA_026018925.1). Taxonomy (NCBI): domain Eukaryota; kingdom Metazoa; phylum Chordata; class Mammalia; order Scandentia; family Tupaiidae; genus Tupaia; species Tupaia tana. The sequence continues at coordinate 35,861,833 of JAKSZU010000010.1, read as the reverse complement.
CTTTTTTTGAGAGATTTTTGTTTCAGGGTGCTTGTGCTCACTGGAAAGAGACAGAGGGCAAGAAATTCCCTCCACCCCTGGGGTATGGCCATTTCACGATCCCTTCTTCTCCATTCTCCTCTTGGGATCTTAGGCACGCAATCACATGTGCCTGGCATGAGTTTTAAGTCACTAGGTCTGGAACCCTATCTGCAGCCGACTGTGGAGTCCAGCGACGTAACCATTACACCATCTGCTGGCCCCTAATTGTTTTTTTAAGATCATAATGTGCTGTTTTGTAAGTTACTAGTTCTTTGTCTTTTCAGATCCTTTGTTAGTTTGGTTAGGTCTCAATTTTTGTTACAAATTCTGTTTTATTAAAATTGTGGTAAAATACACCTAACATAAAATGTATCTATCATTGTAATCATTTTTAAGTAAACTCAAGCCGGGCACGTGTGCATGCATGCCCAAGATCCCGGGAGGACAATAGAGGAAAAGGGATTGCAGCACCTGCCAGCCCCTTTTTTCAAGTTATTTCACGGCTCTGTATTAAGTAGTCCCCCTTTCCCTTTAAAATTGCTATTGGGTACATATGCTTGTCAGAAAGAAAGAGAAAGCATGATGGGATGTAGTCATGCTGCAATCTGCTTTTCTCCATTCCTCTCTCCCATTAGGATTTTGGGCACACATGTACAAGAGCTCAGTGTGTTTTTCAAGTCACCAAGATTTGAACTGTGGTTGACCATGTGGATCTGGCTCCCTTAAGCACTGTGCTCTGGGGTCTGCCCTTAAGTGCTTTTATAGATAGATAGATAGATAGATAGATAGATAGATAGAGAGAGTGTATTCATTGAGTTGCTGCAAATAAAGCACTCAAAACAGTGCCTGGCATTTATAGGAACTCAGCACATGATAACTACTTTCAACAAATTAGATGGTGAAGTAGGCTAATAGAGACGCAGCTTTGAATGGATGTAAAACAGGAAGTGGAGGACATGGGGATGAATAGTAGAGCCTCTTCTGCATTTGTATTTGGTCATGTCTGTTCCTTGTTCAAAGTATTGTTGGATATGCACACTTATACTGTGTACACACGGCAGTATTGAAAAATCATTAAATGATATTCAGTCATAATTTAGAGTTTAGAATCTCATAGTTTTCTAAAGGGTTTGGAAGTATAGTGGTGGGCCAGGTGGGTGGCATGGTGGTTACAGTGGCTAGATCCCTTATGGGCAACTGCATAGGTTGAATCCCAGATGCAGTGGCTTGAAAAACTTCATGGGCCTGTGTATGTTCATACCTAAAATCCTGAAAGGAGAAATGGAGAAGGGATTGCAGTGTGACCATCCACCATGGGGAATACTTTCGCAGTATCCCCGTTCCCATCCTCTACCCTGTCCTTGGGAGCTCACATGTTCTCTGGCAAATTAAAGAAAAAGAAAGTATAGTGTTAATATAAATTCTCTTAACTGTGGGATTCAGTCCCTAATAAAAGTGTTTCTTTTTGTCTGACAGGATTTGAACTTGTTGAAGAGCTGCCAACACCTAAGTTCAGCTTTGGAGGCAGATCTGGAAACAGTGTAGCAGCATTGGTTTTCCAAAAAACGTGAGACTTTCCTTTGGACAAATTTAGGTAGCTTAAAGAAGCTACAGAACAAAGTAAACCTGACACAGAAAATGCAAATGCAAATAAACTCTTAGTAAGAACACGGGATGCACGTGTTGAATAAATATAATAGGTTGCTAAAAGGAAAAAGAAGTATAAGTGGTTGGGTTTTAGAGCTCAATCAAGAATAATTTTTAATTCTTTTGTATTTGAAATGAAAATATTTTTCTTTTTGATTTAAACAAATTTCCTGTAGTTACTAATAGTTAAAAATGTTAAAATAGTAAACGATTTTATAGAAAGCACGTATTCTTGATTTTTGTGCCTTGATGAATAGAATATAGTTATTTATGAAGACTTAACCAAACTATTCTGGGATAAGAATAACAATTACTTTCTTAGTGTTTCATTAGAGTGTTTATGAAACATAATAAGAAATACTGTTTTGGGTTGAGTGATGGTTATTATAAAAATTATTCTATACCTGGGAAAAGCCCTGTGGCCTTCATGTGTATAATTAAACAAAATCAGAGGAATGTATCAGTTAACCAAGAAGTCTTTTATTTATTTATTTTTTAGGTTTTTGACATAGGGCATGTGTGCTCACCAGAGACAGACATACAGAGACAGTGAGAGAGAAAGTAAGAAGTCCCCCTTCAGGAGATGCCACATCACAGTCCCTTCTGGGATTTTGGGCATGCACACACATGTGCCTGGCATGAGTATTAAGTGGCCAGGCCTGGAACTTGAACCGTGGTCGACTACGAAGTCCAGAGACTTAACCATTATGCCATCTGCTGGTCTCCAAGATGTCTTTATTGAGCTGATATTTTGAATCAGATGGTCTACTACATACTGTAAGGGATAAACAGTAGAAAGAAAGGGAGCTAAGGGATATTGTTATATGCCAGCCCTATGTTAAGTTATATTAAGTCATTGATCTTTCCAGTATTGTCTCTAGGCATGTATTACATGTTCTTGTTTCTGTAATACATGTAAGAAAACTGAAACTGGAAGACCTGAAGTTACTTCTACCAAGTCAAACAGCTAGGACAGTATGGAGCCAGGGTTTTTGTTTGTTTGTTTTAAAGGCAGAGTCTTGCTACGTTGTGATCTTCCTGCCTCAAACTTTGGAGTAGAGGATTCTTATCTGGATCTGTCTGACTCTTAAAACCCTATTCTCTTGGGGACCAGCAGGTGGCATGGTAGTTAAGGCACATGGTCAACCGCGGTTCAAGTCCTGGACCTGGTGGCTTGTTTTCTCACTTTCTCTCTCTGGTCCAATTAAAAATGAATAAATTAAATAAATAATTATTAAAAAAACCCAAAAAACCTATTCTCTTCTTTTATCATATTCTGCCTCCTAGGTATTAAGTCTCTCCCTTCATAGCATTTACATTTCAAGAGAGGAACTAGTAAAATTCAGTTAGAGAAGTTGGGCAGTTATTTTTAGATGTCTTACAGCTCTTTATTGGTGTCGATCCTAATAACTTGTTAGTGTTGCTGTCTGGACTATTAGAATATGAATCAGCCAACTCAGTCTCACATCATCCTTTATTACTTACGGTCACCATTTCCCTATTTGACTTAAAGGACTTGCCTTTATCAAGAATTGAATTTTGTCATTCTTCTGTGAAGGGATGGTATAAATTAAATAAGATTTCGGGGATACAGAGACAGAGATGTTCTATAATAGGTGCCAATTAAGGAAGATAAACTATTAATGTTAAAAAGGTAAGGTATATTAATACTTAATGACACTTTGGAGTAATATTTTAATAGTGGATTAATAATATGGGTTTTGAAAAGTTACATAATTTTTGAGATGGCCTAGTGGTTTTGTTGCTGGACTCCCACATGGCCAACTGCAGTTTGGGTCCCAGACTCAGTGGCTTCAAACTCAGGCCCGGCATGTGTGCAGGCCTGCCCAAGATCCCAGGAGGAGAACAGAGGAGAAGGGATTGCGGTGTGGCCATCCTTCCTGGGGGGGTTACTTCTTGCTGTCTGTCTCTCTCTCTCTCTCTGTCTCTCTGGTGAGCGCACATGCCCTATAGCAAAAATCTCTCAAAAAACACAAAGTATGAAAAGTACAATTTTTGATGATTTTCATCTTTTTGAGTCTATTGGGTTACAAAATGCACCATATTGTTTATTTTGCAAATGTTACTCCAGTATTGAGTAAGTTTAGCATTGCATCCACTTCTTTATTTTGTGAGAGGAAGGGGGGGGCAAGTCTTTCATTTAGATCAATATTAAACAATCATTAAGATTACTACTTGCCTTGGACAAGATAGCTGAAAGCATTTAAAGGAACTTCAGTGAAAATAACACTTTTGGAAATGCATTTATTTTCAGCATATAAAAATAGTGAGAAATTACTTCATAATATATGCAACTTAAACTTAAGTTTTTTTGTTTTGTTTTTGCCAGAGGGCATGTGTGCTCACCAGGAAAAGAAAATCCTTTCTCCATATTCCCTCTTCTGGGATTTTGGGCATGCATTCACAAGCACCAAGCACCTGGTATGTTTCTCAAGCCGCTGCGTCTGGGACCTATACTGTTCAGTTGGCCATGTGAGATGCTGCCTTAACCACCTTGCTACTGCGTAGCCCCAAATTGCTGTCTTTTTTTTTTTTTTTAATAAGACATGGGATCTTAAAGTATTACATAAACACATACAGTTTTATTTTTTTATTTTTTGGAGAGTTTTTTTTGCTATAGGGTGCGTCCGCTCGCCAGAAAGACAAAGAGACAGAGACAGAAAGCGAGAAATCACCCTCCAGGGGGGGATGGCCATGCCACAATCCGTTCTTCTCCATTCTCCTCTTGGGATCTTGGGCATGCATGCACACGCGCCTGGTGTGAGTTTAAGCCGCCGGGTCTGGGACTTGAACCGTGGTTGACTTACATGGGAGTCCAGCAACATAGCCATTACGTTAACTGCTGGTCCCTAGTTTTATATTTTTTGAGAATTTTTTTTTTTTTCTTTTTGCTATAGGGTGTGTGCGTTCGCCAGAAAGACAGAGACAGAAAGTGAGAAATCACCCCCAGGAGGATGGCCATGCATGCACACACACCCGGCATGAGTTTGAGCTACTGGATCCGGGACTTGAACCTCGGTCGACCACATGGGAGTCCAGTGATGTAGCCATTACACCAACTTCTGGTCCCAGTTTTATAATTTATTGAGGGGATCCGGGCATTATTGTTTTTGTCACATCAGTATGTCTTGGTTTCAAATACAATGATGGCAGTTGCAAAATTCTAAGAAGTTGTAAGGAGCCAGCAGATGGCGTAATGGTTACATTGCTGCACTCCCATGTAGTTGACTGCAGTTTGAGTCCTAGACCTGGTGGCTTGAAACTCATGCTGGACGCGTATGTATGCATGCCCAAATTATCAAGAGAAGACTGGAGAAGAGATTGTGGCATGGCCTTTCCACCTGGAGGGTGATTTCTCGCTTTTTGTCTCTCTTGTTAAAACTATATGATACCAGGTTGTTAGAAAAGTCATGACTTTTTTTCCTAGGCAAAAATGCATCTTGGGAACCAGCAGTTAACGTAATGGCTATGTCGCTGGACTCCCACGTAGTCGACCGCGGTTCGCGTCTCGGACCCGGTGGCTTACAACTCACGCTGGGCGCGTGTGCGTGCGTGCCCAAGATCCCGAGAGGAGAATGGAGGAGAGGGGATTGCGGCGTGACCATCCCCCCTGGGGGGTGATTTCTCGCTTTCTATCTCTATGTCTCTCTCTGTCTGTCTGGCGAGCGCACGCGCCCTATAGCGAAAAACCTCTCCCCCCCCCCAAAAAAAAAAAAAAATGCATCTTGATTTTTCTGAGAACCCAATATTTTAAAGCACCAATTCAACAAGATCGGCTTTGTGAGTGACTAGACAGACATTAAGGTTGATTCATAGTGGGGCCGGCAGGTAGCATGGTGGTTAAGGGCGCTGCACTCCCATGTAGCCCACTGAGGTTTCAGTCCCGGACCTGGCAGTTTGCTTTCTCACTTTTTCTCTCTCTGTTTCTCTTTCTCTCTCTCTCACTCTGTTCCTTTTTGGTCAAATTAAAATAAATAAATTTAAATAAAATAATTATTTAAGAAAAAGGTTGATTCATAGGAAGCTTGGAATGGGTCTGTGTTGAAAAGCTCCTTGAGTCACTGTATGGGATATATTTGTTCCATTTGCAAAGGTACAGATATTATATATTTATTTTGAACTGTAGAGCTGTTAGTACAGTTAGGAAAAGGGAGTTGTCATCTCTTTTTATCACTTTAATCCCTCTGGAAGCCAGCCCTTTGGGGGTTGAGATCAGAACAAACAGAGGGTCTAAAAATACTAACAAGAAATTAATATTTTCAAATAAGACAGAAGTATTAAAAACCAGACCAATAAATGTCTCTAAGTTACTGAAACAAATTACGAATACATTATTATTAAACTTAGTATTGTTAAATTTATGAATATATGGTACTGTGAAGGAAATTATGCAGTTATAAAAAGGAGCAGTAAGTTATTATAGTGAAAGCTGTTTTCTGTGGATAAGAATTTGGAATTGTAATTTTATTTAATCAAAAGACACTTATTTTGAAGGAACTTGTTTGAAATGCAAACGAGATTTCTCTGTGAAGCCTGCACAGAATTGTCTCTTTTCATTATGGTGTTATTGCTACATTACAAACCACTTGTGTGTGTAGGAAGTGCGCATGCAGCCCAAAGGGAATTGAGGCCTGAATGGGTGGGTTAAACCAATTAGCAAATAGAAAGTTTTTAGAACATTTTGTTTTAAGCCAGGTGCACAAGTTAGAGTTGCTTTTTGGGATTGGCATTTATGTATATGAGAATCAAACCTGACACTATTCTTGGCAGCTTAACTAAAGCCATTTTAAAATAAGTACAAACTGTTCTTGAATGATTTTTTTTTTCCATTGTAGTAGCAACAAGTTTGCCTTTCTTCTTTATCTGTGATATGCATGCAATCTTTTGTTTATTTTGAGGGAAGGGAGCTAAACATATACAAAAGACTTTCAGTCTTTTTATGAATGATGTGCTTCAATTCACTTATGGTTTTTCAATTTCTGTGACACTATAATACAGTACTGTATGTTGACTTCAATTTACATTTATCTAAAGTATAAATAGAAACTTTAATTTTTAAGGAACCTACATAAGTTTTGTATGCCCTTGAAATAATTTTTCTTAAAATGGTTTGCAAAGTGATAGAGTATCCCTGCTTATGTTAGTAGGCATTGATTTATATTCTCCTAAGTAATCTTATTTTTCACATTTGTAAGTGTACATGTGTCTTCATCTGGTGCCTACAATGAAAGACATAAAAATGCGAGCAGTTTGTTTCCAGGGTAGAGACCTGGGCTTTGATTTGCTGTTTTTGGCTCTGAGGCAGAGTGTACGCGCTCCAGAGACAGCTCTGTGCTTTGAGAGCAAGAGACCAAGTGTCTTATATTCTACAGTAGTAACCTCTTTGGCTAATTGGTTGGGGAGATGTTGATGGGCGCTGAAAAGAGTCTTGTGTAGTACACTTCATTGGAAGAATGCTGCATATGACCTAGAGCCTGATTGTGGGAGGTGAGGAACATATTAGGTTGAAAGACAATTGCATAGTGGGGAAAAAATAAGCAAATCTTTATCATTTCTCTTGGTTAGGCAGGAAACAGAGATGTTCTTAGAAGAAAGGAGAACACATGAGCATGTTTTATGAACAGTTAATGGAAGAAAATTAATGCTAATTTATTCTTCATACACACTATGCAATTTGTTAGAAAAGTAAAAGAATAGTTTGAAATTCTTTGGTCAATTGATAGATCCTATGTTACGGGCATAGAAATGAAACTCAACATTAAGCAGATAAATACCCAAGCCCACAGGCTACATAAATGCTGAATAAAACCAGCTCTACAATGGAACTCTGAAAAGCAACGGGTAAGAAGCCTAATGAATGATTGAATATGACCTTAGCAAAATCCCTGGAGTGTTGTTGAAAGATCATTCATTTCCAGCTTAGATGTCAAGATGGGCTCCAGTAACCAGAAAAAAGAGAGCTTGAGTCGGTACTTACTGAGTTTTAAAAATCTTTACAACACAGTGCATTAGACTAATCATTAAAAGGCTTCTCTAGCTGAATTTTGAGCTGTCACTATGTGGACCTGTAGTTTAGGCCCAGGGAAACCAAATTAAAAAAGATAGGAATAATCCCCAAGACATGAATGTATCAATATCCTGCTTTTATGGAGTAGAACTTCAAAAACTGGGATGTATATGCTGGCAGAATGCACTTTTGTCATGCTGATACCATTGTAAGAAAGACTTACAACCAAGAGATCAATTGTGCCTTAAAGTATTTGCAGAATTACTTGCCTAGTATTATTAGAGGAAGATATAAGAAAGAAAAATCCACAGTTTTCATTTTTCAGAAGAAATGATTTTTTTGTTCTCTGAAGAAATGATGAATTCTTCCATATTACATTTTTACATATGGATTATTTTATAACATCAAAAAATATTAAGTATTGTGAGTGATCTTTGTTGTTCACACTGTCTTGAAGAGTCTTAAGAAAAATGAATCTAATGCATCAGTTTTCCCAAATATGTAAAAATGTTCACAGGCTGCAATAGTTAGCATGTCTTGAGTATTGTCTGCATAGCTTCAAAAGCAATGTGCAAATACTCTGAATGGGAGGGTCTGTGAACTGTATTTCTAACTCTACATTAATGCACTTACAGATAAAGCAGTTTATTATCAGTGATGATAGCAGAAGAGAAATTGTGTCCTCCTGTTGCCTTCCTTACTGCTTTTCACAGAAGAGAGATTCATTAGGAGGAAGAAGCTAAATGCAGAGGAGTGTGGGTGCCAGTTCACATTTTCCTCCTAACCCCTCTGCTAATATCAAAATGTCAGTCCTTTGTTCCCATCTAATTTTAGTACATCCAGGCTAAAAAAAGTTAGGATGAAAAATATTAGGATGATTTCTAACCATGGAACTTTGAGGGGTGGGGTTCGGAGTAGGAAGAGTAAAGGAAAGAGCAGTTTATACTCCATACCCGTCTGCCTTTCTCCAGTATTTTCTAGCCCCTACTCTGTTGATTTTGGTAATGAAATAAATTTAGGTGCACTGAAGCACAATGGTAATTAGGTTTTCCTTGCATGTCCTCAATAAGAAGCCTAGTTGGAGTCTAAATGGAGAAAATCATAATATGGTATTTAATAAAACATACTGGGCTAAATTACAGAGCTGCATGCAAGCTTTATAAGAAAGGCCTGAAATTGTGAATGAAACTACATGTTGTGTTACTTACAAAAAGAATGTTTGGTGTCCATCTGTGTTTCAGTGAAACTGCTTTTATACTGTTGTTTTGAGTGAGAGTAATGTTTGTTGATTTTTGAGTAGTAGTCATGAGCAAGGCACATAAGTCTAAACTGTTTATCTCCTGTGTAAACTCTGACAGGCCTAGGAGGAAGAATCAGAGCCAGTCGAGTCAAGTAATTGATGATATAGTTTGTTCAAGAATAGGACAGAATTCCTCATGGCTTTGTAATTGAAAGCGCCAATTTTAGTGGTTATTATTTAATTTAAAAATAATTATCTGGATTAAACTAAAAGGGTAGTTCTGAATATTGGCCCTCCCTGTGAAATAACTTTTTCCCAGAGGTTTTTCCAGTTAGTGAGCTAAGGTTTCCTATTGGAATCTCTGTATGATAAAGATGTTATGTAGCCAGAAGTAAGAGAGACTATTTCCTTATTAAGTCTGTTTGACTAATGATTTAATTTGTGACAAATGAGATAGATTTTTTTTTCTTTCTTTTTTTTTTTTTAAAGAGATTTTTGCTCTAGGTACACGTGCTCGCTGGAGAAACAGAGAGACAGACAGAAAGGTAGAAATCACCCCCTGGGGGGATGGCCACGCCAGAGTCCTTTCTCCCCCATTCTTCTCTTGGAATTTGGGGCATGCATACACATGTGCCTGGCGTGAGTTTCAAGCCTGTGGGTCTGGTACTCGAACCATGGTCAGCCCTGTGGGAGTCCAGCAACAGAACCATTATACCATCTGCTGGTCCCCAAATAGATTATTTTATGAACTTAAAATTTAGTTCAATTTATTTTAGTTACTTTTATGTTAAAATAACAGCTAATTTGTGTTTAAAATTTGTTAAGTAATAGAATAAATATCAAAAAGAAATGATTTAAAGAAAAATGGTAAGTTTTGAAGAAAAAAGTTACTGGATGTAGGCAAGTCACATCCCTTTTTTGGGCTTCAGTTTTTTTCTCTGTAAAACAAGGGCATTCAATAGGTGATTTTTTAAAAAAGGTTTTTGCCATAGGGCATATGTGCTTGCCAGAGAGAGACACAGAGACAGAGAAGGCAAGTGACAAATCACCCCGTGGGGGATGGCCATTCCTTAATCTCTTCTCCATTCTCCTAGGATTTTGGGCATGTACACATATGCACCTGGAATGATTCTCATCTCCAGGTATAGAAGTCAAACCTTGATTGGCCACGTGGAAGTGGAAGTCCAGTGCCTTAACCACCATGCCATCTGCTGGCCCTGGTATTAAAGTTTTTCTCTACCCTTGTCAGCTCAGGTTGCCATAATAAAATATTATAGATTGGGTGACTTAAGCAAAGGCAACAGATTTATTTCTCACAGTTCTAGAGGCCGGAATTCTATTTTTTTAAAAGAATTATTTAACTGTATTTGTTTGTTTGCTTGCTTGTTTATTTATCTAAATTTGACCAGAGGGAGACACAGAGAGAGAGAAAGAGGGAGAGGGAGAGGGAGGGGGGGGGGGAGAGAGAGAGAGAGAGGGAGAGAGAGAGAAAGTGAGAGTAAGAGAGAGAAAGCAAACCACCAGGTCTGGGACTCAAACCACAGTCAGCCATGGGGGAGTCTAGCACCCTTAACCACCATGCTACCTGTTGGCCCCAAAGCTAGAATTCTAAAATCAAGGTGCTGGCAAGGTATGTTTCTTGGCTTGTAGGAAGCCATCTCCCCTGTGCTCATGTAACCTCCTCTCGTGTGGGGAGGTCCAAGGGTGGGGATAGAGTGTGAGTGAGCACGAGTACTTGCACATTCATATATGCTCTCTAGTAGCTCTTATAAAGACACTAATCCCTTAGTGAGGGCTTCACCCCCAGGATTTCATCTAACCCTAGTTACTACACAAAGGCTCTATCTCTAAATAATATCATAATTGGGGTTAGGACTTCAGCATATACATTTTGTGGGGGAAAACATTCAGTCTATATTAACCCCCAAAATTGATTGAGACTTAGAAAAAGGCCTACAAGATACATTTCTAGTATACATGGGGAATTGAATATTCTATTTGCTAAATACTAATTGTTAGATAACTTGATGGCTCTTTTAAACCAAGGTATCTATACTCATGTATATGAAAAAAAAATGTACATGTAAGAAAATATTTGAAGCAATCAGATGAATATTTTTTATTCTAAGAAAATCTTTGTATAGGCTTTATTAAACTTTCAATTTGAGTATTGATTATCTTTGATACATATTTGATAATTCAGTTGGTATTTTTTGATCATAGAGATGTTTTATCCAAGATACTCAGAAATTTGGTTATTCATCTACTTCCCTTTTATATGTAGAAAGCTTGAGATCAAGACTGGGCTGAGGAAATTCATGGTAATCTGAAGGATCTCCCTAGTTTGGTTCTTCTCTGTCCAGACATACAAACTGCATACTCATAGATGACCTAATCTACCACTATATAGTGCTACACTTTGAGACATATGCAATCTCATGCTATACAGAGAGTCCTTCAGTATATAGTGCATGCATCTACCTACGTAGGCTCTGTGCCTCTCCAGGCTACTGTCATTTTCTCTCTAGAACTGCCTTTTTTAAAAAATGAGATTTTTGTTAAAGGCATGTGCACTCGCCAGAGAGAGAGAGAGAGAGAGAGAGAGAGAGAGAGAGAAAACAAATCATCCCCCAGGGGGATGGCCATGCTGAAATCCCTTCTCCTCCATTCTCCTCTAGGGATTTTGGGCACACGCACACATGTGCCCGGTGTGAGGTTTAAGCCACTACAGTTGACTATGTTGGAGTCCAGCAATGTAACCATTATGCCATCCACTGGCCCCTTTAAGAGAGATTTTTGCTATAGAGTGCATGTGCTTGCCAGAGAGATAGAGACAGAAAGTGAGAAATCACCCCCCAGGGGGGATGGTCACACTACAGTCCCTTCTCCATTCTCCTCTCAGGATCTTGGGCACACACGCACACATGCCCAATGTGAGTTTCAAGCTGTCGGGTCTGGGACTCAAACCATGGTCGGCCATGTGGGAGTCTAGTGATGTAACCACTAAGCCATCTGCTGGTCCCAGTCTCTATAATTGCTTTAACCCCAGGAAAACTCAAATATGCTAAAGGTGCTAACAGAGTTCCTCATGTATAATAGGTACTTATTTCAGTTTGACTTCTCTTCCATGTTTCTCTGAAGTAGCTTTGATAGAGTGGAGAGAGAAGCAGTGGTGTAGATCTTGCCTAATAGGGTTGTAAAATAGTCAGTTTATTTGAGAAAATAAATTTATTTGAGAAAATAAATTAAAGTCAGCTTAACATGATTCCTAGCACACACCAATGCCAAATATTCTTTCCTCCAAGGATCCTTCTTCTCATTAGAGCTAATATGTTGAATTGCTCAGGATTTTACCCTTTAGGGCCACCAAGTTAATATATTCAGTTCTATTCTAAGTCACTTGTTTTCTGAAGTGATTAATAAATGGAAAAAGGAGTAGAAGAGAAGAGGAATAGTTTGGAAAAGGCGGGCCTTTCACCACTTCTTAAAAGTCACACTGTATAGGTCTTTCTTCTTCAATCTCTAACTAGGGCTGGAGCCAAAGCACCTTTTTATTTAGTTAGTTAAGAAGTGAGGACCACATCTCCCAATATCAGATTTTCAAGAAATATCCATTATAATGTGTTTCAGCAGAGGCTAATAATATGCCTCATTATCTTTTCAGGTGGTAACTATTCAGTAATGTAGATCTGACGGGGAATATATTAATGTGAGTGCATTTGAACTGAAGTGGGCAAAGACATGGTGCACCTTCCTTTATTAGATCTGAATGACAAAGTGTTATTCTAGGTCACGTTAAACAGGGGAACCAAGAGCAAGTTCCCAAAAGACTATGCATTAGAAAGTTGATAGCATTGGGTTATTGAGTTGGATATGGGTCTTTTAGTGACCATTTAGGAAGCAGTGGGCTAGCAGTGGGCTAATATTTTGTAATTGATTTCTCCCTCTAGATTTGATTCTTTGATCAGGGAGTCATGTTTATTTTCCTTGCTATAAGTTAATAGTGTCATTCATAGTGGGACTGTAAAGTTAAATGTTGAGTAATACTTTTAGTTTATCTGATTTGTCTTTAGTTTATACTAGACCTGACAGTATAGTATGTAAAAGTACAGTGAATCAATTGTGTATTCTAATTTAGAAAACATTTGGTTTTCAGATTTGTTTATTTCTTTAACCTTTTTATTGGTGCCTAAGTGAATCTCTTAATGTCTACAGTGCTTAGTATAACTATAGCAATGTTGGCTAGACCAGTGTTGCTTTATCTAGTTAATCTCAAAGAGCTTTAGTCTTTGAACCGTTTTAAGAAAGTTCTACAGAGATGAGGTCAGTAAGATATGATGTACCTCTTTAGGACAGAACATAATCAAAGTTTCATTTCTTTAAATTAGGCAGTTTAGCAGTACAATGGTTGACCTGGTTTTGATCTTTTTTTTTTTTTTTTTTTTGGTGCCTTGTGAAAGTTAAGAGGAGCTATAAACTAGTAATTAGCTAATTTCTTTTAAAGTTTATTTATTTTTCCCATGAGAGAGACAGAGAGAACTAGTGTCTGCAGTAGTCTTGATGTCACAGTACACCTTTGGCTTTAGCCAGCCCTGGATCATGAGTACCTGTGTATTTGGTCTACTGAGGGAGGTCTCCTGACCTGAATCTGGAACCTTTCCATGGGGGTCACCCTTGCAGATTGTTGTGTTTTACTGTTGCATTATTGTCAGGCTCTTATAAATTAGTCTAAAAATAGCAAACCAGGGATAGCAAACCAGCAGGTGGCACAGTGGTTAAAGGCGCTGGACTCCCACATGGCTGACTGCTGTTTGAGTCCTGTACCAGGTGGCTTTCTTTCTTACTGTCTCTCACATGCTCTTTCTGGGTTTCTGGTGAGCATATGTGCTGTATAGCAAATTAAAGTAACAATAATAATAATAAATAAAATTAAATAATCTAAAAAATTTAAATAAAATAGCAGGCCATTTCTTATTCATATCAATTTTTATATTTTAAATATCAGTTAAACTATAACTGTAGGGTACGCATGAACAAAATAGGCAAGACTAGTCTATGTTATAGGTAGTGGGGTATACATTAAAAGATCTTTGCTTGAGGGACCACCAGTTAGCGTAATGGCTATGTCACTGAACTCCCATGTAGTCAGCCACGGTTCGAGTCCCGGACTCGGTGGCTTGAACTCACGCCGAGCACGTGTGCGTGCATGCCCAAGATCCTGAGAGGAGAACGGAGGAGAAGGAATTGTGGCATGGCCATCCCCCCAGGGGATGATTTCTCGCTTCCTGTCTCTCTGTCTCTCTCTGTCTTTCTGGTGAGCACATGTGCCCTATAGCAAAAAACACCTCTCCAAAAAAAGAAAGAAAACAAAAAGGTCTTTGCTTGGGACCAGCTGTTGGCATAATGTCTATGTCACTGGACTCCCATGTGGTCGACCGCAGTTTGAGTCCCGGACCTGGTAGCTTAAACTCAGACCGGGTGCATGTGCGTGCGTGTCCAAGATCCTGAGAGGAGAATGGAGGAGAAGGGATGCTGCGTGGCCATCCCCCCTGGGGGGGGGGAGTGATTTCTCGCTTTCTGTCTCTCTGCCTCTCTCTGTCTTTCTGGCAAGCGCACGCACCCTATAGCAAAAACCTCTCCAAATAAATAAATAAGTAAGTAAGTAAGTAAATAAATGATCTTTGCTTTAGGTTGAATTGTTGATGAGAGTTAAATTCACAGGTTAATATGTAGGACAAATGTTCTTTTTATATTGCTCCCAGGAATGTTCTACTCTTTAGAACCAGAGACTAATTTTTTCCTGATATTTTAATTTCAAAGGATTCAGTTTTTAGATTAGGCATTTAAGCACTGAAATCACAAACTGTATCTAGTTTCACAGTTTCCTCTCTACCTAATGAAAATGAAATTTACTGTTTTATTTTTAGGGAGATAGATGGAATATCTAAGTAGATATATCACTAGGGATGAATTTAAAATAGATTTTTCTTGAGGCAGTGACTTACATAGCAGTTAGTGGACAGAAGAGAAAAATTTAATTTGGAGCTTATATCTCAAATACTAAATTCAAATTTCACCAAAGAATATTTAAGAAAAAAGTTGAAATGGTTTTCATTTGAAGATAATGAAAACATTTAGCCTGAGTGTACAGTTGAAATACTTTCTAGGGAACCAGCAGTTAGTGTAATGGCTATGTCGCTGGACTCCCACGTAGTCGACTGCGGTTCGCGTCCCAGACCCGGTGGCTTAGAACTCATGCCGGGTGCGTGTGCGTGCGTGCCCAAGATCCCGAGAGGAGAATGGAGGAGAAGGGATTGCGGCGTGACCATCCCCCCTGAGGGGTGATTTCTTGCTTTCTGTCTCTATGTCTCTCTCTGTCTGGTGAGCACACGCGCCCTACAGTGAAAACCTCTAAAAAAAATACTTTCTAGATGAAATTTAATGTATATAGCAATATGAAAATATTATAACATGCTTTTAGCTATGTTTTTGTTGAAGTAATTGAGACAAATTGAGTGACTTACCATATTATAGTGATACTATCTAGAGGGTACTTCACCTAAGATCGTAAGTAGATCAGGGAAAGGTCAGGAATTAATTATGCTTTTGAACTTTAATATTAGCATAATAAAATAGGTTTGGTAAGTTTTACATCTTCTAGTAACTTCAAACATAAATAGTAAAAAGCCTTCACTATACTTTTTTTTTCTGCTTTTTATTTACTGGGGATAAATTTTTCAATGTCTATTCTTCATCTTTGTATTTTTTTATAACATATAACATCAATACCTACTATTAGCTTTGCAAATAAAATATTTTAAAAAAGAATATCAAATTAAAATAAGTTTTAACTGTTGCTCTGTTCTTTTTAGCTTACTTTACCCAGACCTCTTCAATCCATTGAGTTGCAAGCGTGACATTTGCTGTGTTTTCAGCACCTGCCAACTTGGAAACCAGGGTTTGTGCTCAGGACTTAGGCTTACAACCCACACTTTGTGGTGTACAATGCCGCCCCAGCTGGCATGCTTTCGTACCTCAATGGTGCTAGACATTCGGTTACAAAGCTGTGCGGCTTCACATGCACTGATTTCAATAGTCATTTCTCTTCAAACTGCTTTCAACTCTTACTTTGTATGAAGGGAATGAGATGGGTATCATTAAATTCACTGCTGTGGTTATTTTTCAATGAAAACTTGTTAAATTTAGTTTTTGGATCAAAAATAATTTTGTCTTTAAGAATCAAACTATCTTTAAGAAAAGGCTACTTATAATGTGTATAATAGATGAGATTTCAGCTATGGTTATAACTACTTTTCATCGGTGGGGGAAAAAAAACCAAAGGAAAGAACAGAAGGATTAGTTTGCTGTGCTTATATAGGTAGGGCTATTAGTTGTAGCTAGAAATAGATGTGGGAATAGTTACAGAACTTATTTTTCTGAATACAGCCCACATTTGAAAATGACCCAGGATAGATTCAGATTTGTGTCTTCCATCTATAACCAGAATCTTTCCTATATTCCTAAGAAGTATATTTTGCTAACTGGTTTTCAATGACCAATCTCTGAAAATACTTCAGGTGGATTTGGTGATGTCTGTCTCACCATAATCTATTCTAAGCAATTTTAAAAGGTTCTGCTTTTAAAAAGATCTTTTCAAATGTAGAAAGAACAGTGTGAAATGTGAATGACTGGCTTTTAATACAACAGTTGTGATAGAGAGGCAGTAGCTTTTAGAAATTGAATGAAGGGGGTTAATACACATGCATCTGCATACTGCTGTTGGGTCCAATGTATAACGTGTTTGACATTTGTTTAGTTCACTTTGTTAGTCTAGAAAGAATAGTATGTTATTCTCTCAAACCAGTTTATAATATTTTAGTGGGTAGCTCTTTTTATAACCATAGGTACAAATATATTTGATAGGAAAAACTGAGTAACATTTATTGGGACTTACTGGAACTTCAAAGCTTTTTGTTGTTTAAACCTCACATTTATCTGGTTCAAAAGGCATTAAAAATAAAACACCCATTAACCACCTAGAACACTCCTTAGTGGATATCAAAAACGCAACCTTTACCCTCCTCTGCACAAATGTGCTTGCTTAGGTGAAAGCTTTTATTAGCTTGTTGATACAAGTTATAGTTGGTTACACCCTTTCTTAATAAAATACACCGTTATTGTCTCCTGTTGCTTAAGAACTTTAAACCTGAAATGGGGGGGCTTTCTAGTATGTAGTACTCGGTTTAAATCTCCCCGGCAGTTATGAATATGATGCACATGTAAGCGTTCCTTCAGTTGATAGTCCTCCTTTAGGGGGAGTCAGGAGAACCAGTATTGCTATATTTTATCTCTGAGTTTCATATTGTTGGGCTTGGAGTAAAGCAAGTGTAAGTAATCCCTGTGTTT
Source organism: Tupaia tana (assembly GCA_026018925.1). Lineage (NCBI taxonomy): Eukaryota > Metazoa > Chordata > Mammalia > Scandentia > Tupaiidae > Tupaia > Tupaia tana. The sequence continues at coordinate 35,844,491 of JAKSZU010000010.1, read as the reverse complement.
TGTACTTCTCAGGATGTTCTGTGGCTTAATCAGGTTAGTGTTGGTTGATGATAATGGAAAAGTTAAACGTGGTTGTTTTTAAATTATGGATTTATTCCTGAATTGGTCTGTGAGTTGATGTTTAGGTGTCTTACTCTAAATCTGGTTCTGATTTGGTTTTGAACATTTTGGGTTGAACATAGTAGACAGCTTTGTTCCCTCCCCCTCTATTGCAGCTTATGTAATTTTAAGTCCAGAGTTTATATATACTCTTCTGAATTGAGCAAAATCCTAATATACAAACTCTTGGAGAGGACTGTTTTTTAAGTTTACTGTATTTATGAGAGTTATTTGTGTGTGTTTGCATGCAAGAAAGAGAGGGGTGAGGGAGAGAGAAAAGCACCATCAATCTGGTCTCATCACAGTGATCTCATCTTCCTTCAGTCCTCCAGCTCATCAGGATCTTGTGTGCTCTCTATGAGCTTCAGAACCTCTGGTTGGTCACATGGCTTCCTGCAGTGTAGTTGTGGTACTAACAGTATTTGGAGAGGATTTTTATAATAAAGAACTGTGGAATTTAGCACTAAAAAGTGAGGATGTTTTATATCTGTATCACATCACATGAGAAGAGCCTATTTTACTGAAGGGTAAGTGACACAGACCTTAAGGTATATGTTTTTAGCATTTGGAGATCCGTGTTAGACAATGAGAAATAGCTATTCATTGGTTGTAGCACAACTCCTGAAGCAGGTATTTTAGTTCTGTACACTTGCAGGAAAACCTCAGAACCTGAAAAACAGGCTGCTTTAGGTTGAAAAGGAGATGGTATAGCAAAGGAGCTGGCTGTAACCACCATCTTTGGAATTTTGTGAAACGAAAATCTTCCTGAAAGCAAAAGCAAAAAAAAAAAAAAAAAAAAAAAAAAAGGTTGCTATAATTGTTTCCAGCCTCAGGCCCCCTGAATACTGTGTTTTAAGTTGACCCGCTGAACTAATAATTGCAGGAATAAACTGAATGTTTGCCAGCAGGAGTCACTCTAAGCCTCCTAATAAAAAGTTCGTAAATTAAACTATATGCTCTAAGCTTGCAAAGGCTGAGGTGATATTCTGAAAAGGTGGCTTTAGGGACATAGCAATGCTTTTCATTACATGCAACAACAGCATTATCAGATCATTCTAGGTGCCTTTCTTTGTTCAACCTTGTTCTTGGTTTCTGTTCCTTTCCAAATTGGCTCTTGATACATTTTTTAAAAAACTAATGAATCAACTTTATTTATTCTTAATTTGCTATAGGGTGCATGTGCTTGCCAGACAGAAGGAAAGCAAGAAAACACTCCAAGGGGCATGGCCATGCTGCAGTCCCTCCTCCTCCATACTCTTCTTGGGATTTGGGGCAGGCACGTTGTACACATGTCCAGTGTTTTTCAAGGTGCCGGGTCTGGGACTCACACTACATAGCTGGCCATGTGGGATTTACCCACCTTAACACCGATGCCACATGGCTGGCACTCGATAGTTTCTTTTAAAGCAATGCGTATGGGTAAGGATATCAATATCTTAGTATTCTGTATGTTAGATTATTTCGGCTTTTTTTTTTTTTTTTTTAAGAAGAACTGGTTATGTCCTATATCATGTATTTGAATAGACATCTTTTCTATTACCGATTGTTGTCCATCCTATTCTTGCAGCAGAAATCACTGGAGTGAGCTGTAGTCAGTGTGAGAGGAGATGTTAGCTCATGCCTTTCTGAAAAGAATGGGTCCAGTGTGATGACAAATTGAAATATTTCTGCAATAGCTATGAAATATAATAGTTTCCCAAGTACACACAAGCTCAAGAAGTTAATTGTTCATTTATGTTTGATACTAGGATTGAAACATTGGATTAAAACCAATTAAATGTTCCTAGAAGCAACAAAAAAAGTTTCCTGATTCATGAATAGAACCATTCAAATGGCACAGACACAATCCATGTAAAGTAATGAGGTGTTTTGTTTTTTTGGCAAAAGAGAACACAAAACAGGCATGGGGGTTCTTTTTTTAAAAACTTTCTCTTTAAAAGTCTCTTTTTGGATACAAGGTCAGTGAAATAACATACACCAGTAGGAAGGAGTAATGGGAAATCTAGGGCTTCACTTCACAAGGAAAACAACTCCCTTCCCCCAGGTGAGCGGCACAATAAAAATACTCTTTTTTTCTATCAGGGTTACATTCCTGAACTTAAGTCAACATCCTAAGTTACAGAACTAAACATGCTCTGCTTCTGCTTAGCAACCACAAATCCTTCCTTCGCCAGTTGTATGTATTTGGGATGCGGGTTCTGAAATACACATTCCTTTATTACGATCAGCGCCCCGAGTTAGAAACTAGCGCTTTATTTTCTCAAAAGTGCGACAACACCTCAGGGTCCTTCCTTCTCTTTAGTCAGGCACCTCACCGAAATGATCGTTTCTTTTAAACTTCAACACCTAACAACCCGGAAGCTAGACATCTGAAGCCCATGCGGTCCAGGGTTTTCCTGAAGCCCTGCACGGCCCCGGCTTGGGGGGTGGAGGTGGGGGAGAAGCCCTCGGGGCCTTGCGCTCCGGACCCGGGTGCCGCGGTGGCGGCGGCGCGGCCGGGACTCGGGGCCACTTCCCGCGTCCCGGGGCCTCGCAAGCGCGAGCTCGGTGAGCGGCGCGCAGCTCAGCTTGCAGGACGCCCTCTAGCCCCGCCGGCGGCGCGCTGCGACCCCCCCACTCCCCGCCCACCGGCGGCTACGCGCACTGCACACTCGCCCGCCGCCGCCGCCGCCACCGCTGCCGCCGCACGCCTGGCTTCTGCACACCGCCGCCGCCGCCGCGCCGAGCGCCCGGGCCCGCGACGCCGTCCGCAGAGTGCGGGGCCGAGTTCACACAGCTGCGATTAGGTGGCCCCGCGGCGGTGGCGGACTTGGGCGGCCTGGGCCGGGCCGGTTAAAGGGACGAGTTGCAAACAGTTCAGGAAGTGACAAGTCGATTTCCTCCTCCCCCTGAGCCGCTCGGTACAAAGCGCTCGGCGCCGGCAGGAGAGCGTGCGCGCGGCGGACGCGCGGCGGGCAGCCCGGACGACTTGGCGAGCGCCGGCGGTGACGGCGTGGGGCTCGCTCCCGGAGCGCCCCGCCGCGCACAGTAAGCGACCCGGGGCAGACAGGCGACGGCAGCGGGGGCTGGTCCCGAGCGGAGGTCCCTATCGTGTGCGCCCTGGCTGCGGACTGGTGGGAGCCCGGCTTGCGTGCGCGCTGGGCTTGCCTTTTTTCCCTTTTTTTCTCCCCTAATGTTGCTGGCTTCCTTTTTGCCTCCACCCCCTCCCCCCGCCCCGGCTTGTTTCGCATTTGCGTTGTGTCGGGTGGTTTCTCCTGGCGCCGGCTCTCCTTTGGTGCCGGCGTGAGACTTGTCAGAGCGCAAGCAGGGGAAGCAGCGAGCTTGGTCGCTGCGGAAAAGTCTGCGCTTCCCAGTTGGGGCTGGGAGGGCGAGAGGGCGCAGGAACGGCTGCACCCGGGGGTGTCTTCTCCGCGTCTCAACTTGAGTCCTGGTTCGAGGAAGTGGCGAAGCCGCCAAGTCCCGGGAGCCCGAAGTTCCCGCATCGTTTGCAGACAACTCTTTTGTTCGCGGAAGTTTGCACCCGCCACCCCTAAGATGCGGGCGCGCAGCAGCGGTTGCTGGACTGGCCAGGGCAGTCGCGATGGGGGTGAGGGGGCGTTCTGCCTTGGGCGGGGGAAGTCCTCCGGGTGGCTACGGTGGGGGCTTGTGGAGTGGGGGGCGCCTGCGCCGGCGTGGCTTTTGCACATGGCGAGAAGGGCCATCCGGCACAAGCACACTGGTCGAGTCACATTTTTGCCAGTCTTTGATTTTCAAGCCCGTGGGAGTCGGGTTCTCCGCTTGTGGCTTCTCATGGCGGGACTGGACGAAGGAGACAAGGACACCCAGAATCCAGGGAGGACTCGCGGTTCGCATTGCCCCAAATACCTTCTCCCAGACCAACCCCCCCCTCTCCCCCGTACCCCCTACACCTATTCCCCACCCCCGTCCGCAGACTTAAGAAACAATGCTTGTGCCGGACAGGCGCCTGAACAGCGACTAGTCGCGCGGGTATGCTTGCTCAGATCCCTCTCTTTTGGACTCTCTGAAGCCCAGCTCCCTCCATCTGACCGACCGGATTCATTAACACGTACTGTACTTAGTACGATGGTGAACAAAGAAAAGCTCTTTGCAGCATTTGATGAATGGGATTCTGCCTCCTATAGGCCACACTCTGAGTCTTCCATACGGTCGGTTGTCTCTGGACTCGGTGGGGTTGGGGAAGTGGCCCCCGTGGTGGGTTGCATTCTGGGTCCGGGATTCTGGGCAGGGCATTTGTGCCACCGCCGTCTCCGCGCTCATCTTGCTGGAGCGGGTGCAGATGGAGCCAGGCTGACGGTTGTTCAACAGGAACAAATGTTTGTTGAATTGTTGGATGCTGGGGAAAAGGGACTGTTTTCTATTGACTGCTGCAGGAGTTGGAATGGCATTGTTTATTGGCCTAGAAAGCCAGGCAAACGTCTTGTGCTGCTTACAACATATTAGCAGACTTCCAAATGACATACTAGCATATGTATTCCCAGCAGTCCCCACCGGCTGGAAGGGGGATTCCTCCTAGCTTCAGATCCTAGACTGTAGGTTAAGAGATGCCACCTGCTTTGCTGACTTGTAGAAGGAATATAGTCAGCCATGTATTCAGCCAACCTGGTGAGACACACTTTTCCTGATTTAGCTAGCTTTTAGTTTCATTTTAACTTATCCACTCAATAGTAACTTATCTCAATTACCGTTTTGATACTGAATTGCATGTGTGCAGGGTTTTTCTGTTGTTGTTTTTCCTGTCCTTAGCTATGGACGATTTAATCAGAAAACAGCTACTTCTCCCATTTGATAGTCTCTTTTAGTGAGAAGATTTGTGTCTTAAGTTCAGGATTAGTAGTTCTTGACTATGTGTCTGTGCTTGGCTGGGGTCTGGATCTTGTCCCCTCCTCTGTGAACCTGTGAATGTACTGATCCAGCTTTCTGGATGCTGTTCCAAACTAGAAAACTAAGTAGGGGGAGGAAAGACCTGTATTCTTCTACCAAGTACCCCTTCTGAGAACATGATGCTTTTAAGACCATTTCAAATAATTTGGCCCAAATACTTCTTACATTCCCTTGAGAAGGTGAGATTGATGTGCAGACGTTTTAATTTTTGACATCAAAGGCAAAATCTTAATAAAAGGTACCAGTTTTATTATGAAAGTGAACTTGAATGTTCCATCTTGTCAGGAGAAAGTAGAGCATTCCACTGTGTTGATTGATAATATTTTAAATCAGTTTCTCCCTTTTATTTTTAACTAGGGGTATGTTGTGCATAAGAGCACTTTGGAAATTCATAAGGTTCTTTTGGAAAGCGCTTTAAGATACCTTACTGTCCTCACAGTGGCTCTATCCAGTAGACATTTTCTGGGAGGTCTTGGTGTTATTTCCTGGGCTCTTTCTCTCTCCTAATCTCACTTTCCTCCCTTCACTGTCTCCTGACCTCCTCATCCCCCGAGTTCTGTAGAAGCCTAGTGGGCTAGGTGTCCTTTAAGTGGGTCCATTGAGCAGGCAGCTGCCCTGTGATCCAAGCTCAGGAAAGGCCAGCCTGCTCTCCCCTGCAGGATCCTGGAGAGGGGGAGCCTTGTTTAAATACTGAGAACTGACAGCAGGGGATGCTGCAGAGCAATGTGGTGTCTGCAGAGCTCTATAAAAAGCACAGCCTTTTTCTCACCCACTACTTGATGGAATGGGCATTGAAGACTGGGTGCAGGGCTCACCTTCAGATTATTCAGTTGATGTTTTATCCAGATAGTGTGACTTTCTGGAGTTAAATTGCACACTGTATGGAAAACTTTTTGTTCTTGCCCTTAAAAAAAAAAAAAAAAGACTGAAATAAGCAAATACTCAGATCAGCACAACCCCCGTTGTTACCTCCACCATGACACCTCTCTGATGTGTAATAAAAGAAACCTGCAGGCATAATTTGTTATGTAATATGCTGATAATACAAGTTTCGGTTTTAGATGGAAACCAGATGTGTAGGGACTTTAATTGATCCAGCCTTTAAAGGAGGGGAGGGGACCTTTAAAAGATTAGTCTTTGCAAATCCCAAAGGTGGTTTGTTTTTGTTTTTGTTTTTAACTTGTGGGGAGAAGCCCAAACTTGGGGCTTTTTTGAGGTTTTTGCCTCTCGGCTTCTGCTTTGCTGCAGCTGTCCTTTTTGTCAGATTCTTCCTCTCTTGAAAGAGCCGGTTCATTGCCAACACGAAGCACATGGCCAGGTCTGGCAGGGCTCCACTTCTCTCCTTGCCTTGTCCAGCTGCTGCCCTGCCCGCCACCCTGCAAAACAGGGTCTGGCCAAGGGACTTGGGCGCTGTGAGGAATGTTGACTGGTCTCTCTCAACTCTTTCTGAACCATCAGATCATCCAGGGAGAATTTCTGTTTAAACTTGTCCCATGAATAAACTTTCCAAAATCATTGACTCTCCTTCCCTGATTAATTTGTCTGTTTGTTTCCTGCCTAACTTTATGAGGGTTCTTTCTGCACGGCTGAGTCACCTTTATTCTGGCCTATGGTTGGGGACTGCACTGTAATAGCTGACCCCATTAACAACAGTTTCATTGCATGCCGGGATGTGAACTTTGGAAACAAACCCAGAGGCTTAGATATGCTGATGTGCTCTGAGACTTGCTTAGAAATTGTTTTAGTGCAGTTTACATTAACATGATTAATGATCATGCCACTGAAAAGTCTATATTCAAAAGCAGTTTGCCATTCCCTAGGGTTCTTCTTATAGTGAACTATTATTCTTTGCCAAACAACTTCGTTTTAAGGTAACTTCTTTGATGCTTAATCCAAACCTCCTGTACACATGGTTTTAGGTCAAGGTTTAGGTTTCTTAAATTGTGGTTTTGGTAGTGCCCGTCTTTAACCATACCAAACTCTGGTCTTGTCTCAGAAAGTTCTCTGAAATCCTGAGCAACAGGAACTCAGATTCACGTCCAAAAAGTTCTCTGAGATCTGAGCAACAGGGTTAGTGTTGTGCTGGTTAGAATGGGAGGAAATCTTCTGGAGGAAACTTGGCTTCTGGTTGTCTTGGAGGGATGCAGGGAGCCTGGACTGAGGACAAGATTTTAGACTCACAGCAACTGGAGATACTTGAGCTTTTCTGGAAAAAAGAAAAAGAAAAACCACACACACACAAAAAGAAGCAAAAAAAAAAAAAAAAAAAAAAAGAGACATCCTTGGTTCCCTCCTCCCCCCGCCCCCCTTTTTGGTTGTCATTGAATGTGGGTTGATTGAGAGGGGAAATGCTGATGGGTGGGTCTGAAAGCAGCCTTAGGAACCCGAGAAAATAAAAACACATTTGAAGGACTCTGGAAGATTTTGCATTTCAAAGAGTCTACCTTGTAGAATTTCACATCACGTCAGGGGTTACAGAGAAGTGTGACAGGCACCCCCGCTTCTTTAACGGTTCTCCCTCTCTCCTGCTGTGGGGGCTGCTTGGGGAAACTGCCTTTTGCATGGGGGGATGGGAGATAGCTTGGTCAAACCAAGCAGGAATATCAGAGAAACAACAGTGCCTCTTAGGCATCTTTACGTCTCTGGAAGTACTTTGTCACGGTGCCACTTTTAAGAGGGTGAAAGCAAATCATGTTGGTAAACAGCCCATGTGACCCCTGAGTGCAATAGTAGGCTAACTCCTGACTCTCTTGCTTAAGTTTTACCTTCTGCCATTCAGCAAAGAAACAACACCCCCCCCCCCCCCCCCCCCCCCCCCCCCCGTATAATTTGGTTCCAAGGGTTTAGCCAAAATGGGTGCTAATTTGAAGTGATAATAATAATAACGGAGGCCCACCCTAGGCCAGGTGCTTTGCATATACTCTCTATACTTCTGAAAGTAAGCCTGCAGTTGCAGTTACAGAAACTGAGGCTCAGAAAGGCCAAATTACTGGCCCAAGGCCACAGAGCTGGAAGGCAGAGAAGCCAGTAGCTCTGTCCCAGTCTGTCTGGCATCAGAACCTGCTTGCTTTCCACACACCATGCTATCAGTTGGTGTGTTCGTAAGATAGAGGCACCGGGTTCTGTTTTAACTCAAAGCATAAATTTTGTTTAGTCTTGTTAACACCACAGGAAAACTTAGGAATTTTAACTGCCTTTCTCCCTGCCCCTCCGTTTCTTATATCTTTTCTAAAAAATTATTTTTATTAAAAATTTTTTAAAAAAGTTTTTGCTATAGCGTATGTGCGCTCACCAGAGAGAGAGAGAAAGAGGGGAAAGTGAGAAATCACCCCCCAGAAGAGATGGCCATGCTACAGACTGTCTTCCATTCTCCTCTTGGGATTTTGGGCACAAATGTACATGCACCCAATGTCATTCTCGAGTTGCTGGGTCTGGGACTTGAACTGCAAAGCTGATCTTATGGGATCCAGTATCTCTCTTTTTTTTTTTTTCCTGGAGAGGTTTTCGCTATAGGGCATGTGCACTCGCCAGACAGACAGAGACAGAGAGATAGAAAGTGAGAAATCACCCCCCACGGGAGATGGCCATGCCGCAATCCCTTCTCCTCCATTCTCCTCTCCGGATCTTGGGCATGCATGCACACGCGTCCGGCGTGAGTTTAAGCCACCAGGTCCGGGATGCGAACCGCTGTTGACTATGTGAGAGTCCAGCGACATAGCCATTACGCTAAGTGCTGGTCCCGGGATCCAGTATCTTAACCTCTATGGTAACTACTGGCCTCTCTTATGGCTTTTTTTTTTTTTTTTTCCAAGCGTGTGTGTATGTGTGTATGAGAGAGAGAGAGAGAGAGAGAGAGAGAGAGATTGATTGAATTCTGTATTTTTGTAGGACCAAAGGCAGTGACTCAACTGGGGAGAATAAAATGTTTGCTTCAACCTTACAAAAGGCAGATTCAAAAAATGTAGGGGGCAGCAGATGGCATGGTGGTTAAGGGCGCTGAACTCCCACATGGCAGACCGAGGTCCGAGTCTGGGACATGGCAGCTTGCTTTCTCACTTTCTCTCTCTTGCTCTCTCCTCTATCCCTCTCTGGTCAAATTAAAATAAATAAATAAATAAATGGATAAATAAAGTTAAATAAAATAATTATTTTAAAAAATGAAAATAAAAAAGGAAAGACAATGTAATTACTTCTAGTGACCTGGAGGAAACAGGAAGTAAATCTGGCAGCCCACTGGAAGCATCACCATTTATTCAGATTCTACTTTTCATTCAGAGTTTCCAACATATATATTGTTAAATGAATTTATAATTCATATGTTTCAAAATAAATTACGTCATGTTTGCCACCCCATATTTGTACAATATCACATTTTCTTTACATGCATAAAATAACCACATAGCTAAATACAATCATATATCCTTAAGCATGTGGGAATGTGGAATGCCCCAGTTAGGGCTGGGCAGAGGCCTTGCATTCTGTCTCAAGACAGATGGCTCTTTGCCCCTTGGTCCTGGTTTGTGTATGTGTGTTGGAGGGTGGGGAGTGAGGATGCCCATCTCCAGTATAGCCTGCCTGACTGGGTCTCTTGTTCTTCTCTAAAGAGTTTGTGGGAGAGTCCTGGAGCTTCTGTGCTCTGAGTTTATAGAAGGTAGAGCAGTGTATCTCAACCTTGGTGCATACTACAGTCACCTGGAAAGGTTTTTTTTTTTTTCAATTTGGATACTGAGGCTTCATCCAGGACCAACTATATCACAATTACTAACCATTTTTTTTTTTAATTATTTTATTTGTGACCAGCAGTTAGCGTAATGGCTATGTAACTGGACTCCCATGTAGTCTACCATGGTTCGAGTCCCGGACCCGGTGGCTTAAACTCATACCAGGCACGTGTGCGTCCATGCCCAAGATCCCAAGAGGAAAATGGAGGAGAAGGGATTGCAGCATGGCCATCCCCCAGGTGGTGATTTCTCGCTTTTGTCTCTCTGTCTCTCTGTCTCTTTTTGGTGAGCACATCTGTCCTATAGCAAAAAAAAAAAAAAAAAATTTATTTAACTTTATTTATTTTTAAATTTTGACCAGAGAGAGAGAGAGAGAGAGAGAGAGAGAGAGAGAGAGAGAGAAAGTGAGAAAGCAAGCCACCAGGTCTGGGACTTGAACTGTGATCGACCATGTGGGAGTCCAGTGCCCTTACCCACCATGCCACCTGCCAGCCCCAGCACTGGTATTTTTTTAAAAGAATTATTAATTTAAAATTTATTCATTCATTTTAATTTGATCAGAGAGAGAAAGTGAGAAAGCAAGTCACCAGGTTCGGGACTCAAACCTTGATCGGCCATGTGAGAGTGTCCAGCACCTTAACCACCAGGTGTTAAAAAATATCTGCTGGCCCTCCCACCATTGGTATTTTAAAAAACAATTAATTTAATTTTATTCATCATTATTCTTTTTTTTAAAATTTGACCAGAGAGAGGGGGAAAGTGAGAAAGCAAGCCACCAGTTCTGGAATGCAAACCATGGTTAGCCATGTGGGAGTCCAGAGCCTTAACCACCACACCACCTGCCTACAGCATTGGTATCTTTGAAGTTCCTTAGTTGATTTTGTTGTGTATCCAAGACTGTGGAATAAGGGCTGGAGTACACCCCATGTGTAGTTGCTTCCCTTAGCAGGGGATTAGGGACCTTTCTGTTTAGGGGTGGAACAAACCTTTTGGAATTTTCTGTTGCTGCCATGTCGCAGTGAAGGATTGGAAGGTACATACCCCTGGGTGAAGTGTCTGCTGTAGACATCATCCAGGTAATTCTTTCTTATGCTTGTCAGGACATGAGTGCACCTCTCCATACAAGATTCCGTATGTCTCTCTGAGCCACTTTTCCAGGTTGAAGAGACCGTGGTTACAGGGCCGTTCTACTGCAGACCCTGCCTCTCCACTATTCAGGGTCTTGTTCCTTCTGGAGGTTAGGCACATGGTATCCTGCTGGGACTCGGGGGATGGAAAATGCACTTTGGGTACAGAGAACATCTTGGTAGTTCTCAGTAAGCAATTGGTACCTTTCTCCTAAATTTGCAGTGACTGTTGCACTGTCAGTCACCTGGTTGTACCTGATGGCTTGGAACCTATCCTCCTATGAACATACTTGGGATTATGCCTTAAAGAATTGTGTTTAGAATGGCCAGGGGTCTTGAGTGAGAGATCTCTGTTGGCCTGCTGATTTAAGCTTCTAGAAGAGAGAACTGACTCCCAAGAGGTGAGATGACTCCAGAAGAAACATAACCAGTACTCAGAGGGGCAGACTTTCTGAATTCTTGCCTTGCTGCTGTGTTCTTCCCTGCTTGCAGGAAGGTCTACTTTAGCATAGACCAACAGGTGACCTTAATCATCATACTGAGCGTTCTTTAGCCCAGGGAATCATGCTCTCAGTGACTTTTGGGTGATTCTTGACAGTTCTTCCCATTTCTGACTCCCTCCTCTACTGAGTGCTCAGCATAGATCCCTTAGGTTGCTGAAAATGTACGGCTCACTAAGCTAGGCTAGAGCTCCATTTTCCTTCTGGAAGACTGGTACTGATGGAAAGTGCTGGAAATTTGTGAAGGTGAGCTTGATGAAAGGGTGTCCAGGGTTTGTCACTCTGCTCTTTTGTTCTGTAGTGATTGATGGTAAGTAGATAAGGGCTCTTACCTCCCTGCTAGGAGTTGGGTTTAGGCCTAGGGAGGTGGGAAAAAGAGAATTGTTGTTTTCTCTAGGTCTTTTATTTCTATATTCATTCAGCTGACATTGATTGGGTGGATACCTGCTGAGTGTCTGGCATGGAAGTAGACACTCTATTTCATTGTTCTTTTAATTATCATTACAACCTATAGCTAAGGGAGTAGCTCCATTTTATTGTTCAAATCACTGCTGCTCAGAGAAATTATTTGCTGAGTGAGAGGGTCAGTTAGTATTTGAACTCAGCCTCATTGACTTCAGACCTGTTTTCTTTTTTTAAAAACATTTTTAAAGAATTATTTATTTTATTTATCATTGTTACTATTTTTAAATTTGCTACAGGATTTGTGTGCTCACCAGAGACAGAGATAGAGAAAGTGAGAAAGCAAGCCACCAGGTTTGGGACTCGAACCATGGTCAGCCATCTGGGAGTCTGGCACCTTAACTACCATGCCACCTGCTTGCCCTCAGTCCTGTATTCTTTCCACCATGCTCTGCTTCCTCAGCATCCAGTGCTTACCACCATGCAAAGGAGACAGAGTTCTTGCTGAAAGAAGTGTCTTCCAGTGGTTGTTCCCTGGTGACTGCTGACAGGGTACCATGCTGCTAATTCTAGGAAGGAAGTGGGGTAAACTTGTGGTGGGGCATGCTGGGTGGGTCTATGGGCTCCTAGAGGGCCTGTCTGGGGACCCTTTGTGTACAGGTCATGCCTTGCACTGCGTTTGAGCAGTTCCACACATGGAGGAGGCAGCCTGTGTGGGTTCTAGTTGCTGCTGTCTGCCCTGTCCTTTTCATTCCATAGAGGCCACCCTCCCCCCCAGGTTACTCTCTGGTTGAGGCATGAAGCGCCCTATTGGACAAAGCCTGGCCAAGAGAGGCCTCAGATTGCTCCTGGAATTCCCCTTGCTCTGGCATTTGCGTTGGCCAGAGGCCTGAGAGTAGAGGGAGGATCCATCTGCTGCCTGGGAACAGACTTTCTGCATGTTTGGAGGTAGAAAGATGAGGTCCTCTGCAGCTGGCTGCCTCCATGCTCTGGGTGAGGAAATAGAGCCTGACTCTTGGGCAGGGGAAAAGGAGTGTCTGTGGCTCCAAGTCTCCAGAAAGGATGGAGATTGTGGAAGAGCCCCTCTGTGTGAAATCCTGGGGGATGGGCCCTGGAAACCACCTTCCCATGAAATCCCTTCAGCAATTAAACAGTTGTATTTTCTGGATAGAAGGCACAGTACCACTTATTTGCTTGACCTGTTTTGATCTGATACACTCTGTGGGCCTTGCGTTTCTAACCTTGCTGACCCTGGCTCCCAGTGCTTTTTTTCTTTTCTTTCTTTCTTTTTTTTTGGAGAGGTTTTTGCTATAGGGCACATGTGCTCACTAGAAAGACAGAGACAGAGAGACATAAAGCGAGAAATCACCCCCTAGGGGGATGGCCACGCTGCAATCACTTCTCCTCCATTCTCCTCTCAGGATCTTGGGCATGCATGCACATGTGCCTGGCGTGAGCTTAAGCCACTGGGTTTGGAACTTGAACTGCAGTCAACCACATGGGAGTCCAGCGACATAGCCATTATGCCAACTGCTGGTCCCCCTAGTGCTTTTAGGATTGCTTGAGAGCCTGTTTAAGAAGCCCCTTGCAAAGGCTACAGTGTCATGCAGAGGGATGCAGAGTAGGAGATAAGTCTCACTGGACAAGCAGAAGCTCTGCCATGAGTTCTAGGGCAGGCCATGTGCCAGTAAGGGGCTTCTTGAAGCTTCTGCAGGAAGAAAGAGGACTGTTCAGTGTCACAGCATCACAGTGTAGGTGGAACCCAGTTTTACATCTTTTATGTGAAAGGCAGCATTCAGCTCTGAAATCAGAGTATTTGGGTTTAAATCCCAGTCTGCCCTTTGTGTGCCCTTGAGCAGGTATAACTCTCTTTCCAGCTTGAGTTCCCTCATCCAGAATATAGTGATATTGACAGCTTTGGGGCACTAAATGAGACCACGAGTGTTGATATTTAGAGCCCAGTGAACATTCATGAACTGTGTCAAGCACGTACTGTCAGGAGGACAGACAGGTCAGGCAGTCGCCCTTATGGGCTCACTGGGTGACAGGACAGGATAGCACAGAAAGGACACAGAAAGTGTAAAGCTGATCTCAGGTTGCAGGGGTCGGACATGGGCAGAAAGAGCCTCCCCTTACCCAGCTTTTCTATAATCAGATGGCTTATGATTTGGGGGAAGGAAAGGGTGAAAGTATACATGATAACCTAGCCTGCAGCATGTTCCCTCCCTCTTTCCCTTTCTCTTTTTCTTTTTTAAGTTGCCAGAGAGTATGTGTGCTCACCGGAGAGAGAAGGAGAGGGAGGAGAGAAGCCACAGCCCATTGGGGGCTGCAGTCCCTTCTCCTCAGTTTCTTCATCCAGTTGGGATTTTGGGTATGCAGGCATTTGTGCCTGGTGTGTTTTCCAAGCTGCCAGGGCTGTAGTTCCAGGGCTGTATTTCCGACTGTGGTCAGCCACGTGGGATCAGACTCTCTTAACCACTAGGGCAGGGGACTGGCCAACAGCCTGTTCCTTAATGAGAGTTAAGACTAATAAAATCATTTAAGCTTTCTCTTTTGGAAACGAAATCTGTTTGCCGAAAGTGATCCAGTTTGTAGAAAATTAAATGCATGTACTTGTCATAATATGACCTCAGAATTTTAGTTCTGCTTTGGCTGACAACTTTTTTTTTTAATAATTATTTTATTGGACTTTATTTTATTTGTTTATATATTCATTTACTTTAATTTGACCAGAGAGAGACAGAGAGAGAGAGAGAAAGAGGGAAAGAAAGCTGCCAGACTTGAACCACCGTCGGCCATATGAGAGTCCAGCACCCTTGACCACAGTGCCACCTGCCAGCCCTGACAACTTTTGTGCATGAATTCTTTGGAAACTTTAATGGTTGCATACTTATCTGGACTGAGATTGAGAGGTCCATTGTCCACCTTTGAGGTGGAAGCTGATGTCACTTTGCAGCTGATGTCTTTGTTTTTTACCCCTCCTTTCAAGTTGGGGAGCTGCCTTTGACAACTGTAGTCAGTTTACTCCTGGTGCAGGTTTTGTGGTTGCAGCTACAGTGTACCCGAACAGTTCTCCAGTCTTCCCAGGAGAAAGCTTATTTAAGCTCATCAAAGCTTTTGAAACAGGCTGTTGACCAGGGTAAGAGGGAATGGACTGTACCTTCCCCAGTGGTGTCTGGACTCTGATTCTGCTCCCTGTGTTTTGTAAGCATCACATCTCATCAACCCCAGCCCGACATCCTGTGGGGTGAACCAGGTGGACAGTCTTGACATATGCAATTTCCTGCCGTACTTGGGGTAGCTTTGGGAGAGACCTTTCAGTATGGAGTGTGAAAACTTTACTGGGTTCCAGGAGAGAGCAGTGACTGTAGGCTACTTCAGCTCCTTCCTGTAATACTTCTCTTAGAGACTCCTCTCCAGAGACCCACCAAGCGGACTGGGTTTGAGTGATAGTGTCACAGACCCTCTTCTTGGATTAGTAATGAAGCTTTGTGATTGAGGGGCTATGTAAGAAAGGTAACCAAGGTGTCTGGACTGCTTCTAGTCTGGTCTGGGTGGATGTGACAGAACTCAACTGCTGAGGAAGCGTATTTTCCTCACCATCTGTACTTTCTTCACATATATTGCTGTTTCCGTGGTGAGCAAAAAACAGATCTGCCGTGGCTTCCAGGTGCAATTCAATTCAGTGAATATTCAGTAAATACCTACTGCGTGTTTTGCTGTGTGTGTCATACACTTCATCAGGCCTGAAGAGACCAGAGATAAGTAAACTGAATCCTTTCCCCGCCCCCCTCTTTATTCATGGTAAAGCACTTGCATGTTAGAGTGGGAGTGAGAGAGAGAGAGATGGGCATCTCCATAGGGTCTGGCTGTGCTGTGATCCTCTTTCTCTAGTCCTCCAGCCTGTCAGATCCTGGGTACTCATGTGCGTGCCTAGTCTGTTTCAGGGAAGTTACTCCAGGGCTTTGAACTGTGGTTGCCATGCTCAATCTGGCTTCTCTCTTTCTCTCTCTTTTTATTTCCCCCAATCATTTATTTATTTATGTATTTTCCCACAAACATTTACTTTACATATCAAGAAATTTTTGCTCAAACTCTGTAATTCTTGGCAGTTAATAAACAACTTTCAAAATTTCAAAAAATTGAATTTTAAAGATAATGTTTGAAACCATACTGTCTCTCTGTTATAGAGTCACAAACAAAATTATAACAAATCTGGCTTCTCTTGAGCAGTGACTATGCTGTGCCACAGGGGTAGCCTGTGAATCCTATCCGAAGAGCTCATAGGCTGTATTATGAATAGACTGTAGGTGTTTATTGAGTTGCTACTATGTGCTAGACACAGTGTAATAACTCTAGGCAAGATATGTGTACACAGGTCATGCCGTCCTGTGGAAGTCAGTCCTATAGAAGGTCACTGAAACTGAGCCCAAGAAAGCAGAGCAAGGAAGGCTTCCTGGAGGAGATGATGAAGGTCAGGAATGGGGAGGACGAGATATTTCAGACTGGAGGGCAGTGTGTGCAAAGGCATGTCCTTTGCAGCATGAGACCATCTCTCAGGATGTCTGGGGGCAGTCTGGGCCCCTGGGTGAGAAGAATGAGGGTGATGGGGAGCTAAGTTGGTCAAGGATAGGATGGCAGTGGAATGCAAGGCCAAGAAGTCTGGACTTTAACCCTGAAGAGCTATGAGCTGGGAATTAATGTTCTGATATTTGCAATTTATTTATTATTACTATTTTGCCAGTGGGCTCATCAGAGAGAGAGAAGGAAAACATCCCCCCTGGGATATGGTCATGCTGCAAACCTTTTTCCACTTTTCTACCTTCTCATCAGAATTTTGGGCACACATGCATGCACACATGCCTAGTGTTTCTCAAACCACTGGGGGTGGTATTTGAATCACAGTTGGTCATGTAGGATCCAACTCTAATGTATACAGTGCTTAACCAGGGCGAGCCCATTATGCTTGAAATGTTGAAAGCTTGGTGTCTGAGGAATGGCATTGTAGAGTGGCGTTGGAGCAGATAACTTGGAGCTACTGTTTGATGTAGTAGAGAGACTATGGACAGGAGTGGCTGAGGGCCAGGGTGAGCAGCAGTTGCTTGGTCACCAACCGAATGATCAGTCTTCTCTAATGGTCCTTACACAGGGCCACCTTCTGGAGGACAGTGCCTGGAGGCCCAGCCCTTTTGACCTTGGAGTGACCTCCTTGGAAGAACATGAGACCAGCTCGTCCTCTCCCCTCCCCTGCACGGTGGAATTTCACAAGTGCTACATTTGGCTAGAGTGATGTGGTCTTTGTTTATTTTTAATAAAAACTCTTGCATTCATTGACGACACCTGGGATTCCTGAGAACTTCCAAAATCTCTTGCCTGTGCCTGCAGTGGAATTGTGGAAGTCAAAATGAACAAAATGTTGGCATTGCATGAATTGAAAAAAATCCTATTTGGTGTAAAACTACATATTTTTATCCTTAAAGGGAAAGAGAGCGCATCTAACCATTGCTGGTGTGATTGGGAAAGGAGCGTGGGTGCCCCTTGTGCTCTGCGTAGTGTGTTCTCACTAGTGTTTTCAAAGTGGGAGGGAAATTGCTGACACAGACACTTGAGAACTGCCTGCCTAAGTCATCTGACTCTTGGCGGCCAGCACTCCTGAGGCCTCCACTGCCCTCAGATGCCAGCCTAGATTCCAGGCCCTGTTGACTGTGTGGCATGTGACACGGGTCCAGAAGAGGGGAATTAAGGGAAATAATGGACCTAGGAAGAGACAGAACTATAGCAGTCCTTCTCAGCATGTTGGGTGTCTTTTCCAAGCTCTGAAGGTTAAGTAAGTGAGCTGTAAATGATCTAAATGATTTTTTTTTAAGAGATAGAGAGATTGTTGCTATAAGGTGCATGCATGAGACAGAGAGACAGAAAGTGAGAAATCACTCCTTGGGAAGATGGCCATGCTGTAATCCTTTCTCCTCCATTCTCTTTTCAGGACTTTGGACACACATGCACACGCGCCTGATGTGAGTTTAAGCTGCCAGGTCTGGGACTCAAACTGCGGTCAACTATCTGGGAGTCTAGTGATGTAACCAGTACGCCATGTGCTGGTCCAAGCTGTAAATGATCTTAATTATGGTAGGAAACCTCCATGTTTATCATGTTCCCAGGAAGGTTAACAAATGCCTTCACCTATTAGAAAAGTAAAAGAGAGATCATTCTTGGCTGAGTCTAAATAGGCCAAAAGGTGAGCAGCAGACTGGAGTGAAAGAGTGATATGTCCAGATATAGGAGCTGAGATGACATGGATCAGAGACCCAGGCCACCAAGAGTGTATGTGGTAGTCCACAGGTGAATGGGTTCTAACCTGCCTTGGGGAAAAAATTTTTTTTTTCTTTTGGCATCTGTGAGGTTCAGGCATGTCCTGTGTGTTACGAAGACTGCAGGAAGTCATTGTTCTGAGACAGGGTGCTATTGCACAGATGCTCCGTGTGCTCTGCCACCTAGGAGCGTGGCCAGCATATGTCTGCTCTACTCACCAGAGGAACTCTCCAGCCTGCTAGTTTCAAACCAGTATGAAGATGCCTGGCTAACCTTTTCCCCTGCAATCTTAAGAGAACAATCTAGCAGGCCTCTTCTGCCCAGTTTCTGAGTGGATCAGTAGAGCCTGGGGAGACCAGGTGATGTCCCTCAGGAAAGGCACTAGGCTTCAAGTATTCTTGGAGACAGGGTGCTTGATATTCAGCTCTGAGTTGTGGCAGATGAGAGGGCCGGGTGGAGCCCAGCTGTTTGCTCCCTGTGAGAATGGTTCCCCACCTCTGATTTGGCCTTTGCTCAGTTTTTAGCCCAGCCTCTGGATGCTGCTGGTGCCAGCATAGTGACCACAACTGGTGGTGTCTTAGGACCCTGGTGAAAGGGACTGTAATTCTGAGTACTTTTTCCTCTGCTTTTGGGTAAACTTGACAGACTTGACTGAGAGGATGCAAGAGAAGAACTCAATCTCTCTCTTTTAGAATTATTTTATTTAACTTTATTTATTTAATTTGATCAGAGAGGGACAGAGTGAGACAAAGAGAAAGAGAAAGTGAGAAAGCAAGCCACCAGGTCCGGGATTTGAACCTCGATTGGCCATGTGGGAATCCAGCGCCCTTAGCCACCATGCCACCTGCCCGGACCCTCAATGTCTCTTTTGACTGGGAGGAAGCCAGGTCTTAATGCTGAGCGGAGGCGGATTTTTTTAGTTTATGTTTGAATAGATCTGTTTGTATGAAGAGCTGTGCAACTCTGGAAGGAACTACAGAAAACGTCTCTTTGCGATGCCGCGATGCCCCCCCCCCCCCAAAAAAAAAAAAAAAGCTAGGGTGAAAATAGCATGTTTCAATGTTGGAGACATTGTGGGGAGGCAGGGCTTGAAAGGGCAACAGCCAGAACTTCACATCATTTCTCCAGCATGGTAGGGGGAGCCTCCTTGAGAGAGGTGTTTCCGTGGTTGCTGGTGATGACATGGGCTCCAGAATAGTGTCCATAACAGGAACTGGGAGGGCTCAACATCTTAGAGCCCTTAAGAAATTGTCGACTTTGTGTTTCTCAATCATTTCCTTTAAAAAAGGAGCTTCTTACACTGCAGAGCATTACAAACGAACCTGGAGAGCTGGGCAGAATCTTGGTAGGGCTGATGTCAGTTGGGAAAGCTGGAGAGGAAGAGAGGAAGGCATGGAAGCAGGAAAAAGGAGCCCTGGACCTTAGTCCTGCTACTTGATTGTGCTTGTTTTGCACTAGCCACTTCTCTGAGCTGTTGACTGGGAATAATAAATAATAGTGCCTACTTTGTAGAGGGGAGGAATGAATAGTATTGTTTGAGTCAGAGTATGCAGTACCTTCCAGTTTTCATTCATCCAAGTACTTTCTAAATGCCTACTCTATGTTATAGGCTTCTCATTTAATTCTTATTCCACCGTGAGAAGTGAGAACTATTGTTCCCTTTTTATAGATGAAGAATTTAGGGTTCAGTAAGATAAACATGTCCAGGGTCATTCAGCTGGTGGGCAGTAGTCCTGGGATTTGAACTCCCAGCTCTATATCCTGTATCAAAGGTTGTCAACCTTAAGCTCAATAACCAAATACCAAATCTGGCCTGCTGCCTGCTTTTTGAAATAAAGTTTATTTTTTATATATTTATTTTTTTAAGAGAGATTTTTGCTGTAGGGTGTATGCACTCCCTGGAGAGACAGAAAGAGACAGAAAGCAAGAAATCACCCTCTGGTGGGGTGACCATGCCACAGTCCCTTCTTTATTCTCCTCTCAGTATTTTGGACGGGCATGCATGCACACTCACCCAGGTTGAATTTTAAGCCACTGGGTAAGGGACTCAAACTGCAGTCAACTAGGAGGGAGTCCAGCGATGTAACCATTATGCCATCTGCTGGCTAAAATAACGTTTTATTGGAACACAGCTACACCCATTTGTGTACATAATGTCTACGGCTGCCTTCATGCTGTAACAGAATTTATAGATTTATTTGACCTGTAAAACCCAAGATTTTTATTATCCTTTTCAGGAAAAGAAAGTACTAAATCTGTCTGTGTATGGATTCTAGGTCCTTTAGACCAGTGCTGTTTGATGTGATAGCCACTAGCCATATGTAGCTATTTAAATGAATTGAAACTAAGTAAAATTAAACACTCAGTTCTTCATTTGTACTACCAGCACATTAGGTGCTCTATAGCCACTCATGCTGATTGACTTTGCCATTGCATAGCACGTTCCATTGAGTAGTAGTATTCTGCATGTCTTGCAGTGTATAGAGAATCCAAATCTGAGAAAATTAATAAGTACACAGGAGGCATTCTGGTGAAGGAAAGCACACTGGACCTTCTGGGCACCAAAACCCAGAACCGATAATTCGTTTATGGACTCTGAGGTAATGGAGAAGTGTTTGCCATGGCAGAGGGAACGTGGGCCTACAGTGAAAAGGATGCCCACACATCTTCTGTGTACCACAGGCAGCCTGCATCTCTGTTGCTCTCCAGCCTGTGACCCTAGCTCCTCTCTCCCAACTCCTAGCTCACTCTAGGGGGTCATTTGCCTCATAAGCACTCCTGTGTCTAGTTCCCTGTGTGTGTTTGCATGCTGAGCTCTCTGGGGATTCACTGTAGTTCACTTTCCTGTATTCAGATTGTGCTCTGTTCTGGGCCTGATAGACTGATGGCAAGGCTGGGTTCCTACTGTGCTGGGAAAATTTCTTTTCTGATGAAATGGCCACATTTTCCATAGGCAACGGATAAGGAACTGCTTTATCCATTAAAAATGGGGGGATACTGCGTGGCATGAACAAAGAGGATGAGTTCCAGGTCCCTTCACTAGTTAATACTATATTTCCTCCTTCAGATGGTGTCAACTGCAAACCTGGTGCATACCATTGAGTAGCTTGTAGTTAGACTGAACTGTAGTCCTGCCTTGCTTGGCCCAAATATAATCTGAAGAGGAATCTTTCTGGAAGCTAATTAGGGGCAGAGCCACTTTGAGGTATGAAGGTAAGTGTGGAGAGCACGGATTTCCAGTCTTGAATCTAAGCATAAATACATCAGTTCTGAAACCATCTCCTCTACATTCATGCCCACTGATGGACTCTGAGTATAGAGAGAAGCTCCATCACTACTTCCCATGGATCTGGACATGGTCATGGTCATAGCTGCACTGGAGGCTCTGAGGTGTGGTGCTGTCAGGGGTCCAGTCCGCTCCTCTTGGGGATGACTGTGCCTGCCTAGGTTTACCTAGATGCAATCTGTTGGCATCTCCACAGCTTAGACAGTGCCCCACCCCCTCTGATAATCAGGATGAAAACACTGATAAAGTGTAAGAATAAGATACCAGGGGGATGTTTCAGTATGGGCAAGAGTTTAAAAAGGAGAAAACAAGATGAATACAGTGACTTGAGCCCTAGAGTAGTTGCATGAAAGAAGTGCCTAGCAAGGAGGAAGAATTTAAGGGGATATCACATGGACACTTTTTTCCCCTCATGCTTTATTTTGAAAAACTATTTAATTTTGTTTATTATTATTTTTTTGATTTGCTATAGTACACTTGTGCACACCAGAGAGAGACAGAGAGCGAGGGCAAGTGAGAAAGTAAGCCACAGGTTCAAGATTCGAACTGTGGTTAACTGTGTGAGCATCTTAACCATTATATCATCTATTAGCCCCTCCCTTCATGCTTTAAAAGGGAAAAGAACGGCACTAGAAGGTCAATCTTGATTTTATGTCCTCCTCCCATGCCACTGTAGCCTTTGACAATTTTGGTTTTTTAGCCAGCCACTCCCACAATGGTTCATCTGTGTCTTCTGTCTTCAGCCAGTGGAAGGGAGAAGATCATGGCAGATTGGGCTGTGCCTTGAATTGTTTACCGTTGCCTCAGCACTCAGAAAAAACAGGCCTATTTATGTGTGTCCAAAAAGAACCCTAGTGGGCCAGCAGATGGTGTGGAAATTAAAGCAGTTGGATCCTACATGGTTGACTGCGCTGTTCAAGTCCCTGACCCAGTGACTTGAGAAACACACCAGGCCCATGTTTGTGTGTGCCCAAAATGCCAAGAGGAGAATGGAGGAGAAGGGACTGTGGCGTGGGCATTCCCCTGGGAGGTGCTTTTTTACTTTCTTCCTGTCTCTCTCTTTCTATTTCCGGTGAGTGCATGTGCTCTATAACAAAAATGGGGGCGGGGGAAGAACCTTGGTACAAGTAAGTTTATGATAGAAATTGTTTGTTTTTTACTTAGAGAGCTGACATGTGTTGAGCACCTATAGTGCACCAAGCACTGTGCATACATTCTCTCATCTGATTGTCTTGCAGTGAGCTCTTGAGTAGTCCTGCTTCATAGGAAAGGAACTGTGTTTGAGTTGTGTTCCTGAGAGAGTGGGTCAAGATGGCTGGAGCCTCACTTGGAAGCCCAGGTTCCTCTGCTCCAAAGTCTGTCTTTTCAGCATCCTGTTCTATCCCTATTCATGTCCCATGCTGCTGTTTAAAGGAAAAATCTCTTGTTTCTCTGCATTGGTTCCCCGTCATGTTTTTCTCATGGCTTATGCACAGGGAAGTAGGTTGTTCTGTGGTGTGACATTTAAGAAAACCAACTTCATCAAGCTTTCCCTTTGAATGTGTTGTTATGGTACAAGAAGTCTTTATTTGTCCTCAGCTATTTTGAAAGAAAAGACAGGAAACTCCCCTCTCATTTCTATATCTTACATAGAAGTCATCAAAACAGAATCCTCTGTTCTGTGCAGCAGTCGTGATCAAGGAAGCAGCTGTTCTGTTCATGATGACCCAACCAGAGCCAGCAGTCTGGAGGCGTCAGGGATCCAGAATTGTCTGTTCCATCTGTTGTGTTAACTTGCATTTGTTTAAAGTATTGGGCATGGAAACTTTCCTTTCCTACCTCACCTCATGGGAGAGGCCAGAAGAGAGCTCTCCTGGTGAGGGCAGGGCAGACTGCCTGCCCTCCTCTGCTCTAGACAATGCCACGCTCACTCCGGAGAATGGATGCCACAGCCCCTTCTGTGGCCAGGCAGAGCAAATGGAGCAGGTCAGCCATCTCTCCAAGTATGCAGTTAAGAAGGCAGGCATTCAGTTTGGGGTTGGGAGTTTTATGGGTCTATTTTGTATGCATGGAATTTCATACAGCCTCAACTTACTACTCGTCTTGAGGTCTCCAGCTAACTCACAGAATGAGCAGATGGATATATCTGACTGTAGAGTGCTAAGGCCAAGCAAGTCCACATGGTTCTTTAACCAAGATGAAAATTTAGTTGTCCGGGTGTTTCAGAGGTCTAGAGAGTCAGCATTATTGAGACCAGTTTGCACACTGGTGGTTTTGGGGCCAGATGTGGTCCTCAGACATAATTTGTTTGACCCACGTGATGCTTTATGAATTTTTGAACTTCTTGACAACATTTAAAAATTAGGATTTGTACAAAGAAGTCTGAATTTTCAGCTTCTTTTAATAAGCCAGATTTCCTTTCCTTTCCTTTCCTTTCCTTTCCTTTCCTTTCCTTTCCTTTCCTTTCCTTTCCTTTCCTTTCCTTTCCTTTCTTTTCTGTTCCTTTCTGTTCCTTTCCTGTTCTTTTCCTTTCTTTTCTTTTTTTTTTTTTTCCCCCCCGTGGGGTGAGATTTTTGCTATAGGGCATGTGTGCTTGCCAGAGAGACAGAAAGACAGAAAGCAAGAAATCACTTGCCAAGAGGGATGGCCATGCCGCAATCCTTTCTCCTCCCAGGATCTTGGATACACACCATATGCTCCTGGTATCAGTTTGAAGCCACTGGGCCTGCTACTCAAACTGTGGCTGGCCATGTGGAAGTCCAGCAATGTAAGTGCTGTGATATCTGCTGGTCCTGAAGCCAGAATATTTTAAATATTAGTCCTCTTTCCCACATGACCCACAGCAGTTAGAGATAGCCAGGACTGTAGATGTCCTCATCCACCTTCGGTTCCTGCCCAATGCGCTTCACTCGTTTCTTCTCTTGGCCCTAGAAGGTGTTTGAGTTTGAGATCCTGGCAGTGGACAAAACATTCACAAGACAGATTCAGATCTTCTGGCTCTCTAGGTTATTTGGTGTAAGCTAGCTGTTTTGAATGGCAGTTATTAGTGAAAATGCCCAGGCTGCTGTTTTGCAGTGCTCAAGGTCATTGCCTCTATAATCCTGCTAGCTATTCCACCAGCGAGTAAACTCTCAAAGATAAGCCAGGACTTAGAGAGGGCAAAGTGCTCCCACAATAACTGCCAATAGGAACTCTGGAAGTACAGACATGTCCCTTACATGTCCCTTGGAAACTAATCTCAGTCCAGGGGTCTTCTGCCCCAGTGTTTACTCTGGGTCTCCTTGTAAGGCCAAGTGACCCCGGGCTCTTTTCTCCCTTCCCCATAAAACCACTCAGGTGCTTCACTAGTATAATCTTCTTATCTTAAAGTGCCTCCCTGATTTTAATAGATGCTGCAGGTCTTTTTTAAAAATAAAGATTTCATCTTTAAATTTTCTTGACAAGCAGTCTAGCTGTCATGTGCCAAGTAGATAACGTCTATTGGTGTTAGGGAAAAATATCTTAGGGTAAGTGAAAACATGCTTTTTTTTTTGAGAGGTTTTTGCCATAGGGCACGTGCGCTCTTCAGAAAGACAGAGAGAGACAGAGAGACAGAAAGCGAGATATCACCCCCAGGGGAGATGGCCACGCAGCAATCCCTTCTCCTCCATTCTCCTCTCGGGATCTTGGGCACGCACGCACACGTGCCTGGCATGAGTTTAAGCCACTGGGTCCGGTACTCGAACCACAGTTGACTACATAGGAGTTCAGCGACATAGCTGAACTATACTAACTACTGGTTATTAATTATACTAACTACTGGTCCCAAAACATGCTTCTTAGAGTCTTCCAGCTTATTCTTTTCCATAAGTCAATGAAGTAACTAGAAGTAAAGCAGAGATTCTTCAAATGGTAATTTATATTTTTCTAATAATTGTGTTTTTCTCTTCATATGCTTTTCAATATTCAGTAGCAGTCATCCCTTTGATTTACCTTTTTCTCTCAGCCCTTTTTTTTTTTCCCTGAATTCCTTGACATGTAAAAATCAGAATTTGTACAAGAAATTAAAAAATTTCCACCTTTTCTCCATTCATTTCATTTTGTCAGAGGGCACGTGAGAAGTAGAGGGAGCGAGAACACTTACTCTCCAGTGGGATTTTTTCTCCATTTCTCCTTCCCATCAGGATTTTGGGCATGCATATGCACATACCTGGTGTTTTTCACATCACTGGGGTTAGGATTTGAACTATGGTTGGTTATGTAGGATCTGGCTCCCCATGATCAGTGCTTATACACTGCATACAGGGCTAACCTTCAGCTTCTCTTAACAAACCAGAAGATTTAAATGACTAGCCTGTGCGCTCTTTCCCACATACTTCCACAACAGCTAGCTGCAGCTGAGGTTGTCTACTGTGGTATGTGCTCTGTACATCATAACAGTTCCTGCCCCAAAATAAGTCTGTAAAACATTATTTGCCGTAATATTCTGCAAACTCATTTTTCCCCTTTTAATTTTCACACATGATCAGTCTTGGGACTGCTTAATGTCATTCTGGATCATTTGCTGTTTGAAAAATGGGGACCATAAGTCCAGTTGCCCAAAAGTCCTTTCTGCCTCCCCCGATTTGTAGCAGAAATCTGGCATACTGGTCTACTTTCTCCTCCTCCACCATCAGGCTGTTCTGTGCCTTAGGGGTGAATTGAACCTTGATTCTGCTGGGCTGAGGACCTAGAGAAGGGTCCCAAAGACCCCAATCTTGCTACTGTTCTCTTTGAACTCATTCTAAGGACTTTTGGAAACTTATTTATTTTTAAGATTTTTGCCGTAAGGTACATGCACTTGCTGGAGAGAGACAGGGAGAGGGAAAGTGAGATGGCCATGCTATATTCCCTTTTCTAGTCTCCTCCTGGGATTTTAGGCATGCACACACATGTGCCTGTCATGATTTTTAAGCCACCTGGTCCAGAACTCAAACTGTGGTTGGTCATGTGGGAGTCCAGCATGTTAACCACCATACCACCTACTGGCCCCTGTTGGGAACTCTTAAATAGAAGGACTAGGTCCTCTTAATCTAGATCTCCAGGATCTAGCCCAGAGGAAATGCTGGGGGTAAGCCATAAGCCTTCCATCCCTTACTGACCTCATGGCTTTTACAAGAGACTCAGTCTTGAATTGGATCTCAATTTTTCTTCTCTGCAAAATCGTTCTCTCAGTTATCAAGGTTCTAGGTACCAAATCCACTAAAACAGTGGTTTTCAAATGTTTGGGAACACCAGACTCACCTGGAGGCTTGTTAAACTTTGATTGCTGGACCCTACTGCTAGAGTTTCTGAATCAGTTGATCTGGGGTAGGTACTAAAATTTGCATTTCTTGTTTTTTTTTTGTTTTTGTTTTTGTTTTTGCTATAGAGTGCGCGTGCTTATTGGAGAGTCAGAGAGACAGAAAGCAAGAAATAACTCTGCCAGGGGAGATGGGCATGCAGCAGTCCCTTCTCCTCTATTCTCCTCTCAGGATTTTGGGCATGCATACACATGTACCCAACACCTTAACTATTATGCCACCTTCTGCCCCCAAGAAATTTGCCTGCCTTTCTTTCTTTCTTCCTTCCTTCCTTCCTTCCTTTTTTTTTTTTCTTTTGAGAGGTTTTTGCTATAGGGCACGTGTGCTCGCCAGAGAGAGAGAGAGAGACAGAGAGACAGAAAGCGAGAAATCACCTCCCCAGGGGGGATGGCCACGCCGCAATTCCTTCTCCTCCATTCTCCTCTCGGGATCTTGGGCACGCACACACATGTGCCTGGCGTGAATTTAAGCCACCAGGTCCGGGACTCGAACCACGGTCAGCAACATGGGAGTCCAGTGACATAGCCATTATGCTAACTGCTGGTCCCAAGAAATTTGCATTTCTAATGAGTTCCCAGTTGATCCTGCTGCTGTTGGTCCAGAGACCTTACTGAGACTCACTGGACTAAAACCACATTGTTGAAGCAGGTGCCAGATGACCCATTATTTATCCCACCAAGGGTGTGGGTTGGCCTGTAAAGATTTTGGCTGCCCAGCTGATGAACCTGATCTTCTCGTTTATTTTCCTACTTGTGTGATTGTCTACACATACAAAACTTATCTTCCTGGAAAACTTTACCCTATATGCCCAAAGATATTTCATTTTCCAGCCTTTTAAATTTTTAATTAATTAAAATCAGTCAGATGACTCCAGCCATTTTTTATGGGAGCTATTTGTCTTTAGACTCTTATAATTTATTTCCTGCCTTAGGTAATTCATTCTTTTTTTCCCTTCCCTTCCCTTCCTTTCCCTTTCCATTTCCATTTCCCTTACCCTTTCCCTTTCTCTTTCTCTTTTCCCTTCTCTTTCTTTTTTTCTTTTCTATTCCCTT
The DNA here is from genome assembly GCA_026018925.1 of Tupaia tana. Taxonomy (NCBI): domain Eukaryota; kingdom Metazoa; phylum Chordata; class Mammalia; order Scandentia; family Tupaiidae; genus Tupaia; species Tupaia tana. The sequence goes on along the minus strand of JAKSZU010000010.1, from coordinate 35,816,793 downwards.
CCTTCACTTCCCTTCCCCCTTTCTTTTTCCTTTCCCCTTCCTTTATCTTCCTTTCCCTCTTTTCCTTCCTTCCCTTCCCCTTTCTCTCTTTGTCTCTTTCTTTTTTTTGTCTGGCCATGTCATGATCTCCTGCCTTAGCCTCTCAGCTGGGACTACAGGCATATGCTACCATGCCTGGGTCTTTATTAGACAGAGTCTCACTGTATTGCCCAGAACAGCCTCAAGCTTACGATCCTTAACTCAGCCTCCTGAGTCTCTGGGATTATAGGTATACACAACCATGCTGGACTTCTAGGTTGGACTGGGTTTCAGACTGGGTCACCCATGTGGTTCCAGCCTTCAAAGTACAGTGTCTTAGCTTTGCATGCTACAAGGTTGGGCCTCTTGAGGTAATTATTTCTTGTATGCCACCCACTGTCCATCTCTGCCTCTCCTCCCTCCCTACCACTTAACTGGACCCTGGATGCCAAAGGCAACCTTGGTAATATTGAATGTTGAGCTTTGGTTTTTCCAGATAAGTTTTTTTTTTTTTTGTAATTATTATTATTTTAGAGAGTTTTTTGCCATAGGGTGTATGTGTTCACCAGAGAGACAGAGAGAGAGAAAACGAGAAATCACCTCCCGGGGGGATGGCCACTCCACAGTCCCTTCTCCTCTTTTCTCCATTCAGGATTTTGGGCATGCATGCACACGTGCCCAGTGTGAGTTTTAAGCTGCCTGGTCCAGGACTTGAACCATGGTCGACTACATGGAGTCCCGCAATGTAACCATAATGCCATCTGTTGGTCCCTATAGAGGTTTATTTTACCCATCCTCACCAAAGAAAGATTGTGGTAGGTAGAGCTAACAGAACTAGTTTTAAAATTTTTTTAAGAGAGATTTTTGTTACAAGGTATGTACACTCACCAGAGTGACTGAGACAGAAAGCAAGAAACCACCTACCAGGGGGAATGCCATACTGTAGTCTCCTCTCTTCCATTCTCCTTCTGGGATTTTGGGTACACAAGCACACACTCCTGGCATGGGTTTGAAACCCCCTGGGTCTGGGACTTGAACTGCAGTCGACCAGGTGGGAGTCCAGTAACGCAACCGTTATGCTATCTGCTGGTCCCCAGAACTATTTTTTTAAAAGAATTATTTAATTTTGGGCTGGCAGGTTGCGTGGTGGTTAAGGGCGCTGGACTCCCACATGGCCACCCGCAGTTCGAGTCCTGTACCTGATGACTTGCTTTCTCACTTTCCCACTTTCTCTCTCTCACTCTATCCCTCTCTGGTCAAATTAAAATAAATAAATAAATAAAGTTAAATAAAATAGTTCTTAAAGAATTATTTACTTTTATCAATTTATTATTATTCTTCAGTTTGATTAGAGAGAGATAGAAGGAGAGTTAGAAAGCAAGCTGCCCCTCTGGGACTTGATCCACAGTTGGCCATGTAGGAATCCAGTGCCCTAACCACCACACTACCTGCTGGCCCCTAAAAGAGCTATTAATACCAGGGGTGTACTGGGTCATTCCACTCTGTGGAGTCCTTCCCAAGACTTCCACTGTTACCAGTTCCTGGTTGGGTTCTCTTTGCCTTAGGTGTCCTGAAATCAGTGTCTTCATGTAATGGTGGGAACCAGGATGCCAGCAGTGCTCAAGAGCCGATGCTTTACCCCTTCTTTCCTTAGCTAATGACAGGTGAGCCTGCCTGGGCTTCTGAAAGTGAAAGAGACCTTGTGATAGCTGAGGAAACTGAGGCCCAGAGACATAAAGTGATGTGAGCCCATATTGATTCAGCCAGTGTTTGGATCTAAGCTGTTAATAGTGGTTAAAGTGATTTCATCTCACTTTTGTTTTTCAGTTATCTAGAGTGACTCCAAAGTCACTACTGGACTTGTGTCTTTAGCTTAAGGTAGAATAGCTGGGAGGTGATCGGCAGTCACCATCTCAGCTTTGTAGTTTTGCTTTGTAAAGGGCTGTTCTCCTTTCCACTCCTCCTCAAGAACTAGGAGTCACTAAATCAGTCCTGGTTTTGAATGGAGAGTTTCTGTGCTGTTTTTCTGACTCCTTTCTCACTGCCCCAGTACTCTGCCTTCCTCAGCTCCCAGCTTCTGGCAGCTGTAGCACATTGGCCCTTGTGCTTTCATAGCCATGAAAACACGTGGTGAGCGCGTGCCCTACACATGCCTGATCACGTATTTGTAACTTGGGAGTCCGAGACGATCGTGACATTCTCATATGGGGCTGTGTGTGGCCACTCCCATTCCCCCGGGAGAACACAATTATCGTATTGTCTCTTGGCTTTCTGGGTTAGCTGTGTGGGGAAGAGCAGGGGCTCTTGGTAGACTGGGAGATAGAAATAACTGTTTTGCAGCTTTGTACCTCTATACTGCCGTTTTATGAAAAGAAGAGGTTTGAGACCATCTGTCAGGATCCCCTAGGTCATTTGACTAAACCATCAGCTTGTATCCCCCATAGCTCAGCTTGTTTGTTTGGTATTCTTGCTAGAAAAAGGGAGAGGCAGGACAGGCCTGATAGAGCAGAACCTAGAGAATTATTAGAGAGGAGCAAAATGAGGTAGAGGGTGGGGAGGTGAGTGGTGTATCGACCTGCCCTATGTGGCAAAACCCCTACCCTCCTGGGTCTTTCGAGGTGCTACCACCAGCCAGACATGACTTTGCCATACCTGTTTGAATGTCATGGAGCCCCTTCCTCTAGCAGCTGGGAAGGGGCCCTGAACTCATAACTTCCTCATTTTGCTAGTGTCAGATATATCGCTTAGTGGCTTCTTGATAGAATGTCTTTACTTCATTTCTGGCTGTTGAACTCCTACTCATGTGCTAAGGTTTGATACTCATGCCACCTGCTCTGGGAAATCTCCCAGATGTTCACCTTCCCATTTGGAATTAGAGACTTACTCTGTCATTTATCACATTATGACATTTATGCCTTGTAAGAGACCAGTTTGAACACTTGGTGTTTGTGTCAACTTAGTTGTGTACATCTGCCTTCTCCCCTCGGTTTCTAGCACAGCCAGCCCAGTGAGAGTTGGACTAAGATGGGACTCTGACACCAGAAGGAATAAATGAAGAAAGAGAAACACAACACAGGGTGCACATAAGATTTGTCTGTTCAACTAAAGTCATCTAGAAAATAGTTTTTGTGGGGCCAGCAGTTAGCGTAATGGCTATGTCGCTGGACTCCCACGTAGTCGACCGCGGTTTGAGTCCCAGACCCGGTGGCTTAAACTCATGCTGGGCGCGTGTGCGTGTGTGCACAAGATCCCAAGAGGAGAACAGAGGAGAGGGGATTGCGGCATGGCCATCACCCCTGGGGGGTGATTTCTCGCTTTCTGTCTCTCTGTCTCTCTCTGTCTGTCTGATGAGCGTACGTGCCCTATAGAAAAAAAAAAAAAAGAAAAAAAAAGTTTTTGTTTCTGCATACAAGTGTTCGTTTGTTTTGTTTGTTTGTTTGTTTTTGCCACAGAGCATGAGCATTCACCTGAGAGAGGGAAAGTGAGAAATCACCCCCCAGGGGTGGTGGCCACTCCACAATCCCTTCTCCATTCTCCTCTTGGAATTTTGGGCACATGCATTGTCTTGTCTTTCTTTCTCTCTTCTTACTCACTCACTCTTTCTTTCAATTTGCCATGGGCATATGTGCTCCCCAGAAAGAGACAGAGAGAGACAGTGAGAGGGAAACTGAGAAGTCACCCCCCAAGGAGGATGGCTATGCCACAATCCCTTCTTTTCCATTCTCCTCCTTGGATTTTGGGCACACATGTACATGTGCCTGATGTGATTTTTAAGCTGCTGGGTCCAGGACTCGAACTATGGTCGGCCATGTGGGAATACAGAGCTTTAACCACCACATCACCTGCTGGCTCCATAAAAGTCTGTTCTGAGGAGCACAGCATCATACGTGTATTTTACTTCTCTTGAACAATTCATGTCATGACCCTCCTTGCTCACTGTGGAGGCTCCTAGGATCTTAGGCCTTCTTGTTCCACTGGGGCTTCTGCAGAAGTTGGGCTCTCCAGTCTCTGCCTGACCCACGGCTGGCCCTGGAAGTGCTGCCTGGTATCAGGCCCTAACTGTAGACAGACTTTTTCTTGGGAAGGGCCCTGGGCTCGAGGCTTTCCTGCAATTGGGTATGAGAAGGACTGCCTGCTACTCCTGCCCACTGAGGCTCTGATTAGTGTTCGCAGGTCCCTGAGGCAGTGTGAACTTTTTCAGATACAGAGATTTTATGCCAGTTTCAGATTCTGTTAGTCACTGGCATTTCTGTCATGTTCTGTGGAACCCACACAGCTTTGAGCCCAGCCTCTCTGTGGATCAGGAGGTGCAATGTTTTGAATTAGTGTTAACAACACCATTTTGATAGTTGTGGGAAACTCAGAAGAAAGAGAGATTTCAGTACCTTTTGGTACCAAGAAAGTTGAGTCTTGATTTATATGGCGAATGTGTTTTTTGGTTCAGTAGACATTTTCTAGCAGCTCTTCCTGCCAGGTACTGTAGACTCAGGGGAGTAAGGTCGGGTTTGTGTCTTCCAAAAGCTCATAGTCTGTGAGGGCAATAGACAGCTTGCCAGTTTATTTCATGCTCCTGTGATTCGAGCTCTGCATTATGCACAGAGACCGAGGGTTAGTGGGGCATAGGGGTATCTTCTGAGAAGAGGCAGCATCTGAGCTGGGCCTAAAAGATGGGAGTGGCTGTTCTGAAGGCTGTGGAAGCTTACAAGGCAGAGGAAGCTGGGGAAAGCTAGGAGCAAAGGTCTAGCCAGAGGGAGCAGTGTGAATAAAGGTCCGGAAGCATGACATAGCATGGGACATTTAGGGAAATACAAGCAATTTCTGTTTAAATGAGTTTTGTAAGGATATAGAGCTGGCCTCGTGGCCTGGTGGTTAAGGATACCAGTTCTCACATGGCCGTCTGAGTGGTTCAAATCCTGGCCCTGGCAGCCTTGAAAAATATACTAGGCTTATGTGTCATACATGCCCCAAATCCTGATAGGATGGAGAAATGGAGAAGGGATTGTGGTGTGCCCCATTGGGAGGTGCTTTCTTCCTTTCTGTCTCTGGTGAATACGTGCCCTCTGGCAAAAAAAAAAAAAAAAAAAAAAAAAAAAAAAAAGAATAGGTACTATATGTACATGGTACAAATTTAACTTTTTTTAAATTTTACTTTTTATTTTTAGGTTCTTGCCATATGGCTCATATGCTTGCTGGAGAGAGAGAAAGAGACAGAGAGAGGGAAAGTGACAAATCACCCCCTAAGAGGGATGACCTCACCCTAATCCCTTCTGTATTCCTGTCTTGGGATTTTAGGCATGCGGGCACACGTGCGTGGCTGATTATCAAGCCTCCAGGTCCAGGACTTAAACTATGATCGGCTGTAAAGGAGTCTAGTGCCTTAATCACTACGTCACCTGCTGGGCCCCATTATTTTTTTAAATATAGGTCAATACCTGCATAGGGTTCCAAATTCAAAACATACAGAAAGATATTCTTTGAGTCTCAACTCTGTTCCTAGCTACCAGTCCCCTCCCCACCATGACATCTGATGTTAAATTCCTTTTGTGTCCTTCCAGAAGCTTTTGTATTATTAGTACAGTTAATTTGTTTAGTTTCACCCAAATGGGAGCTTGCTAAACAGACTCTTTCAGTCTTCACCTTTTCACTTAGCACTGTGTTGGAAGATGGTTTCCTGTGTGGATATATTGAGCTCTCATGGTCTTTGAAAACTTCATTTTATCCTTTGTAGGGGTGTTTTGGTTTTATTTATCCTGCTTCTTCTGTTAGGCAGTTAGGTTTTCTCCCATCGTTGCTGTGCCAAATGATACCTGAGCAAAACTGTTGGGACAGATTTATTTGGGCCTCCCAAGCTCATGTGGTTCTAGGAGAAAGTGGTAGAGGATGATAGTAGAAAGGCATGAGGACATGTGGGAAAATGACGTTTTAGGCTCATTGCTAGAGATTGACTTCTTCCTCTTTGTGGAAGGCAATGGCTTTTGTACTGGGTTCTACTTAATTTGGGGGGAAAGCTGTCTTATTCTTCTCCTGCCTCCCATCAGTGACCCCTCTGCCAAAGGGGACCAGGACCCAGTGGGACTTTTGAAGTGAGGCTCACTTAAGAGTGTGATCAGTGGGGACCAGCAGTTAGCGTAATGGCTATGTCGCTGGACTCCCACGTAGTCGACCGCGGTTTGCGTCCCGGACCCGGTGGCTTAAAACTCACGCGGGGCGTGTGTGCGTGCGTGCCCAAGATCCCGAGAGGAGAATGGAGGAGAAGGGATTGCGGCATGACCATCCCCCCTGGGGGGTGATTTCTCGTTTTCTGTCTCTATGTCTCTCTCTGTCTGTCTGGCGAGCACACATGCCCTATAGCGAAAACCTCTCCAAAAAGAAAAAAAGAGAAAAAAAAGAATGTGGTCAGTGTGGTGTGGAGAGATGCCCAGGTGGACTCTGACTCCCAGGCTATGCCTAATGCAGGGCAAGGCCAGCCATGGCTGAAGCAGCTTGTGGTGCAGCTTTGCCAGCCCTGTCCACTGGGGCCTTATAGGTGCAGATGCTACTTCTGGGCACTCACTAGGCTTTGCACCTCATAAACATCATGGCTGTAGTTAGTATTTTGTCAGTTCACAAATTATTGTTATTTTTGTGGTGTACATGTGTCAATGTGCGCTTGATTTTTAGATGGGGTCTTGATATGCCACGATCTTCCTGCCTCAGCCTCTTGAGTAGCTAGGACCATAGGTGTGTACCATCATACCTGGCGGTTTTTTTTTTTTTTTTTTGAGAGGTTTTTGCTATAGGGCATGTGCGTGCGCTCGGCAGAAAGACAGAGGGAGACAGAGAGACAGAAAGTGAGAAAATCATCCCCCAGGGGGGATGGCCATGCCGCAATCCCTTTTCCTCCTTTCTCCTCTTGGGATTCTGGGCATGCACGCATATGTGCCCGGCGTGAGTTTAAGTAACCGGGTCTGGGACTCAAACCACGGTCGACTACATGGGAGTCCAGCAACATAGCCGTTACGCTAACTGCTGGTCCCTATACCTGGCATTTTCAGTCAGGATCTCACTGTTGCCCATATTGGTTGGGAGCTAGCCTCAGATCCTCTTGCTTCAGATTCATGGCTCAGCCAGGACTACAGGTATGCCACCACACCTGGCTTTTTAGGGTGGTCTGGAAACCAAACCTGGGTCTCCCATATAGTTTCAGTTGGCCAAGCAGCAGTGTCCAGCCTGTGCAATTACAGTTGGGCTAGTTTGTTAATTATACTTAATTATAATTATTTTTTGCCAAGATAGAGAACTTGCCAAGGTGCAGGAGAATGAGACCCCAGGATGGCGTTCTACCCATCCCATGAAGATTCTCATGTCAGTTTCTAAAGTTTCAAGTGCCCAGTTATGCTATCATGCCATTTTTTAAAAAGTACTCTACCTCTTAGTATATTTTATTTTACCTTTTATTTCAATCATGTATCAGTCATTAATAATTTTTACTTCTGTAGGAGTAAAATGGGCTTATGTATATTTGTGTCTTCAGCCCCTACCACAATCACGGCAAGCACAAAGTAGTCACTGTAGTAAGGGTTTGTTGAGTGCAGGAACACAACGGCTAATCACATTGGGCTTTTCAGGACTGATAACATGCTGTTGACTTATTCACCAAGCACACCTTAGACTTGATTTTGGTGCCCAAATGCCAGCCTCTTTCCAATACCTACTACAGTTCACCCCTTTAGATCCTGTTCAGTTACTCAATGTAACAGGTTCTTCTTTTTAAATTATTATTATTTTTAATTTGACCAGCGAGAGAGAGGAAAAGTGAGAAAGCAAGCCGCCAGGTCTAGGACTCAAACCGTGGTCACCCATGTGGGAATTGCCCTTAACCACATGCCGACTCAACAGGCTCTTTTTTTTAATTATTTAATTTAATTTTTATTTATTTTAATTTGACAAGATAGGGATGGAGAGAGAGAGAGAGAGAGAGAGAGAGAGAGAGAGAGAGAAAGCCGCCAGGTCTGGGACTTGAACCACAGTTGGCCATGCAGGAGTCCAGCACCTTTAACCACCACACCACCTGCCAGCCCCTCCAACAGGCTCTTTTTTAAAAAAATTTATTATTGTTATTTTAAGTCCAAGAATATTAATCATCAATGCCACCTCCCCTAATCTTGCTCCTTATTGAAGTGGCCAAGCTGCTGGTTTTCTGTGTAGCCTTCCTTCTCTTGTACGTTTTCTAACACCTTCAGATGGTGCAGGAAGGCCAGCCACCACTTGGTTTGGGAGGTGTGTGAAGTTCTCTGAGGCTGGCTTTAGCACTTTGCTGCTGACTTAGTGAATGAGCTTCCTGAGAGCAAGGGAAGTCTGCAGTGAAACCCAGCTCAGATGGCTCCACTAGGGGCATGATGACAATAACATTGACAGTTACAGCAGCAGCTGGTGTGTTTGGCAGTTTGTCAAGCACTTTGGGGCATATGTGGACAAACAATAGAATGAATCTTTGTTTCTTCTGGGACATAGGACATTTATGATGAGGAAGATGATTTACTCATCTTTGGAAGTTGGGTTAACTCTTTCAGGGTCTTCGAATTTCACTGAGAGCTACAAAAATATCTGCTTAAGGGGTTGAAAGAGTTCACTTTGGCTTCCCCAAATACTTTGCTTTTAAACTGGGTGAATCTGGTTGGCCGTGTCATTTCCTCTTCAATCCCCAAGGTTTTTGCTCTTAAGCACAGGAGGTCTGAGTGTCATACCCAGAGTGCTTAGAAGAAAATGGAGAAGTGTTTGCAAATAAGATACCTCTCCCTTCTCTGGGCCCCATGCCCTGCCAAAAATAAAAACCAGTGAGCTCAAGAACCAATGAGTAGCTCTTCTCCAAACTTGTTATATTAGTTCTATGGGTAATTCTAAATAATTTAGAGCCAAAAGCCTAGACTTAGCTTTGAATTAGGACTTAGTGAAGTCCTTTTCTTTTTTCCTCCTCCTCCTCCTCCTCCTTCTCCTCCTCCTCCTCCTTCTTCTTCTTCCCCCCCCCCCCCCCCCACTTTGATGCAGGGTGCATTTGTTCGCTGGAGAGAGACAGAGACAGGGAGAGGGAAAATGAGAAATCATCCCTCCTGGGGGATGACCATTCCATATCCCTTCTCCTCCATCCTCCTGTTGGGATTTTGGGCATGCAAGCCCACATGCCTGGCATGATTATCAAGCCTCCAGGTCCAGGACTCGAATCGTGATCAGCTGTGTGGGAGTCCAGTCCCTTAACCACCATGCCACCTGTTGGTCCAATGAAGCCCTTCTTAGCAGGAGTATCTTTGTATAAAGAGACAAGGGTCTGGTGCTGTTTTGGTCTATCTACAGACTGATGATTGCTGTTACTTATACAGAAACTTCCCTGCCATGATGCTATAGCTGATGACTAGAGTTTATCTTGCCCTCAGAATCCTCATCCTTAGTTGGTACCAGATAGATGACTTTGGTAATTTGAGAGGTTCTGTGGAGTTCAGTATAGTTGTTGTATTACAGACCTATTGGGTAGCTCTGAGTCTCTTCACTTTTGTTTGGCAGATGATGCATTCTTTTTTTTTTTTTTTTTTTTTTTTTGAGAGGTTTTTGCTATAGGGCGCGTGCGCTCACCAGACAGACAGAGAAAGACATAGAGACAGAAAGCGAGAAATCCCCCCCCAGGGGGGATGGTCACGCCGCAATCCCTTCTCCTCCATTCTCCTCTCAGGATCCTGGGCACACACGCACACGCGCCTGGTGTGAGTTTTAAGCCACCAGGTCCGGGTACACGAACCACGGTTGACTATGTGGGAGTCCAGTGACATAGCCATTACGCTAACTGCTGGTTCCCAAGATAATGCATTCTTGAACATGTGATATAACTTGCAGTATGATGCAGGAGTAGAGGGAAAGACAAAGGCTTAATGTGTGATTGGTTAACCTGTCTGATGAATTTCTGCAGCAGACCCTGTGAAATAGACTTGTAGATACAGCACAATCAGGTCAGGAGGGGGAAGTCCTGAAGTGTGAGTTGAGGTCAGGATGTGACCTCTGAGTGGGTGGTAGACAGGAACTCTTGTAGAGCTCATCAATCTCCTCCTATTTCACTTCCTGTGTTCCAGTGTGTTACTTCTGATACCATTTTGGATCAGTGCATTAGGGCTAGTAGTGCCCAGGCCTCTGAGATAAAGAGATCACTGTCTTCCCAGCTGTGTTCCAAGTACCAGGTGCTGAGAGATTATTCTTCCACCATGAAGTGGCCTTGGAGGTTGTGTGATAAGAGCATTGGTGTGTTGCTGTGGGCCTGGACAGGAGTGGTTCTCACTGTTTTCTGAATGACTGGAGCCACACTGGTAAGAAAGCCAGATTTTTAGCCTGGGCTGGGAGTAGATTGTCCTGTAGGGAGGATTCATCTGAGGTCTCTAGAGTTCATAAACATTTTATAAAGGAAGAGGAGATTCATGTTCTAGGAGGTGGGAGATGTAGGTGTCAAAACTGGTCTGGGCTGGCAGGTGGCGTGGTGGTTAAGGGTGCTGCACTCCCACATGACTGACCAAGGTTTGAGTCCCTGACCTGGCAGCTCACTTCCCCCCCCCCCCCACCCCTCTGGTTTTTACTCTCATTCTGTCCCTCTCTGGTCAAATTGAAAATAAATAAATAAAGTTAAATAAAATAATTTTAAAAATAAAAACCTAGTCAATGGCTGAGGCTGGCAGGTGGTATGGTGGTTAAGGCACTGGACTCCCATGTGGATGGCCACGGTTCAAGTCCCAGACCTGGTGGCTTGCTTTCTCACTTTCTCTCTCTCTTTCCCTATGTCTCTATGGTTAAAATAATAATAATAATAATAATACATAAAATTAAATAAATGTAACAAAACAAAACTGGTCAATGACTAATTTCCTGGCCTTCCAAGAAACTCTTCTAACTCAGAACATAGCTTCGCCAAAAGACACCAATATTCCTCTTTGCAACCCCCTCTGAGAGCTGAACTTGGAAAATGTAGTTGTGTATATGTTAAAGATATAGATATGTAAGAAAGGGGGCTTATTATTTAACCCCAGCTCCCTTATCCCACCCTGCCACATTTCAGGCTGGTCAGAATGTCAGTGTAGCCTCTTGTTCTCTGCTTATCTGTGTGGGAGGTCTTAACTGAAGCACTTGATGGCAATGAATGAGAATTTGACTGTGTGGTCTAGTTTCTTGGGAGCTTGAATACTACAGATCAGGAGTGAGGAAGACTAGGAAAGCCAGCCTATACACAGCCCACGATAGCGGTTGCTCCAGGGCAGGCATTGTCAGCTTCTCTTATCCTACCTCACAGTTCATGTAATACTTTCAAATTCATTATTGTTTCCCATGCTCTCTTGGGGTTCCTGTTTACAATGTGACAAGTAAGGAAACCGAGGCTCAGAGAAGCATAATGACCTGGCTAAAGCCATACAGCCAATATGTGGCTATGCTAAGTCTCCTTCTAGTCAGAAACAGAGTTTGTCTGACCTAGTCTCCCATTTGACAGGTGAGACAACTGAGGCCCAAAGGAAGTAACTTGGCAAATGGGACAGGAGTGATCAGTGGCATTGCTGTGGCCAGAACCCACATCTCATTAAGTCCTACTCTGTTCATTCAGGCCTCGTTTGGGCTTCTCCTTTTTTGTTTTTAATTATTTTACCCCTCATCTCTTGGTTTTAAATATGTCTTGGTTAAATTCAGTCTACTTATAAATAGGTCTTACTGAAGAATAGGTCATGGTTATCTTAGGCTAAGTGGCTTAACATTACTGTAGATTATCTTTGAGGCCCTGCTATCCCCTCTCTGTATTCTGGTTCTCTGCCCATTATTTCTCTCACTCTGGTTTGGAGGAGAAGACACTCTCTAGCTTTGTGCCCACTCAGTAAGTATTAATTCTCCCCTCCTTAACCTTCTGTCCTTCATTTGCTTTTTGAGTGTGTTCAGCAAATTCTAGTCTACAGCAAGCTCTTCTTTCTTAGTGTTTGGTGGGCTAAAATGACATGAACAGTAGCAAGAATTATGTGAGTGCTTATAGGAAACTCATCTGTCAGTTACTTCTCATTGATAAATGAGCTCTTGACAAGTTATGCGTGCAGTTGGCTTCAGTTTCAAGAAACAACATGGGCTGTCTTGTTCCCATGTTCAGATTTGTTTTGGCTTTGGATCTCAGCACTTTGGTGTCCCTGAATAATGTCATTCCTCCTCTCCTCTCGAAATGTTATTTGCTTAAAAAAGCAGAAAACCCCTACAACACTTTATGTGTGACTATGAAGTTCTGGAGAACAGAGTCTGTTTCAGCAACTCGTTTCACTATTTATTTTTTCCTTTCCATTAAGGAAGACTCATAGGGGAGACTGGGCCACTTTGTTTAGCCAGGGGCATAGGTTGAGTCCCTTTCTAGTCATATACTGCTACTGCTAGTTATTTCTAAATGTGGGCCTTTGGTGGCCTTTGATTACTTGCAGGACTAGGATAAGGAATATATATATTGATCTCAGTTATTGAAGGAAACACCTACCAGGACACACCATACTCTGGACTGAGGGATAAAGAGTGGGGTGAGTATGCCCTCTCTAAGGACAGCAGGTGTTTTAACTCTTGTAGCAAGAGAGAATCACTCACTCCCTCCCCCCCAGCCCCGAATGTCCAGCAGCCCAGATGCAGGATTGAGGTGCTCAGAGAACTCAAAAGTGTATTTTCCACCTCTAGGAACTCATGCTGTATCTGTGAAAACAAGGGTTTTTGTTTTTGTGTAGCCAATTTGGAAGCAAAAGACCCTTTAATAAGGGCCTACTCTCTTCTAAGAATTATGCTTACCCAAGAATTTTATTACTTCTGGGGACATTTTGTCTACCCAAACAGCATTATGTCCTTAACCTTCTTGTACCTGAGGCAGGCAGAACCAGAATAACTTCTTACATATTACAAGAGAAGAAAGCAAGCTTAGTAAAGTTAGGTAGCTTGTTCAGGGTCCCACAGCTCATTTGGAACTGAGCTGGGAAGCATGACTTCTGGACCTGAAGTCTGGTGTCCTTCCCTAACTTTGATATTAACTTAGCAGATAGACATTGATCAGATTCCTGCTGTGGGCAGCCTCTGTGATGAGGCAGGTCCATACCTAGACTGCACATATGGAGAAGAGGGCTTCCCATAAACATCCTATAAAAAGCTTTCAGAGCAAGACAGGATGGGCTGTGGTGGAGGAACAGCAGGAGGCAGAGTCCCAGAGGACTCAAGTTCTAGTTGGGACAGCAACAAGCCTATGTGACTCCCTAGGCTTTGGAGCACCCTGAGATTACTAGAAGAGATTACAACTTCTGCATGGCACCCAGCATACTGCACATATATACAGTCAAGGATGGAAAGTGATGGCTTGATGTCCCAGTCCCACCCACTCCAAGACACCTCACCTGCTCCACTCCCTTTGCCTGCAACTGATTAGTGGAACCCTTAGTGCCATGGTTCAGTAGTAAGTTCCAGAGATTAATGTGTGACTTCAACCTAAGGATGAGCTGTTCTGGAGAGGGTGCCTGTGCTTCAGTGTTTAATCATTTAATTGGCATACCAACTACTTGCAAGATAATTAGGATGAAACTTACAGGTTCTGGAGCAGAGAGATTTAGTGGTTAAGACAAAGACTGTTGATTTCAGCAGATATAGGTTGAGTCTTGTGCCTTGTTCACAACTGAATGACCTTGAAGTTGGGTCTCAGTTCTCTCCTCTATAAAATGGGATAACTGTCTCTTAGGGATCCTTGGATGGTACACTAAGCATGGGGCCTAATACTGTTGCTATGGCTATTATTTGAAGAAAAAAGTCCCCTTCGTTCATGGTAGAGTGTGTGCCTATGCATGAAAGAGAGAGCCGAGAACCCTCCATAGGGTCTGGTCATGCAGCACATATCTTCCTCTAGTCTTCCAACTCATTGGGTCTTCGGTACTTGCACATGTGCTAGGTGTTTTTCAGGCCAACTATGCCAGGGATTTGAACCTTGGTTGCCACATAAGATATAGCTTTTCTTAAGCAATGCATTGCTGCAGTACTATGAAACTGACCCGTGACTTACTCATACTTCATTGAAAAGTAGACTTTGTGTCACTTGTTGTTTCTACAAATATAGACTAAGAAGAACTAGGATAGTAGTTTTAAAAAAGTATTTTTTTCTTGGGGGCCAGCAGGTGACATGATGGTTGAGGGTGCTGGATTCCCACATGGCTGACTATGGTCCTAGCCCTGGACCTGGTAGCTTGCTTTCACATTTTCTCTCTCTGTTTCTCTCTCTCTGAGGTCAAATTAAAATAAATAAATAAATAAATAAGTAAATTTGAAAAAAGTATTTTTTTCTGGATAATCCCTCTATTGTAGAGTTTTCTCAAGTTATAATAGTAATGTTTGATATTAAGCCTGTCCTTAGTGTTGAAGTGTTAACTAAGGGGTTTTATTTGTCTATGTTCTCTGTCTGTATATTGACAGTGATGAAGACAGTCCTATTTTTATCAGTTATCCCTCAGTAATGGGTAGCCCTGGAAACCTGGACTTGGACTGATGATCATGTTAGTAGGGGAAATGCACATTTTTAGTACCTGTCCTCTGGATGAAACTCCAGGCTCTTCACAATATTAACTCTGTCTGGGAAAATATAGGCTCTTCATAAAGTTCCTAGGCAGTTTAAAATTTTTAGCCTTTAAACTCAGATGACTTAGTTATAAAAACAGCAAGCAAAAGGCATCCCCAGGCAGATTAAATTCCTGTTTTTGGCAGATATGAAGCTTGACTGCTGACCGCAGTATTCAGCTCCCCTCTCAACGCTTCTCTTGCTTTTGGTTTGTCACAGAATCTGGCAGAAGACAGCATGACCCACTGAGAAATGCACTTCCCCAAATGTTCATGAATTTGCTTCTAGATCCTGTCTACAGATTGCTTTTGTCACACTAGTCACTAAAGTTACAAAAGTTTAAAAGTGCACGGAGCCTTCACAAAGACCTTGTGGAGCCGCTGTTTTTCTCCCATTTCCTTTGCTTAACTGGAGGGGGAAATGGAAGTTCTGAGAGCATTGCCTTGCTCGAGCCATCAGGAAAATCACTGTCAGTGGCCAAGTTCATGTTTAGATTTTGATCTGAGTTCTGTTTTTAAAGGCATGAGCTATTTTTCTGCTGTAAAACTAATGTGTGCAAGTAGTAAGTACAGGCTAAATAAAGATACTAAAAGAAGGAAGTTTAATTGTTTCGGGATTTCTAGTGTGGTCAACTTCTTTGTAATGGACAGCTCTTCAAAATGCATTACAGAAGCATGTGATAAACTCCTCTCATCTTAAAACTTATATAGAGTTGTAAAGTTTGCAAAACTTTTTTGCCACATATTAATTCGTTTAGTATGCACTTTTCTTTTGAAGTGGATGCACCAGTAGGATTCCCATTTGCCAGAAGTTGAAAATCTCAGACCATTAAGGGTTGCAAACGAACGCTCATTGAAGATTACAGAACAAAAGTGGGACAATTTCATGTTAGAAAGGATTCATGTGAGAGAGCAAAGCTGTCCCCTTTTGCTGTGGTACCATGTAGAGAGTGGCCTGGTCTTGCCTCCGTTAGCTGTAGAATACTGGACAAAGATCCTGATTTTTTTTTTCTTGTAGTGTGAGAAGATTAAATGAGAAGAGCCCAGCATGTGGTTGATGCTCAAGGAGGTGGGAGGGAGTGGTGAGGGTGGAGGGCAGCTGCTAGAAGTACAGCTGTGTGGGGCACTTAAGGGTAGAGGTGGGCTCTGGGAGTGGTGCCATGGCAGTGACTGCCCATGAGTGTACTCTCCTGCCCTGTAGGCCTCACTTAGGCATAGTGCTAGGTAGCTCAGAGTTATTCTTTGGTGGATACCCTTGGAGAGAGAACTTGGGGATTGGTCACTTGCCTTCTGCCACCACATCTGCATCCAGAAATGTGAAGATGGTCAGGGAAGTGGGGCCACGGATCTGTGGAGTCTGACTTGCCTTTTGCTCTTTCGGTGGAAATGTGGTGAAGTTGAGTTCTTCAGTACAGTCACCTTAGGTCACAGAGAGCACTCTGTCCTCATGATTAAGTTGGAATGCCAGCTGAGACCCTCACCTAGTCCTCTTCCGGCAAACACTGGACAGCTCCAGATGTGTGTGGAGGCAGGGCCCGAGACCCTTTCTCCTGTCCAGGGAATTACAGCAGGGAGGTGGGAGGTGAATGCAGGGATAAGGAAGTGTTGGTATATTTAAATATAAGTCAGGGAAACTGAAGCGGAGAAGATGGGATGATGTTGGCAGACAAGATGTGTGACCACAGTTGCTACTTGTGCAAAGCGAAATGGACATCAGCGTCTGGGGCTTTCTGTGTGTGAACCCCTTTATATATACTTTATTTAAACTTCACTGTAGTTTCTAGGCAAAGATATTATCCCCATTTTACTGATGGAGAAACTGAGATCAGGTGACTTACTTAATCAAGTTGATGGTTAGGGCTGCTAAATTCCATATGTTCCCTCCTAAGGACCCCTCTGCACATGGTCTCCTCGTTTAGGCAGTGGGCTTTTATTTTCAATTGGGCTGTTTTCATTTTTTTAAATTTATATACAGTAAAATTAACTTTTTTTGGTGTTTAGTCTGAGTTTTGACAAATGAATAGATTGAATGGAATTTACTAGAATTTTTTTATCATGATTTTTGCATGCATGCAGTTTTAAGAAATAGTACAGGGAAATCTTAGGTAACCTTTACTCAGTTTTCCTTACTAGTAATATCTTCCAGAACTATAGTGCAACATCATGAGGAGGAAATTGACACTAATACAGACACGATACAGAGGGTTATCATCTCCACCAGGATCCTTCCTGCTGCCTTTTATAACCACACCCACCACCTTCTGGCCCCCTGCACCCCTACTCCAAACCCCGATAATCACTGATTTGTTTCCTAATTCTATAATTTTGTCACTTAAAAAATATAGTATAAATGGACTTGTACAATAATTAATCTTTGGTGTTGACTTTTTTCATTCAGCATAATTCTCTGGAGATTCATCTAAGTTGTGTATTGATGGCTCTTTTATTTTATTTTTTCAAATTGCTGAGTAGCATCCTTTGCTATGGATAGACCAGAGTTTGTTTAACCATTCGCTCTTTTAGGGATATCCGGTTTGTTTTCTGTTTTTGGCATTTGTGTGCAGGTTTTTGGGTGAACGTTAGTCTTCATTTCTCTGGGGTAAATGCTAAGGAGTGCGCTAGCTGGAATGGGCTTCCGAAGAGTGCATTTGGAATGAAGCAAGCAATGTGGGGACACATAACCTGGGAGCTGGCCCATAGGATTTCACATTCTAGCTTTGAACCCAGAATCTGGCTACTTTGCTTCATATAGCTATAAAACAGGAATAAATAATCTAACTTACAGCTAATAGGCATAAAACCCCTGGTACACAGTAAATGCTCAATAGATAGAAGTTGCTCTTAATATAGGTTAATTGAAAACCCACTAGGCCAAAGCAGGGTCCATGCTCTGGAGGTGCTTCTGGAAGGGTTTTGTCAGGCTTTCACCTTGGCTCCTGTGGGATCATACAGTGTTGTACTGTCCTTTCCATGACCATGCCCCTGGTTTCTCCCCAAGAAGACACTGGCTGTGTTCTCAGACTGTGCTCTAAGTATTTGGACTGATGCCGGCATTCTCTGATGAAGTTGGCCAGGCCCATGCCACAGATCAAAGAAATCCCAGGGAACTCCATATTGTGCCAGGCTCTGCTGGTCTGGATTTGCCTCACAAGGTCTGAGAGTGTGCCCGGATCATTTCAGATGTTGCTGTGATTTAGCCCAGTTCCAGAAATGTGGTATGCAGGGCACTGAGCTAGATGTTGCAATGGGCTCAGGAAAACTTGCTCTATTCTGACAGGTCAAAGCAACCCAGTCTAGCCTCTAAACTCATTCGGAGCTTCTATAACTGTATTACAAAGCCTACATTCAGCGTAGCATTCAGGGCCCTAGTCTGGTTTGAATTTACCTTTCCAGCTCTTGGTCCTGCTGCTGCCCTTCACCTCCATGTAACCGCCAGCCACTAGTGTGCTCACAGTTCCCTATATACTGTGTGGAACCGGGCAGTCATGCTTGCTTACACTCTTCCCTTTGCACTGAAATCTTGCCTATTTTTATTAATCAAAGTATCAGATCCACTGGATGAAATGATCACCTAACATA
Organism: Tupaia tana; assembly: GCA_026018925.1. Taxonomy (NCBI): domain Eukaryota; kingdom Metazoa; phylum Chordata; class Mammalia; order Scandentia; family Tupaiidae; genus Tupaia; species Tupaia tana. The sequence goes on along the minus strand of JAKSZU010000010.1, from coordinate 35,798,595 downwards.
TAAGGCTATACATGCAGTCTGTGCCTCCCCCTCTTCAGAACTAGTTTTCTCCTCAAAGTAACCACAGATGTGAGAAGATACTGAACTTTCTTTTCTTGGCTTTTTAACTTTATATCATATCTTGGAGATTGTTTCTTATCTGTACAGTTAGAACTGCCTCATTAAACTTTTTTTGAAGGCCACATGGTGTTCCTTTATATAACAGCACCATAAGTTATTTAATCAGTCTCCTGTTGATGGTCATCCAGGTTGTGGCCAGTCTTGGGCTCTTTTAGCCAGTGCTACAAGTGTTTGGACCCTGTGAAAAGGAGTCTTTTTAAGACCCAACTCCCATGCCTTCCTTCCTGTCTATTTTGGGTATATATAGTACTTGGTTCATGTTGCTCTTTCTGCAACCCCTGAGGGCAGGGATTGTGTCATATCTCTTTTCTCCTTTCAGTGCCTTCCATGTTTGCTGACTACCCATTTGCCTGGTAGCTCACAGTGCTCTGGTATTCACCTGTCATGCTGCCTCTGTGAGCCCTGGTCCCTTGTAGGAGCTACCATGGAGGTAGAGCTGGTGATAGCAGAGAGGCTTCATCACTGCCTCAGTCTGGCTTCCTGCTCTGTGTGGAACTGTGTCTGAATGAGCTGTCATGTTTCCATGGCAATAGACTTTCAATGCATCATTCATACTAATCTATTTCACCAAAGGATTGGGCTATTGGTTGTTGGAAAAGTCATGACACATTTTTGCATAGAAAAACACACCACTACTTTTCTAACGACCCAATAGAATATGGCCAGGTCCTTGTTGATGGAACTTAGTTTATTTTCCTTTAAATAAATTTGAGAGGGCAGCCACTTGGGTGTCTACTGCTGAGAAAAGGATCTGGACTTAGAGATGGGTACTGAATTTGAGCTGTGAAATATTGCTTTCAGGGACTAAAAATGAAGATATTCTGAGACTTCCTCCTCCAGATTAATTTCTAGTGGGTAGGGCTACCTCTGTATCCTTCTCTCTGTTTTTCTATCTCTCTCTGTCTCTCTGTCTCCCTGTGTCTTTTCTTTTCTTTTCTTTTTTAAGGTAAAGTATTCTCTGGGTTCTCAAGCCCCTTTTTTTATCATGTTAATTCGTCCCTTTCCCCCTACCATTTAGGAAATGCACAAACCCAGGCCCATCCTGAGGTGGCTACTGAACTTGAGCTGTGAAATACTGCTTTTGTGTGTCAGTTTTCATTTTTTGCTTTTAAAAATTAAAATATAAAATGTTTTTATTGTCCTTTTCCCCCCTTCTTTTTTTCTTTCTATTTTTTTTTCTTCTTCTCTAATTATTTTCCTTTATCCTTTAACTTCATTCCTTGGCTGCTCAGTGTCCACACAGTGAGTGCCTAGACAGGTCCAAGAAACCAGTATCCAAACATCTGAATACAATTAGAGTCAGACTATTCCTCAATTCCCACTGAATCTGACACACAAAGAATGAAAAACAGAATGGAAGAGAGATTGCAGATCACCTCCTCCTGCACGCCTCTGAATGCTCAGATTGAACTTCAATATTTAGGAAGAAACACACAATCCATCAGATGACTAGAAATCACCACAGGGCCACAAGAAATATGAGAAACCAAGAAAATACCTCTCCTCCACGGGAAAAGGCTAACTCTTCTTCATCCTTAGACAGTACAGTGGAACTCGTGGAAATGTCAGATAAAGAATTTAGAATATTCATAGTGACAAAGCTAACCAAGATGGAAGAGAAGAGAGAAAATGAACTGCAGAAGAGGCAGGAGAAAGGTGCCAGTGAGTTCCAGGAGATGAGGAAGTTCTTGCAAGATCTGAAAGAGGAAATATACACCATCAAAAAGAATCAGATGGAACTGTTAGAGATGAAGGCTATAATACAGGAACTCAAAACCTCCCTTGAAAGTATTAAAAGCAGACTAGAGCATACAGAAAATCGAATCTCAGGTGTAGAAGGTAGAATCACTGGCCTAGAAAAATCCACCACGAAGACTGAAAAAATTGCCCCCCAAAATGAGAATAATATACAAGAAATACTAGATACCATCAAATGTCCTAACATCTGGATGATTGGTATCCTAGAAGGTGAAGAGACTAAGAAGAGCATTGATAATCTATTTCATGAAATCCTGGGAGAAAACTTTTCAAACCTGGAGAGGCATTCAAAGATCCAGTCCCAAAAAATACAAAGGATTCTAAATAGAATCAACACAAGAAGATCTTCTCCAAGACAGGTTATAGCCAGAATGACCAAAACCACAGACAAAAACAAAGATACTAAGATTGGTGAGAGAGAAACATCAAGTTACCTACAAAAGATATGCTATTAGGCTCACAGTGGGCCTCTCACTGGAAACAATGTGAGCAAGGAAAGAATGGGAAAATATATTCAAAGTGTTAAGGGAAAAACAATTTCAACCAGGAATACTATACCCAGCAAGATTATCCTTCATATGGGAAGAAAAGACAAGGACATTCTCAGATAAACAAAACCTGAAAGAATTTACCAACACCAGACCAACTCTCCAAGAAGTTCTGAAGGGACTGCTATACCAGGAGAACTAAATATAGACACACATAAGAGTTCAAAAGCAACTAAGAAAATGGCCAATTTAATGGTAGAGACAAGTCTGGAGTTTAATATTATATCCCAGAATTTAATTGGGAAGATCAGACCACAACAGAAGACAGATTAAGTACATGAGACTGAACTGGTGAAATAGAATCTTATAACTTTTTTTTTTTTTTTTTGGAGAGGTTTTTTTTTTTTGCTATAGGGCGCGTGCGCTTGCCAGACAGACAGAGAGAGACATAGAGACAGAAAGCGAGAAATCACCCCCCAGGGGGGATGGTCACGCCGCAATCCCTTCTCCTCCATTCTCCTCTCGGGATCTTGGGCACGCACGCACACGCGCCCGGCGTGAGTTGTAAGCCACCGGGTCCGAGACGCGAACCGCGGTCGACTACGTGGGAGTCCAGCGACATAGCCATTACGCTAACTGCTGGTTCCCGAATCTTATAACTTTTGACTAAAACACTACTGATTTTCTTCTAGGCTTTGTTTCCTTGATTTAAGGATTTTTGTCATGTCTTGAGCTGCTAGTAGTTTCATGTACCTACTGTTTCAACAGAATCCTAACCTGTTTCCTGGCTTTAAGTTTTAAGCAAAGCTCTCTTTCATTTTGATTATTAAAGTTAAAAGTGCTTTTCTTGAAATTAAAAAAAAATATAAAAAATAATCTATTTAATGATTGCAGTAAGCTACATAGCATCAGCTACTTTATAGTATATTCATTCTACCCAGAGTTTCACACCTGAAGTCAGACACGTTATGTATGTATCAACTGACCTTGTTATTGAAAGTAGAATTATTTAAGATATTTTATAAATCAATAAAATGCGTGTGTGTGGGGAGAATGGAAAGCAACTATAGATACCAGAAATAGTGTGGGAGGAGGATGAGAAATGGCAAAGGGTGAGAAATAAGGGGAAATATACATATATATATATATGTATATGTATACATATATACATATATATATATATATATATGTATATGAAACTAGAAATGGAAAATTATCGACGATAACATGTATGATTAAGCCACTATGCAGTATATTGTGGATGGGAAATTACATTTTGTCTGTTGTGACTATGCTCAGTGAATGAATGTAAATTAATTAATTAATTAAAAATAAAAAGGATCTGGATTCATAAGCTCCTCCTTGAAACTAATAGCAGTAGCTACTGTTACTGAGCATTTACTCAAGTGAGCTAGGCACTGATCAAAGTGATTTAGCTCTATTTCCTTATGAAACAATAACCTATGAGGCAGGTATTATTGACCATATTTTATAGTGAGAAAAACTGAGGCTCAAAGATTAACTCTGCCAAAGACCACTGAAACAGTATGTTTTAGGAGCTGAGATTCCCACTCGTGTGTGCTTGACTCAGGACCTGAGCTTGTAAGCACTGAGCTTACCTGCCTCCGTAGAGGAGGAGGAAATACTAGGGCTAGGATGGGGGAGGGAAGGCAGGTCCCAGGCCTTGGGCCAATGGCTGGCTGCCCCAGAGCTGAATTGAAGCTCACACCCAGAAAGGCTACGGCTGCCATCAGGCCTCCACCATGAGGCGGCACAAAGGGCCTCTTTGAAGGGTGAGTCCAGGGGTACCCCTCCTGGCCTGCTCCCAAGCCAAGCATCCAGGGGGCCGGCAGGCATTTTTGGCTCAGAACTCTGAGGAGTGGCTGAAATTCTTTCCTTGAACAAGCACATTTGGTGAGAACATGTCATTTCTGGACTGATTCGGTATTGAAACTGCATCAGGTCTCCCAATGTGAACTAGGAATCTTCAGACTGCCCTGTCCCCCTCTTCCTGAACAGTCCAGCCTTTGAGAATATATTGATTTTCCTCCTCCCATTCCCTGCTTTTGCACTTTGGATGAACCTTGTTTTCGAAGAACAGTAGAAGGTAATTTTCTTGTGCTTGCCAGCTGGCCTGTAATTGAGCAATTTCAATAACACCCACTGTAAAGTCTAATCGAAGTAAACAGGAAAATATGATTTACAATCTGGACAGCAAGTAAATACCAGGGTGCAATTAATTTTTACACAGAGCAGCAGATTCTTAAACATTTTCCTGCACTGAGCAGTTTGTTTTTAATTACAGATTAGGAGCTGCTTTCTATTTATTTATTACTGTTACCATCATTATTTTTAAATTTTTGATGATAATCTTCAGATTCCTTATATGTTTGTGACTTTCTTTGGAGGTTTAACCAGAGAAGGGTGGGATGGAGAAATGGGATCAGAAAAATTAATTTGTAATGAGCAATTTTTAAAACCTGAACGGAAGGCAGCATTTTTTTCTGCATTTGCTTGATAGGAATGATGGTGGATTGGGAAGAAGGTCCAGATGGACTGTGCAGAATGGTGATGCTGAAAGGGGTCTTTTCACTATTGGGAGCTCACTTGGTTTGCTTCATTTGGGGGAAGAGGACAGAGAGGCCTCCATTGTTGTAAATGCGTTGATGTTGGAACTTGGCACTTCCAAGGATGGGAAATATGTGCCTTTAAATGGACACTTCTGATTCTTCTAATAGCTTCTATTCATAACTGGGTAGAGAAGAGGAGCCAGCACACGGACTGTGGGGCCCCTGCTGTCAGTTGGCTGCCTGAGGGACACACATCAGTTTTGGATGTGGGGATGAGATGTCTCTGACCCTCAGCCTACCTTTGCACATCCTAATGTCTGTTGAAGCTGCCTTTGTGGCAGTTCAGTGCTCAGATGTCACATGACTTGAACATATTGCAGCATCAGCTTATTGTTAATCACCTGACTCTGAGATTTTAAAGGTATCATGTGGCTGGACCTTAATTATTTTTGTAACAACCATGGTGTTGTGTTTAGGATACCCCAGAGTCAGCATGGGGGATATAGGAGGCTTTGAGAAGGTGATTTTGGATTTTGGTGACCCTCCCAGAATCTCCTTTACCAGGAAGGTGATTTCATTCCCATTGGGTTCCCAGTGCCAAAGGAAATGACTACTCTCTCAGGGCCCTGGTCTTTCATAGTCCTGAATCTCTTTGTCTTTCTTTGTCTTTTTCAGAGAGTTGACCGTACTTGGCCATTTCCAGGAAGGGTCCCACCTTGAAGGTGAGTGGCCAATGGAAAGCTATTTCTGCTGATGTCAGTCTCCTGGGAGGTACCCAGGCATTGCCTCTGCTCAAGTCTGTTTAACTGAAGATGGCTTGCACCCACCCTGGAGTGGAGCCCAGCACCTGAGGTCCTTACCATGGTGATGATCCTAAGTAAAATCCTCAACAACCAGGGAACTGACTCCATAGCATGCAAGACCTTCAACCCTGAACCGGTAAGAACTTAGCAGCATCCATTTCTTTGATGACCTATTTTGAGACCTGATATACAGATGGGGCTGTAAACTGAGCATCCAGGTTTAGCAAACCGAGTTCAAAGTGCCCTAGAATAGAGCTCTGTGAGTTCAGCTCTTCTCTGTTGGGGTGAGAGGGCAAAGGGACCCAGAGCTTAGCTGAGTACTGTAAGAAGGAAGTAGCCTAGCCCAGATTAGAGGTCATCTGGTGAGTGAGGAAAGGAAAGCCATCACCCTGGTAAATAATACCAAACATCATTCCATCTCCCTGCCAGGCTGCGACTAACATTTCTTCTGTCTCCACCTGGTAAGGGGAGATGGTTTTCAGAAGCAGGGTGGTGGCCTCAAGTGGGGGCCAAAATAAGGCTGTACTTTCAAGGGGTGTTGCAGAACCAGAGCTGCTACCTCAGGAATGTCTACAATGGGAGATGAAGGCATAGTCTGGCAGCTAGGTGGTGGGCCATGGTGACAGCCAACCTCTGGCTGCAGTCTGCCAAAGTTGTCCTTAGATCAAGTGGTGGTGGGCTGGAGCAGAGTGGAAGATGATTCGTCCTCCTCAGATAGTGAGCAAAACCACCTCTGAGTTCCATCAGCAGCCCCAACCCTCTTTCTAAGCCCAGTTCCTCGTAAGTGAGGAGGAGTAAGAAGTCATATTCAGGGACCAGCAGAGGGAGTAATGGCTACTTCGCTGGACTCTCATGTAGTCGACCGCAGTTTGAGTTCTGGACCTGGTGGCTTAACTCACGCTGGGCTCATATGCTTGTGTGCCCGAGATCCCAAGAGGAGAATGGAGGAGAAGGGATTGTATTGTAGCCATAACCCCGGGGGGTGATTTCTCACTTTTTGTCTCTCTGTTTTTCTGGCAAGCGCATGCGTCCTATAGCAAAAAAACCTCTCTCAAAAAAAAAAAGAGTCATATTCAGGCCCAGACATTCTTTGGAGAGATAGATAAGTCCTCTGAACTTTGTAGCTTCCATGGTTAGAGAAGGGCTTACCACCTAGGGTCACATTGCCCAGGACCCCTTCTGGCACCCCTTATAACCTGTTACAAGAAACCTCACTAAATACCCTTGGTAGATTCCCATCCTCAGTCTCATGCCAATGAAAACCAAGGCAAGAGCAGGCAGGCCTGGGTCTCTGGCCCTGACAGGAGTTTGGGAAAGCCCCTGAGACATTCATTCACTAGGCCTTCACAGTGTACTTTCCATGTGTCAGGCACTGGGCTGGAGGAGTTCAAGAAGCAAGATGAGTCAATGCTGGGCCTTGCTCTTTGCACTTCTGAGAAGCTCCCAGTCTAAAGGATGGGCAGTCTGGACCAATACATATGTCGTGACGCTAGGATCCCATGAATGGTAGCTTATAATTGAAGCCTCTTGGAGTCCAAGGGCCAGTAGATTGGCACTGACTTGGCTGTGGCAAGTCAGGAAAAGCCTTGCAGAGAAAAATCCTAGATTTGGCTTTGAAGGATGGATAAAAGCAGTTTAAAAACCATTTGGTCCAACCTCCTTGTTTTATAAATGAGACCTGGGGCAGAGTAACATCTGCCTCTGAGCCCTGCCTCCCCATCTCCCACCAGCTGCACTTCCTGGGCCTATGTTCAGGCTTCTTCCCTTTGGCCAGTGTCTCACTTTTCTTCCCACCAGTTTTGGCTCTGCCTCAAGTCTCTTCAGCCTTACCAGGCAGGACAGTTGGGCTGCTCTGCTCATACTGGGAGGCTTGATTGGGGTACCTGAGTACCTGTCCACATCCAACCTCAGAGGACAGTACCCCACTTTGCTCCTCTCTGTGTCCCCAGCAGTGTTGGGTGGGGCAGAGAGCAGGTACCTGTGGTGTGTTTGATTGATGGTGACCTTGGTAACAAGGAGTAGAGCTCCTATACCATCTGCCATCACTACTTTCTTTCCAATATCCACTTAATGTGTATCTTTAACTCGAGTACCTCTTACCATTTCCATTGCTGCCACCTTGATCTCACCTGCTGTCCTCTCTCCCATGCATTATTACGGTAACTGGTCCCCTGCTTCTGACTCCTTTAACCTGTACTCTATCCAGCAGTCACAGGAAATACCAGTCAGATCTGTCACAGAACCCACCACCAACTTCTCATCTCATGTTGAGCACATGCCAAAGTCCTCTCAAGGATGTATAAAGCCCCGCATAGTTTTGTCCACCATGACCACTCTGATCGCTCTCTCTGCTGTTTTCCTCTACTCCCTCTGTTCAAACTGTGCTGGCCTGCTGAAGTGTGAGCTTGTCCAGGACCTTCTTCCACAGCCTGGAATTCTCCCCAGGACAGAGCTCTCTTCCTTTGGTCACTCAGCCTGAAATTTAATTCTGCTACCACCTCCTACTCCTCTTCTCCCATATATGTTCTTTTTTCCCTATCAGACACTTGTCTCTGTTTAACATTTTACCTGTTGATATTTATTGAATAACTCCCCACACTAGAATGGGGGGCTCATAAAGGCAGGACATTTTGTCTCTTTTGCTTATAGCTGAATACTCAGTGCCTAAAATCAGGGCCAAGTGCATAGTAGTTTCTTAGTGAATATTTTTAGAGTGAGTGAATGTACAACGCCTGTCACCCAGAGACTTTCAGCTTGTCATTGTTCTAGTCCTTCTCTGGCCTTTGTATTTCTTCTACTGGCCTCGAACTTCTTGATCAAGTTCCTGGCTGAGGAAGTGCAGATATGAATTGCTCTGCTTTCAGTTGTTGGTGATTTTCTTTTCTTGAAGAAATCTGAAGAACGTATCTAGAGTAGTTCTGACCAGAATGGAGTGACCTCAAGGATAAAGGGCATCCGGAGGGCCTGAAGAAGGAGCCCTTCCCATGTCCAGCTGTGCTGTTGGCCTCAGCAGCTGCCAATGCGCTTGATGCCTTCTCAGGGTGGGACTGGCTCATACTGGCTGCAGAGCTGGTTTCAGGACACGTGGGTCTGAGCAGCTGAGCTGTTCTTCTAAGAGATGTGGCCTTAACCCCCACCAGGAAGAGCATGATCTCCCAGCCCTGACCAGGAGAGGAAAGTGCACCTTCTCAGAAAAGGAAGAAAAGTCAGGGGAAAGCAAGCAGACTTGTTGGAAGGCATTCTGTTTTTAATACAGATTCTTCTAATTCTTCTTCCCCTTCTGTTCTCTTTTGTTATTGACTGATCTGGATCCAAAATCACCCAGTGCAGTACTTTGGGCCCAATCTGCCTTCTTCCCCCTCCTCAGCCCTCCCCTTGACTCCCAATGGAAGGTCAGTTGTGGGGCTTGCCTTCTGGAGAGGGCCGTCCTTGTCTGTCAGTTTGTTCATGCACCACACACTGACTGAATGTTCTTGGCTTGGTCCAGTGCTGCTTGCAAGGAGCAAGTGCTGAGTGATAAGTGTGCGTTCATTTCTACCTTGTCATACAGACAGGAAGCTGAGTCAGAGAGTTCAGGGGTTGGGGTACTCAGGTCACAGGCTGGCAAAAAGGATGCCCAAATAGACTTCAAATCCAGACCCTTGTCTATTCCACCTAGTGCCTGGAGTCTGTGGTCATCTCAGGGCTTTTCTAGGCCTTGGGGAGAGATACACACTGTAAATAACTAAAGAGAGACCCCAAATAATCTGTCTCGCAATGACATCCATGGAACAGAATATGAGATAATATGGTGTGAGCATTTGCTTTGAGCAGGCAGCAAAATGTTCAGAGGAAGTCGATGGGGCTTTGCTTTGGCTTCCTAAACTGGTAACATCATGCCCATGTAAATACCATCAAGATAACAACAGGAAAGGTGGAAAATAATTTCTCTTTTGTTTTTTAATCAGACTAAGAAGATAACAGAAGTGGGGGTTTTAAGATTTAAAAAAATGAACAAATAGGAGTTTGGAGAGGTTCTGGGAAATGCGTTAGCACAGGACACTTTGGAATTATGGGAGCGAGCCCTAGAGACATGGGGCCTCTGAGTTCTCAAAGCTGCTCTTGGGTCTGAGAGGAGAAAGTCTAAAACTGCCAGAAAAGTTTTTGGAATCCTAGGTTTTCGTCACACTGGAGGAGCACCCTGCTACAATCCCCCAAGGAGCCAGAGCATTCACCTTCCTTCCGTGTCCTTTTAGGGTCTGGTAACAGGTCTCATTCTTGTTTTTCTTTTTTTTAAAAAAATAAATCCTGGTAACAGCATATTCTGACTCCTGAGAAAGCTATAGGAAAAAAGAGAAAAAGGACTAGCAAGTGCTCGACCTTTTGCCTTCCCTGCTTGCTCGCTTGCCTGCTTCGCCGAGGAGAGATGACCAGAGGGTATAGGCCGTGTCCATAGCCCTGGCTTAGATTGCACAGCCAGCAGCCATGACTGTGCTGGGTTCCCCTTTCCTGCACTCTGCTTGCTTGCTTTCCTCTGTCAAGTGGGCTCTTCCTTCTAGTGTTCTAACATTAGCTGCTACCACTGGAAGGCAGCCCAGACATTTGACCTTGGGAGCTCAGTGATCCCCAGCTCCTTCCCTCACGCCTACGCTCAGGCTGAGGGCCTGTTCTCTTGTTTCCGAGTGACCACCATCCTTAGCCAGCTCTGGTCTTACGTCCCCACAATTCTCCCAGTTCTGTTTAAAGTCTAGAGAGCAAAGGGAGCTGGTGAGTAGCTGTACCTGGGCAGAGGGTGGTACATAGCTCCAAGATGCCTGATTTTTCCCACAGCAACTGACACTAACTTTTTGGAGGGGCTGATCTGGTAGGAAGAACAGGTACTTCCTTCTTCCTCTCACTTGTTAGATAAGGATGCCAAGGCTCAGTTACCTGCTTAGTCTGAAGAGTTAATGGTTATGTTAGACCTGGCACTCAGCACACTGAATTGGCCTTTGGGCTCAACAGTCCTAGCCAAGCTCCCAGGCAGGCCACAGGCTCACTGGCATTAGAACCCAGAGGTGCATGGAGAGATCAAGACAGTCTGAGGCTTTCACCCTGGGTAAGCAGAGATACCAAGGGGCCCGCCCTTGACTAACACTGAAGCCTTGGGAATCAGGGCTGCCATATCTCCATTAATATCTTTGAGACCCTCCTTCCAAGGGCACTGTTCCCTTCACAGCTTCTCTTTCTCTTTTTGGGCCTGGATCTCCCTTCTGCTTTCTATTACCACAGACTTCCTGAGTTTCATTTCAGAGGTAGAAGGTGGTGGGCTCCACTTATTCCCCTCCACTGGGTGTGAGCTTCTCCTTGTTGCATTGTGGCTCTCTGTAATACTGTGTCAGGAAAAGGAAAAAGTGACTTGATTGCTTTCGTCAATAATTTGCAGAAGAAAGTTACAGAGAACCATGGTTATGGCCTGGCATCTTCTGCATGGGCTAGTTCCTCATTTGGAGTCTTAATTGTGTCTTTATTTAAGTCAGGACTTCTTTCTGTAGTCAAACAGATGGTTCTGCTGCCTCAATTTGCTTTCTAGTTTTTACCTTTGTTACTAGGATCTGATTCCAACAACCTCTCACTATCTAAGGAGTATTACCGAGACAAGGCCCTACCCTGGGGTAGGCTCAGGAACAGAACCTTCCTAGTGGAAGAAATACAAAGGGGAAATGTGCTTTTGTCTTATTTTACTGCAAACCTCAGCCAGGGCTCGGGTGCTCACTTCTGTGCAGACACTGAGCATCTTGTGCAACCTCAGTGGGCTGAGGATTTCCCTTAGGGTCTGGTAGACTTTAACACATAGTGATTTACTCAACTTTTCTGCTGTATGTGCAGAGGGTTTGAAGAGTTAGAAAGGCTCACTATAGGAATGGCACATATCAGTGAAAATTTTCTTATATACCATGTAGGTTGGGAATAAGGGGCTCTGACCAATCTGGAGGCAAGTGGGAACTCGTTGGCATAGCTTTCATGTGGAGTTGAGCCCCAGGAAACTTGTCATTGGTTGGGTGTCGGGGGCCTGACATACCTTGGAATGCTGGTGGGTATATGATGTTCTAGACCAACTTAGCCTCACAGATGAGTCTCAGACAGCAAGATGGGGCTCTGGTCCCCTCTTGAGGTCCAGCATGAAATCAGCCAATGTTCTTCATTTGTAAGCCACAGGCATCTCCAGCTAACTCACACCAAAGAGAACTCATTGGTGTGAAGGGAGTTCACACAGGACTGGAAAACAGTTAGTGCAGAGGCTCCAGATAGACAGGGCCAGGGAGATTGGGAGAACTTGGGAAACGGGTGCCATGGGCAGGCTGAGGACCTTGCTGCTGGTGAATCAGCCTCTGCACCTGCGGGAGTTAGAGCCATGGAGCAGGTGAGTGTTTGATCAGCCAAGCCTAAGTTCTGTGCCTACCCCATGGCCAGGGGAGGTAGAGGCATCTTGGTTGATAGTCCTACCAAGACACTACCCAGTGAGGGTACAGAGGTATCCCAATGCAAAACTGGGGTGCTGCTAGCAGAAGAAAGGGGAACTGCACCATGAGCCCATGTAGTTCCATGTTGGGGGAACAAGGGGCTTATTTAGAACAGGGAAAAAGGGAAGGGAGAAGTTGTTCCTTCAAGTTGTCAAAGCAAAGTGTGAGGCAACACTGGTCCACTGGCTCCTTTGGATGCCAGAGTTGGAGACTGGTATGAGGAGCCTGGGCCAGCCAGGGATGGGGTGGTAGGGTGCTGACTCTCTGGCTGGTACTTTCTTTCATTCCCCAGCAGTTTGGGGAGGCCCAGTTGTTTGGAGAAGTCCAGTTGTTTGGGGAAGCTCAATTCTGCCCATTGAAAATATATTATTAACCTGTTAACCTGACATCCACCTGATGGGTGAGCAGTAAGAACAAGACAAGGTGGCACTGATAGGTACCTTTCTTATACAGCAAAGATTGTGAGTAAGACAGTTTCTTTTTTTTTTCCCTTAAGAAGCCTATGTTCTCCCTTGTATTTTTTGTTTGTTTGTTTGTTTGTTGGTTTTTTTTTTTTTTTCCTGGTTGCTGTGGGAAACGTTAAGAGTGGAATGATGTGGTCTGATTCCTGCTTTAAAAAAGATAACTTTAGGTCTGGGCTGAGGGTGGAGAATAGAGACCAAGAATGCAGGCTGCAAGACCAGTTAAAAGGTGTGTTCAGGGTGGGGTGGGGGTAGCCTGGTGTAGGGGCAGTAGTGAGTTGCTGAGAAGCATAATCCCCAAGCTAGGAAATGGTAGGCTACTCTGGGGATCTGTAGCAAATGCTGGTAAACATGTGTTGAATAAATGAATGAGTCAGTGAATAAGTGAGTAGGGGCTCAGGAGCCCTGTGTGTTGGCCCATGTGTCTCCCCTCTTCAGGTGAGACATGAGCACCTCTTGCAAGATGGCTGCACGCATCCATTTTCCCTGGGATGGCCTGGGTTAGGAGGTGTCACCCTGTGTAGAACATGCTGGCTTAGTAGGAGGAGAAGGTCAGGAGCACTATTTTACTGACAAGGCAAGGGGATGGCTCACTACTCTGCTTCCGGCTCTCGTCTGGAAAACCCCAAACCCTCTTGGTGGCATTACATGCTGGTGAAGCAAATGAGCGGCTCCAGTGTTCCTGATCTCTTCTGCTTTCCTCAGCTCCCGTCTTCATGTAGGTTTCTGTGGGCTCCCAGCCTGGGCTGCCTTTGCCCACCTGGAAAACATGCGAGTGTGGGGGTTGTGGTTCCTTAGTGGGTGTTTTCCTTGTGCCTGGGTGCTCTCTTAGTGCTGGAAGCTATCTCCCTTGGTAGGTAAGGCCCCTGGCAGTGGACAAACCCAGCTTCTCTCTGTGAACCCTCCCCTTGGGAGCACAGGGTCTGGCTGGCTTCCACAGTTTGTGTGGGTGGTGTAGCCCCAGTGGCAGGTTCTTATGTTTGTCACCTGCTCTTTACTGGGTGACTTTGCTGTGGTGTGAGCTTTCAGCTGTGCATTCTGCTACACTAACCCTGTCAGCTGGGAGGGAGGCAGGTGCAGCCTTCAGTTCTTTTCAGATATTTCCATTGATGGCTGTAGAATGAGTAAGTAGTGAATATCACTGGAATCCAGGAACGTGACCTGACCTATAGTGTAAAGATTATTTTAAACCAAGAAGGAGGGATTGGAAGAGGAGTACTCTACTTCCTCTCACCCCCTGTAAGCTCCTCTGATCCTTCAGTACCAGCTCAGGCATTCCCACAGAAAACTGGCCTTGACCTTCACTTCCACCCTTCCTGCCCTGATCTCTCTAATGTAGTCTAATAGTTCATCTGTATGACTGTTCTCCATGAGCTGTGAGCCCTCCTTCATCTGTGTCCCCAAGTTGACCTTTAAAAACCCTAGGATGAATGCATTGTTGATCAAGTGCAGAGATCCCTGGATTGGGCAGCTGGGGCTGGGGTGAGGGGTAGCCAGTGCCAGGCACTTGTCTCTCCCTCTTATCTGAGTAGGCCAGGTGTTCATAGTCAGCCTCGCCCTCCTTCCAGGCTTTAAAGGGCCAGTGGGTTCTTGCCCACTTCTCAGCCTAGAAGCCTTGCCTATCTCTGTTATTAGTTGGAAGAGGGCAGTAGGGACTCCTGTTAGATGTTGGAGCCCTCTGTGACAGGCTTATTCTCCTGGGTCTAAGAGCTTCATTCACCATTTCATTTCAACATTTTCACACAGCCTGCATATGAATAAGTACAAGTATATATCTGTGGAATGAATGAATGAGACAATGAGGGAGTCTTTAAAATATTTGAGGCAGACTTTCTTGGGTTCTCAACTGGGCACAGTTTTCTCCTTACCAGAGGTTATAACAGGCCTCTTTACCTGGTATCAACTAATGAAAGGAACTCTAGGATATTCTTTTTTTTTTTTTTTTTTTTTTTTTTAAGAATTAGTTATTTTGTTTATCATTATTATTATTATTTTAAAAATTTGCTACAGAGCACATGTGCTCACCAGAGAGAGACAGAGAGAGAGAGAGAAAGGGAAAGTGAGACAGCAAGCTACCAGGTCCAGGACTTGAACCACAGTTAGCCATGTGGGAGTCCAGTGCCTTAACCACCAAGCCACCTCTTGGCCCCTAGAATATTCTTTTTTTGGGGGGAGAGGTTTTTGCTATAGGGCACATGCACTTGCCAGAAAGATAGAGAGAGACAGAGAGACAGAAAAGGAGAAATCACCCTCTAGCAGGGATGGCCACGTTGCAATCCCTTCTCCTCCATTCTCCTCTCAGGATCTTGGGCACGCACGCACATGCATCCAGCATGAGTTTAAGCCACCGGGTCTGGGACTTGAACCACTTCAACTACATGGGAGTCCAGTGACATTGCCATTACGCCAACTGCTGGTCCCGGCCCTTAGAATATTCTTGTGCTCAGTTTGCTTTGTAACCATGGAGTAAGTGCCCTGGACTTGAGTTATTGCCCTGTTTTTTACCCACTGGTCATAGCATTCAGTGGAGGCTGGGCATGGAGTGTGAGGGAAGATGTAGAATGTTTGAGCGAAAAAGGGAGCCACTGTGGGAATATGCTGTCAACATGTTCAAAAGCCATAGTTGCTGTGCAAGGACCAAATATGAGGGGACTTAAAAAGTTCATGGAAAAATGACATTAAAGTACCAGTTTATTTTGGTGTAAAAATAAATCTTGAAATACATTATTTCAGATCTTGAAATAAATGATGAAATCCATGCATAGTTTTCCAATAATATGCATTGTCTTGAACTTTTTGAAGACCTTTTGTATAACCTTTGATTGTCTGTTCAGTTCAGAGAGAATGCCCCAGAGTGCCTCATTATAAACTCCAAAACAGCCTGCAGAGCAGAGACACCCTTCCTGAGCTTTGTTTGATGCTTCTAGATAGAGAATGAAGAGCTGTTCCTGTGTCTTGAAGTGGGATCTAGGAATGGGAGATGGGGCCTGCCACCTTTCACTTGAGGTTCTTTTTATACCCGGGGAGGTCCTGTCCTCTTTCATCTTCTTTTCATTAGTTGGGAGAAGGTGAAGTCTGGCTTGGTGAAGTTTGCTCAGCTGTTTACCATCACACCTCTCCCTGAACCATCCTCCACATCACATATTATGTGGAAAAGTCCCTTGTGTCAGAAGTTGGGGGGAACCAGCAGTTAGCGTAACGGCTATGTCGCTGGACTCCCACGTAGTCGACCGCGGTTCGCGTCCCGGACCCAGTGGCTTAAAACTCACGCTGGGCGCATGTGCGTGCGTGCCCAAGATCCTGAGAGGAGAATGGAGGAGAAGGGATTGCGGCGTGACCATCCCCCCTGGGGGGTGATTTCTCGCTTTCTGTCTCTATATCTCTCTCTGTCTGTCTGGCGAGCGCACGCGCCCTATAGCAAAAAACCTCTCCAAAAAAAAAAAAAAAAAAAAAAAAAAAGAAGTTGGGGTGATTTCTGTGTGTTTTTAGAGCCCATTCACTTGATGGACTTTGTAACTCACTGAAGACTTGGGACAAAGAGTCCATGCCAAATTCTCCATAGTTGTTTTCTCTTTCAATACTTTTTTTCTCCTTTCCCTAACCTGACATTAGCAAAGGGCAGTTGCCTCTTTACTGTGATTTTAGCAAGGGATCAATGAAGATCCATGTGCAAATGTGCTTTTTTTTTTTTTTTTTTTTCTTTTTATGGAGAGGTTCTTGCTATAGGGCATGTGCGCTCATCAAAAAGACAGAGAGAGACTGACAGAAAGTGAGAAATCACCCCCTAGGGGGGATGGCCACACCACACCGCAGTCCCTTCTTCATTCTCTTGGGATCCTGGGCATGCACGCACACATGCCCAGCGTGAGTTTAAACCACCGGGTCTGGGACTCGAACCACGGTCGACTACATGGGAGTCCAGCGACATAGCCATTACGCTAACTGCTGGTCCCCAAATGTGCTTCTTATGACTTGAAGAGTGAATAGCTTTTCTGATTGTTTTCAGCATACGCCAAAGAAGATGAGTCAAGGACCTACACTTTTCTCTTGTGGAATTATGGGTAAGTAATCAAGGTGGCTGTGAGCCATCCTCCTCTAGTCATTCTGGCCAGGACCTGAGTCTTCCAAGTGAGGTGCTGAAAGCAGTTTGTGGACATGAGTTCAAAAGAATAACCCTAGAGATTCTTTTCTGTGTGTTTTAATTATTTTGGCCCCCAGTGGTGCAGGAGTGATCTAGGGGCTGCTGGGGTCTAGTGACAGGACAGATCCTGATGCAGTTTATTGATGTGTGTATTTTCCATCTCTAACTTTGAGAGATTCTGTCTGATTACTAAAGTAATTCATGTTTTTTTCAGAAAATGTACCATAGTATAAAGTATTAAAAAAGAAATAAACTCTTATAGTCCCAATATTCAGCCATAGCTTCTGTTGATATTTTCATGGATATGTATATTATTTGTATTTTTTTAAATAACTTGAGTCCATGATGAACTTGTAATTATATAAAACCATATGTGTTTGCTTTTTCACTTGGTAATAGTTTCCATCATGTTCCTACAGTTTTAAAATTGTTCATTCTTTGCATTTTAATGGTCTACAGTACTGCATTGTGTAGCTGTATCAAAATGTCTTTATTGATGCAACTATTTATTAGTTTATAATGGGGCTGTTTTATTTGCTGTTGTAATTAATAGTGATTATCTAAGTGTCTAAATCTTTGTCTTTTGGTTTATTTCTTAGGATCGTTCCTAGGAGTAGGATAGAAAGACTGAGGGCAAGACATCTTTAAGGTTCTTGATTCACATTGCTGACACCCCTTCTAGGAAGATTGCTTTGGTTTTCTGTTTTTGTAGAGGTGTTAATTACTGGTTCTAAAAGGGGCAATAAAAGATTTCTTGGTGCTGCAGATAATCAGGCATCGTTTCTCCTCTTGCTATTTCTCTATGCTGCTCCTGTCAACTTTTGCCCTGCTCTGTCTTGCCAGATGACTTTCTGTAATGTCTCAGTTGAGTCAGAAACTGGACTTGGATGATGGATAACCACTATGGGCTTTTAGATTCAAAGTTTGCCTTTGTAGGACTGTATGAAGTCTACTTTGCCTTTTTTTTTTTTTTTTCTTAGCCCTTTCTCTCTATGTATGTGGTTTTTCTTTAGATGCAGTTCCCACAGATTGAGATGATGAAAATGGAGGTACACTGAATATGTCATATTGAACACTGCTGGGGACTGCACCAGGAGCCCATTGACTCTGCCAGCAGCTTCAGGCGGTGGTGGTGGGGGAGTGTGCATTCATATGTAGGGAGCCAAGGCCTAGGAAGGTGACTGTCTCCAAGGTCTCTTGGTAGGCAGCATTGTACCCAGTTGGGGTGAAGGAAGATTGTGTTCTTCTCAGTTACGTCCTCTAACTCCCAAGAGTTGGGAGTCCCTTGTTGCTGCTACTCAGAGGAAATGGAAACAGGGAGACCACCTGGCTTTGCTTTACCTGTGTGGCATACTTCTGAGTTTGTCCCCACATGATTGAATACCTCCTAATTGGTTCATAGTTTTCAGCAAACCCTCAGCACCCAAGCACATGTCCCAGAAGCCTGCCTCATTTCTGCTTCCTGAGACATCTGGCGATGAAAAGACCTTCCTTTGTCATGCCCTGGACAGAGAGAGGAGCTCCTGGGCATGTCTGACTGCTCAACCATGTCTAAACTTTAGCTCTAAACTGGACCAGATCAGTCAGTTGGGTTGGGGACATGTTAGGCTTTATTTCCAGGTTGTTCATGTGTTAGGCTCCTTGGCCTTTACACTGTGTAAATCAAATAAGGTGGACTCCCATGAGTTTGTGACAGGTGCTGTTGGGCTCATGAAGTTACTCTGAACTTCCTTTCTGGAGCCTCAGTTTTCTCAACTGCAAAATGGCAATTATGTTAGCACCTACCTTGTAGGCTTGTTGTGAGTACTATGTGACATATTTGTGAAGAGATCAAAGGAGAGTGAACACTCCATAAGTAATAGATTAAAAAGAAGCTGAGACCTAATTTGAGAATCCTGTTCTTGGAGAAGAGGTCTCTATACTCAAACAAAGGGGCCACCTTGCTTTCCTTCAGAGAAAGAATGTAGGTGAGAGAGCTGACACAGGAAGTATAGGGGCAGATCTCAGGCCCACGGACCAAGGCAGACGCCCCAGGGAAGGGAGGTGAGTGGAGAGAAACTCAGATTCCCCAAGAGAGTCTGTCTGCGCCTGTGGAGCCCAGCGACCTGCTTTTTCCTGGGGAAGGCCCAGAGTTTAAGAAGGTACTGTGCTGCACCTCCAGGCTCTTGTTTGTAGAGTGGCTCTTCAAGAAGCATTGACTGAGGAACCAGCAGTTAGCGTAATGGCTATGTCGCTGGACTCCCACGTAATTGACCGCAGTTCACGTCCCGGACCCGGTGGCTTAAAACTCACTCTGGGCGCGTGTGCATGTGTGCCCAAGATCCCGAGAGGAGAATGGAGGAGAAGGGATTGCGGCGCTTGCTTTCTGTCTCTCTGTCTCTGTCTGTCTGGCAAACGCACGCACCCTATAGCGAAAACCTCTCAAAAAAAAAAAAAAAAAAAAAGAAGAAGCATTGACCATTGACTGGAACCCAGCGCCCCTGTCTCAGGCTTTTCCCTTCCCCAAGACCCTGTCTGCCTTCTGCCGTATGGGCCAGCGTCAGGGCACTGCCAGGCAGCAAAGGAAGAAGCTGCAAGAAGCTGTGCTGGTGGTTGGTCTATGGAGTTTCCTTGTCCTATTTCTTTCTTTCTTTCCCATTTGCCCCAATTTTCTGTTGTTTTGCCCTCTCCTTAATTCTGGAAAACCTTGGACCTGTGTGACAGGGTTACCAAGGCTTTCCATTAACCACAATTCATTTCATTGGTTTATTCTAGTGGATATTAATTGTTAGGCACTTGGAGTAGGAATGGAGCAAATCAGACCCTGCCCCTTCCCTCAAGGAGGTGTCTGTCTGGTGGCAAAAACAGGTCAACTAACACTGAATGCCCATGGGGTAGGCAAACTTCCAAGACAGGAGACCCTTAGAGCTACGGGCAAATCACCTCATCTTCCTGAGCCTCGGTTTCCTCATCTTGCAGATTTGTAGTGTTTGTGGGGATTTAAAGAGATGGCTGCATGCCCAGGGTGCCAGCTCCATCCCTCCTCCATCCCTTTCATGCACTTTCTGAGGCAGGAGTATCAGCAGTCAGAGGCTAGCAAGCCCAGTGTGTGCTAGCAGAAGCTCTGGTTACCTCTCTAGCCCATTTGACCCAGGGAATTGAGATTTTCTATCCTCACCCTGCACTGTGAACTGGGAGTGCACGCCAGACAGTAAGATTTCATCTTAGATGTGTCTACTTTTTAATAACAGGGAAGAGAACACCCCGAGGGGCAGGCTGGACTTTTCAAGAGGGTTTTGGGTCCTTCCAGGTCCGGACAATGCTGAGCAAAGATAAAATGGCAAACTCTTATACTCACCAAGCCCCTACCTGTCTCATGGAGATAAAGGACTCATGTTCTGGCTCTGATCAGTGGGATTCTCCCATGGGAGTTCAGGACTGTTGACCTTGTGACTCAGGATTTTTCCTCATAAGCCCCATGAGAGGGTTGAATTCATACTGGCTCCCAGTATGAATTCAAGTTTCATAAATATTTTGAGGAAAATCTGGGCAAGCACTTTAGGACAAGGAGTATAGCAGCCTATTTACTTCTTAAAATGCTATCCTTGGGACCAGCAGTTAGAGTAATGGCTATGTTGCTGGACTCCCATGTAGTCGACTGCGGTTCGCGTCCTGGACCCGATGGCTTAAAACTCACACCGGGCGCGTGTGCGTGCGTGCCCAAGATCCTGAGAGGAGAATGGAGGAGAAGGGATTGCTGCGTGGCCATCCCCCCTGGGGGGTGATTTCTCACTTTCTCTCTGTCTGTCTGCGAGCGCACGCGCCCTATAGCAAAAACCTCTCCCCCCCCAAAAAAAAAAAATGCTATCCTTTCCAATGGCTTGGCCTCCTGTGCCCCACTTAGATAAAATGTGTTACTAATAGAATCGAGTATTCACAATTTTTTAGAAGTACTTAATGTTCTGTGATTGCAAACTGGCTATCAGGGCTTTCCCCACCATTATCCCCATCCCATTTTGGAAAAGATACAAAGAAGTGGGTTTGTGCTTTTCCAAAATAGGGGAGAGGACACAGCCAGCATGAGTTGTGGATGGGAGAAGCAGGGCAGAGTGTAGAGCCTATCAGGGCTGAGTAGGGGCCTCCATCAGGGCCGAGTGCCCCTTATTAGGGTACTAGCTCAGCCATCTCTCTGCAGGGCCTCTTCTAGCAGAGAGCATGTTTTGCCTCTTGGTTTTGTTTTTTTACCTCCGGACCATATTCAACCCATCTTCTGTACTGAAACAGAATTTCTTCTGCACACAGCTTCTCTAGGTGCGGGTGTGGGGACCTGACTGATTATTATGCTCTTGACACAGGAAATACTGGGCCTGTGGCCGCTCCGTAAGTGCAGCCCCAGCGCTGGTCAGATGGCCTGACTGATTTCTAAGGGGTGCCAAAAGGGGTCTCTGCTGTGGCTGAGAGAATTATCCTCTGTTGGGAGAGGCAGGGCTGCGTGTGACTCCTCAGTCCATGGCTCCTTCTGGCTCTTCTGCATTTCCAATGGGAGATGCTTCTTTATTCTGACCCAGGATCACACTTGTACTCGTTTAATCTTTCTTGGTGGAACAGGGCAAGTGGGGTGAGAGCAGGCTGCATTCACTGCTCTCTGCTAATTGCAACCATTAAATGAGTTCTGTATTGTACAGACAATGGGCACCACAGATCCCATTTTCCTCACCACTCAGGCGAGGAGAAGACCTAGAAATCACATAGTAAGTGAGAAAGCAAAGGCAATAGCAATTATTTCAAAAAGGCCACTAGGAAAAGTCTTGTAAATACAAGTCAATGGACAGAGAACAAAACAATTCATATGCTAAAAAAATGGGATAGAAACGCTAATTACTTTAGGAGTTATGGTAATAAATTATTTATTAATGTAAATTATTTCACAAGCAAAGAACATAGAGGAAACTTGAGCAGAAGGATCATACATTATGTATAAAAAGGAATTGTAAAAATATTATAGCAGGCCTACTTGTGCTGCTCTCATTCAGGTTTGTCAGCATTTTAATTATAAGCCCTTATTTTCAGTGTTTAATTACTTGGTTGTTAAAGTCTGCTCTGTACATAAGACAGTTGTTCCCTAGGGCAGTCTGTATTAATTTCTACGGGATAAACCCATAGAAATTGACTATGTTGAGCTGTGTAGGACTGAGAGATTTTGCTTTGAGATTTGGTAGATTTTGGTCTTTTAATTCAGCCACTATTTGTTGTTGAAAACAGTGTGATTGCACCTTGTATAGAAAAGCTGGCATTTGGAGGTTGAGTGTTTTCAGTTTCTTTGAACAAATGAATGAAACAAAATGAACAACAGCCATAACAAAATCAGGACTACTTAAACCAATTTTTGGTCTATGCCACTTCTTCTGCCTTTTAGAGATAGCTATTTTGAATATGGTCATTAGATCAGTGTCTTTTGTAAGAAATACTTATTAAGCAATATAGGCTAGAATTAGTTGTTTTCATTAAAATTATATTCATAAATAAATACGTATATGTATGATTTTAAACATTTATTATTTTAAATTTATTACAATCATATGTGTACGTGGCTTTTTTTTTTTTAATCTCTAAAATAAATTAAGTTTCATCCATACAGGGCGACTTATTTATTTATTTATTTTGGGGCACTATTTATTTGTTGGTTTCAGATGGTGTTTCTAGACTAAGGTGTAGAATGGAAGTAGATGCAAAATGTCCTTGGCATATGATAGCTGCTTACAGTGACAAGTGTAAAAGGAGCCTCCTGGGCTGCCTTATTACCTAGATTGGGCTGGCTTGTAGTTATGGTGGTGAGGCACAGTAGTGCCAGAGGACAGAGAATGGCTGCTGCCTTCCATGTGGAAGTATGGTTAAGTTAGGTGACAGCCTGGTCCAACTGCAAGTGCATGGCATTGGGATTGCAGACTAGGTTGAAGTCTGAGCTCTGGTGTTTGCCAACTGTGTGTCTAAAGGGGAGACATGACATCATTTTGAAGTTTGGTTTCCCCACCAGTAAGATGGGGATCACTGTGACATGAGATGCTCAGTGTGCTTGGGATACATACTCATGTTCTTTTCCAGCCTCAGCAGGGATCTCATTGGATTGTTAATTAACAATTAATATGCATTTTTTGACCATTTCCTAAAGAGTTGTCTTGGCTGCAATAGTTCTCTTGTCTATATAATGGCACTCAACTTTACTGTTTGCATCAGTTTAGAGAAGAATCAAAGAGCTGTTTCATATGCTTTGTGTACACCCACAACTAAGATGGGAATCCAAAATAGACAATCAAACTGACCTTTCTGTCCAGTTTTCCCTATACATTTTTGAGTGCCTTTGAGGAAGGTGTATGGAATAGGAGGTCTTTTTTGTTTGTTTGTTTGTTTGTTAGAGAGAGAGATTTTTTGCTATAGGGCACGTGCACTCACCAGAGAGACAGAACACAAGAAATCAACCCTCGGGGGGATGCCCACACCACAATCCCTTCTTTTCTTGGGATTTTGGGCATGCATGCACACACACCCGGTGTGAGAGAGAGATTTTTGGTATAGGGTGCATGCACTCACCAGAGAGACAGAAAGCGAGAAATCAACCTCTGGGGGAATGCCCATGTCACAATCCCTTCTCCTCTTGGGATTTTGGGCACGCATGCACACACACCCAGTGTCAGTTTAAGCCTCCGGGTCCAGAACTCGAACTGTGGTTGACTATGTGGGAGTCCAGCAATGTAACCATTATGCCATCTGCTGGCCCCTTGGAGTAGGAGGTCTTAATCAGAGCAGAAAGAAAGGTCTCATAAGACCTCAGTCCACCCCTTCTTGTACAAACAGGGAGGCTGCGGCCCCTGCTCCCAATGTCTAGTCTGACATGGTTTTTATACCTTGGGGATTCTATCAGGCTTTTTTTTTTTTTTTTTTTTTTTTTTTTTTTTTGTAAGAGCAAAAACTTCCCAGAAGCAGTGGGAGCTGCCATGGCCACCTCCATCCTACTGGTGAGGCCAAGGGCTTGATAATTACTTCGAACCCTAATCTTTGTCCTCATCAGCCTCTCTGGCTTCTCCTTGAGCCTCACAGACCAGGCTTCTGCTTCTCTGGTTGGGATTTGGTGGAGTGTTTGTCTTTGGCAACCCTTACCCTGTCCCTGGTGCTTTGTATGAGGAATTCAGTTTCCTGTTTTCTGTCGTCAAACCTAAGATACTGCTGCCATTTTGCAGTTCATTGCAGGAGCAAAGGCTGAGGACTGGGCAGGCAAAGTCTGAGAACCTTTTTTCCCTGTTGTAACTGTAAATTGAGTCTCCATTCTGATAACACAGGCAGGGAACCACTTTAGTGGGGCAAAGGCTCTGAAGTCCATTTAAAAATACATGACACATTGGGCTGGCCTTGTAGTGTAGAGGTTAAGCACTATGCAGGGGACACTAGATCCTGCATGTCTGATCAGGGTTTGAGTTCCAGCCCCTGTGACTTGAAAAACATTCTGGACATGTGTGTGTGCATGCCCAGGATCCTTATGGAATGGAGAATTAGAGGAAAAATGATGGGGGTGTGACCTGGCCTGTAGGGGCGATCCTTTCTCTCTCTCCTCCCCTTACCCCCCTTTCACATACCTTCTGGCTTTAAGGAAGAGAAAAAATGACAGATGACACTGGTTGTGGGAAAGCTCATGTTATTGCCTTGCTCATTCCCCTTCCCCCCCCCCTTTTCTCTCTGTTTATGTAAGATCAGTTTAGCAAAATTACCTCCAGAAAGAGACCTTAGTTTTCTGCTGAAAGGGTTAGGGAACTTCTCCCCTAGTCATGCATAGAATCCTTGAAGCCCTGAGGCCAAGTTAGCACCACCCAACCCACAGGACGGGGAGAGATACTCATCAGCAGCACAAGCAGACAGGTATGAAATCCAGGAATGAGTCAGCCGGTAACGATCTGGCTAGTGGCTTGCTACCCAGGTCTGAGAGGCTGCAAGAATCTTCTTTCTTGGGTCTGTACTTAAGGTGCTTAGCCTTTTCTAGAAACCGCATTCTGTTATGGTTATGTCAGTATAAAACAGCATCTAAAACATAGCACAGAGGTCTCTGGGGCTGTAAAACTCCTCTTTTACACATAAGAAAGCTTTATAGTCTCCTAAGAATCTGGGTCTCTGGGAATTTCCCTTCAATTTAACGACAGAAATGGAAACAAGAACATTTAAGGTGAAATGCCATTTGTGTTTCTCTGAGTGTTTTTCTTTCTTCAAGTTCTAGGATCTGTGCACCCATCAGCCTTGTGTCTTTCTTGGGAGGTGGCAGGACTAGAGCCTTGTGGGTGTGAATTTGGAGCTTTGAGTCCTTGTCTCCACACATGTGGGCATCTGATTTTCCTGTGCCTTGCCTTGCAAGGTAGTCAAAGATCAAAAACCTCAAGCCGTCATTGAGCCTCAGCTTGGAAAGGACCTTGTTCACCTCATCTGTTTGTGGAGAACTGGCCCAAGGGTGTTTACGTGATTCATCCTCCCATCTATAGGCAAAGGCCTCTGTCTATTAGCACTATACACACACCCACACACACACTTCTGTGTATACTTTTAGATTGTGAAGATAGGTTTGACAGATGATGGAGAAACTTTAGATGTACCTGAAGGTTCAAGCAGTAGAGGCAGCATAGAATAAAACAGACCACTGTCCATGTTTTCAGGCTGTGTGCCATGGTGCTGTGTTCAAGTATACCCGAGTCTTGGTGTCGGGCTCCAAGTGGCTGGGGAGCTCCTTGCTTTAGGATGCAGCTGATAGGCGATTGGGTATTCTCAGAGAGAAGGTGGGAGACTTTAGACCCATCTTGTTCACAGCAGTCTGGCTTCTCAGGCCTTAGCCAGGGTCTGTCCATCCAAAGCGTGCTGTACAACTTGAAAAGGAAGCCCTGAGGGATTCCCTGTCCTTTGAACAGACCCTCTAAGTACTTGAAGGATGAAGTGGTCCTTTCCACAGTTCTACTTCCTATAATTGACCCAAACCCAAACCCCAAATGCCACCTTTCAATGATGTATGAATTCAAATTAGAAGAGGTTAGAATTATGAACCCTCCAGAAGCTTCTTAGGTGTGGCTGGATGTTTAACTGGCCTGTTATTCTAACAGAGGTATTTGAGAACTGAGGCCCATGTGTAGCCTGTAGTCCAAATCCGTGGTTTTCACTATTTTTGTATTAAAATAACCTGAAGAGCTTATTAAAGCCCACAGATTCCTACCCAGTGAGATTCTGATTTACCAGGTCAGGGACAGGGCCTAAGACTGATTTTTAAAAAAAGAAAAAAGAGAGATTTTTGCTATGGGGCATGTGTACTTACTCACTAGAGAGGCAGAGAGAGACAGAAAATGAGAAATCACCCCCAATAGGGGATGACCACACTGCAATCCCTTCTCCTCCATTCTCTTTTCAGGATCTTGGGTACATACGCACATTTGCCTGGAGTGAGTTTAAAGCCGCTGGGTCTGGGACTCGAACCGTGGTCGACTATGCGGGAGCCAGTGATATAACCATTACACCATCTGCTGGTCCCACGAATGAATTTTAACAAACATCTCCAAAGGATGCTCCTGCAGGTAGCCCAGAAACCACACTTTAAGAAATTCCTAGTGGGACCAGCAGTTGGCGTGATGGCTATGTTGCTGGACTCCCATGTAGCTGACCATGGATTGAGTCCCGGACCTGGTGGCTTAAACTCATGCCGGGCGCGTGTGCGTGCGTGCCCAAGATCCCGAGAGGAGAATGGAGGAGAAGGGATTGCGGCCTAGCCATCCCCCTTGCGGGGTGATTTCTCACTTTTTGTCTCTCTGCGCTCTCTCTCTCTGGTGAGCGCACGCGCCCTATAGCAAAAACCTCTCAAGAAAGAAAAAAAAAAAAGAAATTCCCAGTGCAAAGAATGTAAGTTTGCGTTCCAGCCTGATTCCATAGAGGTTGTTACCAAGTTTCAAAAGAGCCAAACCTCAGATATAAGAGCGATTTTTAACACTATTACTTGTCATAATGATGGCTGCTCTAGGCCCTATACTTGACACCTATTTAATTCTTATACTATTATATATCTGAGAGATTAAGTTAATTGCAGATTTGAGGTTCAAACCCAGACCTATGCCCTTTTTACCACACCAAGTGATGATTGCTCAATGAATTTCCCACATCCATGACCACTGTCACTTTTGAAAGAGTTACAGTTGTTTGTGCAGAAGTAATATAGAATGGAGGGGCAGGTGCACCCCTGTATCCTCTTCTCAGGACCCTGCCGAGGCCCTTTGTACAGTGTGACGTTGGAACCTAGCACTTGGGGCAGCTTGCCATTAAAAATTAGCTTCTATTCCTGTTTCTTTTGTCTGGTGACTTGACCTAACAAATTGCCCTCTGTTCTCTGAGCGCAGGGGGAGAACACAAGGTCTAAACATAGCCTCAGTTGTTTTTACTTTTCTTATATTGTACTTCTTGACGTGATAAAGATTGAAACAATTAAAATATGATCTGCGCTGCAGTCAGAACAGTGGCCACCTGGCTGATGTTGATACACAATAGCCATGCTTTGCGTTTTCAAAGCGTCTTAGACTTTACTCCGCCAGCCAGTTTCCTGACTGCTCACATGCGCTATCTGCAGTCCCCAAGGGGCTTCAAGGAGACTGAAACACAGCCCAAGTTGGACATGCCTGGCAGAGGAAGGGCCATCTATGCCAAGGACAAAACACAAGTGAGACCAAGTAAACATCCACAGCCTCTGTAGCTTTTGTCTGCATTTCGTCATCCGTTCCTTTCTCCACCTCCTACTGACTGAGGTCTGCTGTGCTGCTCCATGCTGGGCACTGGGAAGCCTCATTGGAACTGTGCTGCGGAGCCTGTGGCTCAGTAGGTGGACATGTTAGCACAGAGTTGTGGTTCAGTTCATGTATGAACTGTATGATTGCAAATCTAGGCAGGAACTATAGGTGCACAGGGACCTATATGGAGAAAGGATATCCTCGGAGGTGGCTTGAGTTGGCTTTTAAATGAGAAGTAAGAAACAGTCTTGGTGGAAGGAGAATAAAGGCAAGAAGAGAACATTCTAGTCCTTTGTGAAGGTGCAAAGAAACTGCAACTTTACTCCAGTCTTAGGTTCCTTATTGAGCTAATGGACTAAGTAGAGAATCCTCTCTACAACAAAGAAGTCTTATATATCTAGGTCATAAAGGCTTACTCTTTAAAACAGAGTGGAGTAGGTCTATAGGCAAACAGGGAAATGTTAGAATTCACCATCCAACCCCAGAACCCCCTGAGGATTTGATAGTTAATCTCAAGGCCAAGCAAATGGGAATCCCAGCCCTTCGCATGTGGATTTTGCCTATGCTCATTCCTGCAGCCTCATTATTAAACCGGTTTTATGAAACATTACTTGTTGTCTTCACAAGACCAGAAGGGGTGTATTTGATGGGTTATTTCTGGGATTTTCTTGGATTATTCTGATGACATGATTCTTGTCTGACAGCCAATAGGGAGTTTGGTATCTGGAGTATACAGTCTGCTTGGGAAACGATGAGTAGATGGGACCTGAATGCCAGAGTGAAACATTTGCATTTTATCCCAGAAGCAGCAGGGGCTGCTGAAGGGGTCACACAATAAGTAAGACTTCAACAAGTTATCTAGAGGTAGTGGGGAAGTGGAACTAGAGTAGGGAGTCCCCCAGGGGTCCAGTCAGGAAGCACCAAGATTACAGGATGGCCATGGGAAAGGGAGGGCCCTACCAGAGCGTAGAGACAACGTTCATGTCTAACTGGCTTCCAGTTTCCCTTTCTTCTCGTGATTTCCTTAGAGATAGACAAAATTCTCAGCTACTGAAACAAAAATGGAACAGAAGGTGGTGGGCTCTGAGGATGGGCTCAACCCCTTTTAATGTCACAGGCTTCCCGAGGCCTGAGACATTCTGTAGTGTGCCTCAGACTCCTTAAGCATTGGCTGCCACGATGCCATCTTGGGGCCTCCATTGCTCTGTGACGTGGCCCACTGGTTCCTTCCTCAATTTTCTAAATTCCTGGCATCTTAGTGCCTTGTCCCAAAAGAGAAGTTGTTGGCCAGCTTATTCTACAACAACTTCCTGAAAACCCAGAGGAGTAAACCCAGAGAAGGACAGGGTTGGAGGCCCTGACCCTGACTCTGGCTCACTTCCTGAGTTAAGCTGGAGCGCAGCACCAGTGGGCTTGGTGGTCACATACCCTACATATTTGGTAATGCGTGTTCCTCCACAGAAAATCTGGAGGCTATAGAAAAACAAAGAGGAGGAAATATAAATCAGCCAGCTATATGCCAGTCAGCTATTAACTTTTTTGGTGTATTTCCTTTGCATCTTTACATGTAACATACATATTTTACTAAATAGGAATCAAGATGTCTATATAATTTTATATCCTATTTCTTCATGCTTAGCATTATGTCATTAGCATTTTCCCACATCATTAAATATTCTTTGAAATTCTGCCTTTTCATGCTTTGTGTTATTCCTTGTGAATTTATTTAACCAATTCCCTACTGTGGAACATTTTAATTTTTTTTTTTTTTTTTTGCTAAAAAACTATCATTTTGATGACCATCATCATACATAAATCTCCACGGTTTTCCTTCAGATAACTTTCTCTCTTACTTTAAATCAGGTAAGAGATAGTTGTTATTCAATGTTAGTCTGTATTTCTTTTCATTTTACTTCATTATTTTCATTCGCTGAACTTTCAGTTGCTGACAAATGTCAAATTGAAACTGTTTTTAAAAAATAATAAATACTGGGAACAGCAGTTAGCGTAATGGCTATGTCATTGAACTCCCATGTAGTAGACCGCGGTTCGAGTCCCAGATCCGGTGGCTTAAACTCGCGCCATGAGCATGTGCGTGCGTGCCCAAGATTCTGAGAGGAGAATGGAGGAGAAGGGATTGCGGCGTGGCCATCCCCCCTGGGGGGGTGATTTCTCGCTTTCTGTCTCTCTGTTTCTCTCTGTCTTTCTGGCAAGCGCATGTGCCCTATAGCAAAAACCTCTTCAAAAAATAAAAAGAAAAACAAAACAAAAAAAATGGTGAACACTCAAAGAGAATGATTTTCTTGGGTGGTAAAGACAGCATAAGTACAACTTGCAAAAACACAACTATCTGGTGATTTTTGGAAATAATTTATTAAATCTGACAGAAAGGTATTGAGACTTGTATAGTTAGGACTGGGGAGGAGTCTGGGATAAGATGGTTTAGATGTTTAGTGACAATCTTGCTTTATTCCCAAATGGTCTGTCTGTACTGAGGGGAAATCTCTCCTGCGTCTCCAGCTTCTGAGGCCCTTCATGTGTGGTTTCTCTCTGTGATCCATGCCCCAGGTCCCAACCCCTCAGGTTCTGTGTCTCATGGCCCTGGTAGGATGCCTGAGAGGAAGGAGCATCACTTTGAGATCTGATATGGCTTTTCCTTTGGCTCATGGACCTTGGGCTGCATTGGTCATCTCTCTTGAACCAGTCCAGTAACTGCTGTTTATGGTGCTTGGTGCAGGGTATCTCAGTGCCTTTCCTGAATGGCCATTGGTGAATCTCAGTCTGTAGTCTTTGCTGGCTGGAGAACTCGTATGGGCTGGCTATAGGTTCGGTTTTCTGAACCTACAGTCCATCTTGCCTGACCCATAAGCTCCTTGAGGGTAGAGCCAGTGTCACAGGTCCACCTGTGATTCCCCTCAGCACCGTACTGTAAGGAGCAGGGCTTTGGGGCAGCCTAACATAGGTTTGCATCCTGTCATGTGGTAGCTGTGTGGCCTGCGACAGTTACTCAACCTCTCCGACACCCTGGTCTCTCCATTTGGGCCATGATGGTACTTACATACAGGGCACTTTGCAGGTGATATGACTCAGGTTGAATGCTCAGTAAATGATCTGCTTTTCTATGAGAATTAGTGTGTATTTAAAAACCTGCCTAACATCATTTAAGGTTTTATTTCTCTGTCCTTCTGCTGACTGACTTAAGCCATTCACATTTGCACAATCTATAAATATATGTAGGTTAGAAAAAATAGAAGGATCTGACATGTTGGTCCCCAACACCATAGTGTGCATGTGTGTATATTTTAAAAGTTGGCTATAGGGTGTGTGTGCTTGCCAGAGAGAGACAGAGAGATGTCACCCTGGGAGGAGGGCAACCTTGCCTCAATCCTTTCTAATTCTCCTTTCGGGATTTTGAGCATGCATGCACATGCACCTAGCATGTTCTTAAAGCCACCAGGTCCAGGACTCAATCCGTGCAGTTAGTCATGTGGGATCCAGCCTTTTTAACCTTCATGCCACCTGCTGGCCCCACAGCATATTTCTTAACTTTGGTTTAAAACTATTAACTGGAATATAGGAGCTATTCTAATTTTTTTTACTTCCTAGAAATTCCAAGCCCAGTGCCTGATTCCATAGTAGAAAACCAATAAATAGTTCTTGCATATTTTACTGAAATAAAGGTTCAAGTGAAAATTCAGTATTTTATAGTAGGGTTTATTTATTCACATGTTCAAGTAGAGACCTGAATATGTGGGTTTAAATTGTACACTTAAGTCTGTTGAGTCCAAGACTTACTCTTACAGATTTTTTTTTTTTTTAAAGGAGAGATTTTTGCTATAGGGTATGTGCGCTCACCAGAAAGACAGAGAGAGACAGAGACAGAAAGCGAGAAATCACCCCCTGGGGAGTTGGCCAAGCCACAATCCCTTTTCCTCCATTCTCCTCTTGGGCATGCATGCACATGCGCCCAGCATGAGTTTAAGCCACCTGGCCTAGGACTCGAACTGCAGTTGACTACATGGGAGTTCAGTGACATAGCCATTACGCGAACTGCTGGTCCTTACTTTTATAGATTTAATTGATTTAAGTATCCTCAATTTTGTCAGAAATCAAACACAGAGAAAGTGCTATGACTGACAGCTGCTGATGTTGATATTGTTGAGCGTGTAGGAGGCATAAATCAATGAGAGATTCCGTTTTTACTCTCAGTAGGTGCTTTACAGATGGAATTCAGATGAACTAAACTGGCAGTAGTACCACGGCTCCATTTGTACCTTGGCTATCTGAAGTACCAAAAGACTCATCTTTGGTGGTGGTCTTCCGCTAGTCTGATGAGCAATAGAGTACTGTGCAGGGACTTAACAGATGTGAGAGGTCTTCAGAAGCTTCATAGAAACTGGGTATTATGAAAAAACTCTGCATGGGACCAGCAGATGGCATAATGGTAACATTGCTGGACTTTCACATAGTTGACCCTGGTTTGAGTCCTGGATGCAGCAGCTTAAAACTCACACTGGGCGCGTGTGCGTGCATGTGCATGCCCAAGATCCTGAGAGAAAATGGGGACCAGCAGTTAGTGTAATGGCTATGTCGCTGGACTCCCACGTAGTCGACCGCGGTTCGCGTCCCGGACCCAGTGGCTTAAACTCACATCAGGCGCGTGTGCGTGCGTGCCCAAGATCCCGAGAGGAGAATGGAGGAGAAGGGTTTGCAGCGTGGCCATCCCCCCTGGGGGGTGATTTCTCTCTTTCTGTCTCTGTCTGTCTCTGTCTGTCTGGCGAGTGCATGTGCCCTGTAGCAAAAACCTCTCTAAAAAAAGAAAAAGAAAAGAAAAAAAGATCCTGAGAGAAAATGGAGAAGAAGGGATTATGGCATGGCCATCCCCCCTGGGGGAGTGATTCTCACGTTCTGTCTCTCTCTGTCTCTCCAGTGAGTGCATGTGACCTATAGCAAAAATCTCTCTCCAAAAAAAAGAGAAAAAACTATGCATGGATTCAAAATTGTTTTGTGCTAATATGAACTTGTACTGTAATTTCATTTTCCATGAACTTTTTGAAGTCCTTGTTGGCCAGGAAGGGTGAAGGGCAAGTTGGTCTCCTACCTTTAAGATGAGAAAACATTTTGGGTGAAAAATACCGCTTTTCCTGGGAAGCAGTGTGGTATGTTAGAAAGAAAACTATATCAAGAGTCTTAGGGATATATCTGGAATCTCGCCTTCCTCTGCTTCCAACTCAACACTCTTGGGGCTCACTTCCCCCCTCTGAGCCACGATTTCTCATATGTAAGATGAGGTTAGACTAGATGGTTTTTAAGGGCCTTCTGGCTCTAAAATCCTGTGTTTTAAATGGGCTGCTAAATGTGGAAATAGAGGGCTGGCCTAGGTCTTCTCAAATCCTATTTTCTATTTTTCATTTATGTACCAGAAAATGACAGATGGAGAGACCTGGATAGGAAATGCCCTCTTCAGATTGACCAACCGAGTGCCAGCATCTGGGAATGCCTCCCTGAAAAGTGTCAGGACAGCTCACTGTGGCACAGGGAGACGGTTACCGCCTGCACTGTGACCAGCCTGATCAAAGACCTCAGCATCAGCGACCACAACGGGAACCCATCAGCACCTCCCAGCAAGCGCCAGTGCCGGTCACTGTCTTTCTCTGATGAGATGTCCAGCTGCCGGACATCATGGAGGCCCTTGGGGTCCAAAGTCTGGACTCCTGTGGAAAAGAGACGCTGCTACAGTGGGGGCAGTGTGCAGCGCTATTCCAATGGCTCTAGCACCATGCAGAGAAGCTCCAGCTTCAGCCTCCCTTCTCGTGCTAACACATTCTCATCACCCTGCGACCAGGTGGGGCTTCACCACCGATTTGGGGGGCAGCTCTGCCAAGGGGCACAAGGTTTAGCCCCCTCTGGACAGGTGGGTGACGCCTGGAGCCCTGACCCACACCCTGTAGGAGGGGGCCGGCTGGACCTGCAGCGGTCCCTCTCCTGCTCACACGAGCAGTTTTCCTTTGCGGAATACTGTCCACCCTCAGCCAACAGCACACCTGCCTCAACGCCAGAGCTGGCCAGACGCTCCAGTGGGCTCTCCCGCAGCCGCTCCCAGCCATGTGTCCTTAATGACAAGAAGGTGGGCATTAAACGGAGGCGCCCTGAAGAAGTGCAGGAGCAGAGGCCTTCCCTAGACCTTGCCAAGATGGCACAGGTAAGAGCCCCAGTGGCCTGGAGGGGCTGCAGAAGTAGCTTGGTGCTCATTGTAGCCTCTGATGCTGATCCATTCAGACCAAGAGCGTCAGAAATACCCGGCAGTGAGTTAATTTCCTTCTTTAAAAAATCCTTTTCAAAGAAAGATTATTTCAAGTCAGTTTTTTTTTTTTTTTAAGTGTCTATTTCTTTCTGTTTAAAATCAGACAGGCTCTTTCTCTGTGAGGCACCATGCTAATGATATAAGAGCAGACAGATGGTGAGAGGCAGGGTTGGCAGGCAGACCAGTATGACCAAACTCTGGGAGGGTAATCCCCTCCCAGCTCTCTGTAGCCCTCTCTCCCAGGAACAATCCGCCCCTACAGCCTCTGTAAGAAACACTTGCACACACCATGATTCAGTGTCACTTGGATTATGCTGATCCTGAGATCAGGGCTGTGGGTAATGGTTTTAGAAAGCAGGAGTATGTGAGGGTCTATTCTTTAGATTAAACTGACAGAAATATTAGACCATCAGAAATTGTGATCAACATCCCCTCTGCTGCCTCTGTAACCGTCCTCACTTCTCACTGTAGAGGTCTTTGGCTACACGCCCTGTCCCTTGGACTTTATCCTCTTTGTCTTGGAGCTCTGCCTTGCGCTAACACTGATCTTGGGTACTGATCTGAATGAGATGAATTTGGAGTAAAACCACCAGCCTTAGGGTGGTCTCTGAGCCTAAGGCTAGCTGCATTTTGTTCTTGTTAGGGAGGCCCGAGGAAGAGAGTCTGATGGTGAGGCCCAGGTACTAGAGTTGGCCCTTGTGACCACTAACTCCAGGACAGGTAGACGTAGTGGGTAGAACGCAGCACTGTTGGTTCTGTTTCCATCCAGAGGTCCTCAGTTGCTTAGTGCCACCGTTTGGCTATTGTCTTTTCTGGTCTTTTACATATATGTATATATGTATGTATACACACACACACACACATATGTATGTATATATTGTTTACATTGGGTTTGAGGGGATGAAGACCCGCTTGTTGGAAAGGACAGTCAGAGTGATTGACTTGCTCTTGCAGTGCCCTGGCCAGATTCAGGGCAGATGGGCTTGGCACGTCCATTCCATTTCAAGCAGCTATGACTATCTTTCCTTTAGTGCCCAATGCTGTTTGCTCAGTTGGGCCTCCTTCCAGTTTAGAGAGAGGGTGGATTTTCTGTTCGTGGAGTTTTTTTTTTCCCTCTCCCCTTTAGTTCCCCTTTCCAGCATAGAAGTCCACCTCCCACAAAAGAAGAGGTGCAGGTATCTCAAGTCCTGAGCTCACTTGGCCCCAGAGTCAAGACCTTTTAGTACCTGGGCTCTGACTGGGATAGCTAGAGGGCAGTAGGTGACATGCTTGCTCCTCCACTGTGCAGTGGGGTTCACTTGGGG
Source organism: Tupaia tana (assembly GCA_026018925.1). Classification (NCBI taxonomy): domain Eukaryota; kingdom Metazoa; phylum Chordata; class Mammalia; order Scandentia; family Tupaiidae; genus Tupaia; species Tupaia tana. The sequence goes on along the minus strand of JAKSZU010000010.1, from coordinate 35,763,395 downwards.
GAGAGTATGAAGCAGCGTTTTTCCCTGGGTCCTAGCCCCTCCGTTCTGTGTCTCATGGCCTTGGTAGGGTGCCTCAGAGGAAGGGACATCACTTTGAGAATGATGTGACTTTTCTTTGGCTCATGGACCTTGGGCTGTATTGATCATTCCTCTTGAACTAGTCCAGTAGCTGCTGTTTATGGGGCTCAGTGCCTCTCCTTGTCCCATTGCCGTTTCTTCCATTGAGGTTCCAGGTGTGGCTCTTTTGTCTTCCTACATGTAGTGAACATTTATTCCTTTATTAGCTGGGCAGTGATCGAATTCATTCACTGGACTCCAGAGAAATTTAAATAGGTACAAAGCGTGACATATTTTAGTGACTTCTGAAAGAAACCCTGGTTTCCAAGTGTGATAAGTGGCTTCAATTTATTTATTTATTTATTATTTATTTATTTTGAGAAGTTTTTTTGCTATAGGGTGCGTGCGCTCACCAGAAAGACAGAGACTGAGAGACAGAAAGCGAGAAATCACCCCCCAGGGAGGTAGGCCATGCTGCAATCCCTTCTCCATTCTCTTCCCAAGATTTTGGGCATGCACGCACACGTGCCCAGTGTGAGTTTAAGCCACTGGGTCTGGGACTCGAATCGTGGTTGACTACATGGGAGCCCAGCGACACAGCCATTACGCCAACTACTGGTCCTTTATTTATTTTTTACTTTTTTAGGTTTTTGCTATAGGCACTTGCCAGAGAAAGAGACAGAAAGGGAAAGTGAGAAATCACCTTCAAAGGGGTATGGCCATGCCGCAGTTCATTTTCCTCTCAGGATTTTGAGCATGCATCCACGTGTGCCCTACTGATTTTCAAGGCACCACGTCCAGGACTCAAACTGCATCAGCCATGTGAAAGTCCACCACCTTAACTACAATGCCACCTGCTGGCCTCTAGTCTAATTTTTTAAAAAAATTAATTATTTTATTTAACTTTGTTTATTTATTTATTTTTAATTTGACCAGAGAGGGACAGAAAGAGAGAGAGTGAGAGAAAGTGAGAAAGCAAGCCATCAGGTCTGGGACTTGAACCATGGTCAGCCATGTGTGAGTCCAGCACCCTTAACTACCATGCCACCTGGCCCCTTCAGTTTAATTTTTAATACTGAGCTTTTTTTTTATTAGCTAATAAGCAAGGTAGTTAATGAAAACAACTTACATGTTATGTATTTTACTAGCCACAAGTTGGAATAACACCTTGGCATCACTGGAGACACTTCCTGGCCTCACTTGGGTAGAAACTGTTTAAAAATATATTGCTTGATAGGACTGTGCCCAGATGTATAGATTGTTTCATCAGGTCCAGGCGGGCCTCCAAGATCTGGGAGGCAAGCTAGAGTCTCAGGAGGCTGCCCTGATTCAATCTGTCCTTGCCCAGCTGCTCAGCAGCAAGTTCTGGATAGGACAGAACCCAGGGAGAGGTGCCTGGGAAGCATAAGTGTATAAGGGCCCTGTGGCCTGAGCTTTGAGGATGGGGCCAGTGGACCCTGAGCCAACTTCCACCAAGCATCTAGACCTTGGCCAGCCCTGTCTCCATGAGGCTCTGGGGTTCTGCCTGCTTCAGCTCCCCACTGCATGAGTTATGGCCTTGGGAGGTGGGTCTTGCTTTTCCAGGAGGCCCTGGAACTGAGGCCCAGGGCCCTTCCTGTGTATTTATAAAGGGCCCTACTCTCAGTCTGGATGATACAGAACACTGTGCCTGGGTACCCAATGAGCTGGGCGTATTGCTGGTGTACAAGGACCTGTGTGTTGCTGGATGGTTGCTGAGGTGGGACTGACTGCCCATAGAACTTAACCTCCACATGCTGTGGCTTCACTCAGCATTTGTAACTACTGGGGAGGTAGTGAGCAGGGTCTGCCAGCTTTGGAAAAAGAAAGGCTTATAAGTGGGCTTTCTATATCCTTGGAAGGATGGGCTTGTATCCAGGGTTGGTTCTGGCCCATATTTCATTAGGCCAGGTTGTCCATTCTCTTTCACAAGTCTTTTCATCTTGGTTTATACATTTGCTCTGGGGTGAGGAGGCTCCACTTGAACATTCTCATAAAGGAACCCTTTTGTGTGTGTTTTGGAACCAGGTGCACAAAACTTTAGATTAAAGGCACAGAGTGCCTTTTTCGTTAGACATTTGGAGCAGCTGGGCATTATGATAAATCCCAGCTTCCCTAGAGGTGCTGACTAGGGTTGGGACCTTCAGGGCCCAGAGCAGACCTTGAGGGTGAGTGTGAGCTTGCAGGGGCTTCTCTCTGGCTATTTTTTAGAGTGGCCAGAGGGACATGGTAGCCAGAGCCCCTCCAAGTTGCCAGCAGAAAGGGACAAGGGAGAGAACCCAAGAGAGTCAGACCAGCAGGGAAGACAGAAAGCTCTGAGATCTCATCTACATGTATAGTTGAGTTTAATAATAGCAGGTGACCTGGGTGAAAACTCTGTGCTTTAAGCAGAGATGTCAGAAGCAGATGTGACCTCAGCATTTGTCCATTCCAGTTCCTTCTGATAAAACTGAGGCTTTACTGGTTCCTGGGTTTGCTATGACCCCTCTGAACATGATATTCATGGATTTGCATTTAGAAGGGGACATTGACAAACCAGAAAGCCTCCAGAAGAGGTACAGGAGGCTAGCAGCCTTGGTCAAATTGTGTAACATCTATGTGTAGCAAATACCACCACCATCACTAACATGGAACTGTGGAAGGAAGAAGGGAAATAATGTTTGTGTGTATAATGTGCTTATGTATGTGTGTGTGTGCATATAAGTACGTGAGTTTATCTGTGGGTGTATATCTGTATCTGTATATGCATGTGGGTGTATGTCTGTATCACTACGTATGTGTATTTCTGTATCTGTCTATGTGTGTATGTAGACATCACCCAATGGACTGTCTGGCGCAGGGTGAGTACTGACAAATACTTATCATTGCAAGTGCAAGACTTTAGAGGAAGGTATGGGCTTGTTCTGGGTGACTCCAAAGACAGATCTGGGGCTAGAAGGTGGATGTTCTGGGAGGCACATTCAATCTGTTTTTATTTGTCTACTTTTTCTCCTTTGTTTCTATCTTTCCTTTTCTGTCCTTACGCTTTACTTCTCGTTTGTTTATCTTCTTGCCTCATCCTTTTTCTTTTGTAAATAGGAAGGAGGTCTACTGGCCACAGGCTTGCACTGTAGCTCAGCTCAGCTTGTGGTGAACTGAACTCCATGCTCAGAGCTGAGGGTTATGAAACAGCTACAGAATTGGATTCACCACCCACCAGCGGAAGTTGGCCATGTGTGGGCATTCTCATCTCATGTTTGTTACCCTTGACACTAAGGTGGAATTATTCCAGAAGCCCACCAGCCACCTCACCCCTTTGTGGCTGTATCCCTGGATTACAGCTGTCGAGTTAGCCTGTAGTGGTGGCTCTTATCTCTTAGCAGTGATGATGAGATGCAGTAGTGGTGATGGAGGGTGTATAAATTGCTTTCAGATCGTCTTTTCTCATGTCTTCGTAAACTCCAATGCCAAGGTTATGGGCAGGGATGCCAAACAAGGTTGCAGGTGACCCAGCCGTCTAAATCCTGAGTGAGGGAGGTTGATTGCAGTGAGGACAGCCCGAGTGGGGGGAAATGATGCAAGGAACTTGTTCAGAAATGTCTGCCCTCCCTGTAATTATAATTACAACTGCTGGGTTCTACAGAGCAAGTTGCTCTAAGTAGCCCAGAGGACTGGTTATGTTCTGATCGCTCCCTGCCCAAATCTGACCTCCCTGTGCAGCTTTAGTTCTCACATGGTTTTTTGAGGCCCCTTCTGCCTGATGTTTTCTGTGAAGCCACAGCCTCCTTTTCTCAAAATGACAATGTGTGCTGTAGTATATTAGCAGAACTTTTGCTAGCATATTAATTATTGCTTTTTTGAGATCTGGTTTGACCACCAAGCATTGGTTGGTTCCCCACAAGACCTGAGCTATATATGGTCATTTAAACATGAATCACATGTGTGAGCAAAGATTTCAGGAAAAGCAACAATTAAAAAGATTACCCATTCAGTGCCATGTCCCCGACTATCACTATCCTTGCAGTAGTTTTAACTCAAAGTTTGTCAGCTTGAAAGAGCAACAAATTGTATTTTCAACAGTGCTTGAAACAGAAGCATGACATTTGTGGGGAGGGGTCCAGATGCCATACAGAGATTTGATTGATTGCAGCTGCCTACACGATGAGTAGTCCCCTGAACATCCCTGAGGAGGCCTCAGAACAGGCAGCAGCAGTTGTGTTGGCAGATGTTTGAGGGACCCATGAAAGCTGGCCAGAAGAAGTTTGAAGGTAAAAAAAAAAAAAAAAGCTTGAGGTAGAAACCAGCCGGCCAGCACATCTTTGGGAAGCTGCCGAGAGCTGTGGTTCTGTGGATAAGACCAGGAACATGGGGCTGACCAGGGCAATGGGCTCTGAGGGATGTGGGATTGCTGTGGGAAGTCATTAGAGGGGCAATGGCAGGTGCTTATCAATAGTTTGTGGCTCTTTGCTGATGCTAACCTCCATTCCTGGGTGGAGCTCCCTCTGGCAAGCCTCTGCTTTTCACCCTGTGTGTAGGCGTGGCCTCTTCTAATCAGGGACTGACCCTCTTTAGTGACTGGGTGGAGTGGCCCTTCATGTCAATGTCTGCATTGGCTACATGACCTTCATGCTTAGGCAGCCCTGGCAGCTGCACGCCAGCTGTGCCTTTCCTTGGCCAAATCCCTGGGCAGTAGGCCTGCTCTGCCTGAGCCCTTATGGCTCTCTCCCATCTACCTTGGCAGTGGCTGGTTACTTCAACTGTTTGGGTTTCCTGTTGCCTTGGACCCTTAGCACCCTCCCTATGGGATGGGTAACTGTGCTGCCAGCAAGTAGAGGGATTCTGGATGCAGACATGTATGAGGCTCTGGTGAGAGAGGTAGACATAAAAAGTTCCAGGATTCTACCTGTAGTGAACGAAATGCTCAGTAAACAAAGGTAAAAACTTCTGGGCACATGGAAGTAACCGTTTCTGACTTGGAAACAATCAGTTCATGCTTGAACAATGGAAGAGAGCCTTTAGGACCTAGACTGTAAGAATTTATGGATACCAGGGGGTGGCAACTTTGGGTCTTGATCTAGCTTGTCATTCTTGACAGACATTGCTAATCAATCATGGCAGTCTTTTCAGGTTTTAGAATCCTCCCCTCTGTGATCTTGGCGGCCACTGCTAATTGATTGGTAGTTGATTGTCATCTGCCATCTCTGCTCTAGTTTATCCCCTCACTTGGAAATGAAGATTCCAGAGCCAGCTAAGTGGCATGGTGGTTAAAGTGGCTAGATCCCACATGGCCAACTGTGTGGGTCAAGTCCCGGACTCTGCAGGTTGAAAAACATTCTGAGTGCATATGTGTTCGTGCCCAAAATCATGAGAGGAAAATGGAGGAAAAGGGATTGTGGTGTAGCCATCCCCCTGAGGGTGATTTCTCACTTTCTGTCTCTATCCTTCTCTCCATCTCTCTCTGGCGAGCACATGTGCACTATAGCAAATTAAAAGAAGAAGAAGAAGAAAGAATGAAAATGAGGACTCTAGACCCCAGGGAGAATTGATAACTTGCCCAAAGCCATATAGTTAGTTACGAGCCCAGGATGATGGAAATCTTTGATTTCTGACCCTAGATTCAGCACTCTTAACTGCTGTGCTTGGTCCTTGGTGGGGGTAGCTAGCTGGTCTTTCCAGGTAAACAAACTTTGTGGCATGTAGAGAGTGTGACAGAGCTTTGGAGTCAGAAAGATTGAGGCTTTGTCCCTGTCCTGTCAGTTTTGAAGCTGTGTGCTGTGGGGCAGTCACTTAACCCCTTAGCCTCCATGTTCATGTCTGTAAAATGGAGAAAAATTTCTGTTTCTCATAGGTGTGGGGAGGAGTCATGTAGCATGAATTTGACATATAGTTGGCACTCAGCTAATGTCAGCCTTGATTAACAAAGCCAAGGCCTACATCCTTTCTCCTATCGTTTTCGTCATGGCTACCCCACACAGCCATTCTGGGCCGTCTGCTGGGCTTGCCACTATGGTGGGCTTGGATCTTGGCTCCCGTGGAACAGGCTGGGTTCAGGTTGCCAGGAAGCTATATTCAGCTCTATCCCTGGTACTTTTTTTTCTTGGAAATAGGTATGTCAGTGACACTGTAGAACCCCCTAATGGGGATTTCCATAATTTGAGGAAACCTCTATTCAGATACCTAAATCACTCCTTCCTATTCCCAGCCATAACCCCCCAGGTTCCATATACAATCTACTTAAGGTCACTCAGACCTGGGCCTAGTGTTGACACAATAGCTTTGATTTCCTGGGAAGAGAAAAATAGGGAGTTCAGCTGGAGATATGTGAGGAGGCAGCTTTTAATGCCACTTGGTGATTTTCCCCTCAGAGCCATTCTGAGTGGAGGGTATGTGAGATGTGTAGTGATGAAGCTCTGGGAGTACTCGGGTCTCTCTGGAGTAGGGGCCTCTTTTTCCTAAGCCAGATGCTGAGGTGAGAGCCTCTGATGCTCTCTGAACATGTGTAGAGCACTCTTTGCTTTCTAGGCCCTGCTCTGATGCTAGCACAGAGATCCAGGAGACCCCAGGAGGTTCTGCCCTGGGAGGCCACAGCTTGAGAGCAGGAAGGAGAATGGAGCCTTCCCGGGCGAGGTGGTGTTGCATCTGAGGATGGCTCCAGTCCTGCTTTGTGAAGTCAAAGTAGGAAAGTCCTGTGGGCCAGCTGACCTTTACCTCTTTGCCCAGCTCTACTTCAAGGGCCCAGAGTCAGAAGGATTTAGAGGAACCCTCATGTTGTTCCCCGTGTTCTTCTTTCTGAAGAAGAAGCTGAGAGCATGGGCTGTGATGAGACAGAGGGTTGGTGGGAGAGTGGGGCCTCATGCTGGAGCTCTGACTATGGGGCAGGCTCCATCCATGTTCTGGGCAATTTAGGTAGCCTCTCCACGCTTCACTTTCCCTTTTCACAACATAGGGCAGCAGCGCCATCGCCATTACATTAAGTTAACTCATTTGTATGAGGTACTTAGAACGCAGATCTTGCTTGCCCAGCATAAGCGCTCAGCATGAGGCGAGAACTTTTTTAAAAGCGAGGAACTGCTGCTCATCTAGTGTGAACAGTCCTTACCATGGGAATTCCTCATCAGTACAGCTCTGAGATTCTCTGCTGTCTCCTCATTTCATGGAAGAGGGCCTGGGCCCTTCAGCTTATGTGGCTTATCCAAGGGCCCCACTTGGGTTACTGAGTTGCAGTGCTGGGGATTGAGCCCAGGTCTCTCTAACTCTGAGATGAGAGTTAGGCTTTGCTGATAGATGCCTCAGTATCAAAGGGAGACAAAATGGGTCTGTTGTTGGAACCGATCTGCATTTAGATTCAGAAGACCTGGGGGTGAGGGCCAGCTCGATCTGGCTGTGCTGTGACAGTGAGCCAGTTGCCACTTCTCGAGAGTTTTTTTTTTGTTGTTGTTGTTATAGGGTGCATGCACTCGCCAGAAAGACAGAGAGTGATATACAGAAAGCAAGAAATCACCCCCCGGGGGGATGACCACGCCACAGTCCCTTCTCCTCCATTCTCCTCTCAGGATCTTGGGCACACACACACACACACACACACACGCACCCAGCGTGAGTCCAACCACAGTCAACTATATGGGAATCCAGCAACATAGCCATTAAGCTAACCTGAAGTTGCCACTTCTCTAAACCTTGAGTTTCTGAGCATGTATTTGTACCTTGACCCATACATGGCCAAAAATGTCAGAATTACCAGGGAACCCAGGACACTACATATTCCTGAGAGAATATGCAGGCCTTGCCTCTGAGAGTCTGAATCAGTAAGTTTGGAGTGGCAGGGTCCTGGTACTTGAGGGTGAGCCTGGGGAGTCAGAAGGCTTCAGAGGATCCTGGGGGTTTGGGAACAGCGGAGGATAGGCACATGCCTGGCCCAGTAAACTTTCCAGAGGCCTATGGACTGGCTTGTGTCATTTGGAGATGAGAGTTGAGACCCCTTGGTGAGGAGTTACCTGTTCAGTCAGGACCCCTCAGTCCATGCCATTCTCCACAGCCTAAAGGAGCATTTTAGGGGATGCTATTGCCCCTTGGATAAAAGCCTCTAATGCTTCTACCTGGAGAGTCCTGACCTAGATAAGTGATTCCATTACCTAGTTTTCTAATCCAAATCCTAGGATAAGTGCCCACTGAGCTGTTGTAGCACTTGATAGTGAACCTTCTAGAGCACCAGAGAACTTGGGGTTGACTTATGTTGAGTTGGGTACAAGGCTGCTTCAGAAATGATTGGAAAAACTTTTCTAACACATGTTAGACATTTCCAAAGCAAGCTCATATGCATAGATTCTTAAAGGCATGTTCTATGTCCCTGTTCGATATCTCAAGTCTTGTGTTCGATGGCAGAAAAAATAAGCAGGAACCCAACATGACTGTTTATGTTCTGTCCAAATGCAGTGAGTGCTGGGTGTCTCTGGCCTCTGGTAAATGTTTAAAAGAGGCTGGGTTTCTAGAATGTTCTCAAAGAATGCATTGTAATCTAGTGCTAGGAGAGAAACAATTCAGGGCAGAGGCAGTAGCAATGGCAAGGGAGATACAGTGGTTAGGCTGCCCTCTTAAGAGAGGGTGACTTTTGCATGAATCTAAAGGGTGTGCGCCAGAGGTGGCCATGGGAAGAGGGCAGCTTTCCAGACAGGAGAAGCAAGGGTCAGAGATAGAAAAGGACTGGGAGGAGCCCTGGTGGGGTGGAGCAGAGTGGGTCAGATGGCCTGAGTGCAGTGGGCCTTCTTGCTGGGTCCCTAGGAGACGCTGACTTTTTCTCTGTGCAGGTTAGAAATGTTAGATGGTTTTAAGCAAGAAAGCAGTGACATCCTCCAAAAGCTCCTTGAGGCAGCAGTGGGTAGCCTGAACAGAGGAGTCTGGGGAAGGCCAGTCGGGAGGCTGGCTATTGGCACATATGGTGGTGGGCTAGGCTAGAGGAGCCGGGGGACAGTGGTGATTCATGTTAGGGGCTCAAGAAATGTTCTGGAGGTGAAACCAACAGGGCCGCCTGGAAGGTTTATCTTGTTATTGGCCTCCAGCTCACTTTAGTCATAGACCTCATTGGACAGGGAATCATCCTCATCCCCAAAGATGCCAACTTGCTTTAAGCTACCCTGTTTAGTGTTTGCTGATTATAAGTCCTTGTTATCTAACCTGCAGCCTCTCACTTTGACCATATTTCTTCTTACCCTGGTCTCAGTAAAAATGAAGTGTAGTGGGTCACTGCAGTTCGTTTTGTTTCTACAAGTATCCTCGGAACCGTTTTATCCTCCAGATGCATCAGTGGTATCCTTTCCCACTCGGGAGGTTTCATTCCTTATCTTTTCCTTTCAGCCCTCGGTGTTCAAACCTCTGACTCCTTTGCTAAAGCTTCTGATCTTGTCCATTTGAAACTGGGTCTCCCCTTCTGAACCCTGGGCTAGAGAAGGGCAGGGAGTGGCTTAGGGCCACAGGAAGCTTCTTTTACCATTTCAAATGCTTGTCACACCGGATCTCATCTCAGATGTGCTACATCTGCTCGCTGTACAACAGCTGGGGCAGCATCTCCAGAAAATGAGGGGCCTATGATGGCCTCTCTGAATCTCTGAATAAAGCTGAGTAATTCCTAGCTGGGCCTCAAAGCATGCAGGGAAAGGGGATGCTTGACAGACCCTGGAAGGATTTCGGCCTTCTCTGTATTCCTCTTCCCTCCTTAGTAAGAACCTCAGGATAATGCCTCCTTGGAAGGATCTCCAAGGCCTTGATGCTTGTGGGCCTGTGAAAGTGCCAGGAAGGGCTGTTCATCTCAGCAGAGGTGTCACTGAGATGGAGATGTGATGGAGACTGAACCAGGCCCAGAGCCAGGTACACCTGAGGTCTGTTTGTGCCTTTACTCTCTACTCCAAGTCCATGCTGGCTGCTGGCCTTAGAGGTTTGTCATAGCACAAAGTCTTAATTTAGCCCATTTTGCCTTTTGCAATATAGTCCTCTCATTCCAAGCACTGCATTGACATGGAATATTCTGTTGACAAGAGCCCATTTATCTATAACATTTTTGTGGTATCAGCCATCCTGAATTACCTCCCTTTCTTGTAGCTTCAAGCCACAGTCAAAAACTAAAGAAAGCAAATGCCACACAGAAGAACAAACCCTTTGCTGCAGTCCCCGTGCCTGCAGGAACTTGGTTTGACTAGACTCAGAGTGGGTGTTAATTGCCTATTTATGGCCAAAAGATTAACAATGCCTCCTTTGAAAGTTAGACATAGTAGAACTCTTGGATAATTCCTTTTGGGGAGGAGGAGGGGTAGCTTTTTTCTTTAATCTTAGCAAACAAAAGAAATGGTTTCAAAATATAATGCAGCCACCAGCAGCTTAATCTGTGAGCAGTAGCAGTGAGCTCACAACCGTGATGTGTCAGTAAAGGTCATCAGGCACCCAGCCCCTTCCCTGAAATAGTACAGGGCCACATAATGCATTTAATCTTCATGGAGTGGTGGTGGGGTGTGTGTGTGTGTGTGTGTGTGTGTGTGTGTTTGTGTGTTGGGGGGGGGGGGGGTGCAGCTGTTTCCTTGCCAGAGCTCTGTGCATGGAGAGAGTGCAAACAGGCCTCCTGGATCAGTCAGACCCTGTCAGGAGACAGAAACCACCTTGCGGGCTTCATGGGAATTTACTGTGAACAGTGGTTAACAAAATTCCTGAAAAACTGAAAAGCCAAGAAAACATGAAGTATCATGGAAAAAAGCAACTGCAAGAAGCTGCTCCTACCCTTAGGTCAGGAGACCAGAGATGTTCAGAGGCTGCATGTCTGAAAGACTGGTACCTTGGAGTGTGTAGGCTCCATGGGGCTGAGACCAGACCTCAGAGGAGAGGGTCCTGGCCAGTGAGGCATGAAGAGAGGGAAGGCGATGGAAGTAGTTCTGTGAATGTTGGAAAAGCAGAACGCTGGAAGTCGTTGCTGAGAATAGAATAAACTGCTTCTGCTGGGCTAAGAATCATGGCTGCTAACGGCACAAGAAACCGACAGGGAGTTGCACGGCCCTCCTCCCCTCTCCAGCCTCTTCGTTTCCTCAGATCCTTCTGTCAAGTACTGTCTGCATCCTAGAACATGACTATAGAGATCCTCTCAACTCCTTACTAGTTCATTCTTCACTCAGTAGACCCCTGCCTGGTGTTTGCTGGGTACCTGACACTTGGCTAGGCCCTAGGGGTATTTCTGTAAGACAGAAAAGGGGGGTAGGCAATATGCAAGCAAACAGGCAAAATCACCTCAGATGACTTTAATATGTGCTAGAAAGAAAATCAAACAGGCTCATGTGATTTGTACGAGAAGGGAGGACAGGAGATGGAAGTAGCCAGATTGGAGAATTAGGGAGATCTCATTGAGGTGACATTTAGGCTTGGCATGGTACAGCCACCCCCTACCAGCCCCAAAACAACCTTTCCCTCTTTTGCCAAGCTCTTAGCTCAGTGCAGCGTTTGTAGGCATTTTCCTTCTGGGACACAGAAAGCCATTTTCTCATTCCTCTCTCCCCGTGCCCTGGCACACCAGTTACTCCAAAGCTATCTCTTGTGGAAAAAGAGCAAAGACACAGATGATGAGACATGCTCCATTTTGCAAGGTAATGAGCATCCCAAGTAGAGGGGAAGCAAGCACGGCCCTTGGGAGGTGGGAATGGGTGAGGCAAGTGCAAGGCCAGGCAAGTCCGTTGTGTCTGGGCATCCTGGGCAGAAGTGCAGGAGGGTGCTTTAGGGGGTCTGCAGGGCCAGCTTGGTTGACCTCGTGGGCTGGGGCGAGCAGTGGGCTTCTGTTAGAAGCCCAGGGCTGGAACACCATCAGCCTTGGAGCAGCTCTGAGTCAACTGCCTTACCTTATTGCTACAGTTATGTTCAACTTTGGGGTTTTAACCTCAAATAGCACCGGAGAAATTGGTGCAGAGGTCATGGCAAGAAGATAGATGAAGGCAAAACCACACTGAGGGAGGCCCATAGTCAGGGTGCCAGTGCAGGGAAGAGTCAGTCAGGCGCCTCCTACAAGAGCCTCTGTTGGTGAAGAGTGCCACCTCACTCAGCAGCAACTTGTTCCATATATCACTGTAGCTGAATTGGTGAACTACTTTTTGTGACTTTGCTAGAAGATATCTGGGCCCTTGGCTGCTGCTATCCACTCAGCTCAGCCCCCAAAATGGCCTATCCTGAGTGGTGGAGATGAGGTCTAAGCCAGCCCTGCATTTTGCCCAAACCCAGGGGCTAGCTAGCCTCCCCTCTCTCACCTCTTGCCTGGCTGTTATACAGGCACCTTTCTCACTTCCCTCCTGGGTCTTGCTCTTTTTTCCCAAGAGATGGCTTTGAAGCAACTCGTGTGGCAGGACATGGGGAGAAAGGCATGAGAAATTGGCTTTCTGTGTCCCAGAAGGAAAACGCCTATTTTTCCTTACTGCACTGAGCTAAGAGCTTGGCAAAAGAGGGAAAGGTTGTTTTGGGGTTTTCTGTGGGGGGCAGCTCTACCATGCCAGGCCCTGATCTGCATTTACACTGGCACAGGACAGGTGGGCCTCCACAGGTTCTCTTGTTTCCTCATTGCTCCAATTTCTCATTTGCCTATTTTCTCATGTGGTTACCCCAGTAAGATAACAAGATGAAGAGCAAGCCGTCATGAGCCATATGGGCCTCCTCTTAGCATGCCTTTTTGTCTCAGTCTTTCTCATCCCCTGTGACAGGACAGATCTTGCCTGGGCTTTTCAAGGCTGAGACCTACAAATGGTTCTAACTGCATCCATTCTGAGCACGTGTGTGTTCGCTCTCTCTTTCTCCCCTTTTGAGAGTCAGAACCTGGGTTTTAACAGGCCTAATTGGGACCAGCAAATGACGTAGCAGTTATGTTACTGGACTCCTACATGGTAGACTGTAGTTTGAGTCTTGGACCCAATGGCTTGAAAATCATGCTGGCTGTGTGTGCATGCATGTCCAAGATCCCAGAAGGAGAATGGAGGAGAAGGGATTGTAGTGTGGCCGTCCTCCCTGGGGGGCGATTTCTCACTTTCCTTCTCCCTGTGTCTGTCTCTCTCTCCCTCCCCAGCAAGTCATGTGCCCTAAGGCAAAAACTTCTAAAAAAAAAAAAAAGGAGGGGAAAAAAAAAAAAAAAGGCCTAATTCACCCAGATAATTTCCATCTCACTTTAAACTAGAACACTCTTAAACAGTGGAATTTTCCAAAAGTTGATGGCAAATAAAAATAGGAACAAATATCCAGGGGATAGTCATTCAGTGGCAGGAAAGACTTTTGTTTGGGGGGAGGCGGGGCGATAGTCCTGCCCAGAAACAGCCCAGGCCGGGCCAACAGGTGGTATGTTGGTTAAGGTGCTGGACACTTCCACATGGCCGACCACAGTTTGAATCCTGGACCTGGTGACTAACTTTTTCACTTTTCTTCTCTCTGTGAATCTGTCTTTCTCTGGTCAAATGAAAATAAATGAATGAAAATAAAAGTAAATAAATCATTCTTTTTTTAAAAAAAAAAAAAAAAAAAGAAAGAAAAGAAAGAAGAAATAGCCCAGGCAGAAGAGACAGTGCGGCAGTATGTTTGGAAGAGCATTTAGCAAATGTGAGTTGATTATGCAGTATTAACTATTTGGCAAGAAAAAGGAGATCTCATCCGAAATGGTGTGAGGTTAATTGTCACTCAGCAGAGACTCCACATCTTCAGCTTGATTCACACGAGTAAAACTATGAGCAAATACATGTGCCAGCATCTGTCCCAAACCTAGGACAACAGGAAACAGAAGGCAGGATCTGGCCTGGATTCCTCTGGTGGGAGGAGTCTGAGTTCCAGAACCAGCTGGGCCTGGCATAGTTTTGGTGTGCCACTCACCAGGTGGGCAGCCCTGTCCCTCTCTAGTTCTCAATGTCTTCTTCTGCATGATGTGAGGATTAAGTAACTCAATGAGTGGGCGGACAGTTAGAGCACTTAGTATTCTACACCCTTAAGAAACATCAGCCCTGGGGGCCATCAAGTGGTATGGTGGTTAGGGCACTGGATTCCCACATGGCCAACTGTGGTTTGAGTCCTGGACCTGGTAGCTTGCTTTCTCACTTTCTCTCTCTCTTTCTTTCTCTCTCTCTCCCCCTTTCTGGTCAAATGAAAATAAATTTTTAAAAAAATAAGAAGAAAGAAACATCAGCCCGGGACCAGCAGATAGTCCATTTATGTCACTGGACTCCCAGGTAGCCTACCGCGATTCTAGTCCCGGACCTGGCAGCTTAAAAAACTCATGGAGCCCCAAATCCCAAGAGGAGGATGAAGGAGAAGGGATTTGAGCATGACCATCCCCTCATGGGGGTGATTTCTCACTTTCTGTCTCTTTGTCTTTCTCTGTCTCTCTGGTGAGCACATGCACTCTATAGCCACTCTATAGCAAAAATCTTCCCCCTACCCCCAAAAAGAAACATCAGGCCTGGAATCGTGTTATTACCTCTACCACTGTGTCTTTGCTACTTACATCTTAAAACAAGATCACTGTTCCTTGTCAGATTTTCTATTTGAGGCATCATTATCATTAGCTTGAGGGCCAGCCAAGTCAGGGAGATGGGGCTGGGAGGCTGTGGTGGGAGAGTGGGGAGGGCTGTGCGCCAGACCTTTCCCCTGCTTCCACACCCCAGGCACTGTGGAGCAGGGGCAGGAACCCATGCCAGCCTCTCCCCCGACTGGCCTTTGGGACGTGAGGAAGTTCAGAGGGCAGCTTCTTACCACACACATTTGGAGTGGGCACAGTACTTGTGGGATGCTGACCATTGGCAAGTGAGGTGGGAGCAGATTTGCAGAAGAAACCCACTCGTTGCATTTTCTCCTCAAAAAAGCTCCATGAAGTGCATGCATCATTATCCATTTTAGAGACAGTAACTGAGTCTCAGAGGAAACAGTCTAGTGGAAACAATGTGAGCCACAGATAAGATTTTGAATTTTCTAGTAGTCACAATTAAAAAGAAAGAAGAGGGACCAGCTGGTGGCCTGGTGGTTAAGGTGACTGGTTCTCACTTAGCCAGCTACATAGTTTGAGTCCTGGACCTGGTCGCTTGAAAAACATGCTGGGCTCTAGTATGTTTTGGCTCATGTGTGTGCATGTGTGCGTGCCCAAAATCTCAAAAGGAGAAAGAGATGGAGGAGAAGGACTGGACTATTCCCCATGGAGGGTGCTTTCTCATTTTCCTTGTCTTTCTCTGTCTCTCTCTCTGGTGGGTACATATACCCTTTGGCAAAAATGAAAAAAAAAAAAAAAGAACAAAAAAGACCGACTCCATTGCCTAGTAGTTAAGGGAGCCTAATCCCACATGGCCAACCATTCAGTTTGAATCTTGCTCCTGGCGACTTGAAAAACAACCTGAGCACACATGCATGCTCAAAATCCCAATATGATGGAGAAATGGAGGAGAAGGGATTGTAGTGTGACCATGTTCCATTGGGGGGTGCTTCCTCCCTCTCCGTCTGTGTCTCTGTAATGAGTGCATGCATGCTCTGGTAAATTAAAGAAGCGAAAGAAAGAAGGAAGAAATAATATATTCTTTCTTAGTAGTAAGTTTTTGAGACCTAAGTTTTGACTGACCACATTTCTAGTGCTCAGATGGCCATATGTGGTCAGTGGCTTCCATATTGGACAGTGCAGGGTCAGATCATTGGTGCAGTGTCACAGTGCATCGCTCCACTGTCAATCATGAACTTACTGCACAAGCAGGTTTCGGAGTAAGGATATAATAGATGGGATTGAGTATCAGCCTTGATGTAAGCAACTTGGCTCTGCCTTTCTTTTGGTAGGTTCCCTGTGCCAACTGGTAAAGAAAGGGTTGGACAAGAGGCCTCTGCTGTGATATACTGGGTACTTTGGAGCTGTGCCCTCCTTCCCAAGGAAGAGCAAGTCCCGGAAGACCTGAGTAATGGAGCTTTTGGGTGCTGGGACTGTTGCATCATAGAACCAGAAATTCATAGGCTTCCCTATCTGTCCTTCTTGTAGGCAGATCCAGTGTAGGAGGCCCAGGGGAATGTGCCACTTCTCTGAGCAGCCTGCCTTCATCTAGCTGCTTTATCTACTGAAGTTACTGTATCCCTGAAGTCCCATTCAGTCTGATGATACTCCTGTATGTGACTAGGGCTTCATGTGGAGGGAGGGGGATGCTGAGAATTGACTTGCAGCATGTCAAGCAGTGAGGCATTTTCTCCAGGCCTGTAGTCTTTGATGACTGGCCTGGGCAGTTGTCCTCATACATCTTCTGGGCAAACCATCTGAGCCAAGCTCCACATAGCTAACCCCATCTCCTCCAGGTCCTATCTGTGGGGCTTCTTGGGAGTGGGGCACCCTACCTACCAACACTCCTGCAGTGAATACAAGCTGTGAATGGTACAGAGGCAGGTGTAGAAAGGGCCCCCGAGTGGTGAAGTGTGGAAGGGCAGCAACTGACCAAGAAGTTTTCAGAGCTGTCCTGTCTTTGGGGCTTAGCAAACTCCTAACCATAGTTTTCTTCAAAAATTGTGTTTGTGGTTCTAGTTTCCCCTGCCCTGCCAGGAAGGATTTATGAGAATTTCAGGTCTTCAGCTTCATCAGCCTGATGGCTTCTAGGAGACTTGTTGCAGGACAGGCTACCAGGCCTAGCTTAGACAGCAGTTGGCTGATTTTCTGCATAATGCCTCAAATTCCACCCTTAGAGCTATATCCTTCAGAGTTTTGAAGACATGGTGGGCCTGACAGCCCCTGATAAAAAAGCAGATCTGGTCCTGGAGCCTAGTTCTCTGTTTCCCTAGCTCACCTCTCCCTTCTCTTCTCCCCCCACAGTTGTCCAGACTCCTAGAGGGGAATAGAGATCTCAGCTGACCCAAAGCCTGCACCAGCACTGAAGATGTTCAGCCCCAGAGACCTCCTTTGGCTAGGGCTTTGCCTAGCTTCTTATGGATGCCTCACAAGATGGGGCAAATATTCTTGAGTGTGTTGGGGTCAGTTTTAAAGTTCAGACAAAATTGGATGCATAGGTTAAGTGGATATTGGCTCTGAAGAGCAGGTAGACATCCAAGCCTCCCTTAAGGAACTCTGTAAGTGTACCCAGATGAGGTGCCAATGTGTTCAAGTTCCCCTCTTTCTTACTATTTTTTTTTTTTTAATTTTTTTTGCCACAGAGGAAGTGAGAAATCACCCTCCTGCAGGGATGGTCATGTTGCAGTCCCTTCTCTTCTATTCTCCTGTTGGGATTTGGGGAATGCATACACACATGCCTGGCGTGATTTTCAAGCCTCCAGGTCTAGGACTTGAACCATGGTCAGCCATGTGAGAGTCCAGCATTATTAACCACCATGTCACCTGCTGGCCTCAAGTTCCCCTCTTTCTAAAATGAAGATGAATATTTGCTCTCCATGATGTGTCTTAGGCTGGTGAATCCTGAGTCCCATGAACTTCTGAGCACCTGGTGCTGTGTGAGCATAGATGAAAGTCATTGTAGCATCTATTCAGCATTGACCACTGTGTGCTTGGCACTGTGTTAGCCATTTAAAACCTCACAGTGGGGTAGTTTTACTGACAGAAACTGGGGCACAGAGATGTTCCATACCATACCTGGGAAAACTTGGCCCGAGCCTCCTAGGCCAAATTGTTGGGGGAGGCAGTGGGTTCAGGGTCTTTATCTCTCCAACATGCCTGGAGCAAATAGCTCTTGTTTCTGGCAAATCTTGAAGGTAGGGATGTAGGCTACTGGTATGGCCTCTGGGAGCGTGTGAGTCCCGAGGTAATGAATGCCCCTGATGAGCACTTGTAATGGGCCTGAAAGTCACCATGGGAAGTGTCTAGCTCATAGCATGCAGTCCACAAATGAGCACACAAGCATTGCCTGACAGTTGGATAGAACTTCAGAACCTTGACTTCTACCCAAGACCTGGCAAATCAGAATCTCTATTTAACAAGATCACCAGGTGGATTGTACCCCTTAGATTTTAGAAATAACTGAAATATAGGAGATGGGCTCTCTATGGGAAGTCATCTATGGTTTGTCTATAGGGCAGCCCTCCTACAGGCCCATAGTATAGCGAGGGAAAGGGGGTTGTCCCTGTCTTGAAAAGGGAGGAGCCATTGCTGTGCCTGGTGGCTTCTCAGTGCCAAACTTTCCCTGGCCTTTGGGTTGGGCCACTTACTTGGTCAGCCTCCTGTCCACACTGTCTCTTTTTTATAAGAATGAGGACAGTGTGGTTCATGCTGGAAACTTTTAGGCATAGACCACCTCATTTGGCCTTGTCCCCACCCCATGAAACTCTGGTCAATTTGCATTGTGCAGGCAGCATACTTGCATCTTGTGTCTGTGTCCTGTACTCCCCCATCTCCCTGTGGAACAAGGGTGAGGCTCCAGGAGGGGTTGCAGCTTTCTCTTTCTCTCCCTGACTGTTCCCTGAGGAAGCAATGACAGAGCTGACCTTCTATCTGGTGGCACCCACAGCTTCTGTGCCAAACCGGGCATAGGTCAGTGATAGGAGGGAGAACACAGTTGGAGACCATACCCCAGAAGGCTTATCTTTTGGGGATCACACTCAGGGATGAAAGGAAACAAGCTTAGATTTGAGCCTTACTCTTCTGTGTGCAAAGGGTCAGTGACCCCTCTAGTTACTGCTCTGTGTGAATAGTAGCTTTTCACTGGTCTGGATGTATAGACAAGCAGCCAGCTTTTAAGGTGCCATGACCAGGCAGTGGTCAGGGGGAGAAGCTCCCATGCTGTGTGAATGACTGGCGAAAGTTTATCTGTACTGTGAACCCCTGAGGGCAGGACCTTTGCCAGTCTGGTTCTCAACTAGCATCTACCAAGGTACCAGAAAGTGTTGTATACATGAATGAATGAAATAATCAACTGAGGTTAAGGACCTAGATTCTTTGCTAATGGACAGATCAGTTCTGGTATAGATGGTACTCATTAAGTAAGGTCAGTGCTATACTTTATTAGCGGATGGTGACAGGAACTATGCTAAGTGTTTAAGCAGTTGCATGTCATCTTCATTACAGCTCTGAAAAATGGCTATTGCTTTGTTCATTTCACAGAAGGCTGAGGTTCAAAGTAACATTCGTAGCCATATGGCCAAGGGTGGCTGCAAGGCCTATGCTTGTTCTACTCCCCATCTAGGGCCTAGGCAGGGTTTGGGGTGCCAGGCCCATCCCAACTCAGGTGTTCAAATGGTTTCAGGGCCAGCAGGTACTGGTATCATGGAGCTAAGGGTTGGCGAGGCCTTTCTGCCTTGGCTGTGGTAGACAACATGGGGCTCTCTGGTGTGAGGACAGTAAAGCAGACGGGCTCAGGGATAGGTGCCCAGTCGTGAGATGGCAGCTGGGATCTCACATGACATTGCCTGGGAAGCCCGGTCTGGCCCCTGCTATGCCAGCTGTCAGAATTGTCTAGACAGTCTGAGGTGACAGTTGTCACCATTCTGGATGAAGTAGGCTAAAATTGGTTTATTACTGAAATCCGAAACTTGAGTTGAAGCAGTGACACCGAACAGTGCCCCAGTGGGAACACTAATGGTAGGTTTGATGAAGCCCTGGAGCCTACATAAGGAGCACCCTTGCACTTTTGAAGGGGCACATGAGGTGGTAATGGTGGGGTGGGTTAAAATGAAGGGCTCCTTTCCTTCCCTCCACAGGCTTTTCAGTGATCCTGGCCACAGAAGGTCCAGAGAGAACGTGTAGTGTAGGATGATGGCCATGAAGTTGTTCTAGATTCTGCCAGCCAGGAGAAGGAAAACGTCGTCCTAATCCTAGGTCTCAGAATCTGTTTGGTCCTCCGCCTAGCTTCCTTTACTTTGTCTTGTTTCTCTGTAGTTTAAGGTGAGGCAGAGGGAAGCCGTGAGCCCCTCTTCTCCCTGACCTTCATCCCCTTGAGCCTGTGCAGAGAAGGGCTGTGAGGGACTGCTCTCTTCACAGAGGAGGAGCTAGGGAACACTCACAGAGGATGGTGGCCCCAGTGTTTGTTGAGTTCTGTATAAAATGAGATACATCTTTTTTTAATATTTTAACTCAGCTCAACTGAATGAACTCCTGGGGCATCCCAGTTTGAGGGACATTCAGTGGTTTTCTAAAGTTATGGTCTGTGCTTTTCAGAGTGGTGGCAGCTGTTACCTCAGACTATGTAGATCAGTAGGTGGGCAAACCACAGCCTATAGGCCAGATCCACCCATTGCTAGTTTTTATAAATAAAGTTTTATCAACACATAGCCATGTCTATTTACATACATACTGTCTTTGGGTGTTTCCTGCTACAGCAGCAGGGTTGACTACTAGCTGGGCTGAATTGTTATGACAAAGACTTTATGGCTTACAAGCCTAAATATAACTATATATTTTCTAAACCTTTTTTTAAAAAACCCTTTAAGAGACCAGCAGATGCCATAGTGGTTACATTGTTGGATTCCTACATAGTCAACCTCGGTTTGAATCCTGGACCCAGCAGCTTAAAACTCACACTGGGTGGGACCAGCAGGTGGCATAATGGTTATGTTGCTGGACTCCCACATAATCAACTGTGGTTCAAGTCCTGGACCCGGAGGCTTAAAAAACTCAAACCGGGACCGGCAGTTAGTGTAATGGCTATGTTGCTAGACTCCCATGTTGTTCGAGTCCTGGACCCGGTGGCTTAAACTCACCCCAGGTGCGTGTGCGTGCGTGCCCAGGATCTCAGGAGGAGAATGGAAGAGAAGGAATTGCGGCGTGGCCATCCCTCCAGGGGGGTGATTTCTTGCTTTCTGTCTCTCTGTCTCTGGGGCGAGCACACACACCCTATAGCAAAAACCTCTCCAAAAAAAAACCAGAACCAAAACAAAACCTTATACTGGGCATGTGTGTGCCTAAGACCTTGAGAGGAGAATGGAGGAGAAGGGACTGTGGCATGGCCATCTCTCCCATGGGGTGATTTCTAACTTTCTGTCTCTGTTTCTCAAACAAGCGCATGTGCCCTATAGCAAAAATCTCCCCAACCCTCCCCGCCCCAAAAAAAAACCCAAAAACCTTGCTGGGTGTGTGTGCACGTGTGATCAAGATTCTGAGAGGAGAATGGAGGAGAAGGGATTGCGGCATAATCATCCCCCCAGGGGGCGATTTCTCGCTTTCTGTCTCTCTGGTGAGTGCACACGCCCTATAGCAAAAATCTTTCTAATAAGAGAAAAGAAAAGCTTTTTAAGACTCCTAATCTAGATGCCCCATGCCTCAGTTTCCCCATTTAGAAAGTAGCTGAATTCACTTGGCAATGTGTCACCAAAAGCTAGCCCTTAAAATGACCCAGGACTGTTATCCCGGTGGTCAGGAATGTGGCTGTGACATGGCCTGCTCAATTTTCTCAGATTCTGTCCCTGTGTGGGCTCTTCCTGTGCTCCCTAAGTGGCAAATAAGAATGTGGTATACACGGGGCAAAGGGTGGAAAAGGAGTGTCTAGTACTTGTGAGTTTTGGCAAACTGGAGCCTTGGTGTCAAAATGAGTTGTGTATTCAGCACATCTCCATACACAGAAGTATGGTTTTTATTTTGTTTTAAATGAAAACCATTTTCTCACAGTGGCATTGTGCTGGCACCTTTGCTGGCTTGTTTGTCCAGTCCCACTAGTGCTGTCTTTTCCAGGCTGCTCTTGTGCCACTGCCATGCTTGAGCAAGCGTGAGGTAGAACAAGGATTGTTTATTTCTGCTACTTTTACGCAGTTCTCTTCTGTCAATTGAAGAATTTTGGTGGGGCTCAGTATGCTGGGATAAAAACTAAATGCAAACAGCAAGGGTGAACTTGGGGTTCTCATCATTCAAGACAAGTCCAGAATGGTGGCCTTGGCTAGAGATCCTGGAATTCTCTCTCCTGGCCAGATGTATCCTGGTCTCTGAGGCAGACAACCAGCTCGGAAGTTGCTAGAGGAGATTAACTTGTGGTAACAGAACTTGGCCTGGATGAGGTGGTTTTGCAGCAGCTTTATAAAAATAAGGGTGGGGATGGTTGGCTCTGATATTTAAAAGCCTCAGACAGCCATAGTTTCAATCTTGTGCTCCACCTCAATCAAAAGAGGCCTGTCCCAAGACGGTTGCTGCCCTTGCCTGAGAAACCCAAAGCAGTCGGCCTAGGGCCAGGAAGCTGTCGTGTGGGCTAGAGCATCTCTGGGGACCGAGGAATGTGGTGGAACGTTCTTAGTGTAACCAAGAACCACTTCCACCATTGCTTTTGGTGCAGACCCTGTTTCAAAGCTGACAACAAGAAGATGAATGAAGAAGAACTGATAATAAATAGTTGTACCATTTACATCTCTCTTTTACATAAAGCTGCTCTCCTGTGATTCGTCTTAGTCTCTCCTTGGCCCCTTGTGGTAGCTCTGCTCAGACTTGAGGGCTATGGGAGTTGAGAAGCAGGAAGACAAGAGGTGAAAGGAATCAGGATTTTCCAAAGAGCAGTTCAGCTTCAAAGGCTGTGGGAGTTCGTAAGTTCTGTGAACTCAAACCAAACTCCCACTGTGTACAAAATGCTAGGGGAAGGGGTGTTTACTAGCCCTTGTTCCTGCCTGGAACAAGCAACTAGAATGAAGCATAGGCTAATCTAAGTTTGCAGGGATATTCTGGGGGTCCTGAGGAAGGACTGGGTGACAATAATGAAACTGCAGACAAATATAACACTCACTATGTGCTGGGCACTGCTCTGAATGCTGCATATGTATCAGTTCATTTAATCCTATCAACTCTGGGGGACAGATAACGTTATTATCATGTCTGGCTACTGCTGAGGACATGGAAGCACAGAGCTTTGATGAAATAACCTGCTTAAGGCCACAGCACATTTAGGCAGGCATAGGATTTTTTTTGTTTGTTTGTTTTTAATTTATTTCTTCCCTGAGCAAGAAACAAAGGGAGAGAAAGAGACAGAAATAGAAGAGAGACAGAGCAACAGCATCCCTGAAACAGTACTAATGTTGTGATCAAGCACCACCCTTAGCCAGCCATGAGTCATGGGCACGAACATGCCCAGTGTACTTAGGGAGGTCTCTAGACACAAACCTAGAACCTTCTCATGTGGGTCAGCTTTGCAGAGTATGGTGTTTTGCCCCTGCACCACTGTCTGGTCCCCATGGGTAGGATTTAAATGGGTGATGTGGCTGGGAGTAGTATGCTGAGCTTGTACAGCACAACCTCAAAGGAGGCATAAAGAACAAACAGGGTCTGAGGATGGGAAAGCTGGAGAAGGTTTGGTAGGCAGAGATGAGGAGTCTATGGGGAGACAAGGAATGTGGTCTCAGTGTCTCATACTTCCAGGCTGTGGCCTTCAGCTTGCTAAACTGCACCTCCTTTTTGGGTTGCTAAGATGAAGTACAGGTAAGTTTGTCAGAGCCTCTGGCCCACTCCTAGCAGCTTGACCCAGGTTGATGCTTTTCTTCTGCCATATGCCCTTGCACCTTTGTTTTTATTTCCCAAGGTGACTTTATGGACTCTCATTCTCCTGGCCTTGTCTCGATGGTTCTCAAAGGTCTAACACAGTTAAACAGGTCGCATTAAAATGAAACTTTCCTTCTAGAATTATTCATTTAATTGTATTTATTCATTCATTTATTTTCATTTGACCAGAGAGAGGCACAGAGAGTGAGAGAGAAGGAAAGTGAGGAAACAAGTCACCAGGTCCGAGACTCAAACTGTGGTCAGTTGTGTGGGAGTGTCCAGTGCCTTAATCACCAGGCCACCTGCTGGTCCCTGCTTTGTGGAGCCTGAATACTTTTATTTCAAGAAAGGGTGACGAGTACAGCATTTCGGGTTCATGGGTGGGAGCAGTTAATAGATACCAGGGTTGAGCATGTGGCAGTGGGCGCAAGGAGACCAGCTCAACATCTACTCCCATGGCCTGGGATCCCTGCTGAGGTGAATTGGGGCTTCTGGTCCACATTTTTGAGAACAGAAGATGGCCAGACCTCCACATTGACCAAGTAGGATTCATATCCCCAAGCACATCAGTGTTTTCTTCGGTTTGATGTCTAGCAGAGCTCCTTCCCCAGGCTCCTGCTGGCTGCCTCTTCCTCTGCACTGGCCTGTCTGTTGGGTGAGGCTGGGAACTGACCTGGTCCTTTGTCACTGGTCCCAGTCCATACACTGCTGAAGTACCCACCCAGTTTTGTAGTCTCTGTTATATTTGTGGTTAGTATGACCTACAAATCATCATAGCTGTGTGCACTGGCCAAGTAGAAAAACGAACAAGTTGACCATGTGCTGGTGGGCTGTGGAGTAAGTTGGCTGAGAGCAACACCTTTAAGAACAGATGTCTAGGAACCAGCAGTTAGCATAATGGCTATGTCGCTGGACTCCCGTGTAGTCAACCGCGGTCTGAGTCCCGGACCCGGTGGCTTAAAACTCACATCGGGCACATGTGTGTGTGTGCCCAAGATCCTGAGAGGAGAATGAAGGTGAAGGGATTGCGGTGTGGCCATCCCCCCGGGCAGTGATTTCTCGCTTTCTGTCTCTCTCTGTCTTTCTGGTGAGTGCATGCGCCCTATAGCAAAAACCTCTCCAAAAAAAAAAAAAAAAAAAAAAAACAGATGTCTAGCCCTGGGACCTTGAGCAAACTATTGTATTTCCTTGAGCCTCATCTGTCAAGTGAGAATGGAAATAGGGAGGGAAGTGCACTATTGTCTATCTCAGGACTTAATCGCATATACTAAATGCTCAATTCATGGTAAATAATAATATTCTTTTTTTTTTTTTTCTTTTTGGAGAGGTTTTCACTATAGGGCACGTGTGCTCACCAGAAAGACAGAGAGAGAGACAGAGAGACAGAAAGCCAGAAATCACCCCCCATGGGGCATTGCCACACCGCAATCCCTTCTCCAGTCTCCTCTCGGGATCTTGGGCACGCACACACACGCACCTGGCGTGAGTTTAAGCCACTGGGTCTGGGACTCGAACCGCAGTTGATTACATGGGAGTCCAATGACATAGCCATTATACTAACTGCTGGTCCCAATAGTTATATTCTTGAGGGAAGAGGGCATAAGCACCTGTATATCAACTCAAGTAATTTCTAGATTCATTGACATTTATTGTTTTTTCTGGTTGCAAAATTAATGCTTACATGTAAAAAGTTTAAACTTCAGAAGGTAAAATAATATCTAGTTCAGAAATATAAAAGCACAGATGAAATTCCTCTGAAATCTACCTACAGGAAAAAAAAATCTCTGAACATTTGGTATAGATCCTTGTAGTCCTTTTTGTATATAGCTATAACACTGAATGGAGATTTCTTGACTAGCCACAGGAGTCCATTGACTCCACAGGTTCAAATACACTTTTTTTTTATTTTAAGTTTGCTTATTTTTTCCATGAGTCAGAGGGAGATACATACAGCAGTCTTGACAGAGTCCTTATGCTATGATCCACCCCACGCTTTAGCCACGGGTGCATGCATGGCCATCATACTCAGTTAACTCTCAGGACTTGAACTGACAATCTTCAGTCTGCCTTGCAGAACCTTGCTTTTTATCACTGCACCATTGTCTGGCCCACAAATACGGTCTTTTAATAGTCATGTCCTGTGTGTGAAGCGATGACAAGAAATAAGAGTTTGTTCCTTTGAAACAGAGAAATGAAATAAATGTATATTAACTATATATATATACATGTATATGTGTGTGTGTGTGTGTATATATATATATTTCTTTTGTTAGTACTAGTTTCTTATGGTATCCAATAAGAAAAGCTGACATACAGTTAAAAAACAAAAAGTTACCACAAAGTTCTTGGCCCTGTCAGAATAATATTGAATTTCCAATCCAAGCCCTATGAATGCATGATGCTCTTCTATCTTTTGTTTGTAATAATGCTGTTTCCTCTTTAATATCAAAGAACATAACTTCATCAGCATGGGCAACATGTCACATATGACTTGGTTAACCTTGCTGTTCATTCAGAAGGGGACACATTGGCAAACTGCACTGAGCACAGTTTGACCAGCTGTTTCCAGCCCAACCACACAGAAAAGTCATTTCTGTTATCAGTTCTGTACTATGGTCCCTGGAACAAGGGCAGTGTCCTACTGGTGTTTTGGTTTTGTTCTTAATAAATAGTCTGCATGTAAGTTTAGGGAAGCTGCTTTGATGTGTCATTTTCTCCAATCCAGCCCTTCCATTAGGGACATGATACCCAGGAACGCCTGTGTTCCCATGACAGCAGAGCTCCCTGAAGCCCTTGGTCCCTGGGAATATTCAGAACATGCTTATTTGTGGGCCTCCTGAGCCTCCAGACTGCCCCTGCACAGCTGGAGTGTGTGTTTTATGTGAGTAAACCCAGATACACCTGTCTCCCAGGGTCTTGGACCTTGCCCCACTCTAGTGGGAAGAATTCAGACTTCCTTCTGAATTTCCTTTGTACTCCTAAAGGACTCATGTTTGCATTTCTGTTACCTTCTCTTTAATCCAGCACATCTTTCTTGAGAACTGCTATGTGTTAGGCACTGTGATGGGTACCACCGAGCAGGAGGAATAGAAGCAAGGCCTCATTTGCTCCCTACAGATGGATACCAGTTGGTTTTGATGTACACATACTGTGTGCAAGCAGCACTCTCAGCCTGAGGATATAGTGTGGAGCTAGATGGCCATGGGCCTTGCTCTCTAGAAGCTCTGTCGAGTGTGAGCAGGCAGACATTAAGCAGGTGTAAAGAAGAGCATATCAGTCAGAGTGAGTGCAGGGGTAATGGGGTAGAGTTGACCAGCAGAGAAATATAAGTACTTTCTCTATGGAGGCTGACATGAGTGACCCAGGGCCTGGCATGTGTGGCAGTACTGGAAGAAAATAGGCAGCTAGATATACATGCCTGTTGAATACCCCGAGTTAGGAGACTCACGCTTGGTCTTGCCCCAGGTCTACACTAGGCAGTCCCTTGGATGATGATGGCTCATCGTCTAGACTGGCTAGCTCCCTAGTAGTTCTTTCTCATTCCACAACATTTTGTATATCCTCCTGGTATAGGCTAGAGTGAGTTCATGGGATGGAATGTCTTGGCAGAGTAAGGCAGGAAGGTGCCAAGTTCAAGGGACCTCTAGTTTTCCTATTGATACCCAAGAAGACAGGCTTTTAGGCCCTTACCAGACCAGCGTGTCTTAATTCCAACCCCGAATTCATGTGGAAGCACTGAGCATGTGAATTCGCTGTCTGCTTTGTGTAAAAGTGCATTATTGTGGGGGTGCCCCTAGGGGTGTAGGAGGGGAGATGGGAAGTGCCTCTGTCCTGAAGCTAGCCTTGTCACCTATAAGTGACAGAACTTTGTGGATAGTCTGACTTCTCTAGCCAGGAATGTCCAGTATGGTGGTGATATTATGAATGGGCCCCTAAACTGAGCCTGGGGAAGCAGTCCTGGGCCCTGGAGTTCAGATTTGTATAACTTCACTGAAATGAGGTTTTCCAGAAGCCTGTGGCCTGTGCATGCCAGAGCTCTCATCATTTAGGTGCTGTGTGGGGACCTGTGGTTTGTATCAGTCTTGACCATTGGCAAAGTGATCGTAGTGCCATTCCTGCCTGCCTTGGCTTTGAAAGAAGCCTGGGTGACCAGATGTGAACTCATCTTCCTGGGCTCCTCAGACCAAATGTGGACAGGGAGAACAGTCATGAAAGAGTTTCCTCACCTGCCTCTGTAAGCAACTTGCTGACAAGCCCAGGGGCTCCGAGTTGGGGAAGCAGAAAGTCAGAGGCCTCTGAAAGGCTATACCACCTGCAGGCCCACCCTGGTAGCCCTTCTCAACTCTGTCTCTCTGTCTTGTACAGCTTAGAGACCAGAGCAGGCCCAGGAGGACCTGGAGATCAGTTCCCTCCCACTCAACTTTGTCCCTCCATGCTTCCTTCTGTGCCTCCACTAGTGAGTGATGGAAATCGAATATAGAGGAACTGAGTTGGGTTCTTGGGGCCTCAATTCCTGGTAAAGACCAGCAGGGGGACACAGCAGAGGCTCTGAGGGGGAGAGGTCACTTGGCCCTATCTTCTCATGGTGCAGAGGGAGGAACTGAGGCTGGCAAAGACAGAGGATTTTGGCTGTGCCTCAGTGCTAGAGTGTGCTGGCTCTACTTCATTGTTCTGCCTCACTGCCACGTTTGTAGCTGCAGGTTTGGCTTTGCGGTGCTTTGGGCAGAAAGCTGCTTCTCAAGGTGTCTGGCATGGCTGAGCCACATGCGAGGAGCCCCTCAGTGCCTCCCTAGTGCCCATTAGTCTCCACTGTTCTTTCTACCTTACTATCTGAAGAAATTTGCTTTCATTCTCTCTGATGAAGGCAAGTGCATAAATTCAGAGTTTAGAGCACAGTAGATGAACTCTTTCCTTTCAAATAAACCTCTGTCTCTTAAAACATATGGCTGACTGCAGCTCGAGTCCTGGACCTGGTGGCTTGCTTTCTCCCTTTCCCTTTCTCTCTCTCTCTGCCTCTAGTCAAATTAAAAAATAATAACAACAAATGGAATTATATAAATAAATAATTATTTAAAAAGGAAAACAAAAACATATGGCAGATGGCAAAGGGATGTTGGTTTGATAGAGGGATTTAGGACATTTATACTAGGAAAATAGAGTCTGGAAATTGATTATCTACAGAAGAAATGGTTTCTCTTCTGAATGAATCTCTTAGGGAGACCTGAGTTAGAAGAGAACAGTGACTTTGGAATCCAGTGGTCCAGGGTTCGAATCTCAGCCTTACCACTCTCTAGCTAGGTAACCACTCTGATCATCGGTTTTGTCATTTGCAAAATAGGGATAAGAAAACTTGCCTCACAGGGTTGGTATGAAGATCACATGAACCAAAAGATGTAAATGTAAAATATCTAACAAAACTGACCATACTATGGATACTTAGTAGAAGGCAGATGTTATTGTTATCATTGCCACCGTCACCTTTATCATCACTGTTACCACCATCACCTTTATAATCACTGTCTCATTCATCATTACCATCAGAATCATTAGTGTCACCGTCATCACTGTCACTTTAATCACCATTATCTTCTTCACCCGCATCCTCCCTACCACCTTTAGCATCAATATCATGATCACCTTCATTGTCATCGTCTAGCATGGAGAGTCCAGTTGGAACGCTTAGAAGACTCAGGCCCAGGTTCACATTCAGAGTGGAAGACACACGTCATCATGGGTGCTACCTGGGCTCCTGCCTTGTCAAGAAGGCCTCTTTTACCTTTGTCCTCCTCCAACTGATAGAATGATCTTTCTAGTAGGAAGAGATCTGTCTTAGTGCTTACTCTGGGAACAAGCAGAACCTTACAGTATCATAGAATTATCCTATACTTAATTATATTACTAAGAATAAAATATTCTGGCTCCACTGGGAGAAAAGTTGTCTGGTAGATAATTATGTCGTCTATACCTGTCGCCAAATCATCTTATGACTTTAGCTTGAAATGCTATAAATATCCTAGTAGGTGACTAACGATCTGACAGCACAGTGGAGGAGGTGCTAGCCTAAGAGCAGCAGGGCGGGTAGATCATTCCAGCTCTGTGATTCACCAGCTGTGGGACAAGTTCCTTCTCTGTGTCTCAGTTACCTTATCTGAAAAATGGGGATGACAATGTTTGCCTCCTAGAGGCATTCTGAAGACTTAAAATGTACAGCACAGCTTCTGGGACATATGTGCAGTTGGTTAAGTGTTACTTGCTTTGGCGGTCCAAAGGAATAGAAAAGATGAAGTGCACACTACCCCATATATGCCAGGGAGACCACAAATGCCATCAGGCTGAATTCTGGGGAGGCAGCTCTTGGTTCATAAATCCTGCCATTTTCTGGTCAGGTACTGTTCATAGCAGGCATCCTTCATACAGTGGTGTGGAAGCAGTCTGAGGCCTACTCTGGAAGTTCATTTAGAACTGGCATTGTCGGTGTGCAATTGTTGGGATTTTGGCAATATCCTATAGTATGTGATAGAGGAAAGAGGTTAGGAGAAAACAGCTGCTGACTCACTGGCAGGCAGGCCAGGACTGCTCATTCTTCCCCTTTGATGCCTGGGCCAGCGTGCCAGCAGCACCCTCTCCACCCTGTTCCTCATCCTGCTTAGTCAGGTGGGTGGTCCGGGGTGCCAACCTGGTCCAAGAACAGTGTAGGGTCCTCAGCCATGGTCAGTATGCTGGCATCTACTGAGACAACAGTGTGTTCCCTTAGAAGACATAAAGACTTAAAATAGTTGGGACTGGTTTCCTTACTCCCAGTTTTAAGGTTGGAAAGGTGGGTGAAAAATATTCTAGCTGGAACTATAAGTCTCAGAGCTCGAAGGGACCTGTCTTTATGAATCTGGAGAACTTGAGGCCAGAGAGGCGAGGGCATTTGCCCAAGTTAGTGAGTTAGTTGGTGACAGGGCAGGGCAAAACCTGGCCTGGTGCTGCTGCTTTTGTCTGTCTGTTCTTCCCAACTCGGCACTCTCCTTAGCAGGTGCAGCTGTTTCTCCAAGTTGGGTAGATTCGGCTTTTATCTCCTGCTGGTTCTATCCTGTCTCCTCACCCTCGCCCTGAGCCTCCCAGTGACTTGCTTGTTGTGGCAAGCACTTTCTCTTGATCTCTCGCACAGTCCTTAAACGGCTGGTACTGAGCTTTTTCTTTCCAGCACAGTTTCCCAGGATGGCTAATCCCGGCCAGGCCTCTCAGAGACAAGAGGAACCCTGAGCAGGCAGGACAAGTGAGCTGGCTCTGAGTTCTGGTGGAGAGACTTCCAGCTGTAAGACGTTGGGCCAGCTACTTCATCTATCTGAGCCTGTTTGCTCATCGGCAAAGCAAAGAAGAGCACCCCTTAGGGCTTGTTGTGTGTACAGGCCTGGCCCATTGTGAGGGCACAGTCAAGGGCTCTGCTATTACTGCTTTGGTGAGTTCTTGCTTCAGAAGCCTCAAGGTAATTATTGATGAGGTCTCATGGTAGTCCTATAAAGTAGGCTGGGCAGAGATCATCATTGCCATTTTACCGATAGGAAGGTATAGGATTGGAGGAGGAAGGAGATGTGTGAAGAGTAATTTATGGCAGCTGGGGGCAGAACCAAGCTAGGACATAGCAGTCAAAATTCATCCTCTCTTCAAGCCCCCAGCCTTTCCCCCTCCATGAGGCATGGACCTTATGGGTTCCCACACCTTGGTATGGAAGTGGCCATTGCCCTTTTCTCCGTCACCATCACAGAGATTTCCTGTCCTGGTTTGGCCCTTTGCCATACCCTGGCCCGTGGTCTCTAGCTCAGGGTTTTCCGACAGACATTTCCTGAGTCGCGGAGCCTCAATATGTCTTCATTTCCTCCCAGGAGGTTGGGTATCCTCAGAGATCTCAGAAAGGGGGCTTACTTGAAGAGGAAGAGTGTGCCATTTTGCCTCACAAAGGCAAGCACGTTTTCAATATCTGAGGGAGAACTGATAACACAGAAGTATATGGGTTCTGGCAGTGAAGCCTCAACCTGTTACAGGGCATGCTCCAAGTGCATTTCCTGTTGACAGTCTCTTTACCCACATCCACTTCCTTTCCCATCCTCATCTCCACACTAGTCTCCTTGCTAGTTGGTAGCCAACTTGGCTATTAACATGCTCTGTGTTTGCCTCTTGACCATCCTTGACTTTGTGGGGAACATTGGACCTGGGTACAATGCCATCACTTGAGTGCTAATAATCCTACTGTGTGTCTCATGAAGCCAAAGACATATTACTGGGCTTATCTCAGGCCGCCATTTTTTTTGTCTGTCATTCACAGTTTCAGCATGGTGCTGGGGGCAACCCCAAAGAAGACACAAACCCTTTTCCATCCCTGTTGTGGAGTGACCTGGAAAGACACAGACCTACCTTACCCTCCGCTGCTTTCTAACCATGGCATTGGGCATGTAACCTTCCTCTAAGCCTCAGCTTCCACATTGATAATGACATTCATTTTTCCTCTCATAGTTGTTATGAGGATATAATCATGCTCATATTAAGATCCAGCACACAGTGGGTCTGCAACATGGTCTCCTTCCTCGTCTTCTCTTACCTACCCTTCTGAACAGAGCTTCCAGTTCATTTGGAGCCTCTGAATGTTGGAGCCTTAACATTTAGCTTAAGACCCTGGAATACGTGATCATTCGAGGGTTCTAGGAGCAGGAGAAATAACTGAGATCTAGGATATGGCGAAGAGGCACTTCTGCTACAGCAGGGAAGAGATGCCAGCAGTTTTCCCAGGTTGCCTGGGCATTCATGGCTGCTTCTAGCCTTTCCATAAAGTCATCAGATGAATCACTCCAGTGTTGCAGGTTCATGATTCATATAAGAAGGGAAGTCAGAGTTCACATGAAGGGGATGGGTAGAGGCCAGGTCTCCCAGAAGCAGGAGGATACCAGGGATAGAGCAGTTGAGAGCAGCCATTGTTCCCTGGGCTGAGGATAGGGACGCCGGATGTACATAGACCATAAAACCCTGTGTCCAGTGCAAACCTTGTCTTAGGTCTTCAGCCTATGGCTTAACATTCCAAAGCCTCAGGGCTGAGAGCAGAAAACCAAGGAGGAAATGAAGGTGCTGCCATGTCAGTAAGAGAGTCCGAGTTTAGGCAGACAGATGGTCATGAAACAGTTCCATTTGTCCTAGATTTTTTTTTTTTTTTTTTTTTTTTGCTTTAAAAGTTCAGTTACCTTAGAATTTATTTAAACTAAGAAAAAAGTCATGTTTTCATGCAATACATACTTGGTTCTTTAAATAACAGTTATCACAGATATCAATAGCAGAAAGAATTAAGGAATGCTGTACTTATGATCCATAAAAACACCAACATGTTGGGTTGTACATAATTAAATATCTCAAACACCTTTCAAATTACTGTAGTAGCCAATACATAGAGGCATGCCTTTGGTGGGCATGGCAATGCAATTTAGAAAAGAAAACCATGCTGCAACTATTCAGTTTCTTTAAAACCACCGAGCAAGTGAAGCAGCATTGAACTTCCATACTGATTTCACAGAACTTCTATACATTACTTTGTCTTAAATCCAAAAGCAAAAAGGTAAGACTCTCCTCTATTTTTGGTAAACAAACTGCATGGAAAACTTAGATGACTTTGCCCCTGGATTTTACCTTGGAGTCACCTTTTAAATTTTTTATTTAAAAGAGGGCAAGTTTGGCCCTTTTATACTGATGTCACCACTGTTACTATTTCTTGGGATCTCAGGAAGAGTCCTATTCTGTTTTTTTTTTTTGTTTTATTTATTTTTTTTTTTTTGGAGAGGTTTTTGCTATAGGGAGTGTGCGCTCGCCAGACAGACAGAGACAGAGAGATAGAAAGCGAGGAATTACCCCCCCCCCCCCCAGGGGGGATGGCCACGCCGCAATCCCTTCTCCTCCATTCTCCTCTCGGGTTCTTGGGCACGCGCGCACATGCACCCGATGTGAGTTTAAGCTGCCGGTCCAGTACTCGAACCGCGGTCAACTACATGGGAGTCCAGTGACATAGCCATTACGCTAACTGCTGGTCCCAAGAGTTCTATTCTTTACAGCTGAGACAGCATGGGCTGGAGCACCTGCTAAGTCAGCCTCAGATCTCTCCAGTTTACTTTGTGCATCAGTTTGTATAACAGTCTCATTCATGTTCTTGTCTAATACCATTCCCCTCATCACCATTTCTGCAAGAATATTGTGACCCTTGTCTACATGGAAAATTAAATCCAGTTCACAGATGTTTTCAAAACACTTGTCTAATGTTTCCACAAATACTTGAATAAGATCTAAAATGCCAAGTTCACTTTCTTTCTTTTTTTTTTTTTTCTTCGCTATAGGGCACGTGCACTCGCCAGACAGATAGAGAGAGACATAGAGACAGAAAGTGAGAAATCACCCCCCAGAGGGGATGGTCACGCTGCAATCCCTTCTCCTCCATTCTCCTCTTGGGATCTTGGGCACGCACGCACGTGTGACTGGTGTGAGTTTTAAGCCACCGGGTCCGGGGCGTGAACCACGGTCGACTATGTGGGAGTCCAGCGACATAGCCATTACACTAACTGCTGGTTCCCTTTCTTTCTTTCTTTTTTTTTTTTTTTTTTGGAGAGGTTTTCGCTATAGGGCACGTGCGCTCCCCAGACAGAGAGAGACATAGAGACAGAAAGCAAGAAATCACCCCCCAGGGGGGATGGTCACGCTGCAATCCCTTCTCCTCCATTCTTCTCTCGGGATCTTGGGCATGCATGCACACGCGCCCGGCATGAGTTTTAAGCCACCGGGTCCGGGACGCGAACCGCGGTCGACTACGTGGGAGTCCCACGACATAGCCATTACGTTAACTGCTGGTTCCCCCAAGTTCACTTTCTGAAGAATCCACACAGAACACAAAATGTAGCATCGTATAGTTTCTCTTTTGCTGTCAGGTTGTCCAGTTAATAATCCTCCTTCTTGGGGAGCAGCAGTTAGCGTAATGGCTATGTCGCTGAACTCCCATGTAGCCGACCATGGTTCAAGTCCTGGACCCGGTAGCTTAAACTCACACCGGGTGCATGTGAGTGCCCAGGATCCCAAGAGGAGAAAGGAGGAGTAGGATTGTGGTGTGGCCATCCCCCCTGGGGGATGATTTCTCGCATTCTATCTCTGTCTTTCTGGTGAGCGCATGCGCCCTACAGCAGAGACCTCTCCAAAAAATAAAAATAAAAAAATAATCCTCTTTCTAGAAAATTACAAACATTTTCATCTCTCTTAGATACCAAATGAAAAGTTTCCTTGATAATTTGCTGTTTTGTATCTTCACTGTATTGCTGGTAAAACTTGGAGAACCATGGCTTATTGTGGTTGTTGAAGACGAGGATCTCCTTGATCATGGCTGGGCCAGGCCAACTGAGTGGGCAACAGGGGCCGGGGTGGAGGATGGCACAGGAGCCTCGCCTCTAGATCTCATGGTGATCCCACCCCCCCAACCCACTGCCTCCCACACTCAAGTGCTCTCGTCCTAGAATTATTTTCTTTTTCCTTTTTTTAGGTTTTTGCTGTAGGGTATGTATACTCGCCAAAGAGAGACAGAGACAGAGGAAAAGTGAGAAATCAGCACCCATGACCATGCTGCAATCTCTTCTCCTCTATTTTCTTTTCAGGATTTTGGGCATGCACACACACACACCCGACATGATTTTCAAGCTGCCAGGTTCAGGACTTGAACCATGTTTGGCCATTTGAGAACCCAGCATCTTAACCACCATGCTACGTAGTAGTCCCTTGTCCTAGGATTCTTTATATGCTTTGCCATAGAAGGATGTGCTGCTTCTTTCATCTCCTGTGGCATTAGAGGCTTGGGGAACATATTTAAGCCTGATAAGCCAGAGCAAATATAGCTAGTCTACACTGAAGCCATACTGGGAACGTTCTTTAAAGCTTGCAGTAAATCCCTAAAAGAGAGAAAACCACACTTCCAAGGGTGATCAGAGGGAGGAAATGTTCTAATGTTAAGACTAGATGGATGGGGCCAGCAGGTGGCACAGTGGTTAAGGCACTGGACTTCTATATGACCGACTGTGGTTCAAGTCCCAGACCTGGCAGGTTGTTCTCTCACTTTCTCTCTCTGTCTGTCTCTCTCTGGTGAGTGCATGTGCCCTATAGCAAATTGAAAAAAAATAATAAATAGTTCTTTTAAAAAATATTTTAAAAAGACTAGATGGAGTTTCTCAGCCTCACGCTATTGCCATTGGGGGCTTGTAGTTCTTTGTGCTGTCTTACATAGGATCCCTGCCTCCACCCACTAGATGTCCAAAGCCCCTCCATCCTCAGTCGTGACAGGTGATAGTCACCTAGGGCCAACATTGTCAAGAAACACTGACTGAAGTGAAGGACCTTTACCTCCCTGTTGGCTGCAGTCCCTGAGGCGCTGCTACCTGTCTGGCCTCAAACAAAAAGTCTAGTCTTTCTAGATTGGGCAGTGGCAGAAGAGAGATACCTTCTCAGCTAACTTGGTTCAAAGGCCTTATGGGGTGGGGGTGGAGGTGTTGCCACATAGCAGAGCATCTTGTTACTTGTAGACACAGATGTGCTATGGGGCCTGCTGCCCCCTGGGATTAGGATTTTAACCTCCATTAGCCTACATTTTCTGTCCTCTCCATCTCTAAGTCCGTGTCCCCAGTTGCTGGGAATGATGGTGAAACTGTCCGATGGTTCTTGGCCCACTTCTGCCAGCTCCTCAGTGATGATAGTCTCCCCTGAGTCTCCCAAATGAGCCCAGGCGAGCAGGCATTTTGCCAGGCAGTCACCAGCAGTGTGCGATGCTGCTTTTCATAAGAACAGGCGCCTGAGTCCCACTGCCAAAGCACAGAGCCATCTAACCCATTAATCAGGATTTTAGGATTCTTGGAAGGATCTTAGCAACTGCCTGTTTGCCAAAGTAAAGCCCTACTCGATTTACCATCACCTGTCTGCCTTCGGTCCTTTATCTACTGCTGCCCCACCCCACTCTACTTCCCAACACACACCCACAGGCTGGAGACTGTAAAGGCTGTCATTGGAATGGGGGTCAGCACTGTTGCCAATTCAGACCTCTCTGTGGTCCTTGGAGCCTGTTTTAGGGGTTAAAATTTTGTATCTCTCCTCAGGGTCTAGGAAGCACATGGTTAGATAGTGTTATTTTTATTATTGCTCTCAAAAACAATTTTTTTGAGAGATTTTTGCTATAGGGCGTGTGCTCTTGCTGAAGAGACAGAGAGATAGAAAGCAAGAAATCACCCTCCCCTGGGGTGGGGGATGGCCATGCTGCAATCCCTTCACCATCCTCCCCTTGGGATTTGGGTATACACTCACACATGCCCAGCATGAGCTTTAAGCCGCTAGGTCTAGGACTCAAACCATGGTCTACTACGTGGGAGTTCAGCGACATAACCATTACTCCATCTGCTGGTCCCATAATATTGCTTTCAAGTTTTAATTTTAAAAATTAAAAAAAAGAAGGAAGTGGATCAATATTCTAGCTATTTTATTTAGAAGAGGTCAAAAGGACACATACAAGGTCTAATCAGACCGTGGAAGTAATGGCCAAGTCTGCCCTGTACTACTGTGGTCTCCAGGGAGATCCTGAGCTGCCCTTGGCTCAGGGCAGCTCCTTGCACGGTTGTGGGCAACCTGGGACACCCCCTGCCTTTGAGGCTGAGCCCAGTTATTACTCTGCAGCTGCCTCCATGGCAGGTGATCACTGTAGGCAGTCATTGCCTTGTGGGTCTGGCTTCTGTCTGCAAGTGACACTCGTGGGGCTCCCTTTTCTAGCATTCCGGAGACAGTAAAAGATAGTCCCCTCAGGATTGTGGATGCATTAGGAGTAACCCTCAACTACTTGGGGGGCAGGTATTCTGGGCAGTGGGTGGGTCCTGTGGTAGAGAGACTGACAAACCATCTCCTCTGTCTTAGTCTTTCAGGCCAGGAGAGGCTCTAGCTGGAGAAGCGCCCCGCCCCAGGTGGCCCTCTTCTGCCTCCCTCTTTAATTCCCATCACTATTGCTGCACTCAGGACCCACCTGCCCTCTCATGTCAAGTTCGTGGACTTTGTGGAGCCTCTGTCCACAGCTATCTGGGAAACCAACATTCCAAACCTCTCTGAGCAAGTCAGGGAGGTCGCCTCCCAGGCCTCCCTCTGTGGCAAAAATGTTTGAGAAGTGCATTTCTGAGCTATTCCTGCTGGGGGATCGTGTGTTCAGCAGCTCAGATACCCTGTTAATTTGGAGAAGGGTTGCTCAGTGCCAGGCAGGTCAGCTGGAATTAATGTGCATTTTGCTAAAAGAACAGAGTTGCCACCCACATCTTCATCCATTTCTGGGCTAGGAGCTGTCCTGGAATTCTAAAGAGAGGGGAAGAGGGAGGGCAGTAAGTGCCCCCAGTCCTGTCTCTGGGGTTCTAACTTGCCTTGAAGAGAACCAAAGCCCCTTGGTTTGCTGGCAAAGCATCTGAAGAGGTTGCTGCTCCTGGCTTTTTCCTTTTTGGTAGGTTTTTGCCATAGAGTGTGTGCACTC
Source organism: Tupaia tana (assembly GCA_026018925.1). NCBI lineage: Eukaryota > Metazoa > Chordata > Mammalia > Scandentia > Tupaiidae > Tupaia > Tupaia tana. Next base: position 35,725,407 of record JAKSZU010000010.1, on the reverse strand, counting down.
ACTGGAGAGCGACGGTGACAGGGAAAGTGAGAAACCAACCCGGGCGGGGAGCGGGGGGGGGGGGGGGTTGGCCACTTTGCAGTCCATTCTCCTCCTGGGATTTTGGGCACACATGCATGCACACCTGTGTACCCTGCATGATTTTCAAGCCTCAGTCCAGGACTCAAAACTAGTTGGCCATGAAGGAGTTGAGCGCCTTATCCACCATGCCACCTGTTGGCTCCGCCACTGGTAATTTGATTAGTAGTCACAGTCTTAACTGTCACTGGGTGAGGGCTACCATGGTACATGCATAATACATGGTGAGCTTTCCTTCTTGCTATTTTCCACTTGAGGACACAGACTTAGAGGGGCTGAGTGACCAGGCTGAGGATAAACAGCTGCGAAGTGGCCAGGCCTGGGTCCTCTCTTACCCCAACTGTGACTATCTTGATAGCAACCTTCAGCCAGCTGACTTGCTGTCCAGCAGTTGCCCTGGGACTAGGATCTGGGTGGTGAATTCACCTGAGTCATGTCATCCCTGGAGCAAGGCTGTGTGAGCTGCAGGCTGACCCACAACCTCCTCTCCTCCACCTCCATTTCCATTGCTGCCAGGTTTGACCCATCTTTCCTAGCAGGTTTGGAGGCCTTCTAACATACACAGAACACTAGAATATTCCAGAGGCCAAAGGGGTCAGCCTTTTCCAAGACAGATGCCGAGATGGAGCCCTGTTTCCTCTAGATGCTCATGGATGGGGCCCTATTTCATCTAGATGCTCATGGATGGAGCCCTGTTTCCTCTAGATGCTCATGGATGGGGCCCTATTTCATCTAGATGCTCATGGATGGGACCCTATTCCCTCTAGATGCTCATGGATGGTCTACAGGGGACCAATCCTTGTGTGCACAACACAAGCCTTCCATATTTCCTTCTCCCCAAGAGCAGCCTGGAAGAGAACTACATTTTTAATTAGCCTAGTTTGGGAATGGCGGCTCTAAAGCTCTGGGAGGTAGATGTGGCGTCTTGCCTTTGGAATCTACTGCCAGTGGACACAATATAGCTGTAGGAATGAAAATGAGGAAGAGAAAGGCCCATAGGCTCCGGTTTTTAATTGGTACCGTCCTCCCTGCCCTAAGCCCGTCTGCCGTCCCTCCCGGGGCTCTGTTTGGGCGGCTGGGTCCATGGGGCGAGTGATGAAGCCTTTCACAGTTTCAGACTGATTTAAGTGGACCTGTATAGATTCCTGCAGCCACGCTGAAAGAGCCAGGAGCAATCACTGCACTGAGAAACCCTGGGAAATTTATCAGCCACCTGCGAGTCGTGAATAGTGGAAACTGCTGAGAGCCCTGCAAAGCCGCCTGGGTTTCAATGGCCCCATAGCCCTACTGCAGAGAAAAGATTTTTCTAAAGCTGCAATTAATTTTTTTCCCCCAATCAATTGGAAGTTGCTTTCTTGCTTTCAGCTGCGTAAGTGGGATTCTTGATTCTGTGATTCCCCGTTAACCTGAGCACTCCAACAATTGATGTTTCTCTCAAGAGACTAAGAGCTGGCTTTATTTCTTGCTGGTCATCGAGGAAGGGGCTTTTTTGTTTGTGTTTTGTGTGTCTCTTTCTCTCTCTGTCTTTCTTTCTTTAAGATCATCTCAAACTAATAGTGAGAAAAAAGGCATATGTGAGCGATTCTGCCTCGACAGGTCCCACAATACCTTCAGGAATGTCAATTTTTCTTGCTTTCAGGAAAACACTATGAGGTCTCACTTAGAGTGGACAATGGTGGAGATTAAAGTGGGAAGGAGTGCAAGTGAAAATGGAAAAAAGAAAGGCAACCCAGCCTGCTCACCAGGGAGCTTTATGCTACAGTTTAAAGGGGTTTCTTCTAGACTCACCCCCACCTTGCCAGAACAATTACAGGGAAAATTCCTGGCTTGTATTTAGTTTTGCAGTGAGAATCAATTTTATATGCACAAGACAGAGAAGGCCACCCATTCTTTCTGGAGTTACCATCTTAATGCTTCTATGAGCATAAATTGGATGTATGCTGCGTCAGTATGGGGTACCAGGGCCTGCAGGGATTTCAGGTCACTTGTTCACCCAAGGATGTTGCTACTAAGAGAAAGGGACATTAGCCAGTCTAGCTACTGTCAGGACACTGGGGCTGCACCCACTCCTGGATGGATTTTCCTGTAAAAGGAGGGGTGCCAGGCTCGAGAAGGTGGCATCTGGGCTTTCTGGGCTATGCTGAGCCACCCTTCTCTTGTGGCAGAATCACTCTGCCCCCACCAACCCACCCTTGAAACTGTCCTGCTTTCACCACAAGTGGGGAGAGGCGCTGGAATGAGAGCGAGAGCCGTCACTGTGGATTTATCCACGTGCATGGCTCTGGCTTTCATCCTCTCCTTGTCTGGAGCCTGGGCCTTGTTAAGATCTCCCTGACCTGCTTGCATGGCAGATTGCTGATAAAGCCTTGCTCGGCAGGGCCAGTGTTCTCAAGGGGTGAGAATGATTGCTCTATGCTTCAGGCCCGCCTGGCACTACTGGCTACAGTGGTAGTGACTTGCCAGTTACGGCTCTGACGGCTGATTCTTCCTCAAGGAACACTGCATCTCAGCTGGCAGGGTGGGTGCTTATGCTCACAGGCCATTTTGTTCAGATGGAGCATGACCTCAGGCATCATATTCTCCAGCTGGGTGACCTTGGCAGGCTCAGTAACCTCTCTAGGCCTCAGTTTCTCATCTGTAAAACAGGAATGCTGACACTTGCCTTCTAGGGTTCTGAAGGAACCAGTGAACTACAGTGTGCTCAGTTCCTAATGCAGTCCCTATCACATGATAGGTGTTCAGTTCATGGACGTTGTAAATCTTATCAACTCTCAATTTTTTTAATAAGACTCACCTATCTACCTGAAAAGCAGAATCAAGAATGGGCCCCTTTTCCTGTGGTACATGGAGGGCCGTTGCAGCAGTAGGGAGCCCAGTCTGTTAGAGGTGATCTGGCCCTACGTCTGCTCCTCTATTAAGACCATGGTGGTGGCTCCTAGAGGATTTTAGAATCTCATTTCCCAAGTTCCACTTGGCTCTAGGCCCCCCTTTCTGATGGGCCTCAGTCGATGACGCATGGTGTTTGGCAGCTCATTTTTGTGGTAGACACTTGCAGATGGAAAGTGAGGGACTTCCCCATTGGTTCTGTGCTTTTTCCAAATCATCAGACGTTCTTACAACAGGGAAATGGGCTCATTTCCTGACTGGCTCAACCAGTGACAATTTCAGGCCAGAGGCTGGGGCCTTTCCCTAAAGCTAGTCTCTGGATGGTGGGTACCTCCTCTCCCCACCACAGCTCATCCTACCCATTAGCACTGGGAGGGCTACTAGGACTGTCAAGTTCAATTGACCCTGGTATCATTGCTCATTGTAGGGAGTTCAGCAACTTGAAGCAATTCCAGAATGATAGAGAGAGGGATGTGTGTGTGTTTGTGTGTATGTGCACACACACGTGTGTGCTTTACATCTAAGAGAAAGAAAGGGATGAGGAACAGATTGGGTCCCTTGGGAAGCTGCCTGGGATTCTGTGCACTCCCAACGGTGTTATAGCTGGGCCCTGTGATGGTTTCCTGTCTCTTTTGTCAAGCTTGTTTTGCCTCCTTTTGGGTGCTTTCAGCCTTTTCCCTGACACATCATTCATCACCTGGAGGTTGGCTCCAGAGGAGAGTAACGTACTCATGGCCTTTGCCCCTTTCTCCCTTGTGGTGGAGGGCTTTGTTCAGTGGAGGGTCAGCGGGGCATACCCTCTGTGGCCTCTTGTAGCCTGTTGCCTTGCTGGTGTACTGCAGCAGAGAGGCCTGTTCTTTTCCTTTTTTTGCTTCCTGCACGCAAATGTAGTGCAGTGGTTAGCACTTGATCCCGAAGACAGACTGCATACTCCCCACGCACTCCCTATGTGGCCTCAGCAAGTCTCTCAACCTCCAATGGCAATAGTGTCCCCTCCCAGGGTTGATGTGCAAGTTTGATGGGGTGATCCCATGAAGTTCAGGGTAAATGCCTAGTAAATGTTAGCTCTGCCACCACTTGAGACTTCACAGCTGCTAGGGCATGAGAATGAAACCCCAGAAATGTCCTGACTTTGTTGCCAGAATAAGGTAAGATTCCAGAGGATGATAAATGAGTGGAACTTATGGTAGCTAAACCTTGTGGATTGCTTCCCTACATACAAAGAGATGTATGGATTTCAGAGTGATATGACAGCGCTAAGCCCTACACACCTTGGGGGACAGCTTGGCACCCTCATTGTCCCAATCACCGTCTGCCCCTTCCCAGGCTGAAGTTTGGTTGACAAATGGACATAGCACTCTCCTCACCCACCTCTTCATCCTCCAAGCAGAGCAAGTTCGATATGCCTGCTGGGGTTGCTGGCTGCCAAGGAACCTGGGAGTGCCTGAGGCCATGCTGCTGCTCATACTCTGCAGGAAAGCCCTGAGGGTATGCATAGTTTGAGAATGCACCTGCACAAAGGTGCAGCCTAGGGCCTCCCTTGAGCTACTTTCTCTGCTACTCTAATTAGTGAGGAGACTCTGTCAGAGGGCATTGGGCTACTATAGTTGGGAATTTTTATCAAGTGGCAGGCAAGGATTGCTGGGGACTCTTGTGGGGGTAGAAACGAGGGTGGATTTTTGCCAGCCTCAATTGTGGTGTTCTCATAGCAGTGAGGTGAAGCATGATGGTTAGGGGCTTAGGCTTTGAAGAGGCAAATGCAGCTCTGAGCCTGACCCTAGCTGTCCCTTGGTAGAAGTTTGCCCAAGCCAACTTTGTTCTCTCTGGGTGTAAATGGGGAGGTTAGCAGAGCCTGTCTCTGGTTAGATATTGGGTTAATGGAGTGAGAAGTTCATCCAGTGTTGGCTCCGGGTATCCATCTCAGGTGTATTATCTCAACTACTAGGCTTCCTGGGGCTTCTAGATGGCATGGGATACAGGTGCTATATTTGTATATCCTGCCAAACATTTTAACAGTAATGAAATAGAGAAAAAAATAAGCTATCAGGAAACACACAATTATACTGAGGTGTTTCCCTGGGAAAGTCAAAGGAACAGGCATCTGCCCAGGCCAACCCTTGCAAAGCATACAGTCCAGCCTCCAAGTGGGAGCCAGATTCTGTTGAGTACCCTGAGGCTTTGAGCTGGGGCTTCCACATGCTCTCCCTTCTAATCCTATTCACATGGCAGTCTTGCAAGATTGGCATCATGATTCCCATCATGCATTCGAGAGTAGAAATGACCTGCCCAAAGCCACTCAACTAGAGAGGGACAGACACTCCATTTCTTTGCTGGCAAAGAACATGCTCCAGGCCACACTCCCACTCCTCAGCAGCCCCTCGGGGATCCCCTAGGTACCTGCCCTGGGCTAGAATCCCTGCCTTCTGCTGGGGGTGTGTCTGGGTCTGGGCCTAATGGAAAATACAGAACCTCCTCCCATACCCTTCCCTCATCCCTGCTGCCTAGGAGCAAACAACTCCCTGTCAGGGTGTCAGACTAGCTTACAAAAATGGGACTTAAATGAGCAACAGGAAACTTTACTCCAGGAAGGATGCTTTTGTGGGCAAGAGTCTGGGATGAGTCTCTCCACACCCCTGCCCTATAGCTAAGCAAGTGTTTTCTTGGCCTCCAGGCAAGGTAAAACCTCAGGAGAGGCAATCTTCCTACAGGTCCTCCAGGGCTCAAGGAGTACCAGGGCCTCTCACACTTTGTCCCCACCACTCACCTCTGGCTCTGCAGGTGAGGCCAGCTGAGTTAGAGAAGCAGAATGTTCCCAGGAATGTTCTGCCACACCCACCACCAGCAGGCATGTCAATGGTCACCTACCTTGCCTGGGCAGGCTGGGACATGCCAGCTAAGCCCGCCTGGACGGCTTCTTGTCCTTGCCTCCGAAGGACTGCAGTGGCCAGCAAATGCCAGCATGCTCTCTCCTTTCCCCAGCGTGCCAGGGATTTCTGATCTCATGGACCGAGCGGGTGGAACACAAATGGGCTAAATAGTTCTTGTGCTGCTTCTGCCTTGGGCCACTCTTAGGAATGTGGGCCTCTCCCTCCATTGTGGTGCGGCTGCATACCATCAGGTGGTGGGTGGCTAAACCCCTTGAGCCAGGCACCCTTTATGATCTCATTTCAGCCCATTACAACCCTGTGAGGGCAATTTTATTTCACCATCTTATAGATGGGGAAAGAGAAACTCAGGTTGCATAATGTGTCCAAGGGAACACCAGTCCCAGTGTTAGAGGCAGAACTTTACCCTAAATAGAGCATCGTTTTCAACCCTTCATTCATTTGACCACCCGAGACATAATGAGTTGAGAGGTCCATGGGACATCATCTAGAGGGACATGCCCTTTGGGTATGGAATTCAAGAGATGATCTGGCCAGAGGTGGCCATTCAGGGCTGCTGTGAGCAGAGATGCAGGTTTGATTTGGATTTGGTGCCAGGCCTCACATCATATTAAAGCCGGTCTTGGTGCAGCAGCTTCTTAGGCAAGGGGAGGCTAACTGGAGCTCTGCTCCACAGCTCTCATTCTAAGATGGGCCCAGAGCAGGTAGGACTTGCCCGGGACATGCCTGGCCTGTGGCAGGCTGAAGGCAGAAGCCCAGTGCCCATGTCCTCACCAGGAATACCCTGGACACCGTGTTTCACCATGCCTGTGGAGTGCATTGGGTTGCCTTATCTGCAGACCGCTGTGAGATTCCAAGTAAGCCAGGGCCCCTGTGGGGACCACCGCTTCTCAGAACAGAGGGCAGATGGAGACCCAGAGAGGAACAGGGTTTGCCTGAGGTCCCTCAGAGATGCATTCAGACCCTGTTTCTGATTTGGCCCTCCTGGGTGTGGGAGAGGAGTTGCTTTGTCATCCAGACAGGGCAGCCTGAGAAGGAGCTGTAGTGACAGTTTGCTTCTGGAGTTTTCCATGCTGAGGCCTGTTTGGGCAGATAGATCAGTCAGTTGTGTTTCCACTGTGTCTGCCTTTTCTATATGATTTGTTTTTTATCGTTGTGAAGACAAACAAGTTTCCCTTCTCCTGAACTGAAAGGGCATGTGGGTGACTCTGACACTGTGAACTTGGTCTCGTCCCTCCTTTGTTTGTCAATTCTAGAAATATGAGAGGTGGAACCGAGGTTCCATCTCCACAAGCACTGACCTGTGACACCTGGCTCAGTGTGTGTGTTGGAATGTTCCAGTGGCCACTGAGCCTGCTTACAGATCTGAGGGGGCCATTCCCTCCTCCCCAAATCATTCATGACTAATGAGCAGCCTCTTCCTCCTCCTGGAGGGCCCAGCAGCTGCTCTGAGTGGCTGACCCTGGGCCCTTTGGAGTAGGCAGGTGCAGGCTGAAGTTGCAGGCACAAAGCAGCCTCTGGCACAGCCTTGGGTTGCTCACCATGCCTGCTAGTGTTCACCCAGAGCAAAGGCCCTGAACAAGCCCCTTTCTCCCAGTTGGGGCAGCCATTTTGGACGTCGACAGCAGTGAATGTCTTCCAGGAGTTCCTCTTCCTGTGTGCTGTGAAAGCACCTAACAGCCATGTGAAAGACAGTATGACTTTCTGTCCTCATGCACATGTCTGGCACAGGTGTGGCCCATTGGCCATTTGGGTACTGGCCCTTGCTAATGTTTTCATGTCCCACACTTGTATGAAACTTAGATTAATTTGATGATTATTAAGTGCAGGAACTTGAGACTAGTAGGGGTTTTTTGTCCACACAATTTTGCAAAGTGTAAAATAAAGGGAGAAATTGGGGGAGAAGAGAGAAAAAAGGGTTAGTGGAGAAACATCAAAAAATTTCAGGCCTTTATCATATACTCACCTGGGTCCATCTCAAAAATTATTTTCTATTTGATTAGTCTCCATATGTATACGTGTACTATAATAGCATTTTTTTAAAGGTTTTGCCATAGAGCATGTGTGCTCAGTCGAGAGAGAGAGAAAGAGAGAGATAGTAAAAAAGAAAGTGAGAAGTCACCTCTGGCGGGGGAGGTGGCCACACTGGGACCCCTCCTTCTCCATTCCCCTCCTGGGATCCTGGGCATGCACGCACACGTGCCCGGTGTGATTTTCAAGTTGCCAGGTCCAGGACTCGAACTGCAGTTGGCCATGTGGGAGTCCAGCACCTTAACTACGACGCCACCTGCTGGCCCTGTACTAGTATATTCTTAAGGCTATATAACTCAACATAATATATGGTAAGATCTAGTCAAGCAGGGTTAGTTTCTTTTTATTATTCTTCACAGAGCTTTCCTGACTAATCTCAGTTTTTTAAATTTTTTTCATTAAAAACTTGAAAATTAGTTTATCTTAAGACCATGGAGGTTGGGGATGCTGTTGATATTTTAGATAGGGATTGTATTAGATTTATGAATTAATTAGAAAGGATTTACACTTTACACTTTTGTCTTAAAAGTTTATTTGGGGCCAGCAGGTGGAGTGGTGGTTGAGGCACTGGACGCCCACAAGGCCTACTGCAGTTTAAGTTACAGACCTGGGGACTTGCTTTCTTACTTTCCCCTTCTTTCTCTCTCTCTTTGACTTTCTGGTGAGCGTGCATGCCTTATAGAAAATTAAGTAATAATAATAACAATACTAATAAATAAAAATAAAAGCTTATTTTATTTCTTTTATGAGAGAGCCTTTGTGCGCACAGGTGCCAGTTCCCTTTCCCCAGCCCTCCAGCTAGTCAGGATCTTGGGTGTACATGTCCAGTGTGTGTCAGGGCAACTCAGAATCCAAACCTGCGGTCATTTCTGTGGCTTCCTGCACTATAAATTGGTATGCTACCACTTGCACCCCTGAAGTTGGGCCCTTTTTCTTTACAAAAAAATTTTAAAAAGGTTTTTCTGTTTATTTCTTCTGAGACAGACAGACAGACACACACTTCCAACAGAGTCTGCATGCTGTGATCCTACCCCTAGCCTTGGCTAGCTGGGAATATGGGCACGTATATACCCAGTGTATACAGGGAGCTCGTGATACACGAGCCCAGGATCTTCCCATTGACTTTAGCATTGCAGATGCGTGCCGCTGCTGCACCATGGTGGCCGTGATGTCCAAAATTGTTTATTAGGTATGAATTTTACAAACATTTCTTAGATCAGCGGTAACGGTGGAGCTGGAGAGTATTGCGCCTTCTCCGAGCTGCACAGCGAGAGCCACCAATAGTGTGGTGGAACTTGTGGCCCTTTCCAAGGCCTCGGCTCTTGCGGCCTGCGGATGTCAGCCCACGCATCTCCCTATGCTTGTGGACTGGTTTGGTAATCCACTGGGTGTCAGGGTTTCTTCTGATAGCTTTATGGAATGGATCAATAGGATAACCTCGAAGAATTTGTATGTGGAATCTTCACCCACCCAGTAAGAATTCAGGACTCTAAGAGCCCCACAGTGGCGTCCAACTCGCTCCTCTGCAACAGACTGGAGGCTCCGAGCAAACTTGAGCTGGTTAACACCATTATGCACAGGCTTGCCATACGTTGCACCCTTGGGGACTGGGCGTTTGCGGCCTCCACGCCGCACTCGAATCCTGTATATCACATAACCTTGCTTCACCTTGTAGCCCAGTCTGCGTGCTTTATCCGGCTGGGTGGGGCGGGGTGCCCAGTGCAGCACAGAGATCTGGTGGTACTGCCAGCAGCGGACCCACAGGAGAAAGCACATCACGTCGGACTGCTTCTTCCGCCACAGCTCCTGGATGTACTTGTATGCGCCCATCTTGGCTTACCTGATGGCTGCTGCCAGACGGGCAGGAGAGAGGCTTTCTCCTGAACTATCCATCTTTTGAGGTTGAATCTTTTCATTTGTGATACAGAATATCTTCCGATCTGTTCAGCCCCAATTTTTTGTCCTTTAAGGTTTTCTTCTCTTGGTTATGACAGTTCTTGTGAATTTATCCCTAGATATTTTATCTTTTGAGCTCCTGGCATGTCTTCTTGCTCTCGAAAGCAGGTTTTTTGTTAGGGCAGTTAGATGTGGATTCCATGACCAAAAGTTCCTGGACCCCTTTGCTGTGGATTACTGTGTCTGCAGAGAACCTTCGTCACACCCTTCAAGCCCAGGCACAGTGGGGTAGGAAGAATGGGAAGGACCGAGCTCAGCTTTGCTGAGGACCCTCCATGCCCTCCTTGGTGGTCTCAATTCATTTAATCATCCACACAACTCTGTGACTTTGTTTGGGGCTCTTATTAATCTTCTGCAAATGAGAAACTGAGGCTCAGAAGTTTAATGATTTGCCAGGGTCTCTCAGTGAACAAAACCAAACTGAGAGACTAGTCTAGGTTCATCCAGCCTTTTCTGTGCTGCCATCCTGCCTGAGGACCACATGCTCTGAGCACAGCCCCAAAGTTAAGTGTTTGGATCAGATATAACTAGCTGTGCAATTTGGGGCAAGTCCCTTCTCCCCTGTTGGCCTCAGTCTGCCAAACTGAAAAATGAGGTGGTTAAACCAGTTAGTGATTTGGTCCCTTTCCTAAAGTGTCCCCTCTCCTATGTGCCCTTCTTCCATGGAAGCCAGTATCTGGAACAGAGACAAGGAGCTACTGGGATTGAGCTGAGAGGGTCCCAGTGCCTAGCAATCTAGTCTCCTGGTGCCCTGATACAGTCCCCAGGATGCCCAGTTCCAAGCAGCTGAACACAAGCCAACGCCTGCCTCCCCTCTGAGGACCCTGGTCCCACCTTCTATGCCCTCGGTCCTGCTGCAGAAGCTTCCCCAACATGGTGTGCGTCCTGCTGGCCAGCGCTGCCCTGAGGACTGTGGGCTGCAGCAGAGTGCTGGCCTTGGTCCTACGCCAGGGCCCTGTGTGCTTTGGAAAGGTCTCTCAATTTTTGTTAGGCAAAGAATTCTTTTTATGCCAAGCTGCGAGTGAGGTGGTTTCACAAGTCCTATTCTGAGTGTGTGCTGGCCGGAATGCACACCACAGAAACAAAATGTTTGCTTTCCAATTGTGGGAGTGCTGGGAGGCCCTTTGGCGTCAGCTTCACACCTTCTGTATTCAGGCAGGCCATCTGCCATCCAGTGCAGAAACAATGTCAGCCACCATGTGGCCTATAGGGTGCCAGCAGAGGGGCCCACCGAATGGGTTGACCACCATTCAGAGGACATGTGGGACTCTGGGCCTCCAAGGCCTGTTCTTACCCATAGCACTCCAGGGTGTAGACCTCAGGATTGTGTAGACATTCAGGGTGGGTCCTTCCTCCTCTTACCCTTAAGTTACACTGAGCACCTACTGTGAGCTAGTCCCTGAGCCAGGTGTCAGGTTGTAGAGTTAGGATTCCCTGTGTTCCTGGCAGGGAGCAGAGTACACATAGGACTATTTCCAGAGGGGACGAGGCAAAGCTAGGTTTCAGTGGGAGAGGAAGAGTCTGCCAATGAACAGGGAGAGGCAAGTGTGGGGCAGCCAGAAAACAACTGAATTGGCAGTTAGGGGGCATTCATGTGGCTGAAGGAGGTCTGCTGTAGAAGGAGCCAGAGCACACATGGGGAGCAGCAAGATGGGTATGAGGGCAGAGGCAGTAGAACCCTAGTGAGGAGAGGCCTAGGGAGGCCTGGTGCAAGTGCGGCGGCTCGTTCTGGCCTGCTTAGAAGGTTCAGCCTAGTAAGTGCCACTCCATCGACTTTGTATGGCTCTTTAGGCCAGTCAGATTGACTTTCCAGGTCCTGGCAACCAACAGAGTGCCTGGTGACCGTGGAGAACCTGTTAGAACCCACTCTTAGCCTTTCTTGAGTCTAGCGTAGGAAGCAGCAGGCTAGGTCTGCAGGCCTATGATCTGTCGGGTCTTCAGAGACTCAGATTATTGGGCACTTGTGCCTGGGAATGGGCTGTCCCCAGGAATGATCCCCCACCCCTAGCCTCCAGGACTGTTAGCTATTTTCTCCTTAGTCCTTATACCAGCTGGGCCTTGGGTCTCCAGCCCTACCAGAGATAGGACCACACTGCATATTGAGTACAACAGGAAGTACCCCCAGAGGTGTGCAGCTGTGGGGAGAGCTACCATAGTAGGGATACCAGAAAGGAGAGGTCCTGAAGGGGGAGCTACAGATAGGTGTTGCCTCTCCCAAGATGACTCTTGGGGGCCAGACTGGAAACACTGCAGCATACCTGGCTCTGGTACCAGCTGGGCATAGACTTGGATATTTATGTCAGAGATTTGGGGCACATCAGTCATCCTCTGACTCTCTCTCTCCTTGTCGGCAAATGAAAGAACAGTATCTGTCTGTGAGCCTGAGCAGCCTGAACTAAGACACTCCCTCTGGAGTCTCTCTCCTGTCAGATTGGCTCCTATGGTGGAGGTGACCATGGTCTGTCGAGCATCTGGCCTCTGCCCCAGTCCCAAGAGTCACTCTGGGGGAAGCAAGCTGAGAGAAGCAATGGGACTTCCCTAGTACCTGACCAGGGCCCACTTTCCACCTGTGGATATTTACTGCCCCCACTGGGCCATCTGTTTCTAGAACCTGTGGTTGGGAGGAGCCCTGAGTGTCCACTGCCACATCAGTGGTGCTCAGGACCCCCAGATGACTTCATTTCCTATTTTCAGACTTGGCAACCTGGATTCCTCATCTGGGTGTTGTGCTTATTGTGTCCCCCATTCCCAACGGTAAGGAAGGCTCCCTCTTTGGGGTCCAGAGATAACATTTCACAGAAATAGTCTGAGTGTGATGTTTCCCCACCCCACCCCACCCTTTTATTTTTTTTTGAGAGGTTTTTGCCTTAGGGCACATGCACTTCTGGAAAGAAACTGATAGTGAGAGGGAAAGTGAGAAATCACTCCCCAGGGGGAATGGCCACCCTACAATCCCTTCTCTATTCTCTTCTGGGGATCTTGGGCACGCACACACGTCCGGTGTGTTTTTGAAGCCATCAGGTCCGTGACTCCAACTGTGGTCAGCCATATTAGAGTCCGGCAGCATAACTGCTACACCATCTGCGGGTCCTGAAGCTGTTTCTTTTTAAGACCAGATGCTAGCCCAAGCCTGAGCAGTGACCTGCCAGCACACAAAATGGTCTTTGGGCTGCAGCAAGTGTGATGACAAGGTGGTTAGAAGGAAGGAGTAATCTCCTAGGCTTTCCAGCCCACAGAGTCTGAGCGGTCAGCCCCCACCGAAGGGCTACCCTGTGCCCATGGCATAGGAGGCACCTGGAGCACCTGCCCGACACCAGGCCTGCCCATGGCTCTGACTGGTGCAGCCTTGAGGAAAAAGGCCTGGCCACCTGACCTCTATTGCCACAGGGGCGGAGGCAGAGGCTTCCTGTAAGAGAGAGTAAAGCCTTCATGCAAAATTCAGATTTTCCAGAGATGGATTAAAGATAGACCAAGAACATTGTCTTGCCTTTTTTATTTTTCCTTTTCTGACAAAGTTTTAAAAAAAATTAAGCCTGGAAACGACATACCCCACTGTCTTGGTTGTTTCTGTGTCAAATTCCAGCAGAAAGGAGATTCTGAAGTTTCCAGGCTGTTAGCCATCCCCCCTCGTGGCCTGGTGTTTCTTGACACTTGGAGAATTCCGTCCTCGTGCTTGCGTGTTTGGGAAGAAATGCCTCGCCTTGGCCAAAGCCCTGGGCCCAGCACTTTCCAGCAGGCTGACTGCAAGGGCAGGCCAAGATGTGGACTTTTCCTTTGATTTGTGGTTGGGCTTAACGATGCTTCTATTTCTTAGAGAGTTTGGTGGGCACTCCCTAAGAACCTGTAGCACAGAGAGATCCCTTAAATTGGATTAAAAAGAGGGAGATTGCATTAAGGGGAAAAGCAAATGTGCCAACCTTGAAAGTGGTAGAAGAGGAGGTGCACCCTTTCTGTCTGAGAGGGTAACACATAAGCACTTTGGGGGGGACAGGTTTGTCATAGCCAGATGCCAAAAACAAGTTTGATGTGGGCGCCGTGCATAGGACACTGTCTAATCAAGGAGAGGTAGCCCACCCTCACTGCTCCCCAGCAAACGTGAGGTGGGTGGTGCTGACAGCTGGCCTCCTGACGGGGTGTGCGGTCAATGTCTGACCGCCTGTCATTCCTGTTCTGGGAAGAATGGTTGTACTGAGGAGCAGATGGGTGATGTCCAACCACATCAGCACAGGAAGTGCTTTGATGTGCTGTCTGGTCGATTGGGTCCCTAGCAGCACGGCCTGAGCTGGGGATTGTTGGGCAAGTGATGGATTGAGGGGGGCTCCTCTCAGGAGAATGGACACAGGAGGGGAGAGGCAAAGGGAAGAGGTGGCCGACTTGTAGTCTGGCCTCAGCCTGGTACCCCAAGGAGCTCGAGAGTGTGACCAGTCCCTGGGATTTGATCCTACCTGCCGTGCAAGGTAGGATTGTATCAGTTCTCATATCAGTCAGTCATTGACTGGTGACTGCCCTGGCGGCGAGGGGTAACTTCCTAGACTTCCCAGACCAGAGCAGCTCTGGAAGGGGCAGCCGTGAATACTCAAGACTGGGGAACAGGCACTTCTGTGGGTCAAAGGATCGTGCGGGGCGCCAGGACCCCCAGATTTGCCTGTTTTCTCTTGTATGACCCAGCAAAGCTGCCAGGCCAAGGACAGTGGTTCCAGTGTCCCAGGTGAGGAAACGGGAGTGAGCAGAGAAGCCCTGTCCCTCCTGTCCATGTTTACGTTCTCTGAGCTTGTCTATTGCACCTTCCTCTGGGGACAGGCTCTAGGTTCAGGGGTCAGGAGGGCTGAGGGAGTGAGAAAAACACTGTCCTCCTTGGGACAAGACGATCAGGACAAAGGGGAGCTGCTGCTCTCTGCTGTCAGACACAACACCCGACCAGCCAACTTTGTCCTTGTCCCTAGCTGGCCATTCCTGCATCTGGGGCACAGCTTGTAAGTTGGGACTCCTGACACCTTGGCAGCATATTCTGAAGTCCTGTTTCTTCTTGCACTCTTCACCGCAGGCTTTACCCTTCATGGCCCTGGAGTAGGTTCCGGGTCACTACCAATAAAATACAAGGTTTAATTCAGCTTAGCCGACATTTCTGGAGTCCTGCAGTGCTTGCCTTGCTGGCCCAGGGAGCAGTTGCACTTGAGAAAGGGAATGAGCTGGTTGTGCCAGAGGGGCGGGGCAGGCAGTGATCTGCATGGGTACCACGCGAGGGGCTGAGGGGCTGCCAGGCTAATGTGTTTCCCGAGGGGTAATTTAGCTTGCACCTGGAAGGCAAGGACCAGGCCACCTTGTCTCTGTCCCCAGTGCCTACCCAGGGGCCTCCCTTCCAGAAGAGGGTATAAAGCAAGTATCTGCCCAGAAAGGCCTTGCAGAGAGGGGGCCCTTACTCCTGGCTAGGAAGCCCTGGGAAGACTAGGTGAGGTAGGCTGAGCTAGGAACCCCTGCCGAGCCACTAGGGAGCTGGCCATGGTGAAGGGCTGGTGGGGCAGGCAGAAAAGCCTGAGTTCAGGGCTACATTCCACAGTTGCTCCCACAGCAGGCTGCTGTTTGCCATTTGTAGGCTGGAGGAGCAGGATCCTGACTGTCCCGGGCCACTAGCCTGAGGCCACACAGACAGCCCAGTGAGCTTTATTACTTGGGCAGGCCTGTGCCAGAGTAGGCGACCCACTCCTGGGCCTCAAGAGAACAGAAGGTGGGGAGTGGGGTGACAGTTTGTCCCAGGGCAACATTTCCTGTTTGGCTTGATGTGCTCATGCGGTGCTTTGAACTTCACTGTTTTGCAGCTTTCCCTAGACATTTTTGAGGGCACACAGGCCCATGAGCTGCTGGGAGAGGCTGAGCTGGACACTGGCCCCAGGGTGTGGTGGGCGCTGGGCCGCTCCAGGACTTGGGTGTGGGCATGCCCTGGACGTCTGTTCAAGGTGGCGCACTAGGGATGGGCTCTGGGCAGAAAACACACTGCCCTATTGTGGAGTCACATTCTTCCCTGGCAGGTGGGGCAGGTGCTTGGTTTTCACTGGGGCTGAAACAGCTGAGTTTTGAGTCAACAAAGTTTTCAAGGTGACACCAGCTTTGCAGTCAAGAAGTGGGTGCCTTTGTAGAATGTTAGGGGTTCAGCTGCATCTCGTAGTTTACTTATGATAAGATTCACCAACTAATGGGGACCAGCAGTTAGCATAATGGCTATGTCGCTGGACTCCCACGTAGTCGACCGCGGTTCGTGTCCTGGACCCAGTGGCTTAAAACTCACGCTGGGCGCGTGTGCGTGCGTGCCCAAGATCCCGAGAGGAAAATGGAGGAGAAGGGGTTGCGGCGTGGATTGGGGGGTGATTTCTTGCTTTCTGTCTCTCTGTCTCTCTCTGTCTGGTGAGCGCACGTGCCCTGTAGCAAAAACCTCTCAAAAAAAAAAAAAAAAAAAAAAAAAAAAAGATTCACCAACTAAGCCTTGTAACTTTTTGCCTTGCTGTGAAGGAAAAAATAAATAAATAAATAAATAGATAGATAGATAGATAGATAGCCCAATTGTTCCAGACAGCCAAAGGAGGGGTGGCCGCAGGGTGCCCTTGGCTACCCCTTATTTGTCAGGCAGGTCGAAGTCGAGAAGTTCGAGAGTCTGTCTGAAGCCATGGTGCCCATGTGAGCAGAGTCTGCATCTGCCACACCTGTCTGACCTCAGCCCTTCCTGGGGCACACTTGAAGCAAAAGCCACACACCTCTGAAAGAAAATTCCAGCAAACAAGAGTCCTGGCACCCTGTTCCTGCCTGAAGCCAGTGCTTAATATGTGTCTTAGTCCATTTGGGCTCCTATAGGTAAAAATTCCCTAGAGTGGGTAACTTACAAAAACATTTCTGTTATTGCGCATGATGAGGAAAGCCCAAGGTCAAGGTGCCAGCAGACTCGGAGAGGGCCTCTTCTTTGTAGATGGTGCCTTCTTGCTGCATTCTCATATGGCAGAAGGGGCAAAGGAGCTCCCACGAGCCTCTGTTACAAGAGCACTAATCCCTTTCATGAGGTTCCACCTTCCTGACCTAACCACTGCCCAAGAGCTCTGCTTGTTAATGCTATCACACTGGAGATTAGGTGTGAACATACGAATTCTGGGGAGATGCACACGTTCAGACCGCAGCACCGTTAGTGTCCAGACTGGCCATAAGGTTAGGCACCTCTGCCCACCTGCACCGTAGGTATTGTAACTTACCAGGTGGCACCAGGCAGAAAGACTCCAGGCAGGAACGAGAAGGCAAGCATAGACTCGAGTGCTGAGCACACCTTTTCTGTTCAGGTTGGCACCGGCGAAGCTTCTTGCCCAGTTTCACATTATAATTCTCAGAAACCATGACGTGTTCAGGAGTTCTGCACTCTGAAGCGAACAGATGTGCTGATCCCCAAGGGCTGTCAGCACCAGTGCCTCGCTGCCCACCTTGAATCCATTCACAGCACATTATTCAGGACACTTGGCCTTCGACTGGCATTATTATTTACATTTATCCTCACCATAGCTTCCACGCAGGCAGAGAAACAGGCTGCGCAGTCAGGGATGAGAGGGGAAGGTCTGGCTCTCTGGGCTCCTGAGTCCTTGATGCATCCTGGCCCACTGAGGCCAGGGATACAGGCTGCAACTGCCTGGGGTAGGCCAGTTTCCCTCTTTCGTATGGTCCCTACTCAGTCCTTCTGTCCGGGCCCAGGTCTAGTTCAGTCAGGAGAGTGGCTGAGAGGCAGAAGGGACCTCAATCCTCTACCACGGGCATCCAGGTCTCTGCTTAGCAGGCATCAGATTTGCATGTGGGAATTGCTGGTCCTTTTCATTTTAGCCTGACCTGGGAGTGTCGATCTTCGGGACTGTTTTGCATGAAGTTGCCACCTGCAGCTCTCTGCTGTGGTGGAGCAATGAGTGTGTTCTGTGTACACCAGGGCATGTGGAAACCCACCAATGCCACTGTCCAGACAGGGGCCTACAGTTGGTGTGGGGTGACCTGCAGGGACCTGGGCTCCCTCTGCAGCTTGGGTCAGTATCTCAGGCCTAATTGGTGGCCCTCCCCTCTCTCCTCCGTCCCAGCGCTAAGCACCCCCTAGAACCTCAGCTATTCACCTTTCTCGGTTAATCAAAAGATTCCAAGAAAAGCCCATCAGAACCGTTTCCTCTGTGGAGCATTCAGGAACAATGAGTGTGCCCACAGCAGCACGGCCACCTTCATCCAGAGAGAGTCCCTTTGATTTTCCATTTGCTGAGCCTGTTAGCAGCTTGTTTGCTGTGACAGCCGGTGGTCATCTTTATTTCAAAGCGGCACACAAACACTGCAGCCTTTGAAAGTATCAGGGCCCTCAGGACAGGTCTATGATTTTGGCATCAGCAGTCGTGTGGCCTTGGCTAGAGGTGGCGGGTGCTCCAGGTCCTCGCCTTTGCTCCCCACCCCCCCCCCCCCACCACCACCACCACTTGCAGGGAAGATACCAAAAGCTGGAATGCCTCTCTCTTTTATGCACAGCTCTTCTCTCTCACCCCCTCTAAGAGACCTCGTTGTTCCTGGTCCTGTTGGGGATTTCCAGACTGGGCTGTGGGTACCCCTCACCATCATAACCTCTGTCCTGTCTGCTGCTGGACTGTGCGTCTGTCTCTAGGGAGGAGGAAGGAGGGGGCCTGTTCCGTGCTCTGCTGTGTACAGTGTCGGGCCTGGCCCCTCTCGTTGACAGTGCCTCCAACAGGACTGGCCCAGGCACCCTTGAAGCTGTGTTCATGCTGCACCCACTGCTTGTGCAGGCCCCCAGCTGCCTCCCACCTAGGCTGGCCCCCACAGAGGTAGTGTTCAGCAGGCAGGGAAGCTCTTGTGCAGCCACACTAGGTAGGGAAGCTTTTGAGCAGCCTCACTTTCTCTCTGGGGCTTCAAAGGACTCTTCGAGACAGGTAGGAACCATCACACACTTCTCACAGATGAGGCAGCTGAGGCCTACCTGAGGCCCCTTGCTCGTAAGCACCAGAACCAGCCTGGAGCCTGGCTCCTCGTCCAGGAGATGATGGCCCTCCCCGCCCTCCCCTCTGGAGATGCAGTCTCTCTCCAGAGAGCTTCGCTGAAAGCAGCCCCTGGATGACCGTGATATGCAGCACCTCTGCTACAGCCCCCTTTCTCTCCCCTGGCTGTGGGAGTGGGCGGGGTGGGCAGGAAGCCCCTCATGTGCAGCGGTGCAGCCTGCAGATGTTTCCGTCTCACCAGGATGTTACTGGTGTCAGTAAATTCCCTGCTGCCACATTGTTTAAGGGCTGCATAGAGGTCCCTTGTTAGAAAAATAGAGATTTTATTTAAGCGTCATTGTACCAGACTTGGGTTACTTTCTTCCTTTCCACTTAACAGTGTGACTAGGAATATTCATGTGGCCGAGATTTCTGTTTTGTTTGTTTTTTTTTTTCTAGAGGGTATATGTGTGTGTCACAGAGAGACAGAAAGGGACTTGAAAAAGCACTTCTGGGGAATGAGCACACTGCAGTCCTTTCTCCCTGCTTTCAGGATTTGGGGCACACACGCATGCACGCACGCACACACACAACTGGCATATTTCTCAAACTGCTCAGTCTGGGACTTGAGCTGCATGGTCGGCCATGTGGGACCTGGCTGCCTTACTAGCCCCAGAGCCTGCCCTGTATTTTTGCATACATTTGCAATTGTTTTGTTTGTTTTTTTCTTTCTCAAGACTGTTATTTGTCCTGTAAGACACACACACACACACACACACACACACACAGAGTCACCTCCAACAGAGTCTTCCTACTGCATTCCACACCAGCCTCAGCCAGCCAGGGTCACAGGCACACGCATGCACCCAGTGTGTACGGGGGCTCTCAGGATGCCCGCTCAGGACAGCCCAGGAGCTTTCATGTGGCCTCTGCGTCACAGAGCATCATTTACTGCTACACCACTGGCTTCCTTAGGACAAACATTCGAGCAATGAAATGGCTTGATCACAGAATCAGACACATCTTTACTATGTTGTTATTTTGAAAGGTTGGACATGAAGCTTTATGAGTATGCCTATTTCACCACAGCCCCCCTAGAACTGGGTATTGACTCATGGTTTTTGCTCTTTGCTAATTAATTAGGTGAATAATCGAATTTTGCATTTACTTACTAGTACGGAGTACTCATTAGCCAGGGGCGTTTCTTCATGAATGAGTTGCTGACGGCCCCTTGTCCTTGCCGATAGCGGAGGCATCCAGCATTTGGGCAGTCTTGCCGTAGCCTAGCAGATCATGGCCTGGCTCTGTGGGGCACGTGATCCTGGGTTCCTGGACGGAATGTGACCCTTGAGTAACCTGCGTGTCTGCCCCTCCACAGAACTGTCAGACCTTCAGCAGCCTCAGCAGCCTCAGCATGGGCATGGAGGACTGTGACCCCCAGGGCCCCTTCGCCCTCCACATCAGCAGCACCAGGTCCTGGACCGCCTTGCTGTCAGCCTCTGGCCCGGGGGGCAGGACCCCTGCCGGGACCCCTGTACCCGAGCCTCTTCCCCCCTCCTTCGACGACCGCCTCATCTGCCAGGAGGACCTATCCTGTGAGGAGTCGGATGGCTGCGCCCTGGACGAGGACTGCGGCAGGAGAGGGGAGCCGGCCACAGCCTGGCGGGACCGCGGGGCTGCTGGGAACAGCCTCTGCTCCCTGGACGGCGAGTTGGACATTGAACAGATAGAGAACAACTGAAGGGCCATAGGCCCCAGGCAGGGGTGGGGTGCATTAGAATCCATGGGCCTCCCTCTGGGCACTAGGTGGGTACTTGAGAGGGGGAGCCCAACTCCTGGGCCTGACAAAAGCTTCCTGAGAGGCATCAGGTCCTAGAGGGGAGCCCCCCCACCTCCTGAGGAGGGGCTGTCCAGTCCGCAGTGCCAGCTCCGTGAAAGCTGGCCATACCATGCACCAGCTACTCGCATGTTGGCCACCAGGTCCACGGAACTACTGTAGCCCATAGAGCAGCTTTTTGGTTTGGGTCTTTTCCGCCTTTTTCCTCGTGGGATGTTGGGCAGTCTCTGTCATCTCCCCGGCAGAGCTGGGCACCACACTGCATTCCCCACATGGGGGCTGTCAGGGAGGGCCTGGGCTCAGGGCTGGGGCCAGGGTGCATCTGGCCACATCAGAGCCCTTCATGGCCTCGCTCAGGTTCACGCTGGGGAGTCGGCCCCACAGCTTCTTTCACTCAGTTTTATTCCGTGCCTTCTCTCCCAGGTCTCCCTGCTTCAGGCTTGGGAAGGTTCGGGAGATGCTTCCTTCTGTAGTAACACCGGAACCATTTGGCCTTAATTCCAGGTGTGGAGACAGACTCCCTGGGGTGCTGGAGTGGCCCTCCGAGGGTAAAGCCATGTTCTAACCCTGGGGCCCCAGGGAATAACATGGGGGTGCTTGTTAAAGGCCATTCACATGGGATAGCAATTTGGTAGATTTGTTGGCCAAAAACACATCCACTTGCCTCTCCTGTGGCATGGAGAGCTGAACCCAGGGCTCTCAACTTTGGGAGTTGCTTTGGCAAAGCTGGCAGATGGCAGCCCTTCTCTGTAGCTAACCAGTCCCTGAGTGATTTGCTTGGTTGATTCAGGTGAGTGTAGAGATGCCACAGTAAAAGGGCAACCTCTTAAAAATGTCCTCAGGAGACAGGAGCTATGAGCAGGTCCACAGCAGGTCCAGGCCCTCTGCACATTTCAGGGGTGAAGGATGTCTGCTGGCTGCTTTGCAGAGGCTCCAGACAAGCTGCCCCTGAATCTCCTGCAGTATTTCCAAGCACATTCTCATTTTTTCATGGGGACTGCTGGCTTTAATCAAGGTACACTGACCACCTCAAGACAAACCTACTCCTGGTTGGTTGACTGGAGCCCAGTCCTTGGTGCGGGCCTCAGCTACAGGCACACCATTCAAGTTGCACTTGCACTGTCCCCAGCTCCTGACACACCTCTACAGCCCCCAGTGTCTCGGAGGAGCGAGATTGCCTGAGGGTTTACTCTCCATCCTGTCTTGCACACACACCACATGGGCTCTGCTCTCTGGGAATCTGGCTTTTAGCAAACTTGGCATCTTTCACAGACAATAGCGATTGGCCTGGCTTATGAGCAAGTGGCTCATTTTTCCCATAAGGCTAAAAATAACTGGTGCGCTCTTGAGCTCGCTGACATGTGATAAAGGCACTTTGTAGCCATCACTTGCGTTCGCTTGTCCTCTAGACGAGGGAATGCCACTTCTACAGGCCGAGTCCAAATGGTTCTCGCCTCCTTTCTCCGAAGGAAGGACCCCGATTGGGACACTTTGCTTAAACTTACACTTTTTACTACATCAAGTCTGATTGGCTCAAGCTCTTATTCGCAGAAAGCCTCTGGCCCAGTGGCCCTCGGAGATTGTGTCGCTAGCCTCCGGAAAGTGAGCAGGGTCGGGTGCCTGGTGGGGAATCGGCTCAGCTCAGTTTGCTATCATTCCCACTTGAGGCACATCCACTTAGGACTCCGGGAAGCCAACCCAGAGAGCTGGTGATCCTGGCTACACAGGGCACTTGCCTGATCCCTGCCTGGTGGGTCGTGGAGGCTGGGTCTTCCCAGAGCAAATCCAGAGGAGGCTGGGGCAGTTGTGGAAAGCGCATGTGCTCATGTCCTCAGAAGCTGAGATGGGCGGCCCTGGCACCACGAGGGGCCACAATGAGTGTGGCCACGGAGGCAACGCAGCCTCTAAAGCAGACCTTCCTGGGGAAGGCAGAGGTCAGGTGCCTCCTGGTCCGTGCCACAGGGAGGGTGGGAGTGAGTGCAGCCGTGGCCAAGTCATGAAGCAGCCCCAGCTGCCCTTCCTTAGGGCCAGGAAGGGAGGCACATGGGGGCAGGTGTGTCCAGCCTGCCACCTACCCTTCTGCTCAGGCCCAGTGATGGGAAAAGACAAGCGTGGAGCTGAATCACACCCTCATCCTCCTTACCTCTCCCCAAGCAGATCTCATTGACCAGCATGCCCAGCTCAGAGCACTTACCGGCAGAAGTGATCCAGGCCCAAGAGAGGGATCGGTCCTTTCTGCCTCCTCAGGACACCCTCTTGCCCGTTCCCACTCCCAGCAAAGCTCCTAGCCCAAGCCCACAAAAGCAGCAGTTAGGGGAGAAAATGGTAGTGTCCCTAACACTTAGAGAAAGAAATGGTCTTCATTTGGTTTCATGATTTTCTTTTCATAAGAGAGAGAGAGACTCCATCTAGAAGGTGCCATCGTGTTTCCTGAGCTGCCACACCACCCAGGGAGGCCTGTTTCCATGCCCCACTCCACTGGCCCCAAGGCTTCGTTCTTAGAGCCCCTGGAGCGAAATCCACCCAGGAAGCTCCTTCTGACCCCCGCGTGCTTATCTCCACGGGGCCGTGGGCAGTTAAGCTCATGTCGCCCAGTGCAGCCCATATGGCAGGGCAGGAGCCTCACTTTTGTCGGGGCACTGCCTATGAATTCTGCATCTGCGGGGAGATTGAGAAGTGCAGGGCCGGGAGGTCAGCTGTGCAGACCATCTACTGAGAGGGCTCTGGGAGGACAACGGTGGGCTGTGGCGCCAGCACCGCTGGGT
Source organism: Tupaia tana (assembly GCA_026018925.1). Taxonomy (NCBI): domain Eukaryota; kingdom Metazoa; phylum Chordata; class Mammalia; order Scandentia; family Tupaiidae; genus Tupaia; species Tupaia tana. Next base: position 35,701,988 of record JAKSZU010000010.1, on the reverse strand, counting down.
GGGGAAGAGGTGCCCACTGTCACATGGCCTTCCCCCTCGCTCCAGAAGCCACTGAACGAACAGGACCTGCCATCTGCCTGTGGGGGCCTGGGCCTGAGGTCAGGGCCCAGCCTCACCGTTTACATTATCACAAACCTCTTGCCTTACTCACGGTGGAGGCTGGAGCTGGCCCAGGGCCCACGGACAGCCCTGTCTAGGCCCACCAGGAGCTTGTTCTGACCATACGTAGGGGTTTGCATTCTCAGAAAGCCTTACTTTTCAAAACAATTTTTGTAGCAGGAAAGTTTTGTGAATTTGTATGCTGAAAGAAAATTTCAATAAAGGAAAAGTCCACATTAAAAAGAAACCCAAATTTCCAAACGGGTCTTCTAGGCTGGGGGCAGCGGGTGGGGCGTGTGTGGTTTTCCATGCGCTGGCAGATGCTGTGAGGGGGCGTCAGGGCACTGCCTGCCAGACAAGCCTCTAGCAAATAAAACACGCCTGGGTCCCGTGCCCTGGGCTTGGGCTTGGCGTTGTGTAGATGGTAGCGCCGGGCACAGAGCAGGCGGCCACATGCTGGGGCTGGGCGCTCCAGTCCCAACTGGGCAGTGATGCTGCACCTTGCCACATGCACACCGTTGGCCAAATCCCTCCTGTTGGTGCCAGAGAAAAACATGTCTCTTTAAGAAGAAAAACTTTGTTTTTAATTGCAGGCTGAAGCGGAGCTCTTAGAGCCTAGATAGGATAGTCTGACCTAGCAGTGTCTGCAGATGAATTGTTTTCAGCGCGGGGAGATGTCCTGGGGACAGCATGTAGACTGTCCTTCAGGCTGTAGCGCGCTTTCCCAAACTGGATGACGTTGGCGTTGCAGAGCTTCAGCAAGTGGTGACCAGAGAGCGCAGTGTTGGGCCAGGCCCCTGCCCAGGGCCAAGTGCTCTGTGCGCAGAGGGCGCAGGTCTGTGTCCCCCCAACGCCACCCACCGCAGCCCGTCCTCTCAGGGCAGGCCGTGACTGTCTTGCACTAGAGCCACTCTAGTCTCTCAGGAATTTGCTTGTTACTTTTACTGTGTAAATAAAGCTTCCTGGTTCAGTATCCAACTGCCTGGAGCTGGCTGTGTGGTTTCTGTTGGGTGCAGCAAACCGGCAGGCCCAGCCCTGCTCCTGGGAGCATTTGCTCTAGTCTTGGGGGCACAGACTGGGTCCTTCCATCCTCTCAAGCCTCAGGGTCAGGATCCACGTAGTGGAGGGAGGTGACAGCTCACAGTTAGGCGGCAAGGCTCAGACACAGGACGGCTGTGTGAACAACTGTAGGGGGAGGCCCGGGCCATGGCTGCGGTCCTGGGGGCCCTTCTAGAGGCAGGCTGTCCAGGCAGCCCAGTGCCCAGGGGCAGTGTGCATGTGTTTGTAGGTAGAGGAGCCCAGCCTCTCACTTTGGCTAGGAGCCAGGGCCTCCGGGGCAGCACAGGGGTGGCCCTCCCTCTGTAATTTCTAAGTCTGGGGTGGTAGAAGAGTCTGCTTTTCACAGATCATGGTCTTTTTGTGTGAGCACATCAGCCTCACCCCCACTTCAGCCCCTAAGCCAGACCAGCTCACAGGCACATCTGACATGAGGCTTCATCTGTGGGACACTGGACAGTCTTCTTGTCTGTGGAAGGCTGATACAAGCGGTTCGAGGTGAAGCCACACAAGCCGCACAGTCCAGATGTGCCTCGAAGTGCCTAGAAGGAAGACCGAGAGGGAACCTTCCCAGAGAGCAACTGTAGTCAAACTGAGTAACTAATGGGTTTTTAAAATACTTTCTTGTTAAATTTCCTACAATAATATAGACTACTTTTATAATCTAAGAAAATTAAAACTTAAAAGAAACAGGTAATGCAAACTGCCCAGCAGATCCTCTAAACCAGGACACTTTTTTTTTTTTTTGGAGAGGTTTTTGCTGTAGGGCGCGTGCGCTCACCAGACAGAGAGAGACAGAGAGACAGAGACTGAGAAATCACTCCCCCGGGGGGATGGCCACCCCGCAATCCCTTCTCCTCCATTCTCCTCTTGGGCACACACGCACACGCGCCCGGCGTGAGTTTTAAGTCACCGGGTCTGGGACTCGAACCGCGGTTGACTACGTGGGAGTGAGTCCAGCAACATAGCCATTATGCTAACTGCTGGTCCCACTTTCTTTCTTTTCTTTTTTTTTTTTTTTTGGAGAGGTTTTTGCTATAGGCGCATGCACTTGCCAGAAAGAGGGACAGAAAGTGAGAAATCACCCCCCAGGAGGGATGACCACACCACAATCTCTTCTTCTCTATTCTCCTCTCAGGATCCTGGGCACACACTCACATACACCTGCATGAGTTTAAGCCACCTGGCCTGGGACTCGAACTGCAGTCAGCTACATGGGAGTCCAGTGACATAGCCATTATGCCAACTGCTGACCCGGTAAACCAGGACACTTCTAAGAGGAAGCTCAAGCTATTGATAATTACACTGGGATGGGAGACGGATCCATGAGTACCCTGTAGGCATGTCTCATGTGTCAGTCCCTCCCTGGGGCCCCACCTCTACATAAGATGAAGATGCAGAAGCTTTTCCATCTGCCAGCTGCTCACCAGCTTCTCCAGAGGGGCAGGAACTGCCCAGGGGAAGGACCCAGGACCTCAGTGCCACCAGGTCAGCGCTTAGCCTTTCTGAGCCTTTGGAGGGAGCTGCCTTCAGCCTGGATTGGAGGACAGAGGAACTAGTTAGCTGGGCCCAGGGGTACACACACCTGGTGCTAAGGACTCTGCCTCACAAAGCCCAGTTCTCCACCTCCTGTCTGTGAGATGAGGGTGTGGGTGTCCACTGTCCCCAATCCTACCCCTCTCTGGGAATTTGGTGGGACCAGCATTGTACCCCTGCTCAAGGTCAGCCTGGTCTCTCCCTCCTGGGCCTTTCCTGCAGACTCTGAAATGGTGGAACCATTTGCTTGCTGTCTGCAGAGTGGCTAGGATTGGGAGAGAAGGGGTCCCTGTGATAATACCGGGGACCCTAGGTCCAGCCAGGCCTGGACTTGTAGTCATGTGAGATAGTAAAATGTCTGGTTGGATTAACCCAACTTGAATTGGGTTTCTTAAGCTGGCACATTCAGCCCAGGGCTAAATATGGATAGGCGAGCCCCCTAAAGAGTTCTGCCTGCTCGGCTCTTCACCCCCAAACACACCTGTTCCTCCTGAGCACCGCTTTGCTGGGAAGTATGGCCAAGCCCCAAGCTGCTGCCTCACTTCAAGTCTGTGCAAAAGTCTGGAAGCCAACCTGGCCTGTTGCCTGGGTTTTGAGAGCCTGTTTCTTAGCAGTAGCTCCTTGGTGTATGTCCTGAACACAGGTCCTTAGCCCACTGCCAGCCCCAAACTCCAGTCCCACACGTGGCTGATGGCTCTAGACCTTCTCTGGTCAAAGGACCTGAGCCCATCTGCCTTCCATAGGTATGGAAGGACAGTCCAGCAGGCCACAGCTGAGCAACGGGGCAGGGGGTCCTCTGTCCCAGCCTGGGGACAGGGTACCCTAGCAGGGCTCAATCATTGCCTGTTACAGAAATGAATGTTCACATTTTGCAGATGATGTAACAGGCTTAGGGGTTACATGGCTCCCCTCATGGGTAGGGCTGGACCTCAGTCCCCAGAATATTTCATCTCTAGAGAACGTGCCAGTGTGCTGACTCAGCTGAAAGTTCACAGCCACTGGGGCCACCACAGGCCAACCCCCAGGAAAGAATTCCAGACAGAGGTGGGGGATCACATTGCAGAAGAGACTAGATAGGGCATGGGACAGTCTCTGACCTTGGTGTAAATCTCACTTCTGCCCCTTACTGTCAGCCCGTGGGTGGGTCACTTTCTCTCTGCACATTTTGTTTCTTTGTGAATGGGAAGAATGCCAATGTCCACTGAGCCCATTGTGGCCCAGCGGGCAGATATTCTCTGCCCAAAGTGGATGTCTGCACCCTGAGGAGTTGACCTCATCCCCTCATTCCTGGGCAGCCACTTGACAGAGGAGCTTGTCCATGCAAGACCAGCCTCCTTCCTCTAGGGGAGCACTGCCCTGGCTGCAGGCTCCTGTCAAGGAGCATAGGAAGGAAGCCCATTGAAAATGAAAGGAAAACCCACAAAACACCAAAAGCATGCCACACACCCCCCCAACACACACACACAACACGGCTAACCCACTGCAGCCCGCTCCTGAGCCTCCCCCTTGTTCTGACAAGCTGCAGTTAGGGAACTCCATCAATGAGCAAGCCACCTGCACGTATTGCAGCTAAGAGGCCTGTGGTCCACCCTCAACACCAATGCCACAGCCTCTCATCACAGTGGGAAGACCGGGCCACCGGTTCCTCCTAATCCCAAATTAAAGGTGGCCAGCCTGCCTGGCAAGGCTAGGAGCTGCATTTCCTCCACCAGGGGAACTGAGGTTTCAGGGCCCAGTGCTCTTACCTGACTGGTTTAATGAAAAGCCATTACAGAGAAGTTGTCTCCCAAGGTTTATCAGTGGCTTCTGTATTGATTTGGGGAGAAACAGAGCAATCAAGTTATCCATCCAGCTGACTGGTTCTGAAAGCTGAAACGGGTTATGAGTGAATTTGGCCCCAGAGGCCTTGCGGGGAAGACCACAGCTCCCTTGGTCTGCAAAGTGCTTTCACTACCACCAGGCCCGGGGCTGCTCTGTTAGGCAGCACCAACATTTGCCCTGGTCTGCCTTGTCCTGAGTGGGACCCATGGCAGTTCACTGTCCCTCTAGGCCTCAGTTTCTCCATTTGTTAAATGAAGAGGTCAGAGCAGAGAGGTTTTTGCAACGTTCAGCGGCTCGAGCACACAGCCCAACCAGGGTTAGTGTTCCAGATCCTGCTTGCAGCCAGTCCCCAGGTGGCCTTCCTGACCAAGCGTGAGTCAGGGCTGGCTCTGTAGCCAGCCTAGGGGGTCAAGGGAGTCAGATCCTTCATGGCCAACCACAGTTTGAATCCTGACGCTGGTAGTTTGAAAACACACTGCCTGTGCCCCAAATCCTGACAGGACGGAGGTGGAGGAGTTTGGTGGAAGAACGCACCTCCCATGCAGCATTGAGAGGTGCTTTCTTCCTGCTCTCTGGCAACTAGAGGGAAAAGAGAGAGAGAAAAAAGCCTGAGTCAAAGTCTGCTGTTTAAGGCAGTTTATTGAACCTTCCATTTCCTCCCATACAGGTCAGACATGACACACTCAAGTCCACTTAGCAGCTCCAGAAAGGACTCTCTGTGCCTGTGAGCTTGACTGCAGAGGGTCAGTTCTTACTCCCTAGGGTGATAGTTTTTGAAGTGTCCTGGGAGCTGCCCCCATTCCTTGTCTGCAAAGGTGACTTGTGGGGACTGGAAAAGTCACCTGGGCCCGCTGGGCTGTTCTTGTTTGGAAGTGGGGTGGCAGTGTGCTGATGGGCCACTCTGACACTAGGGGTGAGGACGGGATGGCACGAGGTGGCAGCGGGGATAGCTGGGCAGTCCCAGAGAGGCTGCTGGGCCCTGGGCTGCACAATCGGCCACAGGAGGCCCCAGAAAGGCCTCTCAGCTAGGTGGTACCATCTGCATTTAAAGGACCAGGAGCAAATGGTGAGTGGGCGAATTCAGGCACCTTCCAGCCCGTGCCCAGAGGGCTTTCATTTCTCAGGAGGCCTGACAGATCTGTCCCACCCTCCTGGACTGCACTTCTTGGTTCTATGGCCAGGATCCAGACAGGAAAGCAGGTCACCCAGGGAGGGAACAAGTCTCTGTCCAGGAGTATGACTGGGGAGGGGATAGAGGAAGAGACTGGCTGGCTCAGGTCTGGGGACAGGGCAACCCAGACTGCCTCACAGGACAGAAGGCCGGGCTATCAGGGCCTCGGGCGGTCCAGGCACTGGGCTGGGTGGTAGGAGGTGGGGCCCTCCCGAAGGCCCGTCACTTGTCTGCGTGCTGCAGCAGCAGGTCCACAGCCTCCGCGAGGTTGTCCACGTACCCGTCAGCCTTCACATCGGGATGGTGCTCGTCACCAGGCCTGGAGAGCAGAGCACAGGTTAGTCAGTGACCCACGCTGACCCCTGTAAAGCCCCCCATACAGCACAGGTCCGGCCTTACCCTGAGGACACCCTGTGTCTGCTCCGACAGTCCGGCCTGCTTGTCCTCTGTGTCACCCCCCACACTCCCCAGGCACATGCCTCCCCGCCCCTCTCCAAACCTGTCTCCAGCAGAATCATCTTCCCCATAAGATTGGGCCATGGGCACCTCCTGCTCTGAGCTCTTTGGGACTCACTCCATACCTCTGGCCTGTCCTGGCGGGGTTCAGGGGCAAGAGCTGTGGGCATATGTATCGTAGGAATGGCCAGGGAAGGGGACCCAGAGTTCCTGCCTGTTCAAATGGGCCCAGGGTATCCACGAAAGCCAGATGCCATCTGGCCCATGCCCTCCAAGGCAACTCCCACTCAACAGGTGGTGGCACCAGGCTCTTGGCAAAGCCACTGTCTGGCTGCGACCCTGGGTGCTGGTCCTCCCAGACCTTCATCCCCTCACTAGGTATCTCCTGAGGCCCACAGGGTGCTGAGAATGAGATCACAAGACAGCGCAGCCACCTATGTGGTTCTGCCTGGGGCTTCGTGGACAAGGGACTGTGGGCCGAGTCCTGAAGTTGGACAAGGGCTCCAGGTAGACTCACGAAGGTGGTTGGGGTTGGCTAGTGGGGACACCAAGAGCCTTGACAGACATGAGGAGGTAGGAACTAACTACAGGGGCCAAGGAGGGTCTTAGCTGGAGTCTGGTCCTGGCCACCAGAAGTCCCTCCCTAATGTGCATGGGCTGGTCCCCCATGGGATCTGGAGAGGCCCAGCTGGAGGTTGCAGGAGGTAGGAGCCCGCCCGTCTGCACACCCACCGCTGCTTGGATCACCCCAAAGCTTGCCCTGAGCTCTCTGGGAAAGCACGAAAACCGCACCCTCTGGCAACCAGCACTACCACCTCGGAAGCTCCCACCCTGGTCTGGGAGGAAGTGGTTGAAGTTGGTTCCAACAGCATCTAAAAGTCATGCGGTCCCATGCAAGGGTTTGGTTTCTGCAAAGGAATTTACCCTAAATTGACTGTCATGAGCAAGGACTCTTCGTTATTATTATTTTTAAAATAATTATTTTATTTAACTTTATTTATTCATTTATTTATTTTAATTTAACCAGAAAAGGGACAGAGCCAGAGAGAGAGAGAGAGAAAGTGAGAAGGCAAGTTGACAGGTCCGGGACTTGAACTACGATCAGCCATGTGGGAGTCAGGGGCTTTAACCAACATGCCAGCTGCCAGCCCTGAGCAAGGACACTCTTTTGAAGGGCTTTCAGTCCAGTGCCTGGACTCCTGCCAGGAGTGGTAACTGGTGGACACAGGCACGGCGTATCACACTGGCCACGCTCCGTGCCCTTTGCTGTATCACGGCTTACGAATCTCAGAAAAGTCATCATAAGCACAGCGATGTGTTACCATCACTGGCTCTTGTGTAGCCCAGGGCCTGGCCAGCCACAGCCCCCAGGCTGCCTCCTGCTGCAGCCTGTGTTTGTGTGCTTAAAGAGTTGTGAGCAGGAAAGAACATGTGACAGAGGCTATGTGTAACCTACCACACTTAAAGTAGTTCCTCTTTGGGGCCCTGCAGAAAAAGGTTCAGACCCCTACTCGGGCCAATCTGCTGTCCACGGTGTTGGGACAGTTCTTCCTATGGGCAGGCCTTTCTGGAAACCCGGCGCTCCCTGCTCAAGCATCCTGTGTTTGGGAGAAGTGGGCAGCTCTGGGCTGGGCGGGGTCAGCCTGGGCTCCCTGGAATTGCTGTTAAGTGGACCCTGCCAACTACACCAGCTCCAGGCTGTGTAGACCCCGTGGTCACAGGGCAGAGTGAGGCAGCAGGTACCAAGTGCCCGTGATGCTGCCTACGTGTGCGCGTTTGGAGCAAAACAGACCATGGCACAGCAGGGTGGGTCAGCAGGTGGATAGGTGGGCCCTCTGAGATAGGCAGAGGCGGTAAGCCAGCCCTGGGCAAACCTGTGCTGGGGTGATAACCATGGCTCCACCTCACCATCTGTGACCTTGGGTAAGCCCCTGCAGCCTCCGTGCCTCCCTGTCTCTAAGGTGATAACAGTCCACGCCCCAGGTCCCAGGAGCAGGGTGTGAACTGACACACACATTGGAGGCTGGAAGGACAGGCTGGCATATGGGTTCCTTGCTGTTGTGGCTGTCACTGAGAGCTCAGCCACTCTGCACTGCTGCATACTGTGGGCCACAGCTGGGGCTGGCCAGAGATGGGACAGTGACTGGGACCAGCAGTTAGCGTAATGGCTATGTCGCTGGACTCCCACGTAGTCAACCGCGGTTCGAGTCCTGACCCGGTGGCTTAAACTCACGCTGGGCGCGTGTGCATGTGTGCCCAAGATCCCGAGAGGAGAATGGAGGAGAAGGGATTGCGGCGTGGCCATCCCCCCTGGGGGGTAATTTCTCACTTTCTGTCTCTCTGTCTCTGTCTGTCTGGTGAGCGCACGTGCCCTATAGCGAAAACCTCTCCAAAAAAAAAAAAAAAAAGAGATGGGACAGTGACAAGACCTCGAGCCTTCTGTGGCACAGACAGGCAGGCAGATGTGGGCGTGTGAGTTGCAGGGAGGACTGGTGAGAGGGAGCACGCCTACCATGGCACTTGGGGTGGTCAGGAAGGCTCGGGTCACCCTAGAGCCCCAGCATGTCCGCACCCCCAGATGGTGCAGCGAAGGGTGCCTGCAGCCCCCGGTCTCACGTCTGCTTGGCCTGTGTATGTGGGGCCAAATTGCCTTGATGTGCCTTTGGGCTTCCCTCTGCTCCCATGAGGCCCAACGGCATCTCTAGAGCCCTGCTCGCCAACACGCGTGGGTGCCCCAGACCCCTTTATGAAGCAGCTGTCGAGGGCAGCAGGATGACCAGCCAGGCTTCGGGTCTGGTGCCCCGCCCGGACCCCTGCCAGTTCCCGTGTGATGTCCGACTTTCTCCCGGTTACACCAGTTAGTGAGGCTGCTCAACGTGGAGAAGAGTCTCCCAGCAAACACGGCTCCCCATTCATCCATGTCCCTGGGGTAGCTGGCCCCTGGATCCCCTCCTCAACCTCTTCACCCAGTGCCCTCAGGCCAGTTTCCCGTCCATATGAAATGAACCTTGAGAGAAAACCAGAATTCCCCCCATAAGAGATGCTTCGTAAGGAGACACCAGGCAGCCCCACTCCTCCGCACAGTACCTATCTGAACGGCGTATATGGTTAATCATGTTTAATTACATAGCATTTCAATTCAAGAACCCACTAAAAGAAAGGGTTGCATTAGCAGTCAGCCAGTGTTTGCCCACACGCAGAGGAAATCGTGGACTTTTATGTCTGAATTAGGTGACGCCATTGTGGGCCGTGGGCCGTGGCTCCCAGTGGGCTGCAAAAGGGGGAGGGGACTCGTTCTGGGCTGTGCTATGCTGGGTCCACCGCGCTGGGTGGAGAGGACCCTGCTGCACGGGCTAGTGCCTGTGACCATGAGCCTCAGAGATGTCCTGCTCTGGGAGCTGAAACGAGGAACTTAGCAAAGATGCGCCCCTCGCCAGTGGACGCGGAGCAGAGAGGGGAGGCAGAAAGGGCTGAAAGACCTCCCTGCCCTCAACCGCCCTACTAGGACAGAGCAGGACATATGTGTGACCTGGGAGGCACCAGAGAAGAGCAGAGGGGAGCACAGCTGGCAGGGACAACTGAGATGGGACATGGGGAGAGAGACAGAGGGACACAGAGACATGCAGAGGAAGAAGGAAGGAAGAAGAGTGACAGGAAGGGTGGTGAGAGGCCAAAAGAGGAGAGGAGAGAGACATTCCAAGTCAGGGAGAAAGGGGGAAAGAGAGAAACAGAAAAGAGAGGGGGGTAGCTGCTGGTATGGTGGTTAAGACAGATGGATCCCAATGGCCAACCATGTAGTTCGGGTCCCAGACCCAGTGGTTTGAAAAACATTGTGTCCAAAATCCCAGAAGGCGGAGAGGTGGAGAAGGGACTGTGGCGTGATCAGGCCCCATGGGGCTTTCTCACCTTCCCTCTCTTTTGTCTCCCTGGCAAGTGCACACCCCCTTTGGCCCTTTGGAAATTTTTTTTATCTTTTATTTTATTTTTTAAAGAGGAGAGAGAGAGAGGGAGAGAAGCAGAGTGGAGAGGAAAGAGAGATGGATAGAAAGGGGCCTGGAGAAAGGAGAGGAACAGAGCAGTGGGGAGCGGAGGGAGGCAGGAGGGAGCCCGAGAGACAGCCAGAGAGCCTGAGGCCCTTGGAGGAGCTGGGGCTCCCTCGCAGCTCCACGTCCAGGCCCCAGGGGCCCCTGCTCGCCCCCTCTGCCTCACTGTGACTTGGGGGAGGCTCCCCTTTCCCTGGGGCTTGGTCAGGGAGCGCCTCACCAGGATCACAGCACTGCCCCTCACACAGGTGGGCTCCCTGTTCAGCCCCCCACAAACTGTGCAGCCCGGTCTCCCACCTGTCTTAGTCAGTTTCCTCACCTGGGAGGTGGGCATATGACCTCCCTCTCAGGACACACCTGGCATTGCCCTTCACCTGGGGACCCTGCAGCCAATGCTGACAGCAGGCCCTTCCCTCTCCTGCCCTCTGTCCTCCGCCCTCCCAGGATCAGAGTCCAGTTCCATTCTCATGGTTGTGACCGATGCTGGGACAGGAAAGGGCTGAGACTTTGCGGGAATTGACAGGGACGTCTCAGGAGTCGGGGGGAACTCTAGGAAAAGAGCCACGAAGGCCTGAGCCCCGCCCCCATCCTCCCTTCTTGCTGCTGTCCTCCGGAGGGTGGCCTTGACACGCTGGTCTTGCGGGCCTCTCCCTAACTAAGCTAGAGACAGGTGGGATCCTCGATGTTGGCTGGAAGTGGTTTACCCAGGTGTCCTGCCGAGAGGCCCTGTGGCCTCCCTTCTCTCCGGGTCCGGCCTCCCGCAGGCAGCACCTGGGCGTCTCGAGTTTAGCCCAGAGCCTGAGCACCTACTTTGGGATGGGCCGGCCGTATAAGGACCCCCTCCTCTGTGCACAGCAACCTACAGTGAGGGTTCTGCTGCCCCATTTCTGGGGTTGGACGGGGGAGGCATGGCGCTGTGGGGTGTGGTGCTGCAGGATCGGGAAGTTGGCCCAGAGCCAGCGTGGCTTCACCCTGCCCTGTCCGGGCTCTTTGAGAGGCAGGGGTCTTCTGCTCAGGCCTGGTCTTCATTCAGCTCTCCCTCCATGGGCTCCCTGTCCCTTCTGCAGCCAGAGTAGTTGCCCCAAATGCTCCCCTGTTCCTGCCTCTCCCTCTGTTAGCTGCTGCGGTTCCCTGTTGCCCAGGTCACAGCCAGTTCCAAGGCAGAGCACGCAAGTCTGTCGTCAGGGCCCCGCACGCTGACGTCCCTCCACACACCAGCCACTCAGTGCCTGGGACCCACTGCTCTTCAGACATTCCCAGCTCTCCCACACCTCCAGGCCGTTGGCCAGGCTATGCCCTGGAATGCTCTTGAAAACTGCTCCACCTGCTCACTCTTACTCATCCTTCAAGACCCCACCACTTGTTCTCAATTCCGACCCTGCTCCATTCCACAGGGTGAGCCGCTGGCTTTCTGAGCAGGCAGCCCTGCCGCTCCCGGCCCCGCCGCCGTGGCTGAGTGCGGTCCATCGTGCTTCTTCACCTGCCGCTGCCGCTGCCTGTGCCCACCGCGCTTCCTGGAGGAGGGGCTGGTTTCCTGCCAGAGGTGCTTCCCCACGCGGCCCAAAGCAGGCACCCAAGATGAAGGGCCCCCCGCCGGGCAGGGCAACGCCCGTCATTAGTGATGCCTCCCCCTCGCGCCTGTGAGCAGAATGCAGGGAATGAAGGCGTGAGAGGCAGAACACAAGGCAGTTCTGTGCGGCCGCCTGGACAGCTTCACAGGGACCGTCTTTGTACCCTGCGAAGGAAAATGGCAGCCAGACAGGCCTCGTCAGGCCCAGCAAGGGCTGCCTCCTGTCTCCTCTAGGGCCCGTGCTGCTCAGGGCCATCTCCCCTCGGGGAGTTCTAGAGGGGCCAGTGCTGCCCTGGGCTCCCTGGCAGGTGGCCCACCTGCTCCCACCCCCAGGCAGGGTGGGGATGGAGGCTCCCACAACTGGAGGCCGCAGGGCTGCCCAGTGGGGAAGGGCTCATGTTCTCGTCTCTGGCTGCTTTGGAAGGGCAGTGGCTGAGTGCCCGGGTGAGTTCAGGGACCCGGGCACTGGTATCAGGAGGGTGACGCCAACTCTGAGCTGTGCTGACGGAGCTGGAGGAAAAGGACAAGGATGTCAATTCATGGAGCCGGAGGTGAGGAGGCTGGGCAAAGGGCATCTCTGCATCTGAACCCCAGGACTCTGGGGCCCCTGCAGCCTGAGCAATTGCTTCTGGGCCAGAGCATGGCTTCTGCAAATGCCAGGAGACCTGCCTCCACCCGCCAAGTCCACAGCCAATTACAGGACACCCTGCCACTAGCTGTGGCTCAAACGCTGGGTGTATGCCTGGATGTATGGGCTTCCTGCTGTCCACCTGCCGGCCCAGAGCAGTGCTGTCAAGACAACAGCTTGCTGGGGCCCCGTGGGACAGGCAGGAGGCCCGGAGGTCACGTGACCAGCCAGTGACCTCTGGCCTAAGCTGGACTGCTGGCAGGTGCCCAAGGGTCACAGATACCAGTTAGGCTACACCTTACCCTCTGACCCCTGGCCAACATGGGGCCTGGGTTCTGCAGGAGGGTGGGCGTAGACTTTTGTAGATACCCCTGTATGACTCTGGGGAAATGCATCCTGCTGCTTAGGGAAAAACCCGGCATGGTCTTTCTATGGAGCCTGCACTTCCGTTTAGCCAAGGACTCCCTAGCATCTGATTTACCCAGGGCCTGGTGGCCAAGAGGCTTAGGGACGCTGACCTGGTTCCAGCCTGCAAGGAGGACACCGAGGGGTCTGCAAGGAGGACAGAGGAGCCCAAGTGTCACATACCGGGCACTGCCCAGCTGCCTCAGTTGGGTGCCTCGTAGCCATCAGCTCCAGCTTCAGTCACTACCCTCACTCGGGAGCCTGGCCCTCAGCCCGTGTCCCACACCTGGCCCACCAGGCCTGAAGCCACTGCAGGCCGGGCAGAGCCCCAAGCCCTGCAGCCCCGATGCCTCCTGCCACTGATGTGGGGAGAGTGGCCCAGATCTGCTCCCAGATACTCTCAGGCCTGGAGGGACCTGCAGGGCTGCATTGCACAGCCCAGGGCCACATCCCCAGCCCTGGATGTGGCATGGTGATGCTGGCCGCCTGTAGGGACCTGCTCTCTCCTTGCCCCACCAGCTCCCATGGTCATGGACTCCTTGGGCTGTTCTAAAACCTTTTAGGAGAAAAAACAATTGAAATAGAAACTCAGGCCTGAGGGGTCAGCAGGTGGCATGGTGGTTAAGGCACTGGACACTCCCACATGGTCAAACATGGTTCGAGTCCTGGACCTGGTGTGCTTGCTTTCTCACTTTCTCTCTGTCTTTCTAGTCAAATAAAAAATGAGTGAATAAATAAAAATTAAATAAATAATTCTTTTAAAAAAAATAAAGAAACCCAGGCCTGAAAGAGCCCTCGTCCTGGCCCCACACCCACGGCTCTGCAGTCAGGAGAGGGAATGGGGACACACTTCTGCTAGCAGGACCTCCCTGGTGTCAGAGCTCCAGCCGGCAGGTGGCTGTGCCACGAAGTTCCCTTTCCCCATGGCCCAGCGGGAGCAGGAGTGGGTCTGGTCAGCCTGCCGCGGTTTGGCTCCTGCTCCTCTGTGACATGGTGGAAGGCGGGGAAGGGGTGACCCTCCCCAGTGCACCCTGGCAGGACCCGCCCGGCCTCACAGCCTCAAAGCAGTCTTCTTCCCACCGGCGGTGAGCCAGACATTGGTGGGGGACCGGGCGCAGTGCTACCTGGGGGTGGCGCTGTGAGTAACAGGCGTCCAACACCGTCCTGCCTTGGCCCTGGTCCCCTCCCAGAGCAGCAGCCGGCTGCCTCCCGCCCTCCTGCAGAGGCCTGTCAAGCAAGTCAGCAGAGCAAAGAGTGAGGTGGGGTCCTGTGTCCCAAACCAGAGACAAACCTCCCTGCACAGGCATGACCGTGGGTGGGCTGGGGGTCAACCCGGAGGTAGGAGATGGTCCCATGGCCTGTGTTTTCCCTATCCCGGCGTCTTGATCGTCCCTACAGCCTCCTCGTGTCTTGACCCTCATCTGGGCCTGGTGAGTGCAGGACAGGGCTGGGCTGGCTGAACTCCCCTGCCTTTGGGAAGGTGGTACCCCAGCTGACCTGTCCTCCCGCTGGGAAGGACCAGGAGTCTTTCCTACTAGACGGAAGCGCTCACTGGGTCAGTCCTAGGGACTGTGAGTCCTGGCGGGTAAAATGAGGCAGGGGAAGACGCCCAAAGTCTCCCACGTCCCCAGAGACCGCACACTCACTGGAAACCAGGTCTACCTGTTCCTTCCAAGCCAGAGCTCTGCAGCAGCCAGCAGGCAGGCCCCAGCACGCGGGGGAAGCTGGCGGCCGGTGGGTGGGCGAGCCACAGACACTGCACAAGGCCGGCAGGGCCAGAGAGAGAAGGCCTCTACTTGTGCTGTGGGTGAGCTTGGAGGGGCACCCCACATGCTCTGCACAACACCCCGTGAGGGGGAAACCGTAATTCGCCTGCTCTAGAGATGAGGGGGCAGACCCCAGGGGGAGGGGGCAGTCCACAGTCAATGGAGGATGGGATTTGAACCAGTTCCCACCACTGGCACACGGATCTAGTTCGGGGCGCATGTTAGCCATTCCTCTCGGCACACAGTCCATGCTCCACTTCTGGGCGTCCTGGCGGGCTGGCTGCCCCCCAGCCCGACTGAGGCCCACGGGCAGGGCTGCTGCCCATTTCTGGCCATACCAGGGCTGGGATGGGGTGCTGAGATGTGTGGCCAGCTGCCACAACGCAGTGAGAGAGCACGGTGTTTGTGGAGACTGGTGAGGAAGACGAAAGGGAAGGCACAGCTCACCCTGGAACTGTACGTGGGATCCTGAGAGCAGCATGTGGCCTCCCCCGTGGCTGGGTGGAGCCGCGGAGTGCCTGAACTCCTTCCTG
Source organism: Tupaia tana (assembly GCA_026018925.1). NCBI lineage: Eukaryota > Metazoa > Chordata > Mammalia > Scandentia > Tupaiidae > Tupaia > Tupaia tana. Next base: position 35,686,904 of record JAKSZU010000010.1, on the reverse strand, counting down.
TCTGAGGCCTGCAGTCACAGGACCTGGGGTGGGGCAGGCCTGGCCAGCTCCACAGGGAGGGCTTGGACTCCGGGCTCCAACCCAGCAGGGGGAGGGTGTTGCAGGGGACTCTGGCACCTGCCGTCCCTGTCCACAGGGAGGAAACGAAGCCTATTTACAGCATGGGCCAGCCAGGTGGCACCCTGTCAACTAGAAACGGCCCCAGGGCACCAGCTGCTTCCTGCGTGGTTCTCACTGCCCCGCTGCCTGCAGGCCCCGCGGGGGCTGGCCGCAGAGGTGGGACACGCTGAAGGTGACTGGGAGGTGACACACGGCCACCCACGGGTGCCTTGGTGGTCTCCAGAGACTTCCTCACACTGACAGTGAGATGCCTCGAACCCCGTGACCTTGGCTGGAGTGTGGGGCAGGACCATTAACTGTTCCCTCAGGCCTTTACCCAATTCATGTACTCGGTAAAGCCCCTGAAGATGTACGGTCGGGCTCACACAGAGCTGTTTTTTGTTTTTGTTTTTTTTTTTGGAGAGGATTTTTGCTATAGGGTGCGTGCGCTCGCCAGACAGACAGAGAGAGACAGAGAGAGATAGAAAGCGAGAAAACCATTTTCCTCTCGGGATCTTGGGCACGTACGCACATGCGACTGGCGTGAGTTTAAGCCATCAGGTCCGGGACTCGAACTGCGGTCGACTATATGGGAGTTCAGCGAAATAGCCATTACACTAACTGCTGGTCCCACACAGAGCTTTTCAAAAACAGAAGCTGGAGATCTCTGAGGTGTTTTTATTGGAAGGCTCTACAGCAATGGGCTGGCTCTCCACAGGGAACAACTGGCTGATGTGATGTGGCAGCTGCTGCCTTGAATGGAGAAAGTGGTTTCCAGTTTGCCACACTCCCCACTGTTCTCTGTTGTCTCCTGCCGGGACTAGCACATGTTTTCAGATTGGCTACTCTCCAGTCTCCCTGTTCCTACACCAGACAAGTTTCACTCCGGTGCATTTCCTGCCTGACCCTGTATCAGAATTTGCTGCCTTACCCTAAAGTTTGGCTATCTGGGACTCATTCTCCAAGGATTAAGTCACTTCCTCCAGGAAGTCTTCACTGAAGCCTTCTCCCCAGTTCTCATCTCCACAGTTGGATGCCACTCTGCACTCCATGGCACTTACATCAACCCCATCATAGACCTCACTCTACTGTAGTTGTTCAGCACCTGAGGCTCCAGGCCTTGGCGCTCTGGCCTGGCCTCACCCTTCCTGTCTTCCTCAGAGCCCAGGCTCCAGCACCAGGGGCCGCCTGTACTCGGAACTCAGGGAAGGCCCCACTGAGTTCCCTGTGCCTGGGTCACAACACCAGGCCACAGAAAGTTTCTCTGGGAGGCCCACGTACCTGGATGAAATGCCCTCTCCCCAAATTCAGACAGAGGAGGGAAAATGAAGCGGCCCTACCCCAGGCCAATACTGGAGCCGGTCAGCCCTGCCTACTTCTAGCCAGTCCAGCTGAACCCTGAGGGACAAGCCCCCCTCCTGGCCCCCTGTCACCAGCAGCTCTCGGAGCCTTCAGGAGAAACTGGCTCCAGCACTCCCAGGCAGTGGCCCAAGAAGACCCACAGGGGCCGTGAGGGAAGCAAAGGCACGCAGAAGCCAGGGCAGGACAGGAATAGCAGCAAGGGGCCTGAGAGCTCTGGGCAGGGCTCCCCCCACCAGCCGGGTCAAATCCAGTGTCCCTGCCAGGGCCCTGCCCACCTCGCCAGCCATTCCCTCACCCGACACTCCCCCACTATCCAAGCCTCACTTGGACACCTTTGCTCTGATGTGCCCTCTGTCTGGGCCCTTCAGAGCCACCGAGCAGATGGCGCTACCTGGAGACCCCTACAGGTCACGCCAAGTCAAGTCCCAGTGAGCCATCAAACACCCTTAGACTCCCAGATGCTGTTCCAAGCATGGTTTCTTTTTATCTCCCCCTTTTTTGCTTCAAGAAAGCATTTCAAGCCCAACTTTGAAGGCCAGGCTCCCTAAGTGCCATCATGAGAGTGGGTGAAGCTCCCACAGCCGGGCCAGGGAGTGGGAAGGGAAGCTGGGGCGGGCTGGGGGCTGCTGGGCAGGTGTCAGCCCTCCTGCTACTCCACCCGCAGCTACTCTGCCTGCAGATACTCCACCCGCAGCTACTCCGCCCGCAGGCTCTGCGCTGAGCATGGCAGCAGGCGTGCAGCCTGGGTTTGGACTAGGCTGGCCCTGACCTCTCTGTGCCCTTGGGCAAAACGTTGCCCCTCAGAGCGCCCTCCTCTCGTCTATTAAGCAGAGCTGAAGAAGATCCCTCCCAGGGCTGTGGCAGAGATGCAGTTGCACGGGGCACAACGCCAGCAGGTGCCCGACCTGGGTGATGGCAGACAGCAGGGGCTGGATCAGAGCGGACGAGTTGATGCGGAGGGCGCGTGATTGAGTGAACAGACAGATGTGGGATCACTTGATCAGGACCTGGCGGACACAGTGGGCGCTAGATGAACGAAAGGGCCAGTTCTTGGCTGGGGTCTTCATGGTTGGCTCTGGCCAAAGGAAAGGTTTATGGCCCCACATGGGAAACTTATACTGGGCTAGCTGGAGATAGAACATTTTAGCCTGACACCACTTTATCTAGAGGCTACCTAGAGGGCAGCCACCCCCTTTGAAGGTGACTGTCAGGTTCTGCTGTCCCTCCATAGCTCAGGGACACTTTACCCATCGGGCTCTGATAGAACTTCGAGGCTGTGTGTCCAGCCAGGCCACCACGGACAGAGCACCACGCTCCTGCACTGCAGTTGCTGAGCACGCCGGGATAGCAGCAACACCGGTGTAGCCACGCATGGAGACAGATGACCAAGGGCCACTCTGGACTTCTCCGAGGGTGCTGGCCCAGCCTGTGCTCCCTACGCCTGCCCCTGGGCTCACTCTAAGCTGACCGATGCTCTAGTGACAGGGTCATTACTAGTGACAGCTACTGAGTGTGCTCCCTCAGGGGCCTGGAGGGAGGGCTAAGGGCTAGCACCTATGACTCTCACAGCAGCCAACGAGGCAGGCCCTGTCACCCCATCTTACAGTGGGCAAGACTGCCGACTCAGAGAGGGTGAGTGGCCTGACCAAGGGCACAGAGCCAGTGCCGGGAAGTCTGAGCCTCCCCAGCCTGGGCTGGGAAATACATGGAGCCTGGAGCCAGGGGCCAGGCCTCACCTAAAAGGCTCTCTTTGGCAGAGGATAGGCCTGCCTGGGACTGGCCATCTGGCCTCCACGCAGAGGAGCCTCTGACAGCTGTTCATAATATTTTGATAAAAACATGTTGAGCACCTGGTGTGTGTTTAGATTAAAAAGAGCTGGCCCAGCCCCTTTCGATGTGCACTCCAACGGCCACTTCCCTGAGAAATGGGCATGTGTTCCTCCCCGGGGGCAGAGGGCAGGGTGCTCACTCTGGGTGTCCCCTAGAAAGGCCCCCCTCTCTATTTCATGGGGGTGCGAAGGCCCTGCCTCTAGCCGAGCAGCACCTGGGCTTGCACATCCAAGCTTGGAGTTCTCATGAGGCGGTCCGGGAGGGCACCAGGAGGTGGAGCCTGCACCTACCCCAGTGCTTGGCACGTGCCTTGCCAGTCCAGGGGGCAGCTGGAGCCACTCGGTCCCACTATTAGAGGGCTACTGTCCACACACATGGGTGGCTGGGTTTGGGAAGAAGGTCTCCTAAAGTCAGGGCCCTATACTCTGAAGAGCCAGGATTCCATCCAAGGTGCCGTTTAGGTCTAGCGTGTGGAGCTCTCCTCGCATGGAAAGCCCGGGCTGAGCTTACACATGGTATCTCCCACAGCTAAACACAGGGACCCACAAGACCCACAGCTGTGCTCCTGGGTCACATATATGATCATGAGAGATGAGGCTTTTGGGACCAGCAGTTAGCATAATGGCTATGTCGCTGAACTCCCATGTAGCCAACTGTGGTTCGAGTCCCGGACCAGGTGGCTTAAACTCACAACGGGCGCGTGTGCATGCATGCCCAAGATCCCGAGAGGAGAATAGAGGAGAAGGGCTTGTGGCGTGGCCATCCCCCCTGGGGGGTGATTTCTCACTTTCTTTCTCTCTGTCTCTGTCTTTCTGGTGAGCGCACACACCCTATAGCAAAAACGTCTCCAAAAATAAATAAATAAAAAGAAATGGGACTTTTGTCCCTCAGCTCTGTTCAGAGGGACCCCGAACTATCGATAGAAACAACCCAAACGTCCATCAGCAGTAGACTGGATAAACAAACTGTGGTCTAGTCATACCAGGAAACCAGCCGTCAGTGACAGATGACGCCTGCTACACAGAACAGCACGGATGAAGCCAAAGAGGGAACGCAGCCAAACACACGAGAGTACACAGGCAGGAGCCCCTTCCCCACACGATCAGGTACAACTGGGGAGGAGGAACGCCACAGGTGGCTCCCTCTGGAGCAGAGGGCTGGCTGGTAGACGGCGAGCCCCTGGGTGCTGGAAGTACTTGTAAGGGATGTTCCTATGTAAACATTCGTCAGCCACAAACTTCAGATCACGTACTTTTCTATAGGCAAGTAAAACCTCAGTTGAAGAGTTGTCTGGTTTTTATTTCCCCTAAATGTCCCAGGTACCCTACACAGTCATATTGACACTAGGACAGATTCCGAGGAAGTTAGAGACATGGAAATCATAATGAAGCAGGGAAATACCTGCTCCAGAGGCCTGGGCATTTCAGCCGAACAACATAGCTTTGAGTTTCCGGGCAGCTAAAGCAAACAAGGAACCCTTGCAGATGCACGGGAGCAGGTTGCACAGAAGCCTCCTGCAGCACAGACTAGGATGTAGGGACATGCAGGCCCTGTGTGGCGGCTAAGGCTCGGCAGTTCTTCCCAAGCAGACCCCTGCCATCCCCCATGCGTACAGACTCTGAGGTGCCTACTATATGGCTAAGGGGACAGCTGGGTTCTGGGCCCAGACTGCTTGGGCCACTCTCCTGGTCTCCCAGTACCTGGCACTGCTGGCCACCTGGTTGTTCCGCCGAGGTGTTTGCAAACCAGCTCCCATTTGTTCCTCCCACCACTTGTCCTGAGAGGCCCCTTCTCTGTAGACATGGGAACCACAGCTCAGAAAACCAGGGCGAGCTCCAGCTCCGCTCTCCCATTGGTGGTGTGGACGCCCACCTCTGGGGCCAACAAGACAGAGGCAGATGCAGGCCTGGGACAGATGGGGCAGTGGGCCTGGGCGGGCTGTGTGGGGCAGTCAGGTGCGGTGTGGGCAAGCTGGCAAAGGCCCTGGAGCTGGAGGTTTAGACACGTTTCATGAGCCCCACTGCAGGATTTTGTCATTGAAACTGCACATACCACCCCTCCGAGTATGCCGCCGGATGGGAATGGTGCAGTCTCCTCTCCTTGGCAGCCTGCTGTGTGCCCTCCTTATTCACCCCACAGAGGACGGGGCCCATATGGAGGAAAGAGATCTCCAGTGCTTGGCTGCTGCCCCGCCCCTCCATGCACTCCTCTGCCTCTAGCCCCACGCTCCAGAAGTTACTCCAAAAGCTGATGGGATGGCAGCTGGGGTGGGGTGCCCACAGGTCTGGCCTCATTAAAAGAGACAGTAAAGGAAACATTTGAATGCTGGCTCTGAGAGCCAATGCACTCTGTGAAGGTCCAGAGCTAATCGCCTGTTACTTACTACCTCTAAGCAGGAGTCTCTAGGGCTGGGGGCAGGAGCGTGGAAGATGAAACCGTCTAGCTCACTCATGCCCCTCTTATGATGTCAACTTCCATCCTGGGAAGTGTCCCTATGAACAGAGCTGATAGGAACGTGTCCCAGTCTCTTGATGGACAAAAGCCTTCCATCCGGGGAGCAGCTGCCTGGCTCCTACCCAACACTGAGCTCAGAGCTGAGCCCTTCCTGTGCAAAGGAGGAGGTCATCACACACCCCAGGGCCTCACTGGGCACCGCAGTGCAGGGGCTCTGGATTCACGCGGCCTGGGTCCAAGTGCCACCCCAAGACCATGACTCCCCTTCTGAGGCGCATTAATGTGAGGATGAATAAGACAAGGGGTATTAAACACGTGGGTGGGGGACGGGCTCAGCAGCAGCACCGGATGCTGTGATTGGCGGGGCTGGGCCAGTTCTGTGTGGCTCTCCACTCTGTCCGCAGAGCAGACGAGCTCTCTACTGTCCTCCTCCATCCCTGGGGTACCAGCCATCAACATTTCTGTTGGAGGAAATTTTTAAATTTATTTCTTCCATGAGTGAGAGAGACAGTACCCCCAACAGGTCTTGACGCCACAATCCACTTCCAGCCTTCAGCCAGCCCCAGATTATGGACAAACGCACGACTGGTGTACTCAGAGTGGTCTCCAGACTTGAACCAGGAGCCCTCCCATGTGGGACTGCCTCGCAGAGCATTGCATTCTACTTCTGGGCTTCTGTCCAGCCCCTGTGGGAGATGATTCGACTGCCAGTGTTAAGATCCATAGAAAGAACCATGCTCTTCACCCCTATTCCTGGGAATTTGTCCTAAGACTTAATTCTAAAGAGACCTCATACGGAGTCTGGAATGTGAAAAGTTTTCCATAAAAATTTGCTGAATTGGAGAAAAAGCTGTAGAGATTACAGAGATGTTCATGACAGTGTTTTTTAGAACAGAAAAGGGGAAGTCCACATATTCAAGCATGGAAAGTAAGGAACTTTAGTGTGGTACACCTGCTCTGTAACCATGCAGCTGCGAGCAATGGTCCGAGGAAGGACAGGGAAGGAAGGTGAGGGTGAAATGTGCCACGGTGGCAGAAGGGGCTGGCAGGAGGCTGGGGGAAATCAACAGCTGTCCACACATGGTGGGATAACAGGCCGAATCTTCCCTCGGAGGCTGCAATAATGCCGTTTTTTTTTTTTTTTTTAAGATAGAGATTTTTGCTGTAGGATACGTGTGCTTGCTGGAGAGACAGAGAGACAGAAAGTGAAAAATCACTCCCTAGGGGGATGGCCATGTCTCAATCCCTTCTCCTCCATTCTCCTTTTGGGATTTTGGGCACATACACACAAGTGCCCAGTGTGAGTTTCAAGCTGCCAGGTCTGGGACTCAAAGTGCTGTTGACCATGTGGGAGTCCAGCACCTTAACAACTACGCCACCTGTTGGTTCAATGCTGTCTTTTTTTTTTTTAGAAATTTTTGCTATAGAGTGTGTGCGCTCACCAGAAAGACAGAGAGAGACAGAAAACGTGAAATCACCTCCCAGGGGGGATGGCCACACCGCAATCCCTTTTCCTCCATTCTCCTCTCGGGATCTTGGGCATGCACGCACATGCGCCCAGAGTGAGTTTAAGCCACTGGGTCCGGGACTCGAACCACAATCGACTACATGGGAGTCCAGTGACATAGCCATTACGCCAACTGCTAGTCCCAGTTCAATGCTGTCTTAATGTAAATATTAATGGGCCAGCCAGTGGCATGGTTTTTAAGGTGCTGGATTACACATGGACCTGGTGGGTTTAAAAACACACCATGTACCTGAGTTTGTGCCCAAAATCTCGAAAGGAGAAATGATTGTGGTGTGGCCATTCCTCTAGGGGATGCTTTCTCAGTTTCTCTCTTTCTCAACGGCAAACACACATGCCCTACAGCAAATTTTATAAAAAGGAAAAGAAAAGCATACAGTAATAGCAAAGTTTCTAGTGCTCGCTAGTCCTCGCTCCACAGGAGGTAATATGGCTGAAAGTCAAGGTTATTTTCTGGCCCTTGCCAGATGCAGCAAGGTCACAGTGGCTCCACGGAGAGACGGTACAGGCCAGCCCTGGCCCTGGGGCCAAGTACCCGGCTGGGCACAGCAAATGCCACCTGCTCTGCAGACCGTATCAGTTCATTAGAGTGAGGACTGGCCCAGGTCAGCCCAGGTAACGGCAAACACATACCACCTGGAGACCACCCAGGCTCGGTCATTGTCATGGTTCCTCTGCCCAGCCCTTGCCAGGTCCACACAGGCTTTCTACAGTGGGTGTTGCATGGGTCTCAAATGCTCCACCCTCTGAAAGAGGGACCCTTGGGGGTCTGCCCAGCATGTCCATGGTGGCATCTCATGGCCCCGAGGTGAAGACTTCACATCATAACCCCAGTGAAGAAGATGGGGTATTGAGAGGATTTGCTTAGGTCATGCAGCCAGCCAGTGGAGAGACTGGGACGGGGATCCCAATGTGAGTCCAATGCCCAAAACAACCAGAGGGAAGAAGAGCGAGTCCCAAACCCAAGAGCCGGAGGTTCTTTAGCATGCAACCCCTCAAGTCTAGGTGAGGGAACCCGGGCAGCCAGGCAGGCTGTGGCTGGGAGCAGATCTGTGTCCTCCTGAGCTGAGGTTGGCTCTGGGCAGACAGCCTGTGTGTCTGCTGCCCCTTGGCTCCCCTCCTAGGACTGTCCCTGCCCGACTGTGCATCCTCTATACAGGTGGGGAAACCGAGCCACAGGAACGGGGCCCAGCATGAACGAATGGGGAGGCCAACCCCCTTCCCTGTATTTACTTAGCACCTTCCACGGAGCCCACCTCATTAATCACCGTCAGACCTAGTCACCTCATAAATCGTCAAAGCGGCCCAGTGAGGGGCCATTCATTCTGGCCCTGGGGGACGCCAGCCTGCCCGAAGCAGAGTGCCCCACACTAGGCCGATTGTGCCTGCAGGGAACCCATCCAAGCTGCTCTGGCTCCTTGGCCGCTGCGCCCTGGACGATTCCTGGATGCATCTTGTTCTCTGGTTTTCATGTCTAGGCCAAGGAGGCAGGCTGCTCCTCCGGCAGTCACTCAGCGCGACTTTGATTTTCCACGGACTCTGCTCCCGGCCGCCATGCACCACGTACCAGGAAGCCATGAACCGGCCCTAGTGAGTCTGTCCTTGGGGCCTCTGGAAGGGCCAGGAAGCAGCTCCCAGGGCTCCCAGTAGCCCGCTGCCAGGTGTGGGTGGGAGGACCGTGGTCAGCACCGTGATCCTCCAGAGGGCGCTGAAGAGATGGGGAAACAGGAACAGGAAGGGGAACCTGGTAGTTGGTAGCAATTTAGGCTCAAGATTCTGGGCCCAGGGCTTTTCCCGAGTTTGGGGAACACCACAGTGATTCACTTTCCCCCTCCCCCCTCCCAGCCCCAGTTCCCGGCCAGTGACCTTTGGGCCTTGCCAAAAACCTCGGACTTGAGACATGGGTTCAGTGTGTTTTAAAGGCTTGGGTTGGCCAGCATTTGAAACGGATAAGGCCAGCCTGGGGTTGGGTGTCAGAGGGTAATGGGGCAGCATTATCTCTGAACGGAGGCTCAGGGTGCTGAGAGGGCTGGAGGTCTGTGGGGAGCAGGGCCCCAGTGCCATCTGCCATGTTACTCCTTCCTGAGAGAGATGCCAAACACAGAGCCTGGCACGTGCAGGCAGGCCATCCCTCAGCCATCCGTGGGCCTCATCCCTTGCCAGGTCCACACAGGCTTTCTACTGTAGTTTAATGCCCCTCAGGACTCTTCTCGCCTCGGTGTCTCCTCCCGCCTGGAGATCTGATTTCCTAACTAATTTTTCTTGCATATTTCTTCATGTAAACTTGGGTGTTAACTTACCCAGTGTGTGTTATGAGGAGAAGGAAGACAAGTAAATGAATCTATTTTTTTCCTTTTTTTGGATAGAGGGCATGTGTGCTCACCAGAGAGAGAAAAAGAGACAGAAAGGAGGGGGAGGAAAAAGCACCTCTCATGGAGCATGGTCATGCCACAACCCCTCTCCTCCATTACTCCCTCCTTTTGAGATTTTGGACACACACGCACATGTGCCTGGCATACTTCTGGAGCGGCCGGGTCTGGGACTTGGACTGTGTAGTTAGCCATGTAGGATCTGGCTGTCTTAAACACCAGGCCATAGAGCCGGCCCAAACTCATTGATTTCTCAAATTGTCCCTGAACAAAGTTCTTCAGCAGGAAAGTAATTTGTTCTTTGGACCCCTGGGAAGTGTTGTTAGCTCCAATTCTAGAGGCCCAAAATAAGATGAAAATGCAGTTCTTTACATTTGGCTGTTCACTGGTATCACTTGGGAAGCTCAGAACACTACTCATGACTAGTAGCAAAAATGTGGGATATAGTTAATGCAGGCCCGAGAGGACAATTTACAGCCCTGGATGTTTATTAGAAAACAAAGATCCTAAATCAATCATCAGAGCTCTCACCTAGACACTAGAAAAGAAGAGCAAAATAAACCCAAAGCAGCAAATGAAGGAAATAACAGCTAACAGTTCCCTGTGTGGTCTTTGACAAGTCCCTTCCCCTCCCTATGCCTCAGTGTCCACACCAATTTTGTCCTAGACCTGACATTCTCATCTGTGCTGCTTGGAGCCCCAGGCTTCTGGAGGAAAGGGTGACACGGACAGGTCAGGGATGGGAGTTGGGCCACCTGAGTCCCAGGAGGTGCCCTCTCCCTCCCCATCTCTTCCACTTGGGGATGTACGGACTCTGCTCTCCAGCCTGGGCCTACGCCTGTGAATGATTTCTCCTGCACCCCAGCTCTTCCCTACCTTCAGGAGCACAACCTTCCCAACCCCATGCTGGGCCACGTTTTGTCTTTTGTCCATGCACCTGCTTGCTGGCTGCAGTAAGAGGATGCATGCCAACAGCCAAGTACGGGCGTCTTCCCTCCTTGCCCCATCTCCCCTTTAATTCACAAGCCTGGACCTCGAACCAGCACTTAACACCCACCACACTCTCCCCTTAGCTTATTTTCTGCAAACTCCACGCTCCCTTAAGAGTTCTGTGTTTCCTGAAAAGACAGTCATAGAAACAGGAATTCCTCATACTTGGGTCTGGTGGAAAGTTCCCAAAAGAATGATGATCTTAGGCTTCAGGATGGGCGAGACCTCTTCTATCTGGGATGGGAATCCTGTTTCCTGCCAAGAGAGCCAGTGACAGGATTCACTAATAACCACAGACTCTCTCCCTTATATTATAGGGCACATCCAGTGCTACGAACTTACTTCATCCCTCCACTTTGACAGTCTGGTCTTTGTTCTATGGACAAGGAAGCAGGCTCAGGAAGGGGCCATGACCTCCCTCAGGTCACAGAGCAGGCAAATGGCACTGCTGGGCCTCGAACTCACTCTGTCTCCTCATACAGAGTCTTAGCTGAGCCTTGTTGGTGCCTCATTGGGACAAGCATGCTGTGGGAGTTGGTGAGCTCTGGGGCAGGCAGGGTAGACACTATTCCATTCTCTTAGAGCTCTTGGTCTAGGAGTGACGAGTCCAGTCCCAGCACAGGAGACAGGTGCAGGGTGGAGGTTGTAGGGCTCTCCAGCAGGAAGCAAGTCCCCTGATGAGGTCACAGAATGACTGTCATGGGGCAGCCTGGAAATGCTCGCCATACCCAATGCCCTCATCAGACCTAGACTTGGAATGTGGGGTCAGGAAAGTTCTCTGGGCTCTGATGTTTCCTTCAGAGCATGAACAAGGCTCTGCAACTGTGTCTTTCATTGTCTCCCCTCCAGGAGATGCAAAGCCACATCCAGAGAAGACATGGCCCCGCCCTCTAACTGTGGGGACAATATGAGCCTATAAACACGTAGATGGATTCTTAATTGAGCCAGGCTTTTAAAAACATGATAGACATGAAGAGGAACATGAGCATGGACAACCATGTACGGCAGACCTGCTGTGGAAGGTTCCAGCACTTCCCAATGGACACGTGTGGGAGCTATTACCAGGGAATGGTTTCCTTTGCAGACCTCACCCAAAGCCAATGCTCATTCTTCACCCCATCCCTAAAAGGCTCATATTCCATGTTCTCCCGCTTCATGTGCCTGTGTAAGGAGGGTGAGAGACAGAGAGAGAGACAGAGAGAGGAAGAGAGTGACAGAGGGAGAGACAGAGTCAGAGAGACAGAGAGCGCTGCATGAATGAACGAGCTGTTCACACTAGTCTTTGGAAAGAACGATGGATTAAAACCCTGCAAAGCCAGTCAATCGCACATCTATTTTTCTAAGGGGTGGGGGTGGTAGTGGTGGTGACGGGGAGAACGTTCCTGAAAGGACTTGGCCTTGAAACATGAAGTCAAACAACTGGATTTGGCAGGCAGACAGCTTCCCAAGCCCCGCCAGCCTGAAGAACTGCCAGCCCTGCGGCCACGTCAGGGTTAGGAATAATGAATTCATTCAAAGCCAAAGGGCTGGAGAGCTACTGCACGCCAGGGGGCCTTCAAACCAGAGGGCCTGCAGCACCAGGGACCCGGGACCATGCAAGTGTGACCCGAGAGCCAACATCAGGGCTGTGGTGGGGGGTAACCACAAAGAAGCGGGGAAAGCTAACAGGTCCGTCCATTCGGACAGGAAAAGATCTGGCTCCAAGTCATTAACATGGCAAGGAAGCACCAGAGAACAGGAGTTAAGGAGGCCAATCCCTACTGGCAATCAAAGCTGGAGGAGGTAAGCCGTTCTGTACCATGACCTTCCCACTGAGTCCGATCCGGGTCTCACATTACTGAGTCCCCCGACCCCCCGCCCGTGCATCATGTGGCTCTGTATGGCCACTGCTTGTAACTTTTGCCATGTGGAACCCTGCCGTGGGCCTGCAAGATTGTGAACTATGTCCAAGTGACTCTGTAGTTGAGCCTGTGTTCTTCTTAAAAACACGTTTTCATTTTTGCTAATCGGCCTTTGCCTTTGGAGGTGGCGGAGTAGCCCGAATGGCAGGCACAGCTCTCTCCAGCAGTTGACAGCTTTTGTGCATTGAACAAAGAAATTAGGACCTGCCATGCATACTATAAGTGGAACAGAGGTCCCATTTATCAGGCAGGGAGCATGGCCGCCACCAGCCAGGCACCATCTTTAAGCTCTGAGCTGCTTCTCACAGGAAAAGGCCCTGCCGCGCACAACGCAAACTCTGTTCCACCCGCCAGCCTGCTCCAAGAGGCCCCCGTTAACACCTGACCCTTGTCCTGCACAGACTGTCCCCAAGGCTGTCTATAAACATTTCAGCAGCAGGCACGAGGTTTTGTGAGGGTCTGAACCAGGCTCGCAGGAACGCTGGTCCTTGAGGGCGACAGGCCTGTTTCCTCTCAGCTGGTTTAACGGAGGGGGCACCGTGAGATCATTCCCTGGTCCTCATTAGCAGCACTGCTGGGGGAAAAGCCTTGATTTATGGACGTTCCACCATGGTTATAAATAACTGCGCTTTGCTGGAAACACAGCTGGTCAAGAAAATGACGTCTGGCTTTCCCTGACCTTTGCTCTTCCTTCCTCGGCTCCCGGGGCACAATGCAGCATGCAGGCCCCTTCCCCCCATGGAGGGTGGGCCAGCCCCCTCTCCAGAGCCCTGATGAGGGAGGGGACAAGGTAGGCCAAAGGGTGGAGCACGTCTCCCCTGGGAAGGCAGACTTGGGGAAGCTATTGAGATCTGTTGTCAGCACTGGTCCTCAGGAGCTGGAACACACCAATATGGATTATTTTTTGTTGAGACATTTGTAAAAACACGTGCTTTTTCAAAAAAAAAAATTAAAAAGCATAGTTAGGGCCTTTCAAGTAGCATGGTGCTTAAGACAGCTGGATCCCACATGGCCGACTCTGTAGTTCGAATCCTGGGTCTGGCAGCTGGGAAAACATACCAGGTGTACATGCATGCCCAAGATCCCAAGAGAAGAATGGAGGAGGTGGGATTGTGGCATGAACATCCCCCCCCGGGGGGGTGATTTTTCATGTTCCCTTTCTCTGTTCCCGTCTCTCTCTATTAAGTGCATGTACCCTATAGCGAAACAAAAACAAAGCCGGCACAGATGGTGTTCTAGAACGCAACGTGTAAAGTCAGCTGGAAACTACGGTCACTTTGGAGGGGGTGTCCAGAGGAGTGAGGCCCAGGCTGACGCATGCTGTGCCTGGGCACTCCCTTCACCGGGACACCCCGAGGCCCTAACCCCCAACCAGTGCTTGTCCATGAGTCGTATTTTCTCAACCATTTGCTCTGAGCACAGGGCACCTGGGAGAGGGGATGGTGGGGTACAAGACTGTCCCATATAGGTGGCAGATAAGCTGTCCCTCATGCTGACTGGGCCATTTGTCACCACCACTTATCATTACAGAAGCCGACATTCCTGTCCCCCAGGCTGCATCCAGCACTTGGCCATGGTGTCCACATTCTCTGGTTGGCACATGAGCTCAGTGGCCAGTCCCCGAGACATCTCAACTTTTTCTTTTAAACTCAGGAAGGTGTATAGCCGCACTGGAGAATAATCGATTAGAGCAAAGGCTATGGAGGCAGACTTGCAGGAGACAGAGGTGATAGAGAGGAAGCAGAGCTGAGCAAGGCCCAGTGGGGCTGAGGTATGCATCCTCACCTGGGGAACATGGGCCAGTCTTTCCTTCAAGACTCAGCTCAAATCTCACCTCCTCCATGAAGCCTCCTTGGGCTTGTGGCTGCGGCATGGTCATGATCCCCTTGGCTACGTGGTCAGGCCTGGCCTCTGAGGCGATGGAAGGAATGGGGGGAGAAGAGGTGAATTGGGAAGGGAGAGATGAATGTTCAGACTGAACGAAGGAGCTGAAGGTGAAGTTACAGAGGCTGGAGTCAGAGAAGTGACCGGAGTTGCTCCTGGCCCTCGTGGCCAGGCTTGAGGTGTAGCGGCTGAAACAGCTGCTATCTGTGGGTCGGCTCTGAGGAGCGCTCTGGCTGCAGCTGAGCCAAGACACCGCTGGTCTGCAGACAGCCCGGCCTCAAGGGCACTGCTGACTGGGAGCAGAGATGTCTGGTCTGGGGCAAATCTGACCTCGGCACTTTGCACTTTGTGAACGCCTCAGCTGTTCTCCAAATACCTGCCTTCCCTTCTAAAGAAGAGACGGGAAGGGAAAGAGGAAGGGGCGGGAATGGAAAGAGGAAGGGAAGGGAAGGGAAGGGAAAGATGGAGGGGAAGGGAAGGGAAGGGAGGGGAGGGGAAGGGAAGGGAAGGGAAGGGAAGGGAAGGGAAGGGAAGGGAAGGGAAGGGAAGGGAAGGGAAAGATGGAGGGGAAGGGAAGGGAAGGGAAGGGAAGGGAAGGGAAGGGAAGAGAAGGGAAGGGAAGGGAAGAGAAGAGAAAGGATGGGGAAGTGAAGGGGCAGAGCCCTCTGAGCATTCCTGAGTCTCAATTAAATGGTACTGGGGTCGCATCCTAGAGAATGGTCCTACTGGGCAGCATTTGTTGTGAGACTGGGAATCCTTTGCTCCTCCCGCTTCCTCCTCCTCTCTTCTCTGCAACCCGCCCAGAAATCCTTTCGCTTCCTCCACTGCTGACCTTGTGATCCATAAACATTAGACATAAGCAGGACCTCTCATGTCACCCACACATCCTTCTCTCCCAGGACTGTATCGGTACAAGCACTTGGGGATGAAATGAGCTAATGTCTACATTGTTGAAACCAGTTTCACCCCAGAAAGAGTTATGAGATTTATGTATTTGCCTTATTAGAACATAAATTAGCACACGGCACTGAGCGGAAACTGGCTTGTACCAGCTGGGGAGAGCTGACTCTGCATTCTCTCTCCCCACCTCCACATTCAGGGACGTTTTATATTGGTGGCTCAAAATCAGTCATGGTGGGAGTATTTACACCATGGAAAGCAGCACATGGTACAGATCAGGGCTTTCCTCCTTTCTGAAGAACTAGCTGTTACATTTAAAGCACGACTTTTCGGAGGAGAATTTTTAGTCTGTGGCCTGGCAGACTTGTTTTCTGCTTTCGGACCCGAGTCCTCCACCGTAAACATGCTCCGCCAGATCCTGGGTCAGGCCAAGAAGCATCCGAGTTTGATTCCCCTGTTTATATTTATTGGAGCTGGAGGTACTGGAGCAGCACTGTATCTCATGCGTTTGGCAATGTTCAATCCTGATGTCTCCTGGGACAGAAAGAATAACCCTGAACCCTGGAACAAACTGGGTCCCAATGATCAGTACAAGTTTTACTCAGTGAATGTGGATTACAGCAAACTGAAGAAAGAAAGTCCAGACTTCTAAATGAAATGTTTCACTTTTAAAGCTGCTCATAATGAAGGTCTTCCAGAAGCCATCCGCACAGTTTTCCACTTAACCAGGAAATATTTCTCCTCTAAATGCATGAAATGATTTTGATGTGTTCAGATTTACACTGGTTAATAAATATCTGAAACTTGAAAAAAAAATAAAAAATAAATAAAGCACGACTTTTCAATGTGATCATCCCCAAGTTCCTCTGAGTTAAAAGTAATTCTGTGAGACAGTTAATTATATGCTCACATATAAATAAGCCCAAGCTCACAGATGCAGGGCAATTTCCAAGATAATGGCAATAAAACCTAATTACTATTAATCCAGAGAACGTCTGTTCAAATGAGCATTAGTTTCTAACATGTTTTCAGTTATTACATTAATAGTAGTAAGGCAGAGGTCCATAGGAGAGCTCTGACCTCTAGGCATGCCATTTCCACCACTGCAAAGCTGAGGTCTGAATGTCCTCTCATGTGGAAATTTAATGCCAAGGTAACGGTATTAGGAGGTGGGACCTTTACGAAGCGATTAGGTGAGGGCCCTCGTGGATGGATTAATTGCCAGAGAAGGCTTGTTGTAAAACCAGTCCTTTCTAGCTCTCTCTGTCTCATGCACTCACTTTTGCCTTCTACCCTCTGCCATGGTGGACTCCCACCAAATGATGGTACCATGCTCTTGGACTTTCTGGCCTCCAAAACTGTGAGTTAAATAAACTTCTGTTCTTTATAAATTACCCAGTCTGGGTGTTCTGTAATAGCAACAGAAAATGGACCAAGACAAGTCTTTCCTTCTCTGTCCACCAGAGAATCTGCCTTTCCTTCAAGACTAGCACAAATCTCACCTCCTCTATGAAGCTTTCTTGGACCTTCACAGACATTACTGGCTGTCCCCTTCACTAGGCAAACGATCCTCAGCATAGCACTGTGTCCCCAGGACAGCCTTACTATTCTGTGCTGAGTTTTTCTTTCATTTTCAACAATCTGGGGGCTCCTACAGGACAGAAGTCCATCTCACTCCCATTTGTAACTGACCACAGTCCACACAAGATCAAGTTTAGGGTGGGAGTATTCCCCTTGACCTCTGCTCCCCTGTAAAGAAGGAGGAATACCGAGGAATATTTCAGACCTTTCCACCATCCCTATCCCTACATGTGAGGTGGGGAGAAGGAGAAGGAAGGATGATGAACTCACTGATCTTCCCTTTCCTTCTCCCCACCTCTCATTTAGACAGAGGAAACAAAGCAGGGACCCGTCACCAACATGAGTACCAGCTGCTAGGTTAGGAGTGGGAGAACACATTCATTCAGAACTTGCTGCTTCACTCGTTGGGACCCACAGCATGCTAGCTTTTTTTTTTTTTAAAGTTTACCTTAAAATGTTGTTTTAAAAACATATCTGTCAGAAATGTGATTCCAATTACAATAGCATCAAAAAGAATAAAATATATATATATATATATATATATATATGTTATAATATAACTTACTATATATATATATGTATATATGTATATAAATAATAGGGCACATGTGCTTGTGGGGAGAGACAGAGAGAGGAAAAGTGAGAAATCACTCCTCCCAGAGGGGAGGGCCACACAGCAATCCCTTCTCCATTTTCCTCTTGGGGATTTTGGGCACACATGTACACATGTCCAGTGTGATTTTCAAGCCACCTGGTCTGGGACTCAAACCATGCTTGGCCATGTGGGAATCCAGCACCTTAACAATGGTACCACCTGCTGGCCCTAAAATAGTAATAAATTTAACAAGTGCCAAGTTTTTATTCTGAAAACTATGAACTATTGTTTTAGTAAATGAAAGGGGTCAGCTGGTGGTGTTGGGGTAAAGGAGGCTAATCCCACATAGCCAAATGTGTGGTTTTGAGTCCTGGACCTGGTAGCCTGGAAAATATGCCAGGCATGTGTGCATTTGTGCCCAAAGTCCCAAAAGGAGAGAGAAATGGAGAAGGGATCGCAGCATGCCCATGCCTTATGAGGGGTGCTTTCTCACTTTTCCTCTCTCTCTCTCTCTCTCTCTCTCTCTCTCTCTGTCTCCAGAAGGGCACATGATCTCTGGCAAATTTTTTTAAAAAAGAAAGAAATGAAAGAAAAAAAAAAAACTAACAGAGAAATGAAAGAAGATCTGAGTAAGTAGGAAAGCAATCATGTCCATGGGTTGGAAGACTTAATAGTGATAAGATGGCAATATTCCTTGCTTCTGGTCTGAATGTTCCCCTAAACTTGTACTGAAACTTATTCACCAATGTGGTAGTATTAAGAAGTAGGGCCTTTAAGAGGTGATTAAGTCTTGTAAGGGATTAGTGACTATTATTAGTGACAGTTGGAGGGAATAGCATTAATTCCTTCTTTTCTTCCTTTAAAAAAAATTGCTAGAAGGCATGTACATTTGTCAGAGACAGAGTGAATGAAAGAGAGAGGAAAAATAAGAAATCACCCTCTGCAGGAAATGACTACACCATAATCCCTTCTCTATTTCTCCTTTCAGGATTTAGACATGCATGCACATGCATCCAGCATGGTTTTTTCCCAAGCTGCATGGTCCAGGACTCAAATCAGTCAGCCATGTGGGATCTAGCCACCTTAACCACCATGCCACTGGCTGGCCGGCATTAGCTCCCTTATTGCCATCCATAACTTTTGTCATATAAGGACACAACACCATCTTGAAAGCAGAGGGAGCAGCTCTTACCTTCACCAGACACCAAACCTGCTGGCACCTAAATCTTGGATTTCTCGGCCATCAGAACTTTAAAGAAATAAATTTCTGTTCTTAAAAAATTGCTCAGTCTGGGAACCAGCAGTTAGCGTAATGGCTATGTCGCTGGACTCCCACGTAGTTGACCGCGGTTTGCGTCTCGGACCCGGTGGCTTACAACTCACGCCGGGCGCGTGTGCGTGCGTGCCCAAGATCCTGAGAGGAGAATGGAGGAGAAGGGATTGCGGCGTGACCATCCCCCCTGGGGGGTGATTTCTCGCTTTCTGTCTCTATGTCTCTCTCTGTCTGGCGAGCGCACGCGCCCTATAGCGGGAAAAAAAAAAAAAAAAAAAAAAAAAAAAAAAAAAACTCTCAAAAAACAAAAAAATTGCTCAGTCTTAGGTATTTTGTGCAGCGACATGAATGGACTAAGGCATTCCCCAAATTGAAGTACATATTCAACACCATATCTATCAGAATTCTATCCGATTTCTTTGCAGAAAATGACAAGTTGATTCTAAAATTCATACGGAATTGCAAAGGACCCAGACCAGCAAAACAATATTGAAAATGAAGACCAAAGTAGATTCCTACTTCCTGATTTCAAAACTTACTACAAAATTGGGCCAGCCAATGGTGTGGCTTAAGGCAGCTGGATCCCACATGGCTGACTGAACGGTTCAGGTTCTAGACCCAGCGGCTTGAAAAACATGCCAGGTGTGTGGGGTTGCATGCCCCAAATCCCAAACAGAGAATGGAGGAGAAGAGATTGTAGTGTGGTCATTGCCCCACATGGGGGGGGGGGGGGTTCCTCAATTTTTCTCTCTCTAGTGAGTGCACATGCCCTATAGAAAAAAATAACAACAAAATAAACAACTTTATTGCAAAACAAGGTGATTGTGTTGGGGTGGTATCAGCACAAGGATAGAAATATAGACCAATGGAAAGGAACTGAGAGTCCAGAAATAAAACCACATGTGTATGGTCAACTTATATTTTTAAGTTTATTAATTTATTTTGTCCATGAGAAAGAGAGGGTGAGAGAGAGAAAATGAAACCAAACAGATTCTTCATGCTGTAAACTACAGCTAGTCTCAGGTATCCTGGATTATCACTATCCATAAGAGCATCCACTGTGCTCAGGGAGGTCCCAGGACATGAACTCAGTACCTTTCCCACATAGTTCCGTTGCATTACCTTTGCACCACTGCCTGGTCCAAGTCAACTGACTTTGACAAGGGTGCCACAGGTATTCAAAAGGGAAAAAACAGTCTTTTGAACAAATGATGCTGGGGTAACTGAATAGGTACATGAAAAAAAATAAAGTTGTACCCTCATCTTACACGAGATGCAAAAATGAATTCAAAATGGATCAATGATCTAAATGTAACAGGTAAAAATATAAAATTCCTAGAGAAAAGCATGGCCTCACATTTGCCAAGCGATTCTTAGATATGGCACCACAAGCACAACTGACAGAAGAAATAGATAAATAGGACTTCATCAAAATTAAAATCTACTATGCTTCAAAAGACATCATTCAAGAAAATTTAAAAGCAACCCACAGAATAAGAGAAAATATTTGCAAATCATGTATATGATAAAGGTTTTACACCCAGAATACACCAAGAACTCTTAAAATTCAGTGATAAAAGACAACACAATATCAAAATGGGCAGAAGATCTGACCAGACATTTCTCTAAGCAAGATATACAAATAACAATAAGCACAAGAAAAGGTTCTTGACATCATTAATCAACAGGGAACTGCAAACTAAAACTGAATGAAATACCAGCTCACTATCCACTAGGACGGCTAGAATCAAAAAGTAAGATAATTATAAGTGATGGTGAGGACATGGAAAAATCAAAACCCCCACACACTCCCAGTGGGAACATAAAACACTGCAGCTTCTTTGGAAAATAGTCTGGCAGTTCCTCAAACAATTAAAAATAAATACCATATGACTCAGAAATTCCACTCCTTAGGTATATACTCAAGAGACATGAAAACATGTCTACACAAAAACTTGTACACGAATGCATGTAGCAGCATTACTCATAATAGCCAAAAAGGTAGAAACAACTCAAATGTCCATCAACAAATGAACAATCAACCAATAACCATGCAATGGAATATTACTGAGCCATACAAAGAAATGAAATAATGATATATGCTACCACATGGATGGAACTTGAAAACATGCTGAGTGGAAGAAGCCAGACACACTAAACACCACATATTACATGGTTCCATTCACATGAAATATCCAGAGTAAGGAAACTTACAGACATCAAAAGCAGATTAGTGGTTGCTTAGGGATGGGGAGATGAGGCAGAGCTTTTCTTGAGTGATAAAAATGTTCTAAAACTGGGCTGGCTCCATAGCGCAATAATTTAGAGCTATGCACTGGGAGCTGGGTCTCACATGGTTAACTACTGTTTAGGTCCTGGCCTCAGTGGCTTGAAAATAAGGCCAGGCATGTGTGTACATTTTCAAAATCTTGATGGGAGGAGAAATGGAAAGGAGATTGCAACATAACTACACCCCTTTTGGGGGATGCTTCCCCCCACCCCCGCCTTCTCTTTCTGGCAAGTACACGTACCTTCTAGTATTTAAAAAAAAGGCTCTAAAATTGACTGCTGGTGACAGTGTGTGAATATAACAAAATACTGATGGGCCAGTGGTAACACAACTGGACCCATATGATAAAGGTCTTGGATTCAAGTCCCAAGACTTCTATAAGCACAGGAGGTGCAAATATGCATGCCTGTGATCCAGGCTGGCTGAAACCAGGGATGGATCACTGCATGATGACCCTGTCGAGGATGCCTATCTCACTCTTTCTCAGAAGAAATAAATAAGCTTAAACACACACACACACACACACACACTGAAGTATATATTTCAAGTGTGTGAATTGCACGGCATACAAATTATATTTCAATAAAGCTCAAACATTTTAATAGAAACTAATAAAAGCAAATATAGAAAGCTGACATATAACAGAGAAGGATTATAAATCAGTGGAGAAAGAGTCGACGATTAAAATAATAGAGTGAGAACAACTAGTTATCCATATAGAAAAAAAATTAAATCCTTACCTCACACCATATACTAAAGTCATATTCAAGTCAATTTGAATGTGCAAAGCAAAAATTTTAAAATTTCTGAAGCTGAATGTAGGAGAGTATCTTTCCAACTAAAACTAGAAGAGGGAGGGATTTCTTAGGCAAGATAGAAAATGTACATACCATAACAAAATGATTAATGAATGTGACATTTCTATTCAAAATTTTGTTCAATAAGACACCATAAACAAAGTGCAAAGACAAACCACAGACTGACTAGATAACTGTACCACATAACTGACAACAGAGGAAGTGCAGAATGTATATAGAATGGTTACAAACCAGCAGCAAAATGACAAGCATTCTATAGTTAGTATACAAAGGATATAAACAGATAATTTGCAAAAAGTATTGGATTGTCGTCAAAGTCATGACACATTTTTGCATAGAAAAAAATACATCATGACTTTTCAGACAACTCAATAATCTTGAATGATGATCAAACATCTGAAAAAACTGCTTAACCACACCAATAAGATGAAAAATGTAGATTACATTAAAATGAGATACCATCACACATCCTTCAAATTAGGAAAAGTTTAAAAAGTTGCACAATATCAAGAATTGGAAAGAACATGAGAAAATGGGATTCTCCTTCCACTACTGAAGGGAAGAGAAATGGGCACATCTACTTTGGCGTGCTCAGCAGTGTCTACCGAGGTAGTAATGCAGAAAATGCCCATTTGCAGGAGCCAGCTCTTTGGCCTGAGCTCTGACAGCTTCCTCGTCAAGGCTTGCTAAACTTCCCTCACATCGGGAATCACTGAAGATCTATTGAAAGAAAGAGATTTCTGGTCCAAAAATCAGATCCACCAAAGCAGGCTTGGAAATGTGTATATTGAACATGCTCTCCGAGGTGACACATTACTCAGCAGGTCTGGGGGAAATTGATCTAATGGAAACCTAGCACATTTGCACAAGGAGACACGTCCAACACTATTCACTGTGGCATAATTTATAAATATGAAAAAAAAATTGGAAACCACCTACATGTCCATCAACAAGAGGCTGGGCTAGAAATTGTGGGACAGCCATACATACAGGTAACTTGGGCCTCTTTCCTGGCCAACGCTGAAATGCGGATTTCCAGAGGCAGGCCAGGCCTCTAAATGAATAGTCGCTATGTATGGTTCCCCCCACGTTGGCGCCAGGTAGTGTGAACACAGTTGAGGAAAACTGGATAGCATTCAGTGCTGTGATTCTTCTACCTTCCCAGGAGTGACTGCTTGCATCAAATGGGAGGTGTGACTCAGACTTGCCGGTCCCCACGGTGGCGGCAGGGCTGCTGGAGCAGAGAGCACTCAAATGCTGTCCTGTGAGTGCTCCTTCAGTGGAGGGCCCATGGAGGGCCATACTCAAGCACCTTTGGGGAACGCGGGATACCACACCCCTTCTCAGCCAGATACAACACATATTTACTTCCTACTTATTGGGAAGACCTGCCTTAAAGAGAGAGCACAGAGAGCCAGTGACAGTGTTTGGAACAATTTCAGGGGCTGGAGGCCGGGAAGCAAGGTCCTTCAGGAGGCATTAGTTTAAAGCAGCCCAACGCTTTCCAGACCTGCTTGCCTGTGATCCCCTGGCCGCTGCTATCCCCACTACCAGGAGCTCTTCTGGCCCTCAATGGAGTCAACGGACGCCTCAGAGCAGCCCGAGATGGGCAAAGATAGTGCGTGGCATTCTTGATGTGAAGAGCTATTTTACAAAGGTCAAAACAACATGTGTGGCGACCAGTAGATGATTTAATGGTTACGTCACTGGACTCTCATGTAGTGGATTGAGGTTCGAGTCCCTGACTCAGTGGCTTAAAAACTCACACTGGGCGCGTGTGCATGTGTGCCCAAAATCCTGAGAGAAGATTGGAGCAGGGATTTCAGCATGGCCATCCTCCTGGGGGTAATTCCTCACTTTATGTCTCTCTGTCTGTCTCTGTCTCTTCGGCAAGCATACGCACCCTATAGCAAAAACCTCTCTAAACCAAACCAAACCAAACCAACATGTGTGAGGCACCAGCAAGTGCCCACCGGATGCCAGGCTGCACTGAGTGAAAGGGGCACCAGGAGAGAGGACAGGGACACAGCTCACACCCTAGCCTTTGGAAGAATGGCATTGTGAGAGTTTGTAGCCAGAAGCTGTTCCTGGGTCCCCTCAGCTCTGTGCCTGGCACCAGGTATGTCCTTCCCAACCACCTACCCTCTCCAACCCTGCCAACGCAAGGGCCATCCTAGGAGCTTGTCCAACAGGTGGGAACCATCTGGGTCCTGCAAGCCCTCCTGGGCTGGAGCTCTGCCTATCTGAGTGCCCTGCATCAACCAGAGCACCTGGCACACGAGGCATTCAAGAACCTAGACTGAATGAGTGAATGAACGAACAGGAAGGGAGTGACACCAAGGGCCAGGAAAGCACCCAGGCTCTGCCTGCACCCCATGGCTCATCTGCCCTGAGGGACTCCCAGAGCCTCCCCTGAGGTGGCCGTGCTCAGCACACAGCAGCCCCCATGCAGACTTATGATTTGCTCTATTCCCCTTGTGAATGCCCCAGGAACCAAGGGTGAGGGTGGCACAGAGGGGTCTTTGAAGGCTCCCTGGAGGTGACTGCATTGGCCAGGGCATGGAAGGGTAGTGGGAACCACTCATGTAGCTGTGGGAGGAAGAGCGACCCAGGTGTGCGCCAGCTACTGTCCCTGGGTCTAGACAAGAGGCCACTCTAGGCAAGGGCACTACCCTGGCACTAAGGACGGGTCTGCCCAGCCTCTGAGAGAACTGGAGCAGAAACCACAGGCCAATCCCTGGAATCCTGGCAGCGTCCGGTTCCCTAAACCAGCACTCCTGTGTGGGTCTCTGTGTCTTGCTGTGCTGGAGGTGACCAAAGTAGCGTGGCCTCACTTCGGGAAGCTCAGAACCTGGGGGGCCAATTAGCATTCAAGAGTTAGAATAGTAACCCCAGTTGTGAAAGGGGCCACAGAGTCAAGTCCCAGGGCTGTGACAGAGGAGGGATGGACGTGGCCCTGACAAAGTGTGTAGCTGACAAAGAGGTAAGGAGATGAAATGCTGGCCTTGCACATGCAAGTATGTGTGTGTCACATATGTATGTGTGGGAGTGCATGTATGTGCATGTGGAGGGATGTGTGTGCACCCACACATGTTGGGTAAGGGTAGAGCTCGTCACTGCCTCGTGTCAGGGAGGCGACTACAGGAGGATGCTTTGAGGTAAGGAAGGCCATCTTGCTTGTGTAAAGGACCCAGCCCTCCTGCCCACCATGGGGCCTCAGACTCCCCAGGGTCCTAAAGGCTGGAGGTGGGGCCTCTGGAGAGCGTCAAGTGACAGTTTATAAAGTGAATTAAGTGTTTTCTTTGGATCAATAAAACTTCAGGGTGGGCTCATTCCAGGGCATCTTTAAAGAAAAGGTTAGATGAGGGATGAGGCCTCATGGGTGGGCTGGGCTGGGAGGCTGGGTGGGTTCAGGAGACGTCCAGTCTTTGGCTGGCTGGAGCTTGGCCGAGAAGCCCTGGTCTTGGCCACAAAGATGCAGGTGTGGTGGTCTTTCTGGGGCCTAGTCAGCCCACCGGCTCCTCTCTGGGCAAGCACAGACTCACTGGCAAGTTTTGAAACCTGTCTGACCTCTGTTCCCCAGGCTCTAAAACGGGCTTGATATGACCCTATGTCCCACGGTTCGCAAAGGTTAAACAAGTCAGCGCGATGCCCAACAGTGAGCACACAGGAGACACTGTAGCATTCACTTTCAGATCCCCAAAATATAAGTTAGGAACCTGCTTTACCTCCTCCCCAAGGCTAGTGGGTCGGGGAATGATGGACCCAGAGCTCAGGACCTTAATTGGCCGAGTCCTCTTGACATCAGTATATGGAGACTTTCCGTGGTCTGGTCTTCAATAGGGCCAGGACAGGGCGAGGCAGAACCTGGGGCATCATCACCCATCAAAGGAGACGCAGGGGAAGGGGGGTCTGCACAAACACTACCAATGGGACAGACACGCCACTTGGGGCAGGCCCTGGTACTCCCCGCCCTGGAGAACCTTTCTGCCACTCCCATCCCCTACCTGTCCCTTGTCAGGGAGGAAGCAGTTTTGCATGTACATGTGTGATGGGGACATCAGAGATCCTGCACTCTGTGTTCTTAGTGGGTGGAGGGCAGGCGTACACAGAGGGGGCCTGGGGACAGGAATGTGGAGAGGAGACTGAGGGCAGGCATGAGGGAAAGGTCTGGGGGGAGCCCGTGGAGGGGGTCTGCCACCCAAGTGTGCCCCCCACATCCCTTTCTGCTCCACACCTCACACTAGTGCTTTATGTTCTGCTAGGTTCTGAATAGTTTTTTTCTCTAACTGTATTTCTGGGAAAGCTGTATTTTCACTCTTGTTCTGCCAGGTGGTTTTTTTTTTTTTTTTCCTCCCTGAAATATGTATGGACTCCATTAGGCAATAAAATCTCCACATGAAGTCATTCTCGGCAGCTAATAATCAAAACCCTGAGTATTTGGAGAACAACGTGGTTAAGAAAACAAGTTCTCAGTGCCCAGACAGAGCAGAGCTGGCTGCTCCAACTGGGACCCACGTTTCCTCTTGGCTTGTTCATGCACCCCAGTTGCGTGAACCACTGATTGCCAGGCGTCACAGGAGTGAGAACCTCTTGGTGGGCCCGCAGGGCTCCTGGAGTCCTCAGCATGGCAAAGCCACTGTCCTTGCCCAGCCTTGGCTCTGCCGTCCCAACGCCTCATGACCCCTGTTGTCTCACACGACCGACGTGCCGACTTTCTTCGTCTGGGCGAGTTTCACTCACTCATCTACAGGTACTGAATTTGGGTCGTGTAGAGGAGCAGACACGAGCCTGAGACAGTGACAGGCAGGGCAGCGAGCACAGGCTGGAGCAGGCAGTGTGAGTGGCAGTGGGTCTAAGGAGGGAGGTGCTGTTGGAGTAGACCAAGGGGCCAGGGATGAGGGGGAAGGTGGACACAAGAACTGACCCATCCTGATAGGGCCACTGAGACCTCCGCTCTGAGCCTGGTTCCAGGGCTGAGATATGGCAGCCCTGAGATATGAAGTTCCTGCCCTTCAGGAACCTCACACTATGGAGGAGAGATGCGTGGGGAGATGCAGCGGGGAGATGCAGGGGGGAGGTGCAGGGGGGAGATGCAGTAGGGAAATGTGTGGGAAGATGTGTGGGGAGATGCAGCGGGGAGATGCAGGGGGGAGATGCACTGGGGAGATGCACTGGGGAGATGCAGCGGGGAGATGCAGGGGGGAGGTGCACTGGGGAGATGCAGCGGGGAGATGCAGTAGGAAGCTGCCCCCAAGAATGAGAATGCAGGGGCTGCCACATTCTAGGAAGGGAGATGAGGCAGGGGCCGCACAGAGAGGGGCACAGTGCTTCCACGTGCTTCTGCAGCAAAGGGCAGGAGTGGCCTGAGATTCCATGTTGAAGTCCCACTCCCAGCATGATTGGAGAAACACAGGACCGGGCTATGTCTGCCACTTCCTCACGACTAGGCTGAGGCTGTGCGTTCTTGAGAAGGTGCTTCGCAGCCCATCAGTGGGAGAATGTGATGTCTTGTTACTGGGGACGTTAACAGAGATCGCCTGCCTTATGATTCCCCACCATAGCTTCCTGGTTTTCCCTCAGTTAACTAGTTGGGGGTGGGAGGAGCTACTTTAAAGCTATGCAAATATTCCCTTTAGGCTTAAACGTCCACAGAGCTGGTTTTGAAGCTGCCAGCTAATAATGGCAAGGGAGGGGTCAGAGGCCACTGCTGGCAGCATTCTGGCCTCTGTTCCCCTGGGGGGGAACAGACTGGGTTTAAGGCCATGGGGCTGGTCCCCTGGGGAGAGTGAAAGGGAGGAGGGATCCAGGGATGGCCCAGGACAAACCACTCTGGAGCCAGCAATATCACAGATCAGGAAGACAGTGGGAGGGGCCCAGGCACAGGAGTCGAGAGGGGCCCCAAGAAGAACCTCAGCACTGGGAGCCACTGTTAGCTCTTCTAGATGACGGCCTCTCTCCCACTTCCGTCCATGCCCTCCCCTCTGTCCACGCTCCATCCCTACAAATCCCCCCTGTCCCAACGACCCTCCCAGGTACCGCTGGGACGTGGCCACTCCCCTCCCTCAGGACTTCAGAGTGTCCTGGGATAGCAGAGGGGACGGGCATGTGTCCCTGTGAACTTGCAGCCTCAGAAGCAGCCTGATTCTGAGCACCCCTCATCTTCTGTTCCAAGCACCCCCCCACTCTGCACACAGAATACTTCCCAAAGATGAAAGCCAGCGGGAGCACCAACCATCCTGGGGTCATGCTCACTGTGGAAGTTCTGGGGCTGGAGGTGACTGCGCTGGGGGCCCCCCTGGGGCCCTGCTCTAGGGCAGTGGATGAGTGCCGGGTATGCCCCCCACCCCCATGGGGATGAGCCCACTGCTGGCAATGTGCCCAGCCTCGCTCTCCTGCAAACCTGCAGCCCGGCGCCATGCTGCGTGTTTGCTGCAGCCGCGTTTTTGCTGTAACTGCGTGGTGAGAGCCATATGTCAAACGCGACTTACTGTTGTGTGTGGCAACAAATATTTTGGCAGGCAGGTCTCATCTGCTTGTCTTTCGGATTTCACACATGTGCACACAGACAACACACGGTGTCTGATGCAAGATACAACTCACAGAGGCCTCACGGGGAGCCGGCAGCAGGCTTTGGGTCACCTGCACCGACGCAGACCTGGCTCCCATTGCAGCCCGGCCAGACCCAAGCCTGTCAATGCGCAAGGCTGACAACTGCACAGCAAGCCTGGGGCGCTCCGAGGCTGGGAGAGTGGCTTGTCATTTCCAGGTAAACGAAGTCACAGTTGGGAATGCCTGTCTCCTGGGTTTCAGCAGTGGCGTGGAGAAGCTGCCTGCCTCTGCAACTAAGCCTGGGATTCCTCACCCTAACCACTCTGCCTGATTCTCCAACACCCCAGGGCCTTGGCAGGAGTTGTCCCTCCACCTGGAATGTTCCTCCTCCAGAAATCTGCTCCACTCTCCCTTCCCTAACCCCTCATTTCCTCTAAATCTTAATTCCAATCTCACCGCTTCAATCCACCTGAGCACACCTATTTAACACCGCACTGGCACCCACAGTGCCCAGCACGCCACGGTCTAGAGCCGTCTCACCTTTTCACATATGATTTGCTTATTTGCCACCTTTTGGGGCTGTCTTCTGCTAGTGCATGAGGTGCATAAGCAGGGATCTCTGTCTCTCTGCTTGCTCATGCCCTCAAGGAGCCCAGTGTGGGCTGACACAGAGAGGCTGCCCAGTCTCACTGCTGAAGGAGTGAAGGACTCAGCAGAAAAACCGTAGGAGCACGTCCATTAGGAGAGTTCTGTGGACTGCATTACAGTGACGCCTTACTTAACCTCTCTACAAACAGCCCCCCCTGAGAAATGTGGGTGTCTCTCTACCTTCTGCTGGGCTTCCTCTTGGCACGAGGGTATGTGGCTTCCAGGCTTCCTGGATGCCTTGTGAAGAGCTGCCTGGGCTCTGAAGTCCATTCATTATTTGGTTGCTAAAGTTCATGAATAGAAGTGAACAAAAGTAATTTTTTGCTTAGATAGTCTTATCCAGTCTTTGAAAACAGCCATTGTTCCTCAAGAAGTTCGACATGACTCACCACTGGGCCAGGTGGTAGCACAATGGTAACAGAACTGGACCCACATAGAAGAGGTTCTGGGTTTGCATCTGGGACGTCCCTGAACACGCCAGGCCTGCTCGCACAAGTCTGGTAAGGGCCAGTAGAGACTGGGAATAGATCACAGCATGAAGACCGTTGGGGGTGCATCTCCCACTTTCTGTCTGTCTGTGTGTCTCTCTCAGAATAAAGAAACTTTAAAAACAAACAAACATGAAGTGGCATGGTGTTTAAAGTGGCTGGGTCTCACATGGCTGACTGCATCGCCATTCCCTCTGGCAGTGCTTTTCCACTCCCCCCACCCACTCACGCTTTGGCACATGCCCCATAACAAATTCATCAATAAAAAAAGAGAATGAAGAAAGTAATACATATTACGTAGGGTTGAACCTCAAAGATACGCTCAGCGGAAGAAGAGAGGTGACACCAAGGACCACATATTGTCTGACTGCATTTATACGTAATGTCCAGAATAGGCCAATCCACAGAGACTGAAAGTAGACTGGAGGTAGTCTGGGGTGAGGGTACGGAGGAATGGGAAGTACTTGCTCATGGTTTCTTTTCACAGTGACAGAAATATTCTGGAGTTAGAGGGTGGTGATAGTTCACAAGTAGATTTGAGAATACATGAAAAACCACCAAACTGTGTACTTTAAAGGAAAAAAATTGGGGGCCAGCAGTTGGCATAATGGTAACGTTGCTGGACTCGCACAGAGTCGACCGTGGTTTGAGTCCCAGACTTGGCGGCTTAAAACTCACGCCAGGTGCGTGTGTGTGCGTGCCCAAAATCCCGAGAGGAGAATGGAGAAGGGAATTGCAGTGTGGCCATCCCTCCTAAGGGGTGATTTCTTGATTTCTGTCTCTCTGGTAAGAGCACATGCCCTATAGCAAAAAAATCTCTCCCCCTTAAAAAAAAAAAGAAGTTTAATGATAGAAAGTGTGTGCAAGTGCATATGAGAGAGATGGAAAGAGAAAAGTTGGGGTGGTGGGGGGGGAGAGAAAGGGAAGTAAAGTCTAGAGGGTTGGGTCACACTGTCTCCAGCCCTCAGCTCCTCAGGATCCTGGGCATGCACGCATGCCCATTGTGTTTTTCATGCGGAGCCGGGATCTGAACTACAGTTGCCATATGGCCCCTGGCACTGCAGGGCACTAGCGTTACCATTGTGTTACCATTTCTTTGGAGGCTGGGCCCTTCCAAAGAAATTGTGTGGTGTGTGGACTATATTTCAATTAAAAATGTATTTGTTCCTAAGGCAGAACCTCTGATTCTGGACCGACCCCAGCTCACTCACTGTCTCCTTTTCCCCAAAGGCTGGACCTGTGCCTGACTCACATTAGGTGCTTGGTGAATTCTGGCTGCATCGAACCATGTCACACGGCTGGGGTCACAGTGGTGGGTGAGACACACACAGCTCATCTAGCGGGAGAACGGGTGAGTTTGCCATGAGAATGGGCAGACTGGTGGACAGGAGAAGGGCCATGATGGTTACTGGGAGCCATGGGGTCAGAGAAGGACTCTTCTCCTAATGTTAAGAAGCAGAATCATGGGGACAGAAGGAGTTCCCTACAGGAAGGGACAGCTAGCCCAAGATGTGACGGGTAAGTGCTGCTTAGCTCAGGATGGAGCTGGGTCAGGAATTAAGATTTAATCCTAAAAGTAATCCTGGGAGCCACCAAAAGGACTTAAGCCAGAGAAGGACTCCGTCAGATTTGCCTGCTTGTAATAAATTTGAAACCTCAATGAAGAGTCAAAACTTCTTGCAAGTGAAAGGCTCCGCCGTCTGCTGTCACAAAAAAGTCGTGGGCTGCAAGGCAGAGCAGCAGTTGCCCTGGGGTGAGTCAGGGAGAGAGGCAAGTGGCTGGGAAGAGGCACAGGCAACTGCTGAGTGCTGGGATGCTCCAGGTTTCATCTGGGTGGTGGTTATGAGGGAGTATACACCGACAAAAATCCACAGAACTGGACACCTAAAAATGAATGCACTTTACTGTATGCTATGCCTCAACAAACATTTTTTTAAAGGATACAATGCACAATTCACAACAGTCATTCCTCCAGCAAGGGCATGGTCCCTGCTCTTTCTCTTCACAGCATTCACCTCTGTGATCGGGTAGGTGGCAGGTGCCTGTCTCCCCTCTAGACTGTGTGCTCCGTGAGGGCAGAAGGCTGTTCTGGCCACTGTGGTCCCACAGGTGCTGGTGCTTGGTGGCCCTAAGCCG
Organism: Tupaia tana; assembly: GCA_026018925.1. Taxonomy (NCBI): domain Eukaryota; kingdom Metazoa; phylum Chordata; class Mammalia; order Scandentia; family Tupaiidae; genus Tupaia; species Tupaia tana. The sequence continues at coordinate 35,655,209 of JAKSZU010000010.1, read as the reverse complement.
CTCAGCAAATAGTAGCTGAATGAGTGAGTCGTGTGAGGCAAAGGGCGGATTTGCAGCCTGCTCTGTTCTCCGCGCCTGTTTGCATTTTCCATTTGCTCTGGAAACAGTGGCATTCCCAGCTCTGTCCTCAGACTATGCAGCAGAGCTCGGCATCACCCAGTGCAAATCAGCAGAGAGGATGGGCCCGGCCACAGCACCCAGGACAACAAGATGGGTTGTGGACAGCTCTGAGGGGGCCACTGGGCAACACAGGCTGCCTGAGACAACTGAAGGGACTGAAAGGCTTCATTCCTACATTTGTACAACCTCAAAAATTTGATACAAGCTAGTAAAAGAGGGGAGGGATCTCCATTTTTCAAGAGCCTGGGCCTCCCAGCTCCTGCCTCTCACCCCCACACGCCCAGAGAGAGCCACGAGCAGCTCCCTCCAGGTAGAGGAAAGACAGATGCTTCTGCCTGAATGAGAGCTGCCTCTAGGAGGGGGTGCTGGCCAAAGCTAGCATTAGCCTCCCCCAGGCTGTGTGTGTGCATGTGTGTGTGTGTGTGCACACGTGTGTGCGTGCATGTGCACAGGGAGACAAGGATACAGGGAGGTCAGAACCCCAGAGAACAAACCTGGGGTCTGCTGCACTACCTTAAAAATGGGCCACACTGGGCCCCATTAGCAGGCCACTGCCACTCCCAGCTTGTTTCTCAGGAACCAGAGGAGACCCTGTCCTAACCCCCTCAAAAGTATGGAAGGGGGCAGGGAGGGTGGGGTAAACCATGCTGATCACCAGCAGAAACTCCCTTAGTGACAAACCTGAGTGCACACCTCAGGTCCCTAGGGACTTGCTGTCACTTCATTTTTCTGTGCCTCAGTTTCCTGTTCTATAAAAAGAACAAAGGTCACACTCACAGGGCTGGTGTTTGAAGAGTAAATGAGGTGAGGTGTGTAAGGTGACTGGTGTGAGGCCAGATGTTCAGAAGGTGGCCTCCTCGTGACGCTGCCCTCCAGACCACAGTTGGTCCTCCCTTGTGGGTCTACAGTGAAGTGGAGCGTGGGAGGCAGAATCCCGGCGCCCCAACTCCCATGTCCATGGGACTTGCAAAAGAACATCCTGGAGCACCAGGATGATGAGAGGATCACAAGACACACTGGTAAGACAAGCAGCCACCTGAGGCTGACTGGGATGCTGCACAACAATGCTGTCCCCATCAAGCCAAGTGTCACTTTGTAGTCACTGGGGACTATTAAGAATTTAAAAAAGACTCCAAAGGGCATTTTTATTAATAAGACTAATTACTATTTATTAATCATTGCTATGTGCCAGACAGTAGGCCAAGAACTTTAGTTGTGTTTTCTTTTTTTAAAAAATGTATTTTATTTATTATTATTATTTTTAAAATTTGCTGTAGGGCACATGACTCATGAGAAAGAGAGAGAGAGAGAGAGAGAGTAAGAAAGCAAGCTGCCTGGTCTGGGACTTAACTTTCAGTTAGCTAGGTGGGAGTCTAGTGCCCCAACCACCACACCACCTGCTGGCTCCCCAGCTGTGTTTTCTATTCTATCATTTATTCCCATTTCCAAGTGGGGAAGACTGAGGCTGAGAGGGAACAGCCAAAGGCACGCAGGGAGCAGGAAGTGGCCATAGCTGGGATTTGATGCCTTCGTGCCTTTGGTTAGTCTACAAGCTTTTCCTCACTCCCTGGTTTGGCTTCTCCCTTATTATTTATTTATTTGTTTGCTTATTTGTTTGCCAGCAGGTACAAGCATTCACCAGACAGAGAGACAAAGAGAAGGAAGAGGGAGGAAGCAGCCCCTGGTGGGACATGGTCACTGTAATCCCTTCTCCTGCATTTCTTCATCCTACTGGGATTTTTGGCATGCATACACATGTCTCCCCCATGTTTTTCAAGCTGCCAGAGCCAGGCTTTGAACTGTGTGGTTGGCCATGTGGGATCTGGCTCCCTTAACTACTAGGCCATGGGGCTAGACCTCCTCTATTATTAAATAACAAACACTTACCACAGCTTTGTCTTCTCAGGTCTATGGACACACAGCTGACAACGGTAGGACCCAATCCACAGTTAGCTTTCAGTCCAACACAACTGGCCACCACATAGGTCAAGACCAAGGGCTGGGGCATCCAGAAGATGGGGGTAGGGCCTGTGTTTTCTGGATCTTCTAGACCAAGGTGGGAGCCCCAGCTCTGAGTTTGCAGAGTCCCAGGGAACTCTCTCCACCTCATCTGCACTTCCTCTATGGGCCCCTGGACTACCTGCTCTCCCACTAGACTGGGAGCTCTGTAGATAAAACTGGGCCTGCCTCTGCTGGGGTCTTAGCATGTGGAGAGTGCCACCTGGAGGAGAGCTGAACAGGTGAGTAGGCTCTGGCCTCCTGAGGGAACTTGCTTCTCTGGAGCCCCACTGAAATGAATGTGTGGCGTGTGGATGCCAGCACTCCTGGCCTGGGGAGGCAGGGCCTCCTCCTGGGCAAAATGTAGGCAAACTCTATGGAAAGAGCTGTGTGGCCTAGAAGAACCCCAAGCAGGCCTCCAGGCATCACTGCTTCCCCTGGGACTCGAGTTTTTTGCTGTCTAGGCAAACAGTTCATCATCACCACCCACCTTTCACAATAGCCTTATGGCCTGGCTGAGCTTCTGCTATAATTCTTTTTTTTTTAAAAGAATTATTTTAGGGACCAGCAGTTAGCATAATGGCTATGTCACTGAACTCGCATGTAGTCAACTGTGGTTGGAGTCCTGGACCCAGTGGCTTAAACTCACGCTGGGCGTGTGTGCGTGAGTGCCCAGGATCCCAAGAGGAGAATGGAGGAGAAGGGATTGCGGTGTGGCCATCGCCCCTGGGGGGTGATTTCTTGCTTTCTGTCTCTCTGTTTCTCTCTGTCTTTCTGGCGAGCGCATGCAACCTATAGCAAAAACCTCTCAAAAAAGAAAAGAATTATTTTATTTAACTTTTTAAAATTTATTATCATTAGTATTATTTTAATTTGATCAGAGAAAGGCACACACACACACACAGAGCGAGAGAGAGAGGGAAAGTGAGAAAGCAAGCTCTAAGTCCAGGACTAGAACCGTAGTCAGTGGGAGTCCAGTGTCCTTAACCACTACGCCACCTGCTGATCCCAACTTCTGCTGTAATTCCATCCATCCTGCACAAAAGACAGAAGCATGCTGGGTAAACTGGCTCTTCATAGGGTAGGGAAAACCCTACTGGTAGCATTTGCCAATTTCCATGGTGTAAATACTTCCATGATGGCCAGTTCCAAGTTAGCAACAAGATATGGCTGAACAAATTGGGGAAGAAATGTGCACGATTGATTTTTGCAAACCAATCTGAGCTGGTTCTAACACTCCAAAGGCCTAAATTAGTTACTCACATGTTGCTCGAGGCAAATGGCTTGGTGGGAACACTGGGAAAACCAGAGCAAAGTGGGCAGAAGCTGCTTTGGTGGCTGGCACTTGCAGTCTTTCAGCTGGTGTCCTGCAGGGGCAGTATGCTCCCTGGCAGTGCAAGGACAACCCCTTCTGAGAATAAGTCTCTCCTGAGCGGCCCAATGACGCTAACCAGACTCCTGGTATCAGCGGGTGCCCAAAGTTTGGAGTGAATATAATGACATACCCTGTCTCCAGGAGCTGGTCCCCTTAGGGTAACTGGAGAAGGTATGTCCTGGAGGGGAGGCCAGGCCAGGCTGGGAATCACCGGGCTCAGCCACACCTGTCCCTGGGCCTCTCCCGCTGAGACTCCAGAGCGTGGCGTGGCAACTGCCCACAACAAACATTGCACAGTGGCCAAGCCTGGCTCCACAGGCCACCCAGGGCAGGATGAGCCCCAGGAGCCCACACCACCAGAGCCCCTCTGAGAACAGCAGGGGGCACTCTCAGCTTTGGTGCCTTGGTTTTCTTCGGTTTCTGAAGGTGGAAGGTCAGATTTTCTCCTGTGCTCCCGCAGTGGCCCCGCCCTTCCCTGCTGAAATCTGATCCCTGGGGCTGGAGCAGGGAGCTGGCAGCCATATTCCATGGTTCTATTTGCCAACCTCCTCAGCTGCCGCCCGCTGACCTTGAGCAAGGCCAAAATGCCCTCCAGGTCTCCCCTGCACGTTGGGATAATGGGAGCAGCACTGCTTCCCAGCCTGGCAGACCCAGACATGCCAACAAGAGAGGCTAGGAAAGACCATGCAATGCTGGGACGACGGAGGCCACCCAGGAGGCCCCACCCAGGCGTGGGGCTGCTTTGTGTCCAGCCAGGCTTCTGAGCACCCTGTCCTTCCCAGTACGGTCTCCCAGGGACACTGGGTCGGAATGATGCTCTGAGCTGGATGGCTATTGATTTAAAAATAGTGCCCTTTCTGAAAATAGATACAAGCTCTCTTCCCCTCAAACTAAACCGTAACTATAAATCGCAGCAGACACACCAGTGGGTGAATTCCTGAGGCCCGTAGTCTGCCTAGAGCCGAACTTGCCTGCATTCTTCTTATTTAAAAAAGAATGATTTATTTCGTTTTATTTATTGTTATTATTATTTTTAAATTTGCTTTAGGGCACATGTGCTCACCAGAGACAGAAAGGGAGAGTGACAGAGAGAAGGAAAATGAGAAAGCAAGCTGCCAGGTTCAAGACTCAAACTGTTGTCAGCCACGTGGGAGTCCAACACCTTAACCACCATGCCATTGATGCCTGTATCTTTATCGACCCCTCCGTAAAGGATACCAAGGGAGATTACTTATTTCAGCAAAAACACAAATTCCTGCACTGCAACCAAAAATTATGTCCAAGGGGAAAAATGCCCTTCCCACGCTTGTTCTCAGCTTGTTGCAGGTTGCTGGGGGAAGGGAAGATTCACTGAGCGAAGTCTTTCAGGTGGGCCTCACTCGCTGCTGGGCTTCACGTTTAGAAACATCAGAGCAGAGCGTGCATCAGGAGTGCATGGAGCCTTAGCCAGGGTGGTTACACGATCCCTGCAACACTGAGTCCATATGGGAAGGTCCCAAGTTCGTGTCTGGAAGTCTTTTTGTGCACACTGGGTGCGTGTGTGCCTGTGGTCCTGGCTGGCAGGAGCTAAGGGTAGGCTCGTGATGTGGAGACTTTCATGGGCATGCCCATCTCTCGCGTTGCCTCCTTCTCTCATGGAAGAAAGAAAGAAAGACATTTTTAAAAGAATGCACGAAGCCTAACACATGGGAATGCAGGGGCACCTACGGCAGCCTCTGTAGGCGCCTCTGCCTCCCTTCTGCAAGGAGATTGCCTCAGGTTCAGTGCTTGGTATGTCTGGCCCCGAAGAGGATGCGTGTGTTAGAAAGGCGCAGGGCAGAGCCCCTGCAGCAAGGTGACCACAGCAGATTTCCTCCACCCTGTCAAGTCACAGCCTAGAACCACGCGATGTCAAATGACTTTCCAAGGACGCGGTGCACCCTATGAGCTCCCCGAGAACACCAAGCAGAGGGGCTTTACCTTGCTCGTGTGCTTTTTTCCAAATATATAATTTTTTCATCATAAAAATTACACATAACCATAACATACACTGAAACTTAGAAACGAGAAAACGAATTCCCCGTAATTCCACAGCACAGTGCCCCACCCTGACCCCGGAACTGTTGTGACCGCTTCATTACTCATTTGCCTTTCACAGGAGAACCAGGAGCTTGGGTCCTCAGTGCTCAAACCTGGTAGCTGCTCAGTAAATGTCTGTAGGAAGGATGGCAGGAGATCAACATTCGGACAGACAGAAACACCAATGGATCCCAATATCTTAATTCCACCTCCACGGGCATTTTTCTGGCTGTGTAGCCTTCTGGATTCTTTCCCTAGAAGTGTACTGATTTCAGAGTGATCATCACTCTGAAACAAGAACACTCGTTACCAGCCCCTGTCACTTCAGATTACCATAGGCATTTTTCTGGGTTGTGCATACAAAGGCTTAAAAAAAAAATTATTCTGGGACCAGCAAATGGTGTGATGGTTACATGGCTGGACTCCCACATGGCCAACTGCGATTGAGTCCTGGATCTGGTGGCTTAAAACTCACACCGGGCCAGTGTGCGTACATGCCCGAAATCCCGAGAGGAGAATGGAGGAGAAGGGATTGTGGCATGGCCATCCCCCATGGGCGGTGATTTCTCACTTTCTCTCTGTCTCTCTAGCGAGCACACATGCCCTATAGCAAAAATCTCTCAAAAACCAAACCAAACCAAACCAAACCAAAAAACCACCTCAGTCCATGTTTCTTCCAGTAAACTTTCTGTTTATGGATCACTGTAGATTCACATGCAATTGTAAGAAATCTAGTAGGCTACTCGGCTCCCCCAATGGTAACATCTTGCTAAACGATGGAACTATAGACACCAACGTACTGAGGTGGATCCCCTGGAAATCCAGACTTCCATCCCACCACACCAGCATCCCTCAGGCTGCTCTTTACAGGCACACCTACTTCCCTACCACCCTAACACCCTATGGGGTTGTTGGGGTCCTGAGATCCCTAGGAAGGTTTGCCTTCTTCCCTCTTCCTTTTAGTCTTCTGTTTGTTTTCTAGCAGATGTAGGGCGTGTAGTTATACTTAGCAGGAAGAAGGGGAAACTATTCCACTCCATCTTGTTGGAAGTGAAAGTCTGCAAATGCTTGTCATGGTTAAGATTTTTTCCTCTTGCAATTAGAGTGGGTCTTCGGTGAAGAAGCAGCATGTGTTTCTGACAGAAACACTTTCCAGCTCCCTTAAAGAGTTTGCTTCGCAGAAGACCCTAGGGAGCCCTTAAGGGGCTGCTCAGGATGGAGCAGACAGTCTTCCCTTATCTGTGAGTGCAGTATAGAATGCACAGCACCCAGCACCCATCAGAAGGCTTTCTGAGTCTTGGCTAATTCTGCTTGTGTTGACTCGGGGGAGAACGAGGGCCACAGTGTTCCTCGAGCAAGGCCAACGAGAAGGGTATTTTTAGATTTCCTTCTCCTACAGCTTAGCTAAGACTCAGCAATCTGGTCTTTTCCCTGTAGCCCAAATTGAAAACACAGATGGGTCAGTTTCAAAGTTAACAAGTACATGCTATAAAATTGTACATAAAACACAATCTCGATTATGTTTTCAAAATGCTTAGGGAAAAAAAAAAAAAAAAAAAAAGGAGACCGGAAGAAAATATACCAAGATGCTAACTGATGTTGCTGGTAGATTATGAAATAATTTTTTTTAAAGATGTTTTTTCTGATGGTTCCTAATTTTCAGCTTTTTCATGTAAACATATTATTATAAAATAAAATACAAAATTTAAAAACAAAAAATAATACTCTCCCCCCATAAAATAGGTAGTGGCTTCATGAAACCATCAGAGGCTTCTTGTCCCACCTGACCCTGGGCTTATTCCTTACATCGTGGGCCAGCGGACTCTGGCATCCTCGCACATGCTGCAAGGCAGGAGGCAGAGCTGGAAAGTAGAAATTCTGTTCTCCCTTGAGCTCTCAGAAGCTCCCATCTTGCCCAGCCCTGCGGCCTTCCAATTTTAGTGGCACCTCAGGTGGCAACCCCAGTGTAGGAAGTTGCAGTGCAGCTCGGACTGGAGAGGTGCCTTCCTGCTCAGAACCCACTGTTCATGGACCACTGAGTCAGCGGAGCGCACCCAGTCAGGTGCCCTCAGGCCCTGTGATACAGTTGGTGACATCAAAGGACCCGAAGTGCTGTCAAACCTAACACTTCCAAGAAGCAGGCATGGCCTACTCCAGACCTGCCGAGGGTCTCCTCCAGACTGGGAGAAACTACATGAAGTAACTCTGCGGCAAGGTGGCACTCAGGCCTGGGCAGTCCAGGGCCCCCGAATGTGTGGCATCTTCCCCTGCTGATACGCCTTTCGCCAGCCCCCCAGACCCCATCTGTGGCCTCAGTGGGTGGCCTCCATTTCGACACAAATGGGGTGTGACTTCATGGGAAGGGTGTGGGCCCTGGGGAAGCCAGCCAGGCCCCTGGCTTGAAGCCTGGGATCCACGGCTGAACAAGCCCAGGAACATGGATGCAGCAGCCAGCCAGCTGGCATGCATCATGGGCAGGTGCCCTCAGAGCCCACCCATAGTCCTCCAGCAGTCGGTGCCACCAGAGGGTCAAAGGGCAGCAAAGAAACGACATCTCCAGAACCCAGGACTAAGTCGGCAGTATTCCTAAGCGCTCACGTCATCTCCATGGCACCATCTTGCTGGAAGCCATCCCCTGAAAATGTTCCCTGTTGCTCTCCCCTCTCTTCAGGTCTCCTCTTTGCTTTTTTTCTTTTATTGAGCATGTGCACAAGAAAGAAAGAGAGAGAGAAGGAGAGGGAGAGGGAGGGAGATGGGGAGAGATAGAAGAGCTCCTTCACAGGGCTCTGCACATTGCCATCTCCTCCCCCCAGTCCTCAGCCTGCAGGACCCTGGGCACACGTGCATGCAGCTAGCAGGTTTTTACACTGACAGGGCTGGGGACTCGAACCATGGTCAGTATGTGGCTCCCAGCCCCATAGTCTCATACACTACAGCCTGTGCACAGAGACTGGGCCAGGTCTCCCCTTTTCTTTGCTGTTCTACGACATCGCAACCTTGCTCTCTGTACCTCCGTTATATGGAAATCGTTGCTGCCTCTCACAGACGCGGGGCCCAGGCCAGACCGTGTGCTCAGTAACATCTGTGGGGAAAGCACCGAGGGCCAGTTGGGAGGACAGGGCCAGGGCCTGGCCATCGGGGCTGCCCAGGCGCAGGAAGCTGGCCGCGTCTTTATTTATAACTTCTTTTACTTCCAGTGTTAGAGCCCCACAATTTCAACCAAAAAGGTCAAGAGAAAAATGAATGCCTTGACATTTTTCCCAAACATCCTCCCAGAGAGCGCTTGGCAAGAGCAATTGGATCGCCGAGAGCATGAGAATCTCCGGCTGCAGAGCCCTCTTCGGCTATGTCTATTTTTGTGTGGTGAGACATCTGTGCCCTGCTAGGATCGACACTCGGGACTACACAGGAAAAACGAAACAAGTAAACGGAGATACAGTTCTACTCACACGGAAGGGGGTCTTGAGCCCGTTTTACTACATGATGTGGGCTGTGGGGGTCAGGCAGCACGCTGCGTGCCTGCTGCTCCTGTTCCCAGGGCTCACCAGGGTGCCAGCTCCGAGCTTCTGCCCCATCTTTTCTGCAAGCCTTCTGGGAGGTTCTGTTTCCAAACAGGGCAGGCCAGGCGCATGCACTCACAGGCGAGGATGGGCACCCCACAGCCCGGAGCGAGTGGACAGAGAAGCTCAGAGCGCTGGCTCCAGGGTCAGAGCTCTCACCGCTGCGGCCCTGGGCAAGTGACTTAGGCTCCATGCCCCCTCATCTGGAAAACGGGATTATAATGAGGGGGAGTACACAGCAATGCACCCCAACAGCACGCAGCGTGACCTGCTCACGTGACCCACTGCTAAGTCGGTGGCCGGCCAGCTGCCGGGGGACGCCCACTCTGAGGGGAGGGGCGACACAGGGAGCCTTTCTAGCAGCTCCTAACACGGGGTTAGGAGGGTTGCTATCACCCCCTCCTCCCCCAGAAAGGCCAGCGAGCGTGCTCTGGGAAGTGACCGGGTCCACTCCTGGGTGAGGCGGACCCTGAGGTGGCCGGTCTAGCCGTCCAGCTGCGGCACAAGAGCACAGGACCCTCCGCTGCTCCTCTCACAGCCTGTGTGCCCTCGGCGGGCGCTGAGAGTTGTTAGGTGCCTGTCCGGGGGCCCCAAAGCACCATCAGGCAGGACGGGAAGGACAGGGAAGAAGCAGGTACAAGAGGACAGGTTGTACGTGGCCTCCCATGAGTCAGACCCCCAGACGCGGAAGGGGCTGAGGCCACAGCCCTCCTCAGTCCAAGGCCAGCAGGGAACTCCGCCACCTTGGATTACCCATGGGCTGTTCCTGGGTAGCTACCACTCCCAGCCTCGCCCAGCTAGCATCACTGCAGGGCATAAGTGACATCTGACCCCCCCCACGGTCACCAGCAGGCAAGACAAGTTGTGTGAGGCTTCATCCCCCCCACCCTGAGGCCAGCACCCCCTCTTCTAGGATACAGACTGTCTACGTGGACCGTGACTTACTCCAAACGAAAATCTCGTTTATTTATGTGCCCTGTCTCTTGAATTCCTGAGGATAAGGCGCTTGAGTACAAAGTAACCAAATAAAGCTGTGCATTGACTCACATTCCAAATACAAAGGGGGCCAGTGAGCGGGAGTGCCGAGGGCCCGTCCAGCCCTAGTGTACCCCACTCACGCAACGCACTTCTTCTTCTTTTTTTTTTCTTTGCTATAGGGCACGTGCGCTTGCCAGGCAGAGAGAGACAGAGAGACAGAAAGTGAGAAATCACCCCCCCCAGGGGGGATGGCCACGCCACAATCCCTTCTCCTCCATTTTCCTCTCAGGATCTTGGGCACGCACGCACACGCGCCCGATGTGAGTTTTAAACCACCGGGTCTGGGACGCGAACCATGGTCGACTACATGGGAGTCCAGCGAGATAGCCATTACGCTAACTGCTGGTCCCACGCAACGCACTTCTGACACCCCTGAGCGTCGGGTCCGCCAGCCGTTGGCTTGTACCTTCATTCAATTCTCAGCTCCAAAGCAGATCCACACACTTCAGGCTAGGCCCTGTGAAGAAGCCAGGGTCCAGGCACCCAGTGCTCCTGGCGAGTGCAGAGAGGGACCTATGACCAAGCACGGATGATGGGTCTTGGGATAGCAGAGGAAGGAATGCCTACACTCCCCTGTAGAACCAGGGAAGGCTTCCGGGAGGATGGTGCATTCAAAGGAAGAGTCGGAACAGAAAAGCAGGAAGAAAAAGAGAGCACTCTGGCCTGAAAGAGCATGGTGCTATGTGGTCTGCCTGCCTGGAATTTGGGGTGTGATGGAGAACAGACAACAAAACCAGAAAGTTTGGTGGGGCCGTTCTAGAAGGATCCCAAACACCAGGCACTCTTATTCAGATTTTGTTGCCCTTAGAAAAAGGCGTAGCAGATCCAAGACAAGGGCCTGCAAAGGTAGTCAGACCTGCAGTGGCCTCACCTTAGAACCGAACCCACGCCACCTGAGTGGAGGCCACGGCCCCATTGTACTCACTGACTCGGGCTCTGCCCAGCAGCCTACCCAGCCTCAGGGCTCCCTTCAACCTTCCTCCCTCTCCAGCCTGATGGTGCCCAGGACTTATGAGGCTCAGGAGGGAGGCCACGTTCCTCCTGACCCTGCTGCACACACACTAGGAACCTGAAGCAGGTGGGCAAGGTCCCTTCCTGGGTAAAGACCTCAAAGACCCTCAACACAGGGCCGTGTCGAGAAGGAGCTACAGTCCTGGCTCTGCTGCTCCCCAGCTCTGCTTCCTTTCGCAAATCAATTACTTGCTGGTGCCTCGGTTTCCCCATCTGTACAATGGGGATAAAGATAGCATCTACCTTAATGCTCAGTACATGTGAGGGATCATGACGCAGGACTGGTAGCAAATGAGCACACCCATTCTGGTCAGGAGTTAGCTTTCCTTGTCCATGCCCCAGACCCTCCGCACAGCCAGAGCCCCCACTGGCTTTCTCGCTCCCGAGTTAATTAGCGTGCAGATGCTTTAGCAGTGATGCAGGCCTGGCAGGTTTGGAGATAAGTTGCTCAAGCATTTCTTCCCCAGCTTCCTTTTATTAGGTTGTCAGGAAAGTCATGATGTATTTTTCTGTTTTTTCTATGCAAAAATGCATCATGACTTTCCCGAACACCCAATATTTGTCTGAAGCCTTTCACGGCATCAGGAGCTGGGCTGAACCAGCACCAGCAACATTTGAAAAACCACCTCTCCCACAACTTACTGCAGGTTTTGACCTGTAACAGCTAAACATTTGATTCTGATTTATTTCAGCCTCCTGGGCTCCTGGGTACGAGAAGGGAGGCTGACGATGATACTGGCAGAGGCCTACTGAGTGCTCGCGGTCCATCTGGCGCAGTACCACCCACTCACAGTGACCCCACTCTCATCTGAACCACACTGCAATGCCTTATAACAACTCCAAAGGGAAGTGACACAGCGGCGGAGTGACATCTTGAAGTCAGGCTGCTAGAAAGGGGCTGGGTAAGGATTTGAACCCCAGTTAGTGTCCGCTCCAGGCGGCATCACCATTTTGAGTACAGTCATGCGCCACATAATGTCTTGGTCAATGATGAACTGTACAAATGACTACAGTCCCATAAGCTGATGACAGGCTGCACCATGTAGCCTGGGTGTGGACCACACAGGTTCACGCAAGTACACGCTGATGTTCGCGCAATGATGAAATAGCCTAAAGAGGTGTTTCTCAGAATGCAGCTGTTGTTTGGCAATGTGGGACTGTCGTCGGGATTCGAAGGCAGTTTCCTTGGCCGGGGTCCTTATACGCACGGACCGCCAGTCTTACATTTTTGAAATTACTTTGCCAACGTCTTCAGCCTCAATATCTGACATGGTTAGAGAACCCAAAAAGCATTTTCTCCAGAGAATAAATGAGCCACAGACTCTGCATTCCATCTTTGATGAAATGCAGATTTCTCATTACAAGAAAAGCCTCCATTTAACAAAACATACAATGAAGACTGAGAAAGGATATGAATATGCAATTTACAGGGAAAAAAATATCAGCGACATAAGAAGGTGGAGAAAACCTTTAGTCTCATGAGCAAAGAAGATACTATTATTTCCTATCAATGTAAGCATATTTGAAAATGATGCTTCTGTTCCTTGGTATTATTTGTTGGTGAGGGTGTAAAGAATCACAAGATCAGAACCAGCAGATGGCATAACAGTTACGTTGCTGAACTCCCACATGGCCTACTACATTTGAGTCCTAGACCCAGCACTTTCAAACTCACACTGGCGTGTGTGTGTGCATACCCAAAACCCCGAGAGAAGAATGGAGGAGAAGGGATTGTGGCGTGGTCGTCCCTCTTGAGGACTGATTTCTTGCTTTCTGTCTCTCTGTCTCTCTCCAGCAAGTGCATATACCCTATAGCAAAAATCTCTCTCTAAAACAAAGAAAAAGAAAGAGCCATGAGATTGTGCCAGCCTGTGGTCTGGTGATTGAGGGAGCTAGATCCCACATGGTTGACCATGTGATTCAACTCCCAGACCTGGTGGCTTGTATATATGCCCTAAATCCCAAAAAGTGGGAGCTGTAAGAGAAGGGATTGCAGTGTAAACATGCCCCATGAGAGGTGCTTTCTCACTTTCCCTCTTTCTCTCCATCTCTTTCTGGAGAGTGCACACACCATCTGCAAAAAATAAATAAAATAAAATAAAATAAAATAAAATAAAAAAATGACAGGATTATTTGTAGTGTGAATGGGCATGTGACTTAATGTGTGGAGGGAAAATTCTGCAAAAGTATCAAAAACCTTAGAATTTTGCATGTTCTTTGACTCAGCAAGCCCACATGGAAGAATTTATCTTAATGCAAAAATCGCAAATAAGTGCAAGGCCACGCTACAAAATGCTCAGGGCAGCCCTGTTTATAGTAGTGGAGAGTTGGAAACAAACACTCTAACAATAGCACTAAAGGACTGTGAATGCTGCACCCACACTATGCAGTAGTATGCAGCCATTGAGATGATGACACGGGAGAATGCAGGGATGTGGAAAAGTGTTCTTGAACTTGTCACTGGAAAGAGACGTTTCATGTTCCTGACCTCATTTTTAAATATAATGTATAAGCATGCGCGTGTATATTTGTGTACAAAGTTTAGAAGGTAGACACTCAGAAGGGATTAGAAGTCACCTCTGAGCCTAGCCACAGCGGTGTGCACTGCTAACACATTGTGCTCCACACACTGGGACTACATGGGGAGCCTGAATTTGAGTCCTGGTCCAATCTAAAGACTGGGTGCTATATATTAAGTGGGGACATACAATGCTTCTCTTTCATAATCTGGTTTGTTTTGCTTAGCAGTAAATCTTCCATATTCATCCACTTTTTATCAAATACCAGGGTCTCATTGTTTTTTATGGTTGAGTAGTATTCCGTAGTGTATATGTGCCACAATTTTTCAATCCATTTATCTGTTTGGGATGGTTCCATGTCCTTAGCAACTGTGAATAGTGCTGCAATAAATGTGAATGTGCAAGTGTTTTTCCGACTGAGTATATTCTTATTCTTCAGGTAATGACTTTGACTGGACTAATACACAATGTATTCATGCTGGGAAAACTCATTTTGTATATAAAGACATACAGTGTTAAAGGTAAAAATAATAACAATAATAATATTGAGTTGTCAGAAAAGTCGATGTAAAAATGCATCATGACTTTTCTGATGACCTAATAATAGTAATAATAATAATAAATATAAAATAAAGACTGGGCACTGTGGTTTGCGCCTGTAATCTCAGCAATCTGGGGGGCCTGAGACAGGAGAATTGCAAGCTCAAGACTGGCCTAGACAACCTAGAAAGACCCTTTTTAAAAGAAGGGCCAGGTGTTGTGGTATGCACCTACAGTCCCAGATGGGAGGATGAGGCAGGAGGATTGTGATGCGGAGATACCCTACCTTAAAAAACAAAGAAAAAGAAAGAAAGAGAAAGAGAAAGAGAAAGAGAAAGAGAAAGAGAAAGAGAAAGAGAAAGAGAAAGAGAAAGAGAAAGAGAAAGAGAAAGAGAAAGAGAAAGAGAAAGAGAAAAAGAAAAAGAAAAAGAAAAAGAAAAAGAAAAAGAAAAAAGAAAAAGAAAAAGAGGGATTACTTCTGATGGTGAGTGGGTTGATTAGGGGCTTGTTTTCTTCCTTTGGCTCCTCAAATTTTCCTAATTTTTCAACAGTGAAAATGAGGACAAGTTTGGGAGCCCGGCCGCGTGGGTTTGAGTATTGCCTTTGCCACCCAGTAGCTGAGGCACTCAGAAGGTGGCAGGAGCAAAACCGGCCAGTGTGGGTAAACACTAAATAAATGCTGGGTGCTGGATCGGCCAGCCAGCGCCCCACTGGGTTCCACTATGACCTAGCTGTGTGACTCAGGGCAGTGCCCTAACGCATTTGTAAAGGGAGCAATATTGAGTCATCAGAAAAGTCGTGACATGTTTTTCTATGCAAAAATGCTTCATGACTTTCCTGATAACCCAGTAGCAGTAGCATCTGCATCATGGGCCCAGAATTAAAGCTCAACAATGCGAATGGCTTTAGATCAACCAGGAAATAATTATACTGACTTTTTAAAAAAATAATAATTATTATTTTATTTAACTTTATTGATTTATTTATTTTAATTTGTCCAGAGAGGGACAGAGTGAGAGAGAGAGGAAGAAAGCAAGCCGCTGGGTCTGGACTCAAATCGCAGTCATCCATGTGGGAGTACTAGCACCCTTCTGCTGGCCCCATTTGTTAGACTGACTTTTTAAAAGTGGTCATGATTGAATAATTCTCCTGCCTTGAAGGAACTAGAAAATGGAACAAAACACATGAAATGATATCTTAGTGCAAGACCATGATCTCAGAGAAGAGGGACACCAATGAGGCCAGCTCCACTCTGGCCTTACACCACTGACCCAGGCTGTGGGAGAGCCACCTGAGATTACATGGGGGTGAAGGTGGTGCAAAACACCAATACACAAAGACCTGGCGGGGTTCCAGGCAAGTGGTGGGCCAGGTCCCATATGGCCTCTTTGTAGGTGCCCTCCCATCCTTGCCCGATCCTCCAGGCAGGAGCTGTGCCTGGTGGACCCCCCCAGCCCACCCCGAGGGTCCCTCGGTAGGTCTACAGACTACAGTCCTCATTCCCTCCTGAAGAGGATGGCCTCCTCCGGCATTCCATGGTTCCCTCCCTCTGGTCCAGCCAGGAGCTCACCCCTACCTTCCCCCTGACCCCTGCAGCCCAGCCCTGTCTGTCCTTCACTCTGAGGTGAGAGCATACCCAACTCTCACCCATCCACACTGGCCCATTTAGGAAGAGAGCAAGGGGCTGGGGGGTGGGGGGCTTCCCTTGGGAGGCAGAAAACACAACAAGGTGAGAATAGCTGGTTCAAATCCTGGCCTAGTCACCTCCTTGTTGCATGAATTGAAACCAATGATTCAGCCTCTCTGAGCCTCGGCTTCTTTACTCAGAAAATGGACTAAAATGCCAGTTGCATCAAGCTGTGAGGGGTGTCTGTGCAGTACTCAGACCAGAGCTTGGCACACAGTAGGTGCTCAATAAATGGTAACGGTAATGCTTTGTCATTTTCTCACCCGACATGTGTGTGCCACTCCTGACCATCTGCTTCCACGGAGAAATCCCTGTACACGTGGCCACACGCCTGATTCTGTCTGAAAATTTCAGCTAGCATTGCAAAGTCTTCGAAGAGACCCTGAGCACCACAGACAGGGAAAGTGTGCCAAAATGATGAGAGGGAAAAAGTGAGCCCTGGGACCCACCACCTAGCACCAAGCCCTGGAGTCTCTGTGGTAGAGACATTTGTCCCAGAAAGAGCCTACTTGGCCCTGCCCTCCTCAGCCTGCCCCTAACCAGTCCTACCCACTTCAGCTCCTCCCAGGCTCTTGTCAGTGACAGGGCTGACAACGGCGTTCACGGAGTGCTTACTGGTCTCAGGCACTATGCCAAGAACTCTGCACAGTATTTAACTCTGAGGTCCCCATAATACAAGCTGAGTCTTAGAGAGGTTAAAGAACTTCTACCTGGCCACAGCCGTATCAGCTGGAAGTGGCAGGGGTAGGATCTGAATCCAGGCCCCCAAGCAAATACCCACTCCACCGCACTGGCTCCCCACACAGGCTCCAGGTCTCCTTCCTCCCATGCTGGAATCCCACACAAAGAATCCACACGGGGCTGTCTAAGGAGCTCCTGGTTCCCAGGGGGTGACACTCTAAAGACAAGAGGTCCCCTTCCCTCCTGGAATAGGACAAGGACAGGTCCCAAACAGTGCCGGAGACACTGTCTGCTGGGGCTGCCACTTATCTCCCCCTCTGGACTGGATGGGCCTGCAGGTGGGCGACAGCGCAGCTCACAAAGACGACAGCATGGCTGGCAGCCCTGTGACATACAGGAACAGACTACAGGGATTCTCCGGGGGCTCAGGGCTGTCCCCTCCCCATCCACTTCCACCCTTGGGTCAGTGAGGAAAGCACAGGTGTGGACTGCAGGTGGAGGCTGTGGGTAGGAGGAAAAGCTGATTCTCTGAACCCCCAAGGCTAGGACAGAAAGTGCCATATTCTCAAGTAAGAACCTCCTTTGGTTTCTGACCTAGTTGGCTTGTTGTGTGGCTTTCTTCTTCTCTTTCTCCAAGATCCCCTTGGTCAGGGAGAGTCTATTGAGCCAGAAAATGAGCTGAGCACTGGGAACAGCTGAGTCCCAGGGATCTGGCTTCCCTCAGTCCTACCACTCAGCAGTTGGGTGACCATCTCTGAGCCCTGGGTGGTAGCGGCAGGCTGACTCCACCCCCTCGAGGTACCCAGAAGGCCCAGCGTGAGGATAAAGGCGCTCCAGGAGGCCGCGGAGTACTGACCGGCGCTCATTATCAGCTTGGAAGGCCAGCTTTAGAGATTCCAGTAATTGCAAGGGTTTTTGTAAATGTTAATTACGGTTGCCTTAATTAGCTCCAAACCCATTGATCTATGGATTATATTAGGTTTATAAGTGTAATTACCTTAACAGGCATATGGATTACAATTATGCTCCAATTAAACCCCAAACGTATAGCATATAAATTAGCAAAGAGACCATCCTGATTCTTCAGGGTCAAGCCTCTGAAACGGTGGCGCTTTTAGGCCTTACACTGGAGCTGGGCCTTCGCAGGCTGAGGGGCTTTGAGAGAGGGAGGGTGGCACAGGTTCTCTGGCGGCCACGTGTCCAGTCTGTCTAGGCCCAATCTAGAATTGGCTGCAGTGGCAAGGGCCAGCATGAGCTGGTAGGGGTAGGGGCCCCAGCCTGGGGACAGTCCTGGAGGACATGGGCCACTCCTCGGTGGGGACAGCCCAGGAGCCCCCTCTTCTTTCCTGAAGCAAATCAGAACACTCCACAGCCTACCAATCATGACTCTAGTGGCCCATATAAGGGGACTCGCTCTCCTTATCTCTGAGGGGTGTATATGAATACTATTGATATATTTTTAAAATAATTATTTTATTTAACTTTACTTATTTATTTTAATATGACCAGAGAGAGCCAGAGTGAGAGGGAGAAAGGGGGGGAGGAGAGAGAGAGAGAGAGAGAGAGAGAGAGAGAGAGAGAGGGAGAGAGAAAGAGAAAGTGAAAGTAAGAAATCAACCTGCCAGATCTAGGACTTGAACCATGGTCAGCCATGTGGGAACCCAGCACCCTTAACCACCACACCACCTGCCGGCCCCCGAATATTACTGATATTAACTCACTTTCTGGGGTAGGAAGAGGCATAGAGAGCAGGAGGGCAGGAATGCTTGCCCCAGGTCCTCTCTGACAAGCAGACGTGGAGTACCAGGAACTCCACCTGACCTGGAGGATGGACAGATGGACAGAGTGACAAGTGGAGCAGGGGCAGGACAGGAAGTGCCTGCAGGTGGTGGAGAAGGGAGGGTTCGGTATGTAGGCCTTCAGGTGGGGCCCTCAGGAACATTGCAGTCAGAAGCTGGCCTTCAGAGGCAGAGTGGGCAGCCTGGCCCCGGGGGCCTTCTGGTCATCCCCTGTGTGCCTCAGCTCTGGGGACAGGCTCCAGGGAAGGCAGGACCAGAAGTGGGGGCTCCAGCTCCCCAGGGAGCCTGCAGGTGGAGGGGCTGCTCAGGACTGTGATGGCCTGCTCTCCCTGCTGTAGAGGAGACTAGCCCAGTAGCAAGGGCTCAGAGGCCAAGGCACTTCCGTCCACCCTGGCAGAGATGTGTCTCCAGGGCCAGTGCCCTACCCCCTTCCCTCCTGCAGCTCCTCTGGCTCTGAATCTCCCACTAAGACCCTGCTCAGAGTTGCTTCCCATCGTCTGACTCTTATCTCCACCCCTCACCTCCCTGAGGGCCCTTGACTCGGTGAGGGAAGAGCAGGAACGAGTGATGGGCCCCTGCCCCCTCCACAGCCGGCAGCACGAGAAGCTCAGGGAAAGGGGTGCTCTGGGTTAGTGCTGAGGTGCAGATGGGTGTCTCAGAGGTTGATGGTGGAGTGTGACCGTCAAGGCAGCAGTGCAAGGATTCTAGGGCAGAGGCAAGAATCCAGAGCCTGAGGGGTGACCAGGTAGGCGTGAACTCTGGATGAGACAGGGCCTCACACCTCCAGGGCCCAGGGCTAGGTGGGCATCAGGCCCTCCTCCCTGGTCTGTGAGGCAGATGGGTGGTGAGGCTGAAGGGGCACTGCCTCCCCAGGAAGTGGCTTCTTGGTGTACCCAGCGCTGCTGCTGGCTGGAATGACGATGACAGCAGTGGGCCTGGGGAACACACGACTGCATGGGGGCCATGGGGGGCCGCCGACAGCCTCGTTTTATAGATGGCTTATGTAGGAATGGAGACACAGGCTGAGGTGCTTGCCCCAAATGGCAAGGTTGGTGGATGGGGATTTGCCCCCAGGCTGTTGGGTCTAGATCTGGGCTCTGGACCACCACCTTGCCTAGCCCTCTGGGCATAGAGACATCTCTGCTGCAGAGTGGAGACATCTCCCTGAGACACAGAGGAGGCTGCAGGGCTGTGGGTAGGAGGGCTCGGGCCTCTGCAGACCAACGGTCTCCCTGCTGCCCTGGCTTCCCTCTCCCCTCAGGTGGCATTCCAGAGCCCCACTAGAGAGGAGAAGCACATCTGTCTTCTCCACGGTCAGCCAAGGTGGGGGAGAGGCATGGGGTGCACTCATGCCCACGTGCTCATAGGCACACATTTGTGCAGGGTGGGAGGGAACGGCTCCGCACACACAGGCTGTGGCTGTGACTCTCCATGGCCAACTGCTACACCCCTGCAGTCAGACCACCCCGGTACGTGAAGCACCCACTTACTCCTCTGAGAAATTTTGTGGAAAAGCAAAAGCAGAAACGCGAACTTTAGTGCAGGGAAGGCGGCATGGGGAAGCCATGTGGCAGCAATGGAGATGGGCCTCTCCCTTGGCAGCCACAGGACAGAGTGTGCCTTTTGTCTGTGTGTGTGCGTGTGTCCAGGGAGGGTGGGCCACAATCATCCTTGAGCAAGGGCAAAGAAAAGCCTCAATGACCAAGACTGGAGTCACCACCAGCTCCCTGCTCTGCAGCTGCCTGGGGGCAGAGACCACAGACACGGGCTGCCAGATGGTACAGAGGTGACTGCCGACGACAGGCTCCAGGGGCAAAGAATAAGCCTCCCGCCACCAGAGGTGTCCAAGCCCAGCTCACAGGCACCCAGAGGAGAGGAATTTGCAAGCCTGGCCAGGGACCTTAGGGCTCTCTGGCCCCTCAGGCCTCTGGGATCCCATCCCCTCTACTTCTTCTATGAATTGTTGAGGTTTTTACAAATAAGACTAAAGTGGAAAAAAGGAGAAAAAAAAAAGGTTTTTTTTTTTTTCAGACCTAGGGCTCAGAAATTGAGGGTTCCTTCCCTTAAACTTTCCAGTTTGATAGATCAAAGTCATCCATCGAATCTCTATGTCCATAATGCATTGCTAGAAATTGTTTTGTGGGAAAAATCAATTATATTTTCAGATTTAGTTTCCATTCAGGTCTAACCACAGTAGTCACCATTACTACTTAGAAGTTACTAGCACCAGGCATTTAAAGATACTCATATTGGGGCCGGAAAGTGGCACAGTGGTTGAGGTGCTGGACTCCCACATGGCCAACCACGGTTTGAGTCCCGGACTTGGCGGCTTGAAAATCACACTGAGTATGTGTGAGTGTGTACCCAAAATCACAAGAAGAGAATGGAGGACAAGGAATAACGGTGTGGTCATCCCCCAGAGGGATGAGTTTTCACTTGCCTTCTCACTGTCTCTCTCTGGTTAGTACATGCACCCGACGGCAAAAACCTTTAAAAAATAGACATACTAAAAGAAAAAATGCATATGCTAGTGTTTATTCTGAACCAGAAATGTCCAACTAGGTTGGACTGCCCCCTTGTCCATTTCTTTCCAGGTCAGGGAGGCTTTAAGGCTTGTGAGAGGTCACAGCAGACCAACCCTGATGTTCTGAAATCTGGTTCTGGTTCCAGCTTTGCCAGATAAACTGCACGGTCTCAGGCAAATCTCTTAATCTTTGTTGAGATCAGCCCAGCCTGCTACTTGGAGCCCCAGACTCAAAGACTCCGTGCAGGCCTCTTAGAAGACCAAAGCAACCCTATGGTCACCTCCACCTTCCCCTGTAGGCTCACCTCAGTGAATAGCATCGCCCTAGTTCCACCTCCTACCCAGGTGCTCAGGTCCGAAACTGAGGGTCACTTGATCTCCCCTCCTCTCCCACCTGCCCCAAGTCTGCCAATCTCTAGCTCTGGCTGAAATGTTTTTGGACAAAATGATGTGAAGACTGAGTATTTGTTTCAATTAGTAATAGATGGCCTGCTATGCTAATTATAACAAAGTACTAATAACTGGGTGGCTATAGAAAAGAGAAAAACGTTTTCTCCTTGTTCCAGGTGCCAGAAACCTGAATTCATGGGTCAGCAGGACTTGGCTCCCTCTGAAGGCTCTAGAGGAGGATCCTTTCTCCATCTGGTGGTCCCAGACATTTCTTGGCTTGTGGCAGCATCACTGTTTGCCTGCCTCCATCATCACATCCCCTCTATGCTCTATGTCCAAATTGCCTTCTTATAAGGACACTAGTCATCCTGGGTATTAAGGACCCATGCTACCCCAGTATGACCTCATCTTAACTGATTATATCTGCAACACTCGGAGACCAGGCCAACTGCACACTGCAGACAAGAGCAAAAGCAAGAACCACCAAGGAAGAAGTTCAGCCTTTCTGTCCTTGACTGTGTGAGAGCTACCAGAGGCCCCTGGGCTTGCGGAGGCTTGGGGGTAAAAAGAGGAAAGTGGGGTAACACCAACCACCCTCCTCCCCAAGGAGCATAAAGATACATGAGCTGGAGAGTCAGGCTCACAGAGGCAGAGTAGGGGTGGGGCCTCACTCATTTCACCACCACAGATAAGGTTCCATGAGACCATGAGGGAAGCAGCCTCCACATCTCCACAGCTGTCTGGATTTTCTGACCTTATGAGCTCAGGTTGGTTTTCTGGATGATGCTGTGGCCTAAGCAGCTTCTGTTCATCTCCCAGAAACTCCCCCAGAGTCAAAGGCAGCTGCTGGCTCCAGCAGACCCACCCTCCAGTGAAGAGACTCTACTCCGCTCACCAGCATGGAGGCGCCAGGTACAGAGCACTGAGTTGTGGATGGAAGCCTAGGCAATGCTCTCCCGGGACTACACGCAGGATTCTAAAGGGACAGTGCTGACATCCACTCCTACTCGCTGTGTTACAAGTCAGCATCTGGGACTTTGTAACATACGTGGACAGCCAATAACAAACACTGACCAATGCAAGAAAGTGACATATCCTGGAGGAACGACATCCCGCCACAGCCCAGGATACTCGATGACTATGGTGCTACTGCTCCTCTGGCCAGGACTGCCTAGCGAACCTACACCTGGGCACTGGGAACTCCCCCTCCTAGAATGAGTAGCCTTCCCCCCTGCAACTGTTTCTTCTGGAGGGAGAGGGTCCACCCAGACCTCTGTACACCAGAATCCCTCCACTTGGAGGTCATCCTGTATCATCCAGGTCAGGGGCCTAAGGCCCAAGGAGGGGGCTTTTCACTTAGCACAGGACCCAAGGAGATCCAGAGTGGGCACCTCACCCAAGAGACAGGGAACCAGAGCCCACTCAGTCTGCACATTCAAAGCTCCACTGTTGGACACGGGGGAGGAGGAACAACGAAACTCTTTTGTTCACAAAGATGGACATTAACAGAACTAACAGAATTGTTATGACTGGGGACCAGCAGTTGGCGTAATGGTTATGTCGCTGGACTCCCATGCAGTCGACTGCGGTTTGAGTCCTGGACCAAGTTGCTTAAACTCATGCCAGGTGCGTGTGCGTGCATGCCCAAGATCCTGAGAAGAGAATGGAGAAGGGATTGCGGTGTGGCCATCCCCCCCCCCGGGGGGGTGATTTCTCGCTTTCTCTCTCTCTGTCTGTCTCTGTCTTTCTGGCAAGCACACGTGCCCTATAGCAAAAACCTCTCCAAAAAAAAAAAAAAAAAAAAGAAGAAAAGAAAAAATAAAAGAAAGAAAAAGAGGGGACCAGCAGGTGGCATGGTGGTTAGGGCGCTGGACACTCCCACATGGCTGACCACAGTTCAAGTCCTGGATCTGGCAGCTTGCTTTCTCACTTTCTCTCTCTCTCTGTGTATGCTTGGTTTGAGTTCTGGACCTGGCAGCTTGCTTCCTCACTTTCCCTTTCACTCTCTCTCTCTCTGTTCAAATAATAATAATAATAAATAAAAAATAGAATGAAATAAATAAATATTAAAAAAAGAAAGAAAGGGGACCAGCAGTTAGCGTAATGGCTATGTCGCTGGACTCCCACGTAGTCGACCGCGGTTCGAGTCCCGGACCCGGCGGCTTAAACTCACGCCGGGCGCGTGTGTGTGCGTGCCCAAGATCCCGAGAGGAGAATGGAGGAGAAGGGATTGCGGCGTGGCCATCCCCCCTGGGGGGTGATTTCCTGCTTTCTATCTCTCTGTCTCTCTCTGTCTGTCTGGCGAGCGCACACGCCCTATAGCAAAAAAAAACCTCTCCAAAAAAAAAAAAAAAGAAAGAAAAAGAAATGTCATGACTGATTTTTACATAGAAAAACATGCCATGACTTTTTCAATGACCCAAAAGAATATGAATTCTTAACATTTAAATGAGAAGTGAGAAACATTCTTAAAACGTGAAAATAAGTTTGTTATTTTAAGGAATTATTTTATTTAACTTTATGTATGTATGTATTTATTTATTTTTAATTTGACCAGAGAGGGACAGAGTGAGAGAGAGAGAGAAGGAAAGAGAGGAAGCAAGCCGCCAGGTCCAGGACTTGAACCGCAGTCGGCCATGTGGGAGTCCAGCGCCTTTAACCACCACACCACCTGCCGGCTCCAAAACATGAAAATAAGTTTAAGAAAGTATATTTTGTTTATTTGTAGTAAAAAGGGGAAAAAAAGAAACAGTCTGTTAACAGAGATTGGGAGAATAAACTGGAACATCCACCCCAAGGACAAGCGCACTATGCTATCACGCCAATCTTGTCTGAGGCAGCAATGGGCCCATTCCCACACAGAGTCATGGCTGGCTGAAGCAGTTGTGATGATTTTGTAGACGCTGCCAAAAGACTGCCTTGTGCTGGGTACTTTCTTCCCCAGAAGCATTTGTAGCCAGGCATCGTCATGTGAGCAAAGAGACAAAACTGGAAGTCTCTTAGGGAAGGGAGGGGACTTTTGTGGGAAAGCTTTTGCATCCATCTAAAAGAGACACTTGAGGTGGAAAATTCACTGGTACTGCTTTGGAGGTGACAATGACATCTGGTGCCACAGCAGCAATCTTGGGTCCATGAGTTGACAATGGAAAATGAAAAGCCAACATGCTAAGAGGGGGTGGATTGACCATGAAGCTAATAACTTTCAGTTCCCTCAATGGCCTGCTCACCTTCCAAGATTCTACAATATGATCACATCAACATTTACTTATTAAAAATTGAAGTAAGGGACCAGCAGATGGCATAATGGTTATGTCGCTAGACTTCTACATAGTCGACCACAGTTGGAGTCCCAGACCTGGTGGCTTGAAACTCACACTGGGCACCTGTGTGTGCATGCCCAAAATTCCAAGAAGAGAAGAGAGAAGGGACTGTGGCATGGTCATCCTCCCTGGGGAGTGATTTCTTACTTTGTCTCTCCAGTTAGCACACGCACTCTATAGCAAAAATCTCTCAAAAAAAAAAAAAAAAAATTGAGGAGTTGGTATGTGGTGTGGTGGTTAAGGGTGCTGGACTCCCACATGGTTCACCATGGTTCAAGTCCTGGGTCTGGTGGCCTGCTTTCTCATTTTCCCTCTCTCTCTCTCACTCTGTTCCTCTCTGGTCAAATGAAAATAAATAAGTAAGTAAAGTTAAAAAAAAATTTTTTTAATTGAGGTAAAATTCATATAAAATTCAATTTTTTTTTTCAGAGAGATTTTTGCTATAGGGTGTGTGTGCTTGCCAGAGACTGAAGGTGAGAAATCACCGCCCGGGGAGGGATGGCCACACTGCAATCCCTTCTCCTCCATTCTCTTCTTGGGATTATCTGGCATGAGTTCCAAGCCGCCAGGTCTGGGACTCGAACCATGGTCAGCCATGTGGGAGTCCAGTGACATAACCGTTACACCATCTTCTGGTCCCAAAATTCACCATTTTAAAGTGTACAGTTTAGCAGCTTTTAGTGCATTCCCAGTGTTGTGCAACCAACACTGTTACCTCAGTTCATCACCCAAAAAAAGAAGTCCTGTACCCATTAAGCAGTCATTCACTGTTCCCCTCTATCCCAGTCCCTAGCAACCACTCATTACTTCATGTCCCTATGGCCTGCCTATTCTGAACACTGCGAGTAAATGAAACCACACGACACGTGGCTTTTTTCACTATGTATGATGTTTTCACAGTTCATCCATGATGTAGCGTGTATCAGTGTCTTATTCATTGTTATGACTGAGTATTATTCCACTGTATGGATATACCACATCTTGTCTGTCCATCACCTGTTGATGGATAAATGGGTTGTTCTACTTGTGAATATAATGAGCAATGCTGCTGTGAACATTTGTGTACGTGCTATTGCTTGAACATATGTCTTCATATATATACAAATGTTGTACATATTCATGTACAATAGCATGTACACAGATTTCATATTCTCTAAACTTAATGTGTTCTTTTCCTTAAAATGCCTCTCTCTTCTTTCAAGTTATCTAAATTCAGACCTCAAAAATACTTGGTGTGCGGGATCAGCAGTTAGCGTAATGGCTATGTTGCTGGACTCCCATGTAGTCGATCGCGGTTCGCGTCCCGGACCCAGTGACTTAAAACTCACGCTGGGCGCGTGTGCGTGCATGCTCAAGATCCCGAGAGGAGAATGGAGGAGAAGGGATTGCGGCGTGGCCATGGCCCCTGGGGGTGATTTCTCGCTTTCTGTCTCTCTGTCTCTCTCTGTCTGTCTGGCGAGCACACGCGCCCTATGGCAAAAACCTCTAAAAAAAAAAAAAACTTGGTGTGGTGCT
The DNA here is from genome assembly GCA_026018925.1 of Tupaia tana. Classification (NCBI taxonomy): domain Eukaryota; kingdom Metazoa; phylum Chordata; class Mammalia; order Scandentia; family Tupaiidae; genus Tupaia; species Tupaia tana. The sequence continues at coordinate 35,629,074 of JAKSZU010000010.1, read as the reverse complement.
TAATGTGCCAGACTCCCACAGGACCAACCATAGTTCTAGACCTGAACCTGATGGCTCGCTTTCTCATTTTCTCTCTGTGTCTCTCTTTGTGCCCCATAGCAAATATTAAAATTATAACAAATAATATTAAATAAATTATTCTTTAAAAAAATAGTTGGGGGACCAGCAGTTAGCATAATGGCTATGTCACTGGGCTCCCACGTAGTCGACCGCAGTTTGCATCCCGGACCCGGTGGTTTAAACTCACGCCGGGTGTGTGTGCGTGTGTGCCCAAGATCCCGAGAGGAGAACGGAGGAGAAGGGATTGCGGTGTGGCCATCCCCCCTGGGGGGTGATTTTTCGCTTTCTATCTCTCTGTCTCTCTCTCTGTCTGGCGAGCGCACATGCCCTATAGCAAAAACCTCTAAAAAAAAAATAGTTGGATATACCCTGAGGTTCATTGATAAGAGACAAAAAAAGATAGCTCTCAGGGTTTTTTTTGTTTTTGCTGTGGTGTGATTCTGCCTCAGCCTCCAGGTGAAACTGAGGTGCATGCCACACGGTTACTTTTTTATTATTCTTTTTTTTTTCTTTTTTTCGGTTTTTACCAATGGGTGCCTGTACTCACCAGAGAGAAACAGAAAGAGGAGAAGTGAGAAAGCATCCCTGAGCGGGGATGGCCATGCTGCAATCCCTTCTCCCTCATTCTTAGGATTTTGGTCACACGTGCACATATACATGCCTGACATGATTTTCATGCTACTGGATTTGGAGCTCGATCCAAAGTTGGCCATATGGGAGTCCAGTGCCTTAACCTCTACGCCACCTGTTGGCCCCTACACCTGGTTTTTTTTTTTTTTTTTTTTTCTTTTTTTGGAGAGGTTTTTTTGCTTTTAGGGCACGTGCGCTTGCCCGACAGACAGAGACAGACAGAGAGACAGAAAGCAGGAAATCACCCCCCAGGGGGGATGGCCACGCTGCAATCCCTTCTCCTCCATTCTCCTCTTGGGATCTTGGGCACGCACGCACACGCGCCCGGCGTGAGTTTAAGCCACCGGGTCCGGGACACGAACCGCGGTCGACTACGTGGGAGTCCAGCGACATAGCCATTACGCTAACTGCTGGTCCCCTACCTGGTTATTTTTTAGACAAGGTCTTGCTGTGTTGCCCAGGCCAGCCTTGAGCTCACGATCTTCCTGCCTAGCCTCCGCAAGTCATTGGGATTACAGGCCCATGTCATAGCATCCAGCCTCCAGATTGGACCAGGAATTAACCCAGGCTCCCACGTGGTCCCAGCCTGTGGAACACAGTCTCAGCAGCCCGTACCACTGTAGCTGGGCAAGGTAGCTCCTCTTAAACTGCAAGACCAGTGCTGAGTTAAGGATCTTTGAATTTTCTGTTAGGTAAATAATAACCATCCTGATGGTTGAAGCCACTGCTAACGAAGTATTCTGAAAGTTGTACCCAAATGCTTCCTGATGGTACAGGATTCCCAGGAATCTGGAGCAGCAGCAATGAAGAGTGAATGAGGTACCTGACTTGGAGGTATTTACAGAGGAAAGACCTGGAGACTGCAGGATACGGGACGGAGGATTTAGGATGACTCTGGACTTCTCTCAGTGACCTCAGTCACGAGTACAAGGTAATTCACTGTCTGGCTATCTTGCTTATAATAAGATCTAATATTTAGTGGGTATGTCCCAGAGCCTGTCAGGGGACCAGCCTAGGCCTTCGATAAATGTGCGGGTGGCCGATACCCATCAAATGGCATGATATGCACAGCACCTAGCAGGGCCCAGGGTCACAGCAGGCACTAAACAACCCTCCCGCCCTCCCCATCAGCAGCCAGGACCGGTCAGGGACAGGCTGGTGGTCCTGAGGGTGTAGGCTCACTGCGCGTCCCTTCCACCGCACACTGCAGGTGTCCCTACTCCGGCAGACCTCCGCCCTCCTCCGTCTCTTGTGTTGAGGAGTCCTGTGCACTTTGGATGAGGACTGGCCCACCAGTCTGGGGGAAAGAGGGAGGACCACAGCCCTGCAAGCCCCCGATGCCCGCCTGACACTCCTGAGACAGATGCTGCGTCGCTACCGCATCTCCCGCCTCTTCTCACAGCTCAGTCAGAGCCGCGATAATCACTGTCCTAAGTGACTTAATGATAGCGAAGGCAACTGTGTTTTCTCCCGACCAAATTGCCCTGCCTCACTCACGGCAGAATGACAACGTCAGCCTTTGCAGGCCTGATTTACGCCCGCGGTTTGGATTGATTTTTGAAAAGACAAGAAAATCGAAAACCACAGGAGACACGTTAAAAAAATCATCTTTATCCTCCAAACGCACACATGTGCACACACACACGCACGCACACACCTGCATGCACAGACACTCACACACCTGCATACACACTCACACACTTGTGGGCCTTCCTGGGATGGCTGTCAGCTGTCGATATCTCAATAAGGAGCCTGAGGTTGCCAGGCTCACCCAGTGCTGCCCTCCACAGAGCCCCAGCGACTTCCTGCCTAGAAGGATGGGCTGACCCTGAGGGGAAAGGGCGATGAGCTTCAGAGTGGGCGCAGCTGAGGGGCTGCCATCCACCTAAGAGACTGCCGGGAAAGTCGTGACACATTTTTACATAGAAAAACACGTCATGACTTTCCTGACAACCTAATGGATTCTCCTGGTGCTGTACCATGCAGTGGCCCTGGCAGTGAACCACAGAGAGGAGGCACAGGGCCCAGCCTGGAGGGCCCCTAAACACCACCACGAAGAGGGAAGCTGGAGGTTGAAGTACAGGACGACAGGATGAGCCAAAACAAGTGAGTCAGAAGAATTAGGATTCAGCAGTGGGCATTTGTGGGGCATCAGCCATGGCAGGTGCAACTCCGCCTGTATCATGGGCACGGTCTCATTTGCTCCTGAGACATCCTGGGAAGTTCACACGGCCATCCACCCCTATTTTCCAGGTGAGGAAATGGAGCTTAGAGAGGTGAAGGTCTCAGCTAAGGCTGCAGGTTTAAACCTGGCTTTTGTCTGCCCCAAGGAGGCAGCTTCCCCGGGGCACAAGGGCTGTGAGGCCGGACAGGAGCTGAGGCTGTGTAAATACCTCTCTACTCTGGAGAGGGGTCCCTGCAGGGTCACTGTAGGTCGAGCTCTGTGGGGAGAAGCTTCATCCTTAACTCAGCTCTGGGGTTAGGAGAATCAGGGACCCTGCTCAGAGCCACAGGCACCCCCAGGTAGGTTCAGAGGGAGTCGCAGCCTGAGCTGGCCCATGAGCATGCGGCTCGCACCTGCACGGCCAATGTACTCAGTTGTGTCACCTTCTATGTGCTGGTCTCTGTGCCAGAGGGTCAGCTACCTGACTGGAGGCCCACTGGGCCCGGCTCCTCACATCCGTAATCTCATGTAACACTGCGAGGTCTCCTTCTCCCCACTTTGGAGAGGAGACGCTGAGCCCAGCCACTAGTCAGCAGGAGACCTTGGGCTTGCACACAGGGCTCTGCCCACACTCCTAGCAAACCTCGTGGTAATCAAACAAAACAAAATGGGTGCCAGATCTCCGGTAAGGAGGAGCCTTTGGCCAAGAACTTGGGTCTGTGGGTAAATCAAGATAGCTGTGAACTGGAGCAGCCTGGCCTGCCTGGCGTGAGCATCCCGAAGGAGGTCCTGGGAGGAAGCTGGCTCCAGTTCACTGGAGACTCGGAAGGTTCGAATGTGTCCCCTCCAAAATCCAGGCATTGCCACGGTGGCAGTATTGAAAAGTGGGGCCTTTAAGAGGGGATTAGGAACCATGAGGGCTCCTCCTTCATGAATGGGACTAAGGCCCTGATAAAGGGGCTTCAGGCAAAGTTCAGCCTGCTTGCTCACTTGCTTTCCGCCCTCACCAGACGTCGGAGCCTTCATCTTGGACTTTTTAGCCTCCAGAGCCGTGAGAAAACAACCTCCTGTTCTTTATAAGTTACCTGGTCTCGGGCGTTCTGTGCCATGGAAAATGGACTGAGACAGGCAGAAGAAGGAGAGGCTCTTACTCAAGCAAGATTGAGCTCCGTGGCCCCTGCAGGCTGTGAACCTGACTGATTCGGTGGCACTTATGGAATGTGTCCTGGCCTCTGCCACTGTTGGGATCCTCCAGGGCAAACGTGCAAATGGGCAACTGGCCTGTCCCATGGACCCCCAAGCTGGACCTGTGATTTCAGGTTCACAGAGAATGCTCTAACAGCTCCTTACCCCTAAACAAAGCCTCATCCACACACATTTCTGCATGTGGTTTCCCAGCTGCCTCTCATCCCCAGCTGAGTCTAGGCACCATACTCTGACTAGAGATGTTGCTTTTTGTCTCAGGAGCCCACTGCAGGTGATCAGCCCTCGGTCATTTACAACACACATCTAATGGGGAGGGGGTCAGAGCTGGAAGGGACTGCAGACACCCCTCTACCCAACTCCCACCTCTTCTGGAGGGGTAGGGCCAGGCTGACACGCAGCCCCCACAGAATTCCCATGCCCTGCCCGCCATCCTGCACACACTGTCTTCCTGAGCACCTGCCTTATGACCTCTGCAAGTTACTGAGGAGATGTTTACTAACAGCAGTTTCTTTTCGGTGCGTTTGGTACTCCCAGCATGTTCCATGAGTGCAGTTGGCTTAGAGTCCAGGAGAGACGGTGCAGGAGAATGGGCTGCCCCTGAGGGCTGGGAACTCAGTGAGCACCATTCTGGCCCTTGACGGGACACATGGCTTCTGGACCCCCAGTCTCTACAGGCCAGAGGATGTGGTTAGGCCTACATAAGCCCAGGGACCTGGTGGAAAAACAAAGGCCATGGTCGCTCGTTCTTCCTGACTCACTCTTCCCCCAGCTCCTATTCCTCTGTAAACTCCTCTTCGTCCTTCAGAACCCTGCTCAGGCTCCACGTCTCCCAAGGAGAAGAAGGGCTGGGCTGGCTCTCTGTTCTGCAGGTGCAGCCCCCATGCCTCCCAGGGTCCCAAGAGGAGAATGAAAGAGAAGAGATTGCAGCGTGGCCATCCCCTAATGTCTTCCTTTCTGTTTCTCTTTCTCTCTCTGTCCAGCGAGCACATGTGCTTTATAGCAAAGAATCTCTCTGGGGACCAGCAGTTGGCATAATGGCTATGTCGCTGGTTCCCATGTAGACGATTGTGGTTCGAGTCCCAGTGACTTAAACTCAAGCCAGGCACGTGTGCATGTGTGCCCAAGATCCCGAGAGGAGAATGGAGGAAAAGTGATTGTGGCATGGCCTTCCCCCCAAGGAGGTGACTTCTCGCTTTCTGCCTCTCTGTCTCTCTCTGTCTTTCTGGTGAGCACACACACCTTATAGCAAAAACCTCTCTAAAAAAAAAAATCTCTCTCTAAAAACAAAAAAGAGTCAGGACAAAATGTTAACTATGGCTTCCTCTGGGAGATGGGATTACAGATTATTTTATTCTTTGTGCTTTTCTGTATTTTCTAAAGAAGATATGTATTTCTCTTCCTTTAAAAAAAGAAATCTATGGGAACCAGCAGTTAGCGTAATGGCTATGTCACTGGACTCCCACGTAGTCGACCGCGGTTCGCGTCTCGGACCCGGTTGCTTACAACTCACGCCGGGCGCGTGTGCGTGTGTGCCCAAGATCCCGAGAGGAGAATGGAGGAGAAGGGATTGCGGCGTGACCATCCCCCCTGGGGGGTGATTTCTCGCTTTCTGTCTCTATGTCTCTCTCTGTCTGTCTGGCGAGCGCACGCTCCCTATAGCGAAAAACCTCTCCAAAAAAAAAAAAAAAGAAAAGAAATCTATGAGTGAGATACATACAGAGAGGCAGACAGAGACAGATGCAGCACCCCCACAGGGTCCTGGTGCCGCCACCCCCCCCCAGCGTCAGCCAGTTGGATCATGGGCACACGTGTGCAGAGTGCACAGGGAGGGCTCCGTACACAAACCTGCAACCTTCTCAAGTGGGCCTACCTTGCAGAGGGGAGTGTTTTACTGCTGTGCCACCATCCAGCCCTGCATTTCTCATGTAAGCAGAAAAAAATTACACTAATTTTAAAAAGAAACAATAGTTAGAGGCCAGAGGGTAACATAGCAGTAAAATATGGCACTCTGCAAGATGGACCCAGACCTTATGGGAAGGTTCTGGGTTTGCGTTTGGTGGCCTCCCTGAGTGTGCAGGTGCATGCGTGCCCATGATCCAGGACTGGCTGAGGCTAGGGATGGGTGATGTGTCAGGACCCTATTGAGGTGCCTATTTCTCTCTGTCTCTACTGCTCATGGAACAAATAAGTAAATAAACTGTAAAGTGAAAGAAAGACATTGGAGGTACAGACAAAAATGTGAAAGCTGGAAGGATTAATGAAATTGTTTTCTTTTTTTTTTTTTTAGGCTGTAAGATTTTTGCTATAGGGCACGTGCACTCGCCAGAGACACAGAGAGAAACAGAGAGACAGAAAGCGAGAAATCACTCCCCAGGGGATGGCCACACCGCAATCCCTTCTCCTCCATTCTCTTCTCGGGATCCTGGGCGTGCGCGCGCGCACACACACACACACACACACACACATTTGCCCGGCATGAGGTTTTTTAAGCCACAAGGTCCAGAATTCGAACTGCAGTCAGCTACATGGGAGTCCAATGATGTAACCATTACACCATCTGCTGGTCCCTGGAATTTTTTTTTTTTTTTTGGGAGGGGGGGTTGCCTTGCGGTGCGTGCACTTGCCAGAGAGAGAGAGAGACACAGATAGTGAAAGGGAAAGTGAGAAATCACCCCCCATTGGAAGCCATGCCACAATCTCCTCTCCATTCTCCTCCTAGGATCTTGGACACGCATGCACATGTGCCCAGCCTGAGTTTCAAGCCACCAGGTCCAGGACTCGAACCACGGTCGGCCATGTGGGAGCCCAGTGACATAACTACTGTGCTGTCTGCTGGCCCCTGGATTAATGGAATCTTAAGGATAGAAACTGGCTTTTCCGTGAGCTGTGCTGCCCAGGCAGGCCCCACAAAGCCTTCCACACAGGATGAGAGATGAAAGATAACGCCCAGCATGTCATTGCTACTGGCAGCTGTGCTCTGGCTGTCCCGGCAACCCAGATGCTCCATATTGAGAAGGGCCTCAAGACCTGGGAAGAGTCCCTGTTCTGAGGCTCCACAGTCTCAGCCTTCAAGCAGCTCAGGATGTCAGGACCTTCCTAGAATATCTCTGTAGCCCCAGTGAACGGAGTCTTGGCAGCCCCAGACACCTGGCACCTGCTTTGTCCCCAGTACAATGGCATATCTGGGATGGGAGCAAACCCAAGTGTAGGGGGGCTTAGGGCTCACCTGGGTGGGCAGGGGTATCTAGGCTCTGGAGTGGGCAGTGCCCATCCTCAGGCGGTCACGAGCTTGTGTCACTCTAGAGCATGCATCCTGCTCACCCCATGTTGGGGTGTGGTAGGCACTCTTACCATGTTCATTCCCCCCTTTTTTCTAGTCATAGAGCACATGGATTTGCTGGAGAGAGACAAGAGAGGGAAAGTGATACCTCAACCCCCGGGAGGATGGCCACACCGCAATCCCTTCCTTTCCATTCTCCCTTCAGGACTTTGGGCACACACACCCGGTGTGATTTTCAAGTCAAGCCTGGGACTCAAACTGCAGAGCCAGCTATTTGGGGCCCAGCACCCTAACCAACATGCCACCGTCTGGCCCCCACTATGTCCATCTGAAAGATAAGGAAACTGAGGCCTGAAGTAACTTGACGTGATCCCAGGAGAGAGGCTTCAGAACTGTGCCGTTGTTCAAGACGACCCGTCACTTCCCCTTAAGGGTACCGATCTGCAACCCAGAGAAGGTGAGGAAGGGGTGTTCGTTTTGGTTTCATGATGGTAGACAGATCATGAGAAAACTTGCGGCCTCTCTGGTTCTCCTCAGGAGTACCCCGCATTTCCTCCAACCATCCAGTTCTCTCAGAAAGAGGCCCTGAAGAACCACTCTACCCTTGAAGTCTATGAGCCAAGGTGGCAGCAACCTTATCTCTTGATCCCGTGAGGCTAGGCTAAAAATAATTCAACCCCTCCAATATTTTAAGAAATAAAGGGAGCATGGACTTCTCGGGAAGTGCCTCCCCCACTGCGGCCCCTCCACTGCTGGGCAGAGATTAGCAGGAGCTGCGCTGAGCAAACCAGGCTCCGGGCTTCATGCAGCTTCCAAACAGCTAGGTCACCTGGGCAGCTTGGAGACCATCTGGGTCTCACGTCTCTGTAAAGTGGGGTGGGAGGGAGAATGTGGGTAATTCCTAGGGGTTCTTGCACATGTGCGAGTCTCTGCTCAAATGGAACACTTGGGCACACAACTACTTCAGCAGCAGTCTTTTTTTTTTTTTTTTTTTTTTTTTTCTGAGAGGTTTTCGCTATAGGGCATGTGTGCTCACCAGACAGACAGAGAGAGACAGAGAGACAGAAAGCGAGAAATCACCCCTCCCCCCAGGGGGATGGCCACGCCGCAATCCCTTCTCCTCCATTCTCCTCTCGGGATCTTGGGCACACACGCACACGCGTCCGGTGTGAGTTTTAAGCCCCCGGGTCTGGGACGCGAACCACGGTCGACTACGTGGGAGTCCAGCGACATAGCCATTACACTAACTGCTGGTCCCTCAGCACCCAGTCCAGGACCTGGAACATGGCTCACGGTGAGCAGAGCCACAGCAGACAGGGGTCTGTCCACCACCCAGGGCAGGAGGCCTGGCCATTTTTCCTTTGGCCAGCATGGAATGGGGGAGTGGCGTAGAGTAAGCAGCCCCCTCTTTCAAGGTGGCTGGGAGTGTGCAGACCAGAAGTCCTGGGACCACGGGCCTCTCTTTTCCGCATAGGACACATCCCAACAGGTGAGAGAAGGCACCCAGGAGGCCCCGCCAACAGCAGGCAGAAAGACAGCGCCACAGCTGGGAGCTGCTCAGGCGTGGGGGAATGGGGGGCAACAGACGGGACAGTGGGGGTACTAGGCAAATTCCCGCACCCTGCGTGGTGGGCCTAGCAGGAGAGTGGGCCTAAGGCGGGAGGCTCTGGGGATCAGAACTGGAACAGCGGTGCCTTAGACAGGGCTCGGTTGGAGTGGAGGTGTCCGGGACAGTGCCAAGTCCTAAGATGGTCCTTTCATCCATCATGGCCACCTGGCCATACCCCACCCCTGAGCCCTGCCTGTTTCTTTCTTCCTTTTTTTTTTTTTAATGACAGGTTTTTTTGTTTTTTTTTTTAAGAATTATTTATTAACTTTATTCATTCATTTATTTTAACTCGACCAGAAAGATACAGAGAGAGAGAGAGGGAAAGCAAGAAAGTAAGCCACCAGGACTGGGACTTGAACCATGGTTGGCCATGTGCGAGTGTCCAGCTCCTTAACCACCACGCCAACCTCTGGTCCCAAGCCCTGCCCATTTCTCTGCTGATTCTGCCCGAGCCCACCTGTGGGTTACGTGGCTGCTCACGCATTTGGGGGCACAAACCCACACGTATTCGTAATAGGGCACAATGAGTTCAGAGGCTGTTGTTTATGATGCAGCCTTAATTACACTGGCTAGACCTCTGAAGTCTTGTGTAAAATCGGCACGACCCACAGAAGCAGCGGAGAGGGAGCCACTCCTGGCAAGCCCTCGGGCTGGCCCCCCGGCTCTCTGGCCTCGGTTTCTTCATCTGTGAAGTGGGGCAGTCTGGTGGGTGAGATGAGGCCTGAGAACGTGTGCATCACCGTCTCTACTGGGGCTGTGGGAGGGCTCTGGGAGTTGGGGCTCGCGGGCTCTGCTGCAGATCTCGGTTTGGGCAGTGAGGGACAGGAAGCTCACCAATGCCTCCCCAGCCTCCCCAGCTCCCTGACTGCACAATCCGCTCCAGGCCGGGCACGCCTGCCACCCCCTCTCTGAGCCTGGTTTCATGCCACCTGGAGCCTCCTAGCCAGGTTCCCACTTCCGACAACAAGGAGGAGCCCTGCCTCATGGGCAGTCTCTGATATTCCCAGCATCTCACGGGGCCCCCGCACCACCCAGGGCCTCATGTAACAGCTCAGAGGAGGTGAGGGCAGGCAGGGAAACTGAGTCAGGGAGAGCTGAGTGGAGACTGCCAGCAGGGCTCTGGAGTCAGCATGACTCCAGGGTCCACGAGGCTGTTACTGAAGGTCTCTGATTCCTAAGCCCTTTATTTAAAAGCCAAAGACAACTGCATTTACCTACAGGCCCGTTGTGTAAAGGATAAAACGGTGCTCATCCGGCTCCCGTCAGGAGGCCGAGCCACCTAGTGGTCTGTAACAGAGCCAGGGCCACGGTCCCGGCGCCCGGCCTCTCACCAGGGCTCGGTCTTTCCTTCTCTCAGCAGCTAAAGGACCACAGGTAGATTCCAACATGACTTATCGAGACACAGGGTTCCAGGCTGGCTCTGTGGCCTAGAGGTTACAAGAACCAGAATCCACTGGGCCAACCATGGTTCAAATCTTGATTCCAGTGGCTTGAAAAACATGCTGGGTACATGTTTGTACCTGCCCAAAATCCCAGAAGGAGAAGCGGAGCAGGGCTTATGGTAAGGCCATGCCTCAACCAGCGAGGTTTTCTCTTTCTCTCAAACACACACACACACAAATGCGCATGCCCTCCAGCAATTAAAAAAAAATAGACACAGTTCAAACCAATCCTCCCTGGACCTGGATCCACCTGGACTTGCCCAGGCTTGGATCTGCCATGCGGGATCTGTTTTAAATACCTCGGGCTCCCAAAGTTCTTTTGTCAACTGGGGACTTGTCTCGCTTCTTGCCTTTGGGGTCCCTTCCAAAGTGGCATGGAAGCACTCCCTTTCCCTCTCTAACCTTGCAGCCCCTTCCCCCAGCTCTGTCCACCCCTCAGCCTCACAGGCCTTGTGGCTCAGAGGACCCTCAGGGAGATTTCTGCTTTGGTTCTGGGAGACTCAGCAGGGACATCAGTCCCACCAGCAAGGTCCCTCTGGAGCCCAAGGCCCTTGGGCTGCCACGTCCTGTCCATATCCTGCCAGGCTGGGGGCTCTCCAGACTGCAAGGAGAGGCGCCAGGACACGGGTCCAGCCGGCACTCATGTGCTTCCACCCGGCCCCAGCAAGTTCCGCCTGGGCTGGCCTTGGAGGGGCTGAGCAGGAGTTTATTTTCAACTCTTTCAAGTGGAAACACTGATGCTTCCTCTTCACTGGTGTGTTCCAAATAGGTTAACCCTTCTCCCTCCTGGCTGCCTCCTACCAGAACTAACCAAGGAATGACTTCCACAGCTGCCTGGAGCCTGCCAGCCCCCAGAAACCATCCCCGAGATCCAAGGCCTCTGGGCAGAGCACTCAGAATCAGCCGAAGGACAGGCCCAAGCCCATTAGACTGAGAGGTGGGGCTGCAGGCCCAGGCACAGCAGGACGGGCCAGGGCTCCGGTGCCAGCGCCAGCCTCTACTCCGAGGCCTGCCTGCCTGGCTCCCCCATCTGCAAAAGGGCAGTGCATGCTCCTCAGACCCTGTAAATGCTGGGAATCATAGGAGCCCTGCCACCCTGGCCCGTGGAATCTTGCAAGGACCCTGAGAGACAAAGACCTGTTCTTGCTGAATCCGAGGCCACCTCAGTGGCCCTGGTCCCCCTGCAGGGCCAGAATGGAACCAGAGCGTCAGAGCCCACCGCCGAGGCCCATGGTCCCTCTGCTCTCTCAGCCCTACTGTGCTGAGTGCCTTCGGCAGGGAGTGTCTCCCCTGGTAGCCGGCCCCAGTACAGCAGGACTTCACAGCACACACCCCTTGAAGTCAGCACAGCTTAAAAATCCACCAGACTGGGACTGGCAGGTGGCGTGGTGTTTGAGGGCGCTGGACTCCCACATGGCCAACCGTGGTTCAAGTCCTGAATCTGGCAGCTTGCTTTCTCACTTTCCCTCTCTCTCTCACTCTATCCCTCTCTGGTCAAATTAAAATAAATAAATAAATTTAAATAAAATAATTATTTTTTAAAAAATCCACCAGACTAACTGAAAATGGTGTAGAAACAAATGGAATAGACAGTCATCACCACACATGGCAGGGTGGCCCAGCATGGGATGATGGAGTTAGACTCCCAGGCTTCGAAGGCTGTGTGACCTTAGGCAAGTTCCTTGACCTCTCTGAAAAGTAAGGACTAACCTCAGCTCACCCTTTCCTATAGCTGTCTGGAGGGTAAATGAGCTGATGGGACAGTCTGGGGTAGAGCAGCTTCTGTGTCTGTTGCTGTCACAAATTAGTGTTTTCACAACAACTTCAGGAGGCGACATGTCACCACCCCCATCTATGGGGAGATAGGAGGGGCACAGGGGAGACATGGGGGGGCACATGTCACCAGCCTACAGTCACACAGCTGAGCTGGGATCCATACCCAGGCAGTGGGCCCCAATGCATGCTTTACCACTAGACTCTGAGAAATCTTCCAGTGAGAGTCCAGAGCACCAGAGAAAATCCGGATTCTATGAAAGCCTTCCTTGGAAATAGTTGTCAGGCCTTATTGCTACTTTATACAGTCCAGTCAATGGGATCCTCCCAGCCCCGCCAGCTTAGAGAGGGCTCCCCTCTCCGCAGCACATAGCCAGGCCAGAAACTGGGACAGAGCTCAAGGTGCCCAGCAGACAGCGGAGAGAGAGGATCCTGCACCCACCCAGGGCCTCACAGCGTCCTACACTGCCTCTGCATCATCCACGTTTTATAGATAAAACAGGTCACAGGGAGGTGAGTGGCCCATGCTGGTCACACGCTAGTGAGCGGGTAGGTCTGTAACTGACATTCCTGCCATGAACCCCAAAGCCCAGGCCCTAGGTCAGGGCTGGTCAGGCAGAGGGCCACCAGGCCTCCCACCTAAGCTGCCTGTGGCATCTGACAGCCGGTGCTGCCCTCTTCCTGCCACCAGCTCACTGCACAATTTCACAGATACAAGGGACGGGCAAGACGGAAGGAGAAGAAACCCCCCTGCCCTGCTCTGGTGGAGCAAGACCAACGGCGCTGTGTCCAGGTGCCGAGCTCCCACCACCGGAGGAAGGATGGCGATGCTAGTCTCTAGGCACGGGTCACGTGAGCGGCGCATGCTCCTGAGACATGGGTGGTCACATTGGGGCCTCTCCTGCATCACACTCACGTTTGTCATTCCCTGGGGCCTTTGGGTGGACTCCCTGCAGCAAAGGACTCTGCTCATGCCAGCTCACCAGGCTTCCCCAGACTCCCCTGCATCCTCGGCTCCAGTTCCCAGACTCCGTCACTAGAGCCTGTAGTGTGTCCAGCCCGAGCCCACGCTGGTAGGACGTCGACCAGAGCAGACGCGGGCCCTACTGAGCAGGTGAGCCCGACTCATGGGGTGGCCCTAGGCCACTGCTCCCACACCATGCTTCGTCCCCATGCATTCTGCATCCCACCAAGCCCTCCTTGCGCACTGCCCCCAAGTCGACCAGGCACAGGCTCAGTGCCTAGCACTGGGTTGGGGAACCCTCTGGCCTGTGGGATCCCTCAGTGATTTGCTCTTTGTGATCTTGTATCCCACCCAAAACACACACACACGAGCACATCCCAGGTGCCTGGGAAGCTGAGCTATGTTTCAGATGCACCCAGGCAGTAGGAGCAGGCCCCTGGGCAGGGAGTGGCTCATCTACTCACACAGGGTGAGCGAGTCCGGGGCCAGGGAGCAGCCTGCCCTGTCCTCCTCAGGCAGTAGGACCAATTAAGTGAAGAGTCAAGTTCCAATCAAGCATCAATCCTCTGGGAGAGGGTGGCCCCGTGGTGTGCTATGCTCTGCTGGGCTAGGACGTTGCCGAGGTCATTACTAGCAAGAGGAATCTTGCATGACTATAGTTGGGCGGGTGTTTTCCTCATCCTTGTGCAAGCACACAAACTCTGAGTGGTGGGTTCCCCCCAACACGAAGGGAAGGCTGGGAGCCGGTCTGAGAGCTGGTGTTTTGCAAATCAGAGAACATGATGTTGGGGGCACAAATTTTCAAAACAGTGCCCTGACCGTCTGAGCTTCTGACCCTGTGATTTTAGCCAGGCCTAGCTGGCCTGCCCTCAGGAGTGCCCTAGACACACAGGAGGCTGGGCCGACCACCCCAGGCCCTGCTGCACCAAGGACGCACATCGTTTTCACAGAACTATCTCCTGTAGCATAGCAAAGGTGCTAAGGCGACCAAGAGATTAAGCCCAAAACATGCTCCATCTTACAGATGAGAAAACTGAAGCTCAGTGGTTTCCCAGCCGCACGCAGCGGAGCCACTCGCCTCTACAGCGTATGTTCGTCACTGCCCAGAGGAGCGCCAGCTGCTGGCAACAAACACCCCTTCGTCTGGATGCTTTGACACCAAAGCCAAGCTTCCACAGAGCCCCCTGGGACAAGTGAAACAGAAATGCTGGTGACCCTGAGAGAGTCAGCTTCTTCCCGGAAAGCAGAGGAGATGCTGCCTACCCATGAGGCTCAGAGCAGAAGCACACGAGGAGATGCTCTGGGAAGCTGCAAAGGCCTCTCCCAAACTGTTGTTATTCAGTTTAACTAACGCAGAACGTCCACCATGTGCAGGGTCAGAGATCGGTGGTGGACGGGGGTGGGGAGGTGCTGAGCAAATAAGTAGAGGGGGAGAGAATAATGGGAACCAGCTTCCTCCCTGCTGGAGTGGGAAGGTGCAAATATGCAAAGGCGCAGGCCAGGAGGAGCCCTGTGGGGCGGCCTGGAGTAGGCGGTGCCGGAGTGAGTGCACAGCTTTTAACAGATACAGACAGGTATGGAGATCGGTGCAGATGCATGCGTGTCACACTGCAAATACGTGCACGTCTTTCCTACCCTGTGCACTCGGAGGGCCTGACAGCAGCCATGCCGAGGGGCAGCAGAACATCTCACGCTTCGATTCTAAGTAGCAATGTCTACTACAAAGAGTGAACTCTGGGACCAGTAGATGGCATAATGTTTACATCACTGGACTCCCACGTAGTTGACCGCAGTTCGAGTCCTGGATCCAGTGGCTTAAAACTCAGACTGGGTGTGTGTGCATGCGTACCCCAAATCCTGAGAGGAGAACAAAAGAGAAGGCACTGCAGTGTGATCATCCCCTGGGGGGGGGTCATTTTCTGTCTCTCTGTCTCTTTCATTTCTCTGGTGAGCGCACGTACCTATAGCAAAAATTTCACTTAAAAAAAAAAAAAAGAAGCAGCTCCTTGGACAAATGGTTGATTTGGGGTTGAGGTAACAACAGAAGAAGAACCTGAAACTTCTTATTGTCTCAGAAATCAAAAAAAGGCTCAAAGACTGGTGAGGGTGTGTCAAGAAGACATGTGGCCACACTGGGACGACGAAAGCATCAAAATAATCAGAGCAGCAGGTTATAACCCATGGAATGAAGGAGCCTATACTGGCGTAAACAAGTTAGTGGGGAGAGGACAACATTCCTCCTTAAAGTCGAATGCCACTAATAAACCTAAGCAAGAATGAGAGAATTATTTGGCAACCACCAAGGAAATAATAAATTCAAACGAGAAATGGAGGAGGAATGCTAAAACTACTGGGAGAATAGGCTATGACAAAGCCTCAGAGTGTCCACCACACATACTTATGTGTCCAAAAGGGCTTGGAAGGCACAGCTGTGTGCTGTCGCCATTGTGCTGTGGTGACCAAGGTTACCATCACCAGTCCTGGGGCAGACCGACATCGTGTGTGTTCCACTTCGATGCCTGAGAACACAGCATTGCTCCATGCAGTTCTGGTTCCAAGTGTGTAACCTGGATTGTCTCATGAGGAAACACCAGCCAATACGACTGCTTCCTCATCTTTTTTTTTTTTTTTTTGGGGGGGGAGGTTTTTTTTGGCTATAGGGCGCGTGCGCTCGCCAGAAAGACAGAGAGAGACAGAGAGACAGAGAGTGAGAAATCACCCCCCAGAGGGGATGGCCACACTGCAATCCCTTCTCCTCCATTCTCCTCTCGGGATCTTGGGCACGCACGCACATGCTTTTGGCGTGAGTTTAAGCCACCGGGTCCGGGACTCGAACTGCGTTCGACTACATGGGAGTCCAGCGACATAGCCATTACACTAGCTGCTGGTCCCCTGCTTTCTCATCTTCAAAACCACTGACTCTGTGGGCACCAGTGACATGCTGCTCAGGAGAAGCCAGATCCCACGTGGCGACCACAGTCTGAACCCCCAGCTCAGCCAGCCTGAGACGTGACTGAAGCACATGCATGACTGCCCGTGATCTGATGCGCTGGAGGACGGAGGGGACTGCAGCAAGACCAGACCCTGTGGAGGATGCTCCCCTCTCTCTTTCCTTCTCTCGAGCACAAGCTTTATCATAAAGAAATAATAAAAACAATTAAAAACAAAACAAAAAATCTGCCGATCTCTGAGAGCTGAGGCCGGGCCTGGGATGTGCCCCAGGATGAAGGACTCTAGAGAGGACCCCAGTCGCTGGACAAGGGCTTCCTCTCTACAGGAAATCATGGATAACTGGGGAAACCCTAACAGGGTCTGTCCCTGGGAAACGAGTCCATGGAATCCCTTTTTATGCTGGAAATCTTAAAAATGGTCTTAAAATAAGGCTGTGGGAACTCCAGGGAGTGCCAGATAATAGCCCTGGATGTGAAAACATGTTTGGGGTGCAACAGGAACAGGCCTGGCGTGGGAGCTGCACACACCCCAGCTTGCCCGGGATTACCACACGATCCTGAGACATCACTGCTCCCCACACGGAGCCAGCAAATCCCCTGAGGGCCCGTCCGGTTGGGAAGACTCTGGAGTTCCATCACCAGGGAAGGTCTTGAAGACTCAGCGTGCTTCTGACAAGCTGAGGAAGGGGTGGTGGCTCAGGCCGAGGGTACAGCATGGACAAAGCTCAGAGGTGGGAAAGGGACGGGAGCAGAGCCCGCAGAGTGGAGGGCTGGCCTCAGGCAGGCACCAGGTCCTTTCCAGGCTCGCAGGAATGCTGGGGAACCACCCCCCACACACACACTCGCCCCGCCCGGAGCGCAAGGTTCTCAGGCTTCTCCCCATGAGAGGATGCCAGCTGGAAAAGGAGAAAAAGCCTGGCGAGGCGACCGTGGGCGGCTCCACCTGGGTTAGGTCCTAGGACCTCAGGCTGCCAGGAGATCCTTGCCCGCAGCGTTCTCCTCATCGACTGCACCTATGGGGGGGGACGGGAGCTTGGGCTGCACAGCCCCTATCAGCTCTCGGAGGGGACCTGGGCCAGCTTGCTCCAGTCTCGGCAGACACACGCATGGCAGCCATGGAGGAGGGAGAGAGAGTGTGATTGTGGAGGCCTGGGTGTGAAGTCTGGGAGCGTGGAGGTGTGAGCAGACCCAGGTGTGTGGCCTGGAGGTGCATGGGGGCGCAGGGTGTGAGTGTTGCCTGCACTGTGGGGCCTCTCCCCGGACCTGGCAGCAAGGCGCCCTCTATCGGCCTGAGTAGAAGACAACACTAGGGAGAACAAAACGAAAGTTGACCTTAAGGACCTGAAAGGAGACAGGAAGCCAAGGTGGACATGCTGGATGAGGAGATGGGAGAAGACGGAAGGGAGAATGTGGAGGAGAAAACATGAGAAAGCCGAGCACACGCTGCCCTGGAGTCCTCTGGTGTCCAGTGCCCCCTGCCCGGTGTTCTCAGGCCTTCTCCTTCGCCAGCACTCAGAGGTATCACTCAGATGACTCTGGGAAGGCAGGCGTGGCCTGGCCTCATGGGACACATGCAGGCTGGCCTGGGCCCTTCAACAAAGTGAGCCCAGAGTCCACCGTCAGAGACCGCCTCTCTCCAGTGGGACCTACTCGGGACCCAACAGGCCCCACCATTTCCAAGGACCTGGGACACCCTTGCTCCTTGGGTCTGCAGAGACCACGGCCTGGGTGCCCATTCTCCACTGTGGAACTGGGATCTCCCTTCGGGTGACTGCCCTTCCAGAGGCCAAGATGGGGCTGTGTATGTGCATGTGTGTGTGTGTGTGAGCTGATGTGTGGGACCTCAGTGTGTGTGTGTGTGTGCAGATGTGCGTGTGTGTGTGTGTGTGTGTGTGAGCTGATGTGTGGGACCTCAGCGTGTGTGTGTGCAGATGTGCGTGTGTGTGTGTGTGTGTGTGAGCTGATGTGTGGGACCTTGGTGTGTATGTGTGCAGATGTGCATGCGTGTGTGTGTGTGTGTGAGCTGATGTGTGGGACCTTGGTGTATGTGTGTGTGTGTGTGTGTGTGTGTGTGAGCTGATGTGTGGGACCTCCGTGTGAGTGTGGGAACAAATAAGGCCACATCCCTGCTTGGATGCAGGGAGAAAGAATGCTGTGCGACAGAGATCAGTGACAGCTCCTCGTCCTTCCCCATTACAGACAGCTGTGGCCCAGGAGGCCATGTTGACTCCACAGTCACAGAGACCAGAGCCCTCACCCTGACCCCCAGGCCGAACCCTGTAAGGTGCAGAGCGCTCCTCTGGGTATGCTTCTGCTTAGTGCTGTGAGCTGTGGAACCAGCAGGGGGAGGCCGGGGCCAAGGTCCCATCGTGGTATCCACCTGCTCGGCCAGCCAGGCAGGCTGCATGGAGACTCCCCTTACAAGAAGACCTGTTTCCAGCTCTCATAGGTGAGAAGGGCCGTGGCTGGGCATCAGAGGTCCAACTGGGGTCAGCTCAGGAACTCTGGGATGCGTGGGTTGGTTTCTGTTTTTCAGCTAATGAATCTATACTTTCAGTAGTTTTCTTTTTATGCTATAGGGCATGTGTGCTTGCAAGAGAGACAGAGGGAGAGAGAGAGAAATTACCACCACCACCTCCCAGCACCGGGCCTCAGTCCCTTCTCTTCCATCCTTCTCTCAGGATTCTGGGCAAACGCCCACATGTGCCTGGCGTGGTTTTCAAGCTGCCATGTCCAGAATTCGAACTGTGCAGCCATCCAAGCGGGATCCAGTCACCTTAACCACCATGTCACTGGCTGGCCCATCTTTTTGTTAAGTTCCCCTAAATTAAAAAACCCAGGGGTGGGGAACAACTACAAAAAGTAACTCGCTCTTACTAGAGTGTTACACAGTGGCCCCAGGCTACTGCTCGTGGACCAGGGGAGCAGAGCTAGGTGAGAGCTGAAGCTGGGAAACCAGCTGGACGTTGGGAAAGCGGCTTCACTCTCCCTCTCTGGAGGAGTGTGGTGCTGATACCCTCTCCCCACTAGAAATAACAGCCCTAGCGGGCAGGAACACTGGCCACACCCGCTTTCTCCCTTATCTACAACAGTGCCTGGCCGCTGGGTGCTCAGTAAATACCTGCAGTGGGCACAAGAAGGTTTAGGAGGACAGGTGTGGGCTCCACCTATTAGTAGTGGGGATGGTCAAGTTTGTTTGTTTGTTTGTTTGTTTGTTTGTTTTAAGAGAGAGCTTTTGCTATAGGGTGCGTACACTCACCAGAGAGACAGAGAGGGAAAGTGAGAAATCACCCCCTGGGTTGGGGGATGATTGACACGCCACAATCCCGTCTCCTCCATTCCCTTCTTGGGATTTTTGGGCACGCATACACACTCGGTATGAGTTTCAAGCTGCCAGGTTCAGGACTTAAACTGTGGTTAGCCATGTTGACCACTAGGCCACCTGCTGGCCACGACCATCAAGATGTAGAAGGTGGTGGGAAGGGTCGAATCTGTGCTCTTGAAAGCCACCATGGCCATGTGTGCACACGGATGATGCCTCTCCTGTCAGCCTGGTCCAGGATGCGCAAAGTGGGAGCTGCTGGGGAATGACACCAAGGAGGGGCCACCACCATGCCTGGCCACCACCCGAGGGGCGGAGCCTAGCCCTCCTCTCTGCATCCCCCACGGCTGAGTGGAGAGGCTCATCCCCACCCACCGGACACATGAGGAAATAGAAACAAAGAAGGTAAGCATCACGTCCGAGTTCGCACGGTTGGCAAAGTGACTGGGCCACACCCAGCGCCTTGCAGCTCTCACGGGGTCTCTGGCAGCCAGACTCGTGCTCAGGAGGGCAAGGGGCCAGGCTCTCCCTTCTCCTGGCTCTGGTTCGGGCACAGGCGTGCCTGCATGGAGAAGGCAGGGAGAGCACCAGGCATGTCAGACGGGGTCCACCTGCAGCCCAGGGAACTCTAACCTAGAGACACATTCAGAGGCTGCAGTGGGGCCTCGCCCCTGGCCATCCCCAACCTGAGGATGACACCAGGGCCAGGGGCTGGAGCACACACCGGGATCACATCCTAGGTCCTGCCCACAACACGGAGGAATCTCGGCACCAGTAAGAACAAGTATCATGCCGTCATCAAAAACAAAAACTGTCGCGTTTTGTCTGCAAGGACTGGGGGTCAGAGGACTCTAAGGTCTCTTGATTCTGCCTCTTCATTTTTCTAGGCAGATGCAGAAATCAGGGTCCTCATCAAAGGATCAGAAAATGTGGATGCAGCTTCCCTGGGATTTTTTTTTTTTTTTTTTTTTTTTGAGAAAGATTTTTGCTAAAGGGTGCATGCTCTCACCAGAGAGACAGAGAGACAAAAAGCGAGAAAGGGGGATGGCCATGCCGCAATCCCTTCTCCATTCTCCTCTTGGGATTTTGGGCATGTACACACACGTGCCTGGCATGCGTTTCAAGCTATTGACTCAGGAACTCCAATCACAGTTGGCCATTGTGGCAGTCCGACGATGTCACCACTACGCCATCTGCTGGTCCCCCTGGTGTGTTTTTTAAAAACAGGAACAACGAAAGCTTGGGAAGCGTGCCCTTCCCTGGGCTGACTTGTGCCAACAGCGCTGGCCCGAGCCCTGGCACTGCAGTGAGAAAGCAGAGGCTGTCCCCAAGGGCACAGTGATGACCGGAGAGGGGCTCCCAATCCGAAGGGGGCTCCCCAGCAGGCAGCGCCCAGCAGAGCCCAAGAGGCGCAGTTCATGTCGGGCTTGGAGAATATTCCGAGCAGGTAGCCAGCCCAGCTAGGAGAGTGCAGCCGTGGCTCCTGTCACAGCCCAGCCAGAGCTGCCCTGACTTGCCTGGTGTCCCCTCCCCTGCCTCACTCCACACACAGGAGGGAAAGTCAGGTTAGCTGTCTTCAACCACAAAGGCATAACTTTTGGGGCTACCACCTCTCCCTGCCAGGCCCTTGCCTGGGTGGAGGAGATCAAATGACCAACTTCAGGGCCTGCCTGCATCAGAAGTCCCTAAGCCAGGCCAAATGTGGGGAACAAGGAGAGGGAAGGGAAGGGCCTGATCAGTCTTGTGAGCCACATGCTGGTCACACTTGTTTAGTGGGGCCAGGCCCCTGCTCAGTGCTCCAGTGACATTTGTCTAGCTGGGGGTGGTGTGACAGTGTTGAGGGGCACAGGAGTCAGGCAGACTCCAGTAGGTCAGGCTGTGTAGCCCTTCAGCAAGTTACCCGCCTCTCTGAGTTCCTAGTCCCACATTGATAACGCGGGGTAAGAAGAGGGGCAGCTTCCCCAGGCGGCCATGAGGTTCAGATGAGCTGAAGTCAATGTGTGTAAGCACATGCACAGGCCTGGTGTCTGGGACACCCTCCAGAAGGCACTGCCCTGCTGTCACCTATTCCACCAGCCTGATGTTGAGCAGCGCCCTTCAAAGGGTGACAAGAGCGGTGGAACCAGGGCACACATCTTGCAACATTTGCAAAGCAACTCCTGGAAGGTACCAGCGACTCTCATGGGACTGGAGAGCCCCACAGACCCTTCCTCAATACCCCCCCACCACTCCAGAGCCTTTTAGGACCCCTGAGTTACTTGTAGGTTCCCAAGAGATACATTCCTGGGGTAGGGAGGCTGCCTACATGGGTCCTGCCTTTTGACCCCGAGCCTTGTGACGTCCCTCTGCGGCCATCTCCAGACTGCCATCTGGACCCCCTTCCTTGGCCCAAGTCCATCAGCCCCCAGTTCCTGGTTGCTTCACAGGAGGCAAGGGCCCAGCAGGACTGTTTCCAGTTTGGAGACCTTTCTCCTCTGCGCTGGACATGAAGTAGCCTTGGTTGGGGACCAAGAATGCTAATGAGAGACAAGTACCCGAAGTCTGAATCCAGTCCTGAGGCTGTCTCCCCTGCCCGCAGTCAGAGGGGAGGGAACAGCAGACGCAGAAGAAGCCGACTCTGCCCCAGCCCAGCCAAAGCCACAGAACAGCAGGCGAGGACAGAGCTGTCTGCTGCTGGAAATCCCACCTCGACTGCTGCACCAGGAGGGCCCCACGACCCGACACACGTGCCCACCTCTGCTTCCCCAGAGCCCTTCTGGCCTCCTTCTCCTCCCCAATGTCATACGAGACCCAGGATCTAGATGGATCAGACCGCCAGGTGCTGACAATGGCTCTGAGACCCGTAGGACCATAAACTGGGCAGAACGCGGGCCTTCCTCCCAGAGCAGCCAAGTGGAGGGGATGCAGAGCCATCGGCCCACTCAGGGGCGATGTAAAGCCACCCGCATCATCTGGCCACCCTGAGCATACGCATCCTCCGTGACCAGCAATGGCACCTGCGCACGCACCTGTCCTAGAAGGACTCACACCCCTATGTCCAGGAGACGCGGACCAGAACATTCCTGGCAGCCCATGTAAATAGCCACACTGGGACCCACCCAAACATCCCCTGAGAGGGATGGGCAGATAGGTGTCGCTGTGGCGTGCAATGCGAATACCATGGAGGACACCTGCTTGGACAGGCCCCAGCTGAATGGTACATGCCCGATTGCATTTACGTAGAGGTCAGAACAGGCTGGACCCAGAACCACTCTGGAGGGGAGAAGACCTGAGCATGCCAGGACATGACTGTGTCCCTGGTGGGCTGTGGTCACTTTTGCAGGACCAGGGCCAGGGTCTTCTGGGAGATGAGCATGTCCTAGTTCTTGATCTGAGGTGTTTGCTTTGCCATTCATTAAACTATCTACCTTTATTCAAATCAAAACTTCAAATGGCACATTTTGTTATTTTGTATACATAAAGACTTTTTTAAAGTTTCCTTTTTTTTTTTTTTTTAGAGATTTTTGCTATAAGGTGAATGTGCTTGCTGGAGACAGAGAGACAGAAAGGGAGAAATCACTCCCCAGGGGGGATAGCCACACTGCAATTCCTTCTCCAATCTCCTCTTGGGATTTTGGACATGCACGCACAAGTGCCTGGCATGAGTTTTAAGTCACTGCGTCCAGGATTCAAACTGCAGTCAATTATGTGGGAGTCAGTGATGTAACCATTACATCA
This sequence comes from Tupaia tana, assembly GCA_026018925.1. Classification (NCBI taxonomy): domain Eukaryota; kingdom Metazoa; phylum Chordata; class Mammalia; order Scandentia; family Tupaiidae; genus Tupaia; species Tupaia tana. The sequence goes on along the minus strand of JAKSZU010000010.1, from coordinate 35,605,956 downwards.
TCTGTTGGTCCCCCATAAAGTTGTTTTGAACAAAAGAAAGTGTGACAGAAAGTAAATAAGCGCTTGTCTAGGGCTGGGAGTGGTTAGTAGGGATGGGAGGTTTCAGGTGGTAAAGAGGTCAGGAACTCAGGGACACAGGGCCCCTGACTCCTGGGACTGCCGACCTGGCTGGCCACCTACTCACTGCGCCCTGTGCAACTGCTGGAAAACTGACACCCAGGCTCGCGCACTCCTCTCACACTGCTCGTGGCACTAGTGAAAAATCTGTTTCATCCCAAAGAGAGAACAAGGCCTCTCCTTATAGAAAGAACGTGCGAAGAACTCCGTTGTCGCACACAGAATACCCAAGGGTGATGCTTTAACAACAGCTGCTTCCACAGGCACTGGGGCCAAGATCTGGGGCATTCTTCCTCCTGGCCAGCTCCGGCTCTGCCCTCAAACATTCTACAAGCCCTCACCTTCCAGCCTGTGCAAGGCAGCTGGAGTGCAAATTAGCTGCAGCCCCACTGGTGGAGTGCCCCTGGCTGCACCCAGGCCCCAGTGGAGGTCAGGTGCAAAAGGAGCACCTGAGCCCCTGCAAGGAGGGGCCCTGGCAGGACATATGAAGTCCTGAGCCAGGAAACTTTCCCTCCCGAGTCCAGAAGGGCAAGCTGTGTGTCAAGAACATTCTGGGCTCATAAAACATCTTCCAACCTTGAGTAAATAGCAAGAGAATATCTACTGCGAGCTCCGTGTAGCAGGCTTATTTACACGGCAACGCCATGACTGGCTCGGGGACTTTTCCAGCAGTGACACCTTTGATTTGTGCCCCAGACACAGGGTGTTGGCTATGGTGGGCGCTCCACCAGAGGATGGGGAGCAGAGTGACAGGGGGACAGAGAGGGCAATGCTGTGCAGTCTCTGGCATGTCCCCAGGAGGGGACACAAAGGGGTAGGAGGGTTCTATTTCAGGTGTGCTGACAGCTGTTCTTCCACGGGGGACAGAGGGCACCTTGAAACTGGGCAGAGCTTTCCTTCCTGTATCTGCCAGAATGGGAGGGCCCAGGGCCCAGGCCAACCCCAGACCCCAGGAAGGATGAGGCCTGCCCTGGGAAGAAGGAAGGGAGGCAGGTGCCCCAGAGATAGCTGGCAGCAGTCTTCCCAGCCAAACCCACCTGTACCTGCAGCTCAGCTGTGGAATTTGCCCACAAGGGCAGGATGTTTGCCAAAAGAAGAAAGTGGTGGCAAAAGCCCCTGTCTGATGGGGTGGGATCGGCGGAGCTCCAGCCTCTGTAAAACCTTGCCAAGGGCCCTGTGAAAGGCTTTAGCTGTTTCCTCTGAAAAGGCCCCTTGCAGCGGGTTAGCCAGTACCTAGCAGGTCTCCAGGACTCACTGGGACCATGAGGCTTTGCCATCATGGGCCAGAACCCACTGGACAAGATTATTTCCCACAAGAGGAAACACTGTCCAGGGCCTGGGACAGGAGGGCCCTATGTTGGGACCCGGAGGTCCCTAAAGGAGCAGCAGCCTCCTGGGCTTGGGCTGGTAGGTTCTGCCAGGATGCCCAGTGCACAGACCATGCTATACAGGGCAGGTAGAGAGAACGCCCAAAAGCCATTTACCTGCCAGCCAGGTGAGGGCTGCACCCTGGCGGGCTGGACTTCCACGCAGAGCAGGCATGAAAAGGAAGCTTTGTGTTTCTCTGTCCACGGCTCTAGGCAGCCCTGCTGGGTGGGGAGTGTGTGAGCTGTCTCCCGGAGCCTCCCCCAGCTTGAGATGGGTGGGGTCACCACAGGAGATGTGACCATGATTCCCCTGGGCAAGGCTCCAGGTCGTTCCTGCCAGCATACTGTGTGGCTCTCTGCCACCCGTGTCCCATGACAAGGCCCTCTTCTCTCCCCTCACTCTCCCAACTCTGCCAAGGCTAGACCAAGGCCACAGACAGAGGACAGGGCCCAGGAGGCCATCCCATGCCCACCTGACACACCCAGAGGCCTTGGCTCCTGGGAGGCCAGTCAGGGCCTCTGGGAGGAGGGGCCTGGCACAGGGCTAAGGGCATGCCTCAGTCGCAGCCAGGACGCAGCTCCTGCCCCTGCGGCTCGTGTCCAGCCTCCTCACTGGCGCCGCCTGCTCAGACACAGAGTTGAAGAGCTTCAGGTGCAGCAGCCTGGGAGGATGAGCAGGTGCACAGGAGGCTGGACAGTGGCGTGGGCCTGGCTGCCTGGGTGCCTGGCTGACTTCAGGCTGTTCACTGGCCCCAAGCCAGCCGCATACCCACAGGGAGCACCGCGATGGGAGCCACAGAGGCCTCTGGATTAACACAGCAAGGCCCCGTCAGGGCCCACAGAGCAGCAGCTCTGAGGCCCTTCCAGCAGGCCAAGCCTCCTCAGAGTGCATCTGTGCACCATGAGTGCCCTCTGGAGGAGACGGGAGAGGTGCAGGGACACGGGCCATCTCCTTCACATGGGCCGACAGCAGTCACAGAGGCAAGCTAATACCTTCTGGTAATCACGTGAATGAAAATTAAACTAAACAGGTGAAACTGACAGAAACTATCAGCATCTCAACATGTAGTCAATATAGAAAATTACCAGTGAGCTCTTTCGCCATCTTTCTTCCCAACTCAGCATCTGAAATCCAGTGTGCATTTCACACTCCCAGCACCTCTCAATTTGAACTGGCCACATTTCCAGTGCCTGGTTGCCACCTCCAGCTCGTGGCTCCTGTATCAGACAGCATGACTCCAGAGAGTCCCCCAGGACTGAGAGCACCTGCCCCTTCGGCAGGCTCATACTTCTGCACCCAGAACCTGACCTGCCTTGGTGCCCATGCAGACAGAACCTGACCTCCTTTCATGCCCGTTTCATCTTTCCCTTGGGTGGCTCAGTTCCACCTTACCTGAACTAAGGTTCATTTTCTGTCCGGCAGGATAACAAAGGCAGAGTTGCTTCCTTACAAACAGATACAAAGATCTGGAATGTTAAATACCTTCAAAAATAGAAAGGTCTAAGCCTCATTGGCTCCAGCCAGTGACTCGACCTGGATTGGAGCCCAACAGAAAACACCGTCACAGCAGCACCATCACCGCCACCACGACGATCTCCAGGGTGTGTTACATACCAGGCACTAAACTGAGACATCCACACAGCATCTTCTCCGGTGCTTAAAATGACGAAGATTTGTAGAAAGATGCTATAAAACAGTGTTGCAGAAACAAAGCAGATTGCAAAATAATATAATCCCACTTTTTATAAAAGATAAAAACAAAATATGAGTGGCATGTTTTTCTACACTGAGTAGGCAGTCTGGAAGGATGTGGCGAACTGGATGGAGGTTATCTCTGCAACATCACGGGTCCTGGGGGATGCCCGGCTTGCATTTTTCTTTAAATGGCACACAGATAACTGGAATCTAAAAAGCGATGGCCCTTGATGGCAAAAGTGGGAGGTGCCGCCCAGATACCACCTGCTCATGTGGGCTTCCCACCTACATGTGGAGCCCTCTTCAGAGACCCAGGGCCTAAAGGCACTCTTGGGGCCTGGAGCAAGACTGATGTGCTTCAGTCTATAGGGGCATCCAGTTTAGGGTAGCCAGAGAGACCCCAATTGAGGCTGCATTTAAGACAGGCAACATGCTTCTCCCCCATGAAACCAGAAGACTCTGCACAAACCTGAGTTCTCAATGTTTACCTCTGCCAAGACACACCTCTCTGCATTTTTAAATAAGGAAGCATCAGTCGTGTGCACATCAGTCAGTGATGTACACTGAGCACACGCAGGGCCCCTGCTGCATGGGCCCCTGAAGGCTGACCACAGGCCAGCGCCCTGCAGAAGAGCACCAGGCTCTACACGTCAGCTGAAGGGCTCCAAGTTCACTGCTCAGCGGGGAGCGTTTCACCTGCAGGTTGACAGCAGGACCTTGGGTGAAAGGTGGACTTGGGGAGCTTGGGGCTGCAGGCTCATCCTTGGAAAAAATGTGAGTGAGGCCTCCCTCACTCCCTTAGGCCAGACATCACCAAGGTGAGCCAGGACAGCCTCTCTGGGGAAGAAAGAAGGTCTGCATTTCAGGCGTATCAGTGCTTCCTCAGGTCCTCTAAGCCCTGCAGAGTCCAGGAGGTGGTTAAAAGAGACTGGGCTTCCCAGCCTGAGACCCCAGGTGAGCCAAGTCTGCCTCACTCCCCTTGCTCCCTGATGGGCCCTACCTCACAGGTTCCTTGGGTCCCTCATACAGACCAGAGACCTCTGATTGAGAATCAAGCCCTCTAACCTATGTCCTCTGGCCCTGCCTGAGCAGATCCCTCAGGACAAATGGAACAGACTGTCACCTCCCTCATCAGTCCAAGTGCCCCCGGGGAAACACGTGTAACCAAGCTTCTCCAGCACCCACAAAACTTTCTCTGAGTGGCCACAATTGAAACCAGCTAGAATAAGGCAAGGGGATACTCTGATGTCTATGACACTCTCAATGACCAGTGATCCAGTGCCTGGTCACCTAGGGGATTCCACATGCCCAGAAGTGCTCTGCACCTACAGGTGCCCATCAGTGACCTGTTTAAGACCAGAGGACTTTTGGCCCAGCAAATAAAACACAAATGTCTTCTCAAGACAGAAGTTCAGTCCAAAACATCCCTTATTAACCACTTGTCATCTCTAGATTCTCTATATCTCCAAGAATGGAGAAGTCAGGGTGAAGGGAGAAGGAGGAGCCCAAAGGTGCTGAGTGTCCACAAACAGTAACCTCCACCACAGGGAAGAAACTAGACACATTGCCAAGGGGACTACAGCCCAAATTCGCCCAAGTCTCTGGTAGGCAGCCACCAGAGATGGATATATATATATATATATATATATATACACACACACACATATATATATGTGTGTATATATATATATATATATATGTGTGTATATATATATATATATATATAAACATACACAAATACATATATTATATATATAGCATATATATTCTATATTTTATATATTTGCTATAGGGTGCATGTACTCACAGGAGAGAGACCGAGAGGGAGAGAAAAAAAGAATGTGAGAAAATACCCCCATCCATCCTGGGAGGTTAACGCAACCATTCCTTCTCCTTTCAGGATTTTTGGCATGCACATACACATGCCTGGAGTGTTTTTCAAGTCGCCGGGTCCAGGTCCTGAATTATATAATTGGTCATGTGGAATCCAGCCACCTTAACCACTATGCCACTTAGCTGGCCTGCTTTTGCTTTTCTTTGCCTCACTTCACACCTATTCAAATTCATTTTAAAACTTGGACTTTACCCCAAAAGTCACTGAAACTTATAATTTTCTGCTACAAAAGGTTGGCAGGGCCCATCCTTGGAGGTCAGTTACATACTGACAGCAAATGCCCACACACTTCTATTCTATATTTTTGGAAAGGACAGCCTCTTTGTTTGAGAAAACAAAACAAAAAGAGAAAAAAGTCAGGAAGGCAAATGAACCCTGCCCCAGGGCACTGACCTGAACTTTCCAGTCCGCACCTGCAGCGCTCGCATTCCACACCGCTGGGCACCGCCAACGTCACCCACGATATCGTCCCCAATCATGATGGCCTGTCACAGCAGTGAAATATGCTCAGAAGTGATGTCAGGAGAATTTTATTCCTGTGCTCTTTCATCTTTTTTGACATAATAAACTGCTTGATTTGATGTTTAAAACCACCATCATACAAATTAAACAAGATAATATTGTCATCGTATTGATTAAAAGTCAACCCACCTTGAATATATCTCCCGCTACCCCTGTGGGCTGTGGCTCTGAACGGTATATATTTGTGCAATGTGAAATCAATCAGCAGATGTCAAAGTGATTTGGCACCCCAAGGACGCGTAGAGAAGCTGACGCCGTCTGGCCTCTACTTGAACACAGGCTAAATTTTACCTGACGCTAAATACTCTGTGATCGGGTTATTTGCCAACCCCTGATTCTGTGGAAACTAAGTATCTGGCAAATTCTATGGTCCACAGTTTCAAAGATCTTGCTTTCAATAGTGAAGGTATTACCTGCAAAAAATGTATACAAACACACACACACACACACACACACACACACACAGGAAAATGCTCACAGCCTGGGTATCATTTCAAAAAGTCGTCTCTCAATTATAGTTGTTTCTCCTACCTCAGACAACTAGAAAACCAGACTGATTGCATGAAACAACGGTTTTTGAGACACTGGACATTAGGCAGTGAAGGAGAATGATTTCCAAGACACAGGAAACAAGTGAGGTGGGCCCTGCCCAGCTTGCTGCCTTCAATTTCCACACTGTGGGCACAGGGAAGGTGCTATGGACTGAAATGTATCCCCAGCCCAAATCCTTATGTTGAAGGTCTAATTCCCAATGTGACTGTATTTGGAGATGGGGCTCTTGGGGAGGTAACTGAGATTAAATGAGGGCCAGACCCATAGCCTAGTGATTGAGGGAGCTAGACCCCACATGTCCAACTCCACAAATCAAATGTTGGCCCCAGCAGCTGGAAAAACACAACAGGTACATGTGTGTGCCTGCCCGAAATCCTTATAGGAAGGAGACAAGGGATTGTGTAGTGACTGTGCCCCATTAGGGGTGCTTCCTCTCTCTCCCTCTCTCTAGTGAGTTCACACAGCCTCTAGCAAAAACAAATACATAATTAAATGAGTCCTTACTGGTAGGGTCCTAACCTGACAGGACTGGTGTCCTTATAAGAAGAGGAAGAGACACCAGAGCTCTCTCTCCACACAAGCACAGAGGAAAGGCATGTGAGAACACAGCAAGAAGGCTCACAAGCCTGCAAGTGAGCCCTCACGTGAAACTGAATTTGCTAGCATCTTGATCTCAGACATACTGTCTCCAAAACTGTGAGAAAATAAATTTCTGTTGCATAAGAAAATACCAGCATGTGATATTTTCTTATGGCAGTCTGAGAAGAATAATAGAGAGGGGAAACCCACGTGCAGCCCTGTAGGCTCCTTGAGTTGAGGAGACAGAGCTAAGGCCAAGGCAGCAAAATGCATAGCAGAGCACCATGGAGAAGAGAGGACTGCAGGAGAAAGAGCTGAGGAGACATACGGAGGATCCCAAGTTGTCAGTAGATAATTGATCAACACACATGTGAGGAAACTCACTAAAGTCTGGGAAGAAACCACATCCAAAAATGAGAGAAAACCATGACTGGACCTCAGACAGGGTTGATCCTGTTTTCACCAGCCAGATTGAAAATCTCATCATTCATAGGACATTGGGTAGCATTTTCAGAAGCATCTTGCTTCAAGAGTGGAGTATAGTTTAGTCCTAGACTAAATCCTGCTCTGGTGATACCTCCAAAATCCTAAAAGCAAATTCTGGAAAGACCAAACTGTGTCCAAGCAATTTAACTGCATCTCAAAGCAAAACTCAAAAATATTTATGACACACAAAAATATCCAACACTTAAAGAGGAGGCAAAATTCACAATGCCTGGCACCTAGTAGAGAACTGTCCAATGTAAAAGAAAAATATTGCACATGAGAAAATCAATCAATCAAAACTGACTCAAAACTGATACAGATTTGAGAATTAGCAGACAAGAACATTAAATCAGTTTTGTGACTGTATTTCATATGTTCCAAAATTGAAGTAGAGAAACAGAAAATAATATAAAAAAGGGAACCAGCAGTTAGCGTAATGGCTATGTCACTGGACTCCCACATAGTCGACCACGGTTCGCGTCCCGGACCCGGTGGCTCAAAACTCACGCCGGGCGCGTGTGCGTGCGTGCCCAAGATCCCGAGAGGAGAATGGAGGAGAAGGGATTGTGGCGTGACTATCCCCTCTGGGGGGTGATTTCTCGCTTTCTGTCTCTATGTCTCTCTGTGTCTGTCTGGTGAGCGCACGTGCCCTATAGCGAAAACCTCTCAAAAAAAAAAAAAAAAAGAAAATAATATAAAAAGATCCAAATTAAGCTTCTAGAGATGAAAACTTTAATGTCAGAAGTCAAAATATACTGGGTGAGATTAATACCAAATTAGACACTGACAAGGAAACGTTTAATGAAGCTGAAGGCACAGCAATAGAAACTACCAAAAATTAAAAATAGAGAGAAAATCTAATTTTTCAAAAATTAATAGAGTGTTGGGACCAGCAGTTGGCGTAATGGCTATGTCCCTGGACTCTCAAGTAGCCGACTGCGGTTCAAGTCCCAGACCTGGTGGCTTAAACTCATGTTGGACATGTGTGTGTGCGTGTATGCTCAAGATCCCGAGAGGGGAGTAGAATAAAGGACAAGGTATTGCAGCGTGGCCATCCCCTCTGGGGGATGATTTCTCACTTTCTGATGAGTGCATGTGCCCTAAAGCAAAAAAACCTCTCCCCCCACCCAAAAAAAACAGCTAAAAAAAAAAATTGAGTGTCAGTTATCTACGGCAGAACTTTAAGGGACCTAATATATGTGTAACTAGATCCCTAAAAATGAGATGAAGGGGCCAGCAGGTGGCATGGAGGTTGTGGCACTGGATCCCACATGGTTGATTGTGTGGTTTGAGTACCAAACTCAGTGGCTTGAAAATTACATGCAGATGGGGTCAGCAGGTAGCATAGAGGTTAAGGCGCTAGACTTCCACATGGTTAACTGTGGTTCCAACCCTGGATCTGGAAGCTTGGAACTCAGGCTGAGTATGTGTGCATGTCCAAAATCCCAGGAAAAGAATGGAAGAGAAGTGATTGCCACGTGGTCATTCCCCATGGGGGGTGATTTCATCACTTTCCCTCTCTCTGTCTCCCTCTGGTGAGTACACATGTCCTATGGAAAAAACTTAAAAAATAAAAAGAGAAAAGAAAATCATGTGTGGGGTTGAGGAGTGAGAGTGTGCTTGAGTGCTCAAAATCCTGAAGAAACTGGAGAAGGGATTTCCTGGGGGATGATTTCTCACTCCTTGTCCACCCACCCCGTGAGCACACATGCCTTTATAGTAAAACCAGAAAAGTAAAAAAGTGAGATGACAGAAGATACATAAACAAAACTGAAAAAACAATGGCTGAAAAATTTTCAAACTCCACAAAGAAAGAGACAACACCAGAAATGGTAACTCATGGGTACATGCTGACCTTCCTGCCTGCTTACCACCCTTTCTGTAATGGCTAATTCCAAAGAGGACTAACACCTTTCCTCAGCTGGATGTGTGGCCCTCCCAAAGCACTCTGTGACTGCCCCCTGGTGTTGCCTACATCATACTGCATGTAAAGGACTCCACTTATCTCACTCTAGAAATATGTGAGTTCCTTGGCCAGAACTGGCACTTAGTCAATAATAACCAAATACTCACTGAGTGAACCAGTGCTCTGAATTGAAGCATGGTTGTCTATGCCTGGAGGTACACCAGGCACAGCAAACATGAGTTCTCACTGGTCACCAATGGAATAAGTGGGAGGAGCGGTATAGTCTGCATCAGTTAGGTCATTCATAGGTCTTTTTCCTATAAATGTGTGCTAGTAACATGACTGCTTAAATTGAGTCATTCTTTTTTTTACATAAATACATGTGTTTTTTTTTTAAAGAAAATAAAAAATGTAGCCCCTCTCACGTCTCAATCACAAAAATCTGATTAAAAGCTTCAGAAGATTTTCAGAAGATCCTGCTAGTGGAAGGTCTGCTAGCACCTTAGAACTCAAATGAGTAGCATATCTGCTCTCAAGATCAATCATGAGTTTCCTTGGTCAGGGAAAACCTGAGAAACCAGATTCCCACGACAGGGTAAGTATCTTGGTGTTCACAACAGACACTTTGAAACTGACAGTTATTCCACAAGTTTCCTTGCTGGAATTCAGATGGTAGGGTAGGGCTAACCAAGGAAGAAATGCATACATGAAAATCAAGAAAAAGCAGGGGGCTAGCAGTCAGGGAGCCAGATTTCACATGATCAACCATGGTTTGAAGATCTGCCCCAGTGGCTTGGAAGCATTCTTGGTGTTTTTTTTGTGTGTATGTGTGTGTGTGTATGCACACACGTGTGCGTGTTCAAAATCCTGACAGGAAGGAGGAATGGAGGAAAAAGGACTGTGTATGACCACTCCCGGGTGGAAAGTGTTTTTATTCTCTTGGGACCAGCAGTTAGCGTAATGGCTATGTTGCTGGACTCCCACTCAGTCGACCGCAGTTCGCGTCCCGGACCTGGTGGCTTAAAACTCACGCCGGCCCGTGTGCGTGCGTGCCCAAGATCCCGAGAGGACAATGGAGGAGAAGGGATTGCGGTGTGACCATCCCCCCTGGGGGTGATTTCTCGCTTTCTGTCTCTCTGTCTCTCTCTCTTTCTGTCTGGCGAGCGCATGCGCCCTGTAGCGAAAAACCTCTCCAAAAAAAAGAAAAAAAAAAAGAAAGTGTTTTTATTCTCTGGTGAGCACACGTGCTCTCTGGCAGGAAGGAAAGAAGGAAGGAAGGAAGGGAAGAAGGGAAGGAAGGAGGGAGAGAAGAAAGAAAAGGGTGGATGATGATCATAGTGCATTTGCAAGCTGAAGAAATCCTACCAATTGTGGACCTGACCCATTAATGTGGCCTCTACCTATGAGAACAGGGGTTCAGACAGAATCTGCTCTTGATGTGCGGAGTGGAGGGGCACCCTGGGAAGGGAGGCAAGGACTATGTGATCAGCAGAATAGACAGATTGAGCTCTAGTCTGGAACCCCAGCACTGCTGCTTGGTAGCTATGTGACTTTGGGCAAGTATTTCATACAATCTGCAAAATGGATATAATTTGTGTGGTATTTAAACAAAAGCATTCAAGTCAGGCATCTAACATAGTGTCTGGACATAAAATATTAGCTGAGATGGATACCAAACTTGAGCTGTGAAATATTGGTTTTCTTGACTAAAAATGAAGATTTTCTGCTGAGACTTCCCTCTTTCAGATTCATTTCTACTGGCCTCTACGCACTAAGTGTCTAGTCAGGTCCAAGTGAACAGGAACCAAACATCTGAACACGATTAGGATCAGAATATTCCTCAATTCCCACTGAATCTGAAACAGAGTGAAAACGGAACGGAAGAGAGATTGCAGATCACCTCCTCCTGCATGCCTGTCAACACAGATTGAACGTCAAGAATCAGGAAGAAAAGCACCATCCATCAGATGACTAGAAATCACCACAGGGTCACAAGAAATATAGGAAATCAAGAAAATACTTCTCCTCCAAGGGAAAATAATAACTTCTATTCATCCTCAGACAGTACAATGAAACTCATGGAAATGTCAGATAAAGAATTTAGAATATTCATAGCGACAAAGCTAACAGAGATGGAAGAGAAGAGAGACTATGAACTGCAGAAGAGACAGGAGAATGGAGCTCACGAGTTCCAGGAGGTGAGAATATTCTTGCAAGATGTAAAAGCTGTAATACGCACTATAAAAAAGAATCAAATGGACCTGTTAGAGATGAAGGCTATAATACAGGAAGTTGAAACCTCCCTTGAAAGTATTAAAAGCAGAACAGATCATACAGAAAATCAAACCTCAGATGTAGAAGATAAAATTACTGGCTTAGAGGGGCCAACAGAGTAATGGCTATGTCACTGGACTCCCATGTAGTCGATCGCGGTTCGAGTCCTGGGCCCGGTGGCTTAAACTCACAAGGGGTGCGTGTACGTGCATGCCCAAGATCCCGAAAGGAGAATGGAAGAGAAGGGATTGCAGCGTGGCCATCCCCCCTGGGGGGTGATTTCTCGCTTTCTGTCTCTCTGTCTCTCTCTTTCTTTCTGGCAAGTGCACATGCCCTATAACAAAAACCTCTCCAAAAAATAAAGAATTACTGGCTTAAAAAATCCACCACGAAGACTGAGAAAATTGTCCCAAAAAATGAGAATAATATACGAGAAATACTAGACACCACCAAACATCCAAACATCTGGATAACTGGTATCCCAGAAGGTGAAGAGACTCATAAAGGCATTGATAATCTATTCCATGAAATCCTGGAAGGAAACTTTCCAAAACTAGAGAGGCATTCAAAGATCTAGTTCCAAGAAATATAAAGGACCTCAAATAGAATCAACCCAAGAAGATCTTCTCCAATACACATCATAGCCAGATTGACCAAAACCACAGACAAAGACAAGATACTAAGATTGGCAAGAGAGAAACATCAAGTTACCTACAAAGGATATTCCATTAGGTTAAGAGTGGACCTCTCATCGGAAACAATGCGAGTGAGGAAAGAATGGAAAATATATTCAAAATGTTAACGGAAAAGCCATTTTGACCAAGAATACTGTACCCGGCAAGATTATCTTTTATGTGGGAAGAAAAGACAAGAACATTCTCAGATAAACAAAATCTGAAAGAATTTACCAACACCAAACCAGATCTCTAAGAACTTCTCAAGGGAGTGCTAAACCAGGAAAATTAAATATAGACACACAGAAATAAGAGTTCAAAAACTAAGAAAATGGTCAACGTAATCGTAGGGACAAGTCTGGAGTTGAATATTATATCCCAGAATTTAATCAGGAAGATCGAACCACAACAGAAGATAAAGTACATGAGACTGAACTGGTGAAACAGAATTTTATGACTTTTGACTAAAACATTGCTGATTTTCTTCTAGGCTTTGTTTTCCAATTTTAAGGATTTTTGTCCCGTCTTGAGCTGCCAACAGGTTCATGTACCTACTATTTGAACAGAATCCTAACCTGTTTCCTGACTTTAAGTTTTAAGCAAAGTTCCTTAGCATTTCTTTGATTTATTAAAACTAAAATTGCTTTTCTTGAAATTAAAAAATGTATTAAAAAATACCTATTTAATGACTGTAATAAGCTATATACCATCAGCTAGGTGCTACTTTATAGAATATTCATTCTACTCAGAGTTTCACACCTAAAGTCAGACATGTATTCACAGATATGTATATACCAGCTGAACTTGCTATTGAAAGTAGATTATTGGGACCAGCAGTTAGTGTAATGGCTATGTCGCTGGACTCCCATGTAGTTGACCGTGGTTCGAGTCCCAGACCCGGTGGCTTAAACTCATGCTGGGCGCATGTGTGTGTGTGCCCAAGATCCCAAGAGGAGAATGGAGGAGAAGGGATTGTGGTGTGGCCATTCCTTCTGGGAGGGTGATTTCTCACTTTCTGTCTCTATCTTTCTGGTGAGCGCACATACCCTATAGCAATAGCCTCTCCAAAAAAAAAAAAAAAAAAAAGAAAAGAAATTTTGTGAATCAATTATATGTGGGTAAAAAAGGGAATAGAAAACAAATGTAGACACCTGAAATAGTGTGGGAGGAGGGTGGGAAATGGCAGATGGTAATAAATAGTGGGAAATATATATATATGCATATATTTATATATGAAACTAGAAATGGAAAATTATTGATGATTACATGTATATGATTAAGCCACTATGCAGTATATTCTGGATGGGAAATCACATTTTGTATGCTGTGACAATGCTCAGGGAATGAATGTAAATTAATTTATTAATTCAAAAGAAAAAAGAAAAAGAAGTATTAGTGCCCAGTTTCAGTTTCACAGGCAGTAGGGCGCCACTGGAAATGTAAGAGCCACACAGGAGACCCAGGTTCAGATCTCAGGTCAGCCTGAACACGCCTGATATGCTTGTGCACACCAGTAATCTTGGCTGTCTGGGAGACTTGGGGGCGGGGGTGATGAGGTATGGTAAGGGCCTGTAGAGGTGCCTGTCTTTCTCAAAAAATAAGTAACTTTTTTTTGAGAGATTTTTGCTATAGGGCACGTGCACTCACCAAAAAGCCAGAAAGCGAGAAATCACCCCCTAGGGGGAATGGCCACACTACAATCCCTTCTTCTCCGTTCTTTTCTTTTGGGCATGCACGCACACATGGCTAGTGTGAGTTTTAAGCCAACAGGTCCAGGACTTGAACCACAGTCAACTATGTGGGAGTCCAATGACATAACCATTATACCACCTGCTGGTCCCAATAAGTAACATTTTTTTTTTTTTTTTTTTTGGAGAGATTTTCGCCATAGGGCGTGTGCGTTTGCCAGACAGACAAGAGAGAGACATTAGAGACAGAAAGCGAGAAATCACCTCCCGGGGGGATGGTCACGCCGCGATCCCTTCTCCTCCATTCTCCTCTCAGGATCCTGGGCACGCACGCACACGTGCCCGGTGTGAGTTTTAAGCCACCAGGTCCGGGACGCGAACCGCGTTCGACTACGTGGGAGTCCAGCGACATAGCCATTACGCTAACTGCTGGTTCCCAATAAGTAACATTTTAAAAATGACACACAAATCTGTGAAAATCTGTGAAAAGTTCCATATATTTTATTTTAAATGTGTATTAGGAAATGTTCTGTTGAAAGAACCTAACAACATCTGTAGGACAGGTACTCTTTGCTCCAATTTTTGGCACCTTTATTGAGCCCTGTGGGGCCCAGGTTGTAGGCCAGGCAGTGGGCACACAGTCAGAGTCAGAAGACACCATCCCTGCCCATGAGGAGCTCAGAGCTGAGTGCTGAAGACAGATGTTAATCAGATAATTTACAGACACATAATCAGGACCTGGCGACAGGAAGCTCTAAAGCCTAACCTAGTGGGGTCAGGAAAGGCTTCCTGGAGGAAGTGAGGTTTGGAGTTTAGATCTGAAAGGCAAGAGGAATCAACCAGGATGGGGAAAGTACGGAATGGTGGAGCAGCTGCAGCAGGGACACCAGTTGTGTGCTAGCTACCCATCTGCCCGCTACTCCCCAGGCTAGGCCACACAACGAATTCAAAAAAGCACAGGTGAATAAGCCTGAAGCAACTGCTCCTGGAAACATCTCCCGAACGGGCCTTCAAATAGGTGGAAGAATCAGGAGGCGCTGTGGAGGACAGAGACAGAGGTGGCACTGCCCCAGAGGTCACAGTGGTTGTTTCACTAAACAGGAAGCTTTTCTAGGAGCCTGGGCTCATTGCATAAACATGTCCTGGCCTCGATCAGAGGAGCCAGGGGGACGGTGCCACCAGGAGAAAGCTCAGAGATGACCAATGACTGCCAATGCCAAGATTACTGCCCATCAAATACGCTATATGTCACACTTGTCACGAATTTTCTTGGATTGCTCCTCTCTCTACTCTTAAATTTCTCAGTGTGTTATGCACACGGGTGACATTCTATTTGATTCTAGGTAGAACAGAGCCATACATTTCTTTTCTCTCTTTTTCTTTTTCTTTTTCTTTTTCTTTTTCTTTTTCTTTTTCTTTTTCTCTTTCTTTCTTTCTTTCTTTCTTTCTTTCTTTCTTTCTTTCTTTCTTTCTTTCTTTCTTTCTTTTTTTTTTTTTTTTTTTTAAATTTGCTATGCTGTACTGCTCACACCAGCCACTAGGCCACAGAGCTGGCCCAATTCCTGCCCCTCAGAAGAGAGTCTCTCAAGACTTCCTGGGCTGGGATGTTTGTCGATGTGGCCCATGGAAAAGGAACTAGAGAAATCTGGGTCCTCAGAAGAGGCGCTCTCAACAGCAGTTGTGGTTCCGCACGATAAACTGATGTCCGCAGAGCCCCAAGAAGCTGTATGCGAGGGCGGTGGCGAGCCGGGGCTGGGCGTGTGGAGCCCGAGGGGTGTGCAGCTGCCTGGAGCAGCGATGCCTGTCTGGGCCAGCTTGTGGGCTCTGCATACCAAAATGCACTCGGGACCCTGGGGAATTCACAGATTTACTATCGGTGAAGGGCAATAATCACGCAAGGAGGAGCAATTATTGCCAAATCATTTAGGATTTAAAAAATCATTGGCAAGAAGATAGAGGTCAAGAGGTGTGCTGTCGGGGGAAATAAAAAAACTCTACCTGTCAGGCCTGGGTTTCACTTCCTTTCTGACTGCAATAGGGTAGGGGGGAGATGGAGATAGGAAACTGAAAGGTCGGACTCCCACAGAACCCAGAAACCCGGAGTGGGAAGGAGGCATTGCAGTGACAGAGGCAGTTTGCTAGTTTGGTTTCAGAGAGCAGACTCATCTTCCCTCTTAAATTCCCGTCTGCCCCCAGGTGCCGGAGAAGAGCCTAGTCTAACGGGTGGTGGCGTTGGGAGTTTTGGAGTGTGCACTCCCAGGAAGCCGGCGTTTCAGGACCGTATCGCCTATCCCAGGTCTCTGCCAGGATTACAGGACCTCTGCCTATCACAGGGCAGTGGGGCTTGGTGGTGAAGGAGGAGCAGGCTTAGTGCCGGCACTGCAGCTGGAGGAGCACAGTCCCTGCATGGAGAGGCCTGGGATGACCTCACTCTGGGATGATCCCTAGGCTTTCCGCATCCGGGCCCAAAGGAACCCAG
This sequence comes from Tupaia tana, assembly GCA_026018925.1. Lineage (NCBI taxonomy): Eukaryota > Metazoa > Chordata > Mammalia > Scandentia > Tupaiidae > Tupaia > Tupaia tana. The sequence continues at coordinate 35,589,722 of JAKSZU010000010.1, read as the reverse complement.
GCTCCCTCAGAGATGTGAAGACAGTGAACCGCTCAGTGATTTCCACTGTGGTCTGACACATTCGTAGGAACAATGTCAACATGGCAAAGCTTAAAGACCACTATTGGGACCAGCAGTTAGCGTAATGGCTATGTCGCTGGACTCCCATGTAGTCAACTGCGGTTCAAGTCCCAGACCCCGTAGCTTAAACTCACGCTGGGCGCATGTGCGTGTGTGCCCAAGATCCCAAGAGGGGAATGGAAGAGAAGGGATTGCGGCGTGCCCATCCCCTCTGGGCGGTGATTTCTTGCGTTTTATCTCTCTGTCTCTCTCTGTCTTTCTGGCGAGTGCACACACCCTATAGAAAAAACCTCTCCGAAAAAAAAAAAAGAAAAGACCACTATTACTTAAAAGCCAAGATAAAAGGGTGTTGGCAAGGATGTGGGGAAACAAGCACCCATATACACAGGTGAGGAAGGTGAATTGACACTTTTCTGAAATACAAATAAACGACATGTTGGGCTGGCTTGATGGCACAGTGGTGAGGCACTTTGCTAACAATGGGAGATCACAGGTTCAGGTCCCTACTTGGTCTGTACCTCTGGGCACACACGCCCATGATCCCAGCTCGTTGGGAGGGCTGGGGAACGTGGACAGGAATTGTGTGCTGGTTTCTGTGGAGGGGTCTCTCATGAAAGAAAGGAAGGAAGGAAGGAAGGAAGGAAGGAATTGATCATGGCCTGACAACTACACTACGAGGGATTATTTTTACTATTATTATTCCTGGTAGAGGTTTTTGCCTCAGGGCACATGTGCTCTCCAGAGAGAGGCAGTGAGAGCAAGTAAGAAATTACCTCCCAGGGGGGATGGCCATGCCACAATCCATTCTCCTTCATTCTCCTCCCGGATCTTGGGGATGCACACACATGCACACCATGTGAGTTTCAAGCCACCAGGGCCAGGATTCAAACCACCGTCAGTTGTGTAGGAGTCCAGCAACGTAACCGCTATGAGGATTTCTTTTTTTTTTTTTTTAATTTTTTATTATCATCATGTTCTTCTATTATATTACATTGAATTACATATAACTTTACAGTGTATTACATTGCTTTTTCAAAAGGGAATGCCATGCATGTCAGTCAGTACAGAGACATTAATCTCCCCACTTTAATATTCAATATCTTTTCTATGTTTTCCCCAATCATTATTATTATTATTCTAATTATTTTTTAAAACAGTCAATTGCTATTTCTCATTTTGCTTGTACAAATACTTTGTCCATCATGAAATACTTCTCAGACAAATCCAGTTGAGAATACTATACATGTCAACATCAACAGTTGATAAGCCGTATCTGTTTCTCACTAATGTCCTGCCTCTCTATTGTTCACTTGTTATCTTTCTCTATTCTCTTCTCTTCACTTCCCCCATTCCACACTGTCCTATTCTCGTTAAGTACCTTCACTGCTTTTATGTCCTCCAATTTTTTGCTCTCTATTATAGAGTGCTGATAGTCGGTATATATTGAGTGGATACATACAATATCTTTCTTTCATAGCCTGGCTTACTTCACTCAGCAATATATCCTCCGTATCTGACCACTTTCTATCAAATTCCAGGGTCTTGTTATTTTTTATGACTGAGTAGTATTCCATAGAGTATATATACCACACTTTTCCAATCCATTCATCAGTTTGTGGACATTTAGGTTGGTTCCATGTCTTGGCAATTGTGAATAATGCTGCAATAAACATTGATGTGCAAGCACTTTTCTGACTGAGCATTCTCCTGTCTTTTGGGTAAATACCCAGAAGTGGGATTGCTGGATCAAATGGTAGTTCTATTTGTAGATCTTTGAGGAACCTCCATATTGTTCTCCACAGTGGTTGAACTAGTTTACATTCCCACCAACAGTGTAGGAGGGTTCCCTTTTCACCACATCCCCGCCAACACTTATCACTTTTTATATTCTTAATCTTTGCCATTCTGACAGGGGTTAGGTGGTATCTCATTGTAGTTTTTATCTGCATCTCCCTTATGATGAGGGATGTTGAGTATTTTCTCATATGCTTTTTGGCTGTTCGTATGTCTTCCTTAGAGAGACTTTTATTCAGCTCATTTTCCCATCTTTTAATTGGGTTAATCATTTTTTTTCGCATAAGGCGCTTGAGTTCCCTATGTATTCTGGTTATCAGTCCCTTGTCTGAGGCATATTTAACAAAAATATTTTCCCATTCTGAGGGTTGTCGGTTCACACTTGTTATTGTGTCCTTTGCTGTGCAGAAACTTCTTAGTCTAATATAGTCCCACTTGTCTATTTTAGGGATTATTGCCTGTGCTTTGGGAGTCTTATTTAAGAAGTCTTTGCCTACTCCAGGATTTCTAATAGATAATTAAAATGTTCAAAAGGATAGGCCAGCAGGTGGTATGGTGGCTAAAGGTGCTGGATTCCCACATGGTTGACTGACTGAGGTTTGAGTCCTGGACCTGGCAGCTTGCTTTCTTACTTTCCCTCTCTCTCTGGTCAAATTTAAAAAAAATAATAATAACAAATGGAATCAAATAAATAAATCTTAAAAAAAAAAAAAAGAAAGAAAAGAAATGTTCAAAAGGATATACTTACATGGGTGTTCCTCAGGGTCAGGTACAGGAGACAAACTGGAAGTAACTGATGCCCACAACAGGGAAATGGTAAAGAACAATACAGTGGTCCACATGATGGGATACCATGCCACCACGAAAATCACTTTGCAGAAGTGCTTAAATAAGCACAAAGGACATCGTTCCCAACAAGTTATTATGGGGGGGGGGCGGAATCAGGTTTCAAATAACAGATACATGACTACCTCAATTTTATGTTAAAAATGTATATACGGCTACCAGAAAAAAATTGCAAAGATTAAATATTTATTTCATTCTGAGCTGATGAAGTGATGAACAACTTTCATTTTTTTCATGTACTTTTCTGAAATTCTTTAAAAAAATTTTTTCCAAAGGGCGTGTGTGCTCACCAGGGGAGAAGGAGGGGAGAGAGAGAGGAGAGGAAAGTGTGAAAGCACCCCTGTGCCATGAGGAATGGTCATGCCACAGCTCCTTCTCCTCCAGTTCTGCTTCCTTTTGGGATTTTGAGCACATGTGTGCATGCACCCAGTGTCCAGGACTCAACCACACAGGCGGCCACTTAGGATCCACGTAACCACCAGGCCACAGGCTGGCCCCTCTACCTTCTTTAATGAACATGAGTTACTTCATAATCAGATGTTTTATTTATTTATTTATTTATTTATTTTGGCAGAGGTTTTTTGCCTTAGGGTGCATGATCTCCCGAGGAGAGAGAGACAGAGACAATAAGAGGGAAAATGAGAAATCATCCCCTCCCCCCCAGGGGATGGCCACACCACAATCCCTTTCCCTTCAATCTCCTCCTAGGATCTTGGGTATGCTCATACACGTGCCCAGCCTGAATTTCAAGCCACTAAGTCCAGGACAGGAAAATGACGGTTTGGATCCTGGCTTCACTCCTCAAAAGTAGACTGATTGTAAGTTCAATATTAGATTTTTCTGTGACTATTTCCTTAACACTATAGTTCTCCCCAGGGAACATTTGGTCATATCCGAAGACTAGAAAGTGAGAAATCACCTCCCCTTCTCCCACAGTCTCCTCTCAGGAGTTTGGGCACACATGCACACAGACTCAGGATGATTTTCAAGCTGCTAGGTCCAGAACTTGAACCTCAGTTGGCCATGTGGGAGTCCAACACCTTAACCACCACACCTCCTGCTGGCCCCATGGAGGCATTTTTGATTTACAACTTGGAAGGGCAGTGGCACAGCAGCACCCAGTGGGGACAGGCTAGGGATACTGCTAAGCACTCGACAGTGGACAGGGCCACCCCCACCACAGAAAACCAATAGGGCTATCTTCACTCCTGATGGGTAGGTGACAGCCCCCAGTTATCCAGCACACATGGTATTCATATATTCAAGTTCCTTCTTCTAAGCCTCAGGGTCCTCTCATGTGACGCGGGCCCCTCCACCCCCCAGGCTTCTAGGCTGCCATGGATAAGCTCCTGTGATAACGAAGCACTCTGGTTTGAACAGTCCTGATTTCCATTACGCCAGCACAATCTGCAACCGATAGAACTCATATGATTGTGGAAAAGTGCCCAAACCTTCATATCATTTGGGCTTCAGTATGAAGCTGTAAAACTACCCACTGATTCAGAAGCTTAAACCACGAGAATTAGGTATTTCTAGAAGTAACCTTTAAGGTATGTTATTCTTTGCCTTATTACTGAATCCTAGAAAGGGCCTGGTTACCGCTAAGAGGTTTGAATTTCCAATCTATTAGAGTAATACCAGCAATCTGTTATTTCTAGGCTATTGAGGAAAGGTTAAAATGAAAATTGGATTTGGGGAGTTATAGCCATTCCGCGTGCAGGCAGAAAGCTCCTCAGTAGCAAGAAGCAAGTCAGGGTCTTGGGAAGAAGCAGTTATCAAGGGAAATGACTGGTGATAACTTTATTGATTAAAGCAGCTTGAAAAATTTCAGGTTCGCCACAGCCTGGCACTTTGGCAGCAAGATTGCTCCTCACAGGCATTTTTCATTAAAAATAAAGAAGCGGGAACAGAGAATTATTACCTTGTGCATAAGACCCAGTTCATTTGAAATGGCCTTATTTTGAAATACTGCTTTAAAAATGTCTACACATCCGGAGACTCAAATAACATTAATGAACATTTTAGAAAAACGATGGGGTAGGTGCGTTAAGGACATGCAATTGCCACTCAACTGTCAGTCAAGGAGAGAGACAGAAATGTCATTTGAGGGTGGAAGAGAAAATGATAATGTGGGAGGTAAATAAGATACAGCTTTGCCACATGTGCTCAGAGCCACCCGAGAAAACAATGCCTTAGCTACCCAGGGCCACAGATGCTTGCAATGGACCAGCCAGCTGCAGGAACCAAACCCCCAACTGACATGGTGACCCCCCCCCCCCCCCCCCCCCCCCCCCCCCCGCCAGGGCATCTATACACCTAAATCCCTCCCAGACACCATTGTCCCGGCATCCCCAAACAAGAAATCAAGATTAACCAGACCCCTACTGGGGCCTTCTTTAGGGTGTGGTGAGGGCAGTTTCTCATTCAGGATGTGAAAGACTGACTGTGAAAATAACTAAAATTGCCAAAAAACAGAAAAAGCAGGCAGGAGGGTGGGATATCACACGAAATTCAAATGACCTTATATAGCCAACAATATATTCTGGATATTCAGTTTCTTCTGGTCTTATTTTCTAAGTAGTGGAAGTTTTTATTTATTTACTTTTTAAGGTGGGGAGATGGTTGCTTGAAATGGTTGTGATCATACTACTTGTATCATTTTAAATACTAATTTTAAATCCAGATTACATTTGCCTTTCTCTCCACACTCTAACCAATTATCTCAAGAATGTATTCTCTTAAATTTATCCTATGAATAGGACAAAAATATATACTTAGTTGACTATATTTTAAAAAATAGATAAGGAATAATATTTTATAAAAATGGCTACCTATCGGGAACCAGCAGTTAGCGTAATGGCTATGTCGCTGGACTCCCACGTAGTCGACCGCGGTTCGCGTCTCGGACCCGGTGGCTTACAACTCACGCCGGGCGCGTGTGCGTGCGTGCCCAGGATCCCGAGAGGAGAATGGAGGAGAAGGGATTGCGGCGTGACCATCCCCCCTGGGGGGTGATTTCTCGCTTTCTGTCTCTATGTCTCTCTCTGTCTGTCTGGTGAGCGCACGCGCCCTATAGCGAAAAACCTCTCCAAAAAAAAAAAAAAAAAAAAAAAAAATGGCTACCTATGAAATGAGTAAGAATAGAATAGAGGGAACAGGACAGATGTTAGACCTCCTCGAATAGTCTGGTTTTGACTTTAGAACCACATAAATATTTCACATAACTATAAAACAAATTTAGATGCTAAAAAACCAATGTCCTAAAAGTGAATTCAAAGGGGATATAATTGGGGGGGATACTACCCAGGAAGGCATTATTTCTAGTAGTTCTAAAATAAAGTATTTTGGCCATCGATCCCTAGAGCAGTATGCTGTAAGGGGAAAAAAATATATAAATAAACAGTCCAAAAGAGAAATCTTTTTTTTTTTAATTTTCTTTTTTTTGAGAGGTTTTTGCGACAGGGCGTGTGCGCTCGCCAGACAGACAGAGAGAGACAGAGAGATAGAAAGCGAGAAATCACCCCCCAGGGGGGATGGCCATGCCGCAATCCCTTCTCTTCCATTCTCCTCTTGGGATCTTGGGCACGCATGCACACGTGCCCAGCATGAGTTTTAAGCCACATGGTCCGGGACTCGAACCACGGTTGACTACATGGGAGTCCAGCGACATAGCCATTACACTAACTGCTGGTCCCCAAAAGAGAAATCTTAACCAGCACTGGTACTCAGCAATTGCATTACCGTCCAGGATTCGAACCACGGTCGACTACATGGAAGTCCAACAACGTAACCATTACACCAACTGCTGGTCCCAGGAATGCATCTTTTCTTATTCATTCTGCTTGGTACCTAGTGGGTCCTACCAACCAGAAGATTTATAGATTTTAAAAAAGAAAAAAAGGATAGAAGAAAGGAATGTATGGGGGCCAGTGGGTGGCATGGTGGTTAGGGCACTGGACTCCCACATGGCTGACCATGGTTCAAGTCCTGGACCTAGCAGCTTGCTTTCTCACATTCTCTCTCTCTCTCCGTCTATCTCTGGTCAAATTAAAATAATAATAATAATAATAATAATAATAATAATAAATAAATTTGGGACCAACAGCTGGCGTAATGACTACGTTGCTGAACTCCCATGGAGTTGACCGTGGTTCAAGTCCCAGATCCAGTGGCTTAAACTCACACCGGGTGCATGTGTGTGCGTCCCCAGGATCCCTAGAGGAGAATGGAGAAGGGATTGCAGCGTGGCCATCCCCCCTGGGGGCTGATTTCTCACTTTCTTTCTTTGTCTCTCTCTGTCTTTCTGGTGAATACATGCACCCTATAGCAAAAACCTCTCTAAAATAATAATAATAATAAATAAATTTAAATAAAATAATTTTTAAAAAAAGAATGGAATGTAGCAAAATCTTTTTATTTTTTCTAATTTGCTAGACGGTACATGTCCTTGCTGAAGAGAGGCAAAGAAAGAGAGAGGGGTAAAGTAAGAAAGCATCTCCCATGAGAGAAGGCCATGTGCAATCCCTTCTCCTCTATCTCTCCTGCTTTTCTGGATTTTGAACACACACATACGAGTATTTTTCAACCCTCTGGGTCTGGACTTGAATTGCACTGTCAGCCATGGGGGATCCAGCTGTCTTAACCACCACGTCACCAGCTGACCCTGTAGCAAAATCTTTTAACTGTTCATTTATGTGATGTATACATGGGAGAGGGGTCATTGTATTATTTTCTCTCCTCTTCTGTATATGTTTGAAATTTTTCACAATAAAAATTCTGCCCTTGCCCTAGCTGTGGTGGCATATCTGCTGAGACACTGTGCTCCACTAGGTGGTGCCCATGAAGGCCCAGATTCGATTCCTGCTCCAATCTAAAGGCCAAGCATGAGGCCTGCACCTGTAATTCCAGTGACGAGGGAACTGAGGCAGGAGGGTCTCAAGTTTCAGGCTGGCCTGGACAACATAGCAAGACCCTCTCTTTAAAAAGAGGTGCGGGAGTCAGGGGGTGGTCAGCAGGTGATGCAGGGGTTAAGGCAGCTGAATTCTACATGGCCGACTGTGTGCCATGTAGAATTCAGGACCCAGTGGCTTGAAAATCATACTAGGCCGGTGTGCACATGTGCCCAAAATCCAAGTGGAGAAGAGACTGTGTGAGGCCATCCCCCCGGGGGTGTGACTTCTCTCTCTCTCTCATTCTCTCCCCCATCTCTCTCTAGAGAATGCACACACCCTGTGGCAAAATAAAATAAAATATAAAGTAAAAAGAGCCAGGTGTGGTGGGTATACACACCTGTAGTCCCAGCTAGGTGGCTAAGGCAGGAGGATCAGGGCACTGCAAGCCTCTATCTCAAAAAGAAAAAGAAATATTCTGCTCACTGAAGCAAAATATTGCAAGAAGCCAGGTTTTCTATTCCTGTGGTCTTTATTCATTCAAAACACAAACCTTTCCTTCTTGAAAAGCCTAACATAGGGGCCAGCAGGTGGCATGGTGGTTGGAGGCACTGGATTCCCACATGGCCAACTGTGGTTCGAGTCTTGGACCTGGCGACTTGCTTTCTCACTTTCTCTCTCTCTCTCTCTCTCTCTCTCTCTCTCTCTCTCTCTCTCTGTCCCTCTCTGGTCAAATTGAAATAAACAAATGAATAAATAATAAATAAAGTTAAATAAAATAATTTAAAAAAAAAAAGCCTAACATAGCATTTCCTGGGCGTTTCCTGAAGATGCCAGAGAGCCCACAGCTTCTGACATCTCCATGACTCTCAGGGTGGGTACAGTGCAATTTCTAGACTTCCAAGAGTGGCTGCTGGCCATCTTTCTCAAAGCACCAAGAGGGACCACCGGGAGGAATGGGAGCCCAACAAGAACGCGGCACCACGTGACCCTGGGGCATGGGGCTCGCCACAGGATGCTGACACGGGGGACTCCCCTGACACCTCTGGCACTCACACTGTAGCAGAGCAGGCGGCTGTGGGCCAGCTGCCCTGCCCACTGTTTCTTAACGGCACTGTCCAAAAACTGACTAGAGTGACTGAAGTGACTGCCTGAGGGCCAGGGTGGTGGGTGGGTGGCCTGCAGGCAATAAAATCCTAACTGATTTATTTTCCTTTTAAGATGTCTAAGTTTAGAAGGCAATCTATCCCCGAAATAGTCATAACATCAAGGTGGCAAGATGAGTGATTTCATTGTTTCTCACACACTGTTGTAATCTTGCTGCTACACTGTCTTAAGAAATAAGTTTTTAAGGTTTGGCCATAAGGCATATGCACTCACCAATGAGAGAGAGAGGGAAAGTGAGAAATCACCCCGTAGGGGGGATGGCCATATAGCAATCCTTTCTCATTCTCCTCTCAGGATTTTGGGCACACGAGCACACACGCCCAGTGTAATTTTCAAGCCGCTGGGTATAGGATTCAAATTATAATTGGCCATGTGGAAATTCAGTGCCTTAACTGCCATACCACCTGCTGGCCCTTAAAAAATTAGATATTTTTAATACACTGATATGACTTGTCAATCCTTACTTTTCCAAAGAAGCAGAAAGTCCCTTAGAAAATGGCATAGTATTTCTGTTTCTTGCTCTTACGATGGAATAATTGAACAGGTTGAAAACATTTAGTGGAACTCCTGGGGTGTCATCTCCTTCCCTTTCCAGCCAAGTCAGCAGTCATGGGGTCACCCAGCCAACCCCCAAGAACTGCCAGAGCCCTAGGACCACTTCAAGCCCCTGGAGCTGCCCCATGTAAGTGCCTACACCTGCCAGGACATGGCCGCCTCCATGCACACACGCTTTGTGAGGTGCCTTCTTACCTGGTGAGCTTCCACCCCGATGGCTCGCAGAGCAGACTTGAAGAATTCAGGAGACGGTTTCCCCACCACTTCGGCTTTGACACCAGAGGCATACTGGAAAGAGAGAAATGGCACAGGTTTGAGCCCAAGGAACAGGGGCTCATCCAAGGACTGCCCCAACTGTGCCCCCAAGGGCCAGGGGGCTTGAAGAGGTAAAATGCTGTGGGCCTCAGAAATACACCTCAGAGCCAGAGCGTGGCAACTCCACAAAGGGCTGCCTGGGATGCTTGGAGGACCCACCGCCAGGCTTCCTGCCCTGCACTCAAAGGCCCTCCCACAGGAGCTGTCCAACAACTGGCAAAGCCACAAGGCCCCACGAGAGCCCCAAGACCAGAGCTCTTACTGGCACGCAGCTGCAATTCCATTGTCTTTCCTTTTCCTTCTTTTCTCTTCTGTTCGTGTCCTGCTCCATCACAGGCCCTCTTGGGAGAGGCCCAGGGCTCTGTCTGCCCATCTGCCCACCCTTCCCATGAAATGCAGGCAGGAGCTGCTGTTTGAGGATGTGACCTAAGGCTGACCCGGAGCAGAAGCCCCAGGCTGAGCCAGGGGGAGTCCAGAAAGCCCCTTCGGAGGGCCTGGCCATAGATGGTCATAGAAACTAGAGGGGAGAGTTGGGAAGGGGTTTGATTGTATACATCAAGCTTGAGGTGCCACAGATGACCGGGGCCAGGATTGAGGCTGGGAGGTCAACATAGATACGGATGGGAGCCATGTCTGAAAGGAGAGTGGCAGAGAGCATGCTGGGAGAGGCAGTAGGGCAGGCAGTGAGGGTGTGCCCTGGCCCTTACAGAGGAGAGAGAAAGAGGAGGGAAGAAGGCAGAGTGATGATCAGAGAGCCCAGGGGCCAAGCCCCAGGACAGAGGGAGTCCCAGGCTGAAGCCCACACCAGTGACCCACTCCAAAACATAAGAGGCCATTCACAGGAAGTCCACCCACTTTTCCAGAGAGACCTGAAACATCCCAGAGGACTTTGAGAGCTGCAGAGGGCCCAACACCCAGCCAGGGCAGGTACCTCGAGCGCCTTCATGTAGGCACCAACGTCCAGCATCAGGCCAGAGGTCTCCTTGTAATAGCGTCTGGAAAAGTGCAGAAGGGAACAAGGTGAGCAGAGCCCAGGGGCCCGGTTCTACGGGGTCAGATCAGACGCCATGCTGACGACGACCGATGGAGGCCAGCGTGACTGAGCAAAGTGGGCCGGCAGTGCCAGGGTTCATTCGGTCAGAATGCCCCCCTGCTGCCAGCCCCATGGGGACCCTGCCTCAATGACTAACGGGGGACCTGGGGCAGATGGACCCAGTTGCTAACCCAGAGAAAGACAAGTGAGCTGAGTTCTGGGAAGGGACAGCAGGTCCACAGAGCATGTGGTGAACCCCTAATTGCTAATAATTAACCCCTGATTGCTGCCTGAAGGAGAAAACTCCATTAGTTCCACAGCGCCCTGCTGCACCTCCTGTTAGCCAGAGGTCAAGCGAGGTGCCAGGTTTCACAGGCGCCAGATGCTTTTACGAGAAGGCAGCTATTTCTTCAGACTCCTGTCTCTCCGAGGCCGAGACAGACTCAGCCGCAGGAACATTCCTTTCTCAAGACAGTCTCCTGCTCCTGCGTTGGCATGCTGGCTCGGCCCCTGCCTGGCCCACCCCGGCCACATCAGATCCAAGCCTCCTATGGACCACGTCCAGTTATCTGTGAGCAAAGCTGCCTGACTATGAGGAGGGAAGGCAGAGCTTAACCTGTGCTGCTCTGAAGAAAGGATTCATGGGAACCCAGGAATAAAAATAAAACGTTTCGGGGGACCAGTGGGTGGCATGGTAGTGAAGGCGCTGGACACTCCCACATGGCGACCACAGTTCGGGTCCTGGACCTGAAGGCTTGCTTTCTCACTTTCCTTCTGTGTGTGTGTGTGTGTGTGTGTGTGTGTGTGTGTGTGTATGTGTGTCTGGACAAATTAAAATGAATGAATAAATAAAATTAAATTAATAATTCTTTTTAAAAAAATGTTTGTAACTCTTCATGTCAGTTTCCCTTTTCCTTGTCCCACTTCCTTCAAAAAGTATCTATGCAGGGGCCAACCAGCAGCGTGGTGGTCGAGGTGGCTGGGTCCCACATAGCTGACAATGCAGTTCAAGTCCTGGCCCCAGTGGCTTAAAAAACATGCCAGGTGCATGTGCATGCATGGCCAAAGTACCAAAAAGAGAAATGGAAGAGAAGGGATTGTGACATGACCATCCCTCATGGGGTGCTTTCTCACTCCCCTCCATCTCCCAGCTGTCTCTCTCTGGTGAGCACATGCACCCTTTAGCAAACTGAAGGCCTACAAAGCATCTGTGCAGAGAAGCAGAGAGAATAATGAAGCATGCTAACTTCAGGGTTCAAATCCTCTCTCTGCTTTCTGATGGTGTTACTTTGGGTTCCTAAAGCCTCTGGGCCTTGGTTTCCTAATCTGTAAAGTGGGCAAAACTAACAAACAGTTTCAGGGCCGGCAAGTGGCATAGTGGTTAAGGGCGCTCCCACATGGCCTACTGCTGTTCAAGTCCTGGACCTGGTGGCTTTCTCTCTCTCTCTCTGTCCCTCTCTGGTCAAATTATAAATAAATAAATAAATAAATAAATAAATAAATAAATAAATAAATAAGTTAAATAAAATAATTAAAAAAAAAAACTTATGGATTGTTGTGAAGCTTGAAAAAGATAATGCATGCAATGTTCTTAACATTATGTTTCACATGCAGAAAATGCTCAAAAAGATCAGAGATTATTTAAAAAAAAAAAATTCACCCAGGCTGAGATACAGACAATAAGATATGAATTAAGCAAGAAAAAAATGAATGCAAGCCTTTCCAGTTTGGGGGGGCTAAAACGTGTTCTGTGCCCACCTGAAATCCTGAAATGTTAGAAACAAGCTCCTCAGGACCTGCAGCAGGGCCGTGCCCTTCAAGCTCTGTCACTCCTGGGGACTCTGCCTGTCCCTTTCTGCCCCATCTGGGAGAAGCCTGTGTTGCCACCTCAGTCACTTGGGTGGGATGAGCCACTCAGCCCCTCCGCGTTCTCCACTACTTCCGTCACTAGTTTCTGGGCTGGACATGGGTTGGGCTGCAGGGCTTCAGCCAAACCCTTGGCCAAACCCAGGTCTGGTCCCCTGCCACTCACTCCTGTCAGGTGGCTTTGGAGCCTGGAGTGCATATGTAGGTGTGGACATCTCTTGTCGTGTCAGAACTCACCAGTCTCCAGGTAAACCCAAGACCTCTCCAAAAGCTCCTGAGCTCTGTGCTCCAGGGGACAAGCAGGCCAGGACCCCGTACACATTCAGAGAGGTCCACACTGCTTACGGAGAGGGACCTGTGCATGCCCGCTTCTTTTACAGAGTGACCTCAGCACACAGGCTCAGAGATCCCTAATTTCATATCTTTCATTTCCAGAATTCAGACACCTTGTTTGAGTTTATAGAGCCTCAAAAAAAGTGTCTGCTTTTATTTTCCCATTTCTACAATAAATCACTTTGGTATGGCAATTTCCTTAGCTAAGTCCAGAATTCTAAGTAAATGGTGAATGACCAGGTAAAGTAAAGCTTGGCTGAGAGGCAGAGGCTATGCCAGGTCCGGAGGCCGTGCTGGTCGGTGCTGCAGTTGGCAGACGTTAACTCAGCACACCCATGGACATTCAGGGATGCAGCTGCTCCACAGCCTTGGCAGGACTCGGGGTACTCCCAGACCACGCCTGCCTTCCAGGGACTCAGGATCCACAAAGTCCAGGCAGACAAGTCCACAGGCAAATACAGAAGGGCAGGCAGGGCACAGGTGACGGTAAGGGAACCCATGCTCCAAGGGAGGGGGAGAAACATGCTGGGGACAGGACAGGAGAGGGAGCCACAGAAGGAAACACCAAAGCTGACACCTGGGTGGGGAGGAGGTTACCCAGCTAGAAGGAGAGGGAATGGGAACACCCGGGGGACACCCAGAGTACCCTGGTGAGAACCGTGGTGGCCACACCACACAAGGAAAGGGCCTTCGGTAGGTGCTCAGGGGCCACAAACCTCATTCTCTCGCCCTTGTGAAGGGGAAGAAGGGGAGGTCTACGGTTGCCCAGAGGGGGAACGAGGGAAGGCTTTCCTGAGTGGTGACATTAGAAGTGAGCCAGGTAGGGACCAGCAGTTAGCATAATGGCTATGTCGCTGGACTCCCATGTAGTCGACCGCGGTTTGAGTCCCCGACCCGGAGGCTTAAACTCACGCCAGGTGCATGTGCGTGTGTGCCCAAGATCCCGAGAGGAGAATGGAGTTTGAGAAGGGACTGCGGTGTGGCCATCCTCCCTGGGGGGTGATTTCTCACTTTCTGTCTCCCTGTCTCTCTCTGTCTTTCTGGCTAGCGCACGCGCTCTGTAGCGAAAACCTCTCCAAAAAAAAAAAAAAAAAAAAAGAAGTGAGTCAGGTGACATTAACGGTGGGACCATCAGATGGCATAATGGTTATGTCGCTGGACTCCCATGTAGTTGATTAAGGTTCAAGTCCTGGACCTGGTGGCTTAAAATTCATGCTGGGTGCATGGCCATGCATGCCCAAAATCCTGGGAGGAGAATGGAGAAGAAAGGATTACAGCATGGCCATCCTCCCTGGGGGTGACTTTTCACTCCATCTCTCTGTCTCTCCAGCAAGTGCATGTGCCTTATGGCAAAAATCTCTTAAAAAAAAAAAAAAAAAGTGAGCCACAGGCAGAGGACAGGTGGGGATGACAGAGGTAAGGAAAGACTACGCCCAGCGTAGGAAACACTTACTCAAAAACAAAAGAAAGACTTCAAAACCCCAAACCCAAAACAAACTGCTGCAAAAGATACAGCTTCAAAAAACCCAAAACCATCTGCTGCAACAGGTACAGCTCTGTTTGGAGCTGAGGACTCTGGGGCCTTGAGGATGACTGGAGGAGACAGAGCCAGAGCTGCCCGCGGCGAGACCCTCTTGCTTGGCTAAACCAGCGAACCCATGTGCGTGCCAGCCTCATATTGCCTACAATCTTTCTTCTGAAGAGGAAAAATCTGGAATTCTTATATTTCGATTTAGTCCTTAATAGGAGAAAAATACAGAACACACAGTATAAAGTACAAAATCAAAACTTTGCCTTTGTTATGCTAATCTTTACAGTCCAGAAAGAACACTGGCCTCCAGAAATCAAAATTAGAAACTTCAATAATTCTTCTTTTGAGACCAACAGGTGGCACAGTGATTAAGGCGCTGGATTCCCACATGGCCGACCATGGTTCCAGTCTCGGACACGGCAGCGTGAAACTCACACCAGGTATATGCACGTGCATACCCAAAATCCCAAGATGAAAGTGGAGAAGGGATTTCAGTATAGCCATTCTCCCTGAGAGGATGATTTCTTCCTTTCTGTCTCTCTGGTGAGTGTACTCCAAAATAACTCTCAAAAAATAATAATAATTCTTTCAACTAAGTCTGGATTTTCTAAAAAAAAATTACTTATTTCTTTCATGAAAGCGAAAACCAGAGGTAGGAAGGGAGGGAAGGGAAGACAATCACCTTCAACAGGTCTCACACCCTGATCCCCACCCCAGCCTTCCGAGTCGGCCAGGATCACAGGCAGGTGTGTCCAGCACACGTGAACGGGTCAACTGGGCAGCCAGCCCACGGTCTTCCACATGGCGCCAGCGTCACATGCACAGCACACTACCCCTCTGCCACCGAGCCAGCCTTGACTCCTTTCATAGTGCCCAGAATTTATTTTACTTCTTATTCATTCAGGAAAACAAAAAGGCATCTTGAGGCCAACTGTTAGCTGAAGATATTTTTAGACATACAGTAAATACAAGTACTAATTAAAAAAAAAAAATACAGCAGCCCAGGTCATTTCTGTGCACTAGAAATGTGCTATATTTCCCCTTTGTTATGAGCATAAATAACCAGCAGCAGCCCTGGGTAGGACCTGAGCATTCTAGCCACAAAGAGGAAACCGTGGACACTGGGAAGAAAGGAGAAGCCCAGGAGGAGTCGTCAGATCCGATTTTATGCTTTATTCTTCTGCCGTTTCCGATTATTCAGCACAGCCTCCTTTTAAAATGACCACTTGACCTTTCCCAGAAGAGCCATTAACCTTCCATAGTCTGTCGCGTAAACAGCTTAATTTTCTGACGGCAGCATGACAGAAGAAATTACAAAGCCAATTCCCACTCTCGGTCCAAACAGATGCCAAATGTAAATCACTCCATTTCCAGGAGGAGGACATTCCACATGGCCTCCGCCCACTGCTCCTGCCTCCTCAGCAGGCACCACTCAGACTGTGCCCTGCTCCAGTGGAGAAAGGACAGGCCCTCACCAGTTGCAACCCCCCAGTTGACGACAGCAGCTCTCCATGGGTCCTCGTCTGTTCCCAGAAGCTGGGATCTAGCCCTGCTTGAGGAACACATCAGGCATGTGTGCATGCATAGCCAAAAGGAGACATGGAGGAGGAGAGACTGGACGTGCCCATTCCCCATGGAGGGTACTTTCTCACCTTCCCCCCTCTCTCCCTTTGTCTCTCTCTCTCTCTCTGGCAAATGAGCATATCCTCTGGCAAATTAAAAACAAAATTCTGGCTGTGTTTGGTAGGCAGATGTAGTAAGTATTCAGTCACCAGAAGCTCCTAAGCTAGAAATCATTTCCATAGACATGGCTCAGAATTCCTGTACTGCATGAAAAGCTAGGGGGGGCTCCAACATGTCCTTGGAATTTTAAGAGCCTGCAGTTCCAGTCCTAGACTTGGTGGCTTTAGACTCACGCCAGATGCATGTGTATGCATATCCACTATCCTGAGAGGAGAATGGAGGAGAAAAGAATTGCAGCGTGGCCATTCCCCCTGAGGGATGATTTCTCACTTTCTATCTTGATTCTCTGGCAAGTGCACATGCCTAACAGCAAAAATTTCTCAAAAAAAAAAAAAAAAAAAAGAATAGATAACAAAAGTCTAGATATCAATGCTGTGAACACATCATCTATAAAGAACTATTTGCAAGAGAAACCATTTAGGACATATACCTAAATATTGATGACTGTTTTCTTTGTGTAGTGAGACAAAATACACTTTTTGTTTTCTTATTTTGCTCATCTGCATTTTCTAATTTCTCTTCAATGAACATGTGCTATCTCGGTGGTAAGAAAAAATGTTAATGAGACCAGCAGGTGATATGGTGATGTTGCTGGACTCCCATATGGCCGACTGTGGTTTGATTCCCAGATGTGGGGGCTTGAGACTCAGACTCATGCCAGGCACGTGTGAGTGCATGCCCAAAATTCCAGGAAGAGAATGGAGGAGAAGGGACTGTGGCGTGTCCATCCCCACTGGGGTGTATTTCTCACTTTCCCTCTCACTGTGTCTCTCTGTCTCTCTCCAGCGAGCACATGTGATTTTCCAGCTTAGTTAGCATCCAGGTGTTATTCACGTTTTGATAAGAAAATCCTTCTCCTGCATCTGCAATTACAAAACAGTTTGGACCAAATGATCTGATCAAATTCTGAGCGAAAAACACAAAACTCTGAAAAAAAAGAAAAAAAGAAAGAAAAAGAAAAGAGAAGATATTAAGGTCCAACCCAGAGGCCCAGTTAGTAGCAAACTACACTGCAGCACTGGAAGCCACATGGCCATTTGAAGGTTCAGAAAGCAGTCAGTCGTGTGTGCAAGCCCAAGATCCCAACAAGTGAAGGACTGGGGAAAGGGACCATGGCATGACATGACCCTGTTGAGGGTGTTTCTCTCTCTTCCTGTGTGTCGTTGTCTCTCGTGTGTGCTATCATGAATAAAAGAAATGAAAAAATAAAATAAAGACAGTATGTTAAGAATAATATTCAGGACCAGTAGATGGCATAATGGTTATATCGCCTGGACTCTCACGTAGCCGACTACGGTTTGAGTTCCAGACCCGGCAGTTTAAAACTCACACCGGCTGCGTGTACATGCATGCCTAAGATCCCAAGAAGAGAATGGAAGAGAAGGGATTGCAGTGTGGCCATTTTCCCAGAAGGTAATTTCTCACTTACTGTATCTCTGGCAAGAGCACGCACACTATGGCAAAAATCTCTCTAAAAAAAAAAAGAAGAAGAAGAAGAAGAATACCTAACAGTTTCTTTAAAGAAATGGTGAGGCATGTGTTTGTGTTAGAGACTCAGATGAAAATGTTGGTCACTAAATCACAGCTTTGCTGAGACAGCACTGCACAGCCAGAGATGCTCAGTGCCAGACCAGAGCATCCCATGGGCGCTCAGGCCTACTTTTCATCACTCAGGTGTCCCTTGGGACCATTCTTTTTTTTTTTTTTGGAGAGGTTTTTGCTATAGGGCGCTTGCGCTCGCCAGACAGAGAGAGACAGAGAGATAGAAAGCGAGAAATCACCCCCCGGGGGGGGATGGCCACGCCGCAATCCCTTCTCCTCTTGGGATCTTGGGCACGCATGCATACGCACCCGGCGTGAGTTTTAAGCCACCAGGTCCAGGACGCGAACCGTGGTCGACTACATGGGAGTCCAGCGACACAGCCATTACACTAACTGCTGGTCCCTTCTTCAGTACCTTGCTACATCCCTCAATATCTTGCACAAATGTTTTCTGCTCTAAACTTGAGATGATCAACACATGACCTCTGCAATAGTCAAGAGATCTCCAACTAAAATGATGGCCTCCCCCTTCCACTCCATCACCAGTGTCTCCTAGCCTAGGGTCCAATGGACAACCAGTTCCTGAAGATATAGTTTTCTAATTCCCTAAAAAAATTATGAAGAAGGAAGAAGACATAAAGAGAAACAGCATAAATAAATAAATAAAATGGGAGAGGGGGAGGGAAAAGAAAGTCACTCTGTGCTCAGTCTTTTTTTTATTTTGTTTTAAAAACAAAAATCAAAAACACTCCCAGGGCTGGCAGGTGGCTGGTGGTTAAGGACACTGGACTCCTACAAGGCCGACCACAAGTCCTGGACTTGGTGGCTTGCTTTGTCACTTTCCCTCTCTTTCTCTCACTCTGTCCCTCTCTGGTTAAAAATTAAAATAAATAAATAAAGTTAAATAAAATAATTAAAAAAAAAAAAAAGACCACTCCCAGGACCTCCCATCCTAACACTAATCAACATTAGTCCAGGCTTTTGCCATAGGGTACATGTGCTCATTGGAGAGAGAGAGAGACAGAGAGAGAGAGAGAGAGAGGCAAAGTGAGAACTACCCCTCAGAAGGATGGCCACAATCCCTTTTCCTCTAGTCTCCTCTCTGGATTTTGGGCATGCATACACACCCAGTGTGATTTTCAAGCTGCGGGGTCCAGGGCTCAGATCATGGTCAACCATGTAGGAGTCTAGTGCCTTCACCACGCCACCTCCTGGTCCCTGTGCACACTCTACACCCGCTTTTCTGCATTCTTCTTGCTGAGTCTGTGAATCAGAAACTGCAAAGCATGGTCCAAAGCAGCCAGACGACTCCCCAGGGCTGACTTACCCGTTCCCCAGTGATAAGAGCACAGGATTTTCTAGCTTCATGAGTACCCGGAAAGCATTATTCACATTTTGATAAGAAAAGCCTTCTCCAGCGTCCGCAATGACAACACAGTTTGGGTTGGACGTGTCGATCTGATCAAATTCTGAGCGGACACCTAGAGAGACAGAGAAAGAGAGAGAAAGCACGCAAAATTGACCAAGCCCCACACTGATGGGACCAAGGACACCTCTAGGGATCTTGGGCACGCACGCACACATGCTCGGCATGAGTTTTAAGCCACCGGGTCCGGGATGCGAACCGCGGTCGACTACATGGGAGTTCAGTGACATAGCCATTACGCTAACTGCTGGTTCCCCACATAAGAATTTCTTGAGCAGTCTAGCTGGTGGTGTGGTGGTTGAGGTGGTTGGATCCTACATAGCCCAGTTTGAGGTTCGAGACCCAGTGACTTGAAAAACACACTAGACACTTAGGCATGCATGCCCAAAATCCTGAGGAGAATTCCCTCCCTCTCTCTCTCACTCTCTCTCTCTGTCTCTCTCTGGTGTGCACACACACTATATACCAAAAACTAAAAATAAAAAAGTAAAAAGTAAAAAAAAAATTCTTTGAGCTTTATTTTTACATATTACTTAAAATTTTTCAGAATAGAACATTTTTTGGGGAAAATAAATCTATGATCAGTAGAACTTGAAAAAAAAAATCAGTCAGAAAACACAGGTACACTTCCTGGGAACACCAACGCAGAACTGGAGCTGAGGAAGGACATCTGTCTTTCCCTCCAGCGCTCTCGAGCTTTGCTATCTGCTTATTTGAACCATGGGTTAATACCACTTTCGAGGCAAACGCTGGCTTTCTTGTCCTCCCTCTTTTTCCACCCCCACTCGCATGTTGTCCAGCTTCCCCTTTCTGGGAAGCAATGGGGAAGAGAATTTCTTTCTTAGGTCTTTCTTTGAGGTCCATGTTCTAAAGACACTGGCAGGGATCCTAGATTACAGAGAAAGGATTTTGAGAAACATGATTTCTAAAGGCCGGGCTTGCTGCCCCGAATTGGCGCCAGGACTATGAATTCGACATTTAGGCCTTCCAGGGAGCACCCTCCACCTCCGAGAACCCCCACTCTTGCCCTGGGAAGGAAAAAAGCATGCTTGCCTTTGCCCAGTGGCTTATAAAATAAAAATATCAAGTGCAGGGAAAGGAAAGAAGACAGATCAGGGGAATGACCGAGAAGTGTCCTGAATTCTGAAGTGTTGTTAATGTCTCTTCTTTTTAAATATTCAGAAGGCACCAAATACTGCTCCTTCTGCTTCGTTCCAAAACAGCTCTCCACTAAGGGTCAAAGAGATTCTTCTTGCATTCAGACTAAAATCAGGATGCAAACCTTGTTCCTACAGCCGTCTGCACGCTGCGACAAAGAGCAGGGCTGGTTTTCACAAATACAGCTCACAGTTAAGGGTGCCAGATGTGCTACAGCTATGGGCCTCAATCTAGCTGTGCGTTCTTTCTCAGCAGGAGCGAGAATTTTGCCCCCCTCCCCAACAATTCCCTTGGTCCATCCTAAATCAAAGAAAGCCATCGAAATTCTGAGTCTAACAACCCTCAGGTGTGAGCCTGGGGCATGACAGGGGCTAGATCTCAATTCGTTCCCAGTCTCCAGCAGGTAGCACCGTGAGGTTTCTACCCCACAGGCCCATGCGTGTTGTGGTCGTGGTCAGGTGTTACCTCTGTCTTTCCCAGCAGTTTGACACGGGTGAGAGTGGAGGTCCTTTCCTCAGCCCCCACCCTCATAAAGAGATGCCTCGCTCCCATGAGGCCTCAGGGCCCAGCAGGCTTACTGTCATGGATGAGTAGGTATGGCCGCAGGCCTCGCTCCTTCAGGATCTGGCAGGTGGCTGGTGCTGGGGATGTCACCTCCCCCTCAGAGATGTCGAATCCCAGCTGCCGAAGCAGCCTCACCAGTTCACCCACAGACTTCTGGGACTCATTCGTGCAGAATCTCACCTTCAGCCTGGACTGCTTCAGTCTGGGGTGGGAGAAAATGATAGGTCAAGGGTGTTGTCAATGCATGAAGTGTGTGGTCTCCTGGAAAAGAACCCAAAGACAGATCTGAAGACAACCAGTAAAATACCAGAACAAGCCAGGTCGCCATGGATCTCCGAGGTGGCGCCGAGAGACCCCCCAGATGTGTTTCTGCTAGGATTTCTGAGCTACAGCAGACATGCTCCCATAACCCTCCTTTTTGTCATAGCTGGACTAGATGTACCTAAGACGCCCTGAGGTCCTCCGCTCCTCCCCCTCTTCCTGGGACATATCTCTGCCCTCTATACCTGCGATGCATCTCTTCTCCCTCTACCTGGGAAGTATCTCTGCCCCCCTTACCTGGGACACGTTGCCTTTACACTTGTACCATGTCTACCCACCCGAGACCTACTCAACACCTGCCCTCCTCCACTCCACTCAGCCTGGCTAGAGGTCACCCCTGAGGGTCCACAGCTATCTACCTGTACCTTTCTGTAACAACTAGCATTGCCTTGGCCTTTGAGCTACACGTGTTCACACCTTATTAACTCTAGGTCCAGATCTCTCAAGAAGTGCAAAAGCAGAGGGACCAAGTCAAGGTTTGTCTTCCCATCACTGTCCATGAAGAAAGGTTCACCAGACAAAGTCATCGGGGACACACACCGTTTCAGACAGATGGGACCCCTGACCCTGCGCAAACCGAACAGGAGTGAACGTAAACCTGAAATACGGCCGATTGGAGATTCCTCCTGCCTGACTTTACAGGAGACCTGCCACGTCCCACAAACCTCCCAAAACAGATGTATAAAGAGCTTCCCCCCAAAATAGCATTCAATCGTCTATAATTACGGACGGGGGTCAGAAGGTGGCACAGCAGTGACACGAGCCTCTTCGAGGCTGACCCACCTGGAGAAGTTGCGCGTTCAGGACCTCCCTACACGTGCTGGGTGTGCGAGCTGTGATCTGGGGCTGGCTGGCTGGGGTGGATCGCAGCATAAGGACCCTGTCTGTTTCTCTGCCTCCCTCTCTCTCTCTCTGTCCCTTTCACTCATGAAAAAATAAACAAATAACCTTTAAAAAAAAAAGTTACTGAGTACCTTCTAAGTGCGTGGCACTGGGCTAGTGCACAGAACTAGAGCTGTGACCACGGGCAAGGTCCCTGTCCTTCAGGCCACAAGTCAGATGGGAGGTAGGCCACAAACAAGAAACGCACAGAGGAAGGGCAATTAGTGACAGAAAAAAAGGGAGGTGGTTCAAAGGATTTAAATGGGGTGAAGAGACAGAGAGTGACCACGTGTGATGGGGAAGTCTGGGAGAGGCATTTCTGGGGAAACAACTCTGGAGCTGACACCTTTGGGGAGAGAAGGTGCCAGAAGCAATGCAGGGCCAGCCAGTGGGTGGAAGTTAAGGTAGCTGGAGCCCATACGTCCCACTGTGTGGTTCAAGTCCCAGACTCAGTGGCTTGAAAAACACACTGGGTACGTGCATATATGTGCCCCAAATCCCTAGAGAATAGAGAAGGGATTGCGGTACGGCCATCCCCCCGGGGGTGATTTCTTACTCACCCTCTCTTTCTCTCTCTAGTGAATGCATGCACCCTGGAGCAAAAACTATAAATATATATGTGTATATATATATATATATATATATATATACACATATATATTTGTCAGAAAAATCATGACGCATTTTTGCATAGAAAAACATAAGGGGCCAGCAGGTGGTATGGTGGTTAAGGACGCTGGACTTCCACACGGCCGATTGAGGTTTGAGTTCCAGACCTGGCAACTTGCTTTCTCATTCTCTCTCTCTCTCTCTCTCTCTCTCTCACACACACACACACACACTCTCTCTCTCTCTCTCTCTCTCTCTGTCTCCCTCTGTCCCTCTCTGGTCAAATTGAAATAAATAAATAAAATAATTCTTAAAAAAAAAGAAAAATGTTATGACTTTTCTGTCTCTCTCTCTCTCTATGTGTGTGTGTGTGTGTGTGTATATATATATATATATATATATATATATATATATATGACTATGTTATATATGTATAAACAAGCTACTTGTCACCTCGTACCTTGCTCAGACAGGTCCTTAAACATCCATTTCACTGGTCTCCACAGATGCAGAAAGATGTCTTCACCAATCCTTTCAAATGGCATATTTTTCTTTTTCTCTTAATTTGCTATAGGGCGTGTGTGCTTGCCGGAGAGACAGAGAGACCTGCAAGATCCAAGCCCAACTAGAGTCTTGCAGGGTAGACAGAAGACAGGAAGGGAGGGCAGGCAGTCCAGTGGGAAGACCAGCTCACAATGGTGGATGAGCAGGTGTGCAGGCCCCATCCTCTCAGAAAGAAAGACCGAAAGCAGCTGGGGGTATATGCAAGGTAGAACCGGAAAATGGGGCTGGAGTCAGGGACTACTGAGCGGGCAGGCACTCCGGCTGCTACTAGAACGTGATGACCCCCGCCTGCAGAGATGGCAACTGGAAAAGGCTTCAGGCCTCAATCCAATGTCTCCTCCTCCAACCACCCTACATGACAATGCCCCACCCTGTGCCTATTGATCACACAGTTTTTCTTTCTTTCTAACACTAACCAATAACTCCAACCATGCAATATGAGTATCTATTTACTGTCTTTCTCTCTGACCTATGTGCTCCATGAATTCAAAGCAGGGTCTGCTTGGCTCTCCATATCCCCAGTACTTTCCATGGGCTTGGCACACAGTAGGCCCCCTATAAATGTTTGAGGAATGACTGACTGATGGAAAAATCTAGATGATCTTGCCTACCGCTCCTCTGAGGGTGTCCTTTTACAAGCCCCAAAAGAGACAGTCTGGCTTTCGTGGTGAAAACATGCATCCCCAGGTTATGACAAGCCTCCAGACCCTCCCGGCCCTGGAGCTGACAAACACAGTTTAGGAAGAAATCTGTAGATCTCCTGACAAGGGAGTGAACACAGACCCAGGGGCTGACAATGACTGCCTCCATAGCCCAGGTGATTCATTCCTTTCTTATTATTTGTCTTTCCTAATCAAGGGGCTTATGAATTATCAATTACATTTAGTGGTTAATTGCCCTTCATAAAGACAGCTTTTTTATTTTTAAATTAAGTAGTTAATATATTGTAACTAATAGCATCACCTTGTACATTATGGATAGATCTTCATTGATTGGCGCCTGGAATGTGTGATTCACACCCAAGTTAATGGAGCAGTTGAATGAAGAAGTGCAGGGGTCCCAGGGGACTAATTATTGCTAATGAATGATGATGTGACCTTCTCAGAACAGTGAACAATCGGTGTGACAGTGAGATGACAGTGCCTCACATCTGTTATTCCAAACACAACTTCAGATGTGGACAAAAAAATGAGTAAATCACACAACTCATTTCAGGACACTTAAGCAACTGGTCTCCTTTGAAATACCAGTGGAAGTTAATTCAAAATAAATGCTTTTTAAAAAAGAATTATTTATTTATTTCATTTATTTATTTATTTAAACTTTACCAAAGCAAAATTTAATTTCATACACACATAGGGAGAGAGAGGGGAAATGAGAAAGCAAACCACGAGGTCCAGGATTCGAACCATGGTCAGTCATGTGGGTGTGTCCAGCACCTTAACCACCATGCCACCTGCTGGTTCGCTAAAATAATACTTTTAAAATCAAAGTATTGGTTTTAGAGATAGAATCTGTCCCTGCAAAATCTAGCATGAAATGCCAGGGAGAGGCCCCTCTCTTTGGGTCATTGGTGATGCCCAGCCACACCCCCTTTCCATGTAGCACCCCAGGCCCAGTCTGACCACCAGGGACCAGTCTCAGGTCTCTTCATTATTTTTAATTACCGAAAATAAAAAAAGTATTCATTACTATTAAAATAAAGTAATACAAGGTTTTGAGTCTTACCTCTAGGGAAGCACTGTGCCTTCCCTCAGTATCCACAATCTGATCTTGCCCTCACATCCTGAGCTAGAGCCATGGTAGTTTATTTTCCTTACACACATCCCCAGGGCCAGCCTGGCTTACAGGTGACCCTCACTAAGTATATGCTGGGCCAACTGAGTAAACACGCCCATAAGCTGAGAACCATCATCCTCACTGAATAGACAAGAAAATAGAGGCTCAGGGAGGCAGAGATCTGACCAAGGTCACACAGCCTACAAACAGCAAAGCCACTAGCCCTCAGCCATCTGTGGCGGTGTGTGCAGGCCTTGCACCAACAAGCAAAAGCAGCTAGCAAATCCTGGGGCCCCTCAAACAGAAATACTGTGCCATGGGCAAGGCCCGGCAACCCCAAGAGCACAGGCCCAGCTCTGCTGCAGGGCTGCTCTGCTCTGTCCTGCTGGAAAGGACATCGAAGCTCAAAAGTGAGGGAGGGATATACATGGAGCTGCACTCATGTAGGCACAAATAAGAGAAAGTGTGAGATGGCAGGTTGAGACCAACGGTGAAGGCTGGAATGGTCAATGACATGAGCTGAATTATGTCTCTAACAATTATGTCCCACTCAAGCCCCAACCCCCAATATGACTGTATTTAAAGATGGGGCCTGTGGGAGGTAATTAAGGCTAAATGAAGTCCTAAGGGTAGAGCTCTGATAGGACAGTATTAGTGTTCTTATAAAGAGAGACACCCCCCCCCAAAAAAAAAAATCTTAAACAAAAAAAACAGAAAGAACTCTAAGCTGCTATGTTTAAATTTTACAACCAGTCCTCAAACCTTTCTCCAGCTTCCCAGACCCCTGGTCTTGACCCACTTTGCCACTGTGAGTTGATGTTAATGGCTTAAATAGTGCTGAGATCTTGGTGGCCAGCCTGCCTCGACCCTCAGCCACAGAGATCCCTTTTTTGGAGAGATGACTCAAGATGACGATAAGAATGATGAGGAAGGAGGAGGAGGAGCTACATGGGGCCACAGGAACCCGAGATTTGATGGTCCCCAGGCTCCAGAGGAATGTGGCTTCAGTTTCAGCTTCAGCCCAAGAGGAGGGATGTGTTTCCACGATAACGTCAGCCTTGATGATCTAGTATGGGATTTCAATAGCAGCTTCGGCGAGATGGGGGCCTCCACCTTGCCCTCCCACTCTCCTGAACTTCCAGGTCTTGAGTCAGAGACACCTGGTGAGAGACCTCAGGAAGGACAGACTCTCAAGGACTCCACGTTTAAGTATCTAGATAGCCACCCGCCCAGGATCTTTGGGGGGGTCTTGGAGAATAATGAAAGAACTGAATCCACCAAATCAGCACTAGATGGGCTCCCAGAGACCTTTTCAGAGGATTCTTGATATGTGGCCTGTGACTCTCCCATCCTAGAGTCAGAGAGGACAATGATCTTGATTCCCAGGTTTCCCAGGAGGGTCTTGGTCCACGTCTACAGCCCCAGCCCAAATTCTATTTCAGGAGCATCTCTGTGACCAAGATCACTAAACCAGATGGGACAGTGAAGAAGCATCAGACTGTGGTAGATAAAGGACCAA
Source organism: Tupaia tana (assembly GCA_026018925.1). NCBI lineage: Eukaryota > Metazoa > Chordata > Mammalia > Scandentia > Tupaiidae > Tupaia > Tupaia tana. Next base: position 35,563,226 of record JAKSZU010000010.1, on the reverse strand, counting down.
AGAGAGACCACAGTAACCCATCAAGAAGCAGACAGCAGTACTCAAGATGACCCAGAATCACCAAGACCTCCAGCCCCGGATGATGCCTTTCCCACCCTGGATTTATTCCTAGGACGTTGGTTCTGGTCCCTGTAGCCTTGTTAATGCCCAAGAGCCTTCAAGTCCTTTCCATGTCCTACCATGATGCACCATCAACAAGCTTAGCTTTTTCACCTGCCATCTCAAGGACTTGGGCAGGTGGAACGTGGACTAGGGTATGTTAGTATGTCATTCACCCAGACTGACAATAAAGTCTTTATTTATGCTAAAACAAACAAACGAACAAAAAACAACCCAGAGAGCTCACTCCCACTCTCTTTTCATACATACACAAGGAAGAGGTCATCTGAGTACATGGTAAGATGGTAATTGCCTCCCAGCCAGGAAGCAAACTGCAGCCTGCACTCTGATCTTGGACTTCCAGCCTCCAGAACTGTAAAAACTAAGCATCTGTGGTTTCAGCTACACAGTCTACAGTATTTGTTATGGCAGCCTGAGCAGACTAAAACAGCTAAGGAACCAAATCCTCGTCATCTCTCAGCGGGGCCTGCTGCCAGATGTTACAGATTTGGCCTGGGGAGGCCTGGGGTTCAAGAATTCCAGAATGTCAGAAAAGTTCAGGCCAGGCATAACTTCAGGGTCCAGGCCCAGCTTGCAAAGAGCTGCAAAAGAGTCCTTGCAAAGAGGAATTTCAGCTTGGGGCAGGCCCAGCCATGAAATGAGCTGTTATCTTCATTCACCAACACCCAAGAACCTAGGGGAGAGGGGGCCTTCTAGAAGGCTTTGGATACCCCGATGGTCCCTCTGAGACCACAGCAATTGCCTCAGCATGCTGCTCCCGCATTTCAGGAGCCCCATGGGGGTGAGGATTTGCCTCCACTCCTTACGGCTGAACCAGAGCTGTGAACTGACCTTTACCTCATCCCAGCAGGCCAGGATGAGTCTCTGAGTGACAACGTCGCCCGGTGCAATTACCGTGCATCAGATGAACTGGTCCCTTACAAATCACCTCGGACTTTACACATCTGCTGGCTGTCGGCATCTGCCAGGAGCGCTCACCCGAAAATAATGAAAACCCTCTCATTATTGTTCCATAGCAGGTAAAGTGTTAGGACAATTATTGGACATCCTGAGTAACCTTGGGACAGCTCAACAGCCTGCCCTCTCCAGCTCTCCAAGGGCTCGGAAGCTGGAGAGAGCCAGGGGCTCTCCTAAGAGGGGCAGGGGATAGAATAGGTTAGGCAGGAGCGGGGAGGTTGCCAGGGAAAGGGCAGCACAACACCCCTCCCAGCTGGGTCCCCTCCAGCCCTGGGAAAGTGTCACCTTGTCTGACCCAGAGGCCCTCCCATCTGCCTGAGTCCTTGCCTACGTGCTACCCTAGAGCCAAAGTGTAGCAAAAAGGGAGTTCCTCTCTCCCCAAGGTTCTCGGGTATTGGGAGGTAGGGATAACAGCTCGTTTCATAACTGGGCCTGCCCCATGCAGAAATCCCTCTTTGCTAGGGATCCTTCAAGGTCTGGTTCACGTGCCCCAGGCAGAGATCGTCCTTTGGCTTCCACAGCCCTGGTGCTGCTCTGGGCCCTCGTGGCCTCCATCCTGCTGCCTCCTCCTCTGCACAGAGCGCCTGGAGAACAGGCCTATGGCTCACTGGCCGCCACTTCCCACTCTCTCACGCCTGGTGCTCCAATAGGTGTTGACTGAGTGCCGAGCTGAGTGGATCACCTGGGGACACACTAGTCATGCGCAGCCCACATTCCTGGTGACCAGAGCCTCAGTGTACCTACGTGGTTGCCCCTTTGTGTCTCCCGTGATAGAATCTGGGACTGCGGGTGGGCAGTGCCCAGGCCAGGATGATGGAGGCCACGTGCTTGGGGCAAAGCAGGGTTAGTTACCATGGCCTTCTGAGCAGGGCCGCAGGGGGCTCTCGGAGACAGTGGCATTCAAAGGGCTCAGCCACAGTTCACAGGCTGGCTGTGCTGCCTGGCTCGCAAAATGAAGCTCACATTTGGGAAATGGCAGTCAAGGGCTCCTACGGTAAGTCCAGCAGGAAGTGACTGGTACTTCCCTACTTGAGGTTCACCTGGATGCTCGCTAGAATCCCACCCAACTAGATCAGCCGGGAACCCAGTGCTCCGCATGAGGAGGCTTTCCTGGGAGAAGCACCTAAGTGATCCGAATTATAGATGTGATGGGCCCACTTAGCTACTGAGAGTTCGCACCAGGAGGAAAGCAGGGAGTGGGGTGGGAGGGAAGTCTCTTCCCCTCATCTGGCTTCCAGCCTCCCTAACACACCAGCTTGCCCCTGTGAGGTGGGGCCACACTCATTGGCAGGTATAGGACGGAGGGTCTCCATTACTAGTGACATGGGAACCGCTGTAGAGACATAAAAACTCTATGCCTCAGTTCCCTTGGAGAGGGGAAAGGACATGGACCACACCTCACGGGGTTGCCTGCCTCAGGCCCTCAGCAGCCCCACGAGCTCATAGGTGTTTCAATACGGGGGTCCCCGAGCAGAGCTAGCCACCGTCTGACTTTGCTCCCTTGGGCGGCTTCCTTTTAGAAAACAGCAGAGATTGAAAATGCATATTTGAGAATGGAAACCTGCAAGTGCTTAAGTCCTCTAAGAACACGACTGTTTTAAACAGAAGGCCAAGCCGGAGCCCAGTGACGGAGCGAAGCTGTTTATTTCAGCAGAGAAATGCAGTCACTCAGAAAGGGACGCCTAGGTTGATGTGTGGATGAATCCCTCTGTGCCCTGATGCGCCTCAGCTGGGGGTCAGGGTGACGCCTTGTGGTAGGAGCCCAACAGAAAAGCTTCTGCCTGGCGGGAGTGGAGTCTGGTTTCCCAGCGAAGGTCCTGCGCCCGCCCTTGACAGCTGGGCACCTATGCCCACACTCTGGGTCCTTGGGTCCCAGTTACAACATGCAGTAACAGTGGCGCCCGGCCCTCTGGCTTTCCAGGGCTGCTACGAAAGAGATTCTTCTTTTTCTTCTTCTTTTTTTTTAAATATTTTATTTAAAAAAATTATTCACTTAATTTTATTTATTTATTTATTGAGAAATTTTTTTGCTATACGTCGTGTGCGCCCACGAGAGAGAGAGAGAGAAAGAGAGAGAGAAAGCAAGAAATCACCCCCCAGGGGAGATGGCCACGCTGCAATCCCTTTTCCTCTCTGGATTTTGGGAATACATGTACATGCTCCTAGCATGAGTTTTAAGCCACTGGGTCCAGGACCTGAACTGTGGTCAACTATGTGGGAGTCCAGCAATGTAACCACTATGCCATCTGTCGGTCCCTTATTATTATTACTCAGTGTGACCAAAGACAGAAAGAGAGAGAGAGCGCATAGCCCCTGGTATGAAACTTGAATAGTGGTGGCCTGGGCCGCCACCTGCCGGCCACCATGAAGGAGATTCTTAAAGGCTAGGCATGGAGGAGACACCACAGGCCCCTTGCATGTGCTGGTGTCATCACTGGATGCTGAATGGCAACAGGGAGAGGTCACAGCCTTCACCACTAGCTCTGCTAGGCCTGCTTCCTCCTTTCTGACCCACCAATGAGAGCAGACAGCCAGCGGCTCCCAGTGGGCCCCAGGCTCCAATGGACACGGCCGGGCAGCGGATCATCGCCTGTGTTGTCAGAGTCCAAGGTTGGGATGGTGAGAAGAAAAGCAGTGACGCAGTGGGGGCCCTGGCGGGGCCTCTCAGTCCAGGCCAGCTGACCAGTGACCTCAGGGGAACTGAGATAAAGTCAAGTGCAGCAGGTGCAGGCCCCAGTCAGAGCCCTTACGAAACCCTGGCACACATGCCTGTGCCCTCCTCGCCTGCCCAGAACACCCCCCCACGTGTGCTCTGACACACCTGAGCCATGAAGCTCGAATCACAAGGGCACGCTGAGCCCAGGGACATCGATTGAATGGTAACTAATAAACCCAATCTAGAATCTGGGCACACACGGGAATCTGCACAGGAGAGCTTGGGGATCGTCCCACCTAAGTGGGACATTTCACAGGACACAGAGGGCATGCTCAGGGCCATCACAGGTTGTTTCTGTTTTTTGTTCGTTTGTTTGTTCATTTAGCCAGAGGGTGCCTGCATTCACCAGGGAGAGAGAAAGAGTATGAGAGAGCAAGAGAAAGTACCCCCCATGAGGGATGATCATACCACAATCTCTCTCCCTCCGTTTTTCCCTTCCCTCAGGATTTTGGACATGTGTGCACATGCGGCTAGTGTGTTTTTCAGGACACCAGGTCACAGGGGACAGAATAAAGTTCTGTGATGGGTAAGAGGTGGCAGCTGCCTGGCAAGGGCACCAGCCTCCACTCCTCCTAGAGCGATATCTTTGAGCAAGTCCTGTCACCTCTGAACCTCAGGCTCCTCCTCTACAAGCTGGACAGCAACCTGCCTACCCCATGGGCATGGAAAATCACCCCGCACACCACAGTGGGCAAGGTACAGGCATTGGTTTGCCACTACGGCACCTCTGTACATCCTTGGGGCCCAGGGGCGAGGCCACGATCCCATGTGTGAGCTTCTGGAGAAACATGAGCCACACTCGCCTCCTAATTGGACCAGGGCTCTCTACCAGAGGCAGCGTCTACCAGGACCAACTGGTAACTTCCAGAACCCAGCCCTGGCTGCCCTTGATTTCCACAGGGTGATCCCTGCCCACCAAGGCTGAGATCAGAAACTGAGAAACACATCCGACTCCTGACAGAGAAGCTATGGCTGAATTTCACGTGCCCGTCCGATGGCCCTTAGTACAAGATTCTGTTCCTGATTGCTCTACCCCAGATATTTAGGGGTTGCTGTGTTTCATTTCTTTGCCAAGATTTTCTTTTAAGCTTTTGTTATAGGGTATAAACTGTCACCAGAGAAACAGAGAAAGAGAGAGAGAGTGAGAGAGAGAGAGGGAAAGTGAGAAAGCACCCCTCAGGGATCACCATGCCACAATCCCTTCTCCAGCCTCCTCTCAGGATTTTGGACACACATACACACATGTGCCCAGCGCATTTTTCAAGCTGCTGGGTCTGAGACTCAAACTGCAAAGTTGACCATGTGGGATCTAGCCACCTTAACCACCATGCCACCAGCTGGTCCCAAAAATGGTATTTAATACATATTGAGTGGTCAGAAAAGTCATGACGTATTTTTTTCTATGCAAAAAAGTGTCATGACTGTTCAGATGACCCAATATTATTCTCTAGTGTTTTCATTTAGTGTACATAATATCCATGTTACATAAACTAATGTCAGTATCAAATGGGGCTAACTCATTTTTCTCACAGCTGCATAATCTTCTGGATAAAGCATCATTTCTTCACCCACCCTCCCCCGATACTCAGGTTGCTCCTGGCACACACACAAAATAATAAACATGTAAACTCTGTTGTGTGGCCCACCGCCCCAGACTTCAATATTGTTAGTCATCAAAACATTTTCAATGACTCCCCTCATAATAAATACACATATTTGAAAGTAGAAAACATACACTACTCAAACATTACTCTTTATATATTTTTCTTCTCTTTTTCATTTTGGTGTTCTACACCAAACTTCATTTGCGGGCTAAACACTCTGAGGCTACATAAGCGTTCAGATCTCCTAGCTTGGGGACCCACCAGGGGGGTCTCTGCTTCCAGGGACCTGTGACCTAATAAAACATTCCTTGAATGAGGAGGGCAGGGGCGGCGGGCAGTCAGGAGTGTGATGGGGTGGGTGTCCACAGGATGGAGAGTCAGGAAAGGATCTCAACATCCTCCATGGTTTGAGGGACTATAAAGAAAGTGGTCTGGAAGAATCTGCCATGTCACCCTGGGGAAGTGGCTGGAATGGGGCTGATGACAGAGGACTCGGATTTTTCATTCTGGTGGGAATGTTATCGTGAAGGAAGCCATCTACTTGTTGGGAAACTTAAAATGTTGATAGTATAGGGACCAGCAGTTGGCGTAATGGTTATGTCGCTGAAATCCCATGTAGTCGACTGTGGTTCAAATCCCGGACCCGGTGGCTTAAACTCATGCCGGGTGCATGTATGTGCGTGCCCAAGATCCCAAGAAGAGAATGGAGGAGAAGGGATTGCAGCATGGCCAGCCCCCCACATGGGGTGATTTCTCACTTTCTGTCTCTCTCTGTCTTTCTGGTGAGTGCACATGCCCTATAGCAAAAACCTCTCAAAAAAAAAAAAAAATATATATATATATATATATAGATAGATAGATAGATAGATAGTCTAAAACAGAGAACAGAGCCAGGGCTGAGGACAGCGTGGGGCTCTTCCTCACCCTCCCCCATCTGTGAAGACACCATGGTCTAACTGGTGGCAGTAAATGGCAGCACAGTCACAACATATTCTCAGCAAATATCCCTTGTCCAAGGTCCAGGCTGAGTCAGGAATGCTCCTATTGGCTTCCATAAACTCAAACACAGGGCCTGCCCCTTGCACTGCCCTGCAGGGGCCCTCCGGTTGGTGCTGAGCTGCCTGTGGAGGTGGCATGAGGCACTGCAGGTGAAGTCCTGACCCAGACCCGCAGTCCACATCGTTATTGTTGTTACTCCAGGGGACTCATGTTCCTAGGGCCAGATGGAGTAGGGGCAGCAGAGCATTGAGGAGGAAGAGGGTCTAGGTCACAATGATCAGCCAGACTTCAAACAGAGTTCCCCTGGCCCTGGTCCCTCCCTGCTCCAAGATCTGGGGGAGGGACCTTGTTTTAGCGGGGTCCCCAAGATTCTGGTGCACACTAGGGATTGAGAGGTACCACTTGGAAAGATGGGCTGTGGGCCTGGCTCTGAGGCATCTCGACAATCGGGAATTGCTTTATGAGGCTGCCCTGGGCTGAGGCCAAGCCTGCTTCCTTCCGCCAGCTCCAAAAAGGCCAGGCAGGCCTCGCCCAGGCTGGCCCAGCAGATGTGCTTTAGTGGCCCAAGACAGGATGCAGTAAATGCCCACCCACCTTTCACATGCAGATGTCTCCGGGGCCATCAGGGGAGGACCAGCCACCCGGCCTTTGTGCTGGCCAGCCTAGGGGCTGGCCTCTGCAGCCCCTGCTGTGCCCAGCCCTGCCTCTGAATGGTTCCCCTCAGGGAGCCCAATCCACCCAAGAATGAGCTCCAATAAAGGACCTGTTTCAGGGGACCCAGGCTGGTTACAGATGTACGCATGCTGGTGATCACACCCACCCACAAGTCCTTGAGCAATGAATGTCCCCTGCCTAATCAGCACTGTGCCCAACAGCTCCAGGAATGAACTCCAAAAACGGGGGCCCAGGGGCCTAGGGCCATACTCCCTGGAAAGGATGGGGAAGCAGAATTAGTGTGGCCTCAGGAGCTCAGGCCTCCTGTTTCTCGGTCTGGGATGCTCTTAGCCAGTGACTGCATGGCTGGCTCCCTCAGCATCTTCTCACCCTCCAGCTCACCCTCACAGAATCTGTGAGGCCCCTTCCCCCGCTCCAGGTTTTCCATCTCCTGACCCAGCTCCATCTCTCTCTGGGATGCATTAGCCTTTCTGGGTGTGTGCTGCTTGCTGCCGACTGCCCCACACTGCAACATCAGCTCCACCAGCGTGGGCGTTTCCACCCGCCTTGTTTACCGGCACAATCCCCAGCACCTAGAACAGTGTTTTTAGTACAGTAGAGGCGCTCAGTGGACGTCTGCTGAGAGCGTAAGTGAACAAAAGAACCAAAGGATCTTTAATGAGAGCTAGGACTCTTGTTCTACTTCTGCCAATCTCTGCATCTCCCTGAGCCTCAGCCGTCACCTGGAAAGGGCTGGTGTAAAAGTAAGGTGCACGGCTAAGCACCTGCTTGGCACGTGCCAGGTTTCCCTCAATGAATGGTGACTACCGTTATTGTGTTCGATGTTGCTATTTTTTTATTGCCAAAGGGTATATGTGCCTGCCAGAAAGAGACAGTGAGAAAAAGAGAACCCTCGGGACCAACAGTTAGCGTAATGGCTATGTCGCTGGACTCCCACGTAGTCAACTGTGGTTCGCATCCCGGACCCAGTGGCTTAAACTCACGCCGGGTGCGTGTGCATGCATGCCCAAGATCCCAAGAGGAGAATGGAGGAGAAGGGATTGCGGCGTGGCCATCCTCCCCGGGGGTGATTTCTTGCTTTCTGTCTCTCTACCTCTCTCTGTCTGTCTGGCGAGTGCACGTGCCCTATAGCAAAAACGTCTCCAAAAAAAAGAGAAAGAGAACCCTCTAATGGCACATAATCACACCACAATCCCATTTCCTCCATTTCTCTATCCTGCCAGGATTTGGGACACACATGCAACGTCTGGCGTGCGTCTCAAACTGCTAGAGAAGACTGAACTTTGGTCCGCCAGGTGGGATCCAGGTCCCTGCACATGGGCCTTCACGGCTGTACTATAGGCCACATTTTTTTTAAGAATTATTTTATTTAACTTTATTCACTTTAATTTCACCAGACAGGGACAGAGTGAGTGAGTGAGTGAGTGTGTGTGAGAGAAAGAGCGAGAAAGCAAGCTGCCAGGCCGGGGACTCGAACCACAGCAGGCCATTTGGGAGTACAGTCCGCCCCTAACTATCACACTACCTGCTAGCCCCATAGGCCACCTCACTTTTTTTTTTAAGTTTTATATTACTTTTTAAATTCTTTTTTTTAAAGAATTTTTTAATTTAATTTGTTATCATTATTATTTGTTTAATTTGACCAGAAAGAGACAGAGAGAGAGAAAGGGAAAGTAGGAAAGCAAGACTCCAGGTCCAGGACTCAAACCGTGGTCAGCCATGTGGGAGTCCAGTGCATTAACCACAATGCCACCTGCCAACCCCAGGTCACCTCATTTTATTCATTTATTTTTTAGTTTTTTGTCATAGGGCATATGCGTTCTCCAGAAAGACAAAGAAAAAGGGAAATGAGAGATCGCCCCCAAAGGGGAGATGGCCATGCCGCAATCCCTTCTCTTCCATTCTCCTCTTGGGGTCTTGGGCACATATGCACACATGCCCAGGCCGCCAAGTCTGGGACTCAAACCACAGTCAACCATGTGGGAGTCCAGCACTTTAACCACCACAGCGCAAGCTGCCTAACTACCCTCCCACCTCCACCTTATTTTTAAAAGCTGAGCTTACACTCCCTTTGGGCTGTGGCCCCCAGTAAGTGGGAACCTTTCAGCAACTCTGAGGATACCAGTTATCACAGAAAATTCAAGAAGCGGAGTGGCTGACTTACCACCTGGTAGGCTCACAGAATGGAAGATGGCACGTGAGAGCCTACGGTGGTGGGGACCTGCCATGGATATGTGTGCTTCCTCAGGACCCCCACCACCACCACCCTCATCACACGTGTCCCTTTGCAGCAGCTGGTTTCACCCCAGGACTTTCCTTTGAGTTTCCAGAGGACTTCAAAGAAAGCTGTGCATATCAAGGAGGCCACAGGATAAAAGGGCAAAGAAACCTCTCCCCTGTAGCCACAACATCCCCCCAGTGATGCTCACCTTGGCAAACAGGGTCTCTAAGAACTCCTCCATGGGAGTTTTCATACCAAAAGCAGGTATGTTTTACTGCAGGAGAAATTTCCCTGAGCTACATTCACTGCCCTGGCCAAGCATCTGGACGCTGAGCTTGGGATGTCTGTCGCAGCACCTGCGGGCACACAGGGAGGGATGTGCGGGGATTCCCTGGGCCTGAGCATAATGGTTCAGCTCTGTGGAGGCCGGCCTGGGTAAAGGAGTCTTGTTCTGAAAAACCAACAGGAGACTGAAGGAGAGAAAACGAACGACAGGTAAGACCCGAGGGCTCTGCCATGTGGGCGCTGGGCTGCTCAGGGGCTCGTTCAGAATAAACTCCACCCAGAAGCCCTAAAAATCCTCTGTGCTCTGCCTATTCACCCCTCTTTCCCCCTGCCACCCTTGGGCAACCACTGATCTCGCTGTCTGCATAGTTTTGCCTTTTCCAAAATGCCATCTAGGTAGAATGTACACATGTAGCCTTTACGCATTGACCTCTTTCATTGAATATTAATATGCATCTATGTTTCCTCCATGTCTCTTCATGGCTTGACATGACTGGGAGCCAGTGGAATAGGCCACCAAAGTCACTTGAGAAGACCCCGTGTACATTGCAACTCGGTCCTATGGCATGGGGAGCTCAGGGAGTCTCAGCGAGACAAGCCATCAATTCTCCAGGCCCTCCAACAGCAATGATAAAAATTCCCAGGATAATGGGTACCATATCCTCTCACCAAAAATATTCCCATCATTTAATTTTTTTTTTTTGAGAAGTTTTCTCTATAGGGCATGTGCGCTCGCCAGACAGACGGAGACAGAGAGACAGAAAGCGAGAAATCACCCCCAAGGGGGGATGGCCACGCCACAATTCCTTCTCCTCCATTCTCCTCTCAGGATCTTGGACACGCACACACACACGCCCAGTGTGAGTTTTAAGCTACCAGGTCCGGGATGCGAACTGTGGTTGACTATGTGGGAGTCCAGCGACATAGCCATTACGCTAACTGCTGGTCCCCCCATCATTTAATTTTGAGAAGGGAGCATTTCGCCTCTCAGCTTCGTAACTGGCTGCCATGTATTTTAGGATTGTTATTATATACTGCTCTCAGATTTACACAATGTAACTGTTACCAGAGACACCCCAGCTAGATAAATCTGCAGGAGTTCAAGAAAATCAAAACAAAGCCATCCTGGAGATCAGTGTGAAGATGCCAGCTGAGAACCCACAGAGGTTAACAGACTCCATTTGAAATGTCATTCCCTGGAATTTCTGTCCACTTTGTCAGACGGCTCTGTACATGGGTGCATGTACTCAAGACAAGCTGTTAGAGAGAAACCCTCACCCTTATCCAATGTTCCCTTCTCACTCAAAGGGTTCCCAGTATGGGTCTGGCACAGCAGGGAAGAGCATGGCCTGAGTCAGGCAGCCAGGTGTCAAATGTCCCTGTGCCACACTGGCACATCTTGTCAGAGACCCTGACGAGACTTCATCCTCTCTGAGCCATAGCCACTCCTGCTGGTAAAGAGGGATAGCAGTACCCATCCTTATACTGTTAGGAAGCTAATGAGAAAGCAAGAGGAAGACTCTAATGCCTCGCAGATAGTAAGTGCTCTCTGAAAGCAGCCATCTCAGTTGTTGCTGGGAGATACCTCAGGCCTGCATCTGCCTGAAAGTGCAGACACCGGGCCCACAGGACTGACTGGAAACAGACTCCGTCAACAGCATGCACCTGTTCTGAGGTCATTGCTGAAATTCATTCTATGCTCTTCAGCAGAAGGTGGATGGGAGAGACTAAGGTTCTGGCCACATCCTTGACTTCGGGTTTTATAAGGCAGAAATGGCCCTTCTAAATGAAAAGGACTGCGAACATAAGTGTCGGTGAGGACGTGGAACAACTGGGACTGGCACACCCACTTTGTAAAACTATCTGCTAAAATTGAACATACACCTATCTTTGTTTTATTTTTTTAATTACCAGGGTGGGTGCATGACATTGTGAGAGAGAAAGCACCCCCCAAGTGGAATACGGTCATGCTGAAATCCCTTCTCCTCCATCCCATCAGGATTTGGGGCATGTACACACCACAGCCCTGCATGTGTCTCAAGCCGCTGCAACGACAGGATTCAAACTTCAGTCTACAACGTGGAGTCTCGCTCCCCATGCGCTGTGCTTAACCACTGTGCCATGGGGCTGACCCCATATCCCAACCTTAGGACTCACTAATTATACTCCTAGGTCTGTATACCCAATAGAAATACATCCATTGTTCACCAGAAGGCACTTTCTAGAATGTTCACAGCAACACTATTCATAAGAACCCAAAATGGAAACTATATTTTATTCCATCAAAAACAGAATGGATAGGGACCAGCAGTTAGCGTAATGGCTATGTCACTGGGCTCCCATGTAGTCAACCGCGGTTCGCATCCTGGACCCGGTGGCTTAAAACTCACGCCAGGCGCATATGCATGCGTGCCCAAGATCCCGAGAGGAGAATGGAGGAGAAGGGATTGTGGCGTGGCCATCCCCCCTGGGGGGTGATTTCTCACTTTCTGTCTCTCTGTCCCTCTCTGTCTGTCTGGCGAGCGCACATGCACTATAGCAAAAACCTCTAAAAAAAAAACCAGAATGGATAAATTAATTGTGATATTCACACAATGAAACACTACGCAATAATAAGAGTGAGCAACTGACAACTACATGCCACAAAAACAAACAAACAAACCTCTTAAACACAATGTTGAGGGAAAGAAGACATAAGAGGAGGCCATCTTCTTTGGTACAGTTGGCGGAACACCGGAGCTGGAAACCACATGCCAATGTAGTTTGAGTCCCTGGCCTAGTTGGCCTGAAAACACACTGGGCACACGCATGCATGCCCAGGAGGTGGCTGGAAGACTAGAAGAAAGGGATTGCGGTGTGACTGAGCTTTGTGGGGGAATCCTTCTCTCTTTCATGAGCACACGCACATGATCTATCATAATTCTTTTAAAAAAGACACAAAAGGGGGTGTTATGGCATGGTGGAGGTTGGGGCGTTAGACTCCCACACGACTGACTATGGTTCAAGTCCCAGACCTGGTAGCTTTCTCTCTTCTCATCAAATTAAAATAAATAAAGTTAAGTTAAATAAAATAAATAATTCTAAAAAAAAAAAAAAAAAAGACACAAAAGAGATATACTGTATGCTGTATGCTTCCATTATATAGAGTAAATACTAGCAAAACTAATTTATGGTCAGGACAGTGGTTACCCTGGGAAAAAGGATGAGTAGTAACTCCCAGGACATATGGAGGGGATTTCAAGGTACTGGCTACACAGGTGAATTCAGCTGGTGAAAATTCATTGAGTTGTTTTACACTTATATGATGTGTGCTTTTCTATATATAGAATTCATTTTAATGAAAAGATGTTTTAGGGGCTGGCCCCATGACCTGCTGGTTAAAGGAGCCGGATCCCACACGGCCAAGAGTGGAGTTCAAGTGTTAGCCCCAGTGTGAAAAACACACTGGGCACATGTTCGTGCATGTGCACAATCATGATAGGGTAGAGAAATGGACGAAAAGAGATTGCAGTGTGACCATGCCCCTTAAGGTATGCTTTCTCCTTCTTACTTTTTGTCTCCCTCTGGTGAGCACACATGCCCTCTGGGGCGATGGGGAGCTATTTTAAAAATAATTAAACATCTGTACAATTAGAAGTTCCTATATTAATAGCATAGAATAATATTTATTTAAATGTAACACTATTGTGGGGGCGGTTGTGAGTCAAGCACTGGGCCAGGAACTTGCCATATATCATGAGACATCAAGGCACCTGCCTCAGGCCCCCTCCCTGCTCCCTCTCCACCTGCGTGGCGCTCAAGTCAGGCATACGAAGGTACCCTTTATTCCATGTTCCTCCTGCCCCGCTCCCCATTGTCCAGTACAGCAGCAGATGCCATTGGTCTTACTTCTTAAACATCTCCTTAATTTCTGCTCTTCTTCTGAGTTCTTTTTTTAAAATTATTTTATTTAATTTTATTTATTCATTCATTTATTTTAATTTGACCAAAGAGAGAGACACACAAAGAGAGAGAGAAAGTGAGAAAGCAAGCCACCAGGTCCGGGACTCAAACTATGATCAGCCATGTGGGAGTGCCCTTAACCATCATGCCATCTGCTGGTCTCCCTGAGTTCTTTTTTCATTCTAGAGTTCTCCTATAATTGTAGAGGTTATCCAATAATCCTCTTTTTTATTTCTTTTTTATTTATTTACTTTTTCTTTTTTCGGAGAGGTTTATGCCATAGGGCGCATGCGCTCGCCAGAAAGACAGAGAGAGACAGATAGAAAGCGAGAAATCACTGCCCGGGGGGGGGGGGGGGAGGATGGCCATGCCGCAACCCCTTCTCCTCCATTCCCCTCTTGGGATCTTGGGCACGCACGCACACGTGCCCAGTGTGAGTTTAAGTCACCAGGTCTAGGACTTGAACCTCAGTCGACCACATGGGAGTCCAGGAACATAGCCATTACGCCAACTGCTGGTCTCCCTCCAATAATTTATTTAATTACATCAAATACTTCCAAGTCCATTCTTGAGATATTCTGTTGTACTTTTCTCTGTCTAAAATATGAACTCTTCACGAATTTGCGTGTCATCCTTGCCCAGGAGCCATGCTAATCTTCTCTGTATCATTCCAATTTTACTGTATGTGCTGCTGAAGTGAGCACCTCCTGAGCTCTCTTGAAACCTCCCTAGTCCAAACCCATTGGCTCTCCCTGGACCAGAGTAATGGTTTCCTAGCTGGTTCCCCAGTTCCCTCTCTTGCTCCTGCCTCCAGCAACCCTGCCAGTCCATTCTCCATTCTGTGGCCAGATAAATCTTTTTAAAATACATTTGTAAAATTATTTTCTTTGGGACCAGCAGATGGTGTAATGGTTACATCACTGGACTCCCACATAGTCAACTGCAGTTTGAGTCCTAGACCCAGCAGCTTGAAACTCATACCAGGGTGTGTGTGTGTGTGTGGGTGTGTGTGCACGCTCGCAAGTGTGCAAAAGATCCTGCGAGGAGAACAGAGAAGGGACTGTGGCGTGGCCATCTCCCGTTGGGGGTGATTTCTCACTTTTTGTCTCTCTGTCTCTCCAGAGAGCACACGCGCCCCATAGCAAAAATCTCTCTGGGGGCCAGCAGGTGGCATGGTGATTAAGGGCACTGGACTCCCACATGGCCGACTACAGTTTGAGTCCCAGACCTGGTGGCTTGCTTTCTTACTTGCTTTCTTTCTCTGTGTGTGTGTGTGTGTGTGCTTCTCTCTCTGGTCATATTAAAATGAATGAATAAATAAATAAATAAAATAAAATAATTATTTTAAAAAATTGTGCTGCAGGACATGTACATTCATAGGAGAGAGATAAAATGAGAAAGCACCCCCTTACCCACCTCCAGAGGGGATGGCCATATTGCAATACCTTTTCCACTTCTCCTTTCAGGACTTTGGGCATGCATGCACATGCATCTGGCGTGATTTTTAAACTGCAAGGTCTGGGCTCCTACCAAGCAGTGGACCATGTGGGATCCAGCTGCCTTAACCACCATGCCATAGGCTGGGCACCCCAATGATGAGCTTGAAAGGAGAGGTCTTTGGGAGGCATGTAGGATTAGATAAGATCACGGGGATTTATTGACTCCTGGTGGCTTCATTAGAAGAGGAAAGAGACCAGGATGGACACAGACTGACAAAGACACAGACCCACAGGCACGCCTGCTCTTGCTCTCTCGCTTTGTGGTGCCCTGTGCCACCTCACTCAGCAGAGTCTCCACCAAGAAGACTCCTGACCTTGGGCCTCCAAAATTGTCAGCAGAATAAGCCTCTATTCTTCATTAATTACTCAGACTTAAGTATTTCTATTATTAGCAACAAAGGACAGACTAAAACATTTTCCTACTGATAGACATTTGGCTATTTCCAGTCTTTGGCTATTTCAAAAGGCACTGCCATGAAGGATCTTGTACTTATATGGATGAGTTAGGACAAATTCCCAGAAGTACGACTGTCCATAGATAATGGCAAATGTATTATCTTCTACAAACAATTTATGGCAGGGTCTGCTCCTGAAAACTCATACCAAGAGAGTGTGTTTTCAAACTTTGGACTTTTGCCAATTTTGTTACATTGGTAAAAAATGCCATCTGGATCTAGTTTTAATTTGCAATTATTTTATTTGAATAAAGTTGAGTATATTTGTATATATATATATTTTTTTTTTTGGAGAGATTTTTGCTATAGGGCACGTGCGCTCGCCAGACAGACAGAGAGAGACATAGAGACATAGAGACAAAAAACGAGAAATCACCCCCCAGGAGGGATGGTCACGCCGCAATCCCTTCTCCTCCATTCTCCTCTTGGGATCTTGGGCACGCACACACACGCGCCTGGCGTGAGTTTTAAGCCACCGGGTCCGGGATGCGAACCGCGGTTGACTATGTGGGAGTCCAGAGACATAGCCATTACGCTAACTGCTAGTTCCCTTTTTTTTTGTATTTTTTTTTTAAGTTGAGTATATTTTATACACTACTGGTAATTTTTTTTGTATTTTTTCTTTAAAAAAAGTATTTCTTGGGGCTGGTGGGTGGCATAGTGGTTAAGGGCACTGGACTCCTATGGCCGACTGCAGTTTGAGTCTCGGACGTGGCTGCTTGCTTTCTCACTCTCTCACTCTCTCTCTCTCTCTCTCTCTTGCTCTTGCTCTTGTTCTTGCACTCTTTCCCCCTCTGGTTAAATTAAAATAAATAAATAAAGTTAAATAAAATAAATATTTTTTAAAATAATAAAAAATTTTTAATAAAAAAGTATTTCCTAAGGCTGGCAGATGGCATAGTGGTTAAGGGTGTTGGACTCCCACATGGCCAACCACAATTCGAGTCCCAGACCTGGTGGCTTGCCTTCTCACTTTCCCTCTCTCTCTCTCTCTCTCTCTCTGTCCTTCTCTGGTCAAATTAAAATACATAAATAAAATAAAATATATTTTTTTAAATCCCAGTTAAAAAATATACTTCCTTTAAAATTTTTCTTTATTCATGATAAAATGTATATACACACAGGAAAGAGTGAGAGCGACAGTGAGAGCAAGAGCGAGAGTGAGCCGTGGAAGGCCCACCACAAGGTCTGGTCATGATTCCATTCCTCCATCTTCCAACTTGTCAGAGCTTGGACACTTGCATACGTGTCCAGTGTGTTTCAGGCTGGCTAGGCCAGGGATTTGAGCCATGGTTGCCATATGGGATCCGGCTTCTCTTAGCAATGAATTACCACTGCATCACAGAGCTAGCTCTCATTTTTCCTTTCTTATGAATTATGTCCTTTATCCCTATTTCTCTCTCTCTCTCTCTTTTTTTTTTCTGGAGAGGTTTTTGCTATAGGGCACGTGTGCTTGCCAAAAAGACCGAGAGAGAAAGAGAGATAGAAAGTGAGAAATCACCCCCCATGGGAGATGGCCACTCCATAATCCCTTCTCCTCCATTCTCCTCTCAGGATCTTGGGCACGCACACACACACGCCCGGCGTGAGTTTTAAGCCACCGGGTCCGGGACTCGAACCACGGTCAACTACATGGGAATTCAATGATATATCCCTTACGCTAACTGCTGGTCCCTATCCCTATTTCTCTTAGGATGTTGATTTTCTGTTATTTGTTTCTAGATTTTGAGGCATAGTTGTGAAGGTCTTTTCTCTGAGATTTAAAAAGACATCTCCATTGCTTTCATTTATATTTGTATGCTTTTACTTTAAAACATAAATCAGATCACACAACGTAACTGCCTAAAATGTTTACTCATTTCCCACTACTTAGAATAGTCCAGACATTTCCTCTTCTTGTTTTAGAATTATTTTATTTAACTTTATGTATTTTTAATTTGATAAGAGAGGGACAGAGTGAGAGAGAAAGAGAGAGACATAAAGTGAGAAAGCAAGTTGCCAGGTCTGGGACTCAAACCGTGGTCAAGGGCCCTTAACCACCATGTCACCCGCCAGTACCTCTTTTTTTTTATCACACAGCCTTAGATTTCAGTTTTTTTCTTTAAAAGGAGTGTGTTGTGTACAAGAGAAGTTAAACGCTTTACATACAAGGGAAAAAAAATCCGTGCTAGAACCAACTTATTCATCATCTTTTTCACATTCATGCTCTTCATCTTCTTCTTCCTCACCTTCATTATCTTTGTCTTCCTCCTCTTTCTTCTTCTTGCTCTTTTCAGCCTTGACAACCTCCTTTTTTGCTGCACCAGGCTTTCCTTTAGCGCAGTATGCAACAATGTCCTTTTCATATTTTTCCTTCAGCTTAGCAGCCTTTTCATATGGCAGTTTACCATCTGCAGCAGTGTTAGTCCACATCTCTTTGCAGTATCACCAATGGACAGGCTTGGATGTGTTCCTTTGATTTTGGGGTGATACTCAGAACAGAACAAAAAAAAAAGCCCAAAGAAAGTCTCTTGGTTCAAGGATCGGGATCCTTGAATTTCTTTTTTGTTTTCTGTTTAGGAGGAACATAGGTTTTCATTTCTCTTTTACCACAGGTCTTCTCTGCATTTGCCATTTCTTCAAATTTTCCTTTATTTTTAGTAGACCTAGTCTTCTACCTCTCTGAGTAACTCTTAGGAAACTCTGAGAAGTTGGCTGAAGCATCTGGATGCCTCTTCCTGTGCTCCTCCTGGCAACTTTGCACAAAGAATTCAGAGGATGACATTTTGCCTTTCAGCTTCTTGGCATCTCCTTTGACCATGTTCAGTTATCTTTCCTCCTGGAGGCACAGAGTCACCCAGGGCCTGCTGGACTCTCACCTGCCCCAGTGCTGTCTATGGAGCTCAGTGTACTGCAATGGCTGTAGAGAGGGAGCCGGATGCAGCCTCCTCACTTTCTCTGTCCACACAACTCTTGGCAGCCCTCAAATTCCCTGCATGGTACAACCACTCTCCCTTCCCAACACTTCTGCAGGTGCTTGGGGCTCTTCAGCTCCCTGAACATAAAAATCTCTCCTCAGGCCTTCACAGCTGCTGTACCTTCACCCGCACTTCCTCCATGTCCTCGGGCAGATGGCTTCTTATCCCCTGGGCAGTCTGACATCTCCTCCTGCAAGCTGTCCCTAGACTCCTCTCTAGCACACGCCATCCTATCACACACTCTCAGCACCCTAGTCTTCACACCACTATCCCAACCTGTGGTGACTTGTTTTGCTCATCTGTATCAGAGTTACTGCCCATCTGTCTTCCAGAGGTAAACCCCATGAAGCACTGTCTGCTTGAATTACAGCACTGAGACTCTGGACTCCTGCTCCCCCAAGTAAGGCCCACTTCACCCCAAAACACAGCCTAGTGCTCACTATTCCACTCCCACAGGTGATACTCACATAACGCTCTCGGCTATGACAGAGCTAATCTAAACTTTTGGGGATAACAGAGAAAAAGGTAGAGGCCATGAAGGCACTAAAACTTAGACATGGGCCCTGCTGTGTTGATAAGCTGATGCTGTTCCACAGGCAGACTGCACGGGAGATCCAAGTTTGATTCCCTGCCCACCCTAAGAGCCGGCTGTGGTGGCAAGCACTATAATCTGGCTACTCAGGAGGCTAAGGTAAGAGAATCAGGATAGAGTAAGAACCTGTCTTTAAAAAACAAAAGCAAGGGACAGCAGGTGGTGTGGTGGTTAAGGCACTAGACATTCCCACATGGCTGACCACAGTTTGAGTCCTGGACCTGTGGCTTGCTTTCTCATTTTCTTTCTCTCTGTGTGCCTGTCTTTCTCTGGTCAAATTAAAATAAATGAATAAATAAATAAAATTAAATAAAGAATCATTTAAAAAAAAAAAAAAAAGGAAAAGGAAAAAAAAACCCTCTGATTTAACCAACGCTGAGGGCCAACCCAAGGGTCAGGAGGAGTCTCCTAATTCTAGCTGTCCTTCACACAGGTTCCTGGGGGCCAGGTCTCCCTTGCCCAAGTGTCCAGCCTCCCAAGTACCTCCTGCTTTCCTGCGTGGGACAGTTTGGGTCCCTGTTATCTCAGCAGCCTCCCTATGTACAGACAGACAGGTAGGACGCAGTGCCTGAGAAAAACCAAGAGGCTCATTAACATGCCATTTACAGGTAGGTAAACTGAGTCCTAGAGAGGTCAGACCACCAAACCAGGGAGCCGCATGAATGACCTGAGGAGCCCAAGGGCTATGCAATTACTCCTTTCTGGCTGCCCATCAATGTCTTGGCAATGCTGGCCAGGAATTCCAACAGTGATTACTAAGCCCAGTCCCAAGGTGCTACTCTGGCCCTGGCAATGTCCTCCATGGGCAAGCTTGGTCAGCATGATGCCCTCCTCCTCATCCCATCTAAAGCAATGCAGTCCATCAGAATGATAACTGGAGCCACATATGGGATGTTTTCTAGTAAACACATTAACGAAAGTCAAGAGTGGGTGGAATTCATTGAACATATTTTATTGAATCTAATATACTAAAAGTGGCATTTTAATATGCAACCAACACAGTATAAGTGAGTTATCAACATTTTACATTTTTCTCACGAAGTCTTGTTAATCCAGTGTGTATTTTACCTCGCAGCACTTGAAGTTCAGACCAGCCACATTCCTGGCTGCCCTCCTGGACGCGCAGCTCTAACCGGCAGAGGCCCAGTGCTCGCCCAGGGGACGCCTGTCATTGCTAGGCTCAGAGCCCTACAGCCACAGCTTCACACCTGCGGCCCACTCACCTCGCCACGGCCTCCACCGAGCCGGCGATCGCCACGCCACCGCTCGCGTCACTGTCGTACAGCACCCCAGATATGTCGAGCAGCACCCCGCGCACGCCGGCCAGCCGCTCGCCCCACGCTGCCATTGCGTCCCGCCGAGCGCCTCAGAACCCGCGTCCCAACCGGTGGCTGGAACAGGCAGCCGCGCAGGGGCGCCTGGGAATTGTAGTTCGGCGGGGCGGAGCGGGGGCGGGGCCGCGGGGAACTGCCCGGAGCTTACCCGGAACTGGCGGCGCTAACCTAGACGCTGGGGCACTGCACCCGAGCTCCTTGGGTCCTGCGCCCCGGCCTAGGCGGGGAACCTTCTCCTAGCAATTTATGGCAGGATCTGTTTCAGAGAGCAGGAAAACGAGATAATAAGCCCAGAAAAATAAAAACAGGCACCCGCTCTGAAAATCAAGCCAAGATAAGTGAAACAAGAAGGTACCTGTTAAAAGAAAGAAAAGTTAAAGAGGACAGACAGTACTTGGGCTTAGCAGGTGTTCTTATCTGAAAATCAAGCCAAGATAAATGAAACAAGAAGGTACCTGTAAAAAGAAAGAAAAGTTAAAGAGGACAGACGGTACTTGGGCTTGGCAGGTGTTCTTATCCTTCGGGAGGAGAGTGTGTGATGGCCCTAGGGGCAAAGGACTCACTGAAAGACAGACAGTCCAGAGCCAGAGAAGCCAAGCTAAGGAAATGGACCCAAACATGATGACCTTAGAGTAAGCTATAATGCCAGAAACGGGCTAGAAAAAAATTAAATGTTCCAGGATGAGGGTTTTATTCAATGAATTATAACATGGCTATGAAAGGAAATATGATACCATCAAAAACTAAGACTGGGATGCCAGTTCCATAGCCTAGTGGTTAAGGGAGCAGGATCCCATGTGGCTGACTGTAGTTCCAATCAAACCTATGATGGCATGAAAACCCTGCCTGGTGCATGTGTGGGCGCTCTCCAAATCACAGCAGAATAAAGAAATGGAAGAAAAGGAATTGCAGCCTGAACAAGCTTCGTGGGCGTGGGTGTGCTTTCTCCCCCTCCCTCCATCCCTCCTTCTCTGTTTTCTCTCTCTTTGGCAAGTACACATGCCCTCTGGCCCTTAAAAAAATATAAATGAATACTAGGTAACTAGGGACAAGACTCACGTTCTAACATTGTATAAAATAAAACACAAAAAATGTATGCAAACGATTGCAAAGATGAGGATGTGTAGGAATAGGGCTGGAAAGAAAATGGGAATACAATAATGTGATAGGCCAGTGAGATTTTTGATGAACTATAAAATTCCATTTACTATTACATCTTTTTTTTATATAAACGAAATTTGATATTAAAAGGAAAGGCTTTCCTTGACAGCCCCTCTGATCCTTTTTTTTTTTTTTTTTTTTTTTGGAGAGGTTTTTGCTATAGGGCGCGTGCACTCGCCAGACAGACAGAGAGAGACAGAGAGACAGAAAGCAAGAAATCACCCCCCAGGGGGGATGGTCACGCCGCAGTCCCTTCTCCATTCTCCTCTCGGGATCTTGGGCACGCACGCACACGCGCCCGGCGTGAGTTTTAAGCCACCGGGTCCAGGTCACGAACCGTGGTCGACTACGTGGGAGTCCAGCGACATAGCCATTACACTAACTGCTGGTTCCCGCCCCTCTGATCCTTTCAAGTAATCAAATTACAACTTGAGAAATTTGGCTTCTGTTCTAATTTAGCTTTGGGATTTCAAAGGAAGAGGACTACATTATTCCACCAGTTCATTTCAGGCTCTCGAATCACAGAAATGATGAATCCATGAGAATTTTAGAACATAATCAAGTTCAATGAGTTGTGCGTGTTTTGTTGAGAAGCTTACTGGGGGAACTGTTAAATAGCTGTTTACAAGAGGAAAATCAAATGTAGTCCCTGCCCTTTGAGGATTTATAGTGGGGATGGAGGGGAGGAGAGTATTCTACCTTATGTAAGTATTCTTAGTTGCAGACAACAGAGCCACTCCAGCTAGAGAAATTGGTTTATACAGTGCATGAAAAGCTTACAGATTTCGATGGGGGCTTGGGAACCAAGTTCAAGTACCACACAGCCAGAAGCCATGCGGCTCTGAGGAACACCTAACTGTACCAGACCACTGCCCTCCTCCCTTGGCTCCTGAGATGCCAAGCACCAAACAGTATGGCTCCCAGCATGGCTGCCTCTCCAAAAGCAAATGTGTCCACCACTATGTCCTCTGTAGTTTCTCCCTCTACACTTGTAGCCACCACCTCACTTTCACCATGTCTAGTATAGTGAAACCTACTCCAACCTGCAAAGAGGTCTGGGTAAAACAGTTTTTAGCCTTCCATACTCCATGGTATAGGAACTGAGTGAATCAGTCTGGAGAACCATACACGAATACGATAAACAACACACATATTGGAGTTCTCTATGCAGTTGGATCTTGGGGTACAAAAAGGTCTAAGGTATTATCTTTGCCTTCCGGGGTTGAGTCTGAGCAGTGAACAAGATATACATCTTCAAGATTGCTGACCAAATATGTGCCAACTGCCAATGAATGATACAGACATGATACAGACATGACCAAGAGGATGTACTCTGTGGGTCATAGAGGGCAGTAGTGGCTTCTGAATAAAGGGACAGCCTGACATGAACCCTGAAGAATGGCTGGATTTCAGCTTCATACAACAGAGGAGAAAGGGTGATTCTGCCGGTTGTGTGGTCCTACATGAGAAATAGCTGTGTGTGTGACCTCAGACAAATCACTTTCCTCCTCTAGGTCTATAGTAGACAGAACAATGCTCCCTTGAGAGGCCCACATCTTAAGTCCCAGAAAATGTAAATATGTTTCCATACATGGCAGAAGGAGCTGGGAAGTGAGGCTAGACCAAGTGAGGTCTATATGAGCCAGAGGTTCTTCTGATTTATTGAGATGGGATGCCATGGGGGGAAAAAGAGAGAGATTGATCTTGAAGTGCTTCTCAAACTTCAATGTACATGTCACCTGGAGAACTTATTAAAACACAGATTTGGATTCAGAAGGTCTGGGATAGCCTTGATAATTTGGGATATTACAACCAATTGATGCTATTTGCTGGAGTCCTGTACATAATCTCTATGTGTGGCTTGAGTATCTCATGGTATAACAGAGTCAAAGATGGAATGTCTCAAGAGCAAGCATTCCAAGAGAATAAGGTGGCAACTGCAGGGTTTCTTGTGACCTAGCCTTGAAAGTAACAGAATCACTTCAGCCATGTTGTATTGGTTGCCCAGGTCCAGATCAGGTTCAGCAGGGAACCAGACTACACAAGGGCATGAGTAAGCAGTGTGGCTTACTAGGGATGGTCATCTTTGGAGACTAGATTCCATGACACATTTCTACCAGAGTGTCAAAAATACTACACTGGGTTAAATTTATGGTTCTTTTACACCTGCATTTTTTTATTTCAAAAGAGCATGGTTGCTCAGTGTTGTGCTTTGGATATGGTTTGTCCCCAAAGGTTCATGTCCTGGAAGCTTGGTTCCCAATGTTACAGTATTGAGAGGTAGAGAGACCAAAATGGATTTTGGTGGTGTTTGGATCATGGGACCCTACCCTCATAGATTCATACTCTCTCTTAAAAGGGAGTCATTTCTCACTCCAGTGGGGAAAAGTTAGAGCAGGTTGTTACAAAGGTAAGATGGCTATCCACAGGTTGCTCTCTCTCTTATTGCACATACCTGCATCCTGCTTCTGTTACCAATGTTGTTACAACGGACCAGAGATTGCCCAGATGCTGGCTCCATGCTCTTAGACTTTCTAGCCACCAGAACTGTGAGCCAAATAAATCTCTATTTATAAATCACCGAGTCTCAGGTATGTCTGTTTAGCAGCACAATAATGAACTGACACCCAGCATGTATGATTCCCTTAAATCCTTAAGGTTGGCCTACTGATGCATGACATTTCCCTAGTCAGGTCCATTATGAACCCATATCTGTATTTATTTATTTAGTTTTAGAGAGAGATGTTTGCTATAAGATTGAAAGGGACCCAAGTCTCTTCTAGTTGCAAGGATTAGAACCCTTCTTGGGGTAGCTCACATCAAAGTGGGATGAGGTATTTGCAGGGATGAAGTGAGGCTCACCAGGAATCCAGAAGTGAAACAACCAGCCTCAGGAAGATGGAAACTGAAGCAGTGGCTAGTGCTCACCTGTTTGTGTCTTTCAGGGCTTTCCTGCTCTGCACACCTGCTTTCTACTTTAACTTCCTGCCGAATTTCTACTTCTTTGTATCTGGTGTTCATGTAGCCCCCCAGTGACAACCCCATTTGATTTTTCCTGCCCATAGAGCTCCTTGAGCTCAAGCATTCGCTAGTGGTAAGGTCCTATTCCAGATTCCTGGGAAAGGGATCTGGCTGGTCCAGTTCACCTGGCTGCTTGGACCAGTTTGGTCATTAGGCAGCCCAGAAATAGGCTGCCACATTGGGTCAGTTGTCCCCAAATCTGACCCACTACCCACTTGCTGATACGGAACCTCTAAGCAGGCAGCATGCATAGGCAGGGGACCTGCACTCA
This sequence comes from Tupaia tana, assembly GCA_026018925.1. Classification (NCBI taxonomy): domain Eukaryota; kingdom Metazoa; phylum Chordata; class Mammalia; order Scandentia; family Tupaiidae; genus Tupaia; species Tupaia tana. The sequence goes on along the minus strand of JAKSZU010000010.1, from coordinate 35,538,417 downwards.
TCTCACACAGAGCATGGCCTTTCTAGGTACCAGGAATGCACAGGCTGTTGGCTTGGATCTTGAAGAACCTTCCATTCTTTGCTAAGGAATTTAATCTTAATCCCATGAACCACAGTAACCATTCAAATGCCATTGACAGTGAACAGATGAGCTCAGTTGGCACATGCACAGCCTACGTTGCAAACTCATGGTCTACAGACCTCTTTCTGATGGGCTGTTTTTCAACACTGAGTTGGTTGCTGGTGTTTAAAACTTTTCAAAAGAGCCCAGCCTCTGTGATGCAGGCAGTATATATACTGAATATACTGAAGTGTGGAACTGGTAACCACATGCCAACCATGGTCTGTGTCCCCAACCCAGATGGCCTGCAAACACACCATGTGCATGTCCATGTTTCTAGGATCCTGGCGGGCCGGACTGGAAGAAGGGCATCACTGCATGCCCAAATACTATGGAAGGTACTTCCCCACTTCTCTTGCTTCTTAAGTACACATGTGTACTTAAGAATTTAAAATAATAATAATAAAACAAAAAAAAACTATGCAGATATCACACCATAACCCATATTTCTGGGGACCAGCAGATGGTGTATAGTTATATTGTTGGATTTGCACATAGTCCACCAAGGTTTGAGACCTAGACCCAGTAGCTTAAAACTCACACCGGATGCGTGTATGTGCATACCCAAAATCCTGGAAGGAGAATGGAGGTGAAGGGATTGTGGCGTGCCCATCACCCACCCCTGTCCCCCGCGAGGTGATTTCTGTCTCTCTGGAGAGCACACATGCCCTATAGCAAAAATTTCACTTGGTCAAAAAGAAAAAAATAAATCCAGATTTCTGGTTTCTTTTGGTCAATATGAAGATCCAACAGTGCCAGTCAGCATTCCTACAAGGTCAGTGTCCACTGAGTGGAGGAGCAGCATCCCCTTGACGTGGAGCATTCCACTGGTCCTTGACCAGTCACTCCTTTAGGCTACAGCCAGCTCTCTGAAGGCTGGGCTTTGCATGTTCAAATGAGGCGTCTCCTGCAGGCATGGCAAGGCTGCAGGCAGGGAGATGAGGGAGAACAAAGCATGAATGAAATTTGGGCACATATTCAAGGAGCAGAAGCCTTTGCCATCTATCTTTCTGGAAACCACCTAAGCAAACACAGATCATTTGGGTCTGCATTCCACACAGAACTGGGTGATTTATGTGTTTGCAAAGTTCTACCTGCTTCCTTGTCTTTATTCTGCAGATGCCTCTCTTTGGTACAGTATTAACATGGCATGCTATGCTCACTGTTGGAAAGGGCCCAGACTGCATCTTTGTCCCTGCTCTTTCTGGCTCTATCCCTGACCCGTTCTCTCTTCTTGTCTTCACCTTGTCACGTGTCATACCCCTCCCCCCCCATTCTCCTCCCAATTACATTTCTCCCCTTTTCCAGATGCCCAGAGCAATTTGGCTTGGCTGGCACTTCCCTTCCCTAGGGCTCCTCCTGGGAATATTTTAAAACATTAGAAAATACTAAATGTAAAAGCTTCTAAAATTGGATCCCCTAAACCTGCACAACGGTATTCTTCCAGGCAGTGCTTGGACTCAGTTCTTCTCACAGAGCTCCTCTTACAGATTGAAGCTGTGTGTGCAGCTCTGAGGGAAAAGCCATTCCATAAATGTCTACAATTAGATTTCACCCTGAGGTAGGAATTTGATTTTCCCTGATAAGAACCTTACCAGAATTTCAGTTGTATTTTACTTAAGAAGCATTAAGACTGAAACCTCACTGTCTGGGTTCAAATCTCAGTTCCACCACTTAACTTGCTCTGAGGCTTGGGCAAGTTACTTAATCTCTCTAAGCTCATTTCTCACCTATAAATTAGGGATAATACATGCCTACTTCATAAAGCATTGGAAGGGTTAATGAAATAACATGTAAAAAATATTACTCCAGGAACCAGCAGTTGGCATAATAGCTATGTAGCTGGACTCCCATGTGGTTGACCGCGATTCAAGTCCTGGACCCAGTGGTTTAAACTCACACCGGGCGCATGTGCGTGCATGCCCAAGATCCCGAGAGGAGAATGGAGGAGAAAGGATTGTGGCGTGGCCATCCCCCCTGGGGGGTGGTTTCTTGCTTTCTGTCTGTCTGTCTGTCTGTCTCTCTCTCTGTCTTTCTGGTGAGTGCAAAAACCTCTCCAAAAGGAAAAAAAAAAAATCCAATGTCTGGCTCAGAGCAAGTGCCCAAGAAAGAGCAACTATTATTGTTAATACTAATTATTATTATCAGGACCAATTAACATACCATTCTACTACCTTACCTGTATAACCTCTACCTATTGTCTTATCACCTTTGATGCTTCCTCTATCAATCTAAGGATCTAAGATAAAGAAGTTTTTTTTTTAAATCCATGGATTTCCAAGAAGACATACTGACTCTTTGAAGCAAAACATACTGAGTGTGTGTGTGTATATATATATATATATATATATATATATATATATATATATATATCGGTTTGGGGACAGTTGGGAAGGCTACACTTTGAACTCTGCTTTCACAAATCAAAGTCTCCAAAGTGGGTTTTCAAAAGGAATCCTTGCTCTGCTTGGCAGCCAGAGTTCAAAGCTCTGGTGGGAAATGGTAAATGCTAGCCTTTAATTGTAAATGAACTCTCAGCAACAAGGGGTATGGGGTCAAGTAAACAAACAGCTGCTATCAGTAGGTTCCTTTTAAAATCCAGCGCCTTCCCCTTCCATTTTACAGACCGATTTGAGTTGCAAAAACACTTCTTAGGGAAAGCTGGCTGAGGACCCACGGAAAGGAGTTGCCCACACGTCTATATCCATGCAGTCGAAGCAGCCCTCTTTGTGGCCAAGCTGTGCCTTATGAAGCTGTCTCTTTGGCATATATGTCCTACCCCCTGGGCTGGCTCAAACTGATGAGTTTTACCTAGAGAATTTCAGTTGTATTTTATTTCAAGAACATAAGATTTTATCTAAGGTACTTTAACACGGTTCATAGTCTTGCCCTCCCTCCCTCTGCATACACCGCGAATTCTTTCCATTGTTAACACTATTCATGGCATGGGCAGCCGCTCTCCAGGCTGTGCTGGAATTATAGGCCACTTTGTTTGTGGAATAGCTCAGGAAGCTTGGCACCATTGATTTGCATCAGTGCCTTCGGAATAGCCTTTGCCTTCTCCTTAAAGATACTATCTAAACTGTGAAATTCATTAAATAGCCCCAGAAATGGATCAGGTTATTTAACACAACATCCCTAATGGCGCAATATCTCAGCTGTCTGCACTGATAGTGAACATTGTCTTGGATAGTGTTATCAGCCCGGGACACCCGCTATGAATATTGATCCTGAGCTTGTTACAGGCATCACTTGCCATCAGGACAGGTCAGGGTTGGAACCCACCTAGCATCAAAGCAATTTAAAGACAGCACTCAGACGGAATCTTAATGCCCACACTGAGGAAAAAAAAAAAAAAAAAGAAAAAAAAAAAGAACAACAACAAATCAACTCCATGCACAGAGGGAAGGTGGCTTGCTGGATGTGCTTCTGTGTATTTTGTAGGAATACTTAGGGTATAAATACAAGTGTGAGGACATTCGTGAGTCAAACTAAGTTGCACCCAAAGGAAGCTTCACTGTCTCCCAGTCGTTGACAAAGCAGGTGGCCAGAAAAAGAATTGTCCCAGGGCCTCCCTCTTGACTCTCCCCCAAAGTAAAGGACGTATCTTGTTCTTTGGATGGGGGGGTTTCTCTTTAAGTTGGGTGAACAAGAGAAAGCATTTCTGTCCCTCCGATGTTGCTGGGAGACACAGCGGTATTTCATGTGTCGTCCGCTGTCGGAAGCCACGTCCTGGGCAGAGAGGTCACATAACTTGTGCTGCATTGAACACACACAGCAGAAATACTAGAAAGTGGAAAGGCAACACAAATGTAAAACTCCTGAAAAGAAGTTCTTAAGGAGTCACAGGTTTAAAGAATATGGCCTCTATATGTTCTTGACTTTCTCTCCAATTGTTGTTTCTCCCTTTTTTCGGCTCCTTTCCTAAATTTAACATCAGTGGACCTCAAAGGAAAGATGATTCATATAAAAGGAAGGATGATTCATACAATTTCAACAAAAAATGGTGAGGCAATTTATAAGGTGTGATGAAAATGATCCTGTTTTGGATTGATCTTGGCCGTCTGGGCTTCCCCTGTCCCTCTGGTTTGGGGTATGGGGTACCCTCTAGAAAGCCTGTCCACTACCCTGTGAAAATGACCTTAAGGTTTCTTACTGAAAAAAATGAAGAGGGACTGTGGGGAGCCACCTATTTGCATTTTAGAACTACCTTAGGAGATCTATTCTTAGCTACTCTGAAGAACTTAAGGACCAAAATAAATAAATAAACCAGGGTGAAAAAAGGTAGAAGGGTCTGGGATTAACAGGGGGAGGGGAGAGAAAGAAAAAAAGATTTTTCAAAATCAAGTGAGAACTAGTTGAGAAAAAAGTTGTCGAAGCAGAAAATAAAGTACCCTATCTGTATTTCGGGAAGGTTCTATGATTTGCAATCCAGGTTTCTGGGTGCCAGTTTTAGTTCCAGGGCCGCCTTCTCTTTGATTTTTACATACTGTGCCTCCCCTTTGGTGGGAGGTGGTCCAGTGGGCTTGGGCAGGGCACTTCCTTTCCTGAGCTTTAAAAGCACAATCTAGCTTCACTTTCTGACTGGAGTTGGCTTGAATTTCAGCCTAACTTTAAAGTCCGCAGGGAATAAGATGGTCACATTTGGGAGGGCAGAAGGGTTTGAATGAGAAAAGCTGCAAGAAGCTGGCCTCCAAGGCCGCCTCTTCAATAGCAGAAGGGATTAGCAGCCCCTGCCACTTTAATGAGAAGGTTTCTCCTCCTCTTCCTACTCCTTACCTGCTCAGACAATATTAATTGCCAAGTCATTGTTTGGAAACCCCATGGGGCAGGGAAGAAAGGAACAGCAGAGTTAGAGGTGGTTCTGGGCGGAGGGGCCATGAGAAGCCTTAGAATTTGCCGCTGACATAAATGCTTAGAGCAGTAGAGACTGTAGAGCGCCCTGCATGTGACAAAAGAAGAAATGTTGGGACGGATGTGGCTAGTAGAAGCTTCCCCAAGTTGGGGGGTGGGTAGGTGGGGCCATTTCAATTGTCTCTCTTCTCTGACCTTAAATTCAAGCCGGACAAGCATCTTTAACCTTTTTCTTCTTGGAGCTGTGAGGGCATGGGGGTCAGAGAGCCAAACCTGATTCACAGAGACTGGACTTCCTTAGCAAGTGTTCAAATGTGTGACTATGAAGAAAGCCGGAAGGGTGCTGAGGGTTGTGAGTAGCCAACTTCAGCCATGTCAATCCGCTCTGGGCCTACAGCCTGCCAAGTTCCCAAAGCAGAGGGGCCCCCTTGGCAGGAGCTTGGCCACATATCTGAACACGCAGCTGGGCTCTGGGGTGGACGGGAAAGAAAGGGTGCAGGACTTTCCTTCTCCATTTCTGAGACAGCAGGATGTACTGAACCAACCCAGACTGTCACCAACTAACAGTGACCCTGGGCAAATCGCTTTTCACCTCAATTTCTGCTCCTTTAAAACGGGGATAGTGATCTGTGTTAGGATACACCCACCCATAAGGATGCTCAGGGAATCAGAAGAGCTCAGCAAGTCCAAGGGCTTATGTAAACTAAACTGTGTGGACTGCAAGGCTTTTAAATTCAAAGAAACCGGGTCTGAGACTGCTATGGCGATTCGCTGGAAGGGCAGGAGGTTCGCTTGAGCGTTGCCCTGAAGCGATGTCTGGCCTCAATAGCATCCACAAAGCAAAGGCAGGTGCACCCAGGAAACTCAAGTCAGAGAAGTGTGTGCTCAGGGGGAGTTCCCGGGATGGAAGCCTCCTTCGCTCTATCGGTCCCTCCGGGTTGGGCGGAGGCACGCGGAGCGGGTGGCGCTGTCCCCGCGGGCGCGCGCACCGGGCACGCGAAGGCTCTCCCTAGTCCAGGCAAGCAGCCCCAGCTCGGCGCCGGGTAGTCCTGAGCCTGGCCCGGGCCGCACGAGTGCCAATCCGCGCGCAGCCCCCCACGGCTCTCTCCCCGTCCCGCCTCCCCGCCCCCATCCCGAGCTTCACTTGGCGGCGCGAACCCAGATCCCGACTGGAGAGCTGAGGCGAGCCACAGCTGAAGGCAAGTCCGAGTCGGCGATCCGGTACCCCGCGCCGCCGGCCTGCAGCCCGCCGGCGGTGGGCATGCTGGCATGGCAGGACGGCGGGGCCAAGGCGGCTCCCTCCCACCACAAGATCTCCTTCTCAGTTGTGGACATCCTGGACCCGCAGAAATTCACCCGCGCTGCGCTCCCTGCCGTGCGCCTAGCTCCACCGGAAGCCAAGAAAAGTTTGGCGGAGGTCGAGGCTGGGAAGGACGCCAGCGCCCGGGACCCAGCCCGACAGCGGGAGACACCTGGTAAGAATGCGAAGCGGCTCCCTAACGCAAAGTGTATGTGGGGAACAACCAGGGCTGGATGAGCGGCGGGTACCTGCGCAGTCCCCGAAGAACGAAGGCGCACAGGACCAGGTGCAAAGTGTAGCCCCTACCCCATAGTCGGATTGAGGAAGAGAGCAGGCGCCCAGCATTTCAGGGCAGAGATTGCCACGGAAGCCACATCCCTGACCACCTGCTAAGCGAGCAAGCCACCCAGCTCTGATCTGAGCGCAGTGGGAGTTAACACCCAGCGCCCTCCTTGCCACGCTCCCTCATTTATTGGTCACTTAATGTGCTTGCCACGTGCCAGGACCTGGGCTGGGGTGGGGATAACGGTCATGACAAAACCTGCGAGGTACAGCATCATTAACATCACCCCTATCTTGTGGATAAGGGAGCTGCGTATAAGGCATGCATCCAGGGTCTTGGTGAGCAACGAGGTCAGGTGCCTACATCCCTTCACTCTCCCCAGGCAACCTTTGGCTGGGGCTGGAGGCGTGGCAGGGGTGGGGTGGCAGCAAGCTTTTGATACTTTCTCCTCCAAACTCTTTTTGACTTAGCTCCCAACGCGGGCATATACTTAATGAAAGATCCAGGAAAGTTTGTGGCTGGAAGGATGAAAGACGTCCAGGACTCGTGTTGGATGGGGCGCAGGCACGAGGGTCCCTTGAGGGTCGCCGGAGGTCAGGAGGTTAGGTCCCCTGGAAGGCTGGTTGCGGGTGCAGTCGCCCGCTCCTCCTCCTCAAATACCGTGGTGATTGTCTGGGGCCCCGGGCGCCTCTGGCGGCCGCGCTAGGGCCCCGGCCGCTGGTCTGGTAATTGTTCAGATAGTCTCTCCAAGGGGACGCGCTCCCCTCCCCCAACCCTCCATGATCGATATTCTATTACTGGCGCCTGCATATCTCCTGCCCGCAGCTTGCAGGTACCGACTTCAAACCCCCTTTCCCTGTCTGATCCTAATATTGTTCGATTAAAACTTACCTTTAATAGATGACATCTATCGATCCGGCCCCGCACAAATCTGAAACTCTATTAACACGGCAGGAGAGAGAAGATGGGAATGGGGGAATTTCACTTTAAGGGGGGGGGGGGGTTAATAACTTCTTTTTTAATTGCTAGGAGTCCCAGACCAAAATAGGCTTCTAGGGATTGAAGAGGCACAGCCCTAAACGCACTTGACGCCTCGATGTCTTAATGTACGACGATCCTACCCCACCGCCACCCCCACCCCAGCCGGGTAACGCTGTTCAATAAGGTCACTATTCTTTCTCAGTGCGTAGTGTCATTCGTTCATTCATTCAACGTACACTCCGTGGACGCCTACTTGATAGGAGATTTCAAAGGGCAAGAGGACGCCGTACCTCTAAACTCACTTTGGAGGGTGTGCAGTGGAGGCGGGGGTGGAGGAGAGCAGGGCCGGGGATAGAACTACGTGCTCTGCGGAGGACGAGAAGAGGTTTGGGGACCCGGACCGGCCGACTCGTTCTGGGCTTCTGGTCACCTCCCTCTTCTCCCGTAGATGCCACGGGCGGAGGCACTGGCTCGGAATCCCCTCTGGAGGGCTCGGAGGCGGAAGAGGAGGAGGAGCGGGACGCCGAGGACTCGGAGGACGCCGGGCGCCAGCGAAGACCAGAGCGAGCTGCTCGCTTGCTGGCGGGCCCTGCGTGCTCCCCCGAAGCCAGGGCGGCGGCGTTGGCCGCTGGGGAGCGCAGCTCGGACAGCGGGGGCGGCCCGGCAGGCTCCCCGGATTCGCCCGGCTCCCCGCGGCCCCGGCGCCGGCGCGCAGAGCCCAGCTGCACCAAGCCGCGGCGCGCGCGTACCGCCTTCACCTACGAGCAGCTGGTGGCTTTGGAGAACAAGTTCCGGGCCACGCGCTACCTGTCGGTGTGCGAGCGCCTGAACCTCGCGCTGTCGCTCAGCCTCACCGAGACGCAAGTCAAAATCTGGTTCCAGAACCGCAGGACCAAGTGGAAGAAGCAGAACCCAGGGGCCGACGGCGCGGCACAGGCAGCGGGCGGCGCGCCCCAGCCTGGGACACCCGGGGCGGCGGCGGCGGCCTGCGGTAGCGGCGGTTCCGGCAGCAGCCCGGGCCCCGCAGGCCCCGGCGCTCTGCCCTTCCAGACTTTCCCCTCCTATTCGGCGGCCAACATCCTCTTCCCGGCCACCGCCTCTTTCCCGCTGACGGCCGCCGCCGGCAGCCCCTTCGCGCCCTTCCTCGGGCCCTCTTATTTGACCCCATTCTACGCCCCGCACCTATGAACCCGGGCACCTTCTGGGCTCCCCTTTCGTCAAGATCACGAGTGATGGGCAAAGTAGTATGGCCCTTCCTCCTCCATCAAGGGGCGCCGACGCGCAGGGACCGCCCCCTCCTGGTGTACGGGAGTCGGCGCTCGCCCTGACTTTCCAGCTGCCGGGAAACACCGCCAGAGGGCGGGGAGAAGCCACCTGCCGGATCCTGGCCGCGCCCCTTCCCGCTGAATCCACACCGGCCACCAAGGGTCAAGGATTTGCCGTTTTAAAAAAAGCGTCTGGATACGGAGGCTGTCCTCAAATCTTCCTGTTACTCTTTACTTTAGGTTTAATTCAGTTCAAGGGCTGTTCCTGAGGGTGTGGGAGTTTGACGCGGGGCCAACAAAGCTGCCAGCATTGGAGACACGAGGGGGCCAAGTTGCTCTCTCACCAGTTGCTCACACTTAGGATGGACTCTCCAAAGATTCTAGTTCCCTCGGAGGGTAAGGAGCTTAGCCCATTTCCCTAGCTGATTTCCCTAGCTGATTTCCTTCTTTGTACTTGATTAATGGCCCAAACCCAGCGATTCCTCCCAAATCCTGAACAAAGCTGGGGAGAACCAGGTCCCTGAGTGCACACCGCCGCTGTGAAATGGATTATTTTTTAAATGGATAAAACAAGTAATTTCTAGACCTTCATGTAAAATTTGGACTTGAGCACAATACTTGTTCCAAACACTCTCAACAGGTTATTCCTGGAGGCTACCTTGCTTTTCTGAATATGCCAGACGTTTATGCTAGGCAATCCAGCTTTGTAGCTTCTCTGCCAAAATAGGCACAGGCCTACTACACTGGTCAGCTTGGACAAACCACAGCAGTGGTCCCCAGTGCACGACGATAATGGAAGAAGCCACTGGTGGCTCAACTAATAGAATCAACTCTATGCCCCAGGCTACCTATTTTGACTTGTAGTATTATGTACTTTAAAACTTGAGTCCCAGGGGCCAGCAGGTGGTATAGTGATTAAGGTGCTGGACTCCCACATGACTGACTGTGGTTTGAGTCTCAGACCAGGGGTCTTGAAACTCACGCTGGGGTGCCAGCGTGCCCAAAATCCCAGGAAGAGAAGAGATTGTGGCATGGCCACCCCTCCTCCCCCAGGTGATTTCTCACTTTCCCTCTCACTGTTTCTGTCTCTCTCCTGTGAGCAAATGTGCCCTATAGCAAAAATCTCTCCAAAAAAAGAAAAAAAAAATAAGAAAAGAAAAAAAAAAGTGAGTCCCAGGAACTCTTTGAGTCCTAGTGATTCCTGGGGTCCCAAAAAGTGAACCAAGTTGTGGGAGAGCCATCTCCAACAGCACACACCGCAGTCGTGAATTTGGTTATTCTTTAAAAGCACAAACTCGACATTTTTAGATTTTCAGCTAGACTTTTGACTTGAAAGTGATTCTTATTCCAAACAGACCCTTCATGGTGATGAAGTGAACAAGGAGAAGGTTGTGAGGGGCTGTGAAAGAAATACTTCTTGGGTGTAAAAACTACTGTGGAAGCCAAAATCATGTTCATAATGGATTCAACTGCAGGAGTGTAATACACAAACAGGTGTTCTAATGGATGCCTTTATTATCTCCCTTAACTATTTAGTTCTATGAAATTTCCTTCGTGGGTTTGGAGCACTCTTCTTTAGTTTTCTCTGTAATTCCATCTTGTAGCACCTATCTCCGAAAGCCAAATGCCCCCAACTATGTCAGGTATGTTTCATTCTCAGTTTTATTTGATTATTTGAGGCCAGCAGATATTCAGACTCATGCTATTTCTTGGTAGCCTATGCCATTAATGAAACCTAATGATTCATGGCTTCAAAATGGGCACCCAATTTAGTATTATGAACATACTATATTATTATATCTTGAAATACCTAGTTCTGTTGTTGCCAGGAATAATAAAAAGTATCCCCCTTTTCTCCCAAATTAAATGAAGAATTTCATGGGACTCTCATGGTATTTGAGAGGTATGTATTATTTAACTATGTATTATTTGCTAATCAGATCCTTTTCCTCCTATTTTAAAGAAGAATGTCCCCAAACAATACATTATAACTTTCTAAAAGACAATTGGTGCCAAATGAGATTAAAAATGTAGTTACTGGGGCCAGCAGGTGATGTGGTGGTTAAGATGCTGAGTCCCATATGGGCCACTGGGCTGTTCAAGTCCTGGACCAGGCAGCTTGAAAAACATGCTGGGTGTGTGTGCATGCCCAAAATTGCAAGAGGAGAATGGAGGAGAAGGGACTGTGGTGTGGTCATCCTCCTTGGGAGGTGATTTCTTCACTTTCTCTTCCTGTCTCTCTTTGACACTCTCTAGTGAGCACACACACCCTATAGCAAAAAACAAACAAACAAAAAAAATACTTAAAAAAATTTAAAAAGCAATTACTGTAATAGAGAATATTATTTTATTCATTTTACATGTTGATAAATACTCCGTCAGTAACAATTTGTTGGTTTCTCAAAAGCATCATTCTTTGTGTATGAATAGGCAATTCAAGTGCACAGAGGCAAGATCTGGAACAAAGAAATCGAATTTCTGTAATTCATGGGAAACAGTTCGTTCCAATCCTCTCAGGTACCAGAATCACAGACTTCAGTGGAAGAGAGGGGTAGGGAGGGAGGCGGAGGCTTATGTGTCTGGACGAGCACTGTGCTGTCATTCCTGACTCTTTTCGTTTCCACAAATTGTCACAGAGTGATGCCTGAAGTGCGTGACTTCGAACTTCTGCTGCTTTAAAAGGCCCGGTGGCTTTCCAACCAAATCCATAGACTCAATCTATTGGTGTGTTTGTCTAATAAATTCTTTTTGTAATGATTTCTTGCTTAATTCTTTCTTGTTCTCTGTTAACAAAGCTTTTAAATAAGTTTTTAATTATGAGAGGGTATGTATATGTATCCCTCCACCAACTAGCACTCATGAATAGAGTATTTCTACCCTAACATTGCTTCTTTTTTTTTTTTAAGGAATTATTGGACCATAAGAAAAGTCATGATGCATTTTTGCATAGACGAACAAAAAATGCATCATGACTTTTCTAACAACCCAATATGATGTATTTAATTTTATTTATTATCATCATTATTCTTATTTTTTAAAATTTTACTATAGGACATGTGTGCTCACTAGAGACAGGAAGAGAGAAAGTGAGAAAGCAAGGTGCCAGGTCTGGGACTCGAACCGTGGTCAGCCATGTGGAAGTCTAGCACCTTAACCATCATGCCACCTGCTGGTCCCACTTTCTTTTCTTTTCTTTTTTTTTTTTTTTTTGAGAGGTTTTTTGCTATAGGGCACATGCACTCGCCAGAAAGACAGAGACAGAGAGACAGAAAGCGAGAAATCACCCCCAGGGGAGATGACCACACCACAGTCCCTTCTCCTCCATTCTCCTCTAGGGATCTTGGGCATGCATACACACGTGCCTGGTAAGAGTTTAAGCCACCGGGTCCGGGACTCAAACCACGGTCGACTACATGGGAGTCCAGTGACATAGCCATTATGCCAACTGCTGGTCCCCACACTTTCTTCTTTTTATTTAATGTTTTTTTTAATAGAGCGGTTTTACTATAGGGCGCATGAGCTCTCCAGAGACACACAGAGAGAGAGGGAATATGAGCAATCACCCTCCAGAGAGGATGGCTATACCACAATCTCCTCTCCAGTCTCTTCTTGGGTTTGAGGGCATGCACACGCACACACCTGGTGTGATTTTCAAGCTGCCAGGTCCAGGACTCAAATTGGTTGACCATGTCCAGCACCCTAACTACTGTGCAACCTGCTGGCCCCTCTTTTGCTCATTTTTAAATTGGATTGTTTGTCTTTTTGCTGATGAGTCTTAAGAATTCTTTTTATCTCTAAAACGCTTTTATCCCACCCACCCCAATTTCTTTTATACATTAAAATAAATACATAGTCCAAAGATTCTCTTCTTCCTTTCTTTGCACAAACATTTGTTGGGCAACAACTGTGTGCCAGGTGCAACTCTAGGTTCTGGGAACATGAACATGATAGAAACAGCCTGGCTTGGCACTGGCGAGAGGAGCTCAAGCAAGTGCAGGTAACAAACAGGTCTGCACTGGGCGCCATAGAGTGCAGAAAATACCATGGCTTTCTCGTTGGCTGTGTTTGTACAAAGAAGCACTGTCCTTAGCATTTACGTCATTTGGAATTCAGGCTGGAAATAAATATGCTACTAATTCCACCTAAGCCATGCTTCTTGTTTTATACAAATCCTGTTTGTGTTTTAGAAAGGTTGAGCCAGGCATAACTCCCAGAGATGGCAAACCATTCCTAACAAAAACGTTAACGATGTTACTACAAGAAGTTCAAAGGATCAGTTATTTGTTTTCCTGAGGTGAATCATAACTGTTTTTTATCTCTGACAAAGTCGTTAGCTTCCATTGTGGTTTTCTAACATGAGTTGAATAAAATTACCTTCAGTGGTTTAGAGAGCACTCTACCTTCCTAGTAGCAAGACTCTGTGTGTTTATAGGTAAATCCATGTATTTGGAATCACAGATGATTTTGAAGTTCTCTTCCACCATTGGTTGAAAATACTATGTTTGGGGGCCGGAAGGTGGTGCAGCAGTAAAACGTCATGCTCTGCAAGGCTGACGCACATAGGAAAGTTCTGTGCGTGTGTCCGGTGACCTCCCTGAGTTCAGCAGGCATGCATGTGTTCATGAAGAAGGGCTGGCTGAGGCTGAAGGTGGATCACAGTATCAAGACCCTTATTTTTGAGAGGGAGGCTATCTGTCTTTCTGTCTCTGTTTTTGTCTCTCTCACTCATGAAATAAATAAATAAAATACAACCATCCCACCACTCCCAAAAGAATGAGAACTCCATGACAGGACAGATAGGATATTTTTGTCTGATCCCTCTTTTTAGAACCTTAACTGTTTAGTAACTACACCTGCAGAAGCACCTGGACTCTTTTTTTGTTTGTTTTGGAGAGGTTTTTGCCATAGGTTGAGTGCGCTTGCCAGAAAGCTAGAGAGAGACAGAGAGACAGAAAGTGAGAAATCACCCCCCATGGGGTATGGCCATGCTGCAGTCCCTTCTACATTCTCCTCTTGGGATCTTGGGCACCCACGCACACGTGCCTGGCGTGAGTTTAAGCCACTGGGTTTGGGACTCGAACCATGGCTGACTACGTGGGAGTTCAGCGACATAGCCATTACACCAACTGCTGGTCCCTGAAGCACCTGTACTCTTGATGAGGTACTTATTTTCTAGGTTGTCAGAGCCACGTGAACCCTTTTCATTTGTTGTGTGTCAGGCACTGTTCTGGGCCCTGAACGTGCAGTGACGACCAAGAAAGACCTACTTCTTGCCCTCCACTCTTTCCTTGTCTCTAGTCCAATGGCCTTTTAGTTTTTGTGATCTCATACCTTTAAGAATAGAAAATTAGTGAGCCTGGACCAGCAGGTGGTGTCGTGGTTAAGATGCTGGATCCCACACAGCCGACTCTGTTAGGTGTGAGTCCTGGACCCTGTGGCTTGAAAAACACACTGGGTGTGTGTGCACGTATGCCCAAAAACCGAAGAGGAGAATGGTGGAGAAGGGATGGCAGTATTGCCATCTCCCTTGGGGGGTGATTTCTCACTTTCCCTCTCTCTATTGCTTTCTGGCAAGTGCGTGTGCCCTATGGCAAAAAAATCTGAAAGCAAACTAACAAAACTAGTGAGCCTCCATTACCTTCTATATGCATTTATTTAAGTTTTATACACTGGGACCAGCAGGTGGCTTGGTGGTTAAGGCGCTGGACATTCCCACATGGCTGACCATGGTTTGCGTCCCAGGCCTGGTGGCTTGCTTTCTCACTTTCCCTCTCTCTCTTTCTTTCTCTCTCTGTATCTCTCTCTGGTCAAATCAAAATAAATAAATAAATACATAAATAAATAAAATAAAATTAAGTAAATAATCCTTTAAAAATAAATAAATAAATAAATTATATACACTGATAAACCACAGAGCTAGTAGATTATTACACTGCAAAATAAAATGTATATTTAAAAGATAAGACCATAAAACATAAATAGATGTAACATTATTTTCCCCTGCACATCCATATTCCATTTTACAGACTAGGAATTCAGACCTTTTGCAACTAAGAGCTCTCCCATCACTTAGCACCTACGGCATTTTATATTGTATTGTCTACTTGTTTTATCTGGGGCAGGCTCTCAGTATCTCTGACTCTCTTTCTCTTTGACAAGTCATCTATATTTTAGATAGGTCTTTTATTTCTCATACCTCAATATTTTGACAGTCAATGAATTCAGTACATGACTGAGATATGTTTCCACTTCTTGGTTAGTCTCATTTTGTTTCATGCTTTGTAGTTTAGGGAGAATTCTATTTTTTGACAATTTTCTTTCAAAAGTCTGGATAACAAACCTTTCTGAATTTGAAATGATTGGAAAGGAGATCTGACTTTTTTTTTAAAAAAAGCTGTTTATAACTTAGGAACTTTTTTTTTAGTTAGTACTTTTAAGTGTATTTTGCATAGCCGTAAGAAGTGATTTTTCTCTTTTCAGTCATCACAGATGGAAAAAATAATATAAGTGAGCTACTTAGAAAAAAATGATATTGCACTTAGCTATCACAAGATAACATTGCTCTAAATTCTCTAGTACTATAAATTTCTGCCACATCTCATTGAGAAACTGGCACTGGTCCACAGCATACACACTGAGTAGTCTGCTTTCTCTCCTTCCAGCCCTGGATTTAAATGTCTTAGCCTTGAAAATGGACATGTGGGACCAGCAGTTGATACAATGACTGTGTCACTGGACTCCCATGTAGTCGACGACGGTTCGAGTCCCGGACCCAGTGGCTTAAACTCACACCGGGCGCGTGTGCATGCATGCCCAAGATCCTGAGAAGAGAATGGAGGAGAAGGGATTGCGGCATGGCCATTCCCCCCGGGGGGGCGGGGGATGATTTCTCACTTTCTGTCTCTCTGTCTCTCTCTGTCTTTCTGACAAGAGCACGCACACTATAGCAAAAACCTCTCCAAAAAAAAGAAAAAAGAAAAAAAAAAAAAAAAAAAGAAAATGGACATGTAGGCAAGTCCTTTGACCCAGCAGTCTTACTTCTAGGACTTTATCCTTCAGGTGTAAGTACATGAACTATCAGAGACGAGGTTATCCTTTGTGACACTGCTGGTCATAACAAAAGATTGGAAAGAATTCAAGTGCTCAGCATTGTGGGACTATTAATGCACTTGTAAGCAAAAGAATGAGGGAGACCACTACATCCTGACAGAGAGCATGGGCATATGAAAAGACATGGCATAGGGCTGGCTGGTAGCTCAGCAATTAGGCACCATGAATGGGGAGCTGGATCCCATATGGCTAGCTGTAGTTTGAATCCTGTCCCAGGTGACTGGAAAACATACCAAGTATGTGTGAGTGCATGCCCAAAATCCTAGCAGGAAGGAGAAATGGAGGGAATAGGATAGCAGTGTGACCATGTCCCATTGAGGGGAGGATGCCTTCTCTCCTCTCTCTTTCTCTCTCTCTCTCTCTCTCTCTCTGTCTCTCCCCCAAGTGCACTTCTCTCGGGCAATAGAAGACATTAAAAGGTAAAATATAAAGAACAGGTATAATCTGCTATCTCAGGTGTTATGGAGAAAAGAAAACAATGGCTTGTATTTGTATTTGGTTCTGTTTGTGTGAAGAATCATTGAAGGGACCAGCAGATGGCATAATGGTTACGTTGCTGGAGTCCTACATGGGTCGACTGTGGTTCTAGTCCTGGACCTGGCAGCTTAAAACTTAGGCCAAGCACATGTATGTACATGCCTAAGACCCCTAGATGAGAATGGAGGAGAAGGAATTGTGGCATGGCCCTTCTCCCTGGGGGGTGATTTCTTGCTTTCTGTCTTGCTTTCTCTCTAGTGAGCACTTGCACCCTATAGCACAAATCTCTCTCAAAAACCAAACAAAACAAACCTCTCAAAATAAAAAGAATCACTGGAGGATAAATAAGAAAGTTAGAAGGGGCTGCCCACAGAAATAGGCAGGATGGAGCTGGTGCAACAGACTTCTCAGTGTGTGCTTTTTAATTGGCCTTGATGTGTGAAGAAAGCAAATGTATTAAATATTTACAAAATGAAAACAAGTTGCCTGAGGGAGAACATGTCAGAGGAAAGCAATTCTATAGAGTAAGGGGGGGAAAAAAAAAACAGAAAGAAAAGAAAAAAGAGCTAGATACCTTAAATGATATCATTTGAAGGTTTTGACATTCCTTTTAGTATTAATCTTCAGGAATTTGAAAGAATTTAACCTGTCTTCTGATAATCTCCCTTCTGAGGCACTGGGCTACTTTCTTGGATTAATCTCAAGATTTCGTTAGAAGATTAGCATGTGGAGGGCAGCTGGATCCCACATGACCCACCGGGGTTCTGTCCCAGCCAGGTGTGAGCTCAAGATCCCAAAGAATGGAGAACTGGAAGAATAAAGGAAGAAAAACCTTGCATTATGTCCTCTCTGTATGTGTGTTCTACAAGCATATGTATGTACCCTCTGGCATTAAAAAATAAAATAAAATAACATGTGGGAAGGATATGGAAAGATGTTACTAAGTTTGTTTTTCGACCAGAAAAGGGGCAGCTCATGGTGAAGTCATAGCATGTAATGCAACCTGACTGGTTTCCAAACTCCAAGGAGCTGCAGAGTTAACTCTAAGGTAGCCTGTGTTCAGAGCCACAGTGGAAGTAACTTCCTGAGCTATCTCTGTGACACTATTCAACAATATTTTTTAAAAGTTGCTTTTTCTAAATAAAATCACTCAAGCAGACCCCAGTCATAAAATATTGTTATCTTTTTAATGTGTGTGTGTATATATTCATATGTATATATATGTATGTATATATATATATTTATTTTTAGAGAGATTTCTGCTATAGGGTGCATGCGCTCACCGGAGAGACAGAGTGAGACAGACAGAAAGTGAGAAATCACTCCCCAGGGGGATGGCCCTGTCACAATTCCTTCTCCTTCATTCTCCCCTTGGGATCTTTGGCACTAATGCACATGTGCCCAGCATGATTTTTTTTTTTAAGAATTATTTTGTTTAAGTTTGTTTGTTTGTTTATTTATTTCACCAGAGAGGGACAGAGAGAGGGAGAGAGAGAACGTGAGAAAGCAAGCCACCAGATCCGGGACTCAACTGCAGTTGGCCATGTGGAAGTCCTGCGTGCTTAACCACCATGCCACCTACTCCTCCCCCCCCCTCCCCCCAACAACATGAGTTTTAAGTTTCTGGGTCTGGGACTCAAACTGTGGTCGACTATGTGTGAGTCCAGCAACGTAACCATTACACCATTTGCTGGTCCCTTCAGTAGGAATTTCTGCAGAAGAGGGAAGATTCAAAGCTAGAAGACTTGGGAGACCAGAGGTTGGCATAATGGCTATATTGCTGGACTCTCATGTAGTTGACTGTGGCTCGAGTCCTAGACCCAGTGGCTTAAACTCATGCCAGGCGTGTGTGTGAGTGTGCCCAAGATCCCGAGAGGAGAATGGAGGAGAAGGGATTGCGGAATAGCCATCCCCCCTGGGGGGTGATTTCTCACTTTCTGTCTCTCTGTCTCTCTCTGTCTTTCCGGCAAGCGCATGTGCCCTATAACAAAAAACTCTCATAGGAAAAAAAACTAAAAATAAAAGTTAGAAGACTTGAAATAGAACCTTTACTTATCACTGTGAATAAAAATAATTATACCAGCATGTATAAGTCTCTGAGTGGCTGTTTTAGAGGGTAATGTCTGTTAGTGATCCTCAACACCATTCATCTTACAGGATGGGGCACGGTGAGCCTCAGGGTCTCAGGTTATACAACTAATAAGCAGTGGAGCTGGGATTTGACTTCTGTGTTGTCTGACTCCAAAATCTTGCTCTCCTAACTACTGCACAGCTCTGATACTTGGTGCTCTGGATATGTTTAGAGAGTGGCCACAGTGGCCAGATTCACACCAGCATGGCCAAAGGCAGTGTTTATTTCCTCAGCTTGGAAGGCTAAGCTGCAATTTATTCAAGTCGTTTGATTCTTCTCGGAATCGTGCACAATGCTTTGTGAATTAGGAGGCGCTGTACTGAATTTAAAACAGTGAGACCAAGGCTAGCCAGTGGTCCGGTGGTTAAGGTGGCTGGATCCCTCATGGCCAAATGTGTAGCATGAGTCCTGGACCTGGAGGCTTAAAAATCGTGCCCGGCATATGTGCATGTTTGCTTAAACTTGCCACAAGGAGAATGGAGGAAAAGGGATTGTGGCATGTTCATCTCCCCTGGGGGATAAATTATCATTATCGTTTTCTTTCTCTCTCTCTCCCCGGCAAGCTCACTTGCCCTATAGTAAAACTAAGAAGAAAAAAAAAAGGAGGAAAGAAAGAAAGAAAGAAAACAAAGGCTAATTTGTTTCATCAGTGGATTGAGTCAAACTTTAGGTGGTCAAAAAGAATATATTGGGTTGGGACCAGCAGTTAGCGTGATGGCTACGTTGCTGAACTCCCATGTAGTTGACCGCGGTTCGAATCCTGAACCTGGTGGCTTTAACTCACGCCGGGCACCTGTGTGTGCGTGCCCAAGATCCTGAGAGGAGAATGGAGGAGAAGGGGAATGGAGGAGATGGGGTTGCAGCGTGGCCATCCCCCCTGGGGGGTGATTTCTCGCTTTCTGTTTCTCTGTCTCTCTCTGTCTTTCTGGAGAGCGCACATGCCCTGTAGCAAAAACTCCCCCCCCCCAAAAAAAAGAGAAAAGAATATATTGGGTTGTTGGAAAAGTCATGATGCATTTTTGCATAGGACAATATAGAAAAACATGTTATGACTTTTCCAACAACCAATAATTTAAAAATCTGTAATTTTTTTTTTGAAGAGGTTTTTGCTATAGGGCACATGTGCTTGCCAGACAGACAGAGAGAGACAAAGAGACAGAAAGTGAGAAATCACCCCCCAGGGGAGATGGCCACGCTGCAATCCCTTCTCCTCCATTCTCCTCTCAGGATCTTGGGCACGCACGCACGCACACGCACCCGACGTGAGTGTAAGCCACCGGGTCCTGGACGCGAACCGTGGTCGACTACAGCTTGAAAAACATGCCTGGTCCATGTTCGTGTGCGACCAAAATCTGGAAAGGAGGGAGGAATGAAAGAGAAGGAATTGAGGCATGATTGTGCCCCATTAGGGGATGCTTTCTTCCTGTCCCTCTTTCTTTCTCTGGTGAGTGCACATGTCCTCTGTTAAATTTTTTAAATTACAGATTTTTGGGGCCAGCAGGTGGCATGGTGGTTAAGGCACTGGACTCCCACATGACTGACTGCGTTTCAAGTCCCGGACCTGGTGGCTTGCTTTCTCGCTTTCCTTTTCTCTCTCTCTCTGTCCCTTTGTGGTCAAACTTAAAAAAAAAAAAAATGATGACAACAAGTAAAAATAAATAAGTAAATGAGTTCTTTCACAAAAATTACAGATTTTTGGGATCAGCAGTTAGCATAATGGCTATGTCACTGAACTCCCACATAGTCGACGCGGTTCCCATCCGTGACCCGGTGGCTTAAACTCACGCTGGGTGCGTGTGCATGAGTGCCCAAGATCCCAAGAGGAGAACGGAGGAGAAGGGATTGCAGCGTGGCCATCCCCTCTGGTGGGTGATTTCTCGCTTTCTGTCTCTCTGTCTCTCTCTCTCTGTCTTTCTGGTGAGTGCACGCGCCCTATAGCAAAAACCTCTCAAAAAAAAAAAAAAAAAAAAAAAAAAAAAAAAAAGAGAGAAAGAAAGAACTAGTTTAGTGGCCAAGCTATAATTCATCTTTCTTGCTAAAATCCTTTGAGGGAGAATCCAAGTTACAAGAAGAAAGAAGGCTCCTATACCACTCTTATGGACATGACAGCCTTCGATGCAGAAGTATCAGTGAGCTGTCGGTGATTTGATTTCCAAAATGATGAAGAACTCAGCAAAGTTTTGAGCAAAAAAATATTGAATGCCTCCAGCAAAGATGATTTATATTATATAATATATTTAATAACATTTAACTTTGAAATGAAAAGACTCTTAAAACTATTTTTCATAAAAACTGTCAAGAAAAAGGTGAGTTATTTTCCGTTAATAAATTGTGAAATTAAAAACATTGTATAAATCCAACTAAAAAGAGTCAGAATTAAAGTCTTCAAAAAAAAAGTAATACAAGTTATCTAAGCTTTGACACTCAGGGTAGAGTCAATGGAATCAATAAAAAAAATCATTGCAAAATACTCTGACTTCTTAGTACATAAATAGATAAGGATGTAAATATTTAACTAGGACTTGAGGGTTATCTTCTAGTTAACTGGCAATATGAAGTTGGTCCTGTCGCATGTGGCTGCCTTACCCACCAGGCCATGGGGCCAGCCCATCTCTGTGTTTACCTCTGTAATTCATATGTTAATAATATAATAAATGAAAGCTATTTATTATTTTTCAATATTGAGACTTAGCTGGTTTTCTGGGTTTCATAAGTCCAGATTCTCTCTTTTTTTTAAGAATAATTTATTTAATTTTATTAATTATTATTATTATTTTTGAATTTGCTATAGGGCATGTGCATTCACCAGAGAGAGACAGAGAAAGAGAGAGGGAAAGTTAAAAAACAAGCCTCTAGGGGCTGGCATGTGGCATGGTGGTTAAGGGCGCTGGTCTCCCACATGGCCAACTGAAGTTCAAGTCCTGGACTTGGTGGCTGGCTTTCTCACTTTTTCTCTTTCTCTTTCTCTCTCTCTGTCCCTCTGTGGGCATATTAAAATAAGTAAATAAAATAAATACAGTTAAATAAAATAATTCTAAAAAGAAAAGAAAAGAAAACAAGTCTCTAGATCCAGGACTTGAACTGTGGTTAGCCATGTGGGTGTCCAGTGCCCTAACCACCATGTCACTCACTGGTCCTCAGCCTCTTTTTAAATGTTTGCTATATATTTTTAAAAACTTTTTGCTAGAGAGTACATGTGCTTGGCAAAGAGAAACAGAGAGAGGGAAAGGAAGAAAGCACCTCCTGGGACCAGCAGTTAGCGCAATGGTTATGTTGCTGGACTCCCATGTAGCCGACCGCGGTTCACGTCCCAGACTCGGTGACTTAAAACTCACACTGAGCACATGTGCATGCGTGCCCAAGATCCTGAGAGGAGAATGGAGGAGAAGGGACTGCGGCGTGGCCATCCCCTATGGGGGGTGATTTCTAGCTTTCCGTCTCTCTGTCTCTCTCTATCTGGTGAGCACACGCGCCCTATGGCAAAAACCTCTTCAAAAACAAAACAAAACAAAAAAAACCAAAATGCACCTCCTGTGGGGAATGGTCGTGCAACAATCCCTTCTCCATTCCTTCATTCTGTCAGGATTCAGGACATGCATGTACATGTGCCTGATACAGCTGGGTGTAGGACTCAGACCACAAGGTTGGTCATGTGTGATCTGGCTGCTTCAACCACCAGGCCAGAGTCCTTAAATGTTTACCTTTGAGCTGATTTAAGTAGTTCCTAGTGGTTAAGGCACCTGGATTCTGCATGACCCACTTGTATGGTTAGAGTCTGGGATTCTGTGGCTTGAAAAACACTGCATGTGTGTGTATGCACCCAAAATCCCAAAAGGAGGGAGAAACAGAGGAGAAGGGATTATGGTGACATGACCATGCTCCATCAGGGGTGCTTTCTTGCCTTCCCTCCCTCCCTCTTTCTGTCTTTCTCTGATGAGTGTGAATGCCCTCTGACAAACTAAAAACAACTACTAAACAGAAGAACTTACAAATAGCCCTGGCTTCTAGCATGGTGAGGTGGATTGTCCTGGTCCTCCTCCATTCCTGTTCTGAGACTTTTTGTTCTCTTTCTCTTTCCCGGTCATCCAGGCACGCCATGTCCTCTAGCCACATCTGCCAGCTCCCAGAGAGTCTCTAATAGGTTCTCTTCCAGATTTCATGCCCAATCTTCAAAACTGACATATCTCCTTGGGAACCAGCAGTTAGCGTAATGGCTATGTCGCTGGACTCCCACGTAGTCGACCGCGGTTCGCGTCTCGGACCCGGTGGCTTACAACTCACGCCGGGCGCGTGTGCGTGCGTGCCCAAGATCCCGAGAGGAGAACGGAGGAGAAGGGATTGCGGCGTGACCATCCCCCCTGGGGGGTGATTTCTCGCTTTCTGTCTCTATGTCTCTCTCTGTCTGTCTGGCGAGCGCACGCGCCCTATAGCGAAAAAAAAAAAAAAAAAAAAACCTCTCCAAAACTGACATATCTCCTTCTCTTTTGCACAGAACTTTGTGAACTTAGCAGGCCCATGTGACATTCAGCTGGACTAAGTAGGTATGAATGGACAATAATGCTTTAAAGTACCCTCCTTGTTTCAGTCCGTTTCTGGGCTTTAATTTGAATGGTTCTGTTATTCTAGGGGCGGGAGGGCTTTGGGTCTTTAAGAATCCCAGGGCCATACTCCCTTAATGTCCACCTGCTCTGTCTCTAGTTCCTGCCCAGGGAAGTAAAGATGAGTAGTGACGAGTGTGGAAAAATAATTCCACTGAAAGGAATGTAGAGATGGGTGCTGGAAGGCTGTAAAAACCTCACAAGGCAAGTTCTTCCTTTTAGAATTTATGGTTTGGTTGGAAGGTAGGCCAGATCCATAGATAGATTGGGCAGGCAAGATATGAGGAGTTGACAGGAAGAACTAAGGAGGAGACTGCCACAGGCTCCACAGCAGGGAGGTTCTCATGTGGGGAAGGACAGGAGCTGCAGCTAGAGTTCCTAAAGTGGAATCAGTGACAGGGGAGCAAAAAACAATTCCTGGCATGCACATCCTCATATGAGAACTCGTATTTCTTCTTTTGCCCCTTATGCTAGGATTTGTTTTGTTTTGTTTTTTTTTGCTACCTATGTACTCACTGGGAGAGAGAGAGGTAGAGGGGGAAAGTAGGAAATAGCCCTCTGGGGGGATGACCACATCACAATCCCCTCTCCTCCATTCTCCTCCCTGGATTTGGGGCATGTGTGTACACGTGTACACACACTCGGTGTGTTTTTTCAAGTCACTGCATCTGAGACTCGAACTGTGCAGTTGGTCATGTGGGAACCAGCCACCTTAACCTCCATGTCACTTGCTGACCTCTCTTTTCTTTCTTAATTGCCAGAGACCATGTGCACTTGCCACAGAGAGAGACAGAGAGATGCAGAGAAAGATACAGTGAATGGGA
The DNA here is from genome assembly GCA_026018925.1 of Tupaia tana. Lineage (NCBI taxonomy): Eukaryota > Metazoa > Chordata > Mammalia > Scandentia > Tupaiidae > Tupaia > Tupaia tana. The sequence goes on along the minus strand of JAKSZU010000010.1, from coordinate 35,514,474 downwards.
GAAAGCATCCCACAGTGGGGCACTCCCTTCTCCATTTCTCTATCTTGACAGGATTTGGAACACATACACAATACACATGTGTCTGGCATGATTTTCCAAGCCTCCAGTGCTAGCATTTGAACCGTGGTCAGCCATGTGGAATCTGGCTCCTTCAACCACCAAACCATGGAACTGGCTCAGAACTCATATTTCAACTACAACAACGTCGAGTCTCTGCCTATAGTTCCCAGGTCAGACTAATGTTCACAGCTTTTTTCAGCTCTCCCTCTCCCCTGCTCCTCTGCTTTGGTTAATCTTATCCTGCTGAATCCCAGTCATTCGGCCCTTAAGGAGGTTTATTCTCCTGGTTATAATCGCCAGCCCCCACTCAGTGCAGTGGCAGCAGAAGGGACAAGTTACATATGTTGCCTACTCTTCTGTTGGGAAGACATCTTTTTTAGGGTGAAAACAATCTGGGAAAAAAATGTCTCCTTTTGGGTAAAAACTACTAAACACTTATTTTCTAAGTATCATTATTAGAAATTTCTCCTTGTCTGTCAGCTTGGACTTTCCTATGTAATCATTGGAAGTATGTAAGTTAAGCTAAAGAATAACAAGCTGGACAATGAAGTAATGAAAAGCTCTTGCTCTTTTACTTCCTTCTCTGTTGCGAATAGCAGAAATAACTTAGCCTAGGTAATTGATGAAGAGTAAAGATTATTTAGCTCTAGGTTTTGGAGTTCCAGGATCAAGGAATCTCATTTGGTAAGGGACTTCTTGCTTGTGCATAAACCGGTGGAGGGCATTATCACATCATGAGACAGAGCGAGTTTGTGTCAGTGTCTCTGTGTGTCTTTGCTCTGGTCTCATTCTCTCTCTCTCCTTTTTTATTTAGAGAGAGATTTTGCTATAGGACATGTGCTGCACTCGCCACAGAGACAGAAAAAGACAGAGAGACAGGAAGCAAGAAATCACCCCCCAGGGGGGCTGGCCACACCACGATCCCTTCTTCTCCATTCTCTTCTCGGGATTTTGGGCATCCATGCACATATGTCCGGCATGAGTTTTAAGCTGCCGGGTCCAGGACTTGAACTGTGGTTGACTATGTGGGAGTCCAGCAACAGAACCATTATGCCATCTGCTGGTCCCCCCTCTCTTTATAAACCCATCAGTATTCAGTCGTAAGGGCCCAGACAACTTTTTTTTTGGAGAGGTTTTTGCTATAGGGTGCGTGCACTCGCCAGACAGACAGAGAGAGACATAGAGACAGAAAGCGAGAAATCACCCCCCAGGGGTATGGTGGCCGCAATCCCTTCTCCTCCATTCTCCTCTCAGGATCTTGGGCACGCACACATATGCACCTGGCGTGAGTTGTAAGCCACTGGGTCCGGGATGCGAACCGCAGTCGACTACGTGGGAGTCCAGCGACATAGCCTTTACACTAACTGCTGGTTCCCAGGCCCAGACAACTTTATCTGGTCCCAGTCACTTCCCAATGGCTCCATCTCTTAATTCCATAGTCGTATTCAATTTTCAACCTCTTAACACTGTCAGGTGCCCTCTTACTACTGTTACAGTGATTCATCACATTTCTTTTTCTTTTCCTTTTTTTTAAAATTAAAAAGGTACTTAACTTTGTTTTTTATTATTATTTATTTTTGTTTTAATTTGACCAGAGAGACAAAGTGAAAGTGAAAAAGCAAGTCACCAGGTCTGAGACTTGAACCATTGGCCATGTGAGAGTCTAGCACCATAAACACCATGCCACCTGCTGGCCCTGACTCACCACATTTCTTCTTTTTAAAATTATTTTATTTAACTTAATTAATTAATTTTAATTTGACCAAAGAGGGACAGAGTGAGACCAAGAGAGAGAAAGCGAGAAAACAAGCTACCAGTTCCGGGACTTGAACTGCAGTTGGCCATATGGGAGTCCAGCAGCTTTAACCACCATGCTACTTGCTGGCCCTAACTCACCACATTTCAACACATGAATTTTGGGAGATACATTCTAGATATAGCACCTGCATAATCCATAGATTATTTTTGTGGTCACTAAATAATTCAGAGTTGCCTATATCAGAAAACCAAGTATTCTTTCCCTTTTTTTAAAGTTTATTTTTTATTTCTTTCAGCAGTAAGACACACACGCACACACACACCACACACACACACATGCACACACACACACACACACACACACACAGCAAAACAGAGACAGTACTCACAATAGAGTCCTGATGTCATGATCTGTTCTTGGCCAGCCCAGAACCATAAGCACTGGCATACTCAGGAAGGTTTCCAGACACGATTTAGGAATCTTCCTGTGGGGGTTAACCTACTGTCTGGTCCCCAATTCTTTCCTTTTTAATGTAGTTGGATCCTGTTTCGGTAGTCAAAGTTGCAAGATTTCTGTTCACACCTCTTGAAGCAACATTTTCTGAACTTCTCTCTCATTATGAAAGAGATTGAAAGGGTCTTGCCTGATGTGACGCCTCTCTCAGGGTCAGGCACCTAAGACACTCAGGAGATGTTTGCCAAATGAACTCGGGATTAATTTAGGTCTTGGATATCTGCTATGAGGGTCTGTCTTTATATTTTCATATTTTATGGTTCCTACATAGTTAATTACTATTAGTTGTAGAGGCTCAGAAATATGCATAATGTATGCTTTATCCTTATCTGTTTCCAGATTGTACAAATAAAATGTATGCATGTAAAGCAGCTCTCTTCTGGTGGAAAATGAACTACTTTCAATTCTACTGTCAAGGCCACATTAAACAGAAGAACAACTGCAAGTAGAGAAACCATAAAATATTATCATGCTCTTTGCACCCAGTGCTTTTTTCTGATAAGAGAGAAGTGATAAAACCCAGACATTCTCAGCAGTTTCTTGCATATAAAACCTTTTTGCTAAAGGACACCTTATCTGTGAGTCCAAAGGCATCATGACATATTTGGGTGTTTCACTTAGATCTTGGATGTTAGGCCCCCTCTTGAACTTACTTACTCCAATATTCCAAGGTATAATTAGGAATTCCTGGGCTAAGAGTTCCAAGAACTGTTCCTGGCCCCACACACCTGTCCAGGTCACTAGAGTAGCAGCCTGGAGAAATCCTTCCTTTCTGATGCCTGGGAAAGAACAATCTAACTTTCAGGAAGTTATTGGTGCTATGGGGGGAGAATCAAGAAATAAAGGGCATCATTGTCCTCAGTGAACTCAGAGACCCTCAGAGAAGAGGCCCTAACAATCTGAGCAAGTGAAACTGGCCTATGGCAGTCTGAGGCCAGAAGGACTAGACCTCGTTAGGTGTCTTGCTCTGCACACTTGCAGAGGTGGCTCTCCCGTTCACAGCTCTGCCTGTGACCACATCACTTCCGGGCCCCTATTAGATAGCTAGAACTTGACTTCCTGCCTAGCTAAGACTTACCTTAGGCAGTTATGTGTGTCAAATGTCTTTCATTGCTTCTTTACCCTATCTCTGCCCTTTCCCACCCTGTTCTGTGTCCCAGGAGCTGACTGACCAGTAGGGACTGCCTTAAAGGGCTTCCCAGGCCTCTGGCCTCCACATGGCTTCAGCCCATGCGGAACCCCTGGGAGGGGATGCTTATCATCCAGCTCCCTCCCTCTGGGGTCACTGATGACTCGGCCAGGCAGTTGGGCTTTCTTCACGCTCTCCTTCTCTTTGGGTTCTGGAAACTTCTTTTTAGTCCTTTAGGCCTGGGGTTGACAAGATCCCTCCCTGGTAGAGCTAGCCCAGATTATTTCTCCAGTCCTTAGGGTTTACTCGCCCCCAGTTAAATACATTTCAAAATTGGACTGTGCCATCTGTTTCCCTCTGGAAATTTGATTGATCATTGTGGTCTAACGGAATGTGGAGCGAACATGTGGTTGTCTGCAGTTATCAGCAACTGCCTACTGAGAAAGGTGCTTGGGACTCAGAACTAGACTGTCTGATAACTCTGCATCTATTTTCTAATTACAATTTTGTCGACTAACTGATGTTCAAGTCACTCTGGTTATAACATAGATTATTCTGGAATATCCATTTTGGGTTCTGAGATTTGTAACTGCCTGTGGAGGGCGTCACAGGCAAATGTGTATTTTTTTTTTTTTTTAGAAATATTTATTTTATTGGGACCAGCAGTTAGCGTAATGGCTATGTTGCTGGACTCCCACGTAGTCGACCGCGGTTCGCGTCCTGGACCCAGTGGCTTAAACTCACGCCGGGCGCCTGTGCCCAAGATCCCGAGAGGAGAAGGGAGGAGAAGGGATTGCGGCGTGGCCATTCCCCCGGGGGGTGATTTCTCGCTTTCTGTCTCTCCGTCTCTCTCTGTCTGACTGGCGAGCGCACGTGCCCTATAGCAAAAACCTCTCAAAAAAAAAAAAAAGAGAACTATTTATTTTATTTATTCACTCATTTATTTTAATTTAACCAGAGATAGAAGCACACACAGAGAGAGGGAAAGTAGTAGGAAAGCAGTGAGAAAGCAAGCCACCAGGTCTGGAACTCGAACCGTAGTCAGTCATGTGGGACTGTCCAGCACCTTAACCACCACATCAACTGCTGGCCCCATAGGCAAATGTGTATTCTGAGATGCTGCCATCTCTTAAGTATCGAACGCAGCGGTGCACGGGTGGGAAGTGTATTTTTCAGTTGTAGCAATGACTGCAGGAGGAGGATTCAGAATCTAAGCTATGCAGCATATTAGTGTTTAAGGGCATGGGGTTTTGGCAGCTGCATCTGGGGCAGAGTTGGTGCTGGTGACCCCAGTACGACTCTGAGGCAAGGAACTGGAGGAAGGCTGGGAAGTGTAGGGCTAGGAAGCTTCCAGCTCCACATCTTTTGACCTCTGGCGGCTTCCGGCCTGCTCAGTGCCGACCCAGAGAACTCATAGAGCGTTAAAGACCCAAGACTTCAGGGCCTCATTCTTCTCTCCAGCCAAGGGCGCTGATCCCTCTCCTGTTGGCAGGGAAGGCGACTGAGGAAAGGCACACCGGCGACCGAGTAAAAGGACCCAAAGAACACAGAGCAAGCCCGTCCACGAGGCGCTAAGTGGGCTTGAACCCGCTATCCAAGGAAAGGTCCGGGAAGCACCGCCCAAGCAGGCGGAGCGGAAGGCGGGGCCCACACAATTGGTGCCCAGCCCTTCGCCTCAGCCAATAGGCGACGAGGGCGGCCCGGGGGCGGGGCGGAAGCCGCTCTTTAAGCTTCTGTGACGCGCCGCGCCCGGCTTCGCTCCGCTGTTGCCGAGCGTCTTCGCCAGTCTCGCAGTCGCCGTCAGGTACTCGCGCGGGCTCCTTAGCGCTGGGGCTCGGGCTCCAGCTTGGGTCGGAGCCGGGGCGCCACGAGGGCGGCGGGAGGGCGCGGGGTGGCCTCGGGCGGGGTTCTGGGGCGCGGGCTGAGGGGGCGCGCTGGGCCTCGGGCGGCGGGCAAGCTCGGCCTCTGCACCCGTTTTCCCTGCTGACGGCTCGGACCCAGGCGGTCTGGAGCCGTTGGCCGGCGCACACGCCGGCCCGGAAGCCCGAGCGGTGGGTTCGCGGCCCGGAGCGGCCGGCGGGCGCGGAAAGGCGGGGGTAGGAGGCAGAGGGAGAGCCTGTGGATGTGGCACCAATGCCTGCCAGGCCGGGCGGAGCCGGCCGGCCCCTTGGCTCGCGGCCTTGCCTGGCCTGGAACCCACATACTCCCGGGCCCCTGAACCCCGAAGCTCCTCGGGACTTGGCTCCGAGGACCCACGCCTCTTGCGCCTCAGGGTTTCCGGGGAGGAGGCCTTTGGGGAGCCGTATAGAGCAGGCACGCTTGGTTCCCGGGGTCGGCCAAGAGGGCTCATTTGGACACCGGGAGACTGGGCATGCGGCGGGGCGCAGGTGGAGACTGTTAAGGGGCCCGCGCCCTCTTGGACAGCCCTGGAGCTCGGCAGCTAAACCTGTCCGTCTCTCCTTCCCCAGCCTTTATTTTTTCCCTCTGGCCTTTGTCCAAATACAAAAATGACGGAAGTAAGACCTTACGGTGCAGGCTCGTTAGGTGGCTGAAGGGGTCGGACCAGCAGAACCTTCAGCATGGAGAGAGCTCCTCCATAAAGCTCTTTTGCAAACGTAGAGCATCAGTAAATTCTAGTTGAGTTCAGTGGAACGCTTGCTCTCAGTGACCTACAGTCCTGACGTCTGTCACTCTAGCCTTGTGTTCAGTTTTATCTCAGATAAACTAAGGTGATAAGGGGGGGGGGGCAGTGACTTTGGAAAGTGGCTCCGCTTTCAGAAATTACTAATTATCAATTTCTCAATTCTAAATCTCCTTCCTGGATGGTAAGAGTTTCTCTAGGTGAACTAATTCTTTCAATCGAGTGTGGAATTGTTCTTCCAGTTGCAATCCAGTGTCCTTATCCATTTGAAATACACAAAATGGACTCCTTCATGAGAATATCCTGGTTCTGTCCTTTTCTTTTGTTTGTTTTTGTCGCTTATTTTTTCCTGGTTCTGTCTTTGGGAAATTTATTTCTTTACCATGAAAATGATGAAAGTAGACTGTTAATAAAAATACAATTTAGGGGCTAACAGGTGCTGTGGCCCTAAAGCACTGGATCCCATATGGCAGATCTCACGGTTTGAGTCCTGGACCAGGTGTCTGGCCAGAATCCCCATATAGCCATACCCCTAGAGTGAGGGGTGATTTCTGACTTTCCTGCTCTCTGTCTCTCTCTGCCTAGCGCATGTGTCTTTAGCAAAACTTGAAAAAAAAAAAAAAACTTAAAAAGGCACCTATTTCTCAAGGAGGTTGTCTTATATGTATTTCTTACATAGTTTTCAATGCCAGAGGGTGCATCAGAGAATGAACCCCACACAATGGGGCTTGGTCATGCCACATATCATCCTGGGTACCCTACTCTCATCTGCCTGGCATGTTTTTTAAGCCACCAGGGAAGTGACTCAAACCCTAGTTGACCATGCGGAATCACGCTTTCTCCATGTGGTGCCCAGGCACTGAGCCGCTGTTTGGCACCGTAGACTGCCTTTATTACAACCATTTGTGCATACTGTTGGCCCTTTACTGAGTTCTTGAAGATGGGCATCTCATATATTCTAGAATAGTGATGAATGGACTGAATTTTGGAGGTGTGTAGAGGGTGCGGTGAAGTTGCCCAATCCTTTTTCAGTAGTAATGTTTTAGTTGTTGGTCAGTGACGCACGTGAGTTGAATTTTAGCCAGAACACTGATTATGTAAAAAAAAAAAAAAAAAAAGAACCAGAAACTCTTGTTGGCTGAATCTTTAAAAAAAAAAAAAAAAAAGGCATATATTTGTGAATGATTACCTCAAGAAAAGTAAATATTTGACAACAAGCAAAACCAAATTTACTCTTCATGTTGAATATTTTAAGTGGCTTTTTGATGACTTTCCATTTATTAAAGTAATTTAAGAAAAGAGTATTTAATAGTGTAGGTTACATGAACTCTTCAAAATGCAACTTTTCATGGAAATTCTAATTTAGGTATGTTCTAATGTAGATGAGTTAGATAAGGGGAAAGAGTAATGGTAACCCAAAGGACTGCTAAAGTCTACATGTTTATTTCTTCCATAAGAGAGATAGACAGACTGAGAAATGAGCATCCCCCAACAGGGTGTTCCCGCTGCAATCCATGTCTGGCCTCAGCCAGCCTGGCTCACAGGCGTGTGCGTACAGGGAGTCTCTCAGAGGCAAACCCCGGAGCCTTTCAGTCTGGCTTCAACATCACAGAACCTTGAATTACTTCTTTGGCAGTGTTAACATTTTAGCTTGCCAATAGTAATTTGTTCTCATTTCTGGGACCTGAGTATGAGCCTTAGTTAAATGTATAACAGCTTGGCACATACTGTTTTGACCTCTGAAAGCCATTAGTCATAACCAGTGAACCATTTTTATTTTTTTTTTCCCTTTAAGGAGAGAGGGACATAAAGGTTTGACAAGGTCTCGGCCACCTGGTTCTCCTACTTCCAGTTAACTAGGATTACAGGCAGCTGTGCCCATCCAGTTTATGTTACCCTAGGAACTGATGAGTGTTACCCCAGCCTCCTGCAGCGGCACCCTGCTGTTTGTGCCATCCTGGCTGGGCGATGAAGTGAACTCTTGGTGAAAAGATTAGTTATTATCCTACATGAAATTTGAGAGTAGTACCTTTGCCTCCTCTTAGATTTAACTTGGGTAAAGATGTGTGATTTAATTATTTCTTAGGATAAGGATAGTCTCGGTCACTTTCTGTTGCTACTTGAGTCTTTCATTTGGAAGAGTCAGAATTCACGTTCAGAATTTATTAACCTAGGCTAGGCTCTGAGAATACAAACTGAATTTTAAGCTGCCCTTAGTGTCCTTTCTTTAAAATTTATTTCTTCCATAAGTGACAGACAGAGGGAGACGTACAGAAACAGAATGCCAAACAGGGTCTTGATGCCATGATCCCTCCCAGATTCAGCCAGTCCCTGTCGTGGGCCCCCGTGTGCCTGGCATACTTACAGAGGTCTAGGCATAAACCTGGAACCTTCCCATGTGAGTCAGCCTTGCAGAGTGTTGTGTTTTACTGCTCTGCCACGTCTGGCTCCCAGTTACTGTCCTTTTAAGGAATTCAGAGCCTAGTAGGGGGGACAGATATGAAAATAAGAATCTTGAAGTGATAAGACTTGTGATAAGTCTGTGCAAAGTTCCTGAGAATCTACACGAAGGACTTATATGGGAAATTAGGGAAGGGTAAAAAATAGCTAATATGTATAAAACTTATGCATTAAAAAAAGTTAATGTTTACCTCTTAAGTATGGAAATGGAGGTAATTTTCTTATCTGTATTTTCTAATTTTTAAAAGATAATTATTCATTTAATTTTATTCATTCATTTTATTTTTTTTATTTTGACCAGAGACAGAGAGAGAGAGAGAAAGGGAAAGTGAGAAAGCAAGCCACAGGGTTCGGGGACTTGAACCCTGGTTGGCCATGTGGGAGTGTCCAGCACCTTAACCACCATGCCACCTGCTGGTCCCTGTATTTTCTATTTTTTTTTGGAGAGGTTTTCGCTATAGGGCGCGTGCGCTCGCCAGACAGAGACAGAGAGATAGAAAGTGAGAAATCACCCCCCAGGGGGGATGGCCACGCCGCAGTCCCTTCTCCTCCATTCTTCTCTTGGGATCCTGGGCTGGGCATGCTTGCACACGCGCCCGGTGTGAGTTTTAAGCCACTGGGTCCAGGACGCGAATCGCGGTCGACTACATGGGAGTCCAGCGACAGCCATTACGCCAGCTGCTGGTCCCATGCATTTTCTAATTTTTTTAATCAACAGGAAATTTTTATTTTAAGGGAAAAAAAAACCCCAATTTGTAAAAGAAACCTTGAGACCAGCTGATGGTGTGGTGGTTAAGGTGCTGGACTCACACATGGCTGACTATGGTTTGAGTCCTGGACCTGGTAGCTTGCTTTCTCACTTTCCCTTTTTCTCTCTCTGGTCATATTAAAAAGTAATAACAGGGACCAGCAGATGGCGTAATGGTTACATCGCTGAACTCTCACATAGCCATCGGTGGTTCGAGTCCCAGATCTGGTGGCTTAAACCTCACACTTGGCCCGTGTGCATGTGTGTCCAAGATCCCAAGAGGAAAATGGAGGAGAAGGAATTGTGATGTGGTTGGAGGAGGGTGATTTTTTCACTTTTGGTCTCTTTGTCTCTCCGGGAGCGCACGTGCACTATAGCAAAAATCTCTCTCTCTCAAAAAAAGATAAGATAATAATAATAGCAAATAAAATTAAATAAATTAGCTAACTGAAAAAAAAAGAAAGAAACGTGGCACTGTTGGTTTTTATGTTGCGGAAATTGGCTAGTTTCCTTGTGAATTTAAGAACAGAGAGAACTAAATGAGTAGCCTTTTTGTGCTGGCTTAGATGCTTTACTGTTAACTCATTTTAACCCTCAGCCCTTGAATGGCTTCTGCCTCATTTCATAAATGGGGAAATTGAAGTTCCGAAAGATTGACAAAATTACCCAGAGGTACTCTTTTTTTTTTTTTTTCTTTTTTTTTTTGGAGAGGTTTTTGCTATAGGGCGTGTGCGCTCGCCAGACAGACAGAGAGAGACAGAGAGATAGAAAGCAGGAAATCACCCCCCAGGGGGGATGGCCACGCCGCAATCCCTTCTCCTCCATTCTCCTCTCGGGATCTTGGGCACGCACGCACACGCGCCCGGCGTGAGTTTAAGCCGCCGGGTCCGGGACTCGAACCGCGGTCGACTACGTGGGAGTCCAGCGACATAGCCATTACGCTAACTGCTGGTCCCTACCCAGAGGTACTCTTAAGAGCCACAGGTAGAGGTTAAATCCTCCAAACTCTGGACTTTCCACTCTACCCTCCCAGTTTTCTAAAACTTTTTGGGAGAATAAATTATTGATGTTGGCTATTTTTAAGCCCATCTTAATTCTGGTCTAATATTTCTTGTATACTGCCAAGCACAGTAACTTGAACACAGAAGGTTCTTTAATAGAAATATGTTTACAGGATTTTGCTGCATCATAAGTGCATCCAATATCTGACCTTTCCCAGTCAAATTAAATATCCAGAAAATATGTTTAAAAACCTTAAAGATGAATATTAACAATGTCTTGAACATTATTATTTTGTCACTAAGTTAAAATTATTTTTTTAAAGAATTATTTTACTTAACTTTTTTTCTGTATTTATTTATTTGTTTATTTTTAATTTTGACCAGAGAGGGGCAGAATGAAAGAGTGAGAGTGAGAATGAGAAGGAATGTGAGAAAGCAAGCCTCCAGGTCCAGGACTCGAACCATGGTCAATCATGTGGGAGTCCAGCACCCTTATCTACCACACCGCCTGACAGTTTAATTATTAAAATAAAAGTGCCAGAACTGGGCAAATCAATGATTTTTTTTGAATGTGGGGAATTAGCTGAGCCAATTACTCCTATATATTATGAGAATGTTGAATTGCTATGATTTCAAATTCTTCTTATTTGCAATCTTTGATCAGCTGGTTAATTAACTAAAAAGATGCTATTTATAGAGGGATTTTAGGTCCCCCCCACCCCTTCCCTCGCCTTTTTTATAAACTGTCTTTCTGCCTGGTACTAGCAAAGTCCCAGAGCTGCAGATCCTGATAGTAAAATCATCATATAGAATAGTTTTTATTTTAGATTTTGCCCTGTTCATTAGCAACAGTTGAACTTTTGGACGTAATTGTCATAATCAAGGCTGTATTTCTAGAAGTGGTGACTTCAGACTCATTTCTAACCAGTTTTCTCAGAACTTACCAAATTTTTTCTTTTTGTCATAATTTTATTTTGTTGCCTAAGTTTTGTCTTTTTCTTTTCTCTTCTCTTCTCTTCTTTTCTTTCTTTCTTTTTTTTTTTCCCATAGCCAGAGGGTGGTTTGCTTTTTGGAGAAACAGTCAGGAAGGCAGAGAAAGCACCCTAACAGGGCGTGGTCACACCCAAATCCCTTAATTTCTCCATTCTGTTGGGATTGTATGAGCCAGGTGTGTTTTTCACGCCACCAGGGTCTGCTGTGCAGGATCAGCTTTCTTAGTCACTAGGCTACAGGGCTGGGAGAGCTTTCTCTTTGTAGAATATAATGTGATAATCCTGGCAAAGATCCAGTTTCATTTTCATTTTTTTTCCAATTATAAATGTAATAATAATTGCTGAAAATGTAGGAAGTAAAGAACAGTAAAAGGACCTTTTTGAGCCAGCAGGTGGCATGGTGGTTAAGGCAGATGAATCCCATGTGGTTGACTGGATGGTTTGAGTTGTGGACTCTGTGGCTTGAAAAACATGCTGGGGGGAGCCGGCAGGTGGCATGGTGGTAAAGACTCTGGATTCCCACATGGCCAACCATGGTTCAAGTCCTGGACCTGGCTGCTTGCTTCCCCGCTTTTCCTTTCTCCATCTGGTCAAATTAAAAAATGATAATACTAACAAATGGAATTAAAATAAATAATTCTTAAAAAAGAAAAGAAAAGAAAAGAAAAGAAAAGAAAAGAAAAGAAAAGAAAAACACACTGGGCATGCATGCATACACGCCCAAATACTGAGAGGAGAAGGATCACAGCATGGCCATCTCCCATGAGTGGATGCTTTCTTACTTTCTTCCTCTCTGGCAAATGCACATGCCCTATAGAAAATTAAGAAAAAAACAAAACAAAACAAAACAAAAAAACCTTTTTGTGCTTTTCCTTAAAATTTAAAAAAAAAATTTCATATTAGTACATGTGTACACATGTCTGAGAGAAAGCATCCTCGTCATGTCACTATCCCATTTTTCCCTCTAGTTCTTCAGGATCTTGGTCATGCATGTGCAAACCCAGTGTGTTTTAGGCTAGTTAGGCCAAACCTATGGTCAGACATGTGGTTCTAACATTGTAGCTTAGTATGTTGACTGTGCTACCAGGCTGGGGTACCTTATATTTTTCGGTGTGTGCCAGAGGGATAGAAAGAGAGAAAATGAGAAATTATCCCTTAGGGAGGATGACCATGCCTTAATCCCTTCTCCATTCTTCTCTTAGGACTTTGGGCGTGCGTACACACACACACACACACGCCTAGTGTGGTTTTTTTTTGAGATGTTTTTGCTATAGGACACGTGCACTTGCCAGGAGACAGAGACAGGAAGCAGGAAATCACCCCCCAGGGGGGATGGCCATGCCACAATCCCTTCTCCTTCATTCTCTTCTCGGGATCTTGGGCATGCATGCACTCGCGCCCGGCATGAGTTTAAGCTGCTGGGACTGGGACTTGAACCGTGGTAGACTACGTGGGAGTTCAGTGATGTAACAATTACACCATTTGCTGGTCTCCCTAGTGTGTGTTTTCAAACAGCAGAGTCTGGGACTTGAACCACACTGTCAACCATGTAGGATCTAGCTGCCTAACCATTATGACACTGGCTGGCCCACCTATAATGTTTTCTTGAAATTTTTGAATAGTTGAACATCCTGTAAATACAATTTATTTTCTTAAACACATTCTGGAACAGCTCTCCATGTCATCAAAAAGTTATTTTAAATGGCTACACATTCTTATGTATCTGATTATATTGGACCATTTTTGTTGTTGAACATCTTTAATACATGAATATTTCTCAACATTTCTGAGATTTATTTTTACAATAAAATCTGTAAAGTATTGATCTGAATAGACACCTAAGGTTTTTATTGTGGCTCAGAGTATCACTAGGTATCCCCCGAGAGGGCACAGTGCTTTGTTTTATTGCTAATGTGAGAAGGTGAAAATCATTATTTTAAGTTTCTTCTTTAAAAAATATTTTAAGTTTCTAATTGGTCAAACAAAATTAATTTGCATTAAGTAGAGCAAAAAGAGCCAAAGAAAGAAACTACGGGGCTGGCACATGGCTGGATTGCACATGATCTGTGCAGTTTGAATTCCAGACCTGGTTGCTTGAGAAACATGCTGGGTGCATATGTGCACGTGCCCCAAACCCCAAAAGGTGGTAGGGAGAAAGGGTTTGGGGATGATTATTCCTCATGGAAGACTGTTTCTCACTTTCTTTATTTCTCTCTTTAGAAAGCACATACACCCTCTGGTAAAATTAAAACAAGAAAGATAAAAGAAAAGGCCAACTTTTTCCATGCTTGTCTTGCATAACACAGATCACTTCTGTGATCCTACAGTGTGTGGGGATTTCTCCCCACAACTTAGCAGGCAAACAGTTTGCAGTGGACACTGTCTGGACATCTTCCAACCCAGTGCAGTTCTGACAGGTCACACAGGCCAGGGCTCAGTTCTACAAGACAGCAGCTTCCCCACTTCAGACATGGTTCATTTTCTAAAAAAGTTTAAAACATATTCAAATTCAAATTTAATGTATACATTTCAAGATATTGAAAGATAAAGCAAACCACTTACTTATGTTTAATTTACTTTTTTCATTTCTTTTTTTAGTTTAATTTACTTTTTTTTTTTTTTTTTTGAGAGAGATTTTTGCTATAGGGTGCGTGCACTCGCCTGAGAGACTGAGAGATAGAAAGTGAGAAATCACCCACCAGGGGGGATGGCCACGCCGCAGTCCCTTCTCCTCCATTCTCCTCTTGGGATTTTGGGCACGCACGCACACGTGCCCGGTGTGAGTTTCAAGCTGCCAGATCTGGGACTTTAGCTCGCGTCAGTCATGTGGGAATCCAGCGACATAACTTTTATGCCATCTGCTGGTCCCTTATTTACTTTTTAAGCTTAATAATGTACATACTCTTTCTCTTTTTCTTTTTTTTTTTGGAGAGGTTTTCGCTATAGGGCGCGTGCACTCGCCATACAGACAGAGAGAGACATAGAGACAGAAAGCGAGAAATCACCCCCCAGGGGGGATGGTCACGCCGCAGTCCCTTCTCCATTCTCCTCTTGGGATCTTGGGCACGCATGCACACGTGCCCGGCGTGAGTTTTAAGCCACCGGGTCCAGGACGCGAACCGGGTCAACTACGTGGGAGTCCAGCGACATAGCCATTATGCTAACTGCTGGTTCCCTTTCTTTTTCTTTTTTTTAGAGAGGTTTTTTTGCTATAGGGTGGGTGTGCTTGCTGGAGAGACAGACAGTGAGAAGTCACCCCCCCCCACCACCACCACCATGGCCATGCCACAGTCCCTTCTCCGTTCTCAAGATTTTGGGCACGTATGCACACATTCCTGGTGTGTTTCAAGCTACTGGGTCTGGGACTCAAACCTCGGCCGACAACATGGGAATCCAGTGACGTAGCCATTTGTACCGTCTGCTGGTCCCAGTAATGAACATTCTCTTTTTCTCACCCATGAGGATGCAAAGTCAGCAATGGTGTAAGTGAAATATTTTATTTATTTATTCATTTTTTATTTCATTTTCTTTTACACATTCAATCACATTATTATTTGGCTTACAAAAATGAATATTTCGACAGGTGAACATTTCTCCCTAGTACAGTTGATAAAACTATAAAATGTCTTCAACAGATAATACCACATTTCTTTGTGCCATTAATGCTTTGCCTCCTTATTTTTCTTCTAAATGTCCTTTCTCAGACCCTCCTCTTTCATACACACTATATCTGGTATTTATATCTATATACTGTGTTTCTATATTCTTTAGTCAATGAGTTTCAGTTATAGAGTGTGGACACCCGGTATATATTGAGGACATACAATTTCTCTCCTTCATAGCCTGGCTTGCTTCACTCAGCAGTAAATCTTTCATATTCATCCACTTCCTGTCAAAAGACAGAGTTTTTTTTTTTTTTATGGCTGAATAGTATTCCATAGAGTGTATGTGCCATAGTTTTTCTATCCATTCATCTGTTCATGGGCATTTGGGTTGTTTCCATGTCTTAGCGATTGTGAATAGTGCTGCAATAAACATCGATGTACAAGCACTTTTTCGATGAAGTGTTCTTCTGTCCTTTGGGAAGATACCAAGGAGTGGGATTGCTGGGTCTTATGGTAGTTCTATTTGTAGATTTTTGAGGAATCTCCAAATTGTTCTCCACAGTGGCTGGACCAATTTACATTCCCACCAGTGAAATATTTAAATTAGGATAATGTAAGGTGTTTAGCCAAAAAGATTTATGAAAGTAGACTGAACTTTCACCTGGTAATGGCCTACAATTACCAGTATGTTTATTGTGGGTAGGGATTTAAAACAAAACAAAAGCATTCTGATCAAACCAGCAATTAGCTGTTTTCATTTTACTCAGTTGTGAATAAAGCAGTAGCTGTTGTTTCATCTAACATGTTAATATATCAGCTTCGGAAGAAATGATCTGCTTCCTTCTGTGTGAAGCAAGAATAGTTATATTCCGTTGTAAGACTGTGATCTTCTCAAGCTTCATTCTTTTTCATTTGTGTCATAATTTTAAATAAATAGATTGTTTCCGCTAATGTCTTGACAGTCTGGTTCTCTACAAGATTGTCTTCCAGGTTATCATCATATAGCTATTTATAGGTATAGCCTTTGGAGTACAGCCTTTGAGTTCAAGGAGGTGTTTGAAGTCTTTTTTAAAATTTTTTTTAAAGAGAGATTTTTGCTACAGGGTGTGTGTGGCTGCTGGAGGGAGAGATACAGAGAGAGAGAAAGTGAGAATCACCCTTCCACCCAGGGGGATGGCCACACTGCAATCCCTTCTCCATTCTCCTCTTGGGATTTTGGGTGTGCGTGCACTCACACGCTTTGTGTGTTTCAAGCCACTGGGTCTTGAACTGCGGTTGGCCATGTAGGAGTCCAGCAGTGTAACTGCTAAACCATCTGCTGGTCCCCATTTGAAGTCTTGAGGGTATATATTAGTTGTTTTCACTTTTTCTTGTTTGCATCAGTATATCCATTGCATCAAACTGGACTCAGTGAATGTAAATGATCTATTCACCTGGCATTGTGCTTCCCAAAACAATGCTTTATCATCTGAAAAAAATACATCCTAGTTACTAGGTGTTAAATTTTCTGTAGATCTGTGAGGAGTCATCTGAATAAAATACAGATTTTGGTATACTCTACTAATTACTGGTATTCTGTTTTTTTTTTTTTTTTTTTTCCCCAATCTCTTCTCCATCTTTCTCCTGGGTTCTTCGGCACACATGTGCACACACACCAGACATGAGTTTTAAGCCACTGGGTCTGGGACTCACCGGGGTCAGCCATGTGGGAGTCCAGTGACATAATCACTAAGCCTTCTGCTGGCCCCGATTCCTGGTATTTTTTTTCCACTAGTAAACATATTTGATTCTGCTTGTCCCTATCTATGAATAGAATTATAGGAATAATAGATCCTACAGAAGGTTCCAGTGTGCCTTTCTTTCACTCTCAAGTGGGAAGATCTCAGTTACTTTTAAAGGGTTACCTGCTGACCAAAGAAGTGCTTCTGTTCCCAAATTCTGAAAAAGCATATGGGAAATCATGGGTGGTTTGACTAGTCCACAAGTTTTAGGATTCATTTTTAAAAACTCACAGTGGAACACTGCCAGGACCTGCTCGGCTGAACCCATTTTTCTGAGTGGCCAAGACTGTGGATTGGAAATAAGCGTAACAACAAACAAAGACACACAAGTATAGAAAAGTGAGGATCAAGGATTGGGTGGGCCCAACTTCTCAGATGGAACAGAAAATGGGGGAAGAGGAAATGGAATGCAAAGCCAGTTGCTTTAGGATGTAAATAGTCTGAAGATGCGAAAATGACTGGCTGGCTGCCATGTAATTTCTCTGATCTTTTTGGGGCAAAATCTGATAAACACATGTGGCTTCCTTTAGCCTCATTCTGCCCTGCAGTATCAGGTATCTGAGTATCAACAACAGGAAGATAACCTACGACAACAGACAGACAACGTTTTCGTATGGAAGTGTTCTCATAGCCTTCCTAACGTAAGTGCCTTTCTGCATGTGTCTAAAGGTCACCATGTTTTCTCAAATTGGCCACTCCACAGAACGCTTCTTGTTTACCATCCGTATTTTTTCTCGTAGACATAAAGCTGATGTCTCTTCAACTGAACATGTGTAGCTATTTCTTCAAGTGTGGAATAAAAGTTTATCACTTGTAAGAGCAATTGCTTGGACATCAGTTTTAAGTATTGCCTGAGTCAGGCTTCCAGGGCCTGGATTGCTCTCCAGGAATAGGTGTCCAGGTTTTTTTTTTTTTTTTAAGTGCCTCCCGCCGCCAGCTTCCGAGCTAAGGTCTTAGCCAGTCTCTGATTAATTGGGTCATTGGGTAATGCTTGGACCCTAAGTGGCACACTCATGAGGACAGTTCCCCGAAATCAGCGTGGGGCAACAGCAGATGGAGGTCAGTCAAGCTATGGCCATTCATCGCTGCCAGCCCTTCTGTGTTGCCACTCCAGACCCCAACATATAAAAGCTGAGATTACTAGCCTCGGAGGAAGCCCTGCCACTGGGACCTACATCCTCTCCTCTAAGGTCCTCCCCATTAATCACCCAGCGTGGTTACTCTGGTGAGCACCATGGAGGACATTCTACATGCATTTTGCAGCATGCGGTAGATGTTGGAAGATTCTGCCTTGGGGCAGATGAAAGGAGGGGATCAGACTATCTTTCACATTTCTCACTCTGAAGCTGCTTCAAGAACCAAGGACACAAGGCCAAGTATGACCTGGGAATTGTGGATGGCAACAAGTTGGGGGGGGGTGGAGTGTGTGTGTGTGTGTGTGTATATATGTATATATATATACACACACACACACATACATACATACATATATACATACATACACCATACAATGTTTTAAACTTGGCATTATTTTTGGGGAACTCTCTATCTAGCACAATTAGACATTTTTGCATTTTTGGCTAGCAGTCACTTCCAGTTTAATGACTTATCCTTTGTTTTGGTTGTTGATACATACCTCTCTGAGATAAAATCTGGTGAGAGTTATGGGCCTAGAAGAATGTACCTCTGTAAACTATGCGTTTTAGGAGTTATGGACTCTCTGAGGACTGTTCCTGGATCCTGGGTAAAACATCTGTATTTTAGGGACTAGACAATAGTACAGCAGTAATGCAGTGCTCTATGCTATCGGACCCACATGGGAAAGTTGTGGGTATGTGTCCCTAGGCCTCCCTGTACACGACTGTACATGCATGTGTGCACTTTTGACCTGAACTGACTGCGGTGGAGGGCAGACTGTGCTGTGAAGACCCTGTGGGGGGTATCTCTGTCTTTCTGTCTCTATGGGAGAAATAATAAATAAACTAAAAAGAAATCTGTATTCTAGCCTGAGTGTTAGGAAGAAAGGACAGTTAGTGAATCATTGGCAAACTTGGAGTGCTGGATTTTGTTAATAATAACAAATTCCTGAACATACTTCATTTACTGGGAAGTGCCAAATTGAAAGGGAAGTAAGCCAAGCTCCAAGTAGTATGTTTTCCTAGCTTGGCAGCTCAAATCTCAGCTGTGAGATTATGCATGACCTGACTTGTCATTATAGACAAGTTTCTGTTGAGGGGTGAATAAACTATTCTTTTTAAAAATAAGTAGAGACTAAGTATACCTAGATTTTGGCAACTTTTTTTAATCTTGAATTTATCTTGTACCCTCTCCTCTTCCCCAGACATGATTGCTATGCGTGTCCTCTAATTTCAATTTAAAAAAAAATATTTCTTGATTGATTCTACTGATTATTATTTATTTTTAAAATCTGACCAGAGAGAGAGAAAGGGAAAGTGAGAAAGCAAGCCTCCAGGTCCAGGACTCTACCACAGTTGGCCATGTGGGAGTCCAGTGTCACAACCACCACGCCACCTGCTGGCCTCCTCTAATTTCCATTTGAGTATTAGTTTGGTCCATAGTTTGGTGTTTACCTTGGTGGTACATCATGATGCTTGGATGTAAGAGGTGCGTGAAAGCACCATGACTGATTAGAGGGCTGGTGGTGACTGGAGAGAGTAGCAGTGGCACTGAAGTATATAAATACGTGTGAACAAGTGTCCCGAGTGCTCTGTGATGGTTTAGGTTTCATTACCGACATTCATACAATAACTTACTGTAGTTCGTTCTCCAGTAAGTACCTTTCTCTCCTTGACATAATTGCTGCTTTTGTAGAGAGGAGATATTTTATAGAAACAACCTTTTTAGCAGAATAGTTTCTTTTGGGAATTGCCTGTTGTCTTTTTTTATGTTTATGTATTTATAAGGTGTTTAACTTATTATAAGAGCTCTTTCAAGCTATTACAAATACAGCATGCTGGGGGAACCAGCAGTTAGCGTAATGGCTATGTCGCTGGACTCCCACGTAGTCGACCGCGGTTCGCGTCTCGGACCCGGTGGCTTACAACTCACGCCGGGCGCGTGTGCGTGCGTGCCCAAGATCCCGAGAGGAGAATGGAGGAGAAGGGATTGCGGCGTGACCATCCCCCCTGGGGGGTGATTTCTCGCTTTCTGTCTCTATGTCTCTCTCTGTCTGTCTGGCGAGCGCACGCGCCCTATAGCGAAAAACCTCTCCAAAAAAAACAAGAAAAAAAAAATACAGCATGCTGGATGGTGGTACAGCACTAAAACATGATGCTGCCTGAGGTTGCTATAGATGGGAAGGTTCTGGGTTTGTTTCCTGAGACCTCCCTGAGTGTACAGGGCTTGCACTTGCCCACGGTTGGGGGCTGGCTGAAGCTGGGGAAGATGGCAGCGCTGAGACCCTGTTGGGGACACTGTCTCTCCATTTGTCTCCCTGTCTCTCTTGATCACGGAAGAAATAAAGTTACACAGCATTTTTTCCTAGTCTTTTTGGCCTTTCACCTTTGTTTATTATAAACGTGACCTACAGAAGTTTTAGCTATTTGTAGCTCAAGAACAGATTGTACCTTTCACAGTTGTGGTTTGGTCTTTTTTTCCTCTCCACACCTGTTCTTTTTCTTTATGGACAGCCCCTCTTATCTTTGTAGAGACCAGATTCTTCCTTAAGTGGTTCACTTCTCATTTACCAGGACAGTTTATATGCAAAATAGTTCTCAGTCCTGGTTTCCGACCCCACGACTGCTCTCTTTCACCTGCCCTCTCTGGTTGGGTTGTCTGTCTCAGGCTCCTATGCAATATTGTTTGTCTGTTGGTATCACACCTGATAGTGTCGTGGAAGCTTAACCAATACTTAGTAAGTTGATATACATTGATTCTGGAAAGAATCTTATTCTTGCAGCATACATCCACTTGAGAAAGATGTTTTGCCTCCCCTTTTTTTCATTTTCACTTTATTTGCATTCATCACTACTACATAGCCACCACAGGCATGAGCTTGGTCAGTCCCACAGTGGCCATGCTATACGCCACCCTATATAACTTTCTAGCAGAAGTAGATGACCATAACCATTATTTTATTTTTATTTTTTACATTAAAAAAATAATTATTTAATTTTATTTATTTATTTTAATTTGACCAGGGAGAGATAGAGAAGGAAAGTGAGAAAGCAAGCCATCAGTTCTGGGACTCAAACCGTGGATGGCCATGTGGGAATGTCCAGCACCTTAACCACCACGCCACATGCTGGCCCCCATATCCATTATTTTTTTAATCAATCAGAAAAATACTTCCGTTATCAGTGCTCTTCACAGCCTTTGAAACATAGTGACAATTAGCACTAGAGATGCACCTGACTCTTTCGATTAAGCTCCATTGATGCCACAGAATCGGCAGTCCTCTTTTCCTTGCACCATGAGTGAACTTGTGGATGTACGAAGTGGCCACTGTGGGACTGACCAAGCACATGCCTGTGGTGGCTATTCCAGGGAGAATTTCTAACCACAACTTGGCCCAGTTACCTAGCACCCTAGGCCCCTTAAATGTGACCAGGCTTCAGGTCCCCCTGAGAAAGATATTTACTCTTGATGCCCTCTCTTTTATTTGGACAGATCTGTGGTTTTCCTGCTGGAAGGACACAATGTTTTCCAAACTAGCCCGTGTGCAGACCGTTGCTGTGCTTTGCCGTGGAGTTCATTCTTCAGTGGCCTCTGCTACATCTGTTGCAACTAAAAAGACGGTCCAAGGCCCTCCATCTTCGGATTACATTTTTGAGCGGGAATATAAATATGGTGCACACAATTACCATCCTCTACCTGTGGCCCTGGAGAGAGGAAAAGGTATGTTTGGAATTAATCCATTCTCCTCACTCTTTTTACTTCAAACTTTCTATAAAAATTGCTTTTGGGGGTTGGCAATTTGGTGGTTAAGGCACTGGAAAAACCACATGGTAGATTATAGTTGGAGTACTGGACCTGGCAGCTCACTTTCTCTCTCTCCCTCTCTGTCTCTCTCTGATCACATGGAATAATAATAGTAATCAATAAAATTAAATAATTCTTGTTTTACTGTCCTTCTTTCTTCCTTTTTTTTTTTTTTTTTTTTTTTTTTTTTTTTTTTTTTTTTTTAGAGAGATATTTGCTATAGGGTGTGTGTGCTCACCAGAGAGAGAGAAAAATCACCTCCTGGGGGGATGGCCGTGTTGCAATCTCTTCTCCTCCATTCTTCTCTCAGGATTTTGGGGGTGCATGCACACAAGCCCACTGTGAGTTTTTTTTTTTTTTCTTTTTTGAGAGTTTTGCTATGGGACATGTGCGCTCACTGGAGAGACAGAGAGACAGAAAGCAAGAAATCACCCCCTAGGAGGGATGGTCACCCTGCAGTTCTTTCTCCTCCATCCTCCTCTTGGGATTCTGGGCATGCACACAAACACATGTCCTGCGTGAGTTTTAAGCTGCCAGGTCTGGGTCTTGAACTGTGGTTGACTACATGGGAGTCTAACGATGTAACCATTATGCCATCTGTTGGTCCCTAAATTAAATAATTCTTTAAAAAATTGCATTTGTATTTTATCAATATATATTTTATGTCTATATAATCTCATATGGTTAATCCAGCATTGATTGTCTAGTTCTGCATGTCAGGTGCTGTGGGGACTGGGAGGATGCATTCATTTGAGAAAATTTTTTTAAAGAATTATTTAACTTTATTTATTTATTTGTTCATTTTTAAATTTGACCAGAGAGAGACAGAGAGAAAAAGAGAGAGAGGAAAAGTGAGAAAGAAAGCTGCCAGGTCCAAGACTCAAACCTTGGTTGGCCATGTGGGAGTCCAGTGCCCTTAACCACCATGCCACCTGCTAGCCCCTTTATTTGGTAGTTTTTATAGTGGACTTCACTGAGAGAGAGAATGCAAGAGGAATGAGAGAAGTGTAATGTTGCTGTCACTAAAACAAAACAAAACAAAAACAAAAACAAAAAAACAACTATTTTAGCATAATTAGAGAAAAGAAGATGGTAACAGTAGTGCTAAACTTTTTTTAACTCTGGACCAGCCAAGTAGTGTGGTGGTTAAAGCAGCTAAATCCCACATGGCCAGCTTCACAGTTGAAGTGAGTTCTGGACCCAGCAACTTGATACTGAGTGTGTGTGTATGCATGACCAACATCCTGAGATAGGAATGGAGAAGGGATTGTGACGTGACCATCCTCCTGGGGAGTGATTTCTCATTCCTTGTCTCTGTCTCCAGACAATGCCCTATAGCAAACTTAATTGTTTTTTAAAACTCTTTACTCAAGTTTTTGAGATTTTATTAATATTTTACCTTTTATCATGTTCTCTCTCTTCTCCACCATACCCCTACATATTACACATATTTTTTTCTGAACTCTGAGAGAAAATTGTAGGCAAGATGCCTATTTGCCCATAAATAATTGGTGTGGTTTTTTTAGTACACACCTTTTTCTTTTTTTTTTTATAGCCACAGTGATTTTTTTTTTTTTTTTTTTTTTTTTTTTTTTTTTATTGCCAGAGGATACTGTACCCATAGCAAGGGTGGCTAGCATTTGGGTGGGGTGTCCCAAAGGGGACTGGTCATACCACAATCCTTTTTCCTCCGTTTCTCCATTTCATCAGGATTTTAGGCAAGCACGCACATGCCCTGGCCGATTTTTCAAGCCACAGGCTGGGATTCAAATCCATGGAGTCCCATGTGGGACTCTGACTCTATACACAGCATTTAACCACTGCACTATGGGGCCGACACTTTTAATTTTTTATTTAGGAAATAGAGTGCATACATGGATGCATGAGAGGGAGACAGAAAATAAGAGAGAGAGAGAGAGAGAGAGAGAGAGAGAGAGAGAGAGACAGGCGCCGCAGTGGGGTCTCATTACACTAGGATCCCTGCTCCGCAGCTTCTAGCTCCTCAGGAGCTGGGATGCTCTATCCACTGTGTTTAGGTTGACTCAACAACCTAATCTATAATCTGCTAATGGCTTCCATCACAGCACTTCCATGTGCTACTGCCTGCACCACTGACACTGGGCTAGCCTTGTTTTTGAAAGTGCACAGGCCAATAATTTTGTAGAATGCATTGACTGGGGGAAACCAGCAGATGGTGTAATGGTTACATCACTGGACTCCCAAGTAGTCAACCTTGGTTTGAGTCCAGGATCTGGTAGCTTAAAACTCAAACCAGGCACTGGCGTGTGTGCATGCATGCTGAAATTCCCGAGAGGAGAATGGATGAGAAGGGATTGCAGTGTGACCATCCCCCCCAGCGTGTGGTTTCTTACTTACTGTCTTTCTCTGTCTCTGGTGAGTGCACGTGCCCTATAGCAAAAATTTCTCTTAAAAAAAAAAAAAAAAGAATGCATTGGCTGGTGTTAATAATCTGTCAAGTTGTGTTCATTTGTGTAATGATGTATCCTTCTGGGTGCCTCACTTCAAGAGACAAATTCATTTACCCTATTACTGCTGATGTTAACTCCATTGCTGGAAAGTAGCATCTACCAGGCTTCACCAAGGCAAAGTTATTATTTCCCCTTTTGTGTTAAGAATCTCAGTGGGGATGTACTTTGAGACTTTGTAACTACTCTGTTACTTATGAAACTTACACCCAGGAATTTAACATCCATTAATGATTCTTGTCTGAATAAATGGTTAATATGATAGTTGCCAGTTGGTGGTTTAATCTGAAATTTGAAGCCACAGCCTTAATCAAACAAAAAACAAAGTTTATTATTACTTAGCTTTGCACCAGAAGCTGACAATATATGAATATTAAGCATTTTTGTCATTTGCTGTTATTTTTATTTGGGATCAATATTATAATAATAGGCATATCTTTTTTTTTTTTAAGAATTTTATTTTGTTGCTTTTTTTTTTTTTTTCAATAATTTGACCAGAGAGAGACACAGAGAGAGAGAGAGAGAGACAGAGAAAGGGAAAGTGAGAAAGCAAGCTGCCAGGTTTGGGACTCGAATCACAGTCGGCCATGTGGAAGTCCAGCATCTTAACCATTTTGCCACCTGCCAGCCCCAAGGCATATCTTTCTTTGAACTAATGAAAATCTAAACTTGTATAGTGAAAATTTGGAACTAATTTGTTTTACAAGACTATTTTTTTTTTTTTTTTTGGAGAGGTTTTTGCATAGAGCGCGTCTCGCCAGACAGACAGAGAGAGACAGAGAGATAGAAAGCAAAATCACCCCCCAGTGGCCATGGGATCTTGGGCACGCACAGAGTGTCCGGATTGTTACATGGGTGTAGTACGCTAACTGCTGGTCTGACTATTCTTCAAGTATCAAAGTGTGGACTGTTGGGTGTGTAGCTATTCCCATGTGTGTGCCAGCTTGGGCTAGTTATAATCTCAGCCCCCGTTGCCTTACCTCTGTACAGCAGGGATGATAACTCTCATGAAGATTTTTTTTGATGAGAGAAGGTATGTAAGCACCTGATAGTGTGACTGACGATAAATAGTAAGTGACAGGTGTTAACAAGCACCCCAACATATTTTTATATTTGTAGTCAATGTTTTTTCTTTTTTTAGAATTATTTTCTTTAACTTTATTTATTATCATTATCATTTTCCAGTTTGATCAGAGAGAGATAGAGGAAGTGAGAAAGCAAGCCACCAGGTCCGAGACTTGAACCGTGGTTGGCCATGTGGGAGTCCAGAACCTTTAACCACCATGCCACTTGCCGGCCCCAATGTTTTTTTTTTTTTTTTTTTTAATCACTATAAAATACATGGAACTTTTTTTGTTTTTTGTTTAGTTTTGCTATAGGTGTACATGTACTCACTGGAGAGATGTGGGGGTTGGGGGGAGTGAGAAATTACCATGGCGGGGTATGGCTATGTCGCAATTGCTTCTCCATTGTCTTCTCAGAATTATGAGTGGTCATGTACACATGACTGGTGTGCATACAACATTGGTGTGTTTCTCAAACTGCGCAATTCCTTCTCCTTGAACCATACGGTTTGCTGTGTGGGATCCAGCTGCCTTAACCTCCACACCACCTGTTGGCCCTGATAGAACAAAAAATTTACCATTAAGTTAAACAATGTTTGGGTTGTTTCAACCTCTTGGCTACTATGTATATTGGTATAGAAATTTTTGTAGGAACATGTTTTCTAATTCTTTTGAGTGTATACTAGCAGGAGAATTCATGAGTCATATGGTAATTCTGTGTTTGAGTAATTTGTTGAGTAATTGCCAAACTATTTCCCATAGCTGTACCACTTTATATTCCCATTAACAATGCATGAGAATTACTGTTTCTTCACATCCTTGCCAAAACCTTGTTTCCCTTATTTTTTCTTTTTATTTATAACCATCTTAGTGAGAATCAAGTGCTTTTTATTTATAACCGTCCTAGTGAGCATCAAATGCTGTGGTTATGATTTGTATTTCCTTGATGCCTAGTGATGTTGAACATCTTTTCATGTGCTTATTAGACATTTGTATATCCCTGGAGAAATATTTATTGAAGTTCTTTGCCCATTTTAAAAATGGGTTCTTTGTCTTGTCTTGTTGAATTGTAATAGTTCTGGATACTAGATCCTTATTAGATATGTGGTTGCACATACTTTTCTCTCATTCTGTGGGTTGCTACGTCTACATCTCATGATTTTTTGTCTGTTATGTACCTCTACTTTCAAATTCTAATTTTGACAACTAAAGGTTAGAATTAGGTAAAGTTTTCATTCCAGAGTTTGTAATCATTTTGTGTCATTCTTGTTAAATGTGTATTTTGTTAAGTGTGTATTTTGAAGCTGGGCCAATAACATAATCCTTAATAGTTTTTTTTTTTTAAGAGAGATTTTTGCTATAGGGCCCATGCGCTTGCTGGAGACACAGAGGGAGACAGAAAGCAAGTAATCACCCCCGTGGGTTATGGCCATGCCACAATCCCTTCTCTTCCAGTTTCCTCTTGGGATCTTGGGCATATATGCGCACATGGGTTCAGCATGAGTTTTAAGTTCCCAGGTCCAGGACTTGAGTGTGGTTGACTATGTGGGAGTGACAAAACCATTGTGCCATCTGCTGGTCTCAATAGTTTCTTTATAAACCAAAATTTATTACGCCTGCAGTAAAACAAACTGTAACTACAAATATACACATGGTCCCTGACTTCTGTTGGTTTGACTTTAAGATGGTATGAAAGCGACTGGTATTCATGTCAGTAGAAACCATACTTGGAGTATGTAGACTCAGTTTTTCATTTTTGTTATAGTATCTAACAAATAACATGAAGTATTCAATGATTTTACTATAAAATAGGCATTGTATTAGATGATTTTACCCAACTGTATGTGTATATAATTGTTCTTAGCATGTTTAAGTCAGGGTAGGCTAAGCTATGATGTTTGGTAGGCTAGTTATATTAAATGCATGTTCAGTTATGATATTTCAACTTGTAAAAGCTTTATAAGGACTAAACTCCATTGTAAGTTGAGAAGCATCTGGGGTAGTAAGTAGAGGCTCATATGTAGGCTAGCAGTCTTAATCTTTGGACTTTACATCAGACGGTAATTTTCTAAAATTATTTTTCTTCTTTTTTATATTTTAGGTATTTATGTATGGGACATTGAAGGCAGAAAATATTTTGACTTCTTGAGTGCTTATAGCGCTGTCAACCAAGGGCATTGTCACCCCAAGATTGTGGACGCTCTTAAGAGTCAGGCGGACAAATTGACCTTAACGTCCAGGGCTTTTTATAATAACGTACTTGGTGAATATGAGGAGTACGTTACTAAGCTTTTCAACTACCAAAAAGTTCTTCCGATGAATACAGGTAAAGTATTGCCTTTCTCTGTTGATAATCAAGAAAACCATCTTATTTATTTTCTGATTATATAAAACATTATTTATATCTGAAAAATTTCTCTCTCGATAGGAGTGGAGGCTGGAGAGACTGCCTGCAAACTTGCCCGTAGGTGGGGCTATACTGTGAAGGGTATTCAGAAGTACAAAGCAAAGATAGTGTTTGCAGGTACATGGAGTTAAATATCAACGGCTGTGACTCATATGTGCATGTCATTTTCTGCTTTCATTCATCCTTGTGAATTAAATGTGTTCGAGTGTGTTTGCCTGGTACATGATATGACTTGCTGAAAATTTTCTAAAAATTAATGAGGAACTTCTTAGTTTTATTACCAGATATTTTTCCATAGCAGTGTTCTAGTTAATGAGATGGTCTTACTAATGGAATTGTTAGGTATAGGAATTGTTAGGTATTGGAATTGGGATATATTAGAATGGGGTCCATGTCTCACATATATATGACATGAAGTTTGAATGTTAATATTGGATATTTGTGTGCCATGTTCTTATAAGCTATTGGAAGCACTTAGTTATAAAATAGGCTTTGTGTTCGGTGATTTTGCTCCACTGTGGGCAGCTGAAATGACTCTTGCTACACTTTTTGGGAGTGGTTGAGGAGAATAACTTGAATACTGGTTAGGGAGGTGAACAGTTAGGATA
Organism: Tupaia tana; assembly: GCA_026018925.1. Lineage (NCBI taxonomy): Eukaryota > Metazoa > Chordata > Mammalia > Scandentia > Tupaiidae > Tupaia > Tupaia tana. Next base: position 35,486,279 of record JAKSZU010000010.1, on the reverse strand, counting down.
ACTTCTGAAATCTTTTTTTTTTTTAAGAATTATTTATTTTTATTTATCATCACCATCATTATTTTTAATTTGACCAGAGAGAAGAGGGAAAGTGGGAAAGGAAGTGGGACATGAATTGCAGTCGACCGTGTGGGAGTATTATACCTTAACCACCATGTCACTTGCTGTCCCCACTTCTGAAATCTTTATATGATGTTCAGGTGATAGGTTCTGACTTTCTTTTAAAGCTTTGATTTTAGTTGAAAAAATCTGCATGAATTCATCACTGTATGTGGTCAAAATTTAATCTCATGATAGTTGAAATCATCAAGTATTCTGCCTTGTGAATACATACAGTTAAATTATAAACACTATAATATCATAGAATCCAGAGTTGAATTCATGGCCAGAGGTAATTGGTTGAGGTGTCCCAAAGACAACTTGCTGTTTTAAAATCCTGTGCCTTAGTTGTAGAATACCATGACTGTCTCTTGCAAACAAAAATGATATTTCTGGTGATTTTCATTTTTACAGACTGTATCCAGTCTCTTTCATACTAGCAAAGGGTGCAATGATGTTTTCACCCACGTATTGAAAGAAGCTGTGAGTCAGTGGGGTGGAGAGACAGCGGGAGACTGTCCCCAACTGTAAGTCTCTTTTACTGGCAGAGAGATTCCTGAAGCTAGTTAGCGAGGAGCAGATAGACTCATGGTCTGATCAGTGCCACCTTAGGCAAAATCAATATACTATTGTTGGTGGATGAGTAAAAGATGTGATTATTTTAGATTACGCTTAGGGGGAGATGCAGGTGAAAGGTTTTATAAGAGTAGTATTTAGAGGTGCCAGGACCCAAAATACTGAGTTAATTGAGTTGGCTGTTGACAGAGGTGGTGGGAAGATATGAAAACATTCATAATGTGTAGAACCCCTAGCTCTGTACATTATTTCTCTTCTTGAATTTAACCCCATCTGAAATTATTTAGTTAATTTACTTTTCTAGTTTGTTGTAGTGTTTCACCCCGACTAAAAAGGAAACTCCTTCTAGACAGGGAGCTTGACAATTTTGATCACTTTCCATCTCCACCCAGAACAGTGTGTGACATATGACATGTGATCCTCAGTCAATTTACTGATGGATAAAAGAAAGACAGAGAGAGGTCTGCAATCTAGCCTTGTAAAGGATCGTCATATCAAGGAAGGCAAAATGGAAAGTATTGGGTCATCGGAAAATTCATGAAGTATTCTGTTTTTCCGTGCAAAAGTGCATCACGACTTTTCTGAAGACCCAGTATTTGGATTGCTTCAGGATCTTTTCTAATAACGAAAGTGGACATGTATTCTGTAGAGTCGTAGCCTTCAGCGTTAGAGTTTAAGAGGTAGTGCTCTTTCTGAGGATACCTTCTTTCTCACATCACTGTCATAAACGTATCTTCTCTAGAAAACATGCCTCAGTTGTCAGGTTTGGATATTGGAGGTGGGACTATTTTATTGGGGGAAGAGGTGGGATTATTGAGAGAAAAGTAAGTATCTTGTCAAAAACAAAGCCTATAACAATTTAAAGATCTTAATTGCTTTATTTGCAATTCTAGAATTGGCAGCACATCATTCAATGAATAGAATTCCAATAGCATTCCAAAGAGATAAACAGAGGGTGGTTTTACAGGCAGAAAGGATGAATAAAGCCTACAAAAAGAGCTGACTGATGACTTTAAAGTTACTTTAAACAATAGGCAGGTTGTTTCTTTTGTGAAAAGGTTAAAACAAAGGGAACTTCATTAACATGCCCGTTGAAATTGGCCTGTTTGGGAAACACCAGCCTGTTATGTCTCTTGATTTCTCTGAAGGTCACCTAACAATTTAGCTTTGGTTTGGTGACATGGAGACAATGAGTAACTCCATTTTGATTTTTAGTCTGGTCTGTTGGAACCTATTATCTTAGGTTGTCAGGAAAGTCATGACACGTTTTTGCACAGAAAAAGAGAAGGAGCTTAATTAAAAACAATGACTTATAATTTGAACAGTCCTCAGGGGCTGGATATTATAGTCAGGAGGCACAAATAGAAGCGCCTGAAATAGTGGTCTTCCCTCATAAACCATGGTGCCTAAATGTCAATTGAAAAATCAATAGAGGTGCTCCAAAGCAAATCCTTGATTTTCTTCTTTTTAGTAAAACTTCCTGTTATTTTTAGGGGGGTAGTACTTCCTAAATTTGGGGGATTATTTTAAATAATCACTTTGTTTCTCCTTTCCAGCTGGAAACTTTTGGGGTAGAACATTGTCTGCTATTTCCAGTTCCACAGACCCTTCCAGTTATGATGGTTTTGGACCATATATGCCAGGTTTCGAAATCATTCCATATAATGATCTGCCTGCACTTGAGGTACTGAGTAGTATCATGGTCTTAACTCATAGTCAGGGTAAATGAAGCCTGTTGAATATATGAATTAAAAACACATTATGTGACTTCATATTAAGTTAGGCCAGCATTTCATACTTGTTCTCAGTAATGGCCAGTTTCCACCACAGGAAAAAACTAGGTTCTGTGATCTAATTCTTACAACCAACCAGCCATTTTAGATGTGTAACTTTTATAACAATTAACTTGGTAATTACTAGGTAAAATTCTTCATTACTAGGTAAAATTCTTAAGTTTTCAGCTACATTTCAAAGTGGTTAAACAATTAACCACATTTCAACATTCAAAGTGGTTAATTTTTAGTTATTAAAAAGCCTTAATATGGCCTTAAAAAGCCATTATTTTAAGGTTTACTTACACATTCATGTATTAGACTGTATGGGAGAATGTAACCTAAAGCAGAAGTTGGGAACATCTGGTAGTTGAATGTCAGTGAGAAATGTTATAGAATGTAAATTAGTGCAGAAACATAATTTGCTTACTTATTAACAGAAAAATATGCACAGTACGTGATTTCAGACTTCCAAGTATGGTAGAAATGAAACTATTAAAAGTTATTCCTGTTTTTTGTAGCGTGCTCTTCAGGATCCAGATGTTGCTGCATTTATGGTAGAGCCCATTCAGGGTGAGGCTGGCGTTCTTGTTCCGGATCCGGGTTACCTCGTGGGAGTGCGAGAACTCTGCTCCAGGCATCAGGTTGTTCATGCCATCTGTGGTTAGCTTGAACCAGCTCCTACCCAGCTTATCCTGTCTCTGAATTCTGCTAGGATAAATGCAAAGATTGAATCACCCTTCCACTTGAGACGGCACTCTGAGAGCTTAAGAACTTTCTCATGCTTAGAAACTGGCACAGAAGCTGACGTTTCACGGTCTGTGGCACACTGGCCATACCCTGGGCTCTCACAGAGCTGTGGACCTCTGCGCCCTCACTCTGTGTTCCCTTCTCTCTTCTCGTTCTTCAGGAACCTTTTACTCTTATCTCTTCCAAGCCCTTTGTTGTATCCGTCAGCTCCAAAAGTTAGAACCTGTCTTCCCCTTCTCTAAGACTAATACTAGTGTGTTTCGTTTACCATTGGCAGTTTCTGTCACATTGTGGTAGTTGATACGCGTTTGTGGAGTAAGTAAGTGAATTGTTCCCACAGGGTAGTTAGATCATTCAGAAAAGCCCTACAAAACCCTGACCTTTGCATAAGTGCCTTTTCACTGTGTGGACCAGTGCAGAGTGGCATCTAGGGAGAGAGTGAACTTATACCCTGTAAGTTTAATGTCCGGTCTCCCTCTCCCTTCCCTACTCTCACAATATCCTTAAAGTACCTTTACATCAACTTAGTGTGACAGTGATGTCTTCCCGATGATTTGACTTTGCCAAGTGTGCTACAGATCACCTGGAATAAAAACACGTTAGGGTTCAGCATGTGACAGGATGTTGGTGTGTCTACAGGATTTTCATAGAACCCTCTTTTTTTCAAACGTACTTCTTTTATTTATTGATTTATTTAATTGCCGAGAGCATGTGTACTTGTTGAGGGGAGCACAGCTCAATAGGGTATGGTCAGGCTACAATATCTTCTCCATTTGCCTATCCTGTTGGGATTCTGGGCATGCGTGCATGCACGCACACACACCCAGTGTTTTTCAAGCTGCTGGGGCTGGGATATGAACTCTGGTCAGTCATGTGGGGTCCAACTTCTTTAACCACTGGGCTGCAGAGCTGATCCACATAGGGACCATTTTGGGATTGTGTGGGTAGTTAGGACATTTTTACCTATCTGAGGGCATGGGGTTTGCACATTTAAGGAGGGATGGGGAAGAAATGAGCACTGTTTTCCCTATGGAAATGAAAGTGATAATTACTGTTGGTATGCTTTCTTCTTACAGGTTCTGTTTATTGCTGATGAAATACAGACAGGATTGGCCAGAACTGGTAGATGGCTGGCTGTTGATCATGAAAACGTCCGACCTGACATAGTCCTTCTTGGAAAAGCGCTTTCTGGTGGCTTATACCCTGTAAGTTTAATGTCTGGTCTCTCTTTCCATTCCCTACTCTCACAATATATACTCTTAAAGTACTTTTACATCAACTCGATGTGACGGTAATGCCTTCCCGATGATTTGACTTTGCCAAGTGTGCTACAGATCACCTGGATTGAAAACACGTTAGGGTTCCAGTATGTGACCCATTTAGTGGATTTTGATTGAAGAGTGGAGTATGTCTTGAAATTTGCTATGGCATTTGATTTGGATGGCAACATTTTACTTCAGAAATACTCCTGTAGACTCTGCTCCTTTGTTTCAGTGCTTGGAAACATGGCGTTCCTAATGGTTTAAAAACTATGACCAAGGAACACAGACATGGAAAAGTTAACAAAAGTTTGTTGTAACGAAAGTTAACAAAAGTTTGTTGTAATTCTTTTCATAGGTTTGCCTTTCAGAACCTATAATTGGTCCTGGATTAAAGAACTGTGAACTGTAGATGTTTTTGCTGAATAGACTGTAAACTGTTCGCTGAAGAGGGCTCAACTTTGTTTCCTAAGCAGTTAAAAAGAACGGTTTCACCTTAATATGGGAAAGGATTGTAAATTGTATCATTGCAGAAATAACTTTTCCCTTTGAGGTTTAGAACTGTTTAGTTCTGGGCCGGCCCGAGGTGTGATGGTTAAGGCAGCTGGACCTCACGTGGTGGTCAGCTACATGGTTGGACCTGGGGGCTTGAAAAATATGCTGGGCATACCTGCATGTGTGCTGAAAATCCTGAAAGGGGAATGGAGGAGAAGGGACTGTGACATGGCCATCTCTGTTGGGAGGTGCTTTCTCACTTTCTTAATCTCTCTCTCTCTCTCTCTCTCTCTCTCTCTCTCTCTCTGTGAGCACATGTACTCTACAGCAAAACAAAACAAAAAAATCCGTTTCACTGAAGTGTGCCTAATGTATGCAGATATGTTAGGGTGGGACTCATGTTGTCACTGGTAGTTAGGATGGGAGTTGTAAGCTCTTGTTTGTTGAAGTTTATGTAAATTTAATAGTAACTTCATATTTGTGTTCCTAGTGTGCTAAGAATAAAAATGCTAGTCTGAAAAGTGATACGGTGAATTCACTGTCTTTCAGGTGTCCTCAGTGTTGTGTGATGATGAAATTATGCTGACCATCAAACCAGGGGAACATGGGTCGACGTATGGAGGCAATCCGCTAGGCTGCCGAGTAGCCATCGCAGCCCTGGAGGTAAGAACCAGTACAGCCATGCAGCATCTATTTCTTTTTCCCCTTTCCTAATTTGTTTTGTTTTGTATTGTTTTGTTTGCTATAGGACACATGTGTTTTTGCCAGGGAGAGGGAGGGAGGGAGGAGAAGAGAGAGAGAGAGAGAGAATATGAGAAATGTGAGAAAGCACCCCTGGTGGGGGAGGGAGAAAGAGAATGTGAGAAAGCACCCCTCAGAGTGATGACCACACTGCAGTCCCTTTTCTTCCATTCTTGGGATTTTGGACACACATGCACATGCAATCATTGTGTTTTTCTTTCTTTTTCTTGAAAGAATTATTTTATTTAATGTTATTTCTTTATTTTAAAAATTTACCAGGGAGAGAAAGAGAAAGAGGGAAAGTGAGAAAGCAAGCCACTGGGTCCAGAACTTAAACCATGGTCAGCCACGTGGGAGTCCAGTGCCCTAAACCACCATGCCACCTAATGGCCTCTCAATGGGTTTTTTCTTTTTTTTTGGAGAGGTTTTTTTTTTTTTTTTTTTTTTTTTGCTATAGGGCGCGTGCGCTCGCCAGACAGACAGAGAGAGACGGAGAGATAGAAAGCGAGAAATCACCCCCCAGGGGGGATGGCCACGCCGCAATCCCTTCTCCATTCTCCTCTCGGGATCTTGGGCACACGCGCCCGGCGTGAGTTTAAGCCACTGGGTCCAGGACTCGAACCATGGTCGACTATGTGGGAGTCCAGTGACATAGCCATTACGCTAACTGCTGGTCCCTCAATGTGTTTTTCAAGCCATCTAGTCCAGGACTCCCACTGCGCACTCAGCTATGTGGGTTTCAGCCTTCTTAACCACCATTCTACCAGCTGGCCCCAAAGCAGTTTCTATTTTTATAAGCAGTGCTGAAGGATTTTTAATTAGGGTCCACTAATTAATGATAGTATAATAAGAAATAAGATTACCAAATACTAAGGAACATGAAGTACGAGGAAGAATTATAGGAGCACAGCATCCTCAAGAAGTAAATGCAGCCTTGGCCTACTGAACCAGGTTGCCTCCATGGGCTTCCTGAGTTTGCAGTCATCGGGAGTTTTGGCCCCTTGAGCCCTGGCTGGCCCTCACAGAACAGCACATGGTGACCCACCTAACAGGCCTCCTTCGCTTAGCAAGCAGTGTTTCTTTTTTAAGTGGTTTTTGAGTACTTCCAGACTTATTCCTTAAATGTCTACAAAAGATATAAAATTACTCTGTCATCTCTGAGGATGGTCATTTTTAGGGGGAAAAAAATGAAAAGGAAACTCCATTTTAGTTGAAAACTAAATACTATTTAATTTTTTTTTTTTTTTTTGGAGAGGTTTTTTCACTATAGGGTGCGTGCGCTCGCCAGACAGACAGAGAGAGACATAGAGACAGAAAGTGAGAAATCACCCCCCAGGGGGGATGGTCACGCCGCAATCCCTTCTCCTCCATTCTTCTCTCGGGATCTTGGGCACGCACGCACACGCGCCCGGCGTGAGTTGTAAGCCACCGGGTCCGAGACGCGAACCGCGGTCGACTACGTGGGAGTCCAGCGACATAGCCATTATGCTAACTGCTGGTTCCCTTTTTTTTTTTTTTTTTTAATACTATTTAATTTTTAAAGTTGGTGTATTCTGAGAGAGTGACAGACAGACAGAGATAGCACTCCTGACCAGGTCCCGGTGCAGCAGTCTACCTCAGCTTCATTGGGTCATGGACACACATGTGCCAGGCCTACTCAGGGAGGTCTCTGGATGAGAACTGGCAACTGGCATATGGGTCTGCCTCACAGAACATCAGATTTTTTAAAAAATTATTTATTCATTCATTTATTTTAATTTGACCAGAGAGAGATGGGGGGTGAGGTGGGAATGAGAAAGCAAGCCACCAGGTCCAGGACTCGAACCTTGGTTGGCCATGTGGGAGTATCTAGCACCTGAACTACTATGCCACCTCTGGTCCCCAGAATGTCAGATTTTTACCACTGTGCCACAATCTGGCCTCACATTAAACAAATTTTAATCTTTCTTTTGCCATGAAAACAGATTAACAATGGATTTATGACTCTGAATTAAGTATATGTTTAATTAGAAATTAAATAAAACAGGCTTTGAAAAATAGAAAGTTATTTTGGTCTTTAATCATCCTTTTCCTTGGTTTATAATCCACTTACCCTTCAAAGAACAACAAAAAAGGGAAGTCTGTTTATTATTTATTTATTTGGAGAGTTTTTTTTTTTTTTTTTTTTTTTTTTTGCTAAAGAGCACTTGTGCTCACCAGAAAGACAGAGACAGAAAGTGAGAAATCACCTCCTGGGGGGGATGGTCACGCCGCAATCCCTTCTCCATTCTCCTCTTGGGATCTTGGGTATGCACGCAAATGCACCCGGCGTGAGTTAAACCCACTGGGTCTGGGACTTGAACTGCTGTCTACTATATGGGAGTCCAGCAACATAGCCATTACGCCAACTGCTGGTCCCAGTCTGTTTATTTTTTAAATTTGCCAGGGAGCACGTGTGTTCTCTGGAGGCAGAGACAGACCGAGAGAGAGCGTTCCCTTCATTTCTTCCTTCTTTGGTATTTAAGCATGTACATACATGGACATGGAGTGGTTTTCAAGTTGGTGGGTCCAGGACTCAAACTGTGCATTCTACCATGTGGGATCCAGGTCACATAATTGCCAGGCAGCTATAGGCTTATGTAATTTCTCTTGAAACACAGGTTTTGGAAGAAGAAAACCTTGCTGAAAATGCAGACAAAATGGGCACTATCTTGAGAAATGAACTCATGAAGCTACCTTCTGATATCGTAACTGCCGTAAGGGGGAAAGGATTGTTAAATGCCATCGTTATTAGAGAAACCAAAGGTATGGAGATTAAGCAGTCTACTTAAGGTTCTTTGGTTTTTGTTTTGAAGAGCTAGAATACACATGATGTTTTAACTGGTGTCAGGGTCCTGTGTTTGAAACTGTTTTCTGACCTATTAGGATTTTTCTGATGATCCAGCATATTAATGGCATCCAAAAGGGTAGTTCCCTACATAAGGCACATTTAGCCAATTTGATCTGTTTTTGTTCCTTTTAGACATTTGTTTTTCTGCCTTAGGCTTGTCATGCTGTGCTTGGAGATTGCAAGTTATGTTCTGTACTAAGGCTGTACGGAACACTGTCCTCTCCTTCTCTCCCTCACTGTGCTACTGGAACGTACACCAGTAGAGCGTATTGGAGCAATAGTAATGATGCTATGAAGGTGATGGGGTTGAGAATAAAAATACTGCTAACTGCCGCTTAATTGAATGTTTGATGTTTTATTGCACCATTGTAACCCCTTAAGGGTTCCTTGCTGGATTTCCTGTTCCTTTTAAAGCTGTGATTCCAACCTTGGCCGTACTTTAGAATCACCTGGTTCCTTTTAAAAAACACAAAAAGCCTGGACTTCCCCCAGAGGTTCTGAGTTGATGTGTCTGGGGTAGGGCGCAAGCATTAGCAGGTGACTCTTCTGATGATTTGGATGTGCAGCCAGGCTTGAGGATCGCTGCTCTAAAAAGATGAAACTAGTTCTCCAGCTCAGGAAGTGATCCTTAGAAATGTACAGTGCTCACTGCACTTTGGGTATTGCCCATTCTATGCCAGTTACCTAGCTGTGTCATAGCCAAGGTCTTTTGCACTGGCTCCTCATGAAATTAATATAGCAGCTTTAGTGTGTGTGTGTGTACATATATGTATATATTAGAAACACACATACATGTGTATATATATATATACACACACACACACATCTCAGTCTTTTTTATGTATTAAAAAAAAAAAAAGAAAAAGAAAACCCATAGTATGTCTAACCATACCATTCTAACCTAGTTATGTGCTTGCTGGAAGTCAAGAGTAAGTTTTTAAGAATGAGAACCAAAAACAAAGCCAGCTTGTAGCTCAAAGCTTCCTCTCCAGAGCAGGCTCTAGGAATTCTTTTTGTTGAGCTGTACTTTGCCTATGCATATGGCAAGAGGATGTTTAAACATTTATCTTTGACCATACACGTTTGCCTGTTTTATTTTCTTTCAGATTATGATGCTTGGAAAGTGTGTCTGCGACTTCGTGATAACGGACTGCTGGCTAAGCCCACCCACGGTGACATCATTAGGTTTGCACCCCCTCTCGTGATCAAGGAGGATGAGATTCAGGAGGCCGTGGAAATCATTAACAAAACCATCTTGTCTTTCTGAGCTGGAGAGGATGCAGTTCAAAGTCATGCCTGCGTACGTGGCCTCGGTAGTTGTAGATAGCAACCATAGTCTAGGCTGACCGGTAGATTCCGGTAGCAGCCAGCGCTGCTTTCTCTGTGACTTCTGACTGTAAGAATAGAACATGAAGCTGTGTGTTCAGGGAAACATTGGATTTTGTGAAAAAAGATTCCTTTTGGAGAGAGGGACAGATTGTTCAGTTGATCCTGTTGCCCTTACCATACATGGTATTTATAACTTTTCCGTTTTTCTTTTTACCAGAACTGAGTATTTCAGACAATTTTCTCTGTTAGTAATGATAAGCTTTTCTCATTCTCAGACGACTATAGTATTTCATCATGTGACTCTGTTTGATCTTACGTCAGGGGACCACTTGGCTTGTTCTGGGTTTTACACTCTAAATAAAGCTCCTGTTTCGGGGAGTCGGTGTTTTTGGAGAGTCTTGACCCTGCCGATTTCCCAAACTTTCTTTCTAATAATAAACATTTCCCTGTGAAAATGCAAAAAAATAAATGAAGCTTTTGACTTTACATATTTGCACAATGTGTATTTCTATGGAGTAAATCTCTGGAAGTGGCTTGCTGTCCAAAGGGAATGACTTTTACAGTTCATCCATCTGTTCTGAGAAATGCATCCTTAGGTGATTTCATATCGCGTGAGCACCTTTGGGTACCCTTCCACAAACCCAGATGACATAGCTTACCACATACCCAGGCTATGTGGTACAGCCCGTGGCACAGCCTGGGGGACCGGCAGTGTGTATGGTCAGTTATTGGCTGAAACTTTAAAAATATGCCAGAGGGTACGTGTGCTCCTTGAGAGACAGAGAGGGAAAGTGAGAAAGCGCCTCCCTTCCCCCAAGGATTGTCATGCCACAATCCCTTCTCTCCCATTCTCCTCTTCTTGGGATTTTGGGCTCTCACATCTATTTGGTATGTCGTTTGAGCCACAGGATTCCAACAGCACAGTTGGTCGGTGTAGTGCCTTCACCACCACACTGTAGCTGGCCTGATGGAAATAGCTTATGTGACAGAGGACTGAAAGCCATATTCCCCCACGCTCCCCCAAGGTTCTACCAAGTGACCCCCTCAGCAGCATCATGGCTCCTGTGTAGTGTTCCGTCACTAAGGACTGAGTTTAAACGTGTGAGTGGGAGTGGTTCATAGGGAGGTCTGCTCATACCAATTGCAATGGGGGCGGCACCCTGGCCAGGTCATTTTAAACCTACCCAAGGGGGTTTTGGGTGTAGTCAAGGTTGAGAACCTAACCTCTGTTTTAGGAAACTTACTATTATAAAATGTAGATTTTTGATTCAGCCTGCCTAATCCTGACATTCTGCATTCCTACAAGCTCCCTCTAGATGCAGAGGCTGCCTTTGGGCATATAATCATTACCAGGGGCCAGTTTAATCAGAGAAGGCCTCAGGGCTGGTGGATTTAGCAAATCAGCCAGAGTCCTGCTAAATTTTTTGAAGGCCTGAGTCTGAGAAAGGACAAGAAGTAGGAAAGCCCAGGAGTTGTGGACAGCACTGAGAACCTAGAACACAGGAGAGCAGTGGTAGTGGAGGGCAGTGGAGTCCAGGCGAGGAGTTGGGACTGACTTGGTGAGCAATGGGATCAGTGAAGGAAAGGAGGGAAGTTAGGAAGTGGCGTGACCCTGTTAGAAATATCTGCCAGATTGAACGTTCGGGACTTACTCAGTACCTACTTACCGTATACCGTCAGTTGGGGGGTGACGGGGCCGTGGCGCCTGGATAGAATGGTGAACAGTGTCATGGGGACGAAGTGGAGGGGGTACAGTCCAGTGGGCAGGAGCCTGTTTAGTGGAGAGGCAGAGTCCAAGGCTTCAGAATTTCCTCCTTACTCTGAAGGTCAGCCTTAAATCTGCTGAAATGAATTAGAAATAGGTTATAGGAAAACCATAATGAATTTGTTGACGTGCTTAAGTGCAAAGTCATATATAAAATGTGAGTTTAAAGAAGGGCCACTCAATTGAATCATGGATACCCTCTTTATAAAGAAGAAGGAAATTTGTGTGTTTATGTGTGTGTGTGTGTGTTGTGCATGGGGGGGTTGTAGGTAATTTTCAAGTATAAAAAGAAAAATCTAGCCAATTGAGAATCTTATTTATTTTTGTAGAGGTTTTTGCCTTAGGATACTTGCATTTTTGGGAAGGGGGGAGGCGGGGAAGACAGAGACAGTAAGAGGGAAAGTAAGAAATTACCTCTAGGTGGAATGGCCATGCTGCAATCCCTTCTTCATCCTCCTTCCAGAATCTTGGGCACGCATGCACACATGCCTGACGTGAGTTTTAAGCTCTTGGGGCTGGGACTTGAACTGGGGTTGGCCACATGGGAGTTCATCAAAGTAACCTATGCCACCTGCTGGCCCCAAATTGAGCAAATCTTAATTCTAATTGGGCAATTGTCCTGGATTTCCAGACAATTCTGGGTAGCCTCATGGTCACACGATACTAGTTCCAGAAAAGGAAAATAATCTTTACAAGAACAGCAATGTGACACACAAAAACAAAAGTGAAGGAATGAGGTAGAAAAACAATTTGGGTTGGTTACAGTTTGAAATTTGTCTGCATTAGCACAGTTTAAAAGGTGGGATGCCTGTGATTGGCTGTGACCTAGCAAGAGAGAAAAAGAAAAAAAATGAGGTTGCAGTTGGTTTATGGAAACCAAGCAGGAGGATGGAGGCTTTTTCGATATTCTTTTACACAAGGGGTGGTAAATAGCTTATTTATTTACTTCTTTTGCCATAGGGCACATGTGCCTACTGGAGAGACAGATAGAAAGTGAGAAATCACCCCCAGGGGGGATGGCCAGGCCACAATCCCTTCTCCATTCTCCTCCTGGGATCTTAGGGACGCATACATATGGTCCTGGTGTAAATTTTAAGCCACTGGGTCCAGGACTTGAACAGCTGTCACCTGTGTGGGAGTCCAGTGATGTAACCATTATGCCATCTGCTGGTCCCAGGGTTGGTAAATAGTTTTAAGTGGGCTCAGAGAATGGACATTGGCCTAGGGCAAAGTTCATTTGAGTTCTAGGTCAGGTGTTTGATTTCAGCCTCTTCTGTGGTAGGAGTTTGATCTGCCTTGGTTAGTGACATTTCAGTAGGAAGGATGAAGGAGATTGTGTTCTTTGGTGTTCCTGGTCTTAAAGGCAGAAAATAGCATTTTGGAGCAAAGCCTCTCTATGCTTCGGGAAACCAAGAAACCTTGGTTCTAAGGCAGGAGAAAGCTAGCAAATGAAAGTGGGCAAGGGGGCTGGAGCATCTGCCTATGTGGCTAGACAGAAAAACTGATCAAGGCAGCAAATTTTCCAAGATAATGTAGACAGATTTCCAGCAGGGAATGTTTAGCTGATTAAGCCACATTTTATAGAGCCAATGAGATGAGAACAGTCATTGGGCCCAGCCAACGATCAACTGACTACCTAGATTAAAATATTCTAAACCTTGGGACCAGCAGATGGTGTGGTTAAGGCACTGGACACTCCCACATGACTGAGTCCTGGACCTGGTGGCTGGCTTTCTCACTTTCTCTCACTTTATCCCTCTTTGGTCAAATTAAAATAAATAAAGTTAAATAAAATAATTCTTTATAAACTTTGGGGCCAGCAGATGGCATAATGGTTATGTCACTGGACTCCCACGTGGCTGACTGGTTGAATCTCGGACAGGCGGCTGGAAACTTACGGCCAGGTGTGTGTGCATGCATGCCCAAAATCCCAAGAGGAGAACGGAAGAGAAGAGATTGCTGTATTACCGTGTGGCCATCCCCCCTGGGGGTTGATTTCTCACTCTCCCTTTCACTGTCTATCTCTCCCTTCAGTAAATGTGCACACCTTGAGGGAAAAATAAAGTTATAAACCTCACAGAATGTAACTGCTAGGGCCTCTTAAAAACAATGTTTTAAAAGTGTATTTATTCGTTTCTGTTTTTTTTTTTTTTTAAATTTTTAAAAGTATTTAACTTTATTTTTAATTTGACCAGAGAGGGACAGAGAGGGAAACTGAGAAAGCAAACCTCCAGGTCTGGGACTCGAACCATGGTTGGCTATGTGGAAGTCCAATGCCTTTAATCATCATGCCACCTGTTGGCCCCATTCATTCTTTTCAATTTGACTAGGGTGGAGTGGGTAGTGAGAAAGCAGGCTGCCAGGTCCAGGACTCGAACTACAGTCAGCTATGTGGGAGTCCAGTGCCCTTAACCACTATACCACCTGCCAGCCCCTGCTAGGGCCTTTTTGAGTCACTCTTTCTGTCCGCTCAGGCCTGCTTCTACCACTCAGGATTGTACTTTTGCTTTTACTTAATAAACTTATTCTTTGTTTTCTCTGTTGGCGTGCTTCAATTGACCTGGGTCTCACCAAAGCCCTCCTGCCACAGTTCTGAGGCTGTTTGATTTATGGGGTATCGTTTTCTGAGCCCTGACACTGTCATACAAGAAATCTATTGGGTTGTCGGGAAAGTCATGATGTTTTCTGTTTTGCATAGAAAGACAAAAATACGTTACGACTCTTCCGACGACCTAATCGATAAGGATCACTTCTAAGTATGGGAGAGATGGGGTAGAATCGATTCCATGAAGGGAAGGAGTGGTCCAAAGTAGAGGAGAGCCCGGAGATGATATGAGGTGGCCAGGTACCCAAGGCCTGGGAAGGTATGTTAGAGATGTCTGAAGATTATAATCCCAGTGCATTTTTGCACTGAAAACAGTCATCTCCCCCACCCCCAACAGCTCCAACCCTATGGTGAACTTGTTCTTTTGAGTTCAGACCTTCCAGGACACCGCATCTTAATTGATCGTTCATTGCACACTTAAGAAAACTGAGGTTGGGACAGGACATCTGATTTACCCAGAATAGCACCTGAGGTGGAAATGACATTGCATGTCATGAGAATATATAAAGCATCCAGAAAAGAGACTGCTATGTTAAATTAAAAAGCAGAACTGGAAGACAAAGAGGGAGCGGAAGGACTAGCCTGCTTGTTGATGACTAAGTGACTGACCTTTACAGGACTTTCTTTCTCAAGATAACTGGAACTCTTGCCCTGCAGCAATGCCTTAAGGCTGACTGCACTTCCTGCTGATGCAATGAAGAGTGGACTGCTGTCCCCACTGCTGGTGACCTGCTGCAGACAGCTTCTGCTACTCAGTCCTGTCCCTGGCCCCTTTTTCTAAGGTCTCCTCTGTTATCTTTGTCCAGTGTGAACTTTCAGAACCCCTTCCATGTGTTGTACCTCTTTTACTGGTTTAAAAGACCTGACTATCTCAGAGTGAGCAGGCATTTGTCATTTCCAACCATCCTGCTTTTGGTGGTTCTGACTGCATGCCCCAGCGTCTTCCCCTTAATTGGCAGTAGCTCAGTAAGACTGCTAAATTCCTTTTTTAAAAAAGTAAATAACTTACGTTGCAGTTCCTTTTTAGGCTCAACAATGGCAAAGCACTAGAAATATGAGGCACCCAGCCTCCTCTCTGCGGCACTTTCCTAAGTGATGAGGACATGCCCTGTTGGAACACTTGTATATCTAGATCTGTGCTGCTCAGTGTTGATACACAAACCTGGCTTGCTTTCAAAATTACCAGTGATAAAGCATGATAATCAAGACAGTATGGTACTGGCACAAAAACAGGCGGACGAATGGAATAGAATAGAGACCCCAGAAATAAACCCCAAAGCTTACAGCCAACTGAGTTTTTTTTTTTTTAGGGGGTGAGAGGTTTTTGCTATAGGGTGCGTGCACTTGCCAGAAAGACAGAGACAGAGCTAGAAAGTGAGATATCACACCCCGGGGGAATGGCCACGCCACAATCCCTTCTCCTCCATTCTCTTCTTGGGATCTTGGGCACACATGCATATGCACCCGGCGTGAGTTTAAGCCACCGGGGCTGGGACTCGAACCACAGTCGGCTACATGGGACATAGCCATTATGCTAACTGCTGGTCCCCTGAGTTTTGACAAAGGATACCAGTAAATCCAGTGGGAGAAGGAAAGCCTCTTTAGCAAATGGTGCTGGATAAACTGGGTATCCACCTGCAGAAAGATGAAACTGAATCCTCATCTTTCACTATTAACAAAAATCAACTCAAAATGGATCAAAGATCTGAACCTAAGATCTCAACTATAAAACTACTGGTGGAAAACACTGGGGAAATTCTGGGAGACATTGGGGTAGGCAAAGACTTCTTAAATAAGACTCCCAAAGTATGGGCAATAATCCCTAAAATAGACAAGTGGGATTACATCAGATTAAGAAGTTTCTGCACAGCAAAGGACACAGTAATTAGTATGAATCAACAACCCTCAGAATGGGAGAATATTTTTGTAAACTGTGTGTCAGGTAAGGAATTGATAACCAGAATACACAGGGAACTCAAGTGGCTTACCTGAAAAAAAAAAAAAAGATTAACCAATTAAGAGATGGGAAAATGAGCTGAACAAAAATTTAAGGAAGACATACAAACAGCCAAAAAGCGTATGAGGAAATGCTCAACATCCCTCATTATAAGGGAGATGCAGATTAAAGCCACAATGAGATACCACCTAACCCCCGTCAGAATGGCGAAGATTAAAAATACAAAAAATGGTAAGTGTTGGCGGGGATGTGGTGAAAGGGGAACTCTCCTATATAGTTGGTGGGAATGTGAATTGGTCCAGCCACTGTGGGAAACAATATGGAGGTCCCTCAAAGATCTACAAATAGAACTACCATTTGATCCAGCAATCCCACTTCTGGGTATCTACCCAAAGGACAGGAGAATGCTCAGTCGGAAAAGCCCTTGCACATCAATGTTTATTGCAGCATTATTCACGATCACTAAGATATGGAACCAACCCAGATGTCCACAAACAGATGAATGGATTGAAAAAGTGTGGCACACATACTTTATGGAATATTATTCAGCCATAAAAAATAAGACCCTGGCATTTGATACAAAGTGGTCAAATATGGAAGATTTATTGCTGAGTGAAGCAAACCAGCCTATGAAAGAAAGATACTGTATGTATTTGGAGGACTTAAAAAGCAGTGAAAATAGCTATGGATACTGAAGACAGTGTATGCAGGGGAGAAGGGAAGAGTATAGAGAAAAAAAATCAGGGAGTAAAAATAGAGAGGCCCGACCTTTGTGGGTCATAGAAATGGTTTATTACCTGTTAATGATAACATGTATAATACTCTCAACTGGTCTGAGAAGTATTTCATGTTGGGTAAATTCTATTTACAAGCCAAATGATGTATACCAATCAAATGTTTTTTTAAAAAAAGTAATAATCTGAAAAATAAAACAAAACAAAAAACAATGTCAGGGCCAGCAGGTAGAGTGGTGGTTAAGGTGCTGGACTCCCACCCTGCTGCCTGTGGTTTGAGTTCCAGACCTGGTAGCTTTCTTTCTCTTTCTCTCTCTCTGGTCAAATGAAAAAAAAAAAAATGGAGACCAGCATATGGCATGATGGTTATGTCACTGAACTCCCATGTAGTCGACCTCAGTTTGAGTCCTGGACCCAGTGGCTTAAAACTCACGCTGGGCATGTGTGCCCAAAATCTCAAAAGGAGAATGGAGGAGAAAGGATTGTGGTGTGGCCATTCCATCTAGGAGGTGATTTCTCATTTTCTCTGGTGAGTTCCTGTGCCCTAGAGCAAAAATCTCTCTCTCAAAATAATAATAATAATGAATAAAATGAAATAACTCTCTTTTTTTTGGAGAGGTTTTTTTGCTATAGGGCACATGTGCTCGCCAGAAAGACAGAAAGCAAGAAATCACTCCCCAGGGGGGATGGACACGCTGCAATCCCTTCTCCTCTATTCTCTTCTCTGGATCTTGGGCATGCACGCATACATGCCCGGTGTGAGTTTAAGCCATTGGGTCCATGACTCGAACCGTGGTCGACTATGTGGGAGTCCAGTGACATGGCCATTATATGCTAACTGCTGGTCCCTGAAATAATTCTTAAAGGAAGGAGGAGGAGGAGGAGGAGGAGGAGGAGAAAAAAACCGATGTCTAGGCATCGCCTCAAATGAATTACATCAGAATATCTGGGATGGGGCCTTGGCATCTGGGTAGTAAATGCTCCCCAGGGGATGCTACCTGCAGCCTTTGCCAAATGGGTATTGAGTACAGTCAGTCAATTTACAGCCATTCAGTCAATTTACTTATGCCAGGTACTGGGCTTGTACTGAGGGGCCACTGTGAAACAGGCCTGTGGTCCCTGACCTTGAGGGGCTCTTCTCTGAGTACCACTGGCTGGTTCTGGATTATAAGCAGTGCCTCAAAGAAATATTATCTATTAAACTATCTGCTACAGGTGCCATCCCAAATGTGTCAAGTCTTACCACAGATACGATTACCCCCTTTTTCATATGAGAAGAGCAAGACTGAGAAAGACTAGCCTTAGGCCGCTGAGCGTAAGCGGTGGTGCCTAAGAGCCTCGGGTGGGCAGAGAGGCAGGAGGTGACCCACGTTCCTCAGTGACTGGGGCGTTGAGGAGACAGCTCCTCCGTCTGTCTTAGGCTCACAGTTGAGAGGTGTATAAAAGCATTTCAATTTGTTTCTCGTTCGGGGAATGGATTCTTGAAAATACCAGCAGGAGCCATCGAAATGAATAATATATACACAAAAGCAGCTTAGTCTGTTTAGGAAAAACCCTTTAAAATACATGACAGGACTTCCTCCCCTGCTCCATGCATGTGTAGTGGCTCAGAGAAGTTTTATAAAATCCCCAGCTTTTGTTTTGATAAACTTGCAGATGGGATTTTTTTCTATGCATCAGCCTAATATCAGAGCTAATATAGGTTTTAAATTTACATCACAGAATTTACCTGCAAGGCAGATGGTAGCTGAAGGTAAGGCCTTGGGTGCAGGGCAATTTGACTTTAAGAAGGGTTCACTGGGACTATTGAAAGTTTCCTGTAAGGGGAGGGCAGGTGGGTGATGTTTAAGGGCACTGGACTCCCGCAGGGCCAACTGTGGTTTGAGTTCCGGAACTGGAGGCTTACTTTCTCCCTTTCTCTCTCTCTCTCTCTCTCTCTCTCGTTCTCACACTTGCTCTGCCCCTCTCTAGTCAAATTAAAATAAATAAATAAAGTTAAATAAAATATTACTTAAAAAATTTTTCCTGTAAATAGTTCCAGGAGAGCCTGGAGGACTCTGATTGTGCTGGGCCTTCTCCCAGGCCACAGCATGGGTCTTCTAGAGACGGGAAGTAAAGGGTAAGAATCTTCAGCCTCTAATCTCTCCCTTTAAAAAACAAAACAACACAAAATCACTTTATACTCCTGAATACTAAGTCCTGTACCTGTTAAAAAACGGGTGTGGGGGACCGGTAGTTAGCGTAATGGCTATGTCGCTGGACTCCCACGTAGTCGACGGCAGTTCGAGTCCCGGACCCGGTGGCTTAAACTCACGCCGGGCGCGTGTGCGTGCGTGCCCAAGATCCCAAGAGGAGAATGGAGGAGAAGGGATTGCAGCGTGGCCATCCCCCCTGGGGGGTGATTTCTCGCTTTCCATCTCTCTGTCTGTCTCTCTGTCTGTCAGGCGAGCGCACGTGCCCTATAGCAAAAACGTCTCCAAAAACAAAAACAAAAACAAACCAAAACAACAACAACAACAACAAAACCGGGTGTGATTTTAAAAGTAAGTATGCAAACAACACACGGACTGCAGACTTCAGTGGGGTGACCTGGGAGTTGGAATCTGGGTGAGGGTCTCTTCTGACCCAGGAATCTTGAAGTCATGGGGGTCCACTGCTGGTGTTCCCATGTTAGAAGGCAGGGCTGGAGGCTCAGAGAGAGGAAGGGACTTGCCCCACGGCACACAGTGGGAAGGGAACCTGGGGAGGCCTGCTGATTATGCCAGGGGCGGCGATGCAGCTCAGGGCTTTTTAATTTTGCTCTTGCCTCTTGGGAACTGGGTGGCTTCAGAGTCACTCTCTGTCCTTTATGAAATGAGTTGGATTAGGCCAATACTTCTTACTGCACAGTCTTGGCTGAACTGGTCTCTGGAAGTTGGGTCTGGGATAGAACCGGGTAGGCTGAGCCCCCACCCAGTGAGAACTTGGCTCAGGTGGTCGCTCCACAAGCTTGTAAACCCAAAGCCTCAAGGGTCCGAAAACTCCAGCAGATTTCACGTGGACACCATTAGAAGCGTTAGGTGAGGTTCCCATTCCCAGTCTTGAAGATCCCCTTTGTGGGTTACTTTCCCTCGAAGTCAGTTTCCTGGGAAAAGGGGGCTTTCTGCGGGGAGGGGCTCCAAGCGCTAGCGGGAGGGCAGGGGTGGGGTAAGGTGCCCCCTTGCCTCTGAGATCCGTCGCTCACGTGCAACCCGTTATCACCAGCTTCCGGTCCCGGGAGGGCTGGCCAGAGCCGCTTGCAGCGGTGAGGTGGCACTGTCCGAACGGCAGGGGGCGCTGCAAGCAAAGCGTTGCTCCTGGGTCTACCCGAGAGCTGCCGCCGCTGTTGCCGCTCGCTGGGGCCGGGGCCGAGTCAGGTCGGGACCCTCCTCCTCTCTGGGCCATTTCCACCCGGTGTCTGTGTCCCACCTAGCGGCAGAGCAATGCGCCCGTGTGCAAGTTGTTAATTATCGTGAAGATGAAATGGGCTCCTTGTAAACAATGAGAACTGCGCGGTGGCCATTCGGGGACGTCTCTCGTCTACACGTGCTCTGGGATTCTGTGTGTGTGTGTGTGGTGTGTGTGTCTGAGTCATGCTCACCCACTCTAAGCAACCCTTTTGGTACCTTGTGCATAGGAGCCGGCTCCCGAGCACAGGAACTTTGTCTCGCGCGCTGCGGCGAACTTGGCAGGTGATGGTCGCCTGTGCATCCGCTGAGCCGCGGGCAGGGGGCGCTCTGGTTCCGTGGTAAGTGCGTCCCCGGACTGGTGGGAGGGATCTGCTGCAGGAAGCGCCGCGAAGGCCAAGGAGCGGACATTTGGCTTCAGCGAGGCTCAGGCTTTGCTAACAGAGTGGGTCTGCTAATACACAATCTGGTGGTTGTGGGAGGGGAGTCGTGCACCTAGAGGAGGATGTGGGGCCTGGTGCGCACTTGACTGTGGCTTGCTTTTACGTGGCCCCGCTGACCTTTGGCCACTCATTATTGAGATAGTGAGTTCTGGGCTAGCCCGATCCGCAGGCCTGGGTTGTGGGTGAGTCTGGGAACAGAAATATGTTTTCCTTAGGCGTTCTGGGTCATGGCTGAGGCCTCTATAACAAAAGACAGGTTAACAAGAGGAAAAAAAAGTATTTATTTATCATGTTTTTTTTTTTTTTTGAAGAGGTTTTTGCTATAGGGCACGTGCGCTCGCCAGACAGACAGAGAGAGACAGAGAGACAGAAAGTGAGAAATCGCCCCCAGGGGGGATGGCCACGCCGCAAGCCCTTCTCCTCCATTCTCCTCTTGGGCACGCACGCACACGTGCCCAGCGTGAGTTTTAAGCCACCGGGTCCGGGACGCGAACCGCGGTTGTCCAGCGACATAGCCATTACGCTAACTGCTGGTCCCATTTATCATGTTTTATATGACATGGAACCATCATAAGGAAATGAAAACCCAATGAAATGGGTAAACCTGTTCATTTATTTATTTGTTTATTTTAAATGTTAGGTTTGATGAAGAAGTGGATAGATTGGAGAAATACAGTTGCATAAAAAGTATGATCTAATAATAGTAAACAGGGGAGAACTTAGCAAGGCCAGTCTAGATTTTTCTTGGTATCCTGTCTCTTTGGAGATAAGGACTTTTCTTTTTCTCCAGGGACAGGGAGGATCTACTTTTTTTTTTTTTTTTTTAATGAGAGAGATTTTTGCTACTGGGTGCGCGTGCTCACTGGAGAGACAGAGAGAAACAAAGAGACAGAAATGAGAACCCCCCCCCCCCCCCCCCCCCCCCCGCGTCCCAGGGAATGGCCATGCCACAATCCCTTTTTCTCCATTTTCCTTGTGGGATTTTGGGAACAAACACACACACATGTGCCCGGCATGTTTTAAGCCACTGAGCCCAGGACTCGAACCATAGTTGGCCTTGTGGGAGCCCCCTGGGAAAGTACCTCTTCAATGAGGGAGAGAAGGGTGATGGGGGAGGGGGTGAGAGCGACCTTACTGCTTCTGCTGTTTCTCACTTGCCAAGGTGCCGTATTTTGGGGTGGCCAGTTCTGAACCTCATCCATGCCAAGATAAGGTTAAGGCCAGTGTCTAGGGCCCAGACCTGGACCTACTCAGAACTTCCTGGATGGAGAGAGTGCTGAAAAGGATGATACTCCTCCCCCTCCAGGCAGGAGCAAGGACTTGTTCCTTCCCTGACCCTCGACCCTCGGCAGGCAGAGCTTGATTCTTCTGGGTCCCGGGGTGCACGTGATCAGCTCTGTGGACAGGGGACACAACGCCTGGAGGCTCGTTTTCCTCATTTAGAAAATGAGAGTAGCAGGTGGGTGGAGGCATTGCCGGGCTCTTGGTCTTGCCTATTTCTCCCTTCGCCCACAATCTGCACCTCGAAGGTTCTCAGACTACATGCTAAGATCACTCGCGGCTTGGTAAATACACCGACACCTGCCCTTGCTCCAACAAGCAGGTTCCGTGGGTCTGGGTGGCACTGGGAACAACTCTCCCAGGGCTAGTCATGGACGCACAGGCTCCCAGCACTGAGCAGAGGTACCGGGACAGCGCGCTTAGGGGAGGAACTCCTCCAGACCCATCAGTTCAAGGCTATGTTGAAAAGGGATTTGGTGGTCTGGGTGGAGAACTTTGGGCAGGTATCTGAATCAGTGTTCTGCTTAAGAGGGCTCGTTATTCCTGGGGTTCCAGGGATTAGGTCCTAATCCTGGCTTCATTTGGCTGAGGCCTGCGTTCTAATCTTGGGTTCCTTTGCCCAGGGCTTGTCTGTCTCCTCACGGGACTTAATCTGGTGAGGGAAAGGATAGTGATAATTACCCTTCCTTTTCTGAGGGTCAGTTCAAGCTGTCACTTTACTAATCCCCACACTAGTCCTGATACATTGTAGTTCTGAGAACTACAGGGTGTGGATAGCACTCACCAGTCTTCAGGTGGGGAGTGAGGCCTGGCCTGCATGGATCCGCACACAGACCCCATTCTGTACCATGCGGTTAGTGAAACTCCAAACCCCATACTCGTGCCAATAGTGACTCCATGTTTCCCAACCCAGAGTGGGCCACGCTGATTTGCTAATGTGTCTGGGGGCTGGGAGGGAGTCAGTTTCTACCCTGGGTCCTCCATCCCCCTTACCCGTTCCTGTTGCATAGGGTCAAGCCCCAGCCCCCACATGCAGTGGCCAGCCCTCCCTACCTGCCCTGGTGAATGGTCTTCTCTGGAGAGGACCTGCCACTTTGCCCTGCAGCTAGCCAGTGTCATGGTAGGGGGGAGGCGGGGGAGGGAATGGAAGAGGAGGGATGACTGCTTCCTGTTGGGAAGAATGGGTCTCAGTTGAGCATTTGGGAAAGAGCAGCCTCCCTTCTTTAGGTGGCTCTCCCTTCAGGTGGGGGAGTCTCTGCCTTCCTGGGGAGTCTACAGGTGTGTTGGGCCTGCAGGAGCTGCGTCTGCACCCATCTGTTGGATCCAGGGCCTCCTCCTTCCCGGGCCCTCGCTGTTTGTGTCTCACCTCCAGAGCATGCTCGGTTGGGTCAATGCACCCCCTGCCAGCAGCCAGCCTGAGGCCCGTGTGCAATGCCACCCAGACCCTGCCTGTGGCCAGCCACTTTTCCAGAGGAAAGCACGGCCCTACAGGAGCCCCCGCACAGCCCTGCTCACAGCTTTGAAGGTGGGAACCAGGAGGAGAAGTCAAAATTGCTGAGAGAGTAAACAGCTGAGGACCCAGTTTGGCCTGGCTGGGACTCCGGGCGGCAACAAAGGGACACTGTGAGGGATTCCCTTGGAGCAGAAGGGACCCATTCAGTTCTCCCAGAACGAGATTCGCCTGCTAATTAAGTGGGGAGGACCCTAGCAGTGTGTGGGCTGCCAGATGGGATGGGATGCATGGGGCAGCTAGTGACCCTGTTGGAGGAAGAGCCTGCAGGTTCCGACCAGCTAGAGCTGTAGGGCCGCACCTGGCTTGGCAGGCCAGCCGCTCCAGAGCCGTCCGGGGAGCCTGGAAGATGGGGATGTGGCTGTGCTCTCTCGGCACCCCCTCCCCACGGTGGCTAGTCCACCCAGCTCTGGAGGGTGGGGTGGGGCAAACATATTCAGACAAGCATATTCAGGTGCTTTATGGAGATCAGCCCTCCTCCCTGCTGCCCCTCAGCTCTGGGCTGCCTGGAGGAGTCTTGCCTGGCCACTTAGTGTTCTGTGCTAACCCGTTCATGTTCTCCTTGTGCCCTGCTGTGGGAAAGGTGGCAAAGCACTAGGACCTGTCATTTCATCTCATAGCAGGAAGGCACTGTGATTAACCCACACCCCACGTGAGAAAACTCAGGCTCTGTGAGGTTAACCGACCTGTGCTAGATGCATAATTCTGGGGCTCGGGTTTCCCCAGGATTTTTGCCTTTTGGGGGTGGGTGGCCTGGCACATGATGAAAGCTCTCTAGCGATCTGACTGTGTGGCTCTTGGGAGCTCTGCCCGGATCACACCTTGCGTTGCTCCACACGGCCACAGTGCACGGGGCGTATTCTGACTGGGGGCGGGGCGAAGTGAGGAAGAGGCCCCTAAAAGTGCTGATGGATGGCATGAAGACAGGCCCCAGACAGTGGAAGGGGGCCCACTCTGTGCAGGGACTCACTGCAGTGCGTGACATGCGCATGTTGCATGGGGCAGTGGTGGCAGCTGGGAGTCATCTCCAGACGCTCTGGAGACGTGGCTCTTCCGGTATCAGCATCAGCCTGTTTGCTTCACGTGGTCTGAATGAACCTTGGGGGGCACCTAGTGGGCTGACGCAAGATCACCTGACTGTGTCCAACCTCTGTGCTTGGGATGGAGGTCGGCTCCCAGTGGGCACTCGTTTTAGGCTTGTTTGGAGTGTGGCAAGTGGATCCCTAGGGTGGGGCTGAGGAGATGGCCACCTGTCTGCTGCTGGACTTAGGGCCCTGGCGCTGGGCAGGGCACAGAGAGGACGTGATTGGGGCCAGACAGGACAGAGGGATCCTGAACGACTCCCTCCCGCTTCCTCCCTCCCACATACTCTGTTTTGAGTGCCAATATCTTGGGGCCAGGTGCTGGGCATTGTTGGGGTGACAATGGGCACAGGCCTGGGGCTTGCTGGCTAAGATTGCCGGGACAGCTCTTGGCCTCTATTGCTCTCTCAGGGTGGGGTCAGTTGGTCCCTGACCTGCACAGCAGCACACCCAGCTGTGGGCGGAGCCAGCCCCTCACTGCCTTGCTACCCACTGGAGTCAGGCAGGGAGGTTTGGAGATGTCCCTGCTGCAGGCCCCTCATCCTCTGGGCAGACGACCCTGCACAGAAAGCCCAGCACAGCAAGTTCCTGCATGAATAATTCTGTGACCTGAGTAAAGGGAGAGCTGTGATCCCCATTGTCGTCTCTCAAGGACTCAGAAAAATGTGCTTGGACAGGTAAAAAAATGGAAAAGGTTTGCTTAGCTTGCAGATGGTTCCCAGAGTAATCTTCAGTTTGGACTGAAAAGCAGGTTGCAGTTTCTTAGGCCAGCCCTTGGGATCTGGCCATCTGGCATGGTAGGTTTTCTGTTCTGGCTTGAGGTGTGAGCAGGCCCTTGCTGGGGCCCTGCGAGACCGGATGGAGCACAGGGGGGTCACCAGGCGGTCTAGTCTGCAGGGAATCTGACAACAGTGTCGGTTCTCCACCTCTGCTCTGGTTTTGAATGAGGCTCAGGGGCCAGACGGAATGGAAGATGAGAGACTCTGGGAACAAGCAGGACTTTCTTGATCCCTTACTGTTGAAACGAGATGCAGAATTTCAGGGCTCGAAGACCATAAGGAGCTTGAGGCCAGCCCCCTGATTTACTAACTGCTGAGATCTGCTCACAGCAGAAACTGTGAACCCAGGTCTTGTGACTCTCAACCAAGTGCTCTTTCTGAAGTTGAGAGTCAGAAAGAGGTGCCTACTTTGTGCCTCCTTTCTTTAAGGCCCACACCTTCATGGGACCAGCAGTTAGCGTAATGGCTATGTTGCTGGACTCCCACGTAGTCGACTGCGGTTCGAGTCCCGGACCCGGTGGCTTAAAACTCACGCCGGGCACGTGTGCGTGCGTGCCCAAGATCCTGAGAGGAGAATGGAGGAGAAGGGATTGCAGCGTGACCATCCCCCCGGGGGATGATTTCTCGCTTTCTGTCTCTATGTCTCTCTCTGTCTATCTGGCGAGCGCAAGCGCCCTATAGCAAAAACCTCTCCAAAAAAAAAAAAAAAAAAAAAATCGAGATGTATTGACTCCAGGTGTGCTGCCTCTCCCAACCCGTGAGAATCTAAAACTGTGTTTAAGACTAACTTTGGGGGTCAGCAGGTGGCATAGTGGTTAAGGTACTGGACTCCCACATTGCCAACTGTGGTTTGAGTCCCAGACTTGGCAGCTTGAAAATCATGTTGGCATTAAAAAAAGAAAAAAGAAAAAAAGAAAAATCATGCCAGGTATGTGCATATGTGTGTGTCCAAAATCCCAGGAAGAGAATGGAGAAGGGTTTGTGGTGTGGCTATTGCTCCTGAGGGATGCTTTCTCACTTGCCCTCTCTTTGTCTCTCTCTCTGTCTCTCCAGTGAGTGCACACACCCTGTGGCAAAAAAAAAAAAAAAAAAAAAAAAAAAAGGCTGACCCTGGGTTCAGGTCTGCATTGCGCGTGTTTGGTTAACAGGGATGCTGATACGGCAATGACTTGGCTTGATCTCATCCTACAGGAGACTGAAAATAATGAAAAGGTTAAATTTTACCCTGTCAGCCTTCCTTCTTGACCACACTGGTCAAGGCTCTGTGTTCTGAGTTGGCCTCCTGAGCCCAGTAGGGGGATTAACGGTTCCTTTGTATTTTTAGTGCTGTTCCAAAGACAGGCCTCCTCAGCCTCAGTTTGGATCTCCCAAAGGGAGGGATTATGAGCACAGGGGAGGGGAAGGTCCTGGGTGCTTGGAGGGAAAGGGTTTGGGCTGCGGTTGGGATTACGAAGACTGCCTGATGTCCTCAGATGAGAGAGTGGCGCAGGGATGCCGAGTGGGATTGGGAGTGTGCACGCGAGGGCTGGGACACCAGTAGCAGCAGCTACAGGCCCTGTGGCCTAGCCCATGGTCAAAGTAGCAAAGACATTGAGAGTTTGGTGCCCACGACAGACCAAGAACAGGGGCCTTATGTCATGGGCTCTGAATTCATGTACAATTTAGCCCTGGGGCAGAGAGAAGCCCTAAGATTATTAATTCTGGGTGTCTGGTCAACCCTGATGAGTGAGACATTGAAAGAAAAACAAAACAAAACAAAACCTCTAAGAAACCCAAGATTGGGTGCTAAGTGAAAATGCTTTTCTTGGGACCAGCTATTAGCATAATGGCTATGTCACTGGACTCCCATGTAGACCGGGGTTCGAGTCCTGGACCTGATGACTTAAACTCACACTAGGCACGTGTGTGTGCGTGCGTGCGTGCCCAAGATCCCTAGAGGAGAATGAAGGAAAAGGGACTGCAGCGTGACCATCCCCCCTGGGGGGTGATTTCTTGCTTCCTGTCTCTGTCTTTCTGATGAGTGCACGTGCCCTATAGCAAAAACACTCTCCCAGAAAAAAAAGCTTTTTTCTGTCAAGTGAGGAATCCGATCTGACCCAGAGACTAGCTCTGTGTGTGTGTGTGTGTGGGGGGGGGGGGGGGGTGAGGTTTGAGGAGGGAAAAAGATAGGTTTTTCAGAGACTTTGAACTAGGTCTGTCCCTGTCAGGATCCCAAGGTCTCAGAGTGATGGCTGTCTATACCACGGACTGGCTAGATGGGGCTTGCTATGCTTCAGGTGCCTGCCGGGGGTTATGGCATTGGGTAACTCAGCTGCACAGGGAATGCGCCTGAGTGGAGACCATGGCACTCGTCAGGCCTGCCCTGGGGTTGGCCAGGTCAGGGTTTGTCAAAGGACTCCCCAGATTTCATTTATTCAGAAAATTATCAAATGAGGTGTGTCTGGGATCTGAGGGTGGTGGAGCTAACTCATGCCTGCTACACAAATAAAATAACACTCATGACTGACAGCTGCTTTATAAGGTTCACAGATTGGATTTCTGTGCCCTGGGTGGACCTGCGCAGTCAATGGGGGCACGGGGTTTTACGATGTCTGTTTTACAGACAAGGAGGCCAACCAGTAAAGTGACCAGCACCAACTTCACAGTTCAGAGTCAGTGTCCCCACCACTCTGCCTCTCTGCAAGACAGCGGTCCTCAGGCTTTGGAGCACTCTAGGGACATGTGGGACTTTCATAGCTCCCACATGAGGGTACTTTGATTTCTAGGTGGGAGTTGTCTTTGCCACCCTCAGTCCGCTATGTGTTTGAGGAAGAGAGAGAGAGAGAGAGAGAGATGCCCCCTGCCAGCCTCTCAGCCAGCCAGGATCATATGTGCATTTGGGTTCATGTAGTGTGTTTAGGTCAACCTGGGATCTGAAGCCAGGCCTCCCATGTGACTCTGGTATTATACAGTGGTACCTTACTATCTGTGTCACTGTGAATGAGCCACGTGCAAATACACAGACACACACACACAGTATATATATATATATTGTGTTTGGTTAACAGGGAAGCTGATATGGCTCATGACATATATTTGCATATACATGTGTCTTTTTATTTCTTTCTTTTATGAGAGAGACAGAGAAAGAGGTAGAGAGAGAGAGAGAGAGCAAGAGAGAGAGAAAGACACCTTCAATGGAGTCTTGCACTGCCATCCCCTGCTAGCCTTGATCATGGATGTGCACATGTCATGAACAGGGGACTGAACCCGCCATCCCCTGCTCGCCTTGATCACGGATGTGCGGGACGGAACTCACCATCTTCCATGGAGATGCAGTATTGCTGAGCGTGTGTTACCGCTGTGCTGCTGAGCCAGCCCCACGTGTATATTTTTAATAGATTTCCCAGGTGCTTCTTACGCACAGTAGTCAGGGACGCAAGCCCTTGGTTTCAATACTCAAACCCAGAAGGTCTGGTCAGCATGTAGGTGAAAGGATTCTCCATACCTAGAGTAAATCATGATTTCATCTAGTGACCTTGTTGCCCAATTTATTTTCCTGGGTCTGTGTCAGAACAGACAGTTGGGATTCTACGAGTTCGATGCAGACCCACTGCCACCGTTGGGGGGTCGAGAATCCGGAATTCAGCAGACTTTATCGAGTACCTACTGGGTGTGAGGTTAAGGGGTTCTCCAGAGAGAACCCTGGAGGCAGGACCACCGGCTTCAGCTTTTTGTATTCTATTGTTCTGCCATGAGGTGGCTGAGTAGAACAGCCTCGGCAGGTGGAGACAGAGGCTTCCGGGTGCTTTGATTTCCGCATGGGACCTTGTCTTTGCCACCCTTGGGTACCCATCCTGGCTTTGACCTTGCTGCTGGCCCTGTGGCCTGGGGCTCCGACCTCACCTCCTGGCCCTCAGTGTTCTCCAGTCCTCTCCTGTCTGCATTGATCACAGCCTGTAACCCCATGAATGCAGCCCATCAATTAAACAGTACCCTGGACAGGAAGGGCTTTGATTCCTTCCTCAGCGCTGACGGGTGGTGTTATTGATGTCGCTGCCTCTTTCCGATAGTGCTCGAGAAAGCCGATCCCGTTCTCCACTGCGAGAGGTGCTTCTTAGTTCTTGTGATTTATTGCACTTACAACACTGATGTTCACAAAGACCTGCATATTTATTCGAGTGCAGAAGTTTGTTCTTCCAAAATTCATGTGTGAGTGAAAAACGTAAGAATCAGTGTGAAAGGTCTTCCCAGCAAATGGGAAAAGCTGGTTTCTTTGATTTCCTCGGCCCATGTCCCCTGCCTAACCGAGCATCTTGAATCAATTTACAGACAACTGTCAAAGAAAAAAAGCTTAAGGTGGATTAATTTCAGAAATTGACAAGCAATTTAAAATTCAACCAGAGTTTGTAGGGTGCTTACAGTGCCAGGAACAGTCCCAGGGGCCAGAGAGGGAAGGTTAAGCAAAGACACATGGCACCTCAAGGTCAGGGAGAGAAAGGAACCAAAGAGCTGGGGCAGTGCTGGGTGCAAAACCACAGGGGTAGGGAGTCAGAGTAGGGTGTCAGGGCAGGTGCATGGAGGAGGTGACGTTTAAATGGGGCCTTGCAGCCCGGCAGGCAGAGGGAAGGCAGAGACTCAGTGGTGGCTGTGGGTGCTTCCTCCCACTGCAGAGCTGGCAGAGCAGACTGAAGGATACTGGATGGGCAACTGCCCAGGCGGCCCGTCCGTAAGTGCACAATGGCATTACAGAAAATGAACCTACATGGCAACGTGTAAACAAGCCCCATCCCTTCCAAAGCTTCAGTTCAGAAAGTGGAGAGAAATGAACATCCTCTCAGCGTACCTCTCCTGCAGTTTCCTGGCTTGGAAAATCCCATGTGAAGCCTTTGCTTTGCACACAATGTAGAAGGCATTAATTCCTTCCATAGAGTTAATAAATACATTATGAACAAACATATCAAGAGTATCTCCTGGAATAGGTATTTTAAGGTACTGAATTATCAGTCCCCTTGAGTACCCACTGCTTCTCTCGCCCTTAGAGCTGGGCACCTGCCCTGAGCTACAGGAAACTCGTTTGGTTCCTAAAGCCAAGGTCCTGGTGGCATTTGTCTGTTCACTCTACATCCTTGGAACAGAATGGTCAAGCATGCTCTCTAAGGCCTGTGGTTTGGAACTTGACGGCCTGGGGTAGGAACTGGATCAAACCACGGGCTCTCTTGGGTGGCACCAGTGGCTTCCTAGGCATCCCTACCTGCAAGATGTTCTCATTAGCCTTCACTCCTCTGAAAGAATCTTTCTGTTGGGCTGGACTCCTGCCACCCTTGGAAAGGCCATAGAGGGGACTATATATGTAGCACCTGGAATTTTTTTTTTTTTCTTTTTTTTTGGAGAGGTTTTTGCTATAGGGCGCGTGCGCTCGCCAGACAGACAGAGAGAGACAGAGAGATAGAAAGCAGGAAATCACCCCCCAGGGGGGATGGCCACGCCGCAATCCCTTCTCCTCCATTCTCCTCTCGGGATCTTGGGCACGCACGCACACGCGCCCGGCGTGAGTTTAAGCTGCCGGGTCCGGGACTCGAACCGCGGTCGACTACGTGGGAGTCCAGTGACATAGCCATTATGCTAACTGCTGGTCCCAGCACCTGGAATTTTTGATACTTAAAGGAGGCAGGCCACTCTCCTCTACAGTTCTTGGTAAATCTTTCCTGAATAATGGGTGTCTGCCCACTCCCTACTCTGTAATCTCTGCTGACAATCAGCAAAGTGTCAGGGGTGTCCAGAGATTGATGACTAACCCTTTTAGAAGTTTCATGCCCCAGAGATGTCTTCGGAAAGACCAAAAGAAGTGACCTTGTTGCTCATCTGTGGGGCATTTCTGCCATGCCATGCAAGCAGCATGGCACCATGGCTCAGCTCAGCCCAAGCTCTCTGCCTGCTGCTTGACCTGGGTAAGCAGATCTGCTCTGAATGAACTAGGGAGTGAGGGAAAGACGGACTACATTATAAATGGCTTATAAGTGTTATATTTGCTGATGACAGTAATATATGCTAATTGGAAAACAATAATATAGAAACACATATAGAAAAGCTGAAAAATCATCCAGAATCTCATCTGTTAGATCAGCATAATTCTTTCTGGGCTTTCTATCTACAGTCTTGCAAAACTCTTCCTTCCAAAATTGGACAGTGTGGGTAGCAAGTGCCTGGTAAGGCCAAAGTTAATTTACCTTCTATGTTTACCTGAAGAGTCATGTTCTGGTCTCTCTTCATTATGCAAATGCAGCTCTGGGTGGGGGCGCTGTGAATCTTGAGACACCTGGGGAGGAGTGTGTAAGAAGCCTCAGCCTTTGGGAGGAGGAAGGGTGCCAGGTCCCCTGTCCTCACTGCCCAAATTACAAGTCAGGGTGAACTGTAGGGGTGGCCCAGTGTGGCTCCAGTCTGGTTCTAGGCTCTGGGTAGGGTGTACTCACCCAGGAGAGGCACTGTCCCTCTCTGGTCAAGTATAAATAAATAAATGAATAGTTAAATGAAATAATTCTTTCTTTTTTCTTTTCAAAAGCTCCTTTGTACCCAAGTTCATAAATCTGTAACATCCACAGGAGAAGGGGGTAGGGGGCTAGCAGAAAGGGCATCCCAGGCCTTGGGACTCCTTGGGCTTTGTCTGCCACTGCAGACACCACGGAGGACAGTGAGCCAAGGCTGGAGACCTGACCTGGAGGGTGACTTCCGCCCACCTGTGGCTGAAGTCAGGCTACCGGCTCTTCACAGCAGGCCTCTCCTGTCCAAAACCCTACAACAATGATTGTGAGAAAATGACAGCATTTCCCTCCAGTCTTTACCTCATCCTTTACCTCACCGTCAGGCTCATGTGCTGTACTTTGGGAGGAAATGATACAATGGTGTCTCTGTTAATAGTGCCTTTGAGAGAGAGCAGGAGGCCAGCCAGTGGTGGGACCAGCACACTTGGCCACTATAAAAACCCTCGTGTGGGGCTCAGTGGTACCGGAAGGGAAAGTGGTCTTAGATCACAGTGTCAGAACTCCGGCGGAGGACCACGTGCTGCAGGGTGGGGGCATTTATGGAGAAAGGATTCCATCTGCTTGTTTGCTGAAGGGCCCCCGGGCCATGGCACTTGGCCCCTTCCTTCCATCTCCAGGAAGTCTCTGCTACACATCAGCTCTTTGAAGCTCCCTGGGATCAACTAACAGTGGCCCTGGTCCCACCTGGCCCCAGTTTCCAGGTATTTACTGACCTGCCACTGGACCTAGCACTGTGGAAGGGCTCTGGGAGGGTGACAAATGGATGGCACACAAGGCCACTAGGGATAGCTGGGGAGTAGACAATGCTGATGCCCAGGGTTGCCTGCTCGTGGAATCTGGCTGAAGGTGCCCTGGGGCCCGAGCAGAGTTGATGGGGGTGAAATGGGGGAAGGCGTCATGCAGATGCTTCCTGGGACTGAGGGGCGATGGGGCCATTCCATATGCAAGTTGCCCTGGCCCCTTGGAAGTGCCTGTCTGCTGCAGTCATGTCCTCAGCAGCCCATGACACAGGGTGCTGTGAGTTTCATGTGGGGCAGCAGAGGGGACCAGAAGAGAAGTCCATGTGCTTTAGCTAGCGTCCTCTCAGGGACAGGCATGTCCCTCTCCTCAAGGCCCAATACTGCAATCCCTCCAGCAGTAGGGGAAGGTAGCAGGAAGGAGGCCCTAGGCCTGCTGCTATCTAAGCAGACATCAGAAACGGATGGAAATGCAGCCTCTCCCACACACCCAGCCTCCTGCTGTGTGGGGCATGTCAGCCCAGCCGCCTGCAGTCCTTCCTCAGAGTGACCGGGGTACAGACCCTGTTCAAATATCATGCACCCCTAACGCCACTGGTGCGTGTGTCAGAGTAAGAGCAGATCACTGCTAATGGGATGAAGAAAGGATGCAGGGGACAGGTGGGACGCAAACACCTCACTCTATGGTCTTCTAAAAGAGGGAGCAACACCCTTCTACATGCGACAGCCCTCAGTTCCCCACTTCTTGGTCACCACCTCTTAGCTCAGATGACCAGGTTTAAGAGGAGAGAAGGTCCAGCCTGCATCCTCACATGTCACTCAAGTTCTGAGGAGGGGGCAACGTTGAAGGACTTTCTGTGCAAACCAGAGATCCCAGCTTCTCCTTGACAGGGCCCTGGGCATAAAGCACAGTCCTTGCTCACAGTCCTTGAGGGAAGCCTGGGGCTCTGACCTGATCTGAACCGGTGGCCGATAAGGTGGAGCACACTGAGTGGCAGGAGCACCTTGGAGGAGTGGTCGGAGACTGAAGCTTCCTGTGCCACTAGCCGTTAGCTCATGCAAGCTTGGGAAGCAATGACTGCGGGAGCTGCCTTGTTTCAGGAAGTGGCTTCTCAGGAAGAATGTGGGGGAAAAGTGGCCCATCGGGATCTGTATTGTTTCAGTAAGGTGAGCCCTAGGAAGGATGAGCCTGAGATTTCAATAACCATGACAGCACTGGGTCATGTACCATATTTACCTTAAATGACAAAAAATGGGGTCTCATTTCAAGTCAATCCCTATCACATTCTAGGCCGAAGTAAGAAAGGAGCCAGCAGATGGGTAGCTAAGTGACTTGTTCATGGTCACAGCTAGTGTATGACAGCGCTGGGAGCAAAGGCCAGCACCTGGGCCTTATCTATGCTCTCTTCCCTCAGAACTGCCCGTCTTCAAGTGGGCTTGCTTTCTTGCTTTCTTTCTCTCTCACTGTCTCTCTCTGGTGAACACATGTGTCCTATAACACATTAAAATAATAATAAATAAATACACTTAAAAAGGTTTCAGGTGGCTGAGGAAGTGTGCTGGTTCCACTGGTGAACACATAGGTCTTTGGGCTGCTGAACCTCACCTTGCCCCACAGTCCCCAGTGTTTCAGGTTCAGCTGCACCACCTGCCTTCATGCACCCCAGGGTCCTCTTCTTCACCAGATTCTTTAGCATTTCAGCACGATGGCCATTTCCCTTTCAGAGTTACAGCACATGGCACGGGCCCTCACTTCCCCATAGGCCCTTTATCTAAGAGTTTCCCTTGGGTACTCCAGGGACATAGAAATAATAAGCCCAACTCCAAACCAGAATTCCCCCGACCTCCCTGGCTCCTCAGACCCACTGTTCAGGACGGAAACTTCTGAGGCTCCCACCCTTTCTACATAGTAGTCAAAACCCCCAAAGGTCCTTGTCCTTCTTCCTCAGCCCTGAGGGGGTAGCTCTGTGAATTCCACCTACTTAGCACCTGCTAGTTGCTATATCACCTTGCTTAGGAAGGGATGTGACAGTGTCTTTGGGAGAAACAGTAGCCAGTCCCCAGGTTGCTTGCCCTGTTCACCAAGGGACATTTTGAAGACCTCAAACTAGGAAATACTGCATTCATTAGACTTCTTGCTTCATAGGTACTACATGCAACTGCACTTTGTTTAGAAAGAGTCCTCGATAAATACAATCTCGATTGCATTTATGGATGATCTAGGATCCAAAATAATTTAGAATGTGCTTCCAGTGGGATATCTAGTGGTGTTACACAGGAAGTGTTCAGGTACCAGCTAAGGGAATTATTTTTCAGGTAAGATTCCTGGTAGAAAATGACCCCCCCTTCCCACAAGGGTTCCATGGCAGAACAGTATAGGATTTAGGAAGACAACCTAAAGCACATCTTGAGGCTATCTTTTCTGTGTTGCCCTTGGCTAGATGCAAACCTTTGAGCCTCAGTTTCTTTATCTCTGAAACTGAGCACTGACCCTATTCCTGGGTTTTTATAGATAAGAAAAGACAAAATGCCTACCACAGCACCTAGCCCACAGCACGCAAAGGGATTTCTGGCAATGAAGATTGGTTAATGGTGGAATATGATGTTAAAAAGGGTACAGATTCTGTTTCAAAATTTAAGCCTCTCAGTAGATATTGAGAGGACTAAAATATCCATGACCTAGTCATTCCATTTTCAAAATCCACGCCAGGAAAATAATCTATGATGTAGTCAAAGGTTTGCGTACAAACATGCTTTTATGGAGTAACTTATGGAGTGGAAAATGGGAAGCAACCTAAATGTCAAATAGTAGGAGACTGGCTGAAAAAAAAAGTAAGGGAAATTTTCATTTTGGATTGTTAGACATTATAAATCAGGCTTCCAGAGAATAATAATGACATGGAAAAATGTCCACAACAAGATGTTAAGCAGAAGCAAAAATGGAAAGAGCTGTGTGCACCAAACTGCACGCCAATCAAGGAGCTTCGCTGCAAGCAGCTGAAACTAATTCTGCTCATTAAAGCAAAGCGGAATGGATTAAAGGGTCTCAGGCAGCCCACAGGCTCTCTGCATGGGTTGGACAACTAGGTTTATACAGCCAGGAATGAGGTTCAAAATCACTTTGTGGAACCAGGGGTGACGCTTCGGGACCTCCAGTGGGTAATATGTAATGCTGACCCCACCAGTGCAAGAGCTGGCCCTTATTGAACCCAACCCTGGAAGCCTCTAGAACCCATAGTGTGTATCTCTGCCACCAACCTCCCAGACTCTCTGCTACTGGCTCCTACATGCGTCTAATTGGCACGACTCCTACTGAATGTCCACGGCTCTGACTAGAAGGATGCTGGGAAGGCAGGTCCCTGGGATTTTCAGCTTCTATAAAGGACTGGGGTGTCTTCCTCCAAGGTACATAAAGTAGGGGAGGCGCGTTCAAGGGTGCTGTGTGGCCAGAGAGAATGATATATCTGACTCAAATTTTGATCAGAGAAGCAGAACCACTAAGATATATGAGGAAGCTTAAAGAAATTTATGAAAATGCACATTATGAAAAAACTATGCATGGATTTCCAATTTTTTTTCCCAACAATATAAACTTGTTCTTTTCCATTTTTCCACAAACTTTTTGAAGTCTCCTAACTTTTGGAGACCCCTCGTGTAAATAATATCAGTTTCCCATGTCTGTTGTAACACACCACCACAATCCGGGTGGCTGAGAACCACAGACTTGGTAAGGCTGTGTTCTCTCCTGGCTGCTGGGGTTGCTGGCAGTCCTTGGCCTGCAGGTGCATCCCTCTCTCTGCCTCCTCTTTTATGTGGCTGTCTTCCCTCTGTGTGACTGAGCCTTCATATGGCATCTACCATGTGAGTGTGTCTGTTCTCGTC
The DNA here is from genome assembly GCA_026018925.1 of Tupaia tana. Classification (NCBI taxonomy): domain Eukaryota; kingdom Metazoa; phylum Chordata; class Mammalia; order Scandentia; family Tupaiidae; genus Tupaia; species Tupaia tana. The sequence goes on along the minus strand of JAKSZU010000010.1, from coordinate 35,449,668 downwards.
TTATCAGGTCACATCAGATTAGATTGAGTCTACCCAAATGACAAAACTTTTTTTCCCCATAGGGTACATGAATGCACAGGAGAGAGATAGACAGAGACAGAGTAAAGGAAAGTGAGAAATCACCCCTCCATAGGGAATGGCCATGCTGGGGTCACTTCCTCTCCGTTCTCCTCTTGGGATTTTGGAAATGCTCACGTGCCCAGGGTGATTTTTTTCAAGTTGCTGGATCTGGGATTCGAACCATGATTGGCCATGTGGGAGTTTAACATGTTAACCACCATGTCATCTGCTGGCCCCCTAATGACAGAATCTTAATTTATGGCTTAATTGTATGCAAACACCCTAACCCTTAATTACTGCAAAGATCCCGTTTCCAAATAAGGTCTCATTCACAGGCACCACGGGACTTGGCACATCTGAGACACGATTCAATCTGCATCACCCTCTCTCACTTTTCCCACATCATTTTTGTGCTTCCTGGGATGTGACCCAGTTGATGGCAGGTAGGATGCAGGCCAGGTCTGTCCAGGCTCTGTTTACTGAGTCTGTCTGTGCTTGGACCAGGGAGGGGAGAGCAGACCCCGCAGTCAAGCATCTAGCCCAGGGGCATCCACGTGGCCTGTTTGCTGCCGTGTGGGCAGCCTGATTAGGCAGTGTCTCCTTGGCTCTGTACATGCCTTGGCTCTGTATTTACAGCTCCTGGAAAACTCCCTGTCCCAAAGCCTCGGACCCTCAACTCTGCCGAAGCCCAAACCCTTTGCCACCTTGCTTGGCCAGCAATGCCCCTTTTACCCAGCACTGTTTTTCCCACTTGGCTCAGACCGGCTGTGGCATCTACGGGCCCAGGTGGCGATTTGGTGGCAGTCAGCGGCCTCCACCCAAGCAGATCCAGTTTTGTCAGAAAACATTAAAAAAAAAAATCACTCACTGGAAAGAAAATGTGCTTCGTTTGGGGGCAGGAAGAGTCTGGTGTTATTTAAAGTAATTACGTATTTTCAGCTCCTTTAAAGAAGAACCCTCCACGGGAAGTAGAATGGAATTATCTGAAGCTTGTTTTCTGTGCTCGAAGAGTAGAATTCAGGGTAATTTTGCTTGCTCAAAGGAGACACTTCGGTTAAGTCCATGGGACTCAGTGCTGCGGGCGGAATTGCTCCCACGTGGAGGGGTGTTTGAGCCACTCGAGGACTTTCCTGTGGCTCCTGTAACAAATTACTGCAACTCGGTGGTTGAACACAACACAGATTTATCATCTTACAGCTATGGAGGTCAGAAGTCTAAAGTCAGTCTCACTGGGCTGACCCCAAGCTGTTGGCAGGGTGAGGTCCCTTCAGGAGGCTGTAGGGGGAGAATCTGTTTCCTGGCTTTTTCAAAGTCCCTCACTCTGACCTCTGCTGTCATCAGATCTTCTCTGACTCTGGCCCTCCTGCATTCCTTTTATGTAATCTTATTTTTTCTAGTGTTTTTTACGCCCCTTAGGGTATGTGCACTTGTGGGAGGGAGAGAGAGATAGACACAGTGAGAAGGAAAGTAAGAAATCACCCCTCAAGGGGGATGGCCACGCTGTAATCCCTTCTCCTTCATTCTTCTCCCAGGATCTTGAGCATGCACACATACACTCACCCGGTGTGATTTTTTTTTTTTTTTGAGAATTTATTATTATTATTTTTGCTATAGGGCACGTGCATTTGCCAGGAAGACGGAGAGAGACAGAGATACAGAAAGCAAGTAATCACCCCCCAGGGAGGATGGCCATGCTGCAATCCCTTCTCCTCCATTTTCCTCTTGGGATCTTGGGCTCGCATGCACATGCACCCAGCATGAGTTTAAGCCACCGGGTCTGGGACTTGAACCGTGGTCAACTACATGGGAGTCCAGCAACATAACCATTATGCTAACTGCTGGTCCCACCCGGTGTGATTTTGAAGCCACCAGGTCCATGACTCAAACCGGTCGGCCATGTGGGAGTCCAGTGATGTAACCACTGCTCCGTCTGCTGGTCCCCCTGCCTCCCTCTTAAATGGCTGGTCTGGTGTTCTCTGGGCTCCCCTAGAGAATCTGGGATTCTCTCCCCATCTCGAGATCCTTAACTTAATCACGCTACAAAGTGCCTTGTAAGGTCACATGTTCACAGTTCCAGGGATTAGGGGAGCACCTTTTTGGGGACCTTGTTTGTCTCCCACAGCCAGCAAAGTACTTACCTGAGGCTGCTCAATCCAATCTTGTCCACTGCCCTGGGAGGTGGAGGGGAAGAGGGTGTGGTCCGGGTTTCATGGAGATGCCCAGAGATGAAGTTATTGCCCGATTGCAACGTGAGTGTCAGAGCTGAGGGGGAAACCAGGGTGCCCCACCCTAAGTCCTGGGGGCTTCTGTCATCTTATGCAAATCCATCCTATCAACAGGTTGCTACAGTGACATGGTCACTGCCACCAAATGAAACAAATCCATGCTTACACCTGGCTACGCCCCCAGGATCACATTGTCTGTAAGTTTCCAAACCTCCGTGGTCTCAGCTGTCTGGAAATAGTCATAGTTCTCCTCTCACAGAGGATAAACTATAATTCTGCAAAGTGCATGATAAACATTGGGTGTGCAGTAGTTAACAGTAGTAGACTATTATTAATAACAAGAGGACTGAACTCAAAATCTCAGACCCTGCCAGGATGTACACGGTGGCTCACATGTGGGTCCTATACATGCTCCGTTTGGTCCTGGCCCTTGCAATTGGCCAAACCCTATTCATCTTTCTAAAGCACCTTCTGAAGTCCTCTTTGTGCCAGGTAGAGCTGAGTTGGTTGCTTCCTCCTCTGTGGACAATTCCCTCGCCGCTCAGGAGGGGAGGCAATAGGCAGTTGCCCGTGTGGATGTGCATGTGGCGGGTGGAAGGAGCCTGATGTGACCTGGTGTATGGCTTAGCTGTGGCCCAGGGTTGGTGATGACACAGTCTTAGGATGCTGTGAGGTGAGTGAGATAGTCCGGGTGCAGCTCTTACCCGGGCTTTGCATATGTCCAGTCCTCACTGAATAGTAGCTACACACAGGTCAAATGTGGAAATTCTACAGTCACTTGGGACAGTTGAACTAAGACACCAGGTGTCTCTGCTTTGGGCTGGAATCCCATTGACATGAGGGCTCATTTTACCCTCCCTGGGCCCCAGCTATAGCGGTTGGGGTGAGCAAAACCAGGATGACAAATTAAGTGCAATGGGTAAAAGCACATGGTCTGGGAATCAGCGTCTCTGGACTCCCACATAGTCAATCTTGATTTGAGTCCTGGACCCGGCAGCTTGAAACTCATGCCAGGCGTGTGTGCGTGCATACCTAAAATCTCCAGAGAATGGAGAAGGGATTGTAGCATGGCCATTCCCCCAGGAGGTGATTTCTTGCTTTCTGTCTCTCTGTTTCTCTGGTGAACTCATGTGCCCCTATAGAAGAAGAAGAAGAAGAAGAAAAAAACAAAACATGAGCTGATAGAAACGATAGGGCTGTCTGTGGGAGCAGAAGACATTCCCAGGGTCTCCGGTGCTGTGGGGAGAGCGTCTCAGAGAGCCTGCCTCCAGTGCTTTTTGTGTTGACTAGGGCTACTTTAAAAGATTGCTGCTGCTGGTGGTGGTGGGCTTCTCTGGCCCAGGAATCTGGTCATGGTGTTGTGTCCCCACCCCACTCCCCAACTCTGTGATGGTGAAGGTCTCTCCCAGGGCTGAGCTAGTGGACGGGGAGGGCACCACCCCTGCGCAGTGGGGTGAATGGCCCCTCAGTTCTGCCGGCCTTTATGGCCCCTCTCACTGGGCCCACGTGCTGACCTACCTCTTTGCCCTGATTGTCTGGGCAGCCAGTCCCATAAGCCGAGTGTTGTCCTGAGGTTGTCCCAGGTTCATAAATACCTTGTTAAAATCACCGGGGAACAAGAATACTTTATATTGGTGGTGACTCCACCAGGCCATTAAGTCTGTCTCGACACTGGGCTGGGGCCTGTGGTGGCCCTGTTCATAGGCTTTGTGTAATCCTGGGGCTAAGCCCTTTGTAAGCCCCTAATTAGGGCTCCTGGGCCTCAGCCCCGGCACTGTGTCCTGTGCAGACATCCCCTTGCTCGGCCTGCTGGGCTCTGCCTGGAGTTTAGGGAGTGCTCTCTTGGGCTCCAGGGCTGGAGACCTGCGGCTTCTGATTCATATTGTCTAGTACCTTCCACTGCTTCATGTGGTCTCCTCCAGGCAGCCTCGTGTCTTTTGATTCCCATCTTTAGACGTCACATTTTCCCACCAGGCTCTGTTTTTCTCTTTCATCTTCCTTGGCTTCATTCCCAGCTCAAAGCCTTAATTCCCAGTGAGGAGGGGCTTTGGCCATGTACAAACTGGGCTTGAGGAGCTCGGCAGGTGGGACTGGACTTCTGATGTTTCTAGGCTCAGGAACAGGTGTTGCACCGGGTGGGAGGGTCCACGGCAGGTAGGAGAGGAGGGTTGGGGCAGGAAGAAGGGACCTCAAGTCCTTCTCTCAGGGTTGGGTGCAGCCGTGGAGGAGAAGGTGGGCATGCAGGACAGAGCAGACTCTGTGACTGAGATGCAGAGTCCAGAGCTGACCCTTTGCTTTCCAGCCACGTGACCCTGGGCATGTCTCTACTTTCTCTGAGTCTGTTTCTTTGTCTTGACATTGGAAAATGAACATCTCTGTGTTGCCTCACAAACACGCTCTAAGGGCCGGATGTGAGGAGGGGTATGGACTGGTCTGGTTTCACACTTTGTGAGCCGTGCAGATGGGCACAGAGGCCCTCATCTCAGAGGGCCCTACATTCAATTTAAGGCTCTTGTGTTATCAGTGTGAAATTCTTTTTTTAAAGAATGATTTTTGCTATAGGACATGTGTGCTAGCCAGAGAGATAGAGAGAGACAGAGGGACAGGAAAAGAAAATTTACCCCCCCAGGGGGAATGGCTACACCGCCATCCCTTCTCCTCTCAGGATTTTGGGCACGCACACACATGCACCCAGCTTGAGATTTAAGCCACTGGGTTCAGGACTCGAATTGCAGTCAGCTATGTGGGGGTCCAGCAGCATAACCATTACTCCATCTGCTGGCCCCTGCCATCATGAAATTCTTAGTCATTTGGAACAGGATTCTGCATTTGCATTTTGCACTGGGCCCTGCAAATCATGTAGTCAGTCCTGGCTAAGGGAAGGCTGTGTGGATTGCAGGCTGCTCCCCACAGAAAGGCGGCAGGTGGCCTGATCTGGGCGAGCCTGGTGGCAGTAGTGGGAGAGCAGGCTGAGCAGTAGTGTGTTTGTGTGTATGTGTGTGTGTGTGTGCACGCGTGAGTGCAGACACATAGGCCCCAGGCCATTGTGGGGATTTTGGCTTTTACTCTGAGGGAAACAGGAAGCCTCTGAAAGATTTTTTTTTTCTTTTTTTTGGAGAGGTTTTTGCTATAGGGCACGTGCGCTCGCCAGACAGACAGAGAGAGACAGAGAGATAGAAAGCGAGAAATCACTCCCCAGGGGGGGATGGCCACGCCACAATCCCTTCTCCTCCATTCTCCTCTCAGGATCTTGGGCACACACGCACACGCACCCGGTGTGAGTTTAAGCCACCGGGTCCGGGACTCGAACCATGGTCGACTACGTGGGAGTCCAGCGGCATAGCCATTACGCTAACTGCTGGTCCCAGAAAGGTTTGAACAGAACCTCTGACCTGCTCTCTGACCCAGCGTTTAGAATGACCACCTGTAGCCAGGTGGGAAGTAGACTCCAAGGGCGGAAGCAGGGAGGCTGTCAGGAGGCTGTTGAGAGACCTGGAGAAGCATGTTGGGGACTGAGACTGCTGGGAGAGGCAGTGGAGGTGGGAAATGGCTCTACCATTTCCAAGGTGGAGCCAATAGGACTTGAGATGGACAGATGTCATCCAAGGTTTCTGGCTCCAGTTTTCTAGATGGATAGAACTGTCATCCATTAAGTGGGGAAGGTCCGGGGAGCATCAGGGGTTCGATTTCAATAGGTTGGGTATGAGAGTTTCTGGTAGAAAGTCTCCACCCACCCTGTATACTTTCTCCTCCTTGAATTAGGATGTGTAGCTTGCTTTGATCAATGGACTATGGAGGAGAGGAAGCCATGCCAGTTCCTGTACTCACCTTGAAGAGTCTTGGCAGTATTCTTTTATGTCTTAGAACCCTGCTGCCCTGCTGCCAGTAAATTGAGATGGGCTACTGGAGAAGAAGGAGTCATATGGAGAAGAGCTGAGGCCAACAACCAGCACCACTGTCAGGCACCAGAGAAGGAACTTCCCTATGTTCCAGCTCTGAGTTCCCAGGGATGTACAGCTATGGGAGTGACTAGCCCACATGCCACAGAACAGAACCAACCAGATGAGCCCCACCCAATGGAATAATGAGAAATAATACATGATTCTTTTAGGACATTATGTATGTTTTGGGATATTTGTTACACAGCAATAGATAACTGACACAGTTGTCCATCAGCCATCCAAATGGAAATGTGTAGGCAATGTATACATGAGCCTGAAGCTTAAGAGAGAGATCCAGTCTGGACATGTCAACCTAAAAGTGACATAAAGTCTTGAAATTAGGTGAGATTAATAAGGTTAAGTGTGGAGAAAGGAGGGGAGAGACCAGGGATTAAGCCCCAGGGCCCTTGGGTTTTTCAGAGTTCAGGGGACTTGGGGGAGAGATGGGCAGGGCTGAAGGCCAGACTCTCAGAACATACACACACCAGGTTGGCCAGAACGTGGCATCCAGCCTTCCTTTCCCTGTCTTTGCTGGTGATGGTTCTCTTCCTCCTTCTTTGTTTCAGTTTCGCTTATAGGGTGCACGTGCTCACCAGAGAGAGAGAGAGTGAGGAGAGAGAGGGAAAGTGAGAACTCACTTTCTAGGAAGATGGCCATATCACAATCTCTTCTCCATTCTTCTCTTGGGATTTAGGGCATGCATACACATGCGCATGGTGTGTCTTTCAAGCTGCCAGATCCGGAACTTGAACAGTGCAGTTGGCCATGTAAGAGCCAGCTGCCTTAACCACCATGCTGATGGATGATGGTTCTTCTGATCCAACTTCCCCTTGTTCCTGTCTCAAGTAAACAGCTGAGAATTCCAGCTGCCCTCTGGGCCATATCCCTTCCCTTCTTCTCTGTGGGGGTCGAGCATTCTCATTCTTCCTCCCCCATCTCAGCCCAGGCTTCCTAAGGATTCTATATTCCAAGCTCAAGGCTGAGTCCTCGGTGATCTGCTGGCCCTACTGTGGGTGGAAGACGGTCAAGTCCCTCCAAGGAGCTTGCCTGCCTAGCCACACCTCACTGGGAACACCAGTTGCCTGGCAGAGAGAAGGGTAACTGCCAGGTGTCCAAGGCAGGTAGGAGCAAGTTTTCTGACAAAACACACCCTCCTGCAGTGCAGAGTTGTGCCCTGGGGTACACTGGTGATCCAGTCAGTTCAGAGTTTCTGGCTAGTGTACGTGGAAGCAGGTGATGACTGTCAGGGGAGACGGTCCTGGCAGGAGGAAGGCTATGAGAAGACAGCCTGAGCTCAGAGGGGACTGAGGTTTGGGATAGAGGAGTAGGTGTGTGGGGCTGGTAAGCTGACAGTCAGGCCTTGTCTGTCTTGAGGTCTTTGTGGTGTTATGTTGGGAGGGGGCCCATAAATTCCAAATGATGACTCCCTTGCACAAACATCAAGTTACACTTGGCGTCCTTGGGTAATTAGATAAAATAGGAAGCATTAGTTCACGTCACTGTTTTTATCCTAAGTGGATAAAATACAAAGACTCGTGCTTAAGGGAATACATTGGATTTGCCTGGAAGATTCCAAAATGTGCTTAGCTCACTCCAGGTTTTCATTAAGCAGGTTTATTCATGGTCACATTTGTGTATGGAACATCTCGTGTTGTCAAAGGGTCTTCACGATCCTTTGCTTACTTCGTATGCCTGAGTCCTGTTGGTTTGTTCTTAACCAACGTGCAATTGCCCTCTTGCCCTTCCTTTCTCCCTGTCTGCTTCCGTCTCTTCTTCCCTCTCCCCTTCCTGGCACCCTCCCTCCTTCCATAGCTTTCCTAAGGCGCCTATGCTGTTAGAGGTGCACCGACCCGTCCTGGGGCCATTGCAGCACAGACTGCCACTGAGGGAAGGTGAACAAATGCCACCTCTTGGCAGTGCCCCCTTCCCCAAGGTCTCAAGGCAATTCATTTCCTGGCATGTTGCTGCTAGGGTAGCTGGCCACCTCTCCCCGTTGAGCACCCTTGGGAAACAGATGACCACTGTTCTCTCTCTTATTTCACAATGATCAGGACTGAAATCTAACAAACAAGAAATAGCACTCTGCAGTTGTTCAGAGGGCCATTGAAACTGTGGCTGTCACCTGGGTGATGTCTGGGGCATCTTTCCCACGCTTAGCCCCCTCAGTGTTGCTAGACTCCCTGGGGGCTTTGCTGGGTGGGGCATGACAGACCCTTCCTGCAGTCCAGGTGCCCCTATCACCATTAACTCCACTCTCTGGGCCTCTACCTTCTCATCCGTGTGGGTAGGAAAGTGGTGGGCTGGGGGGTGGGCCCCAACAGCAGAGGTGTCAGAAGCAGTAGGAGCATGTAGATGGGCTTGGGTGAAGCAGGAACCCGGGGTCTGAGCCACACTGTTGAGAGAAACACCCGTGTGTCTAAAGCCACCCAGGCTGGGACTGGTGGAGAGGGGAGGTCAAGAGAGGTGGCGAGGAAGGCTCTGAAGGCTCTTCCCTGGGCTTCTGGTAAGATCCAGACTTCTACTGTCCCCCCGCAGACCCAAGAGCTGACATGCACTCCGCAGCTCATCCAGGTCCTTCTTTCTTGGTGTCATCAGGTCCTTAGAACTGAGTACAACACCCAGTTGAGGTCCTGCTTGCTTCACCCATGGCTGGTGCAAGGATGGATTTTGTTCAAGGCTGTGTTTCGGTGCTGCTTACTTTATTATTTCTCCTTTTGTCCTTCCTCCTCGCTCCCTTTTCTCTCCTCCCACTAATATGCACTTTCATGCTTTTAATTTATGTTCTTCCAATCCACTTTCAATACATTACCCATTTATTTTTAAATAAGTGGCTCCTTGAAAAATATATAGTGCTATTTTGTTTGTGTTTTAAAATCTACATAAATAATATTGGCCCATAAATCTCATCTCTTTCTCCTTTTTTTTTTTTTTTTTGGTCAGACATTATGTTTTCGAGATTGCTCCTTACTATATGTAAATGTGGCTCAATACATGATTATAGGAATTTCCAAAGCACAGGTATACTTCCAACAAAACAAGACTACAAGCCCAAACCCTTTCCTACTCCTGAGCAATGGGCCTCTGCCTCACCTGTTAGGCTTGTACCAAACATTGCTGTGAGGGGCCTCCTCCTGCTGTCTCCTTACAGGTCGAGCACATCCATGAAGGTGTAGCTCTGTGCGCCAGGTTCATGCACAGAGGTAACCAGTGCTCCCGTGTGACTCTCTCAACACCTGCACCAGTCTGACCGCCCACCAGTCAGATACGAGGGATTCCGTTTCTGCAAACTCACAGCTGCCCTTGTATTTCTGGGCCTGTTTTCTGCAAATCACAGGGCTGTGAGGTAGCAGCTTGTTCTCATTTTTCCATGTCTCTGATCACTAGTGAGGTAGAGTCTCCTCACTTAATTAGTAGCCAACAGGATTTCCTCCACTGTTAATTGTTTGTTCAGAACCTTTGTTTGTGTTCCCGAGGGACTATCTTCTACTTGCTGACTGGGGGGAGCTATTGTATAATTTAGATCATAATTCCCTATCTATTTGAGATAGTGAAAACAGTTCTTCCAGTCTGCCACTCAACTGCTTGCTTTGTCTGTGATATTCTTCATCAAACAGAAATCTTTAATTTTGATTAAGTCAAATCTGCCAGTTTTCTTCTCATAGTTTTTTTTTTTTTTTTTTTTTGCATCTTATTTAAGGCATTCTTTCTGAAACCATAAAACTTTTTCTCTTTTATTAGCTTTAAATTTAGATTTCACATGTAGTTCTTAGACTGTTTGGGATACATGTGTGTATATGAAAAATTGTATTTATTATACTACATTATATTATTTCATTTTATATTAAATACATATATCAGGTTTTTAATTTTTGTATTCTTTTTAAAATTAATAAATATCTTTTAATTTTTTTTTTTTTGACATAGGGTGTGTGTGCTTACTGGAGAGAGACAGAGAGACGGAAAGTGAGAAATCACCCTCTGCAAGGAGGGATGGCCACACTGCAATCCCTTCTCCTCTATTCTCCTCTCAGAATTTTGGGCATGTGTGCACAGGCACTCGGTGTGATTTTCAAACCACTGGGTTCAGGACTCAAGCTGCACAGTCGAGAATGTGGGAATCCAGCACCTTAACCACCATGCACCTTCTGGCCACTATTTTTTAAAAAATAATTATTTAATTTATTTATTTATTCATTTATTTATTTCTTAATTTGACCAGAGAGAGACAGAGGGTTAGAGTGAGAGAGAAAGGAAGTGAGAAAGCAAGTCACCAGATTCAGGACTCGAACCCTGATCGGCCATGTGGGAGTATCCAGCACCTTAACCACCACGCCACCTGCTGGTCCCTGGCTGCTATTTTTAAAAAAATATTTTCATATTCTTATCTTTTTGTGCACATGAAGACTTTCCACATACCATTGCTAGTTGAATCTGAAGGACATGGAGTATTTCTTTTCTTCACTATCTGTGTCAACAATCCAAAATGTCTCTTATTATTTATTTATTTATTTTTAGATTTTTGCTATAGGGAGTGTGTGCTTACTGGAGAGACAGAGAGACAGAAAGTGAGAAATCACCCTCTGGGGGGATGGCCACCTGACAATCCCTTCTCCTCCATTCGCCTTTCAGGATTTGGGGCACACACACACATGCAGCCAGCGTGAGTTTCAAGCCTCCAGGTCCAGCACTTGAACTGCAGTTGGCCACGTAAGAGTCCAGTACCTTAACCACGATGCCTCCTGCTGGCCACAATATCTCTTATTTGTAAAGGAAGTAAATATCAGGACAAATATGTCCTTCATACATCCTTCGGTTTTCTTCCTTTCTCGATGCTTATTTGTTGGAATTGGATAGCAATTCTTTACCTTGGGTAGTTTACCTCTGCACTTTTAGAAGTTGAATACTTTAGTTGCTTATTTTTCCTTTGAAGCAGCTTGGTTATTTGCAATTCACTGTAAGGATTTCAAGAATCTGCTTTTCACTTAGACCTTGTTTCTTTTAACAAGAGCTTGCTGCTTCCATGCAGGAAAAGTTTGGATTTTATAAGTGCTTAATCTGCATTAAATACTGGAAAATGCCATGAATGTCATGTTGAAATAATAAGACACACTGTAGTACCCAGACCAGTGACTGTCCAATAGGCAGCTCGTGTTTAGCTGGTAGTCTCGGTCAATGAGTCCAGGCAAGGATGGAACTCTGGGCCAGGGGCTGTCGTTCGCAGTGTGGTCTATACACGGCAGGTGCCCAAATCTCCTCCATGTGGCGAGATACTATCTCCAGCATCAGTCACTAAATAATTCATTTTTTCCTCATTGATTTTTGATGCCACTTCTATCATTTTGAACTTATTCTGGAATCTCTATTCTGTTTCTTTGATCTCACCTGTTCCTTTGCCAATCTCACTTTTTTGATCTTTTTAAAAAGGATTGTATAGACATTCATGAATCTTTATTTTTCATATGAATTTTCAAATCAGTTTGTAGTTCCTGAAAATATGTTGCTGTGCTTCTGACTGGGTTTAACTCAAGGCTTTTTATTATTATTATTTTTAAAGGTTTTTGCCATAGGGTGCATGTATTCACCAGAGAGAGAGAAAGTGAGAGAGAGAGAGAGAGGGGAAAAGTGAGAAATCATCCCATGGTGTGTGTGGGGGGGAGGGTGACGGCCATGCCACAATCTCTTCTTCTCCATTCTCTTCCCAGGATACATGCACACATGCCCAGCATGATTTTTTAAACCACCAGGTTCAGGACTGGAATTGTGGTTGGCCATGTGGGAGTCCAGCACCTTAACCACTAAGCTACTTGCTGGCCCCAACTTACTGACTTTTAAGTTTCACTTGAGGGAAATCACCCTGGGCAGTGTTAAATGTGCCATCCACGAGTAGAGCCCAGCCCGCCTTTTCTCATATCCCCTTTTGTGTGTCAGTTATTGGGTTATCTGGAAAGTCATGATGCATTTGTGCATAGAAAAACAGAAAAATACGCCACGACTCCTGACAATCCAATAGACTCAAAATTTTCTTCAAAGAGATCTCATGTAACAGAACACTTCATGATCTGGGCCTGGGGAAAGGCTGCAAATCACTGAGTCTGTGTATGTCTCATTCACCAGGGGTAGGTAGGCCCAGGGCAGCCCACCAGGTGAGGATCAAGTCCAGGCTGGGCTCGAGCCTGCAGAGGGAGGGGTTCAGGGGGTTGGGGTTCAGGTAGGACAGGCTGTACGTTCTTCTACATGTGGGCAGGAAGCTGGAGGGTCATAAACCTCCAGAGTGAAACTCACGACAGGAGGGCTTAGATGTTAATAAAAATAATATTAATGACAACAGCAGCTAAAACCTCTTAATGAGGCTAGTTCTGTTCTAACTACTGTTTTAAGGGCTTTCAGGTAGTAACTTGTTTAACCTTTACAGCAGTCTACATGGCAGGTGCTGCTACTATCCTCGAGTGTAGACACCAAGGCCCAGAGAGGTTAAGAACGATGTCTCCTCTCCAGAGGAGACTGAGCAAAGACTTGGGCAGCGTAGGGGCTCCCTGCACATGATGAACCCAGGTTCCCACTCAGCCCTTCCCCCACCTTTTGGCAGAAGCTGACTGATGTCCTGGTTCCTACCTGGTGGAGCCGGCCTCCTCTTCAAACTGGTTATTTCCACTTGTTTGATCTTGAGAGAAGCAGGAATTACGTTTCTGGATCTTGATACATTGCATTTGCATTCCATTTAGGAATCAAGCTTATATCAGCAAGCCCACCTCAAACGGGCTTCAGCTATGGGACCAGCAGTTGGCGTAATGGCTACATCGCTGGGCTCCCTTGTGGCCAGCTGCGGTTTGAGCCCTGGACGCAGTGATTTATACTCATGCTAGGTGTGTGTGTGCGTGCCCAAGATCCTGAGAGGAGAATAGAGAAGAAGGGATTGCTGCGTGGCCATCCCCCCTGGGGGGGGGGGTGATTTCTTGCTTTCTGTCTCTCTCTGTCTTTCTGGCAAGCGCACATGCCCTATAGCAAAAACCTCTCAAAAAAAAAAAAAAAAAGTGGACTTCAGCTAAACATCGAGTTTTATTGGCAACCATTACTCAACTGTGTGAGGAATGTCTTGCTTCATTGGTGAAATGATGTAACCAGGATCTGGCTATCTCTCTTCTTTTCTTAGCTCTAATTCCTTGATGTTGGCATATTTTTGGGCAGACTCTCTCCTCATAGATACAGAATAGCTGCCAAAGCTCCTGGGGTTACATCTTTTTCTATTTGTGTTCAGTGAGAGACGTCTACTCTCTTCTAATTGCTTTCATGTGGGAGAAGAGGCCTCATTGATTTTGCTTGGTACTCATTCTTCAACCACTCATTGAGGCCTAAGACATGGAATATGCTGATTGATTTAATAAAATATGCCCTACTCCTGGATCTAAGAGAGGGAGCATTTCTCTTAAATGCAGGATGGAGAATAGAGAATGGTCATTCTTCAGGCTGGCTCCGTTGCCTAGTGGTTAAGAAAGCCAGATTCCATATGGCTGACTATGGCTCAAATCCCAGCTCCAGCAGCTTGAAAAACATGCTGGGCCCATGTGCATGTGGAGAGTCCTTACAGGATGGAGAAGTAGAGGAGAAGGGTTGTGACCGGGCCCCGTTAGGGGATGCTTCCTCCCTCTCCTTCACTGTCAGAACTGTTTCTTTCTGGGGACCAGCAGTTAGCGTAATGGCTATGTCGCTGGACTCCCATGTAGTCGACCGCGGTTCGCGTCCCGGACCCGGTGGCTTAAAACTCACGCCGGGCGCGTGTGCGTGCGTGCCCAAGATCCCAAGAGGAGAACGGAGGAGAAGGGATTGCGGCGTGGCCATCCCCCCTGGGGGGTGATTTCTCGCTTTCTATCTCTCAGTCTCTCTCTGTCTGTCTGGCGAGCGCACGCGCCCTATAGCGAAAACCTCTCCAAAAAAAGAAAAAAGAAAAAAAAAAAAAGAACTGTTTCTTTCTGGTGAGTGCATGCGCTCTTTGGTAATTAAAAAGTAAGAATGGCCATTCTTCAAAGGGAAGCACTGTTCTTCTTGGTGGAAGACCAGACCATGGACCCCAGGGAGGCAGCCAACAGGTAAGGAGACCCTGTCCTGCCCACGGCAACAGGAAGCCTGGGAGGTGCACTCCTTAGAGCTGACCTGCTGTTCACGCCAGGAACATGGCGTCAGCAATGCTTCAGTTTTCACGTGTGCTTCCAAGTAGAGGCTTTTTCTTCTCCTTTAAGTTTATTTATTCTCCGTGTGTGCATGCATGTGTGTGTGTGTGCATGTGGTGTGTGTGTGTGTGTGTGTGAGAGAGAGAGAGAGAGAGAGAGAGACCTCCAACAGGGTCTTTATCCCTGCCTCAGCCAGCCTGGATCACAGGCACCCGGACCTGGTATGCACACAGACCTGGGGCCTTTCCCTTGTGGGTCTGGCTGCTTTACCATTGTGCCACTGCCTGGCCCCGAGGAGTTTTGAATTTGTGCATTTGTCTTGTTTGCTTATAGCCCTGGTTTTTGTTTCTTTCCTCTCTCAGCTGCAAAGCGGCTTTGAAGCAGGCTTTGGGGTGGGAGTTCATCATGTAAGACAAATGGGATCCAGAGGTGAGACGAAGCAGTGCTCTGTTCTCTTTGCATTTCCCCCTCTGCAGTTCCAAGATGTCTCCAGGCTGCTGGGTCCTCCTGTCTCAGGCCCACTGGTTGCCTGGAGACCTTGCCTCATCCCTGGCTTTGTGTTTCAACTTATTGAGGAGACTGTGGTGGGCTCTCCCAGAGGGAGGCTGAGGATAGGAGGTAGCAGCAGCCAGAGGTGGCCTGAGACTAGGGGACACTGTGCTGGCGTCCTGTTTCACCCTTCCCACCTGCTCTGGGTCCCTGGAGGCACGCCCTCAGGACTGTCTCAACCGGCTCCCTGTTCCTGGCTTCTGGTTGAGTTTGACCAGTGGGAGGGATTGGCAGGAGATGATGGAAGAAAACAGGCAGGTTTGGCTGTTTATTTCTGAGATCGCTCCCTTTGGGGGTCTCTGGGTCTCGGTTTCTCTTCAGCAGCCCCCGCCATTGCTTCTTTGCCCGTGTTCTGGAAACCACTCCTTCTACTTACCCCTGCTTTAGCCCTGGGCACTGAACCACCTCTTGGCTTCTGTGGATTAGGTTCATTTTTTATAGTCTCTTCATTAAACTCACCCATATCATGCCGTTTGATGGACAGGGATCTCTGCCAGGCTCCTGAGTGACACAGGGCTGGTGTCGTGGGGTTCTGACTATGGTGGGCTCCTAGGCCCATTGCTCTCAAAGTGTGCCAAGGGGTAGTGAAGCCTCGGGAGTGACTTACAAATACTTTGGTCACCAGGTGCCCAGTCTTGGCAAAAGTGCCCCAGGTCCTGAGGGAGCCTGGGGTGTGGTCTTGGGACTCATAGTGTTGATAAGTGGCCCAGGGCCTTCCACTTTTACTCTGGGTAACTATCCTGGGCCTGGGTAGGACCATTGGGGCACAGAAACCAGTTGTGAGGAAAAAGAAGTACAACCAGTTAAATCTCGATTTCGGAGGAGCAATGAGTTGTATGTTAGCATAAGTATAGCCCACATATCGTGTGGGCTATGCTTATGCTAAACATGATTCCTTATTAATCTGAAAAACAAATTTGTCTGAGTATCCTATATTTTTATTTGCTAAATCTGACAACCCTAGTTGGGGAGAAAGCACTAATAATACAGAGCAAATTTGCCATCAGCCTAGGCAGACCAGAGCAAAGGTTCAGATTTAACTTGTTTTTGAAAAATATAAGGCCGTTTTTGGGTGTCTTGATCAGGGAGGGACATCCACTCTGACAGAGCAGAGCCGCCCAGTTGGAGCAGGGATGGCGGATGATGCCCTGTCTGTCCAGGTCTCCTCTTTCCTAACCCCTGCCAGGGGTCCTTGAGGAATCTCAGGGACCCAATCTTGAGGACCTGGATTCTTGCTGAGAAGGCCCTTGACATTGTACCTTCTTATTAATCGAGCACATTTCGCCCTGATTACTGAAGTTGCACATGTTCATTATTGAAAACAGGGAAACATAGGAAGAGAAAAAGAAGCGATTATGGACCATTCATTACCCCTCCACCCTGGAGTAACACCGTTAGCATCTATGCATGCCCTTACATTTAGGTTTTATTTCTCCATATTTACGTACATCTGCCAGGGGGCTTCAGAAAGTTCACAGAAAATGCATGTTATGGGAATCAGCAGTTAGCGTAATGGCTATGTCGCTGGACTCCCACGTAGTCAACCGCGGTTCGCGTCCCGGACCCGGTGGCTTAAAACTCACGCCGGGCGCGTGTGCGTGCGTGCCCAAGATCCCGAGAGGAGAATGGAGGAGAAGGGATTGCGGCGTGACCATCCCCCCTGGGGGGGTGATTTCTCGCTTTCTGTCTCTATGTCTCTCTCTGTCTGTCTGGCGAGCGCATGCGCCCTATAGCAAAATCCTCTCCAAAAAAAAAAAAAAAAAAAAAAAAAAAGAAAGAAAATGCATGTTATGAAAAAACTCTGCATGGATTTCAACTTTTTTTTTTGCACCAAAATAAACTTGTGTTTCTATTCCATTTTCCAGGTACTCTTTGAAGTCTTTTTGTATTACATTTTGAAAAATAAAACTTGGGTCTTCTCTACAGTGTTTTGTAATTTGTTTTTCATTTAAAAATAGAAGGAGGGCAGTAGGTAGCATGGTGGTTGGGGCAGTGGATTACCACATGGCTAACCATGGTTCGAGTCGTGGACCTGGTGGTTTTAAGAATATGCCAGGTGTGTGCGCGTGTGTGCCCAAAATCCCAGGAGAAGGGATTGCTGCATTTCCATGCCCCCTGGGGGATGAGTTCTCACTTTTCCTCTCTCTATCTCTCTGTCTCTCTCTTAAAAGAAAAAGAAAAAAACAGAAGGGGGTATATTTTACCATTGTCATGAAATATTTTCCTCGTTGTAAAGCTCATAACTATATTATACTCTATCGTATTAACGGGCCACTGTAGGTCAATTTCTTTAGTTTCCTTGGTCAAACAAAGTTTTAGTTGAATTCAGTTAGTTCATTCATTCAACACATACTGAACATTTACAATGTGTAAAATGGAAGAACTTGAGGTTGCACAGTGCAACTGCTCCCTTTGGTCTCGACGTGAGCAAATGCTTTCATGGGACCGCGGCTGGCCCTGAGGCAGACGAGGTATTTGGTTATAAGCGCTGGCCTCTCCAGCCTGCGGAGGTTGTTTCCACAACATCTTTAGCCTTCTGAACTCTGCTCCAAACAGTCATTGCCAATAATGAAAGAGATGAGCTTTCTTCTATGTGTTTTTCAAATATCATAAAAACATTGCCGTAAAAAAATTAATAAAAAGCAGCGTGATGAATCATCTACCACCAGAGCTTACACTTCCGACTTTCATCCCACAGCTGTCTCCCCCGAGAAAATAAAATATGCTTCTCATTAGCTGAGCTTTTAGAGGGAAAGCTGAGCTCTGGGCTTTTGGAGATCAGGGGAAGCAGTAGATGAGGCTGTTCAATGTGCGGAACGAGCTCTCCGGGTCCCTGGGCGGCTGAGGCACACAGGGGCCCACCCCGGGGAGGCGAGGGTTCTAGGAGTGCAAGGGCTGGTCTTTAGTCAGCGTTTTGCCGATCTCAAGGGCCTGGTGGGATAGTTATTATTATTATTTTTCTTTTTAAATTTGGCAGAGGATGTGTGCTTACTGGAATGAGAGAGAGAAAGAGAAGAGAGAAAACGAGAAAGTGACTCCCAGGGATGGCGACACTGCAATCCCTTCTCCATTTCCCCCTCCTTTCGCGATTTGAGGCACTCACGCACATGCAGCTGGCATGCTTCTCAAGCTGCTGGGTCCAGGACTCCAGTGGGACAGTTGACCACATGGGATCCAGCTCACATAACCACCAGGCCATGGGCTGGCCACTGATGGGATGGTTTCTGGTCACCGTGAAATGGTTAAAAATCTTACTTCTGGAGAATGCGCCATTTTTCCAGCTCTGCCTGGAAGGATTTATGAAACAGGACCTGGGTTTGAGTCCCAGCTTCACCTGTCCCAGGTTGGAGATCTGGGCATGCCTGCACCTCATTTCCTGCAAGTGGGAAATGCAACCTACCCCAGAGGACCGTGGTGAGCGTCGCGGGTTCCCTGAGATGCTAATTTCTTGCTGCCTGGCTTCTCTTTCATGTGCTGTAGAACTCTTTCCTAAGGGAGCCCTTCCTTTTCCAAGAACTTGGTTTGACCTCCTGACACCCCTGAAACAGACCCTGAGACCAAGATTGGAGGGACTGCGACATTTAGGGGGTGATCCTGCAAGCACCCAGAAGGAAGGAGAAGCCAAGGAAATAAGTTACCATCCAGGCAGCTGGGCTCCTGGGGACTCTGGGAAACTTGAGCCTGAGGTGCCCAGTGGAGAGCTGCGGTTGCTGGGGGATGAAATGCCAGCCCGTGACCGTCATTGCTTGAGCCCCCATTCCCTGGTGCTCTTGACCTGCTCTCGTGGTGAGAGTGAACTCTGTGACCCCAGGGCGCCCTGCACTGCAGCATTGGGGTGGGGTGTGTCCAGCTATGCCGTTTATGGACTCAGAGCTGGCTCATGCTCGCCCTGGCTAGGTTTAGCGAGGACAGCTAAGAGAGAGCCTGAACAAAGGCAGGGGACCCAGGAGTGAGACGGGAGGCCACTCACAGCGGGGGACCTGCTCTCCCTGAGTGGCTAGAGCAGATCGCCTCCTGCTGTCTCCATGCTTCTTTGATAATTCGCCTGTCTCAGCTGTGCTCACAGGAGAGCGGTTCTTGTTTTCCTTCCTGGGACTGGGAGTGTTGGTGGAGGCAGTGAGTGAGAACAGGTGGGGCAACTGGCCTGGTTCCTCCGTGCTGCAAGCTGTGGCCGCAGGGTGAGGCATGGCCTCCTCTGCTCCCTCAGCCTCTGCCAACTCTGGCTATGGCATGGAGCTTTAGAAAGGGCACAGGGTTTTAAGCCCCCAGGAACTGCACTGTGTGGTCTGGAGTGTTGGGAGAACCCCCTCCTACACCCCTAAAGCCCCAAGTGTGGTCCCAGGTGCCTGCAGAGAATAAGGAGGCTGTCCTGGGCTGCAATGGGAAAGTCTATACCTGCCTCTGGGGCCAACCCAGACTGGTGTGGCCTCAACTCAGTCAGCCCTGTCTGTATACCTGGGTCTCAGGCTCAGAGGACTGAGAGGACTAACCACAGCTACCAAGTGGTAGGAGTGCCTGTGTGGACCCTGGGGGGCTGGCAGCTCCTGACCTGGGGCTCCAGCACATGCCTGACCTATAGGAGGAGCTGGGTTAAGGAAGGGCAGCAATGGAGCCCGGGAGGGTAGGAGCTGAGGGGTGTGTAGGGGCTCTGAATCACCCTCCCTGGGACCATGACTGCCCTGGGATGGACTCCTACAGTGCCCAAGGCAGCCTGTGGGAGGAGTAGAACAGAAGGGGTAGGTGTTCCCAGGGACATCCCCAGCATAGTGGGCTCGGGTGAAGCCTTGGGGAATCAGAGACTCTTGCCCAGAACTGACATTCCAGGCCTCAGGAAAGCAGAGTGGGCAGCTGTGGGCTGCTATTAGGTCTAGTGACTTCCCCACCCTGGTTGTACATACCTATGGATTACCTTGGCTGTTTAATTCCATTTCAACAATCTCTCTCTCTCTCTCTCTCTCTCTCTCTTTTTCTCCCCAATTTTCTAGAAGGTAGGTGTATTTACTAGAGAGAGAAAGAGAGAGAGAGAGAGAACAAGAAAACACCCCTTGGTTTAGGTGAGGGGGAACACTTTGGCCTTCTAATGATAATGACAATGTTAAGAAAACTGAAATAATAATAATAATAATAATATAATAATGATGATTATCTCTCTTTTATTACATGGTATTTAGCTATTTGCAGAATTCCTTATTATGAATTCTCATACAACCTTAGGAAGTTGGTCTTCTGGTCTCCATTTCTATAATGTAGAACCTGAGACTCAGAGAAGTCGAGTAACTCGCTCAAGGTCACACAGCATGAAAATAGAAGAGTTAGTGTTGCCTCATTGGCATGTTTATGCCTCCCCTTGGGGTGTGCGTGTGCGTGTCCACTTTGAATCCTCTGACGGTCAGAAGGGGATCCTCATGTTTCCTGGACATTTCTCAGTTGGAGAAGCACAAACATGACTTCCAGAGGAGGGCACCAAAGACCCTGCTGTCTGACCTGGAGATGTGCCTGGGCTGGCCCTGCTAGCCACAGTAGAGAAGCAGCTCCGGGCTGGCAGGAAATGTAGGCAGGTGGTGTGTGATGACGCACCCATTACTTGCCACATGAACACGCATAGGTGTCTTCCCTCACTCAGACCCCTTGTCTGACGTGTACAGTGGAGACCTGTACAGTGGAGACCTGTACCTGAGAGGGAGGGTGTAAAGATTCACTGAGGTCACAGACGATGACAGTGTTTGCCATTGAGGAGAAGCACATGTAGGGAGGTGTGGTCATCGTCACAAAAGTTAGAGCGTGTGGGCTTGTCATTGAAAATACAACCGTGAGGTTAGGAGGCCCACCAGGAGAAGGCAGATGGAGACATAACCAAAGCTATAAGTCATAGAAAAGGCTGACCAAGTGGGCTTAAATAAGGATGTTCTCACATATAAAGACATCTGGAGTGGGTTCCTAGATTGGTAGATTCAGAGGCTCAAGAGTGGCCTTAGGGCCCTATTTTATTCCTAGCCTCCACTTCACTATCCTTGGAGAGTCAGCCTTGTCTTCAAGCTAGTACCTCTCATGCTCACAAGATGGCTGCTGCAGCTCCAGACATTGTATCTAGACATGACGTTATCTAGAGGAAGACATTGCCTTTCTCATGTCTTTCTTAAGAGTAAAGGAAACTTTTGGGAACCAGCAGTTAGCGTAATGGCTATGTCGCTGGACTCCCACGTAGTCAACCGCGGTTAACGTCCCAGACCCGGTGGCTTAAAACTCACGCTGGGCGCATGTGTGTGCGTGCCCAAGATCCCAAGAGGAGAATGGAGGAGAAGGGATTGCGGCGTGGCCATCCCCCCTGGGGGGGTGATTTCTTGCTTTCTGTCTCTAATGTCTCTCTCTGTCTGTCTGGCGAGTGCACACACCCTGTAGCGAAAATCTCTCCAAAAAAAAAAAAAAAAAAAAAAGGAGTAAAGGAAACTCTCCAGAAGCTCCCTAGTTAATCTCTCCTTGCACTTCATTGGCTAGAATTGGATCACATATTCATTTCTGTGGCAGTCATGTCCAAGGGGAATGGAATTATCAAGACTGGCTTAGATCATCTGAGATGGAATGGACAGTGGAGAGTGTCCATCAGATATTGTGTTAGGAAATGGAGACTCTACCTACATTCATGATACGTACAGCTTGACTAGTCCAGAGTACAAGCAACGTCCCCTCACATGAGTTCCTCAAAGTCAATATCCAGGTTAGTGGGAAGTCCACGGCCCTTCTCCTAGGCCCTTTTTCCTAGACAGGGCCCCAAATCCTCAATGTGACTTCTATTCTCAGCACTAAAAAATGGGGCTCAGATTTGCTGCCCAGGCTTCTGGGGACACCATGTACTGGGCCTCTCTGGGGCTGCTGGTGCTGCGAGGGGGCATGGCATGCTGTTTGCTGATGTGGGCATCCCTGCTGCTGTGTGGGCACAGAACTTGTGGCTGTTCCTTACTCCTTGGAGGCCTGGCTCCAGGCGGTGGGGCACATCTGGTTTTCCCTACCACTGTTGCCTGAGTGTGGGTACCGAGCCTGCCAGCTGCATGGGAACCCTGAGCCAGACCATGGCCTTTCACAGGCTGCTCCTAGTGTCCACTTAGCTGGAGGCCACTTTCCGTCCCCCTTGCCCCATGGCTTCCTGGGAACCACACCTGAGGTTCAGTCAAACTGCCCTGATACAGAGGAAGTTCTTTTCATATAACCACTTTCTGCCTCTGGTGCTTCCCACAGCCCAATCCTTGGTGACTGGACTATGCATTCCTGTCTGGGAACGGCCTCTCTAAATCGTCCTCAGGTAGCCTGGCCCTGGCCCTGGCACCCTAGGCCTAGCCCTGGGCTCTGAGCTGTCAGTTGGCACCTTGAATCAGGGGCCTGGAGGATGGTAAAAATCTCCCAACTGAGTTGGGTGGGGAGCAAAGCCACAGACCAAAGCAGACAGGGGTGTGTGTGTGAATAAAAGGCCCATGGAAAACTAGTGTCACCCGCAGAGACAGTCTTTGAATTTTGTGTTAACCTCAGCTTTGGCAGCAAAGGGGATCGTGTGGAATGCCAGACTGATATATGCAACCTTACTGGGGAGATGGGAACTGAAAGTTAGCTACTAGGTGTCTCATTCCAAGCCCATGCAATACCAGAAAACCGTGATGTAAACAACCATTTAATTAGAATGTTTGCTTGCTTTACAGGTCTTACATTCCAGATGAATTTAAAATGTGGTTTGATTTAGAAAAAAAATTTGATTTATGACTTTTCTTGAACCCATGTGTCTTAGCCTGCCATTGTGAAGTCAAGAGAAATACCTGAGACTGTCTGATTGATAAATAATAGAGGTTTATTTGGTTTACGATTCTTGTGTCTAAAAAGTCCAGGCAGGGGGCTGGCCTTGGGTCAGTCTCTGGTGCTATGGCACAAAATGCTGTACAAGCAGAGGAAGGCAAGTGCATGCCGAGAGAGTAGGCACAGCCATCTTCTTTTTACGCAGCTTGCTCTTGGGGGAACTAACCCTTTCTTCTGAGACCTGGGATTTACTGGGTCTGGCAAGGGAGTATTAGTGCATTCATGCAGTTGATGCTTTTGGGACCCAGGCACTGCCCACTAGGCATCACCTCTTAAAGGTCTCTGCACTTCCCAATGCCCTTACGCTGGGGACCAGCATATAACATGACTTTGGGGAGCAAATTTA
This sequence comes from Tupaia tana, assembly GCA_026018925.1. Taxonomy (NCBI): domain Eukaryota; kingdom Metazoa; phylum Chordata; class Mammalia; order Scandentia; family Tupaiidae; genus Tupaia; species Tupaia tana. Next base: position 35,426,543 of record JAKSZU010000010.1, on the reverse strand, counting down.
CTCTCTAAACAAAGGCAGCATGTGGTTGGGGTGGGGACGTAGGAGTTACTTGTGTTGGAAAGGACTCTCTGCACCTTTCCTCATAGGTCCGGTTTGCCAAAGTTTGATTCTACTTACATTTGTAGGACTAAGTTCCCATGTGATGTGATGTGATGTGATAGAAAATTTTCTCAGGTCATTATGGAATGGTTCCTTCTTGTTACCTTCCTGGATCCGGGTGCTGTGAGCCTTGAGAAATGGTTCATCCCTGGGGCCTGATAGGCTTATGGGAGACACCTCTGGGGTCTGAGAACTCCCCCCATCAGGTGACTACACTTTGACACAATATGGACAAAGTTGAAAAATTGGTTCCCACCTAGGGACTCAAGAACATCCTGGAGAAATCCCTGTGAAGGGCTTAGTCTCACTGCCACCCCCCTCACTGTGAAGACAGTGAGAAAGCCCTCACTCACTCATCCACTCATTCATTCATTCATCTATGAGCTGTCACTTCTGCTAGCACAGGAACCAGCCTAACTGGTGCATGTCTTGGTGGGGTCTGTGCCCAAAGAGGGGAGAGCTGAAGGGCTGAGGAATCCAGAGAGCCCATGTGATTTTCCTCTGAGAGACTGGAGGGGTCACAGGGAGGAGGCACGGTTGACCTGAGCCATGTGGAGATGAGCTAGCAGTGAGGCTGGAAGGCAGGGAGGAAGGATCCTACAGGGACAGTTGTGTCTAGTGAATAAGGTGTTCAGTTTGTCCAGGGAGTCGGGGCATAGAGGGGATGGGAGGGGTGTGAGTAGGGTGAGAACAGGACCTGGGACCTTGAATACCAGGCAAAGAAAATGGGACCTCCTTCTGTAGCTTCTTTTTCTTTCTAATTGCCAGAGGGCACATACCAGAGAGAGAGAGAGAGAGAGAGAGAGAGAAAGCACCCTTCAGTGGGGTATGAGAGCATTAGTACATTGGTCATGTCATAATCCCTTTCTCCATCCTGTTGGGATTTTGGGCATGCACCCACACATATCCGATGTGTTTTCCAAGTCTCTAGGGTTGGGACTCCAACCACACCACTTGTCCATGTGGGATCCAGCTGCCTTAACCACACTATCTGGCTGACCCCTGAACTAAGTTTCTTGATTAGAATTGTGTGCTCAGCTCATTCCAGCTCCCACTGAGTGCATGGTGTACACTGTGCCCTGGGGTGTGAACATGATACGTTTATTTTCATTTTTTATATTATTATTTGGGCATTAGTTGATTCCAGAGAGAATCTGATGGAGGTAAATGCAGAAGATGTAATCCTGTGCTCACAGCCTGGGCCTTCATATCTTGTAAGTGCCAGAAAGGGCGATTGGAGAAGGAAGAGATGTGAGACTAGAGGACATTGTGCTCATCTATTCTAGGGGCCTGGGGTGCACAGGTGAGACCACAGACTGGACCTGTCCTTTATGTATGACAGTCAGTGGCCTGAGTGCAAGAGAGTATCCAAGGTTAGTCGTGGGCCTGGTCACAATGGAGTGCAGAGAGTCAGAAGTCCACACTGGTTTAGGCACAGTCATGTTTGGGAGGGTATTTGGACCGGAATGTGTCAATATGGGAATTTACAGCAGCATAATGTCAGCTCATGGTAAGGACCAACTGAGAGTTCCGAGACCACCCTGGGATGGACAGTGTGGTGGTCTGGTGAGGCTAAGGGCCCCAAGTTGGGGCTCTTGGGCCTTCCTTGGGTACTGAGCCTGAGGCACAGGCAAGGCATTGCCTCCCTTTCTGACTTGCTGAGGTGGAGGACTCAGGGGAGAAGACCCTGTGGATGCCGGAAGTGGGGTGTGCAGAGTTTGTGACTCACAGGAACTTCAGAGGAGTCCTGGAGAGACCCTGCAATCACCAGGGACAGAGTGGAGCCAGTGGCTACAGGCGAGTCAGGTCTGTGGCTCAGATGTGAAGCTCGAGAGACAGATGGGGCTCCCTGAAGCAGGGGTGATTGAGATGGCCCAGGGAGAGAAGACTTAGGAGAAGGTCCAGGATGGGCCACAAGGAACAGCATAATTTTAGGAACATGTGTGGGAGAGCCTTATAAGAGGGGCTGGGGAGAAGCCTTTGGAGAGGAGACAAGGTAGAAACCTAGGAGGAACTTCTGGAAGGCAAGGTAGCGAGCAATTTATAAACTGCATGTCCAGGTTACCTTAACCACTTTCCAGAGTCACTTGGGATCAGTTAGCACGTTCTAATTTTGTTTCTGAGGCTCTGCAGTGACCCAATCCAGAGTAGCACAAGTTGCAGGACCTCCTTGGCTTGAAGCTGTAGCATAGAGGGCCTTTCTCCCCTCCTGCCCTCCCAGTCCTGAGGCAAGTGGACCACCAAGGGTCGGCAGGGACCAGGCAACGAGGAGGGATTTGTCTCCCAGATTACCTGCATGGAGCTCAGGGTTGGCCAAGCTTTCCAGGCATCTTGGGGGAGCACTGAAGATCAGGAGGAAGATGAGAGAGTGGCTGTCCTCGGACCCCAGAGGCAGGCTGCTGGGGCTAGGTGGGAACTGGGGTCCTCCTTGAGGCAGATCGTGACAGAACAGGAGCAGCTGGTGGGAAGCGGCCGTCAGGGCACAAGCCGTATTGCTTCCAGCTGCTGACAGCTGTTCTAACACCATGTTGGCCACAGGCTGACAAGCCTAGGAACACAGAGGCCAGCTGCCGACTGTGCCTGCCTCCTTCCTGCTGAGCTGGTGGTTTCTGCACAACTGTTCCCTGACGTTACTTGGGGCCTCCTCCCTGTCCTGGAGTTCAAAGTCGAGGCCATCCTAGAAAGGTCTGGCTATATGTGGCTATTGGGGTCCCAGATGGCCTCAGAACTGCTTGAGCCAACCCCTGAGGCAGTGTGTGCATGTGTGCACGTCTGTGTGTCTGTGTGTCTGTGTGAAAGAGAGATAGAGAGAGATACAGAGAGAGTCAGAGGCAGACCTGGCCTGGCTGTGAAGTGTCGGGGGAGCTGGACTCCATGCAGAAGCAGGAGGCCCTGCTAAGCCCCCTCCTGGTTGATCATCTGTCTGTAACATCCAGAGGGCAGGGGCCTTGTTGGTCTCTTTCACAGCTGAGTCCCTGGAGTGTAGACAAAATGAACCTTTGTTAAGTGAGTGAGTCTGAGGAGAGCCTGGGAGGCCTTGCTCTGGGCCTGGTTTGGCAAACCACCTGGACACTCTGGAGAAAAGCTGCAGTGAGGATTGTCCTTACTCAGGAGCAGCTGCACTCTGGACTCAGAGCAGGCAGGGGCCAGGGCCCTGTGTTTCCTGAGAAGGTTAACGTGTGGGAGGCCCAGCTCCTACAGACCCAAGATCGCATGAGGGGCCCTAGCTGTGTTCTGTGCTGCGTGACTGGGGAAAGTCTATCGTCCTGAACTGCGTGATTGGGGAAGGCCTGGAACACAGGCTGGACATCAAGATGGAGGAGAGACCTTTCCCAGGAGCTCTGGTCCCTCTTGACTGACCTGAAGGAGGATCTTCTGGGCTTGGAACTGGAGCCCACACTTCATTCTAGGGGTAGATCTAAACGTCTGTGCAGGAGGGTGCCTAAGGTTCAGCCTCTCAACAGAGGAAAAGAAAAGGCTCATTGCTTTGGCATTTCCCTAGTGTTACATGATAGGGTAGCATCGGGCAAGAGCTGAGGGACTGAACACTAAAAGAACAGCACTGACTGCAGGCCTGCTGGGGTGGGCCCACGACCAGGGGTGCAGCCATACCATGTCATCGGCTTCTAGCAGCTGTGCTGAGCTTGCTGAAGGGGGTTGTTATCCCATTTTGTGAGGAGAGTGTGGAGGCACAGATAGGGTAACTGACATAGGGTCACAGAGAAAGATGCAAAGGCAGGGTGGTAGAGGTAGCATGATGGTTATGGTGCTGGACTCCCACACAGCTCACAGCGGTTCAAGTCTTGGACCCAGCAGCTTGAAACTCGTCCGGGCATGTGTGTGCGCATGCCCCAAATCCTGAGAGGAGAATGGAGAAGGGACTGTGGTGTGGCCATTCCCTTGGGGAGATTTTCCCTCTCACTATCTCTCTCTGGCAAGTTCACATGCCCTATAGAAAAAAAAAAAAGTCACAGCAGACTTGGAACACAGGCCTGATACCAAGATCCATCCTCCTTGCTCTTCCTGGCCCCCAAGGCACCTGGAAACTCCTGTGGGGAAGCCACTACCTGCCTATGTCTGGAGTAGGTGTCGTAGATGGTGCTCACTCTCACACTGGGCCTGCCTGTGGGTTCCGTAGGCAGAGTGTTTGGGGTTTCTCCAAAGGAGTTGGCTCCGTGGGGAGCAAAGGCCAGTGTCCTGTGCATATTGCTATTCCCTGGTAACGGTCTGAGGTAGAGAGGGCCTCCTCCCTCCCTCCCTAGTATTGACACACACAGGACCGAGGTGACTCACTGGAGCCAGGGCTGCTCTTCCTAATGGTCCCCAGGGGCAAGGGATTTCCTTTTCAGTTTCCTCGGCCATAAAAGTCATGGCTCACTGATTCCTCTGTGTGTTTCCCAAGGGACTTTTTTTTTTTTTAAACAATATCTGTCTTGATCCTCCCGGATCAGCCTGTTCAGTAGCAGTGTCAGTGGCTCCCAAGGGATCTGAACTGAGTTGAAGAGAGGGTATCAGAGCAGAGGCAGCAGAGGGGACAAGCGTGGGCTCGGAAGTGGAGAGAGCAGAGTTTCCCTCCTGCTTCACTAGTCACCACCTGCAGGTTCTGAGCAATTGATGGGCCCCTTTAAGCCTCAGTCTCCTCACTTGTCAAGTGGGGTTCACATTAGCACTGTCTTGCAGGCTTGTGTGGATGCAGGTGCCCAAGGTGGGCCTGATACACAGAAGCGCCCCTCGTCCCCATGTCCCTTTGGTCTTACTTTTCTCTTGCACACACACACAGCTTGGAGCGTGGAGACCCGGAGAGGAATGATGTGGACAGGAGACCAGGAGCAGCGAGAGGAAAGGGCTGGCCATGGGGAGGCAGTCCCCTGGACCGTGCTGGGCGAGCACCCTCTGTTCCTGCTGTGGACATTTGCAGTGTGGTCGTTTTCTGCTGCTTCCCTGTCACCAAGGTGTTTTCAGAACAGCCACCTGTGCAGCTGTGAACACGTTTGCCTGGGTTACAGCACTTAAATAAAGCTGGTTTTATGCACATTTGTGGGGGCAGGGTCCTGGGGCCTGAGCATGCTGGCAGAGAAAGAAGGAAGGAGGTTAAGTTGGGGGGTCACCCACTTCTCCAAGGCTCTCTCATGAGAGTACTGGTTCCTCCCAGACATTTTAAATTTAATAACTAATTAATTAATTTTGAGAGATTTTTGCTATTAGGGTATGTGCGCTCGCCCTAGAGACAGAAAGCCAGAAGTCACCTACAGAAGGCATGACCATGCCACAATCCCTTCTCTTCTATTCTTCTCTCAGGATTTTGGGTGTGTACACAAAGCGAGTTTCAAGCCACTGGGTCCAGGACTCAGACTGCAGTCAGCCATATGGGAGTCCAGCACTCAACCACTGTGTCACCTGTTGGCCATACCTCCCAGGCATTTTAAAATATTATAAGAAATATTTTTCCAGGACATTTTGATCAAGAAAAGAGAAGAAAAAAATTATGCCAACAAAAAGATGAATTGAAACTTATCTCTAAGCTCCATTCACTAGGTTAAAGAAGAGTTTGGCTCAGTCATTACGGGGACTCCCTCTCCAACTCTACCGGGCTTGTATGATCCTGGAAAACAGGGGGAGGCCCTGTTGGTTTGTAAGGGTGAGCCTCAGCTATGTGGCTCCCCTAAGGGATGTGCCAGTGCTGAGTGGGGTCCTGAGATACCCATGGGTCTGCTCTCAGGGGTGCATGGTGGGTGGATGCCCTCTGAGGGCCTCTTTACTGAGCACCCTCTTGTCTGCAGAACCCCTGTGCCCTTCAGCATCCAGCCTCCGCAGAAACCCCCGAGGCTGAGCCCTTGCACAAAACCCATCACGTCCCGGGCATAGATTCAGCTGCACAGGTACTGTGGCAGCTCATCCTTCCCCCATCAAGTGACAGGGCTGTTTTGGGGAGTAAATGAGATGCTTTATTAAGGTGTTGGAAGAGTGTCTAATCCTAGGCACGTTCTTATTATTGGCTATTTCACTAGAAAACAGTTGTTCGGGGGTCCTCTTCTCCTTTACTTGCGTGAGGATGCAGGTTCAGAGATGGGATGAGAAGGCTGCTTTTGACAGAGCTCCTTCTCTCTCAGGTATTCTGGCAAGTAACTGGAAGTACGGAGACAGGAGTGGGGCATTGACTGAGGGGAGTAGTAAGTTCCTAGACTGGGGGTGAAGAAGAGGCAGTATCAATGTTAGGCACCCGCCGTGAAAGACCTGGCATCCTTAGTGTGCATTGCCTGTTGCTTGGTCATTGTAAGAAGGAGGGTGTGAAGGGAAATGCCCGGAAGCCTGCTGTTGGGTTGCTGCACCCTGGACCTGGGTGAGAGACCTCCAGCCATCTCACAGGCTGGGGGCCTGCCTGTGTACAGCCTCTGCCCCAAGCTCCTGCCTTTGGAGTCTGGGCTTTGCAGATGGTGAGCATTTTGACTTCAACAGGGTTCTCAGTCCAAGGTGAGTTCCCCCGCACCTTCCTGGGGCCATACCTTAGGGATTTCTGATTACCCCAATGGGATATCATAGAAGCTGTCCCAGTTTCCCTATTCATCTAATGGGCTTTACAATAATTTCAACCTCTGAGTGCTCTCAGGAAGTGAAATAGCTGCTGTGGGAGAATGCCCTCACTCCAGGTTATGCTAATGCACTTTAACCTTGTGTCTGTAATCTGAGATCAGCTCAAGGCTGTGGATGCCCATATCCAATGTCCCCTGTGGTTTGGCTTTGTCTCTGGGAGCATCTACCATACTTCACAGGATATTCCTGCTCTATTCCAGCTCCACGCTAAAATAGTTAATGAACATCAAGTCATATTTAACTACATTAATTCAGAGGTTGGTGCGGGAGATCAGTGAACTCCCTGACTGACTCTCACATTTCTAATCTTAATGGCAATAATAGCTAGCATTGGAGGGGACTAACCATTCCCCATGCATTACGCAAAGTGTTTCATATTCATTGTTGAATTTAACCCTCATGGCAGTTCTGGGAGGCATATTCCATTATTATTGTCTTCATTCAACAGGTAAAGACATCGAGATTCAGAGACTTTGAGTGACTTGCAAAGATCACCCAGTACCTACCCACTGCTGCCTCTTGTGCTGCTTCCTCAGAAGGGCTCGTCACCTGGGCAGAGTGACAGAGACAGGCACGCCCCCCAAGCCTTTGCACATGGGCTGTTTCCCGTGTCTCAAGCCTGGAGGCTGCAAGTGGGGACTCTCTTTCCTGTTTCTCTGGCTCCATCACAGGCCACTTGGCTGCAGTGACCTCAGCAGAGAGCTAGAGTCATCCATGCTGGGGAAGGAGGTGGGGGTCAGGGTGTCACACTGGGGACAATGGCAACAGTGAGAAGGAAGATACGGGTCATACGGGGCCTGTGTAGACTCATTTACAAGGGTCTTGAGCAGGTCTGCCAGCCATGGGGCAGCATCAGCAGCACGGCTCTGGGCTCACTGCTGTGGCCTGAGTTCCACTGGGCTGGTGTGGCCCAAGAACGGGATGTTCAGGAGAGCAGCCGTGGCCTATAGTCTGCTTCTCTGAAAACCCGTCTGCCCAGGGGAGGTATTTGCAAAAGCATGCCTAGAGAAACACAAATGTTTTGAAAATAAACAATCTGATGCAGAAAGCACACTTGATCAAGTCATGGGAAAATGGCACAGACATGTCTGCCTATGGTAGTGCACAGTGTCAGGGCATGGAGTACACACAGAACCACAGACAACCCTGGCTCCAAGCTCCCTCAAAATCCTGTCAGGCATGTGGTCACCATGGAACAAAGATTCATGGTGGGAAAATGGGAAATGGGAAATGACATTTGCAGAGGGTCTGTTTTATGCCATGCTCCACTCTCCAGAACAGGGACAGCTTCCGAGGCCAAGGCTAGAGTGGGAAAAAAGGAAATCCTTTACAGTCTAGACTCAGACCTGAGCACAGATCTCAGTTTAGCCATTGGTCAAGTAAATTCCCATTTCTGACCCTCACTTTCCTGATCTGAAGAATGGGGTGACAGTTGTACTTCATACGGTATAATAGGCCCAAGCTGGAAGTGAAGTGTATGTGAATTGTGCTCATGGTGCTAACCCTGAGGGCCCCTACATGGTGGCTGACATTCTTATTATTTACGTTAGTCATAAGATTGCTGCTAATTGGCACCCAGAGGTGATACATGGCAGGGAGACCCTGAGGCCCATTTTTCCACCGAGAGGCCACAGCCAAACCCTGCGCTAGCAAGTGTTGGTGTACAGAGAGCATTTTTAACCCCAAAGTTGGGTCTTATGAAAGATTGGAAAACTTGGAGGCAGGAAGGGGTCTGCCCAGCTCTCCTCTTGTTCCCTGGAGTAGCAAAAAGGTAGCTATCTGCAAGTCAGGAAGAGAGTTTTCACTAGAATAAAAACATATTGGCTCTTTGATTTTGGACTTCCAGCCTCCAGAACTGTGAGAAAGAAATCTCTGTTGTTTAGCTTCCCAGTCTGGAGTATTTTGTTATGGCAGCCTGGAGCTAACCTTCCAGGAATGAGTGCTCAGGTACTGAGGGCAGGTGTAACTGTTCTGACCAGCACCTGAGTCATTTCCTTCCACCATCTCATCTACCCATCTGTGTGCCTGCCCCTCTTGCAAGGTAAGGGCTGGATATTGCCAGGTGCTGGATTAGCCCATTTGGGGATCTTGGTGACCCTGCTCCCCCTGAATAGGGGGTTGGCAGTCAGTGCCAGGCAGGACAGAGAGCTTGGTAAGGAGTAAATCATTCTGATACCATTTGGTGAAAAGACTATCTTATATTCACTGAATTGTTTTTGCACCCTTTGCAGAAAAAAATCATAGGCCATATTTGTGTGGGTCTGTTTAAGTATTTCATCATGTTCCTATGATATATATGTCTATCCCTTTACAGTACCATACTGTCTTTTTAAAAATCTTTTAAAAATTTTATTTATTTTATTCCATTTGTTATTATTATTATTATTATTATTTAATTAGACCAGAGACAGACAAAGAAAGAAGGAAAGGGAGAAAGCAGGCTGCCAGGTCTGGGACTCAAACCGTGGTCAGTCATGTGGGAATCCAGCGCTTTTAACCACCACACCACCTGCAGGGCTCAGTACCATATTGTCTTGATTAATATAGTTTCAGTAAGCTTAAAATTCAGGCAGTGTGATTTTCTCAACCTTATTTTCCTTTTCAAAATTTTTTTAGATATTCTAGTTTCTTTGTCTTTCTATGAGAATTTTAGAATAAGGCTCAGTGGTGGTAGCACAGGAGGTAGTGTGCTGATCTGCAGTGCTGAAAGCCATGCGGCTGACTGTGGTTTCCGATCCTTTATGCTCAAGCTCTTGACTAGCAGTAGGGCTGGGGAAAGGATCACAGTGGGATGGGACCCTACACATGATGCTTGTCTCTGTTTCTCTCCTGTGGTCTTTCATGCTCTTTTTCACATGAAAGAAGTAAAAAAAAAATTTAAAAATTGGAATCAGCTTGTCTATATATATGAAAAAATCCTGGTGGGATTATTTTTTTCTTTTTTTGGAGAGGTTTTTGCTATAGGGCACGTGTGCTCACCAGAAAGACAGAGAGAGACAGACAGACAGAAAGTGAGAAATCACCTCCCCAGGGGAGATGGCCATGCCACAATCCCTTCTCCATTCTCTCAGGATCTTGGGCACGCACGCACACGCGCCTGGCTTGAGTTTAAGCCACTGGGTCCGGGACTCGAACCGTGGTCGACTACATGAGAGTCCAGTGACATAGCCATTATGCTAACTGCTGGTCCCGCTGGTAGGATTTTGATTGGAATTGTGTTAAATCTATAACAACAACAATGACAATAATCAGCCTACAGAATGGAGAAATGAATGTCAATTCTCTTGGTTTATGTTTATTGTTTAAATGACCCATCTACAGTAATGTATTATAGTTACCTAAACTGACTATGACAGTGTCCATATTTCTTTGTCTTTTCCAATAGGACAGCAGTCATATGAGATTTGGGCCCACGATAATGACCTCGTTTAACTTAAATACCTCTTAAACGGCTCTATCTCCAAACATAGTCATATTGTGAGATACTAGGGCTTAGGACATAAACATGTGAATTTTGAGAGGAAAACAATTAAGGCCATAATAAGCGTGGCCATGTAATTATTATGGTTAGACTGCTGATATGATGGGTTACATTGATTGATTTCCAAATATCGAAGCAGGCTTGCATTCTCAGGAGAAATTGCTCTTTTAGTCATAATATATAATTCTTTTAATATATTGCTGGATTTGACTTGAATCTGCATATATTTCTATATACCTACCTATCTCTACCTATCTATCTCTATCTATCTATATTTACATGTCAACCAGAGGACACGTGTACTTGCTGAAGAAAATAGTGAGGGAGAGAGGGAAAATGAAAAAGCACTCCCATGGGGCATGGTCACACCGCAATCTCTTCTCCTCCATTTCTCCTTCCTTTTGAGATTTTGGGCAAGTACACACCTGCTTGTCCAGGACTCAAACTCTGGTCAGCCATGTGAGAGTCCAGTACCCTCAACCACCATGCTACCTGCCGGACCCAGGACTATTTATTTTAAAAATGTTCTGTAGAATTCACCAGAAAAACTATTTGTGCTTGGGAAAAAATTTTTGGAATTTTTTTTTTTAGAGGTTTTTGCTATAGGGCGCGTGCGCTCGCCAGACAGAGAGAGAGAGACAGAGAGATAGAAAGCGAGAAATCACCCCCCAGGGGGGATGGCCACGCCGCAATCCCTTCTCCTCCATTCTCCTCTTGGGATCTTGGGCACGCACGCACATGCGCCCGGCGTGAGTTTAAGCCACCGGGTCCGGGACGCGAACCGCGGTCGACTACATGGGAGTCCAGCAACATAGCCATTACGCTAACTGCTGGTCCCTGTTTTTTTTTTTTTTTTTTTTTTTTTTGAGAGATTTTTGCTATAGGGCACGTGCGCTCTCCAAAAAGGCAGAGAGAGACAGAGAGATAGAAAGCGAGAAATCTCCCCCGCAGGGGGGATGGCCATGCACACGCGCCCAGTGTGAGTTTAAGTCACCGGGTCTGGGACTTGAACTGCGGTTGGCTACGTGGGAGTTCAGTGACATAGCCATTACGCTAACTGCTGGTCCTGGAAGTTTTATCTCCCCTAGGAGATGATTTCTCGCCTTCTCTTGCTCTCTGTCTCTCTCTGGCAAGTGCACTTGCCCTATGGTAAAAAACCTATGCTTCCCTACAAAACAAATAAACAAAACCCAGAAATTATACATTCAAGTTTTGAAATAGTTATAGGACTCTCCAGTTTACTATTTCATCCTGGCAAGTTTTAATGCAAGAGTTCAATTTCTTAGGAATTGTTCCATTTCATCTTTGTCAATTTTACATGCACAGAGTTCATAGCATTCTGTTTTTCTTTTTCTTTTTTTCTTTTTTTCCTGTGGAGAGGTTTTTGCTATAGGGTGCGTGCACTCGCCGGAAAGACAGAGAGAGACAGAGGGACAAAAAGTGAGAAATCAGCCCCCATGGGGGATGGCCACGCTGCAATCCCTTCCCCCATTTTCCTCTCAGGATCTTGGGCACACACGCACACGCACCCAGCTTGAGTTTAAGCCACCGGGTCCGGGACTCAAACCGTAGTCGACAACATGGGAGTCCAGCAACATAGCCATTACACTAACTGCTGGTCCCTATAGCACTCATTTTTGCCTATAGGTTTTGCAATGCTATCTCTTCTTTCATTCCTGATATGAATATTTTGTGTCGTTTCTCTTTTTAAATTTGTCTGTCTTTGCTAGGGTTTTATCAATTTCATTGATCTTTTCAAAGAACAAGCTTTGTTTTCATTGATTTTTCTTTTTTGCTTTTATGATTTCAATTTCACTGATTTCTCTCTCTCTATGATTTTTCTTTCTGCTTGCTCTGAGTTTATTTTGCCATCTTTTTTTAGTTTCATAAGATGGTAGCTTAAGTTATTGATCTGAGACCTCTCTAATAGCTGTTTTAATGTCTTTTTCTGCTCTACCTTCTCTGTTATTTTTCTGATTCTGTTTCTATTGAATGACTTTTCTTTTGGTTTAAAAACACATTTTCTTGGCTCTATGTATATATAATTGTTTTTGATTGGGCAATGTACCTTGTAAATCTTATACTGAGTGCTGGGTTTGGGTGTATTCCTTGAACCAGTGTTAACCTTTAGGCAGTTAATTTACTTTCTAATTTGATCCTTTGAGGTTTGTTTTTAAGACTTTTAGGAAGATATCAAATATCCTTTTATTAAAAGAGATTTTTGCCTTAGGGTGTGTGTGCTTGCTGGAGAGACAGAGAGACAGAAAGCGAGAAATCACCCACCAGGAGGGTTGGCCATGCCACAATCCTTTCTTCTCTATTCTCCTTGGGATTTTGGGCATGCACTCACATATGCCTGGTGTGAGTTTTAAGCCACCAGGTCAGGGACTTGAACTGTGGTTGCCTATGTGGGAGTCCAGTGACATAACCATTACACCATCTGCTGGTCCCCAAATATCCTTTATTCTAAGGTTCATTGAGGCACTATTCTAAGACATGGCCCTCTGCACTCTCCAATGAATGACCCGCATGTTGAATGTCTCTTTACTCCATCTGAAGGGAGCTTGATCAATTCCCAGCCCTGTGTGATCTTTTGGAATCGATTGCCTCACAGTTCTTCAGGAATAGGCCTTTCCTTAGAAGCTGTTCCTGTTGGGAGGAGTGATTACCGTATTCATGCCCAGATTGGTTATTTGGCCCAAGACTCAAGCAGACCTCCTCATCCAGATTCCTACTTTCCTTTCCCTCTGACACTCCCTCCTCTTGGGCATTCTTCCTCACAGATCCTAGTTACCTTAGCCTTTCTGAGCACCAATCTCTGTCTCTTCAAATCCAAGGACTTGTAGGTCTCTGGGTTCTTCTTGGCAAGACAGACCAGAAAGCACCTCTAGGTATACAGTGAGGTTCACCTTATTTGTTTCACCTTAAATTTGTTTCCTTTTTTCTCAGTGATTCTATGATGTTTGTTTTCCAATGTCTGAAAAATTTCCTACATTCTGTCCAGTTTCCAGGTCTGTATGGTGGGATGCTAATTTCATACATGCTTACTCTCTCATGGCTAAAAAATCTTTGCTTGCTTGAAAATGTATCTTTATTTTGCTCTTGTTTTTGAATAATCTCTTAGTTGCACATATTATTTTAGTGAAAATATATTTGCTCTTAGTATTTTGAAAATTTTATTCCATTGGCTTATTTCTGTTGTTGTCATTGAAAAGGTTATTGCCAATATAATTGTAGGTAATGTCTATAAATGCCCTGAAAGTGTTTTTCTTTGCCTGGAGTTCTAATATCTGTTTAGATGTGGCTTTTTCAAATGTATTTTTCTAGGAATTTAAATTTGAATATGTCTAAAATCAGTTCCAGAAAATTCTTTTTTCCAATATGGCTTTTCTCCTATTATGTGTATTACATTGTCTTCTGGGACTCTAATTATTAGAAGTTCAATTTTTCTTCCTATCGTATCTAACCTTTCTTTGTTATATCCTAGGTATTTTTTTCATGTCTGTCTTCTGGGTCACTAATTACCTTTTCAACTCTGTCTAATTTCTCTATCACACATTCACACACACACACATATACTCCTTTATAATTTTTATTTGGTACTTTTTCATGTCCAAATCTGTGTAGTTATTTTTCTTCCTTTTTTTTTTTTTTTTTTTTTTTTTGCTATAGGGTGAGTGCACTCACTGGAGAGAGAAAAGGAAAGTGAGAAATCACTCCTCAGCAAGGATGGCCATGGCACAATCCTTTCTCCTCCATTTTTTCTAAGGATTTTGGGTGTGCATGCACTCACCTGTGTTTTTTAAGCCAGGACCTGTGTTTTTCAGGTCCAGGACTCAAACCATGAAACTAGTCATGTGGAATCTAGCACCTTATCCACCATGCTGCTAGCCCTGTGTGGTTTCTTTATAGAGCATTTTATTGCTCAAGTTTTCAATTTCATCTTTTATTTATTTGAACATTTAAAAGAAGGCTATTTTATATTTTGTATCTAATAAATCATTCTTTTGTCTGAAGTTTTTGTGGTCCAATTCTTCTGGGTGTCATTTCTCTTGATTTTATACATCATGTATTTTCTTATGCATTTTGTAATTTTGGATTGTGAGCTCCAATAATTCTTTTATCTGAAGTTTTCAATGTCTAATTCTTCTGGGTGTCATTTCTCTTGATTCTTGCATACCGTGCATTTTCTTATGCATTTTGCAATTTTAGATTGTGGCCTCATGTTGGCCTGAGGTGAGGTGGTGTGCTTACTGAAAGTGTTTGTATTTTTATCTGTTCTTTTAAGTCCTCCAAGTGTAACTATCTACGTAATCCATCTGAATATCTATTATCACTTTCTAATTATTTCTTGGCTTATGCTTTCCTGCAATGCGCATCTAAGTTTTAATTCCAAACCTATCTGAGGGTAGACTTGTTCCCTTCTCTACCATCTAGGTTTTATATCAAGAGAGACAAGTTTCTTTGTCATCTTCCTTTGTCACGGGCAGATTCTTTTCCCAGTCTTCTCTTTTACTGAAGATGTGGCCTTCTGAGGGTTTTGACTGTATGTAGGGGTTTATGTGAGTTTCAGTTTGACCAAAACCTTATCTTCACCCTTATGTGGCTCTTAAAACTTTAGTCCCTTGTATAACAAGATTCACAATGTTCCTAAGATAGTTGTGGCAACATCATCACCATCGTCCAGGTTTACATTTCCCTTTTTATATTTGGCTCTTATTTATTATGAACTTGTCTAGGTAGGAATGTTGTTTTATTCATTTATTTTAAAAAATCTGCTGTAGGGTATGTGTGTTTCCCTGAGAGAGACAGACAGAGAGAGGGAAAGTGAGAAAGTACTCCTCAGGGGGTTGGCCACACCACAATCTTTTCTCTCTCAGAGGAGAAAAGATTGTGGGCATGCACACACACATCCAGCATGTTTTTCAAGTTGCCCAGTCCAGGATTTGAATTGCACAGTTGGCCAGGTGGGATCCAGTCACCTTAACCACCATACCACTGGCTGGCCCAAATACTGTTTCATTTTTAACCAATATGTCTAGGTATTTTGTAGAGGAAGCTGTGTTAGTTTTCTTAGAGCTACTGTAAGAAATTACCACAAACTAAATGGTAAAACAATCAGTATGTATTTTGTCCCAGTTCTAGAAGCTAGAATCTGAAATCAAGGTGTTGGCAGAACCATGCTCTCTTGGAAGGTTCTAGGATAGTTTCTTTCCTTGCCTCTCCCTAGCCTCTGGTGTCTAATGGGGATCCTTGGCACTCCTTGACTCGTAGCTGCCACATTCCAATCTCTGCCTCCAACCTCACATGGCCTTCTCCTTTATGTATCTGTGCCCAAGTTTCTCTCCCCTGCTAAGAACACCAGTCAGTAGATTTATGGCCCACCCTGATCCTATATGGCCCATCTTTGCATGTGGGTGGTGTGTATGTGTGTGGTGTGTTTCAGACATGGTCTTGCTAGGTCATGATCTTCTGTCTCACCCTCTTGAGTGGCCAGGGCTACAGGGGCACACCACCAAGAACTGCACTTGGGCTTCCCTACCAAGTAGCAGTGTTTATTGTACACTACTACAGCCAGACCTTGCCTCAAGGAGATTTCGAGGAAAACTAAAGGACCGTTTGATCTTAACCTCTGCACTGCATTGCATGTTTAGCAGCCTAATCGGAAGGCTTTTGGGTGCACAATCCCTTCCTTGCAAGGCTTGGCAAGGATATTATTCTTACTCCCCTAACAGTCATAGGAGGAGTTCAAGTCACTGGAACATGAGATGAGTGGGACTTGGATTCTGTCCTCAAAAGCTCAGATAGTCAACACTTATGTCAGACTCTTATTTTATGAGTCCTCAGCCTGATTAGTATTATGGAACGCTGCTGTGGTTGGCTTAGTTCCTCTCTCTTAGCTCCCTAGGGAATATCTAAAACATGAGAGGGAGCTGGCATTCCTACTGCCACATCTTATTAATAAGTTTAATTAACCCAAGGCAACACTTGCCAACATTAATTCTAGACTGGAAGCCTGAAGTGAAATGTTCTGGCAAATTCTGGCCTCATGAGACTCTTCTGGCTAGTTCTTGGTGGCCCAAAATGGGTAGAGTGTATCCACTTGGGTTGGCCAGCTTGTGAAGTATACCTACCCACCATTCCTCATGTAAGCTCGCTGATTTGCAGAACGCAGTGTTGCCTAAATGTATCCTTCCACTGTTGTCCCTGTGCCCTACTCTAGAAGCTTTGCATGTCTCTTCTTTGACCCCCCCATGCCTGACAGAAGGAGAATCTGGAGATTTCACACTGGGATGCAGAACTGCTTGGATGGATCCAGACTGAATCCCAGAGAGAGGCAGTGTGTGCTGTCTTCCTGCCACCAGAGCAAGGTGCTGTGAGGGACAGACAGAGCTGCTTGGCAAGACTCAGCCTGTTTCTTCTGGCCGCTCAGTATTTAAGGAGAGAAGGAAACAGTGCCCATGGCAACCCCTGAATGTTGGCTACTATTTCATCTCAAGTTGAACCATTTCCAGTAGTCTTTGTGCAGACTTGACTTGGTAGTTTTGGAAACGTATCTGTGAATTCCATCTAGGCAAAGTCATGGAGCTCACCAAGGGGATCTGGGGTCTGCAGAGAAAGTGTCACTGGCAGTCTTGGACCCCTATCTTTGGATGTGGAGAGTGCACGAATGTGATGTTCTGCTCTATGAATGGGAAATGAGGTGGATTTCCATTTCTGACATGGACAGAGAGGAGAAGTCAATGTCAAATCAGTGACATGGAGGGGAGGGGCCACGTAACTTCTCTCTGAGGGATGAGTTCAGCTGTGAGTGATGAGAAGGGAAAGACTGGACCTGGTCCAGCTGAGGCCATGCAGGCTGCAGGACCACTTTCTCACCCAGAGTGGTGACTCCTTGGTCACCCCTGCATCATCCAAGCCTTGTCTGCTAGCAGGGACTGGGTACCACTGTGGGTTGCATTTGGGGTCCAAACCAATATGAGAAAAAGTCCAGAGCTGGAAAGTCAATCAGCATGAACAGTTGAAGGCTGACATAGTTGAAGGCTGATCAGGATGACTCAGTTAAAACTTCTCTGATTTTAAGTACCAGAAAACTGAACTCAAGCTGGTTAAATGATGAGTGAATGAAGAGGCAAATATTGACTTATATTGGCAGTCCAGGGACTGACTGATCTGATGTCATCAGGTGTCTTGGTGTCTCACTTATTTTCTCTCCCATGTTGGCTTATTTCTCAGGCTCTAAGTGTTGGCAAGGTGGCTGCCAGCAGCTCCTGCTTAAGATGTCCCTGGTTTGGGGCAAGCAGGTGGTGTGGTAGTTAAGGTTCTGGATCCGATGTGACCATCTGCATGGTTTAAGTCCTGGACCTGCAGCTTAAAAAGCATGCCGGGCACCTGTGTGTGCATGCCCAACATTCTGAGAAGAAAATGGAGGAAAAGGGATTCTGGTGTTGCCATTCCCTTGGGGAGGTGACTTCTCATTTTCCCTCTTTCTCTGTCTTTATTTGGTTTGTGCATGTGCCTTATAGAAAAAAAAAAAAGTTCCTGGTTCAAGTATAGCAGAAAGGAGAGAAGACTTCTGCCTAGGAATTCCTCAAATGGTTAAGCATGGCATTATCATAAGACCCAGCATTCCATAACCAGGTACATATTCAAGACAATTAACAGTAGACAAAGTGTCTTCAGTATGTTTGAGTATATTATGAAAAACTATGCATGGATTTCAATTTTTTTCCCCACTAAATTAAACTGGTGCTTCAACTCTATGTTTTCACAAACCTTCTTTTTTGGGGGGTGAGTTTATTTTTATTTTTATTTTTTTATAGGGCATGCGTACTCACCAGAAAGACAGAGAGAGAGAGAGAGACAGAGAGACAGAAAGCGAGAAATCACCCACCCCCCCAGAGGGGATGGTCATGCCTCAACCCCTTCTCCTCCATTCTCCTCTCCGGATCTTGGGCACGCACGCACACATGCCCGACATGAGTTTAAGCCACCAGGTCTGAGACTCGAACTGTGGTCGACTACATGGGAATCCAGCGACACAGCCATTACACCAACTGCTGGTCCCTTCATGAATATTTTTTAAAAGTTTCTTTTTCTTTCTCCGACTATGGGTGGTCAGAGAGCACTGTCTGGAGGAGTCACTCAACCTTTCAGGTTGAGACCTGGAAGGCCAATGGGAAGGAGCAGGATGGCGGGGCTGGGAAGGAACGTCTGAAGTGAAGGGAATAGCACAAGCCCAGGCCTGGAGGCAGGAGACAGCAGTCAAGGCTGTTAGGGAGGTGGAGAAGGCCAGTATCATGCTGTGCTCCCAAAGATGAAGGGAGGCCGTTGGAGGATCTGAAGACATTTGGCAGTCAGAAAGTGGTGGATTCCTTCCTGGCCAGGGAAATAGCTCGAATAAGATGGAATGTTGGTTCCCAAAGCTGATGGAATTAATTTCCTCCTCTCTATACTATCTTGACTGCTGTTCTCTCCCCTGACGCTGATGACCTCAGCCCTACAGGGGGGCCCCTGTTGTGGGGCATGGGGTGTCAGGGCTGACTCCTGACGGGGGCTGACTCTGGGACTGAAATCTGTCCTGTGGCCAGAGTATTAGTAGCCTTTGGCTAAGGCCTGGCCCTGAGAACCTGGAAAAAACACGGCACGTCTAGAAGGACGAACACAGCTGGAAACCCCGGTGGAGCCAGGCTGCTGGGATTTATATCTGAGAACCCAAAGATGACAAATGTCCCCAACTAATTCCAGGATGGCAGAGGGAGAGAGACTAGGGCCAGGACAAGCAACCAAGCATGCATGTGGGCGATGAGGTTTTATCTTCCCCCGTGTTGACTGGGGCACCAGCCACTTAAGTTGCCTCAACTCTGCTGTGCACCTCAGGGCAGATGAAAGAGGATGATGCACCAAATATCAACAAGCTGTGGGGCCTGGACGGCAGCATGTAGGCTGCAGGAGCCTGGTCCGGGCTGGCCTCTTGCCCACAGTTCCTGCCCAGCCTCGCAGCCTCGCTGGCTAAGGCTCAAACAGTGCAGATGTGGCGCAGGAAGCAAAGCTGCGTGCAGGGGCCTTCTCCATGCATACCCTCTGGAACATAAAAGTGAGCGTGGGTGTGCTGGAATCCGGCCACAAATCAATATATCAGCATGATAAGCCCCCTCGCGCCCGTGAGGTAAGGTCCAGTGAACGCAGCTCCTCTTCCATCAGGAAGGAGTGCTTTGTACATTCACCCTCCCCTGCAAATCCCTGAAGTTTAGGGCCTGCTGCATGCCTGGAGGAGGGGAGAAGGCTTAAATGTCTCTCTTGATCGTTCCTGGCATTTAGGGAGCTGCCCGGGGGATGGGCTGGGACTTGATGCTGCCTCTGGACCTGCACTGCTGGCTCAATGCCGGGTCAGTTCAGAAAGTCCTGCTGTCCATCGCTGCAGCCCAAACCTCTCCCACCATGGAGGCAGATGGAGGGGCCCCAGGAAACCTCCACAGTGAGGTGCGAGGCTGGCTGTTGGCCACACAGGCTCAGATTTGCTTTCTTCTGCTGTGGGGTATCTGGGTGCTCTTCCATGAGCTTGCCTGCTGCACCAGCCTGGAGAGCAAGGATTTGAAAGGGAGGCTGGGAGTTCCTGTCTGCAGGTTTACCTCTGGGAGATGGTGTGTGTGGAGGGAACTGATAGCTCATAAACCTTGCCCAGGGTCAACAGCGCAAGGCAGGGACTCTGGCAGGCAGTGATTGGGCAGTGTAAGCAGGCTGAGGAAAGAGAAGGCAAGCTAGTCTTGACCCAGGATCTGCAGTATTTTTATTGAGAATTATTAGATGAATCTCCTTAAAAGACTGTGGGTGGAGTTGATGGCATCTGACAGAATCCATAGGGCTTTATAGCTGAGGGGTCAGATGAAGGAGGCCATGAGCCCAAGAGGGGTCCCAGGTTTCCCGAACTTCCTCATGACCTGAGTCCCGGGGGTTAAAGGGATGTCCCAGGTCACCCTGGGAGCTGTGTGTAGTCTGAGTGAGAGTACAGATTTGGGTAGGTTCTGGCCTTGCCACTTAGAAGTTAAGAGTGGGCTTCTCTACCATAGAGTTATGTAACATGAGCAACAGCACCTACCTGCTCTTGAGTACCTACTGTGTGCCAGGCCTTTACATCTCATCTCCAACCATCCTGGAAGTGGCCTGCTCTCAATTCTTGGAGGAGGCAGACAAAGTCTTGGGACGGCCATTCACTCACCTATGCCTAGAGACCTGGAATTTGGACCTGGTCAGGTCTGGCCCCAGTGTGTGTGACTGTGCCTAGTTCAGCACCTGACACACAGTAGGTTCTCATTAATGTCAGTATGACTCCCTCCCCTCCTTCCCTCCTCAGCCTCTCTTTCCTCCACCCTCTGGATAGACTCAGTTCTAGGACATTGGGTGGGGCCTCATTTGAACTGGGAGAAAAGAGCCTGAGCAAAGATCTGGGCTCCCCTCACAGGGCAGCACTGTGAGGTCGCTCCCCACTCAGTGGCCACATTTCCCACTCTCCAGGGTGTGCCCACCTGGTGAGTTTTTGCTAACGAGACCCACATCATAGGTGCTGTGGTTAAAAACCAGTTGTGCCATCCCCATGGAGTGGGCCCTAAGGGCCAAGAGGAGGGTGGGGCTACAGGTGGGACAGAGCCTGGTTCCTTCAGGAGCCTGGGAAGGTGTCGCCAGGAATTTTGACAATGGACGTGACATGAAGCCTCAGCTGGTCCTGTTAGGTCACTGAGATTCTGGGTTGATTTGCTGTAGCAGCTAGCATTGCCTTAACTAATCAAGAAAGCTTCAGAGATGTAGAGGGGGTGCCTTCAGGGGGCCAGAGGAGAGAGAGGTATCCCTGAGGGGTCAGGGAAGAATTCACAGAGGGGTAACCAGGAAGAGGACCCTTCAGAATTGCTAAGGGAAGGGAGAGGCCACTCAGAAAGGGAGCCCTATTTGAGATCTGAAGCCCAGGCAATGTGGCTGAGGATCTGAGGGGGAAGTGAGGCCAGGATGTACAATGGTGAAGGGGGTGGGCTTGATGATGTTGGTGGTGGGAGCCACGGAAGGTTAGTAATTGAGAGCCTGACAGGTATTCTGTGTTGTAGCATGTTCTTCCAGTTGCTGTCCAGTGGCTGTTTGGAGCAGATGTTAGATGAGAAAGATGAGGAGTTGTGGAGGGGAGAAGCCCAAATAGGGTAGAATCTCGAGATCTGGAGACAGAAGAGAGACAGTGAAGGGGGAGGTGAAAGGCCTCTCTTTCCTCTCCTAGGCCATGCCTTAGATTGGAACAGAACCCTTTGCAGAGATGGGGAGCCCAGGGAAGGAACAGTAGGATGATGGGGGAGATAGTACCAGAGTTTGTTGACCTCTGGGTAGATGACTGACGCTCCCTGTGGCCTCAGACTGGATTCTGAGAATGAGCCTCAGGGTTCTACCCTTCTCTTTGGTATGAAACAAAACCCATCACTGCAGGGGCAGGTGCCTCAGGGAGCACTGGATCCTCGAGGGGGCCCAGCCCATGCCTCCTGCCCACCTAGTGTCTGATGGATACTTTCTGGTACCGAGAGTGGTTTGGGGAGGGACTCTGCAAAGCTTAGATGTGCAAGACTATATGGTAAAGAAAAGTGATGAACTCATCAGTTTTGTGTTACTTAAAAAAAGTCTATAGAATTTGCTTTGCTTTTCTGCATTTATGAGAAATCTGCCTTACAAACAGGTTTCAAAAATAATCCTTTTCAATCTTTTTCATGTGTGGTGCTCACCATCTGTGGGGACAGGGTGTGGATGTGAAGCATGGCCTGCTGTCCCACACTGGAGGCAGAACAGCAGGAGACAGGCTAAGGTGACAGTGGGAGGGATGAGACAAGACTTGGAAAGCTTTGTGGTTGGCTATGAGAAGCACTGGGCTTGGACCTGGAGGTGCAAAATCCAGGGAAGAAAGCCATTGTTGGGGAGCATGGAGGAGATACCAGGTGTACCCCAAGTTCCATGAGGACTTTAGGTAAAGTGAACCCTCAGAGACAGACATGGTCCCTGACAGGGTCATCATAGCCATCTGACCCTCTATCCTGGGTCTTCATCCACAGCCCATGGGGGCTTATTTCACTCTGACCATCCCCACTGACCTGAGCTGTTGAGATGGGGGAGTGGAGCCTGCTTCCTTCCTCAGCCAGGAAGAGTTCACTAAATGGCAGAGCACAGAGCAGGAAATGTGCCAAACAAATCCCCCAGACTAAATGCTGGGGAGCAGTATAGTTGGCTCTGTCTTTGCAAGTGATCATCACTCAGTAGGCACAGAGGAGACCTTAATGTGCCTTCCAGGGCCTGCTTATAGCAACCTGGGGCTCTTTGGGCCAGGCACATGGTCTCATCACATTCTCACTGCAGCCCTGAGAGGTAGAAGTTTTTATTTCCTTTTTGTTTTGGAGAGTTTTTTTTTTTTTTTTTTTTTTTTGCTATAGGGCACGTGCACCCACCAGACAGACAAAGAGAGATAGAGAGACAGAAAGCAAGAAATCACCCCCCCGGAGGGGTTGGCCACGCCACAATCCCTTCTCCTCCATTCTCCTCTCGGGATCTTGGGCATGCACACACATGCACCCAGTGTGAGTTTTGAGCCACTGGGTCTGGGACACGAACTGCGGTCGACTACATGGGAGTCCAGTGACGTAGCCATTACGCTAACCACTGGTCCCAATGTTTTTACTTCCTTATGACATTAACGGTCAACAAGGGGCCTCACAGGAGCTAGTGGCAGAGCTGGAATTAAACTTAGGTTGATCTGAGTCCCGACCTCTTCTTCTGTTATACTCGCTGTTCCTAGAGAAGCCTGGAACTCATGGCCTTTTGTACCAAGCCCCTCGCCTGCCTCTTCTACTGCATCCGCAGCCACTCCTCTCAGACACCCTCTGCTCTAGAGGAGAATGGGATGGACCTAGAGGACATTTGTGTGTTGGCATCAGCCATGGCAACTGATTAGCTCAACATTGAGCTTAGGTCCAAAGAGGCGTCCAGTTGACAGTACACAATGATGCATGCCCTGTGTTTCTTGTGTCATTCATCAGCGAGCACTTGCTGGGGCTCACTCTGCTCCAGAATGTGGTGGCCAACAAAAATGGCCATGGACTCTCCCCCACCAGGTCCACCCTCCTTGCCATGTTACTCTGGAAACCCTCCCATTTGACGGTGGACTTGGCTCCATGACTTGATTTGACTGATGGAAAGCTAGACCATGTGTTGCACATAGAGGCCTTAGGAGTGCTTGCATGGTGGGACTGGTCTTCTTTTGCTGCTCTGGAATGCTGCTCCAGGATGTGTAGGGCTTCACTAGGAAGGCTGAAGGGCTGGCGACATGGGGTATTGATAACTATGGGGGCGGTGGAATTCTCTGGAAGGATCTTCACTCTTGTCTAGTAGTTGATATTGTCTATTAGTTGGCATCTCAGTAGGGCTGCCAGTCAGAGTCCCTAAACATGATGATTCCCTGTGGCCTGAACTCCTCACAATAGGGTGATTTCCGAGTAGCTAAACGTTAATGGAGGCCCAGGCACTTCAAAGGCTACCACATTAGCTCACAAGGTGGAAAACAATTGGCTTTTATGATCTAGCGTTGGAAGTCTGCCTCATTTTGCTATATTCCATTCATTGTCAGTCGGTCACAGCCCTCTGCAACCCCCAGATTTAGGGAAGGGAATTAGCCTCCACCTCGATGGAGGTGGCAAGGTTAAGATGAGCCTTCAGAGCAGGAGCTGCTTTGTGGTTACCTTTAGAAAACACAATACGCTCCCTATCATTTTATCCAATTCCCCCATAGCCCAGTGAGTAGGTACTATCATTATCCCCACTTTGTAGATGAAAAACTGTGTCTAAAGGGTTGATAATAGTGGTAGTGAATGTGGGAGCTGAGCCTGTGCTCTAACCATTCTCCTCTACTGCCTTTCATGAAGTGCCTTTTCGTACTTGGGTCTCAGACGACTTTTTTTTTTTTTTTTTTTTGGAGAGGTTTTTCGCTATAGGGCGCCAGACAGACAGAGAGAGACGTAGAGACAGAAAGCGAGAAATCACCCCCCAGGGGGATGGTCACGCCGCAATCCCTTCTCCTCCATTCTCCTCTCGGGATCTTGGGCACGCACGCACACGCGCCCGGCGTGAGTTGTAAGCCACCGGGCCCGAGGCGCGAACCGCGGTCGACTACGTGGGAGTCCAGCGACATAGCCATTACGCTAACTGCTGGTTCCCTCAGACGACTTTTAACTCACTTTCAGCTTTATGTATTGTCTCCACTTTAATGGGGTTCCATCTATTGGGTCATTGTAAAAGTCATGACGCAGTTTTACATAGAAAAACAGAAAAATACATCGTGCCTTTTCTTATGACCCAATAATAAGCAACTGCATTTCTCAGTGTCTCTCCTGACCCTATTGTCCTTGTTTCTGGGAATGGGTAGATACTGGAAGCCTTTTGCCCAGTGAGGCCTCCCACAAAATATGGGCTCACAGGGACACGGCCCAGGCATGTAGTGCGCTGGACTGGGAGCTAAAATGGGGTTCGGAGGCATTTGATGTTTCTAGGGCCATGCGGAAATCTGTTTCTAAGTCAGGGTTAGGATGCAGATTCTAATCCCACCTCTAGTGGGGGAGGGTGGGAAGAGGTAGAGGGACATGGCCAGAGGGACAGAAATAAACATGTCTGATGGATCACCACTCTCCCTCCTACAAAACCAGGGAAGTTTGAAGGTACCTTATAAATACCTTGAATTTAAATCCTGAGAGGATGGGAATAAGAGTCATATTTCTACACTTTGAAAGATATTTGTTTTTTGTTTTACAAACATTATTACTATATATTTTTTTTAAATTTTTTTTTTGCTTTCTTTATTTTATTTTTTTTCACATGTCTTTTACAGTATATATTTCTTTTTCCAATACAAATACTATGCCTGTCAGTCAAGACAAAGATATTACTGTATACATTATCATCAGCCAATAACTTCTCATTTTTTGTCCACTAAGCAAACTTTTATGTTTTTCCTCCCCCCCCTCCCTCCCTCCTTCCCTCTCTCCCTCTTTCTTTCATTCTTTCTTTCTTCCTTCCTTCCTTCCTTCTTTTTTTTTTTAATTTGCATACAATTATTACATTTGTACGGAATGGGTACAGAATGGTCTGTAGAAGCATGTATATACAGTGTGTATTAACCAAATAGGTATAAACATATTCACCATCTTCAACAGTTAACATTATGTTGTGAACATTCAAAACCCACTCAGATGATTCTGCAAGTAAGTGTGAATTGTCTATGATGTTTTTTTTTTTTGCTGAGAGATACAGTTCCTTTTTGTTTTTTTCTTTTTTCTTCTAATTTTCAGTTCATAAAGTTCCCAGCAATAGGGAACGTAGACTTCACTCAGGGCTGGACCAAGGGTGGGTCTCGTGCAGCCCCGTAAATGTATGTGAGTCTCCATGGAACACAGTTTCAGGGACTCGGCTCTGGAAAGCAGAGACGGCCATCAGCTGATGCGGCACAGCAGTCATCCCACAGTCACCTGGAATGGCACTGTGGGGATCTGCAGCGTGAATCATCCTCGGGTGTCTGGATTCCTTAAGAATGGTAGAGTAGTTCTTGTTTTTCCCTGAGGTAATGCAGAGCTGGTAACCAACATCTATTTGATGACCTGTTTCCTACTCAGGCCCTCTTCTCAGCTCATCAAAAATTCTAACTTTAGGGGCCAGCAGATGACAGCGGTTATGTTGTTGACTACCACATGGCTAATCGCGGTTTGAGTCCCAGACCTGGTGGTTTCAAAATCATACCAGGTATGCATCATGTGTGCCCCAAATCCCAGGAGGAGAATGGAGGAGAAGGAATTGCAGCATGGCCATCCCCCTGGGGTGCGATTTCTCACTTTCTGTCTCTCTATGTCTCTGGTGAGCACAGATGCCCTATAGCAAAAACCTCTCCAAAAAAAGAAAAAAAAAAAATCTAACTTTGTTCTTTGACATTTCCCTTCTTCATTCTTGGGCAAAACCAAAAAGGCCCATATTGGTAGCAGTGTTCTGCTACTATTATTACTGATGTGTAAAATACACTTATGGATCAGGCAGTGGTGCAACGGTAATGCCCAGGGGACCCACACAGGAAAGGTCTTGGGCTCTGGTCTGAGGATCCCCCTGAGCATACCAGTCACACAGGTGCCCATGATCCAGCCTGGCTGAGACTGGGGTGGAGACCCCGCTAGGATTGCTTCTCTCTCTGTCTCTTAATTTTGTCTCTTATGGAAGAAAGAAATGAATAAACTTTAAAAGTAAAATGAAACCAAATACACTGTGATATGTGTGTCTGAACACAATGCCCATTAACTAGAGAATATAATAGGGTTCTATGACAAAATACAGGATGCCCCATTACATTTGAACTTCATATACAATGACTACTTTAAAAAATTAAAATGAAGAAAAATAGTCAGAGGGCATGTATGCTTGTCAGAGAGACAGAGAGGGAGAGAAAGGGAGAAAACCCTCCCCCACAATGGGACGTGGTCATGCCACAATCCCTTCTCCATTTCTCCATCGTGTTGGGATCCTAGGCAAGAATGCACATGCACCCAGTGGGTTTTCCAGCCACTGAGGCTGGAATTTGAATCATGCAGTTGTCTGTTGGGGGTCTGACTCCCTTAAAAAGCAGGCTGCAGGGCCAGCCCCATAATGACTACTTTTTAATGTATATCCGCAATTATAAATGGGCATATCGTAAATGTACAGTCTGATGGGTTTTTATAAAGTGAACCCATCTTTCAGCACTCAGAGTGAGAAACAGAACACTCCAGGCTCCCAAATGTCCCTGGTGTCCCCTTCCAGTAACCATCCATCTCTCCCTACCATTCTGACTTCATGATTAAGTGTTGTCTCTTTTAAAATACATAAACAGAGTCGCCCAACTTGTTTTCTTTTGTGTCTGGCTTCTTTTGTTCATCGTTATGTCTGTGAGATTCACCTAGCTGTTGCATTTCATCCAGTAGTGCATTTCGGTAATGTTACCAAGAGGAATATATTTATACAAACATACATATGTAGTTGTTCCTCTGAAATTCAACTAAGCATGCTGGACAAGAGGACTTCAAAAAGTCTGTGGAAAAATGGAGTTAAAGAACAAGTTTATTTTGGTATAAGAAATTTAAAACCCGTGCATAGTTTGTTTATTTATTTATTTATTTAATAATACACATTTCCACAAAGTTTTTGAAAACCCTTCGTATTTTATCTGGCGACTCTTATTCCACTCTGTTGATTGACGTTTTGTGTAGTTTTAAGCTTGGGGCTATTTTGAATAAAACTGCTATGGATAAGTTATTCTGGTACATGCCTTTGGTGAACATATGGTCTTGTTTCTTTGGGGTATTTACCTAGGAGTGGAATTTCTGGGTCATTGGGAATGCATATGTTCAGCTCAGTAGATACTGCCAGATAGTGTTCCAAGTGGAACCAATTTTCACTTCCCCCAGCAGCATGAGAAGGTTCCAGTTGCTCTATATCCTCATCAGAACTTGACATTTTCTTTTTCATTTTATCCACTTTAGTGGGTGTGTTCTGTTTTGACTTCATTGTGTTTTTTTAAATTATTATATTTTGAAAATTGTTACCGGGTGCATGTACTTGCCAGAGACAGAGAGGGAAAGAGAGAGGAAAAGAAAGTAAGAAAGCACCCCCCCCTTCCTGGGGGGCTGACCATGCTATAACCCCTTCTCCTCTACTCTCCTCTAGGGATTTTGAGCATGTACGTACATATGCTTTTTTTTTCTTTTTTTTGGAGAGGTTTTTTCGCTATAGGGCGCGTGCGCTCGCCAGACAGACAGAGAGAGACATAGAGACAGAAAGCGAAAAATCACCCCCTGGGGGGATAGTCACGCCGCAATCCCTTCTCCTCCATTCTCCTCTCGGGATCTTGGGCATGCACGCACACGCGCCCGGCGTGAGTTGTAAGCCACCGGGTCCGAGACGCGAACCGCGGTCGACTACGTGGGAGTCCAGCGACATAGCCATTACGCTAACTGCTGGTTCCCTACGTACATATGCTTTTCACCTGCTGTTCTGAGACTTGAATCACAGAGTCAGCCATGTGGGATCCAGCCACCTTAAATACCATGACTGCTGGCTTTCATTGTGGTTTTATTTTGTGTAATCGTGATGATTCATGAAGCTGAGCCCCTCATCATGTGCTTGGTGACCCTTTGGGCCTCCTCTTTTGAGAGGTTCCTGTTCTAGCATATTGCCCATTGTTTTATCAGAGTATCAGCCTTTTAAAAATTTGCATTGTAGACATTGCTTATATACAAGTTATTTGTCAGATATATGTCAAATATATTTTCTTGGGGAATGTTTTGTAGAATAGTTGAGAGAAGATCTCTGGCTGGTTGTGGGTCTTGTGTGTAATTTAGCAGAGGAATTGGGTGGAAAGAAGAGTTTATTAAGAATTGTTATGCAGACTGGCCTGTGGTATAGTTTTTAAAGGAGCCAGATCCCACATGGCCAAGTGTGGTTTGAATCCTGGTCCTGTGGCTCGAGAAACATGCTGGGCATGTATGTGTGTGCCCCAAATACTGACAGATGAAGGAAAGGAGAAGGGATTGTGGTGTGACCATGCCCCATTGGGGGGGGTGCTTTCTCCCACTCCCTCTCTCTCTCTCTCTCTCTCTGTCTTTCTGGTGCACACATGTGCCCTCTGGCAATTAAAAAAATAATTACTATTGATAATAAATTGGATGGCCTTTGAGAGGAACAAGTAAAGACCAATGTTTCTCTTCTTCTTTTCTTCTTCTTTTAATTATAGGTTTTTGCCTTAGGGCACATGTGCTTGCCAGGAGAGAGGGAGAGAGAGAGATAGAGACAGAGAGAAAGTGAGAAATCACTTCCTGGGGGATGGCCATGCGACAATCCCTTCTCCTCTGTTCTTCTCCTGAGATCTTGGGTCTGCATGCAAATGCACTCGGTGTGAGTTTCAAATCACCGGGTCCAGGACTTGAACCACTGTCAGCCATGTGGGAGTCTAGTGACTGCTATGTCATTTGCTGATCCCCTCTCTCTTTAAAAAAATATTTCTTCCTTTCATGAGAGTAAGACAGAGAGAGAGAATAGATACATATACATAGAGAGGGGGTGCTCTTGACAGGGTCTTGCCATGCCATGGACCTCATGTTCAGGCCATACATACCTGCTGTGTTCAGGTTGAACCTAGAACCTGAACCCAGCACCTTCCTGGATTGTTCCACCTGCACCACCACGGTTGGGCCAAGTCTGTGTTCCTTCAAATGCCGTAATCATGCTGAGACTGGACCACGTGCAACCCTGAGATCTATTCAGAGAGTGACATGAGGGCACAGATTCCCCTTCTATTGAGCTTATAATAATGTGTCTTGGGAAATTTAAGCTGGGAAGCACCTCCAAGAACTCTGTATGTCCCAGCACAGACTAGTGCATATTTCCACATCCCAAGGACAAAGGTCATCCCTGAGAGGATGGTGGTATTTATTTTCATACAGGGATAAGTCCCCTAGAGCACACACTTGATCAAAACGAAAGGTTCAGTATTTGACCCCTGGTGGAATCTTAAAGTACTCTTAATTCATAAATCAAGACTACATAGAAGATATTTATGGCAATTCTTACTGAGGGAAATATTAAAATTTGTGATAATTGTAAATGCTGTAACACAAAATGCTACAGGCCCTGGTTATAATTGATGATTTCCTCTTGGATGTATTGAATAAATTAATTTCATTGCCATACAGATGACATTAATATGGTTTTATAATTAATTTAGTTCTGCGAGCTGCTCTGAGTGCCAAGATTTCATTGGAGGGAAAAAATGGCCCAAGGAAAAAGGTGACACATGAAGAATAATTTTGAAATCAAATAAAGAATAACAGTTTGACAGGAAATAGCAGGCTTGATGTGCCCTGTGGTAAAAACAAAACAACAACCACAAAAACCAAATAGACCGGAGAATTGTTCTGAGGCCGGTATTAAGGTCACGACAGTGTGTGTGTTTCTGATATAGCTGCATTTTCATCAGGGTTCCTCACGTCCGAGTCTGTGGCTTATGAAGGTAGTATTGTGGGAAGCCTCCCTCTTTAGTAGGGATCATGCGGCTATCTCGGAACTCAAGCCTTCTACCCCAGAAGTGGTATCAAATGGTCAAGCATGCTAGCTTCTTAGAAAGCAGGCTCCCATCCAGTGGGGTCTTTACAAGTGAAACAACCAAAAAATAATATTGAAACCTTGCTTCTCTGCTAAGCATTGTGCTAAATTCTTTACATTTGTTGTATCCATGGAAATAGTTTTTATTATTCCTCTTTTGAAAAATAAGCTTTAACTGGGTTGGTCCCATGGTCTAGTGGTCAAGGGAGTCAGATCTCATATGGCCGATCGCAGCTCAAGTCCTGTCCCCAGTGGCTTGAAAAACACACTGGGTGTATATGCATATATGCTCCAAATCTTGACAGGATGGAGAAAAAGAGGGGATGGAATTGTGGCACGACTGGACTCCATTGAGGGGTGCTTTCTCTCTCTCTGGAGAGTACACATGCCCTCTGGCAATTGAAAAAATTAAATAATATATATATATTTTTTTGGAGAGATTTTTGCTATAGGGCGTGTGTACCCACCAGTAAGACAGAGAGAGACAGAGAGACAGAAAGCGAGAAATCACCCCCCAGGGAGGATGGCCATGCCGCAATCTCTTCTCCTCCGTTCTCCCCTTGGGATCTTGGGCACGCATGCGCACGCACCTGGCGTGAGTTTAAGCCTCCGGTTCGGGACTCGAACCGCAGCCGACTATAGGGCAGTCCAGCGACATAGCCATTACGCTAACTGCTGGTTCCAAAAAATTAAATAATATTTAGGGCCAGCCCTGTAGCCTAGTAGTTAAGGAAGCTGGATCCCATGAGCGATTGTGGTAAAAATTCCAGCCCTGGCAGGTTGGGAAAACAAACAAACAAAAAACAACTTTTAATTTATTACAAAATTATGCATAGATATTGGCTATTCTTTACAAAATGTTGTTCAATAAACTCAGTCATAATTTCACCCCTAGGGAAATTTCACCACTCCCAGTGGTCCCATCCAGGAGGGCCTGGAAGCTGCAGTCCCAAGGCTGGTTAGACATTAGGCCATGTGCTGTTTATCCGAAAGTTTCCCTTTGTCTTAAAAGAGCTCCTAAATTGTGGGGAGGTGGTTTGCTTGGAGAGAATTTTCTCTGTTTTCCCTTCTCCCAAGTGCTTGAGTAAAGTGTAAGCCTTAGACACTGCCTGATTTAAAAAATTATATTTCATTAAAAATTCCCAAAGCATGGTCAGTTCACATGCAACTGGGGGTAAGGGGAACGCTATTACTTTGGTTCTGAGAAGCGTGAGTTGAGGGCTCTGCATATGCTCAATGAATGCCCAGGAGCCGATGCTCAGCAGCTGGAAAGATTAATTGGGAAGAAGGATCCCCAAATGCAACTTCTCCATTTAATGTTTCTTCAGTGAAGTCAAGCCTGACTGAGTTCCAGCTCCATGCCAGACGCTGGGAGGGTGCTGGAGGGCACTGCATGGCGTATGTATGAGTGAGCATGTGTGCTTGTATGTGTACGTGTCTGACATATACACATGCATGTGCACACAGGTAGGTGATGGTGTGAGAATACATGTGTGCCTTGTGCATATGAAAGTGTGTGTATGTTGTGTGAGCATTTGTGCCCGTGCAAATGTGTGAGGTTGTGACTATACATGAGTATGTGTTCATGCATGTGTGAATCTATGTGGGGGGTGTGTGTGACTGTCATGAGCATGTGTGTGTGTGTGTGCACGTGTGTGGGGAGAGGAGAGGATGCAGAGGGAAATGGAGCCCCAAGGAGCCCAAGGACTTGCCAGGGAGTGAACACAAGACCCGTGCATAGCACACCCTTCCTTTTCTTTGTAAAAACCTCCTTGACCTTTCTCCCCATCTTTTTTTCTTTTTTTCTGCTGCCCTAAACTGCCAATCAGAATTACATGGTGTTCCTCATATAAGCTCTCAAAAATCTACCCATCGTGGGGAGGATAAATCGTCTTTTCAAAAATCAGTATTTTCACTCTCAGTGCTCAAGTGGACTTGGGGCAAAATGGGTGAAGGTGTGGTAGGGAGCCTCCAAAATGGTTGCTCCGTGTTCAGGCTCTTGACCATAGGCTGGACATGTTGATTATCTTCTGTTCACATTCATGGAATATGGCAGAAAACATAGGATGTATGTCTGAGACTAAGTCATAAAAATGTTTCCATCTTGGTGTGTCTCCCTTTCACTTTCCTATCTGAGGCTTCCATACTGTGAGGACACTCAAGTGGAGAGGTTGTGTTATAGACTGGATTGTGCACCTCCTCCCCATTTCACAAGGAGTATTAACTCTTGGCACCTTAGAATGTGGACTATACTTGATGATAGGATTTTTTTTTTAATTTTTTTTTTAGATTTGGTGATAGGATTTTTGAAGAGAAAATTAAGTTAAAGTGAGGTAGGAGCCAACAGGTGGTATGGAGATTAAGGCAGTTGGATCCCATATGGCTGACTCTGTGGTTCGAGTCCTGACCCAGCAGCCTGAAAATCATGTCTGATGCTTGTGCATGTGTGCTCAAGATCCTGAAGAAGAATGGAGAAGGGATTGCCACATGGACTTCCCCTCTGGAGGGCGATTTCTCTTTCTCTTCTGGTGACCACAGGCATCCTATACCAAACAAACAAACCCAAAAAACAAAAATAAAGAAAAGGAAAAAAAGAGATAAAGTTAAAAGGAGATCATTATGGTGGACCCGAATCTAGTATGACTGGTGTTCTTACAAAAAGAGCAGATTAGGACAGAGACAGGTTCAGAGAAGACTGTGTGAAGACAGGGAAGACTGCCATCTACAAGCCAAGTAGGGAGGTCTCACCAAAAAGCAGCCCTGCTGACACTTTGATCTTGGACTGCTAGCCTCCAGAACTGTGAGAAATAAATGTGTTAGTAAAGCCACCGGTCCATGGTATTGGTTACGGCAGCCATACCTGACCAATGTAGAACCGTAGCCATGTCAGCTGTCTTAGAAGGAGGTTTTATGAAGCCCACCAACAGACACAGAAGTAAGCTTAGAAGTGAATTTCCCAGCCTCATTCAAGCCTTGAGATAATGTTACCCTGTCTGACAACTTTCCTGTTATCTCATGAGAGACCCTGAAGCAGAGGGAGTCATCTAAGCCACAACTGGATTCTTGCTCTATATGGTGTCTCATCTATACTGGGAGATGATAAATGATGGTTGTATCAAGCCATTAACTTTTGGGATAATTTGTTATACAGCTATAGAAAATAAACCTGCTTTCTCATCCTTTAGGGTTAGAGTGACATGTATTTTATTGATGAAACCAAGCCACTTTTGAGGGTGAAAAGAGATTCTGAAATAATTAAAAATTATGTATTGGGGGCAGCAAGTGATATGGTGAAGGCCCTGGACTCCCATGTAGCCAACTATGATTCAAATCCTGGACCTGGCAACTTGACAATTATGCTGGGCTCATGTGCGTGAGTGCCAAAATTCCGAGAGGACAATGGAGGTGAACGAATTGTGGCATGGCCATCCCTGCTGGTGACGTCTCACTTTCCCTTTATCTGTCTCTCTGCCTGTCTCCAGCAAGTGCATGTGTCCTATGGCAAAAACCTAAAAAAGTTGTATATTTTGAAAATGGTCATTTCTTGTTATTATTATTATTATTGACAGTGTCTTGCTACGTGTGCTCCTCTTGCCTCAGCCTCTTGATCAGCTGGGTCTAGAAGTGTGGGCCATCATTCCTGACTTTTTAAGATAGTCAGGGAACTGAACCAAGGCATACCATGTGGACTCAGTCTGTCTAGTAGCAGAGTTTACTAGCATTTGCTACCATGGCTGGGCCATTAGCTGGTTTTATCATTATTGACTCTATGAATGAATTGATTAAATAATACAATTCTCTCTAAAACAAAACATAACATGTCATGTACAACACAATAAAATTTTAAAACTCTTTTTTTTCTTTCTTTTTAGTATACACTCACTCGAGATATACAGAGAGAAAGAGAGAAAGGGAAAGTGAGAAATCACCCGCCAGGGGGCGTGGCTACACCACAATCCTTTCTCCTCCATTCTCCTCTCATGATTTGAGCACACATGCACATGTGCCTGGTATGCTTCCCAAGCCACCAGTTCTGGAACTTGAACCACACACTTGGCCATGTGAGATCAGCTGCCTCAACCTTGGCAGCTCTAAAAGCATTTCTTTATGTTAATGATCTGAATATGAAAAATAACAAAAGCAGAAAAGTCATGCACTTCAGTCTTTTCTTAGCTGTATCTGTCTTTTCTGTGGTGTTAATAGTATTAAAAAATTTCCTCAATATTGTCTTATTATTTTTTTATAACATTTCTCATAATCTTCAAAAAACATTTTGTGGTTAATAAATTAGAAATTATTGGTACCTTCATCTCTTTATTGTAGATCATATTTTTAATTCAGAAAATATGCTCTCTACAGAGCTGAGGCACTTAATCAGCTCAGGGAACAGGAAGGATATTCCCAATGTGAACTTGTAGGCATTAAAATGTGAAAATCTTTCAGGCTAAATGTTTTACCAGGTACTGTCTTTTTCCTCTTTTCTGAGTACTTTTTTCAATAAATATTTTCACAAGACAGAATTCATCCAATAAATGGTCTTTATTTGTGATTCTTTTGAACGCTTCATTAAATATAGATGCTGCAAAATTTTAGGCTTTTTCAGTTCCATGCCCTTCTGGGAAAGAACATAATTTTTTCTAATTAAAAATAGAAGCTCCATCAAAAGACTCTTCCCACGAGGACAGGCAAATACTATTATAGAATTTCAATGTTGAGGTTTCATTGTTTGATGTGTTGAGCTTCTCCTTTATTTTGGGGGGATAAATTCCAATGTCTTTTCATTCAAAGCTTTGCTTTCAATGAAGGCAATTCTTTGAAACCTTCAAAAACTGAAAGCCCATGTGGTGAGTAATTTGATCTAGAGTCTCCAGCTTTTTGAATAACTTACACCCAAAATTTAGAGAACTCATTTACAAAATAATTTAAAAAAATATTGTCATAGGACACTTAGATTGACTTCAAAAGCTCAAATTTTCTAATCCGATAGATGGCAGATAGACGGCCAAAGAGGCATTAAGTTATGCTGAAGCATGTTTTTAAAACATTTTTAACCAGCTTTGTCACAAAATTTTTGAAGCGTATATAAAACATATATATAATTTGTAAATGTTGTTAACTAAAGCTTTTACTTAAATTGGTAGAATATCACAGCCTATTTGAATCCAATTATGAATTATATATGTGTATATTCCAAGTAAATTTCTATTTTATCGGTTTCTTTTTATTTTAGAGAGAGAGAAATTTTTGCTCTAGGGCATGTGCGCTCGCTAGAAAGACATGGAGAGTGAGACAGAAAGCGATAAATCACCCCCCCCAGTGGAGATGGCCATGCCTCAATTTCTTCTCTTCTATTCTCCTCTCATAGGCACACATGCACATGTGCCCAATGTGAGTTTCAAGCCATAGGGTCTGGCACTCAACTATGTGAGAGTCCAATGATGTAATAATTCCACCATCTGCTGGTCTCCCATCTTAGTTTAGTATGAGTATTGTTTTTATCTTGACATTGTGCTCCAGCAGAAGTTTTTTTGTATCATGATCGCAAGAGCAAATATTATTTAGCTTCAATGTCAGTCTTTTTTTTTTTTTTGAGTAGATTTATTTCTTCCAGTTTTCCGCCAGCCCCAGGTCATGGGCATGTGAGCACCTGGCATCCTCAGGGAGGTCTCTGAACACAAACCCGGGGGCTTCCCGTGTTTGTCAGCCTCGAAAAGCATCACATATTACAACTGTGCTACTGTCTGGCTCCAGTGTCAATCTTTGGATGAAATTTAGACAGTATGATAAGAAGGCACTTCAAAAAGTTCATGGAAAAGATGGAATTAAAGTACAAGTTTATTTTTGTGCAAGCTTTTTTTGAAATTCGTAAATAGATTTTTTTCATAATATATATTTTCCATGTGGTTTTTGAGGACCCCTCTTATGGTATGAGATAATATAGCATACAGTTTTATTTTTCTTCCTTGCATTTCTTTTCTTTTTTCTTTTTTCTTTTGGAGAGGTTTTTGCTATAGGGCGCATGCGCTCGCCAGACAGACAGAGAGAGACATAGAGACAGAAAGCAAGAAATCACCCCCCAGAGGGGATGGTCACGCCGCAATCCCTTCTCCTCCATTCTCCTCTTGGGATCTTGGGCACGCACACACACGCGCCCGGCATGAGTTTTAAGCCATCGGGTCCGGTACGCGAACCGCGGTCGACTACGTGGGAGTCCAGCGACATAGCCATTACGCTAACTGCTGGTTCCCTTCCTTGCATTTCTAATTGCCTTGCTTATTTTCTTTGTAATGAAAGTAGCATGTGCCTCTGTTATATATGTTTAAGATTATCTAGTCACATAACCCTACTTTTTGTTCGAAAGTTTTCATTTTTCTATTTTTTTTTTTTTTTTTTAATTTGCCAGAGAGTGTGTGCACTGGTCAGAGAGAGACAGGGACAGAGAGGGAAAGTAAAAAAGCACCCCGTATGGCAAATGATCACACTGCCATTCCTTCTCCATCTCTTCCTCCTTTTGGGATTCTGGGCATACACACACAAATGCCTGTTGTGTTTTTCAAGCTACCATGTCTGGGACTTGAACTGTGTGGTCAGCCATGTGGGATCCAGCTGCCTTAACCACTAGGCCATGGACGGGTCCAATTTTCTAAAAAAATTTGTACTCCAAAATATTTAATTTTGACCTTATACTTAGACCTTCCACTTATTAAAATTTAATAATTTTAAAAATATATCATTGAAATTTTAGAATTTCCTTTCTTTTGTTTTTGAGTTTATTTATTTATTTCTTCAGAGAGAGAGAGAGACAGCATTCCCAACAAAATTTGACATTGTGATTCACTCCCAGGCCCAGATCATGGGCAGGCGTGTGCCTGGCATGTTCAGGGAGAACTCTGGATATGAATTCAGGGCCTTCTCACGTGAGTCAGCCTTGCAGAACATTGCGTTATCACCATGGCGCTGTCTGACCCCAGGACGTCCTTTCTTTGATGAGAACTTGGGAGTAGTCTTCAGTTCTCCTAGCTTCCACTGTTGCTGATGGGCGATCACATGTCCATACGATTGCAATTCCTTTGTAGATCATCTGTGTGTCTTTTTGTTTTGTTTGTTTTTGGAGAGGTTTTGCTATAGGGTGTGTGCGCTTGACAGACAGACAGAAACAGAGAGACAGAAAGTGAGAAATCACCCCCCGGGGCGGGGCATGCTGCAATCCCTTCTCCTCCATTCTCCTCTCGGGATCTTGTGCATGCACGCACACGCGCCCGGCGTGAATTTAAGCCACTGGGTCTGGGACTCGAACCGCAGTCGACTACATGGAAGTCCAGCGATATAGCTATTATGCCAACTGCTGGTCCCAGGAGTGGGTCTTTTCTTATTCATTCTGCTTGGTACCTAGTGGGTCCTACCAACCAGAAGATTTATAGATTCCTTCAGCACTTGGGGGATGTTGTTCTATCACTAGTATAGTTTAGTCATTTATTCTGCTTTATTTTTTCTACAATTCTTAGTAAATGAAATACAGAATTTTGATTGATCTTGTATGTCTCATTCCTCCTCCTTTTTCTTCCTGATATACATTCTGAGAGATTCTTTCAACTTTAATTTTTTCCAATGGAATTTTAATTTTAATAACCATACTTCTAAGAACTTTATCTTGTCCTCTAATTTACTGTTCCTTTTAAAGTATTTATTTACTTACTTAAATTGCCAAAGGATGCATGTACTTGCCATAGAGAGACAGTGAGAAAAAGAGAGAGGGAAAAACACCTCCAATGAAGTGTGTTCACATCGCAACCCTTCTCCTCCATTTCTCCATTCCGATGGGATTTGGGGCATGTTGGCCGCCGCCGTTGGCCACCGAGCCAAGATGGCGCTGCTGGCTGCATAGGGAGGCGTGTACAAACAACTCCTTCTACAGCCAATCAGGACTTGCCTCGCACAGATGAAGGAACTTGCGGGTGGGGCCCCCGGGAGGACCCTATATATACGGGGAGAAAGAAGAAGTAGGGAAGAAGAAGAAAAAGGAAACCTGTGAATAAAGACCGCGTGAGGAAGAACCGGGTGTCGTGTAGTCTCGGCAGAAGAGACGGCGCCGACAGGGGCATGTATGCACACGTGCCTGGTATGTTTTCCAAGTTGTTGTGGGTAGGGATTAGAAGTATGGTTGGCCAGAGATCCAGCTCTCTTAACCACTAGGCCACAGGGCTGGTCCTGTTTATTAATTTTTTTTTTTAACTCATGATAAAGCATGTGTGTGCGCATGAGAGAGAGAGAGAGAGAGGCAGAGAATAAGGATCCTCTACAGGGTCTTGCCATTTGAGATCCCCTTCCTTCTGTCCTCCAGCCCATCAGATCTTGGGGACTAATGTGTGTACCTGCTTCAGGTTGACTGGATGAAGGATTCGAACTGTGGTCACCATGGGGGATATGGCTTCTCTGGAGTAGTGCATTACCTCTGCGTCATGAAACTGGCCCTAACTGCTCCGTTTTAACACATCCTGGTTTTTGTTGTTGTTTTTAAGGATGCAGTATCTTCTTGAATTTCTCTAAGGCCACTGCTCTTTTAAGAGATCCTTTCTGTCCTTTGCATTGTGTTTGCTCCTGCCTTTTGTGCTGTGCGTGTTCTTCAGCACCTCGTTTGGTCGTGTGTTTGTGAAGACAGAGCCAGGGTGATGAGCATTTGGATCTGGTGAAGGCGTCTTTGTCTCTAGGGCAGATTCACTCTGCCTGATACCGTGTGGGCCCTGAATGCTTACAGATTCCTTCAGCACCCGGGGACACTAGCACATCTATTATATACCTTATATGTTTTTTCTGCTCCCCCCCCCTCCCCCGAAATGGTACAAAATTCTAGTGCTCCTTCTAGAGCCTTGTCCACAGAGTGGCAGTCCTGAGAGCTCTCGCATGTGGGCAGGGCCTAGTGCCTAGTTGGTTTCACGTTGGTGGGACAGGCAGGGACCAGGCAGGTCCATGGCCTCAACCTGTGAAGCAGTTACACACCAAACCACCACCCTCTGATGTGGGGAGGTGCCTCATCAGCAGATGGGGCTGGGGGGCATCCTGCCTGAGCTAGAAGTGGGCCCCTGTAGTTCCGAAGGCCAGGCACGGGCTGAGGGTGTGGGAGAGTCTGGGACAGGGGAAGGAGCACAACTTGCAGGCTGAAGGGAGAGGAAGGACTAAAATTGGTGGAGGGGTCATCTTTGAAATATTGATGGGTGTGTCTGAGAGAGAGAGAGAGAAGAGTTGACAGGGCAGAGGGAATACTGCCTTCGGGGGTGTGTGTGGAGGCTGAGATGAGGCATGGCGCAGGGGTCTTAGTAGCTGGAGGGCAGAAGGACAAGCTTGCACAGCAATGTCCAGCCTGGGAGACCCGGGAAACTGGGGGTAGCCACCCTCCAGGGAGCAGGGTCTGAGCACCGTCCCTATCTAGGGCTAGGAGAAGAGGAAGGAGACCACATGGTGTGACGTCGCCATCCATCCATCCATTAAACTGACTGACGTTCATTTTGACGTCATTCCATGACCGACATCCAAATCTGGGCGGGGCACTGCGGGGCTTGGGTGGAGGTGGACAGGCTGGAATCTCTCACGGACACTGTCCCTTTCCTTCTCTTCCTCTCAAAAGTGGCCCAGGAGTTCCCGTGTTTAAAGGGAGTGGCAGCAGTCCACATTGTTGTCCGGCAGTACAGGTTACCAAGCCGTGCCCCACTGTCCCACGTCGGAGCTCATTTATTCCCAGCACTTGGGGCCTGAGTTGGAGCGTGGGCTGAGGCATTACCCAGACTTGGGTGTGACTTCCGGCTCTGCTGGTGAACTCCAGCAAGCTGTGTAATCTCCCTAGGCTTAATTTCATCACATGTAAAGCTGGGACAGTAATAGCTGTTGTCACTTAACTTTCTAAGCCTCAGGTGCAGTGGTGCTGAGGGGGATCATGATACCCGCGGGTCCTGGAGGCCACGAGTATTAAAAGTAGTAATGATGGAGTGTTTGGGGCAGTTCTCTGTGGCTGTTGTTGCTTCCTCATTGAGTTGAGGAAGCCCATCCAAGGTTTGGTGGCTCTCCCGGTGTCCCGCTGGATCCAGGTGCCTCGGCTTGAGTGGAGTGCTGGGCCCCTGGATCTCGGTGCAGTCACCTGGATCTCGGGGCGACCCCCCTTCTGTTTTGCCTGTTGAGCTGTCCCGATCCTTGGAACAGCCTGGACTCCGCATCCTGTAACCCTAGCCTGTCTTCTGTGCCCAGGGGCCCAGCTACTTCCTGGCTGAGAGGAGGAGAGGAGAGGAGAAAGTGAAATCACTTTCTGACATGGGAATCTGCGACGAGTCCCAGCCCCTTTTCTGGACATGGGAAAGGCTTTATGGGGTGCTCTCACACCTCTGTTGAGCCCTGACAGGAGGAGACAGCCTGCTTCAGAGGAAACTTGAGGGTGGAGGAAAGAACAGCTGGCAGAAAAGCAGGGACCAAGGATGCCAACTGTCCACTGCCTGTTCCGAGATCTGCAGAAAAGGACAGCCAGT
Source organism: Tupaia tana (assembly GCA_026018925.1). Lineage (NCBI taxonomy): Eukaryota > Metazoa > Chordata > Mammalia > Scandentia > Tupaiidae > Tupaia > Tupaia tana. Next base: position 35,385,680 of record JAKSZU010000010.1, on the reverse strand, counting down.
GGTCCCACTGCACGCAGTGAAACCCACCTTCTGTCAGACACGACGGTGTTTGACTGTGGTGACCGCCTGTTTTACAGCCCCGTGGCTGCATGGAGAAACATGTGATGCTGAGCTCGCTGGGTTGCTAAGCACAGTCAGACTGTGCAAGTGAAGTGCATGTGGGGTCATTTAGCTCACCTGGAACCAAAATCAGCTTACCGCTGTCGAGCTCCCTGCTGGTAATGGCTGTTTCCCGAGCCTGTTTGTTTGCTTGCTCTTCGGGCTCGGGGGAGCGTGTGAGCCTCACACTGGTCCAGGAGTTATGGCTCACCGGGTTCCCATCACTCGGCTTGCATGCGGTCCTCCTACAGCCCTGCAAGGTGAGCAAGATGAGTTGGACCTTGTGCTGCCCCAGGTCCTGACCGGGGATGAGGGCCGAGCTTATCGGTAAGGGAGACTGGGAGAAGGTGGCCCTCTGACCTTTGTTCAGAGACATCCTCACCTGAGTGCATGTGTGCCTGTGGATGATGCCACAGTGGTTCTCATTACCACGAGAATGTCCCATCTTCCTTTTTCTCACCTGCACCAAGACTGGGTGTGCATCTGGGGAGAGATCTTGGGTCCAGCTGACCTGGATCTGGTCTGGCCTACCTCACCTGGCTAAGCACCTCGTTCCCTGGGACCAGTTCCACTTGGACCTGGAAAGAGAAGAGGAAGTGGTAGAGGCAGTGACTGGGATGGTTCTAGAAGAAGGAACATTGTGTTGGAAGGCTGCCCACACACTCGCAGTCCCCTCTGGGGTGTGGAAGTGTCTGGTTGCTGAACTGGCTCAGGTTGTGAGTAGAAGACTCCTCATCCCGCTTGTGGACCTGAACTTGCTCTTCTCTCCGGTTGTGGCGTGCGGCAGGCACACAGCAAAGAGGAGGCTGGCTCCTGGGCTGTGTCCGGGCAGATGCAGAGGTACCTTTGAGGTGCCTGCTCTCCTCTTTGCTCCACTTCCTTCAGACTGTATGATTTTCCCCTGATTAGAAAAACAGTTGCAGCAGAGTTTTAGCAGAGCCTGTGCTGGTGGGAGCAGAGCTACTTCCAAAGTGCTGGCAGGTCATACATGATGACCCCAGCCTTGTGGGGAGGAGAATCAGCTCTGGCTATTATAATAATGGAAGGTGGTGTAACCAGGGTCGGATGAGTATTATCATCGCCAGCACCGACTGCTTGGTGAAGTCACCCACGGTGACTGTCCTTCAGGACATGTGCTTGTTGCATTGACCTTGTGATGGGCTGTTATTGGTCCTGTTTTACAGATGCAAAAATCGAGGCTTATTGTAAGTGACTTGTGGCAACCCCAGGGCCCAAGAGCTCTATCTCTGCACCTTCATCTGCCAAATCCTGGGCCCTTTCTTTATGCCAGGCCAGCTCCCTAGGCCTCCTTTCATTTTCATCTCCTGATGACCTTTGAGGCAGGTACTGCTGTAATGCCTTGTTAGTTGAGGCACAGAAAGACTCAGTGATTTTCCTTGATCACACAGCTGTTAGTGGGGGCCCAGCCCCTAAGATCCTGGCCTGTCTGACTCCAGAGCCCTTGCCCTTTACTATTGGAGCTGTGGCCTCACCGCTGGGGAGGGGGAAGGGGGCTCTGGGGAAGGAGTACTCTTGCAATTAGGAGGCCAAATCAGCTGAGATCACAAGACAGGGTGATAAACAGGCCATGGTTTCACCCTCCACACTCCACTGGTCACAGAGAAGGGACCATGTTCCCAGGCAGGGCTGCTCAGGAAAGGCTGAGCCTGGGCATCATGGTGACAGCAATGGGGTCTCCATAAGTGGCCCAGTCTGGCCATGAGCCTTTGCGTTATCACTGAGTTAAAAAGTTTCCAAATAAACTTCTCCTAGGCCTCTCCCAAAGCACAATAACCTAGGCAAGCTGATTAATAAAGATTTTTCGAGAATTCAATTGTACATTGTCATCCTTCCAATAAAAATTACATATTAGCATTTTTTCTGTTCATCTAGAAATCCATTGCCTACCTAGAAAATGTAATTATGAGCATTCAGGCTTTCTTGCTTTGTGCATCAATTCATTGCTTCATTCATCAAATGTCCTTGCCCGTGGACTAGGATCCCCAGGCCTGCCCTCAGGGAACTCCTGATCAACTGGAGGAAATGCAGAAATACTTGGGACAGCTGTAGAACTAGGACTATATTGGTCAATTGACTGATTAATTCAATGAATATTTATTGAGCATCTATTATGTGCATAAAATTGGTATTTAAATTATTCATATTTTATATTCATTTACTGGTTTTAGAATTAGAAAGTGGTTTGTAATGTGTTCTATAAAAATCCAACAGATTAGTAACCTTGTTCACTTCTGGGATAAAGATCATCCTCAACAAATTGAAAATTAGATTAAGGTTCTGAGTCATGCCCTGCAATATTGTGTTTTTGAGTGAGAGCTGGCATCTAACCGTCGTTTCTCCACCTGGTTACACATTAGTACCATCTGGGGATATTTTTAAGCTCTCTGTGCCATTGTCTGGGCCTCATCCCTTTACATTCTGATTTGATAGATTTGAAGTGGAGCCCTGGGGAAAAGGTGTGCTTTGGAAAATTCCCAGGTGATTTCTTCATGCAGCCACACTGTGAACTATTAGTCTAGACCAGGAGTTCTTCATACCGAAATGTCCTGGGGAGTTAAGAAAAATCCCATGCCCAGTCTGTACCAGCCCATTAGATCGGAATGTGGTGGGGGCACCAGTCATCAGGACACGTTAAAGCCCCCAGGTGATTCCAGGGCACAGCCAAGATGGCGGCCCTCTGGCCTGCACACTTACGTTATAATCATAAATGGAAAGTGGGTGGCATCGTGGGAGCTGGGTTTTGAAAGAAAAAAAGACATTGGAGCTAGGTTTTGAAGGATGAACAGAAGCATTCCAGGATCCCTATAGAAGAAGAAGGGGTTTTCCAGGTAGAGAAACCAGCATGTGCGAAGGTAGCAGAGCAGGAGGGAGGCTGGAGGATTTGGAGTTCAATGTGGCTGGAGCAGAGAGGCAGGGGCACCAAGGGGCCAGGAGAAACAAATGCTGCAAACCAACTTGGCCACATCCGATCTCTATGGTGGGCCACCAGAGGATCCAACTGGAAAACAACTGGATGGTTTGTGTCATGAATGTCTCTGTAGGTGGTAAATGCAAAGCAGAGGTGGAGCTGGAGAGACCAGAGAGGTCTGTTTGAAAGCCCAGATGGGAGATAAGGAGCCCTGAACCAAAGAAGAGGTCAAGAGGGGAAGGGTGCCGGGGTCCAGCCTCAGCAGGGGTGGGTTGACTCATCGGAGGCAGAGCAGGAAGGAAAGACTGAGGCCTCGGTGCCATTTTCGTGCACGTCCTCAGTCGGACACCCCCCAGAGATCGCTCTCTGTAGAGTGACTACTGTTAGGAATTATCGTGCCTTTTTATTGAAAATGCGATACATGCAAGTAAACGGGTGAGGGGCTATTGCTCTAATTATCAGTTCATAAAGTTTTAACAATAGGGAACATAGATTCTATTCAGGGTTGGATTAAGGGCAGGTCTATTACAGTTCAGCAATTGCTTGTTTGATGTAGGCAGGTCTTCAGAAACTTCATGGAATGCCGTTTCAGGAAATAGCCTCCAGCAAGCAGAGTTAATTATCAGCCGATGCTTGGTGGCAGCCATCTTGTGATTACTGAATACATTGTTAAGAAGAGAAAATCTCAAGTATAGGTATTAGTTCTTATGGATTTCAATAAAGAATGATACTTATATAGTTTTATAGGGATTTAAAACTTAATTTAAGGAATCCTAATATATTTATCTATTTCACTTGATGAGGGCGGGGGTGTCCTGGGCCAGTTTTGGCCTAATCCTATTTTATGTAAAGAAAAGATTATTTTTAAGCTTATGTTAAATGTATCTTGAAGGACCTCCTAAAGGTCAAGAAGATTATTTCTGCCTAGATAGAACTTCAGCACACCCTCTATTATGACCACAGGGATGAAGCATTGTAATTAACAGTAGGTGATCAGGGCAAAGGGGAGTGGTCAGGGGACTTTTGGGAAATCTTATCACATACTCAAGATGTATGAGACAGCTATGTAATTTTTTTATAGTAGTATATCAGGGAGTCAGAGGGGGGTCGCTTCCCAGCAAGGCTACCCCAGTCTCTGGAGCATACAACAAGTGGTCTTGCCAACATGTTGAGTTGACCCAAGCTTTGCTCATAGGTCGGGGGTGGGGTGGGGTGGGGGCATACAGCAGCGGCCTTGCCAACGTGCTGAGCTGACCAAAGCTGTGCTCAAAGGTCAAAGGCTCAAAACAGATCCTGAGGCCCTACCGGGTCGGACTCTTCCATCTCCCCCTTTTTAATTTTGAAGTTTGAAGAGGTGAATTTTAGTTTCTATTGGTGTTATGGCAGAACGGAATTGTTTGATGATGACTGGAAAGCAAAACAAACATAGGAAGATAAGCCCGAAAAGGCCTCCAACTGAATAAAGTAACATAGAGAATGATTGTTTGGAAGTGGTGAATGCACTAAGTAAGGAGGACACAATATCATTTGCCACATTAGAGGGTGTTATGGAGTCCAAATGGGATTTGGAAATTTTTGTAATGTCAGCCTGTAATTTTTGTAAGTCTATGGTGAGAGAGTGGTTGAAAGCCCCTCTGAGGTGAGATTGAATTTGTTCCCAGGTAATTTGTGTGTGATTGTAAGGTAAAGGAGTAACACAGATCTATTTATAATTAGCATGACAGACAGTAATTAACTGGACCTTAATATTTTGAATTTTTTGTCCTAAATATAAAACTGCTTTTTTTAGGGCATTAACTTTATTTACTAATTGTTGATTAACAGATCCTGGGGCCCCACTGGGTCGGACTCCTCCAGAAGGTAGAACATGCTTTCTGGAGACATCTGTGAATTGGCAGGTGGTTTTAAAACAAGGCCACAAAGTCTTTGACATTCTTCCTCTCAAGAGGTAGCGTAGATGTTCTCTCCTCTTGGATTTGGCCAACTTTGTAGGTGATAGGATGCATGGAAGTGACGGTACATAACTTCTGAGATGAGGTCCTCGTTCTCTCAGGACAATCACCTGTGGAGCCCTGAAGAGCCATCTAAAGAAATCTGACTACCTCAAGGCTGCCATGCTTGGGGGAGGAGGCCTTGTGTATATATGTGGTCTACCTGATAGTCCCAGCTGAGGTCCCAGCTGACAGCATCAACTATCAGACATGTGAGTGAAGATGCTTCCAGATGATTCTAGATTCCAATCCTTCAGTCTTCTGGGTGAGGCCCCAGATACTGTGGAAAAGAGACAAGCTGTCCCCATGTACCCTGCCTGGATTCCTGGCTTACAGAATCCAAACCATACCTTTTATGCCATGAAGTCTGGGAGCATTTGTTACAGAGGATTAGGTGCAGGAACAGATGAACCTGGGACTTAGTGACCAATTAGATGCAGAAGTAAGAAAGGAGGAGGAGAGGGAGATGTCCCCTACAGTTCTAGCTTGCTTTGAACCCCTTGAATTGCAGGGGCCTGAGGACACTGGATGGAGGCTTCTAGGGGGTGAGGAGCTCAGTGGTGACTAGTGCCCATGACCCTCCCCAAATTATCAGGCAGTTGGTGCTCTCCTGGCCCCTCTTCATAGAGCTGTGCACATGGCTTTGCAGTTTGCAGCAATTCTGCTGAGCCCTGCTATCTCAGCCTCCCCTGGGCCTCATTAGAAATGCAGTCACATGACCCACCTGTTGTGCAACAAGTCCCTAGGTGTTTCTGATGTCTCTGTGTGTCTATCTGTGTCAGTGTTGTGTGTCTGTAAATCTATGGGTGTCAATGTGTGTTGTCTGGGAGTGTATTGGTGTCTTGTGTATCTGAGTCTTTGGGCGTCTGAACTCCTAAAGTGTCTGCATCACCCCCTACTTGTTTTGTTGAGCTGGTGGTTGCCAAGTGCGGTCCTAAGTGCTAAGTGCTTTCCTCAACGATAGACGATAAGATACTGTAAGATGGTCCTCATGGTGGCTTAGACCACCTCTATGATACTGATACACAGGTGAGGGGATGGAGGTCCAGGCACTCTGTAACTCATCAGCACCTGCTGGTTAGTAAGTGGCTGATCTGGGCCCACTCAGATGATCTGACTCCAGAGTGGGATGCTCAACCGTGCTTTTGAACCCCAGCAGCATTCCCTGGGCCCCAGGAAGTACTTCTGGGCAAAAGGTCCACATCAAAGGGCAGGCTGCTCGGTCCATCTTCCAGTCCTGGAATCCTGCCTAAGCTAACACCTCCTTCTCAAAGCCTCTCTGTCTCTCATTAATACTCCACAGGACACTCCATTTAGATTCACAAACGCAACACTGTGACAGCCGCCTCAGGCACCTGCACAACCCAGAGATGAATCGAGTAAGGTAAAGCTCAATGGTGTGCCTTGCTCAGGTGAGATTTACTGCCCTGCCGAGCCAGGGATTTAAGTGCTTGGCAGTAGATATTCTTTGCACTTGCAGAGCGCAGCAGCCTGGCGTCGTGCCAGGCCTCAGTGTCCCCTCACTGTGGGCACACCTGCACCAACGAGCGAGATGGAGTGGTCCGCCGATTCCAAGATGTCACTTTACCACTGAAGTGTACTGATTTAAAAGAATCAAAGAGAGCGGTTTATTTATTGCCAAAGTCATTTCGAATGGAATTAGGCACCTAAATCAAATGTGTGACGACATCTCTTTTTTGAGCCACCTCTGAGCACAGTGTTTGCATTAACTCTGTGTGCACGCAGAAACCCAGGTTTGCAGAGAGTGCCAAAAGGGCCTGGAGTCTTGCAGTTAAACCAACCTCTTCATTTATTATTATTAAAATTATACCAATAAATTATAATATGGTAGAACTCCATAGCACTTTGTCATTTTATTTATTTATTTATTTGAGATTTTTGCCATAGCATGTGTGCACTCGCTGGAGAGACAGAGTGAGATGGAGAGAAAGTGAGACATCATCCCTCAGGGAGAATGGTCATGCCGCCATCCCTTCTCCTCCATTCTTCTCTCAGAGTTTTGGGCATGCACACACATATGTGCCTGGCCTGAGTGTCAAGCTGCTGGGTCTGGGACTCGAACCACAGTCAGCCATGTGGGAGTCCAGCGTCTTACCCACTATGCTACCTGCTAGCCTCACACTTTTTTGTAAGATAAGGTCTCACTATGTCAGTGTACCCCTACCTCAGCCTCCTGAGTAGATGGGACATAGGCATACACCACTTCTCCTGTCTTTTAGGGGAGGCTAGGAGTCAAACCCAAGTCTCCCAGGTAGCCTCAGCCTGTTCAGCAGGAGCATCAACCAGCAGGTGATACTGCGGCTGGGCCCACACTGCATGGTTAACAGAGCAATGCTACGTGGAATAGGTATTGGTCCTTCTGACAGTTCTGCAGGAAGGTAGGGCAGGCTTATTATTAGCTCCGAGTTGTAGGACAGGACTCAGATACAGGCACTGAAGGTTTTTCTCTGGGTCACAGAGCCAGGGATGGGGAGTTGCCATCTACCCAGGTCCATCTGCCCCAAGTCTGGGGCATGTTCTTAGATCCGATGATGCTATTAATAAAATCACCACCTAAGCCCTGCTGGGCTCATTCTGTGGGTTCACATTCTGTCACAGCCCCTTGTATGAGGAGAGAGTGAGTTTGGGGACCACACTGTACCCCAAACTTGCAAAATCATAACTCGGGTGAAATTGGTGAAATTTGCATTTCAGATAAGCTAGACTTCTTTTTAGCTTAAGTTTGAGGGGACTTCAAAAAGTTTGTGGAAAAATGGAATTAAAGTATGAGTTCATTTTATTACGAAAACTTTGGAAACCCATGCATCAGTTTTTATAATGTGCATTTCCCATGAACTTTTATTTAAAAGGAGCGAGATACCTCTTGTTGATCTGTTGAGAAAAATTCTGGGTTTAGAGGGATTTGATTAGGCCTGGGTGGCAGTCTCTACGGAAGAAGCCTTGATTTTGGCCTCAGATTGAAGCCCCCTGAGATCCTGGGCATCATTCCAGCCCTGGGCAACTTAGCAGCCCCTCGCTGGGTCCCCACCTGGCCCTGAGGCCTTCTTATGCCTCTCCTAGTCCTGGCACTGAGCGGGGACCATTTGTCCCAAGGCTGCACACCCTGAGATGAGCCAGGCCAAAACCATTTCAGTATCCAGCCTCCAGGCCTGGCCATCATGTGGATCTGCCACTGTCTGTTGAAAGCATGGAGGACAAGAGGGTGGTCTGACGGTCTCCTCATGGCTTAGAACAAACTCCAGGACAAAGTTTTCTCTGGACGATGGAGGAAAGTGCCCTCCATGGAGGCCCCGTCTCTACGCTCCATGTAATTTTTTTCTGATGGTGTAAGCTGCTACCCAACACACTTCCTTGCCCAGTTATTGTTGGGCCTGCCACTGTATGTACTTTTATTTATTTATTTTTTCTGAGTAGAGGAAACTTCAGCAGGAATGACAAGGTGAGATGGGCAGTAGCATTTATGATCGCACATCATGCACAGAAATGGCACGTCCAAACTATTTTTTTATATCTTTATTCATTTAATCCTCATGGCTCTATGTGGCTCTATGTTGTGAGTTTCATTATTATTCCCATTGTACAAATGAGGAAGCTGAGGCTCAGAGAAGTTAATGACTTTCTCAAGGTCACCTAGCCAGCAAGTGTAGAGCTAGAACTTGAGCCCAGGGCATCTTGCTCTGAAATGTGCCCCTAAACACCGCTGTAGAGTTTACCATTAATCCCAGCAAAATATTTATTTTCTGGGTTTGCACCTGAGACCAGAGAACGGGTCTTTCTAATCACAAACCGATGCTTATTCTATTCAACAGCCTTCTCGGAGCACCTTCTCCATTCTGGAATGGGTGTAGGAGATAGAGGATCCAGACACAGTTCTAGTCCTAGGTGCCTGTAGGCTAGGGAGACAGACAGGCAGGTGTGATTGGAGCAGTGAGTGGATGTCACCCAGGGGAAGTGGCAGCCAAGCCACAGATGTTCCCCACCCCCAGCTAGCTGAGTAAAGGAGCCTCCTACCTCTGACTGAATGTTCATTTCTCACCTCCACTCCCAGGGCTCTGCCAAGCCTGGAAGGCCAGGGCCTCACCCGACTTACTCATTCCTGAGTCACAACCTGCTTCCAGGACCCCTCCTCCCGACCCCACCTCACGGCTGGGCTGAACCGCCCCACCCAGTGGGAGCAGCTGCAGGCTGCTTTCCGAACCCAAACCACCATAAGCCCATCCTCCAGGGAAGGGACTTTAACTCTGTGCTGTGTGCCCTCTGTTCTGCTTTCTCTGTGTCTGTCTGTCGGTCTCTCATCATAAGCAGTTAGATCATCTTGAATAGGATGTCTAATCTCTGGCCTCTGAACCCACACCCAGAGTAGAGGACCTGTCAGTGATCATGAGGTTTTTAGCGTCAGTCCCCAGGTTAGTGGGAAGAATGATCGGCTCGTGGGGAAGCCACAGGCAGATGCTCCCAGCCTAGAAGGACTCGGCTTCTTGGATCACAACCTTCCTGGAGTGGGAGAGCTGTCAGGGGCTGGCTGCTGTCTCTTTGAACTCCTAAGGAGTCCTTTCTCTGTCTGACTGTCAGAACTTGAAGCTAAAGTCTGTAAGAATATAAGGAGCCAGGCGCAGTGGGTAATTTGGGGAAACACATCTTAATTTCAAGATGGATTATAATCATGCAAATATTTAGAGACTCATTTTGTTTGTTGACATGGATAAAAGAGGAAAACTGATCACCATGGAGTGTGTTCCAGTCATTTAAACATGGCCATTAGCCGTTTGTTCATTTGGCAGTTACTTGCTGAATGCCTACTATGTGCCAGGCTGAGTAGCAGGTGGCGAAAATTGAGACCTGCTGATATTGGTCCCTGGGCAAGGGGCCTCCAGCCAGCTGAGCAGCACCCCAGCCAGGATCAGCAGGTCCTGCCTGATGCCCCATGCAACCTCTGGTAGCACCATCTGGAGGAACGGATTCAACAACTGCATTAAAGCACACCTTCCAGGAAGAGGTTGAGTGGTTAAGAGCCTGGATTCCAACCCTTGGCCCTACCACTTCCTGGGTGGGTTACCTCAGGCAAGTTATTCAATCTCTCTGAACTTTAGATTGTTTGGGAAAATAAGGCTAAGTGTAATGGCCACCTCATAAGGGTGCGTGAGGATAAACGGGGACGGGGCACACGCAGTGCTTTGCATGTAGTTGGCCCAGCCGGCGGCAGGCACTGTGACTGTTGTGATTATCTGTCCCCTCTGCACCTGCGGGTTGAGTGGAGTGGGCTTGCATGAGCTCCCAGTTCTGACGGTGCTGCCCATCTCTGAGGTTCCATGGCAGTCATGCCAGCAGACTCCTCTCCAGCCATCTGGGGCCCTTTGCCACTCCCCAGCCATGATCAGTCTGCCCAGCTGACACTCTCCCTACCGCAGACATGGAATAGCACACTCCCAGCTTTCCTGCTGCCTGCCCTGGGGCAGGCTGTGGCTGCTTTCTGAAATTCCTTTCTTCCTGTGCAACCTGCTCGTCAGTTCAGTCCAAGTACCTCTCAGGAGACTTTGGTCTTCAGGAAGCCTTCCCGAGTCTCCCTTCTTTCATAGCACTTTTCCTGTCCTTTCATGGTTCTTTTCTTAAAGAATTATTTATTTAATTTTATTTATTCATTCATTTATTTTAATTTTACTACACACACACACACACACACACACACAGAAACCAAGCCACCAGGTTTGGGACTCAAACCGTAGTTGGCCACATGGGAGTGTCCAGCTGATAAGCCCTCCAGGGCTAAGGTTGTGTGTTCCTGACCCTGTGCCTGGTGTACATGTGGGCTCCGGCATGCTACCCTTGCCTGGGGCTGGGATGTGGACAATGATAAGGGTCATGGCAGGGCGTGGTAGGTGCAGCAGCCAGGTGCCAGGATGTGCCTGAGATCTGAGCTTGGAGGAAAGAGCAGTTGCTTTTACTTTTTACTTGCCCAGCTGGTCCTTGGCCAGCTCAGTGTCCTGGGGCCAGGAGACACAGGGCCTAGGCCCTTGTTGGGTAGAGACTGCCAAGTGAGTAGAGCTACTATCTGGATTTGTGTCCTCATTTGTTTCTTTTTTTAAAAAAATGATTTTATTTAACTTTATTATTATTATTATTATTATTATTATTATTATTAATTTTACCAGAGAGAGACAGAGAGAGGAAAAGTGAGAAAGCAAGCTGCCAGGTCTGGGATTTGAATTGCAGTCTACCATGTGAGAGTCCAGCACCTTTAACCACCATGCCGCCTGCTGGTCCCCCTCATTTGTTTCTTTAAAGGAGTGGTGTCTCCTGTTTTCAGGGGGCTGTTAGTGAATGCTTTCATCCTCTGCAAATGTCCCCTGACAGGAGGCTGACCCTGAAGGCTAAGCTTCATTTGGAGGGCCATTTTCTGAGCAGGTGACCCTTGCTCTCTTATAAGGGAGACCAAGCAGGAAGGGTGCAGACTGATTTGTACTCGAGCTCATGGCTGGGGTAAGCAGGAAGCATGCGTTAACTCAGGAATCCTAGGACCCTCCTTTATGCCACTCAGGCGAGGGGACTCAAGGGCACTCCTGACCTCTTCAGCTGATAGCAAAGTCTGTGTGGACACCAGGCTCTGTAAAATCCCTGGGAAGAGAGAGGCTGTCATCTAATGAGCTTGGAAAATTTCCATCGCGGAGATTCACATTGCCCGATAAAAAATAAAGCCCCCTGAGAAGTCCCTCAGCAAAGAAGCTTGTTTGACTTTATTCAAACCAGGAGTTGGCAAATTTTTCTGTAGATGACCACGTAATAACCATTTTTTTCTTTATGTGTGATAAAGAGAGAGAAAGGTACACGCCACAGGGTCTGGTCATGCCAGGATACTCTTCCTCCCGCCTGGTGGATCCTGGGCACTCACACACATGCTTGGTGTGTTTCAGGCCAGCTAGACTGGGCATTCAAACTCAGATTGCCATGTGGGATCTGGCTTCTCTTGAGTTGCGTGTTATGGCTACACCATGAAGCCAGCCTACACAGAGCAAATATTTGAGGCTTTGCAGGCTGTACACTCGGTTGCAAATTCTCACCTTGGTTGTTAACAGTGTCAAAGCATCCAGGACAATACCTAAATCAGTGTTCCAGGAAAGCGTTACTTACAGAAGCAAGAAGGTGGGCTGGAATCGGCCTGTGAGCTGTAGTGTGCTGACCCTGATTTAAGCCATCATGTACCTCCCTTCCTTTCCCTTTTCCCCTCCTCCCTTCCTCCCTTCCTCATACAATGTTTTATGAAGTGCCAGGTTCGTGCTAAGAGCACGTTTGCACACAGCCACTTGTTCTTGAGTTAGGGTGGTTATGTTTCACACACGAGCTCCATTCTTTAAGCTACGGTGTCATTCACAATGTGAATAATTCAAGACCGATTTCCTGCAGTCCAGACAAAGGACAGGGCGTGATTATTCACGAGCTACTGCGGTGCTGACACTGGCAGTACAGCAAGCCCAGTTTACAACTCATTTAGTCTGCTGGTTTGCAATTAGGAATGTGTGACATATTTGGAACATTTTAAGAAGGAGTATTTGCATTATTTTATTTATTTATTTATTTACAATTTGCTACAAAGTATGTGTGCTTGCTAGAGAGAGAGAGAGAGAGGGGAAGTGAGAGAGCATCCCCCATGGGGGCTGGCCCTGCTGCAATCCTTTCTTCTCCATTTTCCTCTCGGAATTTTTGGGATGCACATACATGTCTGGCGTGATTTTCTTTTTCTTTTTAAAAATAATTATTTATTTAATTTTATTTATTATCGCTGTTTTTTAATTTGACTAGAGAAAGAGAGAGAGAGCAAGACAGAGGAAAAGTGAGAAGGAAGCCACCAGGTCTGGGACTTGAACCACAGTCAGCCACGTGGGAATCCAGCACCTTAACCACCATGCCACTTTCCAGCCCCTTGGTGTGTTTTCAAGCCCCTAGGTCTGGGACTTGAACTGCACAGTTGACCATGTAAGATCCAGCTACCTTAGCCACCATACCAGTGGCTGACCTAGTATTTGTATTAGTTTACATTTTGCAGAAAAGGAGGGTTTCCTGAGATTTTCATGCCATGTTTTCTCCAGAATTCAAATCACCCAGAAGGCATCACACATGTTAGTGCCCCAAGGGTGATGGGGCCCGTGGCATCCACACTGGAGGTTGTTGGTGTGGTGGGTCACCATGCAAGGTGCTTTAGCACCCACTGCTGAGTCACACCCTGTTCAGGGAGCTCCCAGTGAGCTTGGCCAGAGCGCTGGGCCAGGGCTAGGGGAGCCCTCATCTGGTATAATAGTTGTAATGGGCACTTGGGTTTCTCTTTTCTTCTGCCTTTAACTTGGACATCTCAGCAAACCCTCAGCAGCCCCCAGCTCAGGGTACTTCCCAGGCCCTGGACTCTGGGACCCTTGAGCTGGTCTTTGCCATCAGTTGACTTGGTAGACTGTTTTTCCTGTGTTTATAACCCTGCTGAGTCAAGTGCCTTGGAAAAGACTTCAGGAAGTCCCAGTGTTGACTTTTATTTAATTTTCTTTTGTTAACGTCTGCCAACAGCTAAAGCAAAGAAGAATTGATTTCCTGAAGCGCCACAGTTCAGATGCCCAGAGCTTTCCAGGAGTGTGGGCACCTGCTGGCAGATGAACTCTTTAAAAAGTCAACTGAGCCTACAACGTGTGCCAACGACGGTGCCAGGCCCCCACATACTTCTCTTTCCATCCTCAGTGCAACTCTACTAGAGAGGTTTTGTTGTTTTCACTTTCTAGATGAGGAAACTGAGGCTAAGCACAGTAGCTTAATTTCCTAAGGCCACATGGACAGTAAGTGCCAGAACTGGGGAAGGAATTCAGACCCCATGACTGCAAAACCATGTTCTTCCCTGGTTCCTCTGAGATCAAGGGATGTATGTGATGGTGTTGGGTCAAATGGTGACATCCTGACCACCACTGTGAATCCAGATCTCTCTGCCTGGATTCCTGGTAAATGCCATGCAAACAGTGGAGACTCCTCGGTAATAATTTCTCATTCTGAACTTGTCCAGCAGAATCCTGGGCACTTCCACTTTAGAAGGACCACTGACATTCCTGCCTGCCCAGCAGCCTAATCCAGCTCTTGCTTTTCCTTTGGGGAACCATTCCTCTTTTACTCTTAATCCTAGGGGTTGTGTGACTATCTCCTCCACCTACCTTAGACCTGAGGGACTGGATCAGAAATAGAGATGTAGCCTAAACCCAACTGGTAAAATCCAATCTTGGCAGTTTTACTGGAAGAAGTCTCTGCTGCTCTGTGAGGGTTACTAGGCTGGTAGAACCTAAGGATGGTGCTTTTTCATCTGCTAGAGGGAGTATGAGAATAGAGGAGGGAAAAGTGAGAGTAGAGAAATAGGGAACTGAATTCCACACATCACGTGAGCACCTGGATTCGACTGTGTCTGAAGCAGGACCCTGGACTTTTCATTTTCATGAGTCAACATATTTCCTTTTATCGCTTTCTCTTTATTTCTCTGTGAAAGAGAGAGATAAGGGGGGGGGGAGAGAGAAAGAGAAAGAAAAAAAGGTAAACTGTCAGATCTGTCCATGTCCCAATCCCCTGATGCAGCCTCTGGTCAGCTAAGAACAAAGGCGCACACCACTGCATCTGGCTTGTTTAGCTCAGTCTAGAATCCGAACTCAGGCCTCCCATGTGCCCCTTGCCTGGCATAGTGGCACCTTACAGCCTGCACTACTGTGACTGGCTGCAGTATATTTACTTTTATCCTTGAGTTTGCTAGCTTGAGTTTCTGTAACTTGCATCCAGTTGTGTCCTGAATTATACAGTCTCCATTGAGAGGTTTCATAGCTTTGTGGCTAAGAGATCCCAAAATTGTAGCCACTTCTGCTACTTACTACCTGTGTGACTTTGGGCAAGTTAATTAATCTATCTGTGTCTCAGTTTTGCCCGCTTGATGCTTAGATCTGGAAGGGTGGCCCCAGGGCTCCTTTCTCTCTGTCCATGCTTCTATCCCAAACCTAGAGCCCTTTTTTTGCATAAGCAATTCTAGGTGCCTCAAGGGGCTTTCTACTCTGATCCAATCTCCTCACGCTCCCCACCCCAATTCTCTTTCTCAATCCTCCAGTAAAAACTGTATTCATGCTGGGAAAAACAATTCTGTATGCCATAAAGATACACAATGATTAAATATAAATATTTTAAAAGGAAAAAGCAAAACAAAAAACAAAACCCAAGAACCGGAGCAATCCCCTTCCTTTGCCCAGGGCCAGAGGCCGGAACAAATCACTTCCACAGTTGTTGCTAACTCATTGGGGTTGGCGATGACTTCCTGCCCCAGGACTGCAGTTACATAAAAAACCAAAAATTAAAAAAAGGCTCATTTTATTACCAAAGTAACACATAGACATAGTTTTTGCTTTTAAAAGTTCAAACAGCATTAAAGGACATAAAAATAGAAACGACAGGTTTTCCACTTCCCAGCCATCGCAGTCTCGCTCCCTAGAGATAATCACTGCTCACAGTTTCCTGTGAAATGTTTAAGCTCTACACCACCACATGGCTCTGCATTTGCTTTCTTTCAATTGAAAATAGCTTTTGGAGAATGTTCACATGAGCATTGTGGTAACATACACAGAACATAAAATTTACCATCGTAATCAATTTTAGGCATATAGCTCAGTAGTGTTAAGTGTATTCACATTGTTATGCCACCAATCGCTAGACCTTTTCCATCTTGTAAAACTGAAACTCTATACCCATTAAGCAACAATTTCTCATCTCCTGCTCCCTTCCGCCCCTGGCAGCCATCATTCTACTTTCTGTCTCTATGAATTCGACTATTCTAGGTAGATGATATAAATGGAATCATATAGTATTTGTCTTTTGTGACTGGCTTATTTCACTTAGCATAATGTCCTCAAGGTTCATACATATTGTAACCTGCGTCCAAATTTTCTTCCTTCCTTCCTTTTTATTTTTTAAATTTAATTAATTTTTTTTTTTTTTTTTTTTTTTTAGAAATTTGTACAATAGGGCCTATGTGCTTGCTAGAGAGACACAGAAAGGGAAAATGAGAAATCATTCCCTGAGGGGATGGCCACGCCACAATCCCTTCTCCTCCGTTGTCCTAAGATCTTGGGCACACATACACACGTGTTTAGTGTGATTTTCAAGCCATTGGGTCTGGGACTCAAACCATGGTTGGCCATGCGGGAATCCAGTGATAATAACCACTACATCATCTGCTGGCCCCAATATCCTTCATTTTTATAAGGCCCAGTAACAGTTTATGTATATACCCACCGCATTTTGTTTCTCCATTCATGTGTAAATGGACACTTGGGCTGCTTCTGCTTCTCCGCTCTTGTGAATGATGTGCTGGGAACATGGGTATACAAGTATCTCTTCACTCCCAGTTCTTTAGGGTGTATACCCAGAAGTGGAAAAGGTGGTCCCACCACTCCAACCATAAGCTCCATCAGCCTAGCAACTCCCAGAAAGCAACAGTGACTTCCAGTAGAACTTCCAGATTGAGTTTTACTGGTTGGGCTTAGGCACATCTCCATTTCTGAGTCAATCCCTCGGTTTGAAGTAGGTGAGGAAGATGGATCAGTGACACGACCCCTAGGATTAAGAGTAGGAGAGGAGTGGCTCCAGGCCTGGATGGCTGCTGCTGGACAGGCAGAAATGTCAGTGGTTTCTCCAAAGTAGAAGTCCCCAGGACTCTGCCAAACAAGGTCAGAATCAGAATAACAAATTTTTATTTATATAAGGATATTCTGCCGTGGGATGTTGGATGATGATAATTTCATTTTTAATGTTTTTTGGGACCACCATACTATTTTCCACAGTGGCTGCACCATTTCACATCCTCACTTACAGTCTATAGAGTTCCACATCCTCACTAACACTTATTATTATTATTATTATTTTTTGTTACAAGCGATTCTGGTTGGTGTGAGGTAGTATCTCATTGTGGTGAGGTAGTATCTCATTATGGTTTTGATTTTAACTTCTGTAGTGACTAGAGTTGCTTTGTGTGTATATTAAAATGTATCATGATGAACATCCTCCATTGGAGGGAGTCTTTTAGAAAATTGCATTTAATAACAGCAAGGACAATAGCCACTCCCAATCTTGAGCACTGGATATAGTGCTAAGCACTTCACATCCATTATCTCATTTAATACTCGGTAGGTGTGGGACCAGCAGTTGGCTCAGTAGTGTTAAGTATATTCACATTGTTATGCCACCAATGGCTCTGTCACTGAACTCCCATGTAGTCGACCATGGTTCGAGTCCTGGACCCGGTGGCTTAAACTCATGCCGGGCATGTGTACGTGAGTGCCCACGACCTGAGAGGAGAATGGAGGAGAAGGGATTGCAGCATGGCCATCCCCTCTGGGGGGTAATTTCTCGCTTTTTTCTCTCTGTCTTTCTGGTAAGTGCACGTGCCCTATAGCAAAAACCTCTCCAAAAAAACCCAAAAAACCCCGAAAACTTGGTAGATGCACACCATGGTTATTTCCACTGCCCAGATGAACAAACTAAGACTCACAAG
Organism: Tupaia tana; assembly: GCA_026018925.1. Lineage (NCBI taxonomy): Eukaryota > Metazoa > Chordata > Mammalia > Scandentia > Tupaiidae > Tupaia > Tupaia tana. The sequence goes on along the minus strand of JAKSZU010000010.1, from coordinate 35,368,099 downwards.
AGCAAGTAACAGGACCAAGACCATATAGCCAGTCAAGAAGAGAAAGGCTTAAACCTGATCTGTCTGACCCTGTAGCCTGTAACTCTGCAGTCTGATACATTAAACATACTCACAAGTAGAACTCTAGCCATTACTGAGAGGCAACAATTAATGAGATTCTTGTCTTATTTGCTTTCTCTGTTTCCTGAATGATTTCATAGCAGGTCCCAGACATCTGGTCTCATCATTGCTACATAGCCCAGTGGGATTTAAAAGCCTGTATATATCTCCTTACACAACTGCATCATGATCATTCTAAACATTTCCTTGGTATTACCTAATATCTGAGAAACAATCTTCACGATTGTGTACAAAATATATAATTCAATTTTCCATAGGAGTCCTTCTGAAGATCTATGTCTGAGTCCAAAGACTTTTTCTTTTGTTTTTGTTTTAATTTGCTAGAGGACATATGTACTTGCTGGGGAGAAAGAGAGAGAGAGAGAGAGAGAAAGAGAGAGAGAATTCCCCCTGCACCCTCCCCATGGGGAACGGTCATACTGCAATTTTTGGGATTTTGGTTACACATGCACATGTACCTGGCATGTTTCTCAAGCTGCCAAGTTTGGGACTTGAACCACAGAGTTGGTCATCTGATAGCTGCTTTAACCACCACACCATGAACTGGTACATGAACTTAGAGACTTTTTTTTTTTTTTAAGTTTTTTTTATCATAGCACATGCACAGTTGCTGGAGAGAGACAGTGAGAAGGAAAGTGAGAAATTACCACCTTAGGAGATGGTCACACCGTAGTCCCTTCTCCTCCATATTCCTCCTGGGATTTTGGGCATGAATGCTCATGTACTCAGCATGATTTTCAAGCCACCAGGTTTGGGACTCACACTGATTGACCATGTGGAAGTCCAGTGCCTTAATCACCATGTCACTTGCTGGCTCTCAAGCTCAGAGACCTCATTCTCCCTGAAAAGCAGGTGGTGGTGAGATTAGGCACACAGGCTACAGAGTCTGACAGACCAGGTTTATTAAGCCCATCTGTTCTTGACTGGCTATGAGGTCTTGGGCCAGTTAGTATCCTTATGAGCCTTAGTTTGTTAGTCTGTGCAGTGGAGATAACCATGGTGTGCCCCTACTGAGTGTTAAATGAGATAATGGGTGTGAAGTGCTTAGCAGTATGTCTGTCCCATAGTGAGTGCTCAAGATTGGGGGCTGCTATTGTTCTTACTGTTATTAAATGTAATTTTCTCAAAGACACCCTAAGATGGAGAGTGTTTAGGCCCCATGGGAGGATGGTAGGAAGTGGAGCAGGGCAGAGGGAGGGACATGGTACTTGTACTTGTGTCTCTATCACAGCAGGTAGGGGGTGCTCCATCATGCTGGGGTCCACTCTTCCCTATCACCAGCAGATGTGGGCTGCTGTTCATATGCTCAGCTACACTGGGCTTAAGTGAAAAAAAAAAAAAAGATAAAATTTGCCAGTAGGAAGGGCGATGAAATTTTATTTGGAGCTCAAATACATTTTCCTAAGATTGGTTTTTGCCATTTCTTCCTCGCTTGATCTGATGGCCTTCTCCTTAGCAGTAATTTAGTAAGTGGTTCTTCTGGATGATGACAGGCAAGTGGGAGCCGGGGTGGGGGAGAACAGACTCAAAGGGAGAGGGGCACTGTCTGAAATTGATCTATCGTAATCAGATCCAGAGCCAAAGACTTTTTAGACTGAAAGGACATGGAGGCTGAAGGCTATAAGTGATAACTAGTTTAACCTGAATAATTTTACAGATGGGAAAATAAAGGGAATGAGTGAGAGAGAGAGAAAAAGAGTGACGAGAGAGATTGCTCTAAGGTCCTGCAGTCACTTGCAGGTTGAGCAGGGACCAGAATCCTGAGCAGTCAGATGGGTTCCTCCATCCCAACACTCTGTCTCAGCCATCTTTGGTAGATGACCAGAATGGACCAACATTGGATGGTCTGAGGTCAGCTTCATCATCTGTGCCATGAAGAGGTCAAGGGAGATCCAGGCAGCTTTGAACATCCTCTGCTTCCCAGCGGCTGGCCCCTGTGTGGATAGGACATTTTCTGTGCACATTGTCATCTTACGCACTGAGCGTAGGCCTGTTGGCCCGGAGCTTACCCAGGGCCTTTTGCAGTTTTGCGTCCTCTGACTTTGGTGTAAGGAGTGTCTGTTGCCATGCCTGTGTTGTTGATGCCCTTGTACCTGTCATTCTCCCTTTGTGACCCCCAGGGCTTCATTCAGAAGAACACAGTCCTGGGGTCACTTTGGCCACGAGTTAGCTGTGGATGTCAGGCAGCCAATAGCTTTCGGGGCCTGTCAGCTCCACTCTGAGAACACTAGGAGGCACCACAGCACAGGGGTTAAGTTTATAGGCTCTAACCATGGGGTGGGGCCGGGGAATGAGGGCATTCCGGGCTAGCTGAGTTCCTTGAGCAAGTTACTTGGCCACTCTTTTTTTTTTTTTTGAGAGATCCGCTATAGGGCGCGTGCGCTCGCCAGATGGACAGAGAGAGACATAGAGACAGAAAGCGAGAAATCACCCCCCAGGGGGGATGGTCACGCCACAATCCCTTCTCTTCTATTCTCCTCTCGGGATCTTGGGCACACATGCACACGCGCCCGGCGTGAGTTTTATAAGCCACCGGGTCCGGGATGTGAACCGTGGTCGACTACGTGGGAGTCCAGCAACATAGCCATTATGCTAACTGCTGGTTGAAGCCTCAGTTCCCATATCTGGAAAGTGGGAATAATAATTGTACCCACTTCATAGTCATTGCAACACTGAATGTAAACCAGCTGGTACTAGGGCCATGGTGAGCTTCCCTCAGGAAATCACTGCTTTTCCTGGACAGCACAGAACTGGTGTCACTGTGACTTCAAGGACCAGCGACTGGGCTCTGGGTGCCACTGTAGTGCCTCTCCCAGCTTGCTGAAGAGTGGTTGTATGGGAACCATGAGGGAGGGCTTTGCTTCTCTTCAGTAAGTCAGAGCTGGTCAAATGAAGTGCAGATCACCTTAGCTGTGTTTGTCAGGTCCTCTGAGATACAGCGTCATTGTGATCATCACCAACCATCTTTGAAAGGTGGCCTTGGAGCTGATTTTCAACAGCTAGAGGCATGGAGAACATGGGTCACGTAGGACGGTGACATGGCTGTCTGGGTGTGTCTGGCAGTGCTGGTACTGTGGGCTGAGTGAGAGGCTGAGGCCCAGGTGCCAGGGCTCGGCCTCCCCTGGGCAGGACAGCTTAGCTGCAGTACTCGCAAATCCTGTGACGCTTCCTGTCATTTCCTCAGCTGGAAAATGGGCTCTTTAATACTTGGCTCAAAGAATCGCCCATGCTTTTTGCCTGTGCCTGGCATCCAGTCAGCTGAGGCCCTGGGAGGGGCTGCTGCTGTGAACCTCTCTGGGATCAGGAGTGGGCCTGGTGGCCCCCAGACAAGAAATGAGCTGAGAGGCAGGACCCGCAGGTACTAGGTGGGCAACATATTTTGAGGGCAGTTTCTGCTTATTTGAACATCATCCCTGAGGAAATGTGGAAACCTGTTGGAATGTCATGACAGGTTTGCTGGGAAAAGAGTGCACTTTCAGAGTCCTGTATTTAAATCCAGTTGTCACTGGCCTCACACTCTAGGCAATCTTCTTCTGTCTCAGAGTCACAATTCCCTCTTGCAGAAAATGGGGAGAACATGACTAGCTACTTTCCAGGCTTGTGGGAAGGCCAATAGGATAGCGTAAATAAAAACAGTTAACATGGTATTTAAAAATCTGTTCCCTTCTTTCCACTTTCTCTTCTTTTATTTCTTTTCTTTTTTCTTTTTTTTTTCTATTTGTTTTTTAAAGTTCTGCTTTAGGGCACATGTATTCTCTAGAGAGAGACAGAGTAAGAAAAGTAAGAGAGGGAAAGTGAGAAATCAGCCCTCAAGAAGGTGGGCCACACCGCAATCCCTTCTCCTTCATTCTCCTCTCAAGATTTTGGGCATGCATGCACACATGCCTGGCATATTTTTCAAGCCACCAGGTGCATCCTGTACTGGGGCCATGACTGTACAGAGAGAGAGGCACTTTTTCCCAGTTACCTCAAGGCGTGTCCATTTGCTAAGCTGTGTGTTCCGGGTTTGTGTGGTTCTCACGCACAGCGATGCGATAAGGGCTGCCCATGGCCTGAAACCTGATCCCCCCCCCCTCCCCCCCCCTCTCAGCTCACTGTTCAGCTGCTCAGTTCCAGAGATTTAACCCCAATTCCCACCTACCTCCTCAATAAAGGGGAGTGCTATGATTAATTTTCAGTAGGGGACATAGCTGACAGCCAGACCCACTGACTGTACCTCTCATTCCAAACAGCCTCTGTCTCCAGAGATGCCAACCTAAGGAGTGAGGACAGCTCCCTGATACCAGTCCATATCTAGGGAATTATCTCAGTGCCTGTGCCCTGCTGTCTTAGCTAAAGTTCTGGCAGTTAAGGGTAAGGTCAGGCGGGGCAGCTCTTCTTTCTAATGGACTCTAGGATCTCTAGGATGTCTGGGCACATTCCAGGGAGCCGTTAATCAGTAGTCATGGGCCATGTCCTGTATTTCAATTTTAAGAGAACACACTTTGGTACTTCAGATTGGATTGATGTGTCTACATTCTGAGTTCCTTTCAGAGCCCAGGGTACTTCTCTGCACTCTCAATAATTTTGGAATGTAATGAAAATGAAGAAAATCCATGGCCCTCTGAAAATGAGCTGCCTCTTTGGTGATGTGCTCTCACTCCCTGTCCTCTGCTTTGTCATCCTGCAGGGAGACACACAGCATGCCTCCGCTGTCCCTACCCTACTCCTCGAGTGGTCTGAAGGGACCAATGACCATCTCCAGGCTCAGGCCCTTCCTTGGAGAACTGGCTTCCTATGGTTGGCTGGGTTATGCTGAGAATTAATGGCCCTCTGTAAGGCTCTAATGGATCCATAATCGGTTTGCTTCATTAGGGCCTGCTGCCTAGGGAAGTTAATTGTGCCCTTGGAGACATGGTAAATGAAGCTCTGCTGTGGAACTCAGAGATCAGAGACCTCTTGTGTAGACATCAAGGCTGTCCTGAGAGGCTGCCCCTGGCCTCATCCTTGTAAGCCAGAAACTTGACCAATGAGGTGCAACTTAGTATAGTGTATATTCTTTGTTCAAAGGCTTTAAGAAAGTATTTAAAAACTTTTTTCTGGGTCACGGGCTCCACTGAGAATTTCAACACTGCACACATTCACATACCCCTCAGAACTTGCACCACCGTGGGAAGGGGTACAGATTCCCTGAGTCTGTTTATGACCCACTTGAAAAGTTCATGGACTCTGCCTCTCCTGCTATGGGACATCTTTAAGGTGATCTTTTTTGTTCATTTCTTCATTCATCTGTTTCCCAATTTATTTAAGAGGTATTTATGGAGTACCTATTATGTGCCAGGGAAATAATCTATATTTTGCCAAATGTTAAGCTAGCCCTGAAGTGAGAGTGAATCAGAAACATCTTTTGAGCAAATAGCAACTGTAGTTGAACTTATTTGGGTGTTTATTTTCTCTTCTCTTCCTCGCTAGGTAAATCCAGGAAGTGGAGGATGGGAAGAGTTTAGTGATCATTTTGATTCTATTAGACTGTCATGCCTTTGGCCACGTTAGAGGAACCACTGATTTCATCCTGTGGCCAAGAGACATGGAGACACCACCGAGAATTTTAAATATTTCTTTCTATTATGAAGCAATCTAAATGTTAAGTCTTCTAATTCCACCAGCTCACAAAAATGTTAGAATAGCCCCCTGGCATTGGCCTGGCAGAAAAGACCACCTGCTTTCTCTACCTGGACCAAAGGATTAAAAGAGAATAAGTGCTTGTGATGATTCTTCCAGCTTCAAGCTTTGCAAAAGGAAGAGTCTTGACTGCTATGAACCTCTTTTTCTCTTTATAAGCTGAGTGTGTCATTTCTGAGGGGACTACCCACCGTCATGCCATGACATCAGTGGGGAACCCTGGCTTGTCTAATTGGAGCAAGATTGACAGCTGTAAAGCTGGAAGTAAAAGTCTGCTCTCGGGGGCTTGAAAAAAACAAATACAAGGGGTCCTCAAAAAGTTTGAAGAGAACAGAATTAAACTTCAAGTTTATTTTGGTGCAAAAATTCTGAAATCCATGTATTCTTTTTATAGCATTTTAAAAAATTGTTAATAAACTTTTTGATGACCCTACCCCTTTTACATTGCAGACTTCCACTTCTGGCTCCAGTAGAGGAAACTGTATCATAATTACACCAAATAAATGCTACCACATGTTTAAGGGAGAAATTACACCCACTCTATACAAGCTTTTCCAGAAAATTGAAGAGGTGAACATACTTCCCAATTCATTCTACAAGGCCACTGTTACACTCATATCAAGCCAAAGAAATAGATGGCAAGAAAATTGTGGACCAATATGTCTCATTTATGCCAAAAACATTAAATTGATTCAAATAATATACTGAAAAGATATCACAACCTAATGTAATACCAGGAATGTAAGTTTCTTTAAAACCTAAGATCTATAGCTGTAATTCAGGTTGGATGGTTTCGCAGAGGTGAAACATGATGCTCTGTGAGGGTTACCCATATGGGAAGGTCTGGGTTGCCATCTGGAGATCTCCCTAGGTATGCTGGTATGTGCCTGTAATCCAGAGCTGACTCGGAAGGCTCGGATTGTAGCATCAAGATCTGGTTGGGGTGTTGTGTCTGTTTGCTCTTTCTCTCTGTCTCTCTTGCTCATAGAAGAGATAAATAAATAAATAAATAAAACTTAAAAAAAAAAACCAACCTGTATTTTGTGGGGCTGGTAGGTGGCATGGTGGTTAGGGGTGCTGGTTTCCCACATGGCTGACCAAGGTTTGAGTCCTGGACCTGGCAGCTTTCTCTCTTTCTCTCTGTCTTGCTCTGATCAACTTGAAAATAACAATAATGATAAATAAAATAAAAGAAATAATTCTAAAAAAATAAAATCTGTATCTGGGCCAGGCAAGTGATGTATTTAAGGTGGCTGGATCCCACATGGCCAGCTGTGCAGTTTGAGTTCCAGACCTGGTAACTTGAAAAACATGCCGGGTGCATGTGCGTGTATGCTGAAAATCCTGAGAGGAGAATGGAGGAGAAGGAATTGTGGTTCGACCATCTCCCCTGGGGAGGTGATGTCTCACTCTCTCTTTCTTTCCATCTCTGGTGAGTGCATGCACCCTATGGCAAAAATCTAAGAAAGAAAAATCTGTAATCATAGTTCACTATCTTAATAGGTTAGATAAACATATAATGATCTCAAAAAGAGTAAAAAAAAGCATAATTGGGGGCCAGCTGGTGGTGTAGTGATTAAGGCACTGGACTCCCACATGGTGGATTGCTGTTCGAGTCTTAAGCCCAGTGAGTTGAAAATCACATCGGGCTTGTGTGTGTCTGTGCCCAAAATCCTGGGAGGAGAATGGAACAGAAAGGATTGTGGCATGACCGTCCCCTCCTCCCCAGGATATGATTTCTCATTTCCCCCCTCAATTCCTCTCTCCTTTCTGGTAAACATACCTGCCCTAGGGCAAAAACAAAAACAAAAACAAAAATGAAAAAGCTTAAGTCAAGATCCTATAGCTACTCCTGCTTAAAACTCAGAAACCTATGAGAAGAAAAACTTCTTCAACTTGATCAGGTTGTTTACACAAAATTACAGCTGATGCAATTCTTTTTTTTTTTAAGAGTGATTTTTGCTGTAGCACGTGTGTGCTGTGTGCTTGCTGGAAAGACAAAGAGAGACAGAGAGACGGAAAATGAGAAATCCTCCACCCCCTGCACCAGGAGGTTTGGTCATGCTGCAATCCCTTCTCCTCCATTCTCTTCTCAGGATTTTGGGCGCGCGCACACACACACACACACACACACACACACACACATACACACACACATGCATCCAGCATGAGTTTTAAGCTGCCTGGTCGGAGACTCCAACTGCGGTCGACCATGTGGGAGTCCAGCTACATAACCATTATGTCATCTGCTAGTCCCAAGCTGACATCATTCTTACCCAATGGTGGGAGAGTGAGAGAGAGTGCTTTTTTCCTAAGTTCAAGAACAAGGCAAGAAGATTCATTCTCACCACTTTCATTCAGCATTGTATCCAGGTAAATAGTACTGGCAAGTGCAACAGGGCAAAAAAAAGAAGGAACGTGATTATGATTGGAAAGGGAGAAATGCAGCTGTGTTTATTTCTAACAAATATGCTCATGTCTTTAGAACAGCTTATGGAGTCTACAGAAAAGCTGCAAGAACTAATAGTTGAGTTTAGCAAGGTTACAAGATACTAGATCAATATAAAATGCATTTTATTTCTATATATTAGATACAAACAAATAGAAATCAAAGTTTAAAAAATTTGCATTAGGATAAACTAATGAACTACTTAGTAAATGGATTAGTTTCCTATAACTCCTGTAACAAATTGTCACAAATTTTATGGTTTAAAATGACTAAGACAACTTTGTTGTCTGATGGTAGACATTCAAAAGAGGGTAGACATTCAAAATTTGTCTTAGTGGGCTGAAATCAAGGTGTTGGCAGGACTTTGTTCCTTCTAGAGACTCTAGGGAAGGATCCATTTCCTTGTCTTCCTGGCTCTTAGAGATTGTTCAGTTCCTTGGCTTTAAGGCCTCACATCACTCTGACCTCTGCTTCCGAAGTCGCATCTCCCTCTCCCTGACTCTGCTCCTGTTTTACCCTCTTCCGTGGATCCTTGTGATTACACTGCTCCCACATCGGTAATCTGGGCACCCTCCTATTCCAATATCCTTAGCTGAATCATATCTGTCAAGTCCTTTTTGTCATGAAATGTAACCTTTTTAGATTCCGATGGTTAGAATGTGGACATTGTTCTCCCTACTATGGGTTAAATCTGATAAAAGATGCATGATGGATCTGTACACTGAAAACTAAATTGCTGCTGATGAATTTAAAAAAAAGTTTTCTAAGTTAAAAAAAAAAGCAAAAAACTAAATTGCTGCTGAAAGAACTTTTAAATGACTCAAATAAGTCGAAAGCTATACCACACTGGAGGATTGAAAAACTCGATATTATGAAATGATCAATTCTTTTTAAATTTATCTATAGATTCAACTCAATCTCAATGAAAATCCCAGCAGGATATCCATAGAATTTTAAGAATTAACTCTTATTTGCAGATTATATGGAAATACAAAATATCTAGAATAACCAAAACAACTTTGAAAAAAAGAAAATATTTGGAGAGCTATACTACCAGACTTTAAGCTTTTTATATAAAGCAACAATAATCTGAAGAATAATATTGGTATAAAACATATATAAAGGCTAATGAAAAGACTAGAGCATCAAGTAATAGGCTCATACATAGATTGTCAATTGACTTTCAACAAAACTGAAAAGGCAGGTTGGTGTAGAAAAGATAATCTTTCTTTTTTTCTTTTCTTTTCTTTTTCTTTTTTTTTCTTCTCTTTTCTCTTTTCTTCTCTTTCCTTTCCTTTTGTCCCCCCTTTCCTTAAATTTCTGCCAGAGGGCTTGTGTGTTCACCAAGAGAGAAAAAAAAATGAGAAAACACTTCCTATAGGTCATAGTCATGCTGCGATCTCTTCTCCAGTTCTCCCTTTTTTTGGGATTTTGGGCATCGATGCACTTGAGTTTCACATGTTTTTCCTTTTCTTCATTATGGTTTTTTTTTTTTCCATAGAGAACATGCAGAGAGAGAGAAAGACAAAGAAGGGGTATGTGAAAAATTAAAATTAATTCCTAGGGAGGATGGCCACACTACAATCCCTTTTCCTCCGTTCTTCTCTCACGATTTTAGGTATGCATACACATGAGCCTGGCATGATTTTTAAGCTGTCAGGTCTGGGATTTGAACTGTGGTCTGCCATGTGGGGGTCCAGTGTCTTAACCATGCCAGCTGGTGGCCCTTTGGTATATTTTTCAAGCTGCCATATCTAGATCTTGACCTATGAGTCTGCCATATGGGAACTGGCCATTTTAATCACCATACCACTGGTTGATCCTGAGAAGATAAGTCTTTTTAACAAATGATGATGGAATAATCTGACCTCCATTTAAACAACAATAACAAAAAAGAGAACATGATCCTTGTGTAGACCATTAAAATGGATCATAGACCTAAGTGTAAAACCTGTAATTATAAAACTTCTGGAAAAAAAAAAATAGGAGAAAATGTTTGCAGTCATGGGTCAGGCAAGATTTCTTAGCTATTACACCAAAATCACAATCTGTAAAACTAAAAAATTGGTAATTCCAAGTTCATCAAAATAAAAAACTTTACGTCCTCAAAAGACTCTGTTAAGAGAATTAAAAAACAATTATAGATTAAAGTATTTCAAATCATATATTTGATAAAGAACTTGTGTCTAGAATATATTAATAATTCTCAAAGCTCAATAATAATATAGAAACAAATGACCTAATTTAAAAATTAGCAAATATTTAAATAGACATTTTACCAAAGAAGATATATGGATGACAAATAAGCACATAAAGAGATGCTCAACATCATTAGTTGTGATGGGCAAATTAAGACAAGAATGAGATACCTCTATTCATATATTAAAAATCCAAAGAAGACTCACTAGTGAGAACTGAAAGAACTAGAGCTATGGCACTGCTAGCAGATTGTAAAATTGTCCAACTATTTTGGAAGATAGTGTGGCAGTTTCTTTAAAACTTAAACACAGCTACCATATGACTTAGCTATTCCATTCCTAGGTATGTATACAGAATAATGAAAGTATATGTTCATAAAAGAGTTGTGCAGAACATTTATAACAACAATCAATAGCCACATACAATCCAAATTTCCATCAACAGGTAAATGAATAAACAAATGTGGTATTCCATACAATGGAATACTATTTAGCTATTACAGTGAATGAACTATCGATACATGCAAGAACATGGGTTTATCTCAGTCATTATGCTGAGTAAAAGAAGTTAGGCAAAAGAGTATACAATAAATGACTCCATTTATGTAATTTCAGAAAATATAAATTATCTATATGACAGAAGTAGTTCATATTCCTGATCCTTTGTATGCAATGTTCCCATCCTATCCTGAAGATTTCAGTACTGTTAGTATTCTAAAATTTAACAATAATACACTTATATGTAGGTCCATTTTATCCTTTGTTCTGTACTCTCAATGAACTTTTTCAATCTCAAAACCTGTATATTTCTTTTCTGGGAAATGCCCCTTATTTATTGTATTAAATGATTTCTTCCATGACTTCCTCTGTTCTCTCTTTCTGGAACTCTATTGTTTTGATGTTGGACCTTCTGGACGATTCCTAGTATCTTTTTCATCTGTCTTTCTTTTTTTTTCTTTTTTTTTTTTTTTTTTTACTTCACTTCCTGAGAGATTTCCTCAATGTTCTCTTCCAATGCTTCAATTTAGACTTTCATTTTTGCTAGTCTGTTTTAAATTCCAAACCTTTTTTTTTTTTTTCTGGAGAGGTTTTTACTATAGGGTACGTGCGCTCACCAGACAGACAGAGAGAGACAGAGAGATAGAAAGCGAGAAATCACCCCCCAGGGGGGATGGCCACGCCACAATCCCTTCTCCTCCATTCTCCTCTCGGGATCTTGGGCACACATGCACACGCGCCCGGCGTGAGTTTAAGCCACTGGGTCTGGGACTTGAACCGTGGTTGACTATGTGGGAGTCCAGCGACATAGCCATTACACTAACTGCTGGTCCCCCAAACCTTTTTTTTAAAAGCATCTTTCCTCTTTCTAAATAGTGTTCTGTTCTTGCTTCATGGATGAATTACTTGTTCTTAACTTCCCAGTGATATGAATATAATTATATTTTTTCTTCTCCTAGTTTCTGTTTTCCCTAGTATTTTTTTTCTGTTTTTATTTTGGTCTTTGTGTTCTGTATTTGAAGTGTTATTTTGATGTCTGACAATCCTTTCTCATATACCCATAATTAAAAGTTAAGGAATAAAAAGCTTACTGGAAGCTCTGAGCATCACTGTTGACTGACCTAGTGGGACTGCTTTCTTGGAAATTTCCAAATGTCAGGATATTTGAGCATTAGTTGTTGGACCATGACATTTCCAACAGAAGAGCCTTCTCATCTTTTGTTTGGAGGTATAAATCTTCTCTCAATATTCTGGAAACTGAGACAGGGAAGAGGGCGTGGGTAGGAGCATCTCAGCATTGTGTGTGTTACTTCAGGCTCTGTGACTGGCACTCCTGACTGCATAGATCCTCAATTTACTTCACTCCAAAGAATGGCATTCTTGACTTCTTTCAGGGTGAGGAAAGGCAATGGCTGAGATAAATGGTGCCAGGGCTTGGACCTAGGGGTTCTAACAGCCTTTGAAATGGACTTTTAACACAGCTGCCACTTTTTAGTTCCATTTTCCCATCTACTTCCAGAGGCTTTTGCTGTCACAAAGTTGTGAACTTTTGAGGGTTATGGGGTACAAATTGGGTTCTTCTTACCTTTAGTTCTAGTGGGTTTAGGATTTAGACTTTTGGATCTACTAAGTTACTGAGTTCTGATATTCAGCTATCTGCTTCCCAGTTTCCGAAATTTTTTGACTTTTTGCTTCTTCTTTTCTTTTCCCCTTGTGGAGCCATGCCTTTAAAAATCTGAGGGCTTGTGTGCTTGTGAGAGAGAGAGAGAGTGAAGGAGGGGGAGGAAGCATCCCCTAATGGGTCTTGGGGAATACCACAATCCCTTCTCCACCATCTCTCCATTTTGTCAGGATTTGGGGTATGCACACACATGTGCCTCATGTATTTCTCAAGCTGCTGGGGCCAGAATTTGAGCTCTGGTCAGCCCTGTGAAATCTGCTCCCTTAACCACTAGGTTATGAGGTTGACCCTGGGCTGACTCTTGAAAGTAAACATTTCATTGACCACTAGGTGCAAGGCTTGCACTTTCATCTGTTCCTTGGCTGATCCTCACAGCAGTCTCACACAGCAGATGTCACTCTCAGCACTCAGCACTGATAAAAATATGAGTATCAGAGAGGCTGGGACAGGGGAGGAGGGGCAGGTGCCACAGCCAGCTCATGTGGCGCCATGGCACCTGAGAGGTTTGAGCCTGACCTGGGGGGCAGCTGGACCATTGGTATCTGCATTTAGAAAAAGGCTCTGGTGGTGGCAGAGAGGGGAGAGGCTATAGGTGAGTCTGTGGTGGTTTTTGTGATGCACAGAGATGACAAGCAGAATATAGGGGGCACTTGATAAATATCTGCTCTCTGACGATGGGGATATGGTGAGGAGAAGAACTTGAAGGCCGCTTAAGAAGATGGAGTTAGGGCCAGCCTAATTAGGTGGTGTGGTGGTTAAGGCAGCTGGATCCCACATGGCTGACTATGTAGTTGAAGTCTGGATCCTGCTGGCTTGAGAAACACACCGGGCACATGGGGATGAATGCCCAAAATCCTGAAAGTGGGGAGAAATGGAGCCAGGATGGCTGCATGACCAGGACACAATTCATTTTACATGTCCATCTCCAGCCCCCGGAGTCATGGTTTGAGAGACGATCTCTAGAGCTTGGCTGGCCTCTGGAGGACTTTCCTAAGCCCCCGACTTCCTTGTTGGACTGAGGCAGGCCTAGGGCCAGCCACATGGGGCTGTCTATTCCCCAACCCATCTGCTTCTGGCCACCTGCAGAGAAATCACAAGTACAAACAAGCAGGCTTTCAAGGTTTCAGGTGTTTCCCTTCTTTGTTCCTTTAGACTATTGTACTGGCCATAGCATCTGGAGACACCTGTCTTGCAGTGCCAGGGCTTTTGTTATCAGAGCCTGTTTTTCTGACCCTGTGGTCCAAGGAGACAGAATCCTCAGAGGAAACTTGATTTTGGCCAATCAAATGGTCTGGAATGCCAGTTCTTGACCTGAGTCTTAGAAGTAATAGGTGTTCTTAGAGAAAAGATTTCTTGTGGTCATACATTATGGAGACACTGGGCTGAGAGTCTCCACATCTCTCTGAGACTATGTGCTGCAGGACTTCTCAGGGCCTTTAGTAGGGCCAAGTCAGTCTCCAGGAGGCGCTTCCTGTGTGCAGGCCTTCCCAAGGGCACTGGACTAATAAATAAATGCCTTGTCCAAGGGTATCATCTGTCTTCCAGATCTGGTGTTCTGTGGGAGCTCGACTGGCCTCTGAAGGCCTTGCCCAAGCTTCTCATTTCATCATTGGGTAAACTGAGGCCTGGGAGAAGAAAGAAATTTCTTGGCAGAGCCAGCAAGGGCTCCCCGAGGATTCTTTCTTCTGTACAGGCTTCCTGCAGTTCCTACCTCCTGCTCAAGCACACGTGTGCTCAAAATTCTTGGGTTCTGGAGGGAGCGCTTTTTCTTTCCAATGGACTCCTCTAGAAGGAGTCAGGGCTTGAGCTTGCCCCCACCTCAGTGTCCAGACATTTTATGTGGACCTATGAAAAGACCCCCTTCCCCACCCACAACCTCAGATGGAGCCCTGTCTGAGCACTAGTTGGACACAGGGTGCAAACAGTTAGGCTCTGACGTTTCCTGGTGGAGCCATTTGCAGGTCAGTGAGGCAGGCATAATTCATGGCTGGATGGTGATGCAACAACAGGAGCCCCAGGACCCAGAGATGAGCCCTGCCCCAGCTTCTCTGAGCCTCCCTCTGTGGCCTGCTGACTGTCTCACCAATGGCAAAGAAGCAGCTGCTCTGATAGTGGGAGGGCTTGGGGGGTCTCTGGCCCTGGGTGACTGTGATCATCTGAGATGAGGTTTGGGACTGGCAGAGAGAGAGGCCAGCATGGCAGAAAAACCTGCACATTTCAGTTTTGCAGTGTGGCTCTCCTGTGCAGACCTCTCCCTTGCTGTGCACAAAGTGGGCACTTCCTCGATTCATCCTGCGGACACGGATGGAGAGCCCACTGGACACGGGGCTCAGTGAGGCCCTGGGGTGGGTTCAGGGCTGATGTCTCAGTCTGGACTCTGAGAAGGCAGGGCCTGAAACTTGAGTGCAGACAGGCCCAAGCTGCTCCCAGGAAGCAGGAGCAGGGCAGTGGGGAGAAGGGAGAACAGAAAAGGGTGAAGAGCTAGCATGAAGGGAATCGAGGTCACTGCTAGGGACCATGATGTTTGACACCACTGGGATCTTCTGGGGTAAGGGCAGAATTATCCCTGGAAAAGTTAGAGGCAGGGCCAATTCACCCACTGGCTCCTACCCCCAAGCCCCTCCCCTGTTGCCAGAGGTTTGACCCTGGGGCTCAACCCCCACATGTCTGGTTGTGTGTGCTGGGTCAGGGCAGGCTCCATGTGCTTAAAGACATGCATGACAGTGTGAAGGGAATGCTTTCAGGCGAGGTGACATGAGGTCACCTGGCTTCTGTCACCGAAATGTGGCCGAGTCAGAGGTGGGCACAGAGGGGCCACAACACCACCAGGTCTGTCTGCCACTTGCCCCTGTCTGTCTCCAGGGTGAAGTGAGATCGGAGAGCCTCTACCTGGGGCCAGGGGGAAGGGCAGGAAGAGACCACAAAAAGGGAGCCTGATCTTCTCATCTGTGGTGTGCTCTCCTGTGACTTCCTCAGCAGCCCAGTATTCATTGTCTAGTAACTCTTGTGACAACACAGAACCTTGGGACAGACAGTTGAAAGGGACCACTTTTGGAAAATGTGCTCTGAGGTCCCAGCTCCCCGCTGATCCCCTTCCTGGGAGGAAGTCAATATAGTACTAGAACATTTATAAGAAGGGGCTGAGTAATGATTTACTCATTGCCTTTAGGCTCAGGAAGTCTTATCTGGCTTCCTGGAACATTGTAAGTTAGGAAATCAAGCTGGACTTTTTTTCCATAGAAACCAAATGAGAGGCGTTGTAGGTGGCAGGCTGGTAGGATGGCAGATGAAGAGGAGGTCCTGACTTTTGAGGAAGAAAATGAAGAAATTGGAGGAGGTGCAGAAGGTGGACAGGGGAAAACAAAGAGACTTTTTTCTAAAGAATTATGTTGCATGATGTATGGGTTTGGGGATGACCAAAATCCTTACACTGAGTAGTGGATATTCTTGAAGACATTGTCATAGAGTTCATAACAAGTGACGCACAAGATCATGTCAATTGGAAGACAAGGTTGAATACAAGTTGAAGATATTGTGTTTTTTTTTTTTTTTTTTGAGAGTTTTTTTTTTTTTTTTTTTTTTTTTTTTTTTTTTTTGGCTATAGGGCGCATGCGCTCACCAGAAAGACAGAGAGAGACAGAGAGACAGAAAGGGAGAAATCACCCCCCAGGGGGGATGGCCATGCCGCAATTCCTTCTCCTCCATTCTCCTCTCGGGATCTTGGGCACGCACGCACACATGCCCGGTGTGAGTTTAAGCCACCGGGTCCGGGACTTGAACCGCGGTCGACTACATGGGAGTCCAGCGACATAGCCATTACGCTAACTGCTGGTCCCAGGATATTGTGTTTTTGATTCAAAAGGACCCACGGAAGTTTACAAGGGTTAAAGACTTGGTTACTATGAATGAAGAAGCAAACTATGGATCTTGACACGTTTTGTACTTTCTGACATTTCATTATCTTTTGGAGAAACTGTATTGGCTGTTTTCTACACTAAAGGTCCTGATACCTAGCTATGTAAATGAAAGTTGCAAAAACACAAAGTTTACAGTTTTATTTTCATGTCTTGGGTTTTGGAGTGATACCTGAACCTTTAACCTGTCTTTAAGTGACCATACTTAATTTCCTATTGGATTTTAATGACCACACATTAGTTAAAATACCTTACAAGCCGTGCAGTTCCTGTTAACTTTTAGTATCTAAAGGATAAAGTCATGTTTATATGTTAGGTCTATCTGGGCCACTGTAAGCTACACTGTAGGTGTTTAACATGTGAAATCTAAATGACGTCTTTGGCGGCGATAGTTGACATAGGTGCTTCACGTATTCTGAAGTTTTTTTTTTTTTTTTTTTTGGAGAGATTTTTGCTATAGGGCGCATGCGCTCGCTAGACAGACAGAGAGAGACAGAGAGATAGAAAGCAGGAAATCACCCCCCAGGGGGGATGGCCACGCCGCAATCCCTTCTCCTCCATTCTCCTCTCGGGATCTTGGGCACGCACGCACACGCGCCCGGCGTGAGTCTAAGCCGCCGGGTCCGGGACTCGAACCGCGGTCGACTACGTGGGAGTCCAGCGACATAGCCATTACGCTAACTGCTGGTCCCCGTATTCTGAAGTTTTTAGACAACAGTAGTCTGAGAGGCTAATAAAGATAATAAATTGGTTTATGTTTCCTTTAAGGAGATGACATATAAAAATACAGTTTTCTTGTAAGAGTGTTTGTCTTAAAAGATAATATTCTGTTTTTCAGATCATGGAAGGTATTTTATTTTATTTGGATAAACTGAAAGTGCTTCAGTGTTGGAAAGCTTTTTTGATTTAAAACCTTTTGGGGTTTGTAACATACTACTTGTTAAAATTTAGGAGAACTCACTCATTTTCCCATATCAGATTAAAGCTTCTAGAAAAGAAATGCTTTCAGTGGCAAGAATGACATTGTTTAATAGGCAGGATAAACATTCGGGGAGTGTTTTATTAACATATTTGTACTTGTTCATCGTGAAACCCGTACTTGACTAAAAATGTATGTGGCTATGAAACTACTTTTGTAGTTCAGGATATACGAGTTTTGTGTGTGTTTAGCTTATTGTATCAACCTATTGCACTTAACCTAAAATAAGGATTAAAATTGCATTTAAAGAGAAAAAAAAAAGAAACCAAATTAGAAATACAGTTCTTAAAAGTGTGCTCATGAACATGTTAATCTAAACCTTGAAATGAGCCCCACCAATGCTGCAGGAATGATCCTTGGAATCTGGTCGCTGTCCAGGTTAGCGGAAGAACATCCCCTCACACCTGGTGTATCTGGAATATGCATTTGTAAGGGGTCCCCAGCTGCGGGAAGCTGTGTTCAGAGAACGTGTGTCCTCAGCATCCCGCCAGTTCCAGTGAACACCAGTGTCTCTATGTGGCCAGTGGAGCACTGTGAACCCAGAATCCCTGTGCGGGTAGCACTAATTCTCTGTCACATGGGGCTGCTTCCTGGCTGAAGGGGCCTGAACTTCCTGCTCTGCAGTGTGTGATGTCAACATAATTCAAGAGAAATATGTGTCCTTTCAGGAAGGGAAAGGACAGGAAGGGAACGCAGGTGCAAAGGAAGGAGTCTCTGGGTCTGTGGGAGGATAGAGCAGGAGTCACCTGCTGTGGACTGGGTCTGGGGCAGCCACTTGGGAAGCCCTGAAGTTTTGGGCATGGTATTGGAGCTGAGAGTCAGGCAAGGCCGTGGGGGGGGGGTGTGGTTATCAGGGTCAGGGCTGCAGCAAGAAGGTCTGGGCGAGGGTAGGGGCAGCAGAGGCAGGAACAAGGTCCACAATATGAAACTCTTGCTCTATAGTTCTGGGAAGGAATCAGTTCCCTAGCCCTTACACTGGTGGAGACCCAGCAGACACATACACTTGATTCTTAAACAAGCACAAAGATAAAGAAGAGCATTTGTATACAAGCCAGAATTTCGATTTAAACAAGATCCCACTGCCTCGTGCGGGGGACAATCTTTTTTAAAAAATGTTACTTGTTATTATTATTTTTAAATTTGCTATAGGGCATGTATGCTCATGAAAGAGAGAGAGAGAGAGAAAGCAAGTTGTCTGGTCTGGGACACAAATTGCAGTCGATCATGTGGGAGTCCAGTGTCTTAACCACCATGTGACCTACTGGCCCCTAGGACAATCTTGAAAGAGAAGTGATTTAGGAAGAAGGGGTCAAGTCCTGTATGAGGTCAGGTGTGTTGTGGAGGTGGAGAAATAGAAAACTGGGCCAGCAGCACAGAAAAGAGGGGCTCCTCTGCTCACCCACACCCTTCTGGTGGGGGAACCTATGAGACCATAGCTGATCTCTGGGACCAGCCCTTCCTGGGCCATGGTTCATTGGATGAGGAGGAGACTTGATCCAGGAGGAGCCAACAGATCCATGTGGGCAATTTGGGACTGGGAGCAGAGATGTTGGTCAGTTGGATGGGGGCACCGGAACTGGGGCAGCCCTGTTTGAATGCTTGAAGGCAGGTGCAGAGGAAGGAGATCTGTAGGTGAGGGAAGGTGGCTAGAGAGAGGCCAAGGTGGGAAACTCTACAGCCTTGGCCTGGGTGGTGGGTGGGGCTAGAGAGGGCCCCTGCCTCCTCCCAGCCAGCATCAGGTCTCCTGTACCTGCGCTTCCTGCCCTCAGTAGTTTGTTTCCTGGATATATATCCCAATGCCTCTGGTCGAAGTCCACTTTTGTTAGCTGATCTGAATAGACTTCAGTTACTGACATCTTAACAAGTCTGAGAGAGCCAGAGTCTTCATTGTCATATCAGGGAGGAGGAGAGGGCAGGAGCTGAGGTTGGGATGGGGGGAGTGGTTCTATTGCTTTCTGCTTGGCTGACTCATGTTGGATCCCACCAGCAATGTTGACACTACACATGGAGAAGGACAGACCAAGTTGGTGTCCACTCAGTGGAGAGTGACCCTAGTGACATGGATGCCTGAGCCCCTGGCATGTGGGGAAGGACCAAAAAAGTCACACATTCAGCCTGGGGAGAAGCAGAGTCAATAAAGGACATAAAAAGCATTTTCGATGTTTAAAGACTTGTTGGGGAAAGAGAGGAGACTGTGTTTTCTGTGCTCTCCAAGGGTATTGGTCAAGAGTCCGCTTGTGGCTCAGTGTAGGGAAAACCTTCGTCTGCAGCTGCCTGCCACAGTATAGGTGGCTTTGGGCACAGAGAGCTCCCTATTTCTGCGCTGAAGACCCACTTGGAAGGGAGTCAGCCAGTCAGAGGGCAGCAAGTAGGGAGTTGATGGTGTAGACTGGACAATTGTAAAGCACATCTTCACCAGCAGGTAGGACCCAGTCCCAGGGAAGGGACAGCCCCATGCCATGACAATGAACATGAGCCATTTGTCGAATCTGATGAGCCCCCTGGCCCATAGGACAGATAATAAAACCTTGGATCCAGGCAGAGGCAGTGGTGCTGCAAAGGTTGAGGAGGGAGAAAAAGGCATGAGGCAGCTGCAGCTGGAGAGAAACTTGGGGGGGGGGTGGGGATCAGAGATATCAAAAGGGGTTTTAGGGACCAGCAGTTGACATAATGGCTATGTTGCTGGACTCCTATGTAGCCAACTGCGATTCGAGTCCCGGACCTGGTGGCTTAAAACTCACGCCGGCGCATGTGCGTGCGTGCCCAAGATCCCGAGAGGAGAATGGAGGAGAAGGGATTGCAGCGTGATCATCCCCCCGGGGGGTGATTTCTCACTTTCTGTCTCTATGTCTCTCTCTGTCTGTCTGGCGAGCGCACGTGCCCTATAGCGAAAACCTCTCCAAAAAAAAAAAAAAAAAAAAAAAAAAAAAAATCACGCTGGGCGCATGTGTGTGTGCCCAGGATCCCAAGAGGAGAATGGAGGAGAAGGGACTGCGGTGTGGCCATGCCCCCTTGGGAGTGATTTCTCATTTTCTGTCTATCTGTCTTTCTGGCAAGCTCATGCGCCCTATAGCAAAAACCTCTCCAAAAAAAAAGAAGGGGGGTGGTTTAAAGAATTTAGCATTGGGACCAGCAGTTGGCATAATGGCTATGTTGCTGGACTCCCATGTAGTCGACCACGGTTTGAGTCCCGGACCTGGTGGCTTAGACTCATACCGGGCGCGTGTGCGTGCGTGCCCAAGATCCCGAGAAAAGAATGCAGTGTGGCCATCCCCCCTGGGGGTGATTTCTTGCTTTCTGTCTCTCTTTGTCCTTCTGGCGAGCGAGTGCACGTGCCCTATAGCAAAAACCTCTCCCAAAAGAGAAAAATAAAAAAGAAAAAAAGAAGATTTTGCGTTGAGATGTCTTTTATCTCCCCATGAAACTTTCAGTAAAATATGCACGACTTGAGAGTGCTTTTGGAGTGGGGCTTCTCCTAGGGGTGGGGTGTGCTTGTAGCCAGAGGGTATCATCAAGGGTAGAGGCAGTGGCCTCTTAAGGTGAGAGCAGGAGAGGCCCAAAGAGGCCCCCACACTAGATGTGTGACAAACTTTGTTCTTTTCTTGGGCTCTGGGGCCAAATTCTTGATTAGGTAGCAGTGTTCCTAAAGACCATCTCAGGATGCCAGTCTCAGGATGCCCTCCATTCTCCCAGCCAGCAGCCAAAGAAGAGCTTAAGACACAGGTGCACCCCTGAGCCCCTTCATCAAGGCCTGGTTAAGAACTGTTTCTCTGTAGCCAGTGTCCCACTGCCCCACGTCTGCTAACTGGAAATGAAGATGGGAAGTAGGCTGCTTGAAAAATTGGGTTAAAATGATTGTGGTGCATCTCTAGGGAGACAGGTTACAACCTGGGGAACTTGCCAGTGATGGTAAAAACAACCCTCGGTGAGGGAAGAAGCAAGAAGAGAGAGCAGTGGAAATTCTTGCCTGGTGTCTTTCCTGGACCAACGGCTCAAGTGGAATTTCTCTGTGGAATCAGCCCATTTACTTAGCTCGACAAAGTGGATTGGGGCTGTGGCCATTTCTGGGGCAGCTGCAATCCGGCAGCTTTTCGTAATTATCTGTTAGTAATTATCTGCTAAGACTTTGGTAAACAGCAGTCTGTTTAGCCATCCTTGAAGAATTAAATCATTACATTTATTGCTCTATTCACTCGCTATTAACCTCCTAAGAGGCTTTTCCACCTCAGAACTAGGGTTTTCATTTGATAAACTCTAAGGAGAATCTTCGAGTCGGGAGGATGGAGGACAAGGAGCAGCTCATCAACTGATGCTGTGGGAGGTAAATCTTGTTGATGGCCGTCCTCGTCAGCCGGTCTGTGTCAGGCATCCTCCTGTGGCCGGCATCCCTGACAAAGGCAAATGCTTTTCAGGAAAGTAGAAAGCTTTTCATAGGAAGTGGATCTTAAAAGCAAAGAGCCAAGCTTGGAAATGCCTGGAGAGTTCTGGGGAAAGATATGGGTGGGCTGGCAGGGCCTTTCCTGGGATGGGGTAGGTCAGTGTGGCCAGTGTGGTATAGGGTTAGGGCTACAGGGCCAGGAGGAATGATAGCATTCTTCCTATCTCTTGGAGGGTATAGTGAACCCAGCTGCTTGGATAAAGGTCAGATGAAGGTCAAGGATGTGGATTTGGTAAAGGTCTGCCATGCCTTTCCCTCTAGGCTACTGCTGCTTTTAAATTTCTGGATATTTCAAGGATAGCCCCATGCAATGTCCCACGACGATGAGCCTGTTGAAAAATCTGGCACTCCCTTACCTGTGGGACAGATAGGTGAGGCCTCTGATCCAGATATTGATAGCAAGGGTAGATAGCTCCTCTCAGGGACAAGTTTGAGAAACCACAGCTGGTCAAGACAACTTTGGCTACCTGATGTTTGCTGGCCATTCCCCACTGGGTGGCACCTGCCAGTTGAGGGGGTTTGGAGGTGATGATGGTGCAGGAGTATTCTGTGTTCTGAGCTGCCTCAGGGGAATGGTGGATGTGTTCTTGGGAGCCAGGGGGTGCTGACACAGACCAGCTCCCAGGGGCTCTCAGGGACTCTTCTTTTTGAAGGTTCTATGCATTGGTGTGAGTGAGGCACTGCCTTGTTACAGTGGGTGGGCAGTGGGTATCCAGGAAGCCCTAGCCAGGGTTACAGAGGCCTTAGCTCTGAGTGCCTACTGTGTGCCAAGCACTGTGCTAAGCAGAGAATGCATAATGCTAAACCCAGAAAAAAGCCTCACTCTCATGCAGAGCTGACCTAGAGAGAAGGACCACAATAAATCTTGAAATGTGACCAAGACCTGTATGGATGTGAGATATGGTCAGGCCTCCAGACTCAAGTCATTGGGTATAATAGGAGATAAACTATTCAGGCCTAATTCTCTAGATTGTTCCGTAGACTCTGAAGCCATTATGCATGAAGAGAAATTAGAGGCAATGAATGAATAGGATCAATGTAAATCCATTTTGGAAGAAGCTATTTATAGTGGTTCATTTTGGAAATCCTTTCAAAGGTGACTTTCCCCATCTTCTTTTTAAGAATCAAGTCTTAATCTGATTTGCGCTGATATAACAGAATGCCACAGATTGGGTAATTATAATGAACAGAAATGTATTTGGCTCACAGTTTTGGAGACTGGGAAGCCCAATTTCAAGGGGCTACATCTGGAAAGGGCCTTCTTGTTGCATTTAACATGCCAGAGGTGAGAGCTAAGAGAGAGAGAAAGAGAGAGAGAGAGAGAGAGATATCAAGCATGTTGCCTCAAGTCCTTTTATAATCAGCATTAATCCATTTATGAAGGTGAAGTCATCATGACCGAACACCTCCCATTTGGCCCTGTCTCCCAACATTTCCCATTGGGAATTAAATCTCTAACACCTGCTTTTTGGGAGACACATTTAAACCATAGTACCTTTGGTATATAGTTATAAAACATGGCAAAATCTCAAATTGGACTATGAGATTTTTAAACATACAAATAAATTTACTTACCAGGCAGAAAACTAGAATGATTCATATTTTAGTATAAATTACCCTCCTTGACAAATTCTATGAAATAGAGATTGTGTCGGAAAATTGGGGTTCAAAAGTTGCTTTACCTTTAGTGTAGAGACTTTTAAACCTACATTGCATCAGAATGACCAGAGGGAGAAAACAATAATTCCAATCTCCATAGATCTACTGAACCTCAAATGTCTGTGGCTTGGGAGCCCCAAATCACATAACTCATGTCATGGTCTGCAAAAACCTTAATGGTATGTGGAAAGAGACTAAGGCCAAGAAATAGCCACTGATGGGAAACACATCCAGAGTCCAGTACTGCTCGCTGATCTGAGCGAGGTGAGGGGTGGGTTGCTTTTAGAAGCACCTTTGGTCCAGCTCCCTGCCTTCTTTCCTTTCCACTCCTCTCACTCCTTTTCCTTCCTTGCTCTGGTGTCTTGTTCTTGCTCCTAGGGTCACTCTGCCTTGGTGGGCGACCCCCTCATGACCGAGCTCCAGCACTTTCTGTTGTTCAGAGGGGAGCACCCTCCAGACAAGTTAACACCCCCTTGCTAATGCGGATGAGTCCTTACAGTCTAACTTTGCTGTATTATTGAGCTACAAGTCTTCCTCCCCATCAGAGTTAGACAGTAACTTCAGCATAGGTGAAGGAGACCAAGCAGCCTGCCCTGTCCTGGTTACAATGCCACTCAGTGACTGATGAGCACCCAGGCTGACTGCCACTCTTCAGAACACCTGTGCTTTTAAGACACTATGTCCTCCCTGAAGCAGCGAGGCAAGTCTTTCCATTTGGCATTGGCAATTCCTTCCATCTGAAATATGCCCACCAATCACATTCAGCCCTATCCTGGGCACTTCACCTGCCCTGTCCAGACTCCTTGAGGACCTTCTGTTGGGTCAGAGCCTGTGCTGAGCTTTGGTGGAGTGTTTGGGGACACTCTTTGCAATGGACTCAGCAAGTAGTGGGGAGCCAAGTGGGAATCAGGAGACACACACTGAGACTCTATGGGTGGAGTGTCCATTTCTCAGAGCTGTGCTGGCCACTCAGTGCTATCTCCAGCAAGGGCTGAGGGAGTCTTCTAGGGGCCATGTATGGAGCCCTGACAGGTAGTGGTGGAGGGGTGGTCATTTGCAGTCACGGGGTAAGCAGGACACTGGTGGGAGGCTTCTGTGGAGGTGCTAAGCTTTGGAGTAATTTGTTGCGTAACACTGGATAATGGGTATCATTGATTATTGGGATAGGCTGCTTCTAACATGGCCGCCAATGATCATGGCTCCTGGTTATCCCTGCCTTTGTGTAATCCCCTCCTGTTGAGTGTATGCTGGATGTAGCAACTTGTTTCTAAGGAAAGAGTATAGTGTGAGTGATGGGGTACAGCTCTGAGATTACATCACAAAAGATTTGGGCTGCCATCTTGGTTGCTACTCTTGTTCTCTCACTTTGAGAGAAACCAGCTGCCATGTTGTGTGCTGCCCTATATAGAAGCCCATGTGGCCAAGAATTGAGGGAGGCCTCTGGTCAACAGCCAGTGAGGAACTGAGCCCTCAGTCTCTCAACTTGTGATGAACTGCATCTGGCCAGCAACCTCATGGGTGAACTGGGAAGTGGATCCTGTATACTGCTAAATCTTGCAGTGACCATGGCTGCATCAGGCAACTCGGTTCCAGTTTTATGAGAGACCCTGAACCAGAGTACACAGCTAAGCTGTGCCCAGATTCCTGACCCACAAGAACTGTTTGGCAATAAATGTTTGTTGTTTTAAAGCTGTTAAGCATGGAAACCATTCGTTACAAGCAGCAGAGAACATACAGTTCTGATTAATGGCATCAGCCTCACCAATCCTACTCTCAGGTGAACTTGGCTCTGATCTAGACTTGGGTCTCAGCTTACCACTGAAACCTTGATCATCCAGGGGTTCAGAGAAGGTGGGGCTATTGAGGGGATGAGAATATTAGGGGCACACCCTGATCCCTACTGATTTCTAGAAAGCCAAGTCAGCCTCCATAAGATCATAGGAGGCCACAGTAACATCATGGTTAGGCATGGGGTGAGATGTAGGGTTAAGACCAACTTCTACCTTACCTGTGTGATCTTTCATAGACTTTCAGGACCTCCTTGAGCTCTAGTTTCCAAGTGACTCCCCTGAAGCAGAGGAGGAAGACACAAAATGATCAGCCCCAATCAGAGAATTGACATGAAGACTAAATAAGAGGGTTTTTGTAAGAAGCTTGACCCTGGAATATGGCTGGTGCTTATCAAGATACTTAGCATAGTAAGCTTCATCCCAGCCACTGCTGTCATGAAGACCTTGCAGAACCATCCTGGTACCTGAACCCAGGGAAGCCCACTCTTCAAGGATGAGGAAGTCTCAGCTATATAATCACTGAGGCTTTGCTTGGGGCAACATGCTCCCAGATCAATTTACCCACTTGGCCTGATGAGTCTGAGCCTGAGTTTTGAGTCCTACCTGGAATACCAACAGCCCCTTAAATGTTACAGAACTTATCCGCTCCTCTCCACTGTGTGCACTGAGGGTCTCTTCCTTGCTTGAGTGTTTATTTCTTGCAGTAAGAAGCGATGATTTAATTCTTGCCTAGGATATCATTCAGCCCAAGTTTGTGCTGAAGTGAAACATATTTCAGCACCCACCAATTTCCATATAGATAAAAAGAAAAAAAAAAAAAACCCCGAGAAAACAGCCTCAACCAGCGTCCTCACCAACTATGCATTTGAAACCTGTTTCTTAAAGATGGATTGCTCCGTTAGGCTGCTAAGAGGTTTTTCTGGACTTGTCAACATTTTATCCCCCCCCCACAAACATTCTTGGTTATAAATTATTCATTGCTCAGTTAGTGGTTAAAAAAAAAAAAAGATGCCTGGGGCTGAGGCACTTTCTTAATTTTCTCTCTGCCTTTCAGAGAGAAGGTGGTTTGTTTTTTTTTTTTTTTTTTTTGGTTGTTGTTTTTTTTTCCCTTTCCACTTCTGGAAAAGTAGAAGTAACTGGAAGTCTCTGGACTCTGAGGTTCATGGCTGTAGCCTAATGAGAAAGTAGTGTTGAGTCCTGTGTGAGCTTGGTTGGGGTGGGGTACCAGGAGGCGGTGGTGGAGGGGTGATCATTTACAGTTACAAGGGAAGCAAGACACTGGGGTTCTTAAACATATGTTAAAGTAGGATGTGTCTGGGTCTTTATTTATTTATTTGTTTGTTTATTTATTTATTTCTGGCAGGGATTCCAAGATTTTCACAAAAAGCTGAGATGAGACTTAATTCCATTTTAGTCCTCCCTATCTCAAGAGTTGGCAACTGGAAAGAATATCTACCTTTCTCTGCTCACCTGATTTCACCTTCCCTGGGCTCCTCTCCAGGTTAGGGTCCTACCCAAGCTGTCCCTTTCCCTCCTCCCTCATACTTACTCTCTATTGTCCTGCATACCTCCTGGGTCTTGCTAGGTTCTTTGCAATATCTTTTTTTCTTCAAAGTCTATTTATTCCTTTCTTCTACCAGAGAGACACACACAGAAAGATAGATAGACAAAGGGGAGCGTGTACTACCCCCACTAGGGTTCCCATGCCATGATCCACCCCCAGCTATCCTAGATCACAAGCATGAGTTTGGAGAGACCATAGGGAGACCCTATGTTGCAAGCCAGGGACCTTCCCATGGGGGTCGAGTCACACCACTTCTGTGCCACAATTCAAACCCCACTTTGGAATTTTTGATGGCCATGCTGGCACCTAATTTCCTTCTCCAGCATGGATTCCTTGGTCTATCATCTCTCAGCCCTTATGGGATGAGGAGAAAGGCGAGGTGGGTGAGATTAGGCTGCAGAGCTTGGGCCCGTAGTAGTGACAGCCACAACAAAGCACCACAAACTGGGTGGCTCAAGATAGCAGAAATCCATTCTCTCACAGTTCTGGAGGACTGAAGTCTGAGACCAAGCTACCAGCCACGCCTGGTTCCATTTCAGATTCTAGTTAGAACACTTCTTTGCTTGTCTCTAGTTCCCTGTGTTGGCTCACAGGTCCCAGGCCCACAGCTGGGATCTCTATTTCCATTGTCACTTGGAGTTCTCCCTGTGTATCTCTGTCTCTGTGTCCATGTCTGTCTTCTTATAAGGAAAGCAGCCATATTGGATTTAAGGCCAGAATACTCCAGTAAAACCTCTTCTTCATCTCACTAATTATGTATCTAATGACTCCATTCTCTGATAAGGTACTGGGGGTTAGGACTTCTATTTATCTTTTTTAGGAGGCACAATTCAACTCATCATAGGGTCAGAAGAGGAAGGAATCCCATCCTGCTAAGACCCTGGCTCTCCCTACCCCCTGTCCCTTGCACTTGATTATCCTAAATGAGTATCTGTTGCTCCCACCTTGAAGCAGGACCTTGGCTGTGAAGGTGTTGTATCTGTTTTTTCATACCTGGGTAAGGAATGAGAGAGAAATGGGCTGGCTCATTGAGATTGTGAGATTGGACTGGCTCACCTCAAGTGGGAATGGGACCTTTGCTGGGGAGAGCCGCTGTCTTGGATCTGGTCCTGGTGGCCTGGTCTGAAGGCAGAGCTGTCTACCTACCATTGGGAGCAGAGGCGGCCTCTTGTTGGCTCTTCCATTCTTTTTTTTTTTTTTTGGAGAGGTTTTTTTTTTTTTTTTTTTTTTTTTTTTTTTTTTTTTTTTGCTATAGGGCGCGTGTGCTCGCCAGACAGACAGAGAGAGACATAGAGACAGAAAGCGAGAAATCACCCCCCAGGGGGGATGGCCACGCCGCAATCCCTTCTCCTCCATTCTCCTCTCGGGATCTTGGGCACGCACGCACACGCGCCCGGCGTGAGTTGTAAGCCACCGGGTCCGAGACGCGAACCGCTGTCGACTACGTGGGAGTCCAGCGACATAGCCATTACGCTAACTGCTGGTTCCCATCCATTCTTTTTTTCATTTCCTCCTCCTCTCTCCTTGCATTCTTTCCAGGCATCAGGGGCTTGTGTAGGGTGGCATTTCTGGATGGGCTCTCAGAGGCCTCTGGACTCTACTGGCCAGCCCTAGGAAAAGGGGCCAGTGCTTGTGCAATGGTCCACTTTGCTAGTGCCCTGCTGGGTGAGGCAGCTTCAGACAGAGAGTAACAAATGGGGCTGTTGCTTGTCTTAAATTGGATATGGGATTATTTGCCTTTAACCCTAACCCTCAACTTGGCAAAAAAGATGCATGATTTTATTTCCAAATATTTATATTGGAAATTAATGCCAAGGGAGAAAAGTGGCTGAGTTTGGCTTTCAGAGAAGGTTCTTGGCTGCTGGGTTTATAAACAGCAGCGGACATCTGCATTTTGTCAAGGCCAGTTCTCTTCCTGGTATCTGTCACCATCCACTGCCCAGTTAGAGCTCCAGTGTCTTGGCTTCCATTACCCTGAGAGCAGACCAAAAAGTCAGAGTTCCATGGTCCCTGTCCACTCTCATTAGATGTAGCTGTTACTTTCCAGGTCATTCACCATCAGCTCAACTTAAGTTTATTTTAAGTCAGACTAAGCAGCCTTTAACTGGAGATCTGGAGTTCTTCCAAAACTGTGAGACCTCTAAGTGTGGGACCGAATCAATTTAGAACGAAAGTAGCTGAGGCAAAGAACAGGAGGTGAGCCTCTGGCTTGTGACAATTGAGAAAGAATGGAAATAAGTGTCCAGCACTCTCATATATTATATTTAACTTAATCCTTACAATAGTTATCTGAATGTCTATTGCACAGATGAAGAGACTGATGCTCAGAGGTCAAGTGACCTACCCGAGTCACCTAGCCAGTAAATAGCAGAGCTTAACAGATTCCAAGTCCCTAAAAGAGAGGATTTATCTTTAGGCAGGCAGCTTCTACATCTCTCTGATCACATAGTGGTGAGTGGTGGCCAAATCTTGTCTGGGAAAATGAGGCTCCTTCCCAGGACTGGGGATGTGAATAGATACATTTAGAACTGAGTGCTGCCTTCTCCCTGGCTGTCTGGGGACTTGCGTGTGTAACATCTGGGTGTGAACTATAGTGATGGTGGAACTTCAAAACTCAGACCATTCTCCCTACTCTTAGAACTCATGATAGAGAATTGTTCCCAGGAAGAAGATACTGCAGGAATCTGTGGAAAGACACTCTCCTGGGAGCCTTCAGTGGAAGCTCTTTCTCCATTCAAAGGCTAAAGAATCAAATAAAATAAGTTCTTTTGAAATGAGAGTTTTTGCACAGAGTGTTTGGAAGCACTTTGCAGAAATCTGGACTGTTGTGAAGAGAAATAAGAGTAGCAAGACTTTCAAAAATTAGTCAATTAATTATTAATTTATTACAACATGTTTTCTGTTGTCCAGATCATTTAGTTTTGTTTTTATTATAATTATTTCCTTTCTTAAGACTAAATTCTTTAAAATAATATTGAGATGAAGATTGCTGGTCATCTATTATCTGTACCATTTCAATTAACAATTTTGTTGATATATAATCAACATATATAATCCATTTATTCAAAGTGTATGGTTCAATAGTTTTTAGTATATCCATAGAGTTGTACATCCATCACTACAATCACTTTTGGAATGTTTCCATTATTCCCAAATTGTCAGCCTTGGGTGCATTCAGAATCACCCTGGGATGACTGGCTTTAGTGGGGCTCTTTGTGTCTTTTCCTGATCTCCGGAGTAAGTTGTATGTTCCATTTGGTAATATATTCAGCCCATTGGACTTCACTTATCACTTGATGCTTGCTCTACTGTTTTTGAAAATGTCCTGGGGCATAAATTGCTCCACAATCTGATCCAATTAAATCCAGGCGGGGTAGATTTTGAGGCAAGACTTTGAATTCTTTTTAGATCCCAAGAAGGCTCTTCTGTTTAAACTTTCTTTTTTCATGAGAGAAGGACAGGGAACAAAAGAAAGACAAGCTTCCTCAACAGGGCCTCCTGCTGTGATCTTCCCCTGTGCCTTACCTAGCCAATTAGGATAATGGGCACATGTGCATACTTACAGTGTACTGGCAAACCTAGGAGCCAAATCCTGATTATCGTATGGCTTCCAACACTCCAGGGTGTTGTGCTTCCACTGCTCACCATGGCTGGGTGAGGGGGCTTTTCTTGGTTATGTCTTTCCCTGGTTCTCTCTGGCAACTAGCTGACTTTTGTTTTAATTTTTAACTCTTACTTAAAAGGAGTTGTAATCTACAAGATCGCCCTTAGTCTTGAACTTCCCCACATTCTGTTTCAAATGAAGTCAGTTCCTTTGGAGTTTTTTGTTGCCTTTTTTCTTTTCCTTCTTTCATCTTTTCTTTTATTTTTCTGACACTCTCTGTTCTTTTTTTTAAATTTATTTTTATTATTATTCATACATTAAATTGCTATACACCATTTAGATTGTGAAGATACTTTACCCAGCATTATACGCACCTCAGTCCAGCCCAGTTGAGACCACCATACACAACCTAGTCAACAGATAATCTTATCTGTGTCCCACAAGTGTCTTACCTCTTCATTTCCACCCCCAAATTTCCTGTGCTCTTCCCCTCCCACACTCTATTTCCAATTTGTCCCTAGTGTGGACAGAAGTCTGACTACTTTTCCTATTTTCCAAAATCTTTTCAAAAGGGACTGGGGAAGTCATGCCCACAAACAATAACAGACCATTTATTTTCTATTAACAGGATTCTTCCTACCTCCTGTCCCTGGCATAGTATCTTTGAACTGTATATTTCAACCAATTACAGTATATTCTTTTGCTCATCTCTTCCCAAGACACAGAACTTCCCTTTTCCTTGAGATGTAGATTAAGCCTTTCTTTAACTAATCTCTTCCCAAGACACAGATCTTCCCTTCCAATCACCAACCTAAGAATTATGGAACCCACCTATAACCTACAAGGCCCCCCCCCCCTTTTCTACATGTTCCGCCTTTTGGGGCCAGACCAATGAAAAATCTCTTCACTAAATGTTGTCTGTCAATCTCAAAAACAAATAAAAGGAACCCCTGTACATGATCTCACCCCGAGAAAGGCATGTATACCTCTTCTCTGGGCCTAGGTCACTCATATTTGGCTTGGAAATAAACCTCATTAATTATTATTAATTTTACAGTTGGTTATTTTTTTCCGTTGACACTAGTGTCCATTATAATTTTTAAATACTTTTATGTTCTCCAGTCTTTTAGTCTCTACCATGGAGTGAAGACAGTTGGTATATGTTAAGTGGAGACATACAATTTCTCTCTTTCATAGCCTGACTTGCTTCACTCAGCAACAAGTCTTCCATATTCATCCACTTTCTATCAAATTCCAGGGCCTTGTTGTTTTTTATGGCTGAATAGTATTCCATGGAGTATATGTGCCACAATTTTTCAATCTATTCATCTGTCTGTGGACATTTGAGTTGATTCCATGCCTTAGCAATTGTGAATAATGCTGCAATGAAAATAGTTGTGCAAGCGCTTTTCTGACTAAGTGCACTCCTGTCCTTTGGATAGATACCCAGGAGTAGAATTGCTAGATCAAATGGTAATTCTATTTGAAGGTCTTTTAGGAAATTCCATATCATTCTCCACAGTGGCGGGGCCAATTTGTATTCCCACCAACAGTGAAGGAGTGTTCCCCTTTCACCACATCTCCTCCAGTACTTATCATTATTTGTTTTTTAGATCTTCGCTATTCTGACTGGGGTTAGGTGGTATCTCATTGTAGTTTTGATCTGCATCTCCCTTAAAATGAGAGATGTTGATCATTTTTTTAATATGCATTTTGGCTGTTTGCATGTCCTCCTTAGAGAGTTGTTTATTCAGCTCATTTTCCCATCTTTAAATCGGGTTAATCATTTTCTTCCAGGTAAGTTGCTTGAGTTCCCTGTGTATTCTGGTTATCAGTCCCTTATCTGAGGCACAGTTAACAAAAATGCTCTCCCATTCTGAGGGTTATCGATTCACACTAATTACAGTGTCCTTTGTTGTCCTTTCATTTTTTTTCTACTTTTAAAAATTTATATTTAAACACTGTACATCTTTACAATGTACAACATAAATATGGTGCATATTAGTCAAGTTGAAGACATTACTATATACATTATCAACAGATAACTTTTTATGTTTGTGACTATTAAATGTTTTTTTTTTTTCCTGATCCCCTCCGTTCTATCCTGTTACCCACTCCCTCCTATACTGTCTCTAGTATCTATATATAGTTAGCCACCCTGCTATTACATCTTTCAGTCTTTCAGTTTCTGCAACAGAGTGAGGACATTTGGTATAGATTAAGTGGGGACATATAATGCCTATCTTTCATACTCTGACTTTGCTGGGGTGTGTGTATGTGTGCATGCCCAAAATCCTCAGAGGAGAATGGAGAAGGAGGGACTGCAGCATGACCATCTCCCTGGGGAGTGATTTCTAACTTACCCTCTCACTTTCTCTGTCATATCTATCTCTATCTCTATCTGTGTATCTATCTATCTATCTATCTATCTATCTATCTATCTATCTATCATCTATCCATCATCTATCCTCTATCATCTATCTATCATCTATACTACCTCTGTGGCATGGCCATCTCCCTGGGGAGTGATTTTTCTCTTTCCCTCTCACTGTCTCTCTCTGGTGAGTGCATGCACCTATGGCAAAAAACTATATTTTTTAAAAAGGAAAAAATATATTTCTTACAAAAAATGGCCTTATATATTTATTTATAGGTACTTTACAATCTGCAAAGGATCTTACAGTTTGCTAAGCACTCTCTCATGTCTCATCTAACCTACTCTTTGCAACCAAGTGATATTTAAGGCAGAGCTGTGGGTGAAGAAACTAAGGCTCAGAGATGGGCAGTTCAAGTCAGCACTGGGACTTCTGCCCCCTGAGGCTGTGCGCTCATTCGCTGGGCCTCAGAGTCCAATACTATTGGCCCAAAGTCAATGTTCAGACTTTCATTTCCTGAGTGGTTCTTTTGGGGTAGAATTGTAATATCCTGCAGGACTTTTCCTTCCTGTGTTGGAAAAGTGCCTTGGACAGCTGGCTAGGTGTTGTGATCACAGTGTGAAGTCTGGGAAATTATTATTTTTAAATACTACTCTACTCTGCACCTGCTATAGCAGGTTGTAATTGACTGGCTGTGATTCAAAGCAGTTCTCTGCATGTCTTCTGGGACAATCTTGGTTCATTCACTGCTTTGATTTCCTTCCCGTGCAGAGCAGTTAAGTGTCAGCCACCTTCTCTTACCCAGAACTGCTGCTTAGCTGGCCTTGCCATGTGCTCTTCTGGGAGTTTGGGGCCCACTGACATTGGCCATGTAGTCACCAAAGGCTCCTAAATGCCTATTCTCACACAACAGTTGCTATGTGGGATTGCCCTATGACTGTAATAAGTCACTCCAAAATTTAATGGCTTCAAACAAGAATATACATTTATTAACTCACTATTTCTGTGGGTCAGGAATTTGGGAGTGACTTCAGTGGTTCTGGGTCTGGCTTGGGGTCCTACATGAGGCTATAGTCATATGTCAGCCAGGGCTGCTGTTGTTTGAAAATTTCTCTGGAGTGGAAATTTTCCTTTCCATGTGGTGCCACACATGGCTGCCACATTTGCACCAGCTCTTGGCAGATCAGTTCCGTAATATGTGGAGCTCCCATAAGGCTACTTGAGTGTCTTTACAATATGGCAGCTGGCTTCCCTTCGAGTGAGTGACCCAAGAGAGCAAGAAAAAAAGCTCAGGATATCCTTTAGAACTTGGCCTTGGAAGTCATGCACTGTTATTTCTGCAACATCACAGGCCCTCCCTGTGCATGGAGGAGGGTCAAAGACTATGCAGCCTATAAATACCAAAATGTGAGGATCACTTGGGCCATAGAGGCTGCCTGCTAAGCCCCAGAACCTACACTGTGTGCTTTATACACATTTCTCCTCTCAACAGCTGTGTGAAGTAGATTTCATTTGTACCTGCCTACAGAAGGGGAACCAGAGAGATGAAATAATTTGCCTAGTGACCTTCAGTAAGTTGGTCTGAACCCAGCTCCAAAGCTTGTGCTCTAGCCCCTTGCACCGTGGTGACTATGGTGTCTTCTGTTTTGTAACAGTGACTGTGTTCTGCTTAGCTGTGCTGTGAGATACCCAGTAGACAGAGTATGTAGACAACTGGGCTTTGAAATGGAACACAAAACTGAGGCAGAAGTGTAGGATTGTCTTCCTTTGGGCTCAGGCTGGATTAACAAAAATATGAAGCCTGGAATCTATCATAGGAGGTGAGAGTCCTGTTTGGAAAGAACTGTGTGTGACTGTGGGTGTTTGTAATGGTAAGTTCTTGTGTAACAGTTCGACTGGATTAAGGATACTTGGAAATCTGGTAAAGCATGATTCTGGATGTGTCTGTGAGGGTGTTTCTAGAGGAGATCATCATGTGTCTGAGTAGACTAGATAAGGGAAAACCTCTCCTCAATGTGCATTGCACCATCCAACCAAGAAGGGGGTCAGAGAGAACAAACACACAAGGAGTTCTAGTGTCTTTTGAGAAAGCAGGGAAGACTTCTGCTGCTGCCTTGGCCACTAGAATTCAAGGCTTGTCTGCCTTCAGATTCTGAGATTCATACTGGTGGCCCCTTGGGTTCTCAGGCTTTGGCCTCAGACCAAGAGTTGCATCATTGGCCTTTCCGCCTCAAGGCCTTTGGAACTGGACTGAGCCATGCTGCCAGCATCCCAGGGTCTCCAGCTGCAGATGGCCTCTTGTGGGACTTCTGAGCCACCAAAATTGTGTGAGTTGATTCTACGAAGTTCCCTCTTGTGTATCCATACATATGTCCTGTTAGTCCTGTCTCTCTGGAGCACCTGGCTAATATCCTACCTTACTGTGAGAGGTCAGTAGATCAGGAAACCTATTTAAAGAGCAATTCTGGAGCGAGGAGAGAGGTGTGGAACCTAGGACAAAAATCGGCCATTGGGCTTCCAAGATTTGAAATGGGGTGCTGCAAAAAATGTACACACTCGTTCTGTGTGGAGGGCTACTGAGCTGGGATAGGCCCAAGGTGTGAACATCATAGGAGATGGACTGAGTCCCCAGGAGGGAGCTCCAGTCCAATGATTACAGAGGCCTTCAAACTCTCCCTGAGAATACTTTTCCTCTTACAAGTTCATTTGAAATGCAGGTCTCAGATGTCACCAATTTCTCAGACATATTGTGGTTTTACATAAAGGTTCTGTGAATATGACTGTCATGGCCCAGCATCATCTCATACTGCATGTCTTGCTCTCTGGTCTCCACCCACCCAAAAACCTTTTCCTTCTGCAAATAATCCCTGCTCACAGGAACATGCCCCCTCCCACCACATATCCACCTGTAAACATACTTGCATATATCAATAAACATCACCACAGAAATGTGTCCAAATCTCACACACATAGATACACACACATACCCACACATGGTCAAAAGCATATTTACAGTCACACAGGTGCACTGGGAACATGTTATCTGCACTTATATACACTCACACATGGCACACATACACACACTCACACTTTCATACACACATATTTATGAATTTGCATATGCTCATACACTCTCACATGCACGCTGAGGTGCATGCCTGGTTGTTCACATGAATGTACATGCTTACCAATGCATACTGACACTTGCTCACATACACACACATTTGCCCATGCTCACCCATACAGCAACTATCCACTTGGATGTACACATACATGCTTACCGCATGACTATCTCACACGTGCAGGCTCATCCTCACACTCTTGCTTATGTGCACACCAACTTACACACACTCCTGTGCACTTGCTCCTGCTCACAAGCCTTTCCTTCATCCAGGTAACTCAGGTTCATTCTTCAGCTTTGTGCCACTTCCTCAGGCAGGCCTTCCTCATTTCTGCAGTCCTGGATGTTGTGGCTGTTATTCACATTTACTTGTTTGATGACTGTCACCACCCCACACACCCCCAGTAGGCAGTGTGCTCCATAGGAGGAGGTGCTGGCTAGACTGGCTGACCCTCATATGGTAGGGCAGTAGGCATTACCAAGATGGAAAGGTACCAAGGGAGGCAAGTGCATGCTCTGACCTACAAGTGACAAATATTGGGGTTGGGGATGGATGATTCGGACCCCTCCAAGTCCTGGTATCCTCTGAGTTTACAATGAACTCCTTGTTTCCTGGGTCCAAAAAGTGCCGTTTATGAATTAATTTATGAATTAATCTTAGTTGTTTGTTGAACTCAGAATTACTCTTTTGAAATTCTTGGCACCCAGCCCTGTTTATGCAGAAGCTGAACATGCCTTTCTCTCTCACTGTCTGGCATTTTTCTCATCAATAACACACACACACATGCACACACATGCACACACACACACATCATGTGCCAAGCACTCTTCAGGTTTGATGTGGGTCTTAAGAGAACCCTACTCCCTCCCATTTTAAGTTAGTACATCCTCTCTTACAGCCCACCATCTGCCCATTCTCCCTGTCTTCCAGTACAGCCCCCAGATGAGGTGAGTGGACCCTGCCCTTGGCTCATCAGCTACCAAACAGGCTGGGCAAGGGAGATTAGAGCTAGTGATAGTGGTGGGATGGGGCAACCTGTCCCATGCCCTTCATGGCGCCAGCCAGAAATACTTAGAAGAACCAAATCAAACCTGATGTCTGCACTGCCCATGGATTCAGAGGAGAGTCACTTAGAATAACAACTTCCCCCTACCAGGGCCATGTGAGCTCCTGCATATGCTTTCGGATTTAAATATATGTTGAGTATTCCTTATCCAAAAAGCTTTGGACTAGACTGTTTTGGATTTTGGATTTTTTTTTTTTTGACTTTTGAAATATTTGCATTTACATAATGAGATATCTTGGGGTTGGAACCTAAGTCTGAACATGAAATTAATTTATATTTTATATGCACCTTATACACACAGCCCAAAGGTGATTTATGCATTTCTGTATTGCAGTGTTTGCCTGTGATCAGTCACAGAGGTCAGATGTGGAATTTTCCACTTGTGAGGTCATATCAGCACTCCAAAAGTTTTGGATTTTGGAGCATTTCAGATTTTGGAGTTTAGGATTAGGGATGCTTAACCGTACTAAATCAGAGGGGATGCTTTCCCAGGAGAAAGAGAATTTCCAAGAAAGCTAACAGGCACTTTGTACACAGAGGGGCATGGTTCTCAATTATAAACTGGTTTTCTAGGGTTTTAAAGAACTGGAAGTAAGTCCTGCTTCTTTTAACCGTGTCACCCAGTTGCTTAATTTCTGCAAACCTCAGTTTCCTAATCGCTAAAATGGGTTGATAAAATGCTGTTTAGGGAGAATTACATGTGATATTACACTTGAAAATGCTCTGCAAGGATGTGCCAGGCTCGGTTGGGAACGGATGAGCATGTGGATCCCTCCTGGACTGTGTCCTGGGCTTTGCTTTTCCTGGTTTGGCTTTGCCAGGCCGAGGACTTTGTGAAGCCTTCGACCCTCTGGGGCATCATGGAAGCAGTCCTTTCCCAGTAGGCTCCAACAGCACACTTTTTTCTACAGCCCATCCTGACAGATATAAAAGCCGGAGGGAATCGGGAGAGAGGGAGGGCCTGAGTGCCAGGATAAATCCCAGGAAAGGGCTGAATTTACTTTCCCATTCAGATGTTTGATGTTGAATCGTATCATTTTATTCAGACATAAGTTGCCATTCAAAAAGCAGCACAGCAAATGTGCCTTGAGGGATAGTCCTGCCAGGCTGCAGTGCTGCCCTGTCCCTGAACTCTCAGGAAGGCTCCTCTTCTCCCCCAGGCTGGTGCCCTGGGGTGGAGCAGGGGTGGAGAGTTGGGTGTCTGGGTGGCACTGAGGCGGCCCTTGCTGTTGCTGCCCCCTGAGTGCCCCTGGAGGTGGCCAGCTCTGAGGTTCCTACCTGCTGTTTAAGGATGATCCTTTTTGATATAGCTTCTGCCTTGCTAGATGCTAATGGGGCCTCTTGGGGACTAGGAATGGATGATTTGTGTGTCAAGAGAGATGGGAACACACTGGACTCCCCAGAGTGTGTGGGAGGGACAGATGCAGACTCCACTGGGCACTCAGCACTCTGCCATGCCAGCTCCAACAGCCAACTGGTTTCTATAGAAGGGAGTTGGGCCGAGGGAGGTCTGAACCGGATCTATGTGTGTGTCCCAAGTCAGTCAAGGCCATGGACTGTTAACAATCGTAAGTACTGAAATTTAGAGCAGGCATTTAGAAATGCTACAGCCATTTGAAAGAGTGGTTGTGTCTACAGAATAGAACAGAAATACAAAATATAATTTTAATGGTAGGCTTGCATTTTGTAATGTCTTTTTTTTTCCTTTTTAAACTTTTTGAGAGAATATGTGCTTTCCAGAGAGACAAAAACAGAGAGAGAGAGAGAGAGAGAGAGAGAGAGCAAGGGAGAGAGAGAGAGAATATAAGAAAACAATCCCATGGAGAATGGTCATGCTGCAATTCTTTCTCCTCCATTTGCTCTTCTTTTGGGATTTTTGGGCACACATGTGCACATACCTGGTGTGTTTTTCAAGCTGCTGTGTCCGGGACTAGGGCAGGCCCTGTAATATCTTTTTAATGTAAGTTTTGTATCA
This sequence comes from Tupaia tana, assembly GCA_026018925.1. Lineage (NCBI taxonomy): Eukaryota > Metazoa > Chordata > Mammalia > Scandentia > Tupaiidae > Tupaia > Tupaia tana. The sequence goes on along the minus strand of JAKSZU010000010.1, from coordinate 35,329,006 downwards.
CTTTATTTTTATTGTGTTTTATAAAAGTACCAATCCCTAAGGAACTAGAAATCAATGACAAAAACAAAAACCAAGAAGAAAATCATGCCGGTTTCCACCATGGTTGCTGTCTTAGTCAGTTCAGGCTGTTACAATCAAATCCCATAAATCGGTGCCTTACAAACAACAGAAATTTATTTCTCACAGTTGTGGAGGCTGGGAATTCTAAGTGCCAGCACATTGAGTTTTTGCTGAGGGTTCGCCTTCTGGTTCACAGACAATCCATCTCACTGTGTCCTCACATGGCAGAAGGGGCAAAGGATCTCCCTGCTCTTCCCCCTACCTAATCACCTTCTCAAAGGTCCCACCTCTTAATACCACCACATTAGGTTTTAACATGAATTTAGGGGACATAAACATTCAGACCAAAGCAGATGCTTTGAGCAATGTTAGGACCAAGTACTTCCTAGAATTTACCCAGTACTGAGATTTTTAAGGATTCTGCAGAGACCTGCAAGAATAATTGCCCTAAGAAGAACATGCAGAGCTAGCTTGCTGGGCCCTGAACCTGCTCTCAGGCCTGACCTGAACATGTTTACCTAGGTTGGGATATGGTCCCTTGGCATACCTCTTGTTGTTCCTGGATGCTCCTGTGTTTATTTAAAATTTTGATATTTTGCTCATCATGATATTTTCATTGTTTTTGACTTTTTATAATATTGTATCCAACTATTATTTATTTGATGCCCCTTTAGTTTTGTGCTCTAGGCCCATGCCATGATTGTAATCCTCCCACCGGCCTTCCAGTTAGCCAGGATCATGGTGTGCTTGTGGGTGCCCCTGGCTTGTTTGATGATCCAAACCCAAGGCCTTTCCATATGATTCCATTATGGTGCAGTGCTGCCCTACCCCCTGTGCCATCATGGCAGGGCCTCTCCCTCCACAACCATCTTTCTGTCAACACTGGCTTTGAGGGAGAGACCCCTGCTGGTGTTCACATATGAAGAGAAGGCCCTTCCCCACAGTGCAGGAGGATGTTCTGGAAAGTTCTCTCAGGTGTGGTGAGGGGTGTTGATCCATGGACACTTTTCACCTTGTTCCTCTGTGGGGTTTTTGGCGATGGTAGTGCTTTTCTCAAAGGAGAATGTTAAGCACTCCAGTGGTATGTCATCACATAGTCACCTACAGTTCTCCACTTCAGAAGACAGGTCTGTCCTGTGGCTTTTTGTTTGTTTGCCTGTGAATGTGGGGTGCCTATGAGTCTGTCTCCATTGTTTCAGGGCAATTCCTTAGCAATTCCTTGCTGTTTCCTTTGATTTGTGTCTGATTCTGGGACAAACCAATCATCCCAAACTCTACCATCCTGGAATAACCATCATTGCCTTTATATAGACATGATTTCAACATTTCTCTAAGCATTGAAACTGATTAAAAAAATGGCTAGATAGAAAAACCAGACGCAGGCCAGCTCATATCAGTTTCCATTGCTGTGGCCAGGATTTCCTCTTTTCTTTGCTAGATCCAAGGTACTTATGCCAAATATAGTCCAGAGAAAACACAGACATAACGGGATGAATGAGGTCTTTCCAGGGGCTTGACTGACAAAAATGTAGGCATGCGTACACTTATTTTTCTTCCTCATTCCATCCCTTGTACCAGGCCTAATTCTCCACATTGTCTAAGACAGTGACCCACCCCATCTATGTGGGTTTAAGCCAAGGACTTTGATACACCTGAACCTGGAAGCTGTGGAGCATGAGAAGGGGTCCCCAGTGGATGAATGGGTCTGAGTGGGTGACAGCATCTGGGTTAGGGAATGGAGGGTCTGGCTTCGGTTACATCACAGCCTCCTGTGCCTGTCTTGGAGAAGCACCTTGAGGCTGAGATGGGACAGTGTTTGTGAGTCTGAGAATATCACCTACAGATCATATTTATGGAGAACTTTCAACTGCAGCCTAGGTCTGCAGGATGAGTCTGCAGAAAGGGAATTTTCACATCTGGAGACAGGAAGAAGTCCTTCTTTTTTCTAAGGACTCTGATGCCAGTAGGTATTATCCCCCATCTGAGATTGGGAGCTAGGAATGGTCACAGATAAGGAGGCAGAAAATCTAACATCTAGGTGTCTATAAATTCTAACTCATTAAGGTACTCTTGGTGGGAATTGTCTGCAGAGTCCCAAGGTGGCCCAGAGCCACCTTGCATGGTGAGAGCAGGAGTGCGCATGTCTGTGTTCATGTCTCTTATAAAGTTACTTTGATGACCTCATACAATCCCAATCACCTCCCAAAGGTTGTACCTCTTAACATCCTAATTAGATTAAGTTTCTACCCTCTTAACACTGTTATAATACAACCAAATTCTAACACATGAACTTCTGGGGGGGGGGGCATATTTAAACCATAGCAGGAAGGAAGCCAGGCTGTGGTTCACTTATCCACTCACTCACTGCTCACCAGGGTACAGAGCTGTCCTGCTTCATGAGAAGGAGGCTGTGCTCAAAAGTGATACATAAAGTAAGAGAGCCCCCTCCTCCCTAGGCCTTGCCCTGGGTACTTTCTCTGAGCATGGCGGCTGGGTGAGCTGGCTTGAGTTGGAGGGAGGGATATGCCCGTGGTGGCTCTGGAAAACATTATCATCTCCTCCTGGGAAAATGAGAGGACTGGGTCCAATCCCATAATGGCCAGCATGCAGACTCTGAATGGAATCAGTTGAGCAGCCTCCTGAGCCAGAAGGTCAACGTGCAAGATGGTGGCCTGCTGGGTGGCAGTTGCTGTTTCAGCAACTTATTCTTTGACTAAACCAGGACCAAGAACCAGCTGAGTGACAGTCTTTATACTGGGCCTGGATAATTAAAGCCCTGTCTCTGTCTCCAGCAGTTCCTAGCCTCACTGGGGGAGCAGGCCTGCCTTATAAGCTGAGATTAGAGTAGTGTGACGCGATTACTATTTTGGGACTTGGTATGTACTTCTAGCATGTGGTTGGTGTCCCAAGGTGGGATCTTTGGGTGTAATAAGGTCATTATATCCTAACAGGGTTCCTATGATTGAGTTCTGGAAGTTTATGAAAAGGGAAAAGACACCAGAGCAGGCAGAAATGTATGGACAGCCACTCTGCTCAAGATCCTGCCTTCTGCCATGTAGTAGCCGCACCAGAAGTTGGCTCTTGGACTTCGGACTTCCACATCATGAGCTGAATGTACAAATCACTAGTGTCAGCTATTTCCATTAGCAAAACAATAGCAGACTAAGACATAGCTATAGCTGCATATCAGATTACCGCAAAACTTAAGGGGTTATTTACACATATTTATTATTTTGGAATTTCTGTGGGTCAGGAATCTGGGTGCAGCTCACTCAGAGGATCAGGCTCAGTATTTCTCACAAGGATACAGTGGAGGCGCTGCCAGACTTCAGCCATCTCAAGATTTGATTGAGGATGTTATTCACAAAGACCTCCCCACAGGGCTATCTCTGTCTCATGAACAGCAGCTGCTTCCCCCGACCTTGAGTAGGATCCAAGATGACAAGATGAAAGCTGCAGTCTTTGTATCGCCTAGCCTCAAAATGACATCCCAGCACTTCTGCTGGGTTCTGTTCGTGAGAGGGGAGTCACTAAGACCAGATCACTTTCAAGGCCATGGATACCAGGAGGTGGGATTAATGAGGCCACTTCTGGGAACCAGCAGTTAGCGTAATGGCTATGTCGCTGGACTCCTACGTAGTCGACTGCGGTTCACGTCCCGGACCCGGTGGCTTAAAACTCACGCCGGGCGCGTGTGCGTGCGTGCCCGGGATCCCGAGAGGAGAATGGAGGAGAAGGGATTGCGGCGTGACCATCCCTCTTGGGGGGTGATTTCTCGCTTTCTGTCTCTCTGTCTCTCTCTGTCTGTCCTGAGCCAGAAGGTCAATGTGCAAGATGGTGGCCTGCTGGGTGGCAGTTGCTGTTTCAGCAACTTATTCTTTGACTAAACCAGGACCAAAAACCAGCTGAGTGACAGTCTTTATACTGGGCCTGGATAATTAAAGCCCTGTCTCTGTCTCCAGTAGTTCCTCGCCTCACTGGGGGAGCAGGCCTGCCTTATAAGCTGAGATTAGAGTAGTGTGACGCCCATAGCGCACGCGCCCTATGGCAAAAATCTCTCTCAAAAAAAAAAAAAAAAAATGAGGCCACTTCCAAGGCTGCTGACCCCCTGGGGTGCTGGGGTATCTGGTGGAGCTAGTACAGTGAACTCAGTGACCTGGCTCCCACTGCAGGTGTGATGAGGAATGAGTGAGAAAGTGCCAGTATGGGAACTAGAGAATCAGGAAGATAATCATAATAATGGAATCATCTAGCATTTTTTAGTGCCTATGTGCCATGTACTGTTCTAATTATTTACGAAAAAAATTTCTCATTTCATCTGTCCATTTCTCTCTATGGAAGTGCTGTTATGAGCCCAGCTTCAAATGAGGAAGCTGAGACACAGGGGTGTTAGGCAGGGGTGAGTAGACTCAGACTCCAGGATCAGATTGCTCAGCCTAAGGCTATACTTGGTCCTGGATTTGCAAGCAGGTGCTCCTATGGGAGGTATGGTAGCCTTGGGGACACGCCCCCACCCAGTGCCTCTCCCAGCACACAAAAGGCTGAATGTGGGCACCTCCAATGTCATTCTAGGGTTGCTGACAAGCAGCTGCATTTATCTGCTACTTTTCTACTGGGGAGAGGTAGTGACAGTCCCAACAAGGCCACCAGGATGAAGGTCACATATCCCTTATTGGTAAACACAGGAAGCCATCATTCTTGTGTTTCTGAGGACATTCTGTTTGGCCTGGAGATTTCCTCCTGTCTCAGACCTGCAGTCGAGGTGGCTTCCGGGGCAGCCACCTTCAGGCGCACATCCTCTGGCTTGTGCCAAGGGAAGGAAGGATGTCTGCCTGGGAAGGCTCCTGGCCCTGCTATTTGCACAGCCTGGAGCTCAGCCAGTGTTTCCTACAGAAGCCCCTGCACCCCGCCACCCTAGCCCCACCCATCCTACATCTCAGAGCAGCCTATGGAAGAAAAGGAGGCTTCACAACTGCTGGTGGCATTTCTTCTCCTCTGGGGAGGTAGGCAGGCAACTTTACTGGTTATGGGCCCACAGTTGCCTGCCCCAGCTCCCTGAGTAGATCAGCAAAAGTCCCAGTGAGAAAGAGGGGGCAAATGATCTGGGCTGGGGCAGCTTTCTATTCGTTGTGGAGTCATTTCCCTTAAGGCGCAGTGAGCATGGAGCCTGAGTCCAGGGTCTGGTTCTAGCTTGTGGTATTCTGCTGGGTGACCTTGGCAGATTCCCCATTCCAATCCACAGCTTGCTTATTGATTAAATGTCCTGGGCTCCTTCCCACCCTGCAGCAGAGCTCCTCCAACTTCTGCTAGCACAGGCATCACCTGGCACCTTCTGAAACACAGATTCTGACTCAGCAGGTCTGGGGGCAGGGCTGAGACTCTGTTCCTCTACTAAGCTCCCTTGTAGGGCCTCTGGACCCCTACTTTAAGTCCTGAGGGTGTACCGGCTGAGCTCTGGCATGGTGTCATGTGGGGATCTTTAAATCTGTCCTCCACATTGTCATTTATTCAACATTTCCAAAGCACCTACTAAGTGCCTGTTGCTGTGCAAGGCTCTGGGGGGTATCCAGGCAGGAACAGACAAGCTTTGCCTCTTGGTGTGGGTCATCTGGTCAACTGTGTGGGACAGCTTGTGAATGCTACAATTCAGGGGCCCATGGAAGCCCTGTAGAGAACATAACCACTGCTGGGAAGAGGGTGGGACATGGGCAGGGGGCTGGCCTGCAGCAAGATGGGCAGGCATACCAGCTTGTTGGCAAGAAAGTTAAGTCTTTGCCTAGGGCTGATTGTAGGTATGTGTGGGGTCTAGAGGGAGTACGGGCTCCTTGGGAGCCACTCTATGGACTTAGCTTCTGCCCTCCAAGAGGTCAGAGCAAGGGAAGGTTTTTTTTTTTTTATTTTTTATTGTTTTGATAGAGAAGTTTTATTCACTTTCCAAGAGAAGAAAGGGGTGGACAAGGAGAATTGCATTGGGCCCCAAAGGGTGGGGTCTAGGGACTTTTAAAGGAAAGGGATTTAGGTTGGGGTGATTAAGGTGAGACAGCAGCCAGATGGTCTTTTACAACATTTGGGTGGTTTTGTTGTTACCTCTGGATGAGTCAGCCATCTGCAGTAAGACTAAGCAGTCCTCCTTTTCGTGACATGGCTGGTTCTACTATAGAATCCACTCAAAGGAGAGCATGATGGAAGAGTGAAGCAGATGATCAAAGACTATTGCTCTCCATGCTTCATAGCAGTGTTCCAGGAGTCTCAGAGGCTGGCAAGGTCACCTCTTTTGCCTGCTGAACAAAGAATGAGGCTACCTGGCCATGGTCCCAGGGCAGAGCTGGACCCGAACTCAGATTCTTTTCCACTGAGCACCCTCCCAGCACTGCTCAGTCGAGGTCAAACAAGAAAAGACTGTGCAATGAGAAAGAACCCAGACTATCCCTGGAAGGAGACCTGGAAGGCCAGGGGAATGTAAACTATGGTGAAAGACATGGGAGAGGCTGTTCCTTAGCAGGGTCTGGGAGCAAGGCTGGGTTTTGAGTCTGCTGAGTGGCAGAGGTGGGTGCCTCACCTAGGCTGCTTTCTGGGGTGTGAATGGAGTAGAGCTAATGCTCCCACTCTGACCCCTCAGCAGAGCAGGACTCCCTGCTTTGAGGTCCTGCTGTTTCGGTTTATCCAGTCATAGCAATGGCTTCCCTGTGCTCAGCTGCCCTGGGCATGTGTCTCTGTCCCTCTTTAGTCTTGGGGCTCCTCCAAGGCTGAGTGTGTCTGGCCCCTCACTGACCCACATTTGTACTCACACAGTTAATACCAGTGATGAGGTTAGCACCCTGCACTGGTTTCCAGTGGCTGGGGTAGCAAATTATCACAAACTTGATGCCTTAAAACAACACAAGTTTGTATCTTGGCAGTCCTGGAGGTCAGAAGTCTAAAATTAGTCTTGGTAGGCTAAAGCCAAGGTGTCAGCAGGGCTGGTGCCTTCCAGAAGCTGCAGGGAAGAATCAAATCCCTGGCTTTTCCAGCCTCGAAAAGACTTCCTGCCTTCCTCAATCCCACATTGCTCTGACCTCTGCTGCCCTCACAGCTCTTTCTGTGACTCCAACCTTAAAGGGACCATGTGATTACATTGGGCCCATTGGATAATCCAGAATGATCTTGCCATCTTCAGATCACCAGCTTAATGCATCTCCAATGCCCCTTTGGGCATGTAGGTTATTTACAGGTTCTGGGCATTAGGGCATGGACACCTTTGGGGACCAGTCCTCTGTCTCCCACATACTGTGAGTGTCAAGTGTAGCCCTACCCAGTTTAATCCCTATAGCAATGCTGAGAGACTGGGACTCCTAGGATATTCATTTTACAGATGCAGAACTGAAGCACAGAGAGGTTAAGCAACTTGACCAAGTACATGTGGAGCTAGACAGTCTGTCATTTGTCTCCAGGGCCTTGATTTCTATACCACGAGTGTTTTCCTCTCCCGGCATGAAATGTAGGTATGCAGATCTGTTTCTGGGGGAGATTTAGCCTTGCCGTGTCACCAGCTGGGATGGTAGGCAGTGTCTGAGTGCTTTTAGCAGCAGGACTTGAGTCCCAACTTGACTCCGTGTGGTCACAGATAGATCTCCTAACCTCTCTAAGCCTTGGTTTTCTCATCTGTGAAATGGGATAATTTTCCCTCCCTTCTCAGAGTTATTTTGAAGTTTCACTATGATGGTGCAGCTCAAGTGCTTTAGAACAGAGCTTGGTCAGTAGTGAGTATTGGTAAATAATGGCTAGAGTTACTATTACTAATGTCTTCCCATTGAAGTGAGGCGTTCCAATCACATGCACAGGGAGGCCACTATTGAACTTAAGTGAAGAGAGGGTCCAGGGTTCTTGGCTCAGCTATAAAAAGATCCCCTCTGGGACTTGGTGTGGCTGAGGAAGCCATCAATGACACTAGCTTGCTGTGTGGTCTTATGTAGGACTCTTCTCTCTGTTTCCCCACCTGCAAAATGGCAGGATTGGCCTATACGTGCTCTATATCCTTCTCAGCTCTGCTCTCTATGGAGCTGTGATGTCAGGGAGGTTTCCAGAGACCCCCATAGCATGGCCACTGAATAGGCCGAGAGGGAAGGAAACTGGTGGTTGTAGGGCACTAAGGAACTTGTTGACTGGTTTTAGGGGGACAGTTGGTCAGCACTTGGAAGACACACTGGCCAATGCTTGGGGATAAGTTGGCAGGATACTCGGAGGCAGTTGTTAGCACCACTCGGAGGATATGGCTGGTATTTGAAGACAGATTGATTAGCAGGCTCCTTGGGGATCAGCTTGCTGGTGTTTGGTTGGCTGACATGCAGGGGGCAGGTTAGCTGGCACACGGAGGACACACACAGGGCAATTCAGGCTGCCGTAGGCTGCACAGAGAAGCACAGCTCTGGTTGCTTTGTGTTTTGGGGGACTGGTTTAACCTCTGCGTAGCTGCCTGTGGTTCTAACTGGCCGGATGGAGGCTCAGGCTGGCTCCTTTGCTCCACATCTCCTCCTCAATCTTCTCTCGATGTCAGGGAATTTCAGGACAGATGCTGCCCTCACAGAAACTTTCAATTGTTTAAAAAACACAGTTGTCTACCAACAGGAACATTGACCCTGGCTTCCCTTACTGGGGAACAGCAAAGGGACATGCTGACACAGATCCTTTCTCCACCCCATCTTGAAAGGTGGAACAGTAATAAAATGTCCTTCAGAGAAAGTGCCTGAGCAAACAGCAGGCCTGGCCTTCATGTCAGGAATGCTCAGGGCAGGTCCTTGACCCCCATCCGAGTGGCATCTGCTGGGTCAGCCTGCTGATGGCCTCATCATCCCCACCCTCCCATCCTGCTGTGGCTGCATTTTTGCTTTCCAAGTTTGGCCTCCATGGTAAACAGGAGACACCAGATTTTCTTCCATCCTCCGCCCCCACCAGTGTCAACTCACCAGACAGATGTTTTCCACTTGTCTTTTCTCCCATCAGGCAAGGCAAGGTTTTAATTCAGAAAAGAAAAATTATAATTGCAATGGGAGTCAAACATCTTTGCCCTTTAAAGGGAGCACGTTTTTTGTTTACTCAAGGACCACTTTCTGAGTGTGGCATGGGATTTGATAGGCCTATTGGGCTCTGCCCTCAAGGTGCTCACAGTCTAGTGGAAAGAGGTAAGAAACCATGGGGGAGAAATAAATACATATGTAGTGACTATTGAGTAGCATGCCAAAGTGGGGGTTGAGGCAGAGTCAGAGGGGTCAAGAGCTAAGGAAGAAAGCTTCCAGGGAAAGGGCCTGGAGGGTAGCTCTGCACTTCCTAGGAGGAGGATGGGGAGGAGAAAGGTGTCCCATGCAGAGGGGCAGCATGTACCCGGCTGCAGAAGAGCAAGCAAGAGGGGCATGCGTTGGTGTAGGGGCTGGGCGAGGCCAGGTGCAGGCCTTGAGGGCCAGCTGTACCACCAGGGTTTCATTACACAGAGGCTGTGGGGCCCTGAAGGCTTTGGAGCAGGGCTTGATGTGTCCAGACTCAAGACTCAGAGAAGGCTGCTGGAGAAAGGAGACTGGAGGCAGGGCTAGCAGGTGAAGGTGACAGCAATGGTCCAGGTGAGAGGTGAGTGGACATAGATGGAGGCCAGATCAGGGAAGAGAACAGGCTTGAGAGATATGAGATTGGAGCCATAGAGCTGAATGAGGAGAGGCGGGATATGTCCTGCTGATCAAAGATGTGGGAGGGGGAAAGGTGTCAAGGCCCCAGGTTCCAGGGGGAGCTCAGAGTCTGGCTCCAGGCACCAGTCAGCTGACTGGGAAGGCTACATCTCAGTCTGGGGAGTGGGGTTCCAGGTAGGTACCAGGGAAAGAATCTAGGAATTGAACATGTGTACATGCACAAACAGGGGGCAGGGAAGCTAACTTGACATTTATTGAGTATTAACTCAGTGTGAGGCATTTCCTTTTTCTAAGCATTTCACTTGCACTGTCTAATGTAATTCTCTCTTCTCCTTTTTGCAAATGAGAACATTGATTTTTGGAGAGACTGCATAGCTCACCATGGATGTGGCTGGTGATGGCAGAACTGGACCCTGGACCATGCAATTTGACTGCAGGATTGTGTCCCCTCCAGAGGCTCTGAGAGCAGACACTCACCTTGGGTGATGCGGTTGGCCTGACCTGGACTGGGCTGCCATCTGCAAGTCTTCTGGCTTTCCAGCACACCAAGCTGCCCAACTGACATCCACTCTTCTTTCCCTCCAGGCAGCTCGGGCGCCTTTCAGCTCCCCTCGCTTCTGACGGTTAATGGGCTTCAGGTGTGCAGACCTGGGTCATGCACAATCCTTGTGTGACACTCTCTCAGCATCGGTCCACACAGGACATTTTTCCTCCCTCTCTCCCTCCCTGCCTTTGTTTTACTGTAATGAACACCAGCGAGTCCTCACCCAACAGGAAAGCTGTTAATAGCTCACCATGCTGGGCTTTCCCTTGATTTACATTGATCGCGTCTCAGTGTAGTTCCAAAACTATTTTTAATTTTAGTTATTTTTAACTTTTTTTTCTTAAGAGAGACTTTTTTTAAAAAAGAATTATGTTATTTAATTTTATTCATTGTCATTATTTTATTTTTTTGAGATTGACCAGAGTGAGAAGGAAAGTGAGAAAGAAAGCTGCCAGGTCTGGGACTTGAACCATGGTCAGCCACGTGGGAGTCCAGCTGCTTTAACAACTACACCTTCTGCTGGCCCCCCAAGAAAGAGATTTTTGCTATTTTTTTGCTATAGGGCACATGCACTCGCTGGAGAGACAGAGAGAGAAGATGAGAAATCACCCCCCAGGGGGGATTGGCCATGCCATAACCCTTTCTCCTCCATTCTCCTCCTGTGATTTTGGGCATTCACATGTACCTGGTGTGAGTTTCAAGCCTCCGGGTCTAGGACTCGAACTACGGTCAACCATATACATACAGTACCTTAACAGCTATGCCACCCACTGACCCCTATTTTTAACTTTAAAAAAGGGCATTTGCTATATATATATATATATATATATATATATATATAAAGACTTAATTTTGGGGAAAATTTTTAGATTTATAGAAAAATTGAGAGGATAGTACAGAAAGTTTGTATAATATTTTTGGACTTTTTTTTTCTCCCTCTCAAAATGTATTGCTATTTTGGAAAGTAATTTGGTGTTGTCTCTGCTAGTTAAGCCTCCACAAACCTTGTAATCCAGCAATTTCTCTCTTAGGTATATGTAAGAATATTCATAGCAGCTTTATTCCTGGTACCAAAATCTTGGAAACAGCCCAAATCCTGTCAACAGAAATAGATAAATAGTGAATAAACCATGGTATATTTACACATTGAGATGTTGTAGAGCAGAAAAATAATAACCAGGGACAAAAATATGGATGAATCTTAGCACTTTAATTTTGAATGAAAAGAAAAGAAAGTACGAGATCTCATCTTTATTCGGTATATAGGGGACTTCAGAAAGTTGTTCCAGCATTTGGGCAAATCAGCCAAAGGCCATCCCCTTTTCATAACAAAATGACCAAAGTCAGCATAGCCAGGCAAACCTCTGACTACAGGAAGACCACCCGGAGGAATGGCCAAGCTTGACCAATGCGGCAAGGTGACCAGAACTGACTGTACCAGGAGAAGGTTGCTATGCATCACAGCTGAAGCCTGGTGAGCCCCTGTGGGAGGGCCGTTAGCCAGGGTTAGAGCAGAGGTGCTAGCTGTGGCGGGCCGCTGCGGGGAGAGAGAGACCCTAGACTTGGCTGTTCAGGCCTGTGGTCACCACAGAGAAGGCCTGGAGTGGGCCAGAGGAACCTCTCCAAATGCTGCCCCAGCTGAACAAACTGTCCTTCAACCCTATCCAATTTCCATGCTCACCTAGCAACCTCATATTTTTTTTTATAAATAATTAAAAAAATAAAAACAGTACCTGCTTAGAAAAGAAAAAATTAAAAATGCATAAAGTAGAAAAAAAGGAACAAAAATCATTCATGCTTTCAACACTTGTGGTTACATTTTGGAGCACTTCATTTCAGCCTTTTTCATATACTAATAACCACATTGTGTCCATTATTTTAATTTATGTCTTTTATCCAGGTACATTTTCCCATTATAAATCCCATTGTAATATCATATTTTATACATGTATACTATTCATTGAGTACATAAAATCCATCTATCTGTCCATCCACCCATCCACCCATCATATATTATTATCTAATTGTCTGCCCATCTGTCTGCGTAGCCATCTAGTCATCATATATCATTATGTATCTAGCCATCCAGCCCCCACTTTATAGAGTCCATTCTATACAGAATATACATATCCTTCAATGGCTATTCTCCAATCATTGGCTATTTTGGCTGTTTCTAGGTTCCACCATTATAAATAATCCTGCCAGGAATATCTTGATGCATAAAGCTTTTTTTTTTTTCAGTATTCGAATTATTTCCTTAGGAGACATTCCCAGAGTGGAATTATTAGATCAAAGGGTTTGAATATATTTAAGGCTCATGCTACTCACTGCCAGGTTGCTTTCCTGGCAAGAATTTTCTTTTTCACAGGCAGCCTATGATCAAGCTTGTTTCCCTGCACCTTCATAAGCACTGAGTGTCTAATTTTTAAAGAGCCTCTGTTAATTTCTCTGATGGCCAGTTGAAGATAATCAATGGAATCCTAGAAAAGAAAGAAACTAACCTACAGTATCAGATCCTGGGAAAAATCCCCTTCAGTGTGAATGATTGTGTGGCTCTCTGGTTGATTACTAACCTGTTATCATTCTACCCTGTGTGAGCCAAGCCCTTGGGCAAGGTGATTAAATGGAGTTCTGGGATTTAAAGGCTGAAGGATCCAGCCAGGCATCACTTTGATTTCTCTTAATTACAAACCTTTCTGGAGAAAAGAATCTGATAGAATTTGTACAAGGGTGCCAGCCACTGGGGAGGGCCATTGTTGACCACATGACAGCTGTCCCACTCCCATCTTTTTCCCACTAACGAAGCCAAAGTTTGTTTAGGCAGTTGTACAGATTCACTGATCTTGGGGAGGGGGGGGGGGGCGGGTGGGGAAGGATCTACCCTAATCTCAACTTGAGGAGATGAATCATGGATTGACTAAGGTAGGCATAATTATATCATTCCCACTGACCAGTCATTGGTGACTGTGGCTTTGATCAATGAAATGTCAGTAAAAGTTGGTTAGGTCAAACAGACTTGTCTGGCTTTCAACTTTTTGTCCAGTTCTCTTTCTTCTTGCCTGGGATACAGATGGAATGTCAGAGATACAGCAGCCATCCTGTGACTGTGAGTTGACATAATGAGGACAAAAGCGAAACAACCAAGGATGGCTGAATAGAAAGATAAAGCTAATGTCCTCAGGCCGCTGATGTAATCTTGGACTGCCTGTTCTCAGATCTCTTGTTATGCAGGAAAGTAACCTTATATTTGTTTATGCCACCTTGGTTAGCTTTCTAGTTAGTACCTGCATTTGAATGAATTCTTAGGATAGATAATGCTAAGCTCCTATAAGCAAGCAATTTCCAAGTCTCAATGGCTAAACGCAATTAAGTTCCATTTCTTACTCATGTCACAGTCAGATGTGAGCTGTGCAGAGTTCCTTTATGTGATGACTCAGGGATTGAGGCTCTTTCCATCTGTGACATTCCCTTTTTCAACACATAGTCTCTGGTGCTGCTAAGGACAGCCATGTGCATGGCTTCCCAGCCAGTCCCGGAAGGGGTATGCATCGATTTTGTTGATATCACTTTGGCCAAGATCCAGGCACACAGCCTCAAACTAACAGCAAGGGAAGCTGGCAGATGTAATTTTTCTGGGTGCCCAAGAAGAAGAAATGGGATTAGTGAGCCAGTGGACAGTCTGTACTACACATTCACCAAGAGAGAAAAATCTCACAGAAGAACACGTTTGCATCACAAGATGCCAAAGGCCCGTTTGGGAAGGGGTGTTCCTGGATCTGCAGAGCCAGGCTGGTCCAACGTGTTGTGGTTGAGCTGTGCCTGAAGATCTGCAGTCCCGTCTGCATCTGAAGTTAACCTCACCAAACATCTGCTCTCTCTGCTTTCCTAGCCTGTGAATGATAATGACATTTTCCGAAAGTGTGTTTTAAAGACTAGTAAGCCTTTTTTTTTTTTTTTTTTAAGTTTATGCATATTGAAGAGATGATGGCTTGTAGGTTGGCTTGAAATGAACCAGTTAGGGTCTAAATTACCCTAGCCAGATCGTCTTCTTTTAGACTCTTTATCCATAAACTCCCTCGTTCATAGTCTTGAGTACTGATTTTGTGCATAACTCTAGGCCATATTTAGGACCCAGACACAGATTAAGTTGAGGTCCTGCCCTCCAAGAATTTACCATCTGTTCAGAATATATGTCCATTGGGACCAGCAGTTAGTGTAATGGCTATGTCGCTGGACTCCCATGTAGTTGACTGTGGTTCGAGTCCTGGACCCGGTGGCTTAAACTCACGCCGGGTGCATGTACGTGTGTGCTCAAGATCCCGAGCAGAGAATGGTAGAGAAGTGACTGCAGCATGGCCGTCCCCCCCGGGGGGTGATTTCTCGCTTTCTGTCTCTCTGTCTCTGTCTTTCTGGTGAGTGCACGCTCCCTATAGCAAAAACCTCTCCAAAAAAAGAAAAGAAAAAGAATATATGTCCACTCATAAGGGGTAAGGGTTAGAGAGAGGCCAGAAAAGATGCCATGGTTGATACCCCAAGTCTTGTTGAGCCATACACATTCATGCAGGGAAGTCTCACTCACCATTCAGGGCAGTGCCAACCTGAAACCCTGGTTCCATGGGATGTTTATTTAACCTGTCAATGTAAGCAAAAACTGAGAAGGAATGATGTTGACAAATGGCACTTTTTGTGAATTCATTTCATCATTCTGGAAGCAGGGAAGAAGTACCTGTTATGTGCCAGGTCCTGGGCTGGCTCTGAGGACAGGCAGAGAGCCCTCTGTAGAGGTATGAATCCGGTATTCCTATTCCAGAGCTCACATGCAGCTGAGGAGCTGACCACGTAGACAATTACAGCGCAGCGTGGCAGGGTGTGCTGTTGATTTTGAAAATACACAAGAGGATAACCAACTTCTCCTTGGGGTGAAGGAAGGCTTTGTGAAGGAGGTGCTGTCTAAGGAGAGCCTTGGCCAAAGATGGTTTCAGCAGAAAATGAAAATATGGGACTCTTGTTCAAAATGCAGGGAAAAAGTTACCTGTTACTAAAATTTAAAGCCTTTCCTTTCTTCTACCATCTGCTTCTAGACTTGTTGAGGTATTTTTTTATTTGCCATTGAGTGATGTTCTAAATAAAAAAAATGAAAAATTTAAGTATTCACATGAATTTTGCCACTCATTTTTACATCGGGTAGTGCCAGTTCTAAACGGAAACATAAGAGCATTTAATTCCACACATAATCCCTGAAATGATGTGATTCGAATTTCCTATCACTCGTAGTCGTAGGTGTTTCATCCTCGCCAGAACGGTGGAGACCCTCAGCTGTCTTTACTTGCTTCCTGCTGCAATGACGTTCTACCCATCCTCCGTGCGTTTCCTCGGGAAAGGCCCCTTCCTTCCAGGTCCTCACTCTCAGCACAAGGAACTGCCTAACACAGGGAAGTCACGTGAGTAAAAAAGGATAAGACGTTTTTTGGTCCTTCGTGTTTCTGGGAAGACCACTGTTTTCTTTTTGTTTGGAGCAAGTTCTGATTTGAATGGAAAGCATGGCCCCTGTTGCTGTCAGTGTCCTGGCTCACTCGGCCATAGCCATTACACGCATCCTTGAACTCAGGTTGAGTCTCACAGAACTCACCTCATGGGGTCCCCAGAATTCTGTGCTTACGGAACCATAGGAATAGCAGACACAAGTTCAAAGATAAAATGAAGAGTTTCAAGCTGATGACAGCGGGATTTTTTTATTTCGATTTTTTTAGGATTTTGCCATAGGGTGCACATACTCATCGGAGAGGGACAGAGAAAGGGAAAGTGAGAAATCACCCCAGGGGCGATGGCCAGGTTACAATCCCTTCTCCTTTGTTCTCCTCTTGGAAGAAACTCACATACCCACAGCAGAGCGAGTTTCAACTGGGACTCCAACTGTGGTCAGCCACTTAGGAGTCCAGCACCTTAACCACTGTGCCACCTGCTGGCCCCAGGGACAGCAGGAAATTAAACCAAGCCTGAAGGCTCTGAGCAAGAGGTCCCAAGTCCACAGTAGGCATGTTAGGGATGCTGCACAGTGAACATAATGTGACCATAACATGTGTGTAACACGTGTGCTACCAGAGTGCCAGGTGGCATGGAATGCAGCAGACATGTGGTGTATCTGTGCTGCCTCTGCCCATATTCATGTCTCATTATCCCACCTGGACTTCACCTACGAAACACAAGCTCAATGATAAAAGTAGAAAGAATTTTGAGATGGCAACAGGAGAGTGTTAAACCAAGAGTGTAGCCTTTCTGAGTGGGGCCCCACGTAACTGCAATAGTGGCACACACTTGCGAAGCTGCCTTGGGGCCTGGTGGAGGGGGGCTGCCTAGAAGACAGCTTCTGGAGGGACAGGTCAGACTCTATGAAGGCCTTATTGCCTGCCCAGGCACTGCTTTCCTTCTGCATTTATAGGGGGTGGGGCTCTCTCTACTCCAGTTATTTTCACTCCCCATCCTCTTACCCTACCCTCTCCATCACTGCTTTCCACAACTCTGGGGTCCCCCCCAGAGCTAAATGCTCGGCCCTGAGTGTGCTGAGCACCCCTGGAAATGCGCCCGGCACCTGGCCTGCATTAGCTCTGCAGCAGGTGGGGCCACCTGCTCAAAGTCTGCAGGAAGGCCTGGCAGGCAGAGGGCTGGGGGAAGCCCAGCTGGAGGAGGAGGGCACTGGCCTTGACCGACACTGCCTGGAGAGGATAGCCCAGCATGGCCCTGCCACATGCCATGCAGCTCCTAAACCAGCCTCTGGCTCTCCACCCCCATTATCTACCTCCATGTGGCATTGCGGGTGGGGCCTTTAGGACAAAGGGCAGCCAGGGTCCAGCAGGTGGTGTAGTGGTTAAGACGTTGGACTCCCACACAGCTGATCACAATTTGAGTCCTAGATCTGGTGGCTTGAAAATCACACCGAGCACCTGTGCATGCCCAAAATCTCAGGAGAATGAAGAAAGAACTGTGGCATGGCCATCCCCTCTAGGAGGCGATTTCTCACTTGCTCTCTCACTGTCTCTCCTCTCTAGTAAGTGTACACACACAACGACAACAAAGAACAAAGGGCAGCCATTGGAAGCACACATTTGTCTACATCCAAACCTTGACCTGCTGGTTCAGTCTATCATTAATGGCTGGTGTGGCAGAGCCCCAACTACTTCTCCAGTCTCATGGCTGGAGCCTGTTTCTGACTTTATGGACCTGGGCAAGTCTTTTTTTTTGAGAGGTTTTCGCTATAGGGCGTGTGCGCTTGCCAGAAAGACAGAGAGAGACAGAGAGATAGAAAGCGAGAAATCACTCCCCAGGGGGGATGGCCACACCACAATCCCTTCTCCTCCATTCTCCTCTCGGGACCTTGGGCACGCACGCACACGCGCCCGGTGTGAGTTTAAGCCACCGGGCCCATGACTCGAACTGCAGTCGACTACGTGGGAGTCCAGCGACATAGCCATTACGCTAACTTCTGGTCCCGACCTGGGCAAGTCTTTAGAGAAGGAGTGCCATGGTGTCTGCTGCCCAGGGTAGGCAAGTCCTGTAGGTGCAACAGTGGGAATGGGCTTCAGGGGACACAGAGCTACTCAGCTGCTTGGCTGCCTACCCTGCCTTCCAGTTCTGCTAAAGCTGCTGGAGGCTTGAAAGGTAGCAGAACTGGTGAGGAGATGTGAAGCAATAGAGGTCTAGAGGGAAAAACGGGTTGGAGAGAGGTGGAGGCCAAGCACCTGGCTAGGCTCATCCTCTGCCATTGTCTGAGCTGCCCGTAATTAGTGGTCTTTAGTTCTCTGTCGGGTGAGCCAGGCTGTCCAGGGTTTTGGAAGGCCTGGAGCATTTCTTGCTACTTCTGGTCCAAGCAAATCTATTTCTGGCAGTTTAATTTTGGATGCTCTGCTCCCGGCTTGGGAAGGAAGGCAGGAAGGGCATTTAGGTACCTGAACAGGAGGAAAGCCAAGGCTGTATGACTTTTCCAACTATACCCCTTAGGAACAGGCTGCTCTTGGCAATGAAATTGCACTGCTGCCCCACCCACTTTCAGGCTCATGGGCCAGGAGGGGAGAGGGCTGGCTTAGCTGGGAGGGGAAGGCCCTTAGCCTAAGGACTGAATGCATTTGTAGAGCCATCAGGTGATGAGTAACTTCAGCTCCCTCGTAAGGATGGGAATGGGTTTGGACTCTCACGAGCCCAGGTTCACAGTGTCTCTGTCCTTCCCAGCACTCGTGGAAGTAGCAACATGTCCAGAGCTAGCTCAGTGCCTGGCACATGACAGGTGATCCATCAATGTTTGCATCCTCTGTTTCTTCCTTTCCTAATAAGGCATTTTGGGGGTGAAAAAGGAACTAGGCTGGGGCAACATCAGAATGGGACTGGAGAGCTCTTCTTCAGGGGCTCTGGCCAGTGTAGAAATCCACAGGTGGAGGCAGCAGGAAAGAATTGGGGGGGGGATAATATTTCAAAACTCATCAGAACAGGAGTGGTGACTAATGAATCTCTTGATACTTAAGGTAGGAAAAAGGGTGGTTTTCAAAATCTGAGGTGATGGGTTGTATCTTTGATTGAACGCAAACTCTGGCACTAATGACACCATTCATGAAGGAAGCTGATGTCATGCAGTCCGGAATGTTCGTTATTACCTTATTTATTTACTTGCTTATTGACAGGGCCAAGCACAGGGCAGGTGTTCAATCCGTGCCCTTGAAAGTGAACTGTCTGCAGTCCAAGGATGCCATTTTCCTTTGATAGGGATTATTATGGGTGTCCCAGGAATGTGCCCTGCACATAGGCCATTTGAGAACTTGGCAGGGTGTTGGAGAGGTCCTCTTGAAATCTTCGTGAACCACAGAGTGAAATACTGCACAGAGGACCAGAGAGGGACTGTGAATGTTGACCAGTTAAGGTAGCATTGGATTTGGTTGTTTGACAAGCCATGAATCTGGTAAGCCTGTGTGATTGCCACTGTTTGAAGGTTCTGGTCAACAAAAATGGCATTTCGTCTGGCTCACCTACTATGTATTGGACAAGGGAACTGCCTAGTTCCTTCCAATACAAGGGCTCTATATTGCTGTGAAAATCTGCTTGCCCAGATGAGTATGAACTTCAGCTACTAAAGGGCATAGTGAAAAGAACACTGATTTTGGGGTCAGAAGGTCCTGGGTTCAAATCCTGATCCCATCACTCCCTAGAGTCACAAAGAAGCAAGTACAATGTTCTCAGATCAGCGCCTGTCCATTGTAACCTGGTCTGAGCGGGACCTGGGCTCAGGGGCTGAGTGGGGATATGGTCAGGATGGGCCCCATCTGAAGGAGCAGGGAGTGGATCAGGGAGGCACTCGGGTAGGGAAAGACTGGGACAGTGGGAAAAGTCAGGCAGTATGGAAGTGCAATGACTGCTGTGAGCTAAGCAGTGTTTGAAGCAAAGTGTAGACAGCAGTTGGGACTGAGGACGTAACTCAAACCACAACTGCTCAGTTGCTACAATGTGCTGCAAAACCAAGCCCATCCTCTGCCCACTCAGAAGCCTCCAACAGCAAGTCTTCATTCTCCAGACTGAGAGTCTGCAGGCTAACTGCGGTTGGGCAACTCTTTTAGGCAGTGGGTTGGAGTTGTTCTGCAGTCCCAGATGGAGAGACAGTGGCTCTCTTTCCCAAGGTAGAGAGCAGAGCTTCCCAAGGGGTGAGTGGAAACAGGCCTTGCTCTATAAGGCCCAGGCTTAGAACTGGAGCTCATTACTTCTGTCCAAATCACATTGGCCAAAGCAAGCCAAGTCCAGTAATGAATGGGGCAGGAAAGCGTAAGGTGCTATGGGGGGGGGTGGGAGAGAGGGAGTGAATGACCGCTGAATAATCCACTTCATTGCTATGTTCAAGAAAGAGTCAGCAAGCTAGAGTTAGCACCCAAGGCTGTAGAGAGCTTTTCTTGAAAAGCCATATAGCTTCATAAAGGTGCTCCATGGCTCTGAGGTTTTATAGTAATAAAAGCTGCAATTCTTGTTGCACTCCTATCATGTGCTATTGCCAGTCCTCAAATTAACTCAGCCAAACGGGCATTGCCACTTCATTTTTGAGTAGAGGAAGCTGAGTCATGGGGAGGCCCGATGGCTTGTCCTGGTCCATGAGGTATTGCAAAGTGGGGCTAAGATTCCAAAGCAGCTCTTAGTGCCCCGGGCCATGGCTACTCTACTTTGTGCTTGTCTTGAAGGCCTGTGACCACAGATTCAGGAGATTCCCGCTTCCAGCAGGCTGTGAGGAGACATTTGGGGACAGAGAGTGTAAAATAGAGTCCTACATCTAACTTGATTGCTTCGAGTTCTCAGCTGTAAGTGATTATCATCTTTCACGAGACTATCGAAACTTATCCCTACTCATCTTTGAGTCTGGTCTGGTCTGCTCAGGTGGCTGGCTCCAGAGGAACATGCAGCTAAATTGGCGAAATGCATCATTCTGGAGACATTACACTGACCCACTGAGGGGCAGGAGATGATGAAGCTATCACAGCTCATCTGGGCTTCCCTCTGTCATGAACACAGCTCTGTCACTGGCTGCATTGGCCATGGAGGTGCTCAATAAGGTGATGAACTCTTCATTCCACAGTCTGGTTCCACGGATGCTGCAGGGACCCTGTGCTAACAGGGGCCCCACCACCCCTCTGCCAGGACCACTTGCTATTCACAGCCATCGATCTCACCAGGATCAATGGTGCCATGCACAGAGCTCCTGTATACATGCCTCATAGACCCTGAATCTGAGCACTGGGGGGTCTACAATGCCCTGTCACCCTTGAAACAACCTTGGAGAATGATGTCTCAGGGCCTCTGAGCAGGATATTTGTATTCATGAGGAAACCGACGATCCCATTCCTTCGGGGCTATAAAAAACCCTTCGTGCAAGGCTAATAAAACTCCGAAATCAATATTCTGTGAGGACCTAAGTGTTAGGGAATGAGGCACTGTTTGTTTCAGGTTTGCCTCCAAAATTAGATAAATTAACGTAATGAATTCTCGTGACTCATTTACATACATTGCTAATTTGATTTTAGGGGGAAATGCTGGAAAAGACAGTGTTGTATAGATATACAAGTCAGGGTTTGACCTATTTTCTGAGCTGTTTGTGTCTGCAAAGTTTGCAGTCTTTCTAAATGAAGTGGTTGGTGCCGTGATTTTCAGAACAAACTAAATGGCTCCAGCCTGCACATAAATGAGCCCAGGACCTAAGACGGGATATGGGTGTCTTGTGAGTTTTGGGGACACTCTGCGCTTCTGGTAGCATCTAGTTCAGCAAGTGGTTTCAGGATGGCTGCTTGACCTCTAGAAATTCCATCCTGCATCTCTTCCAAATCAGCATCACACGTGTGAGACTGGAGGGCAGAGGGCCTGCCACAGGCTGCAGGGGTGGTGGGAGAAAGCTCATGCCGAGGCAGGTAGGCCAGTGCCCACGCTGGGCATCACTCTGGGGCTGTGTCTCCCAGCCTTCCCTCAGCACCCAAACAGCTCTCACTTCTTTGGAGCAGGCTCTACAGTCTGGGGGGACGTGGGCTGAGAGAGGCGACTGCATTCTCCACCCATCTCCATGCTGCATTAGCTCCATAGCCTGGTCCTGGCCACATGATGCTGGTGCATTAAGCACTTCACTGGTCTGGCAGCATCCCAGACACAGGCAGGGACCGAGGTGTCCTCTCTAACATGAAAAGGGTCAGAGCTGTGACTAGTTATCTGGGTACACTTCGCCCCAGCCCCAGCTGGTATTCTTCATCACTACTTTCATCAACAAGCTCTGGCAGTCTGAGTCCATGCTGAGCACAAGGGCAGAATCTTGCTCTTGGACAGGCACTGGGGCATTCTCTACATACCCTCGCAAACCCACAGACTGGCCAGATACCTAGAACTCCACTCTCACTTGTGCATTCAGTGTGTGATGTGTACAATGTGAATAAAGCCCCCTCAGAGATGGCGCTCATGTGCAGTGGGTAGCCTGAATACCTGGACAAGGCCATCCTAGGATACGAGTGCACGTCAGGTAACAGTTCCCCTAGGCTTGAGTCTTGGCTCTGCCACTTATTTAGAGCTTCGCATTAATTGAGCACTAGATATTAGTGGTTACTATTTTGAAGTTCTGAAAATGGCATATTCTTTGCAGAGGAGCTCAGAGCACAGTCACTATTATAGCCCTTAGCTAACACGATGAGACCAAGGTTCCCTGATGAGCTCCTGAGCAGTGGAGGAAGGGCAACTTCGAACCTCTTCAAATGGAATCCTGGCAAACATGATGTAGGCACACCCCCTCCAGCCCCCGCCCACACACACAATATAAACTGCCCAGAACTCTCCAAATGCCTTGAGTTCTCTCATGTTTTCTGTCATTGCTCCTGCTGTCCTCTGGACTATTAGAACTGAGCCTCATCCATTCTTGCTTCAGGTAAATGCCCTGACCTCTATAAGCTTCTTCTTGAGTCCTGCACACAGAACGAATCCATGAGTCCTCCCTTCTCTGTGTTCCAGTCGCCCTCTGGACTGTGAGCAGCCTGAGGACTGCTGAGACTGGGCCAGCTCATCCTCAGACCTTCAGCATGACACACACGGACACCCGCGACTCGGGGTTGGAAGGATGCCATTTCATGGCAGGGCCCATGCCCATGGATATTGAGCTCTGGTTTCCCCTCCTAGTCTGTGAGCTCCCCAAGGATATAGGCTGGTTTCTGTATCTTCGAGTCTCCAAATTGTCTGATAGAAGGCAAGAGTTAAGAGCGGCTGGTAAAAATGGACTCAAAGGCAGTCATGCATTGCTTACCAGTGGGACACGTTCTGAGAAAGGTGTTAGGTGACTTCGTTATTGTGCAAACAACATAGATTGCACTTACACAAACCTAGACGGTGCAGCCTGCTGCACACCTCAGATACATGGAGTGGCTTGCTTCCAGAATGCAGACTTACACAGCGTGCAACTGTACTACAGGATATTGTAGGCAACTGCAACTCATGGCAAGTATTTGTGTCTCTAAACATAGAAAAGGAACAGTAAAAATACGGCATAAAAGATAAAAAGTGGAATACTTGTATAGGACACTTACCATGAATGCAGCCTACAGGACTGGAAGTTGCTCTGGGTGAGTGAGTAAGCATGAAGGCCTGAGACATTACTGTGACTGTAGACTTTATAAACACCATACTTTGGCTCCAGTAAATTTATTTGGAAAAGTTTTTTTTAAAATAATAAATGAACTTAATTGTAAATTATTTACTTCCTAAATTTTAAACATTTTAAAACATTTTGACTTTTTAAATAACATTTAGTTTAAAACACGAGCATATTGTATGGCTATTCAAAATGATGTCTGTTATGTCCTTGTTCTATAAGCTTTATTCTATTTCTATTTTTTTTCTTTTGAGAGGTTTTTGCTATAGGGCGTGTGCGCTTGCCAGACAGACAGAGAGAGACAGAGAGACAGAAAGTGAGAAATCACCCCCCAGGGGGGATGGCCACACCACAATCCCTTCTCCTCCATTCTCCTCTCAGGATCTTGGGCACGCACACACACGCACCCAGCGTGAGCTTAAGCCACCGGGTCCAGGACTTGAACAGTGGTCAACTACGTGGGAATCCAGCAACATAGCCATTACGCTAACTGCTGGTCCCTTCTATTTCTATTTTTTAAAAAGTTTTCAACTGTTAAAAACTAAAACATGCATGCACACACACACACATTTATTTAGGCCTCCACAGGGTCGGGCTCATCAATATCACTCTCTGCCTCCTTCAGGAAGAGCTATGATGAACACAAAAACAACGGATGAAATCAAGTGCAAGAGAAAATAGTGCAATCAAGAGATGCAGTAAACACGAGAGTAGGAGGCTGTTGTAACACGGCATGCTATTTTACTGTAAGCATTTTAAAATATGTAAGTAGAATGGGTGAAGGAGCTGGATACCACATGTCTGATTGCCCGGTTTGAATCCCGTACCTGGGAACTTGAAAATCATGCCAGGTGCATGTATGTGGGTGCCCAAAATCCTGAGAGGAGACTGTATGAGAAGGGACTGCAGTGTGACCATCTCCCATGGGGGGTGATTTCTCACTTTCTCTCTCCCTCTCTCTGGTGAGTGTACATGCTCTGTAGCAAAACTAAAAATATATGTGCGTATAATATATGTTGAAGGAGTACTTTGGCAATAGAAAGCACAGAAAACCAGTAGCATAGTAGTTTATGATCATCACCGGCTGTTCCGTGCTGGCCATAGCCGTATGGACCACATCACTCAGAATGCAGTAGGTGAGTTTAGTCCAGCATTCCCACCCGTATGCCTAAGATGCTGCCCAGCTCTGTGACAGCACTAGGCGGTAGGAATTTTTCAGCTCCGTTATAATCTTAGGGGACCACCAACATACGTGCCGTCAGTATGCAGAGCAGGACTGCGGGTGATGTGGGGCCTACACACCAGGGGCGTGCCTCCTGGCCAGAGGAGAGGACGGAAACAACTGCTCTGGCTGCCCAAGAGGATGTGTGTTCTTCCTACAGAAACCACATTCCCAAGGGGGCTTTGGGACTGAAATTCCTGGAGGAAACCAGAGATTGTTTTACAAAAATACCCTTTCAAAAATAGTAGCTGTTTTTCTTTTGCTTCTGAAAGGCAGTGGAGTGCCATTTCCTGATTCGGGAAGACAAATGTGTGTGCAGGGTCCGGCCAGGTGGCAGGTGGGTCTGGCCAGGGGAGCCCATTGCATCTTAGATGGGAGTCCTGGAGGGCCCTGTGTGGGCACTGGAGATCCAGCCTCAACTTATAGCCCTACCAGTGGGTGGTGACCAGTGGCACTCTGTATCTGCCTTTATTTATTTTTTTTTAAAGAATTATTTATTTAATTTTATTTATTTATTATTATTTTTAAATTTGACCAGAGATAGACAGAAAGGGAGAGAAAGGGAAAGTGAGAAAGCAAGCCACCACGTCCAGGACTCAAACTGTGGTGTGCAATGTGGGAGTCCAGCGCCTTAACCACCACACCACCTGCTGGCCCTAGCACCAGTTTTTTAAATCATTCTTTTCCACCACATTCTTGACTCACACCTGGAAATGGTAAGAGAAGCAGACTCCTTTAACTGTGCAATTTCCCTGGTTGAAATGACTCATTTCATTCTTCCCTGGGATCTGGAAGTTAGAATTTATGGGAGGATGAACACCGTGCTACTGACCTTGGGTGCTTTAGGAGAGGGAATGCCACTGTCCCCAGGGAGTGACTTGATGAGTGAAAGGGCCATGCTACCACTAAGGATAGCTTCCTCTCTTCTTAGTGCCTCTGCTCACACCTCCTCTCTTGTCCCTTTGGCCTTCTCTGTGTATACCCTTGTGGTTAGCACAACGCCAGAGTCTCATGAACTAGGGAAGAGACCCAATTCTATTATTTCCAGCTGTCACATCTTGGTCAAGTGACATCCTCTGGAGCGTTCCTTCCTCTGTGAAATGGGAACAACAGGCCTTACTTGATAGGGTGCTTGTCAGATGACACATGCCTAGGCCTGGACATTACTTATTTCACTTCAGTACCCACTGGGGTCATTAATCTTGTTTCTCTCATGAAGAAAATGGCTAGGGGGTTATGATGAAGAAGGACCATGGGTGGCCCTATCTGCCTCTGAAATCCAGCGTGTGGTCTCTATGTCACAGACGGGATGATAGCCCAGAGTAGCCTGGGGCACACCCAGGGCCACACAGAGGATCGACAAATAGCAGAGGAGTCCTCCCTTTGGTGGGAAGCCCCTGCCGTGACCCTCTGGCTTTTTAACAGGCAAGATTCTTCCTGTAGGGTGATTTGGCTTGTTTATCTTTGAAACACGTGGTGCCATACCCAAAATGGTCAGCCATGGTCATCTGTTAGCAGGGGGCTAGAGAGATGTTTTTCCCCTTTTCTTTTTTTCTGTGTCTTCCAAAAGTTCTACCTTGTGCTACCCTGTGTTTGTGGTTAGAAAAACAAAACCAATAAATTCCACTGAGAGAACCTCACAGAGGCCCTGGAAGAGAGGCTGGTGGGACTTTGGTTGGGGGTTTCTTTTTTTTTTTTTTTTTTGGAGAGGTTTTTCGCTATAGGGCGCGTGCGCTCGCCGGACAGACAGAGAGAGACGTAGAGACAGAAAGCGAGAAATCACCCCCCAGGGGGGATGGTCACGCCGCAATCCCTTCTCCTCCATTCTCCTCTCGGGATCCTGGGCACGCACGCACACGCGCCCGGCGTGAGTTGTAAGCCACCGGGTCCGAGACGCGAACCGCGGTCGACTACGTGGGAGTCCAGCGACATAGCCATTACGCTAACTGCTGGTTCCCAGGTTGGGGGTTTCTTCAGGCTACCACATGGTGGGTAGGAGTCACAGGACAGTGTGGGGCTCGGATGTGGGGCTGGCATAGGGCAAAGAGGGCCTTCTCTAGGGAGTAGTCTCTGTGAGGACCTGAGACTGCCTCATGAGCTTAGCCATCTTTGGTGGGTTTGGTGAGTGGCTACCAGACAACATTTGCATCTCCAGGAGGGGTGGGTAGGGAAACTTTGTCTTTGGTGTGTTTGCCCTGTATTTCCAGCTCCCTCCCTCACCATGTTCTCCTGGAACTACGACTGCTATCTGTCACTTCATTTTGGGGCCCTGTTCTATCCCATCCTCTACTTTGGTTAGGGCTGTCAATCATAAAACCCCAACTACTTGGTCAGCGGCTGTGATATTTTGATCCATCTCTTTTGCTTTTGTGAATATTTTGACCTCAAAGACAGTTTTCATCTGAATTACCCATCAGCGATGAACTTTCACGTAGAGAGAATCAGAATTCCAGTGGGAACTCCATTAAGCCAATGTAATCCGTTTATCAGTTTTCTATACTGCATGGTTAAACCATTTCCTATGTTTCCATTTCCATGTTATTGAAATGATTTTCATAGGGATCAATTTTTTTTTTTTTTTTTTTTTTTTTTTGCATTTAGAATCTTACAGTGGAGATTGGCTTAATAAATCAGTTATTTTGTCCATCTTGAAGTTTACTAATTGCAGCTTCGGCCATCACAAGTGGCTCCGGTTTCCATTAAGGATCACTTTCCTAGGTTACATTACAGTTTGTGCTATTTCTGAGTTAATCCATGAAGAAATAGTGGCCGTTTTTGTAAGGCAGGGGTACAGTGGGGGAGGAAGAAGGAGGAGGAGGAGAAAAGGCAAGCACAGCAGAGAGACAGAGAGAGGGAGGCGGGAGACAGACAGGCTGCAGCTGGTCTGGCAGATACAGTGGGGGCAAAGGTCAAAGCGACCACCTGGCCACAGGATCATGTTGTGGCACAGCCCTCCTCCCCCCTGTGCCATCACAGGCGTCTCCTGGAGTGCTCTCACTGGTACAGCGGAGCTGTCGTGTTGCTGGCTGAGCACATGGGATGGAGGGTGGAACTGTGGGTCTACCAGTCACCATGTTCCTAGCCACGGGAATGGAGCGTGTCTCAGTAGGAAGGTCAAGGAGCAGAGAACAGAGACCAAGAGGTAGAAAGGAGGCCCAGAGGCCCAGGGCAGCAATCATTTCAGACCCTGGGTCCAGCTGTGCCTGAAACCAGTTCCCCAGTTGCCCTGTTATGTCAGCCGGTTATTCAATCAGTCTTCTCCTTTTGTCGTCCTGGATAATTTATTTGAGAGTCTGTCATTTGCAACCAAATACATCCTCCCAAATACTCTTTGCCCACATGACTAGGGGCATCTGCCCATCTCATGTGTTCTTTTGATGTCCCTGCACATCTTTTGGAAACCTCCTGCTCTTCTTATCACCCTGCTGGAATATGTGGGTCTGTGAGCTGTTGAACCACGATCTGGGGCATCCACTCATCACCAGCAAGTTAGCCTCTGTGTGTACTACACCCTGGAAGAGCATGTTAGAGTCAGAGTGGGGGAGGGGGCTGTGACAGGGGTTCTCTGAGCCTGCATATTCAACACTTTAACAGTATGCTAGAAAACTAGGAAGAAAATCATATTGTTTGTTTTCCACTGGTGACTAAATTTGTTGAGACAAGGAATACAAATTGGTGGGAATCATTTTTTTTTTTAAAATTTACATTCAATTACTGTGTATCGTTACAGCATACTGAATGAATTTTCCCATTATGAATACACTATATATTGGTTCAATCAAAGATATTACCATACACATTTTCATTAACAGATAATTTTCCATTTCTGTGCCCCTTACGTGTTTTGCTTCGCTCTTTTTTCCCTCGATTCTCCCATCTCATCCTTCCTGAGTGCCCAGCCCACACTGTCTCTACTATCACCACTGCACTCCATGCTTTTATACCTTCTAGTCTTTCAGTTTCTGCCAAATAGACAAGTGGGATTATATCAAATTAAAAAGCTTCTGCACAGCAAAAGAAACAATAATTAGAGTGAATTGACAGCCCTTGAGATAAGAGAATATATTTGCAAACTATGCTCAGATAAGGGACGAATAATCAGAATATACAGGGAACTCAAGAGGGTTACCCCAAAAAATGGTCAGCCCAGTTAAAAGATGAGCAAATGAGCTGAACGGTAAATTCCCTAAGGAAGACACACGAATGGCCGAAAAGCGTATGAAAAAATGCTCATCACTTATAATAAGAGAGATGCCAATCAAAACCAAAATGAGATATTACCCAACCACAGTCAAAATGGCTAACATAAAAATGAAAGAATGATAAGTGCTGACAAGGCTGTAGAGAAAAGGGAACTCTCCTACACTGTTGGTGGGAATGTAAATTAGTCCAGCCACTGTGGAGAACAATTTGGAGGTTTCTCAAAGACCTACAAATAGAACTACCATATGATCCAGCAGTTCCCCTCTTGGGTATCTCTCTACCCAAAGGATAGGAAAACGCTCAGTCACAAAACACTTGCATGTCCATATTTATTGCAGCATTATTCACGATTGCTGAGACATGAAGCCAACCAAAATGTCCACGGACAGATGCATGGATTGAAAAAGTGTGGCACATATACACTACAGAACACTACTCAGTCATAAAAAGCAATGTGATCCTGGCATTTGAGAGAAAGTGGGCTAATAAGAAGAATTACTGCTAAGGGAATCATATTACTCTTAATAAAACAGAGAAACTGAGAGCTAGAAAATTTGTCCTGGCTGCAGAGAGGCATAGGTGACAGTATTTTTTCACAAGTGGAGAAGGATGACAGATACACATCCAGGGCAGAGACCTATCACTGTGGAAGGCTGTTGCTCCTTACTTGGCTCAGCCCCAACCTGATGCAGATCAACAGTCCTGTAATCCCAGACAGCAGAGTTGCAACATTGTGTCAGAAATGTCTCTCCTTACCACCAACGACATGTGCTGTGCTACAGAGGACCAGCCCTGTGGATGGTAAGGGTTGCATAACCCACTTATATTTCCCAAGTTTCCAGGAAGAAGAGTGGGCTGGAGCTTTTGCAGTGAAGCAGGGCAGGGGCCAATGCAGGGCGGAAGAGTCTACTGTGAGTTTCCTGGGAAATCCTGGGCTGAATTTGGGGTAAGGGGACTCAGAAAAATCCAGAAGCCCTTGGACTCTGCCCTCAGTTCTATGACTGTGGCTGTGAAGAGCAGGAGACTAAATTGAATGAGCTGATCTGAGTTGCATTTATGTTATTTATTAGCTCTGTGACTTTGGGCAACTCACATAACCCTCCTGCCTGTTTCCATCTTTAGAAAGTGAAGGTGGTGGGGACCAGCAGGTGGTATAATGGTTATGTCACTGGACTCCCACATAGTGGACCGAGGTTTGAGTCCCAGATCCGGTGGCTTAAAACTCATGCTGGGTGTGAGTGTGTGCATGCCCAAAATCCCAAGAGGAAAATGGAAGAGAAGGGATTGCCACATGGCCATCCCCACTGAGGGGTGATTTCTTGCTTTCTGTCTCTCTAGCAAGCACATGTGCCCTATAGCAAAAATCTCTGAAAACATAAAATAAGAAAGAAAGTGAAGGTGGTGGTTTCTCCCTCCTTCCTTGCTTGCATCAAGACTCTTCCTGTTTTTTTTTTTTTTTTTTCCTCTTGTAAGGGAGAACATGTCTATATGTTTCAAATATATCGCAATGTCTACATTTCAAAGAGCCTTGATGAGAAACAGCAGAAATAATAACCGTTTGTTGAGAACATCTCTGTGCCTGGCATCATTCAACGCATTTACTTATATTCTCTGCATGAATCCTCCCCACAACCCTGTGGGACACACACTGTAATGATAACCATTTACAGATGGAGCAACTGAGGCAGAGAGAGGCTTCATAATGGCTGAGGCTATAAGAGGAAGTGCTAGTGTGTGAACGCGGTGGCCACACTGCCCCCTTTCCCAGGAAAAGCCCCAGTTGGTAGGTGAGGGGCTGCTGATGCCCCTTGTCCTACAGCCTCTACCAGGGCTGCAAATACCCACCCTGGAAGGGAAAGGGCCTCCAGTGGAGCTTCCATTACCCGGGAGCTTTCTGTGGGCACAGGAAGTCAGTCTTTCTTTGTCTAACTGCTTCTCCTCTTTGGCTTTCTTCAAACTCTGCCACATCGACTTTTTGATCTATTTGGGTTTTCTCCCGTGGAGAGACGTTTCTGTTGTGGGTACTGCAGCAGAGGGCTGACTTCTCTGAGGTCCTACAGCACATGGCCGACAAGAGAGCTGAACTCGCCTGGCGGCCAGTCCTCCTTAGCTCTAAGTTGCACAGACCTCTGTGCAGCAAAGTCATTTGGGGTGATAGGATAGTAAAAATGTAATGGGGGTTCTAGGGGAAAGGGAAAGAGAGACAGAGAAAGATAAGGGGGTTCCTTGTCTTTCTGTTTTAGGGTGAAATAACCTGGTCGACTTTGCAGCCAAGGATTGTTGACTGTTCTCCTTACAGTCCTGACTTTGGAGAAATCAGCCTGGCAAGCTGGCTGGCTTTTCAGGGAAATAACCAATGAAGGGCACACAAAGGGAGAAGCCAGTCTGTGGGCCTCAGGAAAGAGCTCAGCAGGGGACCAGAGGGGACACATGAAACTTTCTGCTCCTCTCCCTCTGCTCCTGCCTGAAACGGGGCAGATGGAACCCCAGCCATCCTGGGGAGGGGACAGGATGGGTGGTGGTTCCACCTGGGGCATTTGTGGGGACATGCCCTGAGCTGCCCACACCTGTACTGGTTTGCATGTGGGCTTTGGGGCCATGTTGCCTGGGTTTGAAACGGGGCTTAGACTTCACAGGCTGTGAGATCTGAGGCAAGTTCCATACCCCCTCTATGCCTCCGTTTCCTCAGGTGAAAAGCAATGAGCTCAGAGAGCTATTGTCAGTTTAAAAGAGATAGGCTAGCTGTAATTGAGATGAATATTATTGTTGGCCTTAATTACAGCTTTCAGTGATGTACCTGGATTGTTTGAGTCTTGTTCGTGGGTTCATGCATTTGAGAAATGTAACAGGCAGGCCTGCTGGTAGAGTGGAGGCTGGCCCATGTGACCAACTGTGTGATTCAAGTCCCAGACTCAGTAGCTTGAGAAATATACTATGTAAGTGTGTGTGCAGGACAAAAGCCTGGACAGCAGGGGGAGAAGTGACTGCAGCATGACCATGCCTTGTGAAGGGTGCTCTGGTAAAATAAATAAATAAATAAAAAAAAAAAAGGGGGCCGGCAGGTGGTGTGGCAGTTAAGGGTGCTGGAGTCTCACATGGCCAACTGCAGTTCGATTCCCAGACCTGGTGGCTTTCTTTCTCGCTGGTCAAATTAAAAAATAATAATAACAACAAATGCAATTAAATAAATAAATAAATAAAATAATAAATGATTCTTAAAAAAAAAAGAAAAAAAAGAAGGAAAGGTGACAGTCAAAAACATTTGCAAATTTGATGTATGTAATTCCTTGCTAAGGTTATGGCAGGACGA
Organism: Tupaia tana; assembly: GCA_026018925.1. NCBI lineage: Eukaryota > Metazoa > Chordata > Mammalia > Scandentia > Tupaiidae > Tupaia > Tupaia tana. Next base: position 35,296,879 of record JAKSZU010000010.1, on the reverse strand, counting down.
CTGAGTAACAAGAAGCATAATCCTGACTCTACTCCTATGCAGCCTTCAGAAGGTCACCACACTTTTCTGAACCTTGGTAGAAAAACCCAGCTGACATGGATAGAGATTTATTTTTCTTTAACTCAGCCAGCTGGCAGTCCAGAGTAGATGGATGGTTTGGGGTTATTACAATGGCTCAACAGGTTTTTCCCAACAGGACCCAAATTCATTTTCTCTTTTCCTTTTCTGTTCTTATGTTGGCTCTGTCCTCATACCTACTACCTCATGGCCTCAAAGTGGCTGCTCTCTCTCTAGCCTCTGGTCTGCATCATAAAGAAGAATAAGAAACTCTGTTTAGAAACAGTGGCCTGCCCCATGGCCTTTGGTCTGCATCTTATTGGCCAGAATCATGGTGGATGATCATCCCTAACTTCAAGAGGGTCTGGACTTGCGACTACTTTAGCTCCCTAGACTCTTTAGTAGAAAAATGCAAGGGAAAGGTACCTTCTAGGTAGTGAATACTCAGTGTCTGCCGGGGGCTTGGGGCGATGAACGTAAAATGTTCACCCTAGTGCCTGACACAGCAAGTACCCTAACACTGAACGTATTCGCTAAATTGGGTCAAGACTGACTTCAAGGTCCACCCCATAGTCTCATGGTTAAGGGAACTAGATCCCACATGGCTGACTGCACGATTTGAATCCTGGACCTTGCAGCTTGAAAAACACACTAGTCATGTGTACCTGGGTGCCCCAAATCCTGAATGGTGGAGAAATGGAGGGAAAAGATTGTGTCATGACCATACTTCATTGGGGATGGGGTGCTTGCTTTCTCTCCCTCACTCGGTGTCTCTCTGATTAGCACAGATTTGTCCCTCTGGCATATTTAAAAAGTAAAAAGAATGAATTAAAAATGGGGAAGGACTAATATCTTACAGGGCAAATTGGGCTTTAATAAATGAATTTCCTTCTTGTTCTGCTCTTGGCCTGGTTGGGGTTGTCCTGGTGTCCCCAATTTCAGACAAAGCTTCCACTGAAGTTTTCAGTAGGGGGAGTTACTCTGAGTACCCCCACCCACCCAAGGACTCTCTTCAGACTGGAGGCTTTGTGCCACTCAGGGAAACTTGGCTGTGCCCACCAGTAACAAAAGTGTTTGGCCAGAGGAAGGCTGTGCTGCCCTCAGTCCTATCAGCCAGAAGCCTTGGTTCACCCTATTTGTGCCCCTCCCCGATTCATTCAGTGATCACTACTGAGGCCCTGGGAGGTCCACCTTACCCTCCTGACTCCTCTGGAAAGATACACTCCTGTTCTGTGTGTCCTGTTCTTTATTTTTAAGTGTATTTTTAAAAAAGTGTGTTTCTCCAGATAAAATGCAGAATTTATGATACTTTATTAAGTAGAACACCCCAGGTGTTTACTGCAATAACGTTTCCTTTGGGCTTCTGATTATTTACTGGTCGAGGTAGATTATGCAGGCTCAAGAAGTTAAGGAAGTAAAATTCATTAATTTCACAGCCAACTGTGGGTCTCATCTCCTAGCCGGCAGCTCACCTCCAACTGGTCTCAGTAGCTAGTCAACATGAACCTCAAACTGGGATCACTCCTCCCAGACTTTAATGGAGAAAGATCTCAAGGCATTTGGGAACTAGAAGGGGACCGATTGCTAGCAGGAAACAACCTTGAGGACTAATGAAACGTGCTTGCTGGTTTTTGGGTGTGAATTACTGTGGGGCTGCGCAGAGGCTGGGTGCAGGCTGGCAGCTGCTGATCTATGGGGCTTCCTCTGAATGGAAGCAGATTATGGCAGTTGGTGATTTACTCTTGGATTGAAGGGGGGAGGTTGAGTTGAATAACAACACCTTGGAAAGTGAGAATTAAACAGATCTTTCTACCCAGCCTCCCCTGCTTTATGGACCCTCCAGGACCCTCGCCAACAAATCACACGATCTTACGGCAGGCTATTGACACCAGGTGAAATAGATGGGATAGACTGAGTCTTGATGGCTGCCTTGCTTGATGCTTTGACCAATGGGATCATCAATCTTGACATTTTTGGAAAGTTGTATGGATTTTGTGGAGGGAGGAGACTAGTTATATCTGTGAGTTAGGAAGCCTTATAAATTAAAAGCATGGTTCTTGGTAGTATTTTTGAAGTTCTCTCTAGCATTTTACATCAATCCCTAAATAATGTCTAACATTTATTTGAACACTTCCTATGCATCAGGTACCCTGCTGAGGTCTTTTCATAGATAAGCTTTGGGTATGAATCCTTTCTGTGGCTTCAGAAAAGAGGAACTATTATTATTCTCGCATTGAAGATGAGGAAACTCAGGCTCCAAGAAGTTGAGTCACTCACCTGGGGCCACATCATGAAAGTTGAACCAGAGACCAGAGCTCTTGTCATTCTGCATTGATTTTGGATTAAATGGCTGGGCAGGTGAGACCAACAGGTGCTGGCTAGGAGGTCAGGACACTAGGGCTGGGTGTCCCAATCTCCAAACATCCGTTTCTCTCCTGTAAAGTGGGGGCTGGTCTCCATATCCTTGAGAGTTTTCCAGGTTAGCTGAGCCTTCATGACTGCAATGTTTAATTTTTTAAAATATTTATTTTTTAAATTTTATTTGTTATTATTATTATTATTTTTAAATTTGATGAGAGAAGGAGAGAGTGAGAACGTGAGAAAGCAAGTTGCCAAGTCTGAGACTCGAACTGTGATAGGCCAAGTGGGAGTCCAGCACCTTAACTACCGTGTCATCTGCTGGCCCCTGTAATGGTTAATTTTGTGTCAATTGGACTGGGTCCTAGGATACCCAGATGTTTGGCCAAGTGATGTTTCCAGGTGTGTCTGTGAGGGTGCTTCTAGATGAGATTAGCCTTGGAATAAGTGGACTCAGTAAAGAATGCCCTCCCTAGTGTGGATGAGCACCAGCCCATCAACTGAAGAACAGAGCAAGGAAGTGCTGCAGCACCAGAATCTGAGGAAATCAAGGAATGTCTTCTTCCCTAGAACTTCTGGAGGGGACACAGCCCTTTCAATACCTTAATTTCAGCCCCGCAATACCAATTTTAATCTTTTGGCCTCCACAACTATGAGAAAGTAAATTTGTGTTGTTTGAAGCTACCAAACACGTGGTAATTTGTTACAGCAGTCTCAGGAAACTCATGTAATGTTTCTGGACTTTATCCCATGACTCCCAGCTCTCCTTCTCTCCCAGGATAGCTCTTCTAACATTTGCAGAAATGCTGAGTGGTCCCTGAATCTTTTTTTTTTTTCCAGGCAAAGCTGAGTATCCCACTGTTTTCACCTTTTCTTCATGATAGATTTGTCTTCATTCACTATTCTGGGCCAGCTGCACAAAGACCCTGATCCCAGTGTTTCCATCGGAGCCGTATCTTCTCAGAAGGATCCTAGCAGAGACCACGGAGTGCGAGCATCACCTCTGTGCTCAGCCCACCAACCTTTGTTCATGCTGCTTAAGTTCCCACAGACTTCTGAAGAAGCTTCATCATCATCTTGAACTGCCTTTGTCTGCTACATGCACATTGGGTTCTGCAAGGTAAGGGCAGGCCTATTTGGTTCACTAAGGGTACCCCATGCTTAGAACCAGGCTTGACACCATCTCCCAGGGCTTCTGTCACCCCTAACATGTTTCAGTCTTACTCCATAGAAGTGGAGACACAAAGACAGGATTGACCTCTCTACCCATCCACGTCTACTGTTTCCTGTAAGGTGAGAAGCTGCTGATCCGATTGGAAGAAACTGACTTCTGGCCACATTTTGCTGGTGGGTGTGGTCATTCTTTTGAAAGAAGTACATGTTTACAATCATACTGGACTCCTCTTGCAGCCAGGTAGCTTGGCAAGCCAGCCAACTTTGTCACTGGGCCCGGGTGAGTGAGTGGTACACTGTCTCGGCCACTCTAAATTTGAGAGAATGCACTTGGAGTAATGCTATTACAGGCCTCGACCCTCCCCATTAGTTCATCTTTCCCAAGAAGCTCTGCACTGGGGACTGTTGGGTGTTTGTCTAACTATAGAGAAGACAAATAACTAATATTTGGCAATGAGAATCCTTGCCAATGAATCCGTGCATGTGTTGTCTTTGGCAAGAATCTGAGGGGGGGGGGGTGAGTGGTAGAATTTAGACCCAATACTCCACTCTCAATTTTTTTTTTTTTTTTTGAGAGAGTCATTTTTGCTATTGAGCTCATGCACTCTCCAGAGAGGCAGACAGATAGAAAGTGAGAAATCACCCTCTGGGGGTATGCCATATCACAATCCCATCTCCTCCATTCTCCTCCTGGGATTTTGCATGCACACACACATGACTGGTACAAGTTTCAAGCCTCTAGGTTTAGGACTCAAACCACAGTCGACCATGTGGGAGTCCAACTACTTAACTACTATGCCACCTACTAGTCCCCACTCTCAAATTTTAAGAGGCTACTAGGAGAGTTAGGGGACACTATTCAGAGCAAATGCTCAGTGCACAGCAGTGACTACAGCAACCTCTATTGTTGCTATGTCCTTCACTGTGTAATACATCTTTGTGAAATTGAATGAATGAGTGACAATCTCTGCCTTTAAGCATGTTTCCTATTAGGGAATTTGTTGGGTATCTGAGGGGCATGTTCTTTAGCCACTTTTCAGGCACTATGGGAAGAAGAAGGGGTATTAGTTTTTTCTCAATATAAATGAAAGAAGGGAGAATTACATTTGGAGAGGAGTTTGTGTTTCCATTATTTGGGCTTCCTGTTGGTTGTAACTGATGCCAGTTTGGCTTTATGAGTTTCTTACTTTGGAAGACAAGGTCATCCTGATGGCTTTGGTGCTCTGTGGGTCTTCACGTGGCCATTGCTTAAGGATGTGAAGAGGGGGAAGAATGAAGGTGTTGCAACAATAGCCCCATCTGTCCTGGGCCCTTTTCCTAGAGTCAGGAAGTTCAATATGAGACTCAAAGCCAACCTAAACCAAACCTGAACCTCTTATATGGTACATTGTCCTTCTCTGGCCAGCTCTGAGGGTGGGTCAGCTCCCAGCATTGTCTCTTTGCTACCACTCAGTCATCTCTTGAGGTCCTAGTATGCCTAGTAGATGAGTCCAAAAGTATTATGATCAATGCTTGTCACTAATATCTGAAGAGTGATCAACTAGGACATCATAGAGCACTAGTTCTCCAAAAGTCTCGGAGTCCTGACGGAGCCATGCAAAAGTTCCCACCTCAGTCAACCAAGATTCCAATGGTTTTAATCACTCCAACAATCAAAACCATGAAGGAATCTTGTTAAAATGCAGAGATGGTCAATTTGGGAGGGAGCACAAGATTTTGAAGTTCTAGTGAGCTCACAGGTGATGCTCATGCTGCTGAGCGGCAGATCACACCTACAGCAGGAAGAATCTGGAGACTCAGTTTGCTGGCTGAGTATTTACTGTGCTTCAAATTCAGGCCATTTTCTGCAAAGCTTCAGCAAACCTCAGACAAGTTTCTATGTTTCCATTGTGTAGCATGCTATTTTTATGATTTTGTTGCTGCTAAGATTTTTGCATGTGTAACTTCATTAGGAAATATTTTATGTCCATTTTGCCAAGTACAGGGCACCACACCTACTCTTGCCCTCACTCCCACTGAGCTACCAATTTTGAGTGGATTAGACAATGTTCCCTCCTGCAGACTCTCTAGGATTTCTCTTTTAGAACCCATATCAAAGCAATCCTGATTCCACATTTCCATGGATGGCATCAGACCAGGTAAGAAAAGAACATATCCTTGTGTTTGGGTGTGTGTCAATGTGAAGGGTTCAGAATAGAGCTCAATGCCTTTGCATTAACCCCACACCCTCTGTACTTGCATTAATGGGGATACACCACACACCTCTTATTGTTGGAACTTACCTTTTCCCCAGGCCTCTGAATCTTTTGGGATAGGAAAAGATCTTTGTGATTCAGTGCCTGGTGAGCCAGGTACCTAATAAATGTGTGGGTTAAATGTAAACCTCTCTAAGAGCTTTGACTTTTTCTCTCTGCCTGAAAGGATAAAAGACTTGTCCAAAGTCCAACAGCTAGTGACAATGAAGGCAAATTCCTCATGGCTTTCCAGAACCAAGTGTTTAACTCATGGAGGGAGGAGCTGAGAAGCTATCTAGTCCCATTCTTCAATGAGTTAATAAGGTGAGCCTCAGTAAAGCCAGTGATTTACCAGGACTCTACAGCAAGCTTGGTTATAGCTGGACCTGAAACATGGCTTCCCTGACATAGCGCTCTGCCTACTCTTTCTTTGAGATCCTGTTTTTTACCTCACTTAAAAAAAATCAAAGGAAAGATAATGAAGAAAATTCTTTAACCTACATAAAGAGAGAAAGGAGGCTGAATTTGTGGACTTTAGTGTCTTTGTGGCTTGGGACTCCCAGCTTCTGAATCACCTGAGGCCTTCTATGGGTTTACTCTCTGATATTTAGAGTGCTTGTATCACTTGTCTCAGTGTCAGTCATGAGACCCTGCAACTTTTTATTTTTTATTTTGGTTCGACGATACAATATGACGCACTGGAAAAGACATGGTCCAAACTTGAGAATATGTGTCTGTTGTGACCTAGCAATTCTATTTCTAGAAATATCTTTTACAGAAATGTTTTTGTGCATGCACTAAGATTTATGGTTAAGAGTATTTGTTGCAGTTGTGTTGGAAACAAATGTCTGCCAGTAGGGAGGATGTTTAAATTAATTATAGCAAATTGATCCTCCCTGAATGTTTTGTCCTCATTGAAAAGAATAGAGGAGAGCTATTTTTATTTACCAATATAAAGAGTTGTCCAGAATCTATTAAGTGAAAAAAGCAAATCACAGAAAAAATATGTATAAGAGGACATTGTTCATGTTTTTATGAAATGATGTAGATGTTTACATAATTTATCTGGAAAGAAGATGGTTCTCTGGAAAGTCATGATGTAGTTTTTTTTGCATAAAAAAAACAGAAAAATATGCCATGATTTTCTTGATGACCTAATATATAGAAAAGATCAGGCAGGATACACAAAACTGTCAACAAGTGGTTCCTTTTGGGAAGGAAGTAGATGGTTTAGAAGGGAGGTAAAGGAGAGCTTCTGATTAAATGGTGTATATTTTGTTTAAACCAAAACCAAAAAAAATAATGAATACAGAAGACTATATTTTACATATAAAGTGACCCTATGTTTGATTCTCCCTCTCTTTTTTTTTTTATTATCTATTTTTTTATTACATTGAATTACATATAACTTTACAGTGTATTACATTGCTTTTTCAAAAGGGAATGCCATGCATGTCAGTCAGTACAGAGACATTAATCTCCCCACTTCAACATTCAATATCTTTCCTATGTTTCCCCCAATCATTATTATTATTGTTCTAATTATTTTTTATGATAAGCATGATTTTTCTTTTTCAATTATCAGATCATAAAGTTCCCAACAATAGGAAACGTAGACTGCACTCAGGGCTGGACCAAGGGTGGGTCTCGTGCAGCCCCGCAAATGTAGGTGAATCTCCATGGAACACAGTTTCAGGAACGCGGCTCAGGAAAGCAGAGACGGCCATCAGCGGTTGAGGCCCGCGGGGCAGATCCCGGCCACGGCCCGCGGGGGCAGAGCCCCGGCCACGGCCCGCGGGGCAGACCCCGGCCACGGCACGCGGGGGCAGAGCCCCGGCCACGGCACGCGGGGGCAGAACCCGGCCACGGCACACGGGGCAGAGCCCCGGCCACGGCACGCGGGGCAGAGCCCCGGCCACGGCACGCGGGGGGCAGAGTCCCGGCCACGGCAGGCGGGGGCAGGTCCCGGCCACGGCACACGGGGCAGGCCCCGGCCACGGCACGCGGAGGCAGAGTCCCGGCCACGGCACGCGGGGGCAGAGTCCCGGCCACGGCATGTGGGGCAGGCCCCGGCCACGGCACGCGGGGGCAGAGTCCCGGCCACGGCATGCGGGGCAGAACCCCGGCCACGGCACGCGGGGGCAGGCACCGGCCACGGCACGCGGGGGCAGAACCCCGGCCACGGCACGCGGGGCAGACCCCGGCCACGGCGCGCGGGGCAGAACCCCGGCCACGGCGCGCGGGGCAGAGTCCCGGCCACGGCGCGCGGGGGCAGACCCCGGCCACGGCACGTGGAACAGGGCCCCGGCCACGGCACGTGGAACAGGGCCCCGGCCACGGCACGCAGGGGCGGAGTCCCGGCCATGGCACGCGGGGCAGATCCCGGCCACGGCACGCGGGGGCAGAACCCCGGCCACGGCACGCGGGGGCAGAACCCCGGCCACGGCGCGCGGGGCAGAACCCCGGCCACGGCGCGCGGGGCAGAACCCCGGCCACGGCACGCGGGGCAGAGTCCCGGCCACGGCACGCGGGGCAGAGTCCCGGCCACGGCATGCGGGGGCAGACCCCGGCCACGCCACGTGGAACAGGGCCCCGGCCACGGCACGTGGAACAGGGCCCCGGTCACGGCACGCAGGGGCGGAGTCCCGGCCACGGCACGCGGGGCAGATCCCGGCCACGGCACGCGGGACAGGGCCCCAGCCACGGCACACGGGGCAGACCCCGGCCACGGCACGCGGGGCAGAGCCCCGGCCACGGCACGCGGAGCAAAGCCCTGGCCACGGCACACGGGGCAGACCCCGGCCAAGGCACGCGGGGGAGACCCCGGCCACGGCACGCGGGGTCAGAGCCCCGGCCACGGCACGCGGGGCAGAGTCCCGGCCACGGCACGCGGGGCAGGCCCCTGCCACGGCACGCGGGGGCACAGTCCTGGCCACGGCACGCGGGGCAGAGTCCTGGCCACGGCACGCGGGGCAGACCCCGGCCACGGCGTGCGGGGCAGAACCCCGGCCACGGCACGCGGGGCAGAACCCGGCCACGGCACGCGGGACAGAGTCCCGGCCACAGCATGCGGGGCAGATCCCGGCCACGGCACGGACAGGGCCCCAGCCACGGCACACGGGGCTGACCCCGGCCACGGCACGCGGAGCAGAACCCCGGCCACGGCACGTGGAGCAGAGCCCCGGCCACGGCACGCGGGGCAGACCCCGTCCAAGGCACACGGGGCAGACCCCGGCCAAGGCACGCGGGGCAGACCCCGGCCACGGCACGCGGGGTCAGAGCCCCGGCCACGGCACGCGGGACAGACCCCGGCCAAGGCACGCGGGGTCAGAGCCCCGGCCACGGCACACAGGGCAGAGCCCCGGCCACGGCATGCGGGACAGACCCCGGCCAAGGCACGCGGGGCAGACCCCGGCCATGGCACACGGGACAGAGCCCCGGCCACGGCACGTGGGGCAGAGCCCGTTGGGCCAGACCTCCAGACAGGGCACGTGGAGCGGAGCCCCCGCGCCCTGACCCCGCACCCTAGCACGTGGATTGGAGCCCCTGCGCCCGCCTCCCCACCCCCTCATGCCTCAGGTGGAGCGGAGCCCCCGCCTGCCGCCCCTGGACGTTTAATTGTATCTAGTACTTCTTGCATATTATCCTCAAAGTTTTGGGCCATTTTCTCAGTCTTTATGGTGGACCTTTCTAGGCCAGCCATTTTCTCTTCTACATTAGAGATTCCATTTTCTGAATGATCTAGTCTGCTTTTAATACTTTCAAGGGAGATTTTGACTTCTTGTATTATAGCCTTCATCTCTTACAGCTCCATCTGATTCTTTTGTAAAGTGTGAAACTCCTCTTTTAGATCTTGCATGAATTTCCTCACCTCCTAGAACTCTTCAACTCCTTTCTCCTTCCCCTTCAGCAGTTCCTTGTCTCTCTTCTCTTCGATCTCTGTTAGCTTTGCCATTATGAATGATCTGAATTGTTTATCAGACATTTCCATGAATTCCCTTGAACTGTGTGTGGATGAAGAGGAGCTATCCGTTTCGATTGGAGGAGGGGCATTTTCCTGCTTCTCCATATTTCTTGTGGACCTGCAGTGATTTCTAGTCATCTGGTGGATGGTCGGTTTCTTCCCAAACTTTTGAAGTTTAATATGAGGGTTGGGAAGTGTGCAGAAAAGGAAGCAGAGAGAGGGAAACAATACCAACGACAACAACAAAAAAAAACAGACAAGAAACAGAGAAAAAAAAAGAGAAAAGCTTTGGAATAAATCTAAAAAAGAAAAATATTAAAAAAATTTCAATAAAAATCAAAAATTAGAAAACCGCGCGGCGCGCTAGCGCGCCACGCGGAATGTCTAGATCTCAGGAGCCATGGAGTAGACTGTCTCTTGAAGAAGGGCTGTTCTGGGAGGAGCAGAGGGGATTATTAACAAAACAAAGGCCTAGGAGGGAGGGGCCAAAGGGCCCTGTAAGACGCCTCACCTTAAAAAATTCTAAAAAGCAAAAATTAAAAAAAAGACAGACAGACAGACAGAGAGAGAGAGAGAGTGAGAGGTAGAGAGAGACAAAGATTGATTCAGAGACAGGAGATATGAAAGGGGTTTTCCTACCACGTGGGTTTTGTATGCTGGAGGCCCAGTTAGGAGTGGGACATCTTCATTTCTCCCAGCATGTCTACATCTAAGGAGCCATTGAGCAGGCTTTCTCTTGAAGAAGGGCTGTTCTGGGAGGAGCAGAGGGGATTATTAACAAAACAAAGGCCTAGGAGGGAGGGGCCAAAGGGCCCTGTAAGAAGCCTCACCTTAAAAAATTCTAAAAAGCAAAAGTTAAAAAAAAAGACAGACAGACAGAGAGAGAGAGAGAGTGAGAGGTAGAGAGAGACAAAGATTGATTCAGAGACAGGAGATATGAAAGGGGTTTTCCTACCACGTGGGTTTTGTATGCTGGAGGCCCAGTTAGGAGTGGGACATCTTCATTTCTCCCAGCATGTCTACATCTCAGGAGCCATTGAGCAGGCTTTCTCTTGAAGAAGGGCTGTTCACGTGGGTTTTGTATGCTGGAGGCCCAGTTAGGAGTGGGACATCTTCATTTCTCCCAGCATGTCTAGATCTCAGGAGCCATTGAGCAGGCTTTCTCTTGAAGAAGGGCTGTTCACGTGGGTTTTGTATGCTGGAGGCCCAGTTAGGAGTGGGACATCTTCATTTCTCCCAGCATGTCTACATCTCAGGAGCCATTGAGCAGGCTTTTCTCCCTCTCTTTTTTAAAAAAGGTTTTTACCATAGGGTGTATGTGCTTGCTGAAGAGAGATAGAGAGACAGTAAAAGGCAAAGTGAGATATCATGTGAACCCCCCCCCCCCCCCCGGGGCCAATGGCCTTGTCACAGTCCCTTCTCCTTCATTCTCTTCCTGGGATTTTGGGCATGCACATACACATGCCTGGTGCGATTGCCAAGTAGCCAGGTCTGAGACTCAAACTGTGGTCCATCGTGTGGGAGTCCAGCAGCTTAACCATTGCTGCCTTTGCTCTTTATATTAGTTATCCTTTTATGTGAAGCAAATTGTCCCGAAGTCTATGTGCAAAAGTCACACGCATTTATTATCTCATAATTTCTGTGGGTCAAGAACCTGGGTCTTCTGAATCAGGGTCTCTCACAAGGTTGGAATCAAGATGTTGGCTGAGGCTGTGGTCTCATCTAAAGGCTCCACTTGGGGAGGATCCTATTCCAAGGTTTCTTATGTGGTTGTTGGTGGTATTTGGTTTCTTATTAGCTGTGGACCAGAAACCACCCTCAGTCCTTTGCCACGTGGTCCTCTTCATAGGTGAGCTCACAACATGGTACTGGCTTCCCTCAGAGTGAGTGAACAAGTGGAGAGTGAGGGAAAGTAAGGAAGCCAGAGTCTTTTATCACTGAGTCTCTGAAATGACATGCCATCACTTTTCTCAGAAAAGTGATATTCTATTTATCAGAAAAGTGTTACTAGTTCCTAGGAGGAACACTCACTAGGAGGGAATCACAACAGGAGGTGGGGATCATTGAGAGCCAATGCCGAGGTTTCCAGCCACGGCTCCAGTCTCTTTTGGTCACTGTCCATAGGCTGTGTGACACTGAGCAGGTTACTTAAAGTCTCTAGTCCCAGGCTAGTCCCATCTGTAAAATGGGCTGGAAAGAGCTATCTCACAGGGCAGCAGTGAGGACCACCTTGTGAAATCACCAAGCACAGTGCTGGCACATGGCAGGCTGTCTTGCCCTTCTCTCCTCTCAGCCACAGAAGATCTGAGAGTCAAACATTTTTTTGTGATCATCTCTACAAGTCAGAAATCTGTCCATGCCGACTCTGCTTCTCCAGAAACTCTCTAGATAAAATTATGATGCCAAGGAAGCTGGAATAAAGAGCTCTCGATGTAAAGGCTGCCAACACACAGCAAGGAGGCAGGGTGGGTGTGATGTTAATAATTGCGATGTGGGCATGAAGGTGCCATAGATTATGGAATACTTAGAGAGAATGGGGCCTTTTACAGCGGTCTCAGTCATTAGCAAAATTCCGCATTCAAAATTAGTCAGAAAAGGTAATTAGTGTCAAGGAGTGATTGCAGCCACATCATTAACGTGACGGATGTTGGTGCGGGCTCACACTAATGACTTATGGAATTCTCATTCAGGAGACAATCGGAGCAATTTGGTGGTCAGCAGAGTCTGAGAATCAATCACCACAATAGTCAATAATTTATCATTTCTATTTAAAGTCTGGAATCTGCATCAGCTTAAACAGAAGTGAGCTCTGATGGAGGAGGGTCAGCAGCCAGTAAACTCCCAAGCCTTGGCTTATTCTTTTTAAGTGGTATCCATTTTCTTCCTGGTGCAGAACAAACAGAAAAGTTGTTTGGAGGATTTGCCTCTAGTTCTGCCATGGGACAGAATCAGCCACGTGCTGGTGGCTGTAGAGAAACCAGGATTTAGATGTTGATCTAGATTTAGTTTTACGAGTTCATCTCTGGGGATTAGAATAAAGGGCCTTACCACTCTGTGATCTCTATATTTCATCACTGGTAACTTTGAGGTGGGAGGGATTAGTTCCCATTTACTGGGGAGACACTGACTCAGAGGGCCCAAGTATTTCTGAAGTACATTTCCAGGCAGTAAGCAGCAGTTGGAGTTCTGACCTTGGTCTTAGGTAATGTCCTTTCAGCGCAGATATTGTTGATAACAACAGTGATAACAATGGCCATCCTTCTTGAGAACATACTGTATGTGCCTGGTGCTTGCTGAGCATTTTGCATATGGTGCTTTAATATGATCTTTCTAGATGGAGAGGTAGAGTGAGTTGCTCAAGGCCACACAGCAAGGCATTAGAGCTGATCTTCAATCCCAGGCTGAAGACTGATGTCCTAAGTACTGTGTTATTGAGCTGCTAGATTCAGGAAATTGATGTGTAATTCTTCTTACCTCAGCTAAATCATCTATAAAATATGAATAATAATGTGCTCCATGTATAATTTTAGGAAAAAAATTGCTTGGTAAGCTATTAGGCAAGGTGCCTAAAGCTTTGGGGTAACTGTGACCCTAGTAATTACAGTGTACATGGGGGCTTCAAACAGTTCCTGGAAAATGCATAATGTGAAAAGACTCTGTCATAAGTTCAGTTCTCCAGTCAACCCGTACATCGTGACCCTGGCTGGCTGGAAAGACTGGGTGGGGGTTACATTGTGAGACCCTGTTGGGGGTGCTTGTCTTTCTCTCTCACTTTCATGAAAAAAAAAAAAAAAAAAACTTACAAAAGGAAAAAAAGACTATGTATGGATTTTGAAATTGTTTTGCAATCTTAATTCTATTTTTACATGAATTTATTGAAGTCCCCTTGTATAGCCAGTCACATGGTTGGCATCTGAAGTTTCTCACCTTCATCCACTCCCTTTCCAAATCTGCTGAAGCACTAGGCCCTACCTAGTTGTTCTTCACAGAATCTCACATGACTAAACTCTACCTCAATCTTTTATCTCAGCTGACCTGTAGATGCTGCCAGATGAACTTCCTGCTACTTTAAGCCCACAAGTCTCCTCTTCCAAAATGTCCCATGGTGTCCCATTTCTTTAGGATCAAATTCTTTTCAGAATAGAATTCGAACCTCCCACCCTCCATTGCTTTGCATAATCTGGCTGCAAAATGTCTCTAGAAAACTCTTTTCTGCATGTGCTGCTGCCCGCTCAGATCCTTCCTCCTCTAGCGCCTTCTCCTTTCTATCATTGTCACCATAGTTATTGTCCTCTTCATGACAATGACTATAAGCCTTCAGCTCCCCAAGAGCATCCGTACCTCTCAGGTTCCCAGGAAAGCTCCCCTTTCCTGGTCTATAGCTGAGCAAGGATCCTTGTGACTTCTCACCATCAAGATTGGGGCTGCTCAAACATACACTGGCTCCATGCCCATGCCCAGGAAGTCAGAGAGATACAGATAGGGTCTGGACTGGAGAGAGGGTTCATCGTAGGTCCACCATACATGGGTCTGTCTTTGCAGCACATCCAGTGACCATATGGTCCAGTCATTCCCTTCAGCATTTTCTCTGTTTCCCATATCATGTGGCAAGTTACATGCTCACATTTTTTATTCGAAAGTGATACTCACCAAATCTCCATTCTGGGGCTGTCAGGCTTTCAGAGAAAAGGGAAACCCCTGAAATATACTCAAATTTTAGTGAGAATGCACCTAGCTTTCTTAAGGTATTCATGGGAGGCTGCGAGTGATAAAGGCAGCTCCTAGCAGACTTGAGAAGCTGGAAGGTGAGGCCTATGTGATTCCTTGTGGCTGCTCCTCCCCAGACCTCTGGATTGGAAACCAGTGGCTGGGGGAAGAGTCCTGCGGTCTTACGGCTGCCTGAGCTTTGGTTTTTCATGATGCTGTGGGCCTTAGAGGTAAGAACTCATGTTGCTTGACTGTTTCAGGCAGTGTTCTAAGCAGGTTACACATGCAAAAAACCCTTACCTATTCTTCCTTACAACTCCAGACTTAGGTACTGGTATTATTCCTACATCATAGGTAAGAAAACCGAGTTCAGAGAATTTAGACAATCCCCAAGGTCATGTGGCTAGTAAGTGGTGGATCCAGATTCCCATGCAGGTAACTGGACCCAGGACCTACGTGTTATGTCACTTCTGCAGGTTCCAGTCTAGACAGTGAATGCAATTGCCGATTGACTCAGAGGGAGCCCAGGCTTTTCCTGATGCCAGCCTGACAGGAGCCCCTGGGAACTTCCTCCAGCTGTGACTTGCCTTCGTATTTTATTTAGAGTGGCTTGCCATGCAAAAGGGTTTTATTTTATTTATTTTATTTATTACTGGAGGGTGCGTGTGCTGTCTAGAGAGAGAGAGAGAGAGAGAGAGAGAGAGAGAGAGGGGAGAGGGAGAAAGTTCCTCCCAATGAAGAGTAGTCACCCTGCAATCCTTTTTCCTCCATTTTTCTATCCTGTTGGGATTTGGGGCACACATGCACATGCACCTGGCATGTTTCCCAAGTCACCAGAGCGAGGATTTGAACTGTGGTCACTGTATGGGATTCAGTTCGCTTAATCACTAGGCTACTGGGCGGGCCCCAAAGGTCTCAGTACATTTTAATGTACTCAAATATAATAGTCTTTTCTCTTACTGCTGCTGGTTGAGAAGCTTTTTTCCACACTCAGGTTATTTAAACCTTTACCTGCGGCTTCCTCTAACACCTATAGGGTTTCAGTTTTTAGATTGAAATGTCTGATCCAGTTTGGATTTTATCCCAGTATGTTGTGTGAACTCCAAGGTCAACTCTTTCCACATGGCTATCCAATGATCTCAACACCACTTATTTAAAAAAAAAAAAAAAATCTCTTCACACAGATTGTGAAGCCACCATTCTCACATAATCACTTTCCAGATGCATTTGGGTCTATTTCTGGATTTTCGCTTGGTCCCATCGGTCTATCTGTTTATTCCTGTGCCAATACCATACTCCTAATTACAGGCTCTACAGTATGTGTTAATGTCTGGTAGTCCCAGTCCCCATATGGCTCTACTTTTTTCTGGGTTCTCCTGGCTGGCTTTGCTTTTTTGTTCTTTCAAATAAATTTCATAATCAACTTGCCTAGCTCTAGAAAAAAATCCTGGTGATATTTTAAAAATTGGAATTGTATTCAATCTGTAAGTTAAGCTAGGTAGAACTGACATGTTTAAAATGTTGAGTCTTGTTAGTCAAGAACGTGGTCTGTCACTTCGTCTGAAAGTTTGAGGGGAAAAAAAGTTTCAAAAGGATACATACAGAATAATTACCATTTAAATGTACTTTTAAAAGCACAATAGTCTATACAGTTTATGGATTCATTCGTTCATAGTAAACAGACTAAAATCAGAATGTAAGTGACCCACATCATTGCAGGGCAAGGGTTAGTTCTGGGGGAGGGGAAAAGAATGAAAAAAAGTGGCTTTAGCTTGTTGTAAGTCATTTTAGTGAAAGGGAGAGAAATTGGAAGTAAATATGGCAAATGTATGCCCTTGATGAAGGATAATCTGCTACAGGCAGATGTATATTTTACACTTCTTTCTCTTTGAGATGTTTCAAAATTTAAAAAAGAAAAGAGAAAAGGTAGCTGTTTCCGTTGCTTAAGGGTACTCCCCAGAAAATAACACACTTCAATTTCCTTTTATGTGGTTCTGGAGGAGTTGTTGGTGAGGCCTGTGATAGGAGAAGCTCACAGTTCTTTCTGTGCAGAGGAATTCTATTAGACTTTGTAGCTATCTCAGCAGCTGGAGTGGAAAGATTTCCTCTCTTTAAATGGGCATCCTTAGCAGCTCTGAAGCAGACATGAGGTGGTGTGAAATTTGGAGCTTAATGAAATCTTCCCACAGTCTCCGAATTTGTGATAAGAAGGGTTTTGCAGGATTAAAAACCTGTTTCTCGCTATGTTGTAAACATCTCATTTTCTTACTCTACACCCATCCACATGCAAGATTTAAAATCACCAGAGGGGGAAAGAAATGGAAGAGGGAATCATTTCTCCTCCTGACTATACAATGGTCTTAAAAGAGCCTTATTTTGAGCAGCCGACAGGAAATTGTATTTTCATAAACTGATTTATTATGCGGTCCTAAGACTCGCCGTTTCAATAGGACTTAAGCAAACAGCTTCAGAATTGAGTTATGGAGCTGGTTCATTCAGAACAATTTTCCTCTATGAGGAGAAGCTTTCATTACTGGAAGTGGCCCCTATCACCGCATGCGTGTGTTTCAGAATTCAAGACCTCGCAGTGAACACACTTCGGGAGGCCTAGGTTCGGCATCCGCCCGCGTCGACATTCCCGGCGAGCTGTGTTTGTTTTCTGAAGCGTGCTTAATGTGAGCCCAGCCATTGGGCACAATTCCTTCATTTCTATTCTCAGCAGTGGGCTTGCATATATTACAACCGCCTCCTCGGGCCCACACAAGATTTCCAGAGAAATGAGCATTGCATTAAACGCCCCGTTTTGTGTGAGGAGAAACCATGATAGGCAATTAGGCCTGCAGCCTTGCTCTATCTCACAGACGCCTGAGAGGACAGGCAGGCCCCGTGGGTGCCACTTCTGCCTCCAGGGGTCCTTTCCCTTCCTGCTTTTGCTGGAGGAAAGTCCTCACCAGCATTCTAAAAAAAAATAAATAAAGACGGACATTGATTAATTCCGAGGAAGAACTGCTACCACAAGTGAGACATGCTAGCTCCAATGGGGACTCCGGACCAAGGGCTGGAGAGCATCTGTCTTCTCCCAAGGAGAGGAAAATCTTGGCATACCTGTAGAAAAGTCATTGTTCCTGACCTGGGAGAAGAGGGCTGGAGAGAGTGCTGTCGATACGAAAATTTACCAGAAAATAATTCCTGAAGAAAATATTTGACCTTGATAAAAATTTTAATTGAAACCTGAACAGGAGAGAGATGGGGATAGGAAAGGAAGGGAACCTGATATCTCATTTTATTCTTGGTCTTCCCATTAGATTAAACTTTGAAATATATCACTTGCCCTGGGTGAATGAGTCAAGAGGGGATAAGAGCCCCAAATGCCAGAGAATGCCTGGAAAGGTCTCTAAAAGGAAGATGTCAGTTGTCCAAACCGTGATTCTTTATCTTCCCCTCAAACCTTGTCATCCTGCTGTTTTCTGTTGCTATTATTCAGCCCACCATTTTCCCAGGCACCCAGGTGGTAACGTTGAACTCCTCTTGTCTTCTGATTATCTACAACCATCAAAGGCCAAAACATGGGGTTCTATCTCAAGACACCCCTTTTATCTGTGGCCCCTAGTCATGGATGGCAATGACCTTCCATGAAGCTCTCTGCCTTCCAGTTGGGTCTCCTTGGATGTTATGAGATTCTAGGTTGAGCTTCCTGAAATACAGTTGTGATTCTGTTACTCCTCTGCTCAAGAACATTCAAATACTCCCCATTGTCTACAACATCAAGTTCAACTGACATCTCAGCTTCTCTTCCCAACTCTAACTCCCTACCACTCAACCTCATGCATCCTTGATTACCATGCCTCAGCCATCCTGACTCCTCTTTTTTTCCTAGAGTCCCAAAAATGTCTTTCCAAACTCAGGACATTTGTACATGTTGTTTTCTTGGCCTGGAATCTTAGTTCTCCCTTTTCTGAAGGCTGGCTCTTCCTCCTTCAGATCTTGTCTTAAATCTTTTCTCTCAGAGAAAACTTTCACTGTCATCTCATCAGTAATTCTGTTACTGTGCCGCGTAAACACTCATCCTTCTTAGAAATGATCACAATTTATACTTACATATTTACTGGTTTACTTGTTGATTGTATGCTTTTCCCATTAAATTGTAAACTCCACAGGGGCAAGAAATGTGTCTTTTTTATGCATCCATGAATATTTACTGTTTAGCACAGCAAAGGCATATAGCAGGAATCAAAAATCATTTATTGAGTAAATACATGACTACTTTGGGCTAACCATGAGGAGAATGATGGTGTTAAATGTATTATGCACACTTTGGAGGTTTTGAAAGCACATTTACAAACTATTTTCTATAAAATTGTAGAGATTTGCATTCCACTTATTAGCAGCGTACATGCTTGACCATCTCCCCACATATTTGCCTCTAACCAGTACTGTTTCTTAAATATCTGCCAGTTGGGAGGTGAAAATAGTTAATTTGATTATTAATGAAGTTGAATGGGTTTTAAAATATGCTTCAGTCTTTTAGATTCTGTTTTCAATGAATTCTAGTTTCTTCTTTTATTCATCTTCCTTGTGGATTTTTCTTAGAGCGACTCAAACATGTGTGAATGAGAATCACTCATTTTTCTATTGATGGTGCCGGAGTACCACAGCTTTTGATTACCCCTGCAAAACGTCAGCATTTTTCATGCACACGCTTGCAGGACTTCCTTTTCTCTGTTTTAAAATGTGGTTTGTATTTTGCAACTCTTTGAGCATCATTTGTTTTCTATGTCTCTAAATCCGTTTTGCAAAAACACAAATCCTCAGACCAGTTGTTTGACATGATTGATTATGTTTTGCAGGTCTCATCTGGGGCTGTGAGTGTGGTGTAGACACAGATGCTGACTCTTGGGGGAAAGTTAAAGAGCTCTAAAAGCAGCTCCCTTTTCTGTCTTCATTTCATTTTCTTCATGAGAGTGTCTAGAATTTTTTCTTTTTATGTGGCTAACAAGATGGAGCGATTCTGCACAAGTTAAGCAAAGTACTTGTGCAAAAGCAGGTATTAACTGGGCACTGCACGTTGCATTTTTACCTCATCTGAATAACGGGTTTTATGGATGCTTCGGTCTCAGCCAAAGCCATGTTTTCTAGAGGTCTCCTAATCAGGAGCACCCATGTGAACTTGTTATTGACTAGAGTGAAGAGTCAAAGGGTTTTTCACTCATCAATTTGGCAAACATGCAGGAGCTGAGAGTCAGTGCAGGACCAGAAAGACAAGAGCCCTCGTGATTACCTTTTGGTGGGAGAGACAGATAACTAAAAAGTAAGAGAATAAATAGTGTACCAGGTTAGAGAATAAAAGTGTGATGTGTTGTAGATAAAGTGTTGGAAAGAGAACACTGGCTCTCTTAGGCATGTCTGCCTTATTAGGCATGTCTGTTGGCTGAAGAATCGTGAGACCTTTAGACCTTAGGAATGAAACTGCTAATTGCTCACCAGTACCCAATCTCTCCTTTCTTCATGCTAGAACCCAAGTTTTACCTGGGCATAAGCCTGCCACAAATAACAACTGGATGAGTGATTAAATTCTGCCCACTGGGCTAAGTAGCAGGGGTGTGTATAGTGTCTGCTGTCTTAAGTAGGAGATGACATACACTTTTTTATCCCTTCCTCTTTCCTTCTGGCTAAAAGCAGACACAATGGCTGGTACTCAAGCAACCATTTTGGACCCAGAGGCAGAAGTCTTATTTTAATTATGGCAGAGTAACAGGATAGATGGAACCTGGGTTAGTGATCTGGCAGAGCGCTCTAAGGGATCTAGATTGTCCATCTCTGGATTTTATTTCCTTAAGAAATGTTAAAAGTCTATCTTTTTAAAGCTATTGTTACTGTGTTATCATTAACAATGCTGTACATACAACCAAACTGACTCCCAACTGGGTAAGCCCTGTGAAGACATCATCTTGTGGACAACAGTCATATTTTGATTTCTTTCTTTTACATCTGCCCCCCTCCTCCCCAAAGTAGGCACTGAAAGGATGCTGCTGTCGGATGCCATTCCAAAGAAACTCACATCATGGGTGTGTTAGTGCCGGCTATTGGCAGGAGGCCTTAGTATCTCACCGTTTCGAAATCTCCACAGGACTGCCAGAGAGTCCTCATGACACAGTGGCTGGCTCCTCCCAGAGAGAGTGATCCGAGAGAATGCAAGGTGGAAGCACAATGACATTTATGACCTAGTCTTGGTAGACCTTCTCTGTAATTTTCACAATATCCTAATCCACCCCATTCAATATGGGAGGGAACTAAATGTGGTGCCATTTCCGGAAGACCAGAATTATTGAGGGCCATCATGGATCTGACCTCATCCTAGCCTGGTGATCCTTCCCCATCCTAAGGGAGAGCACCTCTTGGTTCTCTCACTCTCTTTTTTAGGAAGTTAATTTGTTTCTTCTTCTGACAGAGAGAGGAGGGGGGAGAGAGAGCAAGAAAGAGACCTCTAACAGGATCTTCATGCTGTAATTCTCACCTATTCTCGGCTGACCCAGATCACAGGCATGTACTCATGTACCTGGCATGCTTGGGGTGGGGGTGAACCCAGGACCTTTTCCATGTGGGTCCAGTTGCATTACCACTGCACCATCACCTACCTCCTCAGGAGTCTCTTTTTATGCACACAGCCCCCTCTTCCCCCGCCTCTAGGTGCCACATAAGGGCCTTATATTCCTTGGGTCAGTAGGATGGAGTCATTATTTGACAAAGGACTACACTGAAGGTTATCAGAAAAAAATAGGTAGTATGCCCTAAAGATGGGTGGCTAGAGCCCAAACCTCTCTTTCTGAAGGGGGCAGGACACACTTCAAGGACCCAATTTCATCTGGGGAGGGAGCAAAAGATATGAGAGCATTTGGGCTAGGTGATACTTAGGCTGATTAGGAAGAAAAGAAAGTATCTGCCAATAACTCAGTTGGAGAGAGGGGATCTTCCTTCCAGGCCAAGCCTGTTTGCATTCCTGCTTGTGCTTGTGTTCCGAGCCAGCTGAGACTAGGGTGGGTCATGGCGTGAAGACCCTATTGGAGGTGCATTTCTCTCCCTCGCTTTCTCCTTCTCTCTCACTCTCTGCTCTTCTCTGATCAGTGCCTGTTTTCAGCTGAACCTGCCAGGGCCCAGGAAGCCAGTACAAAGTCATGTCCTAGGTGTGTCCAGACTAATAAAAATGACATAGGACTTCTGACTTCTTGTGTGGGAGGAGGAGTGGGCCAGAGCCAACTTATGCTTTATAAGAACTGGATGTCAAGTTTTTCAGAATTTTGAGTTAGTTGCTAAATGCAGACATTATTAAAAATTACATTCCATAAAGTTATAATGAACAAGATTGTATTAAAAACAAAGGCAAGAAATACTCAAAAGTCATCGGTTTCTCATTATTTTACTAAGACCTGTGCTACTATCATCTGCTTTTGAAGTCATTTATGTCTATTGTATCTGTATGATGAAGATACCCTTTAATGGTGGCCACTGAACATCTCTTCCCAGTTTTCCTCTAATGAACTCACGATGGTGGCTTATACATGGAAAGAGCATTTACACCACAGGAATTAGTAAATACTACAGATCAGTGATACCTCTCTGTCTCCATCCAAGTTCATTGTTAAACATTTGCTGGCTGTTAAACATCAGCAGATGGCGAAATAGTTATGTCTCTGGACTCCCACGTGTTGACCATGGTTCAAGTCCCAGACCTGGTGGCTTAAAACTTACACCAGGCACATGTGCATGAGTGCCCCAAATCCCTAGGACAATGAAGGAGAAGGGATTGCAGCATGACCGCATGACCCCCCCCTGGGGAGTGATTTCTCAGTTTCTCTCTCTCTGTTTCTCTGGTGAGTGCATGTGCCCTACAGCAAAAAAAAAAAAAAAAAAAAAAAAAAAAAAAAAAAAAAAAAAAAAAAAAAAAAAAATTTCTGGCTGGAACCAGTAGGTGGTGGGGTGGTTAAGGTGCTGGACTCCTACATGGCCAACTGTGGTTCAAGTCTCAGACTTGGTGGTTTGCTTTCTCACTTTCCTTCTCTCTCTCCCTGTCTCTCTCTGGTGAGCTCATGTGCTCTATAGCAAATTTAAAAAATAGTAATAACAATAATAAGTTTAAGATTTTTTTTTTTCTGATATATCACTATACAGGACATGACACTGCTGAGTCACAGGGTTCAAAGGGCATCATCATCCAGGGAAGAGAGCACTGGGAGGAATACCATCTCTCTGGCTCTGGTCTCTGATCTTCTACGACTTGTGGGTGACTGAGCATGTGTCCCCTCCTCTCTGAACCTCAGGAAGAGCGGGTGGTCTCTGGTTGCTCTCATGGCCCTTCTCAACAGCTGTCAACTTTGAGCGAGTTTGTGGCACCCCGAATGTCAGAACTTTCCCATGTGATGGAGAGTTATTCTTCCTGGGCCCAGGCAGGGCTGAAGGTGTGAAGTCCAGGGAAGGAAAATGAATTGGAGCTGGTCAAAAGGCTGTCATTCCTGAATAGTGAGAGAGATAACAGTAAAACGAAAACTTCATGTAAACCAACTGTGAACTCTAGAACTTGACGGTCTTGACAACCTTTTTGTCTTCTCCCAGTCCTCACCTTTCCTCCCCAATTCATTTAGCTAGAAGACTCTGGAAGAGTCCAGAAAAGAAGGAGTTAATCCATTGCTGCCACAGGAATGATTCTTCATTCTGCCTTTGATGCGGCAGACCATTAAAATGTAATATGACGTGAATCACGGTCCATTTCCTGTATGTGCGGAGTGTGGCGGCGGGGCTGGGACTGCAGCATTTTGCATGCTACGCTCCGATTCTCCAGAGCCATCGATCATGCTGGAGTGTGGAGCAGAGGAACCTGGGCACACGAGGGTCAGCTCGTGGCGTTGGGAGCAATGCAACTCTCCCCAGAGAGATCTGATTGCCCTTGAAACCATGTCAGTTTCTCCGTCAGGGAATGGGGACATGAAATCCAAGAACCATTTTGCTTTCTGTTAGGTGAAACTCACAGGGACACTCACACTGAATGAGACCTTCATGCCCATTTTATAAATGAGGAAATTGAGTTCAGAGAAGGCACCGGGCTCCCAGCAGAGGTCCCTGTGTGGCTGTGCGGACTCCTGGTCCAGAAAGCAAGGTGGAAGCCTGTGAATTCCTGGGCCTGGCTGTGCTGGGACCCCAAAGGGGTCCAGAACTTTCCAGAGATGCCATATACTGTCCTAGGAGGTAGTGAGGGTTTTTTGTCACTATGGGGGTGCTATGCTAACAGTGGCTAGGCATTTGGCAGGATTCGTGCACTGTAAAGGAAATAGAACTGGATGGCTAGTTAAAATATGAAGATTCTAGAATCTCACCCTTGTCTGGAGGATGAAGTATGGGGAGGCACGGCCACACAGGTAGAGTTGAGAGGGGGCGAAGTGTTGGGAAAGGGCGGAAGAGGCCAAGGAAGGGTAACCCGAGGTTGCAGGAGGAGGTTGCAGGAGGAGGTTGCATCAATGGTGAGAGAGGTACGGGTGGTGCCTTTACCTCCTCCTGGAGGTGACAGCCGGGGCTGGTGTTGTAATAAGGACGTTCTGTGGATGTGTTCATTAACCCCACCCAGCACCATGTGAAGAAGGTTCTGTTATATTCTTTGCACAGAAAGAGAACGGGCGTGCCAACTGGTACCCAGTCGTCCTGCCACAGCTGCTGGAGCTGCGGTGTGATGTGGGCACTCCTGGGACATGCCCGTCTTGCTTTGTCTCTTCCAAGTGATCACTGCTGCCTTCCCTGACCTTGTTTTGGTCATGCTGTTTCCCAATCTTCCCCCAGTATGTTCCCTGTCCCTTGGGACCTCACCTTCAGGGATGGAAGGCCAATCACATCCATTAGCCCTAGCAATCACTGTGTCATCGTCACAAGGGTCTTTGCTCAGCCACTCACCAGAGTGGCTCCACTCTGCCCACCTCCTGTGCTCCCCGCCCAGCACCTCTCACCTGGTGCTTGTTACTGGAAATGCTTTCCTGCTTCCTTTCCCAAACACTGTGGATGGGAGGTGGAAGGATAAGAACGGGCTTTGGGAGCCTAATCTCCCTTCACCCCAAGAGCAACTTTCTTATTAGGAGCTAAGAAGGGAAAAAGTTCTCCTCCAAGCCCTGCTCAAACTTTATAAGCGTAGGAATAGTTGTGACAGCAATAAAAACATCCAGAGTCACACTGTGCTGGAGCCATGCTGGGCATTAGTTCATCCAACCTTGACACATTCTGTGAGCAAGGTTTCCCATCTCTTCATTTTGTAAACCTTATTCTACAGATGACAAAATAGAGGCCAGGGAGGTAAGGGGCCTGTGGTGCCACACACACCTGTCAAACCGACATCCCTTCGATCCCTCAACCTGCATGTTTAACTCCTTTGGTCAACTGCCTTCTAGAAGGTTGTGAGCAATGAAAGACCTGTTTTAGTTAGTTAGTTAGTTTGTTTTTGAGAGGTTTTTGCTATAGGGTGCATGCGCTCTCCAGAAAGACAGAGAGATAGAAAGCAAGAAATCACCTCCCGGGGGGGGGATGGCCACGCTGCAATCCCTTCTCCTCCATTATCCTCTCAGGATCTTGGGCATGCACGCACATGCGCCCAGAGTGAGTTTAAGCCACTGGGTCTGGGACTCGAACCACGGTCGACTACATGGGAGCTCAGCGACATAGTCATTATGTCAACTGCTGGTCCCAAGACCTGGTTTTTAGTGACTTGAATTGGATGTTGATGAAGCTCAGGGCTGAACAGACACCTACTTGGATGCCCTGATGTGTCCACTGTTCTTCTCTATAATATGATGTGCTAAAAGCAGCCCCTTGGGAAATTTCAAAATGATGAAGGCCCAAGAGAGGTGACCATTTTGATATCAGTCAATAGTTTTTATGTTGTGGAGGAGACTGGGCAAAAGCAAAAAGACCTTTTGTCAAAGCTGTCTGTAGGGAGATGGAAACGGGCCATGGAGCTTGCATTGAGGGAACAAGGCTGCAGCTTAGTCAGTAATCCGCATGGGAAGCCACTTAGCGGCTTGTCCTTCCCAACACCCCTCACGGGGCTCCCTCCCCATTGAGAGAGCTTTGATGAGATCCCAGGCCACTGTTCTCCCCTGGGAGCTGTAGAGTGCCAGGAAAGGGGCAGTTCAACTCTACCCCAGAGCTCTCCAATTCCTCGGGGATTGAGATGCATGAGTTTTATTTTTAGTAAAAGTTCAAGATTACTGACTTGATGAAATGGTTTCAGTTAAAGAGCAGTACGAGGAGTGGAGGTAGAATTGGGAGGCTACTCAGAGGACAGACAGAGATGGAAAATGGGCTCGCAGCCATCTGCTGAAGAGCTTAGGACCTGGTTGTCTCAGGGCCACACCACGCCCAGATGCCCACAATCCTGGTTGGGAGGAGGCAGGAGGAAGTCTGTGGGTTTAGCCTTGACCTGCCTAACCCCTGCCAACCACACCCACTCCCACCCCATCTTCCAAGAAGGGCTGGCATTCCTTGGCAAATAATTCTACCATATTGCTCTAAACCATAAACTGAAATGAGGGATGAGGTAGTGGAGAGAAAGAAGGAACTTCCGTTTATTGAGTGTCTGCTGGCATCAGGAACTGTGCTAGGCACTTCATAATTTCATCTAATCCTCTTTGCATTCCTTTGAGACACGTATTAAAGGAAATAAGAATTTGATGTGTTGGGTCCCTGCCCTAGGCCAAAGCTCTGTCACACATATTATTTCACTTATCTATTATAACAGCCTTGTGTGGTCAGGACCTCAAACTCAGGCTTCAGGAGGTCAAGCCACTTGCCCATGTTCCCAAAGCTAGTACTTGGCAGAGAAGTGAAATCACTCCCAATCAGGGAGTGACTGGCATGTCACTGCCTCCAAAACCCACACTCTTAAACCTCTGTCCTGCCTTAGTTCCCCCAAAACTATTAGGATCAGCCCCCAGGTTAGAAGAGTGAGGCTGCTGAGAATGCAGCCCAAGCAAGGAGAAGCCAGCCAATTCAGGGCTGCAGGGAAAAAAGGGATCAGACCGGGGCCAGCAGGTGGCGTGGTAGTTAAGGCACTGGACTCTCACGTAGTTGACTGTGGTTTGAGTCCTGAACCCAGTGATTGAAGCTCACGCTGGGTACATGTACATGTGTGTCCAAAATCCTGAGAGGAGAATGGAGAAGAAAGGATTGTGGTGTGGCCATCCCCCCACCCCGGGTGAGGGGGTGATTTCTCACTTTCCTTCTCTCTCTGTTTGTCTGTCTCTCTCCTGCAAGTGCATGCACCCTATGGCAAAAACCAATAAAAAAAAAAAAGCAAAACAGCAGGGGGGGAGGATCAGATAGGATAACTGGCATCTACAGGGGGCAGGGACGGGCAGACTTCAGGGAAAGGAAGGTGAAAATACATGTCGTTATGGCCACTTGCTCTCTCACACGTGGGGCATGTGCAAGGGAGCCAAATTGGCCTAAATGCAGAGTCAGGATTGCTGATTCTGAGTCAGGTAGTAAGAGGTTCTGAGCAGGGAGAGTAAAGAGCACAACCCTGTGGCGGTCAAGGCTGAGAGTATGTTTGTGTGCACAGACATGTTCCATGGCTCATTTTACTTAGCTGTTCTCAATGTCGGCGAAGGGCCTAAAAGGAGATGGGTTTGACTTGACCCAAGAGGGACTTGAGTTACATACAGGGGTAATATTGTCAGCCTTTGCAGATGATGATTGACTTCTAGAAACCCCTGTGCTGAGTCTACAATCAATGCAACCTGAACACTATGTGTCATATGCTAGGAGTAATGAATCAAGCACAGCTCAAATCCCATCTGCAACAGTGAGCAACTGTGTAAGCTTGGGTAAGTTGTGTAACCCCTCTTAGCTTCAGTTGTTTGTTAAGCTTTAGTTTCTCTGAGTCACCAGAGACAAGATGATACCATTTCCAGGGATCATGCAGTACTCTTAGCATAGTGCCTGACGTGCACACAGGATGAGACAGCTATTGGCACTGGGGCCAAGGCACTAACTTGAGCACCTAGCATTAAGTCTTGGTGAGGAGAGAAAATTCCAGATAGTCTTGGACAAAGCCCAAGCTATCAGTAAGAGTTGGTGCGGAGGTTGAACTACTTTTATACCCTTTCCAACTCTTCTGGATTTTACTTTCTGGTTGCTCTTATTTGGATGTCTTAGAGAAATTCATGTTTTGAAACTTGACTATATTGTAAAGGTGTTAAGCAAATACTTAATTCTTTCATAGCGTCCCTGGGTGGGGCCTTGGATGTGATGAGGTAATTAGGGCAGGGCCCCTATGATCAAGTTCTGGTGGGTTTACAACCAGAAAGAATGAGACCAGGATAATGGAAGAACTCATGGATACAGGCCATGTTCTGTTCTGCTAGAAGTTATGCCTTATACCATTTTGTGATGCCTTTGGACTTACCAGCCACTAGAATTATGAGTTGTGCAAATAAACCAATTTTCTTTATAAATAATCCATTCTCAGCTGTGTTTATTAGTAATGCAATAATGGACTAAGTCATTGGGTTTACTAGACTTGAGTCATTAGGTCATGGAAAGAGAATCTCTCTATGTGACGGAGAGATTGTAATGGTGTCCCAGGTAGACTAGTTGACTAATTACTCAGAGTGATCTAATCTGTGCTGGATCTTTGCCCTTTCTTCCATAGAAGCACTGAAAGCTAGTATTGCCCCTGGGTGATGAGGGAGCCCTCTGATAGGCAGAGCTGCTCAGAACCCACTCTCCTCATCCCTAAACAGAAATTGTCAAGTAGTCTGCATCAACAAGGTTGTCATGAATGAGAAAATAATGGTGATTCTGATGATATGGGGACTGATTTCTTATTGATGGGAGCTCCCAGCACTGCATGAATCCTAATGACTTTTATGGTCCAAGGGTCATGAGAATTGACAGCCTTGGAACCAGTTCCTATTTCAACACAGCTAATATCTACTATCTGTTGGAAGGGAACCTCTTAGAACAAGGGTGACTCACTAATAAATTCCACAGAAGTCAGCCTCCTGAGGCACAGAGTAGGGTGCAGAATGGGAGAAACATCCAAGGAACATTCACCCACATGGTAATTGGATATCCTTGTGCCTGGGCTTGCCCTGTAGAAGGGATGGTTTACTCACCATGGGTCTCCTAAGGAAATCTGTCAGTACCACCCTTAGACCTGTACCAGCAGGGCCCCTGCCCAAATCCAGAGCTTCAGAAAGCCCATTTCATTATTTTTAAAGTCTCTCTACACTGCTTGGGAACAGCTGGGGGTTGTCGTGCTCACTGGGCGAGGAGCCTAAAGCCCGAACAGGAATTCATATGGGTCATGAACCCTGTTTCTTCTTTTTGAGGTGCTCTCCTACCCTCTACCCTCTCTCCTGGCCCACATGTATTGGGTGAATGAGATACCATTTGGGATCATCCTGCAGTCCTGGTTCCAGGAGGGTATCCCAGTAGGAGGACTGTTCCCATTGGCCAGTACGGTATTTCTTTTGCAGGATTATTTGAAACCGAGGCTGGGTGACTTAAATTGTTTATATATAGAGAAGCTGAAATAATGTTTGTCCAGGGCCCCACATCCTAGGGGCAGCTTTGTCTTTTATCTCCTGGGGCCCCTTTTTAGGGCTCTGAAGTTGAACTCCTTGGCCCCTTGGTAGGTGCATCCAATCAATGGGTCATAGTCTTGGTGCTTTGATAAGGCCAGAGCAGGCCTCTGCTAGTTGGGTCCACAGATGTGACCACCATTATAGATACTTAGAAGATCCTGAACTCCCTCTCAATCAGTGACCAGGTCTTTGGGAAATGTGTTGTGATTTTTATGCCTGACTCCACCTACCCACTGTTTACTGGAGCGTTCTCCTCCTTCACAATTCAGAGCATATTACAATATTTTACATGGTGTTTTGATTTCACAAATGGCTTACACAAGAAATTAATATATCCATCAAACCTCTAGGCTCCTGGTGGAAATTTTCTGGTGTTTTTTTTTTTTTTTTTCTTTTTCTTTTTAAAAATGGGAATGATCTAAGAGCAAGTCGATATGTAAATAGATGTTTTTTCCTCTCTCATCTACTCTTGGTTGAAGGACAAGCTGTTCTAATCTTTCTGGAGGGCCATTTGGCATCGTTTACCAATGTCTTTAAAATGTACTTACCCTCTGACCTAACAATTCTACTTCTAGGAATTTACCCAAAAGAAAGAATTCAAGATGTGTTCAGAGAAGTATCTATGAGGCTACTTGTTCAAGTAGACTTTATAAAGTGAGACCTTTAAAACATATTTGTTGAAAGGCAACTATTGGGAATTGGTTATGTAGTTATAGAGCATGTATACAATGGAGTTCTACCTAATCCCTAAAAACATTATTGCAAGAAAATAATTACTATGCAGCACAAGCCCTGGGGGTGGTGGGGCATGCAGTGAATGGTGTGACTTCATGCTTGCTTTCCAGGAGTGTTGACAGGAAGGGGCAGACAGGGGAGCCCTAATATAAGTAGGGCTACGTCCATCAGCCATGGAATTGGGAAGCAGATCAGGAGAAGCTCATGGCAGAGATGGGCACATCAAGGCAATCACAGGTCAAATGGCTTTGACCAATGGGTGGAGTTTCAAAGAACAGCCATGGGAAGTCGTTGAAGGGGACACAAGTGAGGGATCCTTTCAGCTCCACAGAGGTTGCTCCCTCTGGGTATACATACTCTGCCTCTTTAGTGTGACTCACATGGATCCCATTCAAGGGCACGAGAGACGCAGGAAACATTTCAGTTTTATTTAGGTTTTGGGCAGAGATCCCTTCTTTCCAGGCAAAGCAAATCCAGCTCTAGTCTAGAATCTCAAAAACTCTTTCAAGGCTCTGACATTCTCAAGTCTTTCTGTCACTGGCTACCTATAGACTTTGAGACTTACTTGCTCCCTATGTTAAAGAAAGTTAATTAAAAATTTTTTTCCAGGAAGGAGAAAGATGAGAGACAGAGAGAGAGGAGAGAGAGAGAGGGGCAGGAATCTCCAACAGGGTCCTAATGCTGCAATCCACCCCAGCCTCAAGCAGCCCAGACCATGGGCAGATGTACACATGGAAGCTGTGGGACACAAGCCTTGGACTTTCCCACATGGGTCTAGCATCATGGAGCATTGCATTATTGCTGAGCCACTGTTTGGTCTCAGCACCCTGTTTTTTTGAGCCAGTTTTAGTAGATTTTTCTTTTACTTGCAGATGAATGCACTCCTAACTGATAGCATCACTTAGGGCAACATGACCTTGGGCCAGTTATTTTATCACTCTGAATCTCAGCTTTCTTCTCTGTAAAGTATAAAAGAGTGCCAAGGTTATCATGAAGATTAATTAATACAATATGCATAAAGAGCTTGCACATAGTAGGTGCTCGACTAGTATTTCCCATTACTGGCACATGGTCATGGAGATGTTTGTTGGCAAAGCATGTGGAGAAATTTGTCCACAAGTCCTTAGCCTATGTCTCTCCTGGAGTAGGAGGATCTCCTGTGGGTGTGTCTGGCCCATTGCCTGTCCACATGTCTAAGTGCCACCCACAGCTGTTAGCACCCAATTTCCTGGCCTCTGGCTTTTTTATGCATCTGAGCAGCACTGCACAGAGAGCTTTTTCTGAGTTAGCATGGTCCCTCCTACTCGCTTGGCCTGAGTGGATTTAGAAGTGCAGTTACAGGGTGAGCCTCACATACATCGCACCTCCAAAGGGGATTACAGCTCACAGACAGGAATAAAATGTAATACCTGAGATTTACACATACCCAGCCTAAAACAACATCCTAACCACAAGTTATCTGAAAGGACATGCTCTGAGTGAGAACACGTCTGTTTTGTTTCCTCCATCAGCCACTACAGACTAAGGGCTTGACTGGAAGCCTCATTTCCAACTCTCCTGTGAATGAAAGGCCCCTAGGCTGCTGAGAGTTGGGAACTCTGACTGAGCAGCTGCAGCAACATAGTCTCTGCTTTGCTGTTCTGGGCACTGGGGTTCTGGAGCTGTGGGTGAGAAGGAGCAAACCCTGGCCGGGTGACCGGCAGGAAGTGGGCTCTCTATTAGAGTCGGAGAGCTGGTGGTTAGGACTCACACTCGCTGGGAAGTGGGGAACCTGGCTCTCACTGGCTACCTGCTCTGAGAGGGGCTATATTCTGGTTCTGTTCTGCAGAAGTCCTGGTGCCATCCCCAAGATCCCATTCTCCACGGGGCATGCACACACCTGTGTGCACATGCAGTGCCCACACGCCCACTTGGGCCAGGCTCTCCTAGAGGCAGCAAAGTGGAAGCAGCCTTGCGGCAGATGTCCTGGAGTTAGCTTCCCAGCCCCATCACTTAGTGGCTAATGACTTTCTGAGCGAACTCACCTTTCTCGGACTCAGTTTCTTCATTGGTAGAATGGGTATAACAGACACATCCGCCTCAGAGACTGCTTGAGAAGTGTGGAAGTGGTACACATAAAGTGCCTCAGTTCCCTGGGACTCACAGATGGGCTCCAGAGGGCTCTTAGGTCAATACAGGCAGGACGAGACAAAGATCTCCCTGGATTGGGGCAGAATGAGTGGAGAAGAAGGACAGACCCTGGTTATGAAGATGCAAGGACTTTGCATCTCAGGGAGGTGGGTCCCCCAAGTTGAGGGTTGTAGAGGGTTGTAGAGACATTTCTGATTGTTAGCTAGGGGCCAGCAGAAGGGCAGGGGCCTCTGCTTCAGTGGGGCTAGACGGGTTTCCATGACAGGAGGTTGTATAAGAGAGCTGGAATGAATCCAAAGTGAGGCTCCAAATTGTGCTGTCAGGACGGGTCCCCTCAGGCAGCCTCTAGCTGCTGTGAGTATAACCCAGACTCCTGGGCCTATTCAGCCTGGATGGCCCCACAAACAGGTCATTGGAGTTGACTCCATGTTGCTATCACCCTCAGCAGCATTGGGACAGTGGGATAGCCCTGCTCAGCAGAGAAACAGGGCCTGGAAACTCAGGCCCCATTTTCCCTTGGGCCCTTAACATTTTTCCTTGGGCATAGACTGTATTTTTAGCAGCGGTAATGAAGGCTTTTCAGGAAATGAGGGGCAGGGCAAAATACATTGCTGCTACCACATGCCTGTGGTTGGTTTGTTTATATTTTTAAAATAATTATGCTGCTGAATCCAATAACTTCTAACTATGAAAGTGACTAGACCCTAACAGATCTTGTGTTTGTGGTCTGAGAGCCAGGAGTAGGCATTTAAAATGAGGTTGGGGGAGTGAGATGTGGGAATCAAGACTAAAGGAAGGAGAATGAGAAAAAAGAGGCAGCTGGGGCAGAAGCAAACTGTACTTCTGTAGGGGCTTGTCAGAGACCCCGTACCCATTTGACAGATGGAGGAACTGAAGTTGAAGGAGGCCTTGGCTTGCTCAAGCTGAGGTCTCTGGATTCCCTGGTTCTCTCAATCTTTGTCCTAGTGAGAGTGTCCACGAGGTGGATGGCTAAGAATTCCTGGCTGCAGATTATTCACAATCGCTAAGACATGGTACCAACCCAAATGCTCAAAAACACATGAATGGATGGAAAAAGTGTGGCATGTATACTCTATGGAACACTATTCAGCCATAAAACAAACAAACAAACAAAAAATAAGACCCTGGCATTTGATAGAAAGTGGTCAAATGTGGAGGATCTATTGCTGAGTGAAGCAAGCCAGACTATGAAAGAAAGATATTGTATGTATCCACTTAATATATACTGACTATCCACACTTTTTGGTAGAGATCAAAATATTGGAGGGCAGGGACCAGCAGTTAGGGTAATGGCTATGTTGCTGGACTCCCACGTAGTCGACCACGGTTCACGTCCCGGACCCGGTGGCTTAAAACTCACGCCAGGCGTGTGTGCGTGCGTGCCCAAGATCCCGAGAAGAGAATGGAGGAGAAGGGATTGCAGCGTGGCCATCCTCCCTGGGGGGTGATTTCTCGCTTTCTGCCTCTCGTCTGTCTCTGTCTGTCTGGCGAGCGCACGTGCCCTATGGCAAAAACCTCTCCAAAAAAAAAAATATATATATATATACATATATATATATATATATATATATATATATATATATATATATATATATATTGGAGGGCATAAAAGCAGTGAAAATAGTTATGGATACTGAAGACAGTGTGGAACGGGGTAGGGGGAGAAGGGAAGAGTATAGAGAAGGATAGCAAGAGAACAAATAGAGAGGCATGACATTAGTGGGACACAGAAATGGTTTATAACCTGTTGATGATAACATGGATAGTATTCTCAACTGGAATGGCCTGAGAAGTACTTCATGTTGGGTAAATTCTTTTTCCAAGCCAAATGAGCTTTAGTGATTGAATATTTAAAAAATAATGAGAATAATAATAATCTGAAAAAAGAATGATGAAAAGCTGTTTGATGATGATGTGGATAGTAATGTCTTTGTCTTGACTGATATGCATGGCAATCATGCTGGAAAAAGAAATGTAATACTCTGTAAAAATGTATGTCATTCAATGTAATATAAAAAAGATTATGATAATAAATAAAATTAAAACAAAAAAAAAATTCCTGGCTGTGAGGCCTGCATGGAAGAATGCCAGGAACCAGTTTCTAGGCTCTGATTCATTGGGGACATTGGTGTCTGAGAGGTGGCAGTCTGCAGGCGAGGCTGAGGGCTCTGTGTTGCTGGCATCTGATGCACAGTGTCTTTGCATTCACCTACAAGTTTCTCTTGGAGGCATGCCTGCCTTCTTCTCTCTTCCTGTGCTTTCCCAATCCTGGAGGAGCCCAGGGTTAATTGCTTCTTTTCCTGCAATTATTGTGTTTCTCTGACCCTCCTGGGAGCTGGAGGGCACTGGGTGTCCTAGCTGGCTGGGTACATGTCACTGCTGCCATTACATGTCCTGCCCGAGGAGACAGGCAAGCAAGGCCGCTCTGTGCCAGCTCCACCTTCCCCACATCGAGGACCTAGGCAGGAGGTGCCAGATCTTTCTCATGTCAGTGTCCTGCCTCAGACCCAAGGGGCTTTCAGCTCCCTGGGGTGGGCTTGGGGGGAGTGTCACCATATTAGAACCCAATGGTGGGTGGAAGGCATGTGCATATTGAATTAGCCCTGATGCATACTGTTGAGGTTGAATACCTTTCCATGACTTGTCCTTTCCTTAGGGAGAATTTCCAGTCCTTTAGATGGCCCAGACCTCCTCCATGTCCTGGCCCCTGTCTCTCACCAGTCTTATCTTCCACCACGCATCTCTTCTTCTCCCAGCTCTTTCCTATCCCAGAGGCCTCCTCAAACTGCTCCCTGCCCTGCCTGGCTCTGGGCCCCAGCTGGAGGTTCCACGCTCAGGGCAGCCCTGTAGGACCTGCCACACCAGCTCTCCGTTATTTATCCTCCAACCCCCCACACTGGGTGCACTGCTAATTGGGCAGCAATTTGTGTAACATCTGCCTTCCCTGTTGGAGGGGAGGCTCCAAGAGGCCAGAAACCTTCTCTCTGTGTTGTTTACTAATTATAGCCCCCAGCACCCCACGAGGCCCTGGCTTGTAGCTGCTCAAAAAAACATTTGCTGAATGAAAGAAACAGAAGCAGGTACTAAGAGTAAGGGGAGGGGGAGGCACCCTGGTATTTGGTTTTGGTCCAGTCACCCCAGACAGGGGCCACTTGAGCTGCCTAGGGTCTGAGTGAAGGTGCTAGTCAAGGGCAGGGAGAAACCAATCTAAAAGGCTGAAGTCACAATTGTCATGATGCAGAGGATGAGGAGAGGAAGAAACAGAGATGAGGTTGAACCAATTTAATAATTCAGTAAGCTGTGGGCACTTGCTCATCTTCACAGATGGTGTGAGCTGTAGACAGAGAACCGCAATCCGAGGTAGGCAGGGGCAGAAGGAGAAGAGATTTGGGTCGATGTGGTCTTCCATTACCCAGGCTACTGCAGCAGCAAGCCCTGGTTGTCTCTTCACTGAACTTTTGCTGCTAGCCTGTCTGCTTCCACGCTCACCCCTCTCTGGTCCAAATTCACCCTGCTACAAGAGAGATGCAGTGAGAAAGCAAACCTGTGCCTGCTTTTCCTCTCTGATAATCTTTCCATGGCTCCCTATTGGTAACTGGAAATGTCCAAATCCATTAGTCTGGCTCCAGAGGTGTGTTAGAGATTCAGCACCAACTGACTTTCCAAGTCCCGTTTCCCACCATCCTTGTCTTGGTGATGCTGAGCTCGAACCTTGAACTCCTGGCAGTGCTCTAAGCACACCAGGCTTTTGCCCCTTTGTGCTGTTTGCATATGCCATCCCCTGGATGTCTTTCCCCCATGAGTCACCTTGACTTTTTTTTCTTTTAAGAGAGAGATTTTTTGCTATAGGGTGTGTGCACTTGCTAGAGAAACAAGAGAGACAGAAAGTGAGAAATCACCCCCCGGGAGGATGGCCACATCACAATCCCTTCTCCTCCACTCTCCTCTCAGGATCTTGGGCATGCATGCACATGTGCCTGATGTGAGTTTTCAGTCACAGGTCTGGGACTCAAACTGAGGTCGACTACGTGGGAGTCTAACAATCTATTATGCCATCTGCTGGTCTCCATCTTGACATTTTTACTCATCCCTTAACACTGAACAATTAAACATGATGTGCCAGGGAGACCCTCCCTGAACATCCTGAGGTCCAGAGCATGTCCATCTTCCCTTGCTGGCCCCCCCAATATTGTACAAGGCTCTGTGACAGCCCTCATCACATGGCCATCATGGTGTTTCCTTGGGTGTTTCCTTGTCTCCTACTTCCAGAGTGAACCAGGACATGGTCCACCATGCAGACCACATCAAATCCTCCTTAGCAGGTTGGGGCCTCCTTCTCAGGCCCTTCCACAGCCTGCCCAGCCTCTCTGCATCTATATGCTGGGGCTGTGGCATCAGGAAATGGGGAAGTCTGCTCAGACCAAACCCTGGCTCCCTTGCCCAGGCTCTGAGATGAGGGTGGGGTCAGATGAGGTGTTTGCCAGCCTCAACTTTCTTCCTTCACTGACTGCGCCCAAGAGCTGGGGTACCTGTTTGCCTTGGATAAAGGATGAATCAGTTCCAGATCACTGGAGGAGCACTGCCCTGACAGTAAGAGGAGCAGGGTTGTCAGAAGGGCCTCCAACAGCAAGGACATGAAAGATATGTGTTCTACGAATTCGTTTGCATACATTCCAGCTATAATTTTCCCCCTCGGGAGAATGGGATGTCACAGATCTGACAAGCGTTCAACAACTGGGGTAGAAAGGGAAAAAATAGCATGCTGCCACGGCTTCAAAAGCAACACTTTCTTGGCAGAAAGGACACAGGAACAACTTGACAAGATAAAAGGTGCAGAGTTTTGAGTTGCACGTTGTTGGATGCCAAAGACATAATTGGTCTTTGGAAAGCCAGGCAGTGTGGACAGTGACTCTGAGAGCATTGGGGAAAGAGGATCACAGGCTGTTGGGATGAGGGGAAGGGGAGGCAGTCTAAGCTCATAGGACCTTTTTGCTCACTGCAAAGGGACATGTGTATGTGTCTGCACATGTGTGAGTGCTCTACATGAATGTCTGTGTAATCCGAGTGTGTGTGTAGACTTTGGATGAACTTGGATATTATGTCAGTCAGCTATTGCCACAATAATGATTCATAACAAACCACTCCAAACGTCACTAGCTTAAGACAATTACTTATTCTCAGTCTCATTGGTTTTTGGATTGCAACTGGGTTTTTGCAACTCAACGAGGCTGGCTTTGACTTTAGGCTACTGGCTCTGGGCTCCAAGGTCCAGGATGCAGGTCTGTACAGGTGCACCTCACATGTCATCCAGGACTAGGGTCTGCTTGGACTAGGGCCATCCAGGACCTGTGGTCTGTTCCATGTGTCTCATTTGAGGATTCTGGCTGAACAGGCAGGTGTTTCTGGAGCACATTCTTCTCCCTGTGGGTCACCAAAGTGTGGAAGCAGACCCCAGTGTCCAGTGTATTTCAGGCTCTGTGTATGCTGAGTCTGGAAATAAGAGTTCATTGGCCAAAACAAGTCTAATGGCCAAGCCCAAAGTCAAGGATTGGGAAGTGTATTCTGCTCAGCATGAGGCTATTATATAGTGGAGAATTGCAATCAGTAATTCCTTCTACCATCTACCACAGATCTCTTATTACATAAGGCTTCAAGTGAAAGAAGGGTACTGAGGGTTTTAACGTATGCTGCCGTGTTTCTCAGTATGTGTGGAACAACTCGGTCTATGCATTTGTGTATTTTGTTCAATCATCAATGCACTCCCAGATGAACATAATAAAACTATTTTAGTGAGATGATGAATGGGGGGGTGGGGTCATAGGAGAGAACTTTCCAGGGTCACAGGGCTGTTGGCACTGTTTGAATTTTAGTAAAAATATACAAAATTTGCCCATGGCATAAAAGTCATAAACCACACAAAGGTTCTCTGTGTATCAATTCACCTTTACGGGATCTAATTTTGGGGGCCTATCACTAGGTTGCATGAAGGCGATGGGCATAACCAAGGAGGCTTAGCTTTCCAATCTATTAAAGTAAGTCCAGACATCTATTAGTTGGAGGCCACAGAGGAGACGTTGGAATGAAAATGAGAGTTGAGGGACTTCTCCTCTGAGTTGAAAGCATCCCCACAGGTAAGGAGAAAACCAGGTCTCAGCTGGGGCCAGTTCTCCAGGGGAGGGACAGAAATAAACTTATTGATTTCAGAGTTTCAGGTAAGAGGCTCGAGCAGTTGGTTTGTTCCCCGTAAAACACCCCAGCAGGAACACTCTCCAGCGGCACATTAAGCTATTCCTCATCAGCTTTCAGACAACTGAGCCAACCTTCTCCTGTTAGTTACACTTGCCTTTTATTTTTCACGAGATGAATTTTTAATTTTTATGACAGTATTGGGAAAATTTTAAAGTTATCTTCACAAGACAGGCTCCAAATGTGCTATGTATTCGGTCAAATAGTCAGGGCTTCTAGATGGGTTGAAACAGTGCCAAAAGAGGAAATATGGGTTGGAAGTGGGCTTGTGCTTAGAGCTCCAAGTTGCAGAATGTTGTGGAATAGGTCTTGCCATCGACTCTGGCACTTAATAGGTGTTTTCTGAGCACAGACGTGGTGCTGGGCCCCATGCTCAACTCTGCAGCTACATCACAGACAAGACAGACCTCAGTCCAGTCTGGCTGCTTTAACAAAGTACCACAGACAGGGCAGCTAAGAAACAGCAGAATTTCTTTCTCACAGTTCTGGAGACGGGAAGTCTGAAGTCAGGATGCCCATGAGGTTGAGTTCTGGTGAGGGCCCTCTTCAGGCTGCAGAGTGCAGACTTCTTCTTGCATTTTCACATGGGGAAAAAGGAGAGAGAACTCACTGGGGTACTTTTTGTAAAGGCACTAATCCCATTTGTGAGGGCTCCACAATCATGATCTGATCACTTCCTAAAGGCCCCCTCCTCCTAATACCATTACCTAGGGAGTTAGGATTTCAACATATAAGTTAGGGTGATAGCAACATTCACTGTGTACCATATGGAGTTTGAGCTCATGGAGTTTATGTTCTAGTGGGGATCTAGGGCCAAAACGAAGAAAGTAAGGAGATTGATAATGGCCACACATGAGCCAGCAAGGTACTGAGATAGGTGCCAGGAGAGGCTATTTGGACTGCATCTGGGCTGAGGTTGAGGGTCGGGAGGAGTTGGCTGTCTTGAGTCTGACCACTGCAAGTGGGAACCTCCAGCTTTGCTATAAAAGGTATGATACATCTAGGGAACCAGCAGTTAGTGTAATGGCTATGTCACTGGACTCCCACATAGTCGACCGCAGTTCGCGTCCCAGACCCGGTGGCTTAAAACTCACACCGGGTGCGTGTGCGTGCATGCCCAAGATCCCAAGAAGAGAATGGAGGAGAAGGGATTGTGGCATGACCATCCCCCCTGGGGGGTGATTTCTCGCTTTCTGTCTCTATGTCTCTCTCTGTCTGTCTGGCGAGCTCACGCGCTGTTTAGCGAAAACCTCTCAAAAAAAATTTAAAAAGAAAAAGGTATGATACATCCCACAGTCCGATTCCAAGATGGAAGCCTTGGACCCAACTTGGTCCAAGATTAATGCTCTTGCCCACCACTGAAGCTGGAGCCTGTCTCACTTTGTAAGGCCCTATTTCTGTCATCAGGATGTACCCTGGCACTGACTCACAGCCAACCAGATGACCCAAAGCCTGGTTTAGCCCCACAGAGATAGGTGACCAGACTCTCTGCCAGCCCATACACACAGTACTGCTCTCTTTTATTCTTAGAGAGGAGAGCACCCTTCCTCCACAGGGTCTCGTCATGCTGTGACCCCTTCCCTCCAGTCCCCCAGCCCAGCAGATCTTAGGCACTCATGCATGTGTGCCAGTGTTTCTGGCTGACCATGCCAGGGGATTTGAATGACAGTCACAATGTGGGATCTGGCTTCTCTCTCCCTCTCTCTCTCTTTGGGAGATAGATTTTTGCTATTTTGCTATGGGGCACATTCACTCACTGGAGAAACAGAGACAGAGAGACAGAAAGCCAGAAATAGCCCTTGGGGGAGATGGCCACCTTGCTTTCCCTTCTCCATTCTCCTCTTGGGATCTTGGGCACACATGCACATGCACCTGGCATGAGTTTCAAGTAGCTGGGTCTGGGACTTAAACCACCAACTGTGGGAGTCCAGCAGCATAACCATTGTACCATCTGCTGGTCCCAGCATCTGACTTGTCTTAAGCAAGTATGTTACTGCTGTGCCGCTGAGCCAGCCCGTGTACCTCTCTCTTTCCTCCTCTGGCAAAGCCCAGTATTGCCCCAGAGTCCAATGGAAGAGAACATAGAGATCAAGAGAGCTGAGGCCATCATCTTCCCATCCTATGCCTGCCTCTTTCTCTTTGTGTCCTTTTTGTTGTCCACAGATTCTGAGTCTGTCACAAAACCCTCCAATTATGGTCCCTCCTTAGGGTCTGCAGTGTGAAATTTGCCAATGAAGTCTGGAAAAGGCCTGCTTCTGAAATGAAAGCCTCTTAAGATCAGAGGAACATAAACTTCTGAGTCAGATGAACCTCCATTAGGCACTCACTCTTACCCAGTTGCATTTATAGAGCATGTGCTACATACCTGTCTGTGCCGGATGGTGCCAGGCACCCTTGGAAAGTAGACAGGATGCTAGAACTGAGGTTTCATGGGTTACTGTGAGTTGTGCTGTCAGGACCAGGAGAGGATACACAGGCAGAGTAGCCACATGTAGAGGGGGATTGGAGAAGGCCTTGCTAAGGACTTGGAGACATTACCTCAGTGTGGTGGGATGCTTGTCTGAAATTCTCTGTTATGGACTGAATGTGTGTATTCCTTAATTTCATGTATGGAAATAGAATCCTCAATGTGATGGCATTAGAGATGGGGTCTTTGGGAGGTAATTAGGGCGCGAGGCTGGAGCACTCATGGGATTAGTGCTGTTATAAAAAGGACCCTGGTTAGTTCGCTGACCCCCTCTTCCCATGTGAGGACACAGGAAGAAGTCAGTCATCTGCAGCCTGGAAGGAAACCCTTACCAGAACCATGTGAGCACTCTAATCTTGAACTTCCAAGTTCCAGAACTGAGAGAAATAAATTGTGCTGTAGATAAGCCACCCAGTCTATGGTATTTTGTTATAGCAGCTAGAATGTGGCATTCTCCATCCCTTCACCCTTTCTTTGTTTAGAGGAACATCGGGGTCAGCTGCAGAGGGGGAATCTGGTTTGAAGTTTCCAAATGCTGAGGTTATGGCCTAATAAAAGATTTTTATGGT
Organism: Tupaia tana; assembly: GCA_026018925.1. Taxonomy (NCBI): domain Eukaryota; kingdom Metazoa; phylum Chordata; class Mammalia; order Scandentia; family Tupaiidae; genus Tupaia; species Tupaia tana. The sequence goes on along the minus strand of JAKSZU010000010.1, from coordinate 35,255,600 downwards.
TACTTGCTGAGCTGGTTTTCACAAAAGTTGAAAATTCTCTTGGTTGGAGTAAAGGGGAAAAGCAGGAGAGAATTAAAGCAAGATGCTGGTGTGGGTGAGATGCAGCCTTCCTCGATCTCAGAGAAGGAGGATGATGGATCTGGAACCTAAGCATAGAGGAGACCTGCTTTTTCTCTTCCTTCCGGATCAACCACGTTCACAGTGCACACTATGATTTGTAGTTTTTCATTTTACTTTTACATGTAACGAGAACTTAAGTTCTCGTGAAGCAATTTGGCTCAGATGTCTTCCAGATTTTCACCATTATTTCCAATCTCTTACAGATGACAACCCACATCTGATTTGATGGGTGGCACTTTTAGCAACTTGTCTTTATCAGTCTTAACCTAAGTTTTCATAGAAACAGTACCTTTCTCTATGCATTTATACTTCATTTTGGTTTAAATAATATAGAATAAAATTACCTAATTGCAATAACAAATAAGATTGGCATCAACAGGTTTGAGACCATCACATTTGACTCTTGGCAAATTTGCAATTGGACAGATGGGAGCTGAAGTGGATAAAGTTTCAGGAAGCAGTCCTTTGAGAGTGTTGATAGGCCGGACAACATGAGGCAATCTGGTTTGCAGAAGGAAAGGAAAGAGAATGGTTACTCCATTAAGTGGAAGTTGGCTGAGAAAGCGTCTATTGCATTTGCAAGAGGTTGATTATACTTTAGGCTGGGTTCCCCAAAAGCAGACCTGACAAGGATTTGAGTGCAAAGGAATGCAAGTAATTTATTTACCAAAAAGCACGAGTAGAAAGCAGGACTGGGGAGGAAGGGAAGAAAGCCAGTATGCTAAAAGCAAGTTATCATTGGGAGAAACTAGAGACCAGACCCGCTGGGGACTTTGGGAAGGCACAGTGTATGCCTCAGAGTGGCCTGACTCACGGGACAAAAGGAGCTGGAACAACCAATTCACATTGTTTAACGGCTACTCTTGGGGCTGTTAACTGGGTAGCACAGGTAACATCCCCTTCTGTGACTGAGCACTCTACAGCAGGCTAAGAAAGTCTCCAGGCTGAGCATTGGAGAGAGCACTAATTTATGCACCTGGCTTGACAGGCACAGTGCCCAGGATCCAGGAAACTTTTAGGATGCTAAACATGCTATTTTTTTTTTTTAATTAGAATAAATAAACTGCTAGGTTGAAGAAAATGTTTCAATGGATAGTATTAGTATATCTGTCTTTATACCAATGCAGTCATAAAAAATCATGTTTATTTATTTTTTAACAGAGTATCTTAGTCTGGTCAGGCTAAGATCATAATAAAATATTATAGACTGTGTGACTTAAATAACAGAAATTTGTTTCTCACAATTCTACAGGCTGGAAGTCCAAGATCAAGGTACAGGCTACTTTGATTCCTGGTAAGGGCTCTCTTCCTGACGTGTAGACAGTTGCCTTTCCTCAGTGCATGCATGGGGTGGGGATGGGGAGAGAGGAAGAGCTTTCTCTTCTTTTTATAAGGCTATGAATCCTATTAGATCAGGACTGTATGAACTCATTTAGCTTTCATTAACCTCCTAAATCCCTATCTCTAATTATAGCCATAATGAAGGTTGATGCTTCAACGTATGAAGTTTGGGGAAACATAATCCATAGCATGGAGGAAGAGGCCCCAGAAAGTCAGTGTGCAGCCCTGGTTGGAGGTGCTTGCAATAAGAAGTCGTTGCTGTGTATAGACGTGGGGAGGGCCTAGGGGCTATAGCTGGGGCTGTGGCAACATCTAGCAGAGCATAATGATGATAGATGAACTCCATCTCGGTAAAGTGAAAAGGAGGAAGGTCAGTATGAGAGGGGAATGCTTGGAGAGTGAGACAATGAAGGAGTCGGCAGTTTTGGGGGGTTGTCTCAACTAGGTCATAGAGTATTCACAGTGAGGTCACATAATCCAACAGCTGAGAAGATGGAAGGCAGTGTGAATTCATGTTCTGGGGGCAATGTGGTTTCAGGCTTGTGATGAGGGTAGGGGGCTGGCTGAGTTTAAGAGGTTAAGGAATTATGAGTCAGGCTGTCCATGTCATTATCACGTGGGCACTGACTGCTTAGAGTGACAGCAGTATTTGGATGTGAGTTAGAGGGTGGCAGGTGCAGAGGTCAGTGGCAAAGGGGATGTGAATGAGAGGGCAAAAGAATCAGGGTCTTTCCAAGAGGGATGGTGAACAATGAACCCAAAGTGCCCCTGGGCGATAAGAAAGAAGCCAACTCATCTCTGATCCTGAGGAGCATGGGGTAGGAGGGAGAAGTTAGCATTTGCTGTTTCTCTAAGCAATGGACTTATTCAATGCTCTTATTGTCAGGGTGTGGAAAAGAAGTCCTCACTTGAAATTCCTCCACCAGACAGAGGCATAGTCCTTCAAACTGAATCAACCAAACTAATTTTAAGACAGAATGTATTAGACTTTGGGCAGTTAAACTATATTCTTGGTTGGCAAGATAAAATATTGAATAGTTGTCTATCTTCCCTCACGTTTATGTATAGATTAAATACAATTCCAATCAAAATCCCCCAAAGAGATTTTAAAATCAATACACTTAAAAGTCTCCTGTGATAAAAAAAAATAGGCAAGAATTTCAAAAAAATGTTTTTGAAATTAAGAGAAACAAAGTAAGGGGGTAGAAAAAGGGTGCTGTGGGCTGAGCAGTTTCCAAGAGCATTCTATAAAGCAAAATTATTGAAACCTCACACAGAGAGACAACAGGACAGCCCAGGAAACCCAGAAAGAAGTCTGAGATGAAAAATGTCGTGTAATAAAGCCCACTTTCCAAAACAAGCATTAAGGAATAAGTGCTTTTAAATTGTGTTGGCTAGGGACCAGCAGTTTGCATAATGGCTATGTCATTGGACTCCCACGTAGTCGACCACAGTTCGAGTCCCGGACCTGGTGGCTTAAACTCACGCCGGGCATGTGTGCGTGCGTGCCCAAGATCCTGAGAGGAGAACGGAGGAGAAGGGATTGAGGCATGGCCATCCCCCATAGGGGGTGATTTCTCACTTTCTGTCTCTCTGTCTCTCTCTGTCTGTCTGGCAAGCGCAAGCGCCCTATAGCAAAAACCTCTCCAAAAAAAAAAAAAAAAAGAAAAGTAAATTGTGTTGGCTAATAGGATAGCCACTTAGAATAAAACATTAGGTTGGTTCCATACAACACTGTATGTCTAATAAACTCCAGGTGGATTAAAGTATTAAATATGGAAGACTAAATTTTAGATATAGCAAAACAGAAAATATATTTCTGATCTGTGGGTGAATTGCTAATCTCACAAAAGTAGGAGCAACCACAAAGACAAAGACTGAAGTAAACGTGGAAGGTCCACAAATTTCCAAGTAATGATAGTAACAACAACAAAAATTTAAGGGATTGTATATAAGAAGAATGCTGACACCAAAAATAAAAACAAATGGCTTTGGGCCAGCAGGTGGCCTGGTGCTTAAGGGTGCTGGACTCTCAATGACTGACCATGGTTCAAGTCCCAGACCTGGTACCTTGCTTTGTCACTTTACCTCTTTCTCTCTCTTGCTCTGTCCCTTTCTGGTCAAATACATACATACATACATAAAAAGTTAAATAATTATTTTTTAAAAAAGACAAAAAAAAAAAAACCAAAAAACAAATGGCTTTAAAAACATGAATGAGGTCAGCTGGTGGTGTGGTGGTTAAGGCCCTCTACTCCCACATGACTGACCACAGTTTGAGTTCTGAATCTGGCACCTTGAAACTCACACCAGGTGTGTGTGCATTTGTGCCCAAAATCTTGAGAATAGAATGGAAGAGAAGGGATTGTGACATGGCCATTCCTCCTAGGGAGTGATTTCTCATTCTCTCTTTCTCTGTGTCTCTCTGACAAGTATATGCACCCTGTAGCAAAAATGTATAAGAGAAAAAAATTATTGACAAAGAATTAATATCTCTAGTATCTAAAAAGGCCAGACAAATTCATAAAAACTACAAGATTCCCAAAGATAACAAAGACTATAAGAAGTTATTCATGAGAGAAGAGCACATTGCTAAAAGTGAAAGAGATGAAGTTTGGGATTCCATGTTGCTCTTATTTAAGAATTTGTTATTTCAAACTGGTCTTGAATAACTGAGGTTGGATGAAATGGGCATACTCACTGATGCTTGAGCCATTATTGTCAGTGAGTTTGGAAAGCAAACTGGTGGTATATCTAATCTTTTATTCCCCCCACCTGAAACTTCATGTTTTGAAAACAATCAAATGGAAGCAAAAGCCTCACATACAAAGATGTGCATGATCATGTATGAAAGTTTGTTCAATGGAAAAACAAAACATATATATAAAGAAATGACCTAAGTGTCGGGACCAGCAGTTAGCGTAATGGCTATGTTGCTGGACTCTCACGTAGTCGACCGCGGTTCGAGTCCTGGACCCGGCGGCTTAAACTCACGCCGGGCGCGTGTGCGTGCGTGCCCAAGATCCCGAGAGGAGAATGGAGGAGAAGGGATTGCAGCGTGGCCATTCCCCCTGGGGGGTGATTTCTCGCTTTCTATCTCTCTGTCTCTCTCTGTCTGTCTGGTGAGCGCACGCACCCTATAGCAAAAACCTCTCCAAAAAAAAAAAAAGAAAGAAAGAAATGACCTAAGTGTCCAAAATTAAGAAAAGAGTTTAGGTATATTGTAGCATATCTATGCTACAGAGTATATTCAACCCCTAAGCTTACATGAAGTAAAATGAAAGTAGTCACTGAGTTAGGGCTGTGGGTTAAATAATTTTGGGGAAAATCTTTTACGTGTTTATATCTTCCCTCCCTTTCTCCCACCTTTCTTTTTCTCTACCTCTGCTCCCTCCTTTTTTTCTTCCCTCTTTCTCAAAAAGAGTGGATCATGTACCACGTCAACAGACTCTTAGGAGGCTATAGAATGCTGATAATACAGTCAGTTTAGCAGGTCTAGAAGCGGGCAGGGGCTTGGAGGGACCAGGGACTGGCTCTGGCTCCCCTTTCATCTGACAACCACACAAACCCCCATTAAGTGGGGATCCAAAGAATGAAACATTAGAAATGCAATCTATATATTTAGAAAAATAATGTGTGCTAGTTATAGTTATATTGCCAGTTGAACCCAAAATGCTATTTTGGGTATGTGAAAAAAGAAAATTCACCTCCTGGTGAAAATGTGTCATATTTGCAGCAAAACCACACCACAAATCTCAATGCTCCAGGCTTTTATGTCTTGGGATCCTTCTATGCATTCATTGCTTCTATTTATTCATTGTTGCCACAAGAGGGTGGGGTGCTATGTATAACCACGGCTGGGGGGCTCTGCCCTGCAGACTGTCCTGCCAGCATCTGCTGCGTTCCCGGCCATGCTGACCACTGAGGGATGGGCTCTGCTGTTGGCAGGCTGCTGCCAAGCCTCTCTGGGTGCAGTGCTGACTTCTACTTCACCCCCCAGGCCCCTGGTGCCCAGCCCAGCTGCCTCCTCACCCCCTTCTTGATACCAACTCTTAGAAGGAGGAGGGGTCCTTTAGTAGCTACTGCCTCCTTTTAGTAAAGGGTCACTCCTCTCTACTAGAGTTTCTTCTCCCAGCTTTCCCAGGCACTGTGGGGGAGGGGGGAAGGGAGTTAAGTGTGAGACCAAGGAGTGTTTAAATCAAACTCACTCTACATCCTTCTACCAAGGCCACCTTCTCAGTCTGGCCAACTGGTCAACTCTTTTTACTTTTGGTGGTTTTGTCTTGGAGCTCCACTGTTACCCCTCCTTGTCAGACCCCATTTAGGGTCCTCCCTCAAGAGACCATCATAGAGGAGTTTAGAGGTGTCCCCTCAATTATTGACTTGATTTAAGTTCTTACTCCCAGACTCCTGGGCCCCACTAAGTAAACAGAGGTAGCTGGGTGATTGTTTCTGTGTTCCAGGGCCTTCTGTAAAAGCTGAGGGTCTGTTCTGTTCAGGGCACCTGGAACATCCTGGGGACAGTGTGGCCATTGGCTCATACCAGACAGATAGAGCACAATCAGCAAACAAGTCAGGAGACCCATAGGGTGGGCTACAGTCCTCACTGAAGGTCTGCACTGGGAAGGATAGAGACAGGTCAGAAGACCCCAAATGGGTTCTTGTATACAATTAAGCTGGAAGCCAGCTCTGCACCTGGTCTTAGGCAAGACATTTACTTCATGAAGCTGTCCAAGAAGGGTTTCCAACAGGCAATGCACAGAGTTGTGAGTGGTGCAATATTCAGTTGCTATTTCTTTTCTTTTTAATTTGCTACAATGAGTGTGCAGAGGGGAGGGAAGGAAGGAGGGAGGGAGGGAGGGAGGGAGAGAGAGAGAGAGAGAGAGAGAGAGAGAGAGAGAGAGAGAGAACCCTCCAGCCGGGATGATCATGCCACAATCCCTTCTTTTCCCTTCTTGTCTCAGGATTTTGGGCACACATGCACACACGCCTGGGGTGTTTTTCAAGCTGCTGGATCTGGGACTCAAACTGCCTAGGTGACCATGTGGAATCCAGTCACCCCAACTATCACGCCACCTGGCTGGCCTCAATTACTATTTCTTAACTATTGTAAGTCACTTGACTGTACTTGTTCTAGGGGGATCAGCAACCGCAGGCTTGGGGTAGGGGCAGAGAAGGAGTAGCAAGGGGCCTTATCAGAGCCAAGGGGCCATCTTAGTGAGAGGGAACAAATGGAAACCAGCAGTCCTCTGTGGCCACATGAGCTCAATAGTTGACAAACAGGACCTCGGCCCTGTCTGAGTCAGTGTGTTCCCAACAAGGGATTGTGAGGAAGAGCAAAAGGCAGGCACAGTGCCCTGACCACTCCTTTGCCCACCAGCTCACGTTGCTGATGAATTCCTGACAGCGTGGACCTGGTTGATAATATCATCTCAAATCCTGAGGAGGCCCCAGCATGACTCTTCCAGAGAAGTGAACCTTAATTTATTTAAATTTAATAGAAAAGCATATGGAGGGGAACGGAAAGCTAATTTAAAATAGTGCTCAAAGCAATCAATATGTTAACAGATTCCTTCAACTTTTTTCTGCTTGGCTGCAGAAACAAAACAAAACAAAACAAAACAACAACATTAAAAAATCCTTTAAAATGTAAGCTGATCCCTTCCATCCCTTTCCTTCCGTATTATAGAAACATTGTTTTTGATGTTCAGGGCTGAATCCTTGGGAGTTAAATCACCCAGTCTTGTAAACATTAAAATATGCTTTCAGAAACATAAATCATCTGATGAAGTCAGAAGTGCTACTGGAGATAACTTTAGTCAAAATAAGGTTTTTTGATGTGCTATAGCAGGCAAGGGATATGAAGGCTTTTAGATCAAACCAGTATTTCCTTTGTGCACTTGAGTTTTCTCATCTACAGAGTGGGCATGACAATCCTCCCTGAGCCAGAGGGTGGCTCAACACAACTGGATTTACATGGGAAACAGCTGGGTTTGAGTCCCGTAGTCTCCTTGTACACACCAAGCACGTCGTGGGCTAGCTGAGGCTGGGGAAGAAATAATAAACTTTTTAAAAAATTAAAGAAGAAAATGCTTCTCTCTCATATTCATGCATGTTCTATCATCAATTAAAAAAAAAAAACAAGAATGGGTTAGCCAGTAGCATGATGGTTAAGGCAGCTGGATCCCCTATGGCTGACTGTGGTTAAAGAAAGGCTTGGACCCAGGAGCTTGAAAAATACCCCCAGTGTGTTTGTGTGCCCAAAATCCCAAGAGAGGAATGGAGAAGAGATTATGATGTAGCCCTTCCTCTGGGGGTGTGCTTTCCCCCTTTCTTTCTCTGTCTCTTTCCAGCAAGCACATGCACCCTAGAAGAAGTTAAAACACAAACCAAAAGACAATTCTTCCTGAAACTTCTTGAGAGCATTCACATGTAATGCAAGAGCTTGTTTTGCAAACTGCCAGGTTGTACAATGGCTCATTTTAAGATTCAAATTATATTCCTCCCTCTCTGAAGGATCTATTGGTTCTCAAGGGTCAAGGTCATCTTCTCTTCACCAAGTCCTTAAGAGGAAACAACCCAGGGCCAACCACTACGGACCTCCAAGGACATGATGGATTCAACTAAACTGGTTTGAAGACACCACATTTATTACCCCCACCTGCTGGCCTGTTTGTACCCAGGTGCCAGTATCTAACATTCACCATTGACAAATTCTTTCTTTGTTGTGCTTGCTCCTCTTAGTCTTTTCTGGCCAGATAACACAATGTGGAGGAAAGGGGCCTTATAGCAAAGGTATTGAGTTTGAAATCTGCCTCTAGCAGACATCCTGGTAGCTTGACTTCTCCAAGTCATCGTGCCTTGGTACTTTGTGATGTGTTGCCTGTGGTTGCAGGGAAGGAGTCAGACATGGTCAGTGCTCAGTGAGAGTAGTCATCTGTATTTTTTCCAGGGAGTAGCACATGGAGTACGTAGGTACTAAAGCTGGTCTTCCTTTCAGCTGGGAGATAGGAGAAGGGCTGGAGGCTACCCACAGCTGGTGAAAGGCTTCTGGAAACCCTAGTGGAAGTAGATGCTGAGTGAAGAAAATGAGCAGGTTTGGAGGTCTTATATACATTTCCACGTCCTTTCTCCCATCCTGATGTCAAGAACAGCCTTTTTAAAATGCCCATTCAATGATAGGCACTTCTCCTGTTTTAGTGTTGCCTTATTCCTTGAAACATCTCAAGGTCAATTGTTTCCAGATTGAAACTTGGAAACTGACTGGCAGACACCATGAGAATCCTAATTGTCCTGCCCCCTGTCTGTGTTGACCTTCGCAGGGCTGGACCATGTTAAGATTCTGGGGCTTCTTCCTGCTCTGCTGCCAGGTGCATAGAGCTCTCATTTGCTTATATATTAAAGGGAGAGAGAGAGAGAGAGAGAGAGAGAGAGAGAGAGAGAGAGAGAGAGAGAGAGAGACTGCAGGATCATTTTAGAATTTTGTATGTAATCAAAATCTGCCTAATTGCATTTTCTCCTAGAAAACGGAGCATTTCAGGGCTATTGAGTTACCTCTCAGCCTGTTTAAAGGTGGACTTCATTTCCATAATGTGTCCCCAACAGGGCTTCCCTGTCTGAGCAATCATGATTGAGATGCTGTCAGCTTTTCTCTTCCAGGATGGACATCTTAGCTTGCCAGGAATCTGCTGGATCAAATGTCTTCAGTTTTACTAAAAAAGTCTTTCACCCAGAAATGGCATCTAGAATATTCACAAGGTTAAAGGGTTGCAAGGCTGTTCTTCAAATTAAAGATGATATCCTGGAAAGCTAAGGTGGTTTCTTTCTCCAGTACAGACATACAAGCCTCACCAAGGGAGAGGACTCTGGGTAAACCCAGCAACTTGGATGGCACGGTGTGTGTGTGTGTGTGGGGGGGGGGGTGTCTCTGTGTGATGTCTCAGAAAGCAGCAGAGGACAAAGCTCTCAACCTTTCAGAAAGCAACAAAGCTGCAGCCTCAGAGGAGATGAAGAGACCTGAGAGCAACATCTTCTAGTTCAGAGGCCCCTGACTAGCACTCAGCTCTGTGCAGTAGACAGAACAGGACCAAGAGAACCAGATCTACAGAAAAGCTGAGAATGAACACCCCGGAGAAAGTCAGAATTGTCTCTATTTGCAGGCACTGTCTGCAAATCCTTCCCAATTTGTGTAAAAACCTTGCTGCCAGATTACTGCCCGGGCATGAGAGTGTGGGATGCAGAAGTGTGCAGAATGAGAAAAGAGATCCATGTCTGAAGCTCCCTGCAGGTTTCAGTGCACTAGGAATGGTGGAGAGAAATGGGGCATCTCATCCCGAGACTGATGTGATAGTCACCAGGTGGGCTTTGGAGGCACTTGGACTCACCAGCTCCACTTCACACCAGTTGCCTCACCATCCCTGTCCCTGTCTCACCTGTCCTACCTGTCTCACCCTTGTAGTCTCTCCTGAAAAAATGAGAAATGAAATCATTTGTATTTTGTGAGTTCTCAATGATAAAATGTACATTACGTGAGTAACTATATATAACTATATCTTACCTATATCTTATACTAAGGAATACATCTTTCAATTTAAGCTGTGAACAATCCCTTTCAGGGGCTAAGACAACCAAAGAGCTTCTACTCAGACGTCACCCTTCAGACCCCAAGATCCACCAAACTGAGAGAAAAATGGAACTGCAGAAGTTGTAGATCACCTCCTCCTGCATGCCTCTGAGCACTCAGATTTAACTTCAAGAAATTAGGAACAAACGTATAATTCATCAGATGGCCAGAAACCACCACAGAGGCACAAGAAATATGAGAAACCAAGAAAATATCTCTCTCCCAAGGGAAAAGAACAACTCCTCATGCACAGACCGTACAATGGAATTTATGGAAATGTCAGGTAAGGAATTTAGAATATTTGTAGCGACAAAACTAACAGAGATGCAAGAGAAGAGAGACAATGAACTCCAGAAGATGCAGGAAGAAAGAGTCAATGAGTTCCAGGAGGTGTGGAAGTTCTTGGATGATCTGAAAGAGGAAATACATACCATAAAAAAAAAAATCAAACAGAACTGTTAGAGGTGATGGCTATAAACAGGAAATCAAAACCTCTCTTAAAAGTATTGAAAGTAGATTAGATCATGCAGAAGATCGAATCTCAGATGTAGAAGACAGAACCTATGTCCTAGAAAAATTCACCAAAAAGACTGAGAATATAACCCAACAAAATGAAAATAATAGACAAGAAATAGTCTATTAATTAGTCCAAACATCCAGATAATCAACTCCCAGAAGGTGAAGAAACTAGTAAAAGCACTGATAATCTATTCCATGAAATCCTGGAAGAAAACTTTCCAAACCTAGAGAGGCATTCAAATATCCAGACCCAAGAAATACAAAAGACTTCACCTAGAATCAACCCAAGAAGATCTTTTCCAAAGCACATCATAGTCAGATTTACCAAAATGACAGATGGAGACAAGATTCTAAAATTGTCAAGAGAGAAATGTCAAGTTACTTACAAAGGATATCCCATCAGACTAACAGTGGACCTCTCACTGAAAACAATGGAAGCAAGGAAAGAATGGGAAAATATATTCAAAGAGCTGAGTGAAAAGCAATTTCAAGCAAGAATTCTACACCTGGTAAGATTATCCTTTATATGGAAGAAAAAGATAAAAACATTCTCAAATAAACTAAACCTGAAAGAATTTACCAACACTAGTCCATTTACATAAGTTCCATAAGTTCTGAAGGGAGTGCTATACCAGGAAAACTAAAGACAGACACACAGAAATAAGAGTCAAAAAAAAAAAAATCAAGAAAATGGCCAACTTAATGGTAGGGACAAGTCCAGAATTGAATGTTAGCGTTCAGAATTTAAATGGAAAGATCCGACCATACAGGAGAGAGATTAATTGCATGAGACTAAACTGGTGAAATAGAATTTATGACATTTGACTAACACATGACTGATTTTCTCCTATGCTTTGTTTTCCATATTTAAGGTTTTTTTGGGTCTTCTCTTGAGCTGTTGATAGGTTAATCTACCTACTATTTGAATAGAATCTTACTCTTTTTCTTGACTTTAAGTCTTAAGCAAATTTCTCTTAACATTTTGTGATTTTAATTTATTAAAGTTAAAACTGCTTTTCTTGAAATTAAAAAAGACATTAAAATACCTATTTAATTACCACAGTAAGTTATATAACCTCAGCTGGGTGCTACTTTATAGTATGTTCATTCTACTCACTGAGTTTTATGTCTAAAGTCAGACATGTGTTCACAGATACGTATGTATCAGCTGAACTTGATATTGAAAGTATTTAACTAAGATTTTTTGTACATCAATAAAATGTGAAAAAAAAAAGAAGCATGGAAAGCAGCTGTAGATACCAGAGGCAGTGTGGAGGAGGGTGGAAAATGGCATAAGGTGAGAAGTAGGGACTCAAGGGGGAAAAATGCAAAATATAATAAGAAGAAAGGAAAAAATATTTGTTAATGGTAACATGTACAGTAATATTATTGATTAAGCCAATATACTGTGTATTCTGGATGGGAAATCTCATTTTATATGCTGTGATGATGTACAGTGAATAAATGTAACTAAGTAAGTTAAAAAAAAAGAAATACGTTTTTCTTCTTGACAGTTACTACCATCATTCATGTTATTATTATTATTTTTTGAGAGGTTTTTACTAGAGGGTGCGTGTGCTCACCAGAAAGACAGACAGAGAGAGAGAGACAGAAAGCAAGAGATCACACCCCCCCAGGGGGGGTGGCCACGCCGCAATCCCTTCTCCTCCAATCTCCTCTCAGGATCTTAGGCACGCACGCGCATGCATCTGGCATGAGTTTAAGCCACCAGGTCCAGGACTTGAACACGAGAGTCCAGTGACGTAGCCATTATGCCATTTGCTGGTCCCCATTCATGTTATTTTTGACTAATGCCTTTGCTGACTCTATGAGGGTCTGGTTAAAGAATTCCATTGGGTGTTATTAAGGAGAAGACCTTTGTCCATGGGATCCTAGTTCTGTCTGTGTGGACCATGCCAGTGGCCCAGCTCCACAGGGCAGAGCTCAACCTGCCTGTCCTGTTGGAACACCAGAAAGCTCCAGCCCATGTGGCTCAGGGCAAGCACAGGGTGAATCCCTTGCCCCCACAACTGCAGGCATTCTTCTGCCCCAGAGGACTAAGGGTGGCTCTCATGAAGGCCTTCTTCACTCTGGGAAAGGCAGTCCTCTGGCAGGCCCACCCTCGCAGCTCACGTGTGAAACAGCACAGGGTGCCACCACAACATGTAATAAGTGAGCTATAAATGGAAGCTGAGCTCTATTTTTAGAAACAGTGTTCACAACTGTGCAGTGTTGTGAAAGGTCTGTAATTTCTCTCTGGTTGAGAAGAGATTGTGGCTTACACCAGCATTTGACAAAAATGCAACCCGAATGCAGAGTTTGTGGTGACATGATTGTCCAGCTCCACCCCTTTCTACTCCTCTGGTCACCTGGGCCAGAAAACTGGACACTGTTGGCCCTGGATGGTTTGCCTGGGTGGTCTGTGTCTTGGCTGAACCAGGGTCACCACTAGGTGGCCCCTCATTAGTACTTCCAGGTCAGGAGTGCCAGGCTGCAGCTGTGGCCTAGTGTCAGGAGTGGGGGGACCTCTGTCATAAGCTGGACGGAGTAGTAGATGCACCCCCAGTGCTTCAAGCAGGCTTCTCACATGGGGTGTGCAGTAAAGTCTGCTCCTTGGGTGATAAGATTTGAGTCCCTCTCCATTTGTGCCTTGTGCCCCTGGTTGTCACTATCCCTATTGTGGTGATGCCATCACTAATTGGAAAGCCACTGGGTGGGTCCCACACCTGGATTCTCCTCTGCAGCTGGATCCCAGGCAGAACAGGCTAGTAACATAGGGCTGCTGGGAATGTGCACTTTTGACCCTCTGTCCCAGGCAGGAAACCCCGGGCTAGAAGACCACCACTCCTGCCCTCCAGGCATCTGCGAATCTCAGAAAGGGAGGAATTTAAATCCAGGCTCAGGTTTCTCCCTTCCCATACAGAAATAAAATCGTTGACCAAATGTCTATTCCAGCTGTCAAGGTTTTCAGATTGGGACAGTTGGTTTTTCATCCATATCAAACGTCTTACAGGGAACAAATAAGGCTTATGCCAAAGGAGTAGGCTGTCAGTGAAATGCTGTCTGAAAAGCTAGTTTGGGCAAGAAAACGGCAACAAAGGTGACAGGGTTGGGGGTGAGGAAGTCAGGCCTGGCCAGGGCTCGGGGGACCTCCCCACCCCAAGGGAGCTCTGGAGTCCATGTGTCTGAGAAAGAGTGGGGCACCTCTTGTTCGCCTCTCTCTTCTGACCTGCCTCCTGCCCTCCTAGACCCTGGCCTTTCCCGTGCTGACCCTGGAAGCAAGGGTGTGACTGGCTCTTGGGGGATTGCTTTTAGAAATTGAAACTTTAAGGGAGGAAAAAGAGAAAAGGAAGAACCAGATCCTGGTCATAGCTGAGTGACCACAAGGATCTGAGTGCCTGCATTCCACGAGCACAGCTGGTCTGCGGCCGGCCTTCTGGGCATGGGCTGGCCCAGCCACTTTGGTGATCGGCCCTGGGGAGTCCCTGGCTGGAACAGTGGCGTTGACACGGGCTGGGGACAAGAAGTACTCCTTCTGTCGCTCTGGTAACAAGCCCCCCATGGTCTGTGCATGTGAATATATACCTGCATATGAGAATGTGTGGATGTGTGTATGCATGTGTGTGCGTGAGCATGCGTGTGCATGTGAGTATAGGTGGGTGGGTTTGTCTGCATGTATGTGTATTTAAGCCTGTGTGTCAGTGTGTGTGTGAGTGTACGTGTGAGCACTTTCCACAGCACAGTTCAGTCCTCTGCACTGGCTCCCAGTGGAACTGTCCCAGCCCAGCTGCTAGCAGGCCCTTGGTGGCACCTGTCCTTCTTTCCTATTGCTGATGGGTTGCATGCATGCTGCCTATCTTACCTCTGGTTCTCACCAGAGAACTGTACTCAGGTTCTTCTCTCGGCCTGGAAAACCCACTGCCTGCCTGAGTGCAGCTATTCAGATTTTCATTCCTCTATCAATGCCACCACCTCCAGGAAGCCTTCCCTGACTGGCCAGATTCTTCTTTAGTCTACAACATCACACACCTTCGTACAGTCCTCCCAGGCTAGACACACCTGGGGTTATCTGTTTTATACTGGGAAGGAGGGGATGGCAAGAGGATGCCTTTGGAATTGAATCCTGCACTGCCATCTCCCTGCTGGGTGACCACAGGCAGATTATTCCAAGGCCCTGAGCTTCAAATAGAGATAGTCATTCTGCCCTCACAGGCTGTTGAGAAGATTAGGTGGGATAATCCCCACAGCACTCTTTGAGGAGGACAAAAATATTGCCCCCTTGCTTCTTCTGACCACAAGGGTGGAGCTGTGTTCATCTCTGTTTTCTGGTACTCAGCCCAGGGCCAGCCCCCTGCAGGCCTCTGGTGGGGGTGTGCAGAACTGAACTGCCCTGATCTGAACTGAGTTCATGATCTGGGTGCTTTTTGTGGAGGCATGGGCAGTGCAGGGGCTGAACTGGGCTCAAATGTGGCTCCACCTTAGACTCAGTGGGGCTCTGAATACCCCTCCCTGAGGACAGTAAGACCGCCCCTGTGGTGGCCAAGTTAACACCTGTGCTGTGCCAGCCCTGACTCGTGGAGAACACTGAATGTGGATTCCTACCCACCCTCATTGTTTCCTTCACTGTCTCTCTCTTTTGACACCCTCCACTTTCTCTGGGGTTCCTCGGGTGTGGGCTAAGGCCTTGGGAGGGATTCCTCTGTGCTCCCCAATGATAAGAGTGGACACAGCAGGCAGGCCATCGCATGTCATGGCTGTGGTTCCACTACCAAGGCCGCAGGGTGCCTCAGGGTCAGTCATGCTTCCTCGACTGCAAGCAACTGAAGCTCTCCTTCTGATAAGGTAGGCAGACAAGGAGCATGCTGGGAGGATACGGGGTCACTCACAGACTTGAAGGAAACGTTCAGGGGGCAGGAGAGCGGGAACGCTGCCCAGGCTTCCAGATCCGGGAGAAAGCTTCTGAGTGGCCTGGCTTGGGCTACGAATCATCCCATGACCCATAGACCACCAAGACAGGATCCAAAATGGAGTGCTATTTCCCCAAATCGAAGCGTGCCAGCCGTTCACAGGAAAAAAAGGACAGGCAAAAGTGACAGTGGCCCAGAACCCTCTACCTCAGGGAATGTAAGAACCAAGCTGGCATCGGCTTCCTCAGGCCTGAGACTGGCCATAGGCATTAATTCCAACCCGCTCCACAAAGATGGCATTGACTTCACAAAATGACTGCACCTCCGCCCCTGGGGTGTTGACTTGAGGCCAGAGATGGAAGGTCCAGGGTGGTGGGGCTGGGCCAGCTCAGAAGACCTGCTTTCCAAAGAGAGCCTGCCGCTGAAGCGAGGCCTCCCCTGGGAGCCCAGCTCACATTTCCAGGGTACGACCGGAAGCCTTCTCTCCACCTCCCCCATCCTACCTCATCCTGTCTTGATTGTTGGGTCTGAGATGCTTTTCCCACGCCAGCCTTTGGCACGCTCATCCTCTGGCTGAGAAGCAAACTCCAAGCATCTCCTGCGGTGCCCTCATTTCCACAGCGGCTCAGACGGGGGCTTGTTTATTGACCTCTGCATTTATCTCTCTGGTCAATAAGTTCTGCCTGCCTCAGCCCAATTATGCAGTCATCTGCTTGTGCCAGCTGCCTCCCGTGGGGTGATGCCCAGCGTCCTCCTATGTCAGAGGCTGTTTTTCAGCCTCTCTGAGCCTCTGTCCCAGCTTTGAGGTGGGATTGATAATACTTTCTAGGCTTATTTTGAGAACTGAATGAAAAAATGTACATGAAACTCCCAGAAACCTGGATGCCCTTGAGCCCAGTGTTTATACACTGGCCTATAGAAAGCACACAAAAACACAGGTTAGACTACAAAAGTGTGAGGAAAATGTCTGCAAGGATTTCTCGGGGAAACACAAGAGAAAGTTAATCCAACAGGGCACAGCAAAGAGCCCTCTAATTCTCCTCTGAGCGTGTCTCTCCATGAGAAAGTCCCTGTCTCTGGCACTGCCCCAGCTCCCTTAGTGCCCCTGGCAGGAGGCTGGCCTTTTCTCTCCTACCTTTCTCCCAGCTACCTGCCTGTTATGTAAAGTGAGCTTGCCTTCTCTTAGCCTCTCCCACTGGCATTTCCTCCAAAATTTTGATTTCTGTGCTGCACGAACAAAGGGTCTCTTTTCCTTGTAGGATGAGGACGGGGGTTCTTGGAAGCATTCACCATTTTACTTTATTTTGCTGTTATCACATATGTGGGTTCCTGAGTAGTGCATGGACCCTCGTGGCTGTTGAATCAGTGGTGGTTTACATTGCTGCTGCTGACACAGGGGTTCCTGGGTGAGCAGCCCCTTCCACCCTAGGGATCCTCCAGAGCATGGGGGCTGCTGATGAGTCAGGAGGCTGCTCGGAGGTGCTGGCTTTCAAGACCCAGCTGCTCTTGGCCCGTGGAACTCTATTCTGGATCTGCAGTTTTTGTACCTGACCCACAGATTCATTCTGGGCTGGGGTCTTCCTGTATCCAACAACACAGAGAAGGGTTCCTCGGGCTTGAATTACAGATCTCCATTCAAGTTCCTTATGGAGAACATATTAATGTCAAGCGAGACTGTGACCTGTCATGCCTTTGTCTAGAACCTTCACTGGCTCCCTAGCATTATGAGGACAGCCAGGCTCTTCAGGACCAGAGACCTGCTGGTCTGAAGCCTGCTCCCTCTTGAGCTTAGGCCCTTTGCATGCACTGTTCTCACTCTCTGCAGCCATATTACCTTTCTAGTCTATTTTGTTGCTAATAACCGGAAATACCCAGGACTGGATGACTTAAAGAGATTATTCAGCTCATGATTTGGAGGTCCAAGGTCCAGGGCCCTCTCTGGTGTGGTTTTTCTGGCTTCATTCCAACATGGTGGTAGATAGGAGAATGCGGTCTGCATTCCTCGTGTGTCTCGGCTCATCTTCCTCATAAACTCACCAGTGGTTAATCATGGGGATGCCACTCTGATGACCTTACTTCCAATCTTTCCTCAAATTCCTTTCAGCAGCATAATTGGAACAGGTTTTCACCCTCTTACAGTATTTTCCAGGGACATATTTAGACTAGCACTTACCCATTCTTCCTTTTCTCTTTCCCTGATTCACACCTCACAATTTAGTCTATTCATTCTTAGCCTCATATGACTCTGCCCAAGACCAAAAGACCCCTCATGGTCTCTCACAGATCGCGTCCTACCCCATCAGAACATTTCTTGGCTGGGCTCGGAATCTCCTCCCTCTCTTCTGGAGTACCACCCCGGCCCCCTTCCTGGCCCCACTCTGAACCCTGGGAGGTCAGGGACTAAGCCTGTCTTACCACCCAGTACCTGCCATGTGGCTGGGTCTCACAACAGGCTCAACAGAATGAACAAGTGAATATTCTTGTTTTGTTCAAATTCCTTGCTTTTAGCACAGAAAGTCTTAGTTCTGGTCCAAAAGGATTCACTTCATATTCATCTTTTAAATCATGTTAGTTCTGGCTTGGAATAGAAATTGTAAAATATGAATACTTTGTTTTTGGTTCTTCCTTCAACATCAAATACGGTTTGTTGAATTTCTGGAATCCTGGATGGGTCTAGTTGCTATAAAAAGTAAAACTTCTCAGATCAATTATTTGTCCATAAGGTAAAAAATCCACATGCAGCAATCCACATTCAGCTGTTTAAATTAAATTAAATCCCCCTACCCCATCCCTTGCCCCCTTCCCTGGCTCAGATCTGGGGATCTAGGGCTTGGCTTGAGCTTCCCGCAGGGTCCTGTATCAGCCCATCCCAGGAGCAGGTGGGAGAGGCCTGTGCTGGTACATTTTCTGTTTCCATTTTCAGATGATTTAATGCTCTGGGGGAAAAGGCTTGGAAAAGAACCCTCCTTCCGCCAGCCCTTCAGCAGGTTAGTTTAGCTTAGTAATTAGCAATCACAATATGAGCTGGGATAATTATCCCCAAAAGTCAAAAGAAAAACACAGATGTTTTTAAAGCTGCACAGTAGAGATTTTGCCTTTCGATTGTAATAATTTAGCATGTGAAATGAATTAGATGCTGGCTTTTCCTGGGACTTAATTTCCAAGGTAGGTTAAGGAAAACCCTGCAGTTTTTGAAAAGAACAGTCTTGGATTGGGGGGGGGGTGGCTAACACACATGACAATTTTCGACATCTAGCAAGAAGCCAGGGAGGCTGGATGGAATAAATTAATGAGTTTTCTACTCCTGGGATTTGAGTTAAAGCTTTCTCATAATTGAAAACTTGTGGGATGCTCCTCTGTGCTCCAATACAGAACTACGAGTGTGGGCTTACAGCTTGGCATGACTGTGATGTCCTGAACAGAAATTAAAAGTCAATTATATCTGGACAAGAGAATCAATAGCCCCAGACAGCTCTGAGAAGGCCTGGGAGCTGATCTCTCTTTGTTCTAAACCATTTCTGTGGGTGCCTCTTGCCTTTTCTCACCACGATTCCTAACCATGGGAAGGTATTCATCAGAAAGGTCTTCAGCAAAGGAGGCTAACCTTGTTCCTGGAACTGAACAGAAGTGTCAGATCATTGAGGAGGCTGGAGAGGTTAGTCAAATAGCGCCCTGGTCACATTGGCCTGGCTCTGGCTCTGCGTTGTGTCCTTCCTGAGGGCTTCATCCTGTGTTATCTCGCAGGGCCCTCAGAAGTTTCTTTTCTCTGAGGACTTGGGTCAGGAGACTGGGTTTGAGTGTCAGATTTGCTACTGTCTTATTGGTTTTGTGGTTAGACCCTGTCCCCTTCCAGGCCTCAGTTTACTCAGCTGTACAAAGGAGGTTAGTGTGATTGAAGTTCCCCAAATGGTGTCCTGCAGAATCCCAGTTCCAAAAAATGTTACTAGACGTTACATGAATAAACAAAATAGGAGGATCTAGTGTACAACATTCTTCCTTTGAGAAAGTGGGTCTCGACCAGGTTGATTCCCCCCCCTCCCCCAAGGACATTTGGTAATGTAGGGGACTCCTTGTCAGTTTTCTCAAGGTGGGAAGGTACTATCAGTAGGTAGAGGCAGGGGTGCTATTACACAGCCTGCAATGCCTAAGATCGGCCCCAGACGAGGAATTACTCACGTGTCACCAGTGCTGGGGCTGAAAAACACTGCCCTAGGGTATTAGGACCTATCTGAATATATTAACAGCTACACCAGGTGCCAGCTGGTGGCACAGTGGTTGGAGCACTAGACTCCCACATGGTTGACCGTGGTTCAAGTCCCAGATCCAGCGGCTTAGAACTCATGATGAGGGTGTGTGCATATGTGCCCAAAATCCTGAGAGGAGAATGAAAGAGAAGGAATTGCAGCATGGCCAACCCCCCTGGGGGGGGGGGGTGATTTCTTGCTTTTTCTCTCTCCATCCCTCTCTGTCTCTCCAGTGAGCACACATACCCTATAGCAAAAAAAACTCCCCCCAAAAAACACAAAAACAAAAAATCCCAAAAAGCTACAGCAAAAAGATCCATGTAATTTTAAAATCAGAATTTCTTACATTTATTTGTAGACAGATTCTTTTCTAGGATTAATGTTCTCAGAACATGCTCCAGGAAATACTTTTTTTTTTTTTGGAGAGGTTTTTGCTATAGGGCGCGTGCACTCACCAGAAAGACAGAGACAGAGAGATAGAAAATGAGAAATCACCCCCCAGGGGGGATAGCCACGCCACAATCCCTTCTCCATTATCCTCTCAGGATCATGGGCACTCGCCTGGCATGAGTTTAAGCCACTGGGTCTGGGACTTAACTTGAACTGCAGTCAACTACATGGGAGTCCAGCGACATAGCCATTACAATAACTGCTGGTCCCACTCTGGGAAATACTACCTAGATGCTGTCTATGGTTTCCTCCTGTACTAACCATCTTAGACTCTAAACTCAGGGCATGGCAGCTCCAGGAGGGATCTAGAGGCTTCTTACTATCCATCTTTGGTATGGTGCATCTGTCAGAGAAATCATTCAGGCATTGCCACAGAAGTTAAGTAAGTGCTGGTACTGGTACAAGTTCATGAGGCAGAGACAGAAACACTTGTTCGAGTACCTCTGGCTCATTGGAAAAGGGCTCTTGGGAGAAGAGCAAGTTCACTGCATGGGGCAGGAAAGGACCTAAGCAAAGAAGTAGCTCCGGCTGGAGATTTGCTTCTGCCTGCTTCCTTGGGGAGCTCTGGCCATCAGTTGTGTCATCAGTTGTACCATCGTGTTGGAAGCACCTGAGTTAGAAGGCTGGTCTTGGGACCAGCAGTTAGCGTAATGGCTATGTCGCTGGACTCCCATGTAGTTGACCGCAGTTCGCGTCCTGGCCCCGTAGCTTAAAACTTATGCAAGGCGTGTGTGCATGTGTGCCCAAGATCCCGAGAGGAGAACGGAGGAGAAGGGATTGTGGCGTGGCCATCCCCCCAGGGGGGTGATTTCTTGCTTTCTGTCTCTCTGTCTGTCTGGCAAGCGCACGCGCCCTGTAGCAAAAACCTCTCAAAAAAAAAAAAAAAAAAAAAAAAAAAAAAAGAAGGCCGGTCTCTTATGCCCTTGTGTGGAGTCCCTCCAACATTGGCGTTGCCCTAGGGGAGGGCAGAACCTCCCAGGCAAACTTCCAACTCCCTGGAGATGGGAAAGTCTGTGAGTTTCTACCAGCCAGTCTAGCATCTTCAAAGTCTGCATGGGCAGCTAGAGGGGACCTGGGTGAGGTATCAACAGCCCCTGCTGCCAGGGAGCACCGTGTGTAAGTGCTCAGGACTCTCAACGGTCAGAGAGCCCTGCAGGCTGCAGAAAACTGTGATCTGTGCTCGAATGCCCTGAATGGTTGGCAAGTGTTTTCTTGCTTTGTTAGAAAAGGGGAAGGGTTTGGCAGGTTGAAAACATACTGTGTCACTGAATGGGTTTCTGAAACTTGCTAGGAGTGGTTGAGAAGTGTGTACAATGGGTAAGTGATTTTTCTTCTTTTGGCCAATATATGGCTAAACTTTTTTAAAAAAAGTTAATTTTATTTATGATAGTGAGTGCATGTATGGGGACCAGCAGTTGGGGTAATTGCTATGTCACTGGACTCCCATGTAGTCTACCGCGTTTCAAGTCCCAGACCCGGTGGCTTAAACTCATGTTGGGCGCGTGTACGTGTGTGCCCAAGATCCCGAGAGGAGAATGGAGGAGAAGGGATTGCGGTGCGACCATCCCCCCTTGGGGGTGATTTCTCGCTTTCTGTCTCTCTGTCTCTCTCTGTCTTTCTGGCAAGCGCATGCACCCTATGGCAAAAACCTCTCCAAAAGAGAGAGAGAGAGAGAGAATGCATGTACACTAGAGAGAGAAAGAGAAGATGAGGTAGAGATAGACATCAGGGGAGAGAGAGAGAGAGATGCACCCTTGACAAGGTCTTGTCACACTACAATCTCCTCTTCCCAGCCTTCTAGCTTCTCAGGATCCTGGGTGTGTTTTCAGGTCAACTAGGGAATCTACAGGTCACTACAGTCCACTTTTCCACCAACTGTGCCACTAGGCTAGGCCTTTTTGGACTTTCAAAATTTCTTTCTTCCTGCTTTCTGGGACACTGTTGCTGATGCAAATTGTGATGGTGCACGGGAGTCACATGGCTGATGTTGAAGACCTGAGAGGGGAAAATCAGCTTCTAGCAAGGTCAGTCATGTGCTGAGCACCTGCATAGGTTAGGGCCATACCAGGGGCTGTCTTGGAGGAGGAACCTGGTGTTCTGAGTGGACCAAAGTCACACAGCTGATAGATATTAGAGAACCAGGCCCTCTAGTCTTCTCCTTGCTCTATTTTCTATATGGACCATGTACCCGTTTCAAAGTGGCAGGGTGAGGTTGATGATAGAGTAAACGGATGAAATATGCAAGCACACCATGGAATTCTTTCATTGGCTTCATACTTGATGCCAATGGAACATTCTGGTCCTCATCTCCTGCTCTTCTTTCTTGCCTTGAACCCCAAGCTGCATTGTAGCATTTCATGGGTGTTAGCTACTGCCATCTGCCCACTGATTGGCAGCCGTGGGAAGGTAGAGGTGCTTCCTGGGAGATAAGAAGAGGCAGCCTCCCCTCATGGGAGGACATTGGCCTTGGAGTCACAGACTCTGCTCTGTGGAATTTCCAATAGTGGCATTGCATCCCTTCAAATGGATTGCTCTAGTTTTCATGAGCAGTAATCTACTGTTGGACATTTGGGGGTACTTTTTCAGACTTCCCATGTTATCAGTAACAACACAATGAGTATCTTTGTATATTCAGCTCTGTCTGCATCTCGACCAATTCCCTGGCGATAAAGTTTTAAAATAATTACTGGAGTCAAATATACCTGCATCTTACAGGCTCTTCCACATACTGCCAGACTGCCTTTCAAAAAGACTGTGCTGGATTAAACCTCAACATTAGCGAAGCAGGGGTGGAGGTATGTCTTTGCTTCCTCACCTAGACTAGGTTTTATTTTTGCTTCTCTATCAGGAGAAAAATACCATCCTAGCATTTTCATTTCCTTTATTTGTGTAGTGGTGTTAAAATGAACATTTCACCAAATTTAGTTCAAAGATCTAATTGTCTTAGTGATTCAATGAATCGGGCAGCATCTCATCTAAACCTTTAGAAAAGGTGCTCTGAGGAACTGAGCGGAGGGGATGGGCTTTACAGGCAGAAAAAGGCTAATAAAAAGCAGAAACAGGGAACAGAGAAGCAGACTGGTTGTCTGAAAGTTACTTTCCTTAGAAAGTTAAAGCAGAAGGAATGTTCTCATCCTGTTGGCTAAACCAGACCTGTTTGGAGATTTGGCTATCACCTCTGATGTCTCTGAACTCAGATAATCAACTTAGTTTCATTGTGTTGCCCTGGAACTTCAGCACGAGTGCCTCCATCCTCCTTTGGTCTTTTGTGGACTAGTCCAGGAGCTCAGTGCAAAACAATGGACTCCCGTACATTTTGCATAACAGCTTTGACACTGGACATTTGTTCCTATGCTTTCTGATAGGAACATCTCTTCTTCCATGGGTCGCCTACTTAAAATCTTTGCCTGCTCTTCTCCTGGTTGTCCATCTCATAAGCACTCCTTACATAGTAAGGACACTGACGCTTTGTGGTGAATACCCTGCTGACTTTCCCCAGCTTACTGTCCACCTTGTTTTCATTTGATTGGAATCTAGTTTTGACACCTCAACTTTCCAGGTAGAGATGATTCCCAGGAAGTCACCATGGGCTGAACCTTTGGTTTAAGGAACAATCTCCTGCCTCACCCCCACCCTCATTTTTAAAACGAATGCTTAGCCAGAATGGGAGCGTTCAGTGGGGAAGAAGTTTGGGAGGTCAAAGCATAGCCTGTTCCTCATTTCACAAATGATGCTGCTAATTGCCCAATTTGGGGCGATTTGGTGGCAACGCTTGACAGCAGGATGTGAATTGCATCACACCAAGAACAGCTCAGGATGTTCTCATGTTGTTGGGTGGTGTGTACAGGAAGTCCCGTGGTGGCTTCTGGGGCCCAGGGCCTGGTCTTGGAGGCCCGGGTGTGAGTTCCGCCTCCACTGCTGACTGAGCCCTGTGTGACCTTGAATTGTCATTTAATCCCTCTGAGCGGTCTGCACCTAACATTTGCCCTGAGGCACTCTGGAGACTACCCAGTGTTCGTGGATGTGAGCTGGTCCTGCCTGTGCCTAATGAGCTAAAGCATTTGAAAGGACTCCCCTTTGGCCCCTCCACCAGAGTTGTGAAATGCACTGTGATAAATCTTTAGTTTTGCTTTTTCTCTGTGTGCTGTGATTCAGTTTCTTCTTCCCTTCTATAAAATATAATTGCTCTTCAAAGTGTTGAATGGAATGTAGCACCATGTCCCCTGGGCTGTTTGGGTCCTCTCTCAGGAGAACTTTGGGTCATGCACTCACAAAAATCCCTGCTGGCTGCAAAGTGGCAGAAATGGACCCTCCAAGTCCCTACTTCACAATCACCGTTCCTGCAGAAAATGGAAATGCAGCAGGGGGCATTTCCTAAAACGCCCCAAATGGTAAGCTGGCCTTGTGATACCAGTAATGGCTCACAGCTTCGCACCTCTTCCTGGGTGCCAGGACCGTGCTCAGAGCTGTGAGCAGAGTCTCCATGTGGTGGCCACACCAGGTCTCCTGTAGGGATCCCTGGGAGATGACTTAGAGAGCCACACACAACCATGTGTACATGCACAACACACTCACACATTCTCACACATTCACAGACATAGAGAGACACACTCACAAAAAGGCACATAAACATGCTCACACACACACACTCACACACATTTCCTTTCACACACACACACAGACACACAGATATACTCAAAGACACTTGCACAAGTTTGCACACACACGCACTCTTAACATTCACACGGACTCACAGTCTCACATGCATTCACACTCACTCAGCACACAATCACACGTCACATAGACACATACAGACACACACTCACACAATGGCATCAGAACCTGTTCATGCTGTGGACATGGCCTGGAGTGCTGGCTGGTTTCTGGCAATCACACATGCAGGACAGAATCGCCATGTGGTCAGAAGTAGGTGGTCAGGTGAGGCCCCTGTGCCTCTAAGGAACCATGAAGACACTGAGGCGAACATTCGGGGGAACAAAGAATGGCTCAGAGGGGCCTGTGGGCATTGTTCACACGGTCTATGAACTTCCCCGTGGATGACAGGTCATCCTATAAACTCAGAGGCCTGATGAATGAGGGTAAGAGGTGAGCATCTTTGAAGGGCAGATTCTGAACTAAAAAGGACTGTAAGTATCTGTGATTTAAGTATGTGTGGAACACCTGTTCTGGGCTGGGTGCTAGGACAAATGGTGATGAGGACAGGCCTGGGGCTACTTTCCTGAAGTTTTTGCTCTTCCAGAGAGAGAAGTCAAAGGGACTTCCATGAGTCCATGACAGTCTCTGAGGCAGAGCTGGGGGTGATGGCTAAGCCCCACCAGTGGGTGTGTCCAGGCAGGATTGGGCAGCTCATCACAGGCCACAGGTGAGGGCCTTGCAGACTGGGTGGAGGATGGGATATGTCCTGTAAGACCCGGCCCATCTATGATCACAAGGGCCAGATTTTCTTTAGGTGTCATACTAGGCAGTTCTCATGGAAACGTATCAGCAAGAGGAAGTAGCAAGTGTTCCTTATCTCCTCGGCCTCCTCCCCCCTCTCTTCCTCAGCTGACCTTATCCGATTACTCCCCTAGTATCAGAGGCAGGGAACAGAGTGGTCCTGAACCCCCAATGACCATTGTCATGGCTTCAGCAGGTGGTTCTTTCATGTCAGGAAAGCCAAGGGACAGAGGGTTGAGTAAGAATAGAATGTGGACTCCTTCTTGCTCTGCAAACTTATGCCTTAAGGCAAGTCACTTGCCCTCTCTGGGCCTCCACTATGATTTGAGGAAGTTGTGGTGGTTGGTTTTATGGCCACTCCAGTCCTGAAGGGCTGCAAGTCACCCTGTACTGCCTGAGCTCAATACAGGCACCCACAAAGGGTGGGCGGCTGGGCACACCCTGTGGCGATTGCCAGCCGAGATCAAACATCTAGGCGGGAATGTTATTGGAGTGATGCTATTTCTTTATTTCCTGTACTTGTGGACTGGTTATTGTTTTAGAATAAAACCCCTGAAGCAGAAACCACTTACTTCTCAGCCCCCAGAGATTTCTTCCCAAGGATGATATGTGCTAACCAAAGACAGCTGTGTTAGGACTGAGATTTTCCTTTAAACTCTCCTCTTTAAGCCTCCACACTGGACACACCGTTTGTCTGTTGTAAGACTTGAACTATAACTTTAAATAGATATCCTTGGGGCCTCGGATTTCAGCTGAGGAAAAATCCACAAACAGCCAAAAGTAAATGGGAAAATTAAAACTTTTAGAAACGTACATTTTAAAAGTTGCATAGAGTGTGCAACAAGTATTTTTTTTTTTTTTGGAGAGATTTTTTTATGCTATAGGGCGTGTGCGCTCGCCAGACAGACAGAGACAGACAGAGAGACAGAAAGCGAGAAATCACCCCCCAGGGGGGATGGCCACGCCGCAATCCCTTCTCCTCTGTTCTCCTCTCGGGATCTTGGGCACGCATGCACACGTGCCCGGCGTGAATTTTAAGCCACCGGATCCAGGACATGAACCGCGGTCGACTACATGGGAGTCCAGCGACATAGCCATTATGCTAACTGCTGGTCCCTGCAACAAGTCTTTTGAAATGATTCAGTGTTACTAACTGGTCCCCAATCCTCCCAATCCTAGCACTGGATTGATGCATGAGCTGAACGGTTTCTACAAAGGTCCTGAAGTGGATTGATCTACTCCCTCAACCAGTCCCTACCCCAGGTGACAAGGCAGGTCAGCTTCATCAGTGGACGCAAAGCTCTGTGCTCAGAGGCATCCCTGCTTGGTTTAATGTTCTCCTGTCACTATCTGGAAAGTCTTAATCATTTCTTTTTTAGTTTTTGTTTTGTTTTGTTTTGTTTTGTTTTGTTTTGTTTTGTTTTTGCCATAGGGCATGTGTGCTCACTGGAGAGAGAGGCAGACAGAGACACAGAGAGGAAAACTAAGAAATCACCTCTCAGGGGGATCGCCTCACTGCAATCCCTTCTCCTCCATTTTCCTCTTTGATTTTGCACATGCATGAACACATGCCAGGTGTGATTTTCAAGCCACTGGGTCCAAGATTCGAAACATAGTCGGCCATGTGGGAGTCCAGCACATTAACCACTGCACCACCTGCTGGTCCCAAGTCTTAATAATTTTGAACTAAGTGCTTTCTACAATATATTCAAAGCCCCCCAAAATACCCAAAACAAATAAGACAACACAAGGAGAACTTGAGAAATCCAAGTGTGTAGGTTAATATACCTCTACTGATCAAGCGGACAACAAAAGGAGTACAGATATTGAATTAAGCATGAAAGAATATAGAAATACCCTTACAGCTGATATATTGTTATAGAAATTGTAAGAATAGATGGATGTTTTAAAAACTTATCATGAATAGATTCTCACCAAATGCTAAAGGATTAACATGATACTAATCCTGTCTTTGAGCATAAGCAATTAAATGAAAAACAAACAGTAAAAAGCTAAGGGTATCTCCAAAGTTGCTATGGTCTGAATGTTTGTATCCCTTCCAAAATTTATATCTAATGTTGAAATTCTAATCTTCCAAGTGATGATATTGAGAGGTGAAGCCTTTGGGAGGTGTTTGAGTCACAAGGATGGAGGCCTCATGAATAAGGTTGGTGTGCTTATAAGAGGCCTCAGAGAGACCCCTTGCCCCTTCTAACCTATGAGGACACAGCAAAAAGGTGCCAGCTATGAGTCAGAAAGCAGGTCTTGACCAGACACTGAATTTGCCTGTGCCTTGATCTTGGATATTCTAGCCTCTGAGAAATAAGTACCTATTGTTTATAAGCCACCTAGTCTATGGGCGTTTATTTTAGCAAACTGAATGGACTAAGACAGAAATATTTAAGTGTTGCCAAATAGCTCATGAGTTAAGGAAAAATCACCATGGGACTTACAAAATATTCAGAACTGAACAAGAATAAAAGAAAACAATAAAGCATATTGTAGGGTGTAGCAAAGCAGCACTCAGAGGAAAATACATAGCTTTAGCTATAAATAAGTTAAGAGTTCAACTCAAATATGTAGGAAAAACTTTGAAGTAAATCTAAAAAATAAAAGAAGAAGAAATAAAATGATAAGTATAAGAGCAGAAATTAATAAAATAGAAAACAAAACAATCAACTGTTATACTTGAGAAATACTATTTTATCTCTACAGTCTAGCCCTTGACAGACGTTCATTAAATATTTGCAAGCTGAATGAGTTAAATGAGTCCTAGTCCTGCTACTTATTATGTACCTTTGAGTAAGCCATTTCACTAATCTGAACTCTTCTTTCCATATCTGTCAAATGGGGAGAACAAAGCCTCCCACACAGGGAACTGTCAGACTCAAACGAGGCAATGCACGTTAAGATCTTGGACAGTTCCTGGCCCAGGTGAGTGTGCTTGCTGGAGAAAGAAAGAGGCAGTGAGGATACACTTTCCCAGGGGGATGGCCACAGTGCCATCCCTTCTCCATTCTCCTCTTGAGATTTTGTACACTCACATGCACCTGGCATGTTTTTCCCGGGACTCAAACTGCACAGTTGGCCATGTGGGATCCAGCTGCCTTAACTATCATGCTACCAGCTGGTCCAGGATCTGCTTTCTGAATTGGAGACTAGATGAAGCTCCTTCTCCTCACCATTCTAGGAACAGTAACTGTAGGCTCCTTCCCTAGTGATATCCTGTTGATGCCTTTCATAGCCTTAGCCAGTACCTGGAATTATCTAGTTCATGTAGTTGCTTCCTTATTTATTATCTTTCTCTCCTAGTGAGATTGTAAAGTCCTTGAGGGCAAGCATGGACTCTTGTTTACCACTATATCCCTCATACCTAGCAGAGTGCTGGGCACATAGTAGGTGTTCAATGAATATATATTTATAGCCTGTCCTTAGATGTCACTAGGACAGTCTTAGACAATCCGTCTCTTTGTCCAAAGATCTCCTATTTGCATCTGTCAAAAGGAATTGGGGCACTTGTTAATTATCTAGTGTCAAGTGTCTGAGATTCTGTGACTTTGCCTTAAAGTTGTTATTATTATAATTCAACCAATTTGGAAATTAATTCAGAACTTCGAATTTTCTGGTCCAGAGTTGCCAGTTTGGCTAATGTAAGTTGGAAATTACCACCTCTTTAGAGTGTTTTGTTCTGCTGGAAGGCCACTGGTCCTGGGAACTGCAGCTCTTTACTAAGTGCCCCAGTATGTGTACTCGTTAGGAAGCAAAGGAACAAGGAAGCCATCACTCAATTTCAGCAATGACCTGACAACATGGGCGGCTTGCACAATCCATTCCACATACCAAAAAATGCATAATTAAGGCATTGGTGGCCAGCAGAACTCAGTCCAGTTCATTGGAACCTGCCATTCTAAGTTCTCTCCAGCAGCACGTGGGAAAGGCTGGAACTTTTGTGTTTTGAACTTTGAGGCCATCACCCACTGAGCAGCCATGTCCATATGGTCACGCCACAAGTGTTAGAATTCTTTTGAAATATGTGTTGACTACTTAATATTTAGCAGCTTTTCTCACCCCATTGCCACTGCTCAGAGCCCCCTCACTTTTGTTCTGAACACTCTCCAGCTTTCAGAATGCCCTCTTCCCTGCCCCTCCCCTTCTGTCCATCCTCCACACTGTGTAAGAACAATGTTTCTGTAATGTTTAGAGAATCACAGACTTACTCACCCACTAGCAGCCTTAAACACACCCGCATATTTCAGCATAATTTCCAGACTTCAAGATTGTTGCTCCTAATGACCCCTCTAGCCTCAGCTTTTGCATCCTCACTACAAGTCTGAATCTGAGCAAACATGGTGACCTTTAGATACATGCAGAAATGCAGTTCTATGGGCAGTCATCTGCAGGGCAATGAACACCATTAACATATGAATGCACTAGCTTTCAGTGTTGCAGTATCAGTTAAAGGAAGCCAAATGTGTTCACCAGAATAGATAACAGAAAACTTACATACATAGAACTACAAGGTCTTGGCATCTTCAGCCAATTAACATCTGAAAACAACTGGCTTTGCATTCTACTTCCCCTTCTCCCCTTTTTTCTGCCCTTTAAAAGAATAAACCTGGAACTTGGTTGGAATTCTGTGGCTAAATCCATCAGAGGAGTCTGGGCCACCCAATCCCTGCTTTTCTCTACATATATCTTTGTGTGCTTATTATAATGTTTATAATAATAAGTCCACAGTGTCCCCACTCAGACCATGCATTCAATAGTGTGGGACATAGCCCTCCTCCTCCATTTCTTTCTCCTGTTGAGCTTTTGGGCACTCATGTGCATATGCCCAGAGTGTTTTTCAAGCCATAAGGTCAAGGACTCAAACAAACAGCCATGTGGGAGCCATCTCCCTTAACCACCAGACTACAGGCTGTCTTGGCTGCCTAACCTTTCTATTGGCTGGTTTAAAAAAAATGTTGACAGCAGGTGGGTGTAACACAAAATTCCATTGTGGTTTTGATTTGGTATTTCCCCATAATAAGTAGACCATTCTATTTCCTCTTCTGTGAAATGCATGTGTATAAATTTTGTTCATATTTCTCCTTTTATTCTAATGATGTTTTAATGATTTGAAGAAAATTTTACTATATCTTGGATAATAAACGTGTGTGTGTGTGTGTGTGTGTGTGTGAGATGTAGTTCTTTTCCCTGTTTGTAGTTTGTCTTTTTTCTAGTTATAGTAACTTTAATTGACAGAACTTTTTTTTTTTTTTTTTAGTTAAATTGTTCCATTTTTTTTCTTTTATGGTTTATGCTTTTTGGCTTTTTCTCCTCACATAATCTGAGGCAGGGATCCAATTTATTTTTTATATAATTAGCCAATATTCCCAGCACCTTTTATCCAATAGGCAATTTTTTCCTCTTATAATTAGTCAACTTTTTCTGTTGAATAAAAGCAGTGATCTTGACATCCTTGCCTCATTCCTAATTTCAAAAGGAATGCTTTTAATGATTTATCACCAAATTGATGTTTATGTAGATATTTTTAATTTATTCATCCTATCAGATTATCTACGTTACTATCTTTGTCAAGATAGCTAGGAATTTTTATCATAAATGAGTGCTGAATTTCATCTAATGCCTTTTTCTGATGTTAATGTGATGCTAGTATAATTTAACTTTTTAAATATTAAAATTATCAATAATTTGCTAATAATAAACTATCTTTTTATTCATAGAATAGTCCAATTTATGATGATGCATTATTTTTTATAGATATTGATAAATTTTGATCTTTAAAATCCTGTTAGGATGTCTGCTTATGAGAGAAATTAGCCAATGATTTTCTTTCCCCATACTGTCCTTATCTGGTATTTTTATCAAGGTTATCTGACCCTCACAAAATGATCTCTCAAGTTTGCAATTAAAAGTTTGGTAGAACTCTCCTGTAAAACCATCTGGGCTTAGTAGGTTTTGGTGGGTACCAGTTCAATTTATTTATTGATCATAGAACTGCTCAGGTTTTCTATTCCCTCTTGAGTTAGTTTAGTGAGTGAATTTATTAAAACTTAAGACAAAGCTCAGATATTATATCCTACAGGATGCTTTCCATGACCATCCTCTGGTCATAATGGACTAAATTATCTTCCTATTAATTCTTACTTAGTATTTCATTCAATCATTCAAACAATATTGAGTGTCTATTGTATGCACTATTGCAGGTGGTAGGGAAACCAAAGTGAACAAAAGAGGCAAAAATCCTTGTTATGGAGCCAGACAGTGGCATGATGGTAATGCTGCTAAATCCACATAGGAAAGTCTCTGGTTTGTATCCTGGGACCTCCTTCTGCATGCTGAGCATATGATCATGCCTGTGACGAAAGAAATAAAAAAATAAAAGCTTTGCTAGAGATAACAGAGGAAACTGAGACTAAATAGGATATTCAGGGAGGACCCTTTAAAGGAGTGGTCCGAAAACTGGGATGTGACCAGTGTGAAAGAGTCAGCTATATGGTGTGCCATATTGAAATGATCTCTTACTTTCCTGTCTCTGCCTCTGAGCTCCTTGAGGGAAGATACCATGAGTTACTCATTTCTGCATTCCCAGCATATCACTAGGCTTGGCACATTGCAGATACTCAACACATGTTCATTTTTTTCCCTTTTTTTTTTTTTTTGAGAGGTTTTTGCTACAGGGCGTGTGCACTCGCCAGAAAGACAGAGAGAGAGAAAAAGCAAGAAACTACCCCCCCGAAGAGGGGGGGGGGGAGATGGCCACGCTGCAATCCCTTCTCCTCCATTCTCCTCTCAGCATCTTGGGCACACATGCACGCGCACCTGGCATGAGTTTAAGCCACTGGGTCTGGGACTCGAACCACAGTTGACAACATGGGAGTCCAGTGACATAGCCATTACACCAACTGCTGGTTCCAACAAATTTTCATTTAATTGTTAAGTAGAAGAAATCAAGAGTAAGAGTTGAAACACATTTGAAAATTGCCATTAACTGGGTAGAGAAATCAGAATTCATATGAAATTAACTGGCATTTATTCAACAAATACTAATGGCATCTAGAATTAGGTTATATATTACGAGAGGGATGTCTCCTGAGGTGTTACAATTCAGTGGGGGGACACAGACTGGGATTACTTCCTTTCAAGACAGACCCCAGACCCCAAGAAACCCCAGCACAGAGAATTGAGTGGGTGGGTTGACAGTGACCAGGAGCCATGTCCCCCAAACACTGTTTCCCAGCCTGGTGTGCCACGCCCGATGGATTAGAAAGGTAGATATGACATTAGGTCACCTGAATCCTCCCTGGTCCAGGGCATTGGAGACAGATTTGAGAAGTGACCAAACTCCATGGGAGGATCAACTACTAAGTCTAATCATCTGGGTCCCTTATCCATGGAGGGATACAGCCAGCCCTACTGAGGCTCAGCCATAGCAGATGTTGCTGAGCATC
Organism: Tupaia tana; assembly: GCA_026018925.1. NCBI lineage: Eukaryota > Metazoa > Chordata > Mammalia > Scandentia > Tupaiidae > Tupaia > Tupaia tana. The sequence goes on along the minus strand of JAKSZU010000010.1, from coordinate 35,222,485 downwards.
CAAACTGTTCCCAATTCATTCAAAGTCACAGGGGATGTCCCTGGGGCTATCCACTTGCAACCATTTAAGTTGCATAAACACTTACTACCTTGCCACAGGGCGTTTGATAGGACTAATGGGTTGATTTACACTCTGCAAGGGAGAAAAATGTCCTCCTCTGAGATGTGTCATAAAAAATGTGACAGCATTTGGAATTAACTGGGCAGGTCCATGTTTCTTCATTTCCTACAGTATCCAAGTGACATTTTCTGCCAGTTTGCTTCATGTAGTCCTCCTTCGATGACCAGAGATGTGTTTACGTGCTGGGCGTTTGCCTTGTTTGACTGATGCTTCATGAAGGAAGCTGACATGAAAAGGAGTCCGAAGAACAAACATTTAAAAATGATAAATAGGGCTGGCCAGTGGCATGGTGATTAAAGCGGTTGGATCCCACATGGCTGTCTGTGGTTTGAGTGCCGGAACCAGTAGCTTGAAAAACACTTCTGGTGTATGTGTGCTCAAAATCCCAAGAGGAGAATAGAGGAGAAGGAATTGGGTATGACCAACCCTCTAGAGGGATGTTTTCTCACTTTTGCTCATTCTGTCTGTCTCTCTGGTGAGAGGCAAAGCAGTAGGCAATCTATGCATGAACCCTAGAGCAAAATTTAAAAAATAATAATAAATAGTAGCCTCGTTTCTATATTCACCTAGACATTGTATGTATGGGTTTCTGAGACCTTAAAACCTGCTAGTTTCTTCTGGATACTAATGTATTATATATAGAAAATAATAGAGCTCTCCTCTACATAAACAAAAATCAAACAGGAATCTCCAACTACTGTCTGCTGCTTGCTGTAAGATCACTCGACTCCCCTCTCAACATGCCAGCTCCTGCCCAGTAACTGAGGGATCCCCCCAGCCTCTCCTTCCTGCCCAGGCTGGCTCTGTCCATGTATTTTATTAGGTCATTGGGAAGGTCATGACTATTTTTTCTATGTTTTTCTACGTAAAAACGCATCATGACTTTCCCAATGACCCAATATATTGGCACAATGCTTTTGTTTTTTTCTTCTGAGAGACAAATTGTAGGATTAAACTGACTGGTGGTTTGGGAAGTGTACAAATGTTAAAAATATGTGAAAGTACTCAAGCAGGTTTAAATGAAGCCATTACCTTCCAAAGCAAGCCAGGCAGCTAGTAGGAGCTTGATAAACATTTGTGCAGAGAATGAATAAAAATGTCGAGCCCTTTAACTAAGTGCAGGAAAAATGATCACAGAGTCGCTGACTTTTAAAGTTCTCTATTTTAGCTTATTCTTGCTTTAAGAAACGCATATGTGCCCATGTTAATTTTTAATACCTAGGAACTTCCAAGTTTCAGCCTGAGGCCAGCTAGAAATATCAGTGACTCTGGAGAGACTTGATAAAATGATGGAAGAAAAAGGATGGGAATGACTTTCGCCCCAGGGTCTGCAGGGAAATCCCATGGGCTGAGGGAAATGCTATCGATGATGTTATTTCAAGACTTTTTTCTTTATTTTATTTTTTGAGTTATTTATTTCCTCTTTAAAAAAAAATCTCCTCATTCCATTGTTCGTGACTCCCATGCTCCCTCATGATTTCCCTATTTTCTGGGTTTATTTCTGTCCTCTTGGGATTAAATTGCATAGCACCTTCCTGGCTGTGGCCTGAACCCCAGAAACACACAAAGAAAAGCATGATGAGATGTGGCAGAAGCTGAAGAGGGGAGGAATACTTGCTATCCTCTTGCCATATGCCAGGGTCACCATGGCCTCTCCTTAGAGCTTCAGCCTCCCCACCAGGCAGTGAGCACATAGTATTGGCCTAACCTCTAATGCATTGGCATGAGCCCTGGCCAGCTGTGTACAGAGCCCACAGCCTTTCCACTACCTCACAGTACTGTGATGCTTTGTATTCCTGGCTGACTGACTCAGTTTCCCTATTCATCTTAAGCCATTCCTGAGACTTGTCCTGAGTTGCAGAAACCCTAACCAGTGGGTCTCCCTCCTGCTGAGACAAGGCACCCCTCTTGTTTCACCCCTAGCAGAGTTATTTTCCAAAGTCCCTTTAAACTTCCCTTTCATTCCAGCAGGCTAGTCCAGGATCCTGAGGTTCCCATGCATATCAAACCGACTGTGTGTTTTGGGAGGGTGAACTCAAGGATATGTGTGCTTGTGGGGGATATGGGCATGGATGTGTGTGTGTGTGTGTGTGTGTGTGTGTGTGTGTGTGTGTAGGAGGCTGTAGGTTTCCCTTTCTGAATTCTTCCACTCCAGGGAAGAAACAACACCTCCCAGCTTTCCCTAGCAAGAGAAGAGAGCTGTCTCTCCCGTCCCAAATGTCATGAGGGAGGCACTCAGCATGACACAGACTTGTTCACAGTGATCTGGAGCTCTTGGGGCCGGGAGAAGAGAATGGCAGTTGGAGAACCTGACTTTGAGTCCTGGCCCTGCTCTTCTGCATATGTATGTGCATGCATGTGTGTGCAAGGGTATGCACAACATTGTGTGAGATACCTAGCCTCTCTGGAGCCTCTCTGTGGCACAACTGTGAAGCCACAGCTGCTGACAACCTGTTTTTCCAGGCTGCATGAGGGTAGGAGGCCACGGAAGGGATGATGCTTGATCAGTGGAACCATTTAAAGTCAGGCTGTGTTTCTTAACTGCCTTAGAATCAGGCAGTCTAGTTTCACAAAGATTCCCCTTTAAAGACTAAGGGTAGCTTTTCTTTTCCTCTGCATTCATGATTGTACAGAGTTGAGGGTGAGAAAGACAGAGGAGGAGGGAGCACCCTCCACAGGGTCTGGTCATGCCATGATCCACTTCCTCAGCTCCCTAGCCAATCAGATCTTGGGCACTCACACACATGCCTGGTATATTTCAGGCTGACCAGGTCGGGCATTCAAATCACAGTCATCTGTGGGATTCAGCTTCTCTTGAGCACCACATTACCACAGCACCACTGAGCCAGTTTAAGAAGAGCTGAAAAACTGTGGCACATATACTCTATGGAATACTATTCAGCCATAAACAAACAAGCAAAAAACCAAAACCCTGGCTTTTGACAGAAAGTGGAAGATTATGGGAGATTTACTGCTGATTGAAGCAAGCCAGGCTATGAAGGAGAGACATTGTATGTCCCCACTTAATATATAGCAAGTGTCCGCGATCTGTGACTGAAACTGATTGACTAAAGGATATAGAAACACAGTAAATGGATGTAAATACCAGATACAGTGTGTGTAAAATAGTAGGGTCTGAGAAAGGACATTTAGAAGAACAATAGAGGGGCAAAGCATTAATGGGACAGAGAAATGTGGTATCTGTTGAAGATATATTACAGTTTTATCAACTGGACTAGGTAGAAATGTTCACATGTTGAAATATTCACTTTGTAAGCTAAATAATGTGATTCAATGTATAAAAGAAAGTGAAATTAAAAAAAATGTAAATAAAAAAATAAATAAAATAAACATTAAAAAACAAAAAAAGAAATGATGGCCCAGTTCCCTGAGAGAACCCAAGCAAGGCCTCTGAGTGGGGCCTGTTGCTGGGAGGATGGCTGTGTCCTCTACTTTTGGTATCCTGGTACACGGGCCTGGACTCTGGCAGTATGGGCCTCTTTCCTGAACAATAAATAAACAGACGCAAATAGATAGGACTCCTTGGAGAAAGTAGGGGCCTGGGAGCTTCTGAAAGCAGCTTAGAAAGATTTGCAGGAGGAATCAAAGTTGCAGCAAGAATCATAATTGGAGCTCCCTTTATTACATTAATTATCCCTCTTGGAGTCGAGAGTAGTGGCTTCCCAGGAAGCTTTTAACATTCTGCATTATGGCCATGGATGTCTCAGGGCTCCACACCAAGAGAAATGGGGCTCGTCAATTATACATGGCCCTGTTCACGGTGGCAGAGTTAGCTGCCCCGTGAGAGACTCAGCATTGAAAGGCTGGAGCCTTCGTGTGGTGATCCCCGGAGAGAGGGGATAGGATGTGGCTCCTTTCCAAGGCTGCCCCCACCCAGCTTCACCCTGCATAGGCTGGGCTTCCCCTTGGGAGTTACTTGGGAGTGGGGAAAAAAATCACTTAAGTAGTGAAGGTTAAAAGGGAAAATAATTGTTCAGAGATCTGTGCAAAATAGGGCTAGTTAACATGTATGAGCACAGAGCAGGAAGCACTCATTCCTCCAGGTTTCTGCAGTCTGTGTTGTACCTTGGAATCTGAATGTTTAAAGGGTTTGGGCTGGAAAGCCTTGGTGAACCTGTGATCCACATCCTTAATTCTCAAATGAGGCTGCACAGAAGGGAATGTGGCCCTCCCAAGGTCACACAGCAGGTTGTGGGGAGAAGAAAATGTGGTAGAGCTTTGGGGGAGGCCAGAGGAACTGGGGAGACCCTGGAGGTTGGAGTGGGAGAGAGAAAACTGTGCTCCTAGGTTTTGTGACATTGCAAATCTGGGTAGCTGAATGCCTGCTGCTTGCTCCCAGCTAGACATTCAAGTGGTGGTGGTGGTGGTGGCGGTGGTGGGGAAGTGAATGGTTCCAAGGCCCTTTGATCCTGAAGGTTTGGGGAGAGAATGATGAGAATGGATGAAGAAGGAGATAGGAGAGTCTGGGAGCAGAGAGAGGAGATGAGACAAAGGAATGCAATGGAGGAGGAGACCTGGGAGAGAAGCAGGAGTCACCTTCTGCAAGGGGGAGGCACAAGGTAAGCATTTTCCAAGCTCAAACCCTGTGTGCTGGCAAGAAGTAAAGTTTGTCATATGTCACCTACTGTCATCTCGAGAGCTGCGTAAGGCAGGTACAATTGGAATTCTGTAAACCAGAGCTGTCCCTGGTCTAAGAGGTCAGGGATATGCCCTGAGCTTCCAGTCAGCAAATGACAGAGCCCACCCTGCCTGTCTACTTAACCACCAGGCCTTTCTGCCCTCTCCCCACTGTGGGATACTCCTCCTGCCCCATCCCATCTCACCCTTTCCAAATCCCTCTGCAACTCCAGGCACTCTGTCTCAGGGCCCTGGTTCCTCCATTCCCTTGACAGACAGAACCTTTTGGGTGTGGCAAGGGGACACAGTTCAGTGATAGGGGAAGACATGCTGAACAGAAGGCTGAGTCCTGGGTTTTAGTCTGAGCCTCATGGCCAAACTGTGGTTGTAGACAGATTGTTTGCCCTCTCTGGGCTGAGCTGCCCCATCTCAGACCCCCGCTGGGCTGGCATTTGCCTATTCTGTCTTCTCTGGGGCATTCCAGATGGTTCTTCCCAACTCTACCCTAGCCCTGCCCAGGGAGATGAATTCTTCTGAGCTCACTGGTGACTCCCTTTCCCACCCTTGACACCCACCCCATGAGGAAGGGAACCCTTCCTTCTGGCCTCTAGGCCAGAGTCAGAAGTGTCCCTGCAGTTTCTGTCCATGCTAGGGATTACTCCAGTTTTAAATACACACTGTTTAGAAATTTGAGATCTTGAGGGACCAGCATATGGTGTAATGATTACATTGTTGGACCCTCATGAAGTCAACCATGGTTCAAGTCCTGACCTGGCAGCTTAAACTCAGACTGAGCATATATACGTGCATGCCCAAAATCCCAAGAGGAGAATGGAAGAGAAGGGATTGCAGCATGGCCATCTCCTCTGAGGGAGTGATTTCTCATTTTTTGTCTCTGTCTCTCCAGTGAGCACATGCACCCTATAGCAAAAATCTCTCTTAAAAAAAAAAAGAAGATGGGAACCAGCAGTTAGCGTAATGGCTATGTCGCTGGCCTCCCACGTAGTCGACCGCGGTTCGCGTCCCGGACCCGGTGGCTTAAAACTCACGCTGGGCGCGTGTGCGTGCGTGCCCAAGATCCCAAGAGGAGAACGGAGGAGAAGGGATTGCGGCGTGACCATCCCCTCTGGGGGGTGATTTCTCGCTTTCTATCTCTATGTCTCTGTCTGTCTGGCGAGCGCACGCGCCCTATAGCAAAAAAAAAAAAAAAACCTCTCCAAAAAAAAAAAAAAAAAAAAAAAAAAAGAAGAAGAAGAAAAGAAAATAATTTGAGATCTTGAGATCCTGTCCAGGTGGCAGCAATGAGGAGACCTGTGCTATGGGACACATCCCTACAGGAGGTGGGCACAGCACAGGACCAGGACAGGCCCACCTAGAGCCAGCCTATGGTGCCCCTCTGGCCTCCTGGGCCGCTGTCCTGCATTGGGCCTGCTGTGCAGGGCAAAGGGGGAGCATGAGGAGAGGCGCTGGTGCTGGGAAAATGGGAAGAGGGAAGGAGAGAGAGAAGGTGAGAGGACAGTGCACCTACGCAGGCCCTGGGCAGAGTTCCCCATGGCAGGTAGAGCTCAGGGCCACATGAGGCTACTTTGTCATCCCTTTCCCCAGTAGAGGAAACCAAGGCCTCCATAGAGCAACACCGCACAGCCAGAAGGCAGTGGATGGCAAGCTGATGGGGCTCAAGCCTAGGCCCTTGGTCCTGGGCCTTTCCCTCCCTGACCAATATGGAACCCCAGGGTGTGCCAGAGCCTCTAGTTGAAGTCTTCCCACCCTGGACACTCTCTTGTATTTTATCATCGCAAATGACCCTCAGTCCTGCAGGCAGCTTTGCTATTTTAGGGACAGGTTGTCTGCAGCTCCCTGAGTGCATGAGGTGGGAGAGGCTGGCCATTCTTCTGTCTGGCCATGGGGATATGAGAGGATACGAGCCTTCGAAGGCCAGGCTGGGTTTGGCACTGTCTTGGGACAGGAAGATTGTAGGGAAAGGAAGTGGGTGTGAGGGCTGCTTCTGGACAAAAGATTTGAGGTTCCAAGGAATGTTGCCACCTGGTCATGTGACCATTTGAACAAGTCACTCTCCTGTCTAAAGCCTCCAGATATGTTCATTTCCCATTTTTCTTGGGACCAGGGACCAGGTCCTGAGCATGGCTTGAGGCTACTGCAGGGCTGGACATGGCTACAGCTTCATCTTTGCCACTCCTTGCCCTGCCAGGTCCTCAGGGCCTAGCCTCACTGGCACCTTCCTGTGCCTCTCATCATACTGTGAGGACCTTCTGCAAGAGATATCCCTGCACTACCCCTATGCTCATCCCTCCCCTCTGCCCACCTTGATGGGCAGGGACAGAGCTCAGCACAGAGGTACCCAGCTCAGAAGGGGAGCCTAAGGTCCTCTCCGCCTACTCTCCCTCTATGCACATTGGTGCTGAGGCTACTCTGTGGGAATTTCCTCTCAGCCCTCAATGAGGCCAGTGTCCAGCCTGGCATCCTGGGTGTTGGGGAGGCCTCTGATGCCCCAAATGACCAGCTGGTCCAGGCTACACCTTCGCCCCCAGACACCAGAGCTCTTCCAGGTGAAAGGACAGGAATGGCAGCCTTAGTTACACCCCAAGCAGGGAAGAAGATGGGATGAGGGCCTGAGGTGGGCTGGTCAGCCAGTGAATGCTAAGAGGAGGAGAGGTAGGGAGGTTGCATCTATGGAGTTTTCTAGGGACCACACAGGGCTGAGAGTGCTGGGGCAGGTGACCATCATTACCAGGCCAAATCAGCTGGTGGTGGTAGTGGTTAAGGGGGGTGGTTTGTACCCCAAGTAAAGTGCCCTCTGTGGCCTGAATCTAGACTGCAGATTGGATAAATAATTCAAAGGCTTAACATTTATTTCCACAGCAGCTATACCTGCCCTCCTCTGGGCTCCGACTTTGCCGCTGAATGGGCCTCCTGGGTGAAGCTTAGGGAGGGCGAGCAAGCCCAGCTCTGACCCACTTCCCCTTACTTAGAGGCCTGTGCTTATCCAAGAAGACGTGAGTTCTCTAGGGCCAGGGTGCTTTGTGTTTCTCAGCCCAGGCCCAGGAAAGGCTGGTAGGCTAGTTACGGGCTGGAGGCCAGGCCACCCCGTTTTGATCAGCAAGAGGGATGGTTCAATAGGAGAAAGTGACTGGTGAGAAGGGCATCCATTCCTCTTGGAGTCAATGGGCTTGTGTGAGTCCATTCTGTACAAGTGTGGGCTTACCTCAGATCCCTTTTTCCTGCCACCTTCTTATTCACACAACAGAAAGTTGAGTCTCACAGAGGTTATTTCGAGGACCTGAAGTCACCAGTTGAGAAGGGGAAGAGACAGGACTTGAACCAGGTCTGTGTGTCTTAAAGCCCGTGTGGGCTGTCTCAGTTGCCTAATTGTCTTTTTGTGGTTCTCTCCATCAATGTCCAGAGCATCATAACTGAGGAGCTCTAGGGCTCATCCAGTACAACCCACCCCAGGGGTTGAGAACATTGAAGCCCAAGGCCACTGGGCTAGGGAGCATCAAAACTGGGAAGGACAGGGGAGCTGCATTACCCAGACCCTCGCAGAGTTGCTGTGTTTGGAAGCTCAGGTTGTGAATATCCTTTAGAATTGATCTCATGTACCAGAGGCCAGCACCCCATAGCATCTGGGCAGAGGGACCTCAAGGACTCTGAGAAAGACCCAAGTTCAGGCCTCAGAATAGGGTCTCAGCACGGTCTACAGTGGGCAACTTTTGGCAACCTGGAGGGATCAGCAGGGTTCCTGATGAAGAGACCTCAGGCTTGCTGTGTCGAGCCTGAACACTAAAAGAAAATGCCATCCCCTTCAACCCTGGGCTTGGACAGCAGTAGGAGCTGCTGTAGAGCTCCATTTTACTTGCTAGTCACAGCGTGTGAGCACTCTGGCAGGAGAGGAGAGAGAGAATGTTCTCAGTCTCCAGGGCGGGTGGTCATTGAGGGCCAGCATTTCTCCCACAGGTTCCAGGTCCAAGGGCTCCAGGGCCAGGTGACTGGATCTGGCATGGGATGTCTCAAATCCTGTAGAACTGGTGGTGGTGAGGGTGGCAGGGGAGAAAGGGAAATTTCTGCTATCTAGAAAGTAGTTGTCAAGGTATTTTGTGCTTGCCTGGATACGGGGCAGAGGTGAGGCAAGGGATTCTTCTGTGAGCTGGGTGGCCTTTGGCCTCTCTCCCAGGACCACTGAACCATCAAATGGGGGATTGGTCCCAGCTGTGACACTTGTCAACTGCTATAAATGGAATACATATGTCCCCCTAAAATTCATATGTGGAAGTCCTGAACCCCATTGTTGGTGTTTGGAAACAGAGCCTTTGGGAAGTAATTAGGTTTAGATGAGATTAAATGAGAGTGAGTGCTCATAGTGGAATCGTTGCCCTTATAAGAGGAGAGACCAGAGAGTTTGTTCTCATTCCTCCATGAAGGAGCACAGCAAGAAGGAGGCTGTTTGTCAGTCATGAAGAGTTTTTACTAGGAGCTAAGCATGCTGACACACTGACCTTGGACTTCCAGCCTCCAGAACTGTGAGAAAAGAATCTTGGCCACTTAAAGAAGTGTAGTAGTATAGCAGTACTATGGTAGTCTATCATATTTTGTCATTGCAGCCTGAGCTGACCAAATACACCAGCTCTCTGGCCTTTGTTGATCTTTGCACCTTCTGAATCTTAGATGATGTATTTTAGAAAGAAAAATACATTGTACTTTATATTTGAGTTTGCTCAAAACAGAACACCATATTCCCTTTCTTTTGGCAAGTGTTTTCTCTAGTTACATGGCTTGGGGAGCACAGTTGGACAGAAATGCCATTCTTATGAGAATCAATGGCACCTGAAAACAGTTGGCAGAACACCAGCCAACAAGAAGGTACTTGGTAAACAAGGAAAATACTAGCCGAGTTGTTCTGTTTCCACTGCCTTTTTCTCCACTGCCACAAATGGTCTGAAGCCAGGAAACAAAGTTCTAGACCCTGATCCCAGTGAGACTGAGGCCACCACTCCACGGTACACAAGGAAGTGCCCAATAAATACTGGATGAATGAAAAGGTGGGAGAAGAGATTTGAAGTTCAGCTTTGACTATACCCAGTCTATTCTCAAGGGCTGTCTCTGGGTCTCCATGTCCTTATCCCTCACCAGAAGGCTAAATGGAATAATCTCTTATTGATAGGTCCTTCCATAGGCTCTAAACTCCCAAGCTCTCAGGAGGATTTAAAGCCTTTGCCATCCTATGGTGTTTGGGACAGGGGTCCATGTGAGGACATGGATAAGACATCCTTGGGAACCTTGGTGGGAAGGCCTGGGCCAGGGCATCACAGATGAGCTCACTCCGGGAGGAAGCTGTAGTTGAGCCACCATCTAATGCACAGCTCAGCTCTAATGCCATGATATGCGCAGCTCAGTGGCTGGAGGAAGATGAGGGCTTTGTAGTAAGGTGGTCTTACAGCTAAACTCAAAATGAGAATAGATTTGGTGTCTGGCAAGGACATCAATTAAGGGGTGATTTTTTTTTCCTGCTATAAATCCATTAGGAAATTAAAATCCAGGCTGTGACTTTAAAATATGGAATGGAATTTTCTTCAGAGCCCCCTAGGTAAATTTTCTTCCTTGTTAAATGCAGAAATCTAATGAATCTAAATCCTCTCATTGAGGATAATGTTCCCAGAGGCGACCGCTGTGCCTTAGTCATTCACAGACTTGTAGCTAGGATCATATTTTCAGAAAAAGTTAACATAAAATCTGACAGTGTTCACCCCAGGCTGGCACTGAGAGCTGTGGCTCATGGGTATTAAGACATACCTGTGGTGTGCCAGGAGGAGAGGGAGGGGAAGAGAGACAGATAGGCTCTCTCAACAGACCTCAACAGGCCACGGTTCAATTTGGGAGAGGGGGGTTTGAGAGAGACAGTACAGAGATGGCCTGGAAAATAAGCAAACCAACCAGGCAAGTTAGAGAATAGCCAGGGCACATAGTGTACAATCAGGACTAGTCTTCAATCAGGACAAGTTAGTATACTACCAGGGAGTTAATGTACAGCCAGGACAAATTAGTGTACAACCAGGGCAAGTTAGTGTACAACCAGGGAGTTAGTGCACAACCAAGGAGTTAGTGAACAACCAAGAAGTTAGTGTACTACCAGGACAAGTTACTGACAGCAGTCAGAGGAGCCAGAGAAGAGACCACAGCGAGGCCTGCAGCCTAGGCTGGAGCCCAGCAGAACACACTGATTCAGTAGGCAGCTCTGTCCATGCCATGACATTAAATCATTAGAAAATTGTAGTCATCTACTGATGTAAGAATCTAAGAAACATAAAATGTTCTCTTGAGCTTCTTGACCAAAGTGGTGGAAATTTTAAAAATATGTGTTCTGAGGGTGAATGTCTCTGGTCTGGGATATATACTTGGTTTGGCACACATTCTCCACCCATGGTGGGAGAAGTGTGCAAGCGTGTGTGTAGATATTTTCTGAATAGTGAATAAGTGCAAAGGGGATGCCAACCATGGAAAAAAATGGTCAGATTTGATTTTAAAGAGATGACAACCTGGGCTGACTTCAAAGACAAGGACAGGGCATTGCAAGTGGGAAAGATATAAGTAAATGAACATACTGATTTGACTCCCAAAATCAGGTAATAGCTTTTTCAAAATAGTTTTTGCACAGTTGGTTGCATTTAAACTCTATCAACAAAGGGATATCTATTGGATGTTTAAGAAAGTTCCAAGGAACGTGAAGATGTAGTTTCTGAACAGAGAGCTCTGTCATATAATCCATTCGATGTTAGAAGACTCAAATTGTGGTGCCATCCCTGCCCCTAATTATCCATGTGACATGGTGCAACAGCTTTCTTCTGTAAAATCTATAAAATGAGAGCTTTTATCTAGACACCAGAAGATTCGTTTATATCAGAATCACTAGAATTCTTTTCAAGGTGTGTATGCCCAGACCACATGCCCATCTACTAAATCAGGATATTCAGGGTGGAGCTTGGGAGGCCAGCATTTCATATAGGCCCTACATGGGATTTAGTATCAAGGCAAAGTTAGAAGGAACCGGTGTTAGGTAACACTAGCCCCTATAACAAACAGCACCCTGAATTTCACTGGTTCAACAAAACCAGTTTCTCATTTGTGAACAAATTCATGACCTACACATGTACTAGTTGTCATCCTTCAAGTGATGATTCTGTGACCCTGACTCCTCCTCACCATGTCTATAATCTTTAACATTGTTTTTGAAAGTTTATTCATTCTTTCTGAAAGAGAGAGAGAGAAGCACCCCCAGCAGTCTTTATATCAAGATCCCCCATGGTCTCAGCCAGCTAAATCATGCACATGTGTGCCCATCCAGCCTTCTCAGGAGGCTCTGGGACAGAAATCCAAGACCTTTCTCATGGTAGTCCAGTTGCATTACCCCTGCACTACCACCTGGTCCTTTCATCTTAACTGCATCTGTGGACTCCTTGGCGGGTCATCTCCATTCCAGCAAGCTAGAAGAGAAAGAGCATGGAAGTACTATGCAGAAGTCTCCAAGAGTCAGCCTGGAAGTAGCGTACTTCGCTTCCGCTCACACCCCTTGGATGAGAACACAGTCAAAGGCCACATCTGTCATGAAGCCTGCTGGGAAAGGTAGCCTGCAAGAAGATGAGGAAATGGGTTTGGATAGCAGCTGGCAGTCTCTATCACAGCACTGATGAGAGTAATTTCTAAGATTCTCTCGGCGGCAAAATTCCTGAATGTTTATTTACCCTCTTTGTTACCGTAGTCCTTGGTAAGAAACTCTGTTAGAGCTGGTTTCTTTCTGTCTCACATTTGAGTGCTTGTCTGTGTCAGTATCCACCTCAGATGGTACTACTCTTCCTGAAGCAAAGGCTATACCACATCCATCATTCTTTCTGTTCCCCAAAACTCCAGCACCCTATTTTGCACAGACTATGAACTCACATGTTAATGGAGTAAACGTCTTACATACATGCGTTTTGAAAACCTCGTTAGTCCAGAGGAGAACAGGAGCCCCGGTGTCTGCAGATCCAGATTCTACCACTCTATCTTACACTAAACTGTGTGGCCCTCCTCAAGCCTTCGTTTCTGTAAAACTGGGCAATGACAGAGCTGACCTCATTAAGTTATTGGAAGGGCTAATGAGATAATGGTTGTGAAGAGCTGAGCACAACATCTGAGTGAACAATTATATCTCCTTCCATCTTTGCAAGGGTTTGTGATGTCTTGAGACAACCTCAACGGAGGTCACATTTGCAACCAGCAGGACCAGGACAATCAGATCCACTTAGTATTTGCAAATGTCCTGAAACTTTAGCACCATGGAAAATAACATCTAGAATGTTCGGTACTTTATCCAGAGGTTCCAGCTGACTCTTTAAAGACCCAGCAGGATGAAGGGAGACATAACTGTCTCTATAATTCCTCACATTTATTTTTGCAGTACTTTGTGGTACTCAGGGGATCTTTTACATCTGTTGTTCCAGATCAGGGTTCAGCAGACTTAGGAAATATTTTAGGCCACGTAGTCTCTGTCACAGCTTCTGCTGGTTTAGTGAGAAAGCAGCCATAGACTACATGAAAGCTGATGAGTGTGACTGCGTTCCTATGAAGTTTTATTTATAAAGGCAGGTAGCAGGTGGGATTTGGTCTGCTTCCAGTTCCACTGAAGGTTCAGTTTAGTCCTTTGGTATCATGTGACTCTTCTTGTTACTGCTGATTGGACCAGGGGTGACAGAGACCAAGGCCAGCAAGTTCTCTGACCGTGACTAGTCAAATTTGTTCCTTTGAGAACTGGAAATACAAAGTAAGCCATGAGGATCCAAATGCCTTGCTCACCCTACATCCCTTTTGCTCCTTAGTGCCAGGTGTGTGTTTGGCACCTCCTGGAGACTCACCAGATGAAGGAATGGGGCACATAGCCTATGGACTGGTCAGAAACACACAAGACCATATACAGTGTGGCAGATCGAGAGAGAGGAGAAGCAGAGACCTGGAGAGGACAGAGGCCATTTGGTTCAGGAAACTGATAGATAGAGATGGGGAGACGTTAGTCCTAGCTTAAACCCTAAAAATACCCCTTTTGAGCGCTCTTGTGTGGATTTCTGTTCCTGACCAAGGCAATGATGTGGCCAGGATGACGGTCCAGCCTTCCTGAGCTCCTCCCAGGGCCTTGGCTGCTAATCAACAGTTCTCAGCCCTCTCCACGTTTTATTGCATCTGTGACCATAGGAGAAAACCGAGGCTCCTCCCTGGCAGAAGCGAAAGCAGCCTTCCCGAGAGCACACTCTGCCTCAGCTACCAATACTCACCTCTGTGGGATGCCTTCCCCCATCCTGGGCCTGCCCTCGCCTGGTGAACTCTGGGGCTTAGGAAACACCCAGGCCTCACTGGCCCTGGTCCCATGCCCATCAGTGGTAGTGCTCATTCCACAGCCTGTCCATACACACACCACACACACCACATGCCACATCACCACACATAGCACACACATATACACCACATGCCCTCCCACACACACATTCACCATACACATATACACATGCCCTCCCCCACACACATTCACCACACACACCACACACACTTATGCCACACACACACATTTACCACACATACCACACACATGCATGCTACACACCAACCCACATACACATTCGCACCATATGCATACATACTGCATACATACTACCTCATACGTAGCACGCACACATTCACCACACACACATCTACCATATATCCCATACACATACACACATGCTACAAATGCACACCACATACACCACACACACTACACACATACCACTCACATACCGCACACACACACACATCTCTCCCACCTGCCTCCACACACACACACACACACACACACATACACACTATACCACCCACACCACATCTAGTCAAACACATCACATGCACCACACTTACCACACGCACCACACATACACCATACATACCAAAATATGCGTGCACATGCACACATGCACACACACACACGCACGTACCTACATCACACACACTGCACCATTTCCTGTTTTTCATCACTGTCAAGCCTACCCTGGCCTCTTCCTCTTCATGCCACTAGTACCTTAAACGCAAGGCTGAGAACAATCTGGCAGTGTTCCGGCTGTGTTCCCAGTTCCCCTCATTTCCTCCTATTGTTTGAGGGGAGTGTGTTTGATGCTGCGTGTGCTGACAAGGAGGAAATGGCTGCAGCGTGGCCTGTTAACCAGGGTTATCAGTGATGGGGAGGAAAGAGGCCTTATATTCTAACACCAGGGCAAGAAATGAGGAGAGCAACTCTAGTCCTTGCCTCATGGGTCCTTGCTAACACAGTTAACATAGATATGCAACACGCCTACTGCGTGAGCACTTGGCCAGCACTGAGAAATGCTCAGGAGAAAACAAAGGAGAAAGAGAGACCTGAACCCACATCTAGGAGTGACGTTGGCACGTGGGGAGGGAAGGGGCAGAGAAGACAGCTGATGTCGGCTGGGCACTTGCTATGTGCCTGGAACTGTGCTTGCTTAAACTACTAAGCCGTTGTTCCCTGCACTCCTAGGATGTAGGTTTAATTTTATCTCCATTTTAAAGATGAAGAAGTCGAGGTTCTGATAGGAAAGGACACAGGTATTAAGTAGGAAAGCCAAGACTAGAATCGGGTGTATCACAGTCAGGTCATCGGGCCAGGCAGACTTTGGGAAAGCATAAAACTAGCAAAGCAAACATTCACAGCCCAGTGGACATTAGCTGGGAGCACAGGAGGATTCAGGGAGCAGTTGAGATCAGACAGAACTCCTGAGCTGAGGAGGTTCTCAAGGAGGTGGAGAGGTGGCCAGCGCTATGTTCCAGAAGAGGACCTAGGAGCCTGGATGGCTGAGAATGCCCAGCCACGAGGTCCCCAGGGTCAAGAGGTGGAGCAAAGTCAGTTCTGTGCTGGGGAATTCCTTCCTGGCCTGCAGGGCACATGCTGCCTCCCTTCCTGCCTCTCCTTACCTTCTCCCTATCCCTGGCTGGCTGCCAAAGCTGGTAGGTGCAATGTGATTAGCCAGGTCTCTGTGTCTGGAATGGGTTTAGATGTGAATTTGTTTCCTTAGAAAATTGCTTATTGTACGTGACATGGGGAGAGTTCTTTTTCAAATTTATGAAGCCTTGCTCTTAATAATACAGTCCAATGAGAAAGAGAGATTGCTCTGTGCCTTAATTCATGGTGTTGGCACGTGCGGTTGGGAAATTGAAAAGACACAGGTGGATGGAAGCCCAGCTCGGGCTGCAGCTCTGTTGCTGAGGAATCAGGAGACAGCCTCTTCCACAGATCCTGCCTACGTGCCTCCCCACCACCTGGTCCTGCCAGCCTCGCATGCAAACAGCTCTGGCCCACAGTTCAAGGACCTGGGGTCCAGTTCAGGCTCTAAGATGAATTTTCTATGTGACCTGGATAAACCGCCCTCTCCTCCTGGCCTGCGTTTCCCCACCAGTTCACTGTGCCTGTCAGACAAGATAGTGGCTGTACCTTAGACTAACTGGGGAACTTTACAAACATGACCAAGGCAGAGCTCCAGCCCTAGAGATCCTGACTTCATTTGTGTGATGTTATTTGTGCTTTTAAAAATGTCCTGCCCCCCCCCCCCGTCAAAAAAAAAATTGTAACATGCAGCAAGGAAAGAGAGCCATGGGACTAGATGGCCCCTTCATCTTCTTTCAGGTCACAGGTGGGGAGGATGGAGTCTTTGCCTTTGGAAGGAGACGCCAACCCACTTAAAACTCAGAACTATTTTCTCCTTCCTCTGTTTCTTTATTTTGTTGATTAGCTCAGAGTTGGCAGGTATTTTATTAAAGTATTAGCTAGCACTTTCCTGTAATTGTGGAGTATCTGGGGTGAAGGGATGGGGCAGCTAGAGGTGTGCTGTGCAATACAGAAGCCTCTAGGTACACGGCCTATTCAAATTTAAGTTGGTTAAAAGTCCGATTCCTGACATGGGCAGCACGAGTATATGGCATTCCCACCATTGCAGATAGCTCTACAGGACAGTGCTGATCTAGAAACTAGGTTATAGTCTAGCCTTTCACTTTACAGATGGGGAAACTGAGGCCGAAAGAGGCTAAGTGACTTCATGTTCTCAGAGCTGAGTGAGGGTGAGCTTTCTGGGATCCTGACATTCTGTGCCAGAATCTTCTATTTGGGGAGAATTGGGGGGAAAGTGTGAACTTTGAAGACAAGGGATCCTGATCTGCAGATTTTCTTCCTTCCCATCTGCTTCCCCTACTAAAATGTGAACTCAACGTCTGGTCCCCCTGTCAGTGCCTGGCTCAGAGTGACTGCTCAAACATTTATTGACTGAGTAAAGGAAGGACAGGAGGTTGGATGGACTCTCGCAGGAAGTCAGGTGGGAGGAGCAGGATGAGAAGGAATGATGGGAGCTGAAGGAGGCAAGGGAGAGGGAGAGGGAGGCTGGCTGTCATTGACAAGTGTAGCCAAGAGGATGAAATAGGAACCCAGTGTATACAGGGCACCCTGGGGACATTCAGTGGCCATGTTTGCTCAGACCCTGGGTCAGTACCTGGTTGCCTTTCTGTCCTTGAGGAATGCTCTCTGCCGGGGTGTGTTCCCAGAGACTTCCATGCCCTTGCCCTGGGTCCCCATTCAATAAAGGACAGCAGACCAGCTGGCTGCTGAGGAAGAGCATTTCAGTTAACAGGAGAGCTTGCTTCCTCTGCAGCTTCTTTTCCTGGTGAGCCTGAGGTCTGAGGCAGGCAAGGAGGCCTTTGCAGTCAACGTGGCCTGGACTAATGTTCAGAGGACTGTTTCGTGAAGTACCGTGGCCAGGTGTGGAAGAAAAGGGATCTTCCTCTGTGGTTCCTCAGCTCTTGACCACAAAATGTTGGAGCGCTAAAGCATCTTTACAAGGGTGTTGATTTGTATCAAGCTGGACCAGAGCCAAGTCTCTTATCAGAAGAGAGGCCTCAACTGGGCTGCTCAGAAGCCCAGCGTCTCCTGGGAAACAGAGCCTCCCTCTGCAACTTCCTCCTCCCCAGCTCCGCCCAGCACCTGTCCCTCCCAGAAGCCCACAAGCTCTCCTTGAAGGTGAAATAAAGTCTCAAGTGGAAGGCATTTTTAGGATAACATTGAGTGAGTTTTAAAAGTAGGATTTCATTTTCTTTTCTTTTTTTTCAAATTTTCAGTGGGATATACGACTTAGCATTTTGATTTTGGGGTTTTCTTTTTTTTCTTTCTTTCTCTCTCTCTCTCTCTCTCTTTTTTTTTTTTTTTTTTTTTTTTTTTTTTTTTTTTTTTTTGTATTCAGAGGGTGGATACCGGAGCAATTAGAAGTCACTTAAAAGAATTCTGCTCCAGTGCTCTGGAAGCGATGGTGATGGGATTGTAAATTCTGCAGGGTCCCTGCTGGAAGGAGAAAAAGAAGGGAGCAGGTCAGTTGAGCTGTGCTGCAAGTTGGGACCAAAGAAACAATGACAGTAGAAAGGTTCCCTGGCTCCTGCAACATTCTTGAGATATCCTGAGGCAATGGCACAGCGGTGGATGTTGGCATCCTTACCATCCCTAAGGTTAGGAGAAAAGGGAGTCGTGATTGCCTCTGAGGAGTCAGCCCTCTTCATCCCTGGGAAAACCACCCCAAGAGCTCAGTGGATGGACTGAGAGGAAGATATTGCGTTGTTCGAGTTGCTATTTCAGCTGAAAGTTGAGTGGGTTACTACTCACTCAGGCAAGGTCTCTTGACTAATATGGGTTAAAAACTAGGATTTGAAACAAGACATACGACTCTAAGTCACTCTAAATGACATGGCTTTCACTTCAACATACTGCAGGAATAGCTTTTGAAAAGCCTTCCTCTTTCTTGTGCCTCAGTTTTCCTGCCTGTAAAATGGATTTATTGGGTAGACTAGATGATGGCTATCCATAGATAGTTGGATAGTTATCCATAGATGTTGTCCCCACTTGTGGAAGGGGTGTTTGGACAGTGGTTAAGAGCCTGGCACTAGAACAGACCTGGACACAAATCCAGCTCTGAGATCTCCTCTGTGGCCAAGAGCAAATTATTTAACCTCCCCGAGCCACACTCACGTTACCGTCGAATCTGTAGAATGTACAGGAGTCTCTCTCTCTTTCACTCTATAGTTGTTGGAATTATGGAAGGTAACCTATGCACAGGGTTTAGAACAAGATTCAGTGCACGTAGTAGGTATGTAGTCCCCACAGACCTATTTATCAGAATCTCCAAGGAGATGAGTAGATTTGAAAAGCTCCGTGAAGTAACTTCTTCTGAAGGGATCATAAGAGCTTAGAGGGTGAGAACCAGCCACCCATCCTCTCCAAATTGCTGATTGTACTTATTGAATCTGGACCTCATAGGAAATCTCAGCAAATACTTGAGTGAAGTGTTGCCTAAACCAAAGCCACAGCTGGTGTCTGAAAAACCACCTCCTGCCTGGTTTCTTCCAGTTCAATGATCTGTTGACCACAATAGGGGATTCTCTCCCTTGGTCCTTCAACCTCCTCACTGATCCCCACCCCATCCTCTCCCAGGTTGAATTCCCTGGGCTGTCATGACAGATAGGATCTTGGTCTTGCATCTTCCTTCTCACTTTGTCTTGCTTTCTTGGTAAACCACAACCCTCCTCTCTATCTGTCTACCACCTACTTTGACCTGCTAGATGTGGCTGGAGGAAGCATGGCCACACTGCCTGGTCTCTCTGGACTATGACCATATACAGTGGTCATATTTCCACTCTCCTGTGCAACATATTTTCTCTTTCCTGTCTCCACAAACTCCCAACAGCTCTCCCTCATTACCTCTCTCCATTGAGGGCCTTGTACCTACTTCAATAGGAGAATTAAAGCAACCCAAGCACATCCATAAGCTCTTCACCTATCTGCCTGTTTACTCTCATACTCTTCCCTCCTCTTACTGAGGATGAATCATCTCTGCATCCAGCTAAGGACAACTAGATTCAGAACCCATCTCTCTCCTGTTTTAAAGGCACTATTCTGGGGCTAGCAGGTGACATGGTGGTTAATGTGCTGGACTCCCACATGGCCAACCATGGTTTGAGCCCCAGACCTGGTGGCTTGAAAATCATGCACAAAATCCTAAGAGGAGGCCAGAGGAGAAGGGACTGCAGTGTGGCCATTTCCTCTGGGGGGCAATTTCTCACTTTCCCTCTCACTGTCTCTTTCTGGCAAGTACATGTGCCCTATGGAGAAAACCTTTAAAAAAGTAAAAACTGTTCTAACAATTTCCATCTCCTTCACCTGCCTCAAGGTTTTCTTTTTCTGTGGGTCCATTCTCATCAGTGTCCAAACATGCTGTACTTTCTCTTTGTAAAACAAAACTCCTCTATGACTCTATTTCCCTTTTATCCACGTACCACTCAGCTCCTTCCCCTCACAGTTAAACTCCTTGAGAACATTGTGTAGATTCACCATCTGCAATTTTTCTCCTCCTAACCTTTCATTTCATCCTCTCCTGACTTATTTTTTTCTCTTACATTTGCTACTAGCATGCTACACCTTTTACTTATTTATCGTGCTTATTGCCTGCTTCCCTACTGGACGGTAAGCTCTCTGAGGGCAGTCTGTTTTATTCATGAACGTAATCCTAGTTTCCATACCAGTGCTAGTATAAACAGGGGTTAAATACAATAGTTTAAAAAAATTTCTTTTTTTTCTTGAGAGAGCAAGAGTGAGAGAGCTGCACCCCCAACAAGGCCTTGATGCCAGCCTCAGCCAGCCCCTGATGGGCACACACATGCCCAGCGTACTAAAGGAGGTTCCTGGTTGTGAACTGGCAACCTTCCTGTGTGAGTGGGTCTGCCTCACAGAGCATCAGAGCATCTGACCCCAAATAAGTAATTTTAAAGGACTAAGTACATGAATTCATAGATTATAATATAAAAAATTAAATAAGTTATTTAATTGGGGTTTCACAACTGAAATAGATGTCATTTTGTGTCATTTTGCAGATGAGGTGACAGAGGCATTGGCGGTTGGTGATTCACTCCTTCAAAGTCCCTGGGTCAGGATGGTGTTGGATTCAGCCTCTAACTCAGGTCTCTGACTCCTAGTTGAGTGCTCCATACTTTACCCATTGCAGCTTCCAGCAAAGCCTCTCCCCACTTTTGTTTTTCTAGGTCCCTGATGGGAGGGGTTCCCGGTCCACCAACTTTGTTGAGAATGCATGAGAACAAAACCAGGGCTCAAACAGGAGGCCACCTGCTTTAACCCCACCACACATTGCCTTGGCGCTCCCCTCCTCCCACTCACGCTGACCTTTCATCACTTCCTGAACCTCCCCACTCTAGCAAAGCATCGATTGCATGATGCGTTGGTTAAGATATGACATTGGGGGGCGTCATTCATTCAAAGGCAATTAGGTATTCAATACTTCTTATTCTGCCTGTCAGTAGGAATTAATAGGAAACCTTTCAATCAGCAACAACTGCAAAACAATTTCTGGCCCCAAAGATAATCAATATTACCAAGCAGAGTATTCTTCTTCAGAAGGCTATTCATTTCTGCTACTTTCAAAACCAGAGAGGACCATTCCATTTTCATCTCACCAGAAGGCTCTGCCCGCATCCTTTACATATGATCTTTAAAAAGACAGTCAACTATCTGGCTTTTTCTGGCCGTCCATCTCCATGTCATGTTCCAGGTGCAAGGACTGTTCGTAGAAAACTCTGCCCAGTGGGAAGGAGGAAGTTCACATTACTAGGAACATTAGTCACTGCCTCCCCTGAGCCTCCTGACCAGATCAAAATTTCTAGGGCCTGTGGTGAGACCGTAAGACTGTGAGAACCTTAATCTTTTATTATTATTACTTATTTAAAGTTTTCCCCCATGAATGAGAAAGAGAGGGGGGGAGAGAGAGAGAGAGAGAGAGAGAGAGATCCCGCACTCCCAACAGGGTCCTGAGACAATGATTCACTCCTCACTTCAGCCAAGCCCAAATCATGGCATGTGTGTGACTAGCATACTCAGGGAGGTCTCTGGACTTGAACTGGGAACTTTACCATGTGTGAGGCCCTCAATGACAATGCTAGGTTGTATGTCCTGGAAGTACCCCAGAGTTACTGGAGCTGGCATCCTCTAAGGAACATCCTTGGAGCAGCTGGTGGCATCCTCCCTCCCTCCTGTCACAGAGGCCCATTCCCAGGGCTGGGACTTCTCTTCTTTCTTCCTCCCATTTTCCTGTGTTCACACCATATCGTACTCTTAAACCTGTAGCAATTATGAAAGAGACTCTTGAATAGTGGTAATGAATGGAACAGAAAGATTTTTCATAGGCAACAGGGGTGGCTGATCTCAGACCTCCCTTTATATACAACAGGAGGAGATGATAGGTCAATCAGGTTATGGGTAGGGCCAACGGGGAATGTTTTAGAACAAAAGCATCTTTTGCACTGGATTCTTGCATATATGAGGATCCATGGGAATCAATATCATTTCTGCATTTCTAGGCTTTGCCATTCACTGGTAGAAACTTTAATGTGTGACTGCCCAGTGCCCTGGGTTCATCATAATGCCAGCCACATAGGCTGTTGTCTGCAAGATGTCACAGGAGTTGAAAGCTGAAGCTGACAGAAAAATTACCACTAAGCGCTTCTCCTAAGGCGAGAACCTCCCCACCCTTTCCCTGTCATTTGCATAAAAGAAGAGGGACACATGAGCCTCAGAGGACAGGTAAACAGTAAGGGGGGGTCTCTATGGCCAGATGAACACGAGGGAGCTGGCAAAGCTGGAGGAAGCCTGCGAACTTATCAGAACACTCAAACTTTGGGTTTGTGGCAAGTGAATTCAGGAGAGGGGCCACTATGATGCAGCCAGCACAGAACGTGTTCCATTAGGCTTTCACAACTGCAGTAGCTCTCAATCAGTCTCACTTTGCAGGTGACTGAGAACAAACAAAGCAGAACCCGACAATGTAATATTCAATCTATGAAAGAGAATGCAATTTCAGGAAGCTAATTACAGTCATGTGTCACTTAACGATGGGGATACGTTGGGAGAAATGTATCGTTAGGCAATGTTGTTGTCGTGGGAACATCGTAGAGTACACGAACTTACACAAGCCTACTACACACCTGGGGTCTGTGGTGTAGCCTGTTACACTCTACGGGACCACCATTGTGTACATGGTCTGTCGGTGACTGGAACATCATTACTGTCACATGTCATACTAACATTTCTAGCTCCTCAACCTTTCCCTTTTCATAGTTATCCCTTATCCCATCTTTCTTTTTGTTTTTCAAGATTTATTTAATTTTGTCATTATTATTACCTTTTCTTTTGCTACAGGGTACATGCAGTCATCAGACAGGGACAGAGAGAGAAAATGAGAAAGCAAGCCACCAGTTCTGTGACTTGAAACATGGCTGTGCATGTGGGAGTTCAGCTCCTTTAACTACCACGCCACCTGCTGCCCCCCATCCCATCTTAATTCTCTGCTTTTAGTTTCAAAGAGCCAGGCTCCTCCCCTCCCTAGATTTAACTCTTACAAAAAGAGCCCCCGCCCCAACTCTGCACCACCATGTAATAGCTGGAGAAACTGAGAGTCAGAGAACTGCCAGGACCACCTCAATGGTGTCTAGGCAGAGAACGAAGCAAATCTGCTAGAGACTTTCAGGAGACTTGGGGTGAATCCCAGGTGAGTGTCCTGTAAGAGCTCTGAGCATCGCTAGTCCACTTTCGTATAATGAGCACTTCAGATTCCTTAGGCAGCTGCCCCAGGCAGTGTGGCTCATCCGAGTAGCATGGAGGAGACTACATGCCCAGATTATGTGATTTGTTCTGTTCTCTGAGGTCCCCACACTAATGTTTCCTGGACTTCCGTTTTGAGATTTCCTCTTTTGTTTATTAGTAAAGGGAATAAGGAGGTGATGGCTGTGATTACGTGGTTGTGTTTTCAATTAAACATGCTTTCTAATGACTGTGTGTTGACACAGCCAGACACAGTGCTTGTCTCCGTGGGCGGAGAGACAATGCGTGCTGTGCCTCTGAGGAGTTATTACTGTGTTGGCATCACAATGCCAGCCAGAGCTGGATTGAATTGACTGTCTGATGTCCTTCTAGGTTGTGGTATGGTCTCAGTAGCTGCATGGGCAGAAAACTCCATTGGTGGCTTCCCACGCCTGGTGGAGGTTCTTTGCAGAGGGAGGGGTTTGGCATAGCCTGATGGGCATCAATTTCTACTAGATTCTAATCCTTCTTCCTCTTAGGTCCCAACGGGCTTTAGTGGCAGCCTGTGCTCTTTGACCAAGTAGAGGCTGTCCATCTGTCCATCCCTCCACTAGCATTCTCTCTTTTCTCCATGCCCTTGGAATAAAGCTCAGAACTGGCGCGTCCATTTAGGTTGATTTTGCTGTAAATAATAGAAAGTTTCTATTCAGACTGGTTTAAGCCATCGCACAACTTAAAAGTTCAGGGCAGGGTCCACTCTGGACATGACAAGGCTCTGAGTTTACCGTCCTGATGCCATTGGCTCTGCCTAAGCATGAATGCTGGTTGTAGCCTCAGGTTAGAGGTCATCTTTGGCCCCTCTGGAGATCACAGACAGGCCGAGTAGGACCCTGTCCAAAGGAAGAAGGGGTGCCTTCTCTTCCTCTGTCTTCTTGGAGATGATGGGGAAGAGAAGGAGGTGGCCTTCGGTTACGGGTTTAAAACCCAGGAAAAGCCATGAGCTGACCATAAAGAATGAGTTTGACCCCAACTAGCTGTCTCAGTGGGCCTTAAATAAGGCAAAGTTATGTGGGAAAAGATAAGTAACCACCTTCAACAGGTTCTTGGAAGCCAAGCACCTGGAGGTCAGCTAGGTACAATCATTTCAGTTAGCCTTTGCCCCATAGATGTCCTGAGTCTCTCTTCTCTCTAGAGCTTGGCATCATACAGACAATCATTGAAGGATAAAATCCAAACTGTCTGCTTACCTTGCAGCTCCTTCCATCTGTCCATGCCACTCCTCTGGAGTTAGCCTCTTGGGGCTTTCAGTCTTCTTACTTGTTACCTTGGGTTCACTTTTCTTTCTGCTCAGCGAGGAGGACAATCAGTATAATGGCTCCCTTGTGCTCAATGTGACACCACGAGTGCTAGCACTGCCTGTAAGCTCCCCTCTCACCCTCACACTCAGTGCACATGACTGGGCAGCCTTGGGTTGTAGCCCAGCATACCTTCTCTGTACCCTACACCCCTACAGTGCAATGAAGGGTGGGGGCTGGGGGATCGGGTGGGCTCTGATGGGCTCTGATGTTAGAAGACCCGAGAGTCAACTGAAATTCAGCTCTTAGTTCATTGAGCAGCAGTAGTAGCCCAATATCTCTGACCGTCTGTGTCCTCATCTAGGAAGTGGAGATAATCACCCCATATCTCGCAATCCAATGCAATAAGACACTTGATGCTTGGTTTGCAGACAGGAGAGGGCCTTGCAGATTTATGGGGGGGGGGGTAGTGGTGGTTGGTGGTAAGAGGTTATTTTAGGACTAAGGGGTCAAAGCCTTGAACTCTGAATGCCAAAGTGGGAGCAAGAGATGAGGACTATGCCCATCCCATCCTTCTTTAAAATAGACAAAAGAAATGATAAAAGTTTCCATCACAAAAGTCTTCTGTAACTGGAGTGGAGGGAACTTGTCTGGAGTCCACTGTCCTAGAAGGAGAATGTTCGAGAAAGATCTCTCTGGGAATAACTTGTCATTTGGCCCAACACCCAGGAGGCAGCCCTACCTCTGCCCCTGAGACTTCATTGAATAAAAGGATGGGCAGAAAGGGGTAACATCATTTAGGAATTCATTTGACAAACTGCCAGGCACCTACTATGTTCTAGAACCTGTGTGTAGCCCTAGCTGGCGATGCTAAAATGGACAGGGAAGGGTTCAGGATGGTGAGGCACTTGTACTTGGATAGACCTCCTCAGCAGCTAGGTGACTGAACAAGCCACTTAACCTCTCTGAGCTACAGTTTCCAGATTTGCCAAATGGGAACAGTAAATAGTACTCACCTTGGAGGATGATGGTCACGATTAGATGGCATGTGGTGTGTGTGCAAGCCACTTAGACAGTAGTCAAGAAATGATGGACGTTGAAGAAGAAGATAATGAAATCACAGGCTGCTATAGAAGCACAGGCCTGGTTTGTGAGTTTAGTTGGAGGCATCTAGAAGGGGTGACTCCTGATTGGTGGTTTACCGAGTACACTGGTTTGGGTGGAGTGGACCTCTGCTATAGTCACTAATGAGCTTCAGATCTCAGCTCTTTGACACACACATTTTATTTCTTGCCCAGACTGTATGTTGAGAGACTCCGCATCCAGGTGTCTTCCTTGCAGTGACTCAGTGTTCAAAGCTGCTGTGGGGCTCCATCATCTCATCTCCAAGGGGAGGCTGAACGGCACTTGTGGAGCTCTCATGTGCTCTTCTGTGCTTCAGCCAGAAATGACACTTGCCATCTTACTCCCAGCCCCTTAGCCAAAACATGTCGTAGGACCCACCTCACTGCAGGGGCCTGTGGGGTGCAAGTGAGCACATGGACACTCAAGGAGCAATAAATATGTGTCACACAGAGGGTGTGAGAGTGAGGAAGGGGGGGCCGAATGGTAGCAAGGATGAGATAGTGGGCGGGGCCAGGCTAGAGAGCTCCAGCTGCAATGAAGAGGATGGATTGGATAGGTAAGGCTGTGGCAGGGATCTGGGCAAGAGACTGAGGCTTGAATTGGGACCATGGCAGTGGGGCAGGACAAGAGATGAGGGGACAGTTCCTCCAGCTGTCCCCCAGTGGAATCAAGTCAAGAACAGGGCAATTCCCAGACTCTCACTTGAGTGGCTGTCATTCCCTGAGCTGCGTGCACCTGGGGTGGCTTTGGGGAGGAACTGGATCTGCCCAACAGGTAGCGGCATACAGCATCAAAGGCTAAGGACAGAGACCTGCGCTACAGAGTCATCAATCAGCTAAACCACAGACCCTCTTGCCCACCTCCCTGGGCACCATGCAGAGCACCTGCCATAGGGCTCAGCCACTCTTCCTCTTTAGATTCCTGCTAGGCACTGCTTAGAGAAGACAGGGAAATCAGCCAGTCCCCAAAGAACAAAGAGGAGGCTGACAGATTAAAAAGCCCTGTGTGTTATCCTGACAACTGAAGTTCTAAAGCTGGTGATCAATTCCCAGTCTGAACATACCCAATCCTACGGCAGGCGGGGATGGGATGGGTGGGGGTACAAACAGCAAGGTGCTAATTATGGCAAGTAGAAGTATGCTTTTATCACCCAGGATGATGGAGGCTCATTGCATAGATATTATGCCTTACAATTGCTCAGGTAATTGAAACATGATTAACCCCCCTGGTCTTTGGTCTTTGGGATTTGAAATCCAATATATTATAAACTGTTCTGTTCTGAAACTGGCCCTCTGGCCCCTCCTCCGCATTCAAGAGCTATTCTCATAAGCATCATAAAAAGCCTCCTGCATTATTGAAGAGTAGAGGTAGTTCTGTGTGCCCTAAAGTCCTTTCTGTCTGTTCTGTCTGTTACACTCTGGCATTTCAAAGACTCCTTTCAAGTCCACACAGACCCCGTTGTTCAGCTCCAGGAAGGAGCCCCCCAGCCCTGAACATGATTCCTCGTCTCTTACTTCCCAGAAGAATCAGGCTGTTTGGACCTGAATCTGAGGTAGATTCTTTACAAACCGAACTCTGCATTATATTCCAGCCATTCTGCAGATGGTTAAATGGAGGCGCAGAGGAATTAACATTAGTCTGGTTCACTGAGCAAAACCATGTTGGGGTGAAAATAGAAACCAGAGAACTGGAAGTGATGTTCTGGCCTTCGTAAATCATGGCTGCACCCTGTCTCTGAAGAGGGAAAACACAAGCCCCGCTAGACAACACCTGGGGAAGGAACCTCATGGGGAAGCACTTGCATGCCTCTCTGCCCAGTGAAGGGCCCAAGTCCCTTTTATTAAACAGGGGACTATTCAACAATAAATATTTCTCATCAAGACCATAGAAGTTACAATTGGCTCTTTCCCAGTCTGGCTGAGTCAGCAGGAAATTAGCCAAGGTGCAGGAAATCTTGTGTTCTGTGGTCTTGGTGTGTTGATATTTTTTAGATTCTGGGCTGGAAAGCTAAACCCTGAAAACCACACGTGAATACACCACCTTAGTAGGTCTGCAATCCTAGGGTGTTGGGAACCTATGACAGTGAAAGGATGTCATGTGGGATTTGGGCAGGTGTCAAAGGCAAAGCTTTCTCAGTTACAGTTTCCTTATCTGTGAAATGGGTTGAAAATATGCACCCCTGGGGCTGTTGTAAGACAGCTCTTCTAAGTACAGAGTGGCTGGCAGGAAGAGTACAAGACATGGGTTTGAGTGTTCCCTGCTAAAATGATCACTCACTAGCTGTGTGTCTCTGAAAAGAGGCTTCCCCTTTCTGAGTCTACTGCTCATTTATACAACGGGGTGTTACTATGTCCTATGTAGATCTTTGAGAGAGAAGTTTTCAGGCCCCAAAGGACTGGACAAATATGAAAGTGACTGTAAATTGGAAAGCCCTGGAGATACTTGGGTATTACTGTGTTTGGTGCTGTGGTTACTGGGCACTTTGACGGCGGCAGGTTTTGTCCAGCTGCAGGACTCTGCTTACTTATGTTAGGCTTTTAGGTGAGTCAGGAGAGTGCCTTCGTTGGGGTTTAACAGACGAGGACTCGTTCTGTCAGTCCTTCACATAATGAAAATTCCCAGTAAGAATTATACAGCTATTTCTATGAATATTTGATTCCTCAGCTCTTCAACTAGCAGCTCATTCTCTAGCTAAATTGAAAGAATAATCATTTTCATAGCTACCCTCACCGGGGAGTCCCCATAGCCCCTAATCACAGCCTGGGAAGTAAGGACTTAGTTTTTGGTTGGTGTGAGGACAAGATGCTAACTGTTGGAACTGGTGGCTCCTGAAGGAAGAGAGAAGCCCCACTCGGGGCTTGACATACTGACTCTGAGCTACAAGCTCCTATAGGGAAGATGGGAATCCCTGCTTGAAGGCCCATCTCAGATCTCCTCAAAGGCAAGGCACTGGTGCTTGGCACCTGGGACTCACAGAAGCCGACCATGTGAGGGCTGCTCTCAGCGTCAGCTCCAACACACCCCTAGTGGGCACCTATGGGAGACAGACAGAGAAACTGACTCAGAGGGTGACAAGGCCCCACCCCCATCTTGGTGCAAAGAAAATGCACCCTCCTGGCTCTGGAAAGAAAGGAACCAGCCTTGTCTGCAGAATGTGAAGGCCTCTGTAAGCCAGGACACCTTTCTCTGGAATTCTCCCTCCTCTGGGGCCAACCAGAGGCAAGATACACGCTGAAGAGAGAAGAGTGAGTGAGGGTGTTGTCCTCGCCAGGGTCTCCAGCCGCAGTGAATTTCTATCATGTTATGTCCCCTCAGCAATTGTTCTAATCTAAGTTGGGCTTTCTTATAGCAGAAGCAGGGCTCTGTCACCGTGGCAGTTTCCAGGTCTCTGCCTCCTCTCAGTTCTTTAATATGGTTGATCCAGATACCTGCCTGATACCACTGCCTCCTGGTGACCCTCCCTACAGATGGCTAAATGCTACCTCTTGGACTCACCTGCTGACCCCTACACTCTCATGGGCTGTGCCAATATGTCACCATGACCCCTGCCCCCGCAAGTCACAGTGTGACTCCATGGAACTTGTGCCTGTTTGTTCCAAACCCACTGATTAGAACTCCCCATCGGACAGCTGCTTGGGTAACACCCTGGACCCCGATGAAGGCTTTGGCCCTCAGGTCTGTTGCTTGCTTTCTCCTGCTCCAACCCCATTGGTTGAGTGTCCGTGTCCTGGATGACCCCCTGTCCAAGGCCCTGTCAGCTTGCCACACTCTTCTCTCTGGATCTGTGTAATAAAAGCTACTTCCATTGTTCCCTGTGTTCTGCCTCTTCTGTGCCTCACCTGGCTGACACACCCACACCTCCTAGAGAGTGACTATCTTGGTAGGAATAAAGACACAGGTCAGACAAGAGCC
Organism: Tupaia tana; assembly: GCA_026018925.1. Lineage (NCBI taxonomy): Eukaryota > Metazoa > Chordata > Mammalia > Scandentia > Tupaiidae > Tupaia > Tupaia tana. The sequence continues at coordinate 35,192,698 of JAKSZU010000010.1, read as the reverse complement.
AGAGGGGCATCTGCCAGCGTGAGGTTCCCTGTGACAGGGTTGCCTGGTCACAGGTCAGACGCTTAGACACTGGACTGTCTAACACAGAGAAGTACCCCATGAAAGCCACTGTGTAACATCATGACCACTGCCCAGGAACTCCATCATCAGGGCTGGGTTATAGTCCCTCTCCCAGGAGATACCTCAAGACTAAATCAGAGGAAAACACAACATGGACTCTGGAGTCTTTTCAAATATTATTATTGGGTGGTCGGAAAAGTCATGACACATTTTTGCATAGAAAAATATGTCATGACTTTTCCGACCACCCAATATAACGTGAGAGGTTACCCTGTTGACAGGATGGTTTGAGGAAACAACCAGAAGAGGTTGGTGGCCCCAAGGCTGTAAGGGTGGCATCCACTGTAAGTCTTACCTTACCCTTAGGCCTGTGTCTGCTCTGTTTGGTCCCAGTCACTCCTCTACCTTCTACCATGATTGAGCCTGGCCCGACCAAGAAAGAAAGGAGAAAACAAGTAACAAATTTCCTCGGGGATTACAATCATAATATTATGATCTGAAAATATTCATAGTCCTCATTGCTACTGGAGTGGAAGTATGCACATCTGATGTGAGATGACTGTTGGTCCCACAGGGTTCTCGAGGAGACCCTGGAAACTCTGAGACTCTGAGAAGGGGCAAGGGGCCAGGAGACCTAACCTCACTATTGACCAAAAGAGCTCACAGTCCAGTTCTGGATGAATAGACCAGTCATGGGCCTCCTCCTGGGTTCCACGGATCTGGCCCTGAGAAGTGCCTTGCTGAATACATTTCACCTCAACCTACACAAATGCTCAGGATACTTGAGACTTGGCAGTCCCTCGTGGTCCCCTCAGACTTGAGAAAGGCAGGAAAGGGGGAAACAGAAGGAGAAAGAAAGGCTTTCATTAAACATTCAGACCAGCATGTGGAGGGCCCATCATGCTCTCTCCCAGGACAACCTGGGGCAGAGGGTGGGGCGTATGAACAGTGGTTTGAAAGTCTTGAGTCTTTTTTTTTTTTTAGCCATAAGACACATATGTTTGCTAGAGAGAGACTGAGAAAGGAAAAATGAGAAATCACCACCTCCCACCCCGCCCCTGGGGAGGATAACCATGCCACAATCCCTTCTCCTCTTGGGATTTTGGACACACATGCACATGTGCTTGGTATGATTTTCAGGTTGACAGGTGCAGGGTTCTAACTGCAGTCAACCATGTGGGAGTCTAGCACCTTAGCCACTATGCACCACCTGCTGGCCCTGGGTCTTGAATATTAAAGGGGAAGTTGAAAGTGTGACTCAGAGGAGAAAATCAAGTACCATGGCGGGAGGAGGGGCCTCAAAGGCTTAACTTTGAGCCCAACCTTTTTGCCTAAGCAGAGTCTCCCTGGCTCTTCAGGCTGCTTCTCTCTCCATCTCTGGCCCCTCTCCTGTCTGCACCCCCTCTGCCCCATGCACACATACGGTGTGCCTACAGCCACAGACTGCAACACCCCACACGTGGAAGGGGCCCCAGGGCTCAGGGCTCATCCAGAACACAGAGAGTTTTAGGCAATGTATGGACCAGGCATTGAAGACAACGGAGACAGATATTGAGAAAGTTATTCAGAGGATTTTAAGAAAACTGGTAAGCCCCCCCCCCACACACACTTATTTTTTTGTCTCTTTGTACTACAGGGCATGAGAGAGAGGAGAAGAAGCACCCCCCTCCCAAGGAGCCTGGTCACATCACAATTCTCTTTCCTCTGTTTCTCCATCCCATCAGGATCCTGGGCACATGCACTTGACAAGGTTTTCAAGCTGTCGAGATCAAGATTTGAACCCTAACTGGCCATGTGGGATCCGGTTTCCCCTGCCCAGTGCTTCATTGCTGCACTATAGAAGTAGCCCTGTTAAATTTCCTTAAAAATTTAGCCCCATCAGCAAACTGGCTCATTCCCAGTCTTTTTACTCTGACACTCACTCATGTCCCCAACGAGTAAGTATTCATCAGTATGTAACTGAAAATTAGTAATTTCTTTTCTTTTAATTTTGCTTACTTTGTGATCATTTTGTATAATAGATGACAGAAATTTTCCATTTGTGATGAAAACAAAAATTGTCCTTTTAAAATACATTTTTAAAACCCTTTTTATTATGAATATTTCCATACACAGGTGAAAAACAAAGATGGGTATGTGACATCCACCTTTCAGCTTCAACCACCATCAGCCTGCGGTCAGCCTTGCTTTTCTGCATCCTAACTCTTCCTATACCCTGTTATTGAAGTAACCTCCAGCTATTATGCACCTTAATCTGTCTCTATCTCAGGATGCAGATGGCTTCCATGTGAGTGTATTGGAAGAACATGGAAGTAACTCCCTGTGCAGGGATAAAACCAACTACTGAAGTGGCCACAAGTGACAGGATTGGGAGTCCTTGTCCAAAGCAGCTCCTTATTGAGTATAGGACAGAGAGGAGGTAGCCACTTGCCCCGATCAGGGTTCCAGCTGCAGCCCTGGCACTGGCAGGACACCTGGCTCTGTCCCATTTAAGTCTCTTCAGACTGTGGGCCTCCCAAGGATTTGGCGTGGTGTCCCTGAAGCCTACCCAGGAAATATTTGCTGAAGAAGTGGGATGAGCTAGCTGACTGGCTTCTGTAATGCCCATGGAGAGGTAGGTTGAATTTTTTTTTTTTTTGTAGAGGTCTTTGCTATAGGGCGTGTGTGCTCACCAGAAAGAGAGAGAGACAGAGAGACAGAAAGAGAGAAATCACTCCCCAGGGGGGATGGCCATTCCACAATCCCTTCTCCTCCATTCTCCTCTTGGGATTCTGGGCACACACGCACACGCACCTGGTATGAATTTAAGCCACCAGGTCCGGAGCTCGAACCGTGGTCGACTACATGGGAGTTCAGCGACATAGCCATTACACTAACTGCTGGTCCTGAGGTAGGTTGAATTTTAAATGAGCCCTGTGATGGTTAATTTTGTGTGTCAACTTGGCAGGGCTATAAGATGTCTAGATACTTGGTCAAACATTACTTGGGGTGTGTCTGTGAGGGTGTTCCTGGATGGGATTAACATCCACTCGGTGGACTGACTAAGCAATTGCTCTCCCCAAAGTGAAGGGTGTCATCCAATCCACTGGGGGCCTGAATATAGAAATAACCACTTAGTGAATGTCAAGAATGAGAGCCAGGGAGAGTAGAAGAGCCAAGAGGTTACTGCAACAGCCCCAAGGAAGACGTGATGCGAGTCCAAACTAGCAGTTCTCAAACTTCAGCAGGCACCCAGAGAGCTTGTTAAATATAGAATGTTTGTATCGCCCCAAACATTCTGACTGAAATGACTGGCTGGATCCAACCCAGGCCTACTGAAATGGATCCTCTAGTTTGGGGACACAGGAATCTGCATTTTTATTTTATTTATTTATTTATTTATTTATTTATTTATTTATTTATTTATATTTTAGTTTGCTATGGGATGTGTGTGCTCTCCAGAGGGTGGGAGGGAGTGAGAAATCACCCACCAGAGGATGGCCACACTACAATCCCTTCCCCTTCATTTTCCTCTTGGGATTTTGGACACATGCACACGTGCCTCACATGTTTTTTTTTTTTTTTTTTTTTTTTTTTTTTTTTTTTTTTTTTCGCTATAGGGCGCGTGCGCTCGCCAGACAGACAGAGAGAGACATAGAGACAGAAAGCGAGAAATCACCCCCCAGGGGGGATGGTCACGCCGCAATCCCTTCTCCTCCATTCTCCTCTCGGGATCTTGGGCACGCACGCACACGCGCCCGGCGTGAGTTGTAAGCCACCGGGTCCGAGACGCGAACCGCGGTCGACTACGTGGGAGTCCAGCGACACAGCCATTACGCTAACTGCTGGTTCCCCCTCACATGTTTTTTTAAGCCATGGGATCCAGGACTTGAACCACAACATGGAATCCAGTCACCTTAACCCCTACACCACCTGCAGGAATCTGCATTCTTGAGCTTCCCATGTGGTTCCAAGATGAACTGGGTTGGGAAAAGAAATGATGGCTGACCAGGGCTGGGGTAAAGGAGAGCCAAGGGGGAAGGATGACATTGGGGCTTCTTCTGCAGACACCTTACTAGGTGCCTGGTGGGGACACTCACAGAATGGGGGTGCTGGGGTAAAGCAGGTCTGGGGTTGGAACCGACAGAAAGCTGAGGAAGGGCGGAGTGTAAATCACAATGAGCTGCTCCGAGTGTCTACCTGTGGGCGTTCATTCCGATTATCCTCCTAAGCACCACTTTGTAACATTTCACTGCATTAAACGCTCAACCAGGAAAATGAAATTTATTTAGAAGGCTCAGGTATTTCACATCTAGGGCAGGCGATACTGCTCTAAATTTACCAAGTCAACAGCTCATTTTTGCTTTTGGGTGGGTTGTAGATCTTATGACAGAATCAAGTAAGTGAAAATGCTACCAGCTATAAACTTTATCTTATTGACGAAATGTCTATTATGCAGCTAAAAACATCTAGTTAATAGGCACTGCCCTTCAACAACTGGTAGCAACAAAGTATTAGGTGGTGATAACAATGGCATTACGTCTTTTTTATGACCTGTAACACCAATTACTGGCCATATGTTCACTCCTGGCCTCAGAGCTCTAGGCTAAACAGGTGCATCATTCTAATGATGTTGTCATCACTACAATCAGCAGAGGTCCTCAGCTGATTTTCCTTCAGAGGCTCTGTCTGGCTTTTAGGATCCCCAATCTTCATATGTGGGAAGGACATTTGATTTTAGGATATAGTAGAAACCCTATGAAGCTAAGTAGACTAGTTGCCAATCAAGCCAGGTGATTTCTACTGAGTTATTTGCTAAACATTTATGCAGGCATGTCCACTGGGCCAGGTGGGCTCTAAGCGAGGGTTTGAGAATGCTGGGACTTACACGACACCATTTCTCTGAAATAGAGTTCTGGAGCTTTATAGCTATGGCAGCTGCCCCTCAGGGGAGCCCTGTTAGAGTAGAAGACTCTCATGTGAACAGACAAGGGTGTTTGTTTAACACTAGCCCCGTTATTTTCTTCACTGAAGGTTCAGTGCAGAGGCCAGGGCTGCAGCTTTAAGGAACCGCTAGTTGTTATCCTAAATCCAGTAGAGGTTTTGGATTGGGTGTAGGAAATTTTTACAAGAACCCAAATTTCATGTCGATTTGTGATGGATTAGCATACCAAAATTGGCTTAAAGTGCACTTAATGGATGCATTACAGCAGAAGGGAGCCGCCTAACCCAGAGTATTTCTAAATTTATGAAATTGAAATGCACTTCAGGTTACTGAGCAGTCTAAATTTGTCAAAGTCACAGGGTGGGAGGCAGGTCGTTATTGGTGGCAGAGGTGGCAGAAAACTGAAGCAAGGGGTGCCAAGACGAATTTGAGAGCCTACGCAGTGATCCCAAAGGTCCCAGCACTCAGATGCAGCCCTTTCCAGTGGCAGAAACAGACTCTGGGTCTTCTGACCTTGATGTTTACTGAGCTCCTAGCACAGATGAGGCATGGGAGTGCCATTGCTTGGGTCAGTCTCCTCCTCTCCCCCGCTGCACTTTCTTCATAGGTTTGTTCATAACCTGCAGCCACTGGCACTAGTGCACACTAATGGTACAGAAATGGCTTTTGGTCTTTGGAACCAGCAGTTAGTGTAATGGCTATGTCGCTGGACTCCCATGTAGTCGACCGTGGTTCGCATCCCGGACCCGGTGGTTTAAAACTCATGCCGGGCGTGTGTGCGTGCACGCCCAAGATCCCGAGAGGAGAATAGAGGAGAAGGGATTGTGGCATGGCCATCCCCCCTGGGGGGTGATTTCTCGCTTTCTGTCTCTCTCTTTCTGGTGAGCACACACGCCCTATAGCAAAAACCTCTCAAAAAAAAAAAAAAAAGAAATGGCTTTTGGTCTTTTCCTGTGTTTGGTTTCTTTCTTTTTTCTTTTTCTTTTGGAGAGGTTTTTGCTATAGGCTGTGTGCATTCACCAGAAAGAGAGAGACAGAGAGACAGAAAGCAAGAAACCACCCCCCAGGGGGGATGGCCACGCCGCAATCCCTTCTCCTCCATTCTCCTCTCAGGATCTTGGGCATGCACGCACACGCGCCCGGTGTGAGTTTTAAGTCACTGAGTCCGGGACTCAAACTGCGGTCAACTACATGGGAGTCCAGCGACATAGCCATTACGCGAACTGCTGGTCCCGTGTTTGGTTTCTGAGCCTCAGTTTCCTCACCTGAGAAACGGGGATAAATAATATTGGCTTTACAAGTCTGTTGTGAGGACTATATGATGTAGCATGAGAAAGTGGTGGGACCAGCAGTTGCATAATGGCTATGTTGCTGGACTCCCATGTAGTTGACTGTAGTTCAAGTCCTGGACCCGGTGGCTTAAAACTCATGCCGGGTGCGTGTGCGTGCGTGCCCAAGATCTCAAGAGGAGAATGGAGGAGAAAGGATTGCGGCATAGCGGGTGATTTCTCGTTTTCTCTTTCTCTGTCTCTCTTTGTCTATCTGTCTAGTGCGCGCACGCACCCTGTAGCAAAAACCTCTCAAAAAAAAAAAAAAAAAGAAAGAAAGAAAGTGGTCAGCAGAGTGCAGGTCACAGGTGAGACTTTGTGTAGGTCCCCCTCCCAAGAAGTTGAAATCTTCTTCGCCTCAGAAGGTCCACAATTCAGACCAGTGTGTGGCACACAGCAGTGTTCAAAGAATGTCCACCCAGTGAAAGAATGAAGGAATAAACATATTTTTAAGCATTGTGGGTGTCCCTGGACTTCTAATGCCCTTGTGTGCTCTCTCTCTCTTTATGATAGTACAAGAATGACAGAGAATGAGTGTGAGTGAGAGCGAGAGCGAGAGAGAGAGTTCTCTTGAAGAGTTTCATTATGCTATGATCGCCTCTCCCTAGCCCTCTAGTTCTGCAGGGCCCTGGTCACACATGGTACCCCGTGTGTGTTTTAGCTGACCTGAGCATCTGAACCCAAAGTCAGCCTATGGCTTCTAGCATTGCAGGGCACTTCTGCTCTTACTGGACCACAGCAGCCAGGCTCTTATATCGTCTCATATACACGCTTTAATTAGGATTCTTTAAAAAGCCCATTATTTCTTCCATGAGAGAGAGAACGAGCAATATAGCACCTCTAACAGGGTCTTGACACAGGGATCCACCCTCAGCCTCAGCAGGCCCCAGACCATGGGCATGTATATGCCTGGAGTACTCAGGGAGGTCTCCAGATGTGAACTGAGGACCTTTCCGTGGGGGTCAGCCTCACAGAGCACTGAATTTTACTGTTGCACCATTGTCTGGCTCCCTTCCACAGAATTTTATTCAAGTTATACTCACTGATTCAATTAATCAGTTAACAAATATTTATCAAATACAACACTGCTTTTAATAGTGACGAGTACTAATATCAACTATTATTTCTGAGCTCTTACTATGTCCCAAGAATTGTGCTTAGTATTTTCCAAAGGTTTTGTCATTAATCTTCACAGCAGCCCATGGAGGTAGGATATTAATCAGCTATGCCACAATAATGCCGCCGGGCCCAGCTGTGGTAGCAGGCACTGCTAAGATGCTATACTCCACAGGATCGGATCCCGTGGGAGGCCCAGTTTTGATTCTCAGTCTGATCTGAAAGTTGGGCATGGCGTCGTGCACCTGTAAGCCCGGTTACCCAGGAGGCTGAAGCAGGAGAATCTCAAGCTTGAGGCTGCTTTGGGCAACATAGTGAGACCCTGTGTGAAAAAGAGCCAGGTGCCGTTTTGTGCCTGTAGTCCTGGCTGAAAGGCTAAGGCAGGAGGATCCAGTCACAGTGTAACTAAACTCCGACATTCAGCAGCTTACATAAACAAGCCCTTGGTCACCCTTGCGTGTGTGCCTGAACCCAGCTGTAGTCGGGGTAACTTAGCTCTAGGCTGCTCTGTTCTAGGTGTGGTCATTCTGAGACAGTTCTTCCATAGTGGATCACCAGGACAAAAGAAAGCAAACCCAGTCCTGCAAGCATGCTTCAGGCTTGTTATGTTCTTAAGCAAGTCCAAAGTCAAGGAATGGGAAAATGCAATCCACACACTCTGAGACTGTGACCAGGGTATAGATGTGTAATATTCCACCGTGAAACAACAAATTGCTGAGACACTACTCCAGTCCGCCACTACTAGGTACCATCGTAAGCCTCAAACTGAGGTACAGAAAGAAGTGGCTTGCCCAAGGCCACTCAGCTCGTCAGTGGCAGAAGTAGGATTTGAACCCAGACAATCTAGTTCCACAATAATGGAAGCCTAAGAGTACATCCTATGCAGGGAGAGAGGGGTATTTATTTTTGTAAATTATCTGCAATTTTTTTTTTTTTGCTATTCACGAGTTGTCAAAGGCCTGTAGGCCCCAGCCTCTCTCTTACACATCATCTGTTCATCCAACCAACACACCCCCCTGCATTTAGCTGTCCCCTCAAGTGGAATTTGAGGCTCAAATGGAATTCTTGGGTAATTTTTAAAAATTAATGTTAAGAGGAAAAAAAAAATCACCCTCCAGTTAACCTCAGGCACGTGTATAAACACCTTAGAAAGTCCCCTGTGAAATTCGTATCAAAGCAGCACCATGATTTTACCTGAAAACAATTTGCTCCACGTCTGTCAACTGCGATTTCTGACACCCGAATTTGAAAGTGATCTGGGTGGGCCCAGCTCCATCTCCATAACCGAGTCATGTGTTTATGTGGAGGGAGGAGAGGAAAGACGGCAATATGTGTGGCCGTGGAATAATGTTCCACACACCCTTACAGGAGGGATTTCCTCCTCGGTGTTTCCATAGAACCTTCCCTGTGTTTGTTTAAACCCGCTGCACACTCTGGTCTGACAGCTGCCTGGCCCAGGGCCTTCCTTGCAGACGCATGTACAACCACCCCTCTTTAACAGCAACCTGCACTGTGTCCCTCGATGCAATTACTCGAATATATAAACCTCACTGAAAGGCAGGCTTTTCTTGGGAGCTAATAAATAAGCCCCAAAGCCACAACGTGTGTAAGACCTTGAAAAATGGCATCATCATCTATTGGGAATTGTGAACCCTGCAAAAAGCAGCTCATTGTATTTTCAGAAAAAGGTTTTTGTTAAAAAAAAAAAAAGAACAAAAATCACCAAGTGGAGTTTATATGGAAAAAAAACATCTAGTTGGAGATACTATGGCTGGTCTCTTTGCTGCATTAATCCTTCTTCGCAGATTTTATGTAAGAGGCATTATTTGCAGGAAAACAAGACAGGGTTTTAAAGCGCTCCCTCTCATCCCAGTTTTCCTTCTGCAGTTATAATCCTCTGCTTGTGACCTCTGCATTAGTTGCCATGGATGCTGGGCAGAAGTTTATGACCTCAGGAGGGGTTGTGACTTCTGGGGGCAGAGATGAAACCTTGAGCAAAAGAGATAAGGGTGAAGAGACCCTGCTAGGAGTCACCCTTCACTCTGCACGTTAGAAGGCGCTATCAGCCCCACTTCTGGTTTCTTTGAGGAAGAGGGTGTGGGACTCTGGCCATGGCAAAAAAAGACGGTGGTTTATTTTCTGTACCCTGGACCTCCAGTCCCTGAGAGGCTTGGCTTGGTGCTCCAAGCGTCTTCCCGAGCGAGTCTTCAGAATTCCAAGTGTCTTTAACTTGGCACCCTCAGTCCAGAGTCAGGGGAGTCAGCCACTGGTGCCACTTCCTTGCCCTCCGGCTGGGCTGCCCAAGGTGTTCCCCGGAGCAGCTGCCTCTGGGCCATTGCGGCAGGCGGTGGCGCTTGGAGTCCGGTCGAACCTTACCTCCTCACAGAAGCAAAGCAAACATTCAGGGCTGCGGAGCCAGGCCATCCTTCCCCGGATGCAAAAATGTAACAGCGCCGAACCCACCCGCGTTGTGGCCTTGAATATCAATGTATGGGCCGACTCCAGACCGCCAAGTTCCTTAAAAATGTCTCCGACAGGGTGTCTCGGCCAGACTTTAGGAGTTCAGGTTTGCTGTTTATTTGGAATCACCGCATCACACAAACCGTGTTTACTTGGAAGGGGAGGGGGCTGGGACCAAACCCACCGCTCGGAGCACACGCCTTGATCTCACATTCCAGACTTGAGCTGATGTGTGTCAGCGCGACATGGGCGGGGGAAGGTTCTCTTTGGATGTTTCCTTCGCCATCTGCACGTCACTCCCAAACTTTTCCTCCCTGCTCTCGGGGAGTCAGGTTGACGCGCGCCCTGGATGCAGGGCTCCAAACACCGGGCTGGGCGCGATCCCGCCGAGCCTTGCAGAGGCTCCCCGTCTGGACTCGGGCTTCTCAGGTACTAGTTGGGTGCCAGGCGCTGGGGTGGAAGCGCGGAGGAGCTGAGGCCGGAGGTCTGGCTTGGGGCTCGGAGCTCCCGCGCCGGTTCGCCGGTTCCCGCCGGGCAGCGCGGGCTGGGGCCCGGGTGGGGCGCTGGGAGTCCGGGCCGGCGGAGGCTGCGCACAGCCTCACTCCCGGCGCTGCTCCCTGTGCGGCGGCGGCGGCGGCGGCCCAGGCAGACAATGAACTTGCGAGCGCGCCCAGCGGAGGCAGGTTTGGGCCCCGCGCCCTCCGCCCGGCCTTCCCGAGGCTTCTACAACCCCCAGCGGGAGGCGTCCGCTCGGGGTTGGTTCTGGTCGCACTCCCGGCGCCCTGCGCGCTGGGGGGCCCTGCGGGAAGGTCTGCGCGGCGGCGGCGCGGGGTTTTGAACGCCCCTTCCTAGCCTGAGAGAACGCAGCCGCAGCTCGGGGACCGGCGACCGGGCGGTGGCATGGTGGCGCTGTGCACAGCCGGAGGCCGGCGGGGGGCGCACGCCGCGAGGCACTCACCGGCCCGCTGTCCGGCAGAACGGCCCCAGGAGTTGGAATCGGAGCTCCTGTGCACCACTCCGCTCTGGGAGCTGCAGGAGGAAGACGGACGGACGGACAGATGGATTAGGGCTTTCACCGTGCGAGCGCACACGGGGTGGTGGTAGGGGACGGGAAATCCCCCTAGCCGTGCGCTCCGCCCCCACCGCGCACTTCGGGGAAGTTTCCAGGCGCCGCCCGGGGCAGGTAAGTGGGCGTCCACACTCTTTTCCCGGGTTCCGGACCCCAGCGGCTGCTAGAACCCCGGGCTCTATCCCTCTGGGCTGGGAGGCGGAGGGTCTCTGGTGCCAACGCCGGTGGGACCGGGTTTCCAGAGGGGACGGATCGCGGGGGGCGGACCTGTGAGGAGACCCGGGTGCGGCTGAGCCCGGAGACGCTTGAACTTTTGCCCCGCGTCCCCTCCTCCTTCCTCCCTGCCTCCGCCCTCCGCCCCCTGTCCTCTCCCTGCGCCCCGCCGAGTCTCGGGAGGCGGCGTGACAAGGAGTTGCCGGAGCTTCCCGGAGGCTGCGGCGGCGGCGGCTGCTGCTTCCCCCGCCGGCCCGGACGCGGCGAGCCGAGCAAGGCAGGTCTGAGCTGCGCGGTGGGGCGGCGGCGGGGAGCTGGTGCTGCCAGGCGGCGAAGCTATGCGGAGCCGGGTGGCAGCGGCCTTGGCGCGGGGGCGATGCTGGCGATCGTGATGAAGTGCGAGTCTGTTTGGTCGCGTGTGCGGGTGGAGAGGACGTGGTGGCTCTGTGTGTCTGTGGCAGCTCATGGCGCACTTGTCCCCTGTGGATACCCCTTTGATCGCAGGATAGAGGCGCCCGGGCGAAGGGAATCTCGCCTTTGGGAATGAATGAAAAGCGGTTCCGACTCCGGGTTAGCGGATTGGCCGGCGTCCGCCAGTATGTGTGCGTGTTTAAAATTCGGAGCCGCCTGGGTTTGGGAACGGCTGCTTGACCGCCCCGTCGCAATCCAGATGCCCACATTGCCCGCCCACCCTGAGTCCGGAGTCGGCTACCACGACTGGAGCGGCGGGTGCAGACGCGGAAGGCTGGAACTCAGTTGCCGGCTGCTGGCGGTGGCCGCTGGACGTCGGCGCCTAGCGTAGGGAGCTTTGCTAACGAGGCGGCAAGGCAAGGCCTGGGGCTGGGACCAGCTCCTCTGGGGCCCTCCTTTGGTTTCCGGGCAGGCACGGAGGCGCTGTGACAGCTGGGCTCTTTCGCCCACGTTGGCTAAGTTCATTTTTCGGAATGTTCAGGAATGAAGTTGAGGCTCAGGGAAGCCCCGCGAAGGGATGTGGCTGTCATACCGTGAAGCTGAGCAGAAGGGCTCGCTCGCGTCCTGGGCACCCCTGCAGTGCCCTCAGCGTTTGCGTATCCGCACTTCCTCAATATTGAGGAATGCCTGGAAGGAAGGATTAGGGTGGCCACCCAGTGTTGGCAAGAAGGCCGCCTGAGGGCATCTGCACACCCTTAGGGGCCTAGGGCGAAACAGGCCTGGGGATTCGGCCAGAATTTCTCTTGGCACCTCCACACTATTGTCTATTCTGACCTTGCCTCCCCCACAAGACACATAGAGGATGTTGCAAAATCAGGAACCCCCCCAGAACATGAAACTTCATTTTATAAACTCCCTAGGTTGACCTCTTGATTGATATACAAAGACATATAGTACATATATGATCCTGCTCAAAATAGCATGGAAATAAAAATGTCTTTTAATTGTGCTGTTTTTACCAAACAAGTTGTTCTCCTCCAAACTCTTGAAAGACTGTCAGAAAGGACTCTCAGGAAGAGTTTTTTCTCCGTACCTCTTGCATAGAGAAACAGCTAGGGAGGTGAGGTGCTTTGCTATGCTCTCCCTGCCAGAGCATAGGTGAGCTGGAAATGGGGCTGCAGGTCTAGTCTTACCCCCAAAGCTTAGCTCCCCAAGAGAGTAAGGCTCAGGGCATCCTCAGAAGAAAATTCAGCCATGTCTTTGTGTCTCTTGGGCACTGCATGGCTGCAGGGAGCCAGCTTGTGGGTGAAGCCTAGTTCATTCATCATGGATATTGTCTCTGGTGATGGGGAGATAGGGCTGTCCACAGTGGGTCACAGGTGTGCCTTGCTTTTATTTGATGACTAGAGCTGATGATGCGTGAACCTCTGCTGGGCCAGGGAGTCAGCCCTGTCACTGACTGCTGTGTGGGCTCTTTCCCTTCTACACCTTTCTCATTCTCTGTTGCTGCCGCCACTGGGCAGAAAAGGTGAGGTGTTTCCTTTCCTACGTGCCTGAAAGAAAGATTAAGCACTGCATCAGGAAAAAAGCAGTCTTTGCACGTGAGGTTGGGAGAAGCTGGAAAGTGTATGCCGAAACTCCCAAGTTAGCCAGCTGGGCCCCTGGAGTCTCAGGCCCGTTTATAAAAAATACATTATTTTTAAGAGTTTTTCTTTCTTTCTTTCATGTGTGAGAGACACAAAGAAAGACAAGCAGCTTAATGGAGTCTCAAGTTAACTAACTGGGTCCCAAGAGCCTCAGGCCCCTTTTTCTTTTTTTTTTTTTCTTTTTTGGAGAGGTTTTCGCTATAGGGCGTGTGCGCTCGCCAGACAGACAGAGAGAGACAGAAAGACAGAAAGCAGGAAATCACCCCCCAGGAGGGATGGCCACGCCGCAATCCCTTCTCCTCCATTCTCCTCTTGGGATCTTGTGCACACACGCACACGCGCCCGGCGTGAGTTTAAGCCACCGGGTCCGGGACTCGTACCGCGGTCGACTACGTGGGAGTCCAGCGACATAGCCATTACGCTAACTGCTGGTCCCGCCTCAGGCCCCCTTTTAAAAAATATGTAATATACACACACACACACACACACACACACATATATATATATATATATACACATACGTATATACATATACGCATTTGTTATTTTTTGAGAGATTTTTGCTATAGGGCTCATGTGCTTGCCAGAAAGACAGAGAGAGACAGAGAGACAGAAAGTGAGAAGTCACCCCCCAAGGGGGATGGCTACGCTGCAATCCCTTCTCTTCCATTTTCCTCTTGGGATCTTGGGCACATATGAACACTCGCCCAGCGTGTGTTTAAGCCACTGGGTCCGGGACTTGAACCATGGTCGGCTCATGGGAGTTCATCAACATAGCCATTATGCCAACTGCTGGTCCCAAAATATGTAATGTTTTTAAAATATTTAAAAATTATTTTTGTATATTTCTTTTTTGAGAGAGACGGAGAGAAACAAGCACCCCTAATAGGTTTTCACATTACAATTCTCTCCTCTGTCCCCAGCCTTCCCAGCCAGTCTGCAACATGGGCACCCCCGTGCTGCTGTGTGCAAGTCAACCAGAGGCCCGAATCCACAGCCTTCCATATGTACTCAGCACTGTTGAACAGTGTGTTACTGCTGTCCACGGGCTGTCCCCGCCCCCCTTTATTTAATTGTAGTTAGTATTATTTTTTAAAATTTGATGAGAGAGAGAGAGAGAGAGAGAGAGAGAGAGAGAGAGCGCGCGTGCGCAACCAGGTCTGGAACTTGAACTTTAGCCGGCCATGTGAGAGTTCGGCGCCTTAACCACCATGCCACCTGTTGACTTCTGCCTCAGGCCCTTTAACCTGCACTAGGAAGGCTGTAGATCTGGACAGGCGCTAATACAGGGCCATGTTGAGAAGGAGCCGCCTGGGAAGGGATGGGAGGGAGGAACCAGGGCAGTCTTGAACAGGTGAGCACTCGCCCACCCACAGGGGGCAGCCTGACTCAGTCCTAGCCAACTGGAGGGGAAAACAAAGAGTTGACAGGCTTTTGTTGATTTTTAATAAATTCTCAAGCCTGGATATTTAAGCATGAGTTCAAATTCTGGAAGTACATTGGAGGGTTGAGGGTAGCAGGAGGTCTGAGGCTTGGCATCTAGCCCTGTGTTTATATATTGGGAAGGGTGTCACACTGTCGGAGATAGTGACACACAATATGACACAGGAATCACACCCCTGCGGGCAGAGGGACTATGAACTGGTGGATGCCATCATGCCTGCAGCCTGTATGGGGCTAGAGATGAGGCCTGCTGAGCCTCCTTACAGGCTAATGTGCCACACGTTCCTTCAATGGCTATTTAATGAATTCCCATCATCTGCAACGTGAGATCCTGCATAAAACTTTTCATATAATTGTAATTTATGTTGTTTGAATTTCCATTCATAGTTTTCATAATCTCTTTTCATTCACCAGCTAGATCCCACAGTTGAGCCTGGAAGGATGATTCAATGGGGATAAGACAGACAGCACCGCAGCCTCACAGGAGGCATTGGACAAAAATCCCTCTATCAAACAACACGTGCTCTGAACAGCTGCTTTTAAGTTCTGGGAAGGACCGTAAGGCAAAGCAAGGTGCTAGAGAGGAGTGAGTTGTCGGGAAGGGGCGAGGAGCCTCCTTTATGGATGGACAGTGAGACTCAGAACAGTGACTTGTCCAGCAGTCAGTGGAAAGTGTGCTCTGGTCTCTCGGTTCCAGCTCTTGGGCTCACTCCTTCATCTGCACCGTGCTGGGCTGGCACTTTCTGGAAATTCCCATGTCGGTGGACACTGTCCGTATCTCAGTTGTCAGCTCTTACTTTTCCCATGCATTGGTCCAGATCCTGTCCGCCTTCCCAGAACCTCAGTAGGCCCAGCATTTCAGAGATGCCGCTTGGAACTCATTTGTCTGAGAGTGGAATTGTCTCAAATCTAAAAGCAGAAACTGTTTTTAAAAGTAGTAACTGGCTTGCGAGTGTCATTTCTTGGTGGAATCAGTGGACTTCTCTGACTAGAAGTCATTCTTGAGTCACTGGTGAGAGTAATGCAGCCTATTTCCCCTTCTGGTCTGGAATAGGGGTACTCAGGTATAGTATTAAGTTACTTCAAAAGATAACTTTGTTCCTGTGTTGAGAATAGAGAGATTAGCTGGCTATGTGCGGGAGGCGAAGTGTTTGGACTTGCACAAACTATTTCTTTATTGTCCTCAAGTGTTAAGGGCCTGATTTCTTTCTGACAGGGCTTCCGTTTTAAAATAGAGCTCTGGTTGGAGGAGGGAGGATAGGGAGATGTTGCTTAATGAATACAAAATTACAATTCGATAGGGAGAGTAAGTTCTAGTGTTCTGAAGCACAGTAGGGTGACTGCAGTTAACTGTAATTTACTGTATGTTTCAAGATAGCTAGAAGAGAGGATTTTAAGTACTCCAGACACAAAGTAATGATAAAGGTTAGAGGGTCTGACTATGCAAATCATCCTGATTTGATTGTAACACATTGTATTCATGCACCAAACCTCCCCCCCAAACCATACCCCATACATCTGTATAATCATTGTGTCAATTAAATATAATAAAAAAATAAAGCACTGGAACAAAATGACTTTGGTGTAGACTTTGATGCCACAACATGAGATGAAGCATAAAGGTAGCAATTGCCTGGTTATTATGTGCAGTCTAAATATCC
The DNA here is from genome assembly GCA_026018925.1 of Tupaia tana. NCBI lineage: Eukaryota > Metazoa > Chordata > Mammalia > Scandentia > Tupaiidae > Tupaia > Tupaia tana. The sequence goes on along the minus strand of JAKSZU010000010.1, from coordinate 35,176,367 downwards.
AAAAAGAAAAGTAAAGGTTTGGTGTTGATTTGGTCCAATATAGATTTTTTTTAGACTGATTTTTGCTATAGAATGCATGTGCTCGCAAGAGACACAGAGAAAGACAGAGAGAGAAAAAGTGAGAAATTGCCCCCTGGGCGTTTTCTCAGTGGAGAAAATTGCAGCCATGCCACAATCCCTTCTCCATTCTCCTTTTGGGATTTTGGGCACACACACACACACACACACACACACACACACACAATGTGCCCAGTCTGAGTTTCAAGCCACTGGGTCTCAAACTGTGGTCGACCATGTAGGACTCCAGTGCCTTAACCACTGCACCATCTGCTGGCCCCAAGTTTTTTTCTTTAAGTATGAGTGTTGGGGAGGAAGACAGTTGATTCCAACAGCTGTCATTTGCTGTGTCCGTATGGATTTGCAGCTGGCTCTTGGCAGGTCACACAGGTGAATCTCTTTGCATCCCTCAGAGGGCTGGGAGGCTGCAACAGATCACACACACCAAACTTTTAGCCACCTGGAGGTACAGGAGAGAGGGTCGAGGGATGACAGTGAGGAAGGAGGAAATAAGGGGGGGTATGGTGTGCAGAGAATTGAGCCTGGGGTGGGGGACGGTGTGCAGAGAATTGAGACTGTGGCTCCAGAAGAAGTCAGGCATGAATCAGCGAGTGCTTAAGTTGGGAGGAGGTGGCAAGTGGGAAGAAGTTCCTCATCTTTGTGATTCTGAAAGGAATGCAGAGGGAAGGCGAACAGTATCTCCTTCAGCTATTTGCAGCACTTAAGCTTTCTACCCAGGTGCAGCCCTGGGCCAGGTGCATGGGGGCCGAGAGTCAGCAGTCAGCACAGAGGCAGAGCTCAGATTAGTGGGCGAGGCAGAACTTGTGCAAGTCAGAATTACATAAGGTGCTGCTGACAGCGCCTTGGAGGGGCCTCGGGAAGGTGCAGCAGGAGCCTGCCTAGGTTAGCAACTTTGAGGTTGGCGTGTTCTAGGACAACTTCACCCCCTGACCTGAAGCTGGTGTCCTATAAAAGAGTTATAATACCTTCCTGGTGCTTGGAACAGAGCCTAGCATACCTAAATGCTCAATATGCATTGGCTCTTGTGCTGTTTTTTAGTTCTTGAGTTGATAGCCAGGGATGGAGGGATGTCTCTGAACTTCCGGAAACGGCACACAAACTTCAAAATATATGTGGGGGGTCAACGTGACTTCTAGCAGTTTCATCTCAAAGAGCAGAGGCCTTGCAAGGCTTGGGTTCCAGCTAGGTTTCCTGAGGCTGGCTGCTTCATCCGCCTGGGCTCTGTTTCTTCGCCTGTGCAGGGAGGGAATTGGGCAGACGGTTCCAAGACTCTTCTGCTGGCCACAGGCTGTGGGTCAGTTGGGTGCGCCTCTATTTGATGCAATTAATCAGAAGAGAAAGCAGCTCTAGATGGAAGGTGCTTCTGTAGCTCACTTCTCAGTACCATGTCCTGAGCCTCTCTCTAAGCCTAAGAGTCCTGAGCCAGGCGTGGGGAGCCTCCTGGCTGGGGCAGCCTCTCCTTGACACCTATTTTACATTTCTAAAACTCCACCTGATCTGGGCCTTTTAGGTCTCTGAAGAAAGGGAGGCTGGCAGATCCTCAAAAGCAGAGGATATCATTATAATGGAGACTTGGACACGTTCCAAAATTGTCTGTGGCGAAAATATGGAAATAGGCAGCCCAGTCATCCAGGTGCCTGGAAATACCCTAGCACGGGCGAATAATTAGATACAGGCCAGGCGCAATTATGTTTTTCCTGCAGTATTCTGGAACCTGGTGGTTTAACATGTTTTTCTCTTGAAATGGAATATTCGCCTACTAGTCCCTCTTGCTTCCTGTGATCAAAAAGATAGTACTGTGGCCACTGAGGGAGAGGACACGCCAAGAGAGGTGGCCATTTCATCCCTCCCGGGGTGGCCCTGAATCCCAGGGGAAGTTCTGTCCTGCTGTTCTGTGTCCTTGTGTGTAGCTGCCCCGAAGGGCAGGGTCCAGGGTACCTTTGCTCTGAGGCCAGAAGCTGCATTTCAGAGTTTGAGCAATTAGAAGATGTGCGTGATGCATTATTATCTCATTCCTGTTGAAAGGGGTCTGGGCAGCCTCTCGGCCCGTCCATTCTCCTGTGAACTCAGGCTGATGGGAGTAAGTTCAGCCAGTGCCTCAGGTTTCCACTCGACCACGTGTTCGGTGCCCATGACTTGGACGTTCTTTGAACCAGGTGTTGGCTCCTGTAAATACTTGGAGGGGCAAGATAGGTCATGGAGTGAGCCTGGTTGACTTGGTTCAAATGCCTCCTTGTGCTTCTTCATTCCATTACTGTGGCCCTGGAAGATGGTTTGGTTTGGCACTGCAGTTTCCTCATCTGTAAAATGAGGTTAGTAATTTCTACCTTGTAGAGTGGTGTGAGTACTAGAAATACTGTAGTACAGTTTAAGTTTCCGGGGAGCTCCCTCTGTTGAAGCATACTTTTCTGACTGAGTTTTAAACCTATGGAGAGATAAAGGAGGAGGACAGATGGAGATCAAAATGTGACATTTGTTCACCACTGACACTGATGTGGAGATTGTGACTGAACCAGGGGTAAGAGAGCTGAGCTTTGGGCAGGTCGGCCAGTTCACCCACCCATTTAATGCAGAGCTGGGAAACTACAGGCTTTCCGTGGGGCAGCCCCTTTCCCTAGGGAGTCGCCAGCAGGGTAGATTGTCTGGTCTTTATGGGAAAGGCAGGACTGGACTATGCAGGTCCAGGTCCTCCTTTCAGATCCCTGGGATGTACAGTGTAGACACCATTTAGCATAGATACCACTTGGTGTAGACTCCAGGATAGTTGCACAGGTGGAACTCCCTCCACATGAAAGGGACCATCAGAAATGGGCAAGAAGAGTCCCCCGTGATAGGGAGTATTTGGTGCTGAGCCCAGTGCTCGGCCTGTGATGAGGGTGGATAAATGGCACCTATTCAGTGTTGGTAGGGCAGCTGTGGTGTGTCAACTGGCTGTTGTACACTGCTGCAGGACTTAAGTCTGGCTTTAGATTTAAGAAGAGCGTATCTTTCTCACTTCTCAGCAGAGTATAAGCGTGACTGGCCAGACTGAGATCATGATTAGCCATGGACCTCAAGGCTCCCTACTGGCCACCCTAGTATAACCCTCCTCCTCCTGCTTCTGCACCCCCACTCCATTGCAGTTCTCAACCTACAGCCTGGCCCGCATTGTACTGTGTTCTGTTTCGTAGGTGAGGTCCACTTGCCCCGACTGTAGATCCCCTCTACAGCAAGGAGGGTGCCTGAGCACTCATTGCACATTCATGTCGCTGGACCCTCCATAGCTGTGAGTGACTGCCATTTATTGAATGACTGCCTCAGTTAAAAATGATTCTTCCAAGGACTTATTTCTCCTGGAGATTTTCTGCAGGTCTCTGAGGTGCTCCCGGAAGATGGAAAGAATGCTAAATTTGATAGCATGGCATGGAGAATTAATATTTTTTTCACTACATTTCCAAAGAAATTAGAGCCGAATGTAACAACGTTGGATTTCTGGGCATTAGGCTTTTGGGGTATCAAAAGGTAGTAGCCATGGTTTTTTTTTTGTGTCTTGAGTGTTGGGGAAAAAAATGTTATGGAAATTTGGTTGGTGTTTCAGGAATACAAGCAGGAGCCATCCACTCAGGCAAGAAATGTGGGGGCTGTTAGCTTTTCTTACAGCTGGTATAAATAGCTTGTCTTTAAGTTCCATGCTTCTTTGTTTGGAATGTAAATATTTGCATTAAAAATATAAAGTATGTCCTGGCATGTATTTTTAGGGACCATAATTTCCAAACTCAAAATCAGACTATTGGTCCACAGAGGATTATTTTCCTCTGATTTGTGAACCTGTTTATAGAAAGAGTCTTCCAAATGTACACACACCACACCATGTTTGCTTTGTGTGCACGAGGGATCTCCAGGATTACAAGAAAGCTGGGTTGCCCCAGGGAATCTGGGTCGAGTGGTTGTGTTTCTCAACATACACTTCTAGCCATTGTCCGTTAAGTTGCAGCGACGCGGGGGCGGAGTGGGGGAGTTCTGGCTGAGATCCCATGGGATCATGCAGAGCCTGGCTCCTCTATCCTGTTCTCTGTAGGGGTTTGGCCACAGCAGCTGGCTGATTCTGTGTCCTGTAACCAGACACCCGATTTCAGAGTTGTTGTTGCTTTGGGAAGATGTTGAGAACGGGGTTCTGGTACCTTTTCTGTGGTGTGATGGTGTGTATATTAAAATGTTAGGGCCTCTGTGCTATGTTTTCCTCCATCACATTCTTGGAGGATAAATTAGTTTATTAATTTTCCTGTGAAGAATATCAGATTAGTTAAACTCTGGCTGGGGGCAGAGTGTCATTGTTTACCTGTGGAAAGGGGCTGGGGGTGCCTGTTGAGTTGGACTGGCCCTCTGACCTTACCATCTGGGGCAGCTGTTGATGGAAATTCGGGCCCAGAGGCTCAAGTAGAGAAGGCTGGGGGTGAAGAGGTAAGCTGACCTAGTGGAAAGGCCGAGATCCAAGCTAGTCCCTTGTCTGGCAACCTCCCGCTTTATCACAGGACGGAGGGTAAATTAAAGGAGAGCCAAGAGGGTCCCGGCAAGTTTCTCTGGGGGACTGGTTCCAACGGCCTCCTTTGGCTTTGCTTTCCAGTCAGTGTATGCTCCCTTCCCTTGGGACAGCTTCTGCCCCATCCCACTGAACATTAATTCCTTAGGACCAAGACTGCTTGGGACAGCAAGGACCTTTCCATCTTTCCTTTTCCAACTCCATTCTGCAGAAAGCTTGGTATCCTGGGTACAGGAGTGTTCGGCATCTTCCTGTTCAGGTGCCTTTTCTTCACTGGGGTCCTAGGATGAACCCCCTATGGAAGAGGAATCAAAGGAGGGAGGTGGTCCAAGGGGGAGGTGCAAAGAGCCCTCATCCCCAGCTGCCCCCGATGGATACCATCCAGTGTGAAGCATGGAACTTCCCTTCTGTGGTCTCTTGGCCAATCAGTGAACATACCTTTTCTGAAAGAAACATCATGTGGCCTTGGAAATGGTGAGCCTTGGGAAAGACCATCTTCTTGGGTGTTCAGGATGTTGCTGGGCTGTGGAAATCCTCTATTGCCCTTTCTGTGGTCATCCTCAGCCTGATCCATGAGGAATGACCCTCCCTCTTTGTCTGTCTCGTTTTAATAAAGATAATATGTTCCAGAAAAGTGCTGTCCAGTGCCATGTCGGGCCAATAATCCAGCTGCATTATGCAAGTTGAAAGTCAGAGGAAATTGCTGCTTTTAGGACGTGCTGAACTTACCGAAGAAAGTTATCAGTAAGAATAAATGAGCAGATGAAAGGATGCTCCGATTAATGAGAACAGTATCAGCCTGACATTTTGTGTCATCCTAACTTTGAAAAGCTATTTATACCCACTCGATAGCAGTTTCTGTGAGAAATTAGATATGGGAAGATGTACAAAAGAGAAGAGTGGGAGCTTAGTGAACATGATCTCCTCATAAGAAATATCTTCCAGGCCAAAAAAAAAAAAGGCATATGCTCGCTGGTTGACAGTTGAAAATCCATGAATCCTTTGCATTGTACACAATTTGGCTCAGAAAATAAAAATGATGTATTAAAAAGCAGATGAAGCTTCAGTTGCCATTTGAGTGGTAGAAAATAAATTTGCTTTCAGCTGTTAAAACTGAAACAAATCAATAGAAAAATGCAAGCCTGCCCACTCTTGAGTCAGCAGGTTTTTTTGGTTTATAGAAGAGTGAGAAGATTTATATGCACTGAACATCACTTTTGGGTCACCTATGACAAAGCTGCAGAACTGTTTAGGGGTATGTACTTTCTGGGGTATATAGACTTGTATGTATGTGTGTATATATATCTTACAAAGTTTCTCATCTGATTTACTTAAAAAAAAAAAATCATACAGGAGCCAGCAGGTGGCAAGGTGGTCAAGGTGCTGGATTCCCACAGAGCTGACCACTTTCAGGCCAGCTTGAAAGTCACACGGGGCATATGTGTGTGCATGGCTAACATCCCAAAAGCAGAATGGAGGAAAAGGGATTGTGGCATGGCCATGCCCCCTGGGGATGATTTCTCGCTTTTTCTCATTCTATCTCTTTCTCTCTCTCCAGTGAGTGCCTGGGTCCTATGGCAAAAACCCAAAAAGAAAAAAAGAAAACTGTTTTTAAACCCACTCGACCTATGTTTAACAACTTTATGGAGATACGATTTACAAATCATACAATTCACACACTTAAAGTGTACAAATCAGGGTTTTTCAGTATATTCGCAGATATATGCAGCCATCCCCACAGTCCATTTTAGAACCTTTCATCATCCTATAAGCAAGCCCTGTATCCTTTAGCTCTCGCCCCTCCATCTTCCCATCTTCCCTGTCTCCCCACCCTCAGCAGTGGACTAGGTTGCCACTGCTCTAAACAATGGATCTACTTTTGGTCTTTCTTAAATCTGATTCCTTTGTTCTGGGCTTTCATCTGACCAGAGTCACATAGAATGCAGTCTTTTGTGACTGGCTCCTCATATGGCATTCACTGCGTAGTGTTTTCATAGTTCATAGTTCATCGTTGTAGCATGTATTAGGACTTCATTCTTTTTATGCAATATGGATAATATCCCATTGTATGGATAGACTATAAGTTTTTTTTATTTTAAATGAATTATTTTTTAATTTGCTACAAGGCGCATGCACTTGTTGGGCAGAAACAGAGCAAGAGAGAGAAAGTGAGAAAACACTCCCCAGGAGGAATGGCATTGCCGCCATCCATCTCAAGATTTTGGGTACACATGCATGCATGCCTGCATGTGTCTTAAGCTGCTGGATTGGGGACACCACCTGCACAGTCATGTGGGATCCAGCTGCCTTAACCACTGGGACAACCAGCTGGCCCAACCACAATTTTATTTATCCTCTCATCTATTGACAGACATTTGGGTTGTCTCTCTGAAAATTTCTGTCCAGATTTTGTGTGTGGACATGTGTTTCCATTTCTAGGATTATGTTTAATGAGATGTTTTGACTTTCTCTTTCTCTGGCCCTACGAAAGACTTTATTCTCAGTTGGGGTCCTGATCCCACTTGGTGCTTTTGGCGTCTGTATTTCAGAATTAGAAGGGTCTTCAGGGGAACGTAGGTAAGCTCCATTTCACAGATGGGGAAACTGAGGCTCAGAGAGAATTGAATCCATGTGTTTGGAGTCATAATCCAATTCTCTGAATCTTCTCCCTAAACTTAGCAAAACTCCAGGTTCGTTTTTGACTGACCTGAGGTAATAAAGTCTGTTTGGGTGGATTGATGGTGGCCGCCTTTCCTCAGTCCACCGTTCTAACCTGCTTCTGACCTGACAAAGGCCCGAAAATAGCTCATCCTTCACCAGCCACCAAACAAGGACTGCATTTTGTGGTGCCAGCATCTTTCTAGGTCTCTTTCCCCTGCAGCGATGGAAAGCCAACCACTTATCCCAGGAATAATTAAATTAGGAACCAATTCAGAGAATGAAATTTTATCTGATCTGGCCAAGCCCATAAACAGGGGGCTGTGATTGTGACTCCAGGCTACATTATGAAGTTGCTTTTTAAGGAATTATGCTGCACTAAAGCATTGAGAGAAATATGTGGGGGCCAGGCCCAGAGATACCCTGGTTCAGATGTTTTGCAATCCTGGGGTGGCTGACTGTGCCCAGCCTTTCAAGTGCTTTATTTCCAGATACCGTTTGAGTTCTGATAAGATAGATGTATGTGTTTTGCAACTGGAATGTTCTCTCTGCATAGGGAAGTTCTTCTGTTGAGATCTTCATGGATATACAGCACATAGTTATCGTTGACATCCAAACGCGCTTTTACAGCTGTAATAAGAAGTGAACCTGGCAGGAAACTCAGTGGCTCTAAATCAGGGGTTCTGCATAGGTGCCCTCATAGAGTTTTTTTGAAAGAAATACACATACTCCATTCCTACACCAGATCTTCTAGGATGGGTGCTGAGTGTGTGTGGGTGTGTATGCATGCACATGTGTGTGCATTGTGGACTCACATGCATTCAGCTCTTTAGCTGAGAAAGACTGATGGGACTTAGCAGTGATAATAATCATTCTTGTGAGGAGAATTTCCTGTTTTCCATGCAAGAGGTGAGACACAGATAGCCAGCATAATGACCTCATTAATGATCCTCAGTTGTGTTGGAACTTTGGGCTTCATGTCCAGATGCCCTGGATGTCATGTACATCTATTTTCTAACACTCTGCAGCAATTACAGGATTTTGGATTTATTTTCCTCCTCTCTGTGAATGTCCTCCACCCACACCCTGCAGTGGTCCAGGTCAGAGGCCAGGAATCTCCCTGGACAGTTAGTTAGTCAAGTAGCAGAATGGCTCCTTTTATCTTTGCTCTAGAAGGTTCTCTGTCCCTTTAGAACAGAAAATGCATCTCATTCAAGATTGTTTCTCCAGGGCTTAGTCTTTGGGAAACGGTGATTGGTGGTTGGATAGACAGACAAATGACAGAAAGGAAAAAAAAAAAGACAAGAGTGGGCAACAGATCACTGAAGTCCTCAACCTGTAGTGCAGGGATGGCAAGGGCTTTTAGCTCAGCCGTCGTGTTTCCCTTGCCTGTCACTTTCCTTTCACGGCCAGGGAGATGAGGTTTGCCGAGCGAACTGACTTGCCTGATTTTTCAGCTTCAATGATGAAGAACCTTTGGGAACCTGGCCCTTTGACTTCTCCAAGTCTTCTGGCTCAGGTTCTGCATGTCCCCTTGAGAGTCTCCCTTTATTGAGGATCCCCTGTGCGCCTCATGCTGCCCAGAGCTGAGAACCCAGCAGTGAACCAGACAGAGTCCCAGCACTCACAGGTATATCTTCTCATGGGGAGAGACAGTGAATGAGTTCACAAATATCGAGGAACAGATGGTTTTAAGTGTTGTGTGAAGGAGTGACTGGGTAATTGGGGAGAGCCTTCCCAAGGAGATGACATCTCAGCTGATTCTTGAATGATGAGAAGGTACTAGTGTCTGAGGCTTGTAAAGAGGTGCGACTGGTGCTAGGACACCAAGTGGAGAACCAGTTGATGGGATGGGATTCAGTTATGCTTGGGAAGAGACGTAGTTTATGGCACACTAGATTTATTCTTTTTAGTTCTGCATCCTCTAGCTTGTCATTTACAACTCTGCCTTCTCAGTGTCCCAACTTGAGGTGGAGAACACCTGGCCAAGGTTGGCTGGCCCCAGCTGCTGTGAAGTTTCAGAAGTCAGAGCTAAAACAAGGAAGAACCCAACCACCTTGTCCTTTCGTGCAGGGTTTGACTTATAAGCAGAAGTTATTTTTATGTAAGGCCATACATGAGGGGGGAAGTCTTGGGGTGGGTAGCTAAAACCACACTCATAAAAATGAGACTGAAATAGACTTGTGAAATCCCAGATGTGATCATGGGCTAGTTAGTTCGGGAAAAATTCTAAGCAGCTGAGGGCCAGGAGCGAGGACTTTCTGGACAGGGATTAGGCATACAAATCTCCACTATTGGTTCAGCTCCTTTTTGAGCATTGCTTTCCCACCTGACAGAGACGACTTCTGGCCCTCCCTCAGGACCTGACTTCCTTTTGAGCCTTCTCAGGTGAAAGTTCTTCCTTCCACCCATTGCTGCCTGCAGGCGTTTCTCTCCCATTGTTGGGAAGAACTTCAGCTCCTTGAAGGCCCTGCTCTTGGTTGGCTCTTTTGTTGCAGTCATTTCCTAGATACCTCCTACATAGTGAGCCCCAGGCTGCCACCCCATGCCAGGTCCTGCTGTCACCAAGGTTTCCACAGGTCACCACTCTGGCCTACCTCATCCTTCATCAGGATGTCATGGACGGTGTCCACTCCTGGACTGCTCCATGCAACATGTAGTCAGTCCATGTTAATGCCAGCCCTTCATCATGGAAACTACACCAGAAGCAGCAACTGGTTAACCTGACCCCAGTAACAGATCGTTTCTATCAATTATGAACATAAACTTTAAATCTCTCTCTGGTCTACCCTGGCTGTCCTCAAAGGTGTGACATGCCAAAGTTTTCCCAATAAATATTTATCAGTAGCTGTAGCAATAATATACAGCTCCATTTTATGTTATTTATAATTTTTTTTTTAGAGAGATTTTTGCTATAGGGCATGTGCACTTGCTGAAGACACAGAGACACAGAGAGAGTGAGGAATCAGCCCCAGGGTGGGGGGGATAGCCACACTACAATACTTTCTCCTCCATTCTCCTTTTGGGATTTTGGGCTCACTTGACATGCACCCGGCATACATTTCAAGCCACCAGGTTCGGAGCTTGAACTATGGTTGACTATGTGGGAGTCCAGCACCATAACTACTATGTCACCTATTGGCCCCTTTTATTAATTTTTAAACTATGGACAAAACAAGTTTCTGTGTTTTAAGTAAATAGAGGATTTTTTTTTTTCCAGGATAGTTTGATTTAGAATCATTCCAGATATTTCTTCAGCATCAATTCCCAAATCCATGTGAGGCTACACTGCCTGGAAATGACAACGATATGGATGTGCTGAGAAGTTGCTGAGAGTCGCCTTACCTTTGGGGTACTTTTAGATGCTGCCTCATAAATTTATTTTAACTTTTTGTTTTGAAGTAATTTTAGGCTCACAAGAAGTTGTGGAAATAGCAGAGTTCCTGCCTACCCTTTACTCAGCTTCCCACAACGATAACATCTTACTTACCCTGAGGACATTATCGAGGCCAGGAAATTGACAGTGGCACAATACCATTAGGTGAGCAGCAGACCTTATTCTACTGCCTTCTAATTTTGTTAACCCCCAGGATCCACAGAACCATGGAAGCATTTTAGAGTTTCATGAACTTTAGTGTTGTTATCTTTTAGATTATTTCTGGATTCCTTCCAGTTTACCGTCAATTAAAATTAGTTTACATCAGGGCTGCAAATACTGTTAAGACCCATGCTGTCTGCATTTCCCATGTCCCGTGGGGCCATTTGCCTGTTGGTGGATTGTCCCTGGGACATGCACACAGATAACCTTCTTCCCCAAATCTGGGAGAGTCTCAGATATAAAGAATCATGAAGAACAGTTTTATATAATAGAACATAGGACAGAAACTGGGAAACATGAGTTCTGATTATAGTAACTAACACGTACTGGGTACTTAGTTAGGCTTTGTTTATTTCATTTATAGTTTCCATAACCTTTGAGGTGGATATAGCTAATGTCCCCATTTTGCAGATATGAAAACTGAGCCCGGAGGGGTTCAGTCTGCCCAAGTTCCTGCAGCCAGTGGTAGACTGTTTGAAGTCCGAGATCAGTTGCTCGTACCCTGCTGGGCTCCCTCCTTGCTTCAGGCCTGCCCTTTCCTCCCTAGGTCTTACCGACTGCCCTGTGTCTCGGACTTCCCTGAGCCTCTGTCCTCACCTGCAGTATGACCAGTTTTTCCGAGATCCCTCATGTCCCCTCCGTTTCTGAGTGACGTTAGTTTTACGGGTGCAAACAATTCTACCAGCAGAGAAAATGAGAAGCGCTCAAAGAGCAAAGCAAAGTTTCTACCCTGCCCCTTGTAGGTGCTTTTAAGGTTAGGAAGATTTCTGCGGCCTAATTTGGTTTGATTAGAGACTCCGTTCCAATTGAATTATGCTCTGGTGTACTTTAATTAAACCATCTACAAGCTGATTTCTTGAAGATGCAAACTCCCAAGCTGTAGCGAGCTGTGCCCACACCCCCTACCTTCCATCCTGGAGTTGCATGCTGCTGGTAATAAGCAGAGGACTCGCGTGAGGCTGCTCATTCGGCCTCAGGGGCAGCATTAATTGTGAGATGCCACCAGAATGAGATGCGAGGGCATTATCAGCATATACTTAATTGATTTTGCATTCTCCACAAAGGAAGGTTAAAATGAAGCCTGTTTGTAAATGGTGTTTAAGCAGCGCAGGCTGGAGGATGAGTTGTAAAAACTGACAGAGCAGGGCACTGGTGAAAGGGCTTCATTTTCTCTTCAGGTTGTGGACTGACCACATGACTCAACTACAGTAAAGATTTTCCCATTGAAAGGGGCTGAAAGAGTATAAGCCTTAGCTTGTAAATTTCACAGAAGGGGTCTCTGCTTGAGTGCCTGTGAGGAGGCCTGCACTCTGGGGATGAATGTGTAATCACATGAGTGGGATGAATGGAAGGGCCGGTATTTTAAATCAGGCATAGCTGCATTAGAGAAGACACTGTGATAGATCAGGGCTCTGATAAACAGGCTCGTGGAAGCAGTGTTTGCTAACCTCACTCTTGGTTTAAAATGGAAGATTCTGCTTCTCCTTCTGAAATGCTCCTGGATAGTTCCTTGCTCAGAGCAGTGATGAGCTCTGCTTGAGGCGTAGAGCTCATAGGCCATTTTCAAGTATTTGTTTCCTCTTTAGTTGTAACATATACCATGAATAAGGAAAGCTCTCTGGATAGGTTCTATCTTTCCTTCTTTCACTTCTTAAAGTTTTCTGTCTTTCTCTTTCTCTCTTTCTTTCTTTCCCTTTTCTTTACTCTCTCTCTCTCTCTCTTTTTTTTTTTTTTTTTCCGAGAGATTTTTGCTATAGGATACATGTGCTTGCCAGAGAGAGACAGAGAGATAGAAAGCAAGAAATCACTCCCTGGGGAGGATGACCATGCTGCACTCCCTTCTTCCCCGTTCTCCTCTTGGAATTTTGGGCATGCATGCGCATGTGTCTGGTGCGAGTTTCCAGCCGCCAGGTCTGGGACTCGAACCTCTGTCAGCCACACAGTAGTCCACACAGTAGTCCTATTTATTTTTCTATGAGAGGAGAGACAGAGAGAGTAAGAGAGATAGCATCCCCATTTACACTGGGATCCACCCCCAGCTTCAGCCAGCCTCAGATTGTGGGCATATGTGTGCCCAGTGTACTCACAGAGGTCTCTGGATACAAACTCAGAACCTTCCTGTGTGGGTCAGTCTTGCAGAGCATCATTGTGTTTTACCGCTCTGCTGCCATTCAGCCTTCTCTTTTTCCTTTGAATCCTGCTTATATTGTGTAGCTCCGTGTCTGTCTCTAGGACTTATTGTATAATTTGCAGGGTCCGGAGTGATATGAAAATCTGAGAATCTCAAAATGGAGGCAGCAGTGAATTAAACCAAGTGTGGGGTGCTTTGAGCCTGGGGTTCTAGTGTCTGTGCCCATGAAGCTGGCTTTGGAATCTTGTATGATGTGGATCTCAGACAGACTTGATTTATAGCAATTTGAGTGAACGGGATTGTAAACACCCCGAAAACATGACCTGTAGCTGGATCACCTTTACGTGCTCTGAGGACACACGCAGGAAATTCTTGCTGAGCTTAGTCAACTCATGGCCTGCCAGTGGGATTTCGTGTAGTTTTTCTCAGGGTCCACACATCAGAGTCTGGAACAGTCTACCCATGGGCTCTTCAAAATAGGGACAAGACCAATGGATTTAAATTCTCTAATGAAACTCTGTCTAGATAGCTCAGCTTTGGGAAGAAGAGGAAACCTGAATATAAAGCCCTTCTAGATTTGGGGTGCATGTGTGTGTATGTGTGTGTGTGTCTGTGTGTGTGCATGCATGCGTGAACCTCAAGCCCTAGTGATTTATTTTTCACTGTGAAATATTAAAGTCTGACAAATGGTGATTACTCAGTACTTCTGAGGGGTTGCAGACAGTTTCTGTTTGTGGCTCCCTATCATAGTTTCAAGAGAGGAAGCCCATCTCCTCTTGACTTTTCGTCTGTAATTTATTCCATGTGGCCTTTGCTCCTCCCCTGGAGTGGAAAGTGCCGAGAGAGTGAGAGAGAGAGGAGAGAAAGAGAGAGAGAGAGAGAGAGAGAGAGAGCGAGCGTGCCTAGGATTTCAGGGGTCCCCGGAGGTCATCCAGACTCTTCTGGATCTTGGAGAGTGCCAGTCTGCAAAGGCAGAGGGGGAGAACACAGCGCGTCTTAGGGAGGAAACAAAATCTAGTACAGCAAGAAGAGCAGGTGACCAGGGGCCTAGGAAGAGACTGCTCTCCATTGTGCTGAGCCTTTGTTCTCTCCCAGCGCGGTGAGCCCAGGCTTGTTCACGCGCAGTGGGTGCCCGTTCCTCACAGCGGCCAGTGGAGAAAGAGAGAGTAGCATCCAGGGCTGGCTGCTGCAGACAGAGGAGGTTCCAGCAAAGGAGCGCCCGGACCTCTCAGATTTTAAATTGGAATCGGGGATCTTGAGTGAGGATTAAAGTTACTTTTCTATCCAGAGGGAGCGTGTGGGAGAATTGATGTTTTAATGATTCTGAATACGGAAGGACAGCTGCCCAGGTCAGATCTGTTCAGAGCAGTGTCTCCGGGGAGTGACTGTACCGCCACTAGCTTTTCCTCCTTTGTCCTCAGTGCACACAGAGGTCACTGGAGATCTGCGCTCAAAGGGAGGCAGGACGCTGTGCTCTCCTTTTATTGTCACAAGATGACGGGTCTGAGTGGGCCTGTGACGCTTGAAGAAAGAAAGAAACCATCTTTGATAGCTCCTGGCTGGCAGAGAGCAGGCAGGAAGCTGGCAGTTCTGGAGGCCGGGACCTGCCCCTGTGGAGTTCACAGACAAGAAGGGAAGTCTGTGTCCTACCTGGGTTGTCTGGAATCAGACCGCCCCCTACCATGGGAATGTTCAGCCAGTACCTAACTCAGTAAATAACAAATACAGTGCCTTCCTGTTCAAGAGAGCTGGTTTATTTATTTTCTCTAAGACATCCACAATCTTTTTTTTTTTTAATAAAAAAAAAAAAACTCACAATATTTTTATTACCTGATGCAGGAGTCTGAGATAGCTTGAATAATGATTCTGCCTTAAAACTATTGAGGGAACTATCTTGGTGCACAAATTAAAAAGAGAGAGAGAGCAAGAGAAAAGGTGAATGTGCCAGAAGAATCCCGTCTACAACATACTCTCGGCTCCCTGGGGGCAGGGCTGGTCCGTCTTGTCTACTCCCTGCCTTGCACAACTCCACTCCATGGGATCCGTTCATGAATGAATGACTCCGGTTCTAGACTTCTGTGAAGTCCTGCAAATTGGCGACAGCGGTCTTAAATGGAAGGAAACTATAAAGAGGCAAGGTCACACAGTGGTGTTTGAAACACTGAGGTCAGTACTTTACGAAGTTCAGTTAGGTTTCATTCCCTTCTCTGAGAGTAAGTGGCCTGAGAGCGGTTTATAGAGAGAACCAGATCACGAGGCTTCAACGAGATCAGGTAACTTGTCCAGAGTCAGCCAGCCAGCAGTGGCTAGGCTGAGATTTGATTCAGGGACTTGCCTTAGTGCCTGAACTCTGTTCTTTCTATGCTGTGGGAGATGTTGGGGAGAGAGTGAAATAATCTGCATGCACAGCCAGGTGTTAAGGGCGCCTTTGCCTCCCGCTCAGTGAGCCCTAACCCACACAGGGACACAGACAAGGAAAGAAGCATTGACTGCTGGGAGTCAGTGGTGAATGGCCTGCCCAGGCCCTGCCTTATGGAGCCTAGAGTTTATGGGGTGGACTAGGTGGAAATATTTAAGTCAAGTTATCACTTAATTTCAGTTGTGATGAGCACTGCGAGGGGAGACATGGGAAGGGGAGTGACCTAGGACTGAGCTCGTCAGAGAAACTAGCCTAGGCTAGTCCAGTGGGGGATGCAGGGTGGTGGCAGAGAGCTCCAGGTCTCGATGGATCAAGAGAGCAGGGAGAGGAGGTGCTAGGAGGCCTCCTGAAGGCCTCTGCAGATGCTGTATTACTGGTTTTGTCACTCATGCGGACATCAGGGTGGAGGTGACTCAAATCCCGTAGGGTGTCTGGACCAATGCTTCTCTTTTTAAGGTTCAGAATGTGCTGAAATCCTTCTGTAGCCTGGATTGATATTCACAGTCGGACGACTACCCTCACCCCAGCTCCACCCCTGCCAGCCACCTCAATTTTATCCCTTGCAGTCAGGAGGGCACACAGTGTTTATTGCCCCTGTCCAGTGCCGTGAGGGGAGCTGGGCTTCCTCAGCTGGCATTTTCTGTTCCAAAGATTTATTTGTTTTCATTCTCTTTGGGGAGACTTGAGATATTTGAGAAATTCTCTGGAAGCAACTTGCAGAATGGAAACTTTCTAACGGCGGCAGTGAAAGGACTCAGTGTCTCTCCCACCTTGGGAGCGCTGACCTGCAGATGTCAAGTTAAAGGACCCTGCAAAGGACTAGCAAGCCACCTGCTCTAAGGTGTAGTAGAGGGGCTTGGGCTTGCTGTTGACTGCGCATACTTCTACTCTAAGGAAGTCTTCAATTGAAAAAGGCCCACACCATGCAGGAGACATCCCTTTTAAAGCCCCCACAGGCCTCTCCTCTGCCCTGTGTATGCCTGGCCTCTTGAGCTTGGCAGGTGGCTGCCAAGCTGAGCAGGCCCATGATGTGGCCAGGGAGAGCCTGCAGCCTCCTGGCTGAGTCTGTCTGGGAGGAGCTGTTCAGGACCCTGGAAATCCATCAAACCTGGCAACTGGAGGTCATTAGTGTCTGACTGTGAGCTGGGTTGTAAAATAAGCCCTAAGTGGTTATGAGCTCTGTTAACCATGGTAAGATGCATGAACAGAAGAGGCTTTGGTTTGGCGCCTCTGAAAGGAAACGAGCGTCGGTCTGATGGGAGAAGGTTCGCCTTCATGGTCCAGGCACATGGACTGGACTGCAGTGGCTCACACGTGTGTGTCGAATAGCCTGGAGGGACCTTTGCCTCTTCCTTGGTTTCTTATGGGGCAGAAACTTTAGCAGCATATGCCTAACTTTTTTTATAATGAACTTTAAACAAATTGGAGTACAACATATGTACATGAAAGAACATTTATCCTAGGTGTCTAGCTGGATGGGTTTTCACAAATAGAACTCACCTATGCAGCCGGCACTTAGGTCAGGTATATGAACAGCACCCCAGGAGCCACTAGGCTCTATTTCAATCTTCACCCACTTCCCAGTCCTCATCCACAGGAAGCAGCTCTCCTGACTTCCGCAGCCTAGATTTGTGTAGCGTGTTTTTGTACTTCATAGATGGGTGTACTTCAGAAATGGATTCATGCAGTATGTGCTCTCTTGTGTCTGGCTTCTTGAGCTCAGCACTGCATCTGTGAGAGTCTTTCCTGGTGTAGCGTGTTCATTTTCATAGCTGAATTGCATTTATTCATTCCACTGTGGATAGGGATTGTGCGATTTCCAGTTTCTGGCTCTGTAAATAGCATCATGAGTGTTCTAGTTGGTGTCTTTTGATAAGCGTATGAATGCATTTCTTTTATTTTTTTAGATAGGGACTCACTATGTCTCAATCCTTCTGCCTCAGACTCTCAAGTAGGTGGGATTATAGGTGCATAGCACCTTGACCAGCTCAGATCTGGGCCTCCCATATGACCTTAGCCTGTTGAGTAACAATGTCTAGCAGTGTGTGCCCCTGCAGCTGGGTTATACATGAATACCTTTCTGTTGGGACTTACACACCCAGGAGCAGTTGCGATGAATGTGCTTAGCTTCTGTAGGTTCTTCCCATTTTCCAAGCGATTATACCAATTTATGATTCTCACTAGCAGTGTGTGAGTCTCCAGAAAGATGAAATAAGGACCCCCCCCCCCAAAAAAAGAAAAAAAAAACAAGCTAAGACTGACTCCTTTTTGTCCCCTGTAAAAGTTTCCAAGACTCAGAGGATAACCTCTACTCTTCTGTGGGATTGTGTTAAATGGGTGAACTGAGGACTGAGTAGAAAGTCCCTATGATGCCCCTGAAAGGTGCCCTTGTTTCTACTGGGGTTCTGTACCCCATAGTCACATTTCACTGGAGTCTAGTCAGTATCTGAACTTGGGAATGAGGACTGATTGGTTTCTGAGAAAAGTCCAGAATCCAGCGTTTTAAGTCACCTGCTTTTGGGTGTCTGCTTGCATTAAAGTAAAGTCTCCAGGCTAATCTTTGAGATGAAAGTGGCTGGTCTGGTAGTGGGCCTGGAGCTCTGTCTCCTGGGAGGGCTGGGGGCTGCTACCACTTAATGGCTCAGTGGAAAAAAGATCTTTAGTTGCAGATCAATCCTGTCTCAGAGCCAACTGGTTCCGCACAATCATATCTTTTGTTCAGCCTTACCAGCCGGGCCTTCCCATCTTATGTTCTGGGGGGGAACGTTTTTCTTGCCCCTGAAACTGTTGTTCAGTGTGACTGGGGCCCCGAGCTGTGGGAAGGCAGTTGGCATTTACTGTGCGTGCCTGTGTGCTCGCAAGAACTCCGAGTGCAAGTGTGTGAGCGTCGCCGTTACAGATCAGGAACTTGAAGAAGAGTGCACTTTGCACAGTTACTCACCAGCAAAGACCCTGTAGGGTGTATGCCCTGCCCTAGCTCTGGCAAATCCCTAACCCACGACAGTGGAAGGAGCTGGATAGGGAGACCTAGAAGGAAGGAAGAAAAGTCTGTGGCCAATAGCTATAGTCACCTTAGATTATTCTGGCCTTCCTCCCTGACCTTAATGGATTCACTAGGTTGGGGCCAGGCCTGGAAGCTGTTTTTAACAAGCGTCCTACTTGAGTCTTACACCAGTCAGCCTTAGGAAACAGTGATTTCCTGGTGCCTTTTGTTGAGGGGACTTGTAAGGAGGAAAATGAAGGAAATAAGAAACAGGCCTGGCTCAGGCACAGCAGTACCGGCAGTAGAGTAGCACTGTACAATACTGGAGCTATGTGGAAAGGCCCTGGATTTAGGTCCTAGGTTGACCTGAACAAGGCCTGGGTGTGCCTGCAATCCAGGCTGATGGGAAGGCTGGAGGATGGATCTCTCTCTAATGAATTAAACAAACAAACTTTTTAAAAAAATGACATTAAAAAAAAAAAAAAAAAGAAAAAGGATGAAAGAAACCGTTATACCAGCAGATGGCATAATGGTTATGTTGCTAGACTCCCATGTGGTTGACTATGGTTTGAGTCCTGGACCTGGCAGCTTGGAACTCATGCCAGGCATATGTGCGTGCATGCCCAAAATCCCAAGAGGAGAATAGAGGAGGAGGGATTGTGGTGGGCGTGGCCATTCCCTTGGGGGGGGTGTGTGATTTCTTGTTTTCTGTCTCTTTCTGTCTCTCTAGTGACTGCATGTACCCTATAGCATAAATCTCTCTCTCTCTAAAAAAAGACAAAAAGAGAAAGGAACAGACTTTGTTCTCCTTGAGCTCATGATCCTGAGCATCCCTGTGCCATACAACTTTCTGTGATGCTGAAAATGCCCTGTCCAACGTGGTAACCCCAGCCATGTGGCCAGAGAGCACTTTTAATGTGACTGTCTGACCAAAGAAATGAAATTTCATTTCATTTTAGCTAAAGTGCATTTAAAGGCAGACAATGCAGTTATTGGAAACCTTTTAAGCATGTTTGGAGCAACTTGAGTAGGTAGCTCTCTTTTTCCATCTGTATGTTTTGTGGAATCTAGATACAGATCAGGTACTGCTGATGAAAATTTAGCATCCGAGTGGAGGTGCACCATAAGTATGAAGCACGCATTGGAGTTTGAAGACTTAGTCTGAAAAAAAAATAGAAAATGTTCATGACTAACTTTGATCATGACTACATGTTGAAATGGTAATATAGAATTGTGGATAGAGTGGGTTGAATAAAATATATAAAAATTAACTTCACCTGGAACGTTTAAACCTGAGTCTGTGGCTCCCATCTGTGGCTGTGGACAACACGGCTCTGAGGGTTCTTCCTGCTGGGTTCACCAGCAGAGTGCCAGAGAGCTGGAGCAGAGGGCAGAAGCCCCTGCTCTCCCCCGTTGTTTTCCTTTTCTTTTTAAATTATACATAAACTCTGTATTTTGGGATGAACTACGATGAATTCAAGTTCCTCAAACTCCACTTCTTCAAGTGCTTTCTGTGAAGCTGCAGCAGGACACAATATATACTCTGGTGGCAGCGCTAGTCTTCCCTGGATCTCAGGTAAATGTGTACCATTGCCAGGGCTCATGGCTTGGCGTGTAGAAAATGGCTGGATTCTTGCCTCACTCAAACCTTTATCTCTCCTCCCATTGTTTCTTCACCTGAGAGCCAAGTTTGGGGCTGATTATACTCCTGGTTGTGTGTGCACAGAGCTCGAGTCTGCGCATGACAGGTCTGCTGGGCTCTGGCTGGCCCATGGTGGTGCTGCCTGTTGAGTACCTTGTCCAAAGAGAGAAAGTTCTCACAGTCCAGACCTTGTTCTTCCTGCCACTTCTCTCCAGGTGGCAACTTCAGAAATGAGTATCTTCTCTAATGCTCCAAATAAGGAAGGAGGCTTGTGAGAGCATGTCTCACCCTGGGCTACACCACAGTCCCAGACGAGTGGGTTATGACCAGCTGCTGGTCAGGGTGGGAACTCTGCCTTGACATTAAAATTAATATCTCCACTCCAATGGATAGAGAGTGCCTCTAAATACTAAGCTACAGAAATTGGCCAGGGCAGTAAATAGGGTTACATTTTTGCTTCCTGCCTTTGTTGTTTCTGGAAGAGCAGACCCCATGGAGGGGTCCCATGGAAAGGGTTCCAAGGAGCGGTCCGTTTGAGGGGGGTCCCATGGAGGTCATCCTGTGGAGGGGGTCCCATGGAGGCCAGCCTGTGGGAGGGGTCTCCTGGGGGGGTGTCCCACCAAGGATGTTCCGTGGAGGGGGTCCCGTGGAGGGCATCCCATGCTGTGGGTCCTGTGGAGGCTGTGTTGGGCAGGACTCCCAGGTGAGCACATTAGTCTGTCTGCAGCTCTCAGTCAGCGTCCTGTTTGAACCCACAACACTTAGCTCATCTATGTATCATCTGTCTTCTTCTTTGGATTCTAGATGCCTCCAACCCAACAAAGACCTTATTTCGTGCCCTGCTGAATTCCTGGGCTCTACACCTGAGTCAGACACACAGTCTCAAGATTTAATAATCTTTGTTGAATGGGTTAATTGGCAGCATGCTATGTAGATCTAAGGGTCAAATGTGACTCTTGGGGGTGGGGAGAATTTATACCCCCAGCAGGGGTGTATGGGAGAGTGTTCCAGAGGAACTGTAGCCTGAAAGTGGTTAGGAACCTTAGATTTACATTGTATAGTTCATTCTAAATCTCTAAGTGCAAGTTTTCTATCTCTTTCAGAAAGCATTTCTCGGGACCAGCAGTTGGCATAATGGCTATGTCGCTGGACTCCCATGTACTCAACCACAGTTTGAGTCCTGGACCTGGTGGCTTAAACTCACACTGGATGTGTGTGTGTGTGTCTAAGATCCTAAGAGGAGAATGGAAGAGAAGGGATTGTGGCATGGCCATCCCCTTTGGGGGTGATTTCTCACTTTCTGTCTCTCTGTCTTTCTGGCAAGCGCACGCGCCCTATAGCAAAAACCTGTCCAAAAAAAAGAAAGAAAGAAAAAAAAAAGAAAGCATTTCTCAGGTAATGCTAACTCTTATGCATTGCAAAGAGAAATCTTTTCATTGGGATAGAGCTTTTGCCTTTACCCTCACACAACCAGACTAGGCTGTGGTTCCTGACATTGTACTGGGCCATGATATCACCATTTTCATGTTTCCTAGGAGACAAGAGGAATCACTGCAAGTCTTGTGGGTAAAGGGGGCACAGCTGGACCTTAGATTCAGAACTCCTATCTTGGGGTGACTTCTTTGCCTGTCTTGCATTCCACATTTAATGTGATCAGGCCTGGGGGACAGGAAATGTTCAAGTCAGGCAGTGAGTCCAGTCAGAGCTCTGTCCATCCTCAGGAGAATTAGGGTCCTGTCTGCAGGGATAACTTGGCCTGTGGGGGAGGCCCAGGTCTCAGGCTGGCCTCTGTGCCAGGCAACCTGTGGAGGGAGCTTGTGGAGGAGGATTGGTCCTGGTTTGTAAGTCCTCTGCTCTTCCCTCCCTGACTCAAAATTGTCCATCCTAAAACCACAGATTTACTACTCTCAACCCTCTTCAGCTTTCTCTAGGCCCTAGGCCCTGCACTTTGCTTGCTTATTTGTGCTTCTCTTTTCATGTGATAACCTTGATGTTGACATCACAGCACAGGGTGAGGACACCCTGGACTCCCCAAGCCCAAATGCCTGAGAACCAGCCCTGATGTTTCCTGCACTATTACACCATTCATGGGAACTAGTGTGAACTTTGTAAGACTCTCACATTTCCTGGTTGTATTTATAGTTTATGTGGCATTGATTTGTACTGAGGCTGAACCTGCAGAATTCAGCTGAACCTGGTTCTTTCTATATTTGGGCATGGTACGGGATGTGGGAACTCAAATGGGATGTTGGTTTATGGAAGTCTGCAGCCTTGCCCAGTGAATCCTACAGACTCATCACCTCCTTGAAAGAGGCCTTTGGGGGATGATTCTGAGTTGTGGATGTCTGTGCAGCAGGGAGGGACGGTCCTCTTCACCTCAGAGTGTAAGAGTTCTCACCCTCCTGGCCCCGTCACATTCACATCTGATCGCAGCTTAACCCAAAGAAAGACATGCTTGAGCATGTCCTGACACTTTCTTCCTAGTTCAGGTTATCTCCTTCAATGCCTTCTTTGTGTCTCAGAGCCCGAAATACCACACGACAGAACATTCTAAAATAACAATGATCCTGTTTTTATCCTTTAATTTTGTGAGTTTCTTTTTTAAATATTAAAATCGAACATTTTGCAGCTATTCGCAAGACAAGGTGTTATTTTTAAAAGACTGTTTCCCTCTGTCTTGGATTTATTATTATTATTTCAATTTAAAGCAGATGATGAAAGTGGAATTTTTTCTAAGAGCATAGCCATGCTTTTCACAACTTAAAGGAGACATTAAAATGTATGTTTTTTTGTCTTGTTTTTCTGAATTTGAATTTGAAAGGCCAGTTATTGCAACAGACGGTATAGTAATTCATTTCTGATGCATTTCAGAGAGCCCAGGACGAAACACACAACTGTGTGACACAGACCAGACCAGGCCGACATACCCCGCATGTCAGCTAACCACAATCAAGGAGCAGGTGCTCTAGGACTAAGCGTGACGGTGATTATTATGATGAGGATGGCTACCACCTAGTCCAGCAATTACAGGGTGCCAGCCTTCTTGTTGAGCACTTGCCTTGGACAATCTCAGTCCTCTCTGTGATTCCATTAGACTAGACATTATCATTGTCACCCTATTTTCCAGATAAGGAACCAAGACCTACCTAGTGTCAGGCCTTGAAGCTGGGATGAGAACCCAACTGTCTAGATAACTAGAGGCCCTGTATTCATAGCCACCACTCTGCTCCAGAGTGGTTAGTGCCTGAACTGCTCTGATCCCCAGAGGAGGGGAGAACTTGAAGCAGCTATTCCTAGCATTAGCCATATGCTCATTTTTTGCTTCAGTTACTTCACTAATTGAGGCAAAGGTTCTGGGAGTTTTGACATTAAGTATCTGGATAATTGCCTCAATGTATCATTTTCACTTTACATGCTTAGACATAACCTTTAATGGAGTTTGAAAAGCCAATTCTACTTGGAGAAAATAAGATATTAACTTCAATTTCTGACTTTGTTTCCCCAAAGCACTTGATGGCTTAGTTGTTGAATTATAAGATTAATTGTCCAAACACATCAGATTCTCCAACCGCTGTTTATCAGACTGGAAAGTCAGCCTGGATTTGGGGCCGATCGCCTGATGTTGGTCCTTATCTGGGAGATGGGTGTTTTATACAAGATGGTCTCTTGGGAGCCTCAGTTTGAACCTGACGTTCTGATCCGGTGGCACCATGCCTGCTGGATGGCAAGTCTTAGGGAGAGGACGTATATGTGCCCCTGTTCGCATTCCTTCTCAAGGACTCGCCGTGAGTCCTGAGCAAATTGGTCTAAGTAGGTCTGGAAGATGCCTACGGTTTCAGTGAATGATGTGAATGCAAATTACTGGCCAGAAAATACCCATAGAAGGGAAATATCTAAGAGCTTCATGCTACCTCTGAAAAATGTTCCTAGCCTCTTTGTGTTCCCCAAAGGTAACATGAAGGGGACTTGAGGTATGCTGCTGCGAGGGTCTTGGCACACTGGTGCTCTCTGGCATAAGAGCAAAATGTGGAGTCTGGGGCTGCTTTTGTCTTGTCACTGGGTGTTGGGGGCTGAATGCCCAGTGATGCTCCCAGGAGCCCCCCTGGTGACTCTGGAATGTGCAGAGGCTCCTGTGCTCCAGCTGCAAAGCTGCTTTGGGGTGGGTGGGAGCCGGTGGGAGTGAGAGCGAATGGGACCAAAGGCGGAGGCTGAGCCTGCTGTGGCGTGTGCTATCTCAAGTCTTGCTGTCACCTAAAGGCCCTTTCCAGTCACACACAGAAGGCTGTGGCTGGGTTGGGGTTTGTTTGATAGAGGGTGTGGAGAGGGACAAGGGGGTAGCAGCCCAGTGAATGAACTTCTACTGGGCCGGACCCACCCATCAGGGAAGAAGGTACTTGATAGCTGGTCGGGATACCCCCTTCCCAAGATGAAATATCTCCATCTGCTTTATAAAATGTAAAGTGAATACTTTTGGCCATTCCTAGGGGAAAGTATCTTTGCAATTTGGTCCTAATCATCCATTTTTGCTCGAGATTTTGAGTGTGAAAACCTCAGAAAAGCAGAGTCAACCAAAGACGTTCCAGCAATGGCGTCAACTGTGTTGTCATCAGAAGGTGAAAATAATACTAGCTTACACATACTTAAGAAAAAGGTCATCCCAGATGGCTTTGTGACAGCATAAACTTGTTTCTTTCAGCCAGTTTATGAGGAGGAGTGATCAGGCCCAGAAATAGATGCAGAAGCAGTGATAGAAAATGTCCTGGCAGTGGCGAAGAGAGATTTAGACCTGCTGTTAGGTTCGCTAAAGAGATTTAAGAGACAACGTTTCTTCCCATTTCAACACCCTCCCTCTTCCCCTGCTGGAAGAGAACTGGTTGATACTCAAAACTCTATCAATTCAACACTCTATAAAGGTGACAAATAATTTTTTACGTTCAAAATCTAGTCTGCACCATAAAAACCAGGAAATTCCTCAAATTAATTAAATGCAAGATCTCATTTAATTGCATAGGTGATTGGTATTTTATCTTTTCTGAAGTATAGAAGTGGGGAGGAATAGCTGAGGGGACAAAAAAGAAAAAGAAGGAAGGTAATTTGGGTTTTTAGTTGCGTCTGAATACTGGATGTTTTTGAAACATTTCCAAATTTCCTTTACAGGAAAGGAAGGAAAAATGATCCAAACGGAAGGAGGATTTTTTCCTCCCCTTTCCTTTGTCCGGAGCTCAGTACCTGGGATTTTGTGGCATGTGCTGAAAAACTGTGTTGACTGAGTACATTCAGAAATTTGCCTGAAAGAGATATAAGAACCGGAAATGGATCAAAATGAGACAAAAGAGAAAAACAAAAAACAAAACAAAACAAAAAACCACCACCAACAAAAAACCCCCAGAACTTCTGGCCACAGATAAGAATCATGTAATTTACTAAGACACATCATTATGCTGTTTTCTAGGTAGAAAGATAATTTAGCCAGGGCAAGAGGGTGTGCTTGAGGCTACCAGGATTGGGGTTCCATAACGGGGTCCTCAGGACCACCCTTGCTCTGCCCCCAGCGGAATGAGAGGGTGGTAGGGAGTGACTCTCTGTGGGCTTCAGGAACCCTAAGGCCAGTGAAGCCCAGGGCCAGCCACTCACTGATCAGTCCCATGGCAGAGGCCAGTGATGGCTGTGGGCCCAAGAGACATAGAAACCTGGGTTTTCACTGACATAGAGACTAATCCTAGAGAGGCAAAATTAAAACCTGCAAATTAAGAAAAAAGTATTTAGTATTATTTATTGTCGTTAGCATTATTATTTAATTTGACCAGACAAAGACAGAGAGAGAAAGAGAGGGAAAGTGAAAAAGCAAGCCACTGCATCTGGGACCCGAACTGCAGTTGGCCATGGGGGAGTCCAACACCCCAACCACCATACTACCGGCCAGGCCCCAAAACCTGCATATTTTAAAAACAAAATAATGAACATTTACTGGGGGTGCACCTGTGCAATATTTTTACATGTTTTGCCTAACTTTGTTAATAATTTTATTCCTTTGGGAATTTTTTTTTCTTTGGAGAGGTTTTTGCTATAGGGTGCGTGCGCTTGCCAGAAAGACAGAAAGAAACAGTGAGACAGAAAGTGAGAAATCACCCCCTAGGGGGCATGGCCATGCTGCAATCCCTTCTCCTCCTTTCTCCTCTCAGGATCTTGGGCACACACGCACATGCGCCCGGCGTGAGTTTAAGCCACTGATTCCGGGACTCGAACCACAGTCGACTACATGGGAGTCCAGCAACATAGCCATTACACTAACTGCTGGTCCCGCTTTGGGAAATTTTTATAAAATTGAATAGCAACAAAAAAGCTTGCCTTCAGGGAGCATATAGTCCAGTGGTTAAGGCAGTTGCCGGTCTGACTAGTGTGCGCTCTTGCATGTGTGCACAAATGACGAGAGGTAGAAGGGGTTTGAAGGACAAGGACAGGACTCAGCTTTGGTCTGTGGGCTCTGGGAGGGGCCTGCCGGCTGAGATCTGAGAGGCCAGCAGGAGCGAATGAAACCGGTAGGGCCAAGATTTGGGGGGGAAATGACAGTCAGGGAGGCAAGGGGAGGCAGAAAGAAAGAAACACAAACAGAGAGACAAACAGAAGACAGCAAGAAGCGACAGAGAGAGGAGGCAGACTCCTAAGGGCATGGTTCTGTTTCTTATTTAATTGTCCCTGCAAGACCGGAAGGGAGTGTTGGACACCTCCATTACAACCCAGCGTCCAGGAGGGTCTCTGAGCTTAGGCGATCAGTCCAAAGTCACACCGCTGGTGCGGTTGTCTTATCGGTGGTGCCCACTGTGCTGTGGATGCTGAAAGCCCGGGCTGTTCCTGTCTGCTCACTCCGAATCCCTATGGACCCCACGTCTCGTGTTCCCCTGACCTCTGCTGTGCCTTTGGAAGAGTGGAGAAGGCATCACCTAGGTGCTTGGGGCGTGTTGAGAGAAATTCTTTCTGACTGAGTTGACTTACGGTCTGAACAACTAACTGTGTGCTTTGGCCAGATATTTATTTTTCTGAGACAGAGACCAGAGCAGTACTTGTTGGGAAGTCAGCTACAAGGACTTTTTTGAAAGTCATTTTTGTTTCGAGCCTCTTTTTTTCAGTAGTGGAGGAAGTCCGCGATTCTGCAAATAAGTCCCGACCTTCATAATGAGGCCTGAATGCTTTCCAAATCTTTGTGAAAAAGATTCCATTCTTCTGTGGTTAATTTGAAGAGGTTACTAATTTCTCATATCATAGATCATTTGTTTTGTGGGAGGCAGTTATGCCCAAGCCAAGATCCACTTATTATTTTTGGAGCAAATTTTACTTGTTTACATAGAACTGAGGACACAGAACAGCTCTTGAAGTTCAGCTGATTTACAGTTGACCCTTGAACATTGTGGGGGTTAGGGGTGCTAACCCCTGTGCAGTCGAAAATCCTTCTAACTTTGGACTCTCCCAAAACTTAACTACTCGTAGCCTATTATTCATGGACAGTCTTCCTGGTAAATAACATAAACAGTTGATTAACACACATTTGTGTATGTTATGTGCATTACGTATTGTGTTCTTACAGTAAAGTGAGCTAGAGAAAGGAAAACATTGTTAAGAAAATCATAAAGGAGGCATGGTGGTTAAGGTGCTGGACTCCCACATGACCAGCCATGGTTTGAGTCCCAGACTTGGTGGCCTTACTTTCTCACTTTCCCTTTCTCTCTTTCTGTCTCTCTCTGGTGAGCACATATGCCCTATAGCAAATTGAAAAATAATAAGTAAAATAAATGATAAGTAAAATGAATAGTTCTTTAAAAAGTTTAAAATGTTTTAAGAAAAGAAAATCATAAGGAAAATAAAATACTTATACAATATTTATTGAAAAAATCAGTATGTAAGTGGACCTGCCAGTTCAAACCAGTGTTGTTCGAGAATCAACTGCATATCCTTTATTACCGCTTCCCCTTCCCCCACTTGTCTTACCTTCAGAGCCAGCTGTCCCTGCCCGTTGACTGGATGAGACCAGGCAGTGGAAGTTTAAGCAGTGTCTTGTGTTTCCTGACTTCTATTTTTTTTTTGTTATTTTTCAAAATTTTCTTAGGCCAGAGGGCATATGTGTGCACATGAGGGGAAAAAGAGAGAGAGAGAGAGAGAGCAAGAGAGAGAGAGAGAGAGAGAGAGAGAGAGAACTCCCCAGTGGAGTCTTGTCATGCTGCAGTGCAGTCCTTTTTTCTCCAATTCTCTATTCATCCAAGTTCCTGGCATGTGCATATATGCCCCATGTGATGTCCGTGGAGTTGGGACTTGAACTTGGGTCAGCCATGTAGGATCTGGCTTCTTTCATGTGCTATAGGGCTGGTCCTGTTATAATATTTATTAGCTGTTCACCTCTGCAGCTTCAAATCTTGTAATATGGAGAGATTAAAAAAAAATAAAAGCATCCCATTAAACACTTTTAGGTTCTCTCTACTTAATGGAGAAGAGAGAAGAAAAAAATTAATTCTTTTTGATAGGCTGACCTTGTCCATGTTCGCTTTCTTGGGTGATAATATTTATAAATACATACTTGTTGGGAATCTAGATGCCATATTTGAGTGGAGTTATCAGTAACTGGACCTTTTCTAAAAATCTCAACAAAGTCTAAAGGGGGAATGAGGATCTGAAGCTACCATTTTCCCATTAGTTTCTTTGGATCTCTCTTTCAGTGCCAAAGGAGCACTTGCTTCTAGGTGTTTTGGTGGGAATAGTCTTCATTGCTACCTTGTCGTGGAGAAGGGCTCCTCTTCCAGCTTGTTTAAGTCAGTCTTGCATCATTGATCTATAGCTTTTGATACCCTCTTTCTTCCTGCCTTAAATATTCTGCCACTGACTCCAGCTTGGCTGGATATTCATCCACCAGGCCAGAGTTCCCACTGCCTAGCTGAGACCCTGTGTGCAGAGATGGAAGGGAGAGAAGAAAGAGAAATGTGGATTGTGGTGGTAGTCGTGGTGGGTGTTTAATGAGCATTTGGAGTTGAAGCATTTTGGATGCATTATGGATGCATTTATGGATGCACCATGGAAGCATTTTGGATGGATTATCCCATTTAATCTCCACAAATCTCTATGCAGTAGGTACTACCACTATGTCTGTGATACAGATGTGCAAACTGAGGACCCCCAACAGCCAGTAAGGGGTGGATATAAACCACCTGGAAATGTGTGTGTGTTTACAGGTGTCTGGGTTTGGCTTTTCGTCTTTGTAATCCACCATATTTCTCTTTCCATAGGGGGTACATACTCATTCCCATACACACTGTAACCATATGGGAGGAGATCCTAGACCATCTCTGTCCAATGCTCTTTGGGCGTTGGTGACCATTCATGATACCGTGTCCTTCATTGGTACCTTGTCCCTTTTGCTCCTGGACCTGGAGTCTTGGCTCTGTGCATGTTTGTAAAGGGGTATACCTGCTGTGGGGAGGTCGTGGTCTGCTCTGGGTTTTCCATTATAGTGGCAGTGAATGCCAGGGAAATGTCTTCCTCAAGTTCATTCCCAGGCCTATCATTCTGAGTTAAATGGGAATTGGATTTTTTTTAATGACAGTTGAGCATTATAGGATGTCTGGTGGGAAGATGTTATTATTAATTCAAGGATGTCTTGAGAAATGAGGCTCAGACATAATTTCCCATTTGGCACCTTGAACAAAGCACGTTAACCCAGCCATACCCGGTCTTGTACAGCCCTGCAGCCTCATTTCCATCCCCAGTTCCACCTGATCTGATGGGGGAGGGGCGGGGGACAATCATTCTCAGCCGACGAGGAAATCGAGGCTCAGGGATGTGACTGGCCAGATGGGAACCACATCTTGGGGTCCTTGGCCCAATCCATTTTCTATTTGCCATGTCTTTCTTCTTCAGCATTTATTATTCTTACCATCTTAGATAGTTGGTCTATGTAAGTAAAATTGGATGGAGGCTGGAAATGAGTAAGTGGGAAACAGAGCCCCCTTCTAACAACTGGAAACTATAATGTATGAATGTGAATGTGCTCGTCCCCATCCTTGATGAAGTTGGGGGTGGTTTGGCTTCAGCTTGTGAGTATGTATGTGTGTTTAAGTTTATCCATTTCCTCCATGAGCAAGAGAGACGAAGAGACAGCACCCCAGCAGGGTCCTGATTCAGGATCCACCCCAGCTATAGCCAGCCCTGGATCATGGGCTCCCACCAGCATGCCCAGAGAAGTCTTAGGACCCGAACAGGGGACTTTCCCACGTAGCTCAGCATCACGAGCATCACATTTTACTGCTGGGTCCCTCTGGCCCCCTTCAGCTTGTGTTTACATCCAGGTCTGCCACTTCCTTGCAGTGTGATTTAGGGCAAGCCACTTCACTGCCCATAGCCTCGGTTTTCTTACCTGCACAATGGAGTCATTACACCCACCTTTAGTGTTATCCAGGAGCCAGGGACAGAGGAATGAAACTTCCCACATGGCACCTGCCAAAGCACCTGTTCATGCTGACACACCTCTTCCCCAAACTGTTCTCCATGGTACTCTGGAGGCAAAAGACAGAAGCTCTCTTTGGGATTCCCCCATTAGACCCCAAGAATCCTGTGGTCAGCAAGGCAGGCTGGAGCTCTGCAGATTTTGCAATTTAGTAATGTATCTGAGTATAACATCATTTGTTTTCATTATTAAAGGTTACTGATTTCTTTAGAGAGAGAGAGAGAGAGAGAAGAGAAAGAATGAGATAGGTATCCCCAGTGGGGTTTACATGCTATGATCCATCCCTGGCTTCAGCAAGCTGGGATCATGGGCATGTATGCATGCTTGGTATGCACAGAGAGGCCTCAGGACATGAACCTGAGACCTTCCCATGTGAGTCCAGCATTACAGAGCATTGAGTTATGGCTGCACCACCAGCTAGCCTGTGTAGCTCAATTTATAATGTTTCAGTGTTTTAAACTTGGAATCTCAGCTTGTCTTGCAGCATTGTACAGCCCTTGCACACTGCTGCTCCCTCTTGGGAGGCTGGCACACCTCTGCCCAGTCTGCGGGCCTCTGTGTCTAAGCTGGGATTGGTGCTAGAGATGTTCTCTTCATCTCTTGTCACTTGTCACACCTAGGAAGGTTGGGTCTTTCTGGGGGCAGGTAGTGATTGTCAGCTGACTGCAGTTGACTGCCTGGAGAAATCCCACTTCACCTTGTTCTACACCCTCCAGAGGGCATTGTTATTTAGTCCAATTGTTCGCTCTTTCCACCAAAGAGAAGGAAATTTCAGTGAAGTGTGTTCAGGGGTTCTTGTTTAAGGGTTAACGGGATTCATCTTTTGTTTATCTTTGGAAATAAAACAGTGTTTAAAGCCATTCAGATCAGCAAGGCCATCTGGTGGGGGGTACGCAGCTGCTCCCCTTTCAATTGTGCTGCCTCTAATTTATTCATTCTAGGGTGCCATTGTACATCTGCAAAATCGTGATTTGCAGTTGGTTTTGAACGTGTGAGCAGTGTCTGTGTGAGGCCTTTCTTCTCCTCCCTTGCAGGACATCTGGGCGGGGCATCTTCCACCGTACTGTATGTAGCCTTTTCAGTCTCCGAAACCAGGTCAAAGTGGGCAGGGGTGGGGGGGCCTGGGAACCCAGGGAGACAGAGCCACCCTGCTTCTTGAAGCTCTAGTGTATAGTTTCTATGCATGACACTCTGGGCCACTTCTAGTCATTCATTTTTCTATTTGTGTAAAAGAAAAATCATTGGAAGGCAACTCGATGTACTGCTTGTCTTTGTGGTCTAGGTGCTCAAGAACCAAAATGACCCCTCGTCTGAAGATGTGTCCCTTTTTCCTTGTAGCTAAGGTTTGATGTTGCAGATATTTAAAGCCTTGAAAGCATGCAGAAAGAGCAATAACTAACAGTTCGTCAAACACCCTGGGTTCCTGAGATCACTGGGCCCATGTGGCAACACTGAGCCTTCCATGTCTGCTTTGAGAAGAGGATGAGGGTCTCGGTTATAAAAGAGTGTGCCTGTGGTTATGTGGCTAGGTCAGTGGTGTGGCTGGTGCTCACCCTCAACCTTTGGGTCTCCTTCCGTCCCCAGGCTGGCTTTCTTCCCTGGACTCTGTCGCCATACAGGAGAGGAAACATAGAAGATTATGTTATCTGGGCCACAGTTTCCCATCTATAAAATGGAGATAATTGTCCTTCTTTCTTAGATCATCATGTGTAAATAAAATAATCCATAGAAACCCCAACCTGGTGTCTGAACACAGGAACATCCTCAGTAAGTGTTAGCTGGTGCTGCTCTTGCTGTTGCTAGGAAGTAACGAGAACCCTATTCTGGATATTTGCCGGGAACTCACTTGCTTTCTGGAGTTTGTTCCTTCACTCACCAATTTAAAAACTATTTCCTGAGCACCCACTCTGTATAAAGCAGCGTGCTACTCAGGGTTGAGCATTCCTGACCTGTTCCTTTGTTTGAGCTTAGTGTCCAGTTTCACCTCCTCTCCTGAGATATGAGCTGGGTGATGGCTGACTGTGCTACTCTGTGAGCCTCAGGTTCTGAGCAGGTTCCCCCCAGAGCTGCTGGTAACAGCTTCGTTTGCATGGTGCTCTAGAAAGGTCACAGGCTTTGTAGCCTGCAGTTGGATTTTGGCCCCGTTTCTGGCTAGCCATGTGACTCTGGGCATTCTTTTAACCCTGCTGTGCTTCAGTCTCCCACAGGTAACTGGGAGGTCACAGTGCTGATCTTGGAGGGTGGCCATCATGAAAGGGTTCAGCATGGTTCTCTGCACATGGCAAACACTGGAGTATTTGTCACCAAGGCCACAGAAAATGAAACTGAGGCCACATGCTTCCTTGAAATACTTTATAGTTTTGACTGTTGTTGCTTAGCTGCCTAGAGCCATTTTGGTAGATGGGATTCTCAGCGAACCACACAAGTGCATCTTGAGTAGATTCTACCTTACTGGAAAATTATAGACTGAAGACATTATAGACAAGCTTGAGGGGAAAATCTAGTACCTACCCTAATTTGATTTACTACGGGAAATAATAAAATGAATGCTCTAAAATAGTTTTTCCCCTAGTTGGTTTCAGAAAAAGAAAATTATTGACCATGTCACAAAGACCCTCAGAGTCCCCTGTACATGTTGGAGCCATTGGTGACAACTGCAGCATGGACACTCTCTTGTCCACCCTTGTCATTTGCTGAGAAAACCTGATTATTCTGCATTTCAGAGACTGGAGCATCTGGCCATGTTCGAACGATATATTGGGCTGTCATACAGGGAGCTGAGGCAGACTACCCTTCTAGAATGCAACCTATCGCAGAGAGCATGAAGAAAGATCCTATTCGCCCTCCTGCCTTCGGCTGTTGGAGACTGGTTTAGAGAGTCACTGCTATTGCTGGGATGTCTTTTCAGCTTCCTGAAGCAGAGCTGGCTTTCCTACATTCTCCAGGATGGAGTGGGCTTTGGGGCTGTCCTTGAGATGGGGTGTACAATTCTGAGTGTGGATGTTATTCTGGAGCCTCTGGAATCTTTGTTCTGGAGTTAGATGGAATGCTCTCAGAGGAATTAGGCTGTGTGTGTGTGTGTGTGTGTGTGTGTGTGTGTTTTCTTTTTCTTTTTCTTTTTTATGTAGCCCTAACCCTAGCAAAAACAGGCTCAACACATAGCAGTGTTTGATAAATGTGTGCTAAAGAGTATGGGCCACTCATCAGAAGAAATCTGTATTTCGTGTCCAGGATGTCTGCAGTCCAGAGACATCAGGGACTTACTCAGGGGTACCAGCCAGGTTAGTGATCAAGTGTGGTGCGAGGCCACATTGAGGGAATCTCAGCCTGGGGCCATAGCCAGTATCTCCCTGCCTTATTGGAAAGGTGTCTGCTTTGCAGCTCTCATGTTTCAAACAGATCTCATCGAAGCCACCAGTTGGTGCCTTGGCCACTACGTGTTCAGTCCTACAGAGCCCAGGCTTTCAAAAGGGCTAGGGGCAGTGTGCCAAGACCAGCCCTCTGCACGTGGGGCCATTTGCATTCCTGCCCATTGTCTCTGCTGCAGTGTTGACTGACAGGAACCAGCCCTGCCCCTCGGTGCGTTCTGCCCTTCCTTCTCCATGCCCTTACCTTGGCACCAGACCAACTGCTGCCCACATCTGTTCTCTGTCTTTGTCTCTATCCTGCTGCTGTACCTGTCGCCCATTACACCTCGCAGGCTGGAGAAGACAGGCCTGAGTGAGGAATAGAGTCTGAATTGAGACAGTTTAAGACTCTGTGCCCTAGGCTGACAAGGCGCGAAGGAGATTGAAGGAGGTGGTGTGTTTCGTCCCACCATCTGCTTCCCTGTCCTGTATCTCTGTGTGAGACCACAAATCTATTCTTTTGGAAGGGATTCCTGAAGGGGGAGGAGCTCCCCAGGCTTGGACAAGTTGCTGGACCATCCGAGGTGACAGAGGTAGAGGTTAAGACAGGCTCCCCCTGAGTGTCAGGACCCTGGATCGTTTGCTCTTGTATAATGAATTCTGCGTCCTTGAAGAAGTACGGAACCACGTTGGGCCTCAGTTTCCTCTCTGTAAAAGGCAGGGATGGAGAAGCATGTACCCACAGGTTTGCATCGCTGGGTTGTGATTGCAGCCTGCCCAGTTTTGGATATGGGCTTTGATGGTGCCCACCATTATTTTCAAAACAATGTTTCAGCCTTTTTATATTGTGAATGACTTTGTGCAAGAAATCCCCAGGGGTCCCTCTTACATTCTTTTCTACTGCCTCTCACCAAAGTGGGGCTTCCCCGAGACCTCTGTGGGCAGGCATGTTTCCGGCCTTCCCTGTCAAGCACTGAAACAAGTTCTGGATGAGGGTGGTTGTTCTCTAGAGTTGCACCCACAGCTGTCTTGGGGTCTTCAGAACTACCAACCCTGGTCATTGAGGCACCTGAATGATCCCAGTTGACTCTGCTTTTTAATAACTTGTTTTTTTTGTGTGTGTAAAAGTTGGGTGTTACTTCCTGTGTCTGTGAGTCTGCCTTGAGCTGCCACTTGCTCTTCCTCTTTCGTTACTTGAAATTAGCTGCAGAATAGGAAAACTGGGCTCCTATGCCTAGAATTGAATATACATCGAAAACAATCAGCCCTGGAGTGAGATCGTGAGGACCTTCCAATAATAATGCAAAGAATACATTCCATTTATTGAGGCTTGCTATGTGTCAGATGCTGGGTGAAGCATTGTGTGCATGTTATCTCATGTCCTCTTCGCAATTGTGCTGGGAGATGCACTAGTTTTATCCCCATTTCACAGATGAGGAAATCAAGTCAGATAATGGCTGAGTCGTTGCCTGACATCAGAAAGCAGTTGGTTTGGACTGAAACTCAGGTCTGCCTGACTCCAGATCCTCTCAACTTTATTCTGTCAACTTGCAAACCATTTTTGTTCCATCCCGCTATTCTATTATGTGATAATCAGTGGACTGACGGTGCCAAGGAGGACATTTGATCACAGTGAACTTGCCTGTTTCTTATGGATAGAGTTTATGGAATGAAATAATAGCCTAGACTGTACTTTCTATGCTGTGAAGCAGGTAAGGTAGTCACTAACAAAAATAAAGTTGATAACGAACTTAATACAGAGTCAGTATGCTTTAAAGCTAACTTTGGGAAATCGACCTGTTTCGTATGGCACTCATTTTGGACTCTCTGGGAAGACCCTGAAGATCATGGTTTGAGAATCCCGGTTTCAGACAAAGCATGGATGCTTATTCCAGGTATTGGGAAGGATGAAATCTGGCAAGGAACTCGTAAGTATCAGATTACAGGAAGGACTTGCTCAGGGAGAGGAGGCAAGGAAGAAATGACAGTGACTCTGAAAAGAGACAAGGAGGAAGACCTCTTCATCAGGAGGTGGCGGACAGTGGGGTTGGTTGTCTGGATAACTAAAACAGAAAACGGCTGTAGCTTTTTCATGGGCACACATTTTGTTAGTGAATAACCTGTGTGTGAGGTTTGGGGCAGACATGTCTTGGTTAGGGGATAGCGCTCCTTTAGGTTTCCAGCTTTGTTTTGATATATCTGCATCTGGTGTTAGCTGAGGGATTCTGGAAGGCAAAAATGCTGATTTAGTTGATCCACTGGATCTTTGAATGCATTGCCTTGGCCCGAATTGCTCATGACTCAGTTTGCTCATGTGGACACACTTTTTGGAACTCACAAGTCTATAATTACACTCGTTTAATGTAGTAGCATCTGTTGTTTGTAACCTGTAAAAGAGTTAGCTTTTCTCCTGTAATGAGCCATGCCAAAACTCTGTGACTTACACAGCATTCTTTTTACTCTTTGTCTTGTGGTCTGTAGGGATTGGCTGAGGGGTCAGCTGGGTATCAGCCATCCAGGGCAGACTCCACGCTGTGTCTTGCTCAACCTCATCCTATTCCTGGCTAAAGTACATAGTGCCCACGACAATGGCAAAGATAGAGCAGGGCAAGTAGACACACGTCTGAGGGCCTAGGCTCAAGATTGGCACGTGGCCACTTCCACTTCATTTTATGGTCCAAAATGAATCACCTAACTCAAACCGAAAGATGGAGAAATAGTCCAGTTCTTTAGCTGAAGGAAATACAAAGCCATGCTTGTGGCCAGGAGCATGCAGGTGGGGGGACAAAAAATGGGGACCAATATGCAATGTATCATAAAAAGTAATCAACTACTGTTTAAGTACTTAGGTGGACCAGGACTATGTGTGTGTAGCTAACATTTACTGAGCACTTACTAGGGGCCAACACTCTTGTAAGTACTTTACGCATATTAGTTCACTTAATAACATGGTAGTGATGTGATAGCGGTCCTATGATTATTCCCAGTTCGCACCCGAGGAAATGGGGAGAAGAGAGGTGTAATATCTTGTTAAAGGTCACAACTGGACAGCCTGGCTCTGGCACTCGGACTCTGACTCTAGTGCAGTGTGGGATCTTTGTCAACAGGGACTTCTGAGGATAAAGCGGAAGTGAATTTGGCACCCTGACCCTGTGACTGCTAATGTGCCCTTTCCATGTGCTGTTGGCCAGTGAGCATTGATTGTGGGGTGTAGCTTTATTCTGTTCATCGACTGTGATGTGATCAACAGCATAAAGCACCAGGAATAAGATGGAAACCCATAATTGATTGATTGTCCAGAACTCTCCTGTCTTGTTAGCTTTCTTCTAGTCTCAGTGACCGTGTTATGACATTTTTGAGCTAAATGTAAAAAAAGATTCTTTCTTCCACTTGTTGATTAATATTCCTTGGAAAAAATGTATTTCCATATACATAGCCTAGAGAGAAATGTCAGCAGTCAGACATACTAATCAGAAGAAGGCTTTGTGTTTTAGTAAAGGTTAATTAAGACCCATTGAATTTTTTTCCTCAAAAGATAAAAGTAAAATAATATAATTAGCTATTTTTTTCTCTCTCTCCCCAGAGGGCAGATGTAAATGTTCTACCTAAATGAAGCTATTTATTTAAATTCCTCCAGATTTCTTTTGAAGTTTCATATGTCTATATTCTGCTATATCAGCGTATAGCTACAATAATTTAATAAGTTTTTCCTAGGGTGAAATTGGATGCCCTTTATCGATCTTGCACTGAGGGGGCATTCAATTACTTAATCTAAAGTGGTATTTCTGGGTCTCTCAATTACAGTTTTGTTATAAATGGCTTGCTAATGATGCTCAGGGTGCATAGGTTAATAGGGGGCAGGCACGCAAGGCTGGGTAATTGAACGCTTGCTATTTTGGGAGCAGTTATCTGATCTCTCATAGTGGTCCCAGGTTCCCACATTATAGTCTGCATCCACTGGGCACAGAACTGAGCCCAGGCTGGGAGCCATCTAACTGAAACCTATCCCTGAGTGAATGGGGTACCACGGCTCCTGTCTCTTCTGAGTTGACTGGCACCAAAATGTGGACAATCAGACTGGCAGAATGCAAGGGGCATACATTACAGGATTTTTTATTTTATTTTTTGACATAGGGTATATGTGCTCACCGGACAGAGAAAGAGACAGAGAGAGGGAAAGTGAGAAATTGCCCACCATGGGGCATGGCTGTGTTGCAATCCCTTCTCCTCCATTCTCCTCTCAGGATTTTGGGCACACAAGCACATGCGCCCAGTGTGATTTTCACACGGCTGTGTCTGGCACTCGAACTGCAGTTGTACATGTGGGAGTCCGGTGCCTTAACCAGCACACCAACTGCTGGCCCCTACGGTACAGATTTTTAAAAGAACAGCTTGAGTGTTAGGTGTCTGAATGATTGTTCTTGGGAAAATTTGTGGCAAATGGAAAAGACCAATTAAAGAATGTAACTGCAATCCATTTTCCTTCCGATACAATTGCAGTGATTGGCTTTTTCTTCCCTGAGTTGCGTTATTTAACAGTGGTACTTATTGTAAAGATCCTTTAGAAAGCCTGTGAAGTCTGCCTTTGTTTTTGCTCTTGGACGAAGCTCACCCCCGACTCTGGCCCTCAATCACCTGTGGTGTCTGTTCCTGCCTCCTCTTCCCTCTGTCTCCTCCCCACGCCAGCCTCGTGCCCCTTAGGGTCTGTCCTCCCAGGAGTCCTCCTGACCTTGACTCTCTGAGCTTTTCTCCACAGGGCTTCGGCTTCCCCTTTCTGCACGTGACTGGCTTCTTTCTTGTCAGATATTAGCTCAAAAGCCCCCTCTGAAATGAGGGCTTTCCTGGCCTCACTTCGTACAGTGCTTTTCTTTCCGCAGGCCGTAGTTCTCGCTGACGGCTGATCGTGCCCTCTAGGGGACGTTGGACAATGTCTGGAGATGTTTTTGGTTGTCACGTCTCTGGTTAGTGGTGCTACTAGTACCCGTAAGTGGAGGTCAGGGGTGCTGCTGTCTTGCTGTGCACAGAGTAGCCCGGAGAGCAGGATCCAGCCCTATACTGCTTCGTGGTGCTGAAAACCCTGTCTTCATGGTTTTATTATTTTCTCCCTTTTTGTTTTCTTTCTAGCTCTCAGTGCGAGAGGTTCTTATTCGTTCGTGACTTCTTTATGATCTGTAGCCCTGCAGTCCCCAACCCCTGGTAGAAGATAAGGTTCAGGTGGGGAAAAGGCCTCTTTCTCTCGGTCACCCTATGGCACCCTGGCTTGTCAGGAGAGGGTTGATCTTGAAGCCTCAGAACTCCACTTATGAGGGCACAGGCGATGTATTCGCCTGGTCATAAGATTAGTATTTTATAAAAAATTAATAACTGATACACAATAGTCGTCCATATAACTAGTACACAATGTGAATTTTTAATACACAAATACAATGTGTAGCTCAAATTAGGGCAATTGAGGTGAATTATACATTCTGTACAGTGACTGTATGTTTTGGTAAAAGAAACATAAGATAGTTTTATCGTTTTTCTGAGAGAGCCTCCCCACAGCCCCCCCATCCCCACCAGGTGTTTTCCAATACCAGCCAATTCTCCACTTGTCTGGACACCACAGGGGGCCTGCAGTTCAGTCAGTTCTGACACCAGCTACCAGAGTTCACGTCAAACTCTGCAAGTTTAAGGGCTCCGTCTTCACTTCATATGCCAGTCACAAGTATCCGACAACATTTCTGTTCAAATTTGCTACAAAAAAGGGGGCTCCACCACTCTTCTCCTCAGGTTTGATAATATGCTAGAATGACTCAACAGAACTCAGGAAAAGTGCTTAACTTAGGTTATCTGTTTATCGTAAAGGGTGCAGTTCAGGAACAGCTGATGAGAGAGGCGTATGGCAAGTGACGGGGACAGGGGTGTGTGTTGCTACCATGTTCTCTCCTGTATGCGACCCTCCCAAACCTCGACGTGTCTACCAACCTGGAAGTTCTGGACCTGGTCCTTTAGGGATTTTTAGGAGATTCCATTATAGAGCCATGATCAACTAAATCATCAGCCACTGGTGATCCACTTAGTCTCCAGCCTCTCTCTCCTGCCTAGAGATTAGGGGGAAAAGGAGAGGGCTGAAAGTTCCAAGATTTTAACCAAGACTCAGTCTTTCTGGTGACCAGTCCCCATCCTGACGCTATCTAGGGCCCACCAGAGTCACTGACAATTAAAAATTATAATAGCGATAGTCCTTTGTGATGCGCACAGTTAACCTTCAGAAGCTTTTTGTTGAATTAATAAGTGAATGAATGAATGGATGGATGGATGATAGGA
This sequence comes from Tupaia tana, assembly GCA_026018925.1. Classification (NCBI taxonomy): domain Eukaryota; kingdom Metazoa; phylum Chordata; class Mammalia; order Scandentia; family Tupaiidae; genus Tupaia; species Tupaia tana. Next base: position 35,136,197 of record JAKSZU010000010.1, on the reverse strand, counting down.
GGTGGAAAACACTGTATCTGAATGTTTTCCTAATACTCTTAAGGCACTTCAAATGGTTTCCCCAGTTTTTTCCATTTAAGAAGTGAGACTCAGGGAGCCAGCAGATGGCGTAGCAATTACATCCATGGAACCCCACACAGCTGACCACAATTTGAGTCCTGGACCCGGGCTTGAAACTCGTGCCAGGCATGGGTGCACACATACCCAAAATCCTGAGAGAAAATGGAGAAGGGATTGGTGTGTGACCATCATCCCCCCCCCCCCCCCCCCCAGGATAATATCTTGCTTGTGTCTGTCTATCCCATGTCTATCTACCACATGGTCCTATGACAAAAATCTCTCTCAAAAAAAAAAAAAAAAGTGAGTCTCCAAGTGGCCTGTCTGGCAGGAGGGTGCCCGCTGCCCCGCACACAATGCTCTGGCTGTCCTTGTTGGGAAGTCCCTTCCTTGGTCCCTTCTCTACTAACACTGCTTATTTATTTACTTTGCTTGAAATAAGATACCTCTGCTATTGTTCAGGAATGTTTTGCTTATTCTGTTGGGTCCAGATTATGTACATTCTTGCTTCAGAGCTTCAAAGTCCATGTTTTGTTTTTTAAAGGATCTAATTAGACCTTCTGCAGCAGAAAGACAGAGGGTGCAAACTCACTGCCCGCTGAGCTCCTGGTGGGAGTCTCATTTTGAACCTGGCTTTAGCCTAGTCCTCGACATGTGAAAAAATGTTTTCTTGGCTTTAGTGATGGAGTTTCCAAGTAGGGGATCTTGCCCTTTTGTTTCTTTGGTTTGGAAGAATTGTTTATACCAAGCGATGGGTCAGGGGCGGTTGAGCAAGTTTGAAGCAGAGATTTGTTTGAGCCTTGTGGTTCTTGACATGTCCCTCCAACTGCCCTAAGGGTTATGGGAGGGGGCGGGGAGCCCAAAATATTTGGCCTGGCCTCCTGAGCAGTCTCCTTCCACACTTGCCCCTCTGCTGCCCTTCTTTGAACTGTCCCACGCTTTTGCCTGACTCCTATCTCATACTTTATTGACTAGCATTTCTCAAATGGGTTCTTTGAGCCCTTGGTGAAAATTCCTTGCCCAATTATGTTTTGCAAATTCTGTGTATTCCATTTCTCTCCTGTGGATCCACAAGACTTATTAGCATATTAAAGACCCTGAAAAATCCTACTATAAAGAATCCTGTGTAATTTCGTCCATCCCATTTTTTTTTCCCCAGTGATTTTAAACACAAACATTTACTGACAGCATGCAGAACATTTTGTGACTGGAAGACATTTTGGGAAATATTGCTTGGCTATGTCTTGTCCATCATATTAATATTTCCAGAAAATGTAGACTTTCAGTCCAAAGGAAGTGAATGTTTCCTCTGTTGCATTCTGATGGTTTGTTCTTTCAGCCAATACATGGAGGCTTGAATGTAGCGCTAGTAAATACCATCTTCTGGGGACAGTAAGGATCATTTCTGGGTGTGCGTATAGAGTTAGAGGTGAATCTACCACCCATGGGTAATTCTCAATTGGTGAGGAAAAATATGTAGTATAGGATCTCCCATTTTTTATTCCATTTCAAATACTTTTGGTATTCAAAAACCAGTGACAATTAAAAATCATAATCATGGGCCAGCCAGTGGTGTGGTGGTTAAGGTACTGGCTTCCACATGGCTGATGGAATAGTTCAAGTCCCAGACCCAGCAGCCTGAGAAAACACATCGGACATCTGTGTGTGCATGCCCAAAATCCTGAGAGGAGAATGTAAGAGAAGGAATTGCAACATGGCCATCCCTTGGGGTTGCTTTCTCCTTTTCCCTATCTCTCTCTCTCCCTATCTCTGTCTCTTGCCAGCAAGCACACATGCCCTGTAGCAAAATTAAAAAACAAAAATTATAACAGTACTAGTCATTAGTGATGGTATTATTTATTATTGTTATCTACATTTTATGGGGTACTTAATATATGCTAGGCATTATACAAACTCTTTACATGTTTTAGCTAATCTAGTAACCTCTTACAAACTCATTAGGGAGGTGCTCTTACTACCCAATTATGCTGGTGAGGAAACCAAAGCTCAGAGAGATCAGATGTCTTCTCGAGGTCATATAAGTAGTATTGGTCTATCACTGCTAGAAACCATGCAGGTCTCCTTTTATGCTCATCCGAGCCTCTTTTTATGACATCTACAGAGAAATGTCATTTGGGCAACAATACATTTTATAACCACAAGATTCTACTAATGGATTTTTAAGAATCATGTCTTCCCCAGGATGATGAAAGTGAAAAATTATTTTAGGGTCTGAAGTGTTATGTTACTCAGGGGAATGCTGTACAGTGGATTTAATTGCTTAATAACTTAAAGTCAAATGGTTTTTCATATGATAGACTCTGCTGAAGGAGAGGATCATTTCATTGTTTCTAAATTTTCATTAACATTTGATTCCTAAACTGATAATAAAGGTTAGCTCTAGGTAAGAGACTACTGATGCTACTAGGAAGGAAAAAAATAGATTTTCTCTGCCTGTTCTTATCTTAACCATTTTCCTTCTTACTATTCTTCAGATTCTTCCTTGACTTAAAAGCACTGGTATTTCAACTTGTCATTCAAATTTCTATGTATTGACCATGCATAAATCTGAGAATGACTACAAAATCCTGGGATTTGGGGATCCCATAACTGAAAGTAATGGTCTTAGAGGACATGTGGGGTTGTGGACATTATGAGGGGACTTTGAGAGCATTTACAGAAAATGGAATTAAAGTGTAGATTTATTTTGGCGTCTAGCTTTTTTCATACTTGCATTTTTTGAGAACTTTTTGAAAACCTATCATAAGAGGTGTTTGATGTGCTGGTGGTGCTGGTGTGCTTGGAACTGAGGTTAAACCCCCAGGACAAGGACCTGGAACCTCGCCCTCCCATCTATATGCTTTTCTGTGACTTGCTTGTAACTGAGCAGTCTTGACTGAAAACAGAAGTGGAAAAGAGGAATAAACACCTATCTCTCTTGGAAGATGATCCCTGGGTGATTGCTATTATCGTAAAATATAATAAGCTTCTTTTCCTTTTGTTCAGGTAGTCTGGCATTTTTAAGCGTTTGCTTTCCATGAAGAGGCAGCATTCCAGAAGAACTCGGGATATAAACATAGAAATTGTTGCAATGTCTCCATGTGTGGCATGCCGATCCATCTGGCACTGAGAAGACCATGATATCTTCAACTTTCTTGTGTGTTTCCATGTTCTCCAGCAAGAATTCTCCTACTTTTTTTTGTGCCATGGGAAAAACCTGAAGGGCAGGCAGAATTGCTCCTGAACTCGCGGCCTTCTCCGTGGTTGCAGTGGCTCTTATAGAACATGACAGTTGGAGATCACTTCCTTTTGGTGTCTTCTAGAGCCGTACCAAAGAACGTGCTTTCTCATTCCCTAGTGCTTGGGTGTCTGCTCATTTTTGTATTTGTGCCTTTCAACCATCTTATGTAATTGCAAGACGTCCTTAAGGTTTTCCAGCATACCTTGCAGGCATCTGGATTCCTTGGGGCTCGTCCATGGCTCTGTAAGCCTGCAGTCCAAGGGCACTACCATGAGGCACTGTGTTAATTGCTGCATACAGTTGTTACCTGACGACACACACAAACCGCAGATTGGCTGCCAAGGAGGAGGCCCCCATCACTGTCACCAGGCGTGCCCTACTTGCAAGGGAGAAAACAAAATTCTGTTTCGCGTGGACAGTAAGCAGATGAACTTGCTTGCTGTTCTCGAAGTCAGGACTGAAGGGAATGACAGCTGGGGTGGATTTTTGCGCTTTAAGAAGGGGAAGCGATGTAGCCTTGTTTTTGGGCTGATAATAATGACCTTGGTGATGGCTTCATACATTCTTTCTGGGGCCCACCAAGAGCTTCTGATCTCATCACCTTTCCATTATGGAGGCTTCCCTAGCAATCCTAGCTTGATGGATGGTGAAAACCCAAGTGACATGAAAGAGCATCATCACCAACCCTCTGTAAATAACATTTCATATGTGAAGGACTATCCAAGCATTAAATTAATTATCAACAGCATCACAGCCAGGATTGAGTTCACAACCAGACAGCTCCCAGACTTGGAAGATCTCAAGAAGCAAGAGTTGCATGTAAGTAACTTTGTGTTCATCTCAACTGATTTTTGAAAATGGATGCTTCCTTTTCTGTCACCATCTTTGAGAACACTGAAGGAAAGTGACAAAAACATTTCTCTGATGTAGCAGAACATAATCTGACAGCCTATGGGTCAGAGTGCACTGAGAGAGTACTGTCTGTTTATGCTATGGAACACGAAGACGGGAATTTGCTGTCATGAGTGGCACAGCTAGAAATGTTTAAGGACCCCCATACGCACAATGTGTGCCAGGATGTCTTGTTTGAAATATGGTCATGGCAGTTAAAGTTGCTTTTGCACATCACCGTCATTCGGAATTTTGAAGTTGGGGTTCAATATGATTTCCTATTTCCTTCCATTCTGTCATGATGAGTATTTTTGTCTCTAATGGCAATTTAAACATATAACTAGTAAAGTGGTTTCAAATGTTTAATTAGATTGCTGTGTGTGTGTAGATGTAAAGATAAAGCATGGGAGAATGGATTTTGGTTAAACTTACATCTTCATTCTCTGCATTTTTGGCAGGGGGAGGGACGGGGATAAAAACAGTCATTGGCTGTCTCTAAAATTTTACTTGGTCTATTTTAAAATTATCGTCATACAGTGTTTCAGATTTGAACATTGTCATCAGTATTAGGGTTTGATCACACCATGGTTAGAATGTGTTTTTGTTGATTTTTCCTCCTTGGTTTATCTCTCCTTTGTCTCTTCCTTGTTGCAGATGTTTTCAATAATCCCCAATAAATTCCTTCCAAATAGTAAGAGTCCCTGCTGGTATGAGGAATTCTCAGGGAGGAACACCACTGACCCCTACCTGACAAACTCCTATGTCCTCTACTCCAAGCGGTTCCGCTCCACCTTCGATGCCCTGCGCAAGGCCTTCTGGGGCCACTTGCTGCACGCCAATGGGAAGCACTTCCGTCTGCGCTGCCTCCCCCACTTCTATATCATCGGGCAGCCCAAGTGTGGGACCACCGACCTCTATGACCGCCTCCGGCTGCACCCAGAGGTGAAGTTCTCTGCCATCAAGGAGCCACACTGGTGGACTCGGAAGCGGTTTGGTAAGTACCATGTCTGAGGACTTTTGTCTCATTTTATTCATTTACTCATTTCTTTACACACATTAGGGCTAGGGGTGAGCTGGGAGACTCACATCTTAGGGCTAGGGGTGAGGCAAGGGAGGCAGGGCAGGTGAGACGAGAAGACATGCTGAGGCGCAGACATTTGATGATTCACTTGTCACTAGGCAGCACACAGGCAAAGTCCCAACAGGATCTGGAACCCAGGTGCCAGCTCCAGTGAGCACTGATTGAGTGCTAGTTATGTGCAGGGTGAGGGGACAGGTACAGAGCAGGCAGCTCTTTGCCCAGGGGAGCCTTGATACATGACCTAGCAGTGAGTTGTAAGTGCCGGGTGACTGGGCCAGGGAGATGGAGCACTTTGGTCTGGAGTCCTTGGCTTCCAGCTCTGACCTATTTTGGCAGGAGGCCATACACTGCAGGAGCCACCTGCTTCAGGCCTTAGCTCACTGACCTGCCGTGTGTGCCTCATGTGTCCTTACTGTGTGAAACTGGCCAGCTAGTGGTGTGGAGGTTAAGGCAGCTGGGGCCCACATGGTTAACCATGCAGTTCAAGTCATGGACCCAGCAGCTTGAGAAATAACACCAGGGGTATGTGTGTGTGTGTGTGTGTGTGTGTGTGTGTGAGATGTGCCTAAAACCCTGAAAGGAGGGAGAGATGGGGAAGGGAATGTGGTGAGACCATGCCCCATGGGGGGAACTTTCTTACTGTGTCTCTCAATCTGACGACCGAAAACGCCTCCGGCCAAAAAAAAAAAAAAAAAAAAACCAGAGAGAGAGAGAGAAAGAAATGCAAGAAACTACATGGATAATTCTGGACATCCTGCTCTCTGCACTTCTTTGCCATGGGGTTGACCATGAACACTGCAACCCTCCCTGCAGGCTGGTTTCTGCCTCAGCCCAGCCCCAGGCACCCTGCGGCCCTCAGGTCACTGTTTCCTCCCGGCAACCTTTTCCTCCTGCCAGGAGACGTTTGGTCACTGGAGCTGAGGGCTGCTCCATGGCCTGCTGCCCGCCAACGTTAGGGCGGGCCACAAGGGCGTTTTCTGCTAAAGGACCCTAATTGCCTAGAAGGGAATCTTGAAAGTTTTTCTTACAACAGCTCTTAATGTGTTTCCTGACAAATGTTTGATTTCATCCTTTTGATGTTCACCCTGGAGTGAACAAAAGTGTAAATGTTCCTTCTGTAGTTTAGCTGGTAGGCACCGAGGTTTCATGTCTTTGCACATTTGCCAGACGTGTCTGAACTGTCCTCCTGTAATAGGGTGTGCTCCCCTCCAGACCTGTCTGAACCTGCGGTCTGCAATAGGGTGCTCTCCCCTTCATGGCTCACCATGTTCCCTTAATGGAAACCAGCTTCTGCCTGGCAGGAAAGACGGAGGACAGGGTGTGCCTCCAGAATGCAGTCTTCAGTGTCACCTTGAACTCTCCTTGTTTTGAGTGTAGAGGTTCTCTTTCTACTTTCCATTGACTGGAGTAGCTGTGGCTTTGGGTAGTGTGTTTGTAAAATGTCTGCAAGTGAAATGTACTGCAATTTTAAGGGAAATGTACTGCAGTTTTTAAGGCAAGGGGCAAACTTGAGCTGTATGTGGCTGATACTAGAATCTGTGTCTGTCTGGGTGGTGATCGAGGCCCCTTACTCTTTGGACAGATGGTCAGGCTGGTTGATGAAACAGGTCAGGGAGATGCTGATGAGGCCCTGATGAGGAGGACGGCATCTGAGTTGACAGGGTGCTGCCCCTCCTGACTGGTTGTTCTTTCTCCCCTTGTCTGGTTTGACGCAGTCGTGTGCCCTGGATGCCATTGTTGCTGGGCCACATTAGGGTCTCGCCTGGTGCACACGTTAACCAGCCCCAAACTCTTGGGCCCAGCAAGTAGACACACTTACAATTCTTGAATAGGTGTGCCATTCTTTAGCTGCCACTGCCCAGCTCAGTGGTGGCATCTTCCACCCACTGAAGCATGCATGAATTGAAAGAGGGCAGCCAGTTTGCAGAATCCTCCCCGTCCCCAGAGACCCTTCTTGAAGCTTACCTGGCTAAGGATTTCACTGCTACAGCTGGGTCCCTTGGGCCTTTCTGTCCCTCTCTGAGAGGCCACTACCCCAGCGGTGGCAACTTTGTCCTCAGTAACCCCTGTTTCTTGGTTTTCATAGGAATTGTCCGCCTGCGAGATGGACTGCGAGATCGCTACCCTGTGGAAGACTATCTGGACCTCTTTGACCTGGCCGCACACCAGATCCACCAAGGACTGCAGGCCGGCTCTGCAAAGGAACAGGGCCAGATGAGCAAAATCCTTATTGGTACGATTTCTGCGTAGCTCTGGGAGGGCTAGCAGCCTCTTTGGAGTCTCAGTTCATGCTCTGGGCCAAGCCTACCTTTGCTTCTCCTGCAGAACGTTTACAGACTGGCTACAGACTTCTCGTGAGGCTCTACTTCCCTCTCTACTTCCCTACCATGGGGCTGGGACTCTTCTCCCTACATAAAAACATTCACATTGCTCGTACAGTTAATAATAAATCAAAAATGCTTAGTTGACTTTCTAACTCCATGAAAACTCAAGGAGCAGCTGAAATGGCTTTTTTAATTTAATTTTTTAGGTTTTTACTATGGGGGGATGGGGAGAGTGGGAAAGTGGGAAATCATACCTGCCCCCCTTGAAGGGACGGCCACTCTTCATCCCTTTTCCTCTACTCTCCTCTCAGGATTTTGGGCATGCATGCACAAGCGCCTGGCGTGATTTTCAAGCCACCGCAACCAGGACGGGAACCACGGTCAGCCATGTGGGACTCCATCTGCCTTAACCACCATGACACATGCTGGCTCCTGAAATAGCTTTTTAAAACATTGTTATTTCTTTTTTCTTTTTCTAAATTTAAGCAGGCCTACTTGAATTCTTATGATCTACTGGTCTAATTTGGGATAAGGGATCATAATGCAGTGAACTGATTAGTTACTGATTTAATACTTGTTTGTTCTTTTGTTTTGTTTTGTTTTGTTTTAATTTTTGTTTTTAGGGATTTTTCGCTGTAGGGCATGTGTGCTAACCAGAGAGCCAGAGAGAGAAAAAATAAGAAATCACCCCCCCAGGGGGGATGGCACCCCACAGTCCCTTCTCCTCCATTCTCCTTTTGGGATTTTGGGCACACATGCACATGTGCCTGGTGTGAGTTTCAAACTGCTGGGCCTGGGGCTTGAATTGTGGTATCCCATGTGAGAATCTAGTGTTGTAACCACTACACGACCTACTGACCTTTCTTGGGACTTTTATAATCCCTGGTCACTATGACCGCATGAACCTGGAGGCAGCATCTCCTGAAATAGACTCAGCCCTAACACGTTACCTATGGCTAATTGCCGTGTAAAAAGCCTAGCACTCTCTGGTCACTCTCAGCCTACTCCCTTTGAACATTCAAAACAGGGTCATTTCATTAATAATCATTTGTTTTAAAAATTTACAAGAATGTTATATAAATAAACATACGTGTTTACTCTTTCTAAAATTTATTTTTATTGCCTGTATTTAAGGTGTAAATCATGATGTTTTGATACACATAGTGAAATAATTATTACAATCGAGTGAGTTAATACAGCCATTTCCTCAGATAATTACATGTGTGGTGGGAGCACCTGAAATGTGTCTTGGCTAATTTCCAGAATACACTACAACATGGTTAACTATAGTCGTTGTGCTTTATGTTACACTTATTCATCTTAAGTAACTCTTTTTATTGGATTCAGCTTAGAAGATGTTTATCCACTTACCTTTCTGAAGGTATTTTACCATCTGAAAAAGAGAAATTTAATCACATACTTTGCTTAAGTTGATTACCTGAGGCAATGATCTACTGGGTCATTAGAAAAGTCATGACATATTTTTCTATGCGAAAGTGCATCATGACTTTTCTGACAACCCAGTAGTTTTTAATTTTCCTAGTTGTGTTATATTTTTATTGTCCCAATTAAATTTTTTAACAACTAAGAGGATTAGTCATCAACCATTGAAAGATGACTTTTTATGGTTATCATGTCCAAGGGGATAGACTTGATGTGCCTAAGCCCTTATTTATTTATTTAAGTTTCTTTCTTTCTTCCATAAGCAAGAGAGATACACATAGAGAGATAGAGAGATATGAGCACCCCTAACAGTGCCGTTATGCCACCATCATGCCCAGCTCTGGCCAGCCCCAGGTCACAGGGATGCATGCTTGGTGTACTTAGGGAGGTCTCCAGATGGAAATCTGGAACCTTCCCATGTGGCCTTACAGAGTGTTATATTACTCCATTGCACTGTCATCCAGCCCTATGTGTTTTTTTTTTTTCTTTTTAACTCAAAGAAATCAAGTCACAGGACCAGCAGATGGCGCAATGGCTATGTTGTTGGACTCCCATGTAGTCGACCATGGTTTGAGTCCCGGACCCAGTGGCTTAAAACATGCTGGGCGCATGTGTGTGCGTGCCCAAGATCCCAAGAGGAGAATGGAGGAGAAGGGATTGTGGTGTGGCCATCCCCCCTGGGGGGTGATTTCTTGCTTTCTGTCTCTGTCTCTGTTTCTCTCTGTCTTTCTGGTGAGCGCACACACCATATAGCAAAAACCTCTCAAAAAAAAAAAAAAAAAAAAAAAAAAAAGAAACCAAGTCACTGAGAGCCACTTTCAGTTGGTAAACTTGAGGGTCTAAATACCCCTCATCGTAAGTCTAACACATTTAACTGTGACTCCCATACCCGATGCCTCTGGAAAAATCTCTTGTTTTTAATGAAATAGCTAAAAAAAAAAAAAAAAAATGCGTTAAAGGGCCAGAAAACAGAGACTAAGATGATGAATAAAAAGGAAAGCCTTAGTTTGGTTTCCTAATTTTACCTACTTCTAGGTTTATAAATAACCCCCCAAAAATAAACGAAATTACCATGCTTGTATTTACTTAAAGTGAGTTTGGCCCAATGACATGATAGGCAGGTGATGAACTGGCATCTAGCCCTGCTGGTTCAACCAGCAAGCTCTGCCACGTGACAGGTCAGTCTTCTGTTCCAGAACTCTCTGCGAATCTCTAAAATGGGAATCACTGGAGCAGCTTAGTTCCAGGCTCTTCCCAGCCTTGAGATGGGATCATCTCTGCTTCAGCTCTTCCTCCTGGCAGAGGTGGAAGGGTCTTTCAGCATCTTGGGCTCATGGGTCAGAAAGGGCCTTTCCTCAGTCATCAGTGCTAACAGCTAGAGTCACAACCAGAGCTAGAGGATGCAGGTGGCCTGCCCGTGGGGCCCGGGCTTTGGACCCGTGGGATGGCCCTGCCTCTGCTCTCAGGCAGCCTGCCCTGCCTGGTGTCAGCATCCTCACACGGCATCCTGATTGCTTCTTGAGTTGTCTGTCTTCCCTTACTGTGAGGTGTGGAGCCGGGGCCTGTCCCTCTCATTTCCCTCCTCTGTTCCCAGTACCAAGCACAAATGCGGGACACAGCTTGGACACCAAATAATATTTCCTGGCTGGATGATGGATGGGTGGACAGAGAGATGAGCAGATAGACAAATGCTTCTGTGGCTCTACAACTAGTTCATTTTTGAAATCTGACAGTATTTGTGACAATTTAGTTTCAGATGCTTTACTTGGCTTTTATATTCCCTTATTCACTGTGGGTGGAATTTTCAAAGGACTTCTGATTGATTTGTCTTTTCCGTATCCTAGGGTATTGCCTTTAAAAAAATAAAAGAGGACAGAAATGTTCCCCTGGATGTGATTACAGACCAGCAGAACACACAGGTCCCTGCTAACTTCTCGCATCACTATGATGCAGTTCTCTCTGAAGACGCTTAGTCTTTCGGCTCAGGTTTTCCCTGAATAAAGTGACTTTGAGATGTATCATAGAGTCCTATGCCAAATGTCAGGAAATGAGTGTAGAAATGATTGATAGAGTCATTTGCCTTTCTTTCTCAATCCCCGAAGACTGTCTTAAAGAAAAAATGAATCAGAGAATGGGTTCAGTTACCAGGGTCTGTGTTGTTGAAATACCTGTGCCTTGGCTGTGTCGTCCTGTAATGCATGTATCATTTTTACCCTTGGTCAGGTGGGCCACAATAAAGCAGGAGCCAGGACCCAGGTCCTCTGCACCCGGTCAGGGCTGAAGAGTGCCAGCTGTGTGCAGGGCGATGCAAGAGGGTTGTGGACGATGGAGACATGGCCGAGCAGGAGACAGCCCGAGGCTGAGAGCCCGTTAGCCTTTGCTGGCCTCTGACGCTTCTTGAAGGAAGGAAACCATCATATTAGATGAGCCCATTCTCAGTGCGTCTTCAAAATGCCCCAGAGCTCTGTACTGTGAGCAAAGTTAAATGTTGTGAAATTGAAAGATCAGATGCTAGTAAAGGTCTTATTTTTGCCCGCCCTGGAGAGAAGAGCTGGTGGAAAAGGGACACTCAGTGTCGTGTGGATCATCTGAGTTTCCAGACAGCGTCCTGGGTGGGGTAGGGATGGGTGTCACTGTGGCAGGGTGGGCATCAGTTCTCTTCCCCTCTGTGGCTGACCCATCTTGCCCATCTTGGCTATGTAGGAGGAAGGCACCAGAGCCAGGTTTGACCTCTGACACACATAGGTCAAAACACTGCCCTCTCGCTGGGGGCTTAAAACCTACACCTGCTGATCGGCAGTGTTTTCTGTTCCCAGGGGAGGCCAGTGCCTCAACCATGTGGGACAACAATGCCTGGACGTTCTTCTATGACAACAGCACAGATGGCGAGCCCCCGTTTCTGACCCAGGACTTCATCCACGCCTTCCAGCCAAACGCCAAACTGATTGTGATGCTCAGGGACCCTGTGGAGAGGTGAGTGGTTTTAGATGTTTTGTACTGGGGTGTCAAGAAAAGACACTGTTGAAGAACAGTGTTTCTTTCTTATCACAAACAAGATTTTGCCTCTTTAAAAAATAAATAAATAAGCAAGCTTGACTTGCAATGTTGCTGCTATTTCTTATGTAAATGTTATTCTTGGGATGGTTCTCACTGTGTTTAAACAAATTGTTGGTTGTGTTCTTAGCTGGTCTGACCCTGGCCTGTGGGCCTTGAGCCTCTGTCAGGTTTGACCTAGGGACATGGGATGGTTCCTTGGGTACTTTAGGGCTTGGGAGACACCCTTAGAATTAGGGGTGCTGGGGTCCTCTGTGTGGTTTAACTCCTGGAATTCCATGTCTCCCGATTGGCTGATGACTTTGTCCTTGTCAGCCCACAATGTGCATCCCCATCTTTCCTGGAGAGACCAGAAGATACAGAAATGTCTGACTGTAGTGCTTTGCACTTAAGATCGGGGTGCCCAGTATGTGTGAGACAAGACTGATGTGATATTGAACAGACAGCATGGTAGCAGCCTGGTCAGCATAAAGTGATGCTTACATTTTTTAAAAAATATATAATTATTTATTTAATTTTATTTATTTATTATTATTATAATTTAATTTGCTATAGAGCACACGTGCTCACCAGGAGAGACAGAGAGAGTGTGAAAGGGAGAAAGCAAGCTGCCTGGTCTGGGACTTCAACCACAGTCAGCCCTGTGGGAGTCCAGTGCCTTAGTGACCATGCCACCTCCTGGCCCCACAATGCTTAAATCTTAATGACACCTGCCTGTGTGGATCACAGACTTTCAGGGCTCCCAGGACCTTAAAAAATAGCACCACCTCAGAGATGGAGGGAAGGTCTCCAGTCTAGCCCCACCCCCGATGGCCAGTCATGCTCAGAACAGCTCTCTTGTTTTGAGACCAGGTCTATCTTTTGGGAATATCCAGGTATTGATCCATTTTGTCTCTGCAGATTCATACACACCAAGTCCAGCCCTTTTGAAATGAGAGTCCTGCCAGATACATAAAGACAGGGGCCCAGCCCTGTGTGTCTCATGTTTCTTGGGGCTAACCACATGTTGTTACAGGCTGAATTATGTCTCTGCAAAGGGACGTGAGGGAATTCTAATGCGTACCTGTGACCTTATTTGAATATAGGTCTTTGCAGGTGTACTCAAGTTAAAACTAGGTCATATTAGATTAGGGTAGACCCTACCCCACCCTAAGACATGGAGAGCACACCATGTGAAGAGAGAGAATGTCGCTAAGAGCCAAGGATTGCTGGCCTCCACCGGAAGCTAGGAGAAGCATGGAGCAGATTCTCCTTCAGAATCCCCAGAAGGAGCCAATCATGTCAACACCTGAATTTCAGTCATTCCACTTCCAGAACTATAAGAATGGTTTCCTGCTGTTTAAGCTGCTAGTCTGTGGTCGTTTGATATAGCCACCCTAGGAAACTCACTCCTAATTCCTTCCTCAGAAACCGTACATCTGTGCTAATTATAGCATTAAGGCATGTTTGTGTGGACATTTTGGAAAATCGGAAAGGAAAATTGTCATCAAACATAGCTATAATCTCTTACCCAGATAACTACTCTTTATATTTTGGTGTCTTCTAGACTTCTTTGCTATGAGATCTGTATATCTATCTGTGTGTGTGTGGTGGGGGGAGATGTCTTCGCAAAGTTCATGGAAATGTATATTATAAAAAAAAAACTGTGCATGGGTTTTAGAAATTTTTGTACTGAAAAAAACCTCTTCCATTTTCCACAAACTTTTTGAAGTACCTGTGTGTGTGTGTGTGTGTGTGTGTGAGTGTGAATGCAGTTGTGTGACCATTGCAGCCTTATATCTTGCTTATTTAACCTTCTTGTCCCCAAAGATCATGCTTCAAAGCCCTCTTTGATCACATTTCCTGACCTGATCTCCACACCTCTCTTGCAGAGTTCTCAGGATGATTCTGGTTCTCTAAGTATGACCTGGTCAGAGAAGAGCTGACCGGAAGTCCCTCCCACAGTCCTAGCTCCCAGCTGCCGGAGCACATGGTACAGCTCCCCTGGTTCTCGTGTCCCCACCATGGCTGTGCATCTTCCAGCCTCAGGAGTCCATCCACTCTGGTTCTGAGGTAGATCCTCACAATGTCCTACCTACCAGTTTTCACATTTCATGGAGGGGCTGTTTTCTCTTGATCCAAGGACAGTTGACACAAACCAGTGATGACATAATTACTTTACTGTCAGACCTGAGGTGTTTCCACAGCCGCTTGCCTCTGTCTCTGGCCACCCCCTGCTGAAGTTCACATGGTTGGAACGTTTGCTCAGGAGGATACTTTCTGCTCATCAGGTGTCTTCCTATTGCTTTTCCCTTGTTCTTTATTCTGAGGAAGGTTAGACCTGCCTCTACCCTGGAGGCCTGAGAGAGTGTGAAAGTGGTGACCTTTCGTAGCTCTCTGGGCTCAGAGGGGGACACCAGTCTGTCTGGTCACAGCTCAGTGCATGCCCCACAGTTCTGAGCCCTGGAGTGCTCCTGGCTGGAAGGGAGACAGGCATGTGGTTTGTTATGGTCCTGTAGGCTCAGCAAGAGCAGAATGGGAGGGAGAGGGAAGGCACCAGGGAGTGAGCAGGGCCAGAGAAACTTGAGCCAGAGGAGCAGGTTTCAGGCTGTGTTTTAAAGGATGACTAGGAGTTTGCCAAGTAAAGAAGGAATGAAGGTGGTTCAAGGGGAAGAAGTGCCTGAGCCAAGGCGAAGACTGCATGTACTCTGGGAGAGTGGAGCCAGGTTCCCAAGGAACACCCCTTTCTCCCTGGGATTCTGATTCTGCCTCTAAGGACACAAGCACCATAAGGATGAGCCATTGAGTGGGAGGAACAGCAGTGCTGTCCAGCTTCAGACAGCTCAGCCAGGAGCAGGACGTGCCCAACTTGCCTCTCCATCCAAGGGGCCACCATGCTTTTGTTTTTGTTCTTTTTTTTCCTTTTCTTTTTTTAAGGAACAAATACTGTACACTTTGAACTGAAAGTGAAAGTCTCCTATCTCTTTGGTCCTCAATCTAATTGAGATTGTTAATCAATTCAAACATTTATTGAGTCCCTACCTAATGCCGATTGCTGAGCAAACATACAATGGTGAACCATGAAGGTGACCCTGTGCCTGCCCTCCGGGAGCTGGTACCTTATCAGATGTTCTATCAGCTGTTGCTGAGGAGAAGGGCAGGGTACCTTGGCTGCAGTGTGCATCAGATGCAAACCCAGGTCCTGGATTGCCTTCTGGGTTAGTTATCTACTGCTGTGTAACAAGTTGCCCACAATTTAGCAGCTCAAAACAACATTTATTATCTCACAGTTTCTGTGGGCTAGGTACTGGGCACAGCTTTAAGGCTCTACTATTTAGTATTTCTCATATGACTGTGGTCAAGGTGTCAGCCAAGACCAGGGGTCTCTTCTGAAAGTCTGACTTGGAAAAGACTTGTTTTTAAGTTCATGTAGTTGTGGGCAGAATCTAGTTTCCCAAGGGCTGTTGGAATGAGTGCCTCAGGTTTTTCACAGCTTGCCACTGGGCTTCTCCAACATGACTGCTGGCTTCTTCAAAGCTTGCAAGGGAAAGAGTCCATTAGCAAACTGGAAGTCACTATGTTTTGTAACCTAATCACAGATAGGACATCCTGTAGCCCCTGTTATATTTTGTGGGTTAAAAGCTGATCATTAGGTGCAGCCACACTCAAATAGAGATGACAAAGTATGAATACCAAGAAGAGGAACCATTGGGGGACACCTTAGAAGTCGGTCAGCTCCCATATCTGCTGTTTCTGGATAGCAAGGGTTCTCCAGAGAGACAGAACAATAGAATATGAATATAGATATATAAAAGGGGCTATATCATGGAATTGGCTCAGATAGTCATGGTAGCTGAGAAGTCCCATGACAAGCCATCTGCAAGTTGGAGAACTTGGGATTCTGGTAGTGTGGCTTAGTCCAAGTCTGAAGGCCTCAGAACCAGGGATGTCAGTGGTATAACTCTCAGTTCAAGGCAGAAAGCTGAGAACAAGGAGAGGGACGAGGCTGGTGTAAGTCCTGGAGTCCAAAAGCAGGCAAGCATCGAGTTATTATATCCAAAGCAACGAAAGAAAAAGTCTCTAGAAGTGACCAGTCTGCCTTCTGTATTTGTTCTCTCTGGTCCTCCAACTTGTTGGATGGTGCCTGCTCACGTTGAGGAGCTCTTCCCTGTATAGCCCATCCACATTCACCCATTGATCTGATTTGGAAACATCTTCACAGACACACCCAGAATAATGCTTTACCAGATTTTGAAATATTCTTTAATCCAGTCAAGTTGACACCTAAAAGTGAACTATCACACATACTGATGATCCTGAGGAAACTAGGGCCCCAGCCTTGTAACCAGAGGTAGAATAACACTAGCTTGACACCAGCTTTGGCAGCAGAGGGACTGCATGTTTACAGGCATATATTCTGTGTAGGTTATTGACAGCAGCAGCTGTTTTATCACTTCTTAAACGTTTATAAAAGTATGTAACAATAGGAATTTCTGCTTTTTTGAAACCCATGACTCATGGCCTATTTGAAATGGCTGGCTTGTTCCCCATTCCAACCAGAAAGGGTGATAAATATTGCATGTTTAGGTCACTCTTGAAGAAATAAATGCTGTGAGCCCACGCTCCCATTTGTCTAACTGGATCCTGGGCCATCGGCCCACTTGAGGGACCTCATGACTCTGCATTTCTGCAAGTAGGAGATTCCCTAGGCTGCTTTCTGCCAGTTGGATTGGGCCACATTGTTCTTTTCCTTCTATAAATTGGCGTGGGGAGGTACTTTTATTTCTTGTTTTAGACTCATATTTAGCCTTCATTCCTATAATTGATCCAAAGTAGAGTGTTTGAAACATTAAAGTTGTCAGAAAAGCCAAATCACTTCAAGTTTCACAGAGAAGGATGTAAACAGTAAGTCCATTATTTTTTTCCTTTTGTCCAAGAAGAGAGTAATGAGGGAAGAAGTGGATGGGATGGTTCATATGGCCAAAGTGGTCAGCCAAGAATTCATGTCCAAGTTTCCCCCTCTAAGAGATCATGACAATTTAAAACTAAAGTGATGGATTGCTGTGCTAAATTGTCCTGGTTAATTAAAAAGAAGCCACCAATTACGAGCAAGATTTTTCTTCATTCAATCTCGTTCTCAAGTGGTAAAGACTATTTTTTCCAAATGCAGCTCACAACAGCCTCCTGCCTCTTCATTTGTGAGATGGTTGATAGTTTTTTCTTAATTCAGAAGCAGTTACTGCCTCCATTAAATGTGAAAAATGTTTGGAAAGTATTGGCCCCCTCAACCTAGTTGCATTCCTTTCTCATTCAAGGGACATTTGGAGTGGGGTCATGCACCATCTGTTAAACATTTTACGGTGTCTATAGTTTGGTTTTAATTCTGCATGTCATATTAATGCAATGTCCACAGGAATGATTGGTTTTTCACATTTTATGGTAATGAGTCAAAAGGGAAGGAGAAATCAGCTCGGTTAAGAGTTAGAACTTGATTTTGACCCAAGCCCCTTGAGCCTGGGAACCTGGGTAAATTTTTTCTTTTTTCTTTTTTTCATCTGCTTCTATAAACTGATTTAAAATATACAAACAAGCCCTAGTCTGGTTAGATAATTAATCTATTTATTATAACAATAAACTAGAACAGGAATAAGGCTTTCAATGAAATGCACTCATTTATATGTAGTTGCTCACTAGACACAGTCATGATGGGCTAAACATTTGGACAAGAGTTTTGGTTTCAATGATTTCACTCTGTCTGCAGAGTGTGTGGTGAGGTGTGTGGGTGGTGAGTAGCTTTCTTTCTGGTGCATGTCTGGGAAGTGTACTAGGGTCATGATGACAGAGATACAGCCTGGGGGCTCAGGTGGTCTGGATTTGAACCCCAATTCTGCCACTTACCAGCTCTGGGATCTGGGACAGGTAACTGAACCCCTCTCCCTCATTTCCTCATTGGTAAAATGAGAGGAAATAATCCCACCTCTGTGGTTGCAAGAATTAGTGACAATATATGTAATAATATGTTTAAATATTGCTGGACAAATGAAAAAACATTACACATTTACTAGCTGTTATATTAGATATCAGCGGTAGCTAATAATGATAATAACCAGCCCAGCCACAGTAGCATGGGGACTGGATACTACTGCTCTGTGGGCTGAGGCCACATGAGAAGCCTCGGTTTGATCCCCAGCCCATCCTAAAAAGCCAGGCACTGTGGTGTTTGACCATAGTCCCAGCTACATGGGTGGCAGAGGCAAGATGGTCATGACACAGCAAGACCTTGTCTAAAACACCACACTCACACCACTACCACCACCAATAATAATGATAATAACAACTAAACCTGTCACTCATTTCTCTCTCACCAAACATTTAATGAGCACCCTTGACGTGTTATATGCAGTATGTACAGAGAAGGGCAAAATCCTTGCTGTCTGCCCTCACAGAACCCGTGCTTAGTTGAAGGGATAGGGACAGACCTCAGTTAAATCATCTAGTGTTAGATGAGTACCAACTCCCTCCTGGCTCTGTGCTAGCCCTTTTCAGGCATTGCCTCATTAGAGCTTTGCAAACAGATGAGAAGGCCATCATAACGTGTTCACAGCTAAGGCATGTGGGCTCTGTGGGGATGTCACCTCCCTGAAGTCACATAGTGAGTGGCCAGACTGGGATTTAGTCCCAGTAGGTCTCACTGTGGAGCCAGGCATGTCAGCCCTATCCTGGGATGCATTCTCTGAGACAGCCATTTGTGTACAGTAGGTTTATGAGAAGTGCTTTTGAGCATAACTTCTGGGAGGAGTATTTGCGCAGGACAGGCAGAGGGAGCAGTTGGGCTGCAATGCATTCACAACAGAGGTCTCAGCTGACTCCACAGTGAGTTGAGGAGCTGGGATAGCTCTTCAGGGTTATTTCACTTGAGGAATCTCTCATCTACCAGACACTGGAGTGGACTGCTTCAGAAGACTTAGCCTTGAGGAAGGAAGGTCTGTCAGCTGAGGGCAGCTGCTGGGAAGGACCCTTTTTTTTGTGCAGTTCAGTAAGCAGTAAGGACCTCAGTTTTGCAGATGCCTAAGCCTAGAATCATCCCATTAACTTACCTGTACATCAGAGCGTGCAAGATGCTGACGTCTGGGCAAGAATCAGCAGGGAGTGCCAACAGATGGCATAATGCTACATCTCATGTGGTTGACTATGGTTCGAGTCCCAGACCTGGTGGCTTGGAACTCAGACCAGGCATGTGTGCATGTGTGCCCAGAATCCTGAGAGGAGAATGGAGGAGAGGGGATCATGGAGTGGTCATCTCCTCTAGGGGAGGATGATTTCTCGCTTTCTGTTTCTCTCTCTGTCTCTTTGGCGAGCACACATACCCTATAGCAAAAAATCTCTCTCTCTCTCTCTCTCTAAAAAAAAGAAGAATCATCAGGAATAGAAGGGATCTGAACCAGACTGATGTTTCCTTTTGAATTGAATTTGAACCTTGGACTTGAGAAGAGAATCTCTTGCTACTCAGCCTATGCTGAAAACCCTGCTTTCAACAGTTCCAGTTCTCCAGATCTTTGAAGCACCTATTTCATGCTGTGCATGTGTTTTCAGGTCTAAGCGGAGCCCCTGGCACTGGGAATATCGTGTATTGTTTTCTCTACAGCATATTTGTGGAAGGTCTGAAAAGTAGGCTGTTCTCAGCACTAAGAGATTAACTATGACTATAAACTATTGCAAAGGGAAATTAGGAGAACTCTTCTGTGGGTGAGAGATGAGTGGGGGGAAAGACCAATGTGGTATAAAGGTTGGGACAATAGACACACATTGATTACTCATCTTCCCTCCATTCCTCCAACTCCTACTTCTTGTTCTTTCTCAAAGACTTTGGAAGATTAAGAATTACAGGTAGTTTTGAGGAAGACTGTAGCAGAGGGTCTTCGTTTAAACTGCCTATTGGTTTCCTGGTGAATTTAGGCATTTTGATTCTGAGGAGCTGCCTGTTTGGGTCAACACAACTTTATATGGGCCCTAGAAGTGGCACAAGGTCAGCTCAATAGGGCTAAACTGTTGAGCCACCCAAGGGCCAGAGAGTTGGCCTCGGACCACACAGCAACGAGGGAGAGCTAGCAGTGCCCAGGCCAGCAGGACAGCTGTGGTCTTTGTGAAGGTGTTCTCTGAAGACCATTCAGGAGTAACCACCTGGTGAAGAACCACATCTTGTTACTGGTGGGAGAAAAACCATCACACTGGAAACTCCCATGTGTTTAACACTGTTTATTTTTTTGGGGGGGGGGAAATATTTGCACAGTCATTGGCAGTCCTGTGTATTCCCGCATGGATTGTTTGGAAAGGGCGGTTCCGTGGGGAGGAACAACCTAGGGGAAAGAGCCTCGTTGTTTCTGTATCTGCAGAGATTATAAGGTAAGATTATGTCAGGCAATTGACTCTGAGCCAGCCAGGTCCTACTTCGTGCATTGAACCTTCTCAGAAAGTCATGCTTTTTTAAAATTGCCAGCAGCCATGTCCACTTGCCAGAGAGAGGGACAGAGTGAGAAGGAGGGAGAAAGCACCCCTGATGGGATGTGGTCACATGATCAAGTAGAGTCCAAAGACCTGTCATACCAAGAATTCTGGGGCTGCTGAGTGAGGTTGGCTATGTTAAAGGAGGAGGTGGTGGCAGATGCCACATACTGGCCAGCTCTAGTATGTAATGGCCATCGCTCTGAAGTGAGGGTCCTGCACCCTGGGACCTAGGCCTGGTTGTTTTGTTTTGTTTTGTTTTGGGGGAGAGCTTTTTGCTATAGGGTGCATGTGCTTGCCAGAAAGACAGAGACAGAGATAGAAAGCGAGAAATCACCCCCAGGGGGGATGGCCACGCCGCAATCCCTTCTCCTCCATTCTCCTCTCAGGATCTTGGGCACACATGCACACGCGCCCGGCATGAGTTTAAGCCACTGGATCCAGGATTCGAACCGCGGTTGACTACATGGGAGTCCAGTGACATAGCCATTACACCAACTGCTGGTCCCCAGGCCTGGTTTTGTAATCAGGAGCAGCCCACTAATCCTCAGTGCACCTTAGTTTTTTCACCAGTGGAGACATTTGCCACTAGTAAATTTCTTTGTAAGCCATAACAGGCTCAGAGACATCGAGGGTTGGGGGCTTGGCGTGTCCCTAAGGTGCTCCATCTCCAGTGGAGATTCCATGAACATTCACAGAAGTCTTGAGATGGGATGCTTGGCAAGAAGCAAAGGTGGACTCCCCACTATCTGTGCTCAAGGGACTCAAGAGTCTTGGACGGAAGAGAAGACCCTACCCAGATGACCCAGTGAACAGGAAGGTTTGCATCCACTTGGATGTTTTTAGGCTCGAACATGGATCTCTTTATCTGGCAGAAAGTGAGCTTCATCAGTGTCACTTGCCATTCGGTCTAAGGTGACCCCAGACATTTCCCTCAAATAGGCTGGCCTGACCAGTCCTGCTTCATTGTGCCTCATGATGAGAGTCACGATCAGATAGTCACGGCTTGTGACCAGTGAGACAAAGGGCTCCTTCCTAGCTCTGCTAAATGCCTTCTTTTCCTTGTAGGAAAAATATGTGTAATCATTATTGATGACCCCATATTAGAGGTCGGGAAGTTATTGATCAGTGATTTGAATTTGGATGCTGGCAAATGGAGAACAATGAGGCTGGCTGCTCTGGGTTTCATTTTTGTAACCACATTTATTATGACCTGCATGTAGGAGACTGTGTGTCGGGGACGGTGACTTGGAGGACACCTCTCGGGGGCTCCCTGTTGAAGAAATGTGACTTCACAAGAGTGCCATTGAGGAGCCAGCTGGCCAGCACTTAAGAAGCACAGGAAGGGAAGCCAGTGTCCTCAGTGGTGAGCCAGCTCAGGAGTGGCCCGCCAACTCAGCCACCTACCACCTGAGCACCAGGCTTTTCAAGGCATGGCTGGGGCTGGTCCCATAGCCGAGCTGTTAAGAGAGCCAGATCCTGTGACTGCCTGCAATGTGGCTTCTAGCCTCAATGGCTGAAAAAACATGCTGCACTCATGTGCATGAGTACTCAAAATTCCAACAGGATGGAGAAATGGAGGGGAAGGGATTACGGCATGACCTGCTAGATTGCAGGTGCTTTTCCCCCCTCTCTCTCTCTCTCTCTCTGTCTCTCTCTGGCAAGTGCATGCAACCTCTGGCAATTAAAAAAAACATGATTTTCTGAGAAGTCCAATGCATGGAGAGGTAACTGGAGGAGCTGTGACAGCCCAGGAGCCTGCACTTGTCTGAGCTGAGCCAAAGACTGCCTCCATTGTATCTCTCTTTTTTTTGAGAGGTTTTTACTATAGGGCACGTGCACTCACTAGAAAGAGAGAGACGGAGAGACAGAAAGCGAGAAATCACCCCCCAGGGGGGTTGACCATGCCACAGTCTCTGGGTCCAGGACTTGAAATGCGGTCGACTACATGGGAGTCCAGCAACATAGCCATTACGCTGACTGCTGGTCCCTTGCCTCCATTGTATCTCTTGAGCTTGGTGCTCTTAGTGACTTCTGTTGTGGGTCCTTCTGGAACTGACCCTGAAACCAACAGCCATTCGTGGGATTAATGAAGATATTTTGGAACTAGGGAGTGGGAGGTGATTGCACAACTTTGTACACATACTTAAAACTACTGAATTGTTCACTTTAAAGGAGTGAATTTGTGATATGTAGATAATATCACAATATAAAATTATATGAACAAATTACTATAAAATAGGGAGAAACCAACTATAGAGAAAGGTTTCACTACACTGGTGACATTGGAGCTGGAATTTGCAGACTTTTCCATGTAGAAGGAAGGCCAATTAGCAAGTAGACTATCATTTAAGAACTAAAACATAGCATAATGACTATGTTGCTGGATTCCCATGTAGTCGACCGCAGTGTGAGTCTTGAACTTGGTGGTTTAAACTCATGCCAGGAGTGTGTGTGTGTGTATGCCCAAGATACTGAGAGGAGAATGGAGGAGAAGGGACTGCGGCATGGCCATCACCCTTGGGGGGTGATTTCTCATTCTCTCTCTCTCTCTCTCTCTTTCTGGTGAGCGCATGCACCCTATACCAAAAACCTCTCAAAAAAATAAAAAACCAGTGTCACGGCAATTAAGGCAACTGAATCATATGACTGTGTGGTTCTAGTCCTGGACCTGGTGGATTGAAAAACATGCCAGGCACATGTGCACATGTGCCCCAAATCCCGAGAGAAGAATGGAGGAGAAAGGATTGCAGCGTGACTATCTCCTTGGGGGATGCTTTCTCACTTTTCCTCTCTCTCTCTCTCTCCTGTAAATGCACATGCCATATAGCAAAAAAACAAACAAACAACAACAACAACAAAACTGGAGCTAGCATGGTGGTGCAGTGGTTAAGGTACTGGACTCCCACATGGCCGACCGTGGTTCGAGTCCCAGACCTGGTGGCTTGAAATTCACAGCAGGCATGTGTGTGTGCTTGCCAGAAATCCCAGGGGGAGAATGGAGGAGAAGGGATTGCAACATGGCCATCCCTTTTGAGGAGTGATTTCTCACTTTCACTCTTACTGTCTCTCTTTGTCTCTCGATGAACACACGTGCCCTACGGCAAATTCCTTAAATAAATAAAAAAAAATTAAAGAAAGAACTAAAACTGGTAAAATCTAACAGTTACAGTATCCACTGAATATTAACTTACCTGAATGATGGAGGATTATATAAAGTGTTCGGGTTTTATGATGGATACCTGGCTGTCCATTTGCAGTTGCTATACTTTTCTTTAGGTGCCCATTGTGGCGTTCCATGAGCGTTTGCTTTCCCTGAGCATGGCAGTGAAGTTCCTCAGGCTTTTCCCAGTGTTCTGTTGTTTGCTGCTCTATTACACATTGTAATTCTCTGTCAGTCTCCTGTGACTTATTAAGTAGTTCTGTAACAGAATTGACTTTTGTTTCCAAATCACTGGGCACTTAAAACAATACAAACATCCAAACAAATGAAAAATAAATACCATCTCGGCTCAAAAGGCTAGCACCCGGCTCTAGTCAGCCGTTGGTTTCTCTCCTTCCCTAAACTGTGAAGGCAGGGGGCACAGCCTGTTGGGTCAGTGTGCTTAGGAGTCAGGCCACACCTGGCCTTGTTTGGGTCCCAGCTCTGGAGCTTCCTGGGCCAGGTGACCTTGGACAAGCTCTGTAACCTCTCTAAATGTGAATCTTCTCCTTTGTAAGATGAGTCATCACATCTCACAGTGGCCGTGAAGACAAAATAAGAGTGTGCATGTTGTGTCCAGTGCAGGGCCTGGTAAAGGCTCCCTTGGTAACCAGCAGCATGCACATCAGGGATGGAAACTGGAAAGTACTCACCCAGAGCCTGGCCCAGGGGAGGAACCTATGGAGAAGTATCTGCCCCTGCTTCAATGGAGAGCAATACACCAGCCTCTGCTTGCCTTGGCCGAGAGCAGAGCCCATAAAAGTCATTGATTGAATTCATCAGTGGCCTTGGGGCAACCATCTGGATTTTACATGGTAAGGCCCTGAGCTTCACTGCTGGCCACTTCTTCGTCCCTGTGCTGAGAGACATAGTCCCTTCTGAGGCACCGGATTGAAAGACTTCTGACAACCCAACACATACCTCCAATCCCATTGCTCCCTCTGAGGTCCTGGGACTCCTATACCCAGGAGGAAAGGGGCCAGGCACAATCTCTGTGATCCCAGGCCCACCATCACAGGCCGCACCAGCAGCCGTCGAAAATAACCGCAGCACAGAAGGCCTGGAATGTGTTCGGATTTATATTTGGAATTGCCATTGGAAACAGTCCCAGCCAAATGTAACACCCATCTGTTCGGGATGGTTTGAGAGTAAGAAAATGAGGTGTTCGGCAGGAGGGGACTGGGCAGCTCTGAAACTCAGCACTGGGAAAGAGTCAGGTCCCCTGGGCCTTGCACTCTTCTGGAGCCCTCATCCTGTGCAGAATTGGCTGCTTCTGCTGCCTGGGGCCTGTCTCTTCATGCCTGGCCTGGAGAACTTTTCCTTTGTATGAAACAGTCTTTCCTTCTGAACCTCCAGCCCACTAGCCAGTCCTTTGGAAGGATGGGACAGGTCTCCTTCCTACTGAGTCTTTGCTTCTCCAGGAGGAGCAGCGTCTTCTCCATTGCTCTCTGACACCCAGCACCAAAGGCAAATGTTCTTCAGGGCCTTGACCTTCCTGTCACTTTGCTCTTCCCTTCACGTCCTAGACGCCGTGCCTCTGCTAGTGCATCCTGAAGTCGCAGTGCCCCACTCTTCCCTGTTGTGTCACGATGAGCTTATGTCAGCTAAACCCCTGCACATTTTCCATATTGGTCTCTTTCCCCTACTCCATCATTGCACAGCTGGTTTAAAGACCAAAATATGGACATTTAGGTTTGTATCTACATTTCATCTTTTTTTTTGGAGAGGTTTTTGCTTTAGGGCGTGTGCACTCGCCAGAAAGAGAGAGACAGAGACACAGAAAGCGAGAAATCACCCCCCCTGGGAGGATGGCCACACCTCAGTTCCTTCTCCTTTATTCCCCTCTCGGGATCTTGGGCATACACGTGTGCACACGTGCCCGGTGTGAGTTTAAGCCACTGGGTCCGGGACTCGAACCATGGTCAGCTACATGGGAGTTCAGCAACATAGCCATTACACTAACTGCTGGTCCCTCTACTTTTCATCTTATTACATGCGTGTACTGTTCTAGTTTTTTGAGGTCCACTGTCTGCTTATCCTTATACATGTGCTGTCCCCTCTCAACATTTTAACCAATCAAAATGACTGCACTCATCCAAGACAATTTACTCTTTTTTCTTAGAGAATAGTTGTGGGGGAAATTATAGCATTGTTTATTCAAGACATTCTTAGGAAGCATTAGCCTCTTCTTCAGGAGGACCCAAGCATACTCCCCTGAAGGTAAGCACTCCTGTTTTGATTTTTTCCCTTCTTACTTCCTCTGGGAAATCTGGGCATTTGGCCATGACCATCATGCACTTACGGGACCACTGTGCCAGCATCTTTGGGTGGGAGAGAGGTGTTGACAAAAACAGCTCCTTGTAATTTGGGTTCAGAATTTGCATTAATTTCCTAGAACTGTGGTAATAAATGACCATAAACTTGGTGGTTTAAAATAACACAGACTTATTCTCTCCTGGTCTGGAAGCCAGAAGTCTGAAATCAAGATGCCTGTAGGGTTGGTTCCCTCTGGTGGCTTTGAGGGAGAATCTGTTCCATGCCTGCTTCTCTCCTAGTTCTGGTAGCTTCCTGCAGTCCTTGGCATTGCGTGGCTCATAGATGCATCATTTCTGTCCCTGCCTTCCAATGGTGTTCTCCTGTGTGTTTGTGTCCCCTCCTCTTTTTCTAACAATTCTAGTCATTGGATTTAGGACCCACCCTAAATCCAGGGTGATCTCAAAGATCCTTGACCTTATAACATCTGTTAACGCCTTATTTCCAAATAAGATCACACTTACTGGGATCAGGACTTGGATATATCTCTGGGGGTCCACTATTCAACCAACTACAGAGTCTAATGGGAGGTAGCTGCTATTTGTTAGGGTGAATCAAGCCCTGTTCACGTTTGCTGACAAAGCAGTGTGTGAAGGACATCACAGCATGGGTTCTAGCCATGAGGTACCAGGAGATCTTGAAGCCTGCCACCGATTCTGTGAGCCAATCCAAGGTATCTGCAGGTGACTGAAAGGCCAGGGAAGTCTTTTCTCACCCTGCTGAGGAAGTGGTCCATCCTGGTTCTAAAAGGCTGTGAATGTGACTCAGAGAAAGTGAGGCTGTGGGTTAATTTTATGCATTTCAAATAGATGAACATTAGTCGACTCGCCTAGGTGGGGGTGCTCTTGCCTGATTGGAACATTGGACAAGTCCTAGTTCTTTTCTTAGGGATTACTTCTTGAGCTCTAAAGATTGTAGAGAATCAGCAGATTCTTTGATTTTTTTGTGAAGGTACTTTATATTTAAAATTGAGGGAGGCGTAGGTACTCTTGTTTTATTCATGGGTCAGATGTCTACAAAGAAGTGTTATTACTATGAAGAAAAATCTTAATATGGAAACCTTGAACCAATAATTAAGTTTTTATGAGGCAATTTTTGTGGTAGGATTCCAGTTTCCTCAAAGAATTTGGATAATTCTGTGGGTATTATAGTTAAAATTTCTGGATTTGGACTCCTAATTAAATATAGGTTTTCATGACAATTTCAGATGTATCTGTCACTTTTCATTAACATAGTTTTGGGGACTGATCCATAATATTGATATAATTGATAAAAAAATATATAAGGAGTGTTCAAAAAGTTAGTGGAAAATATGTTTTATAAAAAGACTATGGAAGGATTTCAAAAATTTTTTTGCATCAGAATAAGCTCATACTGGGGCTATATGGTGGTGCAGTGGTAGAATATAAGACTCTAGGAGGTGGTCCCACATGAAGTAGGTTCTGAATTGGCATCTGGAGACCTCCCTAAGGTCAAACACATGTGTGCCCATGACCCAAGGCTGACTGTGGCTCGGAGTGGATTATGGTATCAAGACCCTATTGTGGGTATGCTCTCTGTGTATCTGTCTGGGAGAAATAAACAAACATAAAAATGCAATAAAAAAATAAACTCATACATTAATTTAAAATTTCCATGAACTTTTTGAAGAAGGGCACTCCATCAGACAAATAGCTACAAGGTATCCCTTGGTGCATAGACCTAAATCTTACTTTGGGGTCCATGCATGTCTGATTTGGGCATTTATTAATCATCCTTTTAGGTCATACTAACTATGACTGAACTTGCAGTGACAGGTGCCATATTTCAGGCTTGATATGTGTTTCAATTTTTTTTTTTTTTTTCTGGAGAGGTTTTTTTTTTTTTTTTTTTTTTTTTGCTATAGAGCGCGTGCGCTCGCCAGAAAGACAGAGAGACAGAAAGGGAGAAATCACCCCCCCAGAGGGGGATGGCCACGCCTCAATCCCTTCTCCTCCATTCTCCTCTCGGGATCTTGGGCATGCACGCACACGTGCCCAGCGTGAGTTTAAGCTGCCGAGTCTGGGACTCGAACCATGGTTGACTACATGGGAGTCCAGTGTCATAGCCATTATGCTAACTGCTGGTCCCAATATGTGTTTCAATTTTGAGGAAAATAGAATAGCTGATGGACTAATGGGTGTCATCATGGGAAATATACTCAAATGAATCTGGATATGGGGAGAATCTACTCACTGGTTAACTAGCATCTTTAATGACTAGTCTTGAGGTAAGTTCTTTTGGAGAGTTAGGCTGGTCAGACCGAGAAACACAAAGCATTCCCACACCAGTGTGTGTTTGGATTCTAGGTCATTCATGGACAGGTATCAAACATTTCAAGACTCCTAAGAAGTATCTCCTATGGATATTGGCTATGTATGAATTCTAAAGGGCTGTGTCAAAGGCACCATGCCAAGTGAGGGACACGAGATGAATAAGATCTGGCCCTGTCCCTAAGAAGTGATGTTTGTGGTTTGATGAGTGTAGTAAGAGGTGAGGAGCAGTGAAGAAGGAGCATATGCAGTAGACCTATGCAGCCAGGGGACCACAGTTTCTGCAGAAGTATGTGTAGCTGAGTCCTAGGACTAAAGCACTGGGTGCCATTGGCAGTGCAGATGTAAACTCTCCAGACATGTGGGAATTGCCCTCACTGCAAAGGAGGAAGCCAGACTGGAGAGGAGAGAGGTTGACTCTTTAGAGCCACAGGGGCCATGTTTCATGTCAGCCCAATTTTGCCCTTGGCCAAGAGGTGCAGGTGATGCAGCTGGGAGTTATGTGTGTGGAAAGGTGTTTGACAGAGTTGTGGGAGTAACGAGGAGATGCTCTTGTATTTGTTTCCTCCATTAAAGGAGAAAGGAACAGGAAAGTGCATAAAATTTTCGTGGTCTGTCTTTACTATTGTACGAGTTTTGTAATCTGGTGGTGTTTTGAACAGTTGTGAAAATGAGCTACAGCCTGAGGTGCCTATAGAAATAACAACAGCAAAAAACCACTTGTTGTTTGTTTGGGGCCTGTGTAGACATGTCTGAGGCTGGGAGGGCGTGGGTGGTTGCGTGAGGGGTGGGAGCATGAACGAAGGAGGACGGTGGCTCATCTGCAAGGGAAGAAAGAGAAACAGTAGTGTGTTAATGAGCACAACGAGCTAATGTAATAGCACACTGGTTCTCATTGTCACCCAAATGGTGTAATTTCACATTCATGGGTGGTAAAAATATCCGTTTATTTTATTCACAGGTTGTACTCAGACTATCTCTACTTTGCAAGTTCGAATAAATCTGCAGATGACTTCCATGAAAAAGTGACAGAAGCTCTGCAGCTGTTTGAAAATTGCATGCTCGATTATTCATTGCGCGCCTGTGTCTACAACAACACCCTCAACAACGCCATGCCTGTGAGTATTCACCAAGCTTAGGCCCCTTTTATAGAAAGTGCTGTTTTGTTTTTATTATGCAAGTGGCATTGTGGATCGAGATTTTAGTGCAGAGACAGACACAGAGAAGTGGTTTTTAGTGTGCAAATGTAATTCCCTTTGCCTTTGAGTGGTGGCTAATGCAAAAACAAATATTCATGGCTATAAAAACTGAAAACTGATGAGCCCTTTCTGCTGGCTCCCTGCTTTCTTCCCTGCCTGTCACCCTGTCACCATGCTGTCGCCTTCCTTGGCAAGAGAATGAGGGTGCACTTAGAAAGATTACCATCTAGTGAGGCTCCAGAAACACACCCAGCAATTAGAATCGGCAGACATGAGGACACCTAACTCTCAAATTATCTTAAGAGCATTCAGTCTAATAGCAGATTATTTTGTTAGTTTAAGAAATTACTTATCAGTGACTTTTAATGCTTCTTCAACAGGGTCTAAACGGAAAAATAGTTTTTGTCGATCCCTCTATCTTGCCTCTTGTTTTCACTTAGGAATATATCTATATATTTCTGGCCTCTTTTAATGACAAAAAAAAAAAAAAAAAAAAAACAAAAACAAAAAAAAAACAAAAAAAAAACAAAAAACCAACAACAACAACAACAACAAAAAAAACCTGTTACTGAAGAATTTGGCACCATTTAGCTAAGAACAGTTTTCAACGCTGGGCTCCCTGGGTTGCCCTAAGTGCTTTATCAGCAGGGTTTGTGCAGTGGTACACCTTTTGCAGTGGAGCTACCTGCCTGGAATATGGCTTCACAAGTGTCTCTGCTCAGCACATTGACATGGTAAAGTGTGGTGTGGACAGACCTGCTGCAGAGGCTCAGAACCACCAGGGGTGGTGAGACTCAAGGTCAAGAGGCTCCACTCCCTCTTTCCTGTTGCAGAGGCCATCTTATCTGGAAGGCAAGGCACAGAAGCAATAGGTAGGATTCCGGGCTGTCCTGCTGGACTTTGTAGTTTGGCAAGGAACATGCAGGGGAAACACAGACCATCACAGAACCCCACTATGGTACTAGGTGGGAGGAGTGGACTGCAGAGCTAGACAGTAGTGGAGGTTCAGATCCTAGCTCTGGCAGTTAGTGGCTGTGTAACTCTGGGCAGTTGGCCTCTCTGAGACTCAGTTGCTCTGTAATAATACTGCTTTACCAGGCTGTTGCAAGGATCAGAATTCAGCGGTTCTTTCATGTTTTCCTGCATTTGTTCATTCTGCTATGTCCTTTGCATGGTGCTGGGTCCTGGAGCTGCATCAGTGTCAGGCATACCTGGTCCTTTTCCCCTAGTGCAGCCCAGTGAGGACAGAGAGGATAGAAGCTATGGCAGAGAACTCTGGTTCTCAGCAGAGATCACCTGGGAACAAGGCACTTCTGAGGAGAGGGAATGTCTGTGCAGAGGCCTAAAGGATGAGAGGGCCAGGGAAATGGAAGCAGTGGTGTCCGAGTGGAGAGAGCAGCATGTGCACAGAGGCTGAGAGGCCAGCATTGGAAGCATCCAGTGCACCAGAATAGGGCAAGCAAAGGGCGCGGGAGGGTGTCAGGGGTGGAGGGATAGTGAAGGAGGTGGCTCGGGTATTTGGAGCCCAGGTATGCAGCACGAGGAACTAGGGGGACCTCAGAAGAAGTCTAGATTTTATGCTGACAGAGATGGGACCTCACAGGAGGGCATTAAACAAAGGTTGGTGTAGGGGGTTGAAAAAAAAAAATCAGTTCTCACCTATCCTAGGTTAATGGCCCTTATAATAAAAGGCAGATTAATAACAGAAAAGCCTACAATATTTAATATAAGTTTTACATATTGCAGGACCCTTTTTTTGTAGTTGAGGTTTTTACCTTATGCCACGTGCACTCACCAGAAAGAGAGAGAGACAGAGACAGAGACAGTGAAAGGGAACGTGAGAAATTTGGCATGGCCAAAATCCCTTCTCCATTTTCCTCCCAGGATCTTGGGCACACATGCACACATGCCAGGCATAACTTTGAAGCCATTGGATCCAGGACTCAAACCATAGTTGGGCATGTGGGAGTCCAGTGATGTAACTGCTATGCCATCTGCTGACCCCACAGTAGCCTTTAACAAGAAAATGAAGACCAGGGGCCAGCAGGTGGCAGGGTGGTTAGAGATGCTGGACTCCCATATGACTGACCGTGGTTCTAGTTCTGGACCTAGCAGCTTGCTTTCTCTCTCTCTCTCTCATTCTGTCCTTCTTTGGTCAAATTAAAATAAATAAACAAA
Organism: Tupaia tana; assembly: GCA_026018925.1. Lineage (NCBI taxonomy): Eukaryota > Metazoa > Chordata > Mammalia > Scandentia > Tupaiidae > Tupaia > Tupaia tana. Next base: position 35,104,442 of record JAKSZU010000010.1, on the reverse strand, counting down.
TAAATAAATAAGGTTAAATGAAATAGTTCTTTAAAAAAGAAAGAAAATGAAGACCTAAAGAAACAGGGAAACTTGTGTATTTTTATGCTTAGATTTGATGTAGAGGACAGTCACCCAGAAGCAAGACTGGACAGAGGGAATGTGATCTACTGGTAACAAGTGGGATCTTAGCAAGGCTTGTTTGTTCAGATTCTTCTCTGTGTCCTTGTGTCTTCAGAGATGAGGACTTTTCTTTCTTCTGGGAATAAAGATGGTACCTCTTGAGTAAGGGTCTTATGATCAACATCCGAGGAAGGTCAGCGAGGTTTTTATGGCCTGCTTCAGGGGAGAGCAGCGGATGGGAGAGGTGAGAGAGGCTTTCCTGCTTCTGCTCTTTTCTCAGGTACCAAAGTATTATTTTTTAAAGTTTATTTATCAATCTTTTTCCAGGAGTGAAAGTTAGAGAAAGAAAGGGAGCATTCCCACCAGGGTCTTGACACTAAGATCCACCCCCAGCCCCAGGCAGCCCCAGACCATAGGCACATGCATGCTTGGCATAGCCAGGGAGGTTTTCAGACATGAACCTGGAACCTTCCCATATGGATCAGTCTTACAGAGTATCAAATTTTACCATTGTGTCACTGTCTGACCCAAAGGCTTTGGTCATATTTAAAGGTAGTGGGTCTTGAACCCCATCAGTAGTTATGGCAGTTCTGCATTTTAGAAAGATGCCTGGCACTCCATGCAACTGACTGAGTTGATGGGGCCCAGGTAGGAACTTGTCTCCTAGAGACTTGAAGGTGGTGGATGAGGGACGCCATAGAGAGCTGGTGACTAAGTCAGGGTGGTGGCAGAGGCTAGAAGAGCAGTGGAGGTTTCTGGAAACAATTAAGAGGAAGACAGAAAAGGACTTTGGATAGGTTGAATCAGGAGTGCTGGGCTGAAAGGGAGAAACCACATTTCTGTGCTTGAATGCTTGAACAAGAGTTGACCCTGACCTTCAGACAGCATATGGCCACAATAAATACCGTAAATGTACTTTTTCTTCCTTACTATTTTCTCAATAACATTTTTTTACTGTAAGATTACAGTGTAGAATACATATGACATAAAAAGTGTTTTTTTAAAGAATTATTTTTATTTAACTTTACTTGTTTATTTATTTTAATTTGACCAGAGAGGTGGGGGGGGGAGAGAGGGAGAGAGAGAGAGAGAGAGAGAGAGAGAGAGCGCAAGCTTCCAGGTCTGGGACTCGAACTGCAGTCAGCCATGTGGGAGTCCAGCATCCTTAACCACCATGCCACCTGCCAGACCTTAAAGTATGTGTTAATCAACTGTTTATATGAGTGATAAGACTTCCAGTCAACAATAGACTATTAGTAGTTAAGTTTTGGGGGAATCAAAAATCATACACAGATTTCAACTGGGCAGAGGAGTTAGCAGCCCTAACCCTGCATTGTTCAAGGGTTGCCTGAACAGTCTTTGCCTCATAATGGTCCTTGCTCTTGGCTGTTGCTTATTATAATGTTTTATGCCTATGACTGAGGGTCATCCATGTGGGTCTGTAGGAAAGAAGAGCCCCCTCAGGAGAAAAAAAATGCAGGTATAGCATACAATGGAGACTGACTTCATTCACAGTTGAGATGTGATTTGTTGCTGACAGCAAATACTGGGCACCCACTTTGTGCACAGCATCCTGATCAGTGCTGGCAGAAAACACAACCCCACTTCCAACATTGTGTCTAGTACTTCTTTCCCCTGTTGACCCCTTACCAGGGCCAGGGCAGGACACCTTGCCTGTTTTTCATATTCAAACTGACTGGCTCTCATCTGGGACTCAGGGCCAAGGAGCCACAGCTGAGAGAACTTCTGGGTCATGAAGCAAGGCCAAGGTGCTGTGCTGGTCAAACCATCCAGAAGTGCAGTTTCCCCAGGACCCTTGTGTCTTTTGTGCTGGTCCCAGATAACCACCTCAGAGAGTCACAGAAGGTGATATCAACATTGGTGGGGATTGATGGTCCCAAGGTCACTTCTTTGGCTGACACTGAGGCTCTTGTTTAACCAACTAATGTTTATAAATCCATGCAAAGAAAGTTAGGAAGTTTCTGAGCACTATTGAACGGTGTATTTGGAAATCCTAAATGACTGTTACTACAAAGTTTGTAACATCAGGAGAATCTCTGGGTGAACCTAAAACACTGGACAATGGACATTTAACTACCTTAGTTGGGGAAATGGGAATATGAATTTATCACCAGGGGCTGAGGGGTATAGGCCTCCTCCAAGGCCAAATCATAAAGAAGATATTCAAAGAAAATCTGGGAGGAAGCAAAGAAGAACTTTGTCCAGTTTTTCCTAGTGGCTTCATTTTAGGTAAGGAAGAGTTTAGCATAGGGCCTTCAAGGTATTGATGGAAATAACTATCCCTATAGAAATAATGATTAATGCAGTTTATTTCTAAGCATGAATATGAGGGGCCAGACCTGAAGAAAGGCAAATTTATTTTTCTTGGGGTGATCAGATACAGAGGTTCCTTTTATTTGGTTTTCAGAGTGAGAGACAAGGTTTGGAATTTGGTGAAGAGATTTCCATTGGTCTGGCCAAAAAAGGTGGGATATCTGGAAGCTGGGGGTAGGGGCTTGTAGGTTATAGATGGGTTTTACAATTTTTAGGTTAGAGATTGGGGAAAAAGTTCTGTGTTTTGGGAAGGGATTGGCAAAAGAATGTACTTTAACAGAGATAAAGAGGCTTAATATAGTCACAAAGACACTAAGCCAGGGATAGGAGGTAGGAGTCCTGTTATAAACACCAAAATCATCTGTTAATTTTTGTGGGAATGACTCCCCCAGTCCTCTGGAAGGATTTTGGAAAAATAGGAAAAAAGCAGTCAAACTTCTGTCATCAAAGGGCAGGAATAAAGAGGAAGGCAGCAAAAGGGAGGGTCCTCAGGCCCAGCTGGCTAGGTGGTCCAATTTGCCTGACTGCCTTGCTGCCCAGGTGCCTCTGGTAAACATTGAGCCATTGGATGGAGCCTGCCAAGGGGGCTGGTATGCTGATCATAGCATGGTGGGGACATGATGGATTCAGCTAGTGTGGCCTGAGCACCCACCTGATGCTGTGCCTTGATGCAGGCCCTTCCATGCCTGGACCTTCTGGTGTACAGCTGGGGAAACAGACTCAGAGAGGCAGCCATCACCCAGAGTCCTCCAACAGTAAATGGAAGATATGGAACCCTAATTTGGCTGTATGACTTATCTTTTTCCAGACACACACTTGGTCCCAACATTTCCCCAGCAATGCGGTCTTTAGCAGTTGACATTGTAGGGCTTAAAAGTGGAGGTACAGGGCCAGTAGATGGCATAGTGATTAAATCACAGGACTCCCACATGGCTGACTGAAGTTTGAGTTCTGGACCCAGTGGCTTGAAACTCAAGCCAACGCATGTGCATGCATACCCAAAATCCTGAGAGGAAGGTGGAGGAGAAGGGATTCTGGCATGGCCATTTCACCTGAAAGATGATTTCTCCCTTTCTGTCTCTTTGTCTCTTGGGCAAATGCACATGCTCTATAGCAAAAATCTCTGTTAAAAAAAAAAAAAAAAAGGAAGAAAGAAAGAAAGAAAGAAAGAAAGCAAGCAAGCTGGTGCAAGGTGGTCTGTGAGTGGGGAGACAGATCTTGTATGCTTGGAACAGGGATGTGACCCTGCTTCAATGTTTCTGCTACATTCTGCTTTTAGAAACTTTCTTCTTATGTTCTTTCTTTCTTTCTTTCTTTCTTTCTTTCTTTCTTTCTTTCTTTCTTCTATCTTTTGTCATTTTGCTATAGGTATGTATGTTCGAGAGAGAGAGAGAGAGAGAGAGAGAGAGAGATGAGAGAGAAAGAGAGAGAGAAATGGGCCATGTTGAAATCCCTTCTCCATTTTTTCTCTTCAGGATTTTGGACACACATGCACATGCACCTGGTGTGTTGTTCAAACTTTCAGGTCCATAACTCAAACAGAGCAGACAGTCATCTGGAATCCAGCCACATTAGCCACCATGCCATCAGTTGGCCCAATTCTTCTCTTTACTGTTATCCCACATGACCCTCAAAACAAAACTGATGGCTAGGTGGAAATAGAGGAAGGTGGAAGGCAAGAATCAATCATGTCACATCCTCAGATGAGGACAGCGAGAGATGAGGTGTCCAGCTTGTGTGGCTCAAGAAGGGCTGGAACGCTCTGCAGCCTTGTTACCACCTTCCTCTGAGCTCTCTCAGGAGACTTGGAAAAAGACTGTAAAGGGAGGGGCAGCTACGAGATTTTCATCAGGAGGTTCCTAAAAGGAAGTGGCTCAGTCTGGGCTGGGTTAGGAGGGCAGAGAGAGGCAGGGCTGGCTGGAACTCCTGACTGGAGGTTGTTTATTTTAATAGTTTTCATTTGTGTTTCTCCCCTTGGAAGAGCAAATGTCTGATATAAATGTGCAGTCTGTATGCCACTGGGCACTCTCACCACCCAGAGCCTGCAGACCCTAGCACCTCTTGTTACAGTTAGTGCCATGGGGCAAAGCAAGCTGGGTCTGCATCCTGCCCATCTTTAAATAGGTTTCCTGGAGGCAGGATTTCAGTAGCCACTTCCTGCCACAGGGAGCAGGTTGCCCTCCCTACTGCTTCCGGTTAGCACGCCACTGTGAATGTTAGAACATTATTGAGATAGAGCAAAAAGTTCATGGCTGCTTCACGACTCTCTCCACTTGAGTGTGCTTGAAACTCCATGATAATAAGTTTTGAAAAACTCCATCAGTGAAAGCGGGAAGGGATCTGACTTGTGTTCTTTACCTTCTTTGCTGGGCACCATCCTAAGTGCTTTCAGTACATTGTCTCATTCAGTCCTCATAGACCTGAGATATTCCCATTTTGCAGATGGAGACACAGAGGCTCACAGAGGTTAATTCTCCCATTTTTAGCTAGTAACAGCTGACTCAAGGTTCAGTCCCAGAGCTGATGACCTTCATAACTCAGGCATTTCCACCTTTTCTAGCTGCTCCTTTAAGCAAAGTTTGAGCCAGCAGGAAACATGTGCTTTTAAATTTAATTTTCTGTTTTGCAAAGGACGAGATAGGAGTTAATCAGATGCATCTGGTCATAGGGAGATTCTTCAAGAGCAGAATCAGTGGATGGGATGGTTGTCCTAACAGATGGCATGTTGATCTTTTCTGTCCGCAGAGAGCTCACACAAAAAAGGAAGGCAGGCAGTTAGGAAACAATCGCAAACCCTCCTTCTAGAGGTGAAGCTTCATTTCTGGCATGAGAAGCAATTTTCCCTTCAACTGTGAGTCCCAGTCCAGCCACAATGCTGGGAAGGCAGCTATTTAAGACACAACTGGACCTGCACATTTTGCTCCAGGCATTCACTGCTTTCCAGATGCCCACCCTTCTTCCCCCTCCCAGACCATCCCTTTGCATTAGGACACTTTTTTATTTATTTATTTTATTTTTTAGAGGTTTTTGCTATAGGGCGCATGCGCTCGCCAGACAGACAAAGAGAGACAGAGAGACAGAAAGCGAGAAATCACCCCCCAGGGGGGATGGTCACGCCGCAATCCCTTCTCCTCCATTCTCCTCTCGGGATCTTGGGCACGCACGCACACATGCCATGCTCCTGGATTGGAAGAATTAACATAATCAAAATGGTAATTCTACCCAAATTAATCTACATGTTTAATGCAATTCCAATCAAAATACCAGAGATATTCTTCAGAGATCTAGAAAAGGCAATCATAGAATTTGTCTGGAACCATAAAAGACCTTGTATTGCAAAAGCAATCCTGCGCAAGAAGAATGGAGTAGGAGGCATATCACTCCCTGATCCCAAGATATACTATAAAGCTGTGGTCATCAAAACAGCCCGGCATGAGTTTTAAGCCACCAGGTCCGGGACATAAAGCGCAGTCGACTACGTGGGAGTTCAGCGACATAGCCATTACACTAACTGCTGGTGCCTGCATTAGGGCACTTTAGCACACTCTCCCTTTTATGATCCCAGGAGATCAGCACTCAAGGTCCTGGACTTGCAGTAAAGACATCCCTGGGAGCTTGTTAAAATACAAATTCTTAGAGACCAGCAGGTGGCACGGTGGTTAAAGTGCTAGACACTTCCGGGACCAGCAGTTGGAGTAATGGCTATGTCGCTGGACTCCCATGTAGCCTACCGCGGTTCAAGTCCTGGACCCGGTGGCTTAAACTCACACCAGGCATGTGTGCGTGCCTGCCCAAGATCCCGAGAGGAGAATGGAGGAGAAGGGATTGTGGCATGGTCATCCCCCCTGGGGGGGTGATTTCTCACTTTCTGTCTCTATGTCTCTTTTTGTCTTTCTGGTGAATGCACATGCCCTATAGTAAAAACCTCTCAAAACCAAAAGAAAAAGTTAAAAAAAAGATAATGCTAGACACTTCCACATGGCTAGCCATCGTTTGAGTCTAGGACTTGGTGGTGGCTTGCTTTCTCTCTCTCTCTGGCCAAATTAAAATAAGTGAATGAATAAGTAAAATTAAATAAATAATTTTAAAAAATACAAACTCTTGGGACCAGCAGTTGGAGTAATGGCTATGTCGCTGGACTCCCATGTAGTTAGTTGACCGCAGTTCGAGTCTTGGACCCGGTGGTTTAAACTCACGCTGGGCGCGTGTGCGCACGTGCCCAAGATCCCGAGAGGAGAATGGAGGAGAAGGGATTGCGGCATGGCCACCCCCCTGGGGGGTGATTTTTCACTTTCTGTCTCTCTGTCTCTCTCTGTCTTTCTGGCGAGTGCATGCGCCCTATAGCAAAAACTGCTTCAAAATATAAAAAAATATATATATATATATATATATATATATATATATATGAACTCTTGGCCCCTTCTCCAGCCTCCTGCTGATAACTTGGGAATGGGGACATCCGCTGTGCAACAAGGCCTCCAGTAGGTGTGTTATATGTTTGAGTTCAAAAACCACCAGTGCTCTGGTGCCTTTCCTGATTCTTCTTTTTTTTTAAATTTTGCAATAGGTGCCTCTGCTCATCAGAGAGAAAGTGAGGGTACATTCATGCCACAATCCTATCTCCTCTCAAGATCTTTGGTGTGCTGGGTTGGGACTCAAACTGTGTGGTCGGCCACATGGGATCCAGGTGCTCCCACGGCACCTCCAGCTGGCTCCCTTTCCCAATTCTTTCTCCCTTTCCCTGGGATGTGCTTCTCCTGGTTGTTAAAGGACTTATCCTGCAGGTCTTGCTTTAACCTGACCTTCGATTCTCTTTCTCCACCCTGTCCTTTTCTCCATAGCATGTATCACGGGTGATTGCAGATAGTTGTTTAATTACCACTTTAGCTTCGTCTTTGTGACTAGATTACGAGGTTTACAAGGCCAGGGCCATGCCTGTAAATTAGCAGTGTATCTTCATTGCTCAGAAGAGTACCTGACACAGGACGTAAATGATTTGAGTGATTTGCCAAGTGAATGGAGTATTTGGGAGACTAGTAGAGAGGCTGGCTAGAAAGTCCCAAGTGAAATCTTTAATGGAGGACAGAGGCTCAGCATAGTGTCTACCTGGGGAGAAGCTGTGCCTAGGCCTATGCTCACCTCCACACTGGTTCTCTTGTGGTGCTCTCCCTTCTAGGGCTTCATGTGGAGTGGAACGAGCCCCTCATGCCCAAGGGACCTGGGTTCTGGTCTCAGCTGTGGCAGGTGTTGATTGCTAGTTTGCAGCCTCCTCCCTATTATTCCTGGGTCTCCATTTTCCTACCAGTGAGTCAGCTGGTACAGATAACCTCAAAGGCTTCTACTCAGCTCTGAAGTTTTCTAATTTTAGATATATTAGGCTCTTGTCCTAAAAACCTTTTTAATTTTTATTCTATTTTAATTCTCTGTCTTACACTGGGAAAGGGTGAGGAAAAAGGATTTGGGAGGGGCTGCCTCTGGGTTGCCTTCATAGTGTACAGCTGTAGTGGTGATGCTGTTCACACTAGAACCTGTCATTGAGGTGAGCAGAACTTACCTTGGCTGGTGAGAGTGCTGGGGTCACTATGGGAATTGAGGGGAGCATTAAAATAGGTAGGTAAGACAGAATGTACAGGTGTTGACAATGGTTTAGCAGTAATGCAGTGCTTTGGAAGGCTAAGCTACATGGGAAGGTTCAGGGTTTGTGTCCAGAGACCTCCCTGAGTATGCTGGGCACACGTCTCCCCATAATCTGGTGCTGGCTGAAGCTGGGCTTGATTGTGGCATCAAGACCCAATTGGGGGTGCACTCTCTCTGTCACTAATCAAATAAATAAATAAATAAGCTACCTTCTCAATTCTTCCACAAACACTGGGATCCTTTCCTTCTAGAAAATTCTCAAGTCACGAAGCAGGTTTTATAGAAGAGATAAACCTCAGAATAGTCTTTCCTGTGAGGATGGCCCTCCAGGGAGAGAGAATTGAAAAGCCCTGGGAGGCCGGTGGCAGTCTTCTAATGATAACAAGACATTCTTGTAATAATTCTCTTATGTTGAAGGCGACACATCTATTTATTTCTGAGACTGGCATGTACTCATTTTCTTGTTAGCTTTGGCCCAGCTTGAGATCTTTTTTATGAGCTGGTGTGTAAGGTAGCAACAAAGTGTGGGTTGGAGGCAGCTAATGAATTTTGGAGACAATTTATCCCCTCTAATTGTTTTCCTTCCTCCACATCCTCCTACATGGTTAGAAAAATAATGAAATGAAATGAAAAGAGAAGACCGAGAAAGGAAACTAGTTGGTGTCTGTACATATTTTGTCAAATGTTTCATTGTCTCATTATTAGCAACATGTTCAGCAATTCTACCCAAGAAAGATTGGGTACTAGGGCACAAGGACTTGTGCAGGGTGAGACCATGGATAAAAGCCTTTGTCTCTGCCCTTGAGGAACTCAAGGTCAGGCTGAGAAGAAAAGGAAATGATATGTGGGAGTGTCTACCTAGAGAAAGGGGACTGGGCAGAGGAGCCTGGGAAATAGGGAGGCACTCCATGGAGGAGCACAAGTTCAAGACAAACCAGGGACTTTCTGCTTATGGAGATCCAGGCTTTGAGCAGGGGTCAGCCATGGCCCAGTCACTGCTTGCAAAGTTCATGCTGGTGGCAGGGCAAGAGGTGGGCATGCAGAGCCTGGAAGTGTGAGGACCCATCTGGAGGCTAGTCAGTGTTCAGGCAGATGTTGGCAGGTGTGCACAAGTGAGTGACACTGAACTGGGGAAAGGTAGGAGAGGAGAAATGCTGGGTAGACCACAGACAGGCAGAGCAGAAGACTGGAAATAGGGTCCCTGGGGACATGGAGAGAGGGCAAGAGGAGAAGCCCTGGAGAAGAGGGTCTCAGAGAGAAAGGGGAAGAGGCCCATTTTGTTTTTGTTTTTGTTTTTGTTTTGTATGGAGCTTTGCTAAGAGTTTAGGGCCAGCTACAAAGTTAGAGGGAACAGTGTCCAAGATTCCCCCACTTCTGACACCAATTACAAGCTTAAGGGGGAGCACATGACTTGGTAGAAGGACTCCCAGAACCCTCTGGAGGCTGTTATACTCATGATTATGATTTATTGCAGGGAAAGGACGCAGCTTAGAACCAGTCAGTGGAAGCAGTGTATGGGGCAAGTATAGGAAGGCTCCACATGCAGCGCTTCGGTCACTCTTTCCCATGGCATCACAGTGTGATGTGTGACAGTACTCATGGACATGGCCGACCTACGCCTTTGCTGTCCAGAGTTCTTATCTAGAACTAGATCACATACTGCCCACATGTCTGACCTTTAGTCTCTAGTCCAGCTAGAAGTCAAACTAATACTGTGTGACCCAAAGTCTCATCATAAATCACAGCATTAGCCTGTCCATGGCCAAAGCCCCCAAGTTAGGCACGACATCTGAGGGCCTAGAGATCACCTTCCAGTAGCCGAGGGCAGAGGCCAGACCTGTCTTTGAGTAGGGTTAATTCTTTGCTACATGAGTTCACACTTTGGTGTGAAGGAGAAACAGAGGGATGAGGACACAGGAAATGGGTGGGTAATATGGATATGTGATTTGAGTGTCCACCTATTGACTATGCTCAGTGCTCACTATAAATTCGATCGTGCACACACCCTTACAGATGTCCATTCAGTAGCAGGTAATTGACTGTTCACTCACCTGCACTGTCTTTGAGACCTCTGCAGTTGGTTTTTCACAGCCCATGTGCTGGGTGGAAAGATCAGAGAGAATAGAGACAGTCAGGATATCATGCAGGGAACACGTTCATTGGTTGGTGCAACTTTTACCTTTTCTTTGTACCTCAACCCTTACCTGTGAAATGGAGGTGTGGACCTACCTACAGGTTGTTGTGAGGATTAAATGCAACCCCAAGTGTAGGAATTTTGTATGTGTGTGATACGAAACCCCTCACAAAGAAGCAAGAACACACTGTGTTAAAATCCAACTTCTGACCGTGATTGTTGGCCAGGGTAACTCTTACATAATTTATAGTGAAATGCCTAATAGTTTGAGAAAATGCCTTATGGAATTTGTTGGAATTACTTCTAAAATAACACCCTCCTTCTTTGGTCCTAGGTGAGGCTCCAGGTTGGGCTGTATGCTGTGTACCTTCTGGACTGGCTCACTGTCTTTAATAAGGAGCGGTTCCTCATTCTTCGCCTAGAAGATCATGCATCCAACGTCAAGTACACCATGCACAGGGTCTTCCAGTTCCTGAACCTAGGTATGAACTTTGTCCTTTAGGCCAGTAGGGCAGACCATGAGCTCCATGAATGCCACTCTCTTAGGGCTTCCTGGGTCAAATGCAGACTTATGCTGGGCATGGACTGCCTGAGCTGCAAGGCCAGTTTAATACCTATGCATTCAACACCAACTGCCCATAGGGTATTGTGCACAGTGTGATGAGGGATTCCCTGGGCACGAAAGGGCTTCTCCTCTGGGAGCTTACAGTCTATCAGGAGGTGAGGATGAAGCTGCAGCTCAGTAAGTAACTAGTAGTAAGACATAGGAGAAAGTTAGCCCCATCAGTAGGTATACTCTGATGACTTGGCATCCCAGCTCCTGAAGGGTTTATGGAAAGAAATGGTCTGAAAGCTTATCTTTGAAGGGCTGACAGGATGTCATTAGGTGGCCAGAACAGAGGATACAGGCCCTGAAGGAAGCAATGGCGAGGTCATTGTATCATGTTAGAATTGCTGGGGAATCCTGGAGACAGAGCCATAGCTGGGTTTTGACTTTCAGCCACGGCTCTTGTGCCTCTGGAGATGGGAGGCCTGCTCTTGGCCTGAAGATGCCAGCCCCACAATCCTGAGGAGTACTACATGGTAACAGGCCATGCCATCGGCCATGGGGATGGGCAGCAGAGGTGTGTGTTCCCAGGCAGGGCATGCTGCCCTTGTGGACGGGACACCCAAGGGCTGCTTGAAAGGCTGAAGCAGGGTCAGAAGAAGCCACATCCCTTCCCAGGACAACACCTGTGGACTTGTCTAATTATCTTCCCTGGGGATTTTGTTAATTGAATATTGCTTAAAATACATCTGCCCACCACTGAGAATTGGGACCTTTTAGTCATTTGATTTCTTTCTCCTTTTTTTGAAGAACTGGTCATGTGATGGGGCATGATTACTGTTTTTTCTTCTAAAGCTTGGATCCATTTTTCTTTGAATTGGCCACCTGTAGACCTGTAGACTCTGTCACATTAATGAACTTGTCCTTTTTTTTTTTTTTCTCAGAGAGATATTTTGTTATAGGGTGTGTGTACTCACTGGAGAGACAGAGAGACAGAAAGTAAGAAATCACTTCCTGGGGGGATGGCCACACCACAATCACTTCTCCTCCATTCTCCTCTTGGGATCTTAGGCACAAACATATACACGCACCCAGCGTGTTTTAAGCTGCTGGATCTGGAAGTTGAACTGCAGCCAACTGTATGGGAGTCCAGTGACATAACCATTACTCTATCTGCTGGTCCCATGAACTTTTGTCTTTTGTCGCCAAGATGAACTATAAGGCCCACTCTGTATCTCCTATAATCTCAGGAGATGGAAATATACTTTTTGTGGGTATGGCCTAAGGGCTATAGTAAAGAGGCATGAGAAGTGATCCAGTGGGTTAAGCCAGAGACATGCTTGAGTCCAGAGGGCTAGGGTATGGAGGTGGCAGCCTCAGCTGGCAGCCCTTGCTGGCTCGTTCCAAGGCCTCACCTCACTAATATCCTTGCTGCAAGAGAAGGGTCAGCCAGTAGAATCTGTGGGCACACAGTTGGCCCCCCTCCCCACTCTCCTCCTTATAGTCACTTCACAGTAAGACACACTCAGGGTAAAACAGGGCCCAGTCTCAGGGCCCTTAGCATCAGCAGCCAAAAGTAGAAGTGACTGTGGCAGAAATTTAGCAGGAAAATGTAAGTTCATTGACTATGCCTGGAGTGTCACACAGTTATCCCAGGACAGTCTGGCAGCCCCGGAAAGCAGCCCACTAAGGGCAGCTGGAAATGAACCCACAAGGTAAGCCTCAAGTGAATGCTGCATCATCTGGAAATACTTGCTGGGCTCCCCCAGGATGGGCGTTACACACTGGGCCGCAATGTCATTGCTATTTCATAATGGCATTTCCACCTTCCTTCCTCAGCTCCTCCAAAATAAATCCAGCCAAAGAATTTTCATTCCTAAACACATTCTTCTTAAAGGAAACTCCTGCCTTCATATGAAACATAGCTGGGATTTTTGCAGTTTTTTTTTTTCTTTTCTGCCTTATGGGATTCTTTTCCTTTTATTCCAGGACCCTTAAGTGAAAAGCAAGAGGCCTTGATGACAAAGAACCCGGCGTCTAATGCACGGCGCCCTGAGGACCGGAATCTGGGGCCCATGTGGCCAGTCACACAGAAGATTCTGCGGGACTTCTATGGGCCGTTTAACATCAGGCTGGCGCAGGTTCTTGACGATGAAGCATTTGCATGGAAGACCCGAGAGAGCTGAGTTCCCACTCCAGGCCCTAGGCCCACCAGTTCCATCATGACCAGGATTTAAAACCCTCTCTTTGTGGGGAACCATAGTGTGGAGAAAACCCCCAGGATTGGAGTCATCCTTCTCACCTTAGCACATGTTAATTATAACCATTTCAGAATTTCCTTCATGATGCTAAATAGCTCAGCAGCTGGCCCCTCGCAGAGCTCCACCGTCTGAGGCCATTGGAAGAGCCAATTCTGCTTCCCTTCTGCTCCATGTGCACCTGGAGTCCTGGGAGAGGCAGGCTATCACGGCCCTGCATGTGGAGAGGGAAACAGAGCCGCCACCCAGCCCTGCAGGCCTTCAGGAGAGCCTGAGTCTGGCTTTGACAATCCCAAGTCCAGTTAAGCACGCCAGGGGTCATGCCACCAGCTTGCCAGGATTTCACACTTCACTCAGTTTTGAAACACTCTTGTTTAGATCACTCACTGCATCTGGGCAGAGAAGTGAGACTCTTTGAGGTTGAAGGCCCTTTCATTTTTTCCTTTTTACTCCAAAGTCAGCCCTTCAGTCTCTTCAGATAGGAACCCTATTAACTTCCCTGTTTGCAAGAGAAAAAAATAAGTTTTGGCAGCATATTCATCACTCCGGCCTCTCCCATCCTGTGCTTGTAGACTTTCCTGATGTTTAACATAGAGGATGAACACGTTTAAAACAAACCACTCTCTGAATTGGTCTAACCCTGGCTCTGTTTTCTGCCTCTTTTGATCTTTCCTCACGAAATTTCAGTTTATAATTCTAAGAGAAATTTTTTGCTGTCAGTGTCAGAATGAGTGACCTCAAGGAACAGAACACTTATGGAAAACTGAGGTAACTCAAGCCCTCACTGTGTGGACGAGGTCATCAGAGAGCCGGCGGCTACCGCTCTGTCTTCACACCTTCCCATTAAGTTTATTATGAACATTCTCCACTATATGTGGTCAAAGTTTCTTACCCAATTAAAGAACTAGAAGATACTTGTGTCCTGATTCAGAAACAGTGCACAAGCTAAATTGTGCTGAACATGGTATGCTGGATTTTGAATGAGATTGCCAGGAGCCATGTTCTTAATGAAACTTTCTAGGCCGCTCGGCAGCTTGGAAGTCATGGGGAAGACAAAAGAGATACTTGAGCCCACTTGGCATGCAGCCCCAGGTGGGAACTTGACAAGACTTCACTCTCAAGTCTTGTCAAGGGAAGCCTCCTGGGAACCAAAGTTCTTGAGTGAAGCTCTGATCCACCTGTGTCAGAAAGTGAAAATACCTACCTGCCCAGCTGTAACTCGTGTGTGTGACAGGGCTTCAGTGGCGGGAGGATCTGCAGTTGCTTAGCTGTTCGATCCTAGTTGTCTTCCTGCTATTGGAGAAGGGATGCACAGCCAATCTAAAGACGTGTGGGGGGCTCTCAGCACTGGCCTGGCCAGGGCTATTTCTGCTACTGAAGGAGCTGTGTGTCCTGAACGCCCACTTTCAGGGACAATCCTTCCTTTTCTCTTGCAGCCGGCACTTGGAACAGCAGCCAACAGGGAAATCTGGCCTGAGCACAAGGATGCTTTAGGGAGATATCACTTCAGTGTGTGTGTGTATTTATTTGCAGTACAGAGTGCGTGTGTGCGTGTATGTGGGTGGGTGCATTTTCTGAGTGGGTTCCCTTCAGTCTGTTGCTGATGAGGCTCCTCCGCTCTGGACACAACCCTTTTATAAATTAATTTCTCTGCCAATTAACTTGTCGTTTCCAGTACATCTTTTACTATTCTACACCAACCATAATGACAACAGGGATTTTTCTTATGCCCTCCTGTGCATGTGAAGAACATGTAGTATAATTCCGCTTCTTACAGAAGTATTACTGAAGGTATTATTTCCAATATTATTTGGTTTATTATATGGATCTTTTTTATATATGCAGGCCCATCTTTTCTGTGCCAATCAATGCCATCCAAACACGGTTTTTCTCTTAAGGGGCCTTTGTCCAAAGGGCATATATATTGCCTTTGCTTTCTCTCATTCGAAGCCTGCCTCTCATTGACAGCACAGGTACTGTTTGGGCAGTGGTTCTCTAGCCTGTCATCTAAAACCAAAGCGAAATGGAGCGTTTCTCATGACCTGGTATTGAAGTTCCTTGTGTTCCCTAAAGCTGTGCACCGGATTGTATTCAACTGTACTCCCTTAGTCGTGTAAGGTATGTTAAGTAAATCAGTTATGCTGTACTTTTATGAATATTTAACATGATTAAAGATGGACCCAGATGACTGGTACCTACAGAGCGTGTGTTCTTTTCCTCCATCACATGCACTTGAGGTAGGTACTTTCCACGGTGTCCAATTTGCATGATTGAATCAAGGACGTGGGTTATATTTTACCTGTGCAGGTCGTACACACTGTATGACAGGGACTTACAGTGTACAGTGACAGTGAGAAATGAGCTGCTGTCATCATAGTAATAGGCGGAAGAAAACGGAAGAGCAGAGAGAGAAGGACTCAGACGTTACTAGGACTCACGCAGGGAGTGAGTGGCTGGGAGCCAGCGTTGCCTTCCAACATTTGAGTTGGCAGGTTTGAAGGTGAGGTGACTGCAGGCCTCATTCCTGTGGCCTGCCAGGCCCCTGGGGGCTGAGAGCTTGAGATCTAGGTGCATGTCATTGTCACGAGACAGTGTTCCTCAGCTGTTGTTGGGGAGTGGAGCCAGGCTGAGGGACGAGATGATGTGTTAACCTGGCTGATACCACAAATGAGGTGGCCCAAACAGGGATTGATTTCCTCAGTTCTGGAGACTAGAGGTCCCAAATCAAGGGCCCAACAGGTTTGGGCTCTCCCAGGGCCTCTCTCATGGGCCTGCTGTTGGCTGCCCTCTTGCAGCCTTTCACATGATCAACTGCACACACAAGCTCCTGGTGCCACTTCCTCTTCTAAAGATGCCAGTCAGAGTTGGTGAGGCCCACCCTACTAGCCTCATTTTAACCTAGCTAGCCCTTTGAAGACCTTATCTCCAAATACAGTCACATTCAGAGGTGCTGGGAGTTGGGACTTCGCAATATTAATTGGAAGTGGGAGGCACAATTTGGCCCAAAGCAGAAAGCATTGTCTTAGGCTTGGAGCTCTGGTGGTCCCCTCATTCTTGAAAGACCACCCTTGGAGAGCCTCTCTCCCCAGCACTGCCAACCACAGTGGTGGGCTGGGGTGAGCCTGGTAGTGTCCAGGTCTTTATGATACCACACCTTCACGACAGAGCCAGGCATGGCTTTGCTCAGCAGAGGGTGCACCTGTATGGAGGAGGGCAGTGGGGCAGGAGAGGGACAGGTTGGAGCACATCCGTGGGGGGTAATGGCATGATTCTTAGGCCTACAAGTCCTCCTATAATCCTGTCTGCCTGTGGCCACCACTCTCCACTCAAGAGCCAGCTCTCAGGAAAGGTTCTGATGAGGATCTTGTACCTTCCACATGGGTGACCCCATTTGGGAACTGAAGCTCTGCTCTGGATGGAAGAATTTAAGTATCGAGTGGGAGGAGAGGTGTCAGGTGTAGGTGGGTATTTTCCAGTTGCTCCAGAAATCTCACCTTCTGGGCAGCCACTTGCTATGGGTGAAGCAGATGCTGTGGAGACCTGTCAGAAAACTTCACTTTGATGAAGTGGGTTTCCCCAGAAGCTCACTGGAAAGATTCCCTGCAGAGCAACGGAGAGAGAATAGGTCCTGCAGGTGGGAGGTCACATCTACAGGAGCAGCATAGGAGCAGCAGCTGGCCCTGGAGACTGCAATGCGCCTCCTGTGGCTGTTGTAACAAATCATAATGCAATGGCTAAAACATACCAGTTTGTTCCTTAGGGTCATGGCTCTTTCCTCTGTCGTCCTCCAAGTATAGCATCCTCCGATCTCTCTTTGACTCTGTCTCCCTTGGTTTCTGTGATCGTGTCGCTTTCTCTGCTTTTCACCCTCCTGTTTCTTGTAAGGGCCCTTGTGACTATGTTGAGACCTCTGGACGGAAGAAGTGGGAAAATCTGCTTCATCTCTCTCCTCTTTTTTTGTGTGTGCCTGCTTCCTCTCTTCTGTCACCTTATTGTGAGGCCAGCCTGATGCCAGCCCCATGCCTTTGGACTTCCCAGCCACCCAAATCGTGAGCTCGATAAACCTCTGTTCTTTATCAATCACCATCTCAGCTCTTGCTGTGCAGCAGGACAATGATGGACTAATCCACCCCCGTACTCACCTTATTTTACATTTTCTGTATGATACTTTGACATTTTGCAAACTTGCTGACCCTGGAGAGCTTTCTCCTTCTAGGATTTGCTAATCTCTAGAGATAGGGAACTGCAAGAGCTCACCTTTCATATACAGACCAGCCAATCTCAAACCCCTATTTTCAACCACCTCCTCTACGAGCTCTTGTACTCCAGGCCTCTAACCATCTCCCTGGCCACCCCTGGGCCAGGCACCAGACAACTTGGAAAACCCCTCCACTCTAGAATTCCATACAATGACCCCAACTCGCCAGTGCTAAACCCACATCGCCTGATTCCCTGCTTTGCCTATTTCTTCCCATGGAAACTGGAACAGGGCTCTTGCTCCCACTTTCCAGTCGTTCACTCCAGATCCTGACAGACCTGGCACTGTGGTTCCCTCCCAGCCACTTACCCAAAACAGCACTGGTTTGCAAGGCACACAGTCCCCCTCCCTAGGGAACTGTAACAAGCCATCTTTCTCGAAGGCAGTCATCTCCTGCCTGTTGGTCTTGCCTACAATAATAATGAAACTACATTTTAGCACCCACCTCCCCCCCCCCCCCACTGTTGCCACTACAGTAGCACCCAACTGCCGGCTTCCCCTCCAATCCCTCAAACCATGTCATTCTCTTCCTCAAAACCCTTCCCAACCTCCTAGCTCACTTAAGACACAATGCAAAGACCTGCCCATGGCCCTCAGGGCCCTCCCTGCTCCTGCTCCTACCCCTGCTCCTGTCCTGCTGGCCTCTGACCCTCAGCCACCCCACTCACCCACCCTTCAGGTGGTACACTGATCTTCCTGCCATCCGTCAGTACACCAAGTCCTCACTTGAGCCAGGCCTGTACCCTTGCTGCCCACCCCCAGCTTGGTCTCCTCTTCCTAGACCTTTACAAGGCCATGCCTTCACCTCACTGTGGCCTTTTCCCAGGCCACTCATCCAGAATAGTCTCCTCAAGCTCCAGCCCTGCCGGCTTGATTGTATTGAGAGCACTTATCAGGTCGACGTCACCTGAGACTGCATCATTGATGTGTTTCCTGCTTCTCTATCATCCCTCTGTGCATTGGGAGTGTTTGCTCCCTGGGTGGGGACTCTGTTCACAGCTGCATTCTCAGAGCCTGGATCAGTGCCTGCACATAGTAGTCACTCAGCGAACGTAGATGGAGTGAATGAACACATGCTCATGGTCTGAGAGAGTGACACGGAGAGAGAAGATCTCATTTTGGTGCTTGAACTCAATTTCCTGAGGAAGCGACAGCAAGATCCTAGTAGAACAGCCATGTGCAAATATGAGAAGCCTGCAGGGTGGATAGAGGCTGCAGGAAAGAGGCAGTATCAAACTGAGCTGGAGACTGGCATGATCTAGAAAGATGGGAGAGCATCCCAGTAAGAGCAATGTGAAAGGCAGGAAGGGGGGAGGGACAAGAGCAGGGAGGACCTCCATGTCTACAGCAGCAGTCAACAACCTTTTTAGCACAAGGGTCTGGTTTTGTGGAAGATGATTTTTCCATGGACTGGGGGTGGGGGGCAGGGGTGGTCTGGGGATGATTCACACATTACTTTATTGCCACTCTCATAGGTATATGGTTGTACCTCCAGTACTGGCCTGTGGCCCAGGGTTTGGTGACCCCTGGTCTATAGGAAAGAGGGGATACCATGCAGATAGTCTGGACTTCGGAGCAGGGAGACCTGGGCTATAGTCGTGGCTCTGTCACTCTCATGAGACCCCAGGCAGAGGACTTGATGCTACTCAGCCCCTGTTTTCTAATCTGAAGAATGGGCAGGCACTGAACCTCCTAGAGCCCTCATGAAGTTTTTCAGGACTCGTGAATGTGAAACACTTAGCACAACAGCTAGATCCCAGAGGCAGGGGTCAGAGGCACCGGTGATGGTCCTTGGACATGATTGTTTTAGCAGGAGGCGGAGGCACCTAGGTAAGTGGGTACTAGATCAAGGAGGGTTTGGGTCTCAAAGTGATTGGTTTGGGTTTAACTAGTGGTGTACAAAGCTTCCCACACGGATATTTTCTGTGCAGAGGAACTGGTCAGAGCACAGCTTTGGTTCATGAATTTAAGGCCAGATGGAAAAGACTGGAGGTGGGGAAGCTCTAAAGTTGAGGTCTGTTGTGGTCTAGGTGAGTGGTCACAGGACTGGGAGCAGAACAGACAAGTGACAGAACATTTCAGGGGCACAGGACCAGTGGGCTAATGCCATCAATAATGATGGCACCTGCCACAGATATAGAGCAGCTGCCCTTCATCGAGAGAGCATGCATATGCCTGCCTCTATATAATTTCCCATTTTGCAGAGGAGAAGGCTGGGACTCAAGGATGTTAGGTGACTTCTCTAGGGTCACACAGCTACAAATGCTGGAACAGTGTAGAAATCCAGCAAACCTGGCTTCCACTCCCATGCTCAAGAGTAGCTGAAATATGTAGCATGTAATGGGGGAGGTCAAAGGCAAATGGTCAAAGGCAAGGATTAGGTTTGGAAATAGTGTCCAAGGTGGAGGTGGAGGTGGGGTGGGGGCTTTACCACAGCTGGGGAGGCTGGATTGAGTCCATGTTCTCGCAGCATCTATAACTGTAGAGTTAACTGGGAAAGTTCAGCAGCCTGGGAAATCCTACCTAACCAAAGACATTTATTAAAGATTTCAATTTCACTGCAAATATTTTAAGTGCATTTGGTTGTCTATCTTTTGTATAGGACTAAAACCTTCACTGGGGTGAAGTTCTAGGTGGGCCAGCAGGTGGTGTCATGGTTGCGTGCTGGACTTCCGTAGGGCTGACCTCAGTTTGAGCCCTGGACCTGTTGGCTTGAAGCTCACACAGGGCACATGTGTGTGCATGCCCCAAATCATGAAAAAAGAATGAAGAAGAAGGGATTGTGGCATGGCCATTCCCTTGAGGGTTGATTTCTCACCCTCACTCTCTCTTTCTCTGTGTCTCTGGTGAGCACATGTATCCTATAGCAAAAAATCTCTCTAAAAAAAAAAGAGTTCTGGGTCATCTTTGATGCAGAGACTGCATTATGATGAATCAATGCTGATTTCTGGTTTTGGTTTCTCTAAAGAGCAGGAGAACAAGAAGGCACTTGCAAAGCAGTCTGCAGACAGGATTTCTCATTATTTTTGAGATTATTTTCCCCATCTGGCTAGAACTTTTCAAAGCTTCCCACCTGACTTTCAGACAGCAGCTCTCCTTTTTTGCACTCATATTTCATTAGTTTACATGTGGTTCTCGAAAGGTATTACAGAAATCTTAGGGACTCTGTTGACCCTTTCAGAAAACCGACAAGCCTAAGCTATTTCCTTGATCATACTAAGACATCATTTGCCCTTTACACTCTGATTTCCTTACACATGTATACATAGAGCTTTTTAGAGCCCTGGCCTAGTCTGACATCTAATGGAACATGTTCTGGGGCACTCTGTGCTTTTAAAATCTCTCAGCTTTTGTTCCTAATATGATAAATATCTTTTGATGTAAACCACATAAACAAAAGCTCTAGGATCTTCAGAAAATTTTAAGAGTGTAAAGGAGTCTTGGGGGGACCAGCAGTTAGCATAATGGCTAGGTCGCTGGACTCCCATGTAGTCGACCGTGGTTTGAGTCCTGGACCCGGTGGCTTAAAACCCACACCAGGTGCGTGTGCACGCATGCCCAAGATCCCAAGAGGAGAATGGAGGAGAAGGGATTGCGGTGTGACCATACCCCCCCAGGGGGTGATTTCTTGCTTTCTGTCTCTATGTCTCTCTCTGTCTTTCTGGTGCGTGCACGCACCCTATAGCAAAAACCTCTCAAAAACAAAATAAAAGGAGTCTTGGGATTAAACAGTATGAAAACCGAGAGTTTATGTAATATTTAATTGAAGTGTACCTTCATAAAATCAAAAAGTGGCATAAAAAAAGCTTGAGAACAAACACAATTCACGGTGGTAAATACAGGATTGGCTGGAGGGCATTTTGAAGACTGGCCAAAAGGCCGGAATGCCCAGCATGCCTAGGGCAAAGCATGCCAGGATGGTGGAGGCCAGATAAGAGGCCATCTACGGTAAAAGGGATCGAAAGCATAGTAAGTGAGCACATAGCGAGTGCCAGGCCCCCTGCTAAAGGCATCTGCGTCTGTCTTCACTGCAGCCCTGGGAGGAGGTTGTACATTATACAGGTAGGAGTACTGAGAGCCTGGGGGGCCCAAACCCACCACCTACACCTACAGCTAGTCCTTACTAGCCCTTACTCTCAGGTCTGTTGGTCTCCAGGGCTGAGCCTTAGCCATGGCTTTTCAGCTTTGAGTCCCTGGAAGGGGTCTCCAAGGAGGCAGGTGAAGCAGTGTTGACTCAGTGCTTCCCGACAGTTGGGTGCTGGGAAGCCAGAGGAGGCTCATGCAGGTGGTGAGGGCTGAGGTCAGACCGGGTGGGATGTTCAGGGTCCTTTCCTGGTGAAAGTACCAGAACCAACCGGAACAGCAGAGCTTATCCTTTCTCTGCACCCTCTGGCATGCCCAGCCTTCCAGGGGCTGCTGGAGCAAACTCCACTCTGACCTGCACCATCCCCTTTACTGCATACCTGTCCTTCCTTTGCCCTGCCTCCACCTGAGTGGCAGGAAGTTGAGCTGAGTGTGCAACTGACCTTACGGAGCAACCCCCCTGATTTTGCAGGCTGGGAAGGTTTGAGCAGGTGAGACTACTGGCCACTCCATGCACTCAACTCACAGACTGGGGCTTTCTCAGAGTTCAGGAACTCCGGGCTGCCCCAGAGACAGCCAGTTCTGAGGTCAGTAAAGGTCTCTATGAACAGCAGCTCCTGATGCTGTAGGTTCGAGTCAGAGTCTAGGAATGGGGTGTGGCCGCTTCTCTCTCCAGGGTTGGCCTTTAGATGGTGGAGGGGCAGCTGGATTGCACCACGGTTGCCATGGAGACCATTTGCTTACTCCCACCTCCACATGAGCTAATCTGGAGAACTTCTGCCACATTCTGTACTTTCAACATAATGGAATTTAGGGAAATTCCTATACTGAGCCAACCTGCAAGTCTAAATGCAGAGACCCAGGCCGACTGAACCTCAGGATTGGGCAGACTTCCTGTCCCCCTCTATTTTGGTCTGTTGTGTCTCTAATAGCAGAATACTTGCGTCTGGGTGCTGTTTAAAGAATAGAGATGCATTGAGCTCAGGTTTTTTTTTTTTTTTTGGAGAGGTTTTTTGCTATAGGGCACGTGCACTTGCCAGACAGACAGAAAGAAAGAAATCACCCCCCAGGGGGGATGGCCACGCTGCAATCCCTTCTCCTCCATTCTCCTCTCGGGATCTTGGGCACGTGCGCACACGCGCCTGTCGTGAGTTTAAGCCACCGGGTCCAGGACCCGAACCATGGTCAACTACGTGGGAGTCCAGCGACATAGCCATTACACCAACTGCTGGTCCCCATTGAGCTCAGTTTTGGAAGCCCAAGGTCATCAGGCAACATTTAGTTGAGGGTCTTCTTATTGGTAGGATCCCTAGGCAGGGCAGGACTCACATGGCAAGAGTTCATGCAGAGCTTGTCTGTGTCCGCTCGTCTCTGTGTCATTTCCTCTCCTTACAGACCCACTAGGATTCAGTCATGGGGGCCCAGACTGATGACCTTAATCCTAAATATCTCCCAAAGGCCCTCCACTTTTCACTAATCGGATTAAGTTTTCACCCTCTTAATCCCATCACAACTGGAGCCAAATCTCAAACATGCATTTGAGAGGATACAGTCAAGCCATCACACTCTCTGACCTCCTCCTTCCCCAGAGAAATCAAGTGCCTCTCCTGTGTTCCCAGTGTTCGGCCTTCCACCTTTGCCCAGCTATCTCTCCACCAGAAGTGCCCACTCCCACCTTGTTCAAACGAGTCAAGCATCTTACCCTGTCCCAGACCAAGTGCCATCTCCTCCTTGTTAGCTGCCTGGATTCTCCATTTCCACCTTAGACACACCCCAGTGAAGCCATGTTTCTAAGTGGGAGGCAGTGGGTTCCCAGAAAAGAACTGACTTGTGGCCAGGAAGCTGGATGACCTTGGACACATGATTTAACCTCTCTGATCCAGCTTCTTCTAAGCTGGGTGGGAATCTGTCATTCAGATCTGCCTTTTTATTGCCTTTTGAAACTCCGCTCCTTTCTCCAACGGCTTAAATTCCCAAGGCTTTTTGCAGAGGAAGTGCTTGAAGAAGGATGTGGAAAAGTGGGGGCCAAGGGTGGCAGCCCCCTCCAGTGTACACCTCTGGGATTCTGGGACCAGCTCAGGTTGCTCAGAAGGCACTGAAAGGCAGCCTTGCGCTGCCCCCTTGTGGCCAATGTGGACACCACCATCAGGACGCTTTTCTCACCCAGCCTTTCTGAGTGGCTACTCTAGAGAATGCCGATCACCTCCAGGACTTCCTGCTTGACCTGGCACTGACTTCCTGGCTCACTCTCACCTGGTCCCGGAGACCAAGAGCAACCCCAGCAAGAAGGTGTCTGAGTGAGAGTCCTGAAGTCTCAGGAGTGTGGCTCTGAAGGCACCCAGAGGTGAGGAAGTGGTTGCTGAGTAGCCCCCCCAGATACATGTGAGCACCACATGTATATTGGGCTCAGGCTTTTCCCAGCAGCCCCACAGGTGGGAACAATTGCCCCAGCAGTGTCTGCAGGGAAAGGGAGCTAAGAGGGCCTGGCGGCTGAGGTGAGGCCAAGGACTCTGGCCTGACTGAGTCCAGTGCCCCGGCCTCTCCGTCGCCGGCCCTGGAGTACAGCTGCGGATGGTCTGAGCTGAGAGCCTCCTCCTACCTAGTTCTTTCCCTCTGGAGTCACCCCTACTTCCCTACTCTCTCCTCTCTTGGAAACACTCTGCCCTGAGCCTCGTGCACCCTCCTAGGACTGCGAATGGGGAAGGATGGCCCCTGAGAGAACCATCACACACCCCCGGAGACCTTGGTGATGGGGAGGGTCTGGAGCAGAATCAAGGCTCTGTCTGCAAACCCATAGGGGCCCTTGTCCTCCATCCTCATCCTACATCTGCCTTCTTGGATCCTCCCAGCACTCTCTCTTTCCTGGGGTCTCCTCTTCCCTTACTACAGGCTCTAGGCCCAACCTCTTTAACCATGGCATGTGGCCTCTTGGTCCAGCTGGCCCTACACAGGGACTCTCCGCCTACCCCAGTCCCAGACTGACCTCATGCATATGTGCGGAGGGAGGAGCTTGGCAGGTCCCAGGTCCTGCATTGCCCACATAATCCCTGGGCTTCCAGGCTTCCCTCTCTCCTGGGTCAGGAAGCTCTCAAAGACCATGGATACACTCAGCACAAGGGTGGGCTGGGACTGGCGGGGCTCCCACACTGCACCCCCTTTCCAAGGGCCTTTTTGTGTTATTGTAGAACCTATCTGGCCTTAGTTAAAACACTCTGAGGTCTGGGACCTCCATTTGGCATTATCCTTCTTGGGAAGCATAAATTAAAACTTCCCATCTAATTGGAGTGGGCTAGTTTTGCAGTTTCATTTTCTTTTTTTTTTTTTTTTTTTTTTTGGAGAAGTTTTTTCGCTATAGGGCACGTGCGCTCGCCAGACAGACAGAGAGAGACATAGAGACAGAAAGCGAGAAATCAGCCCCCAGGGGGGATGGTCACGCCGCAATCCCTTCTCCTCCATTCTCCTCTCAGGATCTTGGGCACACACGCACACACGCCCGGCGTGAGTTTTAAGTCACCGGGTCCAGGACGCGAACCGCAGTCGACTACGTGGGAATCCAGCGACATAGCCATTACGCTAACTGCTGGTTCCCCAGTTTCATTTTCTAATGGGAGACAACTCCTCTCCTCTACCGTTTTTGAGTGGAGTCAGACTTTGTTCCTGAGACTTTGCTTGGATCGTTTCCATCCCCTTCTGTGAGGAAGCAGCAATCTTCTAGGGTCCTAGCTTTATTGAGAGTTCTTAGTTCACTCTTGCCTCTTGTAAGGCCAATGCCGTATTCCCCTTTATCCTTATGGATATGAAAACAGCCATGGGGGCCAGCAGGTGGCATGGTAGTTAAGGCACTGGACTCCCATATGGTCAAGCGTGGTTCAAATCTCAGACCTGGCGGCTTGCTTTCTCACTTTCCATCTCTCTGTCTCTCTTTGTGTGTGTCTCCAGTAAGCACGTGAACCCTATAGCAAATTAGAATAATAATAATATATCAAATTTTAAAAAAAAATCCAAAAAATGCAGTCACCAGTCCTTGGAATACACGTTTCTGTTGAAAATTCCCTGGGCTCCTGCGGTGTTGGCTTATGGATTATCCTTCTGGCTTGCAGTTTCTACTTCTTTCTGGCTCAAGAATTGCTCCCTTTCCCCCTTTCAAGCTTGGCTATGAATTACCAAAAAAATTGTCATGAACGTTGGAGCAGAGATAGCTAGCAGGACAGAGAGGAGGATTTTCTAATTAACTTTCTGTTATTAATTTCTAGATTAATTTCACAGGAATCAGAGGGCCTACTCTGAATGATTTAAATCCTTTGGAATGTGTCAAGGTTTGCTTTATGACCCAGCATATGGCTCATTTTATTAAATGTTATGTGTGTATTTAAGAATGTGCATCCTGTCAGTGCTAGATTTAGTTGATTAGGTGAAGCTAATTGTATTATTCAGATCTATATCCTTACTGATCCTTTTTCTGTTGTTGATGTTTGCTTGATTTCTTTCATGAGAGAGATAGAAAGAGAGTGTACAAATGAAAGAAAGGGACAGAGAGAGAGAGAGAAAGGTGTACCTTCAACGGGCCCCACCATACCTCAGTCCTCTCTTGGCCTCCCTGTTAGCCAGGATTATGGGCACATGTGGATGTGCCAAGCCTTTGGATAGACTTGGGATCTGAACTGGGCCTCCCATATTGTTCTAGTACTGTGCAGTGATGCCCTACTATCTGTGCCACTGCTGCTGCACCTCCTTACTGATTTTTTTTTTTGGGGGGGGAGGTTTTTGCTGTAGGGCGTGTGTGCTTGCCAGGAAGACAGAGAGAGATAGAGAGACAGAAAATGAGAATCACCCCTCAGGGGGGATGGCCATGCTACAATCCCTTCTCCTCTATTCTCTTCTCAGGATCTCGGGCATGCATGCACATGCGCCCAGTGTAAGTTTAAGCCACCGGGTCCAAGACTCGAACTGTGGTTGACTACATGGGAGTCCAGCGATGTAGCCATTACGCCATCTTCTGGTCCCCTTACTGATTTTTTTTTTTTTAAATCTGCTTTTCTATAATATATTGAGAGGAGTGTGTTAATATCTGTCAATCTGTCAATATTATTGTGAATTTGTCTCTTTTTCCTTTTAGCTTTGTTTTTGCTTCATGGGTGGATCAATTTTTTCCCCCCATAGGGCTTATAAGCTCCCTGGAGAGAAACAAAGAAAGACAGTGAGAAGGAAAATGAAATCATCCCCTGGGGGGACGGCCATGCCACAGTCTTCTCTTCCATTCTTCTTCTGGTATTTTGGGCACACACATACACATGTGTGCTCAGCATGATTTTCAAGCTGCCAAGTCCAGTACGTGAACCATGGTTGATCATGTGCGAGTCCACTGCTGTAGCCACTACAACACCTGCTGGCCCCTGAATCGACCTTTTTACCATTGTAAAACATCAACTTTATCTCTAACAATGCTTTTTGCCTTTAGGTCTGCTTTGTCTGATTTAAGCATGTTTTTCTTTTGTTAGATGTCAGTGTGTCTCTGGCATAGCTTTTCCCAAAGTTCAATTTTCATACTTTTTAGCTGTTATTAGAGATATATCTCTTCAAATCAACATGTAATTGAGATCTTTAAGATTTCACCTGACAATCTTAGTCTTACTTGGAATATTTAGTCCATTTATATTTAATATAATTACTTAAATATTTGGTTTATAGCTACCATTTTACTATTTGTGTTGAACCTATATTTTAACTAACTTGTCCATGCATTTGTGGGTTTTTTTTTTGTCTTCTTTTAGTTTAATGGCTTTGTTATTCTGTTTTCCTTTTGAAACTTGGTACTTAAACATTGTTTTATTTGTATTTCAGTAAGTATCCTGATTATGAAAACATGTGTTCCTGGCTTATTACTTTCTCATATAATTTAGAACTTGTATTTCTTCTATATAATGTTAAGATCTTAGGACATTTTATTTTCTCCAGGCTTTACTGTTGCCAAGCATTTTAGTTCTACATATATATTAAATACTACAAAACATAAATTTTAATGTTTTTATAGTTAACACTTATTGTATTTACTTTTCTGTATTTCTTAGCTTCTTTATGCATTTCAATTTTTTCATCTAGGTTCCTTTTCCTCTGTCTGAAGAATTCCTACTGCTGTTTATTTTAGATTAACAAAGTTTCTCTGTTTTGCTGTCTTTAAATACCTACATATCCTATTCATTTCTAAAGATAGTGAAGATTTCTGACTGATATCTGGGTTCAGTTCTTTTCTCCATCTTACAGGATTCTGCCCTCTATTGTCAAGAATCTAATTTTTTCTTTCTGGACTTACAAGCCTACTGACATTTTTGCTAGTTCCTGTGCTTACTCTACTAGTCCGATTCTGGATCCTCTGCCTCTTTCTTTTTGCTCAGGACTCCCAAGTTCACCAAAGGAAAAAGCAATTTCAGAATATGGCTCATCTTCTCATGGTTTTTACTTTTCTAGGATCTTGGGCCTTTAGGCCTGATTGTCTTGATGGCTCACTAGTGTCTTCAAACAAATGCTCTTTAATGTCCTTAGCTTTCTTGTTCTTAGTAAGATGACTGGTCCTGTATAAGCTTCTCAAGAAAACAGAATTTCCTTTCTATTGTGCTTGAGTCATTATATATTTTGGTATTTTTGTTACCCCAATCTACCCTACCTTAACCAACACGTATTTTTATCAGTGTCTCTTTTCTTTCTTCTTTCTTTTTTTTTTTTTTTTTTGAGGGTTTTTTTGCTATAAGGTGTGTGCATTCACCAGAGAGACAGAGAGATAGACAGAAAGTGAGATAGCACCCTCCAGGGAAGATGGCCACACTACAATAACTTCTCCTCCATTCTCCTCTGGGAATTTTGGACATGCATGTATATGCATCCACTGTGAGTTTCAAACCACTGAGTCTGGGACTTGAACCATGTCAGCCATATGGGAGTCCAGCACCCTAGCCCCGATTCTACATGCTAGTCCTAGAGTTTTTTATATGTTTTTAGAAGGAGGTAGTCCATGATCACTAGTTTTGCAGGTTGTTGAACCAAAAGGTATTATATAGACTACAATTAAGAATATAAAGGAAATAACTCTAAAGCCAGATGTTGTCCTTATCCACAAGATACAGGAACACAAATACTATGTGAAGAGAAAAAGTTTTAAATGTTATATTCTATTATAAAGGTAATACACATTTATAAAAGTTAACACAAAATTAAAAAAAATACTTTAAAAACTCAGTACTTAGAGTATGTGCTCAGTACTCAGAGTATGTGCTCCCCAGAAAGACAGAGAAACAGTGAGAAGGAAAGTGAGAAATCACTCTCTAAGGGGATGGCCACACTACACTCTCTTCTCCTTCATTCTCCTCCTGGGATTTTGGGCATGCATGCACACATGCCTGCCATGAGTTTCAAGCTGCCAGGTTCAGGACTTGAACCACAGTTGGTCATGTGGGAGTCCAGCTCCTTAACCACCATGACATCTGCTGGTCCTCTAGTTTTACTTCTATATATTTTGGCTTAGTTGACATAATATTAAATGGACAATACTATGTACTGCTCAAAGAAAAACCCCCTTATGACAAAACTTAATATAGCATATGCTATATATCCCTGGCCCATTCAATTAAGTCTATCCCTCATTTTCCTCATCTGTAAAACAGATGAATGTTTTACAGGGCTGCAATATATATAATGAGCTATCATACATACAATTCTTAACATTATTCCAGACACAAAATTGCTCAATAATTTATAGCTATTAGAATTATTAGGAGTAGTAATTATATCAGTAGCATTCCAATTTTAGAGATAAGACAACTGAATATGAGAGGAATTGATTAACTTGCCCCAGGAAAAGTATTGATAAATGGCAGACCCAAGTTTCACACTGTAGTCTAACTGACCCCAGTCTTTTTCTACTGGTACCTTACCCCTCAATCTGTGCCATGTTGAGGACATTAGAGAGTGCCTTCTGATAGCTGTGTGGAGGTAGAGCCAATCTGTCATCAGTTCCACAATAATGCTGGGTAACAACCACAAAGTCGGTGTTACACTACTACCGATGTCACGCTATTAACACTGATCCATGAGCCTGTGGGTCGCTGACCTGGGCTGGGCTCTGCTGGCTACTTCTTCTGGTCTCGGCTGGGCTCACTCATGTGTCTGCTGGTCAGGTTGACTGATCTGGGATGGGCAGTTGGGGTAACTTGGCTCTACTCCACGTGACTCATCGTGTAGGGGGCTGTCCTAGGCATGCTGTCATGGCAAGGGACTAGTAGCAAAGAGAGGAAGGGCAAAGTGCAGGTGCTTTCTCCAGCTTCTGCATGTGTTATGCTTCCTAACATTCCACTGGCCAAAGCAAGTCACTTAGCGTCAAGGGAGAGTATATGATGCCACTCCGACAGTCTCATGGCAAAGAAAGGTAAGGAACAGGGCATGGATACATTGGGTTTGTTATAGGGAGAAGGCAGCAACCATCTAGTTAGCCAAGAAGGCAGACAGGTAAGAATCCTCCCATCATTCAGCAGGATGACATTTGAAAAATTAACTGGTGGACTGCTTCTAACTCCACTAAATCTTTCCATTGAATTACCAGCTAGGGGGGGGGGTATCACATTATGCGTGTTTGGGGGCGAAGGGAGTCACACATTAAAGAAAGTAAAGATGGTAAATTCTTGGTGTTTACATCCGAAAGCCTTGGTCTAGGAATAGATAGAAGATTTAAAAAGATAAATGAATTTTTCCCCCTTCCTGACTAAGGCAAATTCAGATGGCAAGGTGCAGACCTCTTCCTAAGAATGGAGGGA
Source organism: Tupaia tana (assembly GCA_026018925.1). Classification (NCBI taxonomy): domain Eukaryota; kingdom Metazoa; phylum Chordata; class Mammalia; order Scandentia; family Tupaiidae; genus Tupaia; species Tupaia tana. The sequence goes on along the minus strand of JAKSZU010000010.1, from coordinate 35,074,288 downwards.
GGGTGACGCCTGCAGAACTCCAGGAGGAAACGAGCTCATGAACTAAGCATGTCAACTTCAGATGCATCAGCAAAGGGGCCCTAAACACAAGGAGACCAAAAAGAAAAAAAACCCCAAAAACCAAAAACCAAAAACAAAAACAAAAACAAACTGAAAGATGACAAGGATGGGTACACTTGAAAGAAGTATAGTTCAGAGCTTGCCTAGTTCAGAGTTTTCCCAGGAGAGCTTAGGACAGTCACTCGGCACTTCAAGAGCCGGACAAGGCTGGTGCCAACAGCTATTGATAAATTGGAGTACCGCCAGTCCCATATTAGGGATTCATAACCATCTCTGGGCTTACAAGAACCAAGACAAGAGCATACTCCTGGACCTGGAGAGAAAGCCAAATCCAGATGCAACCACAGAGTGGACACATTTTGAGTCTTCAGGAAAAGGAGAGAAGGAAGGTGGTTACTCCCCTGAGAGGATTTAATGGGTCAGTTGAGGGGTTAGTACTGTTGGCCTACTTCTTCCCCAGAAGCAGAGTTGGTTCTAGGGTTATCCAGAACGTTCCTGCTCTCCAGAAAGACTCCTGGGTCCAGGTGGTCCTGGTTGGCTTGGTGGGCCAAAATGCAGGTGGCAGAAGCCAGGAGCCATGCCAGCTCCTGTCCCACCTCCGCTGAGGACCACTCACCTGCACTATTGGGTCCACCGCCAGGGCCATGAGTGGCGTTGAGCTCCCCCTGCAAGTACCCACCGCTGGGGCGCCTGCAGGGCAGGGAGCACAAGTCCAGCCCTTGGAAGTCGCAGGGAGCTGGAGTTGCCATATCTTGCTGGCTGTCTGCCATTTCCCATCTCCGCACCCAGAGGAAAATCTATTTGGCCCCGAGTGTATTTAGAATAACAAGAATTCAATGGGAAGTTTCTAGCAAGTACAGGACAGCAGGGCAAAGGGTGAGTGAGCAGCCAGGGCACCTCCTCCAGGCATTTAAAGGTGGGGAGCCTATGCAGCCCACCCGAGCTGGGTTGAGGGTGGGTGCAAGACATCCCTTGTCTTTCCTGCCCCTGGGGGCGACTGCAACTTGGGCTGGGAATCAAAGGGCACTTATTGAACATGTAAAAATAGTGCTTACGGATTATATCATTCATTCCAACGGAGATAATGAGAAGCGCTCCATGCCGTTAATGCGGCCATTGTGGGGAAGAGAACCAACTTCAGCGCTCAGGCCTCTGACAGTCCCGCGGAGCAGGGACTAGCTGGTAACTCAGCAGGCGGCCGAGCCTCCTCCAGGGGGCGCTCCTCTCCAGCGCACGGGCGCCTCTGGCGCTGCGCCTTCTCACCCAGCCAGGGGTTCGCAAAGCCTGAGCCGCTGAATTTCAGAACAGCCGGCCAACAGCCTTCCACCTCACTCCTGGTGAACGTAGAGGCACTTGCACTGTTCCTGTTCTGTATATCCGCATTTTTTCAGTGTTTTGGGACTTGAGAGATTTGTGGGACTGACTCCATGCCTCCCGCTGCGAACTTGCACCTTAGCCAGCTGAATGATGCCATCACTTGAAACAGGAGTTTCAGGGCCACTTCTCACTCAGAAGTCAAATTCACAATCGATATTTCATATACTACATGTAATTGTTTAAATACGCACAATCTGGAAAGGCTGGTTTTTCATAAACTTAGGCCAAGTTCGGGAAAAGGCAGAAAGGAAAGGGGAAAATGCGTTAAACCCTGAGTGTGTGTGTGGTGTGTGTGTGGGGGGGGGGATTGTGGTGTGAGTATTGTAGGAGTGTAAGTTTGTGTGTGGCTGTGTTTGTGAGGTGGGTGATTTGTGTGAGTGTACGCAGGTTTATGTGTGGGTGTGGCCTTGTCTTGCACACTGACCGCAAGCCTGGGTCCTGCAGGACCCAGGAAGTTCCTCCTCCTCCTCCTTCTTCTTCTTCCTCCTTCTTCTCTTCTTCTTCCTCTTCTTCCTCCTCTCTCCTCCTCCTCCTCCTCCTCCTCCTCCTCCTCTTCTTCTTCTTCTTCTTCTTCTTCTTCTCCTTCTCCTTCTTCTTCTTCTTCATTTGCTTGCTACAGAGAGAGAAAGTGAGAAATCACCCCCCAGGGAGGATGGCCATGCCGCAATCCCTTCTCCATTCTCTTCTTGGGATCTTGGGCACTCATGTACATACTTTTGGTATGGTTTTCAAGCTGCCAGTTCCAGGGCTTGAACTGTGCAGTTGATTATGTGGGATCCACCACCTTAACCTTCATGCCATTGGCTGGCTGAAAACTCCTTTTCATCAGGGACTCTATGTATTTGTGGACCTCCCAGTCAGGATCCAGGTCACCTTTATGAAGTGTTGGCTGAAGAGCAGCCGGTGGACCCTGGGAGGTTAGGGGAGGCGTTAGGAGGAGTTATGGACACTGAGGGCCTACTGGGTGTCAGGCACTGTCTGGGACTGGGACATGGCCGCAGGGAAGAGCGCCCATCACCCAGGAGCTTACAGTCTCCTGGTGGAGGCTGGGCAATGTGTCTGTGTCAGGGCTGCTGAGTACAGTGGGAAGTGTGAGGCAGTGAAATGTGGGAGACTTGGGGGGAGATGAGAGTGGGGAGGGGCTGCTTGGAAGAAGGCCAGGGCAGTGCAGTGAGCCTGGACATTCCAGGGTGAAAAACGAGGCATGAGCGGTCCGACTGCGAGTGAGAGGAGGGGAGGGTAGAGGTCACCCGGGCCAGCTTTGTCAGTGCAGTGCACACTCCAGTGTACACCTCTGTCCAGGGTCGTGCATGCTCATGTGCAGCCAGTTCACCCCTCTGCTCAGATGTGCCGTCTTCGCCAGCACCTGCACGCTTGCCACACTGGGGTCCATACCTCCATCACTCTCATTGCTCCAGCTTGGAGCCCTCCTTGAGTCCACTCCCCATCGCACACCCAATCCTTCTGGAATCCTCTGACCGCCTCTGACCTCCACTGCTGCCACCCCAGCCCCCCGCCAGCATAGCATCGTCCTCCCTGCAGTGACTCTGCCAGGCTCTCTGCCCTCCCCTTTCCCATCTATCTTTACAAGCCAGCAGCCAGAGGGAGCCTTTTGAACTTGAGCAGGGGGCTGTGGGCCACTGAAATCCTGTGCTGCTCCATTCTGGCTCAGATGAAAGCCCAGGTCCTTCTCATGGTGCCCAAGACCTGTATGATCTACCTCTTCCTCCTTCTTCCCGGTCCCACGGCTCCCAGCCAGTCCTCTAGTGCCCAGGCCTGCCTCACCTCTGGGCCTCCACACTAGCTGGTGCCAGCCTGGAAGCCTTTCCCATCACCTTGGCAGTAAGCTTACCCCTTCCCCTGCATTCTAGGTCTCCCAACCTGGTACTTTTTCATAGCACTTCTCATCTCTCCAAACATCATTTACTTACTAAGTTTTGCACATTGTCTTCTCTCTCCACGAAAAAGCTCCACAAAGATGAGGAGCTTTGACTTTTTGCTGCCTATTGCCATTGCCTGGCACGTAGATATTTGCTGAATGTTGGCTGAATCCTGTTGGTCAGTATTGCATTTCTTCCTGAAGTCAGAATCAGCCAGGGGAGAGATGGCAAAGGTGGGAAGCCACCTGAGTTACGCTGCAGAGAGCAGCCTGTCTGCTGTGGGCAAGCAGGCTGGGGTGGGGCAGGAGGTGCACAGGGAAGCAGGGCTCTCTGTCTCTGCAGTTTCCTGTGATTCCAGAGCAGGGCTGTCTACCAGGACTTCTGTGGTGACGGCCATGCTCTGCCTCTGTGCTGCCCAGCGCAGTACCACGGGCCATGCGTGGCCACTGGGCACTTGAAAATTGGCTAGCATGGCTGAGGAGCTCTGTTTTAAATTCCATTTTGTTTGAACTGAAGTCTAAATAGTGACATGTGGCTAGAGGCTCTGAATTGACAGTGCAGTTCTAGAACCATCGTGAGGAGAGGTGGCGGTGCAAGTATGAGGGCTAACGGCAATGGCAGAATGGAAAAGATCACATTTGGGATCCGTGTGGGAGGTGGACCTCAGAGGTTGCACTGAAGGTAGGATTTAAGTGGGAGGGAAAGAGAGAGCTCCACGTGATGCCTTTGGCTTGGTCCTGACTAACAGAGACAGGGAAGGCTTAGAGGGGAGCAGTCGACATAGAAGTGGCATTTCTACTTTACCTGTTCAAATCTGGAGTGTAGCAGAGCTCTGCCCATGGGCAAAGCAGGAGGCAACTGCAGTTAGGTGGCATGTTAGTCCTTAGCTGGAGAAGGGACCACAGAAGGAGAATGTGTACCTAGGGCTGAGAAGACACTCAGGAGCCACCAAGCCATGCCCAGAAGTGATGAGATGACTTTTTCTGTTGTTTGGGCTCGATTCCCAAATTAAGTCCAGTTATAAAAAAAATGACACCTGTCTTGCCACCTATGAAATTTGTTCCTGCTATAGACCCTGAGCCCAGGGTCTTGGCCAAAGGGAAGCAAGATTACATGTTTGGCTGCACATGGATGATAGCAGCTGACTGGAAGGTTCTCTGGCTGCAAGCTGGGGTTTTATTGATGATTAAGTTTAGATGATTAATGCGAGTCAGCTGGACTTCCGATGCTCAATAACTGTCCTGTGGGATCAGAGGATATGTTTTGTAGTCACCGCTAAAGGACTTTGAGAAACACCAAGTCCGACTTAACGAAATGAACAAAGGGAACAAGCAGTAAACTGTTTTCTTAATAGGATCAAAACTCCCTGTTTCGAATTGTTGAGTGTTTCAGGTAAGCCCTGAGTCCAATGTTTTAGACACTTAAGTTTTGAGTGTCAGATTCCAAATGGCCCAGCCTCTGCCTTAACCCTGAGCCACATCCTGAATCAAACGGTCCCTGATTTAGGATCTGCCGGCATGTGACCAAGGGGATCTAACTTCGAAAGTAGAGTGACAGTCCCATTTTCCATGTAAACTTGAATGAACCCCAGTATGGTGGGGTGGAGGAGTCTGCCTGGAGTCTAACCCTTTTACTCCCTGCCCCTAAATTACTCTCCTTCCTGCCCCTAGCTGTGACGAAAGTGCTACTCACATTTCTTAGAGTTCACACAGTGACTTCATAGATAGGCAGGACATAAACTAAAAGTTCTCAGTTCAAATGAATGAGTGATGGAAGTGTAGGGAGCAGCACCCTATTACAGATTTCGTGACGCCTCTCCCAGGTCATGAACAAAGACTTCATGAGGACATCAAAGCATGGGGTATGGGCTGCTTTTGCTGTCACGGCCAGCAGAGGGCAGGCTAGGTCTGGGAATGTCCTGGGGATGGCCGCTTTTCCACCTGAGACCACTGCTGCACTTCCCAGGATGATCTCAAGGATGCCGAGGTCTGTGACTTCCTCCAAATCCCTTCACCCTGCTGGTTCCTCTTTTGAAGAGAAAACCTGTGGAGCTCTGGTCATGCCCTCTGGTTCCCCGCTCCCTTCCTACAGGGCCCTGCCTTGTTCCAGTAACGGATCTCGGCTGACCTGGAGTCTAACCCGTTTACTTTGGAAGCCCTGGGCAGGGTCTGGAGAAACGGCTCCCTCCTGCTCTTCCTCCCTCCTGCTGCCCTTACAGGACCAGCACTTGGTCATTGCAGCTCTCAGCCAGAGCCCTCGGCAGCCCTGTGCCCACCCTCCACTGTGGCCGCCAGTGCTACCTAGACAGCCTGGCCTCAACTCCTGGCTCTGCCATGCAGTAGCAATGTGATCTTGGTCCTCCACACCATTGTTTTCTCATTTGCAAAATGGGCCTAAATAAATGCATAGAAAAGAAGCAATTAGAAGAAGGGCTGATAAATAATCTGTGACAGCTCGATACAGATAACGTGTAAAATGTTCTTAAACCCTGGAACACTGCTTCTTTCCACTCGAGTGGGGTGGCAGCAGCCACCGCAGGGTGACACACTCATTCATCGGAGGCCAGTTTGGGCCTGAGCATTGCCAGCCTGGAGGCCCCGCCTGGACTTATCGGCTTCTCCAGTCACCTGCATTTTCTTTGAAGGAGAATTTAAACTGTGGAGCTCTTGTTCCACATGTACTGTAGAAGGAAAGAGGATTGAGTTTTCCTTTTCCTCTTAAATGCTTGGAGGTTGAGTTTCAGACTTTAGAAAAGTAAGGAAAGCCTGAAATTATATACAGATCAGGATCATTCCAGAAGGCCCCAGAGGTGCGAGTCTGCTGAGTGCTCCAGGAGCCAGAAAGCCTCCCTCACTGCTATCCTTGATGGCCTGGGCATGGGCAGTGGATGCTCAGCTGGGACTGGATGTGGCCCAGGAGATGACCAGGGTGAGGATGGGGCACAGAGAGGCAGATACACTGTGTTCCATTTGGGCCACGACACAGGAACCGGAACCCTGTGCTCTTTACTGCACAGGCTCCGGTGTTTCTCAGAGTCCCCCAGGCCAGGGTTGGGTCTGCTCGCCTTTCGGTGCGGCCCCTCCCCACCCATCCTGGGCAGGCCATTCTTCCCTTTGTTGGCCTTTGTTGGCCATTGGAAGCAGCTCATGTTTCCCTCCCTGCTTAAACAGCATGGGGTAGCCTCTGCTGCGTCTGGCCATATTTTGATAGGCTTTTGATTCTGGAATGTGTGTGCATTGTGTGAATTCCAGTGAAAACTCTTTTTGTTTTCACCGCCCTCATTCTGTCTGGCTTCTTCTGACTCGTGTAATCAGTAGGAATATTAATTACGAAAAGATTGCTGGGCGCTTGGTGCTGGAGGTGATTTGGTCTGTCTCCTTCATCAACAAAGGAGCAAGCTGGCCTGCAGGGGGCGTGGCTTGCTCTAGACTGGTGACCCCTGGCAGGACCTCCTGAGCCCCATCCTTGACACCCAGGGCTTTCTTCTGAACCATTGCTGAGTCAACTTGCATTCCCAGTGCTGGTTTCCCTGCAAGTAGCTGAGGCTAGAATGACCCACTAACTTAGTAAGGGTCTGAGTAGTATGGAAGCCCTGACGGGAATCTGGAAGGAAAGCTAAGTCTGGTGAGAAGCTGCATTTGATTTTGGGTGTGGGACACAGGGAGGGAGCACAGACTCTTCCCTTTTCTACTTGAGTCATTGAATGGGGACCCTAGGGACCCCTAGGTGACACCAAAACTCTGTTATTGTGGAGGCGCCACTGGACTAGAAAGAGAAAGTGTGCTGGCGGCTGGTGCCCTGTGTAGGAACTGATATTCCCAACGCAGAGCTGAGAGACAGCCACTCACACCACAAACGGTCGGGCAGGCAGCATGTGTTGATGCCCCTGAGGCCTTGGACAGATCAAAACCTATTTCCCCACTGCCGTAGTCTATTTGTGCTGTTGTAACAAAATACCCTAAACTGGGTATTTCTAAGAGCAGGAATGTATTTTCTTACAACTGTGGAGTCTGGGAACCAAGCCTAAGAAGAGGCACACAGCTAAGGTCTGGTGAGAGTCTTCTTGCTGTGTCCTCCTAGGACAGAAGAGCAGGAGAGAGAACCCACTTCCTCCTTGTATGAAGGGCTTTAATCCATTCATGAGGTGGGAGCCTCATGACATAACCCCTACTGTCACCCTGGTAATTAATGTTCAACCGTAGCACCCATCTACAAACAAAAGGAGAATAATGCAAAAACTTGTTTTGTAAGCGTGTTGTATGATAACATAAAGTCTGTCGGAGTCTTTGTTAGCAGTACAGTGTGAAGAGGGGTTGATGGGTGTGGACTTTAAAGCCAGGCCTTGTAGGGGCAGTGGAAGGACTGGTCAGAGGCCCCAGGTTAGGGAGCTGAGGGGGAATATGGCAGCTCTGAGCAGTGGTAATGGCACAAACTGGGGGTGCCTGCTGTCTGGTAGGCAGGAGACCAGAGAGGGTGCTACGAATGCCTTCTGATGTGAGGGAGTCAGAGTTGGCTGGAGCTGGAGCCGTACCCCCAGGGAACAGCTGTGGGCAAACGACTCCATCTCTGGGACTCCGCTTCCTCTCTGATGAAGCTCCTGTTTGGTTGGTTAGAGTGAGAAGCACAGGGAGCAGGCACTGAGTGCTTTGCACAGTGAGCTATCATCTGCTAGCCCAGCTGGTGGGGTGAACATGGGTCTAGGTGGAGAGGAAGTGGGAGCCCCTTGCACAGGTGTGAGCAGGGCAGGTGGCTTAGAGCAGAGGGAGCAGGCTCTTCCTGTCCTAGATTCACATTTCTGTAGAAACCTGCTCTTTTTGTAGAGCCTTCTCACCCCAGTCCTCCTTCAAGGCTGGTGGGTTCTATGACTGAACGTAAGCATAATCTTGAATAGGGGTGCCTGCCCCTTCCTCCCAAACCAAGAGTCAGAAAATGTTTCCTTACTGAGTCTCTGCAGGGTTGTCTGGGAGCAGAATCCAGCTTTCAGAGTACAGAAGTTTCCCCTTTCAGGGTAAGCTGAGCATCTGGTGACTTCCGAAGTAGAGGGAGAACAGGGCCCCCCCACCTCCGCACACACAAACCCCAATGTGCTGAGGTTGTGTTAAGCCAGATCATAAGGACTTGGAGACTGGGTGTGAGCATACCTTTGTAAATACCCAGAGGATATTTCCAGAAGGTCAGTGTTAGTCTCAGGAAGTCCTATACTCTCAGGCCACACCCTTGTCCTTGCATTTTTTCCCATCTGTTCAAAATGAGCCATGAAGATCAGAATCCCCCAGGAGTTGGCATAATGGCTATGTCGCTGGACTCCCATGTAGTCGGCCACAGTTGGAGTCCCGGACCCGGTGGCTTAAACTCATGCTGGGTGCGTGTGCGTGTGTGCCCAAGATCCTGAGAGGAGAATGGAGGAGAAGGGATTGAACTGTGGCCATCTCCCCTGTGGGGGCGGGGGTGGGGTGATTTCTTGCTTTCTGTCTCTTTGTGTCTTGTCTTTCTGGCGAGCCCACATGCCCTATAGCAAAAACTTCTCCCCCCCCAAAAAAAGAAGATAATTGGTCTCCCTTAACTAACCATAGCCCAGGGTGTGTGATTGTCCACAGGCAGCAGAAACAGCTCTGGGATGGGAGGCCTGGGACCACACAGCTCCAAAGCAGAGCAACTCTCGCTCAGCACCCTGGCTGTGGGCCTTCTCTTGGTGTCCATCTCTTGGCTCTCAGTCGGTGATAGTGCCAGGGCTCCAAATGCCAGCTCCCAGCCTACTCCTTCCTGCCCTCTGTCCCTCCTGTCCCTACTACTGTTTTCTTTTTCACTCCTTGTCTATCACCATCTGTATCCCCAGCAATGGGGCTGGTGGGTCCAGTCAGAGTAATCCAGGCCCCAGGGAGGGGCAGTGTGCATGCACACGCGAGCACCTGTGTGTGAGGGTTTTCAGTGCTGGTGCCTCTGAGATTAGATTTGGGACACCTAAGATTTTTCCAAATGTGCAGGAGAATGAAGGAGAACTGCCAGAGAGTGTGGGCTGCCACATCTCTGTGTCTCTTTTGGAAATTAAGAAAGAAGAGTTCTAGTTTGAGCCCCCAAAGCACCAGTCATGTGAAACTCAGGGAGGCCCTCCCTGCCCCTCCCCCACTGGGCTGCAGCTTCTCACCTGCTCTCATGCATCAGAGTCACTGCAAGCCCAGTCTTGGTGGGGTACTCTGCTAAGATGCTGTGCTGCAGAGACCGCGACCATATGAGAAGCCCGAGTTAAAATCCCAGTACACCCAGAGACTGGGTGCTGTGCTGGGATCAGTAATTCCAGCAACTCTGGAGACTGAGGCAGGAGGATCACACGCTTGAGAGACCATGTCTGAAAGAGCCAGACATGCACTTGCAGTCCCAGCTGGGAGGTTGAGGCAAGAGGATCTTACCACAGTGACACCTTGTTTTTTTTGTTTTTTTTGTTTTTTTTTAGTGATAATGATGGCAAAGTCCCCCCGTCATGCCCCCGTCCCTCAGCCAGGGCTTTAGTTTGTGGTGAATTGAGGCCCCATCTTCTTGGGGCAGGGAATGGATGAAGTCAGAGGAGCCCAGGTGTTCTAGACCAGGGCCTCATTCTTCCTATAGGCTCTTGCTCTCAAGGGAGTCTTCAGAAAGTTCATGGAAAATGCATGTCATTAAAAATACTGTGCATAGATTTCAATCTTTTGGTATCAAAATATATTTGTGCATTTTTTTTTTAAAGAGAGGATATGTGTACTCTCTGGAGAGACAGAGAGAGAACAGAGAGACAGAGAGAGAGAAAGTGAGGAATCACCTCCCATGGGGGATGACCATGTTGCAATCCCTTCTCCTCCATTCTCCTCTTGGAGCCCGGAATGAGTTTCAAGCCACTGGTTTCTGGACTTGAATAGCGGTTGACCACTGGAAGTCCAGCACTTTAACCACTACGCCACCTGCTGGCCCCTGTATGATTTTTACAGTGAATCAAATGAGAACTTTGTGAGATGTATACAAATACATACACCCCCAAATGGTTCTGCAGCTGTGTCATAGGTGATCCCAAAATGATTTTCAGTGGCTATAAATCTATTCCACATGCTGACCCCAATAAATTTGTACTTAAATTCTATTTTTTCACAAGCTTTTTGAAGTTCCCTACTATTTATTTGCTTATGGTTTTACACAAAAATTTTTATTTGAGAAAAGGATTTTGCAATTCAAAATTATTTGAAAATTAGTCTAGATTCCAGGGGACTCTCCTGGCTCTAATGTTTGATAATTCTGCCACATGCCCTCCCTTCAAGGGCCACCAACTATCCTGCTTTGTGCAGGACTGAGCATCTCCAGACACAAGACTTGCAGCGCTGAAACTGGGCAAGGCAAGGCCAGTTGATCACCTTTTCACACTCGCACTTGAGTCGCCTTTGTTTTGAGCCATGCGCTACATTACAGAAAGCCATTTAGAAAACTCCCTCAATGCTGGCCTGTGTGCCTAGAAAAATGGGATCAGTAACCTAATCCAACAGTGAGCCAGGATGGAAAGGGAGGGAAGCTCATCTCCATCTGTTTTGAAAAAGCAGCCTTTACTTTAACTTGCAAATCACAGAACTCCAGTCCCCCTAGCAGGACAGGAAGCTAACTGGGGACTGGTTGGTGTGACTGATTGGAGCCAGGGGGAAAGAGGAGTTTTAAAAAAGAAGAATTTCACACTGAATCTCTTAATCTGTTTCCAAAGAGACTCATAAAATCTTAATATAGCCCTGGGACTGTCATGTTTATAGACAGAGCATCAGCCAGCGCTGCAAAGGCAGTGGCTTGGAGTGTGACCAGAGTTTGCAGAACAAATGCACCAGGGAGGAACTTGGATTAAAATAACTGAGGAGCAGCCTCCCGGTAGGGTAAGCCAGGCTAGCTGGGCAGTCTCGGGCTGGTTCCTCCAGCAGGTGCAGAAGGCCGAGCTGCAAACGAGTCTGAAGCTCTGTTCTAAGAGGTAGTTCATGCCCAACCCTGGCCTCAGTCCTCATCAGGGAGGAGAATGGAGCCTGGGCCTAGGTAAGAACCATGCTTCCCACTCTCACCCCCTTCAAGAGGTGTCCTTTTCTACAGAATGTAAGGCTGATACATCTATGATAGTGTCCGACAGGCATTAGCTGTAGTCCGGAGGACACACCTTCGAGGCTGGCTGAGGGTAGCTGAGAAGCACGTGGGGTTGAGTGGGCCGCAGCTTAGAGGACAGGAGTTCCTGTGGGTTCCCTGGGGAAGAGGACCTGGATTGGGCTCCAAGTATTTGGGAAGGTGGAAAGGAAGAGGATTCAGGCAGGGAAAGAGCTCGGGTAAAGGCAGGGAGGCAGGGTGAGCACAGTACCACTCAGACAGGCAGACAGAGATGGGTTTTTGTTGGGAAGGGTGCAAGAGAACTGACTCTAGTGCTGGCTTGGGTTATGAAAAAAAGGAACTAAAACAAAAAAAACTACTTGACAAAGTATGAGGGGACTTCAAAAGGTTCATGGAAAAATGCAATAAAAGTACCAGTTTATTTTGGTGTAAAAATATTTGAAATCGGTGCATTGTTTTTCATAATACATGCTTTCCATAAACTTTTTGGAGATCTCTCATAGAAGTGATTACAGTCCAGATTCTACCTGGGAGGGGCAAGGTTGGAAAAAAAGTACAGGGGCAGCCCCTGTCGGTGTCAAAGGCCAGTCTGAGGCCATTTAGACAGGCTTGGAGCAAACCCTGCTGGAGAGTGGGCCTCTCAGATGCATTTCTTGTTGTTCTCCCACCATCACTCCAGGGATCTGGGAACTGGCATGCCTCTGTGTTAACATAATGGCCTTTAATTTTTTCCCGTTATGTGATTTAAAGATGTAATTCCCAAACATTGACCTATGTGGAAAAAATGAGGAAAGAGTCAATTTTTCTCTGGTCTTAGGCAAAATGTAAAATATAAAATGTTATATGTTTTTCCATAAAGCTATATTTATTCCATTTAAAGGACTATTCTTTATAGTAAGATTTTACTGATCCTATATTTTTGTTGTTCAGCTGGCTTTCTTTAATGGAATCATGGTCCCTGAATTAACGTAAAAGTACTGAACTCCTAAAGGCTGAAAACGACCATTTAGATCGCTAATGGTCTCCCTGTTTAGAATGTATGTCGACATTAGCCATCAGGAAGCCAGAAGACACTCGTCTGTAGGAGAAAGGTGTAACTGGTTATTCTGTAGCCACAGCAGGTCTAAACAGCAGATGGGTCCCTAAATAACAAACCCCACAGATGAGTCCTTAAATGGCAAACCCCACAGCCTCCCTGGCCCTGTTCCCTGAAATATGTGTGTTATTACATTACTGGGAGGTGGGCACAAATTGGAAGGGGTTTTGATGATACTATAAGATTGGACACTGCAGATCTTTGTGAAAGTTTGTTTCTTTGAGTCAGAAGTGCGATGGGGAAGAATTTTCTCTCTGTCCCAGAGATGAGGGAGAGCAGAAGATCCAAAGACACTCAGAACTGGGCTACTCTGACACTTCTTTGTTAGCTGTCTCTGACTTGCCAACTTTGAGCCATGCCCTTGTAGGAGAGGGAAAATTATTTCCTTTCTATCCTTCATAGTTCTTTGTTGGGATGGACCTCTATAACAAAAGACAGATTAACAAGAAAAAAACAAACAGAAGCTTAATAATATGTCTACTTCATGTGTATGTAGGAGAAAACCAGAGGCATAAGTGATTTTCAAAGAGGTGACTTGGAATTCAGGCTTAAGACCATTATCTCTTAAAACAAAGAGAAAAGGGTGTGAGGAGACCCTATTCTGGGGGAAATATCCAGGAAAAGCAATGTAAGCAAGAATAAAGTTTGTTATGAGTAAGTTTAAGTCAGGTGCTCTCTCCAGTGATAAGCACTTACCACGACTTAGAGTCATGCTTCTCATCTTGGTAGAAAGAGGGAGACACCTCATAAATGGAGATTTCCCCTACAAAAGAATACCTTCTACTGAACATGCAGTTTGTTATTTTTCAGACCTAACCTCATCACTCTGCACTGCAGGGACTGACATGCAGCTCTCTGCAGACACCAAGGGGGTGTTGGCCTTCCTGCAGCCTGCTGGCCACCTGAAGATTTGCTTCCTGCTCATCACCCACATCCTGCACAGCTGGTAAATCTCCTCCACAATGTTAGTTGAACTCCAGAGATTCCCCAAAGGTTTTTAAATCCTACTATTATTATTGTTGTTGCTGCTGTTGATGAGAATTTACACATTTCAACTTCCCACAAAGTAGTGTATTCAAACACTTTGCATCATTGCCCTTATTAAAAGGATAATTTTAAAAGGTAAAATCACTGTGGTAAAATATGAAATGAACACACGCCAGGTTTTTCCAACTCATCATTTAATGAGGAAACCAATAGTATGGTACAAGTAGTTCCAAGGAGAACCTCTCAAAATAACTAGGTCTAAATAATTCTAAATAAGTCAAAAAGGCCTATTTGGGGGGGTGGCACATTCTGGATTCTTATACCCTCCTTTCAGATAATGCTCTGGTTTTTAGTACTTTAGAAGTCCCCACCTATTGGGTTGTCAGAAAAGTTATGATGTACTTTTTCTATCAATGTGTTTTTCTATGTACAATTGTGTCATAAGTCTTCCAATGAGAGAGAGAGAGAGAGAGAGAGCTATAAAGAAAGAAATATTTATATTATGTAAAAAGAGATTTACACACGGTTATGGAAGTTGAGAAGTCCAAGGTCTGTAGTGAATGAGCTGGAGACCCAAGAGAGCCAATGATATAGTTCCAGTTTAAGGATGAAGCTCCGAGACCAAGAAGAGCCAAAGGTGTAAGTTCCAGTTTGAGTATGAAGGTCTGAGAACCAGCAGAGCCAATGATGTAAGTTTCAGTCCACATCTGTGTCTGAAAGCAGACAAAGACTGATTACTGAGCTGAACACAGACAGAGGAGAGTGAATTCTTCCATATTAAGCTTTTTGTTCTATTCAGGCCTTCAATGTAGTAGAGGAGGCCTACCCACCTTGGGGAAAGCTAGTCTTATCCACAAACACCCTCAGAGACACACTCAGAATAATGTTTAACAAAATATCTGGGCACTCTGTGGCTCAGTCAAGTGCACACATTAAAATCAGCCATCACAGCCTCCAAGGTACTTCCTGGGCTTGTGCTGGCCTCCTTTCTGGGTCCATCTTCCCCAGATGAACCACACTATTGGGTGAGTAGCTCTAGGCCCAAAGTATGACCTCAGAGGTTCTATTTACAGGTGCAGATAGAAGAGCATGAATATGCAGGCTGGAGGGTGATTATAGGTGTGCACAATAATTGGTACAGGATGAACCAAGTATAGGAAAAAATGGGGACAGTCTGGGGCCAGCTGTTGCCACTCTGCACATTCTGGTATAGAACTCTAAGGAGTCTGAGAATTCTAAACCTGATTGACTTTACAGGTTGACTTGAACTTCACTTTCCAGATTTTATTGAAGGATACTGATGGGCTTTCACCCCTAAACTCAGCACCCTGGCATGCTTATTATTTTAAATCGATGGCCCTTGGAAGACATCAGATGCTAGAAGAGGCTTTATTCTGCCCTTCCAGACTCTTTGCCTGAGACTGAACCCCCTAAAACATATACACACACAGAGTTGCTTTCCATTCCCTCTCTGAAGCCTCTATATCTCACCACAGAAAAGAAAACCTGAAGAATACAGCCACACCTGGACAGATTTTTGAGAAATGTCTGTCTCTTGGGCTCATTCCAATTCCAGAAAGAATGGTTTACAAGTTGATTTTTGTCTTGGATCCATTTATCACCACCCCCGGTAATTATTTATTACCCCTCAAAAGAATTGCCTACATATGCCATCTTTCTCCTTCCCTCTGAAGAAGAGTATATAAACATTTGTATCTCATTAGGTAACTGGGTAGTCATACTCCTATAATTACTCCCTTGTGCATGTTAAATAAAATTCATATGCCTTTACTTTTTTTTAACCTGCATGTTGTCTGATTTTCAAACAACCTCAGAGGGAAAATTTCTTCCCTTCTACATTACAAAAGTATATTTGTCACTGTAGGTGGAGGGAGTGTATTTTGCAACTCCTTTGCTTGATTTATGACTTTCAGATATAGTCATGCACTGCACACACTTTAATCAATGACAGACAGCATACAATGTGACGGTCCCTTAAGATTACGAGGGAGTTGAAAATTCCACTGGATAGTTACGTTATAGTTGTTGCAACTTTGTAGTACTACACAGGACTCATGTGCTTGTGGTGATTATGGCGGAAACGTATCTACTGCACTGCCAGTCATTAAGAGTATAGCCATAAAATGATGTAGAGTACATAATAGTCATAATAAATGATTATGTTACTGGTTATGTATTTATTATACTTTTGTCATCATTTTAGAGTAAGCTCCTTCTACTTACTAAAATCAAAAGTCTGGATTGGTAGAAGTCTCATAGATCTTGTGTTTACATGTTCCTTGATTGCTTCATTTTCTTGTGTGCTTGGTTCATCTCCTGTACAAAATCCACTGATAATGTTGCCAGTGAGAGGTCATATTGAGTGACTGACCTGGAAACAAAATTAAAAGTGATTAAGGACTATGAAGTTGGAAAATTAGTAATGGTTATTGCTCACCAGTAAGGCATGTCCCATTCCATCATAGCTATAATCTTGGAGAACAAGGCCAAAGTAATAGAAGCTGTTAAAGAATCTGCTTCACTGAAGGGCAACAAGATTAGTAAAAGACCTAGAATGGCCTATATCAGATATGAAGAAACTTTTAATGGCCTGCATTGAAGACGAGACTCAGAAGCATATCACTCTCAGCACCATGACAATCACAGCCAAAGCAAAACATTTGTTTGCTATGTTGACAGAAAAGTCTGGATCCTACTTTAATGTTGAATTTACTGCTATATCTGAGTGGTTTAAGTGATTCAGGAATCTTTGTTCATTAGGTTCAGCCATGGTGGCATAGACTGTAGGGTGCCATTACATGATACTGGGACCATATGGGAGGCCTGGATTCAGATCCTGGGTTGATCTGAACACTCTGGATGTGCCCACACATTCTTGTGGACCTGGTTGACTAAAAGGCTGGGGGAAGGATCACAGTATGATGAGACCCTGTCAAGGGTACCTGTATTTCTAAGTAAGTAAACTTAAAGAATTAAGAAGTCCATCTGTGGTTTCAAAAGACGTGCCAAGGATGAGGAGGTTACAAAAATCAAGAAGGCTGTTGTTGCAATGGTAAACAACTCCAATCTGAGTGTAGATGAAGAAGACATTGGCCTAAAACAGCTGTTGTACTCCCACACTTTGATTCCTATGGATAAGCCAAAATCGTACATGTCAGGCTGTTTTTCTGAGCTGTTTGCTAGGTTCCAACCAATCACAGCAGCTAGGCTTCAGTCAATCACAGGCATCCTGCCCTTTAAACCATGTTGATGCAGACAAACTTCAGAATGTAACCAATGATTTCTCTACCTCACTCCCTCACTTACCTTTTTTGTATGACACTTTTCTGTTCTGCCGACTTAAACGCCAACTTGACCACAAGGCTGACCAGAGTTGCCCAAAAGTTCGGGAACAACTGCCCGATTTAAATCATGTTAAGATTTGTTCTATTGGGACCAGCAGTTAGTGTAATGGCTATGTCACTGGACTCCCACGTAGTCGACCACAGTTCGAGTCCTGGACCCGGTGGCTTAAACTCACACCGGGCGCGTGTACGTGCATGCCCAAGATCCCGAGAGGAGAATGGAGGAGAAGGGATTGCGGTGTGGCCATCCCCCCTGGGGGGTAATTTCGCGCTTTCTGTCTCTCTGTCTTTCTCTGTCTGTCTGGCGAGCACACGCGCCCTATAGCAAAAACCTCTCCAACAACAAAAAAAAAAGTAAAAAAATGATTTGTTCTATTAAAACTCTATTCTATTAAATTGACTGGTTTATTTTCTTTTAACAGGAGCTTCCAAAAGTGGTTTCTGAGGGACCAGCAGTTGGCGTAAAGGCTATGTTTCTGGACTCCCACATAGTCGACCACAGTTTGAGTCCCAGACCTGGTGACTTAAACTCATGCCAGGTGCATGTGCATGCGTGCCAAAGATCCTGAGAGGAGAATGGAGGAGAAGGGATTGCAGTGTGGCCATCCCCTTTGGAGAGTGATTTCTTGCTTTCTGTCTCTCTGTCTCTCTCTGTCTTTCTTTCTGGCGAGCGCATCCAAAAAAAAAAAAAAAAAAAAAGTGGTTTCTGAGAAATTGACTGAGGAAAGGTTGTTGGAACTGGAATAGGAATGCATAGCTGAAGAAGAGGAGAAAGACAAGGAAGAGAAAACTTTTAAAAAAGAATTATTCATTATATAATATGGAAGTGAGTGGTGAGTCTGCAAATGCTGCTATGAAGGCAACTGAAGAATTTTTGGAAACTCTTTGGATAAGCTGATTGTGGAGGAAAATTATTTGCCAGAGAAAACCTTCCGTTTGGATGAAATCTCCGTATTCTGGAAATAGAAAACTAAAAGGATTTTCTTCTATAAGAGGGCCATCAGTGCCAGGTTTCTAGGCTTTAAAGGACAGGGTAGTGGCCCTGTGTGGAGGCAGTGTTGCAGGCCACTCATTGAAACCCTTCGTGATGCAGCATAGTGAGGGCCTTCGAGCATTTCAAGAAGCACACGCTGCCGGTGCACCACAGGAGAAATAAGGATTCATTCATGACTCAGCTCTTCTCCCACGATGCCCTCCTGAATTGCTATGCCACAAAAGGGAGAAGTACTATTTGGAGACTGGCATACCACTCATGACTTTGCTTATTGTTGATAATGCTCCAGCACACATTCCTTTTACTGGTGATTTCCATTTCAGTATTAAAGTGGTGTTTTTCCCACAACACTCTATTTGACCCAAACAAAAGAACAAGAACTTGTAGCAGCTTTTAAAACCTGCAACCTGAAGAGTTATAGTTGCCCAGGATATTGCTGCAACTGAGGAAGACACTGATGACATTCTGAAAGAATGACAACAGCCATGACCGTACTGAGAATCTTTCAAGGGCTTAGGGGTGATGTCACCAAACCTTGTATGAATGACATCTGCAAGAAGACACTCAAGTTGTCCATCAATGACTTCAGAGGACTTACCAAGGATAAGGAGATTACAAAAATCAACACAACTGTGATTTGGTTGGCAAACAGCTCCATCCGGGGTGTGGATGAGATTGACATTGAGGAGCTCCCATAAGTAGTTCCTAAGGAATTGACTAAAGAGGGGTTGTTGGAACTAGAATAGGAACGCATAACTAAAGAGGAGATAAGAGGAAAGGAGGAGAAAACTACAGGAAAATATTGGGTCACCAGGAAAATCATGATACATTTTTTGCATAGAAAAGTATAGAAAAATATGTCATGATTTTCCCAATGACCTAATAAAAAAAGAACTACCCCCCCCCCAAGAAAATTCACCTTGGATTGTTTACCAGACCTCAAAAAGCCCCTTAAGATATTTAAAACATGGAAACACCAAAAAGTTTTCATTAATAGAAAAGAATGCTCATGGTACATTATCTTCTTATGAGCAAATCTGTGATAAAGAAAGAAATGAATCAAGCAAAACCACCATTTCTGAAAAGGGTGACACCCCCTCAAGAACGGCCTGAGGCAGGTCCTTAGGGCAGTATTCCAGGAGAGGCCATTGTTATCACAGGAGGTGGCAGCTCCATGCATGTTACTGCCCCTGCAGACCTTCCAGTGGAACAAGATCTGAAGATGGAAGACAGTATCTGGTCATCCTGACCCTGTGGAGGTCTATGCTAACATGTGTGTTGGTGTCTTAGTTTTTAAACAAAAAAGACATTTCAATGTAGAAAGTGTCTATAACATAAGGATATAAAGAAGGAAAATATTTTTGTATAGCTGTACAGTGTGGTTGTGTTTTAAGCTAAGTGTCATTACAAAAATGTCAAAAAATTGGAACCAGCAGTTAGCGTAATGGCAATGTCGCTGGACCCCCCCGTAGTTGACCGTGGTTCGCGTCCCGGATCCGGTGGCTTAAAACTCACGCCGGGCACGTGTGCGTGCGTGCCCAAGATCCCGAGAGGAGAATGGAGGAGAAGGGATTGTGGCGTGACCATCCCCTCTAGGGGGTG
Source organism: Tupaia tana (assembly GCA_026018925.1). Taxonomy (NCBI): domain Eukaryota; kingdom Metazoa; phylum Chordata; class Mammalia; order Scandentia; family Tupaiidae; genus Tupaia; species Tupaia tana. The sequence continues at coordinate 35,054,833 of JAKSZU010000010.1, read as the reverse complement.
ATTTCTCGCTTTCTGTCTCTGTGTCTCTCTCTGTCTGTCTGGCGAGCGCACGCGCCCTATAGCGAAAACCTCTCCAAAAAAAAAAAAGTCAAAAAATTTAAAAAATGCTTAAAAATTTATAAAGTTAAAAAGTTACAATAAGGTAAAGCTAATTTATTAGTCTCGAAGAAAGAATTTAAAAATAAATGTAGTGTAGCCTAAATGAACAGTGCTTATAAAGTCTGCAATAGTGTATAGTAATGTCCTAGGCCTTCACACTCACTCATAGATTCACTGAGAGTGACTTTAAGTCCTGCAAGCTCCATTTATAGTAAATGCCTCTATCATATCTATTTTTAAGACAAGGACTTAGCATGTTGTAACCTTTCTGCCTTGGCCTCCCAGCAGGGACTACAAGTGTGTGCCACCATTCCTGGCTCTTTTTTAGACAGGGTCTCACTATGTAACCTGGGCCAGCCTTGAACTTGTGATCCTTCTGTCTAAGGTTCCCTGAGTCCCTGGGATTACAGATCTGTGCCATCCTGGCTGACCTTTAGTATGATTGACAATTGAACCTGATTTTGTCCCAGCCTGTGGAGGACAGTGTCATGTGCAACTACAGCTGGGCAGAGGTGTATAATGGTTTTATATCTTATACTTTATTTTTACTTTACCTTTTCCATGTTCAGATACACAAATACTTACCTATGCTATTTAGTACAGTAATATACTGTACAAGTTTGTCGCCTAAGAGTGACAAACTATACCTTATAATCTACATATATAGTAGGTTTTGCCACCTAAGTTTGTGTAAGTACACTCTGTGATGTTCACACAATGATGGTGTGTGAAGGAGGCATTTCTCAGAACATGTCCCTGTTTTTTTTAGTGATTTTTGACTATATTTAGACATATGGAATATGGGTGTTCATTTGTACACTTGCCCAGGCCCCCTGAAGGTCCTATGTATGTAGTAGGGTGCTACTATTATAACATTGCAAATTAAAGGGTAGTGGGGGCTATTCAAAGAGAGTTTTCATTTGACCCTTGAAGATGGCAAGATTTTAAGGTACAATAAAATTCCAAAACCTGTCCTACACAGGTTTGGTCGACTGACTACAATGTGTACCTTGAAAACCAGAAGGAAGTGACACTTGTTTAAATGTGGCAGGTTGAACATGTGAATTTACCTTGACTCCTACCCCAAAGTCCACCAAAAAAACAGGAAAGAGATTAAAAGGAATATAAACTCTCAGGGCAAAGAGAACATAAATGAGATAACAGGATGTTTTGGAGAGCTAAGAAGTGAGTGAATGAGTTCAATTCATTCAATTGCTACAACAAAATACCTGAGGCTGGGTATAATTTATAAACATTGCTCACAACTGTAGAAGCTGGCAGGTTCATGGTCAAGTCTCTGGCAGATCCAGTGTTTGGTAAGGACCTATCTCTTATAGAAGGTACAAACTCCCTCTGGCTTCATTTATAAGAACACTAATCTCATTCATGAAGGTGGAGCCCTTGTAACCTAGTCATCTCCTAAAGGTCCCACCTATTAATACTATCACATTGGGTATTAGATTCCAACATATGAACCTTGGGGGGACATATGTATTCAAACTATGGTAATGAGGGCAAATGACTGACAATAAGAGAAAGCTAGCAGGACTCCCAGTATGGAAGTCAGTGGGGTTGAAAGCAGGTGGACTGTGACATTCAGACTCAAAGTCTGTGGAAGACATAGGTAGACCTCAAGATGCTCTGCTCCCCTCTGAAGAATGGGCACCTGGCTTCTCTACAATCCAGCAGAAGTTCTACTCCTCTTAGTCGTCAAAAGACTAATGTCGACCTCAGGGACCTGGGCACAGCTGAAAGAGGAGGGACACACTGAAATGAAGGCTCTTCATGCAAGGAGACATCAACTTCTTCTCTGCTCTGTCTCCAAAATGTGTAAAGGGCAGGAGTGTGGAGATTGCCTCTGAGAGGAGAGTTATCAGCCTCAGGAACTATTCTGCTGCCAACTATTCTATGGGTCTCTGGAGATATGGTCCTGCCCCAGAGTCCCACTGGACAGTAAGCAACCTTTTGGTGCATCCTTCTTAACTGTGAGCTACAGCCAAAGCCCTTTTGTCATTTGATGAGAATGAAAAGTAGAAACTAAGTCTGCAATAAACCAAGGAAGAAAGGCTCACAGAGGGAACAAAACAATTCAGAGAGCAAAGAAAACTTAGAACAAACTGTAAGTGATATTCTTAGAGCGGTTTTGACACAAAACCAGTTTGCTTAAATAAAGGAAACTTACAGATAAGAAAGAGAATGATTGGAAATTGCAAATATGCTAAGTTTTTAAAAAGTCAATGGAATATTCCAAAGGAAGTAGAAAAACGGGTACATAAGGAGCAAAAAAGAGATCTAATTTTCTTAGAAGAAATTAGAAAGTCTAATGTCTATAGAATAAGAATGCTGTAAAGAGAAAGAAAAGAAAATGGGCAGATGAGCATTTCAAAGAAATAACCATTAAATTCAACTGTTCATGTGATATTGTCATCTAAATGAAAAATAAGCATGTCAGGTTAGGGGCCAGAACAGCACTCTGAGCACTCCCCTGCCTCCCACAGTCCTTGTGAGTCCCTTCTCCTCACACGTGTGCCTCCCCCTGGTATCCTAACACAGGAGGCCCTGGGAGAGGAGATGGGGGAGGAGGCAGTAGCTGGCTTGCTGCTTTGTTGTCTATGAGGATAAGGGAAACTGCTGGAATCAAGCTGGATGAAAGAGGAGAAACAGATCTCATGGTCAGTGGAATGAGGCCTTTGTTGATAGTCACACCCTTCCTTGAGGGCTGGCCTTGGAGGGGAGTTATGGCTCCAAGCACAAGAAGACTTGATTAGATGACTTTATGCCTTTGACTCCTTCCTACATTCATTTGCCAGCAGACAGCCGAGCTCATTCAAGCTAAGTGATAAATAGAAGATGAAAAAATAAAAAAAAAAAGAAAAACAGCATAAAACATATGCATAGACATAGAGAGGAAAAAGAAACCAAGGCAGAAAGGAAGCCATAAACATAAATCAGATGGAAAACATACTTTGAAAGAGGGATTGTTTAAAGAAGGAAAAGAAAAGATCAGATGAGTTCCCCATGATCCAAAAGAAACTACAATGGGACCAAAAAACTGAGTTCAGTCATGCTCTAAGTTTCAAGGCAGTTTCTATGAAAACAGAGAGATGAAAGGCAAGTTGACAGAACTTAAGAAAGAGTAGAAAAGAAAAATAAAACATTACAGAGTTGCAAATCTCATTCCAAGCAATAAAACCCCGAAAACATAAGTTTGACAAAAGCACACAAAACAAAGATGCAAAACTGATTGCAAAGAAAATAATGTAAGTGGAAGACAAAGGGTAACTGACATTTCCAAAGAATAGAAAAGGCATTCAAGGGAATATAAGAACTCATAAACTTTCAGAAGAATCTTCAACATAATGCACTGAATCCCAGAAAGAAAAAAAAAATGCGTAGACCAATCAATGCAGAAACATAGCTGTGTTTAACTACTGAACACGATGACAAAGGCAGAAGCCTATAAACGACCCAGCCAAATGACACCAAACAAAACACAAAAATCCCCACCACATTCATTGCCTGAGGATGGTAGCCAAAGTCTATAGTTTGAGGGAAGGAGAAATGTGACTCAGTGGTTAGGGAGGGCAGTTTCCTTTTTTTTTTTTTTTTGATTTGTATGTGTGCTTGTGTGTGTGTATATGAGCATGTGCATGCACATGTGTGCACACGTGTGAGAATGAGAGAAAGAGAGTTCACCACATGGGGGGATGGCTATGCTGCAATCCCTTCTCCTCCATTTTCCTGTCAGAATTTTGAGTACACATGCACACATGCACACATGCCTGGGACTTGAACTACCAAGTCAACCATATGGGATCTATCCACCTTAACCACCATACCACCTGGCTGATACCAGACAGTTCCCTTTTGACAGAACCCTGAGAAATCAAACTATAGACTCAGAAACAAGGCACCAGGCTAAAAAGGCCTGGGTGAGCACAGACTCCATTCTATTCTAGACATAAGACTCAACAACTCTCAGAATTATGTTAGAGAACAGAGGGAATTATAAATGTCAGTAACCAACTTGGAAGGGAAAAGTGGGGAAGGTGGCATTTCCCTCATCTTTCATAGCAAGAAATCAAACCTGAAACCTGCAGTCAGACCAAATGTAATAGCCTTACATTCTTATTGTTTTTCCTTTTTAAAATTTTTATTTAATGAGAGCGAGTGGGAAAGGAAGAGAGAAAGAGAAGGGAAAGAGAGGGGCAGAGGTTGCTGTTTTGACAGGGCCTCTCATGTCATTGTCTCTGAGCAGGGCCTCCCATGAGGCTTCCAGCTTCCCAAGCAGTGGTGCTGTCTGTGCATCTCTGCGGCTGGACTGACTTCTTATTTTTTTATACTCTCCCCCCACCCCCTTAACTTTGAAGGAATCTTTTTCTCTTCATGCTGCTTGGATTTGTTTTTAATGAACCCGAATTGTTGCTTTTTTCTTTTTTTTTTTTTTAAACAGCAACAAAAAGTCATTATTCTTAAAGTATTTCTTTTTTAGTTTTCTCCTTTCCATCTGGTTTGCATCATTAAAAAAGAGAGAGAAAAAAAGGAATTTCCATGCCTTTGAAAGGTGTCTCACCTAATTCAACAACGGCAGGGCCAGAAACCAGCTGAGGACTACAGACCAGAGTTCATGAAGGGCAGGTTGGGGGGGGGCCTCCCTGCTTATTGCTGAGAGAACCTCTGTGGGCACCCAACTCTTATAGAAAGGGTTGATGGCGGGGCCATGTGCTTGGAACAACAACTTGCTTTGTAGGGCTGCCTTTGGCTTCTGGGAGGGTCTCAGCATTGGAGGCCACCCACAGAGTCGATGGCTCACATAGGACCATGGGGAAAAACCAAAGGTGATGATTATTCAGTGCCCCAATGGGGGGAGGCTGCTGGTGACCACCTGTCCCTCCTTCCTCATTTCCACCTCAGTGGGACAGGTGTGTGGGTTGGGGGTGATTGTCTCAAAGCAGCAACTTGTCAGCTTCCCTTCAATCTCAGTCTGTGACCTCGTTAAAATGGGCTTGAGTAGAAAGAAACTGGACGAAGGAGAGACAGATGGGTACCATCTATTCATTCATTCACTGGTGCACTAAGTGACCCCTGGGTGTAGGCTTGTGTCTCTGGGGACACAGGGGTGGGTTTGACACTCTCAGGCCTTACTGGCACCTCTGCTTGGTATAAGAAGACCAATGGGAAAACCTTCACATAAGACTCTGTGCCCATGGGAGCTGGGGAAGTGATGACTGAGGAAAGGGATACCTTCCTGGGGGAGATAGCTCTTCTGCTTGGCCTCAGAGAATGAGGTAAAGTAGACTATGAGGATCTCTTCCTGGCTCTTTCCTGGAAAAAACTCACTTGTCCTTAGGGGTGTCACCCAGTAGCCTTATGTTGCCCTGCCTCTAGGACAATGCTGATTGGTCCAGGGCAAAGGACATGAACTCATTCTGGCCAATCAGAATGAAATGGCATCAGCCTACTTGGTTCAGAATCCTAGTCCTTTACTGACTGGCTGAGTGAGCTGGGGCAAGCCAGAATGTGCTCTGTACCTCAGTTTCCCATTTGTGAGATGGAGCCAAGTTCACCTACTCCTTTGGGTTGTGGGAGAATCAGATGAGATGGTTCATGGTACCTGATAGATAATCACACAGATGCACTGAAGGAACACAGGTTTCCTGGATCCCCAAGGGCACACTTGGTCCTGGTTCTGGCTCTTCCAGGAGCTGGACATTTCTCTTGCTCTTGGAGTTTGTAGTCTAATTGTGATAAAATCCTCTTTTGGCTGGTTTGGTGGTGATGGTGATGCTGGGGTTCTCTTACTTGAAGCAGCAACTCTCAGTGCCCTGATTAATTCCATAGGGAGACAGTGATGTGCAGAGTGGGGAATGTCTTCTATGGCCCGATAGGCAGGAACAAAGCAGACTCATTTTCATGCCATTTACCTGGAGCACTGGAAGAGGCAGGTACACTGGCTCCTTGCCAGTGGGGTCAGGCCATGGGCATCTGAGGCCAGGATATGCTGAGTGTGAGGCCTGGCACATAGTAGGGGCTTGTCTTAGTCTGCTATTGCATTGCTAAAAAGATACCTGAGACTGGGTAAGTTTACAAAGAAATATGGATTTACTCAGCTTATGGTTTGTAAGTCCAAGGCCCAGGGTCCAATTTCTGATGAGACTACAACATGGTAGAAGGCAGCTATTCTCTTACTTTGGTCTGTATCCACAGGGGCCTTTATCACACCCAAAGGCCTTACTCTGAGATGGCATGAAAAGTTTTCACTTAACACCTTTACAATATAATTGATTCCCAATACATGAGTTTCTGGGGATGTCCAAATTCAAAAACATGAACCTTTAGGGTATAAAGCATTGTCCAAACCGTAACAGTGCTCAGTAAGAATTACTCCACCTCCTTGCTGTCTGGCCTTAATAAGCCACCCTGCTCTCATCAACATCAGTCTTCTCTATCAGAAGGGGTGTTGAACCAGATGATCTTAAAGCCTCTTCTAGCCCAAGATACAACATCTTCCAGGGTGATACACTTAATTCAGAAGATTTCACAATATAGCACATTTCAAATCATTCAGAGGCATCATCTCATTACATTCTGATAGTCAAGTTTCCACTGTTTCTCATTCTGAGATGAGAACATTGAGGCAATTGGGAGGTGAATTCACCTGTCTAGCACTAAGTGCTAGGGGAGACACTTGGACCAGCTATTTCTAATTCTAAATCTACTGCATTTAATCAATATACTCATCTGGTTATTTATGACATGTTTAAATACTGATCATTTTTTCCCCCTCCAACTGATGAGTAGAACCAAATGCCAAAGGGCAGCACCAGTCAATTCTTTCAGGAAGGAATGGGGCAAGGAGGAAAAGAAGCACGTGGTAAGGACTATGACCCAAAAGAGACCTGGTAGCATATCGCTCCTTAATTGAGAAAGTGTTTGGAAAATGCTCCCCTTTCTGCATACTAAAGGGCTGTAGAAACCGGCTGATTTTAAGGGACTGTGAGCCAATGCATATGTATTCATACACTGGTGCATAAGCCTGAGTTATGTCTGCCTTTTTATTTGTTGTCTCTGGATATGTCTGCATTAAATATATATATATAACAAAATGCCTCCATTATGGTCTGTTTCTCATTTGGAAAAAAATTTAAAAAGCCCGGGATTTAGAAACCCACTATTGAATGAAAAGCTTTTAACTTAGCAATGTCATTAAAAAAATAAAAAGAACTTGATTTCTTCAAGCATGATGTTGTCACAACTGTCCTGGTTGTTCCTTTCTGTGTGCAGCCCCCGACCCCCATCCTCTCCTCACCCCAATTTGTTGTCTCCCACCCCACAGAGACTTCCTGGCTTGAACTCTCAAGTGAGTATTTGCTGTGTGGGCACAGAAGGAAAGAGTTCTTTCTTTAGAAAAATCCAATTATCTGACCTTTTTATATTGAAGGCCCATCTGGAGAATTTCAATCATTCTAGCAGAATGAAAAATTCTGGCTGCTCTTGGTTGATCTTTATGACTGTGCATTTCATCTCCATGATTCTACAGTTTTATTATCTTTTGAAGGTAAACAAGAAAGCTCTCTCTAAAATGTTCACTGCCTTTGACTATGGGTCAAGCGCTCTCCGGTTTTAGGAGAGGATATTGTGTTTGCAGCTCAGTGGAGTTTTGCATCTGCCTTTAAGAGGATTAAATGGCACCATTACTCTTGGTTCTTTTGGCTGCCATAGTATTGCTTTATATTAAAACGATCTTGCTGAGTCAAACTCTATGCCTGTCTTATTTCCTGATGTTGTTTGCATTGGGCTTGCCCATATTAATCTAATCAAGGGCACTTATACCAGGCTGTGTGTCTTGTTAGCCTTGAGATGAGCAGGAAATGGTGGCCATATCCCAGAAAAGGCCTGGCCGGAGATGACAGGTATGACTGTAGGCAAGGAGGGAGAAGAGGACAATGACTATTTTCAACAATATTCTGCCATTTTTCATGCTGGCCCTGGCTTTTAGGTCTATCTGTCTCAGGACCCGAGACCTGACCTCAGTTTCCCTCTGGCTTCCCCCACCATTCCTCTCATGGTTCTGGCTGAGGTGGAACCATCAGTGCCTCTGCTCTGCTCCAATTCCTTCCACCATGGCCAGTTTACCTCATATATCCTGAGACATGATCATTTGCAGGGAGTTCACAGGCCAGTCACGGTGGATATTCATGAAACAACAGCAATGCAGGTGCTGGTGGAGCATAGCGAACAGGGTAGGGGACAGAGGCATTCTCCTAGAGGATGTGGTGTTGCCCTGAGCTTTGAAGGGTGAATGGGAAATATCTCGTTGTACAAGGGAGAAGGGAAGAGTTTCAGGCAAAAGAAACATAGATGCACAAATTGGGGATTTTAAGTGGTTGGAGAGAAAGTGTTCTGTCAAAGATGATACCATTGAGGTCAGAGAGATTTGGAAGCCCGAAGACCTCAAAGGTCTCCCCATGCCACATTCGAGGTCTCAGAGTATAGATGTTTGGGTTGTGTACTGTGCCTTTCCAGGAATACCTCTAAACCTGTATAGTATACAATCTGAGTAGCCGAACAGGATGACTCTGCTCCATTAAGAAAAATGAGCTCTACCCTAAGGACAGCGGGAAGGGTGTTAAGCAGGAGAATGATATGATTATATTATACATATGAGTTAAAAGGATCATGGTGGCTGTGCAGAGGAGACAGGAAGAGAGGAGAAGACAAAAGAGAGGAGGCAGGAAAAGCAGTTAGGAGGAAGCCGTAGAAATCTAGGTGAGCCATGGCAAAGGCTGCTCAAAGGCAGTGCTGGGGAGAAAGGAGGGGAAGGCGTGCCATATGGGGGTGGGTGGATTCTGCAGGTTTGGGGCCCTACAGCAACAGTGACAGTACAGGGAATGAAGAGAACGCCCAAGCCAGTGTAATAAACACCTTCAATGAGTAACAACGGGACTTATAAAATTAGCTTCCGTTTGTCATTGCTTATGCAACTTTCCAGGATTTTTCTCCTCCACAGCTTCAAGGGTGCTTCACCAGTTATTTTGCTGGATGCTGATAAGGTGTATACTTCGAGGCATTTCTTTGTTTCTGTAGCTCTTCCATGCTAATATTCAATACCTCTTTTCTTTTCTGACTCAACGAGGCGTTCTTGATTCCTACCACCCACGTGCTAACTTTGGTTCAGGAGAAGGAGAAAAACTTGGATACTGAAGAGGGAGAAAGATTTGTGTTGTCAGTCTGTCGAGGGCCATGTCTACCTGTACTGTTCCCTAGTTTTTACAGGGCATTAGCGGGCTCAGCTCTGCCCAGGCACCAGAGAGTTGAGTTTGACAGAGCCTGATTCCTTAAACTTCCCACCTGCCCACTGCCTACATTCAGTCCCTTACCTTCCATATGCTCAGGGGCAGGATTCACTTCCTTTTTCTCTTTTAAGGCTACCCTCCAAACAATCCAAAATATTTGGTCACCTACTGATGTTATTCTTTACATACTAGAGAGAGAAGAATCTGGAATCCCTGAGGGGGCAATTTGAGAGGTATGGGTGAAGAAGAGGGAGAGAAGGCAAAGAGTAAGATGAAGAGAAGACCCAATGAGATGTGAAGATGAAAAAGCTTGAGGCCAAGAAACGCAATTCCAGGGGTGACGAGAGCACCACAACACCATTCAAACTGAAATACTTGTAATGGCTCAACATAGGGCAGTTCACTTGCTCATAGAACAGTCCTAGAGGTTGACTTGCCTCCCCATAGTCACTCAGGGACCCAGGGTCCTCCCACCTGCTCTTCATCATTGTCTGGATCACTCAGCATGAAGGGAAAAGTAGAACATGTGGAAGGGTTTTACACATCAAGCCTGGAAATGGAACTTAAACTTTTTTTTTAAACAACTTTATTGATATATATTTTATATATCATGGAGTTTGTCCTTTTCAGATGCATGATCCAGTGATTTTTGGTAATTCTATCTAGTGGCACAGCCATCATTACCACGAATCAGTTTTAGGACATTTCATCCCCCTAACAAGGTCCTTTGCACCAATTTCCTGTTACTGTTTTATCCCCAGGCTACTGCTGCTCTACCTCTGTCTCCGTAGATTTGCTCATTCCATATATCCCATGTAAATAGAATCATATACTACGCGGTCTCTTTTTTTTGAGAGTTTCTTTTTTTTGCTATAGGGCGCATGCACTCGCCAGACAGACAGAGAGATAGAAAGCGAGAAATCACCCCCCAGGGGGGATGGCCACACTGCAATCCCTTCTCCTCCATTCTCCTCTCGGGATCTTGGGCACGCACGCATATGCGCCCGGTGTGAGTTTAAGCCACCGGGTCCGGGACTTGAACCACAGTCGACTATGTGGGAGTCCAGCGACATAGCCATTACGCTAACTGCTGGTCCCACTACGTGGTCTCTTGTATGTCTGGTTCCTTTCACTTAGTATAATCTTTTCCAGTCTCATCCTGATATAGCACACATCAGTAGTTTTTTTAGTTTTTTTTTTTTTTTTTTTATTGCCAAAGAATATTCCATTGTATGAGTAGACCATGGTACATTCACTTCTGCTCCTCTTCCTTTGACTGTATTGCAAGTCCCAGGGTCAAACTCAGCCTTGAGAGAAACTGGGAAATATAGTCTATATGCCCAGAGAAATGGAGCCTATTACAGTTAAATAGGTAGTAATATACCCTGGCTTATCCTATCTCCAATTACCCCATCAAAATCTATAAATACATAAATGTCACACATGAATGATGTTCTAGCCTATTTTATTTTTTTTTTATAAAAACAGAAAAAAAAACAGAAATTGGGTCATTTCTAGAAATAGAAGCTTATTCAGTTCATGATTCAGATGTCCAAGGTCTAGGGGCCACATCTGGTGGGTATTTCCATTGGAGGTGTCCTGAGGCTTTGCAGAGTGAGAACCGAGCAGCCGTGTCCATTAGGTTCTGTGCTCTAGTTTCATTCTCCCTTTATAAGACGACCAGAACTCAATCATGGGGATCCCACCCTAATGACTTTATTTACAACACTGTACAACACCATAATCAGATTAGGTTTTCACTCTTTGAATCCCATCTCAACCAAATCAACACATGAACTGTTTTTTCAGAGAGATTTTTGCTAGAGGGCTCATGTTTTTGCTGGAGAAACAGCGACAGAGAGACAGAGAGTGAGAAATCACCCCCTTCCTCCGCCGCTAGGCAGGATGGCCACACTACAATCCCTTTTCCTCCATTCTCCTCTCAGGATTTTGGGCACCCACACACACGTGCCTGGTGTGAGTATTAAGTCTTCGAGACAGGGACTCAAACGAGGTCGACTACGTGGGAGTCTCACAATGTAACCATTACGCCATCTTCTAATCCCAACACACAAACTTTTGAAAGACATTTAAAATCAAGCATTCTGCCTCTGGCCCCCTCTAATTCATGTACTTTTCCTATATATAATCATCCACTAGGCCAGAGTCGTAACTTGTTCCAGCACCAATTCACAAGTCCAAAGTCCAAAGTCTCATTTGAGACTCAAGGCAAACTCCTTCAAGCTGCGAACCTACAAAATCAAAACAAATTACATACTCCCAAAATACAATGGCATAACAGGCCCAGGGTAGAAATTTCCATTCCACAAGAAGAAAGAAGCAACAGGTTCTAAGTAAGTCTAAAACCCAGGAGGGCAGGCATTCAGCCTTGAGACTCTATGTGTTGCATCCTGGATACATTGAGGGAGTTGGGTCCTCGAAGCATCAAGCAACTGTGCCCCCTTAGCCTTGCTAGAGTCAGTCCATGCTTCAGCTCTCTCCAGTTGGAATGTCATGCCAGATGCTGATTTCAGGCTGATGCTGCACGTGGTTATTTCCACAGTTCTGTAGTCTTCAGGGCAGTATTACCCCTGTGGGTCTATCAGGCTTTGCCCTGATGAGAACTCTGTGGCAGATATGATCCCACATTTCCACTGACTTTTGGCTAGGGGAAGCTCTCTGTTGTCTGAAACATCCTTTAAAATTCACCAGAGGCCTCTATGCTTCCACAGCTCTGAATTCTTAGAGCCTAAAGAATTGCCTCGACTTGCATGGCACTAGTTGAATTGCAAGCCACTAGTCTATGGCTTACTTGTTCCAGAGCAGAGGGTGGAGTAGCAGCTGTAATGGCAGGTAAAACTCCTCCTGGGGCCAAGGAACACTGGGCACAGGGAACAGAGTCCTCAGTAACTCATGTTAAGTAAGTCCTTCCTCGGCCGGTCCTCTGAAACCATTCTGGTATGCTAGGTCTCTGCACTTGTGATGGGAAGGAGAGAAATACCTTCAACGCTTTTCTCTCATTTTCTCAATGATTATTACCTGGATCCTTTCTAGTCCTGCTAATCTCTTTAGTAGCTAATGTTAAGCTATGTGTTTAGTTTTCTGTTCCGGCAAATGCTCCTTCGTTCTTTATCACATGGCCAAGCTGCAAAATTTCCACTCTGCTTCTCTTTTCATTATAAATTCTATCTTTAAGTTATCTTTTTGCTCTTTCATTTCACTGTATGCTGCTAAAAGCACCCACGCAACTCTTTCTATATCTTGCTTTGAAAACTCATTTGCCAGATCTTTATTACTCGTAGATTCATCATTCCACAAAGCCTTAGGACGTGGACATTTTGGAGCCAGATTCTTAGCCATGGTGCAACATGGACTACCTTTTCTCTAATTTTCAGAAACACAGTACTTATTTTCCTCTGAACCCTCCTCAGAACAGCCTTAATTACCCATATTTCTATCAGAATTCTGGTCCCTGCCCTTTAACCAACCCTAAAAAGTTCCAGTTCATTTTTAAACTGCTCTTCTTCTGAGCCTTCACTAGAATCTAAGCTTTCTCTAGTCTACTCCAAACTGTTCTAATCTCTGTCCTTTACCCAGGACCATAGCTGCTGCTTCCATATTTCAGATATGCTAGCAACATTCCACTTCTTCATACCAATTTTCTGTTCTAGTCTGTGAAATAAAGTGGCTAAAAACATAAAATACCAGAAAGTGGGTGATTTCTATAAACAGGTTTATTTGGTTCGTAGTTTGGATGTCCAATGTCTGGGAACTATATCTGGTTTTCCCATTGGTGGGGTCCTGAGGTTTTGCAAGGTGAGAACATTGCAGATAGCTGTGTCCCTAAATCTCTCTGTTCTGTCTCATTCCCTTTACTTACAAACCCACCATTACTCAATCAATGACCTTGATTCTCATCTCTTCCCAAAGGTCCCACTTTACAACGACTTAATTAGACTAGGCTTTTACTCTCTTAATCCTGTCACAACCAAGTCAACTCATAAACTTCTGGGGAACTTCTGGTTCAAAACCAGAGCAAGTGATGTGTGTGTGTGTGTGTGTGTGTGTGTGTGTGTGTAGAAGCTAAAGAGTCCAGGTCTGAGTTGGCTTAATAAGCAATAATGAGTATGTGTGGGACAAAGTGGGAGAGAAACACAAACCATAAATTGAGGATCAGAAGTGACATTGAGGATGTTACTTAATTCCTCCCTTGCTCTCTCAGAACTTCTACATACCACAGAAGAAGGGTCAGCATGGATCTTCTCCATGACCTCAGAAGCTGGGAGATCCCATTGACCTGTGGGTTACAGTTAATAGAATTATTTAGAATGTTCTTTCAACAGCTCTTGAGAGGGATGTTCTGAGGGTTTCTAAAGCCATATCTTTTGTGCTTTCAGATTTTTACATTGGCAGCACATTGCTGACTCTTCTTAGCCATTAATACATATGCATCACTACAGCTCAAAGCCTGGGAGCATGATTTTTAGAAAGAAAATATTACCTCTTCTTGCATTCTTGGAACAGTCATCAAAGGAGAAATGACCTCCAGAAAGCATGGTCTTTGTAGAAGAGGGAAAGAAATTGTGCTCCTGGGCCTTTCCTGAAGCTGATGCTGCTACCAGAGGTTCAGGGTGAAGAGTTATTAGAGCTGATGCTGCCCAGGGAGTTACTTAAGGACACATTTTGCCTGGGCTCTCTTTGATTCTCAGCAATGTTTTTCACTTAGCATTTTAATCATTTGGGAGAAAGGAGGGGGTGAGCATTCAAGGCCAGAGAATTCCATCCCTTTGAATAACAGGCTGAGCTGACCATGTCGACCTGTAGCTGGCTGGATATCTGGGACAGCTGAGGGCCACACCTGTTCTGTGGAGCACACACTCCCCCTTCAGGATGCCTGAGAGCTGCTGAACATCCTAATGGAGGGAAAAAGTGCTGTTGCTTCTTCCCTTTGGGAACAGATGGATGGAAATTCAGCCAGGAGTCTGTCTGCTGTCCAGAGGGAGGTGAGGTTTATTATAAATTCCACAATAATGCTGTGGAGCCACCCTCATATTTACTCTGCCCCATCCAGAAATTCTTGTCTAACAGCAAAACATCTATTTGTGGAAAGTCAAGAGGGAAAGAGTATAGAAGAAGCATTTTGTTGAAACTTTACAGCCAATTCTTAAAAATGCAACTTTGTTTTCTTGGGTCCTGAAAAATGGCAAGATTGAATGGTAGGATTTCATCTGGGCCTTCATCAGAGCCTTCCCCCCTCTTTTTAAAAGGAATATTTATTTTACTTTATTTGTTATTATTATAGTTATTGTTATTTTTTAAATTTGACCAGTGAGAGAGAAAGAGAAAGTGAGAAAGCAAGCTGCCAAGTCCAGGACTCAAACCATGGTTGGCCATGTGAGAGTCTAGCACCCCAACCGTTGCACCATCTGCCAGAGCCCCTTATCTTAAGGACCCAGAGAGAGGAGAATGAGTTTGTGTCAGATCCTTCTTGGGTTTCTTGACTTATCCAGACTGGTCAGATATTGTCCAGTGATTTGAAAGCTTTGATCAGACCTGCTGTTTTCCACCGTACGAAGAGTTGAGGATGGGTATTTAGGTAGTCTGCTCTGTACCAGGTGGCATTTTCAGCATGTTTTACATGTGCTCAGATAGTCACCACAGCTCTCCAGGTTATTCTTTTAGGAACCAAAGACGTTGAATGACGCCACTCTCAGGAGGTCACACAGTGGGCAAGGAGGGAGGGAGTTGGAATTCAAACCCAGATTAGCTTCACACCTAAGCCTGACCCTTTGCATAATATCAGGGACAAAGATTTCTTGGAATTTTAACCTTGTGGGGCTGGCACACCCTGTCCCAAGCTGTGAAGCATTGCAGGATGGCCCCAGGCAGAAGGAGCAGCAGATGACCACAACTGTGGGTTTCCTAATTATAATGTCACAGAGGACTTGCTCCAGCCCCAGCTCTGGAGGCAGAAGTACCTTTTTAGAAACACCCATTGCATAGACCCTCCTTCAACTCTGCAGGGCAGCAGGGGTTCTGTCTCCCCCATCTGGGAAGAAAACAAGGAGGGTGGAATCTCTCCAGGCTTGAGGCAGGCCATGCTTGTCTGGGCAGGTGGATTCATCATCCTGGATTGCCCCATCATGGCCTCAGCCCTGGTCGTCTGCCCACCAGGGCTGTCAGCAATGTCTCGGCAGCCTGGCTCCAGCCAGTTGGCATACATGTGGCCCAACCGTACAGCCAGTGGTAATGCTTTTATGACCTTGTTTGTTATTTTTCAGACCTAACCTCATCACTCTGCACTTCAGGGGCTGACATGCAGCTCTCTGCAGACACCAAGGGGGTGTTGGTCTTCCTACAGCCTGCTGGCCACCTGAAGATTTGCTTCCTGCTCATCACCCACATCCTGCACAGCTGGCAAATCTCCTCCACAATGCTACTTGAACTCCAGAGATTCCCCAAAGGTTTTGAATCCTAATATTATTATTGTTGTTGCTGCTGTTGATATGAACATACACTTTTTAGCTTCCCAAAAACTAGTATATTCAAATACTTTGTGTCGTCGCCCTTGTTAAAAGGATAATTTTAAAAGGTAAAATCATGACTGTCATAAAATATGAAATGAACACGTCAGTTTTTTTTTTTTTTTTTTTTAACTCATCATTTAATGAGGAAACCAATAGTATGGTACAAGCAGTTCCAAGGATAATTCAAAGAACACACACATACGGGCAAGCAGGAATGCTGAAATGAATTTAAAAATAGATGCAAAGTTGGTCAATATCCACAGGGCAATAAGCAACTGCATTCCATGGGACAGAATTCTTTTAGACTTCTATGGATGAGAATCACTTGCTTAACCTAAGTTTTCTACAACTTGCACAATTGTCACTTTACTCAAAGACAATGAAAGGTACAGTCCCCTGGAATATCTGTAGCCCTGGAACTGTGCATTAGACAGGATGGACACTTGGCGGTAATCCTATTCACCTTTTTCAGGTTTTTACCCAATTTCTCCTGACATGCACATAAAGATCTAAGCACATTTGCATTTGTGAGCTATCATGTCTACCAATTCTAGGTTTATGTATTTTTGCTGCTTTTATTCTCATCTTAGATGAGGCTCAAAGAGTGTAGGTGGCCTGCCTGAGGTAAGAGAAATAACAAGTTTTCTGACCCAAGACTGACTTTTGAGCTCTTTCCTAAAGTACCCAAGGCAAAGGAAGGGGTAGGACCTGCGGACTCCAAAAGGCAGCAGCCTGTGGCAGGTCTGAGGGTCTTCGGTTTCAGCACATGTAAATTTTACATGTGATCCCCTCATGGATCTGAGGTCAAAGACAAAAAACCAATGTTTTTAAATTACTCAGTTATAGGTCAAACCGTGTCCCTAAAACAGATGTGTTGAGATCCTAAGCCCCAGTACTTCAGAAAGTGATCTTATGTAAAATAGGGTTGTTGCAGCTGTGATTGGTTAAATTTAGAGAGGTCATGCTGAAATAGGGTAGGCCCTTAATCCACTATGCTTATTGTTCTTACAAGAAAAGACCCAGAGACAGACACATAAAGGGAGCTGGCTCATGACAACAGAGACAGAGATCAAAGGGCCACTACTACTAGGCAAGGAACACCAGGAAAGCCAGCAGCTTCCAGCTTCTGGCAGAACAAGGAAGGATTCCCCCCTTAGAGACTTCAGAGGAAGCATGGTCCCATTAACACCTTCATTTTAGACAGAGAGACTCCAGAATTGTGAGACAATACATATCTGTTGGTTGAAGCCACTCATTTGTGATGTTGTTAAAACAGCACCAGGAAATAAATACAATCACCATTGAGACAACGGGTGCTCCAGGAAGAAGTATCAGGCTTGTCCTGTTGGCTTCCAGGACCACACCACTGTTGGGCCCACCAAATCTATGAACCTGGAAAGGCACGAGCTCCTTTTGTTCCCCCTCCAAAAATTTAGTGTTGGCTGTAAATTCTGGAAGTTGAAAGAGATAAGCTGTTGGTATAGACTGGGGAACTATAAAAAGCTCATGGAAAAATGGCATGAAAGCATGAGTTTATTTTGGTACCAAAAATGTAAAACCCATGCACAGTTTTTCATAATATGCATTTCCACAAAATTTGTAAAGACCCCTCCTATGTATGTCTACTAGGTGGATGTCATATCCTCAATAACTTGGAAATGAGGGATACAAGCTTGCTGGCTGAGAGCTATGGTCAAAACCAACACGTAGAGTATGACGTCATCAGAAAGTGATGAGTGATTCCCAGGTATGGACACCTCCTCACCAGGCGGGATTCCTGGGTAGATTCAGAGAATCTTTGCATACCTCAGGACAAGGGCTTATCAATCATGGAATAGGTAAAAGAAGAGGCACAGAGGAAAGTTGGGCACCCCTGTCCAGAGAAGAAGGGGTGTCAGGCTCTGGATTCTGCATCTTTCCTGTCCTAAGAACAGGGGCTAAAGCCTCTTGTGGATGAGCTGGGTGTATCAGGGAGAATTTGTGATGATGACACTCAGAGCTGCAGGTAGCTTCACAGCCAGGACATGTAGAAGGTTCTGACTCTGGGGCTGAGGCTTCTTGGTGGTGAGATGAGGCCATCAAGCCTGACATTCTTGGCCTCCTCATTTTAATCCCACAAACTCCGAGTCTCACAGCTGTGCCCAGCTACCTCTGCCTGAAAAGCATGCGCCAACTCTGAAACTCTCTGATCTCCCAGTGCTTCTCATGGAGAGCCAGCCACATGACACCTGGACACCGCCTGGCTTCCAGGTGGCTCTGCTCAGGCATACTCAGAGCATGTCCATACTCTGTGACAGGAATTCTCACGGCACATTGATGCACTGGACTGCTGTGTTTTCCTATATCTTATTTGTGTGCCAGCTAGCATGAGTTTGCCTGTTTGGGCCTGGCAAAGTCTTATCCTTAGACATGCTCTCTGTATGCCACCCACAGGCGCTCAGAGGTATCCTTTGCTGACATCTGTGCCAGGCACTGTGGGAAGCATGTTACACAAACAGTTTCATCATAATCCCAATAATTCTGTATGAGAGAGCATGCCTTTCTCTATCCTCATGGTAATTTTAAAAATTATTATTATTTTTTTGTTGCCAGAGGGTATGTACACTCACCAGAAAGAGACAGAGAGAGAAGGAAGAAAGTGTCTACAATGGGATATGTTCACAACATAATCCCTTCTCCATTTCTCCATCCTGTTGGGGATTTGGGCATGCACGTACATGTGCCCAGGCTGAGACACACTATGTGGCTGGCCATGTGGTATCTGGCTCCCTTAACCACCAGGCAACAGAGCGGACCTCTATCCCCATTTTAAAGATGAAGAAACTGAGGCTGAGACAGTTCAACATTTGCCCAAGGCTATATGGTCAGTAGCAGAGATAGAGTCAGAATCCAGGACTGTGTGAATTCTTCTGGCCTCTGACATTCCCTCACCAAGAGCTACCAGGGTGACCCAGAAGTTGGAAACCTACCAGGATCCCAAGAAGAGATAGACTCTCTGAACCCACTGGCCCTCGGCCTGCTGGACCTCCCTCCAAGCTGTTTTCTAGGTTTGGCTTAAATATGTGAGTCCTGTTTCCAACCTTAGCTGAAGTAGGCCCAGGTAGAAAACATCACCATGGTAACCCTTGCTACCAAGGGGAAGTACATTACTTCTGGAAAAAATGATACCATGGTTCCCAACATTTAGGACTCTGTGGGTCTGAGGGACCAGTTAACTGGCACTGTTCACAGCTGGCTCAGCAGATACTTCTCAGCTTTATGCCCCTGATGTGGTATCCAGGAAACCCAACGTGTTTGCTCCTAGAGAAGAGGCAGATGGGGAGAGGCTGACTGTGTTGTTCACACTGGCTCCAGCTTGTCTGGTCAGAGGGACTGGCAGAGCCAAAGCACTGGCTGGGCTATAGAAGTACCTGGGCTGTGTCTCCCATCACCTGTGTCCCCCCAAGGAGGGTCACTGGGCCGGGAGACCTACATTCCCACATAAAGGTTGCTCCCACTACCACAACCCACTCCATATTGAAAACTTGGCATGAGTCCTCTCTCTTTTGATTGGTCTGTGAGAGTCTGACATGTGACTGAGGCAGACATCACTCACTGGTCAGCCAGCAGCCATTCTCTTCTTTCTTGGTGACCTTATTCCTCCTCACACCCTCTCCCAAGCTTCCTTACAACCCCAGGTGGCCACATGACAAGATGCTGGTCAATGAGATTAAGGGGCTATCTCTTAGGAGACTTCTGGGGAAGTTGTTCCTTTCCTAGTGAAAGTAAAGAGACACAAGGAAAGAGCCCCTACTGTTTTCTATGAAGGAGCAGTCATGTGTGGACATGCTCTTTGGAACCATTCCGTGAGTAGGACAATGGCAGATTCTGACCCAGCATCCTGACATGGTTGAGATGCAAACCCCTTTGCATCTGTCCACCTCCAGACTTCTTGCTTTGTGACATTATGGAATATCCTTGGTTGTCTGAACCCTTTCAACTTAAAGCGTGACCCCCTCAGATTAGCAGTTTCAGTATAACTAGGAGCTTATAAAAACACAGAATCTCAGATGCCTCCCTAGACCTACTGAATTAGAATATACATTTTCATTTTTTTCTGTATTCATGTTAGAGAGTACGTACATACACGAGAGAGAGAGAGAGACACCCTCCACAGGGGTACATACACGAGAGAGAGAGAGAGAGAGAGAGAGAGACAGAGAGAGAGAAACGCCCTCCACAGGGCCCGGCTGCATCACAGTCCCCTTCTTCCAGTATGCCAATCTGGTGGCTCTTGGGCACTCATACAGGTACCCAGTGTGTTTTAGGCTTACCAGGTGGGGATTCTAACTGTAGTTACCATATGGGATCCAGTTTCTCTTCAAAAGCCCATTATCACTGAGCCAAGAAATTGGCTCCAGAATACACATTTTAAAAAGGTCTTTGGGCCAGGTGGTGGTATGATAGTTAAGGCAGCTGGACCCCACGTAGCTAACTGTGTGGTTTGAGTCCTAGACCCAGTGACTTGAGAAACATGCTAGGTATGTGTGTGCGTGTGTGTGTGTGTGCCCAAAATCCTGAGAGGAGGGAGAGATGAAGGAGAAGGGATTACGTTATGACCATTTCCCATGGGGGGCATTTTCTCATTTTCTCTCTCTCTCTCTCTTTCTCTCTCTGTTCCTCTCCTGCAAGCATACATGCCCTCTAGAAATTTAAAAAGAAATTTTTTTCAAGTGATTTATGTGCACGCAAAACGTATAGAACCTAGATACTGACCGAGAAACAGAGAGAGAGATGGAGAGACAGAGAGAAATACATCTCTTCGCTATGAACTGACTTTTTCTAGAAATTCACTTTCTTGGTAGTTTATTTGTGTTTATGCCTCTTTGAGCTAGAAATGATGAAGTCTTAATCTATTCTAAAGGAAGACACAGCTTTCTTCACCCTCTCCATGATGGTCTCTTCTCCCAGCTCCAGAAATAGCTGCTGGAAGTTTCTTGCAGGTCTGCAGTTCACTGCTGTGGTAGGGGTAGGGGATTTTCACATTTGACTCATGGTTCTGTGAGTTGAATTTTACTTCATCTTCTCTGAAGTCTGGGCTTTAAGCTTAGAAAGATCAAAATTCAAGTGTTCAAAACAAGGCCCTGAAAAATAAAAAATGTTGCCTGAGGCTTTTTCTTTCAAAAAGCTTGTTTCCCTTCTCAGACAGTCAGGATGCTTGAAAGAGAAAACTCATTGTGCATTTTAGCTTCAAGAAATTGTCAGCAGACTGTTGAAAAGGGAGTTCTTTCTCAAGGAAGGGTATTTGGTTCCTGGAAGTGAACAAAGAGCTTAAATTCTGGTGGAAACAATTTTTTTCCGAAACCCCAGAATTTTAACAGCTTTATTATTTTTTTTTCTTTTGTTTAATAGGGCTGAAAGCTGGAAAGCATGTTAGTTGGTACAAGTTTGGAAATGGGATCTCAAAGTTGCAGAACATCAGGTAGCTTTGTCAGTGTTGCAGGAAGGCTTTTCAGCTGACAGATCAATGCCTTCTTTCTTGACACTTTTAATTGCCAGAGGGTATGTGTGCTCACCAGAAAGAGACAGAGACACAGAGAGAGAGGGAGATGGCACCCCAGGGGGCCATGGTCACACTGCAGTTCCTTCTCCATGTCACCATACTGTTGCGATTTTGGACAACCACGCACGTGGACCCAGTATGTTTTTCCAGCTGCTAGGGCCAGGATTTGAACTGGGTTTGCTATGTAGGATTTGGGTCCCCTAACCACTGGGTGATGGAGCCTGCCTCTCAGTACTCTTTATACAGAAGAGAAGCATGAGCTTCTCCAAGGAATCATAGCTTCCCTGAGATTCGCCAGCTGAATCATGGATAGAACCCAAGTCCAGTCTCCTTTTGCTACAGTTAACATCGCTCCCCAAAGCTGAGTTACATCAGAGGAATTTCAAGGGCATTTGGACTTCCCTTTATTTCGTCCAGAAGGCTGAGGCTCAGGAAGAAGAAATTGCTGTGTGCCCAGAGTTTGCAGAAGTTCCAGCTTTGCCTCTATCTAGCTGTCATTGACCTTTTTGGGGCTCAGTTTCCTCATCTGATTGAGATGGGGAATATGAAAGCTTGTGACATTTACAACACCCCCCACCACCCTCGCCCTAGCCATGCAGGGGCAGCCTTTGTTTGTGGTAGTTGCAGGCTGAGCACTCTTTGGTGAGTGCGGTGAAGGGTCCAGAAGCCGAAAGGAAGAAGCAGGAGAAGAAAGTGGATCACTTCTCATAGAAGAAGAGTAAACATTATGAAGTGCAGGTTCATGGAGGTTGTGAGCCGAACAGCAGTTGGGCTAGATGAGACCTGAGAACCACAGGGTGAGTGTGTGGGGAGAGAGAGAGAAAGAGGACAGAGAAAGGAAAAGTTGAAAAGAAAATGCTGGTGAGTGTGAGACTAGAGAACTTTTAAAGAAATCTCAAGTGTTATACGATGTAATTCTCCCTTGACCTTCATCCCTGTACACCACTTACTGGAATTGCATTTCCCTTCGGTTTGAATACATAATGGTGCTGACATGGGGTTTAAGGTAGCCACATTTTATTTGGGAAACATGCAAAGTGTGCTAAATATCTCTTCTGTGTACCAAAAAGAGGTGCAGACATTCTGTCTGTGACCCACCCGCACTGTAGGAAGCTGGTACAGGTCCAAAAAGAGCCATAAATAGTTCTGGAATCTTCTGAGACATGGCTCAGCTCTGCCTCTTTTATTTACGTTATTTTATACATTTAATCACTATACATCACTTTGCTTATAAGTTGCATTTACCCAAACTGAGAATGCTTCACAACAGTCCAGTCGAGAATACAAAACACATTATCATTCACAGATAATAACCCATTTGTGTCCCAAAAATGTTTTACCTCTCTATTTTCCTCCTACTCTCCCCCTTTTCCTACCCTCTTCCCACATTGTCTCCAGAGTCTATAACCATTTTTAAAGTTTCTATGTCCTCTCTCAGTTTCCAAAATGGAGCGTGGATAGTAGGTATATGTTAAGTGGAGACATACAATGTCTCTCTTTCATAGCTTGTCTTGCTTCACTCAGCAGTAAATCTTCCATATTTATCCACTTTCTATCCAATTCTAGGGTCTTGGTTTTTTCTTTTTTATGGCTGAATAGTATTCCATAGAGTATATAGGCCACACTTTTTCAATCCATTCATTTATTCATTCATTTATTTTAATTTGACGAGAGAGAGAGAGAGAGAAAGTGAGAAAGCAAGACACCAGGCCTGAGACTTGAACTGTGGTCGGCCATGTGGGAGTGTCCAGTGCTTTAAGCACCATGCCACTTGCTGGTCCTGTAATCACCCCTTTTTGACTAAGTCCAATTTATTAGTTTTTTTAAACAGATATATTGCTTTTTTTTGTGAGTTTGGGGTTGCTCTTTTCTCAGGTAGAAGGGCAGGAAAAATGCTAATAGTCTCTCGTAATAATGAAAACCTTTTGATTGTAAGACTGCCCTCAGCTTTTGTAATTCACTAGAAAGACTTACAGGGCACACTGAAGACCGCTCTGTTCGTGGTTACTGTCATCACAGTGAAAGGATGGAGATTAAAATTAGCAAAGGGAAGAGGCACGTGAGGTCGAATCCAGAATCCGAGTAGGAAGCTTCCAGATGTCCTCTCCCACACTCCAATGGAATTATGGACAACACTAATTTTCTTAGCAACAGTGTTTGATAATACTCATGAAATATTGTCAAGGTTGCCTGAACCTTGATGTCTAGAGGCTTTGTTTTCTAGAAGGTGCATGTACTTGCCAGAAGAGACAGAGAAACAAAATGAAGGAGAAGAAAAAGCACTCCACCCCCATGGGGAATAGTCACACAACAATTGCTTCTCCTTCATCTCCCCCTCCTTTCAGGATTTTAGGCACACATGCCCAGCGTGTTTCTCAAGCCACTGGGTTTGGGACTCAAATCACACAGTCGGCCATGTGGGATTTGGCTGCTTTAACTACCAAACCACAGAGCTGGCCCTGGTGTTCCAGAGTGTTTTATTGGGATTTCACCACACAGATCTGGTTGAGCACCATGTGGCTAACCTCAGTCTTTGCTCCTCCAGAAGTTGACCTCATGGCCTCAAGTCTCCAAAACAGATCACATCATTAAACTTTCTGATGTGGCACAGCCCCCCCCCCCCCCAGTAAAACACAGTCAAAATCAGTCTTAATCAGGTAGGACGTTCCAAGGACCTAGAGATCACTTCTCAGGAGTCAAGGACAAAAGACAAAGACCAAACTCACTTTGTGTAAAGTTAATATTTTACTATACAGTATCCAAATATAGGCATGTATACATACACACACAAATCTATGTATATTGGTCTTTTCGTATGTACAGATATGTACACAAACACACAAATCTGTACATATTCATTCAGAAATGAGAAGTTTCATATGTCTGGATTATCCAAGGAATTGTTTCCAAAGAGTTCTTTTCAACTCTTCCTCCTTTGTTAACTAGCAAATAGGGGACTAATGCACTCCCACTCCTGTTTCCCCTCTCACTGATATTCTTTTGCCTGTGAGACAAAGCTCTTCCTTTTTTTTTTGGAGAGGTTTTTGCTATAGGGGCATGTGTGCTCGCCATAAAGAGACAGACAGAAAGCGAGAAATCACCCCTCAGGGCGATGGCCACGCCGCAATCCCTTGTCTTCCATTTTCCTCTCGGGATCTTGGGCACACACGCACATGCGTCCAGTGTGAGTTTAAGCCACTGGGTCCAGGACTCGAACTGCGGTCAACTACATGGGGGTCCAGCGACATAGCTATTACGCTAACTGCTGGTCCATAGACAAAACTCTTCTTGACTAAGGAGTTTCATCTGTTTGTATTGTCTGCTGAGTTTACCTATGGTTGAGTTGTTGGCTGGACAGTCAGAAGTCTGGGCCATAACCAGGACATTATGGCAAATCCAGTGTGAATAAATTCCCCCTGCCTCTGCCTTCAGATCTGCCACTACAAAGAGATTTATTAGCTCATTGCCATGCTCAGAAGACTTCGTGGGCCACTCATTTTCTGTAAATGTGAAAGGGTTGTGATAATTGAACATTAAACTATCCAATTAAAATTAATGTCAGGAAATGCCATTGTGAATTGTTTTTGGAGCATTTTTTAAGTGACTTATTGGATCCACTCACTGGATGTCTTTTTTTCCTGCTTTTACCGTAACAGGGAAATTAAAAGCACATGGCTGCTCTCAGGCATGCTTTTAATTTCCAAATCCTGGCCCTTATCTGGAGGTTGGAGTAGCTTGTCAATCTGCTCCTGGGCCCATTGTCTTTGGTTGTGGGCACTTTTAAGGTTCTGATGGAAGTGGAAGCCAAGGCTGCTTTGAAACAGTGTCTGGGAGTATGGCCTGAGAGGTCTTCAGGAACCCTGTAGGTACCAGCACTCACTCAGTTTCTCTAGGCTGGGTCCCTGGCAGAGGTAGGACTGCGTTTCCTTTGAAATGTTTCAGATCCAAGATAAACAGTGCTGGAGCCACGGGGATGCTGGAAGCAGCATGCCTAGTGTGTTTTTATTCTGCAGACAGCACCTCTGCCTCCAGTTCAGATGGTGCTACAGGAGCAAAACGGAGGCCTCAAGTTAGCACCTTGGAATGAGGTCTGGGAGACAAATGAAAGGCTCAGGAGAAGTGTCTGGGATTGCTTTATAGGTCTCTTATGTGCACTCAGCTTGCAGTTTTCTCAAGAGATCTGGTAAAACCACAACGGTATTTTATTGTTCAGGTGTGAGAAGGAGGCCAGAGTGGTAATTGCAGAGAGAAACCAAGGAGGGGCCAGGTCCCTGAGAGGAGCTGGCCTGCAAAAGATGCATGGGATAGAAGGTGATGAGGGTGTTTGTCACACTGGCTTCAGCAGGGCCTCTGGGTGAACCAAGGAGGTCCTGCCTGAAGGGAAGCATGACCTGGTGTTGATTGGAGCTGTATGTCCCCAGACTTCTCATCCCTTTCTGGCTATTACAGATGGGATCCTTGGACATGATTGAGAGCACAGTGACAGACTGTGTGTGTGCAGGTGCACATACTCCCCCAAGGGAGGGCTACTTGCCTCTGTGGTCTATCACCAAAGCAGGTGATAGCACTACAAGGTCACGTGCAGGTCACCATTTAACTAAGGCTATAAGAAGGCAAATGAATACTAACCAGCAAGAATAGTGGTGGGGAGGTGAGCAAGAAGGACTCTTGCTCAACGCTAAGATACAAAAGGAAGTGAAACAGCAAGTCCAGGGAGCAAGTCCTTCTCCAGGGTGGCCTCTCAGCTTTCCTCCTCCTAGCCCTACTGTTGCTAGGTCTTCAGTTTGCTTGGTCTCTACTTAGATTCAGTTGCTGTTCTGCAACTTTCCTTTCTATCAGGCCCCCAGGGATTCTGATCCACAGAGTCATAAATGGTGCTGGTGAGGAAGCCCCCAGCTCCTAGGGCTGCATCAGGCCCATTTACTCTAGGGGATGATTCACCAGTGCATAAACCCTTCCCCAACCCTGCTGGTCTGTAGCTCCAACCTCTTGAATCTTCAGGAATGCACACTCCTGGCATTTTCCCAGTGCTTCAGCCCATTGTTGGCTCCTCGGGTCCTCAATGTGGTCACCCTAAAACTAGTCTAGTCTGTGTTCTGAGCCATCACCTGTCCTGGCACTGTCTACCCTACCCTGTCACCTATTTTCTGATCTCATGACAAGGGCTCAAGATGTTCTCTGGATTTTCTCCAGGTTTTCCTGGCTCAGCCTTCTTCTAGCTAGTGGAGGACCAGCTACAGGCTACCTGTAGGAGTGCCCTCTGCTTCATTCAGGACAATGAGTGGCTTCCCGGGTTCTTCTGGGATGACCCATGAACCAGTTGCTACTGTTGTGCAACACACTATCCCCAATAACCCCATATTTTTTTTCCTTTAACACTCATGGATTCTGTGTATTAGAATCCTGTATTTTGGACAGAAGCCAGAAGGGATGGCTCAGTTCTGTTTTCTGATATCTAGACTCAAAGGCTGAGAGGACTACGCGGCTGTAGGTTGGAGTCGTTTGAAGGCTCACTTACTTGCATGTGGCATTTGATGCTGGCTATTGCCTGCATCAGAACATCAGCTGGGGCTGTTAGTGGGAACACCCAGACACAGCTTCTCCAAGTGGCTGCTTGGGATTGCTCACAGCATGGTGGCTGGCCTCTAGGGATGAATGTCCCAGGAGAACAAAACAGATTTCCTAACCTCAACTTCAGAAGTCATACAGAGACATTTCCACCATCTTCTGTTGGTCAACACAGTCAAGGATCAAGGAGAGAGGGCAGAGCCATTGACGTTAGATAGGTCAAGGTTAGGTATTAAGAGGAGGGTGTTGTGGTCAGATGGATTTATTTATGAAGTATGACTGAAATATACTTGTATAGAGCAAAGTTAACCAATTTTCAATTGCACCCATTTAAAATATGTATTTAAAAATGTCGACTGTATCTGGAAAATATACTCTGCTACATTCAGGGTTCACAAGACTGTTCACTCTGGTTCTCTTTGCAGCATTTCTGGAGAGGCTTAGAACAAGCATTCTCTGCCATTTACTAGATTTGGGGCTGTAGGCAAGGACCATTTTTGGTGTCTTAACCTCCTCGTCTATAACATGAGTATGACGTTAGTACTTGTCATGGGGAAGATGAAATGAATTAATGGTATGGGTGAAGCATGTTAAATAGTGTCTGATCATGGCAAACTCAGACAAGTTTTTGATCTTCTGATTGTAGAAAATAGCTAATCAATTCCTCGGCAGCACTATGAAGCAGGTACTGCTATCATGCCAATTTTATGAATGAGAACACTGAGACACGGGAGCAATTTGCTAGTCTAATATCATTGGAGGGTGGGGCACAGGAGGCTTCTGGAGAAGTAGCCTCAAGAAGACCTAAAAAGAAGTAAGGAGAGAGGAGATACTGTCCTTCCTAGAAATAGAGCAACCTCTACAAAGGCTCAAAGGTGATCTGGAGCTCAGGGTACCTGAAGAAATGCCTGAGGGGTATGGCCATAGCTTGGAAATTGAGAGGGGGTCATGGTAAATTTGGGATGAGGAGATCTACAGAGCTAGGTAAGGCACATGATCCATTCACAGATGAGCATTTACTGGGTTCCTATTATGTGCCAGATGCCATGTTAGGTCTGAGAATAGGGGAATTAGTAAATCTATTCATCCACTGAAAGGATCTATCTGGGTTGGCTGAGGTTCATAGGAAATCTGAACATCAGCAACTTAAGGAGTTTTCTTCACACAGCCAGATACTACAGGGCTGATACAGCAGCTGAGAAGCCACTAAGGACTCCACCTGTCTTTCCTTCCTGTTTTTCTGCTCTGCCATCTTTAACTTCAGACTTTAGTCCTTGTGTTTGCAAAATGGCTGCTGTACCACCAGACATCATGTTCATGTACCAGGCAGGAAAAGGAGGGAAAGGTAAAAGACAAAAACAGAAGATATCCAGGATAGCTGAGTCTATCTCCTTTAAGAAAGCTTTGCAGAAGGCTAGACTCTTGTAATGGCCAGCTTAATTGAAAGTGGGTCAAGACAGATGAATAGTTTTAACAGGACCCACTGCCATTTTGTTCACTGCCTTGGACAATACTGTTGTTATCTAAGTTCTAAAGAAGAGGAGAAAAAGTGTTTGAGAGGCAACTAGAGATATTTGTCACAGAGTTGAGGTCAAGGGAGGCAGACATGTGAAGAGATGATCTCAACAAACTCTGCCATAGAGAGAGTCCAGGAGAGCCCAGCAAGGAGCATCCCACCCAGAGAAGGCAACATCTGAGTCAAAACTTGAGGACAGTAAGAACTCAGAGGAAAAAGAGCAGAAGGTAGAGGAAACAGCATCCTACACCAAGAACAGGTATCAGATGATAGGATTACTGTTCCTATCAACAATTCCTCACTGCCCTGTAGTTTGGGATTGGCTGGTGGCATATTCTGACCAATGGGATATTATAGACATAGCACAAGTACAGCTGGGCTGGCCCTCTGTGACTTTTGTGATCTGCCATGAGAAGAGCAAATTCTGAGTAGCTTCTCCAAAAGGTGGCTTGGGATATCTGTCTTTGATGGCCTTTGTAGCCCTGAAATCCTTATATAATTTAAGCATTATACGCATACATGTTTTGCTTAGATTTCATTGGAAAAAGAAATCAGTCTCCTAAAGTATCATTTTTGGAGACTGTTTTTCACTACAATAAGTTATTGCTATTTGCTGTGGTTGTATCTGGAAGCTCTTTGAGTATTTATTGCTGTATCTCTAGTTTTTAGAACAGAGCCTTGACACTTGTCAGTAAATACTTGTTGAATGAATGAATGAATGAGTGACTCTTCAATTTTAAAGGAGGCATTAAGTAAACAGAAGATGAAAACACAGTGTGTAAGTGTGTTGGAGTGGAAAAGCTCATAGTGTTGCAAGAACATCAAGCTCTACTTCATAATACACACACGAGAGACTGAAGACGTCAATTTCATTGAATGTGTGCAACTAACAAATATTTTGGCATAACATTTCCAAAAGGATGTTTACAAATTAGGGTGTTTTTAAAATTTATGCATTTCAATTAAATTCATTCCATTATGTGAAATTATTCTTGAAGCCACTATCTCTTCCTGTACAGTAATTAGCAATCAAGATGCCGAGTGTTTTGCAGATTTAGCAAAGGCTGACACAGATGATCTTTGATTCACTGGAAAACAAAATTAATAAGTGTGTGAGATTGTTTCTAAATAATCTCCAATGCTTAATGAGGTCTGGAAACTTGCCCAAGAACTAGGCAAGCATTCAAGCCTAATTTATCTGTTTTGTTTGTTATTTGAGTGATGCTGTTGTTCAGTGTTCGGTATTACACCTTATTGAGAAAGATAACCAGTGCGTTATTCCCAAAACCTCTTTCTGCTAGAAACTTATGTGTGAAGCAGTGGGAAAAAACCACCAGATTTGAGGCTTAAATTACATCTAGGAACTACATCGCCTTCCTAACCTTCTGAGGGAGGTAGCCTTCTTAAGGGCAGGGACTTTGCCCAGCTGGGCTTGAGGTTAGGGTGCTAGGCTGTTTATAGGAGGTGTTCATCTGTTGTGTGTTGAATGGACACATAATTGAACTGCTATGAAACTATAATCCCTAGCCACTAGTAAAATTTCTAAAACTTACAGAAAAGTTGAAAACCTTTACCCTTCACCTAGATTTCACTGACTACTTTTTCATATTTAACTTTTGCATTAATATATAGTGAATATATATATATATATTCTGTATGTATATGTGTATTTGTGTATGTACGTGTATCTGAATCATTGGAAATTAAGTTACCACTATTATGTCAAATCACTTCTAAAGCCTACAGTACATGTCCCCTCGTTGTGACATAATTAAACACACACACACACACATAGGTGTATATATGTGCACATATGTGTGTGTGCGTGCATGTGTGTGTGTGTGTGTGTGTGTGTATATATATATGTATATATATATATATATTTATATATAATTTTTTTTTAATCACTGTCTCTAGTTCCTGGCACAGAGCTCCAAAAACCCTTGGAATCTCCTGAGCAATGAATTACGGCTAGAATGCATTTTGTTCTAACATTTGGTTCCTGACACAGAGCTTCGACACCCTTTGGAATTTCCCAGGTGATAGGAGCATCTCTGTTCTAATGAGATGACTTGGTGGGCTCCTGGGTAGCTTCAGGACAGGGCTGGTCACAGAACGACCAAGTAGATGAGAAGTTTGGAACTTTCAGCCCCATCCTGCTGGGAGGTGAAAGGGAAGGGAGATGGCGTTAACTAATCATACCTACATGGTATAACCTGCATAAAAAATGAGATGATGTTCAGAGATCTTCTGGGCTGATGAACACATTCACATGCCAGGAGGGTGGAGCACCCCAGCTCCATGGGGACAGAAGCTCCTGTGCTCAAGACCCTTCCAGGCTTCATCCTGTGTATCTCCTTCAATTGACTGTCCATTGGTATGCCTTTTTGTATTCTTTAAAATAAGCTTATCAACTAAATGTTCCCCTGAATTCATCAGCAATTATAGCAAATCATCAGACTTGAAAGGTTATGAGAATCCCTGATTTATAACCAAGCAGGTCAGAAGCATGGGTAATCTAAGGACCCAGTATGGGTGGTCCTTAACTCACAGTGTTTCAAGTTAATGATTTTTTGACTTTATGATGGATTTATCAGGGTACTAAATGCACATCTGACTTACAGTATTTTTTATTTATAATGGGTTTATATGGATGTAACTCCCTCTTAAGTTGAGCAGCATCTGTATTTGTGATTGATGTCTGGTGGGACAGTGTTGTGGGACTTTACCTATGAGATCTGTATTAACTCCAAGTAGTTGCTGTCAGAACTGTAAAGCATCCAGGTAGTATATGAAGATTTGGAGGATTGCTTGGTGTGGAAAACCCATACCTTTGGTATCAGGACCAAAGTGTGCTTTGGTGTCAGAAACAAGGTGTGTTTGAGAGTGCAGAAAGAAAAAGAGATTGTTTAGTTTTTCTTTTTACTATACAACCACTATTACTAACTTGAAAAAATAATAACCATTCGAACTATGTAATATGTGATTTATATTCAGATTTCCTCATTTATCCAAAAAATGTTTCATATCTATTTAAAAAACCCAAAAATAACAACAACAACAAAAAACAAAAACAAACAAACAAACAAAAAACAAGGTATAGGGCCAGTAGGTGGCAGGGAGATTAAGGTGACTATATCCCATATGGCCAACTGTGTGGTTCAAGTCTTGGACCCAGAGGCTTAGTTAGAAAACATTCTGGACACATGTGGTCATGCCCCCAAATCCCAAGATAATGGAGGAGAAAGGATTGTGGTGTGGTCATCCCCCCTGCAGATGATGTCTCACTTTCCCTCTCTCTCTGTCTCATGCTAATTCTGGTGAGCACATGCACTCAATAGCAAAACTAAACCCAAACAAAATAAAACAAAACAAAACACTAGGATCTAAGTTGGACACACTCCTTTGGTTGTTATGTCTCTAAATCTTTTAAAATTGAGGATGGCCATGTAGTCTACCCTCCACTTTTCTTTTTCTATGACATTAACTTGTATGTGTGTGTGTGTTATATGTATTAACATGTGATCTCTCTACTGAGAGACACCATTCCACCCATTTGGGAAGCTCATGGACAGTGACTTCTGAAGAAGGAGGTGGGTGCATACATACAGCTGTAAAGCCCAGCAAAGACTAAGGGGATAAGGGCAAAATATATAAGATTTAAAGCTTTTCAAAAAATTGAGGAAGAGCAATAAATTTCTTTTTGTTATAATGCAGTTTGTCTTTTCTAAACAATGTAGTATTGCCCCCTTAGGTATCTGTACTTTGGGTATTTGTTCATTTATTCAAGCAACACTCACTGAATGTTTGATTTCCAATGCTCCTCACTCAACCATAGCCAGCTGGGCACCTTGTTTCTGTAGCAAGTGTCCTCAGTTTGCAAATACAGAACTTTATAAGCTGTACTTTGCCTCACTGCAATGTGGAAAGGACACAGCCATTGTTAGTCTGAGTAAAGGAGACCAAGACAGATATTTAGGAAGTTTTTTAAAAACGACTCCTGTGAAAACATTTGTGAGGGCTGAAATTAAATTCCCCAAAGAAAAGAAGGGGCTGAGAGGTAAGAGAAACTTTCCCAACATGTGGGAATTGAGGATGAGGAGGAAAAGTCTTTAATGGAATATCACCAGCTACAGAAAACAGAAGGAATGAAGGAGCTCCATTTTTTCAGCCCAAATTTAATAACTGATTCAGGCCAGAATCATCACAGGGTGAAAAGCTGTTCCCCAAGGAACATTTGGCAATGTCTGGAGAAATTTTTAGTTGTCATGAATGTGGAGCATGGGTGCTACTGGGATCATGTGGTTAATGGCTAAACATATCAAAATGCATGAGCCCCCACATCAAAGAAATACCTGTCCCCCAATGTCCATAGTCCTTAGGGGGAGAATTCCTGGAATAGGATAAGAGATATTCTTACTTGAAGGAGAAAGAGCCAAAGGGCCGTGCAGGGAAAGATAGGGAAGGGTGATGCTACTGCCTCTTCCTGGTAGAAAAGAGCTGAGCAGAGGATTGAGGCATCCCACATCACAATTTTCAGATTTCAGTTCTCTCTCAGCTCTTGGAAGAGGTGTAAGCCAGGAATTTCCTCAAAGCTGGGAGCTGCCAGAGAATTGCAAAGTTTGATTCCGAAATGCCAAGACTCCTGGGATTCTTTTTAGCTTCCTAAATATCTTTTATTCTTCTTCACTCAAGCTAACAATGGCATAAGTGACTGTGCCACGTTACAGAATCCTGAATAAATCAGCATGGGGGAATTTGCACTTGAGCCTCTGTCATCAGGCACAGTCTTGTGAGTCGTCTTCATAAATCGCCTTTGGGGTAGACGAGCTGCCCTTCATTCTTGTCTTCCGCACAGAGCAACCCTTAAGCTTTTAAATCTGCTTTTGCCATTTGAAGCTAGCTGATTTTTTTTCTTTCTTCCTTTTGGTTGATGGCATTCTCAACTAGGGCAGCAGTTATATTAGCACCTCAAAGATTCTTTCCCATAAAGAATTTTTCTCTATGTAAACAGAATTAAGAGCTGTCAGACAGGCCAAATCTATGTTTAACGATTTTGAACTTTTGGTGGATTTTTGCTTTTTAACCTCAATGAACTTAGATAATTGGAACCTTATGAAAATGAGTGAAAGCCAAAATAGTTGCAATTTTCTTCTTGTGGTGGGCACTCTCTCACACCTCTTTTCTCTAAAAAGAAATGCTCAATAGCAAGCATGCTATCCTATACTAAAATTCAGAAATTGATTCTATCCTTTTTCCAATTAAGTAGTTGCATGTAGGAGTAATTTTTTTTAATGTTATAAATACAGTTGATTATCTACTGAAATTTTGGAACACATAGAAAAATATAATGAAAGGGACCAGCAGTTAGCGTAATGGCTATGTCGCTGGACTCCCACGTGGTTGACTACGGTTTGAGTCCCAGACCCGGTGACTTAGACTCATGCTAGGCACATGTGCGTGCGTGCCCAAGATCTCGAGAGGAGAAGAGATTGCAGTGTGGCCATCCCCCTGGGGGCTGGGGGGTAATTTCTTGCTTTCTGTCTCTCTGTCTCTCTCTGTCTTTCTGGTAAGTGCATGCACCCTATAGCAAAAACATCTCCAAAAAAAGAAAAAGAAAAAGAAAAATATAATGATGGAGAAAGCTACCAATAGTCCTTTTTCCTCAAAGAAGTCATTAATAACACTTCGTTTTACTTCCATTTAACTTTCTCTATGCATAGTATTTTTGGACATAGCTACAATTATTGCACTTTTATTTATTTAATTTTATTTTAGGAGAGGTTTTTCACACCTGGCCTGAGTTTAAGTCACCAGGTCCAGGACTTGAACTGCGGTCAACTACAAGGGAGTCCTGAGACATAGCCATTATGCTAACTGCTGGTCCCAACTATTCCACTTTTAAAATCTGCATCATGTTTCTTTAAATGTTAAGTCATAGGTACTTTTCAGTTATAAATCCTTTGTTATATAATTTTGTGCTATTATTTTTTAATGTAATTTAGTTTTTCTATGTATAGTTTATTTACTTAATTGATTCTTTTTTAACATTCAATCACTGTGTATCATTATATCAAATGAATTTTCCCATTCTGAATACACTGTATATTGGTACAAAGATATTACCATACATATTATCATTAACAGCTAATTTTCCATTTTTGTGTTTCTTAAATGTTTTGCTTCTTTCTTTTTCTCCTTAATTCCTACCCTCTCACTCTCCCCCATTTCCCATCCTCCTCCCACACTGTATCTAGTGTCTACAATTGCACTTTATGTATTTATACCTTCTAATCTTTCAGTTTCTGCCACAGAGTGCAGGTATTTGGTGTATATTGAGTGGGGACATACAGTGCCTCTTTCATAGTCTGGCTAATTTTGCTTAGCAGTAAAACTTTCATATTCACCCACTTTCTATCAGATGCCAGAGTCTCATTATTTTTATGACTGAATAGTGTTCTGTAGTGTATATGTACATACTCTTTCAATCTATTCATCTGTTTGTGGACATTTGGGCTGGTTCCATATCTTAGCAATTATCAATAATGCCACAATAAACATGGATTGTGAGTGTTTTTTTCTAATTGAGTGCATACCTACCCTTTGGGTAGATACCCAGGAGTGGAATTGCTGGATCATATGGTAGTTCTATTCGTAGGTCTTTGAGGAATCTCCATATTGTTCTCCACAATGGCTGCCCTAATTTACATTCCCACCAACAGTGTAGGACAGTTCCCTTTTCTCCACAGTCTCACCAGCACTGATCGCTTTTAGTTTTTTTAATCATAGCCATTCTGACTGGGAATAGGCAGCATCTCATTGTGGTTTTGATTTGTATTATGATAAGGGATGTTGACAGCAGATTAAATTATTCAATTTTTGTGTCTCTTGATTGGAGAATTTAATGGCTGAATGGATTAAAAAAAAAAAAAAAAAAAAAAAAAAAACCAGAAATCCTCTATCTGTTGCCTACAAGAAATGCACCTCATGGATAAAGGCATACCTACTAAAAGTGACGGGCCAGAAAAAGGTATTCCACGCAAATGGAAACCAAAAAATGGCTGGAGTCATACTGATTTCAGACAAAGCAGGCTTTAATACAAAAGCTATAAGAAGAGACAAAGAAGGATGTTATATAGTATTAAAAGGGGTAATTCACTATGAAGATCTAACACCTATGAGTATTTGTCCCCACCCGGTTTGGGTGCTACGTGTCCCGACCCGGGGGGACAGTCGAACAGGTTTCCTGAGGGAAGGAGTGAGAGCCGGAACAAGCGGCACAGTGTTACAACACGGAGACGACACAGTGTCGTCTGTTTATTGTGGGCAGCACAGTACAGCACGGAGATGACGCAGTGTCACAGCTCTTCAGGGTCGTCTGGAGACTGTGCGGTGTTTCAGCTCTTCAGGCTCTCCAGGGTCGTCGTCTTCCTGGTCTTCTGTGTCGTCTTAGTTGTCTTCCTGGTGGTCTGGCTATTGTGGGCCAGGCATGGTGGTTATATACACGTTGGTGGATCGTAAAAGGTGGGTTATGATTGGTTGTAAACGGTGGGCTGTGATTGGTTGTAAACGGTGGGCCGTGATTGGTTGTAAACGGTGGGCCATGATTGGTTGTAAACGGTGGGTTACGATTGGTTGCTTTTGGACCAGTTATGAGGTGCCGGATATGCAAATCTGAGGGATTCTAGTGGTCAATCAGAGCAAGGTTTCGAAGGTCAGGTTTTATGAAGAGAACCAATCATGGCAATTGTTTGCTCTCTGAGAAACCTCGGCAGACTCGCTGGTGCGCAGCCTCCCACAAGTATGAGTGCATAGGCACTCAACTTGGAGCACCCATGTATGTAAAGACAAGACTACTAGATCTACAAGGAGAGATAGATTATAACACATTAATTATTTGAGATCTCAACACATCACTATCTCCTTTGGAAAGATTATTTAGACAGGCAAGAAATAAGAGATACAGGATTTAAGCAATGCTTAAACTAAAGGGACTTGACAGAGATCTACAGAACCTTCCACCCAACAACCACAAAATGTACATTTTTCTCACCTTTACTTGGAACCTTTTCAAAGACTGACCACATGATAGGGCACAAAACAAGCCTTTACAAATTCAAAAGCATAGAAACGATATTTAGCATCTTCTCCAACCATGATGGAATTAAACTTGAAATTAACTTCAGAAAACACCCTAAAAATACACAAACATATGGAAACTGAACAACCTACTTCTGAATGACTTCACAACTACTGAAGACATTAAGACTGAAATCAAAAGGCTCGTTGAAACCAATGTTAATGATTTCACGAGTTTCCATAAACCTATGGGACACAGTGAAGACAGTCAAAAGAGGGAAGTTCATAGTAATTAGTGTGCATAAGAAAAAGATGGAGGGTGGTAAATAGTCTAACAATACACCTCAAGGATCTGGAAAAACAACAACGACAACAAAAAATGCCAGAAGAAAAGAAATAATAAAGATCTGGGCAGAAATAAATGAAATAGAAAATAAATTTGAGAAGAAAATTAATGAAACCAAAAACTGGTTCTTTGGGAAGATAAACAAAATTGATACACCATTAGCTAGACTAATTAAGAAAAAGAGAGAAAGGAATCAGATAAATCAGATTTGCAATGAAATAGGCAATACTACAACAGATACAACAGAAATACAAAAGATCACTAGAGAATAGTATGAGCAACTACACACCAACAAACAAGAAAACCTAGATGTGATAGACAAATTTCTGGGCATATTTAATTTTATTTTAAAATTTATATGCAACTGGTGATAAGTTTCAGTTTTCCTTCATCTTAATATGTTTTAAATCCACTTCTATTCCTGAAGGATAATTTTGATAGAATTATTGTCAATAAGAATTTTTAAAAGTTTCATTTTTTTCAATTTTACTGTGTTTTATAATTTCTTATTTACATTGAATTGTTGTACATCTTTATGACATACAGTGTGGTTTTTCATAGCATGCACGTAGTGCATAATAATAAAATGAACGGTATTACCATATACACACTTTTCAACAAAGAACCTTACATTCTTTTGCCTGCTAAATGCTTGTTTCCTTAGTTCCTCCCACATATCTCCTACTATTCACGCTCTCCTTCCCCCAGCAGTCTCTGGTATCTACACTTCGTCTCCCTTCTAGTATGTCTTCAAATCTTTCAATATCTGCCATAGACTGAAACATTCAGCATATATTAAGCAGAGATATACATTGTTTGTCTTTAATAGTCTGGGTTATTTCACTTAGCCTTAAGTCTTCATCCACTTTGTACCAAATGACAGCTCACTGTTCTTTATGACTGAGTAGCATACCATAGTGTAGATGCGCAACATTTTTTTCAATCCAGTCATTACTTGTTTGACATTTAGTATGATACCACATCTGAGCAACTGTGAATAAGTCTGCAATAAACATGGATATTCAAGTGTCTTTTCAACTGAGTGTTTCCCTGTCCTTTGGGTAAACACCAAGGAGTGGAATTACTGGATCATATGGTTGTATTGCTTGTAAATTTTTGAAGAACCTCCACATTATTTTCCACAGTGGTTATACTAATTTACATTTTCACCAACAGCACAGGAGGGCTTTCTTTTCTCCACAGCCTCACCAGCACTTGTCATTCTTGTTTTTTGATCATAGCCATTCTGACTAGGGTTAAGTGATATCTCATTATAATAAGAAGTGTTGAGCATTTTTTCATTTGGTTTTTGGCCATTCCTATATCTTCCTTAGAGAATTGTCTGTCCAGCTCATTTGATAATTTTTAGATTGGATTATTATTGTTATTACTATTATTATTTGGTAGGTAAACTGCTTGAGTTCCCTATATACACTGGTTATCAAATCCTTATCTGAATCATAGTTTACAAATATTTTCTCCCATCCAGCAGGTTGTCTGTTTCTTCTATTTATTTTTCCCTTTGCTGTACATAAGCTTTTTAACTTGATAAAACCCCACTTGTCTATTTTAGACATTGTTGCCTGTACTTTAGAGGGTCTTATTTAAGAAATTCTTTCTTACGCCAATGTCTTCACTCATTTCTCACAGTAGTTTTATAGTTTGAGGCTTTATGTTTAGATCCTTGATCCATTTTGAGTTGATATTTGTTAATGGTGAGAGTTAGGGTCTAATTTTATTTTTCTGCAGGTAGATATCCAGTTTTTCCAGTACTATTTGCTGAAAAGACTTTCTTTTTTCACTAGATTGTCTTGTGCCCTTTGTCAAAAATAAGTTGGTTGTATGTTTGGTATTTATTTCTGGATTCTGTATTCTGTTCCAATGGTCTGTGTCTGTTTTTGTGTCAGTACCATCCTTTTTTGATTATCAGAGCTTTGTAATGTATTTTCAGGTAGGGTAATGAGATACCTCCAACTTTCTTCTTTCTTGCACAGTATTATCTTGGTGATACAGGACACAGGATATGTTATGAGTCCAGACAAATTATTTATATATGAATATATATTTCTATTTTATTGAAGAATGTTATGAGTAATGGATCAGAATTGAATTGAATTTGTAAATTAATTTGGGTAGAATTTAATTAATTAATTAACTTAGGTCTTTGTTTACTGGAGAGAGAGAAACAGAGGGAAGGAGTGTATGAAATCATCCCCCAGGGGAGATGGCCATATTGCAACTCCTTCTCTTCTATTCTCCTATTGGGATTTTGGGCACACACACATATGTGCCAAGTATGATTTCAGGCTGCTGGGTCCAGGGCTTGAACCACAGTCAGCCATTTGAGAGTCCAGTGCCTTAACCATCCCATCACCTGTTGACCCAATAGAATTTAATTTTAGTTATATTGTTTCTTTCTCTTCAAGAACAAGAGGTTGCTTTCTATTCTTTTGTATCTTATCCAATTTTATTATTTTTATTTTTTCATAGTTTTTGGCATAGTTGTTTCACTTCTTTGCATTTCCTCCTTAGTATTTATATATATATATATATATATATATATATATATATATATAAACATATATATATATATAAAATTATAATTATAATGATATATATATATAATTTTTTGTGGCTATTATAAATGGGATTGTTTTCTTTCATTCAGTCTGTTCATTGTTGGTGTATAAAAACACTATGGATTTTTGCATATTGATTTTTTATCTTGCCACTTTATTGAATTAAATGAACACTTCTAGGAATTTTTTTCCCCCCTTGGATTTGCTTGGATTTTCTATGTATATAATCATGTCATTTGCAAATAGGGACAATTTCACATCTCCCTTTCCTATTTGAATGCCTTTTATTTTATTCTCTTGTCAGATTGCATTGGCTATGACTTCCAGTACTATGTTGAAAAGGAGTGGAGAAAGTGAGCAACTTTGTCTTTTTCCAGTGTTTAGTAGAAATCAGTGTGTGTGAGAGAGAGTAAGGTATATCTCCTTAACAGATTCAAAGAATGTCAAGTTATTTTTCAGGACTGCATAAAGTTTCAGCAAACACATATGTCATGATTCCTTAATGTTTTCTCCTATTGGATGTTAGGTAATTTCTTTTTTTTTGTTATGAATAAGCAGTGAATATCTGTTTCTATATAAATCATTGTTGTCTTACAACAGACATTCAGGATTGGAATTACTGAACCAAATAACATTTTTAGTTACCTGTGCTTCCTTCTGTCTGAAATGTTCTGCTTTGTATTTTCCTGTGAATGGTTGCCTTTTTGTCATTCAACTCCAGGAGCACATGACTCTTCCACCATACATGCTGAATACATGTCACATGTATCACATCACCCTGCTTTAATTTCTACTTGGCTCATTTGTTATGTGTTCCTATTATAATGTCATTCCTCCAGTTTAGAGATCTGTCTCTCTTCTCCACTGCTGTTTTCCTAGCAGCCAGCATAGTGCCTGACACACAGCACATGCACAACAAATATTTGGTGAACAAATTTTGTAGAATAGTGTTTAGGCATATGTGTTTTTAGCCAGACTGCCAAGCTTGGAATACTGGCTCAGATCTCAAAATCTGGGTGAGGGGTGTAAATGGCAAAGTGGGAAGGCTCAGCACTTAGACTGTGGTGGGCAGTCAGTGAGTATTAGTGCTTGTGTACTATGACCAAATAGCTACTTTAGCAAAATGGGCCTAGTAATTATTCTCGACAACATACAAAAAGCATGCTTAGAAGAGCACATTTGGTTGTTAGGTAAGAAGCTACCATTAAAATCTGAGGCATTGTGTTTACCATGATGCGTACAAAATGGCAAGGAAACTTCAAGTGGGTTGTGAAGCTCATTACATCTCCTGTCAAGAGTGGCAGTTAAAATGAAGGTTCTGTCCGCAGGCTCTCTCCAACTCCCTGATGTCTTTGCAATGCTTCATTTTGAAAGAAAGTGTTGAAAAAAGTCCAGGCTGGGTGTAAGAAATGACTATGTAATTTAATTATTTTTAATGACATTAAAAATGTTAGTCATTGTAACTTTCTGTTCTGTGCCTGAGCACATCAAAGTGGATCCTTAATTAGAAATGGAATAAAGGATCTTTTTTATGGTCTTCTCTAGAGAGATGTTCCAGGGAGACTCATGAACGTTCTGAATATTTTGGCATCTGGTGATTGTATGGATCTATTTTCATCTCCTACTCTCTTTCTCTCTGCCTCAAGCTCTTTCCAAATGTCTCTGCCTCTACCCAACCTCACTCAATTTCAAAAACACCAAGACCCATCCTCCACCCCTTTTCTATCCTTGCCTCCCTCCCGCCTTCTCTCTTTCCATCTGTCATTCTCCCTCCCTCCCCACTCCACCCAGCAAGCAACCAGAATCAAGATGAGAATCAAATGGCATAGAGCAGCTGGAGCCAGAGGGATAGAAGGGACCCTTGAGATAGCTTAGTCAGAGAAAACCAACAAACATTAATTTGATGCCTGATGTTTCCCAGGCTCTGAGTGAAGGGAGAGAAAGGGCCCTGAGGTGTCTACCCTTGAGGAATTTCTCAGTTGGTGACATCAGACACATTTATGGAAAGATGCACAGTTACAGGTTTCAGTCACCATCCGAAAGAGTGAGCTGGAAGCAATCGGAGGAAAATAACCAATTGTGGAAAACAGAAATTTCCAGTGAACTCTCCAGGAAGGAGCAGTCTCTGTCACACCTAGTTGGTGTGTGTGTGTGTGTGTGTGTGTGTGTGTGTGTGTAGGGTGGTGGGACAGAAGCTTTGAGCTGTGGGACTGGACGGCTCTGGCTGTCGAGTCTTGCAGACCTGGACATAGGAGCCTAGAACAATTGCGAGCCTTGTCTAGTGTGTAGCTCCTCAGTGCAGAGCAGCGTCTTCTCCCAGGACCCCTGGGGACCCCATGGGTCTCACTTTCCACTCTCCCTTTACCCAACAGCTACCTCTGATGACACAAATAATGGGATTTCATCCTTATTTCTTAGGGACAAAATTCAAGTTCAACAGTGGCTCCTGCAGTGTTCTCAGGGCTGAGAATGATCAGTGACTGAGATGATTTCCCCTTTTGTAGTAATTCGGTTTACACCAGTACTCCCCCCACCCTCGCCACCCCAAAAAGCATAAAGTATTGATTAAACTCTAAGGCTAAGAAGGGAGCGGCCTGTGCCAAGTGCCCTGAAATCTATATGCTTCCAAAGCTGGGGCTGATTTCCCTGAGGCCTCAAAGAGAAGGCTCAGGTCCAGTTGCCAGGGCCTGGTTTCAGGAGCTGAAACCTACTTGCAAACAGAAGGGCCTTTGCTGAAAGACTTCAGGAGGGTTTGTGGAACTCCAGGACCATGTGTGATGTCTGCTTTCAGAGTGATCAGGACCAGGAACTAGAGTGTTTGTAGGAAACTTCCTTGGTCTCTCATTATCTTCTTTCTGCTTGGCTTTCAAAATAACTCTTATTAAATATCTATGATGAACAGACTCTGAGGATATATTAGGTCATCGGGAAAGTCACGATGTAGTTTTCTGTCTTTCTATGCAAAAATGCATCATGACTTTCCCAACAACTGTCCTCAAGGAACTGCAGACCAGGGAGGGAAGCTGACATTACAAGACAACAAAATAATAAACGTGTCCAGCCATGTTAAGTCCCCAGAAGCAAACAGCAGGTAGCTGCAATGGAGAAGAACAGGTAGGGCTTATTTCAGATGGAGAGGTGGGAAGATGTCTCTCTGAGAGGATGACCTACAGAGTGAGATGGAAGAGGGAGAAGTAGGTGCATATGGCAGGGCAAAGAACACTCAGGCAGAAGAACAGTGAGCTCAAAGGCCTGACTGAGTCTGCATATGTGAGAAACTGAAATAAGCTCATGGGAGGAGGGCTGGGGAATCGCAAACCTCTAGTGAGGAATTTGCATTTTATTCTTAGTGTAAAGGAAATCATTGAATGGGTTTAAAGCAGGGGTGTGACAGAGTCCTCTGGCTGCTGTGTGAAGAACTATGAGGTAAGTGCAAAAGCAATTGCGATTTTGGACTGTGAATTTTAAATCATAACTAGGCTCAAACACATCTTTAATAATCAAAATTAGGAACCATTACAGTCAAAACATTTTTGCCATTGAGAAATGAGTTCGTTTATTCCTATAGCATAAAAATCAGTACTTTGGGATTCGACGAACTCTTGGAAAGTATCGTCTGTATCCTGCTGGTTGTAAAAGCATTTTTTTCCTGCAAAGAGTTGTCAAGATGCTTGAAGAAGTGGTAGTCAGTTGGCAAGAGATCAGGTGAATGCAGCAGGTGGGGCAAAACTTCGTGGCGCATTCATTCAACTTTTGAAGTGTTGACTGTACAACATGGAGTCAAGCATTGTCATGGAGAAGAATTGGGCCCTTTCCATTGACCAATGGCAGCTGCAGGCATTGCAGTTTTTGGTGTGTCTCGTCATTTGCTAAGCAGTCTTCTCAGATGTGATGGTTTCACCAGGATTCAGAAAGCTGTGGTGGATCAGGCCCCACCAAACAGTGACCATGACTGTTTTTGGTGCAAGTTTAGCTTTGGGAAGTGCTTTGGAGTTTCTTCTTGGTCCATCCACTGAGCTTGCCATCACTAGTCCTCATATAAAATCCGTGTTTCATCTCATGTCACAATCTGATTGATAAATGGTTTGTTAATGTTGTACAGAATAAGAGAAAATGACCACACTTCAAAATGGCGATTTTTAAAATTCTTGGTCAGCTCAGGAGGCACACACTTACTGAACTCTTTCACCTTCCCCATTTGCTTTGAATGCCAAATGACTGTAGAATGGTTGGCATTGAGTTCTTCTGCAACTTCTCATATAGTTGTAAAAGGATTGGCTTCCATGATTGCTCTCACTTGGTTATTGTCACTTCTGATGGCTGGTTACTGTGCTCTTCATCGTCAAGGCTCTCACCTCCTTTGCAAAACTTCTCAAATCACCACTGCACTGTACATTTGTTAGCAGTTCCTGGACCAAATGCGTTTTGATGTTGAAAGTTGTGTCTGCTGCTTTACCACTCATTTTGAACTCAAATAAGAAAATCATTCGAATTTGCTTTTCATCTAGTATCATCTCCATAGTCTAAAATACATATAAAATACACAGCTAGTCATAAGTCACTAGCAAAAAAAAAAAAAAAGGCAAGAAATGAACATTCGAATGATGTATAACATGACCACATTTATTTAAGAATGTATCCAATACCAAATGACAAATTTCAACAATGTTATCTCATTTACATTTACACCAAACTAATAGCTATCAGGGACCAAGCCTGGGACTAGGGGCTAGTTAGCAAGTTGCTGAGCAAACTTGGCACATAGTAGC
Organism: Tupaia tana; assembly: GCA_026018925.1. Lineage (NCBI taxonomy): Eukaryota > Metazoa > Chordata > Mammalia > Scandentia > Tupaiidae > Tupaia > Tupaia tana. Next base: position 35,010,512 of record JAKSZU010000010.1, on the reverse strand, counting down.
AGCCTGAATGAGGGTAGAGATTTGGAGAATAAGAGAAGCAAATGGATTCACAGTACATCCTGGAAGTAAAATCTATGAGATGTGCTGATGGGTGCTCTGCTGGGGGTACTGTAACTGAGGAATTAAGGTGGGTGCCAGGTTTCTGGCTTAAGTAACCATTTCGATTTAAGATGGTATTGTTGACTGAGAGGAGGAAAATTAGTTTTGGGGAAAAATAACAAGAGTTACCTTTTGGCTTAAACACAGAACATTGAGGCAACATTGAAGTGGAGGTGTCAAGGAGACTGTTGGACATACCAACCCAGCAGAGCTGCCAGGGCTTGGAGGTCACCTGGACACCAATCCGCATGAATGACACACAAAGCCATGGGAACATAAAAGATTCGCTAGAGAGAGAATATGGAAAGCTAGTAGAGAAAAGAGGCCAAGGCCCAGCAATAAAGGGCATGAACCTCTTGAGTTTCGTTCGGTAAAGGAAGAAGAGGCACAGAAAGCCAGGTCATCGCAATGGGAGGAAACTGGGAAAGCATGGCATTTCAAAATCCAAGCTGAGAGAGTGTTTGAGAAGAAAACCAGGATCAAAATGTCCAGTGCTTTTGGGGACTGAATAAGAAGAATGCCCACATGGAGTCCACCTTGGCAAGATCTTTAATTTGACCATACTTACTTACCCTGCAGCTCAGTCTACAGGACAGAAAGGAACGGAACTCTTCCCAACTTGCAGGCACCATGGCAAAGGTGCCTACAGACACCCAGTGCTGCTCCTCAGGTTACACTCCAAATCCTTGGGTAGGGAAAGTAATTGGCCCAGCCTGACTCCAGTGCTCCCCCTTTTTGGAGTTGCTCATCTCTTTCTGGAGTCGCTCATTTCTTGTCACCTCTCGTGTCAACCTTGCTGAATCATCTAAAGCTTCTGAAGCCTAAAAGTTTCTCTTATCTTTGGTTCTTAGAACTCCTTCTGTTTATGTGATTCGAGAAGTTTTGCAAGGGAGATGAGAGCCTTGAAGATGAAGAGCATAGTGACCAGCCATCAGAAGGGACAACAACCAACTGAGACAAGGTCCAAGGAGGTGCAGAGTGTACAGGCTGAGGGCACCTTTCAGCATAGGCAGGGATTACCTCCTGAGCTGGGTGATGCTTACAAGGATACCCACAGTATCTTCCAGAGCTTTATCTCTGTGTCCTTGGGACTGCTGGTCACCATGGAAACAGAAGCATTTGTTCACTACTTCCTCTTCTCTTTTTCTTGCTCCTCCTCCTCTTTTTCTTTCCTCTCTCCACACCTACTTGTTCTCCCCTCTCCACTTTCATTCCTCTATTTTTATTGTCAATTTTTTTTTCTGTCATTTGCCCTGTTTTCTTCATGTATCTTGAAAAAATTCTATTACGTAGGTTTGTTAGCTACCTTTAATTCCCCCTGTGGGCATGAGGTGGTAAATACATACGCCTATTCATTTAGATGTGTGCACATGCCCACCTACACACATAAACACATGTATAATGCAATAATCCCAGTGCCTTTTTACCAAGCCAGTGCTACCCAAACAATTATTAGAAAAAGGATAAGTAGTGGGAGAAACTGTATTTTTGCCTCATTCACCAAAAGCTACTTGGAGTGTAAGGATTTTTTTTTTTTTAAATTTATCCTGAGACTCCACATTTAGATAAAATAGCACTTCTTTGGCACATCTTGTATAACTTAAAACAGCCAGGGTTTGATTGCTCCTATCTTAACAAACACAGCTATCAGTCATGTTCAGCTAAAAATACCCTGAGCGCATCTTTTATTTTATGTATACACACAACCAATCCAGAATCTTCCAAGAAAGCATCTGCCAAACTCCATAGTCATTAATCAAATCAAGGCAAAGAGCCCAGTAGCCTACTAGAGGAAGAACTATGTAGATTGAGGGCATTTCATCTCTTCAGAGTAGAGCCTGGGGATCCATTTCCGTCACTAAGCACTGTCCCAGCAGACCAAGCATTTCCAGACCAGCGAAAGATCTTCCAGTTTGTGGGTGTGGCCACAGACTGAGATAAACCCGCAAGGTCTGGCAGTTCCTTCACGACCCTTTGTAGCCTGTCAGCAATGAAAATGACAATAAACTGCTGAATCTGTTGTGTAATTTCATAGAGACAAAAATAACTAATACATGGTTGACTGGATTGAAGTTGTTCTTTAAAAAATAAATTAACTCCTACAACTCCTAGGTTGTAGGAGTTATAGTGACAAAGTGGATTGTTGATGAGGGCCCGGCATGAAACTAGTTAACTGCCTTTCAGAAGTCTTTCATCAGATGGAGTGGATTGGGTGGGTGTGTTTGAGTTTGTGCTCCTAAGCTCTGGTATGCTTCCTAAATTGGTCAGCCCTGGGTAAGTACCCAAGAGAGCGTCACAGATGAAAACAAGCCATGGCTGTTAGCCCACTCTGGTCACCAGCCCAGCCCTTTCCCATGGGAATGTGTTGGAAGGACCAGTCTGCAGATGCAGGATGATAGCCTGGGCTTTAGAACAGAGTCTTGGAGTCCAGTCTCTGTTGCCCCTCATCTGACTAGGGAAGAGAAAAGTAAATGCAATGAGCCTCAGTTTCCTTAACTGCACAGTGGACATGAGAATCCCTCCCTTACAGGGTAGCTGGGAGAGGGGTGGGGTCACAAGAGATGTTGCAGGTAGAGCTTTTTCGTTATGGATGGTCAATAAATTGCACCTGTTACGAAAGGCCTATTGGGTGTCTTAACTTTATAGTGGCACACGAGTACCACATAGAACTTTCTGGAGTTGCTCATCTCTTGCCACCTCTAGTGTCAACCTTGTTGAATCATCTAAAGCTTCTTAAGCCTAAAAGTTTCTCTTATCTTTGGTTCTTAGAACTCTTTCTGTTTGTGACTCCTTTGCCTGGTTAATTGGTATTGAGCCTTAGTTCTCATCTTTGTCACTGTTTCCTCTGAGAAACTTTACTGATGCCCAAGAGTAGGGTAGGAGCCCCACTCAGCATTGCCCTACCTGAGAGTTCTTGTATCACGTTTCATAGCAGTTTCTTGCTGACTCGACTATGACCACAACCCAGGGGCTGTGAATCCCTGAGGGAAGGAGTCCTCAGCACCTAGCGTGGTATGTAGAACATAATAGGTACTCAATAAATGCTATTGAATGAATCAGTGAATGCAAGATTCACCAAACTAGATGTATCAAGAGAAACATAAGGTCTATTATGGGTCAAATCATGTCTCCCCAATAAAGATCTGTCGAAGGTAAATGTGACCCTATTTAAAAATAGAGTCTTTGCAGATTTAATCAAATTAAATTAAGAAGAGGTCATTAGGGTAGGTATTAATTCAATATGACTTATCTTAATAAGAAGAAGAAAATTGGACTCAGACACAGACACATGTGGAAACATAGAAATCCAGACACATGAGATGGCCATGAGGAGATGGAGGCAGAGGCTGGCATGATGCTCCCACAAACCAAGGAGCACCTGAATGGAGTCTCCAGAAGCTGGAAGAGGGGAGGAATGAATCGTCCCCTGGAGCCATAGAAGGGAGCGTGGTTCTGCTCACACTTGACTTCAGATGTCTGGCTCCCAGAACCGTGAGAGAATGAGCTCGTGTTGTTCTGAGCCTCCTGCTTTGCTGCATTGTGCGATGGCAGCACTGGGAAGTAGATGCAATGCCAGCGATGAGTCAAGAGTTAGGTGTAGTTGGATTAGAAACTGTTTATGTCTGCTTCTTATATCTGTTCCAGCTGAACTCATTTCCACAAATGTCTAATCATTGATGATTCGGAGCCAAGCCGGGACTTGTATCTGGGTAGGCACTCCTGGGAGGCCTGCTGAGGCCTTGATGGTGGGAGGTAGAGAATGCGGGATCCAAGGGAACCAGCAGTTAGCGTAATGGCTATGTCGCTGGACTCCCACGTAGTCGACCGCGGTTCGAGTCCCGGACCCGGTGGCTTAAAACTCACGCCGGGCGCGTGTGCATGTGTGCCCAAGATCCTGAGAGGAGAATGGAGGAGAAGGGATTGCAGCGTGACCATCCCCCCGGGGGGTGATTTCTTGCTTTCTGTCTCTATGTCTCTCTCTGTCTGTCTGGCGAGTGCACGCGCCCTATAGTGAAAAACCTCCCCCCCCAAAAAAAAGAAGAGAATGCGGGATCCTGAGGGATAGAACTCCTTCACCTGTAGGCTGCCCCCATACATAGGACAGTGGGTGGAGCTCCAGAATCTACAGGGTGGGGGGCGATGTCAAATTTGCTTAACATCAAAGAGCTCTGTCGGGGTTTTAGTCTTGGTCATTGACTCCAAGACAAATTCCACATCTAAGGCCATGAATGCACAAGACTGATTCCCAGACTCTAGAGGGAGAAAGATTAAAAGAGCCTAGCAGGTGTCTCAAGCCAGGCCTGGCCAAACACTATGGCATTCAGAACAAGATACCTGTTTGGCACAAATGAGCAAACAGAGGGATAGTGGGCGATGAGGCTGGCAGCAGGGACTCAACTGCATTCACTGACATATTGGGGCTGGGCTCAGTGGGGACATGGCTGTCAAAGTCTCACCTGGGCACTCCAGGTCTCTGTCAGCAACAGAGGGTCTGTGGCAGTCCCACCTGCTGGTGGGCTGCACTAACTCCTTGCACTGGCCATGTGGGCTCTGGCGCTGCCTGGGCTGCACACAGATGCAGGTAGGTCCTTGTGACCCTAGCAGGCCTGATGTATGAAAGCTTGGGACACAGCTCCAGGCAGCATCTTGTTTCCTTGTGTAGCAGCACAAAGGGGCTCAATCTTGATATGGGAGGTTATCATTGAGGCCACCTCTCTGTGGCCCTGATGGGTGACCCTTACAGGTGACCATATGCCGATACTTAACTCTGAACATCAATGATGCCCGATATGCCTTCCTTTGTCTCAGTTTTCAAAGAACATGACAAGGGAGAGAAGTGTGCTTATGGTTATCCACTCGTGCCTGCTTCTTGGTTCACTTTATGAAACCAGAACGGCTTGTTGAAAGATGTCCCTTAGGGAGCTTTTTACCAGCTTTCCATTTGAGTCATATTTTAGACATCAAAGGCTGACTATCGACCTCTGCACTTGTGGATGTGTCAGCAAAGATTTAGTACTGTCCAGTGGAAAGAGGAATATTCTGGAGGCTTTGGCTGACCCAGCAATTAAGCATCATGGGTACAAACAACCTGGATAGATGCATTTGAAACCAAATGGAGGGCACAGGTGTCCGCTGGTCATATGTAACTACGTGGAACACAAATTATAAAGCTGTTTTCTCTTTCTGGGCATGGTACCAGTTAATTACTCAACACAGTTTTGGTACCTTGACAAAAGACGTTCTTTTTAAAAAAGAAGTGGGGCCAGCAGATGGCATTCCGGTTACATCACTGGACTCTCACATGGCCGACTGTGGTTTGAGTCCTGGACCCAGTGGTTTGAAACTCATGCTGGTGTGCGTGTGTGTGTGTGCATGCACACACATGCTCAAGATCCCGGAAGGAGAATGGAAAAGGGATTGAGGCATGGCCACCCCCCCGGAGGGGGTAATTTCTCACTTTTCCTCTCACTTTCTCTGTCTCTTTCTCTCTGGCTAGTGCGTGTGCCCTAAGGCAAAAACCTCTAAGAAAATAATGCTAAGTCTAGTGATATAATCTGAATTTATAGAAACACAGGATTCAGGAGGCAGGAGGACCTTGCCTAGGGCAAACCCTACCTGAAGACCCAGAGACCTGTTACATGGGGTGGCAGAACATGGGGTGGCACCATGCTTCCCAGAACCCTTTTCCTGCACGTGAACCTCAGGGTGGAGGAAAGCCAGGGTCCTGTGAGTGATGCACAGATTTTGCTCTTGCCTCTGCAGATGCAGGAACCACTATGCCTGAGGTTGATGCAGGATATGCCCGAGTCCAGTAGAGAGCATGAAACCACATCTTCAGAATGACAGAATTGTGTATTAAAAGGGGAAATCAAGGGACCGAGCAGTGGTACAGTGATAAGGCCACAGGATTCACAGAGGAGGGTCTTGGTTTGCGTCTTGGAACCCCTCTGTGCACACCACACACTTCATCTGGGCTGAGACTGGGGGTGATTATGGTGTGAAGACCCTGTTGGGGGTGCTTGCCTCTCTGCCTTTATTTCTGTCTGTCTCTCATGGAAGAAATAAATAAATAAACTTCAGGAAAAGATAAAGTCTATAGTTATTATTTTAAAATGTTCACTTATTCTTTTTTTTTTTTTTTAGAGGTTTTCGCTAGAGGGCGCGTGCGCTCGCCAGATAGACAGAGAGAGACAGAGAGATAGAAAGCGAGAAATCACCTCCCCAGGGGGGATGGCCACGCCGCAATCCCTTCTCCTCCATTCTCCTCTTGGGATCTTGGGCACGCACGCACATGCGCCCGGCGTGAGTTTAAGCCGCCGGATCCAGGACTTGAACCGCGGTAGACTACGTGGGAGTCCAGCGACATAGCCATTACGCTAACTGCTGGTCCCGACTTATTCTTCATAAGAGATAATAATGACCTTCCTGGCTTTTGTGTGTTTATTGTCTTCAGTCTCTCTCTCTCTTCCTCTCTCTGTTTTAAAGATATCATGTATGTAGAGTGACATTTACATACAGAGAACTAGGTGTTTAGTGAACAAGTTGCTGAATTTTAACAAGTGTGTAACTCACACCCAAACCAAGATAGGAAACATTTCTATCTGAAGAAGTTCTCCAGTGCCCACTTGCAGCTGATAACCTCCAACTCCAACTGTTCTGGAAGGCTCCACGTGGCTGTCTGGTTCCTGTGCCGCTGTCCCAGTGTCCCAGCAGGCAGGTCAGGTGGACCCTCTCTCCCTCTTGTTCTCTTGTCTTCAGCCCTCTGGTGTAGCTTTGACCTCCTGGGAGGGTGGCTCTCATTTGCCTCCCTACAAGGCTACAGGTTGCGTCTGCATAGTCTGTTTCCCCAGGGCTGTCTTGGGAGTGTGTGGTATGTGTTCAGCCAGAGTTTGTTGATTGAATAGGTGACCAAGTGAAGAAATAAGCAGGCGACCTGGCTTATTTGGTTCCCATGCTCGGCCTCTGTGGAGAGTGTGTTGTTAACAGCTATTGTTGAAACTGCAAACTTTGAAATCAAAGTCCTCTCACTTCCTAGTCTTTCTCCAGCAGCAGTCTCCTGCTTAAGCCCCCAACCCTACTCTTTCCTTCTTGTTCCTCCCCCACCCCACTACTGCCACACCAGTGAGTCCTAATAGTTTTACCCCTAACAGCTGAATTTAACCAGCTCCTTTCTCTCCTTCCCCATGGCCCATGCTGCCACCCCAATTCACCACCATCCTTCCCTTGGATAGCAGGGTGGCCTCTGAGTAGTCAATCTGTATCTCTACTTTTCACTCAGATCCCCAATATAATCCTTTTACATCTATCCTGTTTCATGTCTTCTATAGAATCCTCCTTCTCTCTCTCTCATTTTTCCTTTTTCTCCTTCTTCCCTTCCTCCTTTCTTCTCTTCCTTCTTTTACCCCTCTCTCCCTCCCTCCCTCCCATCCTTCTTTTTTCTATCAAAAGTATCTATCAAAAGCTGTTTCTCGCTGATGAATTGGTTTATTTATTTGACACAATCCTTGTCCCCCCTCACACTAGAACATAAAAGCTTCATGATGGTGCCTCAGTGTACATACGTGTGGGCCCAGACCCCTGGGCACCAGGTAGCTGCTCACTATTTGCTGGGTGTATGGATGAATCTATGGATGGGTACTGGGAGTCCGTGAAGGGAAGAGTGAAAGAAACATTTCTAAAGCATACTGCATAACTGTCAATGCTCTTGGAAACCTTGTTACCAATTCCTGAGAGGAAAGTGCCTCTGGTGGCCCTGCCTCACCAGAGTGATCTCGGCCGGGTCAGTGTGGGCTGGATATGGTGATCTACACCCACCCGAGCAATGCTGCTTGCTCTGTGTGTTGTCAGCTCTAAGTAAGTGCATTTTTCATGATAACATCGTATAAAGCACAGAAATTTGAGAAGAAATAAAATCTTACTTGAATAATAGTCACTCTTCTAATTACAGAAAGCTGTGTGGTTAGAAAGGAAGAGTTTTCCATTAGGAGGCCTCTAAAAATAGTCCTTGTGATTTGAACCACCTTCTTCTATTGCAGTCTGAATGTTAATTACATTCGCAAATCATTTTGGCAGCAGGAACAGGTATCCCTACCACACTGCACTGCCTCTTGTAAACACTTCTTGCTGTTGGAGCCCTCCCGGAAACCCAGCTATTTAGAAAACACACACCCCTTGCCTGGTGTTTCCTGCAGGTGCCTCTCAGCATGAAGTTCATTGCATAGAACTTGCATGGGCAGAAACTCATAAATCCTTTAGGTGAGCTCCAGATGGGTAGCAGCATCCAGCAGGCAGCTGCTAGGCAGCTGCACATTTTGCTGGGAGAAATTGCACTGGTTATTGAAAAGGAGACAGCCATATGGAAAGTAGCAAAGATGTCCTCCCTAATCTCTGGTCCCAGAACCATTTTGGGTTGCTTGCTATTCTTCAAGTCCTTAATGGTTTAAGTCTCTGTTTCTCTCTCTCCTGGAAAATTCATGGGAATGGTTTGAATTTTAAGAAAATCTGAGAGGTTTCCTGCTTTGACTTTTTTAAAAAATTATTGTATTTCTTAGGGAGAAAAAGAGAGAGACAGAGACAGCAAGTTCCACAGAGTTTCATCATGCTGTGACCCCCTTCCCTCCCAGCCTTCTAGTTAGCCAGGACTATGGACACACTTTCTCAGATCAACCCAGGATCCAAATCCTAGTCTTCCACATGGCTTCCAGCATTGCAGAATGGCGCCCTAGTGCCTGTAACCTCAGGTTCTCCTGCAAAGATTTCTTATCTTTGGAAGGCCCCCAAATGTCTTGGAGCCAAGTCTGAGGGTGTTTGGGGCTCTTGGGACAAAATGTAATATTTATGACTACTTTTTTTGTTTTGGCATTCCATGGCGGAGAATTTGCAGTTTGATTTTTATGAAGAATTGCAGCTCCTGGATTTAATTTAGACTCTATTTCAATATCATGCACATATGCCCAGGAGCTCAGAGGCAGCTGAATGAGGCTGACATGATTTATAGCAGGGGTGTTTGGGGAACAGTGGTTTGGCAGACCCATCAAGATCCTGGAGCTATCTGGAAGAAGAAAGGTGCTACTTCTATGGCAGTGGGGGAGCTACCGTGGGCAGGCAGGAGGAACTAACTAGCCTTGACTTAGCATCGGGCCCGACATTTGTATAGTTTCCAGTTTGTGAAACCTATTTCTTTCGTCCCTCTTCTGAGCTAGGCAGGAATTAGTGTTCAATTTTACAGATCAGAAAGCTGAGACTCAAGAAGGTTAAATGAAAAAGTCAGCATGTGGGTTGCCCATGGCATTCCTTCTTTCATATTTCCATGGAAGATGCCTGGAAAGAAATGTAGGAGACAGGTGGAGGAGCTGGCAAGAGGAGCCTCAGGGAGTCATGAGGCCATTCCTGGCCATGGGATGTGGGAGAGCAAAGGTGTGGGGAGCCTTGTGGATGGGAGGGCCTCACTTCTGCACTGGGCACTCCTTGTGAAATGAAGAGTGGAGAGAACATCAGGAAGTGAGGCTCAGTCATTTACGCAGAAGCTGAGGGTCTGAGCATGGGCTTTGGGCATCACCCTCAAGGTGGCCAGGAAGCATCAAAGGGCTTGAACTCGTACACTGAGAGGGGATGGAGATGGCCACTCTTCTGGGAGAGGAGCTCAGATGCAGGATGGAGAAAGGATTGGGGTGAGGATGGGGGTGGTAACTAGAGGGGCAGTGAGATGTGAGAAATCTCTGGGGAGGAGGGGCTGCGGTGTTTACTGGTTGGGCTGACACCTGTATTTGCAGAGAGGGTAGCTGCTACTAGGGGGTGGCTGGGTGGGAAGAAGGAAGAGCCGTGAATTATGGTAAGGAAGGCAGGAAGCAGACTGGGCCCAGGGGCCAGCGGGAGGTCTGGAATTTGGTGTTCTAGTTAGGTCATTCCACGGTCCTTGGCATCCTTGATCTTGGACTGAAAGTTTCAGGGATGTGATCATTGTGTATTAGAAAGTCAGGGACTGAGACAGAAGTCAGAGGATCAGAATCATCTGTCCAAGCCTCAGCTTGTAGATGGAACAACTGAGGCTCTGAGAGACTGATATCCCAAAGCCAAAGTGGCTCCCTGTCCAGTGCTCTGTCCCTGTACTGCTCTGTCTGGGACCACGGTCTTATCAAAAGGTCACATCATCCCAGCACATTATTATTATTATTATTATTATTATTATTATTATTATTTTGGAGAAGTTTTTGCTGTAGAGCACGTGTGCTCACTAGAAAGACAGAGAGAGAGAGACAGAGAGATAGAAAGCAAGAAATCACCCCCCAGGGGGGATGACCACACCACAATCCCTTCTCCTCCATTCTCCTCTCGGGATCTTGGGCACGTACGCTCATGCACCCAGCGTGAGTTTAAGCCACCGGGTCCAGGACTAGAACTGCGGTCGACTACATGGGAGTCCAGCGACATAACCAGTACACTAACTGCTGGTCCCATCCCAGCACATTATTCAAGCAGGGCTGCCAAGCTGCTGTTGAAGGATCCTTAAGTCTGGAAACACTTGCCTGCAAATGGGTGGGATGCCTGCAATGGCTAGACTATGTTGTGTTCTTCTCTCTATTCCCTCTGCACCTCTGTTGAAAGGCCTACATTAGAAATAGCTTTGCTGAGGGGAGCACCATCCATTTGGAACGTAGAGGACTAATTAGGAGCTGTGAGATGCTGCTGTGTCCTTGTCATTGGTTCCCTGCACATCTACCACCTGCCTGGCCTGGGGTCAAGGGATGAATCCTTGGGGACCTCAGCTACACAGTGAAGGGGGTGCTGATCTCACCAGGACACAGTGATGCAGTGCTTGGGCCCTCCAGGTGGGTAGATGGGGCAGGGGGGTCACAGAGGCTGGGGAAATGGGGGCAAGGCTGACACAGTTACAACCAAGTGTTGGGGACCAGCAGATGATATAATGGTTACATTGCTGGATTCCCACATAGTCATCCATGGTTTGAGCCCGGACCTGGCAGCTTAAAACTCACACTGAGCGTGTGTGTGTGTGTTCAAAATCTCGAGAAAAGATTGGAGAAGAAGGGATTGCGGCATAGCCATCTCCCCTCAGGGGGCGATTTCTTGCTTTATGTCTCTTTGTCTCTCTTTCTTGGGAGAGCACATGCACCCTATAGCAAAAATCTCTTGATAAAAAAAAGAAAGAAGAGTTGGATGGTGGCAGAAGAATTGACAGAAGGAAGAAGAGGATGATGCTAAGCTTGGCCAGAGAAGGGAGTTCATGAGAAAGAGAAGTGTGAAGTGTGTGTGTGTGTGTGTGTGTGTGTGTGTGGTTAGTATGAAAACACAGGTTAAATAAGATCGGAGCGTAGGGGAGCCCTGTGTCAGCCTTCACTGAACATTTGCCTCACACCGAGGATTGTGCTAAATGTGGGCATACCTGAGTGAGTGCAGCACGCGTGATGCCAGCACTGAGCATGGTAATAACATGACTTAGCCCCTCTCACGGCGAGACCCTGGGCCGAGCACTCCATAATGTTAACTCATTGACTCCACGAGACTGGTCTGCGAGCTGGAAGCGATCATTAGCCCAGCTTTCCAGATGAGGACACTGAGGCACAGAGATGAGGTGGCAGCTCTTGGACATCGCTGGTGAGCCACTGAGCCAGAATCTGACTGTAGGACCCAACTCCCTGAGCTTCTGGGCCAGCCTGTCTCCTACTCAACCACTAGAACAGTCAGAAAAAGAGGACAAAATGTGATGGGTGCCTTTAAGGAAAATCACAGGACATAGAGCCAGGAAATGAGAGAAGGGTTAAATTTTACTTGAGATAGATTTTTTTTTTTTTTTTTTTTTTTTTTTTTTTTTTTTAATTTGCTAGCGGGTGCATCTGCTCACTGGAGAGAGTGAGCGAGCACCTCGGGGGTGGGGGTGGGGTGGGTCGGGGATGGCCATGTTGTAATCCCTTCTCCATTTGCTCTTTCCTTTTGGGAATTTGGGTTTGAACATGCACTTGGCCTATTTCTCAAGTTGCCAGGTCTAGGATTCAAACTGAGTATCTGCCATGTGGGATCCAGTCACCCCAACCATCATGCCACAGGCTGGTCCAAGATAGAATTTTCTGGAATGGACTCTCTGAGGAAGTGACATTTAAACTGAGACACAAAGGATGAAAGGGATTTTATTTATGTAACTAATAACTGGGAAGGCTTTATTTGAAAAAGTAAATACTGTACACCGATTTTAATTATCGTTATGCTATTTTTATTTTACTGTACTTGCTAAGGCTCATCTACTTTTTGCTTCCAAGAGGGAGCTAAGAGCTGCATTAGCTGAATGGGATGAACTCACACGGCTGGGACATGTGGGGACCAACAGGAGAAGTGCGAGTTCTCTCTGGGCAAACCTGCACCAAAATCTGAGAGCTTCCCCTGATTTTTTTTTGTCAGGCTGGAGCTATGCCTGGCAAACCTTGTTTAATTGGGATTTCTCAGCTGTTTAAAAAACTAATTGGTTTGTCTCCAGCTTTTCTTCCTTTGCAAACAAGACTTGTTGTAAAATTTCAAGTGGCGTTGCCAGCTGGCGAACACTGCACGGTGTGAAGCCCTTGCCCTTTCAGCCCCAGGCCTCCATTGTTGTGAGATAAGGAAGAGCTGTGCCCTGGTCTCATGGGATTAGCATCTTCCCATCCCAGGGAGGGCTTCGCTGACATCAGGGAGGGACCTGAGGACTGTCTGATGCTGGCAAAGGATGGGCAGATGCCCAAGATTCCAGCTGAGCCTCCAGGCCAGGAGGGGGCTATGTTTCCTATGAGGAAATGCGGTCCAAGAGATGGAGACTTCAAAAGTCAGTTTCAATGTATGACTGTCTACTGAGTACCTCCTGTGTGCCAAGCACTGGGATAGGCCCAGAGGACACAGAGAGGAATCAGACTTTGGACCCTGCTCTTGAGGTCCTTTCATGCAGCCATCCAACCAGCACTTACTGAAAACCTTTATGTATGCAGAAGAGATGCCAGTTCCCTTGGGGATATCAGCCGCAGTGGGAATCGCTCTCCTGTCAGTGCCTACACTCAAGGGCCTGAGGGGCATGGGAACGCATGAGGGATGCTATGGGACCGAGGGGACAGAGATACATCCCTGCAGTAGGAAAGAGCTTCCCCAGGAAGAGCCATTATTGTTGGGTCTTAACATGTAAAGGAGAGTGTACAGGAAGAGGAAGTAGTAGAGAGCACTCCAGGTAGTGACAATTGAGTGTGCAAAGGCAGGAGAGTGACAAGAAATAACTGAAAGGGAAATGATAGGGATGTGGCCTTTCTCCATTGGACAGTAATGAGCAAGGACCTCTGTCTGACAGGATGAAATAATAACAAGGGACCAGCAGTTAGCGTAATGGCTATGTCGCTGGACTCCCATGAAGTCGACTGCAGTTTGTGTCCCAGACCTGGTGGCTTAAAACTCATGCCGGGCACGTGTGCGTGCGTGCTCAAGATCCTGAGAGGAGAATGGAGGAGAAGGGATTGCGGCGTTGCCATCCTCCCTGGGGGGTGATTTCTCGTTTTCTGTCTCCCTGTCTGTCTGTCGAGCACACGTGCCCTATAGCAAAAACCTCTCCAAGAAAAAAAATAATAATAATAACAATGAACAACTACAAATTTTACTGAGCTCTTATGATATGCTATGTTTGAAGAACCACCTCAGCCGGGGAATCTAGTTGGTCTGAGATAAGACCCTCAGTGACTTGGCGTAATAACCCAAGCCAGTGGAGCCAGCAGCTGTAGCTGCGGTTAGGGGAACATAAAGGCTGAGAGTTTTGAGATTTAAGAAGGATAGCTCGGGCTGATGTTTGCCAATCAGACGGTGTGAGCCAGCCCTCGGTGATAGCTTCAACTATAGCTAAGGTATATGGAGCAGTAGCTCCGTATTGGGCGACTGCTGCCTTAATCTCTTTTACCATAAACCTGCTGTGACGGCGCCAAACCTGTCCTTGGGGATCTATAGTTTCCATAACAGGGAATGTCTCAAAGTCTGTCGTGTGTAATCCCTGCACTAGTTTTGTTTCTTTGTCTGTATTGGTTTTAAGTTTCTCTAGTTGTGATACAAAAGGTATGTGCATGGATAATATTAAACCCACAATGTAGAAAATGCTATATACTATGTAGACTCTTGCTATATCTCTGCATCAGTAACAACACAAACACATGCAGTGGAATAAGGTTGATGATAAACACATAACCACCCCAAGCAGAGACCATATAGAAATATGATAAACAGCAGCACATTGTCCAAAAAACTGACTCAGTTTTTGACTTGTTTTTCTTTGGCTCTTGTAGAGCCTTAAGGTTGTTTTTCTTTTTTAGTTTTTTCGATTTTTGGGGTTTTGTCTCGCCTTCAGGGCTTTTAACTTCTCACTCACTATCTAGGGAAATAAGATCCTCTCCCTGTTCTTTTTCAATTTTAGAATCCTTGGTTAGATCTGAGGCGGCTATAGCCTCCTCCTGGGGTTGATCATTTTGCATGATCTGCTCTCCCTTAGTGACCATAGCGACAATTTTTGGGTCACTGGTGCGGAGCCTGAGAATTTCGTCTATTAAGTTCCAGTGCAAAAAAGTAGTCACGGGAACTTTTTCTGGGCCGAATGTGGTATAATAATCTTTTAAAGTGCCCCGTACTCTTTTCCACATTTTCTCATCTATGGTTCCTTCTTGAGGGAACCATGGACAAACTTCTTTTAAGAAATCAAAAAAGGAGAGCAACTGCTTAATCTTAACTTAACCCCGTGTCTTGAGGGCTTCTTTCAAGCCCTGAACAAATAATTTCTGCTGACTAAACTTTTATTCGTGCTGACTAAGCTCTTGCTCGTGCTGACTAAGCTCTTGTTCATGCTGACTAAGCTCTTGTTTGTGCTGGCTAAGCTCTTGTCCCATTATTACCCTTATTACTTGTCCCATTATTACCCTTATTACTTATAAGTAAGCAATCTTTGTTACTCACCAGGACGATTCTCTGCCGTCCCCTCCTCGGACGATTCTCTGCCGTCCTATCTTGGGAGGATTCTCTGCCGTCCCCTCCTCGGACGATTCTCTGCCGTCCTATCTCGGGACGATTCTCTGCCGTCCCCTCCTCAGATGCTCTTCACTGGATCCTTCGTACTCAGGTCCCTTGTTCAAGCACCACTTGTCCCGTCCCTGTTCGGGTGCCACTTGTCCCGACCCAGGGGGACAGTCGAACAGGTTTCCTGAGGGAAGGAGTGAGAGCGGGAACAAGTGGTGCAGTGTCACAGCCCGGAGATGACACAGTGTCGTCTGTTTATTGTGGGCAGCACGGTACAGCACGGAGACGACACAGTGTTACAACTCTTTAGAGTTGCGTCGTCTGTTGTGAGCAGCACGGAGACGACGCGGTGTCACAACTCTTCAGGGTCGTCTGGAGACGATGTAGTGTTTCAGCTCTTCAGGGTCGTCTGGAGACTGTGCGGTGTTTCAGCTCTTCAGGCTCTCCAGGGTCGTCGCTTCCTGGTCTTCTGTGTCGTCTTTGTTGTCTTCCTGGTCGTCTGGTCGTCTTCGTTGTCTTCCTGGTCATCTGGTCGTCTTTGTTGTCTTCCTGGTCGTTTGTTTATTGTGGGCCAGGCATGGTGGTTATATACACGTTGGGGGATCGTAAATGGTGGTTATGATTGTTTGTAAATGATGGGTTATGATTGGTTGCTTTTGGACCAATCATGAAGTGCCGGATATGCAAATCTGAGGGATTCTAGTGGCCAATCATGGCAATTGTTTGCTCTCTGAGAAACCTTGGCAGACTCGCTGGTGCGCAGCCTCCCACAGCTAAGTTTTAAGTTGTCAAGTGCATCATTTTATTAAATCCCCATTACAATTCTCTGTTAGGTCAGGATAGAATTCCCCCACTTTACAGATGTGTGTAAGCTGAGGCTAGTGTAGTACAGTTAGTTCCTGCTCCAGGCTGCAGGGTGAGGGAGGGTGGAGTCAAGGTCAGAGGTTCACAGGCCTGTGTGTTGCATGGCCTTGTCTGAACCACCCCTGCTTGGGATGCCTCCATTTGGAGGCAGTTTGCATATTAAAATATAAAACTTAAGCACTTCCATATTTGATACCTTTCATCCTGACTCCCAGGATGAAGACTGAAACAAGAACAAAATTACTTTCTGTTTTATCCACTGGGGTTTGGAAGTTAGGTTTGAAAGAGATTTAAGAATTTTATCCAGGTTGGGACCAGCAGTTAGCGTAATGGCTATGTCACTGGACTCCCATGTAGTCAACCACGGTTCGAGTCCCGGACCCGGTGGCTTAAACTCACGCTGGGCGCGTGTGCGTGCGTGCCCAAGATCCCGAGAGGAGAATGGAGGAGAAGGGATTGTGGCGTGGCCATCCTCCCTGGGGGGTGATTTCCCGCTTTCTCTCTCTCTCTCTCTCTCTCTCTGTCTGTCTGGTGAGTGCACATACCCTATAGCAAAAACCTCTCCAAAAAAAAAAAAAGAATTTTATCCAGGTTGAGACATGGTTGGTTTGGTTGGATACCCAAAGCATTGGATGTTTGACCTTGAAAGTTAATATTCTTAGAAATAGAAATGGATTCTCAGCTATAGAGTTTATAACCCTATGTGATAGCTTACCTTCATTTGTACAGACAGGGGAAAACTACTTGGTGGAAGGAAAATAAATAGTTTGTGGCTCCCACGAGCTCCCTATTTTTTATGCCTCAGTTCCTCTAAAGCATGCTGCATCCCAGCATATAATTTATAACTTGGAGGTGATCATCAGTGAAACCCAGGTGGAAAGGAATTGTGCCAAGACTATTAAAAAATGTGATTCCTGGGAACCAGCAGTTAGTGTAATGGCTATGTTGCTGGACTCCCACGTAGTCGACTGCAGTTCGCGTCCTGGACCCGGTGGCTTAAAACTCACGCTGGGCGCGTGTGCGTGCGTACTCAAGATCCCGAGAGGAGAATGGAGGAGAAGGGATTGCGGCGTGACCATCCCCCCTGGGGGGTGATTTCTCGCTTTCTGTCTCTATGTCTCTGTCTGTCTGGCAAGCGCACGCGCCCTATAGCAAAAACCTCTCCAAAAAATAAATAAATAAATAAATAATGTGATTCCTGGGACCAGGAGTTGGCATAATGGCTATGTCACTGGACTCCCATGTAGTTGACAGCAGTTTGAGCCCCAGACCCTGTGGCTTAAACTCATGACAGGTGTGAGTGTGTGCATGCCTAAGATCCCAAGAGGAGAATGGAGGAGAAGGAATTGCGGTGTGGTCATTCCCGCTGGGGAGTGATTTCTCGCTTTCTATCTCTCTGTCTTTCTGGCGAGTGCACTCACCCTATAACAAAAAACCTCTCCCCCCCAAAAAAATATGTGATTCCTGATTGTGCCCTTAAGACTAGATGTCATTCAGTTGGATTTAATGAACTACCTTGCCTCTGCTTTTGGTATGTGTTCAGTGATGTATCTTAGTCAGGTAATTGTAGCTTGAGGATTAGAGATCAATTTTTCTTACTGTCTAATGATATTTACATAATATAGTGCCTGGGTGGCAAGAGAACATATTTTAAATGCTTTCAATACTATATTTGCTTATTTATTCTTTATGTCTCTTACTCCCTAAAAGTAATCTGAAGTTAAGGAAGAATGAAAGATTGATACACTTTATCAGATCATTAATTTGGGCTGACTGTAGAGAACAGTGATATAAAAATGGATTATTTTACTTAATTCAGTGGAAAAGAAAGAAATTGGGTTGGGGTGACCAAAGTCTTATGTTTCCAAATGGCAACATGCAGAAAGTGTTTGGTGACTTGTATCCCGAGTTAATGTAACCTCTCTATTGGCACAAGCATTTTAATAGGAAAAAAAAGGCTTGTCAGCTAAAAGTTTCTTTTTCATTGGGTTCACGATCTTTGTTGTTTTCTGTTATACAAATAATGAGCATTTGAGCATGACAGATGTGTGTTTCAGGAATGCGTCAAAGAAGTTGGTGGTGCCTGGCTGCAGCCCCACTGGCA
Source organism: Tupaia tana (assembly GCA_026018925.1). NCBI lineage: Eukaryota > Metazoa > Chordata > Mammalia > Scandentia > Tupaiidae > Tupaia > Tupaia tana. Next base: position 34,992,430 of record JAKSZU010000010.1, on the reverse strand, counting down.
GTACTGAAGGTTCTTAGGACTCCACATTGTCACCAGCACTCAATACCATCCAGCTTTCTGATGTTTGCCCAGCTAACAGCTGTCACATGACACTTTGTCATTCAAATTTGCATTTCTCTATTTACTCTATTTATTAATGACTCTGAGCAGCTCTGTTTTTTTTTCTTTCTTTAAGTTTTTTTTTTTTTTTTTTTTTTTTTTTTTTTTTTTTTTTTTTTTTTTTTTTTTGCCATAGGGCAAGTACACTTGCTGAAGAGAGGCAGAGACAGTGAGAGGGAAAGTGAGAAATCACAACCTCCCCCAAGGGGGGATGGCCACGCTGCAATCCTCTATTCTCCTCCTGAGATTTTGGGCACACACACACACACACACACACACACACACACACCTGACATCATTTTAAAGCACCAGATCAAGGACTTCAGTCGTGGTCAGCCACGTGGAAGTCTGGCATCTCAACCACTATGCCGCCAGTTGGTCCCCTGAGCAACTCTTTATATGTGATTAGCCTTTTGAGCTTTCTCTCCTAAGTAGCCTGTTCATATCCTTTGCTCATATTGTCTCTCGGGAGTCTTCTTTTCTTCCTTATATATTATGGATACTAATTTTTGTTACATTTAGTTATTGTCTCTTAATAGGTAGGTATTGTCTCTCAATGTTATCTGCCTGTTCACGTCATGCAGTGTGTCCTCTGCCGAACATAAATCCTTTATGTTGATATACGTGATTTCATTGCTATTATTATTTTTGCCTTGTGCTTTGTTCTTCTGAGGTAGTATGTAACAAGATTTTTCCCCTGTCTCTAAGTCACGAAGATTTTTTTCCCGTATTTTCTATTATCTTTATGGTTACACGTTTTATATTTAGTTTTTCCCATATAGAGAACCAGTTTTCCTGAGGCCGCTCTGTAGAGAATCTACTCTGATTTGTAACATTCTCACATGGTGTGTGCTACACCGAAGTCTGTACCTCTGCTCTCTCTCTTTTTGTTATGCTGGACCATGGTTTATTTTGGAGCCCCTGATATTTCTTTCTTTCTCCCTTTCTGTCCTATCTTCCTTTTTCTCTCTCTCTTTAATTTAAACTGTGAGTTTTTTAATGTGCCTGAATATTTAGCTGGGTAAGTTAAACTGTTTTAGTTAGTTAAGGATATTGTCTTCCATATCTATTTTAGAGTACGTTTTTTGAGTTCTTCAAAACACCCAACAGGAATTTTTTTTTTTTTTTGGAGAGTATTTTTCTGTAGGGTGTGCGTGCTTGCCAGAAAGATAGAGAGAGACAGAGAGACAGAGAGACAGAATGCAAGAAATCACCCCCCAGGGAGGATGGCCCCACAGCAATCCCTTCTCCTCCATTCTCCTCTCAGGATCTTGGGCATGCACACACATGTGCCCGACGTGAGTTTAAGCCATTGGGTTCGGGACTACATGGGAGTCCAGAGACATAGCCATTACGCCATCTGCTGGTCCCTCAACAGGAATTTTTATTGCATATAACTAATTAATATTTATAACTGATTTACTTATAGATTAATTTATTAGGGGAAAATTGAATATTTCTTTTAGAGGCTTTTGCCTTAGGGTGTGTGCTCTCACCAGAGAGACAGAGACATTGAGAGGGAAAGTGAGAAATAATCTTCCTCCCCCGGTAGATGCCACACCGCCACCCCTTTTCCTCCATTCTCCTCTTGGGATTTTGGGCATGCACACACAAGCGCCTGGCATGAGGTTCAAGCTGCCAGATCTGGGACTCGGACTACGGTCGGCCATGTGAGAGTCTAGCACCATAACCTCTAAGCTACCTGATGGCCCCCAAACTGAATCTTTATGATACTAAAGGGCCCAATGCATGGGTTATCTTGCCATTGTTCACAACATTTCCTATGTCCTTTAATAAAATGTTTCAAAATTTCCTTCATATAGATCTTCTGTATTCTTGGTTAGATAAATTCCAAAAATAATTCATAGGCTAGGTGATCCCGTGAATGGGTCTACTCTTACAGTTTTTTGTTTGTTATTATTGGTATAGAGAACCATCCTGAGTTTTTAAAAAAGTTTATCTTTTGTCAACCAGTCTTATAAAACTATGTTTTATTATGTTTGGTGATTCTGTTGGTGTCTTTTCTGTATAATCACATTATCTGTAATAATAATTACATTATCTGTAATAATAAACATTTTGATACTTTCCTTCTTTCTGTTTTTTTTTTTTTTTCTTTTTTCCCTTTCCCTGTAGCACCAGTCACAATGTCCACGACCTTGTGAAATATTTACAGTGGATTTAGTCTAAAAGGGAATGCATCTAAATTTACTCAGCTGTGCTATCTGCTATGGATTTTTAGTACATAGGCTTTATTAAGTTAAGGAAGTTTCTTTTTTTGTTTTTATTTTGCTAAGAATTTTTTCCCCAAGTAGATGTTGAACTTTATGAAATGCTAACTCAGATAATTCATTGATTTGGATAATTATACAATTTTTTTCTTTTGGTCTATTGGTACGATAAATGATGTAAATTGTCTTTTTTTCTTTTCTCCTTTTCCTCCTCTTCCTTCTTCTTCTTGATAGGGTTTCACTATGTCAGCCTCCCTGACATAGTGAAGCTATAGGAATGGACTGGAGCTATAGGAATGGACTGCCATGTCTGACATTTAGAATGGGCCAGGAATTGACTGAGGCCCTCTCAGATGGTCTCGCCTTGCTGAGTAACAGGGCCTACAGGTATGATACTGTGGCTAGGACAATTTCTTTACTATTGTTGGTCATTTCAGGGTCTCTACTTTTGTTTCAACTTTGCCATTTTATATATTTTCTTGAAAATCATGTTAGGCACATACATACATGCTCAAGATTCCAGGAAGAAAATGGAGAAGGGATTGCAGTGTGGCCGCCCCTGCTTGTAGAGGAGGTGACTTCTCAATTTCTCTTTTATTGTCTCTTTGTCTCTCTTTAGCAAGAGTACCCACCCCATGACAAAAACCTTAAAAAAATAAAAAGAGCTGCTTAGAGTCATTAGTAAACAGAGAAATGCAAATTAAATGAAGAAGTGTCATCTGACAGCTGTTAGCTGGGCAAACATCAGAAAGCTGGATGGTGTTGAGTGCTGGTGACAATGTGGAGTCCTAAGAGCTCTTCAGAACTGCCAGTGGGGCTGCAGACAGGCACCACCGACTTCTTTGATGTCTTCCCGAAACACACATCTGTCATTTCTAGGAATTTCTAGGAATACATTAAATTTTGACAGTCATTAGGTTCATAGCACTTCATTATGTTTTTAAATTATTTTGTATGAACTTCAGGGTCTTTGGTGAAGTGGGGAAGGGGTGGAGATGTTACATTGCAAAAACGTCAGTGGGGCCTGTGGTTTGTGGTTTGGTTTCCTGGCAATGGACGAAGGCATAGTCAGTCTTTTCCACCCCTGGGCCTCACCGAGTGTGTGACCAGCTGTATTTGGCACTGCTATTTCAGGGAGAGGATAGAAGAAGATGTGCTTCAGCTTCAAGCCTTCCTAACCCTCTTTTTTGGTTATTAGCGACAGATGGCACTCCATGAATGTGGCCATGATAGACTAGGGAATGGGGGCAGCATCATCCCAAGCTTCGCTTCTTGGCTTTTCACATTGAGTTCTTCCTCACGTAAATAGTGAAGCCACAAAGATTTTTGCTTCTTCTGTTCAGGCTTCATGCATAAAATGATCATAGGAGCAGCCCAGAATTTCTAAATTTGAGGTGCTTAGATCCTAAGCAATCTTGTTGGATGAAGGGTTAGAGATTTTGCTGGAGGCTAAAGCCATCCCTCCCCTCTGCTTCTTCTCCAACCCCACACCCAGGCTACACCCTCTCTGCTGTTCTGCCTAAGTCCATTTCAGGCTGTATGATGGGCCAGAATTACTTTTGGCCTGAGTTTATAAGACACATGATGGAGGCAAAAGTTTCGGCCAACTAGAGGTTCAGCTGACTCAATAACTTGTTTATTAGATGACTTTCAGCTAGTGATTTCACCAGTTCTAGTTTCCTCAGCTGTAAGATGAGGGAGAATTATTGTTCCTTCACAGGCTTTGGGAGGATTGTATCAGCCAGAGATCCAGAGGAAACAGAGGGATATGTAGAAGGCTAAGGTGAATAGAATGAAGTGTAGAGGTATGGGCAGGGATGAGGGGATAGACGGGATATTGAGGCACCAGAGATTAGTAACTGCATACTTGGACTGGAAGGAAGAAAGTATCCCCCTTAGGTCTGGTGGTTTCAGGACAGCCTAGAGATATACCCACCAGGGATCCCTGGAGTCAAAGGGAGAGGGGATTGGTAGAGAGGTGGAGGGATGGAAGTGTTGAGAAGAAGGGGAAGAAATATTCAGAATTCTCTCTCCACTTACTTCCTATCTCTTGTTGGCATCTCCCATTGGGCAATTCCAATCGGAAATGAAGTACAAGTACACTTAGTCCACAAGAGCCCGGGGGCCTCTGTATCCTGGAGGCTGCCCCAGGATACGGAGGCCAGCAGAGTGGCTAGAAATCCAAGGGAGTACAAACAGAGAAAGCAGCAAAAGGTCAAACATGATCACCTTTGTAAATTGTCCTGCCCGTAGTAGGTGACTAAGAAATGCTGGGTCTTCAAGAATACTCAGCAGGCTGTGGCTATTCTGAGTTCAATGTTTCAGTCAAGTGGTTATTCGTGTGGTTTCTTAACAGTTTTCACAAAGCACCTTATTGTTTACAAATGGAATATCTCGTGCCAAAGCAAGTTTCCTCAAAGGTCAAATTACAAATGGAATCACAGAGTACAGGCAATAGTGAAAAGGGAAAATAAGTTGCAAAGGGGACCCATGAACTAAGAATAAGGTTATCAAAATATACAGAGTACGGGAGTAAGGACAAATATGTTGAAAATTAAATATGAAATGGGTAATTATGTAGTAATGAGATTGAGGACATTACAAAGGACACTGCCATTTAAACCACCACATCTCAACATAGTAATGAACGGGAAAAACCCTCCAGCTTTGTAATTATAATCATAGTTGCCATAACAACTTAGTATCTCTCTCCCTGTGCATCCATCTCGAGACTATATTTTTAGCAGTAGCTGTGCCTGAGTATGTATTTTTCTTTATACAGCAGCTAATTTTTCAAATTAATGATCTTTCAAAAAATTTCCATTTTCATTCTCTTCGAATGTGTAAAAGTCTCAGGGATAATTAGGGAAATGAGCAGGTGTGAAAATTCGTTATGAAAAATGTTATAAAAGCACCAATGTCTTGACATTATTTGTTTCAACAGAATGTTCTCTGGACCCGTGCACTCTATTGTTCCCTGTCAAGCAGCTTAATATAAATCTCCTCTGTGGGGCTCATAAATATTTGAAAAATTATTAGCTATGTAAGTTGTTTGAGGATTATTTGACAAGCTTAGATTTATGTTGTGCAACAGAAATTGGCTTAATAAAATCCTGAATTTAAGGGATGAATGAATGGACATATATTTGGCTTACCTTGTTGAACAGAAATGTACTTCACAGATTCTCAATGAAAGCTGCAATGAGTTGACTTTAAAAACACCATTTGAAGAACTCAGAAACCAGGAAGAATCCTGAGCTGTCCCAGTGTGCCCCAGCTGCTACCCATAGCAGAGTGTCTGGTCTTAGAGTAGGGCTAATGTCCAAGAAGCATCAGGGCTACTCGACTTACGATTTGGGAAGATGCTAACAGCCCCTTGTTGGACTCCTAGACTCAAGTTAAACAAACAAGTTATTAGATTGAGAACAAAACGTCCTTAGAAAAAAGCATCCTTGGCTGATGCCATGAAAGACCCTAGCCAAGATTAGTCATGCAACAAAAAGTTATTGAGAATTTTCTATCTTTCTCATTCTCTATTAGTTTCTGTGGAGGACATAAAACTAGCAGATTATAATAAATGACTGGTTTATAAAGATCTTATAAATGGGATGCAGAAGACCATGAAGAGTACAGGGACTTGAAAAATCTCATGAAAATGGAATTAAAAGGTAAAAATAAAAACATAACTCTATTTCTCAACATAAGCTCTATCAAGTTCAAGACACTTGTAAGTGATGATAACAGCCATTTAGACTATCCCTCCCTAAAGAATTGAGGGACCTGGGAATTTAGCCATGTCAATACAGTCTTTCATGAACTGAAAAAAATGGTGCTATTTAAAGTATTTTTTCTTTTTAAAAAAAAAAAATTGCCAGAGGGTGCATGTGGTGGCTGGAGAGAGATAGAGATGAGGAGAAACAGAGAAAGATAGAGAGATAAAGTGACTCCTAATGAGGAATAGTTGTGCTGCAATTCCCTCTCCATTTCTTCCTCCTTTCAGAATTTTGAGCATGCACTCACATACACCCAGCATGTTTTCCAAGCTGCTAGATCTGAAACTTGAACCACATAGTCAGACTTGTGAGATTCAGCTGACTCAACCAACACACCACAAGCTGGCCCTGCCTTTAAAGATTTTTTTAAGATCAAGAAGCAAAATGAACTCAGAAAGAGCCAAATCAGGACTTTTAAGTGGATGTCTAATAATTTTTCATTAAAACTCTAACAAACTTGCTCTTTAATGAGTAGAATGAGAAGGAGCATTATTGTGTAGAGAAGGACTCCTTGGTGAAACTTTCCTGGATGTTTTTCAGCTGAAGCTGTAGCAGAAAAACAACCAGGGACACTCATAATACGCAGATGCTATCATTCTTTGGCCCTTCGGAAAGTCAATGAGCAAAATGTCTTGAGCATCCCAAACAACTGTTGTCATGACCTTTGCTCCTAGCTAGTCCACTTTTGCTTTGACTGGACCACTTCCACCTCTGGGTAACCATTGCTTTGATTGTACTTTGTCTCTGGGATCATTCTGGTAAAGCCATTATTCAAAGGCATGCTTTAGAGTCTAGATCTCACTTGTTTAAAATTTCCATCGAAAGTTCTGTTCTTGTTGACTTACTGATCTGGGCACAAGAATTTTGGTACCATCAAGCAGAAAGCTTGTTAAACTTTAAATTTTCAATCAGAATTGTGTAAACAACCAGCTGAGGAGTCTACAGTGTTGGCTATTGTTGTTAGTGGTTAATCTTATGTCTTTTTCAGTAAGGCATGAACAAGATTAATTACTTTCTTACAAATTGATGTGGATAGTCTGCTGGTATGGATGCCATCTTCAGCATTGTCTCCCTTCTTCTTCCTTCCTTTTCTTGTAAACTGCTGACTTCTTTGGGATGTTGTCCTCATAAACTTTTTGGGGAGCATCAGTGATTTTAACATTATTCTACCCAAGCTTCACCAGAAATTTGGTATTTGTTCTTGCTTCAATTTTACCAGAATTCATACTGTTCTGATAGGAAGAGCTCTTTCACATGGATGTCTTACCCTTTCTAAGTGCCTCACACTTGATCCTGTTCAGCCACATTATAACAAGTTAGTACACGTTTATTTTGGTACAAATAATTTTTGAAATGTATATATATATATTTGGTAATATATATCCCATATCTCAAAGACCTCTCTTATGTCCATTGGTAAGTGGCGAGAACTCAGCTTGGATGAATAAGCAAGCCTTGAATCTGAGCTAGAGGGAGTAGACCTATGCAGGAATGGTAAGCCCTATGGATTATTTTATTTATTTATTTATTTTTGGATAGATTTTTGCTACACGGCGCTTGCGCTCGACAGAAAGACAGAGACAGAGAAACAAAAAATGAGAAATCACCCTTCCCAGGGGGATGGTCACACCGCAATCCCTTCTCCTCCATTCTCCTCTCAGGATTTTGGGCATGCACGCACATGTGCCCAGCGTGAGTTTAAGCCACCAGGTCTGGGACTTGAACCGAGATCTACTACATGGGAGTCCAGCGACATAGCCATTATGCTAATTGCTGGTCCCACCCTGTGGATTCTTTAGTTAAATTGCAACATTGTGAATGGATCCTTGAGGGAGAGTAGCTGGTCGCCTTGAGTGAAGGATGGGCAGCAGGGAGCCCTGCTGAGCAAGTGTTCCAATAATTTATCATGGGACTCTGAGTAACGAACTAAGATCGGCAGCAGGAACACAGGAAGGGTGAACATTAAAAAATAATGTTTTCTATAAGAAGCAATGAGACTTACCAATGTGTGAAATATATTAGAAAGTGAAGGAGTAAAGGGACAAAGGTGACTTGGGAAATTTTTATCTGGAAAGTGGAAGAATTTGCTACTCCCTGACTAGGTCTGGGTATACAAGCAGAAGTTGGGTGGCAGGGTGAGGCTTGGAGATCAAGATTATGAAGTCTGCTTTTTCCATCCTCTCTTCCTAAACGTAATGAATTTTTTGTCCTGTAATTTCCAGGCAAGCAGCCCCAAGAAAGGGAGTCAGAGGTAGTCCAGGAACCATGCTGTGGGCTCCTGTGTTGGGAGAATTGGCAATCAATTCTTGTTCTATTTGTTCTATTTGCTTTAATTATGTTTCACTCCAGGGAAAACAGACAAGCAAGTATTAGCAGGGAGAACAGTGATGAATGGAACTCATTTCCTGATTCCAGCGATGTGTTGAGAATCATGTTTAGTGGGACATTCTCTGGCTGCTAACCAGACTCTGCAGTCAGGTGCATGTCATGGTATTTATCCAAGAAGTACCAAGAGAGAAGTAAAATGTTTCCAGACTTAAGAGTTTTGGGCTACCTAGATTTATTCTGCCTGACTGTAACTATTGGATAAAGGCAGGAGAGCAGGATTTAGTCCCGTCTGTCACTAGTTTGCTACGTGTTTGGGGGACATTCTGGGTCTCAGATTCATCTGTAAAGTGGGAAGGAGATTAGTCTTGGGTACGTTTGAATATGGATTGTCCCCTTTGAAGCTCATGTTGAAATCTGATTCTCAGTACAGTGGCATTTCAGGAGGTAGGGTCTTGAAGAAGTGATTAGGTCTTGAAGGAATCGCTTCTAAGGAGAGCAGATCTAAAGCAAAGGTACACCTGGTGTTTAGTCCCTCTTGCATTCACACTTCTGCTCTTGCTTCATGAAGTAAAGCAGCACTTGGGCCTCACTTGACTGCCCAATCTTGGGCTTCCTAGCCTTTAGAATCAAGAGCCAAAGTAAACCTTTCTTTGCATATTACCCAATCTCAGGTGTTCTGTTACAGCAATAGCAAATGGAATAAGATAGTCTTAAACTGTAGTTGTATCAGAATTACTTAAGCAGCTTCTTATACATGTGAGTGCTTGAACTCATCCTTTTCTGTTGTGGACCTAGGTGTCTGTTTGCATGTTTAGAAAACTCTGAGCTCCGATGGAGGTAATGCTGGGCACAATCCTGGCCTGGACAGTTTCTGCAGCTCCTTTTGGCCAAGATGCCAGGTTAGCGCTTCATACAGTTCTCTAGAACCACTGCTATGTGGCTTGCTGCTGGAGTGTCTTTCTGCTTGCTACTCAGTCCCTTGCACTGACCTGTTTTGTTGTCTGAACTGCCTGGCTTTAGATAAAATAGGTCCTGTGAGTGAGCCCTGGGGATTTATTATGGACGGTGGGTGGGGATCCAGAGCGGGGGTCATGGACTGGCCTAGCCCAGGACTACTTAGGGAGTGGTGAGAGGGGAAAGAAGTTCCCCTCCCCTTTTACTCTGGAGACCTCTGCTGACTCTGAGTTCCAGAATGTTCTGGCAGTTTGACAGCCAGGTGCAATGCATCTTGGTTCTCGGAGATGCCCTCTGTCTCGGCCTGCAACCTCCTCTTATCACACTGGCTATTCTGCTTTGGCCTTTGATCTTGAAGCCCAGAGCCCTGACCCTACAGGGTGGCCTCGTTGTGTGAAGACTGCAAGAGAAAGTGAGGTGGTGAATGGGGGAAGCCAAGGTAGAGAACTGCAGCTGTCCTGGTGTGAACCATGTTCACTGTGGGGGCTCAAAAGTGTGACTCCTTCACTTCCAAGGAACTGGGGAAGCCTTGCCCAGGTGCCCAGATCCAGGTCAGTGGTGTCCTTAAATTACATCACAGGTCCAAAAGGACTGGGAAGGTAATAGTCCAACTCAGGGTTTGAGGACCTGTCTGTTCTTGTGTCAGACAAACATAAAGGGCCCCCAAAGAAGCCTATACCCAAACCCTTAGAATTGTGAGTAACTGAGTTTACATGGCAACATGGACTTTGCCCACATGATTAAGGTTACCACCTGCAGAAAGAGCGATTCTCTTGGATTTTCCAGGCAGGCCTGTCTAATAACATGAGCCTTAAAAGCACAGTACTTTCTCCAGCTGAGAGGGAAGATATGGCAGAAGGGGAAGAGATCTGAAGCTCATGGAATTGACTGGGTCAGACCGGGATATCAGTTGATCCCCTTGAGGCACACAACCACAGGCATTCTTTGGGTCACCCAGTACAGAAAGTTACTTACCTGGTGGAGGCATCTCTGGAGCCAACTACTCCCTCAGGCTGGGAAGGACTTGATATGTGCTGAGACGTAGGCCCACCTGTCTGGAGCAGATACTCTCGTGAAGCGAAGCAGAAAGTAGACCGCCAGGCAGAGTAAAATCTGGCCTCATCTGCAGGCAACAAGGGAACCAGACTCCAATCTTACAGCTGCAAGGCACTGAATTAGCCAGTACTTGAACGATCTTGGAAGAAGATTCTTCCCCGGAAGCTTCCCAAAGGAACCCAACTCTGCTGACACCTTGACTTTAGTTGGTGACGCTGCATCAGACTGCTAACCTACAGATCTGTGAGGTAATAAATAGGTGTTGCTTTAAGCCACGTTTCATATTTTTTACAGCAGCCGTAGAACATCGGTTCAGTGGCTGGCTCCCCAGTGTCACCTGGAGAGTGGAACCACAGGGCTAGGGCTTGGGCTCCACCTTAGGGAAGACTGACACACAGTTCTCCCAGGAGGGGAGGTACTTTCTCAAGAGGCAGTGAGCCAGAGCCTTGGGCAAGAGTCTACTCTTTAGATGAACCAAATGCCTTCATGAAACTCCAGGGATGGCCTCCCTGGGGGAACTTCACTCTCTCTCCCAAGGTCCAGCAGATTCTCAGATAAGAGCAAGGTTCCTCCTCCAGGGTCACAGGCCCCTCCACCACTGCTTTACTCCAAGGAATCCTGGGTCCTCCAGAATTCCTCATTCTCAGTTCCTGAAACAGGATCATGGCCAGTGGGGACCCTTGGTTGGTGAGGGGCAGGGGCCAGGAGGGCTGGAGGCTAGGCTCCTGGCTCTAATTTGCCTGAGAACCTTGGGGCCATCTTTCTCTCCTCAGGTCAAGTGTTCTTCAACTGTAAAGGAAGGAATGTGACAGAAGGCCTCGAAGTTTCCGTCTAGGATTGCAACCTCCTTAAGTCTTTAGGGAACCCTGAGCCCAACAGGGCAGCACACCAGCCAGCCTGTGGGGAAAGATGAGGGGAGGCTTGGAGACAGCCTATGAGGCGCAGGGAGCTTCCACACCTGCCTCCAAAGACGAGCCACAGCGGGGTCAGTGGGGTTGGCAGAGAAAGAAAGGATGAAAGAAAGGCGGGGCCGGGGCCGCCCCCCCTGCCCCCGCCCCGCGCGCCCCTGCCCGCCCCCGAGCCGGCCCAGCTCGGCTCAGCCCAGCCTGGCGGGCGGGTCACAAGCGCCGCCGGCCGGCCGCCTCTCGCGCCCCCTGCGCCGCGCTGTAGCGCCCGGCACCCTTGCCCTGAGCCACCGTCCGCTCCCCAAGTCCGACCGGCGCTCCAGGTGACGGTGACCCTGTCCGGGGCGTGGGGCAAAGAAGACATGTCCCGCCTGCGAGCGGCCTCGCCGGCACCGGCCCTGGCGTTGCTGGCGGTGGCCCTGGCCGGGGTCGGAGTGCAGGGCGCAACCCTCGAGGACCCTGACTATTACGTGCAGGAAATCTGGAGCCAGGAGCCCTACTACACTCACCCCGAGCCTGAGCCCGAGCCGGAGCCCTTCTCTCCGCCGCTGCCTCCGAGGGCGGGGGAAGAGAAGCTGGAGCGCCTGCCCGAGCCCAGGCCTCCCAAGAGGGCGAACAAACCCAAGAAAACTCCCAAGAGGGAAAAGTTGGCTTCGGAGTCGCCTCCACCAGGTAAGTAACTTTCTGTACTGGGCGGCACAAAGGGGCGACCAGGGTTGCGCGCCTCGAGGGATCAACTGGCGTCCTAGTCTGTGTGTCTGGGATGGGCAAGCCGGGCGAACCTCCCTTGCGCTGTTCCCGCCTCCTTGGAGAGTACATCTGAGCTGCGGGCTGGTCCTTTGAGCTCCCCAGAACTTCACTGTGAGCCGCTTATCAACTCGCTCCCCTCTGGTAAGGACAGAGCAGTGGAGTGGGGAAGCTGCCTGGGGAGTTGGGTCCTTCTTGTCCCGAGCTTGAAATTCCCTGGAAAAGCCACCTTTCTGCTGGACACTTCTTCCTTCTCTGCCTACTTCTTCAGTCTTCCTACGCGGCATTTTCTTGAGAATGAATTTCCGATTTGGCAGTGTGAATGGCTGGCCTGTTTTGGCAGATGGCTTTCTGGGGAAAGCTCCAGGAGTGGGCCTTACCCAGCCAGTGTGCCCTCTCGGCTCTGGCCCTCCCGCTTGCAGAGGGTCCCTTGAATCCTCTGCACTGTCTAGGAGTCCCTGTCCAGGTGCAACAAGGGTCTCAGCTGCAATTGGACTGGAGCTTGTGAAGAGGGGCCTGCCGCAGTCTGGGATGTTTGCTCTCCATCCATTTCTCATCCCCGTTTCAAATCCATCCTGTGTCTGCCAGCCCTGTCTAGGGGAAACGACTTCCACTTGGTTTCTCCCGCACCTTGTGAAGTGAGACTTTATTGGAGCACAAGTTCTTTTCTCAAATGGCAGGGACTGTAGTCCTAGTATTCCCAGAGTGGGGAATGAACTGGATTGTGGCCACATTTTCGACCCCTGCAGTGACTTTCTCTGAAAAGGGCTGTGCCCAGTGGTGTCAGTGGCACTGTTACAGAGCTGGGGACCGAAGGAAGTGCCTTGATTTGGTTAAACTGCTCGTGCAAGTTGGCAGCCAGAAGATTCTGTGGGGATACAGAACTCTTCAAAGTGTGGTCCCACCCAGTGGCCCCCTTCGCACATGTGAGGGGCCATTGCCCTTCATTCGTGGGCAACTCTGAATGGACAGGTAGCTCTGCAGGTTGTGTAACCCTGAGCACAACTACCTAGAATTCACAGTGATTCTGGGGGCGGTATGGATATTAAGATGTATGAAAGCCACAGGAATAGGAACACTAACAAGAATAGGAGTGGGAAGACTCATTTGCAGAATGTCCACCGATTATTTAGAAGACCTATGTGTAACTATTTCATTTCTTTTTTAAAAAAATTTCAAATCAGTTTATTTTTTTTTAACAATGTAGGGTAGATAAGGGGTATCAACATGAAAAGGAAAAATTGTTTGCAGATGTAGAAAACAGTATTTAGATGGAAATTCCTTTTTCAGCCTATGTACAGAGTATCAGACTTCATAAACCTTTGGGCTTTTCCTAATTCACTGAAAATTCTAATGCTCAGTTTGATGCTCATGCCAAGGACCTACTACATACACTTAATGTTTATAAGCATAACATAAACAAATCCCAGTTGGTAGACGTGAACTAAATTTAGTATAGTAATGCAGGGAAAAAGAAACTAAGTACATAAATGGTGTATTTAGTAGAACTTGACCCAAAAAGACTGTAAAATTAATGATGGAAAGGGCTTACTGTTTATTTTTCACTGAATATTCAGCAGCTAGCATACCACCTTGCATATAGTCAATACTCTATAAGTATGTAGTCTTTGGAATAAACTTATATAGAAAAAAATAGGTAAAAAAGGAAAAAAGACGGTGATGATTACAGAAACAAAGTGGCACAGAAAACCCAAGAATTATGGTCCTAACAAGAGGATGTCATAAAAGGAAATATCTAGAGACTGAAAACCCTGCTGAGCATCTTTTAGTTCTTGTGTTCAATTTTTATGTTTTGTGTTTGTTTTATATTGTTATTTTAAAATGTTTATTATAAATAATTTACATATAATCATTACACATCTTTGTTGGATACCAGTTTTTTTTTGTTTGTTTGTTTGTTTTTTAGGTTTTTGCATGCACACTTTGGAGAGAGAGAAAAGGAAAGTGAGAAATGACCACCTTCCTGGTGAGGTGGCTGTGTTACAATCCCTTCTCCTTCATTCTCCTCTTGGGATCCTGGGTACACACACACATGCATCCGGTGTCATTTTCAAGTCACCAGGTCTGGGACTTAAACCATGGTCGGCCATGTGGCAATCCAGCACCTTAACCACCATGCCACCTACTGGCCCACAGGAAGGTCTTTAAAAACATGTACACAGTGTACAATAAAAAAAAAATCGAGACTATAAACATGTTTACCCCCTACTATGTTTAATACACACACACACACACACACACACACATATATATGTATTTTTTTGGAGAGGTTTTCTCTACAGGGTGCGTGCGCTTACCAGAAAGACAGAGAGAGACAGAGAGACAGAAAGCGAGAAATCACCCCCCCAGCGGGGATGGCCATGCCACAATCCCTTCTCCATTCTCCTCTCAGGATCTTGGGCACGCACGTACATGTGCCTGGCGTACCAGGTCCAGGACTCCAACCGCGGTCGACTACATGGGAGTCCAGCGACACAGCCATTATGCTAACTGCTGGTCCCACAATGTTTAATATTATATGTTGTGAATATTCCAAACCCTCTTCACTGGTTATCAGGAAGTATGTGCTGAATTGTCTATGACATTCTTTACTGTGAAATACAGTTCTAAAGGATGACAAATTGATTACAAATAACACAAAAAAAGCCCCATAAATTAATGAGGATGGATTTTTAAAAATAAAGATCATCCTAACATAGCCAATTAAAGAAGAATTTGTAATTTCCATGTAGAGGACTATGGGCAATAAGAGTTTATATCCTGATAAGATCTGTAATATCATTGTCTCAGTAAGAGATAGCCAACATTATGCATAACAATAGCTCGTTAGGAAGAGATAGAAAAGGAAAACTTTTACTCACTCATTGTGAGTTCTGAGACCATAAAGAAATAAGTACATAAAGAAATAAGTCACCAAACATAGAAAGCCAAAACAAAATTGGAAAGAAATGTTTAAAAGTGAATACATGGTAAAGTCAGTGATTTGGTAATTTGTAGGCTTTACACAGTTCTTGGTTTTAGCCTAACTTAAATTCATTCCATTCAAAGATTCAGTTACTTGTAACATTTTGGACCTTTTCTTTGTAATCTAGTTTTATACAGTGAATGATAAATACATAAATTGAAACCTGTGGAGACAGCTGTCTATCATAGTTAAACCTACTTATGTGTAAGATAGTTGAATCTGCATTTTTAACCTTTTAGTTGGGAAATTTAATCCTGATATTCAGTGTTATTATCCATGTGTGTGAACTTACCCTTTTTTTTTTTAGTTGTTTTGTGTTCTCTTACTTCCATTTATCTCCCTTTAGTTTTCCTGGTGTAGTATTCCCTTCAGTATTTACTAAAGTACTGGTTTAGTTTTGGTGAAGTCTTTTAGCATTTGTTTATCTGGGAATGACTGAATTTCTCTTTCCGATTTGAAGGATAATCTTGCTGGGTATAGAACAAAGACTTTGCAGAAATTGGTTTTCCTTTCAGGGTTTTAAATGCGTCTTCCTTGCCTGCACTATTTCAGTTGAGAGGTCCAATGTTAGTCCAATGGGGTAACCTTGTTTTTTTATTTTTATTTTTTTGAAGAGGTTTTTGCTATAGGGCACATGCGCTCGCCAGACAGACAGAGAGAGACAGAAAGACAGAAAGTGAGAAATCACCCCCCGGGGGGATGGCCACGTCACAATCCCTTCTCCTCCATTCTCCTCTCGGGATCTTGGGCACGTACGCACATGCACCCGGTGTGAGTTTAAGCCCCGGGTCTGGGACTCGAACCGTGGTCGACTACATGAGAGTCCAGCGACATAGCCATTACGCTAACTGCTGGTCCCATGGGGTAACCTTGTTAAGTAGCTTCACATTTCTCTCTTGCCATTTTAAGAATATTACCTTTGTCTTTGATATTTAGCAATTTGGCTATGATATGCCTTGGAGAGGATCTTCTTCTATCTATTTGGTGACTTTTGTATTTCTTTGGATTTGGATGTCCATATGCCTCTCTAAATTTGGAAAGTTTTCAGCTAATATATCATGAAAGATACTTTCTATGGCAAAGGCATAGAAAGTGCCTGTCTCTTCATCTTTTAAAATATCTATTATGTGGACATTCAGCCATTTAATGATGTCTAGGGTTTCTCATTTGTTGTCCTAATTTTTAATGATTATTGTTCCATTCTTTTTGGGTGCTTGGACTAAATCAGAGGTTTTGTCTTCAAGGTCAGAAATTCTTTCTTCTGTGTAGTTTAATCTGCTGCTGATACTTTTGAGGGAAGTTTTCTTTTTTTTACTTCCTACATTGTATTTCCTACATTTGTATTTTTTTTTTAATCTCCAGAAGTTCTGTTTGATTCTTTTTCAGGGTGTCTATTTCTTTATGGAGTTCCTCCTTCAAGTCATGGAAGGATTTTCTCATCTCCTGGAATTGGTTGTCTGTTTTCTCTTGCATCTCTTTGAATTGCAAATTCTGAATTATTTTTCTGACATTTTTATTATGATCTCTTATGTTTTATCCTCTGTTGGTGAGGAGTTATTATGTTACCTTGTGGGGGAAGTATTTTTTGGTTTTCTCCTATTTCTTTTTTTATATTTTTTACTTCATTTTCTTTTATACATTCAATCACATTATTTAGCTTACAAAGTGAATATTTCAACATGTGAACATTTTTCCCTAGTTCAGTTGATAAAACTATAAAATTATCTTCAACATAATATCACATATTATACTGATAATACCACATTTCTTTGTCCCATTAATGCTTTGCCTCTCTATTTTTCTTCTAAATGTCCTTCCTCAGACTCCACTCTTTGACACACACTATATCTGGTATTCACATTCATTTACTGTGTTTCTGTATCCTTTAGGCAATCAGTTTCAGCATAGAGTGTGGATACTCGGTATATATTAAATAGGGACATACAATGTCTTTCCTTCATAGCCTGGCTTGCTTCACTCAGCAGTAAATCTTCCATATTCTTTCATTTTCTGTCAAAAGCCAGGGTTTTTTTTTATGGCTGAATAATGTTCCCTAGAGTATATGTGCCTTCTTGGGGCTCTGCTTTGATTTTTAGTCAACTAGTGATGTTCTCAATTCTTCCTACTTTTTTGGAGTATATTTCTGTAGCTGTGAGCTTGTGCTCTTCTCTATGGTGTGTGTTAATTCCATGCAAGTTTCCCTACTCTACTGCTGGTGGGAGTGTGGAACCCACAGTATGAGTTTTGAGTTCAGGCTTTCGGAGGGAAGTTTCTCTCCTTTTACTGTTAGGTGGATTGTGAGAGAGGCAACAATTTCATTTAATTCCTTTAATGGCTCTGAAGAATAGCTATTCTTGTTTTACTGAAGAGCAACCTGAAACTCACACATTTAAAGTGACTTCCTTGATTTTTTTTGCTGGCTGGGGATATTTGAAAGCCCTTATGTGCTTTCTAATTCAGGGCCTTTTTGAGTTTGGTGGTTTGAAAGAAATCTACATGCAGTTTTGATTTTTAGTATCATCTATATGTTTAGGGAAGTTCTAGGTGTTGAATGGGGTGGATAGAAGATGCTTTGTTAGGTTCTGGTAGTCAGTGGGGTTAGGTAGTGGCAGTGGGGCAAGTGGAAGAATCTCAGTCAGGCATCTGAAGACTATACTCAATTCTTGGACTCACCAACTCAGGACCCTGGGGCTCATGACTCATCTTTCTGAATCTCAGCTTCTTCATCTGAAGCTACAAGACTAGCACCTTCACTTTGTCAATTGCTATAAAAGCCTTTCAACCAAAGCTTCCAGTGCACCTGCCAGCTATAGTGTGCTAGTCCTGTGTGAACTGTTCCTTCATTCCATAGTTTCTTACCATGAAGCTGCTCAACACCAGGTGCTGGGGGAGGTCCCAGGGCTAGAGAAGGAAAATTGCCCTGACCTCTGCCCTCATGGAATTTGCAGTAATTGAGGGTCTTTGAAAAAGTAATGGCAAGTGTGCTCAGGGTTGTGTAGAAGTGTAGGGTGTTAAGGAAAGTAGTAAGGGGGAATCAGACCTGGTCTGGGACTTAGACAGTGCTTCCCAGGGGAGGCAATATTTAAGGCCTAACAAGGGGGTTGGCTTTATTGTCCTGGGGTCTCTTACTAGTGACCAGCCATCATTCCCAAGATAGTTTTCTTTCCCTGCAGAAAACAGCTAAGAAAGTCACTGCCTGGCTTCAGTGGTGCCCATAGGCTAATCTGTAGACTCAGTTGTTACAATGGAGAGGCGACACAATGAGGAGGTGATGCTCCTTGAAAAGGAGCCTCTGAAGGTGAAGTCAGGGTGCAAGATGATTGCAAGAAAAAGATCATCTGCTTCACCGATTAGGTGAAGATGAGTAATGGGTGAGGCAGCCTATTTATTTCTAATAACTAGTCTCTGCTCTTGCAGGAAATGTCTGGCTCAGTACTCCCTGACATTTGCAGGAATGGCTCCCTAACTGAGAATAGGTGCCTGGAAACTCTAGACCTACGAGGGGAGCTGCCTCCAGGCCTGCACTGTCAACCTTGTTTCTAATGAATTGTGTGGGAGCTTTTTAGAACTCCCCCAACTATGGCAAACCAAGCAGGAGATGTACCTCATACTTTTAATTCCTATTGGATATTTTTATCTATCTATCATGTATTAATCTATCATGTATCTATCTATCTATATCAATTATCTATGTACCTATCTATGTATCTATCAATTATCTAACAATAATCTATCTATCAATCTATCTATCTATTTCTATCTATCATCTATTTATTTATTATGTTTGATCAGAGGACCCCTCCACCCTGGACCCAAAGTGGGTCATTCTGGATTAAAAACAACCTTGATTAGAGGAGTCAGTATAGTATTTTGCAATTAAGCTGCACTAGAAGATTATTTTTCCCACTTTAAGTTGTGGCTTGATATACTACTCATGATATTATAGAAGTACTCATCTCAGCATTGGACTGTTCTGTAAGCATATTGTTACCACATTTTAGGAAGGGACACAGAGGTAGGAACCTTGGGCCATGGCCTGGGCTATTAAATGGGAACTTCTAGACTTTGCCACACTGGGTGGATGTTCTATTTATCAGACACTGTCTTGGCACTGATGTGGGAGTGAGGGATAGGATTTGGAGATGAATAAGAGTATAAAATCATGGATAGTCAGTTTAAAAGTCTGCCATGTGCTTTGTCTTTTCCAATGATTTTTTCAGATAGCCATTGTCTTGAAGAAAGCTGTTAAAGTAGTACAAGAAGCCTCCCATGTGTCCTTCCTCAGCTTCCCCTAGTGATGATTTCTTATATAGACATAGTACAGAGTGGCTGCCCGGCCATACTCACACATTGCCGTGGATGGGCTCTGGCCATTCATTGGGTAAATGATACTATTGCTGGAATGTTTTTCCTCATTGGCACCCAAAACCTGCTTCTTACTAATTCTATTTATTCAACTGTCTCTAGGCCAATTCAACAGTTTCTAGATTCCTGTAGGTGCAATGCTTTGGGGCCAGGGAGCGAGTATCAGATTCCCAGTTTTCATTATCTCAGGGTGAAGAAGAAGATAAGGGTCCACATTTGGGGCATGCAAGTAGATTTGGGGTCTACTTATTTTGCATGCCATCTCCAAATTGATGATGCTAGGTTGTGGTCATGCTCTTTTTGGGGGAATAAAATAAAAAGAAATAAGCCATGGTTAAACAACTCACCCACTGTTTTCCTCCAACTTGGCAGTAACAACAAAAATAATAATCAAAACTCTGAATAAGTAATTTGAAGATCTTTTTCTTTCCCTCCATTACACCTTGGGTTGGAAGTAGGCTCAGATCTGTAGTCCCTAAATTTGGGCTCCTGCTTATTCTCTGTTCCTTGCTTTCTTCAAGCACTGGTGAGAATATGCCACTATTTGATTATGAACAAACCCACCACATCCATAGTCCTGAGCCCATGGAATTTGAACAGTGGGCAACAAGCCACGTTTGTTTGTATGTCTGTGCCCAGAATCATTGAGTTTGCATTTCGTACAGTGTTGTGCTCCAGCCTCAGTGGGAAATAACCAAAGAGTTGTTAAATGAGTGTATTTGGTTGTAAACAAAGGCCTTTCTGTTGCATGTGCTTGCTGCAAGCCATTTGGCAGAAAGGGCTTCACTTTTCAGTTTAGCTTCATCTTTTAGGGCATTTTTGCACTGTTTGCCCTTTGGATAGAAATGTCTTTTTATGGGCAATGGTAGAATGTGAGGATTAGGAGAATGTGTTTATAAATATTTCAACAAGTATATTTTAAAACCAACACAATAATATTAACACATAGAAACAACAAGAAATCCTTAGTGTCAGATTCCAAGCTCACTTTAAGAGTTAAATCCAAAGTGTTTTGTCCAGCTAAACTCAGACAAAATTCTGAAGAAAAAGATGTCTTGTAAAAAAATGTTGTTCCTCTACATTGGCTAGTACCTTTCTCAGGTACCACTTCCATTTCCAACATGCTTTCCAAGGTCAACTATTAGTGCTGGCAAATTTCCTCCTGCCTGTGCCCAAGCTTCTAGAAACAAGGGTTTATGCATGGCTAATAATGGGATCAGAGGACTCCCATGATGGGGGAAGCTATCTTGGATGCTGTAGTTCTTAATAGCCGTCATGTTTCTTGTGTGCCCCAGGCGTTCATGACTGCCAGATCCTATGGTGGTTGATGCTTTCAGTGGTGGGACAAAGGCAGCCTGGATTTTGGAGAAGGGAAAGACTCCTCTAGATGTCCTTGAGTTGCTAGTCAGTCTGAACTCTCAGGCTTGGTCTCTGTGGCCCTCTCACATCTTCGCCACCCAGCTACTGCTCTGAGATCATGAAATGAAAGCCATGAAATCCTTTTTTTTTTTGGAGAGGTTTTGGCTATACGGTGTGTGTTCTCGCCAGAAAGACAGAGAGAGACAGAGAGACATAAAGCGAGAAATCACCCCCCAAGGGAAGATGGCCACACCACAATCCCTTCTCCTCCATTCTCCTCTCGGGATCTTGGGCACGCACGCACATGCGCCCGGAGTGAGTTTAAGCACGATGCCAACACATGACTACCTAGTGATATTACTGTGGTATGTGATATATCTTTAAAAGCAAAGGACTCTTTATTTGGTAACAAGTCAGGAAGATGGCTTCTGGCTACATAAGGGATAGTAGTGGTGGCCACAAAGTCACTGCTGCCCCAGCCTACCTCACTGTCCCTCAGGCTCCAGGCTATGGAAACAAGTCTTCTCCATAAAAGGCTGGCCCACTTGGAAGAAAATGATTAACCCAATTAAAAGATGGGAAAATGAGCTGAATAAACAACTCTCTAAGGAAGACCTACAAACAGCCAAAAAGAATATGAAAAAATACTCAACATCCCTCGTTGTAAGGGAGATGCAGATCAAAACCACAATGATATACCACCTAAACCCAGTCATAATGGCAAAGATTAAATAAACAAGTAATTATAAGTGCTGGAGAGGATGTGGTGAAAGGGGGACACTCCTACACTGTTGGTGGGAAAGTAAATTGGTCCAGTCACTGTGGAGAATAATATGGAGATTTCTCAAAGACCTTCAGATAGAACTACCATATGATCCAGCAATTCCACTCCTGGGTATCTACCCAAAGGACAGGAGAGCACTCAGTTGGAAAAGTGCTTGTACAATTATTTTCATTGTAGCATTATTCACGATTGCTAAGACATGGAACCAACCCAAAAGTCCGCAAACAGATGAATGGATTGAAAAATTATGGCACATATACTCCAAGAAATACTATTCAGCCATAAAAAACAACAAGGCCCTGGAATTTGATAGAAAGTGGACGAATATGGGAGATTTGTTGCTGAGTGAAGCAAGTCAGGCTATGAAAGAGAGATATTGTATATCTCCACTTAACCCATACCAACTGTCTGCACTCTATGGTAGAAACTGAAAGACTGGAGAACATAAAGGCATTAAAAATTGTAATGGACACTAGAGACAAAGTGGAAAGAGTGTGGGAGGGGAAGAATGTAGAAAAGGAAATTTGGGGGAAAAAGGGAGAGGTAAGGCACTTGTGGGACACAGATAAGGTTTTTTATCTGTTGATGAGGAGAGGATGTGTACAGTAGTCTCAACTGGGCTGGACTAGGTGTATATCATTCTGGGTAAAGTTTTTAAAATCTAAAGATGTATAGTGTTTTAATATATTAATAATAATTTAAAAATTAATAAAAAATAAAAATAAAAAGTACAAGTTGAAGAACAACAACAACAAATGAACTAACAATATAAAAGAAAAAAAATAATACAAGGCCAGCCCAGAGGAGGGTACAGCTAATCAGGCTAGTTTCTAAAGGAAGACATAGATGGGGGAGAGGATGGATTTGGTTGATCAATTGACTTTGGCCCAGCCCTGGTTAAAAGTATTAGAAAATTGCTTGGTGCCTCTGGATCCACCCCACAAGCTCTATCTCCTATGAATGGAAGCAAGTACCACTCACTCACAGCCACCTTTCAGGATCTACCCCATCCCAGCAACTTGTGTTTTGCCTGGGAGCTGACTGCTCAGAACTGGATAAGGGAATGGGTTCCTGCACACTCAGGACACTTTTCTGCTACCATCTGCTTGGAGCAGGAGTTTTTAATTGCTTTTGTCTGAGTCAACCTGCAAAGTCCTCCTGGCTCTTTCTGTATGAAGGTTTGCAGCAGATCTGCAAGTATTTATGGTGATTTAGAAAGCTGTAATTATTGTCTGGCCTACTGTCTCCAGGCTACATTTCTGGGGTGCTCTTGCAAGCCCATTTAGTCTATTTTTCCTCCTAGTGTAGGTTTCTTAAGAGGCAGGCAAGGATCTCAGAGCCCTCATGGTCCTTCACAAGTGGGAATGCAAAGCCTGTTGGACTGGAATTTCCTGGGGGAAATGCAAAAATGCGGCAACATTTTTTGTTTTTTTTTTTGTTTCTAGGGTGTTGTTACTGTAAGCTCTTTGTATCAAGAGGAGAAAAAATAGTTTTCTATTAACCAAGAAGAATTATATTTATCACTATAGACCAGAATAGAACATGTGTCCCACACTGGCAACTCAGTTTGCTACTTTTAAGGAATTCTGTTTTGTCATGCAGCCCAGATGGTGATGTTGATTGGATTCTGGCTCCTTCTCTGTGCACTATTTCTACTTTACTTTCTTCTTTCATCTGTACAGACCATATGTTGTCTTTCTTGTTATAAGAGAGGAAGGGGCTGGAAAGAACCCAGATTTGAAGTCAGTCTGCAGTCCTGTCACTCCTTGACTCTGTCACTCTGTCAGCGACCTTGTCAGGTGTCTTTTCCCTTCTGAATCTCAGTGAATCTATCTACAAAATGATGTTCATAATCAACTTTCTGTCCTCAGGGAGTCCTTGTAGGATGAAATGTTATAATCTATGTGAAAATGCCTTGTAAATTGTAAATTGCACCACATAAAAGAACTGTTATTCTTCCAGCTACTGGAATAGTGCTTTGAGACCCCTGGGACGCTATAGTGATATTCATGACGAAGAGATGGACACTGTGTTTTGTTCAGTGATGACTACAGATCAAGCCCTAAGGGCTTCACACGTGTCATTTTGGTTCCTTTCCATAACTCCACTGTACAGGTGCAGCGGCTTCCTCTTTCTACTGATGAGGGAATCAAAGCCTAGAGATGTAAAATAGAACACCTGAGGATACCCTGGGAGCATGCAGGGGCAGACCTGCTGGGATGGGCTGGACTAGTCCTTTAGGTGATGATTCTAACCATCCTACTTCTTCCCTAGCCCTGTCAGGGCTTGTCTGGGTGCCATTTTGCCACTCCCTTTGGAGATACTGTTCTCCAAATATTGGTCCCACTGGGGAATCAAACTCTCAGGATGGTAGGACATCTTTCTGACATCTAGACCTTTATTGGCTTCCCAGGGCCAAGTGGGCTGGTTTTCCTCAGCCCGTATGCAACCTGCACACAGGGAGCATGGTGTTGGGCTGGTCCATGGTTGTGTCTTCAGCATTTACTCTTTGTACTTGTCCCAGGGGAACCCCAGAAGGTTGTCCTTGCTGAGAGACTTCCAATGAGCAATGACTTCCAGAGAGGGTTGGAATGAACATTCTTCTTTTGGCTTTTTCTTCACATATTTTGTCAAAAATATATTTTTTTTTGTAAAGTATTTTCTCTTTCTGATAGATTAGACCTAGCATTAACAAAATTTACTCTACTGGGGACTGGCAGGTGGTGTGGTTGTTGAAGGTGTTGGTCTCCCATATGGCCAACTGCCGTTTGAATCCCAGACCTGGTGACTTGCTCTCTCACTTTCCCTCTCTCTCCTACTCTATCCTCTGGTCAAATTAAAATAAGTAAGTAA
This sequence comes from Tupaia tana, assembly GCA_026018925.1. NCBI lineage: Eukaryota > Metazoa > Chordata > Mammalia > Scandentia > Tupaiidae > Tupaia > Tupaia tana. The sequence continues at coordinate 34,967,990 of JAKSZU010000010.1, read as the reverse complement.
ATAAGTAAAGTTAAATAAGATAATTCTTAAAAAAAATACTCTACTGATTTTGCTAAACTACAAAGATCATTACAGACCTTCAGTCAGGCTTTTTCTGAAGTGGCCATCTTTGATGGTTACCAGCCATGACATTCCTGCTCACAGAAATGGGGCAGAATCTAAGGTGGCACTGAGGCAGATGTTGATGTGTCCAGGTTTCTGGGTTTGCTTCCTTCCTATGGCCTTTATAAAATTTTTGCATATGGCCAGCCACTGTGTCTTAGGAGTAAGGCAGTGTTCTGTGATGCTGAACTCACTAGAGAGTCCTAGGTTTGCATCTTGAGGCCTTTCTGGAAGTAGAAGCCTGGACTTCTGACCTCAGAGCTAGCCTTTTTCACCATGCTGGGCTTCTCCTACCTAATCCTTCCCTAGGTCCTGGATTGAGTACCTGTGGAGGACAATGTTGCCCACCAATTGGAGGATACTGGGTACATGTGCTTGTGATCTGGCTGAGACTGGGAGTAGATTGTGATATGAGAACTCTTAGAAGAAAGAAATAAACTTTGTTGTTGTTGTTTATTGGCTTTATATCCTAATTGGGACACTCAATTTTGTCTTTTTTCCCCCCAGCCTATATGTAAAATAAAAGCTACTTGTAGCAGGTATATTAGCTATATAGCAAAAGAAATTTCTCTTAGCTGGGCTTAATATATCCCTTGACTTTCTTGAAGATTTGAGGTTTCTTAATAAATAAACTTTAGGGGGGTGGGGGCTACTATAAAATTTTCTGAAATGATTTAATTACTTGGCACAATCCAGGACCTGTTTTTGGTATGTTAACTTGCTTTTTTTTTTTTTTTTTTTTTTTTGTAGAGGTTTTTGCTATAGGGCGCATGCGCTCACCAGAAAGACAGAGAGAGACAGAGAGATAGAAAGCGAGAAATCACCCCCCAGGGGGGATGGCCACACCTCAATCCCTTCTCCTCCACTCTCCTCTCGGGATCTTGGGCGGGCACGCATGCACACAAACCTGGTGTGAGTTTAAGCTTCCGGATCCGGGACTCGAACCATGGTCGACTACATGGGAGTCCAGCGACATAGCCATTATGCTAACTGCTGGTCCCTGTTAACTTGCTTTTCAAAGTCCAATTAAATATCTTTTTTCATTCACTGACTTGTTCATTCATTCACCCGTTCACTCATTCATTGCAGTCCATTATGAACAGGACCTTGGAGACACAGCAATGAGCAAAGCCACATGCAGTCCCTCCAGTCTGTGCTCATAAAGAGACATATTGCATTGCCATGGTGATGAGGCTTCACACATCAGGTGTGCAAAGCTGTGGTGGAGCCTGCTGGTGCTCTGCTGGTGCTTTCTTTTCCTGCAGGCACGTCTATCCCCTAGATGCTGCAAGTCTTGACCTTGGACAGCTCACAGCTGCTCCCTTCTCTGGAGAAGCGCCCTTGGAAGGCTGTATCTCCCACTCAGCTGGTCAGTCTGTAGCCAGTAGTTAACTGCAGTAGAAATGGCAGTTCTTTATCTCAAGAAGAAACTCGAGTATTCTATGTGGCATTCCTGCTCCAGAGCTCCTGTGGGAGCTGAGACCACAGCTTTGCCCAGTTCCTTCCCCAAATCCAGCCTGCTCCCCTTTCTCCCTTTTTTGCCTCAGTATGTCTTGTGAATCCAAACTTTTACATTAAGCTCAGGTTAGAGGCAACTTGACCCATGCCAGGAGTGATCAGAGTTCATTACAGGAATGTTTGTTTTAGGTCAGGAGGTCAAAAAAGCCAGCTTAAGAAGATGATGCCGGGGGAACCAGCAGTTAGCGTAATGGCTATGTCGCTGGACTCCCACGTAGTCGACCGCAGTTCGCGTCCCGGATCCGGTGGCTTACAACTCATGCTGGGCGCGTGTGCGTACGTGCCCAAGATCCCGAGAGGAGAATGGAGGAGAAGGGATTGCGGCGTGACCACCCCCCCGGGGGGTGATTTCTCGCTTTCTGTCTCTATGTCTCTCTCTGTCTGGCGAGCGCACGTGCCCTATAGCGAAAACTTCTCAAAAAAAAAAAAAAGAAGATGATGCCAGAACTGTAGTTTACAAGACTGGAAGAAGCTAATAAGTTCAAGAGTGAGGGGAAGGGGGCTTCAGGAGAAGGAACAGCACCAGCACATTCTGGTGGGAGGAAGCATGAACTGAAGGCTGAAAGGAGCAGAGATAACGGAACAAGGTTTAGGAGAAGCTGAAGGGACAGTAGGTGCATAACAAGCAGGTTTCCCAGGTAGAACAGGGGTTCTCCAATTGTTGGGCAGCATTGTCATCCACAGGTACTCAATCCAGGACCTAGGGAAGGATTAGGTAGGAGAAGCCCAGCATGGTGAAAAAGGCTAGGTCTGGGGTCAGAAGTCCAGGCTTCTGCTTCCAGTTCCAGCTATTATATATGAGGCCTTTGAGCTTCAATGTGGGTCAAATGCATTTTGCAGTCTTAGAATAGTAATAACTTGCAGGTGTCCATTGTCCTTATGAGTGTTTCTCTACCTGGGTGTTTACAAAACATGTTTCCTATCCTTTAACCACAGACTGCTTAGAGTTCAGGCACCATCTTTGGAGACGGGCGCAGAGGGCAATGGCTGCTGTGCAGGAGAGTATGGTTGAGTTCCCAGCATCCTGAAGTAGTTCTGACATAAGTGAAAGTAAAGGCTTTACTCTCTCTCTTTTTAGGTAAAAATAGCAACAGAAAAGGCATGAGAACCAAGAGCTCTGAGAAGGCTGCCAACGATGATCACCACGGGGCCCATGAAGATGTCAGAGAGAGTAAGTGAGGATCCTGGAGAGCCCCCTGCCCCAGTTCTATCACCTGTTCAGGGAGAGTGGGGAGGGGAGTTTGCAGGCCCCTGGCACAGCAGCCTAACTGCAGAGTCCCTGAGCATGGGGCTGCCTGGGGCCTGCTTTCTATTCTTAACTGTTGTGCGGGGGTGAGAACATTCTCAGCAGCTCACACTTCTATAATGCATCATAACTCACAGCCAGATTTTCCTGTCGACTCCACTAAAGCTGTTTCTGAATTTCCTGGAGCCCAAAGCCTTTGGTTGCCTTCCCTCCTCTTTTACTATCCCTCTACAAAGACATTCCTTTTGTGTGGCACCTCTTAGCTGCTCTTAGCTTTGGGAATGCATTTCTTACCTACCAATTTGACCCAGAGGTTTCTGGGGAAGAGAGATCAAGTCTTCTACTTCCAAGATATGTGATGCTAAGCCTGGCTTCCTATAGTTGTGTGAAAATATTGCTCCTTTAATTATGTACCTTAAAATGTTTGAAGGTAGGGCCAGCAGGTGGCGTGGTGGCTAAGGGCGCTGGACTCCCACATGGTTGACCATGGTTCGAGTCCAGGACCTGGTGGCTGCTTTTTCACTTTCTTGCTCTCTCTCTCTCTCCCTCTCTCTCTCTCTGTGTCCCTCTCTGGTCAAATTAAATTAAAGTTAAATAAAATAATTCTTTGGGAAAAAAAAAAAAACCTTAAAAAGAAAAGAATATTTGAAGGTATTAGTTGACTTATTGCCCTCTCATATAGCTATTGTTGTTATTATATCTTTATTCTAAACTATGGTATGCAGGATCACGTTTCTGCTAATGTAAGTATTAGCAGCCATTTAGTAAGCATTTATGTAGGTGCCAGGCACTGGCCCAGTATTTGACATCTCTCAGTATCCCTCTGAGTATTGTGGGTATTATGTTATTATCCATATTTTACAGATGAGGAAAATGGGATGCGATGATATGGGTAATTTGCCTAAGGTTATGTAGCTGGTAAGTGGCAAAACAATACTTGAACCCAAGATTTTCTGATTCTAGACTTTTTGCTTAGCAATACAGCTGCTTAAAATAAACAGAGAATTTCACAAATTTGCATTTACAGAAACAGAACTCATTTCAGTTGCCATATGAGCCTGTAAACCTTATAACAGAGTTGATTGTCACAAAGGGAATTGTATGTTCCCTTAGGCACAATGTAATGATTTAGAGATGTGTTTCTAACCAAGAACTTATCATCAAAGAAATCACAGATATGACTAACAGGGCATCCTAAAATAAAAACAGAAGTCAAAAACAGTGAACTTCTGAAATAACTTACCAGGTTAAAAATATGTTCCATCCTAAAATGGGCAGGCAAGGCTGGACCACTGCCCATTGAGACAACTCAGTGTGTTAAGAGGGTGTGATGCTCAGGCTGCATTAGTGCTGGTTCACCCTGACTTCTTTGGGGTCCTGTTTAAATTGGTGGAAATAGGACTCCCTGCCTTCAGTGAGCCTTGGGCATGTGTCTCCTTGTCCAAGCAGGCTGATAAGGCACAAATAGTTTCTTCAGGATCACAGATACCAAAGTCTAAAGCATCTGTGAGTGCTGGTCTCTCTATTTTGAGTTCCTTCTGTCACCAGATCTAGCCCCGCTAGTTCTTCAGTGCCTTAATTCTTAAGTACTATTGAATGTTTTTCTAAAACATATTTTATCCAGATTTCTTTTAGTAGTACCAGGAGAACAGTTGGTTTGAATTATCTTAGTTCTTCATTACTAGAATTAGAAGTTGCTAAAATTTTGGTAGGCATTTTCAGAAAGGTTTGTGAAAACCTACATATATACACACACACACACACACACACACACACATATATATCTATACACACACACATACACACACATACACACACACACACACACTCATATATATTTATTTATTTATTCCATGACTGAGAGAGATAGAAAGAGAGGGAGAAACAGACAGAAAGGCAGAAAACACACTTCCAAAAGTGTTTTCATGCTATGATTCACTCTCAGCTTCAACCAGCCCTGGATCTTGGAGCATATGCTTGCTGGGTGAAATCAGGGAAGTCTCTGTACTTGAACTGTGACCCTTCCCATGTGGATAAGCCTTGAAGAGCATTGCATTAGTGCTGTACCCTCATCTGACCTCAAAGGCCTATTTCTTTAACATACGCATACACACACACACACACACACACACACACAACACCCTCCCTCCCCCCCCCACACACATGTGTGAATCTGCTTGCTCTTCTGCTGTGGCTATTAACCCCCAATCATACACACTGGATTGTTCCACTGACCTTGGCCTCATGACTTTGTCAGGTTGGGATCACTGGTTTCACAGGCAGCCATGATGGCACTGACACACTGAATGCCCTAGATGTGATTTTAGCCCAAGAAACTTCAATTAAAAATAAAAATAAAGGAATCAGAGACAGCCTTGGAGGGGAATCCCTGATATGCAGTGATGAAATGAAGTGAGATGATGGTGCCATAGGGGTGGTTCACAGGGAGACAGAGTGGCATAACAGTCAGGATCACAGGCCTAATATCACGTGGCATCACCTGTGGGATGGTTCTGAGAGAGACAAGGCCTCAGATGTATAGCTGGGCATTCTTAGGGCCCTGAGTCCCTCCTCTTCTCAGCATTTCCTCAGGTCAGGATGTTGGTATGGTACAGATGTCAACTACATCCTGTTAAACATGGCAGGTAGAGGAGACTCAGCCACTTCATTTTTGGGGTGGTGTACAATACAAATGTTAACCATGTTAAGTTATGTGAGTGGATGGCATTAAAGGGGTTGTCTCAGATGTGAACATCATTCATGGGGACCTTTTGATTTGAAGAAGAGACTATGGCTGTCACTGTGATTAGGAGCAGTCACCTGTGGCAAGTACTGAAAACACATTCTGGATGTTGTTCTTTAATAGTATATTGATTGAATCATTGGCCTAGTTTGTCACCGTTTCCTGTGTCCATACCCTTTGCAGTGTAACTTTTCAGTTCCCATTGTGAAAGGCAAAAGTCCCTTGATTCTGGGCTCATTGTTGTGCCTTGTTTTGGCCAGTAGAATAAGGTTAAGTGACAAAATGGCAGTGCTGAGTCAAGGGATGAAGAGGCTTTGCTTTATTCAAATGAATACACCAAAGACTTAGGTTCAACAAGGCTGAGCAATGAGTAGAACAGATATAGACCCAATCTGCAGCCTAGAAACACCCAGCCAAGCCCAGCTGATCTATAGACACCCAAGAAATAAATATAGTGTACCATTAAACATTTGTAAAATGGTGGAGAAGGGATTGTGATATGACCATGACCCATTGAGGAGTACTTTCTCCTTTTACCCTCTTTGGCAAGCACATGTGCCCTCTGGCAATTAAAAAAATAGAAAAGAAGAAAAGATCTTGTAGTTGTTTGTTACACAGCAATAGCTGGCTAATGTACAGCACAGGTAAAAAATATTCTTTTTTTTTTTTAGAATGCATAGTGTTGCATTAATTGTTATGTTCCAAAATTTAACTACCTCATGATGATGTTACATTTTTTTCCCAACCTTTTGCTGCTATAAACAGTGTTGAAGTAAAATCATTATGTACCCACATCATCAACGATGCAGTGGCTGCAGAACAATTTCCTTGGCAGTTACCATCATAACTAACCTTTTCTTCTCTTTTTTTCCAATCAGATGGGGAGCTGTTTCTCACACATGTCCTGTACTTTAAGCCTCTGCTCTTTAGGGAATTGGACAAGCTCTGAGTTAGTGGTTGAGAGAATAGCTTTGGGATCAGATTTTACATTCACTGGCTGCAAGACTCTGGACAAGTTTCTAGTTTCTCTATGACTCACTTCTCTGTTAAATGGTAATATTATTCTCTGTATAGCTGTACTGTAAAGATTAATATCTGCAGAATTAGCACACACAGCACATAGTAAGCTCTCAGCAAACATTAGCTATGATTTTAATTTGCTATCTTTGTGCTTTAGAATGGATTGGGAAACATTTTTCTAGGGATTAGATCACAAATATTTTATGCTTTTTTGGTCAAGAGGTAAAATCAAGGATATTATATAAGTATTTATATAACCATTAAAATATAAACGTAAAAATATAAAACACATTCTTGTTACATTGACCATATAAAAACAAGTGACAGGCTGGATTGGCCCTCATATGGGCTGTAATTTTCCCACTTCCTTAGAACTTCAATTTTCTGATAATGCTGTTTCCAGGAAGCCTCTGATAATGCTGTTTCCAGGAAGCCTCTTTGGTCACCTCTCTTTTACTTCCCTGTACTTCTTTCTCATGGTCCTTCTCCCCTCCTCTCTTTCACCATAGTGATTCCTGTACATGGCTCTTTGGTTCTAAAAGTCTATAAGAATGCTTAAGAGCAAGGATCCTATCTGATTCATCTCTGAGTATACCCAGTATTGGTAGCAGCTCTTGACAAGAATGGGAAACCTGTTGATTGCCTATCTCCACGGTGCCAAAACTAGCATCTGGTATTCAGAATGGGTGTTCCACATATGTTCCAGTGGGTTCTCCATGGCTCAGAACAGCAGGGCTGGCCCTCTAGAGGAAGTAGTCTTTAGCTTCCATTCTTAGATCTATCAGAAAGAAACATGGTATTCTGCTGAGATAGAAGTAGATGATTTCTCTAATACATGGTGAGTGGGAGCTTACTCCTTGTATCTCTCTCATGCCTGGGCTAGATCAGATTTGAGGCCTCAACCAGGAATCACACTTAGGGATTGACCAATTTAGTGTGTGTGTGTGTGTGTGTGTGCATGCGCGTGCGCGCATGCGTCTGTGTTTTAAGCATAAAGGTTTTTTCATTGTCTAACAGGCAGTTTGTTTTTTCATTCAAGCCCTTATTCGTGAGCCTCTTTGCTTTATCACATGATTAGGTGGTTCTTGGGCTCAGTTTGAGTCTTCCTTCTTCACTATCTGGCACAGCTGATGAGGGCCATAGACTGATTTCCAGATCCTGATTCTGTAGGAGGAAGAGGGGCTAAGCTGTGGTAATGGATCATATCTGTATTTCAAACGCCTTTGACAGTAGGAGAGGCCAGAATTTGTATGGACTCATCCTTGACATACTTCAGTTAGAAGGCCCAAGCAGTGTGGAAGTGGAAACACAGGGGGCTTCCCCACTCCTTGCTCTTTTCTGGTCTTTCGACTCCATCTTAAATATACGTCAAAAGTTATTTGTTAGTCATCTCTAAAGGGAAACATGTGCCCTAAAGGTTTTTAAAAGCATTTCTTAACAATATGGAGAGATTTGTTTTGTCCTTCTAATGTTTTTTTTTTTTTTTTTTTTTTTTTTTTTTGAGAGGTTTTTGCTATAGGGTACATGCACTTGCCAGAAAGACAGAGAGGGACAGAGAGAAAGAAAGAGAGAAATCATCCCCCCCTGGGGGGGGGGGCGGTGGCCACACTCCTCCATTCTCCTCTCAGGATCTTGGGCATGCATGCACAAGCGCCCAGCATGAGTTTAAGCCACTGGGTCTGGGACTCGAACCATGGTCTACTACATGGGAGTCCAGCGACATAGCCATTATGCCAACTGCTGGTCCCCCTACTAATGGTTTTGTGACAGGGGTTTCACTGGGTTCAATTAGCTGCTGCCTGCTGTGGATACATCTGTAAACTTAGTTAAAGACCATGTTAGTTAATAAAGACCATGTGGGCAGAGTGGCCAGCCTGTGACTATAGGCTGCAGAAGTCATGGTCTGAAACCAGAGCTATGAGGGCTTGTCAGCCTGGAAATATTTCCCAGGCAAAGGCTCAGGACACAACTCTGATCTGCTCCAGTAGCATCCATAGGTGGCATGAAAATGTTCTCTGGTCCATTTGAGGTGGAGAAATTCTAGGGCTGTAGCTCCTTTGAATCCATAGGACAAAGGCCAACATAGGTGCTTCTTTCTCAGGGGTTTTGGTGTTGTGATGCTTTGAACTGCCCTTTTACCATCTTCTCAAAGCTTCTGTGGTGAGACCCTCTGTTATTCCTCATTGCCGACCAAATTTGCCATGTTGTACACTAAACCCTTACCAAAAAATTGGCCTTTAAACCTCTTAAGGTAGAAGTTGTGAAATAAATTTATTTCCTGGCTTATTAAACATTTGGCTATGAAGTCAATAATTGCATGTTGCAGACTATTTGTATCCCCACAAAATTCCTGTCTTAAAATCCTCACTCCCAGGATGATGGTATTTGGTAGTGGAAACTTTGGACAGTGATTTGGTAATGAGAGTGGAGCTGTTGTGAATGGAATTGGTGTTTTTGTTGTTTCATTTTTACTTTTGTTTTTGCTAGAGAGTGTTTTGCTAACATTTTTTTTTTTTTAATTTGCATTTTTTTTTTATTTTTTTTTATTTTTTCTTTAACATTTATTGCTTCAGCTTATCATTACTGAATTTCTTAACTTTCTCTCCATTTCAAATAATACCAAAAGATTGGGGGGGGGGAACAAACTACATCACCACCAAAGTACTGTTCAAATTAACTCAGGTGACTCTCATCACCCTACTCCTCAGTGTTAAGACTTTTTTTTTTTTTTTTTTTTTGTCAGTAAATGATCTTACATTTATTGTCTTCTGTATGTTTTGCTTTTTTCCCCCCATCCTTGATTCTCTATCTCTTACCCTCTGCCATCTCCCACTCTCCTCCCACAGTCTCTGGTATCTATGTTTGCATTCTATACTGTTTTCTCCTCACATTTATTGTATCGCCAAAGACCCTAATCAATCGAAATACCCTCATAGCAAACACAGGTGATACCCACATTTCCATGAACACAAGTCTTACTTTACGCATCCTATAAAGTAGCACCTAGCTGTGGCTACATATCCTACTGCAGTCATTAGGTATATATATATATATTTTTTTTTTTTTTCTGAAACTTTTTTTCTTTTTGTAACTCAATTTACATTCCTTCCCTAAGCTTCATCACAGCATACAAAATGCAATCTCCCATCCAGTACACACTGTATAGTGATACAATCATGCACATTACAAAAAATTTTCCATTACTAGTTCCTAGAATTACTTCCACCCCTCTTTCTGACCTTCTGTCCCTTCCCACCCTCCTCTCACACCACCTCCGGTGTCTACAATTGTCCTTCATTCCCTTCCCACCCACATTGCATTGATCACACAATTTCCTACATAATCTAACTACTTTCAGTGTTGAGTTCACTCATTACTACTAAGAAAACCAGTTTTAACTTAACTCAAAGAAGTGCCAAGGAACTTTGCTTTAAGCCAGGAAACAAGTTAGGATTCTGTTCAAATGGTAGGTGTATGAACCTATCAGTCTCATGTACTTTTATCTTCTGTTCTGGTTCAATTTTCCTGATTAAATTCTAGGATATAATATTCAACTCCATACTTGTCCCTATGATTAAGTTGGCCACTTTCATAGTTTTTGGACTCTTATTTCCATGTGTCTGTGTTTAATTTTCTTGATACAACACACCCTTGAGAACTTCTTGGAGATCTGGTCTGGTGTTGGTAAATTCTTTCAGGTTTTGTTTATCTGAGAATGTTCTTGTCTTTTCTTCCCACCTGAAAGATAATCTTGCCGGGTACAGTATTCTTGGCTGAAATTGCTTCTCTCGTAACACTTTGAATATATTTTCCCATTCTCTCCTCGCTCGCATTGTTTCCGATGAGAGATCTGCTGTTAGCCTGATGGGATGTCCTTTGTAGGTAACTTGATGTTTCTCTCTTGCCAATCTTAGTATCTTGACTTTGTCTGCGGTTTTGGTCAACCTGGCTATAATGTGTCTTGGAGAAGATCTTCTTGGGTTGATTCTATTTGGAGTCCTTTGTATTTCCTGGGACTGGATCTTCGAATGCCTCTCTAGGTTTGGAAAGTTTTCTTGCAGGATTTCATGGAATAGATTATCAATGCCCTTATGGGTCTCTTCACCTTCTGGAATGCCAATTATCCGGATATTTGGACGTTTGATGGTATCCAGTACTTCTCGCATATCATTCTCAAATTTTTGAGCCATTTTCTCAGTCTTCATGGTGGATTTTTCTAAGCCAGCCATTTTCTCTTCTACACCTGAGATTCTATTTTCTGAAAGATCTAGTCTGCTTTTAATACTTTCTAGGGAGATTTTGACTTCTTGTATTATAGCCTTCATCTTTAGCAGTTCCGTTTGAGTCTTTTGTAAAGTGTGTAATTCCTCTTTTAGATCTTGCAAGAATTTCCTCATCTCCTGGAACTCGGCAACTTCTTTCTCCTTTCTCTTTAGCAGTTCATTATCTCTCTTTTCTTCCATCTCTGTTATTTGCTAACATTTTTTATAAGTTTATTTTATTCCTCCATGAGTGAGAGAGGCAGAGAGAGAGAGAGAGAGAGAGAGAGAGAGAGAGAGAGAGAGAGAGAGAAAGCATTAATATATATCCAACAGGGTTTTGACTTCACAGTCTATCCCCAATTTTAGACATCCCTGAATTATGAGCTTGTGAGTACCAGCATACTCAAGGAGAACTCTGAATGCAAACCCAGAGCCTTTTCTTGTCAGTCAGCCTTGCAAAGTGTCATGTTTTACTACTGTACCACTCTCTAGCACTTGGGTTATTCTTGACCCATTATGTACATAGTTGTGCACATATGTACACACACAAACACACACACTTATACTATTCAGTTAAATTCTATAGATACCGTCTTGAATTTTGATTAGTTGCATTGATTCACAAATCAATATGGGGAGAATGAACATATTTACAACATAGAGGAATCTTCTAATTCATGAACATGGTATAGCTCTTTGCTTACTACATCTTCTTTAATAGTTTTCATTTTTTTCCTCTAAAGATTTTGCACATCGTTTTATAGATTTATTTTTAGACATTTTCTATTCTCTGATGTGTTTAATTTCAATTTTCTACTCTTCATTGTTAGTATACAAATGTATGGTTAATTTTTGTGTGTCGATTTTATATCCAGCAGTCTTGCTAAATACTTATTAATTGTAATCATTTGTATATTGTTTTGTAGTTGGGTATAAATCATGACATATGCTAAACACTGACAATTTTTTCCTACTTGTTATGCTTTTTATTTACTTATTTGTACTGCATTGGCAAAGGCACCAGTTCAGAAAGAATTGATCTTTCCTTGCTGGTTTTAATTTTGACTTTGCATTTCAGTTTTCTTAATATTTAACCTTATTTTAAACATTTTTCTATCATATATGTGAATATTTATTTATTTATTTATTTTACCTTAGCATATCCTTTTATGACAAGTAGAGGTTATATCTTTTGGATGCTACTTAGGATGAACAATTTCTGGGACAAATATTTTCCTGGCTATTACATCAAATCACTTTCAGTATTACATTATTCCTATGAGTCTTTTAGATAGTGTATTTTTTTTTTTTTTCTGAGAGGTTTTTGCTATAGGGCACGTGCATTCGCCAGACAGACAGAGAGAGACAGAGAGACAGAAAGCGAGAAATCATCCCCCAGGGGGATGGCCACGCTGCAATCCCTTCTCCTCCTTTCTCCTCTCGGGTTCTTGGGCATGCATGCACACGCGCCCAGTGTGAGTTTAAGCCACCAGGTCCAGGACTCGAACCGCGATCGACTACGTGGGAGTCCAGCAACATAGCCATTATGCTAACTGCTGGTCCCAACAGTTCTTTTCATGGCATTTTTGGTCCTCATAGGTTTTTACATTAGTGTCCTTTACTCATTCTTTGAGTGAGGTAAGAGCCTGCCACCTTTTCTCCATTGGAGGGCAGTCTAAGCCTTTCCTCATTTCCACAAATGTTGACCAGGCCAGCATGCAAAACTTCCAGTACACTACAGTGGTCAGTTTCTAGCATCTTTTAATGTGTTGCATATTTTTTGCACTTCTAAGGTGTCAGTTTCATCCTTCCTTGCTGGCCCTTAGATGTTCTTATCTGATGGAATACTTGAGAGAACTGTAATTACTTGCGTGCAAAATTAGCAGTATTCTTGTTTACTATTGTGATAATTTGCCTTTCCTCCTACTTCCTACTCAGTTGTTTTCTGAGAATTTCTGATCCAAAGAGTTGTAGTAAGTTGACTGGGTGGAGAGGTGAGTGCTTGACCGCCTTAGAAAGCCACATCTGTGCTTTAGCTATGGTGTCCAATTTTCAATTTGCTACAGACTGTGGATTTCAAGCTGGAGGGGTACATTAAAAGGGGGATGAAGGGTTTTTTTTTCTCTCTCCTCTGGTAATTTCTATTTTGTCCTCAACTGTCACCATCTGATTCACATGTGGTGAATATTCTCCTACATCTGGCATTAGGTTGAAGCATTGTTGCAAGTCTTTCTTTTACTGCATCTTCAAAAGTTTTTAGGGCAATTTGAAAAGAGGTTGCAAAATTAAAATTAGAATTGCCCAAAATCTGTGACACCTCTATGCAACTGGTGTTCTTGTGAGACACAGTAAATAATACTAAACACATTGTGAGAAACTATTCCCTTTTAAAGAAAAGTTTATTTTGAAATAATTGCAGATCTACGGGAAGTTGCAAAAAATGTACAAAGAGAGTCCTATTTACCCTTCACTCTGCCCCCTCTAGTGCTGACACTTTGCAAAACTGTTGTACAGAAACAAAATCATGAAATTGGCTTTGGTGCAGCCCACAGAGCATATACGGATTTCACCAGTGTACTTGTATATGTGTATACAGCTGTGACACATGTATAATTTAATGAAAATACCACTTTACAAGGAAGCTATAGAACTGTTCGTCACCACAAGGCTCCCTTACACTACCCCATTATAGGCCCACACCACATTCATCTCACAGTCGTAACTCTTGGCAGCCACTAATCTGTTCTCTAGTTCTGTGAGTTTGTTATTTCAACGTAGCTAGATAAAATAGTCATAGATGATATAATTTTTGAGACTAGTTTCTTTTCCCTTAGCATAATTCTTCCTTGCTGTTTCTGAACTGGGTAAATAGACTTCATTTAATATTAGTATGATTAGTAGTCAGAAAAAACTAAGCATTTTTTGAAAATTATTGAAGTTTAATATGCATACAAAAAAGTATAGAAATCATTAAGGCACAACTCTTTGGATTGTCATATAATATGAATGTACTGTCCCGTTGCGCATCCTCAAAAATAACCACCATTAGAGATTACTTTTTCCTATTTTCCAACTTGATATTTATGAAATCATATATTATATACTCCTTTGTGTTTAACTTCTCTTGTTTAATATTATACTTACAAGATTCACCAATGTTGGGACCAGCAGTTAGCGTAATGGCTATGTCATTGATTTCCCATGTAGCCGACCATGGTTCGAGTCCCGGACTCAGTGGCTTAAACTCATGCCGAACATGTGTGCATGCGTGCCCAAGATCCCGAGAGGAGAATGGAGGAGAAGGGATTGCGGCGTGGCCATCCCCTCTGGGGGGTGATTTCTCGCTTTCTATCTCTCTGTCTCCATCTTTCTGGCAAGCGCATGCACCTTATAACAAAAAAAAAAAAAAAAAAAAAAAAAAAGGAAAAAGAAAAAAGTAAAAAAACCTCTCCAAAAAAAAAAAAAAAAAAAAAAAAAAAAAAAAAAACAGGAAAAGAAAAAGAAAAAAGAAATTCACCAATGTCATATATAGACTAGTTCATGGTACTCTATTGCATGATTATACCACAAGTTACTTATTCATTCTCGTATTGATGGCCTTTTGAGTTTTTAATTTTTTTCAGGTTTTGTCTATTAAAAATATTGTCATTAGGATCATTCTTCCATCAATCTTTTAGGGTTTGTATGAATGCATTTCTGTTGGTTAGCCCCTAGAAAAAATGTTGCATCATAAGGTATGACTATTTATCTTAGGTACCGACAGGATTTTTTCCAAATTGATTGTGCAGGTTAACACTCCAATAAGCAGTGAATGAGTGTTTCTATTGCTTCACTTCTTTGCCAGCATTTGATTTTGTCAGTCTTTTAAATATAGTTTGTATTGTTGGGTATATACTGATAACTCATTGTGGTCTTAATTTGCATTCTCCTGATGATTAATGACTTCGCTTGCATGTCATTAGGATAACTTCTTTCATAAATGCTTATGTTTTCTGTCCTTTTTCTAAATTCATGATGGAGCATATGAGCACACATGACATAGGGAGACAGAGAGGGACCTTCCACAGGGCTTAGTCACTCCATGATTCCCTTCTTGCAGTTCTCAAGTCTGCCAGGATCCTGGGTACAAAGGGGTATACATCACATGTTTTCAGACTGACTGGTCCGGTATGTTAACTGTGATTGGCATGTGGCTTCCACCTCTGTAATCCAGTACTCTACCCACTAGGTCAGCCGACTGTTTTTCTTTCTTTCTTTCTTTCTTTCTTTCTTTCTTTCTTTCTTTCTTTCTTTCTTTCCTTCTTTCTTTCTATTTAAATAATTGTTATTTATTTATGTATTTATTTAAATAATTGTTATTTATTTATGTATTTATTTATTTGATGAGAGAGGGACAGAGTGTGAGAGAGGGAAGAGAGAGAGAGAGAGAGAGAATGAGAATGAGAAAGCAAGCTGCCAGGTCTGGGTCTCGAACCATGATTGGTCATGTGAGAGTCCAGCGTTCCTAACCACCACACCACCTGCCGGCCCCAGTCCACTGTTTCCCTTAATGATTTACTGGAATTGCCGTATGGCCACTGCTGCTCTAGAAAGCCAGTGATGTGTGGCATTGCAATTCCTCTCCCTTCACCTCTCCATCTTGGGAGGAGTTTGGGCACACAAGCACATATGCGTGGTGTATTTCTCATGCTGCCAGGGTCAAGACTCAAACAGTGGTCCACTATGTGGGATCATTCCCAATACAAGACTGAGATTAGCTCAGAGATTTCCCAAGACCCTGAGAGAAGCTGGAGCTCCTCTAAGAAGCCAGTGTGAGACAGGCTGAGTGCCACTGCAAACACATTCTCAGTGCACCAGAGGCTGTCTCCATAGTCTTCGTCCATGAAAGGGAATGTCAAGTTCAGAAAGGGGAAGGAAAGAATTTTGTAAGTCAAAGATAAGTGATTTATAGGCGACAATAAAAACTAAAGTTCAGGATGGCTGTGAGCATGACCCTGGCAGTGTCCCTGATGTCTTGAATTCTTTGCTTCATTTTCAGCAGGCAATCACAGCAGGCCACAAGCTTGTACTCAAAGCTCTCCCTTGCCAATTGGTGATGCCTGTTTCAGCTCTAGTTCCTTTTTTTTGGTGTGATCCTAGCCATCATTAAGCACCTTGAATTTGTATGATATATTTTTTCCTTTTCTCTTTTTTAAAAATTTTATTTATTCATTCATTTATTTTTAATTTGACAAAGAGAGACACAGAGAGAGTGAGAAAGAGGGGAAGTGAGAAAGCAAGCCACCAGGTTCGGGACTTGAACTGTGGTCAGCCATGTGGGAGTGTTCAGTTCCTTAACTACCATGCCACCTGCTGGTCCCGAATTTGTATTATATTTTGAGTTTTCAGATCAAACCGAGGTGGTATAAAGATTATACTTGGGAGTTGATGTCACACTGACTTTCAAATTCTAACTCAGACTCTTAGTAGCTGTTTGACTCTGTTTAGCCTACCTGAGTCTCAGTTTGGTCTTGTGTAGAAAGCAGATGATAATGCCTATTTCTTATGGTCATCGTGAAGGCTAAATGACAAGATGGCTGCAGAGAGCTGGGCTCCTGAAAGTTGCTTGCACTTTAGCCCTGTGGCTCCCCAAATCTCTACCTCTTAGAAATAATTTTGATGACTTGATTCTCATAATAATTCCCTCTCCACCCCTTCCCCTGTCCCTCTGACATATTTAGGATACTGGGAGTGGAGTGCTGGAATGATGCCCCAGATTAGAATTATAAATTAAATGTGATATTCTGACTGTGCCCTGTAGCTCTTGGTCACAAAGACTTCCATGATATTAAAGGCAATGGATACTTGCCATTTGCCCGGGAGCTGCTGTATGTATATAGTAATTCATGGTAGTGACAATGATGATGAGGGTCAATAAGTATATATGCTCAAGTGCTAGTCTCCATTTTATAAAGTGATTCTGCAATGCAAAGAATGCTATCAAGGAACAGATCTAATTCTGTGTGTGTGTGTGGGGGGGGGGGTAGTGGTAGAACAAGACAAGGGATCCCATGTTCACTTCCTAAGGAATACAGCTTGGGGGTGGAGACAATACACTGCTCAGCATGGGGAGTTTATATTTCTTGTTTTGTTTTATTTTTAATTTGACAGAGGGTGATTGTGCTTACCAGAGAGCAGTGGGGAGGTGGGGCGGGGGGATGAAAATCCTACCCCGCCTCCTGTGGGAAATAGAAATTCCTTCTCCTCCAATTCTCCCTCTTGTCAGATTTTGGACATATAGGCACATACATTTGGCATGTTTTTCAAGCCACTCAATCTGGGACTCAAACTGCACAGTCACTCATGTGGGATCCAGCTGCCTTAACCACCCTGTCACTGGCCAGCCCAAGAAGATGGGGTATTAGTAGAGAGCTGTGCTCTCTTTAAGAGAAGTGTGTATTCAACTTTGATGACTGTCACTCTCTTTCCTCCAGATTGTGACACATTTTTCTTCTCTAATTAATATTTTCCCGAAGTGTCCTTTTCAAACCTTTTCTGTGTTCTACTCACCCACATGCTTCTGAAGATTACATCCGTTTCTTCCTGGAAGCAACAGAAGCTTGATTTGACAGTAAAGTGTTTGTTTTCAGAAAAGGAGCAGGAAGTGTCTTGGCTGCTGTTGGGACAAATTGGCTCAAGAGCAGTCTTTCGTGAGTGATTGCCTGAGCCACTTTCCTGCAGCTGGGTTGGGAGCTGAGCAGAACATTGATGAGGAATGAAGAGTTGTGAATGAGTTTCTCATTTATTTCAAGCACTCTCTAACCTAGTAATTATTTAATGACTTACATTACATTACACATATATTACAGTTTCAACAGTTTTTTTTTTTTTCTATTGCCAGAGGATGTGTGTGTGTGTGGGGGGGGGGGCATGAGAGAAAGTGAGAGAGAGAGAGAGAGAGAGAGAGAGAGAGAGAGAGAGAGAGAAAGTACCCTCTGTTGGGGTATGGTTATACCTGAATTATTTTTCCTTCCTTCTCATCAAAATTTTGAACATGCATGCATACTGCCTGGTGTGTTTTTCAAGCTGCCAGGGTAGGGATTCGAACCATGGTCAGCCATGTGTGGCCTGGCTCCCCACCACTGAGCTTACTTTCAAGAAATACATATATTTTATAGTTCATTTGTTCATTCTTTGAGTGAGAGAGACAGAGCATCTCCAACAGGGCCTTGATTCAGGATCCTCCCCCAGCTTTAGCCAGCCCTGAATCATGAGCACATACATGCTAGTATACTCAGGGAGGTCTCCACACGTGAGCTAGCAGCCTTACCAGGTGGGTCTGCCTCACAGAATGTTGTGTTTCACCACTGTGCTGCCATCTGGTCCCTCCAGCAAAGGTTTTGTTTTACTTTCTTATTACAGGTATTTAAATTCAGTTTTGAAATGCTATTTCTTTTCCATTTTACTTGCTCATCAATGCAATACTTCTGTCTTCCTCAGTAATATTTTCTGAAGGATGGAGAAAATCACTGTTATTGGAAAGTGGTGTTAAGTTTGAGAGGTCCTTGAACAGGGATCAGATATTTCTTTGAGTTCAGACTAAAGAAATTCCAACTTCTTGTTGTAACTTTGTATTGCTTTTGGAGTTCATTGCCTGGTTGAATCCTGTCTTGCTGTGCCTGTGTACCGATGTGTCCCCAACACATCATCCTTGTAGTTCTTTCAGCAAGGTTCTGTGGGTATGGCAGAGTGGGGATCAATTTTAAGAGAACTCCTATGTCTGAAAATACTGTTAATTATGTCGACTGTTGACTGATAGTTTAGCTGGTAGAAGATTTCAGATTTTAATCTATTTTCTCTCAGCCTTTTATAGGTACTAGCTGCCAACAATAATTCTCATGCTGGTTTGATGGTCACTTGCTTGGTTATCTCTCGGTGGTCAGAGGCAAGCCAGGGAGGGTATCTTAGAAAGTACCCTTTGACTTCTTTCTGTTTTTTATTTTTCTTTATATTTCTTTTTGAATTGTGGAGGTTTCCTTGAAGCATACTCATTTATGCTATAGATTTCATTTTAGTTCTTTCCTCCTTTTTTCTATTTCTGTTTTTTTTTTTTTTCTCCCCATTTCTTCACTTTTTCTTCTTATTTCTGTTTCCTACTTTCTTTTTCTTTTACCTTACTTTCCTGTTTCACTGCTCAGCCCTTACTCACTGGCTAGAGAAGACTAGGTACATAGTAGCTATACATCTGAACATTGTGACTTTTAGAGAATTCTTTGCCTCTCACTGTACTGGTTGTAAAATAAGGGAAACTCTCCTTCATAAATTCAATTTCAGAACTCCTCCTGTGATCCCCACACTGGAGGACACAGTAGAAGGGAGAAAATAGCACTGAATTATTTTACAGTAAGGGAAACACACAAGCTCACAGTTACAGAATCTTTCTCCAACAAATTAGTCAAAAGTGAATACATTACCAAATGACTAAAAATCTGAGAAGAGCCTCAAGGATGAGAGAATCAAGTCATACATCTCCTGCAAGGAACCAATGTAATTTGTCTCCAAGTAAGGAAAAATTAGAGGATATTATTGAAATGTCATAAGAAGAGTTTAGAATATTTATGGTAACAAAAGTCTATTAGATGCAAGAGAAAAGAGACATCTGAACATTGAACTCCAAGAGATGAGGAAGTCCTTCCATAATATTAAAGAACTGGACACCATAAAAAAGAATAAAATGGAACTGTTAGACATGAAGGCTGTAATACAGGAAATCAAAACCTCCCTCGAAAGTAGGTTAAAAGCAGGTTAGACCATTCAGAAGATTGAATCTCCAAAGTAGAAGACAAAAACATTGACCTAGAAAAAAATTTTCTAAAATACTGAGAAAACAGACAAGAAAATTGAGGATAATATATGAGAAATACTAGATACCATGAAATGCCAAAACAGCAAAATAATTGGTATCCCAGAAGGTGAAGGAACTAAGAAGGCATTGATAATCTATTCCACAAATTCCTGAAAGAAAACTTTCCAAGTCTAGAGTGGCACTCAAACATTCAGACCAAAGAAATACAAAGAACCCCAAATAGAATCAATCTGAGAAGATCCTCTCCGTGCCACAGCATAACTAGATTGACCAAAACCACAGACAAAGACAAGATACTAAGATTGGCAAGAGAGAAACATCAAGTCACTTACAAAGGCTATCCCATCAAGCTAACACAAGACCTCTCAAGGAAAGAATGGGGGAAATATATTCAAAGTGTTAAATGAAAAACAATTTCAACCAAGAATAATATACCCGGCAATATTATCCTTCACTTAGGAAAAGAAGATAAAAATGTTCTCAGATAAACAAAACCTGAAAGGATTTGCCAACTTCAAACCAGCTCTTCAAGAAATTCTGAAAGGAGTACTATACCAAGAAAACTAAAGTCAGACAGACAACAATAAGAGAACAAAAAACAACCAACAATATGGCCAACTTAAAGGTAAGGAAAAGTCTGGAAATAATGATAATAACGTTGAATGTTAATGGATTAAATTCTCCGATCAAGAGGCACAGACTGGCTCAATGGATTATAAATCAGAAACACTCCATCTGTTGCCTACAAAAAACCCATCTCATGGATAAAGACATACATACATTAAAAGTGAAGAGCTGGAAAAAGGTATTCCATACAAATGGAAATCGAAAAAGAGTTGGAATCACTATACTGATTTTGGACAAAATAAGCTTTAAGAAAAAACTCTAAGAAGAGACAAAGAAGGGCATTATATAGTAGTAAAAGAGATAATTCATCAAGAAATATTATGCTTATAAATATCTATGCACCCAACTCAGGAGCACCCAAATATGTAAAGGAAAGACTGCTAGATCTAAAAGGAGAGATAGATTGTAACATACTAATGGTTGGAGATCTCAACACACCATTATCTCCTTTAGACAGATCAAAGAGACAAAAAATAAGCAAAGAGATTCAGGACCTAGATGATACCATAAATCAGATGGACTTGACAGACATATACAGAACTTTACACACAAAAACCGCAAAATATACATTTTTCTCAGCCCCACCATGGTACTTTCTCAAAGATTGACCACAAGATAGGGCATAAAGCCATCCTTTACAGATTCAAATGCATAGAAGCTATATCTAGCATCTTCTCTGACCATGATGGAATTAAACTTGATATTAATCTCAGGAAAAATCCTCAAAAATAGAGAAATACATGGAAACTAAATGATCTATTTCTGAATGATTTTGTAACTACTGAAGAGATTAAGACTAAAATAAAAAGATTCATGGAAACAGATGATAATAACTACACAAGTTTTCATAATCTATGGGACACTGCAAAAGCAATCATAAGAGGGAAGTTCATAGCAATAAGTGCGCACAAGAAAAAGATAGAAAGATGGCAAAAGGACAACCTAACATCATGCCTCAGGGAATTGGGAAAAAAACTACAAAAAAATCCAAGTAATGCCAGGAGAAAAAGAAATAATAAAGATTCAAGCAGAAATAAATGAAATAGAAAATAAGCGAACTATACAGAAAATAAATGAAAGCAAAAGCTGTTTTTTTTTGAAAAGATAAATAAGATTGGCACACCATTAGCTAGACTAAGAAGAGAGAAAGGAACCAGATACATCAAATTCACAATGAATCAGGCAACATTACAGTAGACATAATAGAAATACAAAACATCTTCAGAGTATGCCACTATATGCCAACAAAGGCGAAAACCTGGATGAGATAGACAAATTTCTAGACATATATAATCTACCAAGATTGACTCAGGAGGGCACAGAAAGCCTGAACAGATCCATAACAAGCAATGAGATTAAGTAGTAATAAATAACCTCCCAACAAAGAAAAGTCCAGGTCCCGATGGCTTCACTGCTGAATTCTACAAAACTTTCAAAGAAGAGGTAACTCCCATTCTACTCACACTGTTTCTAGAGATCCAAAAGGAAGGAACCCTTCCAAATTCATTCTATGAAGCCTCCATCACCCTCATTCCCAAAACTACAAGGATACTACAAGAAATAAAAACTGCAGACCTATATCTCTGATAAATATAGATACAAAAATTCTCAACAAGATACTTGCTAACTACATTCAACAGCATATAAAAAAGATTATTCATCGTGACCAGGTAGGCTTTATTTCAGGCATGTAAGCGTGGTTCTACATATGCAAAACCATAAATGTAATACACTGTATTAATGGAAAGAAAGATAAAAACTATATGATCATTTCAATTGATGTGGAAAATGCATTTTACAAAATACAGCATTCCTTCATGCTTAAGACTCTCAGTAAAATTGACATCGAAGGATCGTTTCTCAGCATGATAAAATCCATCAATGAAAAATCTATAGCTAATGTTATACTGAATACGGAAAAGCTGAACACTTTTCCACTAAAAACTGGTACAAGACAGGCTGCCCACTTCTTCCACTCCTATTCAATGTAGTACCGGAAGTCCTAGGCAATGCCATCAGGCAAGAGAAATTGCCATAAAAAACAAGAGCCTGGTATTTGATAGAAAGTGGAGGAACATAGAAGATCTATTGCTGAATAAATTAAGTTAGGCTATGAAACAGAGACATTGTATGTCTACACTTAACATTTACAACTGTCTGCACTCTACTGAAAAACTGGAGAACATAAAAGCATTAAAAATTGTTTTGGACAGTGGGGACAAAGTGGAAGGAGAGTGGGAGAGGGGAAGAGTATAGGAAGGGAAATTTGGGAAAATATGGATAAGTAAGACATTTGTGTTACATAGATATGATTTGTTGCCTGTTGGTGATGTTGTGTATAGTAATCTCAACTTGTCTGCTGTGGCATATATCATATGGGTAAAATCTCTTTACAAACTAAATGATGTATAATGAATAAATGTATAAGTAATAATAAAATAATAATAATAAAGAAATTATAAAGTAAAATAAAATAGAAAAAAATTCCTACCCCTAGCTTTCTCCTGAGTGACTAAGTGTGCTTTGTGGCAATTTCTTAATTGTGTGCAATTTTTGCTCCAATATGGTATTGTTCCCTTTGCACATGAACCAAAGGGAGGGACAACTCACTTTGTCCATTTTAGACTCCAGTAGACTTCTGAAAATCTTTAGGATGATGTACTCAGTGTAGAAAGAAGAAAATAAAAAATGAATCAGGTAGAAATGTACTGAAATGCATTAGAATTTTATATTTAATATGGAGAACATTTTAGTACTCTGTATTTTGAATTAATTTATATTTTAAAAATAAAAAGACAGGACCAGATGTGGTGCCATGGTAACACAATTGGATCCACCTGGGAGGGTGCCAATTCATGTCCTGGTGTCTCCCTCTATACACTGGCTGTGCACACATGTGTCTGAGGTCAGGGCTGGCTGCTGCTCGGGATGGATCATGGCATGAGGAGCCTAATGGGGTTGCCTATTTTTCTCCATCTCTCTTAAATGAAGAAACATCAAAAGATAATTTTTCTATCCTTTAATTTCTTGCTCTTACTTTTCTATGCTTCATTTTTCTAAATGTGGACATTCCTGTGTCAGACTTTGATTATGGATTATTATTATTTTTTTAAAGGATTTTGCTATAGGGCATGTGTGCTCACCAGAAAGACAGAGAGACAGAAAGTGATAAATCACCCCCCCAGGGAGGATGGCCATGCCACAATCTCTTCTCCTCCATTCTCCTCTCGGGATCTTGGGCATGCACACACATGCGCCTGGCGTGAGTTCAAGCCACTAGGTCTGGGACTTAAACTGTGGTCGATTACATGGAAGTCCAGCGACATAGCCATTACGCCAACTGCTGGTCCCACATATAGATTATTAAGATGAGCTTAGGAATTTTGCCTAGAAGAGCATGGTTCTGATCTGAGATTTTGGCCACATTGACCCTTGCATGAAATAATGAGGTGTCTAGAGTGTGTGCATACACTAATTTGTGCTTGAACTTTCTAGTAATTAAAAAAGTTTTAAAAATGTGATTTTTGGGGAGGACCAGCCAGTGGCATGATGGTGAAGGTGGCTGACTGAGTGGTTTGAGTCCCAGACCAGGTGGCTTGAAAAACACATCAGGTGTGTGTTTGTTTGCATGCATGCGCATGTGTGTGTGTGCATGTGCGTGCATGTGCACACATCCAACTCCTGAAAAGAGAAATGAAGAAGGGACTGTGGCATGATCATTCCTGCATTGAGGGAGCTTTCTCACTCCCCCCCGCCCTGGCAAGTGCACATGCCTTTTAACAAATAAGAAATAAAGAAGTGATTTTGGGAAGGCAGGTAACTACAAGTGACGTGGTGGGTAGTTTAGTCTGAGCCTTGCGGAATCCTGCATTATGGAACATGGTGCCCTGCACTGGGCCGTGACATAGTAAACAGCTGTTAAGTTGCATTGATGGTTTTAGAAACAGGGTGAAGTCAGCATAAAGCAGATCCTCATGGAAGGAAAGGAGTAGAGGCTGTCAAAGAATAAACAATGGAGGATGAATAAGATAAAGGGATTTTTGAGTAAAGATGAGACCAGTGCTGTGTCTCTGTGACCCTTACTGGGGCGTCTGCCATCTCAATGTTCAGTGACAAATACTTAGAAAGAGGAAGAAGCTGCAACCTTAGAGAGGTTCCTCAGCAGCAAACAGTGAAAGATGACAGACATTTGCTTCAGCTGCAGATCATGGGCTAATTGCATCAGCTGCTAAAGTCACAGCTGCTGTTGGCTCTGGAGTCTGCTGATGTCTGCTTGGCATCAATAGGTTGATCTCCAAATAATCTCATGAGCAAGGGCTTGAGCGCAAACTTCAGATGTAGGCTTTGACTGCCCATAGCATAGGTGGTACCTGCAATATCTTGTAGATGCGGGCTGTTACAGGGATAGTGAGGGAGGGCTCTTGGGGAATGAGTTTGACGGTGACAACTCCTGCAGCACATAGGAAAGGGCTCCCCTCAGTTAGGGGTGGTGGCAAGAAAAGTCCAAACAAGGAAGGAAGATAAATTCTGAGAAGGGAGGGGAGAAACAGGCTACCATAGTGCTGTGGAAACCAGGGCTGGGGTGGTGTAAGCCAGGGGCACAGCTAAGAGGAAAAACTGCAGGATCCAGTACAGAGAGAAGAAGCTGAGGAGTCTAAAAGGGTTTCCAAGTGAGGACGGCCAGTGTGAGTAGAGAGAAGGAGAGCACAGAATGCAAAAGATTCAAGAAAGGGTTAGGTGGGAAGAATGTGAAGATGGAGGTGCAGACCCTGCTGCGGTTGGCCAGTGAGGAGGTAGCTGAGAGAACTGATGGCATGACCTGGACAAAGCCTACATGTGGTCTGTATTTATCCTCTGCTGGACAGACAACTCCATATGCCTGTCTCTTGCACCATGCTGGATGTGAGCTTGGTGTCCCGGCATTTGGTCCCTTTGCTTTGCTAGCAGCACTGATTCCCAGGGAACAGACAGGTTGCTGGGTGAACCAGGCCTTCTGTAGGAAGTGTAAGTGAGATTGAGCAGAGACTCTTGAGAGGCATGATGTAAGGCTGGAAAATGCCCTTGGAGTCAGTTTGTTCTGTTAGCAACTGTTTGGTGGTTTTGGCAACCTGGCTACCAAGAGCTCTTGTGCACCTGTTCAGATTGTCCCTCTGTGAGCTTCTTGCCATCACTCCAGTGATTCTGCTTCCTATCTTTCTCTGTTCTACCTAAGTTAGCCACCACTGATTTCTTAAAACCAAACAATGTTCACCAACCCACCAGG
This sequence comes from Tupaia tana, assembly GCA_026018925.1. NCBI lineage: Eukaryota > Metazoa > Chordata > Mammalia > Scandentia > Tupaiidae > Tupaia > Tupaia tana. Next base: position 34,942,364 of record JAKSZU010000010.1, on the reverse strand, counting down.
GCAGTGATTTTTTTTTTTTTTTCAGAGAGGTTTTTGCTATAGGGCACATGCGCTCGCCAGAAAGACAGAGAGAGGCAGAGAGATAGAAAGTGAGAAATCACCCCCCGGGGGGATGGCCACGCCGCAATCCCTTCTCCTTTCTCCTCTCAGGATCTTGGGCATGCACACACACACGCCCGGTGTGAGTTTAAGCCACCGGGTCCGGGACTCAAACCGCAGTCGACTACATGGGAGTTCAGCGACATAGCCATTACACCAACTGCTGGTCCCCAGGGCAGTGATTTTACCTTTGCCTTTCTGTACCTTTCAAGAACATTGTACCTTCTCAGTGTGGATCCTGCTTCCTTGTAAACGACATGGACAATAGAGAAGGCTTCCAAACAAAACTAAGTGCTCTAAGGATAGGGTCTTCTAATAAGGAAAACAATCCCCAGTGTCAGAGTGTTGGTTCATGGCAGACTGACTATATCTGGGAGCAGGTGGAGTTGGTGCATGCTTATCTGGGCTGTCCATCTAGGACAGTGTCAGCTTTGCAGGGTGGGAGGCAGGGTGGTGGGTGGAAGGAGGGCGTTTTCTGACTTATGCTGGGACACCATTGCAAGAGTGGATGTTTGTCACTTGTGGCGGCTGACACCCCAGCTGGCTGCATGAAACTTCACTCATGTCATGTGTGCATGATGGTCTAGTCCTTTGAGAGGGCAGGCATTGAGCTTTTGCATTGATGTCAGATGTACCCATGAAACAGCCGTTAGGGGTATTTTTTCTTCACTCCTTGTGTGTCTTAATGAGATGAAATGGCAGAGCTCCCATATATCAATGGAAAAGCAATTTTGATGAACATGTAATTTTATTCAGGTATTTCCTTTTTTGAATTTAAAATATTCATATAAATGAGTGTATTTTTGTTTCTGGAAGAAATGCTTCAAGTAGCAATAAGTATTGAGCTAATAATTTATATATATATGATACATGTATATCATATATATATCATATATATGTTTATGTATGTATATTCATCTGTTCTGTCTGTCTGTTTGACTATATAAATGTTATAAATGGAGGTTGCTTAGGTGGATGAAGTACATGGAATTTACTATTTGTCCTGTTTCTGCTAAGAAGGAAGGACCTGGGAGATGGACTTTCAATGTGGCAATGAAATCGATTAATCCAAATGACAGCAGATCCTCTTTGTAATTTTTGCTGCTTGATTATGTGGGGCTGTTGAAGATCTGTACTGAGAACCAGGACATGGCAGGTCAGGACCAGGGCCTTGTCCTCTGTCAGGGTCTGAAACCAGAGCCAGCAGAGTAGAGATGCACAGAAGTTCTTCCTAGGACATGAGAATCATCCAACAGAAGCCACTGCCAAACCAGCTTGGTGTTGGGGCCAGAGATTGGGATCTCTCAAGATGGGCTGACTATTCCTGAGAATGCTGATGGCATCTGAGCAAGACAGCCTGAGACCAGGTGAGGGGAGAAGAGCAATGAGGAAATAGAAAAAGTGGGTAATCATGGAGGAGCTGTGGGCAGCCTTGGGAGGTTAGGGCTACTCACTGCTTAGACCCTCTTGCTACAACTCCAGCTTAGAGAACCCAAGAATCCAGAGTCAGAGCTGGTGCTCTGGTGGCAAACTGAAGGATACTCTGGAGTCTGGCCTCCGAGAAAGGATAGGCAACCTAATATCAGTGACTTTGCTCCTGAGACCCCACCCTGAAGGCTAACCAGGGTTTTTGGTGAGTGTCAGTGACCACCAGAGCTGAGCCCAGAGAGGAGCAGCACCTGAAAGATGTCCACAAACAGAAGAGTAGATTGAAAAAGTGTGGCACATATACTCCATGGAATATTATTCAGCCATAAAAAACAACAAGGCCCTGGAATATGATAGAAAGTGGACAAATATGGAAGATCTGTTGCTGAGTGAAGCAAGTCAGGCTATGAAAGAGAGACATTGTATGTCTCTACTTAAAATATACTGACTGTCCACACTCTGTGGTGGAGACTGAAAGTCTGGAGAACATAAAAGCATTAAAAATTGTCATGGACAATAGAGACAACGTGGAAAGAAAATGTGGGAGGGGAAGAACGAAGGAAGGGAAAGTTGGGGAAAAATAGAGAGATAAGACATTTGTGGGACACAGACATGGTTTATTATTTGCTGATGAGGATGTGTATAGTATTCTCAACTGGATTGAACTGAGGTGTATAGCATGCTGGGAAAAGTCTCTTTAAAATCTAAATGACGCATAGCAATTGAATGTGTAAATAATAATAACAGTAAAGAAAAAAAGACAAATGTCAAAAAATAAAAAAAAGAGCATGCGATCAGGAGATAGGCTGTCTGGATTTGCATCCTTGCTTTCCTGTTCATTTACAGAATGACTTCAGAAATTTAACTTGACTGCCTTGGTCTCATGGGCCTTACCCATAAAATGGAGCTATATTAGTACAAATAATTTGCAGAGTCACTATTCCTATTGCCCTTGTTTCCAGTAATGGGCCTTTTGAATTGGATGAATAAAAATTTGAACCATTAAATAAAAAAAAGAAGTTTCCCATTATCTTGAGATCAGAGTGGTAGTCGGGACCAGCAGTTGGCATAAGGGACCAGCAGTTGGCATAATGGCTATGTCACTGAATTCCCATTTAATAGGCCGTGGTTTAAGTCCTGGACCCGGTGGCTTAAACTCACGCTGGGCACATGTGCATGCGTGCCCAAGATTCCTAGAGGAGAATGGAGGAGAAAGGATTGTGGTGTGGCCATCCCCCCTTGGGGGGGGGGGGTGATTTCTCGCTTTCTATCTCTCTGTCTCTCTTTCTGGTGAGTGTGTGCACCCTATAGCAAAAACCTCTCCAAAAAAAAAAAAAATTAAAATCAGAGTGGTAGGGCATGGGTCCAGGCTCCCAGATCTCTTGTAGAGGGAGGGAGTTGAGGGAGTAGGGGTATAGCCTGGGCTCAGGGTCTGAGTGGTGGAGGCTGCTGAACTCTGAGAGGGGCAAGGAGGGGTTGTTGTTGCTACTGCAGTAGCATAAGAAAGCTTGCAATGAGGCATGGCTATTAGAGGCAAGCAATGTAGATTTATTTCTGCATGAGAAATGATCTTGTTCAGTCATCAGGCTCTGAAAATCAATTTCTGGTAGACAGGATGGAGAATTATCTAGTTAAGATTTGGGATTAAAGGGACTGCAGCCCAAGTGGGTCAGACTCACGTGTTCTCTAAGCTGGAAGGTGTAAGGGCAAGCTCTCATGAAGGAAGGCAGTTATCGATTTAGATTACTCTCTGCGAGGTCCACATTGGGTGCTTCACTTCACAGACTCCTCCTTGCTTCATGGCCCCTGCTCTGGCTTGCATAGTCTCCCCCACTCACATGTGCTCCCTACTCACTACATGGACCCTGCTCACATGACCCTCCTACCTGTTGCATGGACACTGGTTCAATATGTAGCCCCCACTCCCTGCATGCCTCCCCTATTTACCATGCCCCCTCTTCACTGCATGCTCCACCATTGTTGCCATCCCCCCTTACAGCAGATGCCCTCTTGAAGAAGCTATCCAGATCACCATTGCTCATGGTGTCATCTGAAACCCCCACAACTACCCCGTTCTGCAGTGTTCAGCAGGTGGCAGCGACACCATCTCCTCCCTCTTCATGCTTCTTACTGTGGCTGGGCACAACACCTCTGCCTTCCCACACACAACACAGATGGCTAATAAACACTTCCCAATCCAGGAAGCCTCCTCTGAGATGTCAATAGGACCGGGGAAGCAGCATGGCATGGTTGGCCATCCTGGAGCTGAGATTCTGAAGGCTGGATCTGATGGGCAGCTCACCTCAGGTCCTGGGGCCTTGGTTTCCTCTCAAGAGAAGAACTAAATGCTATTTCAGGTCCCAGAGGTGTGACTTCCTCTGACTGAAGCATCTGGGCAGACTTTCTTTCCCAGGTACCTGCAGAGTACCTGGTGAATGTCATATTGCCTGGCTCTTCCAATCTCCTGGGACTAGAGGTACCCTTTCCCTGCAAAGGATTGTCCTAGATAGAAAGACACTGTGCCCCTGGAACTCTGGGACACTAGCACTTCAATAGTGACTCACATAACTGTTTATATTAGCCTTTGTCACATTAGAGATTTTCTAGTATTGCTAATAGAAATAGATTTTGTTCACTTCTACTGTTTTCTTTCTCCAAAGTCAGATGCTAAGGAGATAGCCTCCTTGGAGACATTCCAGCCCAATGGCAGGGTGAGTGGGAAAGAACAGCAGTCCAGGAATCAGAAGACCTGGGTCCCAGCCCAGCTACTGTTGATCTTATTGTAGGGACCATGCACTGGACTGGGATAATCACCGAGGGTCTGCCCAGGCTCTGGCATATTATTTCAGAGTAAACTGTGTTTCCTAGCCATTCTCAAGGTTATCAGTTATCTTCTGTTCTTGTTAAAACAGATTTTTTTTCCTATTTATATAGCTCTGTTCATTAGTATGCACAATACAAAGGCCAGAGTTGATGAAGCAAAATCAACATGCTCTGATTAATTTGTAGAGCTCAACCATGGGATTGTTCTGAAGTTTCTAACCAGTGACGCTCTGTGACTGAGTGACGTGGAAGGATCCATAATTAGAAACAGCCTGAAACAGTAGAGTAGCACAGACAGCAATAGAGACGGAAGATCAGAGTAAAAATACAAGTGACAGCAGGAAAGAAATAGGCATAATGTCGACAGTTGAATCAACTGTATCTGTCTGGAAACACTGGGCATGCCAGTGGGTGGGGCTGCACTGGTGACTGGGAGGACACGGGAAAAACAGAAAAGCACGTGATTGGGTTTAGAAAATTGGAAACTCATTTCTTGCAACACTCGTCCTTGGGTTTTTAACAAGCACAATCCTTTCCAGGTTGCCCGCCTCTTGGTCTGGAAACTTTAAAAATCACAGACTTCCAGCTCCACGCCTCCACGACGAAGCGCTATGGTCTCGGAGCACATCGTGGGAGACTCAACATCCAGGTACCAGCCCAGTTGGAAGGATTCTGATTGCATTGCTTGTTGCACTGGTAATAGACATGGTGATGCTTCAATGAAGTTGGGTCAGGCACCCTGAACAGTAATTAAGATGTGTTAGCCCTAATTCTCCCAATTTTACAAAAGGGCATTGCTGGATGATCCTCATTTTACAGAGAGAGCACTGAGGTGCAGAGTGCCATGTTTCTTCTAACTACTAACTGTAGTTAGTAAAAGTGATGCTTCTCGTACCTGCACCCAGATTGCCCCACCCTTTGCCTCTGGAGCCCATCCTCCTTACATGCCTTCTGTCTGGAAAGGGCCAGAGGAGACTACAAAACACCTGTGGCAGGACAAGTGTGCATGTGATACAGGGACGTGGTTCAAGAAGCAGCCTATGTCTTCTCTAGACTCCCTGCCAATTGCTTCTCATTTCCAACAGCACGCCTCTTCTAGGTTCTTCTGTAGTTCCCTCCATCATGTCCCCCCAAGATAGACCCTTAGTGACTCCTGGGGCTGGGCTCTTCATGTGTGTCCTCTGTTTCTGAGTCTCAAAGACCACCCTCAGTCCCCAACTTAATGTCATACACTGGAAAAATGAGCTCCTTCTGTTGTCTATGCACTAGTCAGGCCTTTCTCAGGCAGATTCCCTCCGCTGGCACTTCTTTCCCATTAGTGTGGACAGCAGTATTAATCCTATCTGATTCATGGTCTCAATTTCCTATTGCTGCTGTAACAGTTTAGCAGTGTGGCCACTCTTCTTGTTTGCTGTTTGTTTGCTCTAACATGTGTGTGCTTGCCAGAGACAGATACGGAGAGAGCAGGGAGGAGAGTGAAAAAGCACCCCCAGGGAGAATGGTCATGCCACAATCCCCTTTCCTCCAGTCTCCTCTCAGGATTTTGGGCACTCATGCACACACGTCTTTGTGGGGAGGTGTTATTCTGCCATCCCTTCTCTGGTGCCTTTTCCTTCTGCCCCAGCCCCTGCTGATCCAGCCCTGCTCAACCTAGCATTTGATGCACACTGTCATGTGGCTTTCCAGTTGTACTGTACCTTAGTTTTCTTTCCACAGCTGCTCTGGAACTGTTAGTGGTTTCCACATCCTTGTCACATGTGCACCATCTCTATCCAGGAAGGGAGGTGGTCTTTTCATCCCACCAGTGAAGGGGTCATCAAGGCTGCACTCAAGGCTAATGTCTTCTGAGTGGCAGAGCAGACACCTCATTCTCCCTGCAGTCACTGGAAATATGCTAGGGATGCCACTATGATGGCAATGGACAAGAATACATGAAGCCTCTTTCTAGGGAGCTCACTCATGGGATCGAAGATGTCTGAGCCAAGCCCTGACTCCAGACTTCTGCTCCCCCCACCTCAATACCACAGCCTTGACTGCATCAAATACACTGCCAAACTGCTCAGCCTTCATCGGTTTTTAGTTTAAAGGAACCCAGGTAGAACATTTCCAGAACTAAATTGAAAAAAATCCAAAGATTGGTTTATAAATACTTTTTTTTAAAAAAAAAAAAAGAAAAAGAAACAGCTGTTAAGAAACATTTGGATGTATATAATTGGAAACTGCAGAAAAATCTCTGTGGTTTATAAGGGAAAGAACATATGAACTCTTAAAGTCTGAACATGAGTTACCATAAATAACCCCAGAGTGCCCTGGAACCCTAGGTTGGGCTTCAGTTCTCTGAGCAAATAACAAAGCCAGCCTCAAGCAGTGCTAGATCCAATAGATGTTTTGTGCATTAACCAGGGGAGTGGTCATCTGTTGCCTTGAGAGTGCTGTCTCTGTAAGTGTAGTTACTCTTTAAGAAAGAAGTATTCTGGTATACCCATGGTTTCAGTCAAAAATTGAAAGGCCCTGTTACTCCTAAATTTGATGGGGGTGGAGAGCGGTGGTGAGGAGATGTTTGTGCCCTTCCATGTGGGAATTCCACCAGCAGCGTGGACAGGCAGGGTGTGTTGGTGAGGTTGTCATAGTCAGGCATACTGAGTTCAAACCTTGGCCTTGACAGTTCCAGATTTGGGGGTCTTTGTATGATTATCTCATATCTCTGAGCTTCAGCTGCCTTATCAAAAAAATGAGAGTCCAGCATTCACAGCGGTCATTGAGTGGTTAAATTAGATGATTTAGAGTTACAATTGTTTTTCTTTATTCATGATAGAGCGTATGTGCACACATATGAAAGAGAGAGAGAGAGAGGGGATGAACACCCTCCACAGCATTTGGTTACCCCACGATCCCTTTCTTTAGTTGTCCAGCTCATCAGATCCTAGACTCTTCACGTGTGCCCAGTGTGTTTCTGTTGACCTGTTGGGGATTTGAACCTTAGTCAACAGGAAGGATCTGGCCTCTCCTGAAAAGTGCATCACCACGGCACCAGGGATCTGACCTAGGGATTTATAGTTTTAAAACATTTGCTGGATCATGTCATTCTCCTGCTAAAAGCAGCTAGTAGTTTCTAGTTGCTCTTTGAATAAAATGCTGGCTGGGCCCTGGGTGATAAGGCCCCTCTTAATTATCTGCATTGTGCTCTCTCTCTCTCTCTGAACGTTCATTTACTTGTTTCTTTGGGTATTATCTGCCCGGCCCTTAAGAGCAAGCTCCATGTTAGAGGAAATCTTGTCTCCTCAGCTCACCTGTCCCCAGTACCCATAACAGCACCTGCAACACAGGAAGTGTACAGAGGAGGTTGATAGAGACTTGGCTCGAGTGTAGATAGTATTTTTTTGCTGACCTGCCTTCATTGGGTCACTCGGGAGGCTCCTTGGTGGACGGGCCCTCCAGCAGGGAGCAGCGGATGGGCTACTCCTACTTCCTAGCTGTCCTTCTTGTCACCTTTGTCCTTCATCCATGGGAGGCACTACCCTGGGAGAAACCAAGCTCTCTGCTGAGCTGAATGTGGCATCAGAACATGCTATTCTGCCTCCAGTCAGAGTGAGCATAAGGGAGTGGTTAGAAATCACATTGGGGGACCAGCAGTTAGCGTAATGACTATGTCGCTGGACTCCCATGTAGCTGACCGCGGTTTGAGTCCTGGACCTGGTGGCTTAAACTCACGCCGGGCGCATGTGCGTGCATGCCCAAGATCCTGAGAGGAGAATGGAGGAGAAGGGATTGCAGCGTGGCCATCCCCCCTGTGGGGTGATTTTTCGCTTTCTGTCTCTCTGTCTGTCTTTCTGGAGAGCGCACGTGCCCTATAGCAAAAAACCTCTCCAAAAAAAGAAAAAATATCATATTGGTATTCTTTGTTTTTATGGGGCTTTTGTGTTCAGTAGTGTATTATTTAACCAGATGCTCTCTCACAAGAAAATCTCCATACCTGCTCTTGGAGCATGAAGTTGCTGCTTTAATAGCCAAATGTGGGCCAACCATGCCCCTCCCCACTTCTTGACTCCTCTTGGGGTACTTGGTGTTAGCTGTGTGGGTGGCCTCCAACACCCAGCCCCTACTGGGAAAGAATGAAGGTTGAGGCCTCCTTCTGAGGGTCATGCCCTCCCAAGTTAGTGCCACTTACAGTGTGATTTGACCATCATAGTTGTACAGTTAAAGTCAGCACTCCAAAAATACACGTCCTCACACATAATGGTTTGAAATGCAGTTTAAAAATAACCATATCTTGTCTCATGTATGAGTATTTTGTAGGCGTGTTGTGCTAATGGGATTTTAGATGTGAGAAACACCGAAGTGTCAGAGTTAGAAACTGCATTTAGATACCTTACTGCAGGATGTGAGTGGGTTAGTACAGTCCTTCGCTGGCCCAGGGCTCTGTGGGCATGTTCATGGCCATGGTGTAGGTCAGAATGCATGGGGCTCCCAGGCTGGGATGCTCACCCTCACTGTGCTGCTAACTAGTTATGTGATCTTACCTTAGGCAAGTCACCTACCTTCTCTGAGGCTTGATCATTGTCAGGAAACCAGGTCTCATTGCCAGGTCTGCTACCTTCACATTACTGTGAGGATCAAAAGGAGTAAAGAAAAGAGAATTTCCTTGGCAACTCTAAAATGTTGTATTCATACCCATTGTTCAATAGAGCATCATGAAGTACCCATTACATGCCAGGCACTGAAAGCAAAGATGAAAAGCTGTTCATTTCCTGCCTTCAAGATGCTTTGGTCTGTAGCAGAGGGAGGCAATCAGTTCGGGAGTTATTGGAACTGTGCTAAGTGCTTTACACACGTTATTTCACTTATTCCTCAACATGAGAGACAAGTCTGATTATTATTAGCTCTATCTTGTAGGAAACAGACACATGGAGTGTAGAGTAACTCGGTTAAGGTTTCCCAGGAGAGGCAGATTACGAATTCAAACAGCTTTAAACTTCAAGTTTTTGTACCTAATGATGCCATACAATCACTTTCCAAGTCAACAGATAGAAGTGTTCTAGGTACAACATCTGGAATGATTATGAAACCATGTGTATCTCCCTTTCCTGACAATTTTCTCACATAAATTTGCTCGTCTGTCACTCTTGCTTGTTTTCAGAGGATTCAAATCTTGCTTCTCTGGGTATTCTCTGCATCATGTTAGCACAGTGTCTGCACATAGGTATGCGCTTCATAAATGTTTCTGGGTAGCTGCTGCAGTGCTTTAGGGCACCATAACTGCTGTGAGGAAGTCTGGAGGAGGCAGGGCAGACTGGTTGCTGTCACGTGCACTTGCTCACCAGTGGTTGGCAGATAGGGGAAGGATGTCATTATGACAGAGAAGTAGCATTGGTTCACACATGATTTTTGCCAGTATATTAATGATTTGTGGGCCTGAGAACTAGCATGTGATCACAGAGGGCACTAGCAGGTAAGTGCAGCAGCTCCAGATGAATGTAGCCCTGTCAGTATTGCTCTACTCCTTTGCCTGTTTCACCATTGTCTTTTTCTGTACAAGTCAGAAGCTCCACTCTGCCTCTCTGGTTTTCACTCTCTTTCATCATTTGCCTTTGCTGTTTTTTTGGTTTGTTTGTTTGCTTATTTTATTTTGGTCAAATCCTAGAATATAGGATTATATTTGTAGCTGCATTACAATCTTTTTTTTTAGCAAGTTAATATATAATCTTAACTGAGCTCATGTTTTTACATATTTTTTGTCATTTTAGTTTTTTCATTACAGAGCTAGATGGATTTGTTTTTAATGATTTGGCTGGATCCCTGTTTTCCCCCATGACCTTGGTTTTTGTAATGCAAGATATTGCAGACCATGAGTTTTTACTGGAATGCATTTGCCAACAATATAGTAGAAACACCTGTCTCTTTTTCTCTAATTTTAAGCAGACGAAAGACTTTGAGAGCCCTTAAACTCAAATGATAACTTCTTTTTTTATTTCCCAAGTAGAATGTTATATATCTTTTTTTTATTTCTAAGAGATATTTTTTACTATAGAGCATGTGCACTCACTGTAAAGACAGAGAAAGAAAGAGAGACAGAAAGCAAGAAATTTTCTCCTAAGGGTGGATGGCCATGCCACTATCCCTTCTCCTTCATTCTCCTCTAGGGATTTTGGGCATGCACACAAATGGGCCTGGTGTGAGTCCGGGAACGAGTGACTATGTGGAGTCCAGCTATGTAATCATTACACCATCTGCTGGTCCTGAATGTTATATATCTTAGTATAAGCTTAGAAAAAAGCCAACATTTATGTTTCATCAGCACATTGGTACAAGATAAATTTTCCAAGATTTCAAGAAAGAAATCCTGTTTATCATGAGAGAAAGATTTGGCCTCTTAACTATGATCATTCTTCCTGTGTGCCCAGGATCCTTTCCTAATAACTCATCGCGAGTCTGCGATGTCATTTAGAAACAATCATTGGCTTCTTCAGCATCAGGGGCAGCCACTGACACGTCAGAAATTAACATTCCAAGTCTCAAAGAGAAGCTATTGGCAGTGCTTGGATCCTTTGTGGAGTGCTAGTTAGTCTTAAGAGGTAACGCTGTATTCAAGTGGGTCATCTCACTTGCCCCATCCCCAAGGTATCCTTTGAAGACTGAAGAGATCTTCCATGGTTACAAACTAAGGAAGCAGTTCAGAGACAACAACTCTGACTAAATTTCCAATCCTACCATGGTTAGTATATCAATGTTTCTTTTGTTAGAAAACCTTGAGCAGATTGTAGCAGCACTGCCCATTTCAAAGGATTGCGTTTCAATTTAATTTCTAAGATTTTTAAAGTATAGTAAGCATCTGACATTGAGCAGAAAAAATGAAATATGCAGAGCATGTCACTGGGACTCAGGATATTTTCATGATTCCCACCTGTAATCGGGAACATAAAAAAGTTGGCACTTAGACCAGAGCTTGGAAGAAAGAGTTGACATTTTGAGGTCACAGGAAAAGCTGTGGAGTATTACATTCACACCTCCAGATGTCTCTGTGCTGGCCTCGTCATGGTCATCTGACACCCTGTGGCCCACATCCCGTCTCATGAGTGTTAGGGATGACTCAGAGTCTGGCACTGTAGGGAAGCTCACCTCTTATACCTCCTTCATGAGGACATGTCTGGTTATAAAAGAATAGCATCTCTCCAAGCCATTCCAGTGGAAGGAACCATAACTCTTCTCTTTAGTTGTTTCTTTAAAGAAATTCTATAGAGCACCTAGTTTCTGACACTCAGATCTAGTTCCAGTTTTCTGATCACTTTTTTACCTGAAAGAAGGTGTTAGTCTTGATAATTCTAATGCTTGTGCTGTTATACATGCCCCACAGGAATACATGAACATTGAACCTGGTGTTGAAATTCATGTGTGTGGGCCCTTCTCACATGTCTTGTCTCCCTGCATCCTTTGGCTTTAATGCTCCCGGGGCCTTGCTTTGCCCCAGTGTGGAGACCACGTTTCTCATTGCAGGAAGTACATGGAACAACCTGGGCAGCCCTGTTTTCTCAGGCTTCATGCTATGTGCTTCCCGTACCTGCTGAGCATTGGATCCTGCATCTGACTCTTCAGACCCCAAGACTGTCTTCTTCAGACCTCCTGGTTCTCTGAATACTCAGGCTCCTGTTTGTTTCTGGCTACATAATCTGGCAGTGACTTCAGAAGTCCTTCCTAGGGGGCTGTGTTTGTGTGAAGTGCTACAGAAGTAGAAATAATCACAGTAGGATAGTTTTTCCAAGGTAAAGAATGTTGTGCTTCTTCCGATAAAGAGATTTCATTCTACATCTGGCTTCAAACAACAAGCTGAGAGACTGTGTTTGGATGCCAAAAGGCTGGAATTTTGGATATTTGAATTTTTATGGGAATAACAGGATCAAACGTTTTAAATGACTACTCTCCTAGAAAATTAAAAGTGAATAGTCACCATAATGATAATATATGGTTCTATTTTTCACAAGAAGCTTACATCATAAATACACAGGCAGGTAGAACAATACAATAAAAGGGGAGCCCCAAGATAATTAGATTCCTTGGTCTGTGAATCATAGATGATTAAAAAACCACAAAATTGCATGATTACAGAACTAGATAGATTCTTTTTTTTTTTTTTTTTTTTTTGAGAGGTTTTTACTATAGGGCAAGTGCGCTCACCAGAAAGACAGAGAGAGACAGAGAGACAGAAAGTGAGAAATCACCCCTCAGGGGGGATGGCCACGCCACAATCCCTTCCCCTCCATTCTCCTCTTGGGATCTTGGGCACGCACGCACACGTACCTGGCGTGAGTTTAAGCCACTGGGTCCAGGATTCAAACCGCGGTAGACTACATGGGAGTCCAGAAACATAGCCATTATGCTAACTGCTGGTCGCCGAACTAGATAGATTATTTTTTTTAGATGTAGATTTTGTTCTATTTGCTATGTGAAGTTTTTCTTTTATATGTCATTAAATTTTATCAAACTAATATCTCATTTAATCTTCAATATTCTCAGAATAATAGTTTTGTTTTAGAAAACAAGACACTGCAGTTGGGAGTCATGTGGTGTCATAACAGTAAAGTGTGATGCACAGGAAGGTTGATGGTTCAAGTCTGGAGACCTCGCTGAATACACCATGGCCTGGAGCTGGCTGAAATCTGGGGGTGGGCTGCAGCAGCAAGACCCTGTTGGGGGTGTTGTCTCTCTTGCTCTCTCTGTCTCTCATACTCATGGGAGAAATAAATAAATAAACAAACTTAAGAAGCAAAGAATCTGAAGTTAGAAGTTAAGTGACCCACCCTAACCCCGTGGTGAGGATGTACAGAGCTGAGACTCACGTCCAAGTTTTTCCAGTGCTCCTATTCCTGCCATCTCTGATCCCCATGAGATGATTCAGCTGTTCACTAGCTTGTGGTCTCCCCTTGCTTCCTGTCTCATGACTTTCCCCTGACAGCTAGCTTGGGCTGCCTCAGTACCTTCTGGAGGTCTACATCCTGGTAGAGTAGAGATGTCAGCAGTCATATCTATGGAGCCTGTTTCTGCTCTGCTGTCCTAGCCACACTGTGCCTTCTTGAATGATACTGTGTGGGGTGGGCCCTCTGGGTTGCCTGCCCAGCCACATGTAGTCCTCCTGGAGATGCACAGTTGGGAGTAGAAGGTATAAGTCATTCTGTGTTATTAGTACATCAAGGACAGTAAACACCGTGGTAGCTGTGAAAGTTAGGGTGAGAAAAGCAGGGGAAGGGAAAGGAAAGGGACAAGGAGAGGTAAAGGGAAAGGGAAAACTTAGCAGGTTCTTTCTTTTATCTATTCATTTCATTACTTAAAAAGCAACACCCGTCTGGGAACCTTTTATGTGCAAGGTACTATAAAAGTCCTGGGGGGAAAATATGAGCAAACATAGAATAGTCTCTTATCATTTAACAAATATTGATGAGGCCCTGTTCCAGGTGCTTCAGATACCTCAGCAACCCAAATTATATATATATAATATATATATATTATATATATAATATAAAATTTATATATATATACATATATATATATGTATATATATAAATTTTGCCAACTTAAAGCTTACATTCTATGGAAGGCAATGAATCAGAACGGGAAATGTAATGAAGCACAACTTTTACAGTGTATTAGAAGGTGGCAAGTACTACAGGGAGAAGGAAAAGATCAATTGGCACCTGGCATTGGATTCAGGGAAGTGGGCTCTAGGAAGAGGGCAGCTGCACTTCAAGAAGGCGATTGAGGTCAGCTTCATTGAAAAGGTGATGTTTGGGCTAAGTTGGCCAGAGAAGATCAGCAAGGAGATACGTAGCGGTGGGAAGCACTTCCGGTCAGAGGAACCAGATCGAGCAAAGGTCCTGCGGTGGCAGTGTGGTTGGTATTGCCAGTGAACAGCAGAAGGCTGGTGTGGCTAGAGCTGAGTATCCACAGAGGGCAGTGGGAGAAAGAGACGTGAATTCAGAGGTAATAGGAGGCCCATGGACTACTGAGAGGATTTTGACTCATACTGGAGTCAACTGGGGGAGCCACGGAAAGTTTTTGAGCACAGAGGTCACTAGCTCTGACTTGCATGTGAAAAGAATAAACCTAATTATTGTGTTGACTTTGTGGGGGGAGTTTGAAGCAGGGAAGCCTGTCAGGAGGTGACGTAAGCATCCCAGACAAGAGATTGTACTGACTTGCACCAAGATAGGAGTGATGGAGTTCACGAGGTTGGGTTTAGGATGTTTCAAAAGTAGGATTTTCTGATGGGGTAGATTAGATTTGGATGAGGGGTGCAAGAGTTCAAAAGAGAATCAAGAATATCTGTACTGTTTTTTGACCTGAAATTCTGGCCATCTCATACTTGGATGGGGAAATAAAATTACTACAAAAAAAGTCTCATCAGTGAATGCACACCTATCCTGAATACTTGGAAGGAGAGGATTGTGTGCATTAGTTTCCTGGGGCTGCCATAAAAAAGAACCACAGACGAGGTGTCTTAAGACAACAGAAATTTATTCTCTTAGAGTTCTGAAGACCAGTGTCTGAAATCAAGATGTTGCTCCCTTTGAGGTCTCTAGGTAGGGCTCCTTCTTTGCCTCTGCCGGCTTCTGGTAGCCTCAGGAATTGCATGGTGACCCTTGCCTTATAGATGAATAACTCCAGTCTCTTCTTCTGTGGTCATATGGAGTTCTGCTGTGAGTCTCACCTTTCCTTGGTGCCTTTCTGTCTCTGTGTCTAAATCTCCTTTTTTTAAAGATACCAGTCATACCGGACATGCCGCTCTACTCCAGTCTGACCTGATCTTAATGAGTTGCATCTATAACAGCCCTATTTCTAAATAAGGTCATTTTCTGTGGTTCTGGAGATTAGGACTGATTTTGGGGACACAGTTCAACACCATGATTATGGATGTTCAATAAACTTGCCTAAGATTGGAGATTGGGAGACTCTCCTGAGGATAGGAGACCTGGCTAAGATCTGAAGCAGCATTAGAAGTTGAATTGACCAGTCAAAGGTTTGGCAGAGGAGGGACAAGAGAATCCAAGCTGAAGGGACCATTGTGTGCAAAGGCCCTTTAGTGGTAAGAATGTAAACTATTTGAAGAACTAAGGAAAATCTAATATATTTGGAGCCATGCTATGTTAATTGAGCAGTGCCATGACCAATCAACACAAGAAAAAGTGTTGTCTTTTTTTAGTTATCAGATAAATACAGATTAAAACCACAAAAAATATGACATACAAGCATCAGGATGGTTTTGAAAAAAAGATCATATTAATTATTGGCAAAAATGTGGAGCAAAATAAATTTTGATACTGTGCTGGGATTATAAAGTAACACAGCTACATTGGAATTCTGGCAGTATCTACTAAAGCTGAATATTCTCCTACCCACCGACTTAACAATTGTTATGCCCAAACAGAAATGAATTCATATGTACATGAAACAAACACGTACAAGTATATTTATAACAGTAGTTTTCATGATAACCCCTAAATGTCCATCAACAGTACGATTGGCAAGTAATTAGTATGTGCATATACTGGAATACTATACAGCAGTGAAAAGGAATGAATTACTGCTACATGAAATCATACAGATGAGTCTCCCAGACATAACATTGAACAAAAAAATGTCAGATGTATTTGAGTAGTTTCAGTTTTACTTACATAAAATTTGAAATAGGAAAACCAATTTAGGATGACCGAAATCAGGATAGCGGTTGTCTTTTGAGGAAGATAATGACTGGGAGGGTCAACAGAGGCTTTTGGTATTCTGGTCATATTCTGTTTCTAGATTTACATATAGTTACATAGGTACATGCACTAGTAAAAATATTTATGAAGTGTACAGTTAGGAGTTATACATTTTTCTGTATGCATTTGAAAATTCAGTGAAAATCTCATAAAAGAGCTGGTGAATCAAAGAAGAGAGTATATCGATTTAGCCTTTTAAAAACGAATGTGAAGAATAACATACTAAATGAAAGGTGATGAAGGGGGTGAAGGAGAGGTAGCAGGAAGCAGAAACAATGATTTTATCATTGCCCAGTGTAATGAGTTCATTGTCGCTTGCTTTTTTTTTTTTTAAGAGAGTTTTGCTATAGGGCGCGTGCGCTTGCCAGAAAGAGAGATAGAAAGCGAGAAATCACCCCCCGGGGGGATGGCTACGCTGCAATCCCTTTTCCTTCCTTCTCCTCTCGGGATCTTGGGCACGCATGCACACGCGCCTGGCGTGAGTTTAAGCCACCAGGTCTGGGACTTGAACTGTGGTCGACTACATGGGAGTCCAGTGACATAGCCATTGCGCTAACTGCTGGTTCCAGGAGTTCATAGGTGCTTTCTAAGAAAACACATAGTTAAATTATGTTACATAAAAGATGCCGTTACTAAATCAGCCAGTAAAACCAAGATTCAGACCTTTAAATTTTTCAGAGAAATATGTGCTTAAAGCAAAGAAACTAGGTCAATAAAGATAAAACAAAAGCCAAAAGAAGCAATAAAAATAGAATATCTAAGAAAAGTTGATGACTCATCCAGGCAAAGAACATCTGCCAATGGGCTAAATGGACTGAACTCACTTATTAATAGAAGAAAACTTAGATTGTATTCTAAAGTAAATTTAGTCACAGGTCATAGCAGGTAATACATAACTTAAAACAAAGTGAATCATGCTTGCCCTCCCCAAAGGCCTCTATTTACTGAGTGCTTTTTCTGTGCCACGCACTGTGCACAATATTTTCCATGAGAGTTGTGTAACCATCGCAGGAGTCATATCATGTAGATTCTATCTCTATCCCTACTTTACAGACAGACTGACCTAGTTGAAAGTATTCAAATAATGAGCTGTAAAACCAGGACTTGAACTTAGACTGCATGGGACTCCAGAGGTTACTGTGAGCTGTGCTGTCTCCTAGGAGTGCAAGGAGCACACTATCTTTATGAGGGTCACTGATAAGGGAATCAGTAGCTGTTTATTTGGACAATTAAACTTACCCAGTAGATGTACAATTTTAATGGCTAAAGTGTTTCCCAGATTTTAATTATATTAGAATATTAATGTTAAAATAACCTTTTGTTTCTTTCTTAGTAAGTAGATTTCTTTCCTTGTTTTAAACAATGACTAAATGGCTTATGGTCTATTTAGTAGATTTTCTTTTGAAATGTTTTTGTATTTCAAATTCTAGATATCTACTCATTTCCTTGGCCAAAGGTAAGGACATAGGTAAGAAATTGGTGTGGGGTTTTAAAAATAGTCCCCAAAACAACGAGGATTTTTTTTTTAACCTACCTCTAATGATTAAGGTTTGAACTGGGACACAGGCTTGGTTAATTCGCACTTAGTTTAAAAAACGGTTTATCACAGATTTATTACAGAGGTTTATGCAAGGTGGACATTCAGACCACATTCTGGCTGTGTCATGGCAGATTAGTTATATAACTATGTATTAATCAGATGTCATATCTAACATTTTCAGGTAACCTCCTCCCTCTTCTTGCCAAAGAGATGGCAACTTGATAATTTATAGTTTCAGCCATTACTTGTAAGATTTTTTTTTGGTAGAAATATTCTAAATTAACTATTATTTTATTTTGTTTCTGTCCAAATAGCCTCAGGGTACATCTGTAGAGTGGCAGCTGTAAATCAATTATTCTAGAATGCTAGTTACATTCACTTGCATATGATTTTTTAATTTGCTTCCAGATGTTTCTGTATGGAGGTAGCCCAGGATCATGAAATATGTACAAAATGACTTCACTATAGCAGAGTGATTTTGAGAGTCACTGTTTTCTCTATGTACTTTGTAAAATGCCTGGCACATAGTAAGTGGATGTGTCTGTGGACACCTGGAAAATGAAAGAACAAAGCAGTAGGCTTATGTCAGTTGCCTTTTATATCTATGCATCCTCTGTCCTTTACCTTTTTATTTTTGTTTATTTATTGATTTTTTAAAAAAGGTTTTGCCTTAGGCATGTGCTCTCGCTGACAGAAACAGAGACAGTGAGAGAGAAAGTGAGAAATTAGGCTCCAAGGAGGATGGCCATGCCGGAGTCCCTTCTACTCCATTCTCCTCTCCAGATTTTGGGCATGCATTCACATGCACATCATTAGCTTCAAGTCACCGGGTCTGGGGCTCAAAATGCAGTTGACCATGTAGGACTCCAGCAATGTAATTGCTACACCATCTGTTGTCCCTGAGTTTTATTTATTTTTTAAGAAATAGTGTCTCTCTGTTGTCTAGGTGGTTGGCTTTGAACTCACGATCTTCCTGATTCAGCCTACTGAATAGCTTGAACTTCAGGCATGTACCACTGTACCTGGCTTCTCTTTTGCTTTTTAAAATTAAATTTCAACGTGGAACCAGCAGCTGGAGTAATGGCTATGTTGCTGGACTCCCATGTAGTTGACCGTGGTTCGAGTCCTAGACCCAGTGGCTTAAATTCACACCAGGCACGTGTGCGTGCATGCCCATGATTCCAAGAGGTGAATGGAGGAGAAGGGATCATGGTATGGCCATCCCCCCTGGGGGGGTGATTTCTCACTTTCTGTCTCTCTATCTCTCTCTTTCTGGAGAGTGCATGTGCCTTATAGCAAAAACCTCTCAAAAAATTGTAATGTTATCAGTTTTTTTAAAAAAATTAAATATTAATCAGTTTTATAGCAAGCCTTTGTAGTTAAAAGCCTATAACAACAACAACAACAACAACAACAGCAACAAAACCAGTGTCTTGTTAGTACGTTCCATCCCACCCTCTGCCTGTCATCCAGCACTGTGGAAAGGGCAAGTACCATAAACCTTTTTTAATTGTTTCTTTGGAAATTTAAGCTTTTATTTCTAAATAATAGGTACATATTAAAATGTAATGATGTATATAGTTCTGACTTTATCTTTTGGATTCTTATTATGGAAGACAAAGCTATCAACTCGTTTTTATCACTCCTGTAACCATTTTTAATACTTTCAATAAAAGTATATATAAATTTTAGGGTAAGATATATATATTCAAGATTTTCATTATTATGACTTTGTAAATATTGCTTCCACTAGACCAATAAATAATGTAAAACTGAGCCAAGACATTTGTTTTATATCACTTTTTTCACTCTTTGTTTTCTTAGACCCGCTTAGATTAAAAAAAAAAGTCTCTTCCCTATAATTCTCATACTCTTCAATAAAATTTTTTATTTTATAATTTCTTATTTTCATACATTTAATTGTCCTACATCTTGATGATGTCCATTATGGTTTTCAAAGCATGTATGCAGTGTGTGATAATCAAATTACTATATACATTGTTTTCAACAAAGAAATTTATATTCATGTGTCTGTGAAATGCCTTTTTAAAATTATTTATTTATGTATTTATTTATTTATTTGGAGAGGTAGCAAAATGCTACAGGGTGTATGTGCTTGCCAGAGAGATAGAGAGAGACAGAGAGACAGAAAGTGAGAAATCACATCCCCAGTGGGGATGGCCATGCCACAATCCCTTCTCCTCCATTCTCTCAGGTTAGTGGGCACGCACACACCTATGCCTGGTGTGAGTTTAAGCCACTGGGTCTAGGACTTGATGTGGTGGATTACATGGGAGTTCAGAGACATAGCCATTACGCTAACTGCTGGTCCCCGAAATGCCTTTTTCTGAGTCCCTTCAAGCTACCTCCCACTGTTCAACCCTGTGCCATACAGTCTCTGGTATTAACACTTGCCCTTTCTATTTTTATATCTTTCCATTTCTGTCACAGAGTGCATTCAGTATGTATTGAGTGGGAATATACAATGTTTGTCTTTCATAGTCTGGCTTATTTCACTTAGCATTAAATCTATATAATTTTTTTTTGGGGTGGGCAGGACAGCTGCTTGAGTTCCATATATATTCTGATTATCAATCCCTTATCTGAAGCACAGTTTGCAAATATTTTCTCCCATTCTGAGGGTTGTCTGTTAACTCTATTTGTTGTTTCCCTTGCTGAGCAGAAGCTTTTAAGCTTGATGTAATTCTGTTTGTTTATTTTTGGAATTGTTGCTTGTGCTTTTGGCATCTTATTTTTAAAAAAAGAAATCTTCATATACTCCATGTCATAATGTTTCCTTCATGTTTTCTGTGAGTGGTTTTATAGTTTGCAGTTTGGCATTTAGATCTTTGATCTATTTTGAGTTGATTCATTAATGGTGAGAGATAAGGGCCAACTTTTATTTTGCTGCAGGTGGATATGAAGAGACTTTATTTTCTGCAGTGGATTGTCTTGTGTCCTATGTCATACAGTTGGCTGTATGTTTTAGGGGTTATTTATGGATTCTCTATTCTTTTCCTTTGGTCTGGGTGTCTGATATAGTTGCCAATACCATGCTGTTTTGATTACCACAGCTTTGTAATATATTTGGAGGTCAGGTAATGGGATACCTTCTACTTTGTGCTTTTTGCATAGCATTACCTTGGCAATATTGGGTCTTTCATGATTACAGACAAAATTTATGATTGATTTTTTTATTTCTGTGAAGAATGCCACTGATGATTTGATCAGACTTGTATTTAATTGTAAATTAATTTGGGTAGAATTGACATTTTAATTATATTGATTCTTCCAATTCAAGAACATGGAATGTCTTTCCATGTTTCTTGTTTGCATCATACTGAATTTCTTTTTTCAGTGTTTCGTAGTTTTCCCTTTTAGAAGTTTTTCTCCTATTTGGTTAGGTTTTTTCCTAGGTATTTTAGAGATTTTCTGGATACTTAAATGAGATTTCTTTATTCAATTCTGCCTCTGTCTGTTCGTTGTTGATGCATAAAAATGCTATAGATTTTTGTATATTGATTTTGTATCCTCCCACTTTTTTTCATGAATTCTTTTGGATTTTCTATGTATTTGATTTTGTCATCTGCCAATAAAGACAATTTTATTTTTTCTTTCCTAATCAAATGCCTTTTATTTTACCCTTTTGTCTGATTGCATTGACTAGAACTTCCAATACTATATTGAAAAGGAGTGGAGGGACCAGCAGTTAGTGTAATGGCTATGTCGCTGGACTCCCATGTAGTTGACTGTGGTTCGCGTCCCGGGCCCAGTGGCTTAAAACTCACGCTGGGCGCATGTGCGTGCATGCCCAAGATCCCGAGAGGAGAATGGAGGAGAAGGGACTGCAGTGTGGCCATGCCCCCTGGGGGGTGATTTCTCACTTTCTGTCTCTCTGTCTCTGTCTGTCTGGCGAGCACACGTGCTCTATAGCAAAAACCTCTTCAAATAATAAAAAAAAAAGAAGTGGAGAAAGCAGACAGCCTTGTCTTGTTCCAGTTTTTAGTGGGAAAGCCTTTAGCTTTTCCCTATTCATTATAATGTTCACTATGGATTTATCATATGTGGCTTTTATCATGTTGAGAAATGTTTTTCTGCATCAATGGATGTGATTTTTAAAAAATTGTTTCTTCTTTTAATACATGCATTACATGTATTGTTTTGCCTCTGTTGAACTATCCCTGAATTCTTGGAATAAAGCCTAACTTTGTCATGATGTATAATCTTTTTAATGTGCTGTGGATTCAATTTGCTAGTTTCTTGCTAAGGAATTTTGTGACTGCATTCATCAGGGATATTGGTTTTTATTTTTCTTTGTTATGTTCTTGTCTGCTTTTGATGTCAAGATGATGGAGGCTTTATAGAATGAGTTTGGGAAGGTTCCTTCCATTTGGACCTTCAGTAATAGTTTAAGAAGTGGGTCTAAATCATCTTTAAAAGTTTTGCTGAATTTAGATGCGAAGTCACCAGGACCTGGGCTTTCCTTTGTTGGGAGATTCGATACTGATTCAATCTCATTGCATGCTATTGGTATCTTCAGCTTTCTCTTTATTCCTGATGCAGTCTAAGTATATTGTATGTGTCCAGAAATTTGTCCTTCTCATCAAAGTTTTCTAGTTTCTTGACCTATAATCACTCCTAGCATTCTCTCATGATCTTTTGTATCTCTGCAATAACCGTTGTAATATTGTCTGTTTCATTACCAGTTTATTTTTCTGGTTCCTTTTTTGTTTGTTTCTTGGTTAGCCTAGCTAGTTATTTGTTGATTTTGTTTATCGCCTCATAATAGCTTTTTGTTTTGTTGATTTTTTGTATTGTTCTTTTATTCTCAGTATCATTTATTTCTGCTCTAACCTTTTTATTTATTTTTGCCTAGTGCCTTTGGAGTTTTTATTGTTCTTGCTGTTGCTTTTCTAGTTCTTTGAGATGTTTAGTTGAGATGTTTAATTAGGTTATTTGTCGTAATTCTGATTTTCTTATGAGCACCAATTGCTTTTGCTGTGTCCTAAAGATTATGGAGAGTTATGTGTTAATTACTATTGATATCAACAAATCTTAAATTTCAGTCTTCATTCTTTGTAATTTTGAGGTTATTCAGGAGTAAATTAATTAGTTTTTATTCTTTCTCTTGTTGACTTCATGTTTAATTCCACTGTGGTCAGAAAAGATACTATAATAGATACAGTTTCTATATTTTTTAATTTGTAAATACTTTTTTTTGGTCTGTATTATGTGGCCAGTCTTCAAAAATGTTTCACACAAGGTTGAGATACATGTTCACTTGTAGTTGTTGAGTGAGTTTTACAAGTTTTTTTTTTTTTTAATACATTTGGTGTATAGTGTCATTTAGCTCCTGTTTCTCTGTTTATTTTTTGTCTAGATGACCCATCAAGTAGTGACAATGGTGTGTTCAAATCCTCCCAAATTAGTGTTTTGCAGTCTCTCTTTAGACCTACTGGTTTTTCTTTTACACAATTGAGTGCTCCAATGTTGAATACATATATATTTATAATTGTTATATCCTCTTGGTGAATTATTCCCTTAAAATATATAGTTTACTTCTTTGTCTTTTTACAGCTTTTATCTTGAAGGTATTTTTTTTCTAATATCAGTATTGCAACTCCAGCCTTTTTTTGATTTCTCTTTCATTGAAATGACTTTTTCTAACCTTTCACTTTCAATCTATGTACGTATTTATCAATAAGGTGTGTTTTTTGTAAGTAACAGAAGGCAAAGAATAACTATACAGGAAATAAAAATCTCTCTCAAAATATTATTTTATATAAATATATAGTTTATTAATATTTTATACATATATATTTTAATTTGATTTATTTACATTCATTCATGTATATCAATAAAGTATACAAAGTGAGATTTTCCATACAGAATACATTGTATATTGACTCAATCAAGGCTATTACCATACATATTATCATCAACAAATAATTTTCCATTTCTTATTTCTTATATATTTTGCTTTCTTTCCGTCCTTGCTTTTATATATTTTATATAATATTTTGAAGGCTCTTTTTTATTTTGTTTTGATTTGTTTTTATTCATTCAGCCAATCTTTGCCTTTATTGAACTCTTTGCCTTATGGAATACCCATTATGTAGATATTTGACTGCTTAATGGTGTCTAAAATTTCCCATTTGTTGTCTTCATTATTATTATTATTTTTAAATTTGCTATAAGGTATGTGTGCTCCCCAGAGAGAAAGAGGGATAGACATAGAGAGAAAGCCCCCTTCATGGGGGATGACAATACAATATTTTTTTCCTCCATTACTCCTTTCAGAATTTTGGGAATGAACACACATGGGTCAAATATGTTTTTCATGCTGGTGGATCTGGGACTCAAAACACGTAGTCAGCCATGTGGGATGTAGCCTCCTTAACCAGTACACCATTGGCTGGCTCCGTCCTCATTTTTAATGGTTGGTTTTTATTCTTTTTGGTGGCATGGACTAAATCAGAGGGTTTGTCAAAGTTAGAGATTCTTTTATATATTCTAATCTGTTGTTAATACTTTTAAGAGATATTTTGATTTCCTGTATAGTTATTCTTTATCTCCTGTTTGATTCTTTTTTCAGGTGTCTGTCTCTTTAAAGAGTTCTTCCTTCATGTCATGGAATGATTTTCTCATCTCCTGGTTTTGGTTGCCTGTTTTATCATGAATCTCCTTGAGTTTTGTTGTGATGAATAATCTGAATTCTTTTCTTGACATACCTATGATTTCCTATGTTTTAGCCATTGTTCATGAGGAATTATTGGGAGGAGAAAAATTTGTTTTTATATTTCTTATTCTCTGCATTGATTTTTTAGGCATCTGGTAAGATAATCACTTCTTTATAATCTTTAGAGTAGATCCTATAATGTCAGGGGGGAGGAACGGCCCTAGTGGGCCCCTGAGAAAGTGGTCTAGGAGGAGTTTAAAGCCAGCCATATCTTCTAGATCAGAGTCAGGGCTTGTGTAACCTGTGTGTGAGACCTGGAGGCAGAGTGAGTGACTCTTTAGACCCACATGGGGTTCTGGCAAGGTTCTTCTAGGATGTTCCAGAGGCAAGCCTATCTCTCTAGTCTCTGGTAAGGACCTCATAGACAGCTATCTGCTTGTAACACCTGAATTTCTCAAGGCCTAAATGTGTCCCTGGAGAGGTGATTGGGATGCATCATAGATCTCAGAACCTCTGGGCTACCCAGCAAGATGTTTCAGGAGGGGCCAGGGCCAGCCATGCCTTTCAGACCCAAACTATGTACCCTGCTTCTAATTTCTGGCAGCAGGTGATCTTTTCAACCTTAATGCAACCCTGGCAAGGTCAGAGGCAAGTCCATCTGTGAGACACTGGAAGTAGGCCTTGCATGGCCTCTGCGGGACACCCAAAGGCAGAATGAGTCCCTGTCCCTAGGTGTGGCCTTGGGGGAGGTTGCCAACAAGTGGTCAGAGATAAACCTATCTGTGAGGCCCTCACCAGAAACTACAGCCTATAGAGCCTGGGGATTCAGGGAGGCTGCTCAGATTTTAGAAGACTCTGCTCAGATTTTAGAAGACTCCTCCAAGAAGTTAAGTGGTAGATCATGTTCTCCAGGATCAGGAGGTGGTCTGAGGTGATGCCCTGTTTTCCCCACTCTGACCTGGAGGTGAGATTTCTGGTACTCTCTTCTCTGTCTGGGGTACCTTCCCTTTCCTTTGCCCACACTTACATTTCAGATAGTTCAGAAAAATTGTGCTGTGGGAGGCATCAGTTGAGGCAGGTAGCCATTGCCCTTAAGTCTGAAGGGAGGGAGAGCACACGCCTGCCCTGCCTACCAAATTGGGTGGTGACCAAATTCCTTAGTCTTTATTGGGATGGGGGTGTTATCTTTTGCGTTCTCTGCTTGCACTGGGTTGTGGAGTCTTGATCATAAATAGTTCTCCACCTTCTTTTTGACTTGTAGGACAGCGCAGTGCTCTTGTTGCTTAAGAGCGGGTGAGAGTGTTGACATTTTTATGATGCTATTTGCTTATACATTTCCCTACAACATGCATTAGCTTTGTGCCAATTTCACTGTTGTTCTGTGGGTAGAAAGTGCTTGAATCCATGGTAGGAATCTAGAGTTTGGAGTTTCAGAAGGAAGTTGCTTTTGTTTTCTTCCCTGGAGGGGTCAAGAGGGTGGCAGTTTCTCTGGGGCCTCACTGGCTTCAGATGATTGACCTCTCTTTACATATCCAAGTTAAAATTGCATGTTCCAGAAGTCCCTCTGTCCTTTTCTTGTACTTCATCAGTCTCTCCTTACTCTTCTGTTGGAAGCTGAGGAAGTTATTAGCCTTTCTTCCCAGAGAGACAATAGAGGGAAAGGGAGGCACTAGAGGGAGTGGGTGATTCTGGTTGGCCATCTTGATCAGTTTCCCACTTCAATATAATTTTCTATAACACCATCATGTTCAGTGATTGCTAGTTACACTTTCGTTTTCCATGTTTCTTTATACATCCCTTCAGAAGCCTTTTGGGATGCTGCATTCTGAATGGGTTGCTATCTACTTCTTGTATTCTACTGTTTGGGGACTTCCTTTACTGTCATTCTGAGAATTCTCTCCTGTGTCAAATCCTTGATTTCTTGGGACCAGCAGTTAGTGTAATGGCTTTGTCGCTAGACTCCCACGTAGTAGGCCGCGCGGTTCAAGTCCCGGACCTGGTGGCTTAAACTCACGCTGGGCGCGTGTGCGTGCGTGCCCAAGATCCTGAGAAGAGAATGGAGGAGAAGGGATTGCGGCGTGGCCATCCCCTCTTGGGGGTGATTTCTTGCTTTCTATCTCTCTGTCTCTCTCTGTCTGTCTGGTGAGCACATGCACCCTATAGCAAAAACCTCTCCAAAAACTAAAAAAATCCTTGATTTCTTCATTCAATGTATTCTTCTTCCTGATGTTCTGTCATTTTTTGTGGAGCACATTCTTTAGTAGCTTCATGGAAATGGTGCATGAGAAATATTTTCAAGGATCTGTGAATCTGAAAATGTCTTTATTTTACCATCAGAATTGAGTTTTTCTTTCTTTCTTTTTTTTTTTTTTTGGAGAGGTTTTTTCGCTATAGGCCGTGTACGCTCGCCAGACAGACAGAGAGAGACATAGAGACAAAAAGCGAGAAATCACCCCCCAGGGGGGATGGTCACGCCGCAATCCCTTCTCCTCCATTCTCCTCTCGGGATCTTGGGCACACACACACACGCGCCGGTGTGAGTTTTAAGCCACCGGGTCCAGTACGTGAACCGCGGTCGACTACGTGGGAGTCCAGCGACATAGCCACTACGCTAACTGCTGGTTCCCAGAATTGAGTTTTTCTAAGCATAAAATTCTAGGATGAAAAATAGTTTTCTTTAAAACCTTTAAGACACTGTTCCTTCATTCTAGCATCAGATGCTGCTATTAAGAATTCTGGCATCATTTTCACTCCTCTTTCTTTATTTTTATGTAATTATTTTAATATTTGTTTTCTCTTTGGAAGCTTTTAGAATTTTTTATTTTTGATGTTTGATGTTTTGAAGCTTAATAACTGTATGTCTTGTTCAGGGTCTTAGTTTACATGTTGTGCTAGATTTTTAGTATTTTGAGACTTAAGCTGTTTATATATGAAAAATTACAGGTTTCTTTTTTTATGATAGAGACATAGTGCAAGTATGGATGCACACAAGAGCATGTGAGGGAGAGAAAGACATATCAATTTTTGAAAGAGTCTCACTGAGTTCTTATTCTTGTTCCCCAGTCTTCCAGTCAGCTAGGACTACAGGTGCACACCACCATGTCTGGTTAGGTTCAGCCAGGAACTAAACCCATGTAGTCTGAGCCATGGTTGCAATAGTGCCCTTCCACTTGTACCACTGTGGGTAGACCATCTTATAGTTCTTAATTAAAAAATTTTCCCCTAAAATTCTTCTGGATTTCTTCCTTTGTTTTTCTTACTTTTCTTCTTCGTCTTTGTCTTCATCTTCGTCGTTGTTGTCTTCTTCTTCTTCTCCTCCTCTCCCTCTCCTTCTTCTTCTCCTTTTTTTTTTTTTTTTTTTTTTTTTTGTTATAGGACATGGGTGCATGTCAGAGAGAAAGAGAAGTCTTTCCCCAGGGGGGTGACCATGACTCAATCACTTCTACATTCTCCTCTCAGAAGTTTGGGCATGCACATATATGCCTAGTGTGTTTTCCAAGCCACTGGGTTTAGTCCTTGAACCATGCAGTCAGCCATGTGGGATCCAACTGCTCCAATCTCTGCACCACCAGGTGGCCCTTCCCCCTATTGTCTATTTTTGTGTTCTGTTTTACTTTTTGAAGATATCATTTTTTTTAACCTTTGTACTGAATTTTTTTTTTCTTTTTTTTTTTTGGAGAGGTTTTTGCGAAAGGGCGTGTGAGCTCGCCAGAGAGACAGAGAGAGACATAGAGACAGAACGCGAGAAATCACCCCCCAGGGGGGATGGCCACGCCGTGATCCCTTCTCCTCCGTTCTCCTCTCGGGATCTTGGGCACGCACGCACATGCGCCCGGCGTGAGTTTTAAGCCACCGGGTTCGGGACACGAACCGCGGTCGACTACGTGGGAGTCCAGAGACATAGCCATTACGCTAACTGCTGGTCCCTTGTATTGAATTTTTAAGAATTTAAACTTTTAAAGGGGCAGGCAGATGGTGTAATGACTATGTGGCTGGCCTCCCACATGGCTGACCATGATTCAAGTCCCAGACCCAGAGGCTTGAAACTCACTCTGGGTGCATGTGCATATGTGCCCAAAATCCCAAGAGGAGAATGGAGAAGAAGGGATGGCAGCATGGCCACCCCTGGTGGGGGGGGGTGATTTCTCACTTTCTGTCTCTCTGTCTCTCTTTGTCTCTCTGGTGAGTGCACATACCCTATAGGAAAAATCTTCCACTAGTAAAAAATATTCAACTTTCATATTCTTGATTTTCATGAGCTCTTCTTGTTCAATGCTTTTTACGTTTTTAGGGTATCCTGTTCTTGTTTCATGCAAAAAGGATCTTCTTTCTAGGGATATTAATTATAGTTTCTCCCAACTTTTTCTTTTCTCTTTTTACTTTTATTTATTTATTTTAAAATATTTATTATTTACACTTAATCACTATACATCTTTTCAGTGTATGACATGTTCTTTTTCTCAGCACAAATACAGTACCTACCAGTCAAGACATTACCATATATGTTATATCAGCAAATAACTTTTCATTTTTGTGTCAATTAAATTTATTGTTTGTTTTATATTTTGAGGTTTTTTCTTCTTTGCATTTTTTCTTTCTTTCTCTCTTTTTTCTTCTTGGCTACATAGTGTTCCATAGCTATAGCTAGGCAAGACATGAGAGCTGGAATGTCTCTCTGCAGTATGCTGATATCCACTGGATTTCCTGTTTTTATCTGTTGTAGCACACCTGCTCTCCTCTCTGTCTGTTGTCCCTGAGCCTCTATTGTCTGCTTCTTTTGAGAAATGAGTTTCAGCTTCTTTGTGGAGTGGGGGCGGGGACCTGATTTTTTTTTTTTTTGAGAGATTTTTTTTCTATAGGGCATGTACACTCACCAGAGAGACAGAGAAAGACAGAGAGAGAGAAAGTGAGAAATTATCCTCCCCCGCACCCCGTATTGATGGCCATGCTACAATCCCTTCTCCTCCAGCCACCTCTCAGGATTTTGGGTGCACATGCACATGTGCCTGGTGTTTTAAGCCACTTGTCCTGGACTTGAACTGTAGTCTACTACATGGGAGTCCAGCGATGTAATCATTATGTCATTTGCTAGTCCCCTAATTGGTATTTTTATACAAATTTTGGAGTAAGACTCTTTCAGTCTTACCTCACTCTCACCTTTCAAGGTGCCTAGGACCCCAGGTTTTGAGCTTTGCTGGTTCCATGTAACTTGTTTCTTACACATATGCCACTGGAGAGTTGCACTTTTTCTACTACTGAGTAATTCAGAATTTCTTCATCTGATTTCTTTCTTCATATATTATAATTTAGGATTTATAAGTATTTTCTAGTTTTGTCAGAGATTAAGGTTATATTTCTGTATCTTATGTTCTTTTTTTTTTTTTTTTTTGAGAAGTTTTTCACTATAGGGCGCGTGCGCTCGCCAGACAGACAGAGACAGACAGAGAGACAGAAAGCGAGAAATCACCTCCCAGAGGGGATGGCCACACCGCAATCCCTTCTCTTCCATTTTCCTCTTGGGATCCTGGGCACGCATGCACACGTGCCGGCCGTGGGTTTTAAGCCACCGGGTCCGGGATGCGAACCGCGGTCAACTACGTGGGAGTCCAGCGACATAGCCATTACGCTAACTGCTGGTTCCCTGTATCTTATGTTCTTTACTTTGAAAAAATTTTTGAGAGAACAGAAAAACCAACATATTTACTCCATTATCCGAAAACAGAAAAATTCCATTTTTTTAAAAAGAGATTTTTGCTGTAAGGCGCATGCACTTGCCAGTGAGATAGAGAGAGAGAAATCGAGAAATCACCCTGGGAGGATGGCCATGCCGCAATCCCTTCTTCTCCATTCTCCTCTATGTATTTTGGGCATATGTGCACACACACCGGGCATGAGTTTTAAGCCACCAGGTCTGGGATTCAAACTGTGGTTGGCCATGTGGGAGTCTAGCAATATAACCATTACATTATCTGCTGGTCCTGAAAACAGAATTATATTTGATCGATCTTAAGTAATATCAGTTTTTTCTTTGTTATGAATTTAATAGCTCCCATATTTATTTTATGCAAAATTGAGTCTTGGTGCATTGGTGTGTTTTTGTTGTAAAGTAAAGAAATAATGCATATAACTTCATCGCCTTAAAAAGATTACATTAATATTCAATTTATTTTCTACTGAAGTGGAAATAGTCATTCAATGTTAGTGGTGTTTTCAAGACTAGCATATCCTTTATGGAATCAAATCTTTTATTTCAACAACTTTTAATTTAAAACATTTCCCAAGTTTATCAACTATTTCTCTACAGTATTAAGTAGAAAGGAATGAATGTACTCTTTCCTTGGTTTCTCAGAGGCATTGTATGAATATCATTTATCGTGCTGTGGTATAATTTGGTAATATCTCTGGGACTGGTACTTCCTCTTTCACAAATTCTCCCACGCTTTTTCAATTCATAATTGATTTTGCAGAGGTGGCTGTCATTTCCCAATGAGCCAACTTTGGCAAGGGCTCTTCGTTTGCCTGACACCTTACTACATTTAATTCACTGTCTAGTGTGCTCAGAAAGAACTGAGATTGGCAGCAGACACAAAATATCCAGCCTGGCAAAACCAGGAACTGTAAATTTAATTCCAAATCCTAGTCAGTAGACTTTGGTGCATAGCATGAAGATAGCTCTTCCGAGCTTCCGTGATTCTATAAGGTAAGCATTTCAAGCTATATGGCAGCTCTTTTTGCTTTGCCATAGAGCAAGGATTCTCAGCTTTGGCACCACTGACATTTTGGGTCAGGCAATGTTTTGTCAAGGGGACTCACTGTGCATTGTGAGTTGTTTAGTAGTATCCCTGGGTTCTACCCTCTAGATAACCAGTAGTGCGCCCCTTTTCCATTTGTGACAGCCAGAAATGATTTCATAAATAGCTAAATATCACTTGAAGGGGCAATATGGACTCCTGTTCAGAACTTTAGGTTATGGCTCTCCTCATTTTTCAGATTTTGTAACCCCATTCTGGATATTTTAGTTGTAGGAAATGTGACAGCAGTGAACTGGAATAGTATCATAGTTCCTTAGAATTTTATAAATCTCAGAAGAATTTTTAAAGTGTCCATACTTCCATATTTTGCCAGTGCTAACCAAATGGTCATTTAAAAAATATTCTGATAACTGACATTTATAGGGCACTCATATTTTGAGCTGACACTAACTGTGTGCCAGTCACTATTATAAGTACATTCAATACTCTGAGGGAGAAATGATCATTGCCTCCCCTTAACACATAGGAAAATCGAGGCACAGAGCGTATAGAAAAATCACCTGAGTTGTTATAGCTTGTAAGTGGTTGAACTGGGATTCATACTCAGGCAATGGAACTTAATAGAACACACTGTTTATGAGCACATTGTGTGGTGGTTGATTTTAAAATGCCATGACCAAGATGCAAGACATAGGTGCCATATCCATCTGCCCATTATCAGCTACAGAAGAGAGGGCATAGGCTTCAGTCCACCTGCCTATTTTGAGCTACAGAGGACAAGGATGTACATAGTTTTCACCTTTATATTCCTATTGCCTAGGCCAGTACTTAACATATAGCAGAGGCACAGCAAAGGGTCATTTTACTAAATTAATGAAACTATTCTAAAGGACATTCTCATGGACTATTTATAAGAAAAGGGTAACCACAACAAAAAATGTTAAGTTTTTTTTTTTTTGACAGAAAATGAATTGTGATATTGTAGGTCATTAATACATTATAAATCTCTGTCATCAGTAACTGTCTACAAATGCAGAAAGCAAATGATTGTGTACTTATAACCTTTAGGCTGCTATCCCAATATCTTTGGCTGGCAGAGTTAGGAACTGAGCTGTTCTGCTTAATAGAGAGAGGCACCATTGCTTCTTTAGCATTAGACTATAATGAACACACTGGAGTACTGGTAATAATGCACACTTGTCAAATTTAACCTTTCTTTGATGATTCTAGAAGT
Organism: Tupaia tana; assembly: GCA_026018925.1. NCBI lineage: Eukaryota > Metazoa > Chordata > Mammalia > Scandentia > Tupaiidae > Tupaia > Tupaia tana. Next base: position 34,910,062 of record JAKSZU010000010.1, on the reverse strand, counting down.
CAAATTTTGCAAGACCTCTACCTCCATATTACAGACACTTGAGCCATCCCAACAGTGCTGTGCTGATTAATTGAGAACCTGGCTTTCTAGGGAGTGTTGACTAATAGCTTTTTAAGAATTTACCTTTGTTTGAGATTGTGATACTTTTAGAAGACCATAATATGTTATTATTCTAACTTTGTCCTCAAAGTTGTTTCCAGACTGTTTCAGTAGATTGGAAATACACATAAATGATTTGATCTTTGAGTAAGGCTTTTGTTGGCTGGTACAGTGATAGATAGAGTTCCACTAATGGAACCTTTGGCCAAGTTGTTAATCTACTATAGCTGGATTCTGAATTTCACATTTCCATTGCCCATTAAGTATAAGGCTATCTCTAGAATTTGAGCTGAAAAGTGCTCAGAGGTAGGGAAAATGGGCTATTATTTTTAATCATTCAGATTTTTTTCTCATCTGATTATATCCTTGTAAGATATCTATCAAAAAATAGGATGAATGCAGAAAGGGTCTTGGTAAACCAGAATGCTTCACTTGATTCAAATCCTCCCCCCCCCCACACACACCTTTGGGGTATTTTCTTTTCAAATGGTGATAATATTGGGAAAATTCTATAGCAGAAACTTTATCTTCCTTGTAAAATGAGATCAAGAGAATTTTGGAAGAAGTAATAGTAACTGATATGCAACATATCAAATGACTTAAATACTAGTAAATAAACTAGTCACAATTACCCTTTAACACCCAGCTCAAATATCACCTCTGTCTTGGGGGCTTTCTACTCATGATTTTACCCAGACCAAGTTTGTTGTGCTAGCCTTAAATGCCTCCATAGCAGTTGGCTCATCTCCTAAAATAACACATGCTCTATTGTGTTCTACTTAATCTATTTTCATGTCTTTCTTCCTGCCTGAATGGTGAGATTCTGAGAGGGAGCTTTTCACCTTTGTATCCTCAGCACCTGGCATGTGTGGGCTGGTATGTAGGAGAAGGCTTATGTCTGTTGGCTGAATGAATAATAAGAGAACTCATTAAATTTCATCTTTCACACTGAGCAAGGAGAAGACCTTGAAATATTGAAATATTTCCAATTTGTTAATACTAAACAACTCCCTTTTATGATTCACAACACATAGTTCAGGGCACAATGATTTTGTCTTTATCCTCCTCCTCATTCTCTTCTTCTATCTCCTCTGCATTCCTCCCAGTCTTAGGAAAATATTTATCTCATTTTTCTTTCCAATTGAGAATTTTTCTGAAGAACACTCATTTTTCTTTCCAGGCAGGTATTAATGAAAATGATTTTTATGATGGAGCATGGTGTGCAGGAAGGAATGACCTACATCAGTGGATTGAAGTGGATGCCAGGCGCCTGACCAGATTCACCGGTGTCATCACTCAAGGGAGAAACTCACTCTGGCTGTAAGTGTACCTGGACCTGTGCTTGCTAGACTCCATGTCTTGCTTCTACTGTTTGAAGGTTTGGACAGACAGGGAAATTGCAGAGAGATATCTGGCTATGGGCAGTAGGATGGAAAAAAATTGAAATGAATACAGGAGACTGAACTTGTTGAGACACAAAGTCTACTGGGAAGGTACTTCTCTTAGCAAGACCCTCTCCATCTTCCTCCCCACTCTCTATGCAAGAATAAACAGAAAGATCCACCTGGCAGGTTAGGTGGAGTAGAGAAAGGTGCAGTCAAATCCATGTGGTTGTGGCAAGTGGCTGCCATCTTGGATCCATGGCAAAATATTGGTGGGCTGAACATGGCTCAAGGAAGATATTCTAGCTAGGTAAGCAGTGAGCACACATTCCTGGGATAGAGGGTATGAATCATCCGGATGCTTGAAAGGCCTGGAAGTCTAGGAAGTTTCCAAATAAAGCACCATTAGAGGAATAGTAGAAGTGAAGGAAGGCGTAATGTGAAGTTTAGGAATGAGAGGGAGCACATTTTTCAGAGTTGAACTTGTATTCAGTACTGTGTTAGCAACAAATATGATCTGGTGGTAATTCTAAAAGAGGTGGACTGTAGCTCCTGAAAACTTTCCAGCTCCTGGTATATATGTACAATGGAATATCATTGAGTCTTAAAAGGGAAGGGAATTCTCACATGCTACACATGGATGAAACTTGGGGACATTATACTCAGTGCAGTAAGATGGTCACAAAAGAGCAACTATTGTATGATTCCACTTATTTGAGGTCCTCAGAGTAGTCAGAAGCATAGAGATAGAACATAGAATGGTGGGGGTGAAGAGAAAGGGAATGGGAGTTATGTTTAATGGGTATGGAGTATACTTACTGCCACTGAATTGTACATTTAAAAATAGTTAAAATGATAAATCATTTTACATGTAGTTTGTAACAATAATATGACATTATACATGCACACACACAGACACACATGCATGCATGTGCACATGTGCATGTGTACACACACACACACACACACACAGACACACACACTCCCTCTTGACCTTAGCCAAGGACTGTCTGTGGAGATGGAGGTAGGGTTGTGTCTCTGGAGGGCATCATGTGGCTCCAGCTGGATATGGGCACGCAGACGGGGGACTTGACAGACCTTGGTGGGGTCAGAAGAACTCAGGTGCTCTCTGAATTGAAATGAGATGACCTCGAGTTTCTCTAACTTCTGCCTATACTGAGAAGCCAAGAGTATAAACGCCCCATGCTTTAAATTAGGAAACTGTAAGCCTTTTAGCAAAGACCCTTCTTGCCTGCCTGCAGCTCCTTTCCCCGACACATCTATACTACACTGTCAAATTCCATTCTTGGCATTTTTAGGTATTTACTAGTTAACCTGTTGGCAGTCATGTAAAATGTGTAATTTGCTGAATTAATTAATTTGAATTTCCAGAAAGGCAGAGACATTAATAGGCAAATGGGAATAAGAGAGATAAACCTGGCATCTGTGCTCTCATTTACCCACCTGTCATTTTCTTTGCAAGGGGGACTTTCTTAAATAGAGACAATTTTCAGGCAATGACTCATTATCTGTTTGCCTCAGATTTTTTTTAATTGTAAAGACAACATTATAATGTTTAGCTGCATTTTAGAATATCACCTATGACTCCATGGTCCTTATGAAAACAGAATTTTTCCCCATATTACAATTACATTACATATTTGATTATGTCATTTTTAACTTAAAAACATACTGGTAACATTTTTTTATGCCTTACTCAGCCTTCTTAACGATCATTTTTAATGACCTATAATTTACTCAGCTGTGCGTCTATCACTGTCCCAATTTTCTATCACATATCGTATTTCAAGAAGAATTTTCTTGATTCCTATGAGACTTTGATTTCTTTTTTCATGTTTCTCAGAGGTATTTCCTCCCTGTGAATTCATGTGTATTGCCTATATATAAATTTCTCTCCAGAACGGTGGTAGCACTTTGACAAAATATAGCAAAACCTTAAAATTGTCTGTTCAATCTCAGAATGTTTATTTCTGGGAATTTTTCCTGAGGAAATGAGCAGACTGCACACAAAGAGCTATGTTTAAAAATGCTCCTAATAGCATTATTTACACAATGGAAATGGGAGAACTAGCTGTCCACCAATGGAAGAATGGGTCAGTGAACGGTGGTATACCCATGTGATAGATTTTTATGAAGACCCTGAAAATTATTGAACAACATCTAAGGGCAAACAGAGATAATCATATGTGTTTAAGTAGAAAAAGCAAGATTTAAGAACAGAAGTGTAAGGATAGTCCCAGTTGTATAAAAAGGAAATTGTGTTTGTAATATGTATGTATATGAAAATTAAATAGAAATGGAACAAAATATTAAGCTGATAAATCTGTATGGTGGGCTAAGATTCCTTTTTTAATTTTGTTTTTATACTTATTCTGTACTTTAGATTTTATATCATGAACATGTATACTTTTGTAGTCAGAAAATATTAAGTACTTTTTTTAAAATGAAAAAAAAAAAGCATCTTCATACGTTTTCCTTTATTTGATCTATCTCCTTCAAGAACATTTCCAGAGCTGGGATAACCTGTGTGTTTTGGCAACATTTGGTTATATATTTGTGTTATTTCAAGTGTGGGATTTAACATTTATCATTTTGCTTTCAGTAGCACTTAGGTATGGGCTCATACATGCTATTTTTGCTCTGGAGTGTGCATTCTGCTCTAATCAGTGGCTTATTATCGTTACAGTTGTTCTCACTGTTTAGATTCTGAAAAATAGTAATTTGGGGCTGGGGAAAAAAGTTTGGATTACTCAAGGAAAATGATAAGTTGGAAAGAAATTCTAATTTAAAACAACCCTAAGTGGGGTAGCTCCACGGCCTGGTGATTATGGGAGCCCGATAACCACATGGCTGACTAAGCAGTTCAAATCCTCTGCACTTGCTTGCTCAAAATCTCAGCAGGATGGAGAAATGGAGGAAAAGAGGTTACAGGGGTCCTCACTCTTCTTCTCTCTGGTAAGCTCACACACCCTCTGGCAAATACAAAGAAAAAAAAAAAAAGGAGATTATCCATGGGGAAGAGAGCAAGGATTTCATGTTAATGCTTGGATACTAACTTGTCTGACCACTGTCATTATGTCATTAGAGATCCAGTAGTCAGATTATTATTGAATTAGAAAATATGAGCTAGGTATTACTCATACATTCCACTTTCACTAGAAATGTAAGAGGGATGGGGTAAACAAGAAATTACAGAACAATATTTTTCCTTGGCTTGCTAGGACAGGAACATCTAAGAGGGAAGGCAAAGGGTAGAATTACTTTTAAGAGTCAGATTTTTTTTTTTAATGTCTAAAAGTATTTCAAGCCAAATTATTCTTTAGAGACAATGAAAAGAAATTCTAGGGACCAGCAGTTAGCATAATGGCTATGTCGCTGGACTCCCATGTAGTTGACTGCGGTTCGCGTCCCGGACCCGGTGGCTTAAAACTCACTCTGGGCGCGTGTGTGTGCCTGCCCAAGATCCCGAAAGGAGAATGGAGGAGAAGGGATTGCGGCGTGGCCATCCCCCCGGGGGTGATTTCTCGCTTTCTGTCTCTCTGTCTCTCTGTCTATCTGGTGAGTGCATGCGCCCTATAGCAAAAACCTCTCAAAAAAAATAAAAAAGAAATTCTATAAATTTCACTTTGTCTTACCTCATGGAATAGTGCTGTCTCTGTAAAGACTGAAGAGAAAATGGGATAAGGATACATTTTGGTATTTTCCAGGGGCATGAATAATGCTGGCAGCATTCCAGCATGAATTGAAAACATGTCAACAATAGATATCATTAAATACTATTGGTAAAGAGACAGTAATTGTCCTTCCTCTCCTCTCTCCATGACCCCTGCTCCTGCACTGTTCCCAGTACATACAGCTATGGTACTATTCTTAATGTTTCCACTTATTGGCTTTTGTATTTCTTCCCATTAGGCAATGAGTCCCTTGATGATAGAGGCAATATCTTGATAGTCTGTATTCCTGGGACCTTGCCCAGTACCAGACTTCTACTGAACATTGAAAAAATAAGTCTTTAATGAATAAATGTGTTATTAAATAACAAACTGACAAAGGCTCATTTGTACTGAATGGTGATTAGCTAATTTAATGTATGATTGTAATAGCTGCAAACAGACCTGAAATACAAGGGAGGGGACTTGGAAAGAGAAAATTGAGAAGTAACAAGACTTTTAGAGATGGGCAGCTCACAGAATAGTTAGGGCTTTAGAATCCTGTCATGCCTCTTGGCTCTTGCTGGTTATAAGATTTTCCTTCTCTGAATCTCAGTTTTCTACTCTCCAAAGTGGGATGACCATTCTCTATCTCATTAAGATGTGGTGAAGGTTAAATAAGATTGTATTATAATGTTTTAAAATTACCCAGCACATAATAAATAATCAGGAAATTATACTTTCTTTTCTTTGCACATCTTGGGTTTATCTACAACAGTAGTTTTCAAGTTTTAATTTTAGTACAGATTCTTCTCTTGAATATAGTCTTTTTTGGGGAACATTCAGAAAATGCTGATAGGTAGGCTAGCTCCAAGGACTGTAATAGTTAAGGTGTAGTCAAGGACTGTAGTTAAGATGGCTGGATCCCACATGGCTGACAATGTAGGTAGAGTCTCAGACTTGGCAGCTTGAGAAATGTGCTGAGTGCACGTGCACATGTGGGCCCAAAATCCCAAAAGGAGGGAGAAATGGAAGAGAAAGGGCTGTAGCATAACCATTCCCCATGAGATGTACTTATTCCTTCTTCCTCTCTCTGTCTGTCTGTCTCTCTGTGGTAATCACATGCTACCCTGTGGCAATTTTTTCTTTTAATGGAAACACAGACAGGTTAGGCCACTCCATGTGAAACTGGGGGTTGAAGAGAGGAATGTGTTACCTGACTGACTCTCTCCCTCTCTATCATAGGAACACCCCTGGAGGACAAATTCATCCAAATCTGTCTGGGTCAAAGCTTGCCAAATGGATCAAGGGTGTCTCTATGCAGGTTATGATCCTGCCTACTCCCCCAGATGCCCATTGCTACTTTTCAAATCCTGCAGGGTTGCAGGCAGATGTGGGATTCAAACCAAGAAAAACCATGGCAGAATTGAAATTAGAGTTGGATTAAAAAAAAAAAAGTTTATTTATTTATTTATTGTAATTAGACCAAATAGAGAACAGAGAGAGAGAGAGAAAGAGGGAAAGTGAGAAAGCAAAGCTACCAGGTCCAGGACTTGAACCTCAGTTAGCCATGTGGGAGTCCAGCACCTCAACCACCATGCCACTTGCTGGTCTGTAGAGTTGGATTTTTAAGTGTGAAGAATATACTCTACTCTCAAAGAGTGCTGCATTTTGCCTGGTAGTGTTTTAGAAATAGAAAGGAAAGGGATGGCCACCTCCATGGAGTTTGCCAATGAGTGTTACCATTTGAAATGGCTCTAGATGGTTGTTGACATACAGAAGCACCTTGCTAATAGTTGGAGTTAAAGTACATATTTAAGAATACTATTAATACTTTTTATTTATACTTCTATAATTTTTAAAGATGGTGGTCTCACTATGTCACAGTCTTCTTACCTTAGTCTCCCAAGTAACTGGGAATACAGTTATTCACCACTGTGCCTGGCCTTTAAGATGGGCTGGGTATCAAACTTGGATCTCTTACCACGTGACTTCAGCTTGCTGAGTAGCAGTATCTTCCAGTTGGTTCTAGGTGATATTTTTAAATTAATATGCATAATCTTATTTACTCCTGACATTCTCTTTATGTGTTTTTTAATTCATTTATATAATGTTTATTACCAGCTCTCTACTAAAAGTGAGCAAGAAGTGGCCCTGTCTACAGGGAACTTTCAGTCTAGAAGAATCCAATATGGTAATTGGTCTCCTAGAGACAGCAAAATATGCACTGAAGTGAGTTGTTATTAGCCCTGTGATAGACATGGGAAGGATGATTTAATGAGGTCATGAGGCTTAGCCATTAGGATCCTATGATTAGTTCACAACCAAGTTTATGATAAAATCTAAAACTTCAGTTTTAATAATTTTCTAAATAATCATGCTATTTGACAGTAATAAAATATAATTGTTTTAGTAATATTGAATAATTTGTATTTTACACCAATATAAATTATCCTTTCCCACTGCACTGGAATTTAGTGAAACACTAGTATGCTCATAAAAAACAATCTTTTATTTCCCCCATGACAAAAAATATTACAATTATAACCAATGTGACAATTGAAAAGCTAATTATTCTACTTGAAGTAAATAGATGTGCCTAATGATTTGGAAGAAATGCAGGCAATTTAAAATAACCAAATGTTTTAAATTTTAACTGTTTTATGGACAAAATGATTCCCTTATCTCTTGAGGGTCTGTAAATCTGTCATGTAGTGAAGCAGCAGTTTGAGTGATGAGTTTGCAGGTGAGGGCTGAAGCAGGTTGACTAGTTGGCTGAGTTTGTAAGCTAGTGAGGTTAATTAGAGGAAGATGAATGGAGTTTCTGCAGAGAGCCAGGCTTTGAGCTGGAGAACACAAGGATGGGAGGACAGCCTGAGTCTTAACAAGCTTATGTCTGTTTGACGGTGGAAAATCTTAGCAGAGACTCTTGAGTGTTCGCTTCTTTGAGAATTCAAATGGGGAAGGAAATATATAGGTGAAGTACTAAAGTCAGAGGGGAGACAAAGTCAAGAAAGGCTATTTGCCTCCTTTCTTCCTGAGCTGACAGCTTTGCTCTTTTCCTGGAGGGGAGAATTCATGAGGCAAGTAAGTGGCTTGGCTGTTGGGGCAGTTCCATCAGCTGAGGTTGGTGGTGAGGTGTGGGGATGACATGGGTACAGGGGTTCCCCAGGAAAGGTGGAGGGCTTTATGGACCCCTGAGATACAGATGGAGGAGCAAGTGCTGAGGTGGGTTTAGAACCTTCACCCAGAGGTTTTATATTGTTTGTGAAATAGGCAGGATCCTCTGCAGAGTGTGAATATGGCAGGTCTATATGCTGGAAGCTTAATGAGTATAAGATCCAAATGCAGAAAAAGGACCAGGAGGGTCTCTGTCCAGGTGCAGAGAGGACTCAGTGGGCTTAGGAAGCTCATATAATTGTCATTATCTCCTTAGGCCCTGTTGGTGGTTTGTCCAGTAGGGGTTGGTAGAGCTAATGACAGATGTAACTGGAGGAGGTCAAGCAACAGAGCATTGCAATGCTGGCAGAACAAAGGCTGTTGAGTGAAGGATTGTGAGGAATTCCCTACATTCCCAGGGCATGTAGGGAATTAAAGCCAAAATGCAGATTTAAGGAGTTCCTGGGAGGATGAGGCTTAAGAAGTGATGGAGGTTTGGCCAAGGAAGACAGTGGCTAATTTGAGGAATTCCACGGGACAGCAGAGATGGTGACTGAGTGGTCAATGTAGAGCAAGCAGCAGGTCACAAAGGAGCACACTTCTGGAAATTTTGAGACTGTAGGGTTGGCCACTTAGCACTGTACCTGGTGGGAGGATCTCCATTGTAAGTTGGGCCATGACTCTGGAGAGGAGGCAATAAGGCAGGTGAAGTGGCAGTGGGGTCTACAACAGAAGGAAAAATGAAGGCAAGAAGAGGCAGAAGCAAATGAAGAAGCAGCTGGAGGATGCTGGTCCAGGACAGGGGAAGAGCTGGAAGCATCACAAAATCTTCCTTGGTTGAGATTACCTTTGCACTGTTAGTGTTCAACTGTTTCCTCCCTTTGTCTTTAACTGTATCTGGTATTTTGCTCCCCGCAAGGAAGCTTCCTGGGCTCTGCCTTTCTCATTCCTCTCTGGTAAGCCTAGGCTGCATCATAGCAGGAGCCTGCCAAGATGCGGAGGGAGGGGCACTAGGACAGGACCAGGAGCTTGGGAAGGGTGCCTGGTGGCCCCTGGATGCAGGGATCAAAGAGGGTCCAGTTGGCACTTCATAAATCCTTTACTCATCTTCTTGGTAGAGAGGGTGTGTGTGTTTTCAGAACATGTCTTCTCACTTCATGGTGAAATGAAATGTTTGGTACCCGTGAGGGGCTGGGGAGAAAAGTTTCCAGGATTCTTTCTAACCTCTTTGAAACTATCATTTTCTGAACAGTAGAATTTGACACGAAATTGAGGTGTTTTAATAAAAACATTTCCAAGTTCAAGTAGAAGGCCAGACATGTAATCATTTTGGATTTTATATTAAATTTCAGCAATGCAGAGATAGTTATGAAATTAAATAATACTCACCAATAACTTTTGCTCATACCTGGTTCTCTGGGTGTTGATGACTAAGAAATACATTCTCCAGTGGTAAAACACCTGCATGGAAATAATTTTAGAGCTTGTTCCTGGATATCAAGTTTCTATTCTGCTTTGTTTGGGGGTCTTGGCCCCAGCTGTGCCTCCCTGGGAAGCCTATCTGTGCCCAAATGGTTGCTGGGCACACCCTGTCTTTTCTGTGTTTCCTTTTGGGGAGGACCCCTTGCAGTGGGCCCCTATTCTGGTTAGCTGATGTGTTGTCCTCACCCCTTAACCCACAGGACACCACATGGATTTGTTGCTATTACTTCCTAACTCATATCCCCTTGCTTATTGCACTCCTAGCCCAGGAGCCTTCCTTTTGTTTCACAAATATACCGAGCATGCACCTGCCTCGGGGTCTTTGCACTTGCTGTTCCCTCTGCCTGAAGGCTCAATTCTCCTTGCATTCTGAGGCTTTCTCTGACCATGGTCTAAAGACCTCCTTCAGTCATTCTGTGTCCTCACTTGACTTTATTTGATTACCCATTTGTTTGTTTGTGCTTGACTGATGTTCCCAGAGTGTGGACTCAGGCTATTGGCCCCTGAATCTTCAATCTTAGGTCAGTGCCCTGCACAGAGCAGATCTGAACTAAACCCCTGATGACCAGCCAGTCCATAACCCACCTAGGGTAGGAGACTCTTTCATTCATAACTCACTGCTCGGAGACATACTGTGCCCTATAGGGATGCAGCTCTGGGCCTCTGTTGCCAGCCCATCACTAATGGCCAGGTCCACCTCACCCAACGTCAGAGAGTGGACAAGAGTGGGATTCTAGGCTTACTTAGCAGCATGACCTTGGGCGCTTTTTTGAGTCTTGCTGGACCTCAGTTTGCTCATCTGTAAAGTGGAGATAATAATAGTACCTGCCACTTAGGGCTGTTGTGAGGATTAAGGGAGTTAGTTTGCTTCAAGCGGTTAGGATAGTCCTTGGCATGGAGTGAGTACCTGAAAGAGGCTGCATGGCTACTCTTTTCTTAGGATCCCTTCCCTTGGTAGAGGATCCTGCTCACATGCCAGCACCCAGTCTTCCAAGTTCTTGCCCCAGTTTCTCTTCTCTCTAGCCAACCTGAAGTGCACTGTGTTTTCTAGAGCACTGATCATGCTCTCAGTTCTGATAGCCCTTGTTTACTCTGTGTGGTCCTAGTGCCATTAACTGGAGGCAACTGTCCCCAGCCACAAGTAGGTGGGTGGTCCAGGTGGTCACCTCACCCTTCCAAGCCTCAGTTTCCTGATCTGTAAGAAGCAGAGCTGCCACATTCTAAGCGTGCCACAAGTGTTCAGTGGGATACAGATGGAAAGCACTGACCACATTCTGAACACTTAACAGATGAGCAGTGAACTGTAGCTGTTCTTATTTACAAAGGGAACTCATCTCACCTTCCTCTGCTTCTGAGCTCCACATCTCCCCACTCATCAATAGCCAGAACTTCCAGGGCCCCCAGAATCTCCACAGGACACCTTGAAAAGACTTTGCAACTTGCTCGTACTGTGGTTAGGAAGAGGGGTGGCATTTTGCACAAATGTTTCTGTGACACATTTGTATTTCATTGGGATGCATTTGGCTGGTAGTCACTTTCTTTAAATAAAAACACACTGGTTCCCTTTATCAGAACCATTGAGCACTGTAACTGTGATACCTCATGTATCACAATGATCCTGCCAGCTAGGCCCCTTTCTTGTTCTTAGAAGCCTAAGTAAGTGGTTTGACCTGCTTGGTCCCATAGTGAGAATCCTTGACCTTTCTGCTCACTCCTCCCTCCCCACATGTACCCTCCCCACTGTTGATCGAGGATATTTCCTGTGCCTTGAGGCTTGTGCATGTGTAGACACTACTAGCATTCTGTGATTGGATTTGTGTGTACTTCATTGGAGAGCTTCTGAGGTTGGGGTCCATTGCATGGTTGCTTCCAGGGCCATCTTACCCCTTAGATACAAGAGGGACAGGGCCTGGGGTTTCTTGACCTTTAGGGGCCCACAAAAATATTTAATTTTGTTTAAAATCAGAAAAAACAAATGAACTTTTATACTGAAGCAAACAATTTAATGTATAATGTTAATATAGTCATCTTTATACCAATGCAGTTATAAAATATGATTTTTACACACATTTTATAGAAGAGGAGCCTCTATTAAACAGAATAATACCCCTATTCCACCCACCCAGACATGTCAATGTCCTAGTCCCTGGAACCCGTGTCTCAAGTTACATGGCAAAGGAGAATGAAGGCTGCAGATGGAATTAAAGGCACTGATCAGTTGAACTTAAAATACAGAGATGATCCCAGGTTATCTGAGTGGTTCCAGTGTAATCGCAGGGTTCTTAAAGTGGAACAGGGAAGCATAAGAGGCAGAACAAAGAGATGCAGCATGGGAAGGTCTTTACTGCTGCTGACTTTGAAGATGGAGGGAGGGCCATGAGCCAAGGAATGGAGCAAGGACAAGTGGGACTATATTAGATTAAGAAGTTTCTGCACAGCAAAGAACACAGTAATTGTGTGAATTGACAACCCTCAGAATGGGAGAATATTTTTGCAAAATATGCCTCAGATAAGAGACTGATAACCAGAATACACAGAGAACTCAAGCAGCTTACCCGGAAAAAAAAAAAAAAAAGACAAATTCATTTAAAAGATGGGAAAATGAGGTGAACAAAAATCTCTGTAAGGAAGACATACAAACAACCAACAAGCATATAAGGGACTACTCAACATTCCTCATCTTAAGGGAGATACAGATTAAAACCACTATGAGATACCATCTAATCCCTGTCAGAATGGTGAAGATTAAAAATACAAAAAGTGATAAGTGCTGGAGGGGTTGTGGTGAAAGGGAACTCTCTTACTCTGTTGGTGGGAAAGTAAACTGGTTCAGCCACTATGGAAAACAATATGGAGTTTCTGCAAAGATCTACGAATAGAATTACCATTTGATCTAGCAATACACTTCTGGGTATCTACCCAAAGGATGGGAGAATGCTCAGTTGGAAAAGTACTTGCACATCAATGTTTATTGCAGCATTATTCACAATCGCTAAGACGTGGAACCAATCCAAATGTCCATGAACAGATGAATGGATTGAAAAACCATGGCACATACACTCTATGGAATACTATTCAACCATTAAAAACACAAAACCCTGGCATTTGATAGAAAGTAGTTGAATATGGAAGATTTATTGATGAGTGAAGCAAGTCAGGCCATGAAAGAAAGAGATTGTATGTATCCACTTAATATATACCAATGATCCACACCATATTATAGAGATTGAAATATCAGAGGCATAAAAGCAGTGAAAATAGTTATAAATGCTGAAGATAGTGTGGAATAGGCAGGGGAGAAAGGAAGAGTATAGAGAAGGATAGCATGAGAACAAATAGAGAGGCATGACATTTGTGGGACATAGAAATGATTTATTATCTGTTGAAAATAACATGTGTAGTGTTCTCTACTGGACTGGACTGAGAAGTATTTCATGTTAGGGAAATTCTCTTTACAAGCAAATAGTGATTGAATGTTAAAAAAAAGAATAAATGAAAAACTATTTGATGATGATGTGGATAGTAAGTAATGTCTTTGTCTTGACTGATATGCCTGGTAATCATGCTGGAAAAATAAATGTTATACACTGTAAAGATATATGCAATTAAGTGATATTATATATATATATATGTGTGTGTGTGTGTGTGTGTGTGTGTATGTATGTGTATATATATATATATATATATATATATATATATATATATATATATATATAAAAGGCAAGGAAGCAGATTCTCCTCTAGAGACTCTGGTAGGAATGCAGCCCTGATGGTACCTTGACTTTAGGACTTCTGATCTCCAGATTTCTAAGAGAACAAATTTGTGTTATTTAAACCAATAAGTTTATAGCTGCTCTAGGAAACTAATAATGTCTACACAGCTAAAGTGCTTAGCTCCCACAGAAATCCTAATGTACCTAGCACCCCCACATTTACTTTCTAGTGCCTGGTCACACCATGTAGAGCTTGCCAGCTGTAGGCAATACCTGCTGGGCATTCAGAACTTAACCCAGCTCTTTTCTCTCTCTCTCTTTTTTTTTTTTAGGATTTATAAGAGGCATATTTTGGCTCTATTTTTCCTGGTATCTTCCTTTTACGTTTTTAGCTCTCTGCATGAAAGTTTCTTCACTAGGAACTGTCTTACCTTTTAGCCAAATTTATTGCAGTTTGGCCCCTAAAAGTGGCATTTCCCCACTCTTTCCTTGGTAGACATTTTTACAGGAGGTAATGGAAAATAGATAATATTTCTGTTTATAACATTCCCTCCTATAGTCTGCATTCTCAAAAAGCCATGGTAACCAGCCCAAAGTGAAAAATCCAATAAATCAATGGGCTGAAGTTTCACAGTGTCCAACATTTGGCTCTGCTGAGAATGTGGCAGAACCGTTTAACTGTGTGATTATAGTTCCAGCTGAGAGAGAGTGAACAAACAAGTGAGAAGGAGAGAGAGCAAAAAGGAATAATGGGTATGCATGCATGTTCTAGAGTGTCGTATGTACCCATGTTTACCGTAGATAAACGATACTGTTTTTTAAACAGATTGTTTCCAGAAGCTGCTAAAGGCAAGTCCAGACCTTTTGGGATCCGTGGTGCTGCCAAGAGTTAGAAGGCAGCCACAGGCAGGATTTGAGCCTGCCAGGCTGCTGGAATGCAGCTCTGTCAAGGAGGTGATTGATGGACAGGAAGAGGAAACTGCCAGCTTTCTCAAGGTTCCAGCAGAGAATCAGTCTAGAAACCAGGAAGGCTTTTTGGACTCTTCTTTTCTCTATTCTTTTTCAGCAAAATTCAAATTATCTCTAAGAAGAATTTCTTTTTCTTTTTTAATTACCAGGGGCACATACACTTGTCGGAAAGATAGAAAGGGAAAAAGCTCCCTTCTTTCCCCTACCAGCGAAGTATAGTCACACCTCAATCCCTTCTCCTCCGTTTCTTCATCACGAAGGGATTTTGGGCACACACATACATCCCCTGTGTGTGTTTTTTTTTTCTTTTTCTTTTTCTTTTTCTTTTTCTTTTTCTTTTTCTTTTTCTTTTCCTTTTTTTTTTCTTTTTCTTTTCCTTTTTTTAAAATTTTGCCAGATGTTTGTGAGCACTCACTGGAGACTGAGAGAGAGACAGAGAGAGGAAAAGTGAAAAAGCACACTCCATGGGGGATGGCATGCTGCAATTCCTTCTCCTCTATTCTCCTTCCAGGATTTTGGCCATGCATGTCCATGCAGCTGGCATGCCTTCAAATCCACCAGTTCCAGGACCACAACTACAGGGTTCGCAGTATGGGATCCAGCTGCCTTAACCACTAAGTCACAGGCTGGCCTGCTCTGCTTGTTTTATAAGCCATTGGGATTGGGATTTGAACTGTGGTCAGCTATGTGGGACCTAGCTCCCTTAGCCACTAGGCTATAGGACAGACCCTCCTTTTGGTTGATCTGTTAGGTGATTGCCTCAGTTTGAGAGATTGAGAGAGAATTGGCATTCCTGATATCAGAATGTCTACCTCTATGAGAAGATGGGGTTGGCTCGTCCATTTGTTCAGATATTCCTTTTTATTCTTTGAACTGTTTGGTAATTTTTAAAAAAGTTTTTCACTCAGGCGGATCTTATTCATTTCTGTGTTGTTTGCATGTTTAGTTTTGTAAGAAACTGCCAAAATGTTTTTGTGAGTGGCTGTATCATTTTACCTACCAGCTAGTGTATGACCTAGTTGCTCTCCACCTTTACCAGCATTTAGTCTTGTCACTGTTTTTCATTTTAGCTGTTCTAAAGGGTATATAGTGGTAGCTCATTATGGTCTTAACTTGCATTTCCTTAGTAATTAGTCATGCTGGATATCTTTTCATAATGTACTTAGTTGCCATCTGTCTACCCTCTCTAGTGAAGCGTTTCTTCATGTCTTGTCCAAGTTCTAATTGCATTGTTTCACTCCAGAGAGTTCTTCAGACAACCTCAATATATGTCTTTTGGTGGATATGTGACTCGTAGAAATTTTCTCCTAGTTTGTGGTTGATCTTTTTATTCTCTTCAAATTGGCTTCACATCAACTTTACAGAGCAATATTTTAGTTTCAGTCAAATCCAATTTATTGATTTTCCTTTCTTTCATGGATTATGCTTTTAGGGTCATGTATGAGAACTTTTTACCAAGTTCTAAGTCTCAAAATTTTTTCTAAGTCGTCTTTTCTGTTTTGCTTAACTCTGTGATCTATTTTGAGTCAACTTTTATATAAAGAATAAGATTTAGGTCGAGGTTTATTTATTTATTATTTTGCCTGCGTAATTGCATCAGCACCCTTGATTGAAAAGACTGTTCTTCAACCATTGAATTGCTTTTGTACTTTTTTTTGGAGAGAGATATTTTTGCTATATGACATGTGTGCTTGCCATAGAGATAGAGACAGAAAGTGGGAAATCACCCCCCTGGGGGATGGCCACATTGTAATCCCTCCTCCATTCTCCTGTCAGGATTTTGGGCATGCATACACATGTGCCCAGCATGAGTTTCAAGCTGCTGAGTCCACTGCTGCTGAACCACTGTTGGCTATGTGGGAGTCTAGCGCCTTAACCACTATGCCGCCTGCTGGCCCTGCTTTTTTAAACAACCAGTTGACCATATTTGTGTGGATTTATTTTTTATTTCTCTATTCTGTTTCAGAGATATGTCTATTTCCTTACCAATGTCACATGGTTTTGATTACTGTAGCCATATAATGTCTTAAATTGGGTAGACCGATTTCTCTCTGTTTATTCTTTTTCATAATTGTTTTAGCTATTTTAGTTCCTTAGCTTTTACGTATTAAATTAAGAATAATCTTGTTTATATGTACCAAAAAATTTAACTGGGATTTTGGTAGAAATTGCATTAAGCCTGTATAACAATGTGGAAATAATTGACATCTTTACTATATTGACTTTTCCAATCCATGAACATAAATGTTTTTCCAATTATCTAGATCTTTTTTTTTCTTCAGCATTTTGTAGTTTTTAGTACACAAATCCTATCATGTTTTATTGAATTTACATCTAAGTATGTCATCTTTTGTATAATTATAAGTGGTATTGTTTTCACAATTTTACTTAGGATTTTTGCATCGATATTTATATGTGATATTAAGATAGAAGTTTATTTTTTGTGAGTAATTTTTGTTAGATTTTGATATCAAATTTTCCTGATGAGGGAAGATTTCCTTCATTTTCTATGCTCCAGGAATATATCCAGGGCTGAGGTTTTAGGACAGCCTTGGAGAGCTCTTTGATGTCTTCCTTTCTCTCTATTGTAAAACTCAATTTGTTTAGATTTTTCAGTTTGTTCCTTAGTTGCTTTTGACAAACTGCATTGCTCCAGAGATTTGTGTTTTCAAGTATGTTTTTATCGATTCAGCAAGTCTGTTAAAGGTTCTTTTTATTTTTTCCCGTTAGTGATTATTTTCTCTTTACCATTTTTATTTCAGGTACTTGCGCTTATCCATTTTCTCTTTATCAGATTACCTAATGCTTTACTATTATATTATATTTTTTCCTTCTTTTGAAGAATAAATGTTCCTTGGAATTATTTTTCTAGTTATTATTTTTGTTTTTTAATTGATTAGTATCTTTTAAAAATTCATTTGTTTTGCTTTATTCAGGTTTACTTATTGTTTTATTAGCTTCTTAAGTTGAATGCTTAATTCATTTATTTTTCTTATTTTTTAACATAAGTTTGTAAGTTGTAAGGTAACTGCTGAGTTGGGCTTTAGCTCTATACTACTCATTTTGATCTGTAATATATATTTTTTGTATTACTGATTTCTAAATATTCTATAATTTCAGTTTTCTCTTTAACCAAAGATTAATTAATAGACTGATTTATTTATTTGGTAATTTCCTGGAGCAGTATCTATAAATTTTTACATTGCGTTGGCGAATATTGTCTTTATTGAGAGTTTTGATATCCTAAATAGAGACAGTTTTTGTGAGTGCTCCATGGATGTTTGAAAAGAAATACTACTTTTGTGTTCAGACTATAGATCTTCATGTGTCATAATTAAATTTACTTTATTGATTACAGAGATTAGTCTTTTTCATACTAATGAGCCATTGTAGTCTGGAGAGACTGACTTTATCCTTCCCTACATTTCTTTTTTTAGTTGTAAAAAAGATGCTATATTTTAATCCACAAATATTCATAACTGTTTAATGCCTCATTGTGAGGTATATTGTTGGTATTAGAGAGTGTCTAGTTTAATGCCTTTACTCCTGATTTCAACCTTTAGATTTTATGATTATGATCTTGACTTTCTTTCTTTCTTTCTTTTAGAGAGGGATTTTTGCTGTAGGGCACTTTTGCTTGCTGGAAAGACAGAGACAAAAAGCGAGAAATCACCCCCCAGGGGGAATGGGAACACCACAATCCCCTCTTCTATTCTCCTTTTGAGATCTTGGGCACACACACACATGTGCCTGGCATGAGTTTTCAGTCGCTGGCTCTGGGACTCCAACCCCAGTCAACTGTGGGAGTCCAGTGATGTAACCATTGTGCCATCTGCTGGTCCCGATCTTCACTTTCTCTCTGTTGCTTTCACTGATAGTTATGTACCATACATCTACTTCAACTTTTTAAAAGGCTTATTTATTTATTCCATGAGAGAGACAAAGAAAGAGAGAGACAGAGAGACAGACGGAAAGACAGGCATCGTCAACCTGATGCCCATGCTGTGATCCACTCCCAGTCTCAGCTGACCTGGATCACGGTCATACACCTATCCAGTGTGCTCAGAGAGGTCTTGGGATGCAAATCTAGGACCTTTCCTTGTGAGCCTGATTATACCACCACTGTACCACTACCTGGTTTTCTATTTCAACTTTTCTGAATAATTTTGTATGTTTCTTGTATGTAATCACAGGATTGTGTTTCTTCTGATAATTAAAAATGTCTATAATTTACTTCTGATGTTTCTAATTTATAATCATGAAGTTATGACTATAATTTTATGTATACTCCTGATATAATATTTCTTCAGACACTATCTGTTGACACTCATTATGAACAATGATTAAAATTACGTAATTCGTTCTCATACCCTATGCTTTTTCTCTAACTCCTTCCAAGTTTAGCTAATTACCTTTTTAGTATTTACTTTTGCATTTGTAAACATCCTATATTTTTAATGTTTAATGTATAAGCTTTAATATCTTTTAACTTCCTTTATCCTTTTTCTGCTATTAATATCACATTAATAACAATCTGGGTTTGAGCCTTATACCACATGTCAGTGAATTGGGAGATTCTTGTAAACTTTCTGTGCTCAGTAGCATCGTATTGCAGAGGAGTTAATAATGCTGCTAAGTATTGTTTTCTGTGCCACTGGAAAGGTAGCAGAGCTTAGCAGTGAAGGGCTTTGCCTCTGTGTGACCCAGAACAAGTTGCTTGATTTCGCATGTTTCAGTTTTCTTATCTGTGAAATGGGAATAAAAAACATTCTTACCTCACAGTGTTGATTAAATGTAATAAAATAAGGAAAGTAGTTAGAACCGTATCTAGCATGTCATCAACATGCAGTAGATGTTCATGCTTAATGATCCATATTACTAGAGCTACATGAAGCTGTACAGTGGGAAGTGCTCATCACAGAAAAAACTCACACAAGATGTAGCTGAGGAGGCATTAAAAAAAAAGGCACTCTTCTCAACATGCAGAACATATCTGCAGAAATATGCCAGTCTTAAAAACCTCACAGTCTACAAAATTGTGCACTGAAATTAGAAGAGCTTCTTTGAGCAAACCTCACAAACTCAACCAACCAACTTGAAACCAGAATACTGTTTTTTTTTCAGATTATATATATATTATATAAAATTTTATTTATTTAATTTTTTTCAATTTTTTTATATAATTCAATCACATTATTTAGCTTGCAAAGTGAACATTTCAATATGTGAACATTACTCCCCAGTCTAGTTGATCAAAATATCTTCAACAGATAACACCACACCTCCCCATCCTGTCAATTCTCTGCCTCTGTATCCCTCCTCCAAATGTCCTCCCCAGACCCCACTCCTCCACACACACCACATCTGGCATTCATACCCATCTCTTGTGTTTGTACATCCTTTAGTCAATCAGTTTCAGTCATAAAGTGCGGACACTCAGTATATATTAAATGGGGACATACAGTGTCTGTCTCTCCTTCATGGCCTGGCTTGCTTCACTCAGCAGTAAATCTTCCATATTCTTCCACTTTCTGTCAAAAGCCAGGGTTTTGTTGTTTTTTTATGGCTGAATAGTATTTCATAGAGTATATGTGTCACAGTTTTTCAATCCATTCTTCTGTACGGGGGCATTTGGGTTGGTTCCATGTCTTAGCAATTGTGAATAATGCTGCAATAAACACCACCAAGAAGATAGAGAAAATAACTTACATATGTAATTTGACAGAGAACTTTACATTTTTTTAATCTGTCAAATGTTTCCTTCCCATGCACTTCACACCCACCCTCCACCACTCACTCTCTACCATTACAATCTCTAGCTTCCATACCCATACTCTCCACAATTACATCTTCAGGCCTCATAAACTCTGCCATAGAGTGCAGACACATGGTATAAATTGAATGGGGACCTGCAATGTGTATCTTTCAAAGTCTGTCTCACTTTGATCAACATCAAGTTCCCCATATTCATCCACTTTGGGTCAAATGATAGTATCATATTGTTCCTTATAACTGAGTAACATTCCGTAGTATATATGTGCCACAAATTATCTATCCTAATCTACTTTTGGACATTTGGATTCATTCTATGTTTTAGCAGTTGTGAATAATGTTGCATTTAACATGGATGCACAAGTGTCTTTCCAAGTGAGTGTTTTCCTATCCATTCAGTAAATATCAAGGAGTAGGATTACTGGGTTATATGGTGATTCTGTTTATAGATTTTTGAGGAACCTCCATATTACTTTCCACAGAGATTGTACTAGTTTACATTCCCAATAACAGTGTAAGAGAGTTCCTTTTTTATTACAGCCTTCCCAGCACTTATCATTCTTACTTTATTCGATGCTATCAATTCAAACTGAGGTTAAATGGTATCTCATCATGGTTTTAATTTGCATTTCTCTTATGACAAGAGACTTTGAACATTTTTTCATATACCTTTTTGGCCATTTATAAATCTTCTTTGGAGAGTTGTCTATTCAATTCATTTGCTCATTTCAGTTGGATTATTATTATTATTTTTATGAGCAAGCTGTTTGAGGTCTTTATATATTCTGAATATCAATCCCTTTTCCAAGGCATAATTTACAAATATTTTCTCCCATTCCAAGGGATGCCTTTTCACTCTAATTATTTTTTCCTTTGCTATGAGGAAGATTTTTTTAGCTTAATGTAATGCCACTTGTTTATTTTAGGAATTATTACCTGTGCTTTAGGGGTCTTATTTAGGAAGTCTTTGCCTACTCCAATGTCTTTAAAAGTTTCCCCTAAATTTTCTAGTAGTTTTATAGTTTAAAGCTTTATATTTAAATGTTTGATCCATTTCGAACTGATTCTTGCTAATGGTGAGAGATAGGGGTCCAATTTCATTTTTCTACAGGTGTATATCCAGTTCTATCAGCACCATTTACTGAACAGACTTTCTTTTCTCCACCTCATTGTCTTGTGCCTTTTGTCAAAGGTCAATTGAGTGTAAGATTTGGGATTTATTTATTGATTCTTTATTCAGTTCCATTGGTCTATGTGTCTATTTTTGTGCCAATACCATGCTGTTTGATTATGACTGTTTCGTAATATATTTTGAAGTCAGGTAGTGATATGCCTCCTATTTTATTCCTTTGGGACAATATTGCTTTTGTCATATGGGATCTTTTATGATTCCAGAAAACTTGATAGTTTTTTCCTCGTTCATAAAGAATTATCCAAGTATTGGATTGAATTTACATATTCAGAATTGCATTGAATATGTAAATTAATTTGGGCAAAACTGATATTTTGAGTATGTTGACTCTTCCAATCCAAGAACAGGGATGTTCTTCCATTTAAAAAAAAATCACATTCAATTTCTTATTTCAATATTTCAGTTTTCCTTGTAAAAGTCTTTCACCTCTGGTTAGATTTATTCTCAGATATCTTATTTGTTTTGTGGCTATATAAATGGGATTGCTTTCTTCAATTCTGTCTCAGTCTGTTCATTGTTGGTGTATAAAAATGCTATAGATTTTTGTATATTGACTTTGTATCCTGCTACTTTATTTAATTAATTTATCACTTCTAGGAGTTTTTTAATGGATTCTTTTTTTTCTATATATATAATTGTATCTTTTGCAGGGATGGACAGTTTAGCTTTTTCTTTTACTGTCTGAGCACCTTTTCTCATTTTTTTTTTTTTTTTGAGAGATTTTCGCTATAGGGCACGTGCGCTCACCAGACAGACAGAGAGAGACATAAGACAGAAAGCGAGAAATCACCCCCCAGGGGGGATGGTCACGCCGCAATCCCTTCTCCTCCATTCTCCTCTCAGGATCTTGGGTGGGCACACATGCACATGCGCCCGGCGTGAGTTTTAAGCCACCGGGTCCGGGACGCGAACCGCGGTCGACTACGTGGGAGTCCAGCGACATAGTCATTACGCTAACTGCTGGTTCCCTGTCTGAGCACCTTTTGTTTTGCTCTCATGTCTGATTACATTGACTAGGACTTCCAGTACTATATTGAAAAGGAGTAAAGAAACTGGGCAGCCTTTTCTTGTTCTAGTTTTTAATGGGGAAGCTAAAAAACAAAGAACACCAAATATATTTAACAACTTAATAATTTATTCTGACCAAGGCACATCATAGCCAAACCAATAAAAATCAAAGACAAAGACAATATTCTAAAAATGACAAGAGAAAAATGCCAAATGTTAATTAGACTAACAGTGGACCTCTCAACGGATACAATGCAGGCAAGAAAAAATGGCAAGACATATTAAAAACTTTCAAAGAAAAACGATTTCAGCCAAGACTACTATACCCAGCAAGACTTATCTTCCAAATGGGAAGGATAAATAAAATCATTCCCAGGTAAACGAAACTGAAAGAATTCACCAGAAGTAGGCCAGCCCTTCAGAAATTACTTAAGAAAAAAAAAAGAAATTACTTAAGAGAACACTACAAAACTAAAGGGAGATAAATAGAAGCAAAATAAAACACAAAATAAGTAGAAAAAAATAAATGACAGAGTTAAATCTACACATATTGATAATAACTTTGAATGTTAATTTGTTAAATTATTTAACTAAAGGCAAAGATGGGCTCAGTGGATGAAGAACCTTCTATATGTTGCTTATAAGAAACACATCTTGGGACCAGCAGTTGGTGTAATGGCTATGTCACTGGACTCCCATGTATTCAATCACGGTTCAAATCCCGGACCTGGTGGCTTAAACTCATGCCAGGCGCATGTGCATGTGTGCCCACCCAAGATCCTGAGAGGAGAATGGAGGAGGAGGGATTGTGGCGTGGCCATCCCCCCCTGGGGGCGTGATTTCTTACTTTCTGTCTCTCTGTCTCTCTCTCTCTTTCTGGCAAGCACATGCACTCTATAGCAAAAACCTCTCCAAAAAAAAGAAACACATATTATTGATGAAGATATACATAGACCAAAAAATGAAGGACTGGAAAAGCCATTTAATTTCATGTAAATACTCTCGGTCATCACTGGACAGGTAATAGAGACAAATAAGAAAGAGACGTAGAAAGTAATCAATACCATAAACAAAAGGGACTTGATAAACATATATAGAGCATTCTACCCAGCAACATAAAATACACCTTTTTCTTATCTTCATATGGAACACTTTCAAAGACTGACCACATGATAGGCCATAAAACAAACCTCTATAAATTAAAAAAATATAGAAACTAACCCACCATCTTATCTGACCACAATGGTATTAAACTTGAAGTCAACCATAGAATGAGCCCTTGAAAATACACAAAAATATGGAAAATTAACAACTTACCCCTGAATGACTTTCAAATTACTGAAGAAATTAAGATTGAAATAAAAAGATTAATTGAAATCAGTGATAATCAACACATCACTCTCCATAACCTTTGGGACACAGTGAAAGCAATCATGAGAGGCATGTTCATAGCCATTAGTTCTCTCTCTCAAGAAAAACATAGAAAGGTGGTAAATAAATAAGTTAACATCTCATATTAAGGAACTGAAAAAGCAACAGCAAACCCACCCTCCAAAATAAAGGAAAAAATAAATAGTAAGGATTAGAACTGTAACAAATGAAATAGAGAGTTAAAAAAAAAACTATACCCCTCAAAAAATCATGAAAAAGCCAGTTTTTTGAAAAGATAAACAAAATTGAAAAACTATTAGCTAAGTTAATCAAGAACAACAGAGAAGAGAACCAGATAAATGAAATCAGTAACAGAGCTTGTAATATTACAGCTGATATATCAGAGATACAAAAAAAGTGTGAGAGAATACTTTGAATAACTGTATGTCAACAAACTAGAAAACCTAAATGAGATAGACAAATTTCTGGACATGTACAAGTTACCTAGGCTGAATCAGGATGAAATAGAAAGCCTAAATAGACCAATAACAAATGATGAGATTGAATCAGTAATAAACAGTCTCTCAACAAAGAAAAGCCTAGGTTCAGATAGCTTTACTTCTGAATTCTACAAAATCTTTAAAAAAGAGCTAACTCTGATTCTCCTCAAACTATCTCTAAAAATTCATTATGAAGGAATCCTCCCAAATTCATTCTATGAATCCTCCATCACCTTTATACCAAAACAAGATGAGGACATAACAAAAAAAGAAAACTACAGGCCAATATTCCTGATGAATACTGATACAAAAATGTTTAACAAGATACTAGCAAACAAAATCCAACAGCATATTAAGATTATAGACCATGGGGCCGGTAGGTGGTGTGGTGGTTAAGGGCACTGGACTCCCACATGACTGACCGTGGTTTAAGTCCCAGACCTGGCGGCTTGCTTTCTCTCTCTCTATTTTGCACACATGCTCTGTCCCTCTCTGGTCAAATTAAAATGAATAAAATAAAAAGTTAAATAAAATAATTATTTTTTAAAAAAAGATTATACATCACGACCAGGTAGACTTTATGCTATGGATGAAAAGATGGTTCAACATACATAAAAAATGTAATTCATCACATTAACAGAAAGAAAGATAAAAATCATATGATTATATCTATAGATGCAGAAAAAAACATTTAATAAAATATGACATTCCTTCAAAATTATTTGATTAAATATGACATTCTTCATAAAATATGACATTCCTTCATCATTCATGATCAAGACTCTCCGCAGTATAATGGTAGAAGGGACATTCCTCAACACAATAAAAGCTGTATGCAACAGACCTATTGTGAACATCATATTGAATAGGGGAAAAGCTGAGAGTCTTCTCTCTAAAACCTGGATTAAGACAACATTTTTTGTTTTTTAATTGCCAGAGAACTTGTGTACTTGCCAGAGAGAGACAAGGCTTGTGAGAGAGGGAACACTCCCCAGGAGAGCATAGTCACACTACAAGCCCTTCTCCATTTCTTCACCCCATTGAGATGTTGGGCATGCATACACATCCAGTGTGCTTTTCAAGCTACTGGGTGGGATTTGAACATATGGGATCTAGCTTCCTTAATCACTAAGCTATGGGGCTGATTAAAACTGACAATAATACTGGGACAAGCAGATGGCATAATGGTTATGTTGCTGGACTCTCACGTAGTCGACTGAGGGTTAAGCCCTGGATCTGGCGGCTTAAAACTCACACCGGGCGCCTGTGCATGTGTACCCAAAATCCCAAGAGAAGAATAGAGGAGAAGGGATTGTGGTGTGACCATCCCCCTCCAGGGGAAATGATTTCTTACTTTTTGCTTCTCTCTGTCTTTCCAGCAAGTGCATGCACCCTATAGCAAAAATCTCTCTTAAAAAAAATACCAAACTGACAATAATCCTAATAAAACCATTAGCATAGCTAATGATATGTTATTTCCTATATTCAAGTACAGAAAGGATCAGACTTTTAACAAAGGGGGAGGGTGGCTTGGAAGGGTTGACATTGATGTGTTATCCTTATAGAGACAAAGACAGAAGACGTCCTTGTCAAAAGGCATAAAGGGATTGAGTAGCTGCAAACTTGGAGAAATGCAGTGATGCCAGAAATAAAGGTGCAGTGGTTTGTTGTCTTATATTTGTTTGATTTGCACAAAGGTGATAAATGACTGTACCAAACACTTCCATGGCAGAGCACGTGGCCAAACTCAGTGAAGAGGAAAGTTGTCGGGAGAGTGGGCATTGCATGCTGTGCTGTGCTCCTCTATAGCCTGCCACATGCTGTGTCTGCCATTGGCTATGAATACTTGCTAGTGCACACAGTAATGGTCTGGGAAAACCATCTTGTAGGAACCAAGGCAACTTTGACCTTATGCTGAAACTCTCTTTCTCTCTCTTTCCCTTTCTTTCTTTCTTTCTTTTTTTTTTTTTTTTTTGATTAAGAATATCACCATTTATTTTTCTACATGTAAATTTTCTGTATCTTCAGCATTTTCTGCTCAAAATTAAAAGAACAAAGCAATCTCAAAGTTTAGAACTGGATCACCTGGCCCTTTCTCTTCTTATCTCCCCCCAGTTCAAAATGTTTGCATCTTTTAATGGCCAGCATCCTCTTGGATCTGCAGTTCGGTTCAACACACTCAAGCCTTAGGACAATCTTCTTTGTGGTTTCAGCCTCTCTCTTTCCCTTTCTAATGAGCACATATATACACACATTGTATATCTGGATAGATTACATGATGTGAGATATAATTGGCTACATGAAATCTAGCCAATGGATTCTCCATATTATGAAATCCATTCTGAATTGTGCTCAAGACACAATCTGGTACAGAAGATTAATATTTTTTCCTCATAATTACTTATCTCCAGATATTTCAGGTCTTCCTGTAATTTCTATTAAGTGTTCAGCTATTTCAGCAGAAATTTCCAAACAATGTCTGGTCATTTTGATTTGAGAGAAAAAGAGACTTTCAAAGTGAAAGAGACCTGATTCCTCTAGGTGTATGCTCTTCTGTATTGGCCTGGTTCTTCCCACAGGTACTGGCAAAACAGCAGTTGGTTGAATGCTGGGTCCCTGTTGTGTGGCATCATTCAGGGCTAGAAGATGTCATATTTCATTATAAAATAGCCATAATGAAAACAACTGCTGTGTGTTGATGTACTATAGTAGTAAGTTCTGTTAATTCTGCTCCTTAGAGCACCCATGGAAGGCAGGATTTATCAATTTATTACAGAGAACTGCAACTGCCAGAGGTGGCATAGTTAATACGTGGCAGAGAAAGTCTTTGAGCCCAATTCTGCCAGACTTGGAAGTCCCTGATGTTCCCGGGACACTATCCAGCACTACAAGTTGTCTGCAAATCTTTCTGCTCCCACTCCACAGTCTTGCTGGGTGGGAGAACATACAACTCTCATGGAATAGGGTTTGCTCACTTGATACCATTTTTCATGCCTGGTAGGAAGATCCTTATTTTCTACCAAGATCTCTCTCTTTTGGGGGAGACTTTTCACACTATGTTAGCTTAATTCCAGGTTGACAAAATCATGAACCCATGATTTTTCTAAGCATCTTGGAAAGACCTTTGCTAAGTTACAGAAGTCATTATTTTTCCTCTTTCTCTGATACCCAGATTTTCTTTTAAAAATTCATCTAAAAAATAACATTAGCGCAGCCAACAGAGTAGTCAATTGGCATTATATTCAGAATACAAGGCTGGCAATGGGAAGTAAAAAGTAAGATGCTGTCCAATTTTATTCATATAAAATTCCACTGACGTTCTCTCCAGAATAACACAGTAAAATGTGAACTCTTGAAAGAAAAGGAAAAAGAAATTATGCTTTTTATTTCTGCCTTGAATTTATAACTGAGATATAAATTGGCCTCAATTTTTGCATCTGTTAGGAGAAAAGTTGACCCTGAGATGAGTGGAAAACTTGAAAAAGGCCAGAAGGAGTGAAGTGGAAATGAGGACGAGAGAAATTATGTGGGTTTACTTTTTTTTTTTTTAATAAAGTTTTTTTTTTTTTCATTTAGTTTTTTTGTTTTTCCATAGGGCATGTGCACTCATATGAGAGAGACAGACAGAGACAGAGTAAAAGTGAGGGATGATGACCACATCACAATAGCTTCTCTATTCTCCTTCTGGGATTTTGGGCATTCATGCATACACACTTGGTGTGATTTTCAAGGTGCTGGGTCCAAGACTTAAACCATGGTCAGCCATATAGGAGTCCAGTGCCTTAACCACCATACCACCTGATGGCCCTCTGTGGGTTTACTTTTATCTTTTTAAGAACGTCTTAAATTTTCAATCCTTTTGTTTTTTAAAGGTAACCTAGATCACTTTAGATTAAGAAAACTGTAGAAGGTTAATAACTACCACTAGTGAAGGCCAGGTAATTAATGGTATGTGTCAATTTTCTACTGTCCTTGTTTTTTTGTTTACTTTTTTTTCTTTTTTTTCCATATTTTTATTAATTTTTAAAATTATTATTTATACATTAAATCACTATATGTCATTTAGATTGTGAAGAGACTTTACCCAGCATGATGTGCACCTCAGTCCAACCCAGTGGAGACTATTATACACATCCTCGTCAACAGATAAAAAAACCTTATCTATGTCCCACAAGTGTCTTACCTCTACATTTCCCCCCCAAATTTCCTTTCCTACGCTCTTCTCCTCCCACACTCTCTTTCCACTTTATCTCTAGTGTCCATTACAATTTTTAATGCTTTTATGTTCTCCAGTCTTTCAGTCTCTCTACCATAGAGTGCAGACAGTCAGTATATGTTAAGTGGAGACATACAATGTCTGTCTTTCATAGCCTGACTTGCTTCACTCAGCAACATTGGTCCAGCCACTGTGGAGAACGATGTGGAGTTTCCTCAAAGACCTTCAAATAGAACTACCATATGATCCAGCAATTCCACTCCTGGATATCTACCCAAAGGATGGGAGAGCACTCAGTCAGAAAAGCGCTTGCACAACTGTTTTCACTGTGGCATTTATTTATGATTGCTAAGACATGGAATCAACCCAAATGTCCACAAACAGATGAATGGTTAGATCTTTGTTTTAAATGTGATCTTTGGTAGTTCGAATGGGTACTCTGCTGGAAAGCTGATTTCGAGTCTGAAGGCCACCTTGTCATATGGAGGGTTATCAGGAATAATAAACCCTTGCCAAGTAAATAAATTAGCTTCATTATCCTAGTTGTGAATACTGGAAATAGTGTGGAACGAGGGCAGGAGAGAGAAAGAATGAAGGGAAGGAAATTAGGGAGAAAAAATAGAAAGCCAAGACATTTGTGGGACACAGAAATGGTTTATTACCTGTTAAGGAAATAAAGATAACGTGTATGATATTCCCAGTGGGACTGGTCTGAAGTATATTTCATGTTGGATAAATTCTCTTTATAAGCTAAATGATATATAGCGATGAAATGTATAATTTTTTTTTTAAATCAAGAATAAAGAAAAGAAAAGAAAAGAAATTGTCTTGAAATACTCTGGAAAAAACAATTCCTAATGATTGAACATTTGGTTGCTGCATGTGTCTGTCAGGTAACTGAGCCACGTTCTGAAAAACTATTGTAGCTGTCTCCCTTTCCATCGGTCACATATTTTCCTGAATCTTTTCTATCCTTTTGGCAAATCAACAATATGTTGAAGAAGCTTATATTCTCTTATATCCATTCTGGTATTTAAAATGTCGTAAGCTCCTGAAAATTCTGTGCCTTAGTTTCTTTCCTGGTGAATTTTCAGTAACATTTACCCCTCTATCAAAATAGTTTGAGTAAATCCAGTGGAGAATTACAGTCTTGTTATTTGAGTTGTTTAAAATGAAGTTTCTTAATGTCAGCCCTATTGGCATTTGGGGGTGGATAATTTTTTGCTATAAAAGTCTGTCTTGTAGATTTTAGGATGTTTAGCAGCATCCTTAGCATCTACTTGTATATGTGCCCCAAGTTCTAGCATCCTGTTTTTCCTCCTCAGTCATAACAATCAGAAATGTCTGTAGACATTATCAGATGTCCCCTGGAGAGCATAATGACTCCCAGTTGAGAACTGTTGCTGTACATGCAGACATGGTATCTCTTCTCAATCAAATACAATTGGTACTACCTGCCAGGAACCTGTTGCCATGTGGGGAAAATTGATGTTCCAGTGTGCTGTGCTACTCATGTGGTAGGTGGAATGCTCAGAAGAGATTATCAAGCTGTGGGCTATAATTGGAACAGTTTTCAGAAGTCTCCAGCGGCCAATACTATGAACTGTCAATTCTTGCCAATTGGGTTGACGAGTAAAAAACAGAATGTGCCTCTTCCAGGAATGCAGCTTCTAACATTGTGTAGAAGGAGCTAAATGTCTTGAGAAATACCAGGAAACCTCAGTTACAGTAAGTGGATCATGAAGTCAAACACAGATTTGTGAAGTGGAAAGAAATTTCCTTAATGTTTATTTGAACTCTAATTTGTCCACTTTGGGAGAGAGCGACTGGTGTGTGGAGTGGGTCGGGTGAAATAGTTTTCTGTGGCTCTGTTTTCTGGCTAAATTCTAAGCTTCCCATTTGTTGAATGGAATTAGGGAACCAATGTTTTATCCTATTGGGATTTAGGTGGCAGAACAGGACTGCACCTTCATCAGGGCCAGTAGAGAAAGAGTTCTGAAATAAATTTTATAGTAAAGTCAGAGTCAGTAGAATTCTGGTGGTGGGCTGATGTCCTCCCAAAGATATCCATGTCTTAACCCCCTGAGCCTGCAAATATGTCATCTTACATATCAAAAGGAACCTTGTAGATGCCTTTAAGTTAAGGATCCTAATGAAGAGAGTATCCTGGATTATCCAAGTAGGCTCAATCTAATCACATCAGTTAAAAAGAGATAATGGTCGGAAACAGCAGTTAGCATAATGGCTATGTCGCTGGACTCCCATGTAGTCGGCTGTGGTTCAAGTCCTGGACCCGGTGGCTTAAGCTCACACCAAGTGCATGTGCGTGCGTGCCCAAGATCCTGAAAGAAGAATGGAGGAGAAGGGATTGCGGCATGGCCATCTTCCCTGGGTGGGGAGGGGGTGATTTCTCGCTTTCTTTCTCTCTGTTTCTCTCTGTCTTTCTGGCAAGCGCACACACCTTATAGCAAATACCTCTCAAAAAAAAAAGAGAGAGAGAGAGAGAGATAATGGTCGAAAAGATACAATGTTGCTGACTTTGAAGGTAGATAATATCACTGGTCACTAGCCAAGGAATGTGAGTGGCCTCTAGAAGACAGGAAAGGCAAAGAAACAGATTCTTCCTTAGAGTTTCTAGAAAGAACCAGCCCTGCTGAATGCCTTGACTTTAGTCTGATGAGAGCCACATTAGACTCTTGTCCTACAGAACTGTTATATAGTAAATTTGTGTTGTTTTAAACTACTCTGTTTGTGGTTTTCTGTAGGAATCAAAGGAAATTCATAGAGTTCTCAAACATTTTCATAGGTCAAGACAAGAGTCCAGGAAGCATAAAGCCCAAAGTGGGACCGCTCCTGAGAAGATATATGGGAGTGAGCAATGAATGACTGCTGGTCCCCTGTCTCAGTAACTGTGAGCCCACTAAATGTGTGCATGTGTGTATATGTTTGTATTGGCCAGGATATGGAGACTTACATGCTGGAGACATGGCCTGCTCCAAGCAGAAATCAAAGTTCTAGGTTACTTAAAGAGCCATTAACCCTGTTACTTACAGCACTGCCATCCATGTGTATCTATTAATATATCAGTTTGATATTTACATATTCTTTTTCTCCTAGTATTTTCTCAGGAGGCTTGAAATAAGATGGGATTATATTTTTGGTATACCTACTATGATTCTGAGCACTCTAGTTGATACATGTGTGTACATAGTCTCATTTAGTCTTCACAGATAGCATGATTATACTGATCTGCCTTTGGAGTGTTCTCAGTTTTGCCAAAGCACAGTGAAAGATGTTGGTAGGAATTTGGGACCAGGTTTTCCTGATTCTTCTGACTTTTCTCAAATATCCCCTTTTTGATGGTGAGATGGCTGCTTCTTAGTCCATAAGCTTTCCTCAAGCTCCAGTGGGAAATTTGGCTGCTGCTGTCCAGCTGCACATTTGACTCTGTGGTCCTCAATGGCTCAGATTTCTTGGTGGGGCGAGTAGGGCTTCCTTATTACTTATGACTACAGCTACATCTTGGTGTCAAATCCAAAATCCCAAGAAATAATGTACTGGCCCAGTATGGGTCAGATGTCTAATGTCGGCCAATCAACTGTGGTCACATCATCGATGTACTGTGATTGACCTAGTTTTTGACAGGGGTAACTGTGGCCAAGGTGGAGAATCATATTGCATAAAACAGCTGCTCCAAAGGTGATCATGTAGAAGGGTCTAAATAGAAAGATAACTCTCAGAAATAATAGAGCTGAACACACAAAACAAGTTTCCAGAGAGATATAATTAAAACAGAGTATATCTACTGGGCCACTTCCATTTTGGGCACACTTCAGATATTTGAGGTTTTTTTTTTTAATAAGAGAGATTTTTGCTATGGAGTACGTGTGCTCGCTGGAGAGACAGAGAGTGGCAGAGAAGGACAGAGAGTCAGAAAGTGAAAAATACCCCCAAGGGAGGATAGCCGTGCCATAATCCTTTTTCCTCCATTCTCCTCTCGGGATTTTGGGTATGCATGCGCATGTACCTGGCATGAGTTTTAAGCCACCGTGTTCAAGACTCAAACCACAGTTGACTACATGGGAATCCAGTGATGTAACTGTTATGCCATCTGCTAGTCCTGAAATATTTGAAATTCTTAACTCTATTTATCAAACACAACTGATATTACATAATAGTCATTAGAAAGATGTAGTTTTCATGTTGATTTATGGTTTCAGTGTTCAATTTAAGTTCTGATAACTGTTTTCATGAAGATACCTCAGATCCTGTTTGTGTTTGTTAGAAAAGAAGATTATTTGCATTTGAGAAATGTTGATTACATGTTATGACTGAGAACAACTACTACTAACACTTAACAAGTGTAGCTCCAGACAACTTGACTAAATACCCCAGAAGACTGGTAGTTGGTAATGGTCCTGAAATTCTGTGCTTAGAGCCTAGGGAAAAGAGGCTATTATGAAGATCAAAGGCTGAATTGGAAGGAACTATGGTCAAATTATACAAAGATATTTTGTTGTTTTGTTCTTAACTTTTTAAAGTAAAGGAGCCAGCTGGAGCTCAGAGGAGAGTCAGCATTGCCTGGCTCTCTTTCTGCAATCAAGAAATTTTTGATACAAATGCTTCTTTACCAGAACTGCATCACATAGAGTTAATAAAACCTCTAGTTACAGCAAATTAAGTGTCACAAAGCTTTGTGATGTGGGATAGTCTCTCTGAGATAAATGGAAAAAAAGCTATAAAAGTGCTATGATTCTCAAACCTTCCCCTGAAGATTAGGAGAGCAGGAAACAGGGACAAAGCTATAGTCTTCGGGGCTGGCTCTCTGATAATAATGGATGTAGCTGTCACAAGTGAATAAAAAATTTAGCTTTTATGTTAGCTAAGGACTATCTTCATTCATTCACCTCCTCTTGCCTTCTGCATTCTTCTGAGCCAGGAGCTTTTCCTCCCACAACCTGCTGCACCTACTTCATTACAGCACTTCAGGGCACTCATGAAATTTCTAGTCTACTTCCCTGTCTTCCTCATTAGCTTGGGAAAAAACCCTGTGTAAAGAGATCATGTATAATTTACCTTTGCATTCTCAGAGGGCTAGCATGATATTTTAATAGTAAGTAGCTGCAGCAGAGTAAGTAGCAGAGTTTAACGTATTCTATAATCTAAACTTTTCATGTGGGTAGAACTTTAAGACAGTTTGGTCTCACCTCAGCATCATACTGATTAGAATATATGTCTTCTATCACCTTGGATGATCAACTTTCTTACTTTTCATTAAGATTTAATTAATTCTTAACTTCTTTTTGGTTGTGACAGATTGTTCCCATTACGAGGGCATAAAGGTTTAAGCTTGCAGATCCACTCCCTGGAAGGATCTGGAGGAGCATCTGAATTATGTTATGTTCAACTAGTGATCTCATCTGTTGATATAGCATTTGACAGTGTGTTAATTATGGTAGTATTTCTCCTATGAATAGCTCCTATTTATGGAGCAGTAACTATGGGCCAGGCACTTGGCATGCATTAGCTCATTCAGTCCTCATTTGCCGTACAAGGAGGTAGAGTTGTTACCTTATCTAACACCTGCTGATGGGAGGTTACATTACTTTCACACTAGTTATAACAAGTATGTGAAAGAGTGAGAATTTCAGTTTAGCTTCATGATCTCAAAGCCTGAGATCTTAATTAGTGTACTATAGTATCTCTCAATTTGTAAATTAGTATGTAATCTCCTTGTAGGTATTATTTTCAAAAGATTAGGTAGCTTGTCAAGTTTATATAGTTAGTAAACAACAGACCTGGATCTGACTTTAAATGGATAGCAATAATTTTTCTACTTATATTCTCATTGTACATTTATTAAATACCACAATAATAATTTTATTACGTGTGCATGTGTGTATGTGTATGTGTAAAAAAATCACCTTTTTCACTTAGTATTATGCATGTAAGTTTCCTCCATGACTCTTCATGATAGCTCAGTTATTTTTAGCACAGATTAATATTGTATTGTCTGGACAGATCATAGTTTATTTATCCATTCATCTACTGGAAGACATCTTGGTTGCTTCCAAATTTTGGAAATTATAGATAAAACTGACATTTAAAAAAAAAAAGACTCAGAGGCCAATAAAATCAAATTTTTAAAGTGCCAAAAGGAAATAAATGTCAACTATTTTCCCAGCAAAAATATCACTCAAAAATGAAGATGAAATAAAGCCATATTCAGATAATAAAAACTGAAAAGATTTATTGCCAGTGTGTCTGGTTTAAAGGAATATCAAAGGGAGTTCTCCTAGCAGAAAGAAAATGACTCCTGATGAAAATGGAAATGCAACAATAAATGAAGAGCTCTTTATAAATATGTAGATGTATAATACAATAATATAACATTTAAAATAGGCATGGAATTAAAATGGAGTTCCAAAATGATGGAGGGACAAGTGAACTTAAAGTATTTTATGGTGCTAGCATAATCATGGAAGTGGTAGAAATTATCATTTGAATAAGACTGTAGTAACTCAAGAATGTATATTGTGATCTTTAGGGTAATTAGGAAAAGATAGTGCAAGTGTATAATCAGTGTTCTTACAGAGAAAATAGAATATTCAAACTGTGATCACTTATTGATGCTCCTTATTCCAATGTAAATATTAGTAGTGATCAAATTTGAGTAGTCAAAATTATGTGCATGTGACAATGATCGAACTGGTATAAATGGAACATTTACCAAAATTGACCATATACTGAGTAACAAATGAAGGCTCAGCAAATGGCTAAGCGTTGACGTGATTCAAAGTATGTTTTCTATCTACATGAAATTAAATTAGAAATCTATAATTAAAAAGTAACTAGAAAATCACCAGTTCCCAGACATTAAACTGTGCACTTCTAAATAGGCAGGATCAAAGGACAAGTCACAACAGGAATTAATCTTTTGAATTGAATGAGAATGAAGTTATGACTTACTAAAATTTATGACACACAACTAAGGCAATGTTCAGAGGGAACTTTATAACCTCTAAGATTATATTAGGGAAGAAGAAAAACAGAACCACAGTGATTTAAAATAACTATACGAAAAGAATAATAAATCAAAGCAAAAGACTGTACCAATAAGGAAAAAATAAAAATAGTAAAATTAACAAAATATTAATTTGAGCCTTAGGAAATGGCTGACATTCAACAATTTTGATCTATGAAAAAAATGGTAGTTTCATATGGTTCAAACTAATAGGAAATACATAATAAACCAGGCCAAAAGTTAGTTCTTTTAAAAGATAAATAAAATAAAATGAATAAACATCCTCTCCTTTATAATCTTAGGGGACCACTATATAAGTGGATGGTGATGGAAACATCATTATGCAGTGCATGACTATACTTAATACTTCAAAGATACTTTAAGCAGGGGATAACATGACAATATTTCACAGAAAAGTAACCTTTGGCTTCAAGGTAGACTGGGGAGCAGTTTAGATGGCAGGAGACCATTTGGAGACAACTGCAATAGTCCTGGCCTGAGAGAGGGGGCGGAGGTGGTGGCAGTAGAGATAAGGAGGTTTAGATATGTTCTAGAAAAATATGGGAGACAAGATTGACAACTTGGCAATTAATTGAATATAGGGGAGGGAGGAAAAAGTGTGGTAGCTAGGATGACTCTGGATTTTGGCCTCCTGGGTGGTTGGTGTAGCTTTTTTGACAGAGGCCCTTAGACTGTCATGTTGGGGTACCACTTGGAGGAAATGAATCAGTTGGTCTGGAGCAGCTTAAATTTGCGAAGTTGCTGAGCTGTTAAGTGGAAAGATCAAGTAGGCAAAAGACTGTTGTCTGCAGCTCAGAAGAGAGGTCTGAGTCATAGAGATAATTATTATTCAAGTGTGAATTGTGAATTTGTTCATCTTTGATTGTTTGTATGTCTGAGAAGTTACAGGGCTTTCATGTCCTTTCTTCCCTTTCTTCTTTTCGTTGGAGAACTTATTTTAATTTTTCTTTCTCACTGCCTCATATTGTTTGTGGGCTTCTTCGGCTGAGTTCTAAATTCATCACCTCCTCCTTGGTAGGATACAACCCCCACCTCTTGGTCTGCGTTGCTGGAGCACCTTGGAGTGTTATCAGCTGAAAAACAGACCACAAAGAGAACTGCAGTTATAAGTCATTTGGAAATTATTTGAATGTGGGAAACAGGTTGCTATTTTGGGGAAGGATAATTTTCCAGTGCAAAGGACATGAGCTGTGACTGTGGTGCTTTCAAAAGGCACATTTAATGTATCTAAATCTGCAGTTGTGGGCTCAAGCCAGGAACTCAGAGGAAGAACGTGTCATTAGATTCTGATTTCTAGCAAGTACTGAAGCAAAGCTGATGGAGAGCAGAAAGGAGAAGAGAAGGTATGAGATAAAGGTTTGTTTCCTAGCATGTATCAAAGCACCTAAGAAAAAATTTTGCAACAAGTCAATCAGATAAACCAGAATGAATGAATGAAAAACCAGCTGCTTTTTGTAAATAACATTTACTAATAGTATTGATTCAGACTGTAAACGCAAGTCCTTTTGGGATAGATCTGCATTCTGAGGCCAACGAAATTTCACAGTAGGAAATCTATTTCAAATACTTTAATGGCCAGAATTTTTTAAAAGATTAGTAAATTAGTACTCATTTATAATATCTTAAAAATAAAAAGTGAGGATGAGTATACTCAAGAAGACTTTTCTTTGTTGCTTAAAAATTATTGTTATGAAACCAAGGCAAAGAGGGAAAAAATGTGTTTTCCACATAAAGTTGTTTTTATTGCTAAGCCTGTCCGATTGACTTCCACTCTGGGAAGTCAAATTACAGCAGTTTAGTAATTTGTGTGCAGTAGGATGTGGTGACAGTGGTCTAGCTTCTGGTCCAGCCCACACTGGATTCTTGCTGGGTTGGAGATTGTCCATGTGGCTGTGGCAGCCAGAGAATCCTAGTGTCTCTTTGAAACTTAGGCTGTTAATTTTGTGACAGGTTCGATCTAGATTGCCGTATTCCTAAATTAGTTTCTCAGATGAAATTTCTAGATCAGTTTGTAACCTTTACTGCTACTATTTTTCTATACAGGACTCTATTAGGCTTCTACTCTGTGTGATGTAATTGTTCAGTACAAATATGTATTTGTATATCTTTATCTGTGTGATCAATATTTAGTGCTTACTAGGGCCTAGGCCTTGTACTAAGTGTTTAAAGGCTCTTAGACCATCTACTGCTGAAGTTATTCCTTTATCATATGTATTTTTATGGTTTCTACTGAATGGATGAATAAACATGGCATAGATGGATCAGTTACCTGGCTGGGTCCCAAGGCCAGTAAGTGTCATAGAGCCAGGGTTGGACTCAGTGCTATTAGCCTCCGGCACCTGCTTTCCTTACCTCTGCACCTCTGTACGAAGAGGTAGACATTTTAAACTATGTAGTCCTACTGGTGTTTTATTTCTCACAGGAGTGACTGGGTGACATCCTATAAGGTCATGGTGAGCAATGACAGCCATACCTGGGTGACTGTTAAGAATGGATCTGGAGATATGGTGAGTCTCTTCTTCCCTCTAATTATGCTTTGTGGGATATACAAAGAAATGCAGTGTATGCCTAATCTTTTGGAGGTCTGCGATACTGTATCACCTCAAGCCAGCCATGAGAATTATATGGACTCTGGCCCCCTTTCAATACCCTGAAACTTAGTGCCAAGTGACCCACATTTAGGTCTAATGTAAAATTTAGCCTTTATTCCAAAGAGCTACTGGGAATCAGCCTCTTATATAATTGACAAGTAAGCCTTGGAAGATTGGTGCGTGGGGCATACTCAGGCCCTTCATCTCTATGCAATTAGAATAGTTTCCTAACTTTTAAAAATGACCTTAGATCTTTCAACCCCATGATGACCTCCAGCTTAGTCAGTTCTTTTCCTGTAACTCTCTTCCTCAGATTCTCAAGTGCATTTTCTCACCGTGGTATCTAACATCTTACACAATCTGACTGCAGCCTTCTTTTTTGGACCATCTTTCTCATTCTTATCCCACACGCACACTCCTGTGTTCCAGTGAAAGTGAGTCAGCTACTTTCTGCCTATGAATCCCATCTATGGACTTTCCCAGTTGTTTTTCTTTTACCCTCGAACCTCTCCCATTCCTACAGGTCTAAAGAGTTTTTCCTTCAATGACAGTTCAAACAGGATCTCCTCTCCAAAGCTTGCCTGGTCCTTCCCTTCTTCTGAAATCCCAAAGCATGATGGCCGTCCCTTTGCCATGACACTGATAGATCTTTCCTATGATATATAAAGATTACTTCCCCAACCTGACTGAAGAGTGCTTCTGAGGTCCAGGCCTGATTCATTTCCCTTTTCTCCTCAGTGCTTAGTATACTGTAGGTGTCCCTCAATAAGGTCTAGTTGAGTGAGTGAATTACTGACTCTCTTATTTGATGATAATCAAGTTCTAAAAGATTCTCTTTTTCCCTCTTGAGCACAAATAGATATTTGAAGGAAACAGTGAAAAGGAGATCCCTGTTCTCAATGAGCTGCCCGTCCCCATGGTGGCCCGCTACATTCGCATAAACCCACAGTCCTGGTTTGATAACGGGAGCATCTGTATGAGGATGGAGATCCTTGGCTGCCCACTGCCAGGTGAGTTTACCCTCCTGTACATCCTGGAGGGTAGGAGTACTGATTGCTGATGAAAACCAGATGCTTAGCCAAGGCGAGTGAAAAACCAGTCATTTTCTCATCTGAAAAAAATACATATACATGCTGTTGTACAATATTTATAAACATAGGTGAGTCAAAAATAAAACAAAAATTTCTCATAATCCTGCTCAGAAGCATTATTAACATTTGGGATATTGATGTCTCTTGCCATGTGTGGTTTTGTTTATTGTGAGTTTAAGATGCATGTTTTAAGGCTAAATATTCACCTATATATTCATAATATATATTTATATCTTACATATAAATAAAAATATGCATTATATTGGATTATCAAAAAAGTCATGGGAACCAGCAGTTAGCGTAATGGCAATGTTTCTGGACTCCCACGTAGTCGACCCCGGTTTGCGTCCCGGACCCAGTGGCTTAAAACTCACGCTGGGCTCGTGTGCGTGCGTGCCCAAGATCCCGAGAGGAGAATGGAGGAGAAGGGATTGCGGCGTGACCATCCCCCCTGGGGGGTGATTTCTCGCTTTCTGTCTCTATGACTCTCTCTGTCTGTTTGGCGAGCGCATGTGCCCTATAGCGGGGAAAAAAAAAAAGTCATGATATATTTTTCTATGCAAAAATGTGTCTTGACTTTCCAGAGACTATATATGTGTGTGTGTGTGTGTGTGTGTGTGTGTATAAAATGTGTGTGTGTATATACACACACACACACACACACACACACACACATATATATATATATACACATACATACACAGAAAAACAGTAAAATGACATGACATATGCCTTGAACACTCATCAATGTCAGTTCATGGTGGGGCTGGGGTAACTACAGAAACAGCATCAGAGCTGGTGGTGCCTGCCCCCAGGTGGTGCTGGGAGTGTGTATGTATACACACACATACACACACACACACATTATATATACATATATAAATTTGGGAAACACATTTATTAGTCTTTGACGGATCCCATTATGATGGGTAGTGGCAGTGGTGCAGGGGATGATAAAAGTTTATTTTAAGTATGACTATTTACATAGTCTTTTTCTGTTTACTAGCTTCATTTGGATGCCCTTTGAATTCTCCTTTGCCCTATTCACACATGATGTTACCTGAGGGTGACTCAGGGTTGCTTGAAGAAAGGCGGCTTGATTCACACATACCATCTGGTCCTTGGTGGTGTGCACTCTAGACAGGCAGACCTCATCTGGCTTGTGGCTGATTTTGTATGCCCCTTCAGGGGTTTTGAACCTATATCAACCTGTACCCATATGCTTCATCCTAACCAGACATCTCCAGAAAAGGCAGGTGAACCCAAGAACATCCTATGGTACCTCTCTAAGGCCTGCAGGAACTTTAATATTTCTATCTATGCATAAGGAACACATGTTTTTCCCTACTTCCCCTCCACTGAGGCCTTACTGCTCTTGCCCAGGGCTAGGTATGGGCCTGGCTACGTGGGATGCCTAGTCTCTCCCAGCACCACCTGGGGGCAGGCACCACCAGCTCTGATGCTGTTTCTGTAGTTACCCCAGTCTCACTATGAACTGACACTGATGTGTGTTCAAGGCATACGTCATGTCATTTTACTGTTTTTCTCTCAATCTCAGAATATCCATGGATGTTTAGAAGACAAACCCACTGTTAGTGACAAAGACTGATCTAGCTACCTACTGACTCACCCTCATACTAGACAGGTTTTTGTTTTATATCTGTTTGTACCTACTCAATTACAAACTGTTTTTTCCTATCGTTAAAACCATTAGAGACCATTTGTCTTATGTATGCCTTCTGACCTAGATCGTGGACAAAATCTTGTGTTTTAGTCTGCATTGTATAGTCAGAAGTTCAGTAGTCTCTTTTTTGTTGTTGTTGTTTTAAATGTTTTGATGCTACAAAGAACTCCACAGAGAACATCCCTGTTGTTCTGTCATTGTCTCAGGTGCATGTTTGTGATTATTTCCGGAATCTAGATTATGGTAAGTAGGATTGCTGGTGCAAAGGATGTGCATGTTTTTAAGGCTGAGGCAGAGAGCGTGTTGCAGCCTGCCTGACTTTGGATTTGTGCCTCCCTTTGTGGCTGGTTAGTGCTAGAATTATAACCACAGGTCTAGGCTGCTGTCCTCCTGGGCCTGCTGGGCACATCCTGTGTCTGTAGGCACAGACATCAGTAGGTGGCTACAGTGAAGGATTCATGGGCTCTGGCCCTCTTTATGCAAGGGCAGAAGTCTTGATCTCCCATTCTGCTCAACATAGCCTCGGTCTGATTGCTTTAGAGAGGAGGGTCATGCTTGCTCTCTGCATGCAGGAATTTGTCTGTTGTTGGTAAAGGGCAAAGGGCAGCCTGCACGAGTCTCATGAAATAAATATTTCCCTGTGAAGTTATTCTTAGTGTGTGTGTTAGAAGACAGGTCATAGGGGCTGTTTAAACACTGGCAGAGGCAGAGTTACATTGTGAAATCTGGGTGGGTTTGAAGTACGGACACAACATGGTTCTATTTTCCACCCACCAAATGTTTGTGTCATCTTACTTCTAGAACCTTCTTAGCTATCTGCCCACCCAGAGGGAAGCTGGCTGTTCATCTATGCCGCCTGGTGGTTACTTCTAAGGAGCCAGGGCAGCAGAGAGGCCCCCATAAGCCTCGCTTATTGCCCCAGTGCTAGTGAGATTCTTTTGTGGAAGTTAATGAGGCCAAAGCCAGAGATGACCCTATCGACTCAGCTGCCCAAACTCAAGGTGACTTTGTAGTCTAAATGCAGCCTTCGAGATCCTTCTCTTCCCGGAACTCTTCTTTATGAAAAATTCATTTACCTTTGTTTCTGCTTCTCTTTGTTCTGTCTCTTTATCCCTCACCAGAATCTTCCTGCACACTCTTGTGGGGGCAGAAGAGTGTGCTGGTGCTTTTTAAGACTTCATCAATAATCTTTCCAGTAACTTTTGAGTTGGAAAGTGAATTATGTACTATAATCTATCAATAGGATTTTTAAAGCTCAAAAATAAAAGAAAATGGGGAGTTATTGTTTAATGGGAATACAGTTTCAGTTTTGCGAGGTGAAAAATTCTGGAGCTGGATGGTAGTGATGGCTGCACAACAAAGTGACTACATTTAATGCTTCTGAACTGTGTACTGAAAGATGGTTAGGGGAACCAGAAGTTAGCATAATGGCTATGTCGCTGGACTCCCACGTGGTCGACCGCGGTTTGCGTCCCAGACCCGGTGGCTTAAAACTCACACTGGACGCGTGTGCGTGCATGCCCAAGATCCTGAGAGGAGAATGGAGGAGAAGGGATTGCGGCGTGACCATCCCCCCTGGGGGGTGATTTCTCACTTTCTGTCTCTATGTCTCTCTCTGTCTGTCTGGCAAGTGCACACGCTCTATAGCGAAAACCTCTCCAAAAAAAAAAAAAAAAAAAAAAAAAAAAAGAAAGAAAGAAAAAAAAATATGGTTAGGATGGTAAATTTTATGTTATGTTTATTTTTACAAATTAAGACTTAGAAAATTAAAATGGCTCTATTGGTATTAATTTAAAAAAAAGTAGAGGGGCCAGCAGTTGGCATAATGGCTGTCACTGGACTCCTATATAGTCGACTGTGGTTCGAGTCCCAGACATGGTGACTTAAATTCACGCCAGGCGCATTTGCGTGCATGCCCAAGATCCCAAGAAGGATTCCTCTTTTAATGATATATATATTAAAAAAAAAAAAACCAGTTTGTAATTGAGTAGGTACAAACAGATATAAAACAAAAATCTGTCTAGTATGAGGGTAAGTCAGTAGGTAGCTAGATCAGTCTTTGTCACTAACAGAGGGTTTGTATTCTAAACATCCATGGATATTCTGAGATTGAGAGGAGAATGGAGGAGAAGGGATTGTGGCATGGCCATCCCCCCTGGGGAGTGATCTCTCACTTTCTATCTCTCTGTCTTTCTGATGAGCACACATGCCCTACAGCAAAAACCTCTCTCGAAAGAAAGAAAGGAAAAAAAGTAGAAGAAATTCCTCTTCCCCAGTTTTGAATGAACTTGTCCATTTTGGACTAAAGATCTACACTCATCAGAACCCAAGGAGAGCTTAAGATATATTTTTAGAGCCAACCAGTAGCATGGTGGTTTAGGTGGCTGGATTCAACATGGACAATTGCTCGGTTTGAGTCCCAGACCCAGTAATTGAGAAATATGCAGGGTGTGTATGTGTGCATGACCGAAATTCCAGAAGGAGAAATAGAGGAGAAGGTGTTATGTCATCAACCCCCGCCACACACTAATGAGGGTGCTTTCTCACTTTCTCTCTCTCTCCCCTCCTCCCCAGCCCCATCTCTGGCAAGATAGGAAAAAATAAAATAAAAAAAGAAAGAAAGAAAGAAAGAAAGAAAGAAAGAAAGAAAGAAAGAAAGAAAGAAAGAAATATTTTTAATAATAAGTAATTTATATTAAGACAGTTATCTATTAGTCTACTTCATGATTACAGCATTGGTGGGACCAGCAGTTAGTGTAATGGCTACGTCGCTGGACTCCCACGTAGTCGAAAACGGTTCAGTCTTGGACCCGGTGGCTTAAACTCACACCGGGCGCATGTGCATGTGTGCCCAAGATCCTGAGAGGAGAATGGAGAAGGGATTGCAGCGTGGCTATCCCCCCTGGGGG
The DNA here is from genome assembly GCA_026018925.1 of Tupaia tana. Classification (NCBI taxonomy): domain Eukaryota; kingdom Metazoa; phylum Chordata; class Mammalia; order Scandentia; family Tupaiidae; genus Tupaia; species Tupaia tana. Next base: position 34,866,208 of record JAKSZU010000010.1, on the reverse strand, counting down.
GTGATTTCTCACTTTCTATCTCTCTGTCTCTCTGGCAAGCACTTGCGTCCTGTAGCAAAAACCTCTCAAAAAAAAAAAAAAAAAAAAAAAAAAAAAGATTACAGCATTGGTGGTTTTCAGGTATTTTGCTGTTGTGAGCAACAGTCCCTGATTCTTAAAAGGACTCAATGAACTTTGCACACAATTATTTCATAGGGTGAGAAGGTTGTGCCCTGGATCCTGGAAAATGACCTTTGGAATGGGAGGTGGCAATTCTTGAGCCCCTGGGGCTTCCCAACAGTTTCTATTATGAATTTGGGACTTTAACCCCTTCAGGGGGAGGTATCACTCCTAACCACAAAGTCTGAGTGACTGTCCTCTCCCCAGAGAGTGCTGAGGTGTTCCAGATTTTTGGACGTGATTCAGAGAAACACGTGTTGAGATGTACAGGGGGGTTTACTCTTCTTCAAGAATGGAGGAGTAGCCAAAGGGCAGAACTCAAAACTCATTCCTCTGGGCCAGCTGGGCTCTCCTGAATTGCTGTATCTACTTCCTCCTAATACATCTACCCTCCTGGTTCATGTTTATCAGCTCATATATTATTGAAAAGTTATTTTGATTATAAGACCACTACCTTTCTTGATGACCTGTAATAATGCTTCAGCCAGCTCACCCTTTTTCAGTATGTATAAAGTAGGAGAAGAAGGGATATTGCTCTGTTGGGTCATTATAGGTGCAAAGACTTTACATAAATCCATTTGCTTTGATATCTTCCACTTTTCTTTATAAAGTCAGGCCACTAGTTTGAATGCCCTTTTGTACCAAGAAACTCATCATTAATTTGAGCATGAAGTTACCCGTGCTCTCCTTTGAATTTAGGCTTTTTGTTTGTTTTTGTTTTGTCTTGTTTTTTTGTTTTTGCTAAGGGCGTTCTCAGCCTCTTGTTGAGGATTATTGATGAGCATATGAGCACTCATTGGGATTCTCTGTACCAGCTGCAGCCCCTCTCACATCTGTGCTTGCAAAAGTGTAAGCCCCTCTAGACAGCTCATCACTTGGCTCTGTGAATCACATCCCAAGCCCCAGGACATTTCAGCATTATGCAAGGAGATTGCCATAGCTTTAAAAAAGGGATGGTTTTGGAGCCAGCAGGAGGTATGGTGGTTAAGGCGCTGGACACTCCCACATGGTTGACCATGGTTCAAGTCCCGGACCTGGTGGCTTGCTTTCTCACTTTCCCTCTCTCTCTCTCTGTATATCTCTATGGTCAAATTAAAATCAATGAATGAATAAATAAAACTAAAAAAAAGAAGTGGCTTGAAAAAAAAGCGATGGTTTCACATTCCTTTCAGGGGAAACCTGGTGAACAGAAAGGGCATGATCATACCTGGGTTCAAATTCCACTTCCATTCCTTGGTAACTGGCTATGCCTTGCTTTCTTTATCTATACCTTTCCTGTGGAATTGTGACTAATTCCTTCTACTTCTCGGGTCACCCTTTTATTAAACATCCAAATAAAATAACTCATTCCCTCATCACAGTACCTATGGAAAATCCTGAGTCTCCCACCGTATTATTTCTGGGGAGGCTACCTGGTTGCCTCTGCCTCCGGCTTTACATCTCTTCCCTCAGTTCTGCTCTTGGTTACTTGAGGTCTTCCCTGCCAGCTATTCTAGATTCTAGAACAACAGTCTTCACTGTTTCTATTCATCATCTTTTCCTCATGATTTGCATGAGTGCCTATTGCAGAAGATGTGAGAATAACAAAGGGACTTTACTACATACAACATGAAACCTTGAAGACACAACAACCATTTCTTCTCCTAAGGTTCCTCATTACTGGAACAAAGGGCATCCAATACCTCCTACCTCCCTCCTCAGACTGGCTCCCTATGCAGACCTGTCTGTCCTGTCTCTGACTGTTATTCTCTGATTTCCATCTTTGTGGGTGGGTGGGATGTCTGGTTATTTCTTTTAGATAGAGACCATGAACTCCTTCTTCTCTCTTCTCATCTCTTGGTTAGCTTGTGCTTAGCCTTTCAAAACCATGAGTTCATGCCTCCCCTAGAATGCAGAAGAGGCTGCTCTTGTTTTCATTTTTAATTTTTCAGCTCCTCTTCCATTCCTGATATGTAGACATTATGAAGACTAGACAAGATGTTTGCAGGGTGCCAGCACATAGTAGGTGCTCTTTCTCCTTCTTCCTTCGTTTACTGTCCTTGGGTTGTCTGTTCTGTGGCTTATGCACTTCTAAGGTCGCTAGTCCCCATGGTTGGTGGGTGGATGAGAGAGAAGGTATTTTATTTCTTATCATTGCTGCTAACCTTCTCCTGGTTTTGTTTTTTGCCCTCTCTGTGTATGATTTACTGATGGTGCTTAACTTCTACTTTTCCAACAATGGCAATGCTAAGCCTCACCCTCCCCTTCTCCTCTGTGTCAATGACTCTGGTATTTGAGATCGAAAGGGTGAGTCACATGGAGAATGAAGGATTTCTCTCCTGTTTCATCTGAAACTCTGGGCCTGGGTTTGGCTATCACAGCAATAAGTCCTGCTTTGGGGAGAAGGTATGAAAAGCGGGAGGCAGAAGGCAGCCAGGTACCCTCCCTAGGAGCCCCCAGAAACACTAGGGAATAAGACTAAGGTGTATAGAAGCAGCTTAGTTTGGAAAGAGGGGGCAATTCTTTCAGTGGGTTTTTGTATAGGGCTCACCATGACTGACTACACTAAGCTGAATAGTGTCCCCCAGAATTCATGTCCACCTAAAATCTCAGATGTGATCTTGTTTAGAAACAGGGTCTTTACAGATATAATCAATTAAGATGAGGTTATACTGGATTAGGATGGGCCATAAGTTTCAATGATTGGTGTCCTAGGAAAAGGAAACAGAGATAAAGAAACACACACAGGGAGAATGTCATGTAATGACAGAGGCAGATTGGGGTGATGCAATTGCAAGCCAAGGGTTGCCAACAACTGCCTGAATCTGGAAGAGGTAGAAAGGATCCTCCCCTAGAGCCTTTAGAGAGATCATGGCCATGCAGATATCATGATTTTAAACTTCCATCCTTTAGAACTGTGAGGGGATAAATTTCTTTTGTTCTAACCACCTGGTTTGTGTTACTTTGTTGAGTCAGCCCTAAGAAACTAATGCACTGACAGAACTAAGACAGCATACTGTTTCATAATGCTCAGTCCTGAGGATGTGGCTTTGATTTATCCACCCACTCCACCCCATCTTCCATTCTGTTCTGCCGTGGTAATAAGGTAATAGCATTATAACATCAAACAGACACCTTTCATAGGTCTTCTGGGTTCTAGAAAGTATCTTTTGCAAACTGGCTTTTCCTAAATAGCTTGTTTAGAATACCATCCTCCATTCATTTACTCACTCGTGTATTTATGTATCAAACACTATGGAGCACCTGCTCAGAATCCCCCGATTCTGTGGTAAGACAAACCCAGTTGGTGCCCCTCCTTTCTTATGTGTCTGCCTCCCCCAGAACTCCTCCTCAGTTCAGATGGGGTCAAACCTTGTTGGCTGCAACCTGGCTCCCTACAGCACAAGGCAGCTTGCCCTTACAGCTTAAATAAAGTATGATTTCTCTTCTTGGTCCAACTGCCCAGGGCTGATTATTCTGGGAAACTGTTAAAGCAGCAGCATTCTTGACGGCCTTCTTTCCTGACAGCTTTACCTGTCAGTCAGGTTACAAATTGGCCCTGGGGTTGTCTGCAGAGCAGCATCAGCCAAGGGATATGAGGGTTTTATGGATTTCTGTGAGCTATACAATGCAGAAGCCTGCAATTAGGGTTGCATGAACTGGGAGTGTAAGTAAATAAGTACACACGATGTGCTGCTCTCTTAGGAGCCACCGGGGCCAGTGGGTTTTTGCTTTCACTAACAGTAATGATGCAGGATCAGGTCAGGCTCTGCCTGGGGGCCTACAGCTCCTGTGTCTCTCTTGGATCTGCTCTATAGTAATGACTCTCATAGTCATGAGAGTGACAGGTATGGTCAAGTTCAGTGATATATGGTGTACTTAATGGTGTATTCACGACATTGTACAAGTAACAGCTCTTCTGAGTCAAAACTTTGCCATCACCCTCTAAAAACATCCTGAGCCCTTCAAGTAATCCCAATCCCCCTTCCTCCTTCCCTAGCAGCCTCTCTCTCCTCTGTCTCTGTGGACTTGCCAGTTCTGGATATAGCATGCCAACGGAATCATGAGCCCAGCGACTCTTGACTGCAGGTGAGCCCCCTCTTCAACAAAGAAATCCTCTTCCTCTGCTGGCTAAAGTCCCACTCATTTCAATCAAAATCCCAGCCAGGGACCAGCAGTTAGAGTAATGGCTATGTCGCTGGACTCCCATGTAGTCAAATGCGGTTCGCGTCCCGGACCCAGTGGCTTAAAACTCACACCAGGCACGTGTGCATGTGTGCCCAATATCCCGAGAGGAGAACGGAGAAGGGATTGCGGCGTGGCCATCCCTGCTGGGGGGTGATTTCTTGCTTTCTGTCTCTCTGTCTCTTTCTGTCTTTCTGGCGAGTGCACATGCCCTATAGCAAAAACCTCTCAAAAAAAAAAAAAAAAAAAAAAAAAAATCCCAACCAAAAAGCAGCAAATAGCAAGACAGAACAGGCCAAGAATCTTGACATATGGTGTGCAGCTGGTGCCTGATTGGGGACTCAGAAGACCCGAACTGTGGCTGATTTAGACACCAGCTTGGGCACAAATGAGAAAGTGAAGATGGGAGGGGTTCTGATTCTGCTAAGCCTACTTTGGGCCTTCTTTGTACCTTTCCTAGATCTCCAGATTATGTATATGTGTATGTGCCTGTGAGAGAGAGAGAAAGGAGAGAGTAGCATTCTTGACAGGGTCTTGTTATGCTGTGACCTCTCCCACCTCAGCCTTCTCTTAATAACTTGTCAGGCTCTTAGGTGTCTGCATACACACCTAGCCTGTTTAAGATCAGGCTGACTGGGGATCTAAGCTTGCTGGCTTCCATATACTGCAGTTCAGTGCACTACCACCTCGCTGCTGAGGTTGGGCTTAAATCTGGTTTTCCCATCCTACCTTTTTTTTTTTTTTTTTTTATTTATTTTTTTGAGAGGTTTTTGCTATAGGGCACGTGCGCTCACCAGACAGACAGAAAGAGACAGGGAGACAGAAAGCGAGAAATCACCCCCCAGGGGAGATGGCCATGCCGCAATCCCTTCTCCTCTGTTCTCCTCTCGGGATCTTGGGCACGCACGCACACGCGCCTGGCTTGAGTTTAAACCACCGGGTCCGGGATGCAAACCGCAGTTGACTACATGGGAGTCCAGCGACATAGCCATTACACTAACTGCTGGTCTCCTATCCTACCTTTTTTGATCTTGGTCTTCACACTGATCTCCAACCTAGCTCACAGCCCTGCTGCATGGAGGACTGAGCAGCTTGGCAAGTTCAGGCTTCTTGCTACTTATAGTTTGATCTTCATCTGACCTCTTCGTCCTAATTCCTTCTTCTAAACATACTGTCAATGTGCATAAGGGACCTGGGAACATCAAATTGTTTGCTGCCAGGTACGGGATTTGTTCCTTCTTAAGCTGCTTGAAGTTGCAGAGGAGATGCCTAAAGTTCAAGGAAAGGCAGCCGAATCTAGGGTGTCAGTGTCTTTCTGTCTCACATGTCTCTCACCTCTTCCTCTCTCTCATGAATCCTTCTTGACACAGAAGATGAAGAAGAGCCGGCCTTTGCTATACTTTTATTAGTGTCTCTGGATACGTTGGCTCGCCCCATGACCCTTGAGTGAGCCCTTCATGGTTGGAGGCCTTGTTTCTTTTTTTTTTTTCTTTTTTGGAGAGATTTTTGTTATAGGGCACATGCGCTCGCCAGACAGACAGAGACAGAGAGATAGAAAGTGAGAAATCACCCCCCAGGGGGGATGGCCACGCCGCAATCCCTTCTCCTCCATTCTCCTCTTGGGATCTTGGGCATGCACACACACGAGCCCGGCGTGAGTTTAAGCCACTGGGTCCGGGACTCGAACCATGGTTGACTACATGGGAGTACAGCGACATAGCCATTATGCTAACTGCTGGTACCATAGGCCTTGTTTCTTTCACACTATTTTCTCAGCATCTCCACATGCTGGGTTCCTAGCATGCATTCTAGTGAACAATATAATGAAGCCAGAGAAGGCCTTTCATCTCATGATTAAAGCTACATCACTAAGCACTGGCTGAATGCGGGTCATACCTAGCCACAGATGAGGTCATGAAGTTGCTCTCTTAGTTGCTGTGGTCATTAAGATAACAGACCAATTGGCTGACTAACTAGTGGTTAATTTCTAATCAGGAAACATTGGTATGTAGACATGTGGTGTGAGGCAAAGTTGTGGTTCTTAAGAAGTCAAAGTGATTATGGGACCAGCAGTTAGTGTAATGGCTATGTCGCTGGACTCCCATGTAGTCGACCGCGGTTCGAGTCCTGGACCCAGCGGCTTAAACTCACGCTGGGCACATGTGTGTGCGTGCCCAAGATCCCAAGAGGAGAATGGAGGAGAAGGGATTGTGGCGTGGCTGTCCCCCCTGGGGGGTGATTTCTCGCTTTCTATCTCTCTGTCTGTCTCTGTCTGTCTGGCGAGCGCACACACCCTATAGCGAAAACCTCTCCCCAAAAAAAGTGATTTTAAGCTGTGTAATTAAGTTATCACATAAAGAGAAATGCTTCTGGGACCAGCACATGGTGTAATGGTTATGTCACTGGATTCCCACATGGCCAACTGCTATTCGCGTCCTGGAATGGAGTCTTGAAACTCAGGCTGGGTGCATGTGCATGCATGCCCAAAATCCTGAGAGGAGAGTGGAGAAGGGATTGTGTTGTGGCCATCCTCCTAGGGAGTGATTTCCTGCTTTCTATCTCTCTGGTGAGCACACACACTCTATTGCAAAAATCTCTCTTAAAGAGAGAGAGAGAGAGCAAGAGAGAGAAATGCTTCCTAGGAGTTGTTTGGGATGGTTCAATAGGGTGACCATCTGTCCCCATCTTCCTGGGACTGTTCGGGTTTCTAGGACCTAACACTTTAACTCATGTGCTTTGTTTGTTTAGTATATTTATTTTATTCATGATAAATAATGTGTATGTATATGAGAGCCGATTGGACTCCTTGACAGGATCTCATCACCCTGCAGTCCACTTTCCTAGCACCCCAGTTCCAAGGATCTTCAGCACACACACAGACACTGACAAACTGATTAGCCTTAAGGAAGGAAAACTATTGCCAAACACGTAGCTCTCTCACACTCACAGCTCTGAGTTTTTCTCAGCCCTTTATGAGAACCTTGAAGGCGTGACTTGTGTTGGAAAAGGAAAGGACTTTTAAGTCTTTGGAAAATGGTTCCAGAGGCTTAGAGAGTGTTGAACAGCCTTAGAAAGCAACCTGTGGGTGAGTTAAGTACTTCTGGAGCTTTGCTTTGTAACTCAAAGGTGTGGAAATCAAAGAAATTGAAAGGAAGGCAGCTTGCTTGAGGCATGGTCAGCCTGCACTCCCCAAAGAAAAGTGTTAGAAAAATAATCAGGGGTTCGGCTAAGCCTGAATAGCTTTTGCTCACTTGTCTGGACAAAATGCCAGTTTCTCCTCCCACATTTTCCCTTTGCCATGACAGTTAGTTGTTTCTAATAGTATTCCTGGAAGATGTTTTGTGAATATTAAAAACTACATTTTTGATGTTTGGGTCTATATGTGACTTTTGTTTTTTGCTATAGGGTGTGTGTACTCACCAGAGAGTGAGAGAAACAGAAAAAGTAAGAAACCACCTCCTGGGGAGGTTGACACACTTCACTCTAGTCTCCTCTTGGGATTTTGGGCATGCACACACATGCACCTGGCATAATTTTCAAGCCATTGGATCCAGAACTCAAATCATGCAACTGGCCATGTTGGATCCAGTGCCTTAACCTCCACACCATCTGCTGACCCTATGTGTGTCCTTTAACTTTTTGCATCAGTTCTCAAAGGTGAAGCCAGCCTTTAGGTGAACCTAGGCAAGTTTGTTATGGCAGTTGTGATCTGTGGCTGTGGGATACAGGCGCCCAGGTAGTTCAGTGGGGCAGCAAATGTATCCAACATGGTTTAAGTGCCTCGTCCCCTCCAGTGGGGTGGTCAGTATTTTCATACAGTGTTTCTCAACCTTTGGAGCTTATGGAGTCAGCTGGGATTTTGTTCAAATGTGTGTTCCTATGTAATATATCTGGACTGGGTCTAGCGAGCAGCCAGTCAGCCTGGTCACTCAACCACGTGTGATGGCACCCATCAGCCTTGCTGTTCCTGATACCACAGGGAGCAAGTCCTGTCTTTCTACTACCTGCCTCTGCACTGGCTCCAGATGGGCCCTTCAAGCCACTGAGATCAATCAGATGGCTCCTGTGGTTCCCACATTACTCCCAGGGTCCCTAGGGTGGCTGTCTAAAGCACCTTTCTTTCTCCTCTGTATTGGAGGTAGCTCTGAGCTGCCACGATTTCCCACTACAGATGTTATCAGGCTGGTTGGCTGGGGGGATTTTAGCCTCTTTGGCTGGCTTTGCTTGCTTGCTTTCTTTCTTTCTTTTTTTTTTCTTTCTTTCTTTCTTTCTTTTTTTTTTTTTTTTTTTTTCTTTCTTTCTTTTTTTTTTTTTTTTTTTACTTGCTGGAGAGAAAGAGAGAAATAGCAAGAGGGAAAGTGATAAATCACCCCCCCCCCCCAGGGGGATGGCCATGCCGTAGGCCCTTCTCCTCCGTTCTTCTCCTGGGATCTTGGCCACGTATGCACATGCACCTGGTGTGAGTTTCAAGCTATTGGGTCTGGAACTCGAACAGCAGCAGGCCATGTGGAGTCCAGTGATGTAACCACTATGTCATTTACTGGCCCCTCTTTGACTTTCTTAATCAGATGAGAATAAGCTTAGGGCCAACTGAGTGGTTTCTTCCCAGTTACCCTCTTTCTTCCTCCTCCCTGTCCCCTCCTTTCTTATGTCTTCTTTGTTTTTGTCATTATATAAACAATATAGGTGTATAGGAATTAAAGGGGGAAAGTCGACGCATATGGAAGGAATCAAGTGAAGGGCAGACATGTCCTCCTCAAACCCTGAGTCCCAGTCCCTGGAGGTTACCTTTGTTAATACATTGAGATTATACCTACTAGGGCACTTCAAATCCCACATTAGGAACTCCAGCCCCTTCTTGCTTTAGTGTTAAAAGGATTCTGTCTCTCATGTGACTGGAAGCCCCAAGAAAGTTTGGGCTGTAGTGCTGGTTGATTCAGTTGCTCTTTGTGTGGTTGGGTTCTCTGTGTCTACTCTGGGTCATCCACATCACGAAGGCCATCTTCGGGCTGGTTCTTCTTGTGATCAGGTGGCCACACTGGCGGCTGAGCAGGCATTTCTTTATTCTTACAGCTGGGAGAGAAGGGTATTTCCACTCACTTTTCTGTGCCAATAAAGTAGTTACCTTCAGTCTGGACTGATTAGGGTAACAAGGGTGTGCTGTGCTCTTATTGGCCTACACTAATCATTTGGACTCCTAGATGGGGATTTGAAGTCTTCCTAGAAATGGGAAGATGGGGTTGCCACACACAGGGCTTATTTTAGGAAAGATGAAAGACTGGGTACAAAACTAATAGTGTCCATACACTTTCCAAAATCCCCATGCACATGCCTGTAGTCTTGATATTCATTCTTGTATTTATTTAATACCAACTGTTTGTCAGGTACCTAGGTTGTCTTATCTATTAGTAGCAATAAACAGATGAGGGAAATACCATTCTTAGCCTTGTGTACACGTGAAAAATTAAGACAAAGACTGCTCAAATGATTTTCCCAAGGTCACATAGCATGTAAGTAGAAGATCTGAGATTTGAATCCATGCATGCTGGCTCCACACTCTTTCTTTTTTTTTTTTTTTTTTTTGAGAGAGATTTTCACTATAGGGTGCGTGCACTCGCCAGACAGACAGAGAGAGACATAGAGACAGAAAGTGAGAAATCACCCCCCAGGGGGGATGGTCATGCTGCAATCCCTTCTCCTCCATTCTCCTCTCGGGATCTTGGGCACGCACGCACATGCGCCCGGCGTGAATTTTAAGCCACCGGGTCCGGGACACAAACCGCGGTTGACTACTTGGGAGTCCAGCGACATAGCCATTACACTAACTGCTGGTTCCCAGGCTCCACTCTCTTAACCTTGGATAATTCTGACACCCAATTTGCTTCTCATGAACTGGTTCTCTCATCTCCAAGTCAATATTAGAAACTAGAGATTGGGCTGTACTGGGTATGCTTTGCTGTCCCCCCAGTTCCCACATGAATCAGGCCCCTAACAGAAATACTGTAAGTGAAGAATGTTGTGACTGAATTAAAAGCTGTATTTCTGTCCCTAGATCCTAATAACTATTATCACCGCCGGAATGAAATGACCACCACTGATGACCTGGACTTTAAACACCATAGTTACAAGGAAATGCGCCAGGTAAGACCCAGACCTCAGTGTCATGCCAGGGATTTGTCAAAAGAGCAACATGTCTTGCACCCATAAGCACTTAATTTAAAAAAAATACACACATGTGCGCGCACACACACACACACACACACACACACATAGGATGATTTGTTAGGAGATTGAAATCTGAATAATCATTGATTTTCTGAAGACACATTAAATGCATCATTTCAAGATTGAGGATGCATCGTTGGGATGACCAGAGGCAGGCTTCCTTGCTAACAAATGGTTGAGATAGAATTTGAATCCAGACTTTTATCATTTAATATTCTATTTCTTTTTCTTTCTTTCTTCTCTTCTTTTTTCTTTCATTCTTCCCGTTTTTTCAGGTTTTTGCTATAGGACATGTGCACTCACTGGAGAGAGACAGAGATGGAGAGAGGGAAAGTGAGAAATCATCCCTGGGGAGATGGCCATACCACAATCCCTTCTCCATTGTCCTCTTGGGATTTTGAGCAAACATGCAAATGCACCCAGTGGGATTTTTCAAACCACTGGGTCCAGGACTTGAATCTTGGTAGACTATATGGAAATCCAGCACTTTAACCACCTTGCAACCTGCTGGTACAATATTCTATTTCTTAATAACTACTGCATATTTGAGGGATATAACTGATTTAAGGGTGTGGATTACTGCAGAGTTAAAAAAGAAAAAGGATCTAGAACAACTATGGTAATGATAATAGCAGGAAGCATCCTCATATGGCCAGACGCTATGCTCAGCAGTTCACATACATTAATGTTTTCAGTCCTCCAAATAACCCTAGAAGGGTAGGCTGTTGTTATCCTTATTTTACAGAAGCAGAAACCATGTCATCAAGACAATATGTAACTCTACCCTTATTTAGATTCTCAGAATTTTTATCTTTATTGTATACTAGAATCACCTGGGGAAATTTGTGTATACTAGAGTTACCTGGGGAAATCCGTAAAAATACCTATACTTGAACTCATCTCACATCAATCAAACAGACTCCCTAGGGGAGGGCCTGGGGGTTCAAATTTTTTATTTTTTTTTTTTTTTTGGAGAGGTTTTTCACTATAGGGTGCGTGCGCTCACCAGACAGAGAGAGACAAAGAGACAGAAAGCGAGAAATCACCCCCCAGGAGGGATGGCCACGCCGCAATCCCTTCTCCTCCGTTCTCCTCTTGGGATCTTGGGCACGCACGCACACGCGCCCGGTGTGAGTTTTAAGCCACCGGGTCTGGGATGCGAACCGTGGTCGACTACGTGGGAGTCCAGCGACATAGCCATTACGCTAACTGCTGGTCCCGGGGTTCAAATTTTTAAAAGCTCTCCCTATGACTCTGTTGTATAGCCAGCTTTAGAACTTCTGGTTGATACCTTTATTGTTCTTAGTACTGTTTGAAGGAAAAAAATAATCTCACATGAGATTTTTTTCCCCTAGATTTAATCACAGAGGTCAATAATTACAAGCCTTTGAGAGCACTTCCATCCTGGGTGCAGAAGAGGGAAGGAACCATGCACTTATTTGGACAAACTATAATGAAAGGCAGACCGTATACTAAACATGTTACCTGTCAAATCCCGTTCTGTGTTCACCCTCAAGCATATATATGGGGAATTGCGAAAAATGGAGAACTTACATAACTAAAAATCTATTTGAAAAGACAGAACAAGAAGAAATATTTTACAAATACGCTTATAGAATAAGGATTAACCAAGAGCAAATGAACATGGCTCAAAGGGAGGGTTCATTGATTCAGAGGGAAATAACCAGCTGCCCTGTACAAATGTGGGAGATGTTTCCAAGGTGGGAGCAATTAGGCTGAGCCCCAAACCCATGGAATGAACAAGCCTGGTTTGTCTTGAGGTAATTTAACTTGATATATTCACACACAGCTTCCAGACACCTGTCAGCACAGACTTAGAGGTGGGATGTGTTAAAAAAATCTTCTTGCTGTCTTGCTCTTCAGAAATCAAGATAATGTGTTTGGACTTGAGGTCTGTGAATCATCCCTGATGCTCTGCCTTCGTTGGGTATTTATATGACTGCCCACTGTTCCATAGATGGAGCACTTGTATGTTAACTCAGCCTTGCTCACTGGACATCTCGGGACAGCATTCCGAGCCCAGAAATCAAATACCACCTCCCATGTACAATTAACAAGAGCATTAAATGTAAATTCATTTGAAACGAGCTAACTGCAGGAAGGTCTGGGTAGCTGCTGTAAGTAGTGGCCTTGCATGGAGAATTGGGGTTCTCTGCACATAGGAGGGACAGTGGAGTGTGCATGAGTATACCAGGTATCAGTACTAGGCATCTCTGATCACCATCACTAGATGGCTGTTGAAGCTAACTGGAACCTTCGGATTGTCAATGCAGCTGCCTCAAGTGACACTGAGTGACTCCTCTGAGGTTCCACAGCCCAGAAGCAGTCACTGGAAACTTTCCTGAGGAGCATCTCAGTCTGGAAGAGTGTTCAACCTGGATGTGATTTGCTACTTGGATTTCTGGCTCCTGGGCATGGGAAAGAAGATATAGCATTTTTAGCAATTTCCCTGTATGAAGTCGGTTGAGTTACTATAAAAATCTTTCTACCTTAAGAAAAAAATTATTAGTTTTTATTACCATTGAAGAGATATTTACAACAAATAAAAAATAAAAAAAAAAGAGAAACAGAAGCAAGAAGTGAGAAGAGAAAATAGGAAACCTTACTGCATTGTAGAGGAAAATAATGAGAATGAATGTCCCTACTGTGCAGGAAGCGCTGTTAGAGCACTGACTTGTCTGTCAGGCACTGTTTCAGGCCTAGGGGAAATGCAGGTGGTTGGGATGGGAAAAGGAGGAGAGGAAAGAGAGAGTTACCCGAACATCAATGTTGTACAGCAGAAAAAGAGAATTGTTCTGAGAGTGGTGAGGTCTTCATAATGTGTTTTGATTTATGATTGCTTAGTTGTTTATTATTTACATGTACATTGTCTGTTTCTCTTATTTGGGACAATGTAGGCAGAGATCTATTGTTTTCTCATAAATCCATAATGTACATTTGATTGACTTGAATATTTGAGGTTGTAATCATGGAAGATGGGAGGGAGAAGTCTACTTGGCCTTGGTTGGGCTGGTTTGATTGCAGATGGGGTCAATTTTAATCCAAGGTGTGTGGCCAGGTGTTAGCAGGCAGAGGCAGAAAGGTGTTCTGAGCAGAAAGAACAAGCAAATATGTGAAGGTAGGGATATACAGGCATGTTTCTGGAACAACTGACAGTCTGCTAGGAGAGGAGACTGGTCCTGAGTGCTTGGGAGAGAATATTTTTCCTGAGTCTGAGGTCAATGGAGGTTCTATATAAGAACAGAACTATGTTTCAAGAAGTTGTATGGAGAGGGTGTTGACAAGGATTATCATAGTTCCAAAGAGAGGGACCTCCTGGGCTTGCAGAAGGGTGATGGGAAGAGACGTTTCTGAGGCAGTCTGTCTAACACTAGGTCACCTGGTGGAGTGAGCTGAGGGAAAAGAGAAGGGTATGCTTCAAAGAGAGGATAGGATGCCTTTCCCAGGAGGAAAAAAGTGGCTTTAAGAAAAAGATTAATGACTTGATTTTGGTTTGGGGCATGATATTGCCAGGTCCCAAATGCCTACAAAATAATGGTTAGCTAAGTAATGAGTATGGTGCAGGTAGAAAGACATAAAGTAGTGCAGTATGGTTACAAGGCAGCCTGCTAGCAGCATTGATTTCCAGGGTAGCTTAGGATGGCCAGGGACATCAGGCTGTGGGGCAGCAGCTAAACCTGCCCTCTTGGCCAACCTGACCCTGGTGGTGGGTGATGGTGGCAGGATGATCTGCAGCTCCAGACATGCCCACCTCCTAAACCATGAGTGGCCTCTCACAATGATTTCCCCTTTTCCTTCCTCTGGAATTCTTTTTCCATTAAGCCAGGGGAAATGTCTACTTCACAGGCAAATGAGTAAAGATTATGGAAAATAACTTTTTCTCCTTTTTTTCTTTTTAAATTGGTTATCCACAAAAGAATAGGTATAGATGCACATGAAAGACAGAGACGCCTTAGCAGAATTCTGTTATGCCACAATCCCCTTCTCACAACCTCCTAGCTCTTGAGGTCTTGGTGTGTACCCAGTGTGTTTTTAGATCGACTGAGAATCTGAACCTGTGGTCAGCTATATGGCTTTTAGCATTGCAGTTCAGTAACCAATTACATCACTGGAGGTGGGCCAAGAACTTTTTTTATCTCTTTATTTTTATTCATTCTTTCCTTTAAAAAAATGTTTTCATTCATTGGACAAACAATTCAATAATCGACATCAAATTCAAACCAGAAATCTAAAGATAAATGCTCCAAAAATCTATTGTGCTAAAGAATCAGCAGTTTGGGACCTGCAGTTAGTATAATGGCTATGTCACTGAACTCCCATGTAGTCGACTGTGGTTCGAGTCCTGGACCAGGTGGCTTAAACTCACACCGGGCGTATGTGCGTGTGTGCCCAAGATCCCAAGAGGAGAATAGAGGAGAAGGGATTGCAGCGTGGTCATCCCCCCAGGGGGTTATTTCTCGATTTCTGTCTCTCTCTCTCTTTCTGGCAAGCGCATGCGCCCTATAGCAAAAACCTCTCCAAAAAAAGAAAAAAAAAAGAATCAGCAGTTTTTATTTCTTTGCCTATGTTTCAGTCTGCTTTTGCTGCTATAAAAAAATACAAGAGACTGAGTAATTTGTAAACAATACAAATATATTTCTTGCAGTTCTGGAGGCTAGGAAGTCCAAGGTCAAGGCACCAGCAGATTTGGTGTCTGGTGAGGGCTGCTCTCTGCTTCCAGGGTGGTGCCTTGCTACTGTGTCCTCACATGGAGGAAGGAGGAAATGCAAAATAACCTAGCTACTTCCCTCAAGCCCTTTTATAAAGGTATTAATTCCACTCATGAGTGCTCTGCCTTCATAACTTAAATCACCTCCTGAGGGCCTCACCTCTTAATATTCTCACATTAGGTCTTAATTTCCAACCTATGAATTTGGGGAGCACATAATTTAAACCATAACACCTCATTTCTGTCCAGTGTTTGAACTTCTATGCTAACATGCCAGAGACCTGCTCCAGCCAGCGTGGGTTGAAGCTCATAGGAAGGTGACACAGGCAATAAGAAATCAGGCAGAGCCCTCCATGCCCTTCAGCATGTTCTCAGCCGACTACAGTCAGAAGAAGCTCAAGACTGCAGCATCAGTGGTTAGGAGGTATACGTATTTATTGGGGAATGTTTACAGGGGCAGGAGAGGTGAGGGGGAGGTAAAAGATTTACTCTAAGAAATGAGGTATTCAAGGTATAGGAACAATAATCATAAAACATGATGCACTGTTCTGTTTGATTAGGTATAATCAGTCACAGTTCTCAGGGTGAGGGGGTTCATTTGTCTAGTGCATTTTCTTCTTAGATCTTGATTACCAGGAAGGGTCTTTTTGAAGAGGGGGCTTGCAGGAAGCTTGATAACTTCAGTCCCAGGCCAGCTTGATAACTTCAGTCCCGGGCCAGGGCAGCAGCATTGCCGGTTACAAAGGCCTAGATAGAAATCTTGTCTTGTTAAGTAAAGACATGGTTAATATATACTAAAATTGAATATGTATATTACAGTAAGGGGGTGAGCCTATTGTCCATATGGGGAAGGAATGTGGTATTGTAAGCAGCTTAATGATTGACCTAAAGGTTGTTGTGTACTTGGGACCCTCTACGTGCTGTTCTATACAATAATGGCTGTGGCTCGGGGGGGGGGGGTGACAATCTTTCCTTATGCTGAGATCAAAGGTGCCTCATGGTCTTTGTCTGGGGTATCAGTACCTCGTGGATGAGTTCCTGAGCCTCTCCCAACTACTGAGGTCATTTTACCAATTTAGTCATTTTCCATTAACCCAAACCTTTCTAATGCTATCTATGAAATCCCCAGTAGGAGAAGTGAATGCAGCATTCTTTATTGACATTTTCCAGTCAGATGGGGTGAGTCCCATGGAAATAATTCCCATTCACCACTGCCTTAGGGGTCCACATTCCTTCAGGATTATTGTAAAAGTTACAGTAAGGCTGGGGATGTTATTTTGCCCTTACGGGGTACCGTAATGACAGTAAAGCTCATGGCAGAGAAATTGAGCACAAACCAGTACAACAAACACAGTTGAAACCTTGAGCTCGTAGCTGTGGTCTCTGCCTGCAGCTCTTCTCAGCCAAGCCTTGCTTAGACATGAGAGGCAGCTCCTTTATGTTCTGCCTATGTTGGCTGTATGGTCTCTGCCACTAACAGAATCCATATCACTACGATCAGACACACTTTTGTGTGTCTCAGTTAACATGAGATCATTAGCCATTTTCCATGCTGTCTTTATAATAATAATTGTAAGTCTGCAGTATCCTGATGAGTGGATATATCATAGTTTTCTCAGCTTTTCTCTTGCTCTGGAGCATTTGAACATCTCCAAACTTCAATGAAAACTGACAAACTAGAAAATATGCCACAAGTATGATCGCACATATAATTCTGCCATTCTTCAGAAATAATTTTCTTCTCATATATTGCCAGAAATTGAATTATTAGAGTTTTTTTTCTTTTTCTCTCAGTAAAAATGGGAAGTAGAAGAACCTAGAATTCAGTAGATACCAGGATGATAATGTAATGTTTATTCCTATCACCGTTGAGAAAACAGATTCTTGAAGAAGCTACAAGTCTTGCAAACCCTGGCACTCTCTAGAACAAGATTCTCAACTTTCCCAGCACCAGGGACTGGCATAATGGAAGACAATCTCTCTACAGACAGGAGCAGGGGTGGGGCGGGGGGTGGGGGGAGAAGGTTGGTTCCAGCCTGACTCAAGCACACTATTTCCACTGTGTACCCCATTTCTACCACTATCACGTTGCAATATGCAATGAAACAATCAGACAGGAATAGAGTTTGTGCTTCCTTGGGAATCCAGTCCCATCATGGATCTGATAGGAGGCAGAGCCCAGACTGCAATGCAAGTGACAGGGAGTGGCTGCAAACACAAATGAAGCCTCACTCACTCACGCTCCACTTACCTCTGCTGCACATGGGAGGCAAGAGGTAGGAATGGGTCAACAAGTCACAGATGCCCCTGGTCCACAGCCTAGGAGTTGCTGACCCCTGCTCTAGAGTGGTGTTTTTCAACCTTTTCATTGTTCCTTTAAGGAGCTTTTTAGATTTTTTTCTTAAATAGCCTTCCCTCCTTTATATGAAATTCTAAGTAATGAGATTTTCCCAGATAGAGTTGAATTTTAAAGGAGCACAAAGAATTATAATATGTTAAGATTTTTGTAGACCCCAAAGAACCAATTTCCTCACCCTTGATGAGAATGGATGCTTGGGGCCACAATAAAAATGATCTTCCTTACTCTCTTTAACCATTAAGACCCAAACATTTACACAAAGATCCAAACTCCAAAATAAATTTAACTTTTTAGAAATAAGCAATCTTATAAGAAAGAACTGCATTTAAATGGAGAACCTCTTTCCTGGTGATGCTCCTGGTTCCTTACTGGGAAGAGCAGGGTGGATCACCATCTATATCCTTGTTTATGCTTGTAGTCACCAGAGAGATGCTTTCTGGCATTCCAGGGGGCTACTGTATGGAAAAGAACCTTCTTGAAGACAAATATTCTTAAGAGCCAGGTGGTGTCACAGTGGTAACACAACAGAACCCTCATGGAAAAGGTCGTAGATTTGCATCCCTAGGCCTTTCTGAGTATGCTGGGCAAATGCATAGACTCATGCTTTGCTGTGGGTGGATCACAGATGATGGCCCTGTTGGGGTGCCTTCTTTCTCTCTCTTAACCTCTCTTTCTCCCTCTGTCTTCCTCCCTACCCACATGGAAGAAATAAATTAATAAACTTTAAAAAAAATGAAAGAAAATTTCTTCAGATGTCTGTGTGTTCACGAGGGAAAGATGCTTGTAATACCATGACACAATGCCATGCAATTTATTTATTAACCAGCACTACACCATTGGAGACAAAGTGTGGCTGGTATAAAAACACTGTGATGATGAGAGATTATGACAGGATGACTCTGATGACTCATTGCCTAAGGGTCTTTCTGTATCTATGACTGAGTGTGCATCCCAAAGGAAGATGGTGTTTGTCTTCTTCCAATGTCAAGGTTGTGATCTCTAGCATTAGTAGCACATTTCTTCAGTTAATTGAAAGGGAAGTCAGATAAATAGTGAAGGACAGCCAGGCCTGTGCTGATCACTTGCATTCATTGCCTAGTTAGTAATGAACTGCCTGGCCCTCTGTCTGCAGATCTAGTCATTGATTGGAATGTAAGACGGCAGATCACCTGCCAATCAGGATTTGTTGAGATCAATGCTGATAGCTGATAATGACTGTGCATCAGCCAAGACCGGTACATGTGGCCTCACAGGGGCATGTACTGTGGCCTTCTTTCAGAATGGTCACAATGTGCAGTGACAAAACCAGCAACAGACATGGGCTGACTCTTATTGCTTTATTGCACCTTTAAGAACAGAGAGGGGTGCAGGAAGGGCTCTAAGAGTTCAAGGTCCTGGCTCCATCTACTATCAGCTGGGTGTCCCAGGCCAAATTACTCAATGTCTTTCTGAGCCTCAGTCTCCATATCTACAGAATAGAGACAATCAGCTCTGCCTCATCTCCTTCCCGTGCTGGTTATGATTGTGAGATTCAGAAGAGAAACAAGACATATGCTTCCTGTTCTTGTTAACATTATTAGTGACATTGTTACTGTGACTTTTATGAAAATGTGGTGCCATTATATGTGGCTTTATTCCATCCCTGCAGCTGTTATCCTTATGGTGACAGGTGAAGCTATGTGTCCTTTTTATGTTGTTTTTCCATATACGGTAGATTTCTGCTTCTTTGACCTTTTGTGAAAAAGAATCCTTTGTAGCCAGATTTCTCTTACCTAAATATTATAACACAAAGCAAATAGTCATAAAGGGAAACATGTTTTCCACTAAGGTGACAGAATTAGACCCCGAATTTCTGACCAAGGTTGCACTTGCCAACCTTCATAGGTGTGTCGTAAAAGTCAAGCTATAGTTACAATAAATCTTTCTACTCCTGTAGAAATGCTCGTCAATGCTCCTTAAACCCATTCTGTCTCGTCATTACAGAATGCTGTGTTATGAAAGGAAAATAAAGCACCCAACAGTATAACTGCACTACATCATAAATTCTATATAATATAAATGTTCTACTTATAATAAATTTTAACCCACCAGAAAATTTGTAACTGATTTGTTCACTTATAATTTACAAGGATATTTTATGAATAACCTGATTGATCAGGAATATTTTGGAAGACTCTTAGCGTACATTCAAGTTTATACCATCCCTCTGTCTCTCTTGGGCCATGACTTTATGTTTTCTACCAACTCAACTCCAACTCATCTTTCAAAAGGTTGAGGCCCTCCGTAGTGGACTTCTGCCCACCCACCACCCAAGCTACGATATCCCTCCTCTGGATATCCCTTCCTGGTCTTTAACACACTGTCTTAAAGTCTAGCTCCCCATTTGTGCCTCATCTACCTCATCTGTGCCTGGTGAGGAGGGGGCTCTTCAATAAACACTTGAGTAAATAGACAGATGTTTTCTGAGTTAGATCTTCTTTCACTTAGAAATTGCTACACAAATGTAACTGAGCAAATAGAAGTGACTTAGGACTCACAGGAACTTGTTTGTGATGTGAGACAAAGCAGCCTCTGGGAAGACAGTGTCTCTGGTCTTCCACCCTGGAGGGAAATTTGTTCTCCTCTGACTACCGGAGTACTAGTTACCTCCTGGCAGCTTGTCTCATTCTTGCAGACCAAAGCTGTCAGTCTGACAAGCTAACTTCAAAAGCAAAATTCAGAAAACAGCACATGTTTATTTCACTTCCCTGATGAAGCTCGCCTTTCTCATCATTTAACCCCATGGTTCCTGTTACCATGGCCACTCTACTCTCTCCTCCTCACTTAGCACCAGTGAACTGGGTCATTGCATACCTCCCTGCCATTGCTACACTGTAAGCTCCAGGAGGGCAGGGGCTGTATCTGTTTCCTCAGCCTGACATGTAGATGAACATTAAATTATGAAAAACATAATAGTTAGTTTGAAATATTTATTTGAGCAGCTAAAAGCCTGAAATAAAAGGCTCAGTCTGTTCTCTCAAGGATCTGAAGTCTAGTTAAGGGGACAATAAAACAATAGAAAATCAAAGTAAAAACTCAATGACCACAAGTGAGGAAGGTGATAACCACAACCTGGGAGGTGATGATAACTAGAACTGAGGACGGTGTGTTAGTCTGTTTGGGCTGCTGTACAATATAAAAACTCCATGAACTGCACAGCTTTTAAACAGACACTTACTGCCCATAGATCTAGAGGCCAGAGGTTTAAGACAAAGTGGGAGGTCTTCCCAGATCGTGCTTGCTGTCTCTAGATTATGGATGGTGCCCTCTCACTGCGTCCTCACATGGTGGAACCAGCAGACAAGCTACCTCAGGCCTCTTTTTCAATGACGCCAATCCCATTCACAGGAGTTCCACCCTCATGACCTAACCACCTCCTTAAGGTGCCATCAATTAATACTATTGCAGGGGATTTTTAATATAAAAATTTTGAAGGGACACAATTATTCCTACCATAGCAGGAGGTGATAACCACAACCAAGGGACACTGAGAAAATAGATCTAAGGTGGAGACAATGACCAGGAGTTTCTTTTCAGAGAAGGTTAAATACAGCAAGTGGATACAGGAAAGGTAGGCATTATCCCATGAAAAGTGAGGATATAATGAATTTTTTTCTGGGCTGATAGGATAGCAGCTGGGGTGTGGGGAAGATAGGAGCGTTCAGAAGGGCTATGGAGGGGAGCAGGAAGTGGCTGTCTTTTTGGGAGCTCTATCTCTCTTTTTTTTTTTTTTTCTTTTTTTGGAGAGGTTTTTGCTATAGGGCGCGTGCGCTCGCCAGACAGACAGAGAGAGACAGAGAGATAGAAAGCAGGAAATCACCCCCCAGGGGGGATGGCCACGCCGCAATCCCTTCTCCTCCATTCTCCTCTCGGGATCTTGGGCACGCACGCACACGCGCCCGGCGTGAGTTTAAGCCGCCGGGTCCGGACTCGAACCGCGGTCGACTACGTGGGAGTCCAGCGACATAGCCATTACGCTAACTGCTGGTCCCAAGGGAGCTCTATCTCTTTAGTGAGTAGTCATTATTACTCACTCTTTATTTCATTTTGTTTTTCAGCTGATGAAGGTTGTGAATGAAATGTGCCCTAATATCACCAGAATTTACAACATTGGCAAAAGCCACCAGGGCCTGAAGCTGTATGCTGTGGAGATCTCTGACCACCCTGGAGAGCATGAAGTTGGTGAGGAGGGCCTGTCAGTATAATTGGTCCCTTCATATTTTGTCCTCCTAGATCCTGTCCCTCTGAGAATAAGGCATGACCTGTTCATGCATGGACTGTCGCATATAGGCAGATTCTGCCCATTTTGGTTCTGTCAGTCTCTCATCTTATGATGACTACTAGAGAATTATTTAAGCTAGAAATACCCTCTTGTTTTTTAAACAGACCATATTTAGTTCTGTGTTCTCTACCTCTGAGAATCACAACAGCTGAAGAAGAAAGTGGCTGAACAGAACCCTCTTCCAGGAAAAAATTCTTGACTTGCTGATCATTAATGATTCAAATCAAAGAGGATTCTCTTTTTAAAAATATTCCAATCCTATTTTCAAGCCTTTCCTGTTCAGCTGTTTCCCATTCAGTCACTCCCTGACCTGCATTCCTACCATCCAGATGGTCTTTTCTTGTTTTCTTTTGGATACATCTGGGAGCTCTTCAGAAATCCACTGATACTTGATTTAAATATTTATCTGACTCATTGAATTTTAATGTTCACCAATATCTCAAGAATTCTTCTCAGGAGTTTCTTTTAAAAGATAAAGGTTTGGGGGACCAGCAGTTAGCGTAATGGCTATGTTGCTGGACTCCCATGTAGTCGACCGTGGTTCGAGTCCCGGACCCAGCGGCTTAAACTCAACGCCGGGCGCATGTGTGTGCATGCCCAAGATCCCGAGAGGAGAATGGAGGAGAAGGGATTGCGGCATGGCCATCCCCCCTGGGGGGGGGTGATTTCTCGCTTTCTGTCTCTCTGTCTCTCTCTGTCTTTCTGGCGAGCGCACGCACCCTATAACAAAAAACCTCTCCAAAAAAAGAAAAAAAAAAGATAAAGGTTTTATCTGTTGGTAAAAATAATATTTCCTCAAAAGCAGTCACTTTGCCAATGAGGGAAGGTTAGCTGCTGTCAGCTCATGCCCAGCACTAATAAACCCATGTACTTCGTTTAGGCTGCTATTACAGAGTACCTGAGACTGAGTAATTTATCAACAACAGAAACTTAGTCCTTACACTTCTGGAGGCTGGGAAGTCCAAGGTCAAGGTGCCAGTACATTTGATGTCTGGTGAAGGCCAATTCCTCCAGTAGCACATTCTTTCTGTGTCCTCACAAGATGGAAGGCAGAAAGGCAAAAAGGCCTAGCTAGTTCCTTAAGCCCTCATTAAGTTCTACTCTCGTGTTTACTCTCATGACTTAATCCCCTCCGAAAAGCCGCACCTCTTAATATAATACCATCACCTTGGGTCTTAGCTTTGAACATAAGAATTTGTGATGGGAGGTAAATACGTGAAACCATAGCACTTCCAACATTTCAAAAGCTGAGCTTTGAAAGAGGAAATATTCAAAGACAGGCAGCTTTACAGAATTGTATCACTACCAGTTTGACTTGGTGGACTATTTCCTGCTTGTATTTATTTCTTGTGTAAAACTTAATAGGAAGATATTTAAAAAATAAATAAATAAAAAATGCTGACCTAGCCTCAGTGGCACAGTGGATAGCATGCTACCCTGCAGTGCTGGAAGCCATGTGGCTGACTGCAGGTTCAGATCCCAAGTTGACCTGAAACCTGCTGGATGCATGTGTACCTGAGATCCTGACTGGCTGGAGGGCTGGAGAGAGGGGTTGCAGAGTGATGAGACCCTATCAAGAGTGCTGGTCCTTCTATTTCTTCTATGTGTGCTTTCTCTTATGAAGGAAATACAGTAAATAAACTTGAAAAAAAAAGAAAAAAAATGCCTCTCAAAAGAAAAACTTCATGACGATAGCTTGTGTTTGACCTATAAGTTTTAAACCCTATAAACAGTGTCTATTCTTGATAAGAATGAAGATTATTACCCTGTGGCTACATCATCAAGACTTTTCTATGCATTTTCTTATATACTTGATTATCTGTCCTGATATAATTTTGAAGATCTATTTAAAAGAACATATAAGGCTAACTTTGGAGTTTTATATTATTCAGAGATTTTTCCCTCTAACACAAAGGGATCAGCACTATTTGGCAATGAACCTTCCACCGTGAACCTGTGTTTCTCTCTGTCTCGAGTAAAGGTGAACCCGAGTTCCACTACATCGCAGGGGCCCACGGCAACGAGGTGCTGGGCCGGGAGCTGCTTCTGTTGCTGATGCAGTTTCTGTGCCAGGAGTACTTGGCCCGGAATACACGCGTTGTCCGGCTGGTGGAGGAGACCCGCATTCACCTCCTGCCCTCCCTCAACCCGGACGGCTATGAGAAGGCCTATGAAGGGGTAATGGCATCAGCTCCACTCACTCATCACCAGAAGTTAGGCCTCAAATCCAGAGTCTGCATGGCCATGCAGTATATAAAGTTTCACCTGAGGAGCTTTCTTTTTTGGGTGTCTCTCTGCAGAGGCAGGAAAGCTCACAAGATGTATGAATTGAGAATTATGGTGACCCTGAGAGATGGACATGCCAACAAAAGGGAAAAAGTGAACATGAATAATATTGCTATATATACAAAGATAACAATAGAATATGATAGTAACACCTTACATTGATTCAGCACTTGATAGCATAATTATTACCTTTATCCTCTCATCAGTGCTCTGAGGATAGTTACTTTTATTACTCTGACCTGTTGTTTATCTTTCATGTTCTAATTATAATGCAGAATTTGTATGGATTATAAGTATGGATAAAATATACATATACATAAATACAGGATTATGTTTAGAGTGTCATGTTCTAGAGCCATAATGATGTATCACAATATCTGGGAATAACATGGAAAACCTTATTTAAAACAATGGTATCTATAAAACATCAGCTTTAGAATATAGACTTTTGATTGTGTTTCTTTGTGTGAATAGTTGGATAGGGATTTGCAATGCTAAATAATAAGCCAGACTTGTGGGCAGGGCAGGAGATACATTAATATTAACATGGTGCTGTTGATACTGTGATGATGGAGTTTTAGATTCATTACTACTTGAAGGTTCAGCCGACAAATGCAGAAGAGAAGAAGGAAGATGTGGAACAAGGGACCAGTGCTTTTCGAGTACTGCCATGTGGCAGATGTGCTTCCCTGCAGTATTTCTTTGCAGAGATTTGTCTAGACCACCTACCACCCACCAAACATTAGTAGTAGGTTTTTCAGTATTCTCTTTGGGGTGCCATCTTTGGGTTAAAGGGAACCTAGATGCTTAGAGATGCAGTCCAAGTGGAGGTGAACATGATGCATCCTGTAGGGCAGGGAGTCAGGATTGCTGCTCTGCCGTGTGTGGGTCTCCACATTCTGAATTGTCTCCCAGGGCTCGGAGCTAGGAGGCTGGTCCCTGGGACGCTGGACCCATGATGGGATTGACATCAACAACAACTTTCCTGACTTAAACACATTGCTCTGGGAGGCAGAGGATCGGCAGAATATCCCAAGGAAAGTTCCCAATCACTATATTGCGATACCAGAATGGTTTCTGTCTGAAAATGCCACGGTGAGTGAAAATACCCTCTAATCTGTAGAGCAGTGTAAGGCCAAGTTAACCTCTGCTGACATTTGCATATGACAAAACAATTTTTTCTTTTATGTTTTCTCCAGATGTAGGGAAGCACACTTCATAATAACTATCTTTGACATTGATATTTGGGAGTATCTTCATAAAGAGAAATCATTTAATTACATTTCTTCACAAACATACAGTACATACTCATACAAAACAACCTCCCCTAAATCGTGCACGTTTGTTAATATCATTATTATCCTCATCATTAACAGGTATACTCTAAAATTATCCTTGGTTGCTTGATATATCTTATTTTTATTTTAATCAGTCCCCACGGATTTGTTACATATGATGCTTCTTCGGAAAGAAAAATAATATTGGATGAGAAATGTTTTCCCGAAGTTTCTTAGGTTTGTTTGTTTCATAAAGAAAATGTAGTAGAAGCAGTACTTCTCAGAAAATTTCTCATCCCTTGTATTGCTTTCTCTGCCCATAGTAATACTTCCTTATCCTATTCTTTGACTGACTATGTCCTTTAAGAGGTCTATCTTGATTGGTAAATAAGTAATGTTAGTTTCAGTTGTTAACAGCAGAAAAATCAAAACAACAGCACCTTAACAACATGGCAATTTTTTGTTTTGTTTGTTCTATTTTTTGTTTGTTTTTTGTGGGGTTTTTATTTTGTTTGTTTGTTTTTGAGAGGATTTTGCTATATAGTGCGTTCACTCACCGGAAAGACAGAGAGAGGCAGAGAGACAGAAAGTGAGAAATCACCTCCCAGGGGAGAAGGCCACACCACAATCCCTTCTTCTCCATTCTCCTCTCAGGATCTTGGGCATGTACTCACACGTGCCTGGCATGAGTTTAAGCCACCAGATCCGGGACCTGAACCACAGTCAACTACATGGGAGTCCAGCGACATAGCCATTACGCCAAGTGCTGTTTTTGTTTTCATATAGAACTACCCTGAAGGCAGATGGTATAGGGCCGGCCAAATAGAAACTCCGTAATCATCAGGAACCCAGGATTCATCCATCTTTTTGTCTCTATCATGTTAACATGTGACTTTCATCCTCAAGGTCATAATCCAAGGTGGCAGTTGGTGCTCCAAATGTCATGTCTGTGAAGAAAGAGTAGAGAAAGAGCTTAAAAAAATTCCTCTCTTAAATAATTCAATGTCCTTAGGAGGCATTCCTAGAATCAAGAATTCTTCTACTTAAATCTCATTGGCCAGTATTTAATTGTGCAGGATATCAACCACTACAGGAGAGGCTGGGAAATGTGACATTTTAGATAAGCACATTGCAGGCTCAACAAAATGACTGACTTCTATGGGATCCAGCAGTTAGCGTAATGGCTATGTCGCAGGACTTCCACGTAGTTGACCGTGGTTCGCGTCCCGGACCTGGTGGCTTAAAACTCACGCCGGGTGCGTGTGCGTGCGTGCCCAAGATCCCGAGAGGAGAATGGAGGAGAAGGGATTGTGGCGTGACCATCCCCCTGGGGGGTGATTTCTCACTTTCTGTCTCTTTGTCTCTCTCTGTCTGGTGAGCGCACACGCCCTATAGTGAAAAACCTCTCCAAAAAAAAAATATATATATATGACTGACTTCTCTTACTGAGGAATTGAGGCAAATGGCTAGAGGACAGCAGTTCTCTTGTTCTGCCTCAGCACTCCAGACTGAAACACATCTGTGCTCCACTTACTGGAGGAGGGTCAGCCTCATGGTCTGACTTCATGATTTACAATAAAGTGCCATCGATAAACAAGCAGTTGAATATTAGAGACAGACTATGGCCATCTCACTTGGTTTAGTTATGATACGCAAGGGTGGCTGGTAGGGATACGGGGTTGGGGGACTTTGGAATCTTCTGTCTTCTGAATCCTTTTTTATATTTCCTTATTCCAACCCACAGAATCCCTCTGTTGTTTTGTCTTTCTTTTTTCAACTAATAACCTAATAACACCTGGCAAAGTTGAGAATTCAAGTGATATTATAATGTGGGAACACTTGAACCAAAATTGGGTTCTGGTTGCCTGCTTTCTTAGGCCTTAAGCTATGAGATAAGTAATTACTTTAGCAGTCATACTAAGTCCCCAGAGTTCAGTGTTTTCATTAACGCTAGGATTTAGATTTTAGACCTTGTTATTCTCTAAAAATAAAAAATTATGCAAATCTATCATCAACAATACCCTTCTCAATTATACATAAATTAGATAAAAAAATCAACAGAGATAAATATTTTAATAACAAAACGAACAGACCTACTATAAAAGACCAACAGAAATTCTACAATCAACAATTAGAAAATATTCTCAATAATTCTGGAATGTTTTAAAAAGTTGATGATAAGCTAGACATTAAAAGAACTCTTGACAAATTTTAGAGACTAGGAATCAAAGAGATCGTGGTCTTGCCACCATACAATTAAACTAGAAGAGAGCAATAAGATTAATTAATGAAACCATCATTATGCATTTAGAAAATTTTCTTAAAAACTTCAAAAGAATGGGTCAAAGAAAAAACATACAACTAAAAATTCATTAGAATGCAATGCTAATGAAATGAAAATTTTACCTATCAAAATTGTGGAATCCAGAGAAAATAGTGCTTTGGGAAAATTTATACCTGTAAGTAATTATATTGCAAAAGAAGAAAGGTTGCAAATTAATTAAAGAAGTTAAACTAATTAATTAGAAAAATAACAGAAAAAATGCAAAGAAAGAAGAAAAACTATGATTAAAACTTGTAGAAGAAATCAGTGAAACGATAGACAAAGAAACAATATGAATTAATTTTTGATAGGAAAAAATTTATCAAATTTAATAATCATTCACAATAAAATCTCTTATTAAAACTTTCAAATATATGGCATTAATCATAGAAGATTAATAAATTTATCTATATTGGAATAAGAAAGCCTGGGACTAACCTCATGGCTTAGTTAAGGGAACTGGATTCCACGGGGTTGACAGGGTTCAGATCCCAGCCCTGGATCATGAAAATCATGCTAAGCATGAGTAATCAAAACCTCACAGAGATGGAGAAATAGAGAAGAGATTATAATATGACTATGCCCCCTCCCTTGGGGGGATATTATGTCCTATCTCTCTTGTCTCTTTCTGGCTAGTGCACATGCCCTCTGCCAATTAAAAAAAGAAATAAGAAAACCCATTCATCAAAAAATATTTAAAAGCTATAATGAAAAACTAAAAACTGGGAGAAGTTATTTGCAAATTAACTGAGAGATACAATTTATAAAATACTAAAGAACAAACAGGAAAAATGTAAATAATGCACAAGAAAAATGGACAAAGGGTGTGAAGAGGCAGTTCATGGAGGAGGAAATACATGATTAATAAATGTGAGAAGCTGTTCTTACTCACTATACTGAGGATGCAGATGGGGACTACAGAAGCATAACATTTTATACCCATGTATTGGCAAAGTTAAGAGGTCCAACAATACTCAAGTTTTGGAGAGGATCTGGGACAGCGGCTCTCTTATACTGCCATTGTAGGTGAGTATAAGTTGATCCCACTTTGGAAAATAATCTGACTACCTTGTGAAGTGGAATATTTATATATCCTATGACTCTGTAGTTCCATTTCTGGTAATATATGTAAGATAATTTTCAGCGCATATGTACCAAAAGACAGTACTAGAAAGTTCAGAGCAACATTTCATTAGAACAAAATACTGAAAATGACCTAGAATAGATACAAGTAAATGAGATCTTCATGTTATAGTGAAAAAGCCTGAATGACAGATTTATAGAACAACAGGATGAATTTTAGAAACCTAAAAAAAAAAAAAAAAAGAATTTTAGAAACCTGAAAATGAGTGAGGAAAATAAAAACAAATTACAGAAGACAATAATCAGTATGATGTCCTTGCATTTTTAAAATAAAAAAAACCAAGTAAAACCAAATTTATTTATTATTTATATTATTTTTTTAATTTTATTTTCATTTATTTTATACATTCAATAATTTCATTTATTTTATACATCACTTAGCTTATAAAGTGAATATTCCAACATGAATACATTCCTCACCAGTCCAGTTGGAGATACTATACACGTTATCAACAGATAATAATCCATTTCTGTGTCCTATACATGTCTTGCCTATCTACTTTTCTCCTTAATGTCTTTATGTATTTTTAGGCATACATGTGGGATAAAATGAGGAGAATGAGCATCAGGCCATTTAGGATGAAGTGGTTACCTCAGAATAGGAAGGTGGAGAGCAGGATAGGTTGAATCACAGGGGTATCTGGAAAGTGCTACGTTGGGCGGTGAGTTCACAGGTGTTTCTTATACTGAAATCTGTAAAAGAAAGCATAGCAAGCACAGACTAACGACGGTATTCTGTAGTAAACTAAATTTCATGGTTTGTCTCCATCAGGGGCCCTGATGTGTTTAAAAAAAAAAAAAAAAAACGTAATCCCATCAAGACCATTTCACTCCTTAACCAGTTTCCTATACTGCACAGTTAAATGACTTCTAATGTTTATCATCATGAATTTTACTGTCTTACTAAAATTATCTTCATAGGGATTAGTAATGTAGGATAGATATTTAATTCACTTTCAATATTGAAACGTACCAAACCTTCCAATTTTAGCTTTTAGCATTGTCACTTTTCTTTCTTTTTTTTTTAAACTTTTTATTCTATAACAATATCAAGCATACAGAATTCAAGACAAAGTTATAAGGGATCCTCACAGGCCCATCTCAGCTTTAACACTCATCAATTTGTGTTTCATCTTCCCCTTCACTCACTTTCTCCTCCTCCTTCAGATTATTCAGGTGACTCTCAGGCATTGTATCATGCCATTCATAAATATTT
The DNA here is from genome assembly GCA_026018925.1 of Tupaia tana. Classification (NCBI taxonomy): domain Eukaryota; kingdom Metazoa; phylum Chordata; class Mammalia; order Scandentia; family Tupaiidae; genus Tupaia; species Tupaia tana. Next base: position 34,836,006 of record JAKSZU010000010.1, on the reverse strand, counting down.
CAGTAGAAATCTAAAAAATAGGGACTCTTAAAATGATGATGTATTGCTATTATTATATTAAGATAAATGATTTTTTATATTATAAAATATACAGTGTTCATGTTTCCCCCAGTATCCTTTTCTCTCTCTCCAGTTTATTTAAATCAAAAGATTGAAATATTTTTCTTTTTTTTCCCCTTTGATTTCCTTCTCCCAACCCCCATTTCCAACCCTGCTCCTAAACTGTCTCTGGTGTGGATAGTTACAGTGATTGAATGTAAAAAATAAGAAAATATAAACTAAGAGGAAAAAAGATAATAATAACAAAAAAAGAGATTGAAATAAAGCTCATTCATTTTGCTTAGTTTACATATATTTTTAAGGCTCTTTTTATCTATACGTTTTTCTCTGTCACTTTCCCTCTTTTTTTCCTCCAGTTTTGCTGTGGGTCTTGTGTATCTTGTAACAACCAGGCTATAAACACCTTTGATCATCTTGTATCATTCCTTAGTCCCAGTACTGTCGATGGCATTCATGTGATGTCATGTAGCTATGCCTTTCTGTTTCCTATAAACGGCTGTGAGATTGAGGCTAACCTAAACTAGACAGAGCAGGCATTGGCAAATTGCAGCACAGGGCCAAATCTCATCAAGACCCTCTTTCTTATAAATGGTATTCTGTTGGATCATAGACACACTGTGTTTTGTCCACGGTGCTTCCTCGCTGCAACAGCAGAGCCGGATAGTTATCACAGAGACTGCCTGGTGCTCAAGGCCTAAAATATTTCCTCTCTGGCCTTTTACAGAAAAAAAATGTCTGCAGACCCCTGGATAAGAGGCTTGGTCAAAGTGAGGCTTAATTAATTAATTAACTAATTTTTTAGGCACGTGTTTGTGTGTTCTTCCATCGGGAAGCTCACTGTATTTGGTTGTGTCTCTTTCTTATGCTGTTTGTAGACATTGATGAACAGCCCTGACCCATTCCTTCACTGGTGTTGCTAAAATGATGCTCCTCTAATCTTTCATTAACTGGAATAATCTTAGGAAAGATACTCCCCATCTTTCTCTCTCTGTCTCTTTCCTTTTTAATTCATTACTTCCACAAAATCCTATTTTACTAGGACAGATTTTTAAATTCCAAATTTTGCTAAAACTGTTCCATTCAATTACTGCTTTTCCAAATATGCCCCTATTTTTAAAGATAGTGAGATAAAGTGTTTTGCTTTGTGTTTTATTTGTCACTTTTGAATGCCCACAGGTGGCCATGGAGACCAGAGCAGTCATAGCCTGGATGGAAAAAATTCCCTTTGTGCTGGGTGGCAACTTGCAGGGGGGTGAGCTGGTGGTTGCATACCCCTATGACATGGTACGGTCCCTGTGGAAGACCCAGGAGCACACCCCCACACCAGACGACCATGTGTTCCGCTGGTTGGCCTACTCCTATGCCTCTACTCACCGTCTCATGACAGATGCCAGGAGGAGAGTGTGCCATACAGAAGACTTCCAGAAAGAAGAGGGGACGGTCAATGGAGCTTCCTGGCATACTGTTGCTGGCAGTAAGTCTTTGATCAGTCCTGCTTGTCATCATGGAGCCAAATGATAATGGACTGCCATCCCAGAAGAAACCTTACCAGTGTCTCCTCCCATGGTTCCTTTATCTTCATGGTCAATGTTATTGTTAATAATAGCCCTTGTAGGTGAGCACTTAACAGTGCCGGTGCTTTGCTGAGCACTTTATGTAGTCTCTGCTTTACTCCTTAACAGTATTTGAGGTGGGTGTGGTTTGCTCCCTGGCTTATAAATGAGATGACCAGGCCTTGGAAGCTGGAAGGGATCGGCGGAACAAGGATGGGGTAGAGGTAGGATCTGTCTGACTGCATGGCCTGCTCTTAGCCACTGAGCTATTTAGATCTTACAGGGTTAGAGATGGGTAAAATGGACTTAGTGGCAACATTGGATCGAAAAGAAAACCCGTTGAAGAAGTAGAGTGTGCTGCTGCTGGAGCTAGGGCTTTTTACCCAGATCCGTTCTGATTTGGGGGAACATAAACCCACAGAGCCAATCTCAAGCTCAGGCGTGAAGTGCCTTTGAGTCGCAGGTGTGTTCTGAGAGTCGCCATGTGATGAAGACTGTTTGAAATATATCTGCTGTGCATCAGGGGTCATCAGTCCAGGCCTTCCAGTCACACTCATGACATGTAGTGACAGGTGACTATGCCCAATGTGAGGAATCTGAGGCATTGTTCCTGGCATCCACACAGGACTGGAGAGGCTTCCAGGAGAGACTTCAGGGAATCCAAGCAGTCAGAGGACCCAGGGGGCCCACATGTCAGGATAAGCACTTTGTTTCCTGTCTCAGGGCTGTTTCCCAGCCGGGGCTCCTAATCTAAAAGAGATGAGGCTGTCATACTCCCTGCCCCCTGCACTGAACTGCAGGGTCCCAGGCACAATGTTCATCGCTTATTTTCTTGAGTTTGTAAAGGTTGGTTGAGCCAATGATGAATTTGAAAAATATTTCATGTCAGATAGGCATGGGTTCAAATCCCCCTCTGCCACAGAGATGCTGTATGACCCTGGGCAAGTTACTTTACTTCTTTGAGGCCCCATTCCTTTCTATTTATAAATGGTGACATCTCCCTCTAGGCTGTTTTGAGGATGACATGGTGGTGGATGTAGAGGTGCTATCATAAACAGTCCTGGTAAGCTGCCGTCCCCAGCCCCCTCCCTCTTTAAGTAGCATGCTCACCATGAAACCTCTTGTATGAGTGTATTCTTATTCTGTGTCACTTATTAACTTTATTATTATTTTACTTTGCGAGAAATTCAGACTATTCGTATATTTCTCAAGCGTGTTTCCATCTTTGCAAAAAGAAAAAAAATGTAGAAATATTTGTTTCCATATCCATTTTAAAATACATACAGAACACCCATCTTTTTTTGTTCTTGTTACAGGCCAGATGCATTTTACATATCTCCCTCATGGTTTTGCACTATATAAAATTTAAAAAAAAAAAAAAAAAAACACAATCCCTATCTACCAAGAAAATTTCCTAATAGCAAAAAGCATTATTACTTTTTGAGGTTAGCTAAACATCTACCTACAAAATTCTTTAAAATATTTGTTTATGGCTCCTGTGGCTGAATTAGGTATGGGCACAGCTGGATTCATCAGTGTTGGGTCAATAGGAATGTTTTGAGAAGCTGGTACCATATAGGCACGCAGGCAGCATTTGATTTTTCTTCTATCAATTATATTTTCCATTATTTCAGGACTTTGTGGCGGAGCCATGTGGTGGCTTAAGCCTTTTTAATCATTCTTCTTCCTGGTGGTGTGATGAAGTCTGCAGATTCATGTCTTTGTAGATTAATGAAATGCGATTTCTAATTTCCTTCCTTCCCTGTTCCCTGCTCTCCATCTTTCTGCTCGGCTCTCTCTCACTCATTAGCAGTGCCCTGCCAGGCACTGCTTCATCCCAGGAGTGGAGCAGTTGAGAGCAAGGTTCAATACATTTCAAAACGCACATCCTTTGTAGTGTGTGCATTTTAACTCCAAAGTGAGGTTAGACTTTCTGTTCCTCGGCTGCGATGCTGCACCCTCACCTCCACAATGAAAGCAGTTACTGAGACAGTGTCAGGCCCACAGAGCTCTAAGGAATTCCCGGCTCTGAGTTCTTTATTGAATCTGATGACAAGAGAAGGATGCCAGTCAAAGAGAGAACACAAAGGAATGTCTCCCATTCTCAGCGAGGACTAAAGGCTTGTAAAGGACTGTCTGGGTCATGCCACTGCTCCTTGTCATGTGCCTCAGATGGGAAGGAGTGCTTCATGTTGAAGCCAGTCTCTGGCCAGGTGTTCTCAACAAGGCAGCATGCTACAGGGCCAGAAGCCAGCAATAAGCATGGCCCGTGCTTCTCCACTCATGCTCTGCTTTCTCATCGTTTGCCAGTTCTTCCAGAGCTTCTAATGCTTTAAAGATGCATACTGCCAAATGACAGACCGCTCTGGAATTTTTAAATATCACATTGATTTCAGTACTGACAACGTCTAAAAGGGTGGGAATCATGATAATCTGAAGTGCAAATGAGCCAGCTAGGAGATTAGTTGTCGTCTTCTGCCTAGGCTTGCTGCAGCCCCATACTGTGGGTTTGACAGAGTGAACGGATCAGGCATTTGACCAGCCTTCTTCAACCAGACCAGGTCCATGCCAAGGATTTTTCATTAACCTAACACCATCGCATCCAATTTATTCCACTGTCTGGTTTTAGCTCAGGTGTGACCAAAGGTCTATTACTGACGACACATCAGTGGTTCGTATCTGAGAACACAGTGGGAAGAGTGGTCAGATATTTGATACCTTTTTGCCTCTGACTGCAGTGGTCAACAACAGGTTGATACAAAGCTGCTCTTGACACCCAAAAACTCTGATTTTAAAAAAGACTTTTGTACTGAGTCTTGCAGGATAGGGTTCCTTACGGTGAACGAGGCTAGCTGGGAGAGAAGAAAGGAGACCTGGGTTACCATGGCTGCTGAAGCTGAGGAGGACCTGCCCTTTTCTCAGTCACTACAGCCCCAGTCCATCCAGCCTCTGCTTTCTGTGCCGCTCTCAGAGCCCATGGAGGAACCTTCCAATGGGGCGGGGGGTGGGGGGGGGTGATTCAAGGCACTCATGCAGGACACATCTTGCCAATCATCCTGCTCAAATGCAGAGATGTTAGGAAGAAAAGCACCTCTGCTTTAAGTCATCTAATGCTGTTTTTTGGTGCACAAGTACTAGGTAGCATAGGAGGCTGGATGGTGTCTCCCAGAAGATAACACCTGCTTTCTAAAACCTGAACCTGTGAATGCTACCTTATTTGAAAAATGAGTCTTTGCATATATAATTATGTTAAATATTATCTTGGGTTACCTGGATGGGCTCCCAAATCAGTGGGATGTGTCCTTAGATGGAACAGAAGAGGAGATAGACACAGAGGAAAAGACAAGGGGAGAAAGAGGCAGAGTTCGGAATGATGCTGCCACAAGCCAAGGGATGCCTGGGGCCACCAGAAGCTGGAAGAGGCAGGGCCGGATGCTCCCTTTGAGGCTGTAAGGGAGCATCGACTCCTTGGTTTGGGGCTTATTGCCTCTGGAACTGTGGGAAAATAGATTTCCATTCTTTGAAGCCACTCAGTGTTAGCTACTTGTAACAGCAGTCACAGGGAACATACCGGGACCAGCCACAGGCCAGGCTGGGAACTTCATATGCTTATGTAGTCATTTTTAGGACATAGAAGGGTGATCTGCTTTTAGGCTTTCTGGGTGAGCGTGATTGTTCTACAGTCCACGAGCAATGGTTCTCTTTTTGGAGATAAGGGCAAGGGCTTGCCATGCAGACCTCAACTCAAACTTTGACTCTGGCCCTTTTCAGACACTTGATCCTGGATACTATTCTTCCTGTTCTCTTATTTGTGAGACTGTGCTGTGCTATACGCTCCTGCTGGGTTTGGGGTAAAAATTAAGTGATCTAACATATGCAGAGAGAGCCCAGAATATGTCTTGGCTTATGTGAGATTCTCGGTAAGTGGTAGTATGGAGAGTTACTGCTATGAATCAGAATAGAAAACTGCTACAGAGCTGTAGCTAAGATCAGTATAAAAATCAGAGATAAATTTAATTATAATACATTCTTAAAATCCATAGTGTTGGCCCAGCCCTGATAGCCTAGTGCTTAAGGGAGCCAAATCCTACCTAGACAACTGCTGTTCAAATCCTGGCACTGGTGGCTTGAAAAACACACCAGGAACATATGCATACATGTCCCAAATCCCAACAGAAAGGAGAAATAGAGGAAAAAGGATTGCCTGCGTGACCATGCCCCATTGGGGAGTGAGCTCTCCTTCTCTGTCTTGCTCTGGCAAGCACTCAGGCTATAAGGCAATATATATATATATATATATATATATATATATATATATATATATAAAAAATTACTATTATTATTATATATATAGTATATATAACTACATATATTTATGTTATAGTGTCAATTAATGATGCCTTCATTCCACAAATGGTGTGTTAAACTGACGCTAATAAAATAAATATCTAAAAAGCACCCTTTTCAATCCTTCTTCAAGGCTCCCTTGTACATGACCATCCATAACATAAACTTTCAGTTTCTCTCAACTCTCTTTAACCCATCATGTTTGCTGTGATGCAAATTTTGGTCTGTATTAGATACTAGATACCTCCCTGTTCCAATGAAATCTCGTGAATGTTCTTGAGTGTTGTTACTCTCCGTGCCACTTTGAGTGTTGTTCAATTAAAATGTGGTCCTGTTGATCTATCAGGTCTGAATGATTTCAGCTACCTTCACACAAACTGCTTTGAGCTGTCCATCTACGTGGGCTGTGATAAATATCCACATGAGAGTGAGCTACCAGAGGAGTGGGAGAATAACCGGGAATCTCTGATCGTGTTCATGGAACAGGTATGACGTGAGCACATGGCTGTAATGAGGGAACTAGATAAGAAATTAGTGCTTCAGAGCTGGGCCGTTGTCCTTGGCCAGGCACAGCATTACTAAGAGCTACCATCTGTGTACACTTGGTTAGACCCTTAAGAAGTACGTTCCAAACCCATGACAATTGCTCCCACTAGCTGAGGATGAGTGGCTCTCAGACACTGCTCTGTGGGGAATGGGTGACATATGTCTGAGCCAACCTACCCAGGCCCCTTCTTAGTCTGCCTGGGTTGCCATGACCACATGCCTGGATTAGGAACACTTAAAAAGGAAACATTTATTTTGCCAACATCTCTGGAGGCTGGAAGTTCAAGATTGAGGTGCCAGCAGGGTTGATCCCCTCTGAAGCGTTTGTCCTTGGCTTGCAGATGGCCTCCTTCTCATTGTGTCCGTATATGCCCTTTCATTTGTGTGCAAGAACATCCCTGGTATCTCTATATGTGTCCTAATCTCCTATTTTTATAGGGATCTCAATCATATCGGATGAGAGCCTACTCTAATGATTTTATTTTACCTTAATCACCTCTTTTAAAACACTTTCTCTACATCTTGAGGTACTAAGGTCAGTACTCCAATATACAAATTTGGGATGAGGGGACACAGTTCAGTCTATAACACACACACCCCTCTCTCCACCAGACCTTTGGAGTCACCACTGCAGGTGGCAAGAGTGAGAGGTTGATTTTATAGGTGGGGGCAGTTTTAATAAGTGCCCACTGAGCTTCTGCTGTCCCGCTGGCGAGGGGCCTCTGCTATCTTCACTACAACTGTAAATATCTCCCCTGCCTCTTATTCTCAAGGACTCACCCATCTTACCGTCAGTGGGTTGACCAGTTTACCTCAGTGTTAAAATTAACAGAATGATATCCATGCCCCATGAAGGAACAGGCTAACTGAAAGCCAGAGGAATAAACAGATGAATGTTGAGCCTCAGGGCTTCATTCATGTGTTAGTAATTGTTGCATGACTATTTGGACTCCATCCCATTAGGAAGATCCTGAGTCTGTACCCAGAGCTTGCCCCTTTTCCATGGGTTGCCATAGATGAGTCTGAAGACGCATTTGACAAATGGTTCCTGTGCATTCAATGCATTCAGTTTCCTGGTGCCTGTGGCTGTACCTCTGCACAGGTGGTAGTGGCTGGCACTGGCATTTAGCATCTAAGTTTGCCCAGTGAGGATTCTGGGAAGTTCTGTGCAGCCCCCAGTGAACTTCCCTGGCACACAATCCTCTCTCAATTCAATGAGTGTGAGCCCATTATTCTTCCCAGGCAAAATCACCCAAAGAAGCTTTTGAGCTAGACATGGTACTGCAGTGTTCTTGGTGGGCACTGGGCTGACATAAGGGTCACTGTCCACATCATTGCATGGTGTGTCCAGAGCTGGTTGGTGACCTCACTACATGTCTCATCATTTGTCGAGCAGGTTCATCGTGGCATCAAAGGCATGGTGAGAGATTTACACGGCAAAGGAATCCCAAATGCCATTATCTCTGTAGAAGGTGTTAACCATGACATCCGGACAGGTAACTGATTGTGTGTGAACTATGTCATGGTAAGAAATAAGTTTCCTTGAAAGTGTTTTAGTTGGGTTACAATCATGAGTTGAAAGCCAGAAACAACGTACTTAGAACTGAATTAGCATCTCCTTCTGACTTCCTGCTTTTCAAGAGACCCTTGAAAGCATAGTTTTCAGTCTGTGCTTTCTGGCTGCTGTTCCTTTTCCTGACAGCCATAGAGCAGCCAGCCAACTTCCAGCTGCAGTGGACCTTTCTGAGAAGATGAAGAAACAACTGTCTCTCCAGGGTTGTCAGCTCAGCTCTCAAGCCAGGCAGAATGTTTCCTGTGCCCGAGACTGCTGAGAGGCCTGAGAGGGAGCACAGGCGGGCTGTTCCCAAGGCAGAAAGCTCTAGACTGGTAGCTGTGCCCGGCAACATTTGCAGCCCATGCAGGAGCATAGTAGGGCTGGACTGGAGAGTTCAAAGGGGACAGCAGAGAGGTGTTGGCTGGCTTGGTGGGTTAGGACTGAGCCTGCTCAAAGAGAATGCTGCTTTTTCATTAGGCTACAGGAAACCACAATGAGATGCTTTAGGAAGACTCGAGTGTCTGTAATGTAAAGAACAGGATAACAATGATAAGCTCTAACAAGACTTTTGGTGTCTCCTGTGTGCAAAGCACTCTGTTGATAGCTCTGCTTGTGTTAACTCAGTTATTCCTCACAGCAATCTTATTTTCTTGATGCTAACATTAGATGAGGAAATGAGGCATGTGAAGAAATGAGAAAGGGAGACACAGCTGTCACCTCCCGCAATGGATGAGTGGCCGGTAATGCTAACTATCAAGTTAACTATCAAGTTCCATATGAGTAGGGAGAGAAAATTCTAAAATCTTAGATAACCCAAGTGTCAGGAGAAGAGGATCTCTAAGAGGCAATGCTTAAATCTTATTCCAAATCAAGAGATTTTACAACCCAGGGTTTATAAACCAAGCTCTGTTTCCATTTTCTAAAATACCAAAATAATCTGAGATTTTTAAATGCATTTATAAAGTGGCCACACCACCTCAGTACAGCAAAAAACTATCCCTCAGCCCAAGGATCACTCAGCAACAGCAGGAACATAGTACTCTTTCTGGTGTGATCTGTTCTCAAAGAACTTTCATATGTATTTTCTCTTCATTCTTTTTTCCCTTTAACCCTTAGAGGAAGGCAGGCCATTCTTCCCCTCTAATTCAGGTGAAAAGCAAGCTCCACAAAGTTATTTGACTACCAAAGGTTTAGGGGTGAGTGAGCTTTGAATTCAGATCTCTGACTCCCAGCTCCAATAGAGGCCTGCAGAACCTCTGGGGTACCCACAGGGACTTATTTTTTGCTAAGTTGAAAATTATATCAAAACGAAGATGCTCTGACAAGCCCAGGATTCTCCTTGTGCCCCTGGACTGTCATAACTGAGATGCCCCCATTTATTATAAAACTGAAAAACCCTGGTCCCAGTCCCAGGCAAACAGATCATTGTTCCTCATGACTCTTTTTTTTTTTTTTTTTCTTTTTTTTTTTTTTTTTTTGAGAGGTTTTTGCTATAGGGCACGTGCGCTCACCAGAAAGACAGAGAGACACAGGGAGATAGAAAGCGAGAAACCACCCCCCAGGGGGGGGATGGCCATGCCGCAATCCCTTCTCCTCTATTCTCCTCTCGGGATCTTGGGCACGCACGCACGCACGCACACGTGCCCGGCGTGAGTTTAAGCCACAGGGTCCGGGACTCGAACCGTGGTTGGCTACATGGGAGTTCAATGACATAGCCATTGTTCCTCATGACTCTTAACCCGGCTCCTCACTGTTCCTTGTGGACTGACAGCCACACCTCCAGGTCATCATCACAGCTCCTCTTTCCACTCAAACTGGCCCCTGAGAAGTTCCTCATCCCCTTCTGGTCTTTGCTCAGATGTCACTGTCTCAATATGGCCACCTCTGCCCACCTTGTTTATCACTGGACACTTGCCCTGCTGTCCCAGTGATCCCTCTTTCCTATCCCAACTGTGTCCTTTCCCCATGACATGGCTTCCTCTAACACACTGTGTGGCAGGCTAATATTTATTGTGCTGGTTTGTTCCTGCTCCTTCTGCCCTGCTATGAGGTTAGGAATCTTTTTTTTAAAGAATTATTTTATTTCACTTATTTATTCATTCATTTATTTATTTTAATTTGGCCAGGGAGGGACAGCAGAGAGAGTGTGAGCAAGAGAGAAAGTGAAAAAGCAAGCTGCCAGGTCTGGGCAGCCATGTGGGAATCCAGTGCCTTTAATCAACCACCATGACAGGCCCCGAGGTTAGGAATCTTTAACTGATGTGCTCCTTGATATATTATAGCACATCTCCTGGCCACTTCTAAGCAGTGAGTGCTCAGGAAATATTTGTTGAACGAGTGAATGAATAGGTGTTACATGGTATTTCCAGGATCACACCGGGAGTGGCAATGCTGTGATCTGAGTCAGGCACTTGAGGCTCCAAATCTAGTGCTCCTTCCTTTATTCCTATGCTATTCTCCTTATGGGGTAATGGGCCGATTTCTGAAAACTGTTTACATACATTAACAGATCCTGTCCTGTCAACAAATTACCCATTTGACTTGCAAAGGAAAAAAGACGCCAGGCAAGGTGGTGCTGGAATTCAGACCTGGCCGATGCAGTCTTCAATGCCAGGCTACCTGGCCCAGAAGGCCAGTAGTTTGAGTAGATAAAATTGTCTGAAATGCTGTAATAACAGACTGCTGTGTAATGCCATAAATTACATACTTGCCATCTAGTTACCAATTTCTTCACTCAGTGACATTTTCTGAACATCCCTACCATTTGTTTTTGATCTTACACCGAATGGCCATGAGGTTGCACGCTGTATAGCACGGAGTTTTGTACGTGATAGCCACTCAGGCGTCCATTTATTCGCTTGTTCTTTTATTGCTCTTTCATTAATTCAACAGAAGTGGATTGCATGCCCATCATATGCCAGAGACAGTGCAAGGTGCTGGTGTTACGAAAGAAAGGGAGACTATTTGATCTAGTTCTGCATAGAACTTGTATTTTAAACATTGCATCTGAGCACCACTAAAAGAGTGATTCATAAAAGAGCCTGGGACATTTCTTGGACTCTTTAGTGCCTTGGATGCAATGTGAGAAAACATGAGAATTTTAAACTGAGTGGGAGATGAAAAGACCCTGGGGCCCCATAAACCAAGATGGGAGTACTTTGCCTAATGGGCTCTGAATTTCAAGCCCCTCTAATCAGGGAGACAGTTTTGATGAGCAAATGGAAAATGCATCTCTCTTCTTTTATTTCTCTCCTATAAATAATTTTACAGTGTATTCTCATGACAGATGAATTCCACGCTTTTTCTACATAGCTCTTTATTTTATTTGTTTTAGCTTCTTTCAGCACTCAACAAAAGCTCTGAATCTGCCTTTATTTGTGTTTGAGGGTTATGTGATCTGACAAGTTTTATTTTGGGAAGCACTTTGCATAAAATAAACAGAGGTGTTAAATGGAATCCCACAGGGAGGAAAGCTAGTAATAGTTTTTTTAGATACATGTAAATATGTTGGCTAAACGCCTGGCTGAGAATTCCACATAGCTGTCCTTTGTGTGGTGGATAGTAGCCTCACCTAACAAATGCATGTTCTTGAACCTGGGTTTCTCCCCCTGTCCACAAATGCCAAGTGATGCCTGCTCTGTGTTGACCACCCACTGTGGCTGCATGGAATGTTCACCCTGCTACAGACCTGATGGCCCAGTGGGCACCCAGCATGGTGTCCTGGTGGTTCTTAAAGTGGATGAGCCTAAGCTTCCCCTGGAGTATGGGGCTTGGAGTAGAGATAATGAGAGCCTCAGGGATAACTGGGGAAAACTCAGTCAAGGAGAGAAAGGACCTGCCAGATAGGTGAGAGAATCAGATAGATCCATTTAAAAAGTAGCAACTTCCAGGGATCAGCAGTTAGTGTAATGGCTATGTCGCTGGACTCCCATGTAGTCGACCGCGGTTCGAGCCCCGGACCCAGTGGCTTAAACTCACGCCAGGCGTGTGTGCATGCGTGCCCAAGATCCTGAGAGGAGAATAGAGGAGAAGGGATTGTGGCATGGCCATCCCCCTTGGGGGGTGATTTCTTGCTTTCTGTCTCTCTGTCTCTCTCTGTCTGTCTGGCGAGCGCACGTGCCCTATAGCAAAAACCTCTCAAAAAAAAGAAAAAAGAAGAGAAAAAAAAGTAGCAACTTCCAGATTATAGCACTAACATTCCCATTCTGACTCTGTGAACTTAAACACATTCCTAATCATGTCATTCATCCTTTTAATGATTTCTTATTGAGCACCTACTATGTGCTCAACTAGAAATCCACAGTGAACAAAATGAGTATGGTCCCTGACCTCTAAGAATTCACATTCTGTTAAAGGATACCTACAAATAATATAAAAATGGAAAGTTCAGGCCAGCTCAGTAACACAGTGGTTAAGTACTTTGTGGAGGAAGCTAGATCCCACATGACTGACTGCAATTAGAACCCTAGCCCCAACAGCCTGACAAAAAACATTGGGTATATGCAAGCATGCCCAGGATCCTTATGGGAAGGAGGACTGGAAAAAGAGGGATTGCTGTGTGACCAGGCAATATTGTTGGCTGCTTTCTTGCACTCTCTCTCTCTCTCTCCCTCCTTCTGCCCTTCCTCTCTCTCTTCCTCTCTCTCTCATGCATGCATACCCTCTGGCACTAAAAATAAAGTACATAAAGTCTATTACCAGTGCTAAGAAAGAAAGAAACCAGGTGATAAATAGAAATGGGTGAGGACAGGACCAGCAGATGCTGTAATGGCTATGTCACTGGACTCCCATGTAGTTGACTGCAGTTTGAGCCTCGGACCCAGTGGCTTAAACTTACGCCGGGTATGTCTGCATGTGCGTGTGTGCCCAAGATCCCAAGAGGAGAATAGAGAAGAAAGGATTGTAGTGTGGCCATCCTCCCTGGGGGGTGATTTCTTGCTTTCTGTCTCTCTATCTCTCTCTGTCTTTCTGGCGAGTGCACATGCCCTATGGCAAAAACAAACAAACAAACAAACAAAAACTCACCAAAAAAGAGAAATGGGTGGGGAAAAAACAAAGGTCCCTTCCCAAGGAGATGAGCACAAAGTAGTCTTTTGAAAGAGCTGGTAACAACTTTAAAGTTGGAGGAAATTACAATTACAAAGGTTTAGAGTCAGAAGTTAAGGGACAAAATATAAGTCATGTGTGGCTCAAGAGTGGTGGGTTGTTGGCAGTGGTGTGTGATGACGTGGGAAACCTCAGCAGGGCCTGAGGTTGGGTTTTCTCTGGACATTTAGCCTGTCTGAATAAAGTGAATCCTCAGGCTGATGAGAACACTGACTTCCCATCTCCAACTGCTTGTCTATTTCCTCTCAGAGATGAGTTGTATCTGGGTGTTCTTTGAGAGCTTATCTGATAGATTCATAGGAACGGAACAAGTTGCTTTTAAATTATTAAAATTAGATTTCCCTATTAAGAAACAAACTCTAGGCATTTGAATAGTCTTAAGGCTTGAGTTTTCAAAGGATGAAAGTGAGTTGACCAATCCCAGAAGTTGGGTGAACAGACACAGGAATAGCAGATGCAAAGGCTCAGAGGCATGAGATGTGTATGTCCTGTTTAGAGAACCACCATGAGGTGTTCAGAGTGGCTGGAACACATGGAAGTGGGATATAGAAGGGGCAGGCAGGAATGGGAGCTGCATAGGCTGGAGTCACCCAGATGCTCTGGATTTCATTGCTCATGTGATCCTGTTCTAAAGACAGGTGTAAAGAGTGGGCACCATGACATGTATAAGTAAACCAATGACAACATGGAGGGCATATTGGGAAGAGTACCTCCTAGTTGTTGGGAGAATTATAAAGACTTCTTATTATAAACATAAATTTGAATCAGTAGTGCTGACAGACATTTATTAATTATGGATTTTTTTCACTCATTCTCAGCTGGATAAGCACCTCCCTTGGTAAGACTCTGGCCTGCCTTTCTCTGGGGTATTTCAAATCGACCTTAAGGTGCCATTAAGGCGGGTACTCCCATTGCAAGGTCTCATCTCCGGAGGGTTCCAGCAGATAGAATGGCCTTTGGCAAAAGTGGGCTCTTGACCTTAATTAATCCCCCCACCCTGCACCCACAGTAGAGACTCAATATCTTCAAAATTCTCATGATAATATGTTTGATTTCCTGCTCACTCATTTCTCTTCATCCCATTTAACTGAACCAGTATTCAGCTGAGTGAGCACTGTTCAGTATTTATTTGAGGATGCATCATGTGAAGCATACTGTTAAGACTCAAAAGACCCAGACTCTTAACACAAGGGCCAGGACAGGAAACAGGCGGTTTGCACTGTTAAGGACATGGTGTGGCAGAAAGAAGAGGTCAGAGGACAGGAATGACATGTGAAGGTGGCTCACTCAGGTTTGCCCAGAGAGATATCTCAGAAGGTGAATTGCACCATAAGGCTCTGGCCATCTGATTGCCTGCTGATGGATGTGCTTCTACATATGGCCATGAAGTGGCATTTTATTTAGCTGAAACCTTGCATTTTCCCTAAAAGAAAACATAGAGCACAGAGCTGAGAAAACTAGGGAGCCACCTCTCTGTGTGTGTGTGTGTGTGTGTGTGTGTGTGTGTACCAGGGCCTCTCATATGGAGTCCTGCATACTATAGCAGACTATGTGCATGAAACAAACAACTGCCTCCATATTTCCTTTTTCACAGTATCTCGTAAGCTCTCGTAAGCTCACTGCATTGCATGGGGTGCCTCAGATGAATCAGGATTATAATGTGAATTTAAACATAAGGCTTCAAAGTGTTATGCTTACAGAGAAGATACATATTTATATACCCCCAGTAGCCTTCCCTCCCTTAGAAAACTTCAGGACTTGTTTAGACAAATTAGCCTTTCCCAGGGCCTACTTAGGACTTGATCAAATCCAGCCTTTTCTCTTCCTTACTTGGTACCAAAGCTTTAGACTGAATGTCTCTCTTATGAATGTTCCAGCTAGCCTGAATCTTATAAATACTCCACCTGGCCTGAATCTGACAGATTCAAAGAGACCCACCAAGTACTAGCTGTGTGACCTTGTGCAGAATATTTTGCCTCTCAGAGCATCAAATTACTTGTAGAAAAAGGAGTAACCATAGAGCCCATAGCATGGAGTCACTTGGAAAGCCCAGTGAGGCAGCGCTAGCCTTGTCCCTTTTTGGCTGTGCCCTCAGTGAAGGTCTCTAGTATCTCCATTTTCTTCTAGAGCCTCCAATATGCCATGTATCTAAGTGTTCTCACTAAACCCTAGGCTCTCTGGGAGGAGTGACCTTGGTCCAGGATCTGTCTTTATGCAACAAGGACCCAGCCTAGAGTTCAAGATGGACCCCAGTCACCTTTGGTGCTTGCTGGGTAATTGGCTGGTGCTATAACAGGGGAGGCAGGGAGTTCTCCCACACCACCTGTACTGGGTCTCCTCAAGCCTCAGTGCCTTTTTCTCCTTGCAGCATCCATGTGTAGATGCCCCTGCATCACCTCAGGATAAGGGCCACGTGCGATGCAGATGCCAGGCCCTCTTCCCAGGTCATTGGCCTTTATCCAAATGGTAGTCCTTTCTTTTTCTTTTCAGAAAGGAAGAACTCTACCCCTTCGAAAAATTATTCTGTATTTGCAGCCATACTAATGGGAGCCAGGAAACCCTGTACTGATGGCTTTTCAAGATGGCAGTGTGTGGAGAGGGCATACTGTTTGGAAGTTCAGATTCATAATGAATGGCTCGTATTGTCACAGAGAGGAGTGTTAGCGATCGTTTCTCCATCTCTGCTCATGGGGAGCCTATACCCAGTCTTCTTCCTGTTAAAACCATTAAGACAGCTTCCAAAGAAGAAAACATCTTGGCTTCCAAAATGCACTAAGAATTTGCATCTGTGGGAGCTCCAGTTGCCTGCCTCAGAGTTTCTTTCTGACCGGGAGGCTGTTCTTGGGGTTGGTGGTTTCTGTGTTAGAAAAGCATTTCTCTAAATCCTCCCCATATCCCTGTTTTCTTTTCACAGCCAGTGATGGGGATTACTGGCGCCTCCTCAACCCTGGAGAGTATGTGGTCACAGCAAAGGCGGAAGGCTTCACTGCATCCACCAAGAACTGTATGGTTGGCTATGACATGGGGGCCACACGGTGTGATTTCACTCTCAGCAAAACCAACCTGGCCAGGATTAGAGAGATCATGGAGAAGTTTGGGAAGCAACCTGTCACCTTGCCAGCCAGGCGGCTGAAGTTGCGTGGACGGAAGAGACGACAACGTGGGTGACCCCAGACACTTGAGATATGTCTCGGACCCATGCAAATTAAACCAACCCTGGTAGTAGCTCAGTAGCTGGCTCACTCACTGTTGTTGTCTCTGTAATTCAAGAAGTGCCTGGGAGAATATGTGCATTGCCAGGCTGGTCTCAAAAGTCAGGGCTGGAGGCTTAGGATATATTTTTTTTTCTTCCCATTTATCCAAATAACTTGGACAAAGTAGCAGAGAAAGGCTGGTGGGAGAGAGAATTCGGCAAGTCAACCTGGGAATCTGAGAGAGGGGAGGTCACCCATTTAAGGCCTCCTGGCTACACAAAAAGGGAAACAGTGCTTCTTCAGTTTGCGTGACAGAGTGAGAGTTCCACGTGCATTTGCAATTTGCACAGCTAAAATTGCAGCATTCCCTGAGCCCTGCTGTCCCAAATGTTACCATTGGAGATGCTCACAGGCACCCTAAGCAAATTCAAGTGGCCCCAGGGCACTTCAAGCTGCTACAGATAAATTCTATATTCTGCTGACAATAAAAACATTACCAGAATGAACCTCAGTAAGCCTCTTGAATCAGTTTAGCTTCCCATTTCAACAAAGGATTGTGTTCATAAAGGGGAGAGGAGCGGAGATGATTCAAGAGTGGTTTGGGGGCAGACAGGCATCACAGGGACTCGTTGCATGCATGTTCAAGCTACAGCGGACTCCCCAACTCCCTGCTGGTCTGGTAGTCCTGAGGGTTCCCTGGTGGGGAAGCCCGAGCTTCCAGCCTTCCTAAATACCACATTAAGTTCAAAGATCTCCTCTTGGGCCTGCTACTTGAAAAGAGCCAGAAGGAGGCTAATGTGTAATGCTGTCTCTGTTCAAGGTATTGCCCCTTTCATGGAAATAGACTCGAATTGGCCCAGCATCAGTATGGGAGTTATATTTAAAGCTGGACCTTCCAAATTAGGCTAAATTTAATGACAAGCTCTTGGGATGATCTGAAGAACATCAGTTGGGGCTTATTGAATTGCCATGCAAGAAAACAATTGTGTCTCATCTTTTTTATTAATATTGCTGCCTCATTTGACCTGAGAAGAATGAAAAAATAAAGAAAGCAAAAAGATCCTTCTGGTGTGTGGTTTTCTTGGGTAGACTTGCAGCCAATGACATGCCCCATGGCCTCTCTTGGGTGAGGTCGGTCACCCTAGAGAAGATTCCTGCTTGGTAGAGAGCATCCTGTACCCTGTGAAGCTTGACGCACATGTGACAGCTCTATGTTCCCTGCCTCCTTCCCAGGAGAGACATGCTTGGATCCCACTATGGTTCCTGGAAGTACTATCGGGTTGTTGGAAAAGTCATAACACATTTTTCATGGAAAAAAAAAAGAAAAAAATATGCCATGACTTTTCCAATGACCTAATATTATGAAAGCATCTTAGGAGGAAAAAAAAATCCTCATGCAATTTTTTAAAAATTTTATTGCCAAGAGATGCATGCATTCACCAGAGAGAGAAGAAAAAGAGAGGGGGAAAGTGCCCCCCTAATGGGGCCTTTCTGCAATCCTTTCACATTTCTTTCTCCATTTCTCCATCCTGTCAGGATTTTGGACACACCTGCACACACACTCAGTATATTTTTCAAGCTACTGGGACCATGATTTATACTGCAGTCAGCCATGTGGGTTCTGGCTTCCTTAACCACTAGGCTATGGGGCTGGCCCACCTCATGCAACTTTTTTTACGATCTACACCAGAAGTCAGCAACCATTTTTATATAAATGGTTAGAGAGTATTTTAAGTTTGGCAAATCATAGAGTCTGTCATAACTACCCAACTCTGCTGTTGTCACATAAAAACAGACATGCATGTTACATAAATGAACGGACATGACTGTGTTCCAGCAAAACTATTTAGAAAACCAAGTGGCAGCTGAATTACCCCACAGGCTGGGGCATAGTTAATTCCTGCTATAAATCAGAACTGTCCAGTATAACTTTCTGCAGTGAAGAAAACGTTCTACTCTGTGCTATCAGTTATGAGGGTAGTCTTCAAAATGTTCATACAATATGCATATTAGGAAAAAGCTCCAGGGCCAGAAGATGGCATAGTGGTTATGTTGCTGGACTCCCACATGGCCAACCACAGTTCCAGTCCTGAACTCTTTGGCTTGAAAATCATGGCCAACGTGCGTGTGTGTGTGCCTAAGATCCCAGTAAGAGAATGGAAGAGAAGAATTGTGGTGGCCATTCCTCCTGGGGGGTGATTTCTCACTTTCCCTCTTACTATCTCTGTCTCTGTCTCTCTCTCTCTGATGTGTGCATGTTCCCTAAGGCAGAAATCTCTTAGACAAACAAATAAAAAAACTGCATGGATTTCACATATTTTTTTTTACCAAAATAAACTCATACTTTAATTTCATTAACTTTAAAAAAATGTTATACACTTAATCACAATATATTACTTAGCTCGTAAACTGAATTTACCCATCATGAATAAACCTCATACCAGTCCAGTTGAGGATGCTGTATACATTATCATCAACAGACAACAATTCATTTCTATGTCCCATAAGTATCTTGCCTCTCTAGTTTTCTCCTTAATTTTTCCCCTCACACTCTCCTGCTTCTCCTACCCTCTTTCCATGATATCTCCAGTATCCATAACCATTTTTCATGCTTTCTTATCTTCTAATATTTCAGTTTCCACCGTAGAGTGCAGTCAGTATATATTAAGTGGAGACATACAATGTCTCTCTTTCATGGCTTGGCTTGCTTCACTCAGCAGTACATCTTCCATATTTGTCCGTTTTCTTTTTTTTATACATTTATTAGCCATCTGTACTTTTCTTTTTTATGTTTATTTTATTTTTTCATTTACAGTTTTTAAAATTTCATTTTCTTTTATACATTCAATCACATTATTTAGCTTACAAAGTGAATATTTCAACATGTGAACATTCCTCCCTAGTCCAGTTGAAAAAACTATAAAATATCTTCAACAGATAACCAGCATCTTGTTGTTTTTTTATGACTAAGTAGTATTCTATAGAGTATATGTGCCACACTTTTTTTTTGAGAGTTTTTTTTCTCTTCTTTTGTGCTATAGGGCGCGTGCACTTGCCAGAAAGACAGAGAAAGACAGAGAGAGAGAAAGCGAGAAATCACCCCCCAGGGGGGTTGGACACGCCGCAATCCCTTCTCCTCCATTATCCTCTCAGGGTCTTGGGCACGCACGCACACGCACCCGGCGTGAGTTTAAGCCACCGGGTCTGGGACTCAAACCGCGGTCGGCTACATGGGAATCCAGTGACATAGCCATTACACTAAGTGCTGGTCCCTATGTGCCACACTTTTTCAATTCATTCATTTGCTTGTGGACATTGGGTTGGTTCCATGTCTTAGCAATTGTGAATAGTGCCACAATAATCATTGATATGGAAGCACTTTTCCGACTGAGTGTTCTTCTACCCTTTGGATGGATAACCAGGAGTGGAATTGCTGGATCATATGGTAGTTCTATCTGTAGATATTTGAGGAATCTCCATATTGTTCTCTACAGTGATTGGACCAATTTACATTTCCACCAGCTGTGAAGGAGAGTTCGCCTTTCAATACAGTACCGCAAGCACTTATCTTTTTTTTTTTTTTTTTTTTTTTTTTTTTTTTTTTTTTTTAATTTTTGCCATTCTGACTGGGATTAGTTGGCATCTCACTGTGGTTTTGTATGTATCTCCCTTATGGTGAGAGACGTTGAGCATTTTTTCATATGCTTTTTGGCTGTTCATAGAGAGTTGTTGGTTCAGCTCATTTTCCCATCTTTTAATTGGGTTGATAATTTTTTTTCGGGTAAGCTGCTTGAGTTCCCTGTGTATTCTGGTTATCAGTCCCTTATCTGAGGCATAGTTTACAAAAATATTCTCCTATTCTGAGGGTTGTTGATTCACACTAATTACTGTGTCTTTTGCTGTGCAAAACTTCTTAATCTGATGTAGTACCACTTTATCTATTTTTGGGTTTATAGTCTGTGCTTTGAGGAGTCTTATTTAAGAAGCCTTTGCCTACCCGTGTCTCCTCAAGTTCCCCCAGTGTTTTCCACCAATAAGTTTATAGTTTCAGGTCTTAGGTTTAGATCTTTGATCCACTTTGAGTTGATTTTATTAATGGTGAGAGATAGGGGTCCAAGTTCATCTTTTGGTAGGTGGATAGCCAGTTTTCCCAGCACCATTTGCTAAAGAGGTTTTCCTTTTCCCACTAGATTGACTGATATCCTTTTTCGAAAATCAGTTGGCTATAGGTTTGGGGTTTATTTCTGGAGTCTCTAGTCTGTTTCATTGGTACAAACGTTTTTATCCCCAAACCATGCTGTTTTGATTATCACAGCTTTGTAATATATTCTGGAGTCAGGGAGTGAGATCCCTCCTACTCCACTCTTCTTGCACATGATTGCTTTGGTAGTACAGAATCTTTTATGATTCCAGACAAATTCTATGATCATCTTTTCTAAATCTTTGAAGAATGTCTTTGGTAATTTGGGATTACATTAAGTCTGTAGATTAATTTGGGTAAAATTGCCATTTTTATTTTATTCTTCCAGTTCAAGAACACAGGATGTCCTTCCACTTTTTGTGTCATTTTCAATACTTTTTTTTCAGATTTTTGTAGTTTTCCTGTAGAGGTTTTTACAAGGAAATGGAGTTACAAGAATTTGTATAAGATCTAATTAGGGTTTTTTAAATAATTATTTTATTGAATTTTATTTAATTAATTAAAAAAAATTAACCAAGGAAGGATAGAGAGAGAGAGGGAAAGTGAGAAAACAAGCTACTAGCTTCAGGACTCAAACCGTGATCTGCCATGTGGGAGTCCAGCACCCTTAATCACCACACCATTGGCTGGCCCCAGCTATGGGTTTTTCATAAATGACTTTTATTGTGTTGAGAAATGTCCCTTCTTTGTCAATTTTGCTGAGAGTCTTAATCATGAAGGGATGTTGTATTTTATGGAATGATTTTTCTGCATGGATTGATATGATCATATGGTTTTTAATCTTTCAGTTAATATGGTGTATTACGTTTAAGATTTTGTGAGTGTTGAACCATCCTTGCATCCTGGAATAAGCCTACCTGGTAATGATGTATAATCTTTTTTATATGTTGTTGGATACAGTTTGCTAATATCTTGTTGAGAATTTTTGCATCTATATTCATCAGAGATATCGGTCTGTAGTTTTCTATCCTTGTCAGTTTTGGGGAGGAGGGTGAGAGTTTCTTCCTTTTGGATCTTTAAAAATAACTTGAATATAATAGGAGTTAACTCTTCTTTAAAAGTTTTATAGAATTCAGAAGTGAAGCTATCAGTTTTTCTTTGTTGGCAGGTTATTTATTACCGATTCAATCTCATTGCTTGTTAGGAGTCTATTCAGGATTTCTATGTCTTCCTGATTCGGTCTTGGTAGTTTATATGTGTCCATGAATTTGTCCATCTCATCCCGGTTTTCTTGTTTTTTGACATATAGTCACTCATAGTGTCCTCTAATGATGTTTTGTATTTCTATTAGGTCTGTTATAATATTGCCTATTTCATTGTGAATTTGATTTATCTGGTTCCTCTCCCTTTCTTCTTAATTACTCTAGCTAATTGTGTGTCAATCTTGTTAATCTTTACAAAGTAACAGCTTCTGCTTTCATTTATTTTCTGTATAGTTTGTTTATTTTCTAGTTCATTTATTTCTGCTCAAATTTTTAAATTTCTTTTCTCCTGGCATTTTTTTTTATTTTGTTGTTGTTTTTCTAGTTTTCTGAGGCATGATATTAGGTTGTCCATTTATCATTTTTCCATCTTTTTCTTGTGTTCACGAATTGCTGTGAACTTTTCTTCTTATGACTGCTTTTGCTGTGTCCCATAGATTATGGAAACTCAAGTTTTCATTATCATGGGTTTCATGAATATTTTGATTTCAGTCTGAATTTTTTCAGTAGTTGGAAGTCATTCAGGAGTTATTTAGTTTCCATATCATTGTATATTTTTGTGGGTTCTTTCTAAAGTTAATATCAAGTTTTTTTTTTGGGGGGGGGGAGTTTTCGCTATAGGGTGTGTGCGCTCGCCAGACAGACAGAAAGAGACAGAGAGACAGAAAATGAGAAATCACCCCCCAGGGGGGATGGTCACGCCGCAATCCCTTCTCTTCCATTCTCCTCTCAGGATCTTGGGCACGCACGCACACGCGCCCGGCGTGAGTTTTAAGCCACCGGGTCCAGGACGCGAACCACGGTCGACTACGTGGGAGTCCAGCAACACAGCCATTACGCTAACTGCTGGTTCCCAAGTTAAGATCAAGTTTAATTCCATCATGATCAGAGAAGATGCTGGATATAGTTTCTATACCTTTAAATCTGTAAAGGATTATTTTGTGCCCTATCATGTGGTCAGTCTCCAAAAAGGCTCCATGTGGGAGTGAGAAGAATGTATATTTTATGGGTTTTAAGTGGAATGTTCTATAGATGTCTGTCAAGTCTATTTGATTCATAGTATCATTTAAACCCTCTATCTCATTACTTATTTTTTGTCTAGATGATTGATCCAAGGAGATAGTGGGGTGTTGAGGTCCCCAACAATCCGTGTGTTGCAGTCTATCTCTCCTTTTAGATCTAACAGTATTTAGTTGACATATTTGGGTGTTCCTGAGTGGGGCACATAGATATTTATAAGTGTTATATATTCTTGTTGAATTATTCTTTTACTACTATATAATGCCCTTCTTTGTCTCTTCTTACAGTTTTTGTCTTAAAGCCTATTTGTCTGAAATCAGTATCACTACTCAAGCTCTTTTTTGGTTTCCATTTGCATGGAATACCTATTTCCAGCTCTTCACTTTTAGTCTGTGTATGTCTTTATCCCCAAAATGTGTTTCTTGTAGGCAACAGATAGAGGGTTTCTGTTTTTTTGTTTGTTTGTTTTTCTTTTCTTCTTTTCTTTTTTTTTTTTTTTTCTTTTCCTATTCAGCCAGTCTGTGTCTCTTGATTGGAGAATTTAATCCATACATTCAATGTTATTATTGATATTTCCAGACTTGTCCCTACCATTAAACTGGCCATTTTCTTGGTTGTTTTTGTCCTTTTATTTCATCTGTTTCTTTAGTTTTCCTGGTATAGCACTCTCTTCAGAATTTCTTGAAGAGCTGATCCGGTGTTGGCATAGTCTTTCAGGTTTTGTTTATCTGAGAATGTTTTTACCTTTTCTTCCCATTTAAAGGATAATACCTTGCCAGGTATAGTACTCTTGGTTGAAATAGTTTCTCTCTTAACACCTTTACTATATCTTCCCATTCTTTCCTTGCTTGCATTGTTTCTGATGAAAGGTCCAATGTTAGCCTGATGTGATAACTTTTGTAATTAACTTGACTTTTCTCTATTGCCTATCTTAGTATCTAGTCTTAATCTGTGGTTTTGGCTAGTCTAGCTATGATGTACTGTGTAGAGAATTTTCTTGCGTTTATTCTATTTGGGGACCTTTGTATTTCTTTTTAAAAATTTTTATTTATTTTTATTTTATTATTATTTATGCATTCAATCACTATACATCATTTAGATTGTAAAGAGACTTTACCCAGCATAATATACATCTCAGTCCAGTTGAGAATACTATACACATCTTCATCAACAGATAGTAAACCATATTTGTGTCCCACAAATATCTTACCTCTCCACTTTTTTCCCTTTCTTGCACTCTTCCCCTCCCACACTCTCCTTCCACTTTGTCTCTAGTGTCCATGACAATTTTTAATGCTTTTATGTCCATCCAGTCTTTTAGTCTCTACCAGAGTGTGGACAGTCAGTATATGTTAAGTGGAGACATACGATGTCTTTCATAGCCTGACTTGCTTCACTTAGCAATGAATCTTCCATATTCATCCACTTTCTATCAAATTCCAGGGCCTTGTTGTTTTTTTATGGCTGAGTAATATTCCACGGAGTATATGTGCCACATGTTTTCGATCCATTCACCCATTTGTGAACATTTGGGTTGGTTTTATGTCTTAACAATCATGCATAGTGCTGCAATAAATATAGTTGTGCAAGCACTTTACTGACTGAGTGTCCTCCTGTCCTTTGGGTAGATACCCAGGAGTGAAATTGCTAGATCATATGGTAGTTCTATTTGAAAGTGTTTGTGGAACCTCCATATTGTTCTCCACAGTCGCTGGACCAATTTATCTTCCCACTATCAATGAAGGAGTGTTCCCCTTTCACCACATCCCTGCCAACACTTATCATTTTTTTTTTTTAATCTTCACCATTCTGACTGGGGTTAGGTGATCTCTCACTGTGGTTTTGATCTGCATCTCCCTTACGATGAGGGATGTTGAGTATTTTTTCGTATGCTTTTTGGCTGTTCGTATGTCTTCCTTAGAGAGTTGTTTATTCAACTCATTTTTCCATCTTTTAATTGGGTTAATAATTTTCTTCCAGGTAAGCTGCTTGAGTTCTCTGTGTATTCTGGTTCTCAGTCTCTTAGCTGAGGTCCAGTCAACAAAAATTCTCTTCCATTCTGAGGGTTGTTGATTCACACTAATTATGGTGTCCTTTGCTGTGCAAATCTGGTGTAATCCCACCTGTATATTTTTGGGATTATTGCCTGTACTTTGGGGGTCTTGCTTAAGAAATCTTTGCCTACCCCAGTGTCTCCCAGAGTTTTTCCAGTGTTTTCCACCAGTAGTTTTATAGTTTTCAGTATTAGATTTAGATCTTTGATCCTCCTTGAGTTGATTTTTTGTTAATGGTGACAGATAAAGGTTCAGATTCATCTTTGTGCAAGTGGATACCCAGTTTTTCCAGAACCATTTGGTAAAGAGGCTTTCCTTTACCCACTGGGTTGACTGGTATTCTTTGTCAAAGATGAGTTGGCTGTATGTTTTGGTGTTTGTTTCTGGAGTCTCTACTCTGTTCCATTGGTCCTCATCTCTGTTTTTGTGCCAATACCATACTGTTTTGATTATCTCAGATTTGTAATATAATTTGGGGCCAAGAAGTGAGATACCACCCACTCCACTCTTCTTCCGCAGGATGGCTTTGGCAATACAGGGTTTTTATGATTCTAGACAAATTCTATGATTGTCTTTTCTAGATCTGTGAAGAATGTCTCTTGTAATTTTTATAGAGGTTGCATTAAATACGTAGATTAATTTGGGTAGGATTGCCATTTTGAATATATAAATTCTTCCAATTCAGGAAAATGAAATGTCCTTCCATTTTTTTTGTGTCCTTTTTTATTTCTTTTTAAAGGTTTTTACAGTTTTCCTTATAGAGTTCTTTGACTACCTTGGTTAGATTTATTCCTAGGTATCTTATACTTCTGGTCATGGTAAATAGGATTATTTTCTTCAGTTCTGTCTCGGTCTGCTTGTTATTTGTATATAGAAATAATATAGATTTTTATAAGTTAATTTTGTATCCTGCCACTTTACTGTATGCATCTGTTAGTTTGAGAAGTTTTTTGTGGATACTCTTGGGTCTTCTATGTATACAGTCATGTCATCTGCAAACAGATAATTTCAGCTCTTCTTTCCCTTTTATTTCCTATGTATTTATTTGGTCTGGATCATTGAGTGCTTCCTAAACTTGGAAAATTTTCTTCCAGGAGTTTGTGAAATAGATTATCAATTCCGTTATTAGTTTCTTCACCTTTCAGGACACCAATTATTTAGATGTTTGAGCATTTAATGGTATCTAGTATTTCTGACATATTGTCCTCATGGGGGGTATTTTTTCAGTGATTTTTGTTTGTTTGTTTGTTTTAGGTCAGAGGTTTTGTCTTCTACATCCAAGATTCAATCTTCTGCACAATATAATTTGCTTTTAATACTTTCTAGGGAGGTTTTGATTTCCTGTATTGCAGCCTTCATCTCTAATAGTTCCGTTTGATTCTTATTTTAGTGTCTAATTCTTCTTTCAAATTGGGGAAGGACTTCCTCATGTTCTGGAGCTCATTGTCTCTTTTCTCTTGCATTTTCTGGCATTTATTGTCACTTTTCTCTTGCATTTATTTAGTTTTGTCACTATGAGTATTCTGAATTCTTTTTCTACATTTCCACAAGTTCCATTGTACTGTCTGCAGGTGATGAGGAATTATTCTTTTTCCTTAGGGGAAAAATATTTTTTTGGTTTCTTATATTTCTTGTGCCTCTCCAGTGATTTCTGGTCATCTGATGATATTTCTTCCTAATTACTGTACTATTATCGCTGGAACTGGGTATTCCAGTGGCCTCCCAGTTTTGTGAGAACAGATTCACATGGTGCTGAGCTGCAGGTTTCCAGCGAAGGGAGAAAGTAGGGGTTGAGCAGTGCCCGTTGCATGCTGTGAGCTTGCAACTATGAGGAAACTATGAGGTTGAAAGTATCTTTCAATGGGCAAAAGACATCTAGAGGTCTAAGGCAGTCTCCTGGAAATGGTGGGGCCAGGGGAGTTCCCGAGGCGATCTCTGTCCTCAGCCGCACTGGCTTCAACTGCAGCCATCTGGCAGGAACAGGGCTAATTTCATTAACTTTTTGAAGTCCCCTCATACAGTAACCACTAGCCACACATGGGTATCGAGCACTTAAAAGACGGTCAGTGCAACTTAGACACAGGGTTTCTAATATTTCACATAATTTTAATTCATTTAAATTTTACTTTCAATAGCTACTTGTAGCTGGAGGCTATGTATTGGACTCTGCAGTTCTGAACTAGACCAGGTCTTGCACTTGGTGCCAGATGACTCAATCTTATTGCCAGTATTTAGCTCTGTAATTTGCAGAGCAACCATGCACCATGCACAATCTACTGTGTTCATGCAGTTTTCAGCCCTTTCTGTAGAGCTTGTCATCAGACTTAGACCATTAACAAGTGCCTTGGGCTCACAGACAGGAGCCCTGAGTCCAGAGCTAGCACTGCCCTTTGGTGTGTGAAGTCAAGCAATCTCTCTTAAGTCTCACGTCTGCTTCCACAAAGTGAAGCCCTTGGGCTTGATAGACTCTAAAGGTCAGGCTGCCTGTGGTAGTTGCTGATTTTTGGCAAAGATCTGACCTTTCAGATTCCTAAAGCTTCTCTACTCAGCCCCTCCATAACACTGCGGCTCCTCACTGGCTCTCTAAGCCTCAAACACCTTCCTCAACTCAGGTCCAGCAACCTCTCTCCTGTTTGCCTTCTCACCATCTTTTCAGCCATTATTACACTCCTGGATCTTGTTCATTTTGAACTTTTGCATATACTGTCTCTCTCTACAGATAAAAACCTTGCTTCTTCTCTCTCCAGACTTATCTCAAATGCTACCTTTAACAGGAAGCCTTCTCCTCTAAGGATTTTTGAGGATTTCTCATGCCTTTGAATAAATCTGTAGAGTCCTTAGAGAGTGGTCTCATGTCAGTCTTTCTTTTTTTATTTATTTTTCATTTTTAGAGAGGTTTTTTTTCGCTATAGGGCACATGCACTTACCAGAAAGACAGAGAGACAGAAAGCGAGAAATCACCCCCCAGGGGGGATGGCCACACTATAGTCCCTTCTCCTCCACTCTTCTCTCGGGATCCTGGGCATGCACGCACATGCACCCGGCATGAGTTTAAGCCACCAGCTCCAGGACTTGAACCGCAGTTGACTACATGGGAGTCCAGCGACATAGCCATTACGCTAACTGCTAGTCTTTCTTTTTTTAATGTTCATTTATTATTTTTTCTGAGAGAGAAAGACAAGCACTCCCCACAGGATTCACACACTATGATCTTCCCTCAATATAAACCAGCCTAGATCACAGACATATTAATTCCTGGTGTGTTCAAGGAGGCACCAGGACTTAAACGCAGGAGCTTAGGAGCTTTCTCATGGGAGTCCAGTTGCATTGCATTTTCTCTTCTGCTGGTCTGGAAGCTCCCCAAAGACACAAATCATGTCCTCCTTGGTATTTGCTCCCACAGGGCTACTACTCCCTGCTCATATCAGGGGTTCCATAAAGACATATAGAATTGAGCTAGCTTCATGCCATGGAGGCCTTCCTTTTATGGCTCCCTTACAAGTTAAGAAACTACGACATCAGAAATTGGGGAAACAAAACAAAACAAAACAAAACAAAAACTTTCATTTAAATTTATTTATTTATTTATTTATTTTTCAGGAGTCTTCACTTTTATAAGTAAAGCCCTGATTGAGAAGAAACGTGTCTAAAATATTGATAGACTATTATATTTTGGATGTTTTATGTTGGATAAAATCATCCAATATAATATCTCTCCCCCCAGCATAGAATCTGTCATTTATTTATTATCTTTATTCTCCTGCTTAAGTTCCAAGTAAGCCATCATGGCATTGCCCTTTTTAATGCTACCTCTGTTTTCTGTTGAAGGGGATGTGCAGAACAGAACTCAAATCAGGGTTCTTCAATGGAGTCATGCAAACTTCAATGTAGTCAATTCAGACTTCAATATAGTCGTGGTGCAGTACGAATGCTATATTTAGATAGTAGTTTGAGTGTCAGGACCAGAAAAGCGTCCTAGGTTTTCAGGTTCAGATAGGCTGTGGCGGCCATCACCCTGCCTAGAGAGGCTCATATTTCTATACCACTTTTTGTTGGCACCCTCATACCGAAGAGACCCAATAGAGGCTAAGGGTAGCCACAGCCCAGCAGGACTGGTCAGAAAACCTGAGTGCAGCTGAGTTTTGGGTACCAGGACAACCTCTCCTGAGACTATGGCAGCTCCTCCTCTAGACCATCCACCCCCCTCCATATTAACACAGACCTGTGTATCCAATCGAGGCACAGGCATTCTAGTGAAAATTTGAAAAAAGAACTCAAAGTCAGAACACATGGGCAAAGAGTCTTTTAGGAGTTTCTGGTGTGTATGAAAGAAAATGGCAGGTATTTAGCAATGAGGGGAACCCCTGAGACTAATGAGTCCAAGGATGGCAACCAACTTTCCTCCTGCAGGCCACCTCAGAAGTAATTGCTTGGAACTGTGTTTTAGGAAGGATCCTGAGCCCTGGCTCAGTGGAAAAGAATGCTACCACTCATCAACTATGTCTGTTCTGGGTTTGAGAAAGGGTAACGACAGGATTGCCTGGTGTTTCTGTCCCTGAATTAGTCCAATTCCCCTGAGTCTAAGAGACAGGAAAACTGATACCCAGGGAGGGGTAAGAAGAATACAGAGCTGTGTATTGCATAGCAGAGGCAGGACTCTTGAGAGAGTGCTCTTTTCAGTGCCTTCCCGGAAAAGTATAATTATCATAGGTTCTGGAACAGCCCTGAGAGCTGTGCCCATAAACCTTCAGAGCGGACTTTCTGAGGAGCTGCTGAAGCCCCCCGGCAATGACATTAGCACTGGGGGCCAGGGATGCAGTTCAGAAATCAGAGGACAAAGCATGGAGCTCTTAATTAAGAAACTTGTCTGGGGAAACTGCTGTCAAGGAACCAATGGAATAATGTGGTAAAGCCCTGAAAAAGCTCACCAGGCCTGACTTCACATGCGTTTTTTTGCACTAAGAGCTCCCGGTCAGCTTGAGATGACCTGACAGCAAGGCAGTGCCCTGACAGGGGTAGGGTCATTCTGCAATCCCCTCTCCATTTCTCCATCCTGTCAGAATTTGGAGCATGCAGACACATATTTTTTAAGCTGCTAGGGCCAGGACATGAACTTATGTCAGTTATGTGGGACCCAGCTGCCTTAACTACTAGACTATGGGGCCAGCCCTACTTTGATCTTTTAAGGTTAATCATAATGATAGAAGCTACTTTCTTGATCTTTTGAAACCTACATTAGCTGAGCAATGGGGGAAGCTGGAGTTGAGCCCAGGAGACAAGTAATCCTAGAACCTTAGATGCAGCCTCCTGGACATGGAAGAGAGCTTGCTGCATAAAACTGACTTGTTATGGATTCTCGCTGGACATTATGGCTGCCTGTCAGACTCGGCCTCCCTCCTCATTCTCTTCAAGCATGAGCATGCTGTCTCAGGCTCCCCATGTGGGCTAGGGGGAGAGAGCAATGCCAAAGTCCTTTTGGTGTCTTCCCCAACTCCAGGAATACCAGAGACCTTGACATCATGATTCATTTCTGCGCCTTCTGCCAATTCATATAAAACAGTGTGTGGGGACTGGAGCAAGATGGAGAGAGGGAGACTTTGAATCCCATAGAGAAAGATAATCCCAAGCCTTTGGAATAAAGAAGAAGCCTACCTATTTTTTTTTTTTTTTTTTTTTGAGAGGTTTTTGCTATAGGGTGCACGTGCTCACCAGAAAGACAGAAAGAGACAGAAAGACAGAAAATGAGAAATCACCACCTGGGGGGATGGCCACACCGCAATCCCTTCTTCTCCATTCCCTCTCAGGATCTTGGGCATGCACGCACACGCGCCCAGTGTGAGTTTAAGCCACTGGGTCCAGGACTCAAACCGTGGTCGACTACATGGTAGTGCAGTGACACAGACATTACACTAACTGCTGGTCCCCAAGCCTACCTGTTATTGCACCTCCCTGGGGATGGTGGAGGGAGAGAAAGAGGATGGAGCTTTGAGGTGGATGGGCTTGTGTTTGAGCCCAGTGCCTCCTCTTACCATCTGAGTCACTTTGAGTAGATCACTCCGTCTCTCCAAGACCTGTTCCCCGCTTCTAAAATATGTATAGTAGTCCCCAGCTCATAGGGCTGTTGGAATTCAGTTCAATGCAACATATGCCACATGCTTGGAACCATCACCATTAAAATGATCTAGAAACAAAAATGGACTATTATTTAAGGTTCGGCCACTTGAGAAAACAGGCTGGCAGTTTCTCAAAATGTTAATCATGAAATTAGCATACTATCCAGCAGTTCTTCTCCTAGGTTTATCTCTAAGAGAGATTAAAACATATGTTAGCATAAAATTTATGCACAAATATTTATAAAAGCATTATTCATAAGAGTCCAAAAGTGGGAACATCCCAAATGTCCATCAGGGTTAATGAATAGACAAAACGTCATATATTCATACAATGAAATATTATTTGGCAATGGAAAGGAATAAAGTGCTGTTGTATCATGGACAAGCCTTGAAAGCATTATGCTAAGTAGAAGAGGTTAGTCATGGGACTGGCAGGTGGCATGGTGGTTAAGGGCGCTGAACTCCCCTATGGTCGACCACAGTTTGAATACTGGACCTGGTGATTTTCTTTTATCACATTCCTTCTCTCTCTCTCTCATTCTGTCCCTCTCTGGTCAAATGAAAATAAATAAATAAATAAATAAATAAATAAATAAATAAAGTTAAGTAAAAATATTTTTGAAAAAAGAAAAAAATAAAGAAGTTAGTCATGAAAGACCACATTTTGTATGGTTCTTATTTTAATTGTTCAAAATAGGCAAATTCATAGAGATAGAAAGTATTAGAGGTTATCTAGGGCTGGAATGATAGGAAAAATTGGGAAATGGAGGGTTGAGTGGATAAAGATGAAAATTTACAGTGCTGTTTTTTTTTCAGGATAAACATTCAAAAATTGTGGTGATGGTTGTATAACTCTGAAAAACCTTTAAATGTGCACTTTAAATGGATGAATTGTATAGATTATATCACAATAAAGATGTTTATTTTTTCTTTTTAAACATGGTCATACCTGATTAAACATCACTTTCAAATATGACATTCCAGGCAAGACCTTGGTTGCATAGCCAGTGTTTCCAATTGTATGTTCATAAAAGGGAGAACCTATGCAAATAACCATCTAAAGCCATGCAAGGTAAGGAGATTCAGTAAGAGTTTCTGAATTCAGGTACTAAAAGAACAAGGCCCGTAAAATGCACTTTCCAAGTTAGTCCTTCATTAGCTTTCTTATATTTTTGAATAAACTGGTATTTCTCTTGAGGGTAAATCTTATGGGTCTGTGAGGCCAGGACTAATTAAATAATAATAATTATTATTATTAACATGCACTGCAGGTATTGCTACTCTCTTCATATATATATACATAAATAGGAATTTTAAAAATTCTCGGTTTCAGTTTCCAATACAGAAAAATTTTATAATTATAACTCTAAAACTTAAAAGTTTTGAAATCTTCCATACATTTTATGAGTATCAACGTACCTGGAGACCAAAAGTATCTGAGAAATGTTGCTTTAGGATAAAATTACTGTACCCTTGGAAAACAGAAAATAGGGACCAGCAGTTAGCACAATGGCTATGTCACTGCACTTCCATGTAGTCGACCACGGTTCAAGTCCTGGACCTGGTGGCTTAAATTCATGCCTAGCGTGTGTGCGTGCGTGCCCAAGATTTCAAGAGGAGAATGGAGGAAAAGGGATTGTGGCATGGCCCTCCTTGAGGGGTGATTTCTCGCTTTCTGTCTCTCTGTCTCTCGCTGTCATTCTGGCAAGCGCACGTGCCCTCTAGCAAAAACCTCTCCAAAAAAAAAAAAAAAAAAGAAACAACAAAAAAAGAAAAACAGAAAACATACATTGTTGTATTTCTCTATCACTTCACTTCTTGTATGGTCTCAGCTACTTGCAACAATTATAAACTTCACCAGAGCAAGTCAATTCTCTTTTTTCTTTTTGTTTTAACTATGAGAGGGCACATATGCTTGCCAGAGAGAGAGAGACAGAGACACATGGAGAGAAAAAAAACACCTCCTGAAAGATTGTGGTCACACTACAATCCTTTTTGTTCCTCTGTCCCATTAGGATTTTGGACAAGCTTGCACACATGCTTAGTGTGCTTTTCAAGCCTATCAGGCTGGGACTGTGTTGAGCCATTTGGGATCCTGCTCCCTCAGTACAAGTACTTAACTCTGCACTATGGGGCCAATCTAGGACCTTCTTTTTCACAGAGCAAACCACAGGATAGTTGATTGAGAACTGTATCACACATCAATATTTTAGAAAACTAACAGGATTCATTAATACACAAAACTTTCTATGGTTGTATTTACCTTACTTATAAAGCCTAAATGCAGCAAGAATGTACATATCTATTAATATAACCCACAGCACATAAAAATAAGAAATGCCTTTAATTTCAAAGTTATGTTTAATCATTAATTTTTAGTATTCATCTCACTTAAGAATGATCTAGGCATCTAAAGATTATCCTTTAAAAACAGAATTTAATATAAGTTCAAAGGTTTAAATTACTTAAAGACAGAAATTCTCTTCAAGCAGGCATACTATAAAACATAATTACTGCTGAAATGATGAGTTTGTCAGAATAATGATTCAATTTAGTTGAATACCAGCTTATAATTTTTTGTAGCCTTAATCATGAACTAAGAATAATGTAGGCTTGTTTGATCAGTAAACTGGATGAGTTTAGGAAAAAACATACCTAGTAGAATTAAATGTGGTTCCCATTATACTTAGCACTAGTTAGAAAGACATAGATGTTTTTATTAAATTGAAATGATTAATCTAGTTTCACTTTCTAAAGATTTATTTTAACTATATAGATTCCTAAAATGCTTCCTAGTTAGCTTTGGCTGGCACATTTAAAGAATTAGGAAGGGGCCAGGTGATGGTTCAGTGGTAAGACAACTGACCCATATAGGGAAGGTCCTCAGTTGGTGCCCTGGAACTCTCTCCCTAAAAAGACTGAACATTCTTTTTTTTGGAGAGGTTTTTGCTATACAGCGCGTGCGCTTACCAGACAGACAGAGAGAGACAGAGAGAGAGAAAGTGAGATATCACCCACAGGGGGGATGGCCACGCCACAATCTCTTCTCCTCCACTCTCCTCTCGGGATCCTGGGTACGCACGCACACATGCCCGGCGTGAGTTTAAGCCACCGGGTCCGGGATTTGAACCGCAGTTGACTACATGGGAGTCCAATGACATAGCTATTACGCTAACTGCTGGTCCCGACACTGAACATTCTTACTTGCTCATGACCCAGGCCAGCTGGATACAACCCTCTCTTTCTCACTTATGAAAGAAATAATTAAACTTAATTATAAAATAAAATAACAATAAAGTATTAGCAGGTTAATATGTTTATTTTCTGATAACTTGATTCTATATTTATTTTCTAATAAATTTGTTGCTAATTTTATAAGTGTTGGTCTCTATTGCCAATCAATATAATGCTCATTTAATTTGAGACTTTTAATTTAACTTACTGATGTCATCTGTATATAGGAAAATATTAGATAAACAAAAGGCAAAGTTCTTCCTGAATTACAGACACCTTGACTTATGTTTTTTTGTTTTGTTTTGGTTTTTGTTTTTGGAGAGGTTTTTGCCATAGCGCTCATGCGCTCGCCAGACACACAGAGAGAGACAGAGAGACAGAAAGCAAGAAATCAC
Organism: Tupaia tana; assembly: GCA_026018925.1. Classification (NCBI taxonomy): domain Eukaryota; kingdom Metazoa; phylum Chordata; class Mammalia; order Scandentia; family Tupaiidae; genus Tupaia; species Tupaia tana. The sequence continues at coordinate 34,801,426 of JAKSZU010000010.1, read as the reverse complement.
CCCCCGGGGAGATGGCCACACCGCAATCCCTTCTCCTCCATTCTCCTCTCAGGATCTTGGGCATGCACGCACACGAGCCCAGCGTGAGTTTTAAGCCACTGGTCTGGGACAAGAACCATGGTCGGCTACATGGGAGTCCAATGACATAGCCATTACGCTAACTGCTGGTCCCGACTTACGTTTTTATAACTATTTATACATAAAGCTTTAACTCTACTAGCTAGCTACTATTCACAAAAACTCACAGGTCAAAATACTACAATGAAAAGTTGTCGTTCTTCCCAGTAGGCACAAAATTCATGTGTAATTAGTTCAAAACTTATAAATAGACAAACAAAAGACTATTTACAGGTAAGTTCTTAGTCACAATATCAAGTATTGTCCTGTCTAGAGGGCTGTCTTCAGGCTATGGGCTCGCTTTGGCTATGCTGAGCCAAAATGCTATTTCTTGGTGCCTCTCCTCACCAATGAGTGATGGGTGTGTGTAGGCAGGCAAATACTCCAACTTTCTTTCTCCTAGATTAGAACCTTTCTGAGGTGTACCCTACATTGTCCCCAAGATCTCCAGTGGGACTAAGCCAAGGTTTCCCTTGGTGAGAATGTTGACATCTCATCTTTGCTTGGCCTCTCCCTTTCCAGATCAAAGATTTCTATTCCTCTACCGGGTTTACTTGAACTCTCTTCCAATAAATACCTTTCACACAAATCCTCATCCCAAGAGCTGCTTGTTGGTAATCCAACCTAAGTTTCTACCCAATGTCTTTCTTATCTTTAATAACAGGACTATGTGTATATTCCAGAGGGCAATATTGTGAAATTGTGATTTATAGTAAGAAATATGTATTTGGTCTCTGACTCTCAGTCCTAATACAAGCTTTTTTTTTTTTTTTTTTTTTGGAGAGACTTTTTGCTATAGGGCATGTGCGCTCGCCAGACAGACAGAGAGAGACAGAGAGACAGAAAGCGAGAAATCACCCCCCAGGGGGGATGGCCATGCCGCAATCCCTTCTCCTCCATTCTCCTCTCGGGATCTTGGGCACGCACGCACATGCGCCCAGCGTGAGTTTTAAGCCACCGGGTCCGGGATGTGAACTGCGGTCAACTACGTGGGAGTCCAGCGACATAGCCATTGTGCTAACTGCTGGTCCCCCCTAATACAGGGTTTTTAAACCCCTGTAATTCCCAAGCCATAGGGATGCTAGGTGCATCTTTTGTTCTAATATTTGGCCTTTGATTTGAGCTCATGGCATATAATATATATATATATATATATATATATATATATATATATATATATATATATATATATATATATATATATTTAAATTTGCCAGAGGGCACATGTGCTCACTAAAGAGAGAGAGAGAGAGAGAGTGAAGTGAGAGAGAGAGAGAGAGAAGCACCCTCCCATGGGACATGGGCATGATCCTGCAGCAATCCCTTCTCCATTTCTCCATCCTGTCGGGATTTTGGACACGCATACACTCATACCCAGTGTGTATTTCAAGCCGCTGGGGCCAAGGTTCAAACTGTAGTTGGCCATGTGAGATTAAGTTCCCTTAACCACTAAGCTATGGAGCTAGCCCAGCATAATGTCTAATCCTTTGCAATTCTTGAGGGATAGGAACATATTTTGTTCTATTGGGGCCATTCTTGGTGGGCTTCTGGTTGAAGACTGATCACCAAATAAGTTAAGCCATGATAGGTGCTCTGAACTTTCAGCTCCACCCCTCATCTTCTATGAACTGGAGAACTTTGATCAAGAAATAGAGAAGAACACCAACATCTCATTTTTATTCTTCATGACCTCTGCTGCACCAATAGCAGGAGAGTGTACAGAGAGTGACTTGGAGTATGTGCTGGTTAAATTAATGACTTCTGTTTCACAGAGTCAAGTAATAACTTTTGCAACAGAAGTCCAACAGAAGCCTAACAGAAGAGTTATCTGAGGACCCCATTAGAGAGAGGAAAATCAGGTGGGGAGAGGCAGATACTACCAAAATGGCTAGGATTTTATCAATAATTAAAAGCTTCCCTAGTTTTTATTCCTGCTTCCAATTTAGGAAAAGTCAGAGAAAATTAAATATTCCCTATCCAATGACATAGGATGCTTTGCCTCTACTTAGATTGTCCATAATATCCCAGTGCCAGCTGCCTACAATCAGTACACACCTGAAGCCTTCCTTTTATTCCACTATAAAGCTTTCCCACTCCCCTGCCACCTTTGAGTCACTACTATAACACAGGCAAAGGTGGCTGACTCTCTTGCTAAAACAAGCTTTGAATAAATAGATTGTTCTCATTTGGTTAGTGTTTGTGTATTTTCACAAGAGAGGATAGATTGGAGTTCAAATTCTCACTCACTGCCTATGTAAAACTGTCGGTGGAAATAACAAACTCTGTAAAAATAATAATTAATGTGGCTTATTTCTAAACATGAACATGAGGGCTGACCCAGAGAAAGGCAGGTGTGTCTCTCTAAGGGTTCTCAGATATGGGGGTTTCTTTTATTTGATTTTGAGAGTGAGAGACAAAGTTTGAATTTTAGTGAAGAGTTTTTCCATTTATCTGACCTGAAAAAGTGGGACATCTGAGAGGGGGAATGGCTTGTAGGTTATAGGTGGGTTTTACAGTTTTTTCATTGGTGATTAGAGAAGGAAGGTCTAGAGCTGATCTTGTGCCCCTCCCCACCCCATCTGAACACCCATTTCAGTGAATGGCCTTGCCATGTGGCAGTCCGCTTGTAGCTGTACAGACAACACAAAGGAATCTGTGGAAATGTCGGATAAACAATTTAGAATGATTATAGTGAATAGACTAAATGAGATGCAAGAGAAAGAAGACAATGAGCTCCAGGAGATGAGGAAATCTTTTCATTATTTGAAATAAGAAATGATATCATAAAAAAAAAAGAATCAGGGAACCAGCAGTTAGTATAATGGCTATGTTGCTGGACTCCCACGTAGTCGACCGCAGTTTGCGTCCCGGACCCAGTGGCTTAAAACTCACGCCAGGCTCGTGTGCATGCGTGCCCAAGATCCTGAGAGGAAAATGGAGGAGAAGGGATTGTGGCGTGACCATCCCCCCTGGGGGGTGATTTCTCGCTTTCTGTCTCTATGTCTCTCTTTGTCTGTCTGGCGAGCACACACGCCCTATAGTGAAAACCTCTCCAAAAAAAAAAAAAAAGAATCAAATGGAATTGTTAAAGATGAAGAATATGATACAGGAAATTAAAATCTCCCTTGAAAGTATTAAAAGTAGATTAGATCATGAAGAAGATTGAATCTTGAACGTAGAAGACAAAACCTCTGATCTATAAAAAATTATCAAAAAGACTGAGAAAACCATGAAAAATGAGGATAATATATGAGAAATACTAGATACCATCAAATGCCCAAACTCCTGGATAATTGTTATCTCAGAAGAGGAAGAAAATAATAAGGGCATTGATAATTTATTCCTTGAAATCCTGGAAGAAAACTTCCCAAACCTAGAGAGGCATTAAAATATCCAGACCCAAGAAATACATAGGACCCAAAATAGAATCAACCCAAGAAGATCTTCTCCAAGGCACATCATACCCAGATTAGCCCAAAGCACAGAAAAAGACAAGATACTAAAATTGACAAGAGAGAAACATCAAGTTACTTACAAAGGTTATTCCATCAGGCTAACTTTAGACCTCTCATCAGAAATGATGGAGGCAAGCAAAGAGTGGGAAAATACAGTCAAAGTGTTAAATGAAAAACAATTTTAACCAAGAATACTATACCTAGCAAGGTTACCTTTCATATGGTAAAAAAAGATAAAACATTTTCAGATAAACAAAACCTGAAAGAATTTACCAACTCTAGACCAGCTCTTCAAGAGATTCTGAAGGTAGTGCTATACCACAAAAACTAAAAAGTCAAACAGACAGGGAAAAGAGAACAAAAAACAGTCAATAAAATGACTTAATGATAGGTACATGTCTGAAAATATTGATAATAACATTGAATGTTGATGGATTAAATTCTCCAATCAAGAGACACAGACTGACTGAATAGATTAAAAAACAGAAACCCTCTATCTATTGCCTACAAGAAACACACCTTATGGATAAAGACATACATAGACTAAAAGTGAAGGGTGAGAAAAACATATTCTATGCAAATGAAAAATTAAAAAGGCTAGGGTTGTGATATTGATTTCACACAAAATAGTTTTTAAGACAAAAACTGTAAGAAGAAACAAAGAAGGGCATTATACAGTAGTAAATGGGTTAATTTATCAAAAAGACATAACACTTATAAATATCTATGCACCCAACTCAGGAGCACCTAAATATGTGAAGGAAGGACTGCTAGAGCTAAAAGAGAGATAGGTTGCAACACTATAAATGTCAGGGATCTCAACACCCCAGTATCTCCTTTAGATGGATCTAGACAAAAAATAAGCAGAGAGATACAGGACCTAAACGATAATATTAATCATTTATACTATGGACTTGACAGACATCCATAGAACTTACCACCCTAAGATCACAAAAAATACATTTTTCTCACCCACACATGGAACCTTTTCAAAGATTGACCATATGACAGGACACAAATCAAGCCTTTACAGATTCAAAGACATAGAAACTATATCCAGCATCTTCTCTGACTGTAATGGGATTAAACTTGATATTAATTTCAAGAAAAATACTCGAGAACACACAACACATGTAAACTAAACAATCTACTTCTGAATGACTTCTTAACTACTGAAGAAATTAAGTTAGAAATCAAAAAATAATATGGAAACAAATGATAATGAATACATGAGTTTCCATAATCTATGGGACACTGCAAAAGCAGTCACAAGAGAAAAATTCATAGTAGTTACAATGCATAAGAAATAAATTGAAAGGTGACAAATAGGCAACCTAACATCATGCCTCAGGGAACTGGAAAAACAATAACAAAAATAAAATGGCAGGTGAAAAGAAATAATAAAGATTTGAGCAGAAATAAGTGAAATAGAAAATAAATTAACTATACAGAAAATAAATGAAAGTAAAAGCTGGCTCTTTAAAAAGATTAAAAAGATTAATACACCATTAGCTAGACTGAAAAATAAGAAAGAAACCAGATAAATAAAAAATGCAGTGAAACAGGCAACATTACAACAGACACAATAGAAATGCAAAGCATCATTAGAGAATACTATGAGTGACTATATGGCAACAAACAGAACATGGAGGAGATGGACAAATTCCTGGATGCATATAATCTACCAAGATTGAATCAGGAGGACATAGAAAACCTGAAAAGACTCATAATAATCCATGAGACTGAATCAGAAATAAATAACCTCCTGACAAAGAAAAGCCTATGTCCTGATAGCTTCTACAAAATTTTTAAGGAAGAGTTAACTTCCATTCTACTCAAATTATTTCTAAAAATCCAAAAGAAAGGAAACTTCTCAAATTTATTTTATAAAGCCTCCATCATCCTCATTCCCAAAACAGATAAAAATATGACAACAAAGGAAAACTACAGACCAATATCTCTTATGAATATAGATGAAAAAGTTCTCAACAAGATACCTGCGAGTTGTATCCAACAACATATAAAAAAGATTATTCATTACGACCAGGTAGGCTTTATTCCAGGGATACAAGGGTAGTTCAACATACCCAAGCCCATAAATATAATACACCATATTAACAGAAAGAAAGATAAAACCATACGATCATTTCAATTGATACAGAGAAAGCATTTGATAAAATACAATATCCCTTTATGATTAAGATTCTTAGCAAGACTGGTATGGAAGGGTTATTTCTCAACACATAAAAGCCATATAGAAAAGAACTATAGCTAACGTCATACTGAATGGAGAAAAGCTAAAAGCTTTTCCATTGAAAACTGTTACTAAACAAGGCTGCTCACTTTATCCACTCCTTTTCAATATAGTGCTGGAAGTCTTAGCCAATGCAATCAGAAAGGAGAATAATATTAAATCTATTCAAATAGGCAAAGAAAAGTTGAAAATATTTTTATTTGCAAATAGCATGATGGTATACGTAGAAAACCCAAAGTTTTCCATGAAAAAACTTCTTGAAGTAATGTATGAATATAGTAAAGTGTTGGGATACAAAAGCAACATCCAAAAATCTATAGCATTTCTATATATGAACAATAAGGTGAATGAGGTAGATCTGAAGAAAGGAATCCCTTTTACCATAGCCACAAAATGTATACTATATCTAGGGGTAAACCTAACTAAGGAAGTTAAAGACCTTTACAAAGAAAACTATGAACATCTTTAAAAATATATCAGTGAAAATTACCCAAAAAATGGGAAGGACATCCCACGTTCCTGAATTGGAAGAATTAATATAATTAAAATGGCAATTCTACCCCAATTAATCTACATATTTAACATGATTCCAATCAAAGTACCAGAGACATTCTTCACAGATGTAGAAAAGACAATTAGAATTTGTCTGGAATCATAAAAGACCTCGTATTGCCAAAGCAATTCTGTGCAAGAAGAGTGGAGTGGGCGCATTTCACTCTCTGACCCCAAAATATGCTATAAAGTTGTGATAATCAAAACAGTATGGTGTTGACACAAAAACAGACAGGTGGGCCAATGGAATAGAATAGAGACCCCAGAAATAAACCCCAAAACTTACAGCCAACTGATTTTTGACAAAGAATACCAGTAGATTCAGTGGGAAAAGGAAAACCTCTTTAGCAAATGGTGCTGGAAAAATTGGGTATCCACATGCAGAAAGATGAAACTGAATCCCCATTTTTCACCATTAACAAAAATCAACTTCAAATGGATCAAAGATCTGAACCTAAGACCTGAAACTATAAAACTACTGGTGGAAAACACTGGGGGAACTCTGGAGACATTGTGGCAGGCAAAGACTTCTTGAGCAAGACCCCCAAAGCACAGGCTATAATCCCCAAAATAAACAGGTGGGATTACATCAGATTAAGAAGTTTCTGCACAGTAAAAGACACAGTAATTAGTGTAAATTGACAACTCTCAGAATGGGAGAAAATTTTTGTAAACTATGCCTCAGATAAGGGACTGATAAATAGAATACACAAGAAACTCAAGCAGCTTACCTGGAAAAAAAAAAAAAGATTAATGCAATTAAAAGATGGGGAAATGGAGACCAGCAGTTGGTATAATGACTGTCACTGGATTCCGATGTAGTCGACCACAGTTCAAGTCCCAGACCTGGTGGTTTAAACTCATGCCAGGTGTGTGTGCATGCATGTGTGCCCTAGATCCCAAGGGAGAAGAAGGGATTGTGGTGTGGCCATCCCCCTGGGGGTTGATTTCTTGCTTTCTGTTTCTCTTTCTCTCTCTGTCTTTATGGTGAGTTCACATGTTCTATAGCAAAAACCTCTCAAAAAAAAAAAAAAAAAGATGGGAAAATAAACTGAACAAGAGAAGAAGGTTCCACGTGGCTCCAGCGAACTAGATATTTCAGGGAATGAAGATTTTCTACTGATAATTCAGCCTCCAGCAAACGAGCTAGCGGTAGGGAGCCCCCCTGCACCCCCAGCCTTCTATCTCTGTTTCTGTGTCTCTGTTTTCTGTCTCTCCCTGCTTCTGTCTTCCCTTTTTTTTTTTGTAATTTTTCCTTTTTATATTTTTTTATAAAGGCAAAGTTTTTCTCTTGCTCTCAGCTCCACCTTTTATCTTGTTAATTATCGCTCTGGTCCTCCCACCCAGGCAGAAGAGGCCAGGCCTTCAGAAGAAGGTTCCACATGGCTCCAGTGAACTAGATATTTCAGGGAATGAAGATTTTCTACTGATAATTCAGCCTCCAGCAAACGAGCTAGCGGTAGGGAGTCCCCCCGCACCCCCAGCCTTCTATCTCTGTTTCTGTGTCTCTGTTTTCTGTCTCTCCATGCTTCTGTCTTCCCTTTTTTTTTGTAATTTTTCCTTTTTACATTTTTTTAAAAAGGCAAAGCTTTTCTCTTGCTCTCAGCTCCACCTTTTATCTTGTTAATTATCACTCTGGTCCTCCCACCCAGGCAGAAGAGGCCAGTCCTTCAGAAGAAGGTTCCACATGGCTCCAGTGAACTAGATATTTTGTGTTGCGTGCAAGCACGCTGCGTGTTTTTCTATTTTGTGATTTTTGTTTTAAAAAAACCAGTAATTACAATTTTTTATTTTTTGTATTTTTTTCTCTTTTTTGTTGTTGTTTCTCTCTCTCTTTTTCATTTTCCTTTTTCTTGTCTCTCCACCCTCCAATATCCATTTAATGTGTTTTTAGACGGATCTAAGAGCACTGTAGCTAAACATCCAAATACTAATAGGGTTAAAATATTCCTCAATATCTACTGAATCTGCTGCACCAGCAATCACAACAGAACGGCAAAGAGAGTCTAGATCACCTCTGTCTGCTTGCTCTTGAACATTCAGGCTGAACAAGAATTTGAAAGAAACACACCATCTATCAGATGACAAGAAATCACCGCTGGATCACAAGAAATATGGGAAAACAAGAAAATACCTCTCCTCCAAGGGAAAAGAGTAACTCTTCTTCATCCACAAGCAGTTTGGTGAAAATCATGGAAATGTCTGATAAGGAATTTAGAGCATTCATAATGTCAAAGCTAACAGAGATGGAAGAGAAGAGAGATAATGAATTGCTAAAGAGAAAGGAGAAAGAAGTTGCCGAGTTCCAGGAGATGAGGAAATTCTTGCAAGATCTAAAAGAGGAATTACACACTTTACAAAAGACTCAAATGGAACTGTTAGGGATGAAGTCAAAATCTCCCTTGAAAGTATTAAAAGCAGATTAGATCATTCAGAAAATAGAATCTCAGACCTAGAAGAGAAAATGGCTGTCCTAGAAAAATCCACCACGAAGACTGAGAAAATGGCCCCAAAATTTGAGAATAATATACGAGAAGTACTGGATACCATCAAACGTCCAAATATCCAGATAATTGACATTCCAGAAGGTGAAGAGACCCATAAAGGCATTGATAATCTATTCCATGAAATCCTGTAAGAAAATTTTCCAAACCTAGAGAGGCATTTGAAGATCCAGTTCCAAGAAATACAAAGGACCCCAAATAGAATCAACCCAAGAAGATCCTCTCCAAGACACATTATAGCCAGGTTGACCAAAACTGTAGACAAAGACAAGATACTAAGATTGGCAAGAGAAAAACATCAAGTTACCTACAAAGGACATCCCATCAGGCTAACAGCAGGTCTCTCATCGGAAACAATGCGAGCAAGGAGAGAATGGGAAAACATATTCAAAGTGTTAAGAGAGAAGCAATATCAGCCAAGAATACTGTACCCGGCAAGATTATCTTTCATGTGGGAAGAAAAGACAAGAACATTCTCAGATAAACAAAACCTGAAAGAATTTACCAGCACCAGACCAGATCTCCAAGAAGTTCTCAAGGGTGTGCTGTATCAGGAAAATTAAATACACACAGAAATAAGAGTTCAAAAGCTAAGAAAGTGACCAACTTAATCATAGGGACAAATCTGGAGTTGAATATTATATCCCAGAATTTAATCAGGAAAATTGAACCAGAACAGAAGATAAAAGTACATGAGACTGATAGGTTCATGCACCTACCATTTGAACAGAATCCTAACCTGTTTCCTGGCTTTAAGCAAAGTTCCTTGGCGTTTCTTTGATTTAAGTTAAAACTGGTTTTCTTAATAGTAATGAGTGAACTCACCATTGAAAGTAGTTAGATTATGTAAGAAATTGTGTGATCAATACAATGTGGGTGGGAAAGGAATAGAAGACAATTGTAGACACCAGAGATAGTGTGAGAAGAGGGTGGGAAAGGACAGAGGGTCAGAAAGAGGGGTAAACATAATTCTAGGAACTAGAAATGGAAAAATTTTTTATAATAGGCATAATTAAGTCACTATGCAGTATATACTGGATGGGAAATCACATTTTGTATGCTGTGATGATGCTTAGGGAAAGAATGTAAATTAAGTAACAAAAGAAAGTTTCAGGAAAAAAAATATATCTATTCAATGACTACAGTAGATATATAGCCCCAGCTAGGTGCTACTTTATAGGATGCGTAAAGTTAGACTTGTGTTCATGGAAATGTATATATCACCTGCGTTTGCTATGAAAATATTTAGATTAATTAAGGTCTTTAGTAATTCAATAAAATGTGGGGGAAAAACAGTATAGAAGCAAACACAGATACCAGAGATAGTGTGGGAGGAGAGTGGGAGATGGCATAGGGTAAGAGATAGGGAATCAAGGATGGGGGGAAAAAAAGCAAAACATACAGAAAACAAGAAATGGAAGATTATTTGTGGACAATAATATGTTTGTTGATGTGCTTGATTGAGGCAATATACAGTGTACTATGGATGGAAAATCTCATTTTGTATGTTGTAATGATGTACAGTGAATGAATGCAAATAAATAAATTGAAATAAAATTAAAAAATAAACTGAACAAAAATCTCTCTAAGGAAGACATATGAACAGTCAAAAAGTATATTAGGAAATGCTCAACCTCCCTTATCACAGGGAGATGCAGATTAAAACCACAATGAGATACCACCTAACCCCTGTCAGGACGGTGAAGATTAAAAATACAAAAAATGATAAGTGTTGGCAGGGTTATGGTGAAAGAAGAATTCTCCTACACTGTTGGTGGGATTGTAAATTGGTCCAGCCACTATGGAAAACAATATGGAGGTTTCTCAAAGATCTACAAATGAACTATCATTTGATCCAGTAATCCCACTTCTGGGTATCTACCCAAAGGACAGGCGAATGCTCAGTCAGAAAAGTACTTGCACATCAATTTATGGCAGTACTATTCATGATTGTTAAGACATAGAACCAACCCAAATGTCCATGAGCAAATGAATGGATTGAAAAACTGTGGCACATATACTCTGTGGAATACTATTCAGTCATAAAAAACAAGACCCTGGCATTTGATAGAAAATGGTTGAATATGGAGATTTATGGCTGAGTGAAGCAAGCCATACTATGAAAGAATAATATTGTATATCTTGGTTAGAGAAAGGGTAAGAGTTAGTCAGCTTCCCTCCAGAAAGGAGACCATCCATGTACTGACATACAGAGACACAGGTGCTATAATAGGATCCCATTAGAGAAGGGAAAATCAGGTGGGGAAAGGCAGATGTTACCAAACAAGAAAGCAGGAGCAGGATTGTGCAGGCCCTCTGGTCATAAATTCAGTTTGAGCATTACCCTGTGGGTGCAACAGGCCCACAGAGCACTCAGCAAAGGCCACTCATGCAATTCCAAGAAATACAAAGAGAGCAGGATTGTGACTTCTTGCTGAGAAATAATGGGGCCATTTTAGAGTGGTTACTTCAGTCTAAAAATACTCATGTAAAAAAGCTTTCTTTTAATAAATGGAGTGGAAAAATTGTTTAGTTCCTAAGAAATGAGGATAAATAGGCTTTAAAATATCAAGCAACTGCTGGACAGGCCTTGGGATTTAATTGCAAACCTAAATTTGGCAGTTCTGGTACCTTTGAAATCACTCCCCATGCATTAGCTTGCCCAGTGTGACAAGCAACGAGACTAGAGAGGACAGGTGTAATTATTCGCCATCTCACTGATGGGGAAATGAGGCTTAGGGATAGCCAGAACTTGCCTAAGCTCTTTTCTGTTTATTAAGAAGCAGCAATTTTGAAAGGCTAGCATTTAGTAAAAGGACAAGTAATCGAAAAGTTTGCAAGATGTGAATTTAGAACAGAAAAATGTCCACAGTGGGTTATTTTGTCTAACTGTAAGCTTTGGTTTAGGTTTTCCTAAAAATGAAGCCTGAGACAAGTACTTGACTTCAGGGAACTTATGAGGGGTTGTGGAGGTTCCAGGAAACAGGAGTGAGGGAACAGTTAAAGACATATGGGGAAGGAGAGGCCAAGAAAAACTCACTGTTAAGGGCAGTTGTAGCTCATGACCTGGGATTTTTGAGGAGAATATAGACTGCTGCCTGTCCTCATTAAAGGGGAAGCTGGAGATTTTATCTTTGTTCATTTTCCAGCCATCAAGGCAGCATTAACCCATCTGCTCTTTCAGGCTGGACTTGTGTTAGGTCCGGCGGGGCCCTGGGTGTCAGCTCACTGATGTGAAAGCAAGCAATGCAGAGTTTTCGGGGGTGGACACTGTCAGCAGGAAGGGAATGTGATGCTGAGACCAGAAGTGGGCCTAAGGACACTGGTGCTGGTCACCATGGGCTTCTGCAACACCAGCAAGGCATACATGAAAGGTAGGTCTGAGGGGCCAGCAGGTGGTGCAGCAATTAAGGTGCTAGACTCTCACATGGCCAACCATGGTTGGAGTTCCAGGCCTGGAGGGCTTGCTTTCTCACTTTCTCCCTCTCCTCATCTCTCTGGTGAGCACACATGTCATATAGAAAGTTAAAGAAAATAATAATAATTATAAATAAAATAAATATATATTTTTTTGAAAAAAAGAAAGAAAAATGGGTCTATAAAAAAACCCCATGCATGTAATGCCTAAATACATGTTCTGAATTCACCATTTACTGTGTTATTGGGAAATTCATGAAAAAACATAGAAAAATACACCATGACTTTCCCAACAACCTAATATTTTTCTTTTCTCTTTTAAAATTAATGTGTCAGGGGTATATGCACACCAGAGAAAGAGACAGAGAGGGGGAGAGAAGAAAGTACCCCCAAACAGGTGTAGTCATGCCACAATCCATTCTCCTCCATTTCTTCATCCTGTCAGAATGTGAAGGCACAGATGCTCAGCATGTTTTTTTAAGCTGCTACTGGGGCCAGTATTTGAACCACATAACTGGCCATGTGGGATTCAGCTCCCTGAACCCCTAGGCATTAGGGCCTGCTCAAATTAATCATTTCAACACTTGCACTGGGGGAGACCCCAGTTATTTCTCTTCTCTCATCTCCCTGATGCATTGTGGTTATAAAGAATCCTACACAAATGGTAACTGAAGAGCAGGAAGTGAACTAAAGTTGAGTGAACAGTGTGATTTATTCATTCATTCATTTAACAAATATTTATGGAATGCCTACTGTTTATTTCAAGACTACCAGCACATATAACACCATGCTAAACTCAGGGGATACAGCAGAGAAGGGAACAGAAAATGCCTCAGTTCTCCCAGAAATGATGTTTTTTGTAGTCTTGTTAGGGTTCCTCTGGATGGTTCAACCTCAGTTGGCTTGCTGTAAATGTATAAAAGATATGATAGTGGATAGAGGGAATCAGCTGAGGTAATTTCTTATCAAACATAATGATGTGTTCAACTACTTTGTGGACAAAAGTCATCAGGAAGGATACATAGAGATGATCACTCAAAATGTGAACATATCTGTCCAAACAGTGACTTTCAGAAGGGAGCTATAAGGCTGAGCTAAACCTATCTTCCTATGAGCTGGGGAATGACAGCATAGAAGATGGGGGGACCTTTCACTGCAGGGAAATGAGATGTCTTGGCGGAAAAATATACCCTAACTCGTGAAGTCTGACCAGGTTGGTGGGATCTATTGCTCATGGGTTCTTACATAACATTAATAGTTACATTCACTTTTACAAACAAATGCATGTGGTTGAGCAATAGTGAAGGATGCTACAGAGTCAAGGATAAGATATCTTTCTCCAGCTCATTCTGTTTAACTTTTAAAAAGAAGCCTTGACCAAAGCAGAAAGGTTGACTTGGGCATGGTGAAAGACCAGGTAGAGAGGAGCTATTTGGAATCTTGTTCCCTGGTTCAGATGAAAGATGATAAAGACCTAGAACAGAGCAGTAATTGTAAGGGACAGTAATGCACCATACCTGACATCTAGGGCTCACTCAAAGGGATTCCATGTTGTAGGTGCCAGTGAAATGACAAGTCTCAAATACAATATGTCTAACTCACTCAGTTAGCCCTGATCAAATGTTAAAATTAGATGTGGGCTCCTGTGCTTCTGGCCCTTTTTCACTCTTATCAGACAATACTGAGGCCAAGATCATAATTGTTGAAGATCTTGGACTCTATCAGGCTACCATGGGTCTTCCCCAATCATCCCACCCATACTCAAAGCCATATTTGTTTTAGATAAACATGAAAGCCATTGGTTTTGGCCAAATAAATCAGGACACCAAAACTACATTTGAAAGCTTTTCTTTCAGCAGGATTCTCTTCCACTTTTAAAAGTTTTCAACAAAAAATCTATTTTACTTCCTCTGTGTACAAATGGTAAGGAAACATAAGTCATCATTTACTCAGAAGAGAAGCATATGCTCCCATTATATTAATTGGTTTGACTTCTTGGAGATAAGTATGATACTTATCTATATATAAGAAATGGATTTGAAGGTGTGCCAATTTTTTCAAATGGTGATTATTAACCAGAAATACAGTAGATTTGTCTTGTGTGGTATAACCAACCAGTGAATATAGTTAGTTAAATTTTATAGTCCTTGCTTGTTCAAGAATATACATCCCATGTGTTGTGCAATGTTTCCTACACAAAACAACTAATATCTTTCTGGACCAGAAATACACCTTCTGTGGGAAGGAAAATAGTTACTGATAGTAGCTGTATCTTGCAAAGAAATTACATGTTCTCCTAAGGATGCGTCAATCTCCTGAAAAATTAATGCTATCAGATTACACATTTAAGTGACTATCAATCATCTCACTCAGCATAAATGCCAGAGACTGATTTATATTCTTGTTCCTGGCATGAGTTTTGTATTTAACATTTATCAGACAGTAGAAAATAATTATGGACCAGCGAATGGCAAAATGACTACATTGCTGGACTCTTAGTTGACTGTGGTTCGAGTCCTGAACTTGGTGGCTTAAAACTCACACTGAGCATGTGGGTGTGCATGCCCAAAATCCTGAGAGGAGAATGGAGGAGAAGGGACTGTGGTGTGGCCATCTCCCCTGGGGGGTGATTTCTCACTTTCTGTCTCTCTGCCTTTCCAGCAAGTGCATACATAATATAGCAAAAATTATTAAAAATACAAAAAAAAATAATTGTAGGTAAGAGAAATGTGAGGCTCTTCCTAGATGCATCCTTCAGTTGCCATCACTTGTCATTTCCCAACCTCCACCACAAGGAATTGCCTTCTTGAAGCTCTAAGCTCCTGGAAGACTAGACCTTCATGAGAGGCCAGGACAGGTAGCAGTGTTGCTACAATTCCCTATGCCCTTCCTGGGTAAGTCACCTGTCTGCCCTACTGCTTTCCTGGTGTGGTGATTTGTGAAAGGAGGCACCTTCCTGATTTTATTCAAGCTGATGATCAAGTATAGGTGCAGCAAATGGGTACACCAAGCTGGGAATGGAGTTGTTAGAGGATAGGGTCAATGTACAGTGGCCTTCAAACTGAAAAGGAACTTTGATATCAAAAAATTAAGCACACAACTCCATGGAGTGCTTAACAGGTGTTTATTAGAGGGTTGTAGCATGGACTGTGGAGAACAGCGTTCCCGAAGATGATGTCAGTCCTCACAAAATGGAGTTACTGCAGTATACTCATGCATGGGTAAATTACTTAGTAACATGCTAAGATGCAGCCATTAGATCTTTGATTGCAAGCTGTATCACAGGATCACAGAACTTCCTTTTCTTATGATCTTTAAGAATGACTCGAATTAGGACTTCCCAATTCCCATAGTCTAGTTGAAATCCTTTTTGAGGAAAAGTGGTATCTAAGTCAGCCCAGGACTTTCTTTTCCCAGAGCTGTGGTGACAAAGGTCCATTCACACCTGCCTCTCTAGGCCTGCTTGTGCAGCTGTATAAGCTGCATGTAGGGAACAGTGGAGGTGGAGGAAACTGGGTGCAGGGTCCAGAGCAGTCTCCCAGTCTACTGCACATTTCTGGGAAGCTGGGAGTCCCTCAAAAGAGAAGATTCACGGAAGGAAAGGTCTTGCTGGAACAGTTCCCTTTCTGCTCTGCCACCCTTCTTTTGCCACACCCAGGCTGCAGCCACTCCTCACAGGACCTGTCTGTACTAACTGGTTGGTTTCCCAGGTTGCCCAGTGGCTTTGTGAGAGCAGGTACCAGCTCACTTCGTTTAAACTGACACTCAAGTTAGGAGCAACAAACAGGTTTACCTGGCAGGAGATTATCAGAGCAAATTATCAAAATACCAGAATTATTGAACACTATCCCAAACACAGCCCAGGGTTACAAATCTGCTGACTTTTCAAAAAAAAGACAGAAATCAGAACTTTCATGGGATTATATTTTGGCTACTAATTTAAATAAATATCTTATCTGGGGCCCAATTCAATTTATGGACATAAACTTGTGATCTCTGATTAAAGTAATTCTATTGTTTTTTTTTTTTCCTTTTTCTATCCCCTCCCTATCCCTAGAACTAATGTATATAACCTAGTCTTCTTAAATCATATCTGTAACCCTGGAAAGCAAGCATCTTTATTTGAACTTGTTAAGAGTCTGGTACAATCTTTTCAAAGTATTTTAACTCAACTATAGCTTAAGTCAGCCCCAAAATATTGTTTTCAGGAAATATTAGCTCTAAGAGGAGATTAAATTATGAAGATCACTTTTACAATGATTTTTTAAAAACTAATTTGTAGAATAACAAGTCACTTTTGTCAAAAAGCAATTTAAATTAAGAACCTTTTGTGTTCACTGATCCAGTGTTTACTGATCCTCAATAGTAAAAGTTGTATTCTGTATTTATTGAGATTTTTCTCAGTTTTTACTTTCTTAGTTTCTATTTATTTATTTATTTTGCCTTTCTGTCCCAGAAAAGCTCAATAAAATGTACTTGTTGCTTCTGTTTGATTCATCTTGCCTGATAGGGAGGTTGGGAAGGATGGAGAGCTCTAGGACCTAGAAAGAGAGTGGAAGAGTGGTATCTGACACCAAAAATGATTCTTAGGAAAAGGGATAGAGGTGGGGGCAGCTACTCAAAATGTGCTGACAAAGCCAAGGGACCCAGGTCACTGGGAGTTGAGATGAGGTGCCATGGAGGAAGAGAGGCAAAGCTAGTTAAGGTGGAGTCTAGAAGAGATGGGAACTAAATGCTGGGAGTGATGTAAATGAAGTGGAAAACGGATTCAGTGGTTGGAAGGGATTTGATTTGTTTCTCAGCTTGCTTGTCAGGGCTAGCTCCATTTGAAGGGAATACCTAACAGTCACCCTCATTATACAGGTTAAGTTCTTTCCATTGTAAGTGATAGAAAAGTATTTTAAATGAGCTTAATATACAAGAAAATTTAATGGTTTATTGCCTAAAAATTTAAGAGGTATGTGTGATATCAAGCATAGGTGGATCTGGGTGTAGATGATATCATTAGGAACCTTTCTTCATACTTTGCCTCTGGTTTTCTCTGAAGTTACTTCTTGATGGGAAGATTGTCAAAGAATAGTGATGGATAAAGTTTAGCAGAGTCAGACTTTCATCCCACCAGTTTACACACCAAGAGTGAAAAGTACCTCTTCTCCAGTAATTCCAAGAAAGTCTTTGGAATTAGCAAGATTCTCCAAATTTGGGTGAGTTGCATGCCTGTTTCTGACCCAATTTCTTTGGCACAAGTACTCCGAGTATCTAGGTATGGGTCACGTGTTCACCTCTAAGACTGGGGTAAGGATTATGCCCATCTTAAGAACATTGTTGGGAAATGAGAAAGATGGTTATACAAAGGAAAATTGGGGTATTGTTCCCAGATAAACATAATTGGTAGGCTGCAACAGCAGCATATAAGCTCTATGAAGACAGGAATTCTTGCTGTTTTGTCAACTGCTGTGTCACTGACACCATGTGGTCAAACAGATGTGCATCTACTGATAATGCATTTGACTGGAAGAAAAAAATTAAAATCTTGCCATCGCTGCATCAAGTTCATGTAAGTGACCTTGACAAAACTACCTTATGTAGCCGTCTATGTACCCTGTAGGCACTAAGATTATCTTTCAGTCTGGGCATTAAGATTCCACAAACCCCACAAGGGAACTTGTCTACCTCCTTGATGAGTATAACCCCATGCTTATATACCATATACATATGGTATTTCTACTGAGCCCCTAAGTTAACTATACTCTCTAAAGTAGTCCTTATGTTGGGTCCTTAGAAACTGCACCTATGTACACATAGTCCCCCTCTCTACTTTCTCTCTGCTGGTCCCCATGTGATCTGGGTCTTTTCCTACTTGACATTTTAAGAGCCTAAAGGAAATTCTGTTTGTGGGGGAGATGGTACCAGAGATTTGGGGACTGCTGGATGTGAAAGGAATCTGATTTTTTGGTTTTGGTCATGCTTCTGACTTCAGCTCATAGATGTACGTTATTTGCTTGTACTTTCCAAATCTCACTAACCTATTCATGAGTGTTTGCATTGTTGGTTGAGTGTTCTTCCTGAGTCTGTGTCTGAGAAAATGAGAGAACAAGAAGAAACCCTTCAGCATGTAACAGCACATTTCTGCCATCAAAATTTGGCTGCGGGTTTTCTTTTTTAATTAAGAATTTCTGTGTAAAATTACTTTGCAATGTCAAGATGACTCTAGCTCTCAGTTGGGTACAGAAAGGTTTGAACGAGGGCTTTATTTGAAGATCTAGTGAAGGATAAAATCACAGTCATGAATGGTGAAGTAGATAATTTTGTTCTCCTCTGTCCACTTGCTGATTTTTCTTATTTTTTAACCCTGAGCCTGACCAAAGATAGATTCATGTTTAGACACTAAGGATACAACTTTTCATGATTCCTACCAAAATGTCTTGGCTATGTTCAAAAGTGCCTGGAGCCAGATATTCTAGGGCAAAGAGGTCTGGTGTTACCTCTGCTTTGAAACCAGTTGATCCCTAGGCGAGCTTGGGATTCAGTGGAGTTTTGACAATGAAAAGATGATCTGGGTGCATGCTTGCTTTCAATGAAGACTCAAGGTCCAAGGTGGCTAGGGAGAAAATGCTCAAGCTTTCAGCATTCTGGAATAGACTTCCAGGAGCTATTGGACCTAAATCTCCTAAGTAGAAGAGTCTGAGTTTCGTTGAGCACCCGGGGTCACCCTTGCCCTTGCCTGACTTGCATTTGCCTGCAGGAATGAGTCAGCCCACAGTGAAAACTGTGTTATCACCAGCCCTTCAAGTCAGGGGCAGACAGTATGACCGGAGACCTAGATATGCTATGATGTACTCCCAAATTTGTGTTCCCCTTTTCCTGTGGAAGCATTGCCCCTCTCTTGAATTCTCTGTTCCTGCCTTCCTAGGTACTCCATTCCTTTACCTTTTCTTTCAGTATTAATAGGAGCTATGTCTGCATGACCCCAAGGAACATTTGGTTTATGTCAATGACTTTTATCTCCCTTATGACACACACCTCCGTGAGGTATGAGGAATCTGGATTCAACACTTACTAAATCTGATATTCTAACCTCTATAAGCTTTAATATTTTAATCTTTTAAATGGAGACAGTAGCACCACCATTTCAGGGCAATGAAAAGGTTAAAGACAATAACATTTATAAAATTTTTGACATTTAATCTTGGAGAGATAAGCAGTTCATCCTGGCTACCTTTTGTATCCCCATTGAAAAAGAATAAATTTTAAAAGCAGATGTTTGCATTTGCTAGAATCCCACAAGGAAATTTTCCAGGAGGAGTTACATCCCTACAACTGACCCTGAATAGAATTACAACACCCCAATGTGAATAGTGTGGATGATTAAGTTCTTATAAGTTCTCTTTTTTTTTGGAGAGGTTTTTGCTATAGGGTGCATGCACTCGCCAGACAGACAGAGAGAGACAGAAAGCGAGAAATCACCCCCCAGGGGGAATGGCCATACCACAATCCCTTCTCCTCCATTCTCCTCTCGGGATCTTGGGCATGCACGCACACGCACCCGGCGTGAGTTTTAAGCCACCAGGTCTGGGACGCGAACCGCAGTTGACTACATGGAAGTCCAGCGACATAGCCATTATGCTAACTGCTGGTCTCTTAGAAGTTCTCTTGTCAGGAATGAGACATGGGATACAAAAGGCTGTAAATTATAACAAACTAAAAACAATTGTAAAAAAAAAAAAATAAAACGAACAAACAAAAAAGGAAAACCCAGGTGCCTTCTATGACAAGTTAGAGAAAGTGTTTAGAAAGTATACTATTCTGGACCCTTCTCTAGAGGGAAGGGCTCTTTTGCAACAATACTTCATTGGTTCATCTGTCCCTGATATCAGGTGAAAACTCCAAAAGCTACAAATGGATCCTCAAACATGTCTTTATTACTTGACATGGCCTTCATGATATTTAATAATTGGGATCTCAAGGAGGGGAAAAAGAGAGCAGAACAGAGAAAAATGACAAGCCAGGTTTATGGCTGCCAAAATTGGCAGTCTTTGATCCCCATAGACTGTCCAAGAGTTTACCCAAAACCACAGAGAAAAGCCTGCAAATTTTTGCTTTAAGTGTAAAAAGATGACACTGGGCAAGAGACTGCACCCAGCCACCTCCTAGGCCCTGCTGTCGATTCTGTGATGTGAGAAATGATCCCTGGCATTGGAGGGTTGACTGTATGCTCTCCTGAAGGCGGGGAATGGCCAGCCAAGGCCCTCATGAGCCAAGGGGAAGAAATAGATAACTGATAACTGAGGAGACTCAGGAAGATCCATCTTCTATACTCCTGTCCAGAGAAGTCATCATAACCACTGAGGACGGGTAACTCTGGACATCATGGATAAGCCAATTCTATTTCTTTTTAGATACAGGGACTACTTACTCTGTTCTCCCTTCTTTTTTGAGAAGGCCCACCTCACAATCCATGACAGTTATGAGAATGGAGGGAAGGAGGGACCAGCAGTTAGTGTAATGGCTATGTCGCTGGACTCCCATATAGTCAACCATGGTTCGAGTCCCGGACCTGGTGGCTTAAACTCATGCTGGTCACATGTGCGTGCATGCCCAAGATCCTGAGAGGAGAATGGAGGAAAAGGGATTGCAGCGTGGCCATCCCCCCTGGGGGGTGATTTCTCACTTTCTGTCTCTCTGTCTCTCTCTGTCTTTCTGGCAAGCACACCTGCCCCGTAGCAAGAAAAAAAAAAAAAAAAAAAAAGAAGGGAAGGAATATTGTAAGTTATTTCACCCCTCCCTTGGTATGCTTGGTATGCCAATTCAAGAGTCAAGTGTTCTCACAAAAATTTCTAATAATTTCTAGCTTTCCAGCTCTTCTTATGGAAAAATATATACTGGCTAAGCTGGGAATCGTCCTTTAAATTTAGAATTCCAAGGATTATGATCATTCAAGATTCTAATGAGGTAACAAGCCACACAAATAATAAAGTTCACCCCATGAACCAGTGCTCTGGACAACTAGGAAGGGTTATAACAACATCCGCTATAAAAATAAAACTTAAGGACCCCTCTAAATTCCCTCATCATAAATAGTATCTTATAATTCAAAAAGCTAGAA
Organism: Tupaia tana; assembly: GCA_026018925.1. Classification (NCBI taxonomy): domain Eukaryota; kingdom Metazoa; phylum Chordata; class Mammalia; order Scandentia; family Tupaiidae; genus Tupaia; species Tupaia tana. The sequence goes on along the minus strand of JAKSZU010000010.1, from coordinate 34,780,021 downwards.
AAGAACTTAAACCCACTGTAAAGGAAGTTTTAAAATTTGGGCCACTGAAGTCTCATCAGTCCCCCTTGAAGTACTCCTATACTGTCAGTACGTAAGTCAACTGAAGAATGCAGAATTGTCTGAGACCTAAGGTCTCCAAATGAAATTTGACTGTAGACTGCTGTTTTTGTTTATCCTCACTCTCAGTACCATACATAGCTGTTCCTATTTCTGTTCAGCTATGGTCCACTAGTGTAATGACTCCTCATTCTAAATATTAAAGAGGTCCATTTTTCCAGTTAATAAATATGCAAGACTTGCAGGATTTTCAAATAACTGGATAGGCTAAGAACATATTGGTAAAAAAGAGCAGTTAATCTTCTCAGATCTTTCCAAGGGAACTTAGCAACTGAGGTCTCACTGAGAGCCCCAGTTTGGGACCTATGATGGTGACTATTCCTTTATAATTCCAGGCACCCATCTGTGTTAGAAGAACTCATGATATAACCCAAAGATGACCACTAGGTGCCTTAAATCAGTCTCTCTGTAGTCATATTGCTTCACAAATCTGACAGTATTTGTCAGATTTATGAGGAATCTGGTTAAAAGTCTGAAACTGCTTCCTTTGGCTGTTGCCCCCTTTGGGACGCCTGTCAATGCTAATTCTCACCCTCCTTTTTGGGCCCTATCTTTTAAATCTCCTAACCAAGTTTGTCTCTTTTTTTCTTAGAAGCTATAAAATTGCAAATGACCATACAACAGGGATATCGACTTCTTGGAACCTCCACTTAGTCCTACTGTGAGTCATCCAGCACCAATGATAGTCCTCTCAATGACACATCTTGGCACTACCTTGATGGCCTGCCCCTGGCCCCACACTCCCACCTTGATCAGATAAGGTGAGAGTTCTATTATTCCTAATTGTTAGGGCCAATGCCCCCTTCCAGCATGAAGCAATTACAGAAGAGCTTCCAGATGGCTGTAGCTCCATCATTATCACACAGAGCAGATGAACCTCCCAACTGATCCTAGTCAAGCCACAAATCATGAGACAATAATATGATTGTTGAGACATTAAGTTTTGGGGTGGCTTGTTACAGAGAAATTATTAACCCAAATACATTTCTAGCAATCCTGAACCTACATTCTATTACCTTAGTGACTCTGGTGTAAAACAAGGCTTGTTTATGAATATTTCCTGAAAATACTCTGGAGCTATTCTTTTTTTTATTTTTATTTTTTATTATCATCATAATCTTCTTTATATTACATTGGATTACATATAATTTTACAGTGTATTACATTGCTTTTTCAAAAGGGAATGCCATGCATGTCAGTCAATACAGAGACATTAATCTCCCCACTTCATCATTCAATATCTTTTCTATGTTTTTTCCAATCATTATTATTATTATTCTAATTATTTTTTAAAACAGTCAATCACTATTTCTCATTTTGCTTGTAAAAAGACTTTACCCATCATGAAATACTTCTCAGACCAATCCAGTTGAGAATACTATACATGTCATCACCAATAGGTAATAAGCCATATCTGTTTCTCACTAACGTCTTACCTCTCTATTGTTCTCTTGCTATCTTTCTCTATCCTCTTCTCCTCACCCCCCCATTCCACACTGTTCTATTCTCGTTAAGTACCTTCACTGCTTTTATGTCCTCCAATTTTTCGCTCTCTACCATAGAGTGCGGGTAGTTGGTATATATTGAGTGGATACATACAATATCTTTCTTTCATAGCCTGGCTTACTTCACTCAGCAATAGATCCTCCATGTCTGACCACTTTCTATCAAATTCCAGGGTCTTGTTATTTTTTATGGCTGAGTAGTATTCCATAGAGTATATATACCACACTTTTCCAATCCATTCATTAGTTTGTGGACATTTAGGTTGGTTACATATCTTGGCAATTGTGAATAATGCTGCAATAAACATTGATGTGCAAGCACTTTTCTGACTGAGCATTCTCTTGTCTTTCGGGTAAATACCCAGAAGTGGGATTGCTGGGTCAAATGGTAGTTCTATTTGTAGATCTTTGAGGAACCTCCATATTGTTCTCCACAGTGGTTGAACTAGTTTACATTCCCACCAACAGTGTAGGAGGGTTCCCTTTTCACCACATTCCTACCAACACTTATCATTTTTTATATTCTTAATCTTTGCCATTCTGACAGGGGTTAGGTGGTATCTCATTGTGGTTTTTATCTGCATCTCCCTTATGATGAGGGATGTTGAGCATTTCCTCATATGCTTTTTGGCTGTTCATATGTCTTCCTTAGAGAGATTTTTGTTCAGCTCATTTTCCCATCTTTTAATTGGGTTCATCATTTTTTTTTTCGCATAAGGCATTTGAGTTCCCTGTGTATTCTGGTTATCAGTCCCTTGTCTGAGGCATATTTAACAAAAATATTTTCCCATTCTGAGGGTTGTCTGTTCACACTTGATACTGTGTCCTTTGCTGTGTAGAAACTTCTTAGTCTAATATAGTCCCACTTGTCTATTTTAGGGATTATTGCCTGTGCTTTGGGAGTTTTATTTAGGAAGTCTTTGCCTACTCCAATGTCTCCCAGAGTTTCCCCAGCATTTTCCACCAGTAGTTTTATTGTTTGCGGTCTTAGGTTCAGATCTTTGATCCATTTTGAGTTGACTGTTGTTAATGGTGAGAGATGGGGGTTCAGTTTCATCTTTCTGCAGGTGGGTACCCAGTTTTTCCAGCACCATTTACTAAAGAGGTTTTCCTTTTCCCAATGGATTGACTGATATCCTTTGTCAAAGATCAGTTGGCTGTAAGCTGTGGGGGTTATTTCTGGGGTCTCTATTCTCTTCCATTGGTCCACTTGTCTGTTTTTATGCCAATACCATGCTGTTTTGATGACCACAGCTTTATAGTATATCTTGGGATCAGGGAGTGATATGCCTCCTACTCCATTCTTCTTGTGCAGGATTGCTTTTGCAATATGAGGTCTTTTATGATTCCAGACAAATTCTATGATTGTCTTTTCTAGATCTGTGAAGAATATTTCTGGTATTTTGATTGGAATTGCATTAAACATGTAGATTAATTTGGGTAGAATTGCCATTTTGATTATGTTAATTCTTCCAATCCAGGAGCATGGGATGTCCTTCCACTTTTTTATGTCACTTTCAATACCTTTTTAAAGATTTTCATAGTTTTCTTTATAAAGGTCTTTGACTTTCTTAGTTAGGTTTATCCCTAGGTATCTTATACATCTTGTGGCTACGTTGAAAGGGATTCCTTTCTTCAGCTCTGCTTCGTTCAACTTGTTGTTCATAAATAGAAATGCTATAGACTTTTGGATATTGATTTTGTATCCTGCCACCTTATTGTATTCACTTATTACTTCAAGAAGTTTTTTCATGGATACCTTTGGGTCTTCTAAGTATACCATCATGTCATCTGCAAATAAAGATATTTTCAACTCTTCTTTGCCTATTCGAATGCCTTTAATATTGTTCTCTTCTCTGATTCCAATAGCTAAGACTTCCAGTACTATATTAAAGAGCAGTGGAGAAAGTGGGCAGCCTTGCCTAGTACCTGTTTTCAGAGGAAAAGCTTTCAGCTTTTCTCCATTCAGCATAATGTTAGCTGTAGGTTTTTCATAGATTGCTTTTATTGTGTTCAGAAATGACCCTTCTATACCAATCTTACTGAGAGTCTTAATCATAAAAGGATGTTGTATTTTGTCAAATGCTTTCTCTGCATCAATTGAGATGATCATATGGTTTTTATCTTTCTTTCTGTTAATGTGGTGTATTACATTTATGGTCTTGCGTATATTGAACCACCCTTGCATCCCTGGTATAAAGCCTACCTGGTCGTGATGAGTGATCTTTGTTATATGTTGTTGGATACGATTTGCGAGTATTTTGTTGAGAATTTTTGCATTTGTATTCATCAATGATATTGGTCTGTAGTTTTCCTTTTTTGTCATGTCCTTATCTGCTTTTGGGATGAGGATGATGGAAGCTTCATAAAATGAATTTGGAAGGTTTCCTTCCTTTTGAATCTTTAGAAATAATTTTAGTAGGATAGGGATTAACTCTTCCTTAAAAGTTTTGTAGAATTCAGAAGTGAAGCCATCTGGACCTGGGCATTTCTTTTTTGGGAGGTTATTTATTACTGATTCAATCTCCTGACTTGTTATGGGTCTATTCAGGTTCTCTATGTCCTCTGGAGCTATTCTTCATATTACTGACTTGGGCCAAGGTCCATCTGTGAATTAGTATGAATACAGCTAAGGAAGATGCTGGTCAGCCAGACCTGAGTTAAATGTCCAGCTTTGCATCTGGGATAGAGACAGCTCCCAAACAGTACTACCCAATGAGTAGAGAAAAGCTTTTACCAAAAGAAAATCAGAAGATACATAAATGGATGCAGAACAGAGAAGACCAAAGCAACAGTTCCAGGACAACTTTACCATAGGGGTCTCTTAGCAGAGAGGAAAAATAAGAGGATTGAGAATCTTTGCATAATTATAACAAAATTTATAGTTCATGCAGGTTACACATGATACTTTTGGATAATGCCTTTTACCCAATGCCTGGAACATAATAAAAGCTCCACTCTTGATAGCTATTATTTTATGCTTATTGTTATTGCTCAGGAGTGGATAATATTATAAAATATTAGTAGATATTCCTACCTCTGCAGACATTAGTCTGTGTTTAATCCCAGCATGGGCTACATTTACATATAAGTACATTTACCTCTATGTGAAACAGTCGCTAGTGTACATGGCATCAGTATTTAAAGGTAGAGTAGTACTGTGCACGTCTATTTGAAAAGTTGTTGCCTTATTAACTTGTAGCCCTAGGGACTGAGCTCTGGTCTAGCTCCTCATTTAGGAGACAAATAACTCAGCTTGGCCTAGTCCTGTCTGGTTTCAAGGTTCCTATGAAGACTCAGATGAAGACAGACATAGCTTCCAAAGCCTTGACATGTTCCGTTTGCAGGAGCTCTTCTGAGTGCTTACAGATAGGTGGTACAAATGTGTGTTAGTGTGTGTATGTGTGTTTATGTGTATGTGTGGAGGTGGAGGTGGAGGTGTTAGAGACTTGACATTTTATGTGCACAGTTGATGCTTTCTTAAAAGAGGCAATGTGCTCCTGGAAATCTCACTGAAAGGCCAACAATGTGCCCAGGATGATGTAGAAATCTCCAGGATGGCCTGGGTTCTGCCAGCCTGACTGACCACACCTCCTGTGAATGGGCCTCACTGCTGAGGGCTGGTTGGAATTATTTGGTGGCTGGCATTTGTCAGCATTTAAGCTCAGAGGTTAGACTGCGTCACAGTCTTGATTAGTTGAATGACAATGGGTTGGGTGCAAATACCTGCTCTGCTGTAGAGGCAAAGGTAGGGACAGTATGGCTGGTTTCTAGGCCTGAGTTATTGTTTTCATGGGTGGAAAGGCATTTCTCTTCTTACTTGTGGTTTAGAGAGGAGGCAAAAACAAGGAAGTACCTGCATGTCTCTAGCATATGTTCTCTATTTAGGGATCTATTTCTATTGTTTCACTCTAAAGCTCTTTACTGAGAACCCATTCTTTGCTGGGTATTATTCCACGTGCTAATGAATAAGATGCATTTTTTAAGTTATTTTTTAAAAAAATTTATATTACATTGTTGTACATCTTTATAACATGCAATATGGTTTTTCAAAGTATGCATATAGTACATGACACCAAATCAGGGATATTACCATGTACATAATTTTCAACAGAGAATTTCATATTATTTTGTCTTTTAAATGATGCAGCCCTTTTTCCTAAGGAGATCACAGTCTACTTGAGCAGGCAGACAAGTAAACCAGGAATTGGAGCACATCTTGCTGAATGCTGCAAAATGCTGTAGAGCCTAGAAGAAAGAGCCACCACTATGTTCAGGACTCAGGGCCTTCACTATGCCTTGTACTATTTGGGGAGATGCACTTACTCCCCCCACCCCCTTCTGCCAAGTTGGCTCATTCTAACTAGGCATGAAATTAACATTCATCTTCTCATGGTGCCCACGCCCTGGTCAAGTTTGATGCCCACATGATCTGTCACCTAGCCTGCCACCACTCTCCCCCCACCTGTTTAGTTACTTAAGCCTATAACATTTCCCTCCTACCTCCTTGACCTTGTCTAGGTTGAGTTTGTTTCCTGATATTTGTAATGGTCTAGAATTCAACTACTTCAGGAGATGACACATGACCTGCTTTCTGTTTTTCCTTTCTGTAATTTCCAGTTACAATGAGGTAACTGGCAAAGTAGTGATGCAAGAAGCTGGGAACCTAATATCCAATGCAGGAAGAGCAATGAACCTGATTTTATGTCTCATACTCACTAAGAATTAGAAAATCAGACACAGTGAGGGGATATCAAAGCAGAGTTTATTAAAGGGGATTATACCTCCCAGGCAGGCAGGGAGGGGTCCCAGAAAATAGGCTGCCAAAGAGGAACTGAGGTGAGGGGATTTTATCTTTATCAGGAAGGGCTTTATCCAGGCTTGTTCTCAGAGGGGATTGTGCATGTGTTCTCTACATGGTGGGGGACACATATTAGATGGGTCTGATTATTTTTCAAATTTTGGAGTGGGTATGAAATTCAAAAGACTCTCTTTGTCTAAAACACTTGGGCCATAAAAGACCATTACCTTTTTCCTGGAATGTGGTGGGACCAGGAAAAAAGCCTTCATTTTAAGTCAATCATTAAGTCACTTTAGTGAGCCATTTCTTTTTTGCTGCTGCTGAGCTATCATTACTCCAACTTAAAACTTAGTCATTTTGTGATTCCATTTTAAGTCTATACTCTTAACTGTATTTTTAGAGTTCCTGTCTCCTTCCTTACACAGAGTTTTATAAGACTTTTACAAAAAAAAGTAATGGTTAATGGTCCCAAGAACTTTAATATCATTTAGGCTCATGGAATGGGTGCCCTTTAGCCCAAATCATGGCCCTTTGCCACTAGCTATTCTTTTGATCACTTCTTTGGTGTATTTTGGGCCTATCAGGTCATCTTATCATTTTCAACAGGACCAGGTACTTTTGATTTTAAAGTTAGGAGTGGTCTGGCCTTTGGTTCCTGACTCTAATTGTTCTTGTGTATGACCTATGGGGGAGATTACAATTGCTGTTTCATTTGAAGTCCATTCGCTGGGGCAGTAGGTGAAGGAGAAAAGAACTAGATTTTCAAAGAAACTAAATCTAGCTGACTGGCTTTGCATAACCTTTTCATCATCTTTCTGCCTTGACTCTCCTTGTGTCTTTCTTAGCTAACTTCTACCTTAATAGGAAACAATTCTTCCAAGAGAGGATAGAGAGTGTGTTAAGAGAGGGATTACCTAAAGGTGGCCTGATGAGAATCAGCCAGAAATCAGTTTGGTTAGGTGTCCATCTGGGTTCTGAAATTGAAAAATGGTGCCAGAATGTGGCATGGTAGTTGAGGCAGCTTGGTCCCCATGGTAGTTCATGCAGCTCAAATCCTGTTCCTGGCAACTTGAAAACCACACTGCGCATGTATATGTGCATGCCCAAAATCCCAAAAAGGAGAAATGGAGAAGGGATTGTGGGGTGATTATTCCCCATGGGGGATGTTTTCACACTTTTCCCCTCTCTCTCTCTCTCTCTCTGCCTCTCTTCAGAGCACACATGCCCTCTAGCAAATTAAAAAGAAGAAAAATGAGGGGCCAACTGGTGGCTTAATGATTATGGCACTGGATTTCCACATGACTGACCATGGTTCAAGTCCTAGACCTGGCAGCTTGCTTTCTCATTTTCTCTCTCTCTCTCTTTCTCTCTCTCTGGTCAAATTAAATACAACAATAGTAAGTATGGGACTAGCAGATGGCATAATAGTTATATCGCTGAGCTCCCATGTAGTTGACTGATTTGAGTCCCAGACCCAGTGGCTTAGAACTCATGCCAGGTGCATGCATGCATGCATGCCCAAAATCCTAAGAGGAGAATGGAGGAAAAGGGATTGCAGCATAGCCATCCCTATTGGGGGTGATTTCTTGCTTTCTGTCTCTCTGTCTCTTTCTGTGTCTCCAGTAAGCGCATACACCCTATAGCAAAAATCTCTCTTAAAACAATAATTAAATAGTTCCTTGAAAAGAAAAAAAAATGAAGCAGACAATTTCATAGAGGATTTGATAAAAGTTTACTATGAGAGGGTAGGTAACAGATTAGAGTTTTCCACAGAACTGTGGAAGCTGCAGAGTTTACTTCTCCTATGCCCTGCCCTGCATGAAGTTCTGCTCTCAGATGCTGCCATCTCCACCACCCTATGGCCTAGGCCAACCTTTACTGGGGTTGCTCTCCCCAAGAATGCTGGAACTTTTAATGAACTCACTGACAAACTTGAAAGTAAAGCATGAATGTTTTAGTGGTAAAAGGATCAAAAGTTTGTAGCTTCCCTACTACCAAGCCAAGGGAATCCAGTTAGAGTTCAAAGAGCACTAGCCTTTCTATGGTTAAGGACAATGGCTGGAGATGTTATCTCAGTTAAAGGGTCTGAATGACTGCCCCTGGGTAAGAATGCAACTCAAACAGAAATCCCTGCTCAGGGTTGGTACTGAATAACCTCAAGAAGCCATGGAAGAGTGGAGTGGTACAGAGATGATACCAGGTGGATTCACTTACACTCTAGCACATTAGGTTAGCTCTGGGTAAGGCTGGGGGCTGAGTTAGGGCTGAATTGTGGAGTCTTGTGTCTCTAGTGTATGTGTATGGGGTCCTTGTTTGTTTGTTTTTGACTTAGGCAGCTATTGTCCTGTCACAATCCTCCTGCCTCAGACTCCCGAGAAACTAGGACCACAGCCATGCACATTTAGCCTGGTTCCTTCAGGGTCTTGCTATATTGTCCACACTGACCAGAAGCTTACAGTTCTCTTGCCTTAGCCTCCTAAGTAGTTGGGATTACAGATGCTCATCAGTGCACCAGGTTTTGTTGAGTGGGCTAAGAATAGAAACCAGGCCACCAATGTGGCCTCAGTTTACTCAGCAGCAGCATTCAGCATGCACTACTGCTGAGCCTATGGAGCTTTTTATAAGCAGTCACACAAAATTATCCATCTGTAGATGTGAAAGATTATGATTCTTAAAGACCACACCATTGTCCAGGTGCTTTTATTGCATCAGGACTCCTAGCTCTTATTGTTAAAAGTGGGTGGGGAGGGGGATGCCATGACTCATATGTTAGACCCTATCTCCTTTCTAACTATGCTCAGTCTCACTACACTGATGACTTCAAAATGTGTGCTTATGCCAAGATCATTCTCCTGACCTCAGACTTCTCTATGCATCTGCTACTGGAAAAGCCCACTGAGACATATTTTAGTCATCTCAAACTCAACAAGCTGAGCCCCTGATCTCTCCCCACCCATTCTGTAACTTGTATCGTCTTCCCCACATTATATTCCATCCTTCCTACTGCACTGGTTGAAACCCTGGAGTCTTTCTATTTGACTCCCTTTTTTTCTCTCACACACCCAACCAGTTGCTCAGCTTCTCCCATTTGTCCTGCTTGAGATGGACTGATAAAGACTACCTTGCTTTGAGCCTCCATTATTTATAGTCATTATTGTTGCTTTCACCTGATCTCTCCCTGCTTCTACCATACTTCAGTCTATTCCCAGGCCACTAGTCAGAAGAATTCTGTTTAATCTAAGTTGTATCAAAACCTTTCAGGGGCTCCCATCTATGCAGAGTAAATGCCAAAGTCCCTCCTGCAGGTCCCAGGGGCTTCATGGTCTGGCCGTTTCTTACCTCCCCAGCTTCCTGCCCTCACACCACTCTTGCTTTCACTCCTATGATCCAGCCTTAAAGGATGGCAGACCTTCTTCCACCTCAAGGCCTTTGCACTTGCTGTTTTCTCTTTCCAGATATCAGTATGGCCCTTTGCCTCACCAAGATTTTGCTTATATGACATCTTTTCAGGAAGATCTTTCTTAAACACCTATAGAACATGCCTTCTCCCCTACAATCTTGAATTCCTTTCTTTTTTTAATTTTTTCTGAAGTGTTTTTTTACCTTATTACTTTCTATATTAGTTCTCTATTTATTGTGTCTTTCTTCTCCCTGTAGAAAGTAAGCCCTATTAAAGCAGGGAATTTTGCTAGGATTGTTCACTGGTAGGTTCATTTGTCTCATGTGACTATATATCATAAATACCTAATACATTTTTAGAGACTAAATGCATTGTGCCCAGAGATGCAGATACAGTTGATAGGTTACCTTTTATTTATGTCCCCAACTCAATTTCTAAACTTTTGAACATCTTGTAGTGGCTTCCACTTGTGGCAAACAGTGAAAGAAGGAGGTGTTTGTGAAGGAACGAATTTCCCTCCAGGTGAACATCTTCCCTTCACCTTCAAATAAGCATCTAAATATTGGGTTCTGGCCTAGCTTCTATGACATAGTCAGCAGTGTGTTGTATTGTAGAAGTGGAAACCACATGCCAACTGCAGTTTGAGTCACTGGTGTGGTCTGCCTGAAAACACATGGGATGTGTCCAAGTTCTCAGTGGGCCGGAGGGCTGGAGAAAGAGTATTGGAGGATGTTCCCTTTTTTGTCTCTTCCATGTACATATATGCACCCTATCATAAAGAAATTTAAGTATCTATTGGGTTCTGACAATGTGTTGGACTAGAGAGTCTGAGATCCTCTAGCTACAACACAACTAAATAGTCTACAAACAGAAAATCCTTGATAGATGATTACACAGTGCCCAAGAAAACAAAAAGAAACTTCTGAGGCCAAAGATGAACTGGGAGCTGGAGATCAGCAGGTTATGGAGCATAACATTACTGTTGCCACTTGCCCAGGGTTATCTACTATTATGGGTGGCTCAGAGCATCTCCCTGAAACAAGCAATGGTGAGCAAAATATAGACACAATTCCTCCTCTTACAGGCCTTGCTCTCTGGAACCACGGCTTTCAAACATTTTGACTACAGACAAACTAAAAAAAATGCATTTTATTTACTGAAACTGTACACACATGCCACACGTTAATAAAAGCATAATATCTCTTTAATACCCATGATGACATCTGATATTTTATTCATTTTTTTCCTTAAAAAATGTGGTAGCTAGCTGCAACTCACTAAATATATTTACCCTTGATTACCTAGATCATTCCCTGTTTGAAAAAAGTTCCAGTGCAAAGGCTTAGCATCTCTTCTCAGCCATGGTTTCCTTGGAACTGTACTTTTTAAAAAATGCATAAAACAACATACATCAGATTAGCAAAGAAACTTGTGACATTGAAATGCAATTATAAAAATATTTTAATAAATAAATACAAGATATAGTAACATGTATGCTTCATTATTAATGCATTAAATACAAGAGCTGGCAGATGACTCATACTGACTATAATTTTGAAGGGGTGATGAACAGAATCATTATTTTTAGAATTCTACAACTATAATTCAATATAATAATATCTATGATTATTATTGGTGACAAAATCACAGGAACTGCTAATACAATTTTGAAATGTCACTTACATTCATAATTCAGAAAATGCTAAGTCTCAGAAGTTGGTAAAAACAAAGATGTACTGGGTTGTCAGGAAAGAAATGATGCATTTTTGCATAGAAAATCAGAAAAAATATGTCATGACTTTTTCAGTGACCTAATATTTTCTCCTCATCCAAATTCATAGAACCTAGAGGATCTGTGGATCATCAGATGGAAATCCCTGGTCTAGTAGGTCTACTTTATCTCAATAATCTCAAATGTTTTGTTTCAGCAGGATCAAGGCACTGTTCTTTTTTATTATTTTTTTATTTTTTTATTTTTTTGAGAGATAGATTTTTGTTGTTATAGGGCGCACGCACTTGCCAGAGAGACAGAAAGCAAGAAATCACCCTCCAGGGTGGCTGACCGTGCTGTGATCCCTTCTCCTCCATTCTCTTCTCAGGCTCTTGGGCATGTATACATACACCTGGCATGAGTTTTAAGCAGCTGGGTCCAGCACTCAACCTCAGTGGACTATGTGAGAGTCCAGCTACATAACTATTACGCCATCTGCTAGTCCCACTATTCTATTGTCTTAATGTTGAGGTGAAAGTACCAAAAAAGGAAGAAATAGGTAAATTGTTTCCTTTGTAACTGTCAGAATCAGTCAGAAGAGCCCTCAACAGCTCAAGGCTGATCATTTCCCCACAGTCTATTGAGTATTACTTGTTAGATTGAGAAGCACTGACCCACATCCCACCTAAACCTACAACTACGCCTTTTGTGGATGCGGGTCACTGTGGATCTACAGATTTTACAGGCTGGGAAAGGAATAATAGCTGCAAGGAGGTAAAGGCAGCAAACCCACTGGCAAAGCACAGGCAGGCTTTCCAAAGTATCCCCTCTACTTCTCCACTGCTTCGCCCTGGTCTAAAGCGAGTGACCCCACAACAGGGAGCCAGCCCTGTAGTCGGGTTCATTTCTGATTCGCCATATTCAGTTGGGAGAAAAAGCATCTTTCAGAGGTGACTGTGTGGGTGTCTTAGCAGCATCTCACTTCCACAGTGATAATAAATGTGTGGCCCTCAAGGAACATCCGTCCAAGCTGCCTAATAGGTTGACATTAAAAGAAGGGGGGAAATACCCACAAGCGCACTGGACCAATTTAGAACTGAGTGTGGGAGGGAGAATTTTATCAGCTCCCTGACTGTTTGTCATGGAAAAGGCTTCTGATTGCTAACACTTTGTGGAGAAAGTCACTTCAAGACTACGACTGTTGGGTAAATAATGAGACACTTCCTGGAATCTTATAGGCCGTGGAGGGTGAATTCCAAAGGAGCTGAAACAGTCTGAGAAAGTGGCACTGTTACAACTTTTTCTGTTTCTTCATGACTTATGGAGGAACCATAGAACTCCCAAGTTTTCCTTTTTTTCATTTTCCAGTATTTTATTAAATGGCAATGACACTGTGTCAGTGTCTAGCTTGGGCAAGAAACTAGCAGTCAGCATGATTCAGGATTTATGATGGTTGATTTTATGTGTCGGCTTGGCTAGGTAATAGTTTTTTAATGAAATGACAATATAAGCATTACTATGAAGTTGTTTCAAACATGGTTAATATCTACTATCACTTGACTTTAAATTAAGTAAATCATTATTCTCAGTAATGGGGGTGGGGATGAAGACTTGGGGCGGGGGAGGATGTGGATTTATCCAATTGGTTGAAGGGCTTCTTAAGAGCAAAAACTGAGGTTTTCTAGAGAAGAAGAAATTCTGCCTCAAAACTGTAGCATCAATTCCTTCCTGGATTTCTAGCCTAAATTTCACACTGGCCACCCCCACAATCACATGAGCCAATTCCTTAAAATAAATCCCTTGATATATATTGGTTCTGTTTCTCTGGAGAACCCTGCCTGATATAGAATGCATTGCATTTTCCTTTTGTTTGTCTTAAACAGTTTTAAGGCAAGAGTCTGAAAGAGTGATTTAAAAACAACACACACATGCATGAGCACACACAAACACACACACACACACACACACACACACACACAGAGTCTACAAGGTTGAGAAAAGAAGCCTCTAGGAGGGCTAGGAAGCATACTGGCATTTGTCATTCTTTTCATTTTAACTTCATTTAGTGTGCAGAGGGAGTGGCCAGTTCTCTTCGATCTGTTGGAACCCTTTCTCATCATTCACACACATCTCCATCTTCTGGGCTCCAACTTTCACTTCCATCCTGCTACCTAAACCACACCTGACAGTCCTCACAACCTTCACTCCTCCAGCCATTACCCATCTAGGTAGCCTCATCCTACTGGTCCTTTCTGCCACATTTTCTCTTTCTGGAAGCTTCTTCAGTTTCTGTGGCACTGCCCTTTCTAGTTCTCATGTGTCCATCTGCAACTTCTCTCAGTCTCCATCCTTCTCTCCCTCCACCAGGTCCATAAATATTGGGATTCTCTGATTCTCTCTCACTGAACAAACACTTGTTCAGTGATCTCTTTCTGCATATGGTTTCAATGGCCTCCTAAATCTTGATTTCTAAATCCTATTATATTCCGGAACTCCCCCTCATTCTTCAACGGTCCACTGGGCTTTCCCAGCAGGATCTCCTAAGGATCCTCAGACAAGACATATTCCCAAATGTACCAGTTATTCCTACCTCTCTGCTCTTGATCTCAGTCGGTCCACCTTCTGTTCACTAGACGCCTAAGCTAGGGAATCTCCCCTAATAACAAGTCAGTCATTTTATTCTCATACCTGATTTTGAAAGCAATCCAAATACTTCTACTTTATTCAAGTGGATGAAATTGGATTATTCTGAAGCATAATCATTATTCCATGTACATGATTTCTGTAATGGGATAATTGGTTGCCTCTGACCCTAGATAACACATGGCATAAGTAAGATGTGCACCTGTGTTTTTAATAAAAAAAATAAAAAATAAAAAAACAAGGTCCATGGACAATTGAGAGGCACAGTAAATCTGTTAGTGGGGCTTTGGAGAAGTCCGTGGTACATGTATTTGTCCATGCAGGCTGCTACAAAACTGAGGTGGTTTCTCAGCAATAGAAATGTATTTCTTGCAGTCCTGGAGGCTGGGAAGTTTAGGATCAAGGTGCTGGCAGGTTTGGTATCTGTGAGGGCTCACTTTCTGGCTCATAAATGATTGTCTTCCTGCTGTGTTCTCACATGGAGCAGAGGAGCAAGGGAGCTCTCTGGGGTTTCTTTCATATAAGAGCTCCAGTCTTTTATAAGGGCGCTGCCCTTATGATCTGATCACCTACCAGAAGTCCTGTTTTCTAATATCATGTACTGGGAGGGCTGATAGAATTCCAACATATGAAATTTGGGGATACATAAACATTAAATCTATAGTAGAGTGCATCCTTATGGGTGAGTGAGTAACAAGATGTAGTGGAGGAGGTTGGCATAAAACATACCTCGGGGGGACTTGAGGCCTTGGTAAGGATTTAGTTGTCATTCTAAGTGAAATAGAAAACCATTGATAGGTTCAAGAAAAGATTTTGAGATGATAAAATCAATACTGTAGAAGATTAAGCACCATTTGGGGCAAGATTCAATGACCAAACCATATTTGGTCATGTGAGATCCAACTCCCTTAACCACTATGCTACAGGACTAGTCCAATGTATCTTTTTCTTTAATATATAATATTTAATGTAAGGAGAAAGTGCAGGAGGCCGTAAGGTAAAGAGGCAAATGAACCTTCATATGCCAGACCTCCAGGCCCCTCAGCCCTCCTTCTAGCATCAACTGTGTTACACCATTTTTGTCTATCTTCCAAATAAATTCTATGCATTTACAAAGTCTACACTTTTTTTTTTAAGAGGTTTTCGCTATAGGGCGTGTGCGCTCACCAGACAGACAGAGAGAGACATAGAGACAGAAAGCAAGAAATCACCCCCCAGGGAGGATGGTCATGCCGCAATCCCTTCTCCTCCATTCTCCTCTCGGGATCTTGGGCACGCACGCACACGTGCCCGGCGTGAGCTTTAAGCCACTGGGTCCAGGACGCGAACCGCGGTCGACTACGTGGGAGTCCAGCAACATAGCCATTACGCTAACTGCTGGTTCCCCCAAAGTCTACACTTTTTAATTTTAATTTTTTAAATTTATTATTATTATTATTATTATTTAAGCATTTTGGCATAGGTAACATGCACTTGCCAGAGAGAGACAGAGAGAGGGAAAGTGGGAAAGTGAAAAATTACACACTAGGGAGGATGGTCACACTGCAATCCCTTCTATGTTCTCCTCTCAGGATTGTGGGCATGCACACACATACACCTAGTATAATTTTTCAAGCCACCGGGTCCAGGACTAGAACCATGGTCAGTAATGTGGGAGTTCAGAGCCTTAAACATCACATCAGGCGCTGGCCCTTACACTACTTTTGGATAAAAATGCCACGTACACTATTTCACATCTTGCTTTCTAAAAACCTAATGGTAAATTTTGAAGATTATTCCTCATCAGTATATAAAGCCTCACCTGATTCTTTAAAAAGCTGTACAGTCTTCCAGGGCCCAGCTGTATCATTGTTTATTAGGCTAGTATCTTGCTGATGGGCATTAGGTAGTTTCCAATCTTTTAGAACCACAAACCAAAGTATACAAATACTTTGTATTGTATATACCTCTTTGTATAGGTTATCCGTGTGATAAATTTAGAGCAATGCAATTGCTAAGTTGAAGGGTATGGGCATTTAAAATTTTAAACATATTGTGTAGCTGCCATCCCATAAGGCTATATTAATTTGCTTTCCACTGAGAATGCCTTCTCACAGTTCTTAGAGATGTGCCAATTCAGGATGCCCTCCTGGATTGGTTTTGCCCTGAAAAGAGTCCACTATTTTTGTATGACTCAATGACTTCCGTGATTGTGAGCCACTCACACTCCTCTTCCAGTTGCTACAATTTTCATAAAAAGCTCAACACTGAGTCTCCCATTGTGGCCATGTCACGAATACACAGCTCTGTTCTCAAGTGCAGCTGCTAAACTGTTTCTCCCACTTTGCAGCAGGCTATTGAATTTCTATACACAAGTTGCAGAAGTTTTCATTTATCTGTGTCAATTACCTTTTACTGATATAACAAATCACCACAAATTTGGTGCCTTAAAATGACACAAATTTGGGAACCAGCAGTTAGCGTAATGGCTATGTCGCTGGACTCCCATGTAGTCGACTGCGGTTCGCGTCTCGGACCCGGTGGCTTACAACTCACGCCGGGCACGTGTGCGTGCGTGCCCAAGATCCCAAGAGGAGAATGGAGGAGAAGGGATTGCAGCGTGACCATCCCCCCTGGGGGGTGATTTCTCGCTTTCTATCTCTCTGTCTCTCTCTGCCTGTCTGGCGAGCGCACGCGCCCTATAGCGAAAAACCTCTCCAAAAAAAAAAAAAAAAATGACACAAATTTATTATCGCATTATAGTTCTGTCGTTTGAAGTTCCAACTGAGTTTCACTGAAGTCAAATCAGTGGTGTCACAAGGCCGCATACCTTCTGGAGTCTCTAGGGGGTGAATGCATTCCTTTGCCTTTTTCAGTTTCTAGAAAGCACTTGTATTCCTTGGCTCATGGCCCCTTTCCATCTCACAGACTGCAGTGCCGCATCTTCAGATCTCTCTCTGACTCTGATCCCTGCTTCCAACCTCACATTTGCTTCTTCGACTCTCCCGTGTTCCTCTTCCACCTTCTAAGGACCTTGGGATTATATTACCTACCTAAATAATGCAGGGTAATAGCCCTACCTTAAGCTTATTAACCTAATCAGGTCTGCAACATCCCTTTTGGCACTTGAGGTACCATATTCTCAGGTTCTGGGAAGTAGGACATGGACATTTTCAGGGAGTTATTATTCTGCCAAGTACAATCTTCACTAAACATCCTCTTGTTAGAGGAGATTGCATCAAATTCTGCATGGGCATGTGTGGGTTTCAGTGAGGGTCTAAGTAACTTCCCTTCTACGGGGGTTTTAAACCAAGTACATAATATTAAGCTGAGCATCTTTTTTTTTTGAGAGGTTTTCGCTCCATATCCCTGATAATCCACAGTAGATGTGGACCAAGAGTGACAGGGTTATGGCCTAGGCCACAGAGTTAGCAGCTGAAACTGAAACCCACAGCATTCCTCTGAGCCACACTTTCCCTTCCAGAGATGCTACCCTGGGAGGGCTAGAAATTCTAAAAATTCTGAACACCGTCCTCACTCCAGAGAAACTAGAGGTTAAATAGGGAACTAAAATGAATGAAATGCCTATTTCTGCTCACACCTTCCCAGGTAGCTCATTTAACCTTTCTGATAGGTTAGCTACCATTATCACCATTTTTTTGGATGGTAGCTCTGAGAGGTTAAGGTCACAAAGATGACAAGTAATGAGCTCCATTCTAGGTTGTTCTAATTACATAGTCCATGAACTTCGCCACTCACTCATGCTGGAGAAGCCACAAAACCAGAGTCCAGGGTGAAAACAAAACTAGCACCTGCTATGCAATACTGCAGTAAGGAGCCCATGCATGCCCTGAGGTAGGTTTACAGCTGATTGGATTAAAGTGCATGCAGCTGGAGGGAGAGGCAGGGAGAGAAAGTGGAGGAAAACTGTCCTCTGGCTGTTGTCCAGCAACCTGCAGCCGTGGAGCATAACCAGAGCTCTTTCCCGCCAGCAGGAGAAAGACAAAGCACAGGCAAGTGTTGTGATGTGTGAGGGGGATGGCAGAGCCAATTACCAGGTAAAGTCACCAAACAAATAACTAGCTAAAGGCTTGTCCAGAAATGTCCTCATGGCTTCTTTGATTACCGTTTATCTGAGATGTGCTTCATTTCAATTTTTCCTTCAATTTAGATCCCATCTGCTGTTCCGTTTGCCTGGGCCCACCGCTAGAGACACAGGCATGCAATTATCCAGCTCCTACGCATTTTCTTGTTCTCTTTCTCTTTGGGTTTAATTTCCCTGAGAGGTTCTGCCTTGAGCTTGCTTTAAAACCTGTAATTACCAGGAGGCACCTAATGAGACTGGGAGCAAACTTCTGTGCTGCACAGCTATTTTTTTTTAATGGGATAAACAGGGAAAAATGTCAAACAGAGGGATCTCTATGTTGCTCCCCAGCTTGAAAGGGTACCCAGCATTCCCCCAAAAAACCATGCTGTGATCAGCACAGGCTGTCATTCATGGAGTCCTAGGGTTTCTTGACATGGCCTAGGCTGTGTGACTAGATTTCACCCAGCTGAGGGCCCACTGGCCAGCACTCCCAGGCCAAGAATGCCTCCTAGTCATGGTCAAATGAGAAGTGCCCCTGCAATATCACTAAGTGTGTAGGCAGAGCTCTGACCTCAGCCACTGCATGGCAGCATTTCTAAAAGAGGTTAGTTTTAGTCCCCAAACACATTATGGGGTGATGACTTGGACTGTAGAAATTGTAAACAGCATGTGTCATAATAGATATTTTGACTTGGAATATAGCATTCTCTGCAGCTCCTAGTGTCTGCAGAAACTCAAGGGGTGACAGAAAAATCTGTCAAGAAAGCATCATTTATACAGTGTAGCTACTAACAGAAAATGAATTTTAGAAAACATTTATTTAGTGCCTGCTAGGTACCTAGCACTGTGCTAAGTATTTAAGATATGGGGAAGAGGATAGAGGTGGGAGAGGAGACAGAAGTGATATATAACATAGGAGTCTCTGTACTTACTGTGCAGAATTAAAATAATGACACATGTAGTCAAAGCAGACAGGGGACACAGGACCCAGCATTTGCAAGGTGGATTAGTAAACACTCATACCCAGCCATTAGTTGCCAGTGAGCCTGACTCCATTAATTAGTGATCCATGACTTACTCTTTTCCCATGCTGGAGCAAATGCTCTAAAAGTATAAACTCGTTGACACAATAACTATGCTCTCTTACTTCTAGGTAGGCAGAACCAAGAAGGCTGAGGACAAGTGGGAAAAATGATGGAATAGGAGAGGGGGAAGAAAGTTATCAATATATGAGTGTATATGGACGTAAGTATATGAATGTAAGCGCCCCTGCTCAGGCCTGAAGATAAAAGCATTTGAATTAATAGGGCTTCTACATGTGCATAACATTTGGCCCTCAACAACAAACATGTAAAGTAGGTGTTACTGCTTCCTTTGTACAGTTGAGGAAGATGAGAAAGGTGGAGTGGGTTGTCCAGGTTCACACAGCCAGCAGACTTTCATGCCAAGGCTGAACCAGGTTTTCTGTCTGCAGCCCCACAGGTGGTACACTCTAGCAAAGAGCTCTGAGCTTCCTTTGCAGGGCCTCTGGTGTCCTTCCCATTTCTACATGCCCAGGGTCCTTCCTCTTTCCGGGGAAGAGCTGGCCAGTGTCATCCCTTGTTTTTAGGGAGTGAGTGCCCCTTTCTTCCACCCATCAAACATCAAGAGCCTTTGTTTTCTGATCATTGGTTTAGCTCCTATTCCTTCACTTTGGTGCTAAGCTTCTGTCCTCAATGGCTGAGATGGCACATGAGACTGCATTTATGGAAATTCCCTCAGCCACTGAAAGCACTGTGTCTCCAAGAAGATCAGATGACTTGGGGGGCCAGGTAGTCTTGTTCACATTCCTCCTTAAATATCTATGTTAGCCCCTGGAGTTTTTATGGAGTTCATTCAAGATGTATACTCTGTCTTTGTTCAAAAGTTTTGAAGCAGCACGTTTGGGTTGATGACAAAATGATATTCAAAGATAAAACAGAATAGGTAACCACCTAAGACAAGGAGATAATGAGCTGATTTCTATTATCTAATGCTAAGCTATTTGGAAATCAAGGAAAATTTTTAAAAATATCTTACAATGAAAGAAAAAAAAATGCAAACTCATCTCTAGGAATAGGGCCTAACTCAAACTTAAACTCGCCATAGGGTTCTTTGGTAAAAGATGATGATAGAAGGGACCACTGCTTGGAAGGCATGAATATTCATATCCCATGTGCCCCAGGGTATCTCCCCCCTCCACAACAGCCACATTTCAGTAAGGAGTTTCTCAACAGAGGCCTTGGTAACTCCATCACAAAAGCCAGCAGAGCCTAGAACAGAGCAGGAAACTGGATCCAAGTGAGTGAACCAGGGAGGAGACCTAAGTAGACTGTACCCTGAAAGCTGAATGGTGGGAACTGGAAGTATGAGCTGTCCACAAAAAGGACACATTGGTCAAGCTACCAGGGCCAAGTGGTAGGATGCATCAGATTCCATGAGTCATTGCTATGAAGTAATGATCAGGAAGCCAAACTGAAACTCAGGGACACAACTCAGCAGAAGCCTGGAGAACAGAATCTTGTGGTGATTAAGTTGAGTGTAGGCAGATTTTGGAGACCACAGACTCTGTGCTGCTGGTCTGGTTGCACTAACTCCATCTATGTGTAAGCTGAGTCCTGGGCCATTGATCTGGGAGCCCAGCTTTGTCCTTGGAGTTTATGCCATAGAGTCCCAGCCTGTGACCTGGGCACCATCTCTCACAGCTACTTATGGGGGTGATGGAAAGTCCTACCCCAAGTTCCTGCTTTAAGCTTCAGGTCACACTCACCTTGACTCCAAGCTAAGCTAAGATAGAAATCTTCCTCTGCTTCAATAAGTAATCCATTCTTCTTGGCATTTGATGTAGGAAAAAGAGAGAGAGAGAAAGAGAGAGAGAGAGAGAGAGAGAGAGAGAGAGAGAGAGAGAGAGAGAGAGAAAGTAAAGTGGAGCAAGACTAGAGGCTCTTCTTGAACTGCATACTTTCCATGACCTCTTGCCCTCACTTCTGTCCATAGCTCTGAGCCCAGTTTGGGGTCATTGGTCCTGACTCAACTCTTGAGAATGGCTCAGTTCCATGGACCCCAAGCCTGGCCACATGCTGGAACTACCTGGTTGCACATTGATGATGGAGGAACCAGGTCCCTCTGCAGAAGGGCTGATTGTGTATGTTTAGGACTGGCATCAGGACACATGCTTTGGATGAGTATTCCAGATGATTCTCATATATGGTCAGGTTTGGGAACTGCGGACCAAAAGCTGAAGTTTGCTTCTACCACCTACCAGCTGATATTGTTGGCAAGAGCCTCTTCTCTTCTCTGGGCCATATTTTTCCCATCTGTAAAAGTACTGTTGGTGATGTCTGTGGTCCAGTCTGTGTGTCCATAAGATGGACTAACCAAGCGTCTACTCATCTGCTGTTCTTTATTCCTGTTTCCATGGGGAGGTCTCCAGCAAGATGGCCTGAGAGTAGAAGAGAGCAGGCCAGCCTAGACCTGGAGTGTCCTAGCCCCTGCCCCACCTCTTAGGGTTTTAGCCGGGTCTCTTCTCCTATCTGAGCCTACTGGTTCAGGGTGAATCTCTGGAACTTGCGACACATAACCACCCCTTTATATATTCTATCCTGGATGAATTTTGCAGGGCAGAGAGCAGAACAGCCTAAAGCTAAGCCAAGCAGCTTACCCTTCATGGCACTGAGAACTCAGGACAGATTCCAGAATTATGAGAAATACATGTTTTTCTTTGTAAGTTACCCAGTCTGTGGTATTCTCTTACAGCAACATGAATGGACTAATATGGAAGATAATTCTGCTATCTCCTGCTAGCAGCCTCTCTGGGGCACTGGGACTGTGTAAGTGGCTGAGGGAGAGTCTGCTCTGTATCCAGTCTGACTCCAGGAGACCTTGGCCCCCCACATACTTGAGACTGTCCAAAGCCTGGGTACAAGCCCATGTAAGTCCCTAGCTCTGGTGGTCCCTCTATCTCCAGCTCTTTAGTTTGGGCCCTCAGGAGCCAGGCATATCAGACTTTAGAGAATCCATAAAACATTTGCCCTTGAGCCCCAACTCTATGGAACTATCTTAGAGGAAAAGAGAAGCAGAAGCAGTTCTCTGAGGTAGAATCTTCCCATTCCCAATTTATATCCATTTCTCATCACTGCCAACTTTTAGCACCCTCCCTACCCCACCTTACTTTGTGCTCCAAGCTTCCTTCTTCACTTTCACATGGGTGAGGGGCTAATCTCAGTATTAACTGAAAAAAATCTGATTAAGAATTTCACACTGAGATATAAGTGGCAACATCACATCTCCAGAGATTTTCAAACTGGGTTCCATAGACAGAATTCAGCTCATAAATTTGGATGTAAAATTACATCTTCATTTTCACTAACTCCTAATGGAAATTTAACATTACTTTACATTTTAAATGAGGACTAGACCATAGGGTGTTAGCTGACCAGTGACTTGGTTACCAACAGAAATGACAAGTATCTTTATATCATTCTCCAGCTGTTGCCAAATATTTGAAATATTGTCTAGACTTGCCTATTTTTTTTTTTTTTGAGAGGTTTTGCCTTAGGGCACATGCATTCAGCAGAGACAGAGAGAGAGAGAGACAGAGGCAGTGAGAGAGAAGGTGAGAAATCACCTCCCAGAGGGGATGGCCATGATGCAATCCCTTTTTTCTCCTCCCAGGATCTTGGTCATGCACGCACATGCACCCAGAATGATTTTGAAGCCACTGAGTCTGGGACTTGAACTGTGGTAGGCCATGTGGAAATCCAGTGACATAACCATTATGCCATCTGCTGGCCCCTAGACTTATCTTTTAAAGTGATGGTAATTTTTTAGACTTCTTCTAGATATTGTCATTTAGTATGTTAATAACAAAATGCATATGTTACTTTATTAAAAATAGGCTAAAATATTCTTGTAACTATATTTTAATATGATTAGATTCCTTTCAAATTTTATATATTTTACCTCATTCTTTAAAAAAATAGTATTGGGGGAAGAGTCCACAGATTTCACAGACTGTCAATAGGCCCATTGCATATCAAAAATTAAAAACCCCTTCTCTAAAGGAAGACTTGTTAGCATAGATGTATTTCTTTTTCTTTAAATATTTATCATTATTTATGATTTATATATCATCACTATACATTTCTGTAGGATGTAGAATGGTCTTTTGTTTAAGAATTATTTACTTAGTTTAATTAATTTATTTATTTTTTACCAAAGTGAGACAGAGAGAGAGAGAGAGAGAGAGAGAGAGAGAGAGAGAGAAGGAAAGTGAGAAAGCAAGCTGCAGATCCAGGACTCGAACCATAGTCAGCCATGTGGGAATCCAGTGCTTTAACCACCCCATGACCTGCTGATCCCCAGAATGATCTTTAAAAGCATGGACCAACAGTTGGTGTAATGGCTATGTTGCTGGACTCCCATGTAGTTGACCGCAATTCGAGTCCCAGACCCGGTGGCTTAAACCCATGCTGGGTGTGTGTGTGTGTGTGCGTGCCCAAGATCCCGAGAGCAGAATGGAAGAGAAGGGATTGTGGCATGGCCATCCCCCTGGGGGGTGATTTCTCACTTTCTTTTTCTTGCTGTCTTCCTGGCGAGTGCATGTGCCCTATAGCAAAAATCTCTAAAAAAAAAAAAAAAAAAGAAAGAAAGGCATGTAGATTGTGTGTAATAAAGAAATCGAGGATGTAAAAATACTTCAACATTATGTTGTTGTGAACATTTGAAACTCACTCCAATGGTTATTCAGCAAGTATGTACAGAATTGTCTGTGATACTCTTTGCTGTGAGATACAGTTCAAAAGAAAAACATATTGATTAAAAATTAGGCATCAAACAAACTTATAACTTAACAAAGATAATCTTAGCACAGTCAACGAAAGAATAATTTGTAATTTTCATGTACAAGATTGTGGGAGATAAGAGTTTATAATCTGAAAAATCTGAAAAATCTACCTATCATTGGTTCAGTTAGAAGTAGGTAAAATTGTACATAACAATAGCTCACTAGGAAGAGATAGTAAAATAATTTTTATTCACACACTGAATTCTTGTAAGATCATAGTACTATGTTGTGCATAAATAAATAAGTCCTTGAAAAAAAGATAAAACAAAATTGGAAAAAAGGTGTTCAAAAGTGAAGACATGGTAAAGCCAGTAATTTGGTGATTTATAGATAGGCCTTACAAAGTTCTTGATTTTAATTATTTTTTTAAAAAATCAGTCCAAAGAAAGACTCAGCTATAATATTTTGGCATTTTTCTCTATTATCTAGTTCTATACAATGAGTAATTGTTATAACAAATATATAAGTTGAAACCTGGGGAGATAACTGTTTAGCAAATAATTGGTGCATTTGTATTTAAACCTGTGCGTGTATAAAATTATTGAATCTATATTTAGTCCTGACATTCAATGCTATTATCAACATGTGTGGACTTATCCTTTTTTTCCTAGTTGTTTTGTGTTCTCTTTGTCTCACTTTAGTTTTCCTAGTACAGTAGTCTCTTAAGTATTTTCTGAAGACCTGATTTCATTTTGGTGGATTCTTTCAGCATTTGTTTATTTCTCCTTCTCATTTGAAGGCTAATCTAGCTAGGTATAATACACTTGGCTGAAATTTCATCCACAGTTTTAGATATGTCTTCCCATTCTTTCCTTACCTGTACTGTTTTAGCTGAGAGATCCAATGTTAATCTAATGGAGTAACATTTGTAAGTAACTTGACATTTCTCTCTTGCCTTTTTTTTTTTTTTTTTTTTTTTTTTTTTGAGAGGTTTTTGCTATAGGGCATGTGCACTCGCCAGAAAGACAGAAAAACAGAAAGCAAGAAATCACCCCTCAGGGGGGATGGCCACACTTCAATCCCTTCTCCTCCATTCTCCTCTTGGGATCTTGGGCACGCACACACAAGCACCTGGCATGAGTTTAAGCCTCTGGGTCCAGGACTCGAACCGTGGTCAACATGGGAGTCCAGCAACATAGCCATTACACTAACTGCTGGTCCCTCTCTTGCCATTTTTATAATTTTGTCTTTGTCTTTGATTTTTACCAGTTTGGCTATGATATGCCTTGGATAGGATTTCATGTTCTTTGTAGCTCCTGGATTTGAATGCCCACATGCCTCTCTAAATTTGGAAAATTTTCAGTTAATATATTATGAAAGATTGTTTCTATTCACTTACCTGTCTCTTTACCTTCTGGAATATCTGTTATGCAGCTATTTCACTGTTTAAATGTGCACAGGATTTCCCATATATTGTCCTCATTTTTAATCTTCTGTTCATTTCAGTTGCTTGGACTAAGAGGTTTTGTCTTCAAGATCAGAGATTCTTTTTCTGCTTGTTCTAATCTGCTGTTGATACTTTCAGAGGAAGTTTTGATTTCCTACAACATATTCTTTATCTCCAGAAGTTCTGTTTGATTCTTTTTCAGTGTGTCTATCTCCTTATGGAGTTCCTCCATCTTGTCATGAAAGGATTTTCTCATCTCTCCAGCCATTTATTCTTTGTTTTTTTTTTTTCTTGCATATTGTTGAGTATTGTTACAATTAATATTCTGAATTATTTTTCTGACATTTCTGTGATCTCTTGCATTTTATCCATAGTTGGTGAGGAGTGATGATCTTCTGAATAGGAAGATATTTCCTGATTTTTTCCTATTTCTTTGGGCTGTACTTGATTTTTAGGGATCTGGTGGTACACTCATTTCTTCCTACTTCTTTAAAGAATGTTTCTGTAGCTGTGTGCTCCTGCACTTCTCTATGATATGCGTAAGATCTGTGCCAATTTCCCACCTCTACTGTGGGTGGGAGTGTGGAATCCACAGTAGGAGCTTAGTGTTTAAGCATTCAGAAGGAAATTTCTCTCCTTTTACTGTCAAGGAAATTATGGAGAAAGAATTCCTCCAGAGACTCCCATTATCAGGGGTTTGATTCTTGTATACCCAAACCTAACTGCTCTAAATGTGTGTGGCGGCTGCAATGACAGATAGAAAGTAAGGTGGTAGACCAATTTGTGTGATATGCAAGTGCACCACATGTACTGGAAGGCCTCTCCTCTCTCACAGCAGGCTGGAGGTGGGGTAGGTCCTTGCTGATGATCTCAAGCTGAGCAGCTTGGCTTGGGTCTGCCTGTTAGCCCTTTTGTCTCTGGGATCGCAAGGTATATATGTTATATCCTTCTTTCTCTTCTATCTCTGGGATTGCAGGGTTTCCCTGTTCCTCCTTCTTACACTGGGATTATGGGAACCAACTATTGGTTTTTGAAGGCTGAAGAGCCTACATAGATGAATTTCATCTTTTTGGAAGACTTTTGGAAGACTGTGGGAAAGTGAAGATTTTTCAGTAATGTGGAGAAGGTATTATAGTTTGAATATATTCCCCAAATTAATGTGCTGCTAATTTAATCCCCAGTGCAATAGTGTTGGGTGTGGGACCTAATGAGAGGTGATTGGGCTATGGATAGATTAACGTCATTATTACAAGAGTGGGGTCATTATAAAATCAAGTTCAGTTCCTCGACCTCTCATGATCTTTTGCCCTTCCACCTTCTGTCATAGGATGACTCAGCAAAAAGGCCCTTATCAGATGATAAGACCTTGATATTGGACTTGTCCAGAACTGTAAGAAATATGTTTTCTTGGGACCAGCAGTTAGCATAATGGCTATGTTGCTGGACTCTCATGTAGTTGACCACGGTTCGCGTCCCGGACCTGGTGGCTTAAAACTCATGCCGGGTGCATGTGCGTGCATGCCCAAGGTCCCAAGAGGAGAATGGAGGAGAAGGGATTGTGGCGTGGCCATCCCCCCTGGGGGGGTGATTTCTTGCTTTCTGTCTCTCTGTTTCTCTCTGTCTGGCGAGCGCACACGCCGTATAGCAAAAAAAAAAAAAAAAAAAAAAAAAAAAACAAACAAACAAAAAAACTCTCCAAAAAAGAAAAAAAGAAAAGAAAGAAATATGTTTTCTTTGTAAATTACCTGGTCTATGAAATTCTCTTATAACAACACAAAACTAATGAAGCTAGAAGGTAAGTCTGAGTATTTGTCAAGACTTCCAGAAACTAGAACCAATTTTAAAGATGTATAGTTTTACTTGTTAAATCAGCTTTATTAAGCCATAATTTATATGCAATAAAATGCACTTATTTTAAATGTGTTCACTGAGTTCTGACAAATGTATATACTATGTAATCACCAGTACAATTAAAGCATATAATATTTCTGCCATATCCAAAATGTTTATTTATTTATTTATTTATTTATTTATTTTTGGAGAGGTTTTTGCTATAGGGTGCGTGCGCTCGCCAGACAGACAGAGAGAGACAGAGAGACAGCGAGAAATCACCCCCCATGGGGGATGGCCACGCTGCAATCTCTTCTCCTCCAATCTCCTCTCGGATCTTGGGCATGCACGCACACGTGCCCAGCATGAGTTTTAAGCCACCGGGTCCGGGACGCAAACCACGGTCGACTACATGGGAGTCCAGTGACATAGCCATTACGCTAACTGCTGGTCCTTCTATTTTATTTTTTTAAGGCACTGTCTTACCATGTTGCAATCCTCCTGCTTGAACCTCCCAGCAAGGAATACAAGTGTAACTAGCCTGAATGGCAGAGACTTGATGCCCAGTCCACACCTACTTTGGTTTAGTAACACAGGCACACAACACTGTGCCTGACTCTTGTTTAGACAGAGTCTTGATATGTTTCCCAGCCTTTAGTTTGCAATATTACTGCTTCAGTTTCTTCAAGTTGCTGAGATTATAGGTGCACACCACCACATCTGATATTTAGATTAGACTGAGAATAAAACCAAGTCTCCTATATGGTTCCATCCTGCAAAACAGTTTCTTAGCAGCATATGCCATTATAGTTGTGCTCTGATCTACTTTTTTTCTTTTTAAAAACTATTTTATATAAATAGAATAAAACAGTATATACCATCATTGCTTATTCACTGGGTGAATGTTTGGCTTTTCACTTTTGGGTTATTGCAATTAAAACTACCCTGTAGAACATTCATGTACAGTTCTTTCTGCAGACACAGTTTTATTCTCTTGTGAACAAATGTAGGAATGGAATTCTTGGGTCATATGGTAAGTATGTGTTTACTTTTATAAGAAACTGGCAAACTGTCTCAAAATCATTTTTATTCCCACAATAATGTATGGGAGTTTCAGTTCTCCCACATTCTCCCCAACATTTGGTATTGTCAAGCTTTAGTTTTAACCATTCCAATAGGTATTCAGTGGTATCTCATTGTAGTTTTTAATTTACACTTTCCCAGTGGATAATAATGTTAAAATCTTTTCATGTTATTCTTGACTATTTGTGTATCTTCATTTGGAAGTGTCTGTCTAAATCTTTTGCTCACTTGTATTGAGTTATTTTATATATTCTGCATGCAACCCTTTTATCAGACACACGTATTGCAAATGTTTTCCCCATTCTGTAGCTTATTTATTTTTTGTTTTGTTTTCTTAATAGTGTTTAAAAAGCAGAAATTTTATGAGGTCCAATTCATCAAGTTTATATTTTATGGTCATGTTTTTTTGCATTCTATCAAAGATATTTTTGAATGGCCCAAAGTTGCAAAGATTTTCCTCTATTTTTTTCTGGAAGTTTTATGTTATTAGTCTTTATGTTTGGGTCTATAGTACAATCAAATTAAGCTTAGTATATGGGGTAAAGTATGAGTCAAGGTCATTTATTTATTTATTTATTCTTACTAATATATGTGAATATTCAGATATTTCAGCATCATTAGATGAAAAGACTATCTTTTTTTTTTCTTTTTTTCTTTCAACTAATGTTTATTCAACACCAATTCTATATTAGGCTTTGGGCTGAGGTACCAGAAACACAATCAATCATAAGCTAAAGTCATGATCCTCTCTTCTTGGGGCTTACAGTCTAATGGGACGGACAGACAGAAATCAGAGCACAGGCAGATAGCCTCTCATAGTTCTGGAGGCTGGAAGTCCGAGATCAAGGTGACAGCTGGGTGGTTTCTTCTGAGGCCTCGCTCCTTGGTTGACAGACATCTGCTTGCTCACTTCACATAGCCTTTCCTCTGGGTCCAAATCAACTCTTCTTATAAAGACATCAGGTAGACAGCCACTCAGCTTCTCCCAAGTCATGCTCTCAGGACCTCAGTTTCCCTCATCTTTCCATTGACTAATCTCTTCACATCCAGGCTTTGATCATTCTTGGGAGAGAGGGAGTGTCAAAATTCAGAGAGTCCCTTGATGGTGGCTCTTGATCTTTCCCCCACTGAATTGGAATCAATTAACAATATATCAGTTTATTTCTCTATTCTTTTATATTGATTTCTATGTCTAACTTTATAACATAGTTTTACTTTTAAAGGGTCTGAAGCCCCTAGCTCAGTGCCAAACACAGGGCAGGCAATCAGCAAGCACAGCACTCCTTCCCTCCCAAGGCCCCTCCTACTCTGTTTCTAAGAGCCAACCTAGTAATTAATCATCTGGCAAAGCCTATGAAACTGGATCCAAAGTG
Source organism: Tupaia tana (assembly GCA_026018925.1). NCBI lineage: Eukaryota > Metazoa > Chordata > Mammalia > Scandentia > Tupaiidae > Tupaia > Tupaia tana. The sequence continues at coordinate 34,750,242 of JAKSZU010000010.1, read as the reverse complement.
GCAAAACTTGTGTGGTATTTGGCAAGGGCAAGGGACATGCCTCCCCCTGAGCTGGTGTGTTTGGGACAGGAGTGGCTGCTGTGATTTTGGGCAGATTAAGAGATTGTCCTAAAGGATGAGCACCCACCACTCAGAAGGCTGTGTGAGGTCAGGAACCTAGGCTAGTGGATATGGGAGGGAAACTGTGGTACCACTTCAGAAGACAGGAAATCAGTGAACTTTGGTGGCCATAACAAAATTATAAAACAACAACAACAACAACAACAAAAACACACATTTCTGAAAATTTTCTTACACATAAAAATATGTTCTTATCAGATGATCAAAGTGTAGATGGGCTTTTATAACAGGAGGCTTTATTGAACAGAATCACAATATATACTTTTTCCATGTATTAACCATCAATTCTATCATAAAAATATATTACAACATTTGATATGTATTCACAAAACACAAGCCATTGTAAACAGAGCAGGCAGCATTGGCCTTGGATTCAAAAATCTTGAGTCCCATTTCAACAAAAAAACAGCTGCTGGCAAGTATAGTAAAGGAAAGATAATATTGCCACATTGGGAGGGCTTCTGGTAATATTTTTAAAAAATAAATAGAGCCATACTTCCATGTAATAAATTAGAAGAAAGTAAAGTTAAAGCTACAATGTTAACAACCATGAGAGGATGGTAAACTTTTACTTTATTTGTTTTACACTCAGCGTGCAGCTGTTTGTATTTACGAACATTCATCCATATGCATACGCTCATGGGTACACAGAGTCATGGGCACACACGTTTAATGGGTACATTCACTCCAGCACAGACGTACAGATGTCCTACCCCTTTTCCTATGAGTTTGACTTTAAGGGGTTGCAACATTGTGCAAAAGCCAGCCATTTGCAGATCACTTTATCCCCAGGAACAAAATACCTTTTATTTTTCTAAATCCAGGTTATCAAAAGTATTCTTAAAATGTGCAAATATAAAGTGCATTTTCACATGAAATGCCAAACTAGCTGGCACTTACCTTAGGTTTTCTTAATGTGGGCTCTCTTCTGTTATCTGGCCACTCTCTGGATGTCCCAAGTTATAGATGGTGGGAATCCCTTCACTTTGCACAGGCATCAAAAAATAATGAGATCTTTGAAAACTCAAGGAATGTAAAGAATTGGACTTTGGTGCCCAAATGGTTTGACCCTTCAGGAGGTCTAGGAATAGCAATCAATTCTCTTAATTTAAGGGAAGTGATGGTCTTCCATTGGACACCGGACAAAGCAAAGCCTCTTTGTGGGGAAATGCGTATCCTCCATGAGGAAAGATGGATAGGCATGGCTGAACTTGTCTGTTGGCATCCACTGCATATGGCACCACCCAGAGGGATAGATTCATGGAGCTAGCTCACCAAAATGAATGGTGCACATCCAAATGGCAAAGACTTTAACTCTTTCTCCCAGATTAAGCCCAAGAATATAAAGACTGACCTATTTCAATGTCTAGAAAAACGGCTCCAAGTGCTAAAGAGGGTAAGGCAAGGCACCTTTTTGATTTGTTACTGGGCTTGCAAGGCTGTTGGCGATTTGGAGTTAGCCAGGTTTCCCTGGGGAAATCCTGATGGGATTGGAATGACACCAGACTCCATATACTCCAGAAGAGGTTCTATTTACATGTTTGTTGTAAAACAGGATTGTTGAGGTTTGGAATGATTTCAGTTTGCAAGGGAACTTGGCATTCCAAGATTTTTAGAGATTGGGGTTTAGTTACTATTGCTAATTCAAGCATTGATTTGGTAATAAATGAGTTGATTGCAAGGCCATTGCAATTCTGGGGGCTGGGTGTTTGGTATTTTAGCCAGGCATGAACACTTGGTATGGTCTGATCCTTAGGAAACTGACCACTCAGTCAATCGCATGTCATCGTGATGGGGTCCAATGGCTGAGGCCTGGGTCTTGACGGTGATCTCTGACTCAATTCACAGTGGGCTTCCTGTCTCCAAATAATTTGAAACTATCGAAACATGAACTTGGAGTTCTATTAAAACATATACAACTCTTTTGTGCCAGGGAAGAAGTGTGAAACTGACTACACAGAATCACTGGGCGCTGTGAGAGAGGACATAGGAAAAATTACGCATCGGTGTTCCTAAAAGCACACACATGCCCAAAGGAGCACACATCGTCTTTTGAGTCAGAAGTCAAATTATTTTAAAAGTCCTTAAATGTGGTATATGTGATGAACTGTTAAAATTGATTAGCTTCATAATATTTGACCTTTAAGTGCTAGATACATATTTATATGACACACTGAATGAGTTAATTGTACAATGCCTGGAGATAGGTGTGGGCGTGAAGGGAGGGTGACAGGATTGCTAAGTAGCATGCAAAAAACTTTTGCCAAAATGGTTGTTTCTGCTGTGTGAATCCTTCCACTTGTCCTTGGGGATGAGGCAGTGCCTATCAGGACCCTGCACTGATATTAAGTGTATAACATTCCTCTACTGAAGATATACATCTGTTCCCACTCATGGTTTTGGCAGAGGATGTGCTCTTGCCAATGTGGCTGCTTTCCCTTCTTTTTATTTATTTTTTCTATAGGATGTGTGTGCATGAGTAAGAGAGAGAGAGAGAGAGAGAGGAAGAGAGAGAGAAAGAGAGAGAAAGCAACCCCGGGGAGATGACCACTCCACAATCACTTCTCCTCCATTCTCCTCTCAAGATTTTGGGCACACATGCACATAGGCCTGGCACGTTCCTCAAGCTGCCAGGTCCAGGACTTGAACTGCACACTTGGTCATGTGGAATCCAGGTGCTTTAACCACACCACCTGGCTGGCCCCATGACTAGTTTCTTAAGAATGAATTATGCCCTTAAAATGGATATAGATGCCTCCAAACAAGAATGCCACTTGCCTGTCTTCCTGCCTTCCTGCCTCATTTCTTTCCTCCTCTTCTCTTTCTTTTCTTTCTTCTTTCTCTTTTTGGGTAGCTAAATACATTGGGGGGAGGGGATCTTCAAAAATAAACTTGTACTTAAATTCTATTTTTCTATGAAATTTTTTTGAAGTCCTTTCATATATGGATTTCCTCCACGTCTTCTCTTTCTAAAAGGTCTCATTTGATACTCCCAACTTCAAGTCTTCTGCTGGACACAGATCGTGCTCCTTCTCAGCACTCCCCTGACACCAGTTCTGGACACAGGCTAAGCTCTAACCCTGCTTGACTTCTCACCAGGCATGTTGACACTTCTGTGTCTTTCCTACTGCAAGTTCTGGTTTCAATGTCATTATTTCTGTGAAGCTTTCCAGAACCCTCCTTCTCCACTAACCGAGGTCTGTAGCCCTCTCTGCACCCCCACAGCAACAAGCCCCATACCTCTAGGTAAGCCCTGCTCCCTTTCTTTCCACCAGCTGCAGAGCCATGACTTGTCTCCCCTGAAGCCTGTGCAGGGTCTGGCACAAAGAAGGTGTTCTCAGTAAATCTCTCTCTCTCTCTCTCTCTCTCTCTCTCTACCCCCCTCTCTCTCTCCCCCACTCTGGTCAAATTAAATAAATAAATAAATAAATAAATAAATAAAGTTGAATAAAATAATTCAAAAAAAGAAAAAAAGTAAGGAAGAAAGAATGAAAGAAAGACATCTACTGAACCTAGAACTACCCAGAACTGGGTGAAATTAGAAACTTTTTCTATTGTTACCCACCTGCTCTTCTTGAGGCCACTGTCCTATCTTTAATTTGTCCTCAAATCTCTCTGTCTCTAGGATCTACAAATCTTCCCATATCTGAAAAATGGAGATAACAATGGTATCTACATAATACAATTATTATAAAGATTGATGGAAACCCTACCCCAAAGCAGTCAGCACAGTACCTGGGACCTCATTACCAATCAATACACACAGCTGTTAGGACCATGGTCATTATTGCTAGCATCTCCTGAGACGATATGGCCAGCCTCATTGGATGAAGCTAAAAACCAGGAGATCCCACACAGGAATGGCATCCAGAATGGTCTCTCCCTAGCACTGCCTCTTCTTGGCTCAGCTCCCAGTTATGAAGCTGGGTGAGAAGAGGGTGGGATGAGCTCTGGTTAGTGGCAGAGGGGCCAGGGGTCATCACCTCTCACAGCCAGGCTATGGGCAGAGTTTGATCCAAGATCTAAACAAGGGTCCTGAGGGAGCCACCTGAATGCCACTCCAGAAACATTAGACCTTTCAGAAAGGTAGTGGAAGCTCCTAATATATCTAGGACCCTTTCCACTTTCATGGTCCAAAAGACATGAAATGATCCAAGGGATTTCTGGCACCTGGTTAAAATTAAGCAAATTAGTTTATCCCACACCATGGATACATTCTAACAATGAACAGCCTTTGTTTCCTCCGGGGTCACGACACAGCCATGTAAAGGCATCTACTTGTACCCAAGCATGTAAGAGGGTGACAACCAAGACATGAGTTTGTCTCTATTCTTCCCATCGTCTCTTGGAAAGAAAGGAACTATGAAAACAAAAACTAATTTCACAAACACAAGGAGAGAGATTTATTGCTCATGATGACGGGAGTCTGAGCTCAGTCCTAGAAGAACATACAGTTGGTGTGAGATGACTCACATCAATTTCCCATCCTCCCCCAGCCTGATTGCTGCATGCAAACAGACAGGTTCTTGGTGAAGCATCTTTGGAAGGTGAATTGATCACAAGACAACCAATCCCCCATTGCCACGGCACTCATTCAAGTGAATTGTCCCTTACGAGGTCCCAGGGTTCTGAATTCTCTCCTTCAGGAAAGGGCCTAAGGAAGAGCTAGAATAGTTGCAGGATGGTTAAAAAAGGCAAATTCTGATTGTGTAGGACTAGGAACTGAGCTTGATATGTGAACTCAAGAATTCCAAAGCCTCTCCTGTACAGGCTTTATTTTCAAGCTTCTTGAAATGTTTTCACCCAGCCCAGCTGTTCACCACAGTTGGAGCATTGAATGTAGAGGCTTTCACTAGACTAACGTCAAGTAAGAAACCTTGATGCTGAAACTCTCGGCATTTCTGTGTTATACCTGAGAAGACGATGTTCCATTTGATAAATTACCAAAATGAGGTAGATAATTATTCATTAGGGAATAATGAAGTCAGGGGGCAAATATTACAGACTGTAAAGAGAGTAATATCAACATTTACCTAAAGGTAATTATAGCAGAATTGGTCATTGCTAAAGTAGTAATGCCTTTCTTGCTTCCGCTAGGGTTTTAACACTTGCAGCTAAGTAGTAATGAAAACACCCAATCAATTGACTGTCTGGGGGTTTTGTCTACAGGATGCTGATATAACTGCTCTTATTGGTTTCGAAGCAGCTTTAGAGGTTTAGCCAAAATTATGAAATGCATCTTTTCAAGATACATGGCGAGTGGGTGACAGGCCTAGCTTCTTAGCTAAAGAAGAGATCAGAGAGAGGTAACTGCTCCCTGGACTATAATCTGTTCACTATACAGAGCAAGCAGAGAGCATCGCCAGTGATCCCTCCAAATCGATATTGGGGAAGATACCCTGTGCTGCTTGAATTTGACTGACTAACAGCCTCAGCCATTGGGTCACTGCTCCTCTTCTGTCCAGTGTTGAGAATATTTGTATGAAAAGGGAGATACTCCTGTTAGATTCACTTACGCATATTGATTTGGCTCCCTGCTTCTTTGCAAGCAAACAAAGTACCCAGTGGTACTTTCGGTCTAGGACAATGGAGGGTGAACAGCTGCTTGTCACTAGGAAGTCTCTATAAAAGTGAATGTCTATCATAATCTAAACCTGAGAGGCCAAATGGGCTCTGAACCAGAGCAATTCATTTCATACGCAGTCACGTTTGGCAGTATATGCTGGTAGATACTTACCAACCAGCTCTCTGTGGGGAAAAGCCTGATTTACATATCCTTTGCTGCTGTTCATGGTATAAAAACTCCCATCATGACTGATTTCGAGCTATCCACATGACATTTCTGATCACAGCATCGGGAAGGGACATGGTTGGTTCCCCCAAACAGGTATGAGCATACCTCTGACAGCAATGGGAAGATGTCAGAGCCCCCTCAGAAGCTACATCTAAGTCTCCATGGAAACTCTGAAATTAGACAAAACTAGGCCAGGGGCTGAGTTGTTTCTAAATGAGGAGGAGTAAAGAGTTAATAAGACAACATCTTTTCAAATAAACATGCAAATATTTCTCTGCCTTTGATTGCTGGGGCTGCCTGGCAGTGCAAGCCAACAGACTCTTCCTGGTTGCTCTTCTTGGACTGTGACCTTCCCGCAGTGCCTCCCAAGTTAGGACACGCAGATCTGGAAGGACAGAATGAGCCATCTGATTTACTGCACCCTGGAGGAATCACTTAGATTTGAAGGTTGAGATAACTGCTCTTAGCATTTACAAATCAACTGAAATGGTAAACAAAAATGGGATGTGCAAAAAGCATGGCCTACTCACCTTGGTTTTTATTAAATCAAGATGGGGGGGGGTGCTAATGGATTTGGCTTGTGTATCATAGTTACAGCATTTTATAAAAATTTCATTCTCATCATTAGCATAGAGCACTCTCTTGATAACTTGGTCAGCTTGTAGATGTATAGAAACGAGGCTATCAAATCACCAGGGTAATGGAACCTAATGACTTCAAACCTAGTGCTTGGGGTAGTTCTTGCCCATCCATCTCATAGGATGTATGGACAAGATATATACGACAAGTTGCAAATTTCAGGTCACGAATAGGAAGAAGGGGAAACCAATCAGTCGCCTTTTACTTAGGTCCAACAGTTATGACATGTAAATAAAAAGGTGACTTTCTAGTCAGACTTCAAAGAGCCTAAGAATTGTATCACCTGCCTATGTAAGCCATTTTCATGCTCAGATTGTCTAAATTAACATTAGTCTTCTGAAAGGGGAGAGAGACAAAAGTTGAATCCAATTTACCATTTCTAAGACAACTGGTCAGCAGGAATGGGATAGCCGCTCATTGCTAAACATTTTCCCTTGGACCTCCAAGCCCAAGAGTACCAGATGAACACAATTTACTTAGTACCAGTTGAACAATATTTGGGTTAAAGCAGCCACCACTATCAAGTGGAGAAGAGTCCCATGTGAAATCTGGGGCCAAATGATCACTACCATCTTCACGTCCAGCATGATTAAAACATCCCAGGGAGACCACACTCTTCTCCACAGAGAGGTCAATATCCAGTGGTTAGCAAGCACATGGACACCGGACACCATGCTCCCCTTGTGCCTACCACCAGCACCCGGTGTCATTGATAGTGACTGGACATAGTGTCATCCTCTGGGGAGTCTCTGGGGAGTCTAGGAGCTCAAAGAACTTCTTAGAAAGAAAGGTCAGAGCACGGCCCACGGTCACCTTTGGTGATGAATGAAGATAGTCCAACATCTACCCTTGAGGACCAGGAAGCAGGCTCCAGAGCCCCTACAGGCCAGGGAGCCAGAATCACAGGCTTGCCAGTAGGGTGGTGGTTGATGATGCCTGTCCAGCCTTCTCTCCCATCTTCTCACCAGTTGTCTCATTCTATTTTCTCCAGCAGGAATGTAGTTCTTTACTCAGAGACAGGCAAAATGTTCTGGCTGTGAGAGTCACCTGTGAGGCCCGAGGAGCGGATGGAGCGTCTGTTGAAGATCCTGTTCAGAATCTCTTTGCAGCTTTTGCGGTATTGGTGTCGCAGTAAGGAGTACACAAAAGGGTCGGAGGCAGCCTTGCTATAGGCCAAGCACTTGGACAGCACTCCCCAATGGGAGCCAATGGGCACTGTGGAGAACAGCTCCACCAGCCTGCAAGAGAAGGGGAAGGCATTACTGGGAGCACAGCTGGGCACTACTAGGGCTTTCAGTCTGTGCCCCTAACCCCAGCTTCCTGGGCCAGCCATGATTTCTGGGAAACCACCTCTTCAAGTAATGACAACACTAATAATTCATACCAATAATGAAAATGACTATCAGCGTTCATCGGGCACTATGCTAAACACGGTGCTGACCAAGCACTTTAACATGTGTGATATTTTTTGTTTGTATTTTTTAATTTTTTTAATTATTTTAAAATTTTTTTGTCCTTTAGGGTGTGTGTATATGCTCATTAGAGAAAAACAAAGAGGGAAAGTGAGAAATCACCCTCCCTCCGGGGGTGATGGCCACACCGCATTCCCTTCTTCTCCATTCTCCCTCAGAATTTTGGGCATGCACTCATGCAAACAGTGTGATTTTCAATTAATGGGTCCAGGATTTGAACCATGGTCAGCCATGTGGGAATTCAGTGCCTTAACCAAAGCGCCACCTGCTGACCCCCATGTGTGATTTCATTGAACCCAGGGCTATATGACTATCTCCACTTTATGTGCAAGGAAATAGATGTGCCAGAGGGTTATATATTTTGCCCAAGGTTACCTGACCAATATTTTGTAAAGGCTGAATTTGAACCCAGATCTTTCTGACTCTAAAATCCAAGCTTAACTAACAAAGGAACTAATAGTTTATTGCTGGCTATCCTGGCTTTTTTTTTTTTTTTTTTTTTTTTTGGAGAGGTTTTTGCTATAGGGCGCATGTGCTCGCCAGAGAGGTTTTTGCTATAGGGCATGTGCTCGCCAGAAAGACAGAGAGAGACAGAGAGACAGAAAGTGAGAAATCACCCCCCAGGGAGGATGGCCACACCACAGTCCCTTCTCCTCCATTCTTCTCTCAGGATCTTGGGCACGCATGCACACGCGCCCAGCATGAGTTTAAGCTACTGGATCCGGACTCAAATCGCGGTTGACTACGTGGAAGTCCAGCGACATAGCCATTACGCTAACTGCTGGTCCCCCTGGCTTTTGGTTTTAACTTGGCTGCTGGCCTGCTGTGTGACCCTGGGCAAGTCTTTTCATTCCTTGAACCTGAATGTCTTATATGAAAATAGGGGTGGTCAAATAAGATCACCCCTATTTTTCAACTAGAAGAGTCTGGTCTTATTCTTTACTTCAAATCCTAGTCTACCTTCATAAGGAGGTTACACAGGAGGAAGGATTAGAATAAATTAATAAATATTCTGTAATGCTTCAAAAGTTCATGGAAAGTGCGTATCATGAGAAAACTCTACATGGATTTCAAATATTTTTACAGCATAAAAAAAAAAACCCTCATATTTTAGTTCCATTTTTCCATAAATGTTTTGAAGTTCCTTAACAAATCTTGCACCAGGAAAGAGTCTACTGGTAAGAAAGTCCTCTTCTCAGGTTTGGGATTCTGGTGGTCTTTGACAATAGCAGAAGACTGTGTACCTTAAAGTGACCCTCAGTCTTTGGGGATGGAGAAGGGGAAAACACAGTCCATATGTCAAAGAGACACAGTTCTTTGAATCCTCCTAAGACTCATCCGACAACCCCATCAGTGGGGCTGATGCCAGACTGTGAGGCTAAGCCCTCCACTGGGTAGATGGAATCTCCAACTGCCCAGTCAAGCTACTTATTTTCCTTCTCTAGTGTGCCCAGCACCTTGGCCATACATGGACATTATTCAACATTCAAAGGTAGAAAAGACCCACCGAGTTCTCCTTCTACCCATTGTCAAATGAGAACATTGAAGCACAAGAGTGGGGAAGGGGCTGCTCAACACTGCACAGCAAACCAGTGGCCAAGAAATGTTCACCCCTGTACTATTTTTTTCTAATTTTATTTATTATTATCATAATCTTGTTTACATTACATTGAGTCACATATATCGTTACAGTGTCTTCCATTTCTTTTTTTTTTCTTTTTTTTTTGGTGACAAACACATTTTATTTATTTATTTATTTATTTATTTATTTTTGCTTTTCAAGTTTCACTTTTATTTCTTTTGTTCCCTTTCTTTTTCTTTTCTTTTCTTTCTTTCTTTCTTTCTTTTTTTTTTTTTTTTTTTTTTTTTTTTTTTTAACTTTACAGTGTCTTACATTTCTTTACCCCTGTATTCTGACTGGCGGTCTGGTACCTGCATTCTATCTGGGTATCTGCAGAATAGAAGGCAGTGGTGGCTCTCAGTTTAGCAGGCTGCTCAGGTTAAGACTCAGGCATAATCATAACTGAGCCTGAGCCATACCTCAGTGCTACAAACTTGAGCTGATTTTCCGGATGCCTTCTTTGAGCTGAGGATGTGGGGGCAGGCTGCAGGGCCAGCAAAGGAAGAAAGCGGAAGCTGTTGGGTGTGATCCTCCATCGAAATGCTCCTGTCTCAAATACATCCTTAATGAATCCATTCTGAAGGCCCTCTGTCTGGTTTTCCATTTTCAGCAGCACTGTCTGGACTTGCCTTCTGACTGAGAGGGGGAATGTGGTTACCTTTCCTTTCACATCTCTGAGAGCCTGAATGGGGAAATGGGGCTATTAGCATTTAGAAAATCTGTACTTTTAAGAAATCTATTTTGAGAAGTGATTAATTTAAAGGGACAAAAAAGTTGAATTTAGAATTCGCACCTAATAATAACAATGAAGTAGCTGAATGCCAACACTTTGTTGCTATGCGATACCAAATTCCTTTTCCAAAATGTCTAGTCCTCTATAAATTCAGTTTTAGCATATGGGCTCTCCCAAAAGACTTTATTAAAAGAGCAAAATATCTTCAAACCATCCAGTAAGATTAATGCTATTATTTTCAGAATTTCACAGAATAAAATTATTCAGAGCAGTTTAAAATTTCAGTAATTATTGGCTCAGTAATTATTCCCAGTTAGAGTCTCCTTTGGGGCAAGCATTTGATGTGCACAATCTCTAACCTTATAATTATCCTGCAAAATTGGTATGATTATGCTAATTTTACAGATGAGGAAACTGAGGTTGAGAGAGGTTGAATGGCAAGCCAGGGTCTCCCACAAGGGAAATCCAGCTCCATCTAACTATAGTTGACTTCCTGGCTAGTGGCCATGCTGGAATTAGAATCTTAACATTACAGATTGGACAAGATGGGAGCCTCACCAGCCCCAAGACCCCCTTTCCCATGAGGTCATTAGATACTATCCAGAACTTTTGTCATTTGCCTCTTCCCCCCACCCCACCTAAGTTCACAAGACAACATCTGCTTTGAAAAGCTGGGAACCAGCAGATGGTGTAATGGTTACATCACTGGACTCCAACGTAGTCGACCATGGTTTGAGTCCTGAACCTGGTGACTTAAAACTCACACTAGGCACAGAAGTCCCTGTAGGAGAAGGGATTGTGGCTTGTCTCTCTGGTGAGTGCACATGCCCTATAGCAAAAATCTTTCTTTCCTTTTTTTTTTTTTTTTTAAAAAAAAAAAAAAAAAAAAAAAAAAGGAGAAGAAAAGCTGTCTGGCCTTTGTCTGGGTCTCTAGGAAAAGAGACTCTCTGGATGAGTGCAGGCCTGGACATTTGCTCCGCACTCGCCAACAGGGAGCTCCCTCCCCTGTCCTATACTCAGATGTGACTGGCTGAGTCGTCCTCAGCTTTTCCTGTGTGCATGGACCCCCCTGTGCCTGCCATGCTTGGCTTTACTCCACCCTATCTCTGACCGTTTCAAGTCCCATTTGTTTATGGGGACCGAGTAGAGACAGGATTTTCACATTACTGTATCTGCTTCTTTCTGGGCAAGTGTTAGATGACCGTAGCCCTTTCTGGGTGACCTTTTAGAGAGGAAAGTTTTCAGCCCCTCTTTCTATGCCAGGTCTAGCTGTGCTCTCCTCCCGTCCCTTCCAAGAAAGGGGCATTGCTCTGATCAGTCACGCTTTACAAATGGGCAGGTCACGGGACCAGCAGTTAGCGTAATGGCTATGTCGCTGGACTCCCATGTAGTCTACCGCGGTTCGCGTCCCAGACCCGGTGGCTTAAAACTCACGCCGGGCGCGTGTGCGTGCGTGCCCAAGATTCTGAGAGGAGAATGGAGGAGAAGGGATTGTGGCGTGACCATCCCCCCTGGGGGGTGATTTCTCTCTTTCTGTCTCTCTGTCTCTCTCTCTGTCTGTCTAGCGAGCGCACGCGCCCTATAGCATAAACCTCTCCAAAAAAAAAAAAAAAAAAAAAAAGGCAGGTCATTGTGTGTTGAATGGTGCCCGCCATGCTCCACCTCTTCTGTTTCTTTTCTCCCTTTCTTCTCCACGTGGAGAGGAAACTCTTATGCTTAACTCCCCACTCCTGGCCCTACCCTCCTACTCTGGACCCAGCAGTCAGAGTTAACTGATAGTCTCGAGATTTGGACAGAGGTCAATTTGCAGAGCTGACATCTCTAGTGTAAGCCTGTCTCCTGCCTGGTTCTTCCCCAAGAGTCCTGGGTTTAGGGGTCACTGGGCTCAGTTATTATTATTATTATTTTTTTTTGGGGGGGGAGAGATTTTCGCTATAGGGCGCGTGCGCTCGCCAGACAGACAGAGAGAGACATAGAGACAGAAAGCAAGAAATCATCCCCCGGGGGGGTGGTCATGCCGCAATCCCTTCTCCTCCATTCTCCTCTCGGGATTTTGGGCACGCATGCACACACACCCGGCGTGAGTTTTAAGCCACCGGGTCCAGGACGCAAACCGCGGTCGACTACATGGGAGTCTAGTGACATAGCCATTACGCTAACTGCTGGTTCCCATGGGCTCAGTTATTATTAAAGTGGGACTTTGTTTCTTTTTGTCATGACTCCTGTAATGGTTTGAATCATGTCTCACAAAATTCACGTGTCGAAGTCCTAACCTCCTATCTCAGAATATGATCTTATTTGGAAATAAGGTTGCTGCAGATGTAATTAATTAAGATAAGGTAAAAATAGAGTAGGGTGGACCACTAATCAGCATCCTCACAAAAGAAGGAAATTTGGACACAAGCACATACACACTAAAAGACAGAGATCAACAGGCCAAGGAACACCAAGGATCACCAGTGAAAACAAGAAGCTAGGGCAAAGGCGTGGAACAAACGCTCCCCCAAAGCCCTGCCAACTCCTGATCTCAGACCTCTGGCCCTCAGAACTGTGAGAGAATATCCTTCTGTGGTTTAAGCCACTTACTTTGTGACACTTTGTTACAGAAGTCCAAGCAAACTAAGTCGCCCCTAAAATACCCCGTGGGTATAGAGTTGTTGTTAGGTTGTCCTGGGGTAACTCGGCAGGGATGTAGAGGTGATTGTTAGGTTATTTGGTTGTTCTGGAATCCATGGTCATGACATCAAAATGGCACCACACTGCCATCCCACTTCTAGGCCCCCCTGTGTCAACTAAGGACAGCCCTGGAGATTTGCCAAAGCATTAGCAGCCAGCCACAGGAGAAGGGCACTCCCCCTCCCTTCCAGGGAGAAGGGCACCCCCACTCCCTTCCAGGAAGCAGGGCTTGTCCCCACAAGCATTGCTCCTTGCTGCCCACTGTGACCTTCCATTAAGCACCAAGGTGACTTTCCATGTACTCCCTGGGGTACCAGCCAGTAAAACCTCTGCTATTAGGCTCCATTCAGGGGGAAATGTTTATGCTTCTGTGCTCAAAATGCACACACGCCTGTACTGGCACAGCTCCCCTATGAAAAGCCCCCATGGGGAGATTCCACACACTCCGTCAGCAGGTCAGGTGGGGGATGTGGGAGGGAAAAGGTGAGGAACGTGGCTGCTATTTCAAGTGTTTAGGTGACTGATGCAGGCGGTGGGTGTAGCCTGGGCTGGACAGTGTCTGTAGGGTGTTTTGTTTTGTTTTGTTTTGAGGTGGGGGATGGGGCTATAAAGTGCTGCAAGGCGCAGAGCTTGTTGCTGAGTTGGAGGTAGAACACAGAGAAGCAAATTTTTCTGACTTAGTGTGAGACAGAAAGCAGATACCCATGGCTGTGCTCCCCCAAATCCTATGTGCCTGACCCTGCCTCCACATCCCTATGCTCTGGCATTTGTCTGGGGGACTCCTCCCTGGAGTCATGGTTTCTCCTTTGCCAACAGGCCCCTCTGATGTCTGTGAGCTGTCCTATCTATTGTGACATCACAGAAGAGAGCTAATGAAGGCAGGGAGCCACCTGCCCTTGCTCCTCACCCCCACGACCTCTCACTCCATCCAACAGCCTGGGCAGCCCTGAGCCCTACAGCAAAGATGGAAGCATATTGGCTGTAACTCTGCAGTTTTCTCTGAACCCCTGGAGAGACTGTTGTCCTGACTATGCTTCACAGTGGGAATCCCCAAGGAAAGCAAGTCCAGGGCTGAGAAAAGGAGTAATAATACCAGAAGCCTTTGACCCAACACCTCCTCTGAACCCATGCATCTCTGTGCCTCACTAATCACTTCATAAACATTCATTACCTCAAGCCCCCCAACATTCTCCCTGTTACACAGAAGACAGAACCAAAGCAGCAACGTGTCAAAGTCATACATCCTGGATGGTTTTGTTTTGTTTTTCTTTTTTTGGAGAGGTTTTTGCTATAGGGTGCGTGCGCTCACCAGACAGACAGAGAGAGACAGAGAGATAGAAAGCAGGAAATCACCCCCCAGGGGGGATGGCCACGCCACAATCCCTTCTCCTCCATTCTCCTCTCGGGATCCTGGGCACGCACACACACACGCCCGGCGTGAGTTTAAGCCGCCAGATCTAGGACTTGAACCGCGGTCGACTACGTGGGAGTCCAGTGACATAGCCATTACGCTAACTGCTGGTCCCATCCTGGATGGTTTTGAAGCCTGGACTGTGGGTTGTTATTGACCGTGTTCCTTCCCAGTGCAGGCTACCCCATTGGCCTCTTCATTTGGTTCTGATTTCATGATGTCCTTGAACACCTTTACTCTCAATTCCTGAATTCGAAGTGATAAATTAGTATCTTCTTTTTACATCTTCTGTTCTAATATCATCTCCTCCCTCTCTCTCGCTCCCTCTCGCTCTCTCCCCTCACCTCTCTTTCCCTCCCTCGCACCCCTGCCACACACACACACACACACACACACACACACACACTCTGCAGCAAATGCAACATGGGCTACAGAACCTTACTTGGGAAGCAGCCTGTCATCTTTCCAAGACTTCTGGAAAACTTGAGCTGCATATTTCTAGACTCATATGTAATAATCTGATGCTTTAAATTTTCATGAGACATTAGAATGAAGACGTCATTTTATTAATACACTATTAACATTTGGGAGCCACCTGCATAATACACCCCTGTCTCACCTGCATGATTTCATTACTTAGAAAAGCCACAATAATGGTGCTGTCAGATCAACAAATGCCTGATTCCTATTATATAGGACAACCATAATTATTTGTAAGCATATATAGCTGTGGAGATAATGGCCTTACATATGCTTCTACACACAGGAATTTTAATTCAGAAAATATTTAACTAGATCTTTTGGATAAGAAGCTGTGTGGCTATGCAGACCATGCCTAAACACTCTGGGAAGAGTCCTGGGTTTGAGGACATAAGAGCCAGTGCAACTGTGAATTGGAGATGTCAGATTCCTATTGAGAGTGAAGGTGGAACTTTGTAAATATGTTTCCCACTGTGGTCCTACATGACCCAAACATAGGTACAGGTGACTCTCTGGTTGGTGCAGTTGGATGAGCCATCTTTCTGAGAGGCATTTGCCACGTGGCCAGCACTGTGTAAATACGGTCTACAAATGGCTATAGTTGCCATGGATGACACCCTGAGAATGCAATTTCTGTTCACAATATTCACATGCCTGCTGGATGCTGTCTGGATTAACACCACGGTACTTACGCTTGGGCATAGGAAATAGGGTCAAAAACCTATACATGGGGCATTTTTGTGCTCCTGGTGCCTGGTCCCCAGTCTTTAGGGATGTAGCGTGGCCCAAAGTATAATCAACCTATGTGCTGACTTTTACCTCTTGGCTGGCCGCTCACTGCTCAAATGTCCTTGGACAACTTGTCTCACCCCCGTCAACCACAGAAAGACTAGAATTCGAGTTCTTACCATGAAGAGGACTAAACTAGGTGGAGTAAGGTGCACAGTAATAGGCTCAGGTGCATGATAGGTGTTCACTAAGTGATAGCTGTGGTATAAAGACTTTGTATTCTCCAACAGGAGGCTTGAGAACCTATTTGAAGATTGGAATGCTTTTAAACACTTGACCCACGACAATGCTTCCCTGGCTGAAAAAGTTATCAGGCAGAAGTGAATAGATGGGGGACGAAGAGAAGAGGACCCCCTCCCAGCCAGTGAGATCTTGGTCAACTCAAAGGGGTGGCAGTTTTCACAGCAGAAGTCCCCTCTCTTCCTCCGTAGCCTGATCCTGCAGGCTCCCAGCATTCCCAACCACTGTCTGCCGTTATCCACACTCTAAACACATCTCCTTTTACAAGGCACAAGATGGATGGAAGCATCAAGGCCAGCTGCCTGGATACAGACAGTCACTGTGGAGTTGTGGGGAATATTAGTTTCTGCGTTGACAGCTCAATGAGGGGTATAAGTGACATGCGAACAACTCGATCTCAATCATCTTGGAAGCTGCAGCTTCCAGATTCTGAGTGGGTCGTGGCTCAAACAGCCTCCCCATACCCCTCTGGAAGGAAAGTGAGAACCTTTTTGCTTGCTATTCAGAGACGAAGTGGAGTGGTGCAGAGCGAGGGGTCTTGCATGGGCTCTGGTTTCGGGCAGACCTGGAGTCACTTACTGGTACCGGGCCAAGCTGGAACCTAAGACTCAGTTTCCTTATCTATATAGTGGGAATATTAGCTAGATACAGAGGGTGCTTCAGGTAGTTCTGATACAGTTTCAAGCACAGAACATGGACATATGGGATTTTTCAAAAGGGGGCATTTCTGAATTAGTTTAAGAGGAAGAGTTTGTTTACTTTTCCTTACTGTATTCTCCAGGACCAGCCTGCTGTCACCCCAGTAGGTTTTGATTTTCATTTCTTTCTTTCTTTCTTTTTTTTGGAGAGATTTTTGCTGTAGGGCGCATGCACTCGCCAGAAAGACAGAAAGAGACAGAGACAGAAAGCAAGAAATCAACCCCCAGGGGGGATGGCCACACCGCAATCCCTTCTCCTCTATTCTCCTCTCGGGATCTTGGGCACGCACACACCGTGCCTGGCGTGTGTTTAAGCCGCCGGGTCTGGGACGTGAACCGCGGTCGACTACGTGGGTGTCCAGCGACATAGCCATTACGCTAACTGCTGGTCCCTTAATTTTCATTTTTGTGGAGGGGAGAGAAGCAGAAAACGTGAGTAGGGGCTGTATCCAGGAAAGCCATCTTTCGGACTGGGAGTCCCTGTGCCTGCCAGGTGGACTCAGACTATTTGGTTCCCTGTACCTTACTAGTTACATGACTCTGTGCAATCCTTTCCCTCTTTGAGCCTTGGTTGCAAAGTGGGGCGCACACAGTTCACCAGCCTATCTCTTGGGGGCACTGAAGGATCCAGAAGATAACATCGGGGCAAACCATAAACTATGTCAGGGCCAGCTGAACCCATTGCCAGAAATGATTCCTTGGCTCCAGTCATGCACTCCCTCCTGGAGCTCATTAAGGCTATCTAGGCCAGAAGACCCACATCTCAAGGATTTGACCCATAACAGGGTTCACGCATGTCACATTTTCTATGAACCCTCTCTAGAGCCAAAGCTGTGGCTAAACTCACTTGAGCCTACATCACTGACAGGTGGGAAGGACACAGAGGCTACTGCTCTTGAGAAAACCTGTACTGTGTGGCCATGGAAGTGCCCTCTTTGATCCTGAGTTCTGGAGCTCTCCAGAGTCCACTCCTGTTCTGTTCCCAGGGGCCTCTCTCCAATGTAGCTGGGTGACATTATGCCCAGGAGTTCATGCTCCCTTTGCAAGCCTTGGGAGGGCCACCCATGGTAGATAGAGCTGTATCCTGGGGAAGAGGGTAGAGGACAGTTTCTGTGTGCCAACTACTTTCATATCAAACCACAGAGCTGAGAAAGAGAGCAGGGGAGGGCCAGTCTCTGCAAAGAGCTTCCCACCTCAGAGCTTTCTGAGAGCTTTAAGAAGCTGGAGGAGAGCTGGCAAGGTTGAAAGTCCAGCTTTATGAGTGACTCAATGCATGACTCTCAGCAATTATGCAACTGCCTCTTCCGACTCCAGTGCTTAGTTATTTCATATGTAAGATGGAGGTGGGTGCACTAGAACCATGCCATCCTAGTGTGCCCAGCACAACCTTTGTGTGTGATGAGCAAGTTCACAGGTCCCTATCTCCCTGGGGAGTGCCTGGGGCTCCTCTATAGACTAGATATCTTGTTGGACTATTCTCTGTTCAGTCATATAAGGGCTGCGGGGGTGGGGTTCAAGGGGCAGTGGTTCCAAGAGGGTTGTGATTTCAGGAGGATCAAACCATAGGATTTGCCTGCTTCAAACTCCTCTCCCTGCTGTACTGTCTTAGGACCCGATGTCCCCTCAGTTTAGTCCTGACCCCAAAGAGGAAGACATGGATTTGGCTGCTCAGGATATGTTCCCAGATAAATGTCAGCATTAAGCAAGGAGCTGGACAGGGAAGAAAGGTGGAGGGAGTAAGTTCTGGGTGACCTCTCAGAGTGGGTGTAATTGGGTTGCCAGTGGGCTCTTGGCCACTGCAGGACAACATGAGCAGCTAGAGGTTCAGGAAGAGGAGGGGCCAGAGCAAGAGCATGGCACACCTCATATCCCAGACTTCCCTGCCTACAGACTAGGACTGGCCAACAGAGAACTGGAGGTACAGGTATCATCTGGAATTTTCTGCTTGTGAAAAGAAATGTGAAATTACTTTTAATGATAGATTTTATTTAACCTTATAATTTCACTATAAAATCTACATCAAAATAAATGATTTTATATATCTGGATATATATTTTGTCATGCTATGTCTTAGAAATCCAATGTGGTTTTTAAACTACAGCCATCTCAGTTGAGACAGGCTATGTTTCAAGTAGCCACCTGTGGCTGGCAGCTCCTCTGCTGGGCTCATACTCCTGCATGGACTGCCCCCTGCATAGCCAGGCCAACTCTGCAAGCTTGTCATGAAGCTCAACCAGGACAGGTCATTCTTGTCTCAAACCCTGCGGTGATCCCAGGACACGGTGTTTCATCTGGATTAGAGGCTATATCTACAAGGTCAATGTCCCCATCAGAAGGGGTCTCCTAGGGTCTCACTAACCCATGCCTCCTCTGAAGAGGCCCTGCACAGAGAAGGTATCTGAGAAATGTGTGCTGAAATGAAATAAAGATTTTTTTTTTCATATTTCAAGAAGTTTTCTTAGAATGGCTCCCTTAGGCTCTTGAGAACATCAAAGCAGGGGTGGTAGGATGGTGGCTGTGGGGGACTAGGTGGTGTCCCAGAGCCATATTTTGTATTCATGAGGTTTTCTGGGTGTAGCTCTCTCTTCCTAATAAGGTGCTGCTCATCCCATATGGGAGGAACAGTTTTATAAGTGTTTTTTAAGACTAGGGTTGCATCAAATTCATTAGGAAGGAACATACTGAGTTATGAATCTACCACCAATATTACTGAAACATTATTTCTTGGACACTATTAGATAGACCAAACTGTAATCAGAAAATAAGAACATTTTGGGACCAGCAGTTGGCATAATGGCTATGTTGATGGTCTCCCATGCAGTTGAATGTGGTTCGAGTCCTAGACCCGGTGGCTTAAACTCACGCTGGGCACATGTGCATGCGTGCCCAAGATCCCAAGAGGAGAATGGAGGAGAAGGGATTGCGGCATGGCCATCCCCCCCTGGGGGTGATTTCTCGCTTTCTGTCCTTCTGTCTCTCTCTGTCTTTCTGGTGAGTGCACACACCCTATAGCAAAAAACTTTCAAAAAAAACAAAAAAAAAGGAACATTTTGTTGGTAAATGAAATTAAGTTGGAGCAAAATCCAGCAGTTTAAGGGTGGAGCCTTACCTATTCTCTTCTGAGGGTTCAAGTTCACCTCATTAGCCCATGGCACCCCTTCCTCTGGGATCTGAAAGGAGGGGGCCTCTGGGTACCCTCCCTTTCTGATACATCTTTTCTCACTGAATTTAATCCTCATTTTGTGCACTGTGGGTGGTGCTGTGTCAGAGGGAAGGAGGGTGAAGACCACAGAAGTCATCCACACCAGGCTATGTCACAAGCTCTAATGTTCCATATCCTTTCATCCTTGCAATGCTGCATTCCCTTCTGGAGGCCCAGAGAGGTGATGTCACTGACCCAAGGTCACACAGCAGGAGGCGTGGAGCTGGAGTTTAGACCCAGGAAGGCACACTCCACAGCCCACGTTGCTAACCACCCTGCTGTACTTGGCTGGAGAAGCAAGAGAAACTCATTTTCATGTCAACACATGTGGACTTTGCATCCCATGGGAAACCCTGATCTGTACAACCTCTAGCTTCCTGCCCAGATCCAGTGGGTGCAAATCAGTGGTACTTGACCAAGGGTGATTCTGTTCCTCCAAACCCAGATAGCAAGGTCTGCAGATATTTTTATCAAAAGTAGGGGGAACCAGCAGTTAGCGTAATGGCTATGTCGCTGGACTCCCACGTAGTCGACCGCGGTTCGCATCCTGGACCCGGTGGCTTAAAACTCACGCCGGGCGCGTGTGCATGCGTGCCCAGGATCCCGAGAGGAGAACGGAGGAGAAGGGATTGCGGCGTGACCATCCCCTCTGGGGGGTGATTTCTCGCTTTCTGTCCTATAGCGAAAACCTCTCCCAAAAAAAAAAAAAAAAAAAAGTAGGGATGGGGCAGGGGAAGAGGCTACTGGTACTCTGTGTCTGGGGGCCAGGGATCCCTGAAACATCATACAATGTCCTAGTCAGACTCTCATAGCAAAGATATATCAAAACGCCAGCAGTGCTGAGGTCCCCTGGACAGTTCTAGAGGGAAGAATTGATGGCTCTGTTCTGCCCCAGTCGGACTCATCTAGAGACATTTAGACAGTCCCAGATCCCTCACTCAAAGTGAGATGTACACCAACTGGACATCCCCTGGGAAGCAGCAGAGAACAAGAGAGATATTGGAAGACACCCTGGAGCTGTGCTGTTGGGAGGAGCAGGAGTAGGGGCTGATCATGAAGAGGCCAGGCTCACCGTCTGCAGGGGCTCATGGGAGCAGAGGTTATTTTTCTGGGGCAGAAAGCAAAACTGGGGCATGGAGGAAGCCACAGTGAGCCAGGCTTCAGCTCAACAGAATGGCAGAGAGGAATACACAGGGAGGATGGACCACACTGGACTCCCCCCGTGTGGGGTGTGCATGATGCCGGGTGACAGGGAGGCAGGGGATGACCTTCTGGGCCCTGTAGTTGAAGATGCCAAGGTGCTGGATTGTATCCTCTCTCTTGCTCTCTCTCTCTCTTGCTTTCACTCTGACAACCCCACACGGATCTTTCTTCCCACAATCCATTAAAGCTTCCACATCTACCTCTTAAGAAACCATCAAAGTTCCTTTTTTCTTGCCACCTTCCCAAAGTTACACCTCTTTGGATATTTGGATACAAAGTTGTGGACTTTTTTTTTTTTTTCCCTTCCAGTCTGCACAACAGATCAATTGGGTGACGTACATGTTTCCTTTTTCTGGCTAACGTATGTCTGAGAAATGCTATAGGTAGAACTGGATGGCTTATGAAGTGCAAGCCCTGAGGCCAGGTACTGTGACCTAGCTGACTCAGCAGCTAGAGATCTGGGAGAGAACACGACAGCCTAGCAGAACCAAGTCTAACAACAGAAGACCCCTCTCCCTCCACCCCCTGAGCTGTAGGAGAGGTGGGCCAGCCTGGCTGGGCACAGAGCATGCTCCACACACCCTGTGCAGAGGCAGTGGCCCGGTTGGATGAACATGTCCAAGCTGGAACACCCGGGGGCTGGACTATCCTGCACTCTGTGGGCAGTGAGAGCCCAATCACTGAAGGATGTTTTTCCCTTTCTCTCCTTTTCTCTTATTTTAGGTTCTCTTGGAAGTTGGGGGCCCAAGATAAAGGAGGATTTGATGCGATGAAATTAAGATGTTGAGTGGGAGTCTTTCATATCCTTTTGGTACTGAGTCTAAGTCAAAAAAATTTGAGGATTAAGAGTGAAAGCATGTACTCTCCTTTTCACTAAACATGGCAAATTCAATCTTGCCCCCAAAGCATCCTCTAGAAAAACACGTGGTCAAGAGAGGCTGGTGACTGCAAAAGGTCCCTGGGGCTTGCTTTGTTCTTTGAGACCCCATTGCACACACCCCACTGGTCAGTCTTACCTGGTGATCACGTAGGGGGCAAAGCACAAGAGGAAGGTCCCTATGAAGGTGCTGATCTTCTTGGTGGCACGCTGCCGCCTCCGCTTCTGTTCCTCCAGACAGCGTTCCCGCACACTGCACAGGAGAGAGGGGAGAAGGTGACTCACGTTAGGTGAGAATGAGGTACTGTCCATAAACACAGGCAGTGGCCTCTGGCATGGGAGCTCAGCGTGGGGCTAGGGAGACCCACTGTCAAGTCTCAGCTGTAACTATTGACCTTGAACAAGCTGTGTGACATCATTAAACTGTAAGGTCACCATCTGAAATATAATAATAGACAATGTATTTTTATTTGTATACTTTATTATAGGATAAATCATATAATAAAATATAGCAAAGGGCCATTCTGAGAACTGAATGTATAAAGCACATTACGCATGAAAGCGTTTAATGCATAAAGTACATAAAGCAAATTGCACAATACTCATGAGTGCGAGTAATCATTAATTCATCTCGCTACTTGTTTCATTCACCAATTGCCTGCTCTATGCTAGGTCCAAGTTGCTCTGCTAAAAAGGATCTCTAATTCTTACCTTTCCCTACAATAAATCCTACCAGGTGTATTTACTAGCCAGATGGAATTTTACCTGCCATGTTTTACAGTGAGAACCAAGATCTCTATGAGGCCAAGAAACTTGCTTAGCTGGTAACTAGAGACAGATTCAAACCTGTGTTGAATGCGACTCAGAGCTGGCCTTTTTCACTTAGGGCAACCAGGACTCTGTGTATGCAGCAGGGCATGACACTTCCTTTCTTTCCTTTCTTTAACCCTGTTTCTTTCATCCCAAAACCTCATCCCTGCCTGGAGCTATAGACACCACACTATGAGGGTCATAGGGGACTGAGTCATTTGATTCCTCCAGAGACCAAGCTCAGAGACTACTAAATCCCTGTGGAATCAGGGATGTAGCATTGAAGATGGAGTTGGATACTCCTATACCTCTCACTACACCCCTTTCCTGACCATTGCCTCTGAATACACCCTATTCCAGTTCCAGTATGTTCCAGGACCTTTCCAGAGGTTCAAAATGAACAGAAATGCAGGTGTCTAGAGAGTGCAGATAACTTGGTAGAGCCAGGCCTGAGCCAGATTCGTGCATATCATTAGTGCCAAGGCAGTGTCTCCTTCATTCCAGGAGAACTATCACCTTAATATAATTGAAACTCTCCTTAATCAGATTTTCTACCACAGGTGGATAATTCCATATTAGTTTGGATTGAAGACTGCTGAAATTCTTCCAGGACTTTTTCACCTTGACCTCTGCCTTTCAAAGAATTTAAAGAGGTGGGAACTGTAGTTGGGCTTGGTGCAAACAGGTTGCATGCTATCTGAAAATGTATGCCTGGAAATTTATGACTAATATTGCTAATTAATTTCTAATAACTAGTATTAACAACAACCCACATTTTGTGAGTCTCTAACATGTGTTATGTTACATACTGTGGTGGGAGGTTCAAATACATATGTTTATTTGATACTTAAAATAGCTCTATGAATTAGGAACTGATATCATTATGCTTCCCATTTTTCAGATAAGGAAAACAAGGCACAGAGGAGTTAAATAACTTGCCAAAGATCACACAGTTGGTCCAAGTTTATCTGTGAATTTAATCACTGAAAGTCTCACATCCCAGACATTTCGTAAGGGACTGTCCTGGTTATAAAAGGAAAATTTCCACATCTGAGAATCCCCCTCCATCCCAGTAAACCAGAACAGTTGGTCCCTTGGGTTCAGAATGGCAGGATCTAACCCAGGCCACCTGACTCCAGAGCTTCATGTACCACCTCCCAACTAAGTAGTCATCATATACTCCTGGGGGGCATCATCTCTTCAGCAAGATTGAAGATACTGCTGGGGGCATGGAGGGATGAAGGGGTGATGTTATCTAAGATCATATAGCAAATGTCAGTTTTAAATCTCTTGACTTTCCAGTTGGCCTTGAGTTTCTGCAACGTGTTCTACCAAAGTCTGGCTTCTGTGACATGTGTGGGATCAAATGGGGGAAAAATTGGGGAATAAATCTCCACCCTGAAGGTCTGGGTGTAGTGAGGTGACCAGCTCTTCTGACCTGGTTTTAAAGCTCCAAGTCCTGCAACCTGGGAAATCCCTCAGACTCAGGCAAACCAGGACATTGGTGACCTGAGAATGCAGTATGTTTGACATTTTCTCTACAACAGAGGTCTGATTGTTTTAATATTTACATATTTCCCCGGAAATCTCAGGGTAATTGATGTGAGATGTGCTGGAGATATGGAACATGAGCTCAGCTGTGTCATAGGACACTCATCCTAGAGGACAAGCAAAGCATTCTAGACATTCCCCAAATAAGAGCTCCAAATCCATATAAATGATTCATCCATGGAGTCCCAGAGAACTGGGCCAAGGCCATCCTCCAATTGATAATACTGATGATGTTGTCCAGTTTTCAGGTGCTTTAGAATAACCCTAGTAAGTGAAAGAGCTCTGGCTTAGGTGTCCTAGTCTTAGCTCGGCCTTCTAGCTGTGTGGCATTTGGGAAGTTACTCAACCTCTCTGAATTGGTTTCTCATTTATCCAAGGGGTATTTCATAATAGCTATGACTAGATCTACACTGATTGCTGGGACAGACATTGAATAAGGATGGATATGATTCAAGAGCTACCAAGCCCTTGAGGAGTGAGAAATTGTCTAAGGTCCCTTCAGAAAGGATGGAGTTCCCTACTGAGGGACTGAGGACTAAGTTATTTCCCCAGAATAGTATCCTCCTCACCCTGCCACACCAGACAATCCCTCCCACAAACATAAGGTTCCAAAGGATATTAAAAAAAACAGATGTTGGTGAACACTCTGAAGTTCTTCAGAGGAGTAAACAAACACCTCAGTGACTCTGAAGAAATGAAATGGACGTTTACAGGCTAGGAAGATCAACATCACTCTCCTGCACTGTAAAAATCTATGGGGAATTGATTGTGTTCACAGTCTCTAAGGCTTTGTGTAGCAGAAAAAAATTAAGTAGCAAGGATTCTGCAGATACATTATTTCTTTACGTGCCCATGGTTTTGTTTTTTTTTTTTTTTTTTTTTTTTTTTGGTTTTTTGTTTTTGTTACAGAGAGAGAGAGAGAGAGAAATTGGGTTTTATTGTGATGAATGACTTTTCAGAGTTAAGGAAGAAATTTAAAAAGAAAATTTTCTTAAAACAAGTGAACATGGACATACAACATACCAAGATTTATGGGACACACCATAAGCAGTACTAACAGGGAAGCTTATAGTAATTAAGTGTCCACACCAAAAAATGCAGAAAGATGGTAAATAAACAACTTAAGGACCTGGAAATGTAAGAAAAAGTTAAACTAGAAAACACCAGAAGGAAAGAAAGATAAAAGCAGAAATAAAAAAGAGGTGAAAAGAGCAATATGAAAGATTGATGAAATGAAAAGCTGTTTTTTAAAGAATTAACCGATTGATAAACCATTAGGTAGACTAAGAAAAAAAATGAGTTCCTCATCATTCAAAGAGAGACAGTAAGCTAGAAATCTATTCTAACTAGATATTTTAAGTGAGCCTTCAAAATCTTGAGCATACCAGACAAAGCAAGGGTCCCCAAAAGATTTAAGATCATGAAGTTTCTAATTGTTTGGCCTCATTTTTGGTTAATTAGCCTCATAGTTAAGCACAAAGCACCAGAGTCAGTTCAAATTCAGGCATGATCATTTAATTGTTGTGTGGCTTTAGACAAATTATGTAAACTCTCTGTGCATCAGTGTCTTCATCTATAATGAAGATAATAAGAGAACCTATCATGAAGGGTCCTAGTGACAATAATTGAGTTAACATACCAAAAGAACTGAGGACAGTGCCTGACTCAGAATAAGAACTCAATAATGCTAATCATTACTATTATCCATTCAACATATATTTATTATGCAATTACTGTATTCTAGCACTTCCTTGAACTAAAACCATAGGACTCCCTTGCACTGCAGAAGTTAGTTCTCTTCTTTCCCCAGGCATTTATAAGATAGGGAGATGGCTATAACCCATGCCAGAGGTACAGAGTGAACTGGGAATCAGGAGACCTGAGATCAAGTACTGATTCTCTGGCTCTGTGACCCTCTCTGGAATACTCTAATTTTAATGACACCTGGCATGCCATGGAGAACAGAGAGCATCTGCAGAGTGAAGACTGTGCCTTGGGTTAATCCACATGGGTTCAGTGATGTCTCTGCTCTGGGACAGATGGGTTAGATTCTACAGCCTTGCATAGTATGAAAGTTTACCCACTCTTCCGACCCAGCTCAAAGATAGGAAACTGAGGCTCAGAGAAGAGAAGGACTTGCCTACCTAGACAGTAGGGTATAGCACCTAGTCACTGATTTCCAGTCTAGTTCTCCTAGTCAACAACCACTGCTTTTCCCCAGACTCTTGCAAATGAAAAGGATGAATTCATTGTCCCCACCTGGCACTCTCCTGCTTCCCAGGTGGGAACAAGGAGTTGGTGGAAAATTATTAAAACACGGCAGTCCCCAGGCTCCACGTGAAGCAGGACCACTCTTGCTTATTATAGTAAAGCACCATCTGAGAGCAGCTTGCCCTGCTTCAAACAACACTATAATAAAATCACTTAACACTTGGTATCATTTTGGCCCCAGAATAACTTTGAAACATTGAAATCCTTGAAATTTTGCAGCCCTATGAGCTGCTATTCTGTTCTTTTGCACGTGAGGACACTGAGAGCCAGAAAGGTTTATGGCATGCCCAAAGTGGCATAGCAAATTTGAGAAAGACACAGGCCTCACTCAGCTCTCCTGGTTATGAGTTATGGGGTTTTTCTCTCAGCCTCCCCTGCTCCTCACAGACAGAGCAATGACATTCACAAATATCTCTGGGCCTGATAGTGATACCTGAAGTCCTCAGACTATCAAGTGGAATTAGTGATGCAGGAGGTAAGAGACCCAAAACTCTTCAGAGGAACCTGGCCAGGTACGTTCAGCCAGAGTGGAATATGTTGGCATGGGGTTCCCCAAGGTGGTGACAGGACAAAGCATTTCCATAAGATAAAATGAGGCAGGTTCCCCAGCATTGTGGCATGTGGGGTCAAAGAGCTCTTCCCCACTATGCTTTAGGAACAGGGCAAAAGGAATATGAATTCTGGGAGCATCTGAAAAGTCAATAAACAATGTGATCTCTGCAAAATCCTACCATCCCCAAACACCTTCCTGCCCTCCATAATGGGTCTGGGTCCTGAATGAGCCTTAGATGGCTGTATTCCATACAGGGCCCACACTCTCACAGAGTGATCCAGATTTGCTTTGTGCCTTTTAAGGCAAAGGGAAAGTGGGCTGATAGTAGGAAATAGCCTTGAGTTGGGGGCCAGGACATGTGTGTGAGCAGTCCTACTCTCAGATCCAGATCCATTGAGAAGAGCCTCCATCCTGCACACAAAGGAACCCACATCTCTCTTTCTGAAATGAAGAGTTCATGGGCCTAAAGGAAAGTGCTCACTTGAAGGCCATACCTGCCGTCTTAGACCTAGTTCTAAGTGTCTGGAACATGGAGTTCTTTGCCAAAATGGCCTGATCTTGCATCTAAAACATGAGCAGGCATCTCCCTTGGTCCCATCCTCCTGAGAGTGGACTATACCACCTGGGTACTCAGTTCAAGTTCTGAGTGGTGGTACTTGTGAACAACATGTGTGCATGTGCAAACTGCAATGTGCACCTGTGCAAGGTGTTGGGTAGAGCCAGTAGCAGGGAGTGAGGCAGATAAGCCAACTCCACTTGCCCTGGCACATATGAGGCTGACCTCCTGGGAGCCTCAGAATGCTAAATTTGAACCCAGTCTTGAAGGCCATCATGAAGGTCTATTTGTCAAGGTAGAAACTTCTAAACACCCATATGTATGGTTTGTGAGTCTCTATTTGCACCATGCCTCATTTATATCTTGGGGGCAGACTTAGACATGAGTCTTGGCTTGAGTCACTTTCTAGATTTGTTAAGTTTGGCAAGTTTCTCCCTTTCCAAGGTCTCCCAATTTCCTCCTCTGTAAAGTCAAAGGCACAGTGAGATTCCCATCTGTTATTCCACAATTCTGACATCCTCCAGAGTCAGCTCTCAGTCACCCTCTGTCATTAGAAACACCAGGAGGCCCATCAGAACCTTGAAGATCCTCAGAGGAAGCTCCAGTTAAGCTGCTTCCACAACGAGTCCCCTTCACAAATATTCTGCTTCCATTAAATCATTAACCTAAGACAGTGAGTGGCAACCTCCATTTAGGCCAGGAAGAACAGGGCACATGCATCCATTTCTCAGTACCCCAGTACCCTCTACCCTGCTGTGCCTGGTAGCACAAGGTAGAGGGTCTTGCTATTACTGGCATGGAGCTGTGATTTGGGAGAAGCAAACAGTGCACACTGAGCAGGTGGAAGACTAGGTGTGTAATGCACATTGGAAACTCCATGCTGCTTAATAAATGCAGGAACTTGAGAAAACACTACAGAAAAGCAGGAATTGAAACACCTCTCCGGGTCCCAGGTTTAAGTAAGAAGAGACAGTCCCTGATTTTTTGGTTGTGGTTGAATCAAAAAGGTGAGGTCTGCTACTGATTAGGTTTAACATCTGCAGGAAGAATAGACATCTCCAGGGAGCCTCTTGCCACTCTGGGCTTCAGGAAGCTCAAGATGGTCCATTTCATTAAGTCTCAAGAGGTCACCAGTGTGGCAGTTGAGTAAGCCTTGCGGTGAACAGATTTGCCATGCACTGTCGTGGCTGTCCAGAGAAAGAAGCCTGGCCTCTGCTGCCTGGGACCTGACATCCCAGGTGCCCCAGTTGGCTGTCAGATTTCAAAACCAAACTGGCCCAGGAGTTTAGGGTAGCCTCTCATTTGTGGGGTGGAAGAGGTTAGAACTGCCAAGAGAGTTACCTTAAGAGGGTGGTCTAGATGCTCAGGAAAATCCTAGATAGATTGTGAGACCAGAGAAGGCTGCTCTTCTGGATCTTTCCTCATTTTGATCCTGGTGCTACTTCTGTCTTTCAGCCCTGTGTGTGCTTCCTGTGAATCCTGGCCAGACTCCAGCTGTACCCTCCCCTGTGGTGGGCTCAGAGGAGGGGGTTCTTCATGCTCTCTTTGAAAGCACAGTACAACATCTCTTTGACTCAGAGCCTGGAGGCCTTTGCAGAAGTAACGTCGCCCTAAGGCTCCTGGGACTATACCAGCTCATCCACATCCACTTGCTGTCAGAGAGCCCAGGTGGACTGTCTCTTCCAGGGTGGCCCACTTCTACCCCCACTCAGTGGGGACATCCCCTCAGAAGACAAGTTTGTGTTCAACAAAGGAATAGTTCTGTCACATTCATCCACTATTCTGTAACATTTAAGAGCTCTAAGTGAGGGGCTTGAGGGAACTAGTTGGGGGTCATTCCTGCCCCAGAAGTCCTTCTTCTCCTTGATGAGATTGGGTCTGGAGGGCCACAATATCCTGCGATCAGGAGTCCTCAGAGCAGCCTGAGACTTAAAAGAGGCCAAAGTTCCCCTGGAGTGGGGTAGGAGGAAGGATAGCAGAGTGGCTTCGGCACTCACTGTACTGTCTGGCCTGGAGTTGGTGAGAGATTTGCAAGAGTGGAGCTGGCCCCATGGCCTGAATGAGCTAAAAAGGAGCCACTGCCCCTCCTCTTCTGGAAGTTAGAAGAGGAGTGGGGATGGAGTTTGTACTAGTCTAAGTAAGAACTGATTGCTTTGCCACTCAAGCCCTCCTCGGTTGTTAGACTCATGGTGACAAAGCTCACTCTAGGAATTATTCAAGTCCAGAGAATTAAACATTGCCTTACATCTTCTAAGAGCAGTCTTAGCCCAAATCCTAGGAATGCTTCTTCTAAACTAGGATCCTCCCACCCCCTGGGTAATGGGAACCAGAATAGTTCCACAATCACGGCTGTAGAATATTTTCTTCAGTGACATTAAACCATGCACAAATACACGTAGTGGGAGCTGACACCTGCCTTTGCATCAGTGTACATGCATGCCATACCCGTGACCTGTGTGCATGTGGCAAGCTGTTATACTTGCACTTTATGTGTGAGTGTATGGGATTGTATATGTGAAGCTTTCACACTTACATGCCCTGGTGTCTATGTGCTTCAGTCATTTACATGTACATGTTGTACATTATTTCGTGGGAAGATTCTGTGGCTAGAAGATTGTTCCAGCATTCAGCCAGGAATGGCTATTTGGAGGGGGAGCAATGAACACATTCTTACATGCCCTTCTATGTGGAGGCACAATGAGGTTCAAGGACTGTCTATTAGTACTCCCAGGGAGGAAACACTCAGAACTAAAGAAGCCTTTGCTCAGCTCACACCTCTGGTCTGTCCTCCGCAGGCCTGGAAGAGGACACGCATACCCTAGAAATGGAGCTCCTTCCCCTACCCCAAAGCTCACAAGGGCTCAACCTGGCTTCTCCTCACTGGTACTCTCTGCCTGCCTCACCTCATTCCCTCTAGACACCAAAGCCCTCTTATCTAGGGTTCCAGTCAACAGAGGGAGAGACTGCCTTTCTCTGGGATAGCAGGATACAAAACAGCAGAGTCCAAAGAGACACCGTCAACCTCGCTTGCCTATTCTTGTAAGGAGAGCCAAGGTGAGCTCAGGACAGCTTAGCTAAGAGTTCCCTCCCTCTCTCCCTGAGAGGCTGTTGGGGATGGCAGGGCTTCCAGCAGGTACCTGTACTTGTTGGTTTCCATCTGCCTTCCCAAGGAACAGTAGCCAGGGTGAGGATGGAGGTAGGTGGACAGGTTGAATTCCAGGAGCTTTGGAGGTGACACTCCTTCCGCAGTGAGGGAGACACTGGACAGTGCCCTCTGGGTATGGCAATAAGAGCTCCCCCTCCACTGAGCCCACCATAGGGGAAGGCACAACTGGATTCCATATGACCAGGATTCGCAGGGCTGGGAGATAGAGATGACACCAGGACCAGGCGAGGAAAGACTCAGAGGAGCATCATAGTCTGGTCGGAAGAGCAATCAAGGAGCTTCCTGAACATCCAAGCCACCCTCTCAGGTCCTGATCTAAATCTTTTAAAGGCCTCAGAGAGCAAAAATCACTGCCTTCCCAAAGGCTATTACAGTGAAAACTACAAACATGTAAAATAAGGGCAAAGAAGCCCCACAAAGTTCTGACTGTGATTTCTGCCCTGATGCTTCAAAACGGATGTATAGATGTTCCACCCCCATTTCTGCAGCCCTACTTTACTGATGCTCTCAGTGCCTAAGTCCCACAGCCTTGGCCACGCTCCCCACTCTGGTTTTCCGAGGAGGAAATGGAGGCTGGGTGACAAAGGGGCTTGTTCAAGGTCACACACAAGAGGCAGGGGACCACCCACTGTCCTCATCCCAAGTCCCCCAGAGCCATGCCCAGAGCCCTCACCTGGGGTGGATGTCCACGAGCAGCACCAGTGTCTGCATGGTGATTACGTCGATGCGCTTGCAGTGGAAGCGGGCCACCTTGAGCACCTTGAGGTACGTGCAACAGAGCACGACGAAGGAGAGCAGGAAGCTGAGCGTGTGGAAGGCGCCCGTGAAGACAGCGAAGCGCAGGCGCTCATCAGGCCTCCGGCTGCACAGCGTGCACGAGGCGTACAGCTGGTGGAAGCCGAGCCAGGACAAGGCCAGTGCAGCGGCGGGGAAGGTGAGCGCGTGCAGCCACGTGTAGGCCACCATGAGCGCGGCGTCGCGGAGGCGCATCTTGGCACGGTAGCTCAGCGGAAAGACCACAGCCACCCAGCGGTCAATGCTGAGCGCGGCCATGCTCAGCATGGAATTAGCGGCCAGAAAAGTGTCCAGGAAAGCAGCCAGGCGGCAGAGACGGTCGCCGGCTGGCTGTCGCTGCGCCACGACGCCGGCCAGCGTGAGCGGCATGTTGACCACGGTGCACAGCAGGTTGCCGCACGTGAGGTTCAGAGTGAAGAGCGCTGGCGCTTGGCGGCGGATGTCGGCGCTGTGCAGGAGGCAGAGCAGCACCAGCGCGTTGGACAGCAGCGAGACGCCCATCGTGCCCACCAGCAGCCCCACCAGGCCCGCGTCCCACGAGTTCATGGTGCGCGCCCGCAGCCGGCGCTCAGGGTCCGCAACCCGGCGCCGCCATGGCGCAGCCGGCGGCCGTTTCAGCCCCTTGGCGGCGCCGCGGCCGCCTGGCGACCCCTGGCCCCCGCCGCCATGGCTCCCCGGAGAGCGCTCAGCCACCCCGGAGCCCCGCACCACTTCCTGGTCAGGCACCTGGCCGCACAGCCACCCCGGAGCCCCGCTCCACCCGGGCAGGCACCTGGCGCGCAGCTAACTCCCAGACTCCCGCACCCACACTCTGGCAGGAGCCCGGGTGTGCGGCTGCACCCGGAGCCTTCAGCGCCCTCGGATCCTTGATTGCAGGCGTCTGCTGCCCCCGCTCTGCCTCGGCCTCTGCTTCCTCCCGCCCTCACCCCATCCCTCTAAGCTCTGGCTCTCTCCGCTCCACTCAACCTCCCGCTTTCTTGCTTTCTTCCTTCCTCCCTCTCTCTAGCTCGCTTGCTTTCCCTTTCTACGCTCCCCTCCACCGCTCGCTCTCTCTCCCCTCCCCAGGGCTGTTTTCTCCGTCTGTCTCTCCCACTCCCAGTTTTCGCCTCCCCTCTTGTTCTTCCCCCTCCTCTTTTCTTTCTCTGAAATCTGGCTGCTTCTATCATAGAAATCCCCACCAATACACACAGGCACACTCACACACACTCTGAGGGAACCAGCCCTGAAGGCTCTGGTGCAGGGTGATTGGCTCCCTGTGGCTCCCCCTCTCCCTCTCTCCCCTCCCATCCTCCCATCCTTCCCTGTGTGTGTCAAGATGGGCTGAGTCAAGGAAATCTCTCTGAGAAAAGGAAGGGATGCCTGGGCACCTTCACGCCTCAGTGCCACCTGCCCCGGCACTGAATGTCAGCCTGGCCAGGCCTTGACATGGGAGTCCTAGCCCACCTGTCCTGCAGCTGAACTTTTCTAGGTTGATGCTCCCCCCTCTATGGACTGAGCAGGGGGAGCTCAGATAGTCTCCTTTTGCTGAGAGAAGAGGGAGCCCACGTCTCTGTTTTTCATGGCCAAGAGCAGGGCCCCAGACATCTCTGAGACCTCCCTGGCCTATCCTCAGGACAGCTGCATCATTACTGGGGGTACTCAGTTAGCAAGGTCTTCTTCCCATCACTTCAGACAGCCTCAGCAGCATCCTTACACCTGCTGGAGGGACACTGAGGCTCCCTGTGACAACGCCTGCTCATCCCTTCCCCAAGAAAGACTGCAGCTGGACCCTGCCTGTCCACAGCTAGCCTAGGCAGCAGCCTGGGATTGCTGATATTCAGCTTTCCCAGCCCAAGGCCCAGCTGCTGCCTTCTGTCAGCTCTGAAGCCCCCACACCCATCTGTCCTGGGGATGGTGAGGCAACAAGTTCAAGTTTGTGAAGGACCCGAATGACATCATGTTTCAGAACTCTTCAGAAAGTTGGGAGGCTGGTGGCAGGCATGTTTTGGTAATGGCTACCGGGACTTTGGGCATACAGGGTTTCAGCCTCTGCTCAGGAAAGTGCTCAGGGACTTTAGTCCTTGATCAAGGCCCTGCAGGGAAGATGTTGAATAGATGGACAGACAGCAACTTTTGGAGCCTCCACACTCCCTTGAACTCCATGAGATGCCTCCTTCACCTAGTAACAACCCATGCTATATTAGCAACCTTGGGCCCCTGTCCTGAGCACAGACAACCCTTTCCCAAAAGTTCGTAGCATGGTCAATGGTAACTAAACATTATTGGTCTCAACCACTAGAAAAAATAAGCCAAAGCAAAGACATGGTCCCTAAGGAAACCCTTGAAGGGGTCTGACCTCATCATACTTAAGTATCTTCCTTCATGCACTACTAAGCATATCAGAGATGCTCATGAAATAAGGCCTATGGGAGGCAGGGGGGAAAAGATGCCATCATGCCTCTGTACTTCTACAGATGATGTGTGTGAATAGTGACTGGCACCTGCATGCAGTGGAGGGCTGGAGACAACTCACGCTAGTTCATGAGGGCCCATTGTGGACATCTCTCTCCAGCTTTGCTTCAGTGACAACCTGTTGTTGTTTGCAATTTGCCTGGTGGGAGTTTTTACACCACAGCAATCAGCTGATTTATATGGAGTGTACCCCTACCCCTCTGCCCCAGAGCCCCTGGTTAAACATTTACCAGCACACCGCTCACTGAACTTCATGGGATCCTGGGCAAGTTACTTAACTTCTCTGAGCCTTTCTTTCCTTTTTTACTTTTCAAAGCTCTGATGAGCAATACCTAAAATAATGTGTGTGGAACTTTACTTCCCAGAGAAGGAAACAGAACAGATGCCAGTGATCTACTCATGCCTTGGTTTCTTCAAGGAAGCTGCAGATTTCAGGGTTGGCTGCATGTCTTCATTAGATACATGGTATATGACAGAGCAAGGTAATAGCTTGCTCTGAAAGATTTTTTCCTCCAGAAATAGACCCTGGCATGAGATAGGTGACTGCTATCATTTTGAAAAGTTAATGTGTTGGATACTCAATCTGCAATGTGGCAATGTTGGGAGATAGAGCCTAATGGGAGATGTTTGGTTCATGGGAGTGGATTCCTTATAAGGAAGAGTTTGCCTCCCTCTTGTCCCTGTTTCACCCTCTCTTTGCCCTTCCACCTTTTTCCTTGGGATAACAGAAGAAAGCTCTTGATGGATACCATCTCTTGGATCTTGAACTTCCAGCTGCCAGAACTGGAGAAAATAGTCTTCTGTTCTTTATAAATTACTCAGTTTGTAGTATTGTGTTATAGTAGCACAAGACAGACAAAGACTGTTTGCACTGGATCTGTGATTCTTACACTTTAGTGTTACTAGAATCACCTGGTGAACCCGAAGTGCTGGTTAAAGATCTAGGTTCCTGGGTCACCCAGGATTTCCAAATCAGAAGGTCTGGGGGGTCTGCAATTTTAGTGAGCTCTTTAGGTGACTCTGCTGAAGGTGGTTCCATGACTGTGCTCTGAGGAGAATGCCCTGTGAGAAGTGATCAGGTTAGGCAGCTGGATGCCTCCTAACACCTAAGTACATCTAGCAATGGCCTGATGATCTGGTCTGGAGGCACTTGCTGAAGGATCTCCTGTGGGTTTAGGAAGCACAGAATGTT
The DNA here is from genome assembly GCA_026018925.1 of Tupaia tana. Taxonomy (NCBI): domain Eukaryota; kingdom Metazoa; phylum Chordata; class Mammalia; order Scandentia; family Tupaiidae; genus Tupaia; species Tupaia tana. The sequence goes on along the minus strand of JAKSZU010000010.1, from coordinate 34,714,942 downwards.
AAGTATTAACTAATATTCTCATAGCAGGATAGAGTTTACAGAACATGATCCAATATCATCACACTTTATTTAATCCTTGCAGCAATGATAGTAACAAGAGCAAACCACTGCCCATATTTTAGAGATGAGGACACAGAGACTCAGAGAGGTTAAGTGACAGAGTTGGTAAAGAAGGAAACCAGTACCTCTAGCTCCATGGCTTGGCTCTTTCTGCATACTCCAGAGGTCCTCAGGCACCTTGTCAAAGGATGTCCTGGCTTGTCATTTGAAAGTATCTCAATTTTGTAACATATGGTATTTAAGTCCAACAGCAAGAAACCAGTAAACAACTCCCCACCTCCCCCCACTCCACAAAACACACACACTCACATCTTTTAAATTTTACAGTCAATCACTGTATATCATTACAGCATAAAAATGAATTTTCCCATCTAGAATACATTATATAATGGCTCAAAGATATTACCATATGTGTTATTACCAACATTTTGTGTTTCTTAAATGTTTTTCTTTTTCTTTTTCCTCCTGATCCCCTCCCTTTCAACCTTTGCCATTTCCCACCCTTCTCCCACACTCTCTCTGGTATCCACAGTTGCTCTCCGTGCTTTTACACCACCCAATATTTCAGTTTCTGCCATAGAATGCAGTCATTTGGTATATATTGAATGGGGACACACAATATCTCTCTTTCATAGTCTGGCTTACTTCACTTAGCAGTAAATCTTACCTCTTCTTGAAGACAATTTACTTTCTGAATTCTTATAGGCAGTAGTGAAAGGTAAAAATGCCAGAAATACACTCAGAATATTTTAACTCAGTTTTCTAAAGAGCAGAAGCTCATTTTCTTCTTCTTAAGCATAAGTTCTTAAGCATAAGTTTCTGCTCCCAGTGAGACCATGGGAGGGCTGATCTCCACAGTGACCAGAATCTCCAGCCTCCTTGAGTCCGGTTGGGCCTCCCTGAGCACAAGTTCCAACACAGTTCCAGACACCAGCAGTCAGATCACATTTGCCAAGAAAGGGAGATTTGTGTCTCTTTCCAGGCTTTGACACAGTTCCAAACTGCCTCTCTATGAAAGAACTCAAAACTCCAACCCACCTGATCAGGACAATGAGGCCTGGAAAGCGACCACCAGGGGATCACATGTGGCCAGATCTGCACGTCATGATCCTCAGAAATGGAGAGAAGTCAGCAGTGATGGAATGTTCATGACAGCGTTAACATGAGTCATTAAATGCTGTAACTGAGCCCCAAGGGACAGCTCAAAAACAAGACTACATAGAAGCAGACAGATACACACATCACTGCCAATCTTTGCAGCAGCCCTCTGGCATAGATATTCTGATTCCATCTTGACAAATTAAGGAGCTGAGACCCAGTAAGGTCAATAATTTGTTCAAGGTCACTTCAAGTACACATCAGTAGATAGGATAAAATGCATTGATTATAATGGTAGAATCAGTATTTGGATCCACATCTATTGGACACAAAAATATGTCTTCTTTCTGCTCTGCCATTATATTTATCACAAACATGTGTTCCAATATACAATACACACACTCCCAATGAGAGGTGGGAGACTGCAGTGGTTCTTTCCATGGTTATTTCTTTGTTTGTTTGCTTTTTCAGAAAGAGGTTAAATTCTTGCTAACTGAAAGAAACCAGATTGTCACTCCAAGAAAGTTCCACTGGAAATACTATTGACAGTGAGAGCACATCCTTTTGGGGAAATCTGAATTTCTGCAAATGGAGGAGGACCAAAGGTCTGGGATTCCATGGACAAAGGAGGTGCCTGAGCAGTTGTCTAGAGGCTGAAGCCTGGAAAATAGTGGGAGCACTTTAAGTGTATTTCTCCACGTATCACTCGTGTGATAGGGGTTACAACCTTGCCTATGAACTGGGTGCCAAAGCTTGCAATTAAGCAGCTTGCCCAAGGTCTCACAGATACAGTGTGGCATATCTGAGATCAAAATGCAGGCTCTCCTGAGGCCCAGGAATACATCTCCTAAGCATAGTTGCCCCCACAATGGGACAAAGAGAAGAGCTACTGTCTGATTGGAGTCTACCTGGTCAAAATACAGAGGCACCCATCCCCGCTGAATTCATGTGCACACTGACGTGTAGTGAGGTTTGAACCTTGCCTTGAAAATCCATTAAACCTGCCCGTGGTGACAATGGCTTCTTTATTTGCAACCTGTACTGGCTCCAGGAGGAGAGAAGTGTGTGATTGGTCTTCCTTAGCATCAGGCTGCAAGGCATTGAACTGGTCCATGAACAATGGCTTCTCTGATATGGACTGACTTCTAAAGATGCCTGACCTTGTTCATTTCCTGTCTCTGAGCTGGAGCGGGACAATGGAGATTGTCTTATATCCCCAGGACTAGAGCCACCAGAAAAATCCATTTCTCTCAGTTCCACTCTTGCCCCCACTCACTCACAACTACTACCTGGAAGTTTATCAGGAGGCCCAGTGATTGTAAGCTTCTGGGGTCTTGGTGCTGTCCAGGCTGGAGTTACAGTCAGGTCAGCACCAGGACAGTGGACAGCTCCTGTCCTCCGACCATCTCCCCACCTTCTGATCACTTTCAGGTGAACTGGCTAAGGAGGCCGAGATCTGGCCTTTGAGTGCTGTGTTTGCTGAGTTCTGAAACCAGGTCTTCAGAACAACCTAACCTCAGCTACCATGTCCTGAACAGATGCTGAAATAGATGTTTTGCCCCATTTAGCAGGCTCAGAAACTTACTTATGGTCACATATCCCGTAAGGACCCACACCCAGATCTGTTGGACTTCAAAAACTATGTTTTTAATCACTGAACTATACTATCCCCTAATTTTGAAAAATGGATTTTTTAAAATTGCCATAAGGCACATGTGCTTACTAGAGAGAAGCAGGGAGATGGACAGAGAGAGAGATAGAGAGAGAGAAGGAAAAAGCATTCTCCTTTTGGGGTGTGGTCACATCACAATCCCTTCCTCTCTATTTCTCCATGGAGAGGAATTTTAGGGATGAGTGCACATGCGCCCAGCATGTATTTCAAATTACCAAGGGCTTGGAATTTGAACCATGGCTGGCTAAATGGGACCCGCTCCCTTAACCACCGTACTAGGACTAGACCAGAATTATCTTTTTTAATTGCCAGAAGATGCATGCATTCATCAGAGAAAGACCCAGAAAGAGAAAGTACCCCTCAGTGATACAAGGTCACACCATAATCCTTTTCCCTCAATTTCTCCATCCCATCAAGATTTGGGGCATGCATGCAGACACACTTGGTATGTTTTTCAAGTCACTGGGCTGGGATTAGAACCATGTTTGGCCATATGGAATCCAAATTCCTATACACAGTATTTAACCATGGCACTAAAGGGCCAATCCTCAAAGGTGGAAGGTTTTAAAACCATTCCTTCTTCTTCCTCTGTCCATCTCATAGCTCCTGTAACCAACACATCACTGAGCACATGCCAGGATGCTCCCAGTGGTATATGTGGCCTGACTTGATCTCACTCCAATGGATTTCCTAGGGGAAGTTCTTGGGATCTGAACATCTTCAGGTAGGTCCTCAGTGAACCACTGAAGAGGAGATCCCTCCCTTTACTGACAGTTACTGGAGTTTCTCCGATTATTTCTTCACCCCAGGACTGGAGTAGCAGTCACAGGTGCCCTGAGTAGGCCACTGGAGGAGCCCCTGGCCTGGATGCCACTCTCAAATAATAGCCAATGGGAATAAGCTCATTTTTCTAATAAGGAAGAGTCCTGGTGTTAGCAGCATCACATAGTGGATAGCACCATAAACTAGAAACCAGGATCTCAGGATTCTGGTCTAGTCACTAACCCTACCTGACCATAGGCCTTTGGGCAATTCCATCTCCTTTGGTAACTCCAATCCTCCATCTGTAAAATGAGGAGGATGGATGAGGTAATCTCACTTATGCAATTAGGTTACTTAAGCATGTCACGCAAGGAACTTAGATAAGGGAAAAGGGACCAGGATTGGGGACAGAGAGAGGCATCACAGGGCCTTCCTTCCACACATGACTAGAATTAAATCCCTTCTGCTACAGTGGCAACTGAAGCCCATGCACCACTTTAGCTGGGAGGTCTGCGTGGGTGGATGTGTGGGGGAGGATTCACTCTCCACTGACTGTGCACTGGTGGGAACAATCACTGGGCTCAGCTTTCAGCCCTCATCACACTTAAGGGGCCTGAGCATTTCAGGCCTTGCTCTATCTATGCATTCAGGGGGAGAGCCTGCCCACGGGTCTGCTGAGGACAGAGGCAGTGCACGCACATGTGAGTGTATGTGTGAGTGTGTGTTCAAGAGAGAGAAAAATAAAATCAGACTGGCTAATCATAGCAAAGGGATATTTTAAAATGGAATTGATGTGGGAATACAGGAAAACCAAATAAAGCATAAATCTCTTTTACTAAAACAACTCAACATTTTGGGGGGCTTAGCAAGATTTCGAAAGCAGGAAGAATAATTTATTCAGTTTGTGTGAATACTGAGACACCTAATAGAAAATCAAACTATTTGCTCATGGCAGAGAAGGAGAGTGGGGCTTGGGAGTTGTTACAGAAAGAGAAGTGCTAATCCTCTGGTGCCTCTCTCTGGCACCAGCCTAACCACACATTCTAAAATACCACTTGTTAACATCAGTTCACTCTTTCAACCAGATGTTGCACGTCATACTGGCCTGGCTCAGCCAGATGAGAATGGATAGCATAGTCCTTGCTCCGCCATTAGAGAGGCAGGCCAGTAGTTAATCGGATCCCCTGGGTCATTCTGTTCTCTATATTGTGGTTCTAATTGTAGAAGCATTTCTCCCCTCTCCCCACAACCTCTACCATGCAGATTCAAATTTTTTATTATTATTAATCATTTTCTTCTTACCAGTATTTTAGGTAATGAGAAGTAAAAACATACCTATTAAGATGTAGAAAGTTTTTATCACTCGGAACAATCTCTCATGCCCATTTCCAGTTCAGTTCATGTCTTCCCTCCCTCAGCTAACTACTGTTTTAGTTTCTATCATCTTGGATTTAATTTGCAAGTTCTAGAACTTCATTTACATAAAACCATACACTGTGTGCTCTTTTATATCAGGCTTACATCACTCGGCATAATGTTTTTTTAGGTTTATACATACTGCTGTTTATTTTTGGGAGTGCATTCCTTTCTGTTGTTAAAGAGAAATCTATTGTGTGAACATACTGCAGGTTTTTAGCCATTTTCTTTTTTATGGGCATCTGTATTGTATTCAACTGAGGATATTCTGAATAAAGCTGCTATTGATGGTCTTATACTGGTTTTTAAATATACATATGCCTTAGTTCTCTTTAGTAAATGCCTACACATATATTTAACTTTATAAGAAAATGCCATATAGTTTTTCAAAGTGTCTGTATAATTTTATAATGCAACTAGCATTAAAGTAACTTATCTTTTTTACTGAGTTACAAAAATTTTAAAATGTATTTTGAATATAAGGCATTTATTAGATGTATGTGTTCCAAATATTTTTCTAATATGTGGCTTATATATTCCTTTTCTTTTTAAATTTTCTTTTTAAAATTGCTATAGGATATGTGTGTGCTTGCTGGAGAGAGACATAAAGAAGAGAGAGAGAAAGCGAGAAAGCACCTTCCTCCCAGGGAGATGAACATACTATAATCTCCGTTTATCTATTCTTCTTTTAGGATTTTTGGACATGCACACACACAGTATGTTTTTCAAGCTGTCAAGTCCAGGACTCAAACTTCTTAGTAAGCCATTTGAGATCCAGCTGCCTTAATCACCATGCCACTGGCTGACCCTGTACTGCTTTTCTAATTGGTGTGTTTTTTATGAGAACTTCTTAACACTTATTAATCTAGCCCATAATATTTTTATTATTAATGCTTTCTTGGTTCTGCTAGTAAAAAATTTTACATCTGAAATATAAGAAAACATATACTCTAGAAGTTTTATTATTTAAATTTTTATATTTAAGTAAAATATCCATTCTAATTAATTTTGCATATGACGTGAGGTAGGATTTAGTGTTTTCTCCCCCATTTCACATATACTTGTGTAAGCAAATTCGTTGAACATATTTTGCTTTCTTTAAAAAGTTACTTTAGGAATTGGAGTTGTCAGTGGCCCCATTCAAGAATTAGGACCACAGACTTCAACCTCCTGTCCCCCAGATTTAGCCAGGAACCAAGACAACCTAATCAGATGCCATAAATATAACATGGATATAACTGGATACTATTAAATGCCCAAACATCCAGATCATTGGTATCCCAGAAGGTGAAGAGACTAGTAAGGGCATTGATAATTTATTCCATGAAATCCTGGAAGAAAACTTTCCAAACCTAGAGAGGCACTCAAATATCCAGACCCAAAAAATAAACAGAACCCCACATAGAATCAATCCAAGAAGATCTTCCCCAAGGAAAATCATAGCCAGAGTGATCAAAACCACAGACAGAGACAAGATTCTAAAATTGGCAAGAGAGACATACCAAGTTACTTTCAAAGGATATCTCATCAGGCTAACATCAGACCTCTCATCAGAAACAATGCAAACAATGAAAGAATAGGAAAATACATTCAAAGTGTTAAGTGAAAAGCAATTTCAACCAAGAATACTATACCCAGCAAGATTATCTTTCATATGAAAAAAAAGACAAAAACATTCTCAGATAAACAAAACCTGAAAGAATTTACCAACACCAGACCAGCTCTCCAAGTGCTGAAGGAAGTGCTATACCAGGAAAACTAAAGTTGGAAACACAGAAATAAGAGTACAAAAAACAACCAAGAGAATGGCCAGCCTAATGGTAGGGACAAGACCAGAGTTGAATGTTAACTTCCAGAGTTTAAATGGAAAGATTAGACCACAGTAACACTGCAAATTCAATAGAAGAGAGATTAATTACATGAGACTGAACTAGAGAAATAGAATTTTTTGACTTTAGACTGAAAAATTACTGATTTTCTTCAATGCTTTGATTTCCATACTTAGAGATTTTTGTCTTTTCTTGAACTGTTGATAGGTTCATCTACCTATGATTTAAACTGAATCCTAACCTCGCTTTATGTTTTAAACAAATTTCTCTGAACATTTTTTGACTTTGGCCTATTAAAACCAAAACTTTTTTTTCTTAACTAAAAAAATGCATTGAAAAATACCTATTAATACCTATTTAATGACTGCAGTAAGCCATATAGTCCCAGTTAGTTGCTGCTTTATAGTATGTTCACTTTAATCACTGAGGTCTATGCCTAAAGTCAGACATGTGTTCATAGATATGTATATATTAGCTGTGCTTGCTATTGAGAGTTTTTTTAAATAATTAAGACCTTTAGTGAATAAATAAAATGTGAAAAAAAGGCATGGAAAACAACTGTAGATATCAGAGATAGTGTGGGAGAAGGGGGGGGGGGGAATTGGCAGAGGATGAGAGGTAGGGAATCAAGAGAGGTAATAAAAAGCAAAACATATAACAAACAAGAAATAGAATATTATTTGTTGATGATAACATGTATGGTAATATCCTGGATTGAGCCAATAAACAATGAATTCTGGATGGAAAATCTCATTTTGTATACTCTATTGATATACAGTAAATGACTGTAAATAAATAAATAGATTTTTAAAAGTTAATTAAGGGATTTATAAACATCACAAACTGCATAAGAGTAATTCTATTTCTATATTATATTACTGTGTTTTATCTCTTTTTATATTTTGGCACCAGTATGTTCTGTCTTGATTACTTTACCTGTATAATAAATATCAAAATAATCCCCAGTAAATACTTCTTGATGGGATCTCCAAGTACCAAGATAAGAGTGAATGAATTCTTTAATTTTTTACTTCTTTTTCAAAATAGTTATTATTATTATAGAACTTTTGATTTTTCAAACAAATTTTAAAAATGGTGTCAACTTACATATTTTTCAAAAGTGTGCTGGAAATTAATTGGATCGCATTGAATTTATAGATTCATTTGAGAAAACTTGTAATCTTAACAATATTGAATCTTTTGATCCATGAACATGGCACAACTTTCCAAGTATTTATGTCTTTTTAAATTCTTCTCAGCAATGTTTATTATTTTCAGTCTTGAACCTTCTTTCTTTACCTTTAAATATGCTATACTTTATAATGCTATTATATACACAATTTTTTAAAATTTTATTCTTCATTGTTTATTGTTAGTATATGGAAATAGAGTTGACTTTGTTCATTGACTTCTATGCAATTTTCCACCATTACTTAAGATGTCTAGCTATAGATGATTTCTAGATGCCCTATCCTTTATCAGGCCAAGGAGGTTCCCTTTTGTCTCTAGCTACTTGTAGTTTGTATCATAAGTACATGTTGAATTTTGTCAAATCTCATTTCTGCATTTATAGGACAATCATGATTCCTTTTCTTAATCTTAATGTGATAAACTACATTGATTTTTCAAATGTCTCAAGAACCAGCACTATATTCCCAGAAAAAAAATAAAAACTCCCCTCTGTCTTGATATATTATTCTTTTTATGTATTACTGAATTCTATTTGCTCATGTTCTATTTGGGATTTTACATCTATGTTTATGCAGGATATTAATCTATATTTTTTCCTTGAAATACTTTCACTTGGTTTTGATATTAGAGTCATGCTGGCCTCAGAAAATCAGTTGGGAAATGTTCCTTCCTCTTCTAATTTCTGGAAATTACTGCATAGAATTAACATTATTTCTTTCTTGAATGGGAGAATTTATGGAAGAAACTAACTGGGCATGGGATTTTTTTCTTTCTTGGAAAGTTCTAAACTCTGGATTCAGTGTATTTAATAGATGTAGGACAATGCAGATGCCTTGCATATGTCATCTTATGTACCTCTCCTAGTGCCCTGGGAGGGGGGTAGAAGAAAGCTTGAATGAGTGGATAGAGAAATATGGGGAAGAAGATGAGGAAAGAAAGGGGCAAGAATAGATTATTTCTAGAACTTGTGGAAGAAAAATGATGGCGACTATCAGCACACAAACTGTTTTGCCTTGCTAAGGACTCTATAAAGCTATTTAGAGCAAGCATCTGTTCCCACTGCTGTGTCCAGTATTAGGGAGCTGAACTGGGACTGTCTGATCTGGCCAGAGGGGAGCACAGCGATGGTGTGTAATCACAGTAGAAGAGAGAGTATGGGGACAAATACTGCAGGCAGGGGCAGGCAAGCCTCATGTTGGGCTGTGGTAGTTCAGATGTATTGTTAAACGGCAACAAGATCCCAGGAGAATGTCTCAAGAACTGAGACCTCCTGCTGGATGAGGAGGTATGTGGGCTGCACATGTCAAGAACTTCTGTATCTCATTCAGCAGGTTAAAAATATTGACCTGGAAACCAGCAGTTAGCGTAATGGCTATGTCGCTGGACTCCCATGTAGTCGACCGCCGTTCACGTCCTGAACCTGGTGGCTTAAAACTCACGCCAGGTGCGTGAGCATGCATGCCCAAGATCCCGAGAGGAGAATGGAGGAGAAGGGATTGCGGCACGACCATCCCCCTTGGGGGGTGATTTCTCGCTTTCTGTCTCTATGTCTCTCTCTGTCTGGCGAGCGCATGAGCCCTATAGTGAAAATTTCTCAAAAAAAAAAAAATTGACCTATTCTTGCATCCTTTAGTAATATGAAATATTTACAAGTACTACTAAGATAACTACACGTGTTATCTATTTATTTTTCCCTAATTACTTAGACAGAAGAGTTTGGTATTATTATGCTCATTTTACAGATGAAGAAACTAAAAGTTGGAGAATTTAAGTGATGTGAGTAGAAAGTGACAGAACTGGGATTTAAACCTCCACCTACTCTTTCCAACCTGCTATCATAGTCTGCTGAGAGAGTTTGACCTAAAGCCCTGGTAACAATAGGCCCTGGGTTAGGGAAATGTAGTTTACCAGCCAAGTTTAGGGAGAAAGATGGGGTGGGGCAGTGAGCACAACAAAGCAGGATTCTTGCCAAAGCCATCCCATGGTTTGAGGGCAGTTGCACATGTCTTTGTCAACACTGAGTTTTCTGGCCAAGTCAGAACAAAGCTCCAAAGAAGATTTCTATTTTGCCAATACACACTTTTATTTGTTTGTTTGTTTTTTTTAAGTACAACACATTCGTTGGGTTTTATGTAGCAAGAGCCTTCTGGTTATTGTTGGCAACTCTCTGTCTTTCCTCAAATGCATAGTCCCTTTAATTTTGTGCACAAATTGCTGGTAAGGCAGGAGTCTGAATTTTTCATGTGTTTCCAAAATTTCCCTGGCCTTCTTCCCTCTGGATCTTTGACTCTCAGTCCTTGATGAGGCAAGCCCACATCATCAGAGCCATGGCCACATAAGGCTAATAGGTTCCTGAGAAGAATCTGCTGTAGCTTCCACATTTTACAGATGGCAAGTCAGAGGGCTCAATGGAAACTTGGGGGTGGTGAAGATCACACAGTACCCCTGGCTCCTCAAGCACTAGTCTATCTCTTCCTTATATAAAAGAGAAGATGGCACATGAAGGTAATTAACCTTTCCCTCCCAGCTCCACAGTCCCTGGGAAGTTTGGGTTAGAGCTGTACCTCCTTGTAGTGACTATAACTTCCTTGCTTCTAAGAGAAAGCCTTCAGTGATGCTGAGACAGAGATGTGCATCCGAGTGATTGTCAATTAGAAGTCCCACAAGCAGGACCCTGACTGATTGCTGAAGGGAGAGTGACATTAGTCAGGCAGCGCTTGGGCAACAGATGAGGTTTCCCTTGTTTTTGAGGCCCTGTCCTCCTGGGTTGGTTTCATAAGGACCTTTTTGGCCACAATGCAAGACTTGTTACAGGATGGCCCACATACCTGCAGAGGCAAGCCAGATATAGCAGTGGGATCCTGGGAACATTCGTGGAAAGTAATGCTACTTGGATCCTGCGAGAGGCTCCCTGTACTGCCACCCATGCAGATTCACCCTGAAAAAACTTCTAGTTTCTTGTATGGTTCTTGCCTTTTTCTACTTCTTATGAAATTCTCCCCACAATTCCTCCTAAACACCCGGGAGTCAGATACCCCCAATTCCTGCTTGGTACAGGAATCTGGGGTCCTCTCAGGAGAGCAAACTCAGTTTCCCTCTTCTCCATCAACACAAAGTTGACATAGAGTCAGAAGAGAGAGAAGGGCTGAGGAGTACCTGCCTGCTGAGCCCCTCCTGCGTGTCCACAGGCCACGGGGTATTCTCATGCTATCTCATCATTCCATGTCACAGCAGCCCCGTGAGGCAAGCACATTACTCACCAATTTTACAGAGGGAGTTTTGGAGAAATCAGGCAACTGACCTGAGTTCTACAATAGGAAGATGCAGCCTCATTGGAACCATTATCTGTTAGTTCTAAGACACATCTTTTGCCACCCAAAGTGGCCGCTGGGCTGGGCTACCTCTTTTGTCCATTGAAAAAGGGAAGGAGAATGACTCCCACGTGAATTCAGGATTGCAGGCTCACTACTCTGGCTGCTTCCTCACGTCACTCCTAGGTGGTTCCAGTTACTCTGTTCAGTGGTGTCCAGGTGAACTTGAAAGCAGTTTTCCAAGCTGCCTGATGATGTGCAGACATTGCCTCCTCATCATCAACGGGCACAGCTCGACAACACAAGAATCAGTAGAGGGCACACCCACAAACTTCAACCTGGTGGTCCTGAGTTCTGCAAACCTTCCAGATTCAGGAACCCAAAAGGGCTCAAAACCCTAACACTTCATCACAACTAAGCTGAGCCAAGACCCAGGGCCCTGGCTCCTCTGGCAGGACTAATTTTTTGAAGAGCTTCTCTGTATTTTTCCATGAGGAAATCAAGGTACTTTTTCTTGCAAAGGAACTAGAGTGCCTATGGGAGGCTTGTGTAGACTAGAGTAGGGTTCCTCAGAGTATGAAGCTATTGGGCCCAACCCAGAACAGAAAAGGACCTGGGAAAATCTTGCCCTATCAACATATGCTTGTTATCTGAGGTACCCATAGTTAGCATTTCATTGACTATTTGGAATATCAGTTCTGCATCCATGAGCTAATTCTGAAAAGTCCTCAAAAAGCAATTATGTTCACTGTCCCATAGGGCTCCATTCATTCTCTTTACAAACTACAGGGAGCCTCTGGGCATTGCTGAAGGCACCAGAACAAAGGTACTCTTATACTTGCCTCCTGGCAAATGGGCAGTGTTTGCTAAAGATGAGTCTACTGACCAAGGGAAAGGAAATGTCTGAACTATGCCCTGAACTTACACTGTAAAGAAGGGCATCTTTGGTAGATGAATGGTCTATGTAAATGTGCAGAGTGAGAACCACCTGATACACTGGGGGATATCTCCTGGGCTTCCGGTGGAAAAATTCAGACTCATTACTGTTTTAGCCGTGTTTCAGATTTTGAGTGTTTTCGTGCTGTCTCATCATTCCATGTGAGAAAGAAACAGAGCCACGGGGAAAGTTTTGAAAGGCCTTGGCAAGGTGATATCCACCACTAACTGCAAGCAAATGGCACCAGTAGACACTCTGTTCCTGCTGGACAGAGATCATCTGTCAAGACAATATTCAGCCATGTGGGCGATGTGGCACACGGCAATACCCTGCAGGCATGAGCCCTTCTCTAGGGAGAAGCTGACTCCCACACTTCTCTCTGTCCAGCCTTTTCACCTGTGAAATAAGGTTGGAAAAATCCTGAAGAGTTGACAAGAGAGCTGGATTTAGAGAACACCTGTCACCCACAAACACCTGAAAAACAAAACCCCAGGCGACTTAACACATTATTGTTTTTGAAGATTGTTTAGCTATTTCTGAATATCCACCTGGATTGTCTGTGTTTGTCTTTAATCATACCCACACATCCCTTTGTTTTCTTCCTTCTAGGAGCAAGAGAGTATACTAAAACCCAAGGCAATAGCATCGGACTTCTCTGTCCCTGATGTCTCTGTTTTCCATAGCTCAAGCCACAGTTAGAACAACTTGTTCAATTTTCTCCCTATTGCCAAAAATTAAAAAAAAGGGAACTGTCCCAGAAGGACAGAGACTACACCTAAAGACACAGGCTTCTAGTCACTTATTTAGTAAGAGTACTTGTGTTTGTAATGAACAGAAGCCCAGTTTTAATTAGTTCAGGCAAACAAGGAGATTTCTTGGAAGGAGACTGGAATACACATACTTTTGAACTGGGAGCATCTACACCTCACAGATATTTTCAAGTAGGCACTGGAATGCCACCCTCTTCTATACCTTCACCCCCCCCCCCACCACACACACTTCTTTTTGTTTTAAGAGAGAGAAAGTGAGATATTGCTATAGGGTGTGTGTACTCACCAGAGAAACAGAGAGAGACATAGAGACAGAAAATGAGAAATCACCCCCTGGGGAGAAGGCCATGCCGCAATCCTTTTTCTTCCATTCTTCTCTCAGGATCTTTAGCTCACACACACACACACACACACACACACACACACACATACATGCACACACACACACTCACACACACACATGTCTGGCATGAGTTTTAAGCCACTGGATCCAGGACTAGAACCATAGTTGACTACATCGGAGTCCAGCAATGTAACCATTACATCTGCTGGTCCCCTTCTCACCACTTCTTAAAGATCAACTTTCTTCTCTGTGCTGGTCCCATTGTCTTGTAAGCAATGGCTACAAAGACTTGTGAGTCTCATGCCTTATCAATTTACTTCCAAATGGATCTTGAAGCTCTGCAATCCTAGGGAATGGGTCTGATTGGGATAGCTAGGGTCTGCTATTCATGCCTGAATCACTGGGCAACACCACTTTTTCTTCAAAATAAAGGATAGAGAAAGAAATATTAGTTGTAAGCCAAAAATCTGGCCCAGTTTGTCATTGGCTTTTTTCTTCATACATGTAATATGGATAAACTAATAAATGTGGGCCTGCTTTAAGAGACTAAGAGGAGATCCAGCTTCATTGGCACAAGAAGGAAAGCACTGCTAAGTATTGGCTGAGGTCACATAGGAGGCCTAGGTTTTGTTCCCACACCCCAAAAAGGCTGAATGTGGTGGTGCATGCCTGTGGTCTAGCTAACTGAAAGACTGGGGCAGGAGAATCATGATGTGGTGAGACCCTGTCAAAAACCTCTCTCTTTCTCTCTCTCCCTCCTGTGTTCTCTTGGTCTCTCTCTCTCTCATTAAAAAAAATGGATGGAGGAAATTCCAAAATGTAATGTACATTGGTTCCAAATTTAGTTCAAAGCACTTAGGTCAAAAGTGACTTTTTAACCAGATCATCTATAGCCCCAGGGCCTGGCAATGGCCAAGGTAAAGAGGACCAACCTGTTTACCTTTCAGGGGTGCTGTGACTTCTTGATCTTTGTCTTTTTGTGGGAACTAGGTGCAGTTGAGCTCCTCATGGACTTGAAACACCTGTGCTAGCAAGGGGTGGGGAATGGCATGAAGCCACAGCATTTTAAGAAGCAAAGAGAGTGGTCAAATGCAAACCTGAGGACTGAGGACTTCCTAGAAGCCATCGCTGCCCATCGTCAACTCTCTGCCTCTAAGCCAGTCACTCCCTGCTGATAGGAGGCTTATGGTGCAATTGCAGATTGCCAGAAGCGACCCAAAAAGAAACATCAACTATGGCAGCCCTCAGAGAACACTAAAGGCAGTAAAATTTAGGGAATGTTTATGACTAGACTATTTGGGCTGCATCTCTGAATATCCAACTATGAGGCAGAAAAGTCCCAGAGGCAGCTTCAGACCGTGGCTGAAGAAAAATAGTTATCATTTATGTTCCAAGTGCTTTATCCATCCTAACCTATTTCAGGCTCTAACAGTGATATTATGTAGGTATGATTGTTGTCTCCACCTGTTTTTTGTTGGATAGTATCTCTTCAAAATTCTTATCTATCTGGACCCCCAGAATGTGACCTTCCTTGGAGATAGGGTCTTCACAGATTAAATTAACTAGCTCACAATGGGTTGGGGTGGACCCCAAATCCGATGCCTGGGATCCTTATGAGGAAAGAGAAATTTGGACACAGAGATACACAGAGGGAAGATGGCCATGTCAAAACAGAGGCAGAGACTGGAGCAATGTTGCCTCCAGCTTTGCCAGCAACACCAGAAGCTAGGAAGCAGCAAACAATGATTCCCCCTTAGACTCTTCAGAGGGCGCATAGCCCTGCCAACACCTTGACTTAGAATTTCTAGCCTCCAGAACAGTGAGAGAATAAATTTCTGATGTTTTAAGCACTTTAATTTATGGTAATATTACATGGGAAATGAATATACTGCCTTACAAGGAGTAAACAGCATAGAGAAGTTAAAACTCTTGCCCAAAGCTACACAGTCAGACAGTGGCTGCCCTGGTTGCTACTCTGGAATGTCACACATACTACAAAGTGTCTGGGCACTCCTCTGAACAGGGAGGCTTTGCTTCTAAGACAGAGCTGACTACAGCAGACAGTTGGATATTACTTTCACCTCCCTTAGGCTACTCTCCACATCTCTGCAGGAGTACCACCTTCTAGCCTGGGTCTTTCCTTTGGCCTGGTCTCCTTTCCCTTCATTGTTCATGTGCCCTTTCCTGGAAATGGGGGCTCCTGCCAGGCTCCCAAACATAAGTTAAGAAATGATGTCCCTTTGGGGCCAAATAGTGGAGCAGTGGTTAAACATGATGCTCTGCAAGGCAATCCCACATGGGAAGGTTCCCAGTTCAAGTCTGAAGACCTACATGAGTATACTAGACACACGCTAACCCATGAAACAGGACTGGCTGAAAGCTGGGGGTGAATCATGGTATTGGGACACTTTCAGAGGGGTCTCTCTCTCCTTCTTCCTCCTTCTCTCTGATGGAAGAAATAAACTTCTAAGAAAAAAAAATTGATACCCCTGACTGGGTCATATTTCTACTCACTTACAGAGTTTACAACTGTGCTAAAAGTCTTCATGATCAGCCTTCTAATTTTTTTCTAGTTCTTTATCATGAAATAATAGGTATCCATCAAGACTTGGAAGTACAGAAAAATAAGGGGCCAAGACCACAATGGTCTCACCTCCTCAACACAATGCGTTAACATTTCTGTGTGTTTCTTTATTGCCTTATTTTTGTACTTCTTTTCCATATTTGATTTTTCTCTGTTGGGATCACATTGTTACTTGCCTATTTACTTAACATTATAGCAATGCTAGTTCCCATGCATCTGACCTTCCTGGGACACCACGTTAATCACTGCCTAGCATTGCATTCAATGGCTCTAGTACTGTTTACATGACCATCTTCCAAATGCTGGGTGGTTGGAGAATTTCTAATGCTTCATAATTATAAATGATATTGAAATGAGCATCACATTTTTTTGTTGTAATTTCTTTTTTTCAAAAGACAGAATCCCAGAAATGGGATTATTGAGTATGGACCAGGAAGCGTGCAGGTGTGAACTGCCAAATTACTTGCCAAAGTGGTAGTACCAGTGGGCATGTTCACTGATGCCTCTTCACACACTCCTCAACACAGACTCGTTTTTATCTTTCCAATGCTTGTTAGTTAAATGAGTAGGAACTTGGTTTTTTGCATTTCCTCAACAACTAGTGAGGCCAAATATTTTCAAATATATTGGTCATTTATATTTCCTTGTTTGTAGATTTCCTGTTACCTCCTGTGCCCATGTCTCCATTCCTGTCTTGGTGCTTCCTTATCAGTCTATAAAAAAAATCCTTTCCTTGGGTTAGTAACCCCCCTTTTTTTTCCATGCTTACTTATAAGTGTTGTCCAAATTTTGATTTTGAAATTCTAAATAATCTTTCATTGTTCCAGAAACTCTGTGTGTGCATTATGGGAAATGGAAAACACAGTCAAACAAAAATAAAAAGGAAAATTATCATATTCTTATCACCCCAGAGATTTCTACTTTTAACACCTAGTACATAGCATTCCTTTTTAACTTCATCCAAATGAGATCATCCTGTGCATAATGTTTTATAATCTGATTTTTTTTCAGTAAACAATCTCTACTTTGCTGTTGATTTGTAACATTTTTATGCTGTCTCATACCCAGACATATTCTAATTCCCCTGATTGACCCAGCAGCACCCTTTAGGTCTGGTTTGTCCAAAGCAGCATTTGATATGGGCCCACTCATACCATATTGTTGTATTAAGGGGTGTCCTTTCTCTCAGCAAGGTCTCAATTAGGTGTCACAGACTTGCAGAGACCAGTCTCTGTTGACAAACCCACCACCTGGATATGTCCAGCTGCCTCCTTATGACGTCATTACTTTATTCCCCTCTCCCCTAGACTTCCTGAAAACAAACATTTTTCTCATGACAGACACACTTGCACTGATTACATCCCTCACTTTCAGGATTGAGAGCCTCCCCCTTATAAGGGGTGACAGCCCATGTCTTCTGGTCCCTTCTGTATAGGTTAGATGCTGCCATTAAGTCCCTTTTGGAATGTGGAGAACCCTTTGTTTTACTCTAGCATTTGAACCACCCACAAATACAAGGACTTGTTGCTTGAAACTTGCTGCAAATTCCCTAGAAAGGTGCTGAGCTGAGGCTGAAAGCTGGGACCTGAAAGGTGTGCTAGTCTCTGGCAACAGTCTTCTTCCAAAGAAAATCTGAAGCATATATTTTATACATCTCTCTAATTTTAGGGAATACTTTGCCTCAGCCACCTGCCTTGGAATAAAAAATATCCCAGTCCCCAAGCATTCAATCTGCTTTAGCTGCACCGACCCTTCTACAAGGCCAGTAGAGGTCTCTTCCTGGGAACCATGTGTTGCCAGAACAGTTACTCACAGAGTCTGTTCTGCAGAAGGGGCTTGGCATAGGCTATGGCAGAAAAGGAGAGGCAAAGTCATATAAGAAAAGGGGAAGAAAAACAGGTTTTAGTGTGACTCTGGCTACATATGCCCTTTGAGTACCCTGAAGAGTCAGCAGCAATGCCTGGAAACTGGGGTCTAACTTTCATTGCTTAGTCATACAATGGGAATGGTAATTACTACATCGTAGGAATACATTACTACAAGAATAATAAGTAAGCACATATGCAGAGGGTGTTGAAACATCAAGCACCCCTGTGTATAGGTCCTCTAACAGTTCTATCTGTGTGGCTTGTAGGTCTACCCAGCATCAGGGAGATGAGCTGGTAACATCAGAAGGTAAGCTCAGCCACGTCTTTTCAGGTGAATATGCTTCAGAGAGCTTGTCCTTCTAGTACTGAGGATATGGAGAGAGGGCAGTCAGGCACCACCACCACCCCACTCATGGTAAATGTTCCATGTTTCAGGGCCTCCAAACACAAACTGTTCACAAAGAAGTATGTAACACTCATAACCAGTGATGACATCATCAACTATTACCCTTCTGGGGGGTCTCTGTGCTTCCTTCCTGACCTTATTCTTTTCTCTCTTCTTTTTCCATGTAGAAAACTCTCACCTTGTGACTATGTCGGCAGCAGAAATGACATCAACTGCAGAGTCCTAATTCTATACATGCATGACTACCTTGGGATGCTGGTGTTGATCTTGCATCTAAGTATCAGTGTTCTCTAGTGTCTGATAAATACCCTCGGTCTCCGGAGCCCTGACTGAATGTCTCTGGCCTATATTCATGTATTTGTCAAGACCGTGGTCCACAGCTTATTATTAGACTGATACCATGCATGGGCTGTGCCAGTGACCATGGCAGATAGAGCCTTCCTGTTGTGGAGCATGATGTAGGCAAGTAGGAGAGAATCATAGTCTAGGATGGTACAGTCTGTGGAGAGGTTTCTGAACACCAGAGGGTTTCCTGAGTGGATGGCCAGGTCAGTGGGGACCTGAGAGCTAGATAGGAGTTGGTCAGGTGAATAGTGGCATAGAAAAGGAAGTTCAAGGACAATGGCTGAGAAAGGGAATGGAAAGAGAATTAAGGAAGTTGAAGAGTGCAGCACGGCTACTTCCAAGTGAATGAGGAGCTGGAGAAGCACTCAGGAGGGGAAGCAAGAGGTGTGGACTGTTGCTTGAATGAGAAGCAGTTTTAAGCAGGGAATAAACAGAGCAGTATGTCAGCAGCTCACTTTGGCTGCAAGTGTGGGATGACGTGAGAGGAAGGGCATGTGCTCAAGATTCCACGTGGTGATGAGAGTTGCTCCCGCCATGGAAATATTAGAATTTCCTTCTTTGTGCTCTGAAGAACAGAGTACTGTTGGAGGATTCTAGATGCCCATTTTATGGTCCCAGGTAAGTCAGTAGGTGACCTTTAGCAAATCTTTTCTTATTATCTTGCCTTGTTTTCTTCATCTGTAAAATGGGTGTGATACAGAAATCTTTACACATAGGCACAAAGATCAATGTATAGCAACAATCATTGTGATATTATTCAAAATTTTTAATGAAATAGAAAAAACTTAAATGTCCATTATTAGGGTCTGGTAAAAAAGAGATCAATCACACAATAGATCACTGTGAAGTCCTTAAAAAGTGAGTTAGTTAAAAGGCACCTCAAGACATATTATTAGAGTTGATTTTCAAAATAATATATAGTATGGCAACATTCATATTAAAATATGTATGCATGTAACTATGTATGTAAATGCTTAGCAAAAGGCTAGAAAGAAGGTTTCAAAACCTTCACAGAGACAGTCAAGGAGGGAGGACAGATGGGTCGGAGCTGAGAGAGACTTTACATTCCCAACATATCCAATATATTCTTTGCTTCTTTTACAACAAGATACATTCCTCTCTGACTGTACGGCTCACTTCCAAGATGGCGCCGAAAGACAAGAGGCCTAAGAGGTCAACCTGGAAGTTTAATTTGGACCTTACTCATCCAGTAGAAGACGGAATTTTTGACTCTGGAAATTTCGAACAGTTTCTGCGGGAAAAGGTTAAAGTCAGTGGGAAAACTGGCAACCTTGGAAATGTAGTTCACATTGAACGCCTCAAGAATAAAATCACAGTTGTTTCTGAGAAATAGTTCTCTAAAAGGTATTTGAAATACCTCACCAAGAAATACCTTAAGAAAAACAAGCTTCGTGATTGGCTTCGTGTGGTTGCATCTGACAAGGAGACTTACGAACTTCGTTACTTCCAGATTAGTCAAGATGAAGAAGGGTCAGAGTCTGAGGATTAGTTGAAGCCTGGCCTTATGGGGCTTTGCTTACTAAGTAAAGCATGCAGGATACAAGAGAAAGAATCATCTGGAAATAGGCTTTTAGTTTATTAATGAATAAAAATCACAGCTTGTAAAAAAGCAAACAAACAAACAAACAAAAAACAACAACAAGATACATTGATGTTACCTCTTACAGATACTCACTCCATAAGATACTTAAAGACATTTAATCTACGAGGCAGTGAGGAGTAAATTCAGGAGCTGGTTCACCAACTAGAGGTAAGGGCGGCAGGACTAACGGAAGAGTGGGGAGCAGTGCATGACTGAGGCTCCTCCACTCTACTTCCACCAGGGGGCAGCAGGGAACACAAACATATGACCTGGAATCTGTGAACTTGTACTCTAAGACTCAGGTCTAGTTTGAGTCCTGGACCTGGTGGCTTGAAAATTAAGCCCAGTATGAGTGCATGCACACCCCAAATCGCAAGAGAAGAATGGAAGAAAAGGGATTGCAGCATGGCCATCTTCCCTGTGGGGTGATTTCTCACTTCCCCCCTTCTCTGTCTCTTTGTCTCTGGCAAACTCACACACTCTATAACAGAAAAGAAAGAAAGGAGGCAAAAGAAAGAAAAAGAAAAACAACAACCCAGGCCTGCCATCTTCATCAAATGCCCTCACCTCCCTGCGTCCCAATTTCATTAGCTGTGTTAATAGTCGTAATAGTCATTACGACTCTTAACACACCACAGTTGTACGACTATTAACACACCTAATTTTAACCTCCCCTTAATTTGGGGGAGGACCCAATGAGGTAATATGTATGCAAATGCACAGGTCAAGGAATTGTAGTATATTGTTGTAAGGTAGAAAAATATCTTTAACACGAGCAGAACGAGGTGAAGAAGGTACAACTATGGAGGAGGAAGGGGAAGTGAAGGAAGGGAGGGACATGGCCAATTGTTGTCACTCAGATTCTCATTATTTATTGTCACAATCTTATTAGTAGTCATTATTATTGTGTATTTTATGGATGAAAAGTGAGGCCATGCAGCTGGGAAGTGGCAGTGTGTGACCCTAGATTCATTGTGTGTGGAACTTCTCCTCTCTATCCATCCATGCCAGGTGCCCTCTTTGCAGGTTGACAGGCAGAAAAGTCTAGTTGCAGGATCCTGAGCAGTTACCCATGCCAGTGGCCTCTGCAAGTGCATATTCTGCAAAAGGGGTCTCTTCATCACTTAGCATGCCAGCCCACTGGTACTGCCTCCCACTGTGAGGCCGGTCCTCAGCCAGGAGGTAGGCCAAAGAAGACTGGCCCACTGCCCTCTGCCCTCTACTCACCAAATCCCGGCTTCCTGGACCTCCATGTCTGCAGTTATCACCCTCTTTTAGAAGCAAAATGGACACCCTAATGAGTGCTGAATACAAGAGAATTTTTTTTTTTTTTTTTTGGAAGAGGTTTTTGCTATAGTGCGCGTGCGCGTGCGCTTGCCAGACAGACAGTGGGAGACAGAGAGACAGAAAGCAAGAAATCACCCCCGGGTGGATGGCCATGCTGCAATCCCTTCTCCTCCGTTCTCTCGGGATCTTGGGCACACATGCACACGTGCCCGGCGTGAGTTTTTAAGCCACCGGGTCTGGGACGCGAACCGCGGTCGACTACATGGGAGTCCAGTGACACAGCCATTATGCTAACTGCTGGTTCCCCAATGCAAGAGAATTTTGATGCCCTAGGTCCTGGTTAAGGAGGATTTGCACTTAGCAGAGAGGATTTGTGTTTGCACTGGAAGGCACAGGGCACAGGGGTACATGGGGTGGAACACGGTCACACAAAGTTTAAAAGTGTGCACTACTCCCTCATCTAGGCTGATTAGGAGAGGGACTGATCTCTCTGTTTTTATTTAACCAGGATGTGCTTTAGTGGCCCAGGGCTCAGTTAATTGAGTCTATGTTTAATCTAGTCTCCTTTTCTACCCTCAGGAACAAAAGAAAGTGTGGAAAGCAGCAGGCCCAACCTTGGCTGCAGGCCAACCCCTCTGGCTGCTCTTTGGAATAATTCAGTTGCTGGGCAGCAGGCTGCCCCTTCCAAAGGCCTTAGGTCTGTGATTTTCTTCTTTTTACCTGAAAATGACTTGGAAATCCCTGTTCAGAAGAATGAAAAGGCCAGGAGCTGCCTCCAGGGTCTATTAAAGGAGAGTTAATGGGAGCAGAAGAGATTGGTGACATTTAACATTTAAACTCTCCTCTTCAAATACTTCTGGCCTTTAAAGCCTGGCCCTTTTCCACCTGCCGCACCTCACCCTCACGCATCATGATTCAACTGCTTATTTTATTGTCCGGGGCCCTGTCCCAACTCCAGACCCATTCCACTACAAGCGCAAGTACCCATTTTCTCCTGTACAGTGTGGCTTATTTTCATTTTTCCTTCCAAACACCTGGCTATGTAGCCTTTTTATTTTGCTTCTCAACTCAGGCCTGAAATATGCATTTGCAATCACATTTGGGCCAAGTGAATACAAAAAGATGTCAGTGTGTCCTGTATAGGTTTTGGGGAAATTAAAAAAATGCCTTCACATGGCACGTGGGGAAAGTATTTACCTGAGAACTGGACTCATTCCAGCCATGGTGTCAGAGGCTGTTGCCAGGAAACCATGTCCATTCCATGAGTTTATTTCCATGTGCAACAACTGGCAATTGTAATAGTAAATAAACCATGAAAACACATTTTGCACCCAATTCCAACAAGAATTAGAATAGGTACTTATTTAATTAAAGCCTAAATAATTCCCCAATGCTACCCATCTTCGATACTGTAAGGTAACTTTTCAGAGTGATTGAGGGCTAGAACACCCATTAAAACTGGCATGTGCAGGTTGTTAATGGAAGGTTTCAGTTCATATAGGCTCTGAATTGCCAGCACTAGAAAGCAGTGCCTTGGCATAATTAATACAACTAGATACACATCTTTTTTTATTTTTCACAACTTTATTGAGATATAATTGAGATGTATTACACAATTTACCCATTTAAAGTATACAGTTCAATGTAGTTTTTTTAGTATATTCAGAGTTGTATGACTATTAACACACCTACTTTTAAAAACTTTTGGTTTCCCTCTTCCACTCCAATAAAGGAACCTCATTAACATTCCTCCTGTCTCACTCCATACCCAACTCCCACTTTGTTACCAGCTCACCCAAATTTAGACTTTTACTAATCTTTCTGTCTCTGAATTTGCCTATTCTGGTCAATTCATATAAATAAATCAGGCAATATATGGTCTTTTGTGACTTCTTCCTTTCTTTTTTTTTAGAGAGATATTTTTGCCAGAGAGAGAGAGACAGAAAGAAAGAAATCACCCTCATAAGGGATGGCCATGCTCTAATCCCTCCTTCTTCATTCTCCCATCAGGGTTTTGGTTACACATATACACATGCCTGGCATGAGTTTTAAGATGCCATGTTCAGGACTTGAACCACAGTCAACTATGTGGGAGTCCAGCAACATAACCTTTATGCCAACTGCTGGTCCCTGTGACTAATTTCTTTCACTTAACATAACAATTTTAAGGTTCATCATGCTGTAGCATGAATCAGTACTTACATTCCTTTTGATTGCCAAATAATAATTCATTGTATGGGTAGATCACATTTTGTTTATCCATTTATCAGCTGGATGATATTTCTGTTCTTTGACTATTAAGAATATTGCTACTATAAATATTTGTGTATAAGCTTTTGTGTGATTAGATGTATGCTTTCAATTCTCTTATTTATGTATTTAAGACTAAAATGAATAGATTGGTAACTCTATGAATTATATTTTTTTGAAGCTGCCAAACTATCTTCCAAAGTGGCTGTGCCATTTTAAATTTCCACTGGGTTTCCAATTTTCCACATTTTTGCCAACATTTTATATTATCTGACTTTTTAATTATAATATCCTAGTGGGTATGAAATGGCATCCATTATGGTTGGACTTGCATTTCTTTGATGACTAAAGATGTTGAATATATTTTCCATGTTCTTCTTAGCCATTTATATATCTTTTAGCTATTTAGTTTTTGGGAGATACAGCTATTCAAATTCTTTGCCTGTTTTAAAACTGAGTAATTCAGGGACCAGCAGTTAGCGTAATGGCTATGTCGCTGGACTCCCATGTAGTCAACCGCAGTTCGAGTCCCAGATCCCGTAGCTTAAACCCATGCCGGGCGTGTGTACGTGCGTGCCCAAGATCAAGAGAGGAGAATGGAGGAGAAGGGACTGCAGCATGGCCATCCCCCCTGCGGGGGTGATTTCTCACTTTCTGTCTCTCTGTCTCTGTCTGTCTGGCGAGCGCATGTGCCAAATAGCAAAACAACAACAACAACAACAACAAAAAACCTCTCCCCCCCAAAAAAAATTGAGTAATTCAACTTTTTGTTATTAATTCATCAGAGTTCTTTATGTATGCTTGATACAAGTCTTTTATCATAGATATAATTTTCAAGTAATTTCTCCCGTTCTGTGGGTACACATGTTTTATTAAAGTTAAAATTTAGATTAAATATAGAACTTGATATGAGGTAACATATTCCTGCTTTTAAATCCCAAATTAGACATTTAGTTCAGCAAAATAGCATCATCTATCACAACAAACTAATTGGATGATTTAAATGCTCTTGGTTTTACAGCTTTATTTATATTTTATTTTTATTTCTGTAGTTATGTAGACATTAGTTACAAAATTAAGGAATTGATGCATAGTTTTACATTTGAAAATACTTAAATATAATATTATAATAAGAATAAATGAAATCAACACTTTCCTTTTAGCGGTAACCTTTTATTTTCCCAACGCTGCCTTAGCCTGTAAATTCCATGAATCTGGACAGCACCTGTCCTTTTCTCCACTGCATTTACTGTGCTGGAATTGTAATTAGCCCAAAAAAGTCCTCACGAAGTAACTGTTAAATGAATAGATGAGTGCACCTTAACTTCAGTCCATGCCCCTGAGTGCGTGGAGATGCTCTCCCCACTAGATGGGAGACATCAGCCTGGCCTGCCGCTACGTCGCCAGCAATTGAGACAGAAACATCATGTGCCCTCCCAGTTTTATCCTCAGTTCTGACCCAGATTCTTCCAGGAAAGAATACAAGCTAACCGTAAGTGAGCTTTTCCCAAATTCCACAGACTTTGTATTCCGTCCTCCCCACAGCCCTGTGAGAGAGTTAGCGTCTCATTTTGCTGATAAGGAAACTAAAGCTGTGAGAGGCAAAATCTGCTCAAAGGTCATTCTGCTGGATTCTCAGATAAAATGATCCCCGAACCCCACGTTTTTAAAACAGAGTCCAAAACCCCACTTTTGCCTATTTGTCCTGCTGCCTCCCGATGAGGCCTAACTGTCCATTTGAGCTATTTGTAAGTAGGTTAACCGAGTCACAGAGACTGGAACTCAATCCCAAAGGCCTATCAACCCTGGTCTCCAGCCGAGAATTTGCAATCCACAATTTCTGTTTCCAGCTCCTTTTAAAAGAGGGATGACCTTTCAGTAAGATCTGAGGAACAGGGTCTTTCCAATGCCACCGATTTCATGGCTTCAGTCTACTACGTGTCCAACTGCATGAACACAGTAGAAATACAAATTGATAGGAGACTCTACGTGTCTTCCATTTATATAATGAAGGTTTGCTGGTGAGTCACAATGTTGCCTTCTTCCTTTGCCTTGGAAGGCTTTATACTAGCACATAGAATCACCTTAATGGTCTTTACAATTCTACATTCCCAAAGAGAATGTAGAGAGCTTTCTACGGGTTCCTCTCTTTCCTGGGAAAAGAGCTCTATTTGAGGAAGGTCAGTGCCAGAGCTTTGTATGTCAGACTAGAGATCAGAGAAATACAGAGAAACCTCCTAGTAGTTAACAATGGCCATCATGTATGCCCAGCAATCTGAGGGAGTGAACTGGATAGACTATATATATATATATATAATATATATATATATATATATATATATATATATAATATATATATATATATAATTAAATTTGTAGAAATTGGCTGTTAAAGTGGTAAAATGTCCCTCATTAAGGGTAAAAAATTTCAACAATTTGATCCCTGAGTTTAGTGTGGGCTCCGTCTTTTCTAAAAGAATAGAAACTCAACATTCATTTCTAAGAGAAGCCTGTCAAGAGTGATAAGGGAGAGTTTGCTTTGGATTCTGAAAATGTCCCTTTCTACTGACATGCAAAACCCAACTGAAGGCTCAAATTATTGTGGCAAAGCCCCATGCAAGGACACTGGCCTCTGCCCAGGCTGGAAACATTATCTGAACTTAGGACTCTTTTCACAGCAAGAGGAAAACTTAGAGCTGTGGTTCTCACACTTCAGAAAGTACGAGTAGCATTGAGTTTTATGCCTAAAGTCAGACATGTGTTCATAGATATGTATATATCAGCTGCTTTTGCTACTGAAAATATGTAGATCTTCATTAAGATCTTTTGTGAATCAATAAAATGGGGAGGGGGAGGCATGGAAAGCAGCTGTAGATACCAGAGACAGTGTGGAAGGAGGGTGGGAAATGGCAGAGGGTGAGAGGAAAGGAATCAAGGGGGAATAAAAGAAACAAAATATATAAGAAACAAGAAATGGAAAATTAATTGTTGACGATAACATGAATGGAAATATCCTTGGTTGAGTCAACATACAGTGTATTCTGGATGGGAAAATTCATTTTGTATGCTGTAATGATGTACAGTGAATGTAAACTAATGTAAGCTAAATTTAAAATTGAAAAAGAAAGTACAAGCAGTACCTAAGAAGTTCATGTCAGAGGACCTGGCCTGCAACCTGGGGGAAGATGCCCATGTGGTTGCTCCTTATATCTCCTTGGGAGGCCCCTGGGCTCTGGGTTGTAGAAGGAGTACAGTAAGCCATGAAGACTTGGGAACTGTAGGCCAAGATGATAAGGAAGCTATATCAAACATCCTTCATATTCCATTTTTCTGTGCCCAGCTGAACTGCTTGATTCTATTCTTTGCCCAAGGCAGGCAAATGCTTCATTTTATTCTGATTTTCAATTATACATTTTTAATGCATTTAAATTTAAATGCATTTTCTTTTGGGGGGAGAGGTTTTTGCTATAGGGCGCGTGCGCTTACCAGACAGACAGAGAGAGACAGAGAGACAGAAAGCGAGAAATCACCTCCCAGGGGGAATGGTCACGCCGCAATCCCTTCTCCTCCATTCTTCTCTCGGGATCCTGGGCATGCACGCACACGCGCCTGGCATGAGTTTTAAGCCACCGGGTCTGGGACGCAAACCGCGGTCGACTACATGGGAGTCCAGTGACATAGCCATTTCGCTAACTGCTGGTCCCAATTTAAATGCATTTTTTAAACTACTAACTTTGTGCACCATTGGCCCGTCAGATGTTCTGTGTTTGATTTGTGCCCAATATTGCCATCACTCTTGGGACAGAAAGCATTTTGTTAGACCTATAATCATTTAGACAATTATAGCTTCAAAGACTTAGACAAATTCTTAAAGTGCACACAATTAACAGACTATTTCTGTTTTCATTAGGCTATTTGTTTTTGTTGTTAGAGGCAAAAGGCCTAGAGCATGTGGGTTGAAGTTTATGCAGAGCTAGTACTAGTCCAGAGGTGTTCATGGAGACCTTTCTGCTCTATTTATTTCCCTTGAGTGTGTTTCATCTTTAAATGAATTTTTCATAACATGAAAGAAAAAAAATTTTATAAACTGAAAGGATGTACATTTTTATTGTATTTGTAAAGACATTTTAAAGCCGATGCCTGTATATGAATAATGCAATCTGACTATATTGGTAAACCCCTTGTAGCTTTGGAGGGAGCTGTCTACAGGTAATGCATGACATTAATTGTATATTTGAATCTCTAGAGGGATCTGAAATGTGCCTATGTGCTGGGGACTTTAGTCATCATGGTGTGCATTTACAATCCTTATGGCGCATGTACTATATGGTAGGCACCATGCCTGTAGCTAGAGGTAGTTCAGATAAGATGCTATCCATGATCTCAAGAAGCTGTGGTAAATTTATCTGGGTCACTGTACTGGGGTAGGGGGGGGAGGTCTCATTGCATCATTGTAAGTATAATGTGTTATAAGAGCCCCAAAGAAAGTTTCAGTTCAACCAAGTAGATTAAGAAAAGTCTTCATGGAAGAGGTGGCATTCCAATGGACCTCAAAGGAGGGGCAACAGTTCAACAGTATGAAATGAGGTCAAGACTCAGCACTCAGAGTGAGAAAAAACAGAAGTATGAAGTTGTAGTGCTAAGGGGAAGAATTAGCTCTGGGCAACATGATTATTGATCTTGAAAATTACCAGAATAGTAACTGAGAAAATGAAGTGCTGTGGGAGCCAAGTCTCAGAGGCTGGGAAGTGTTCAGAATTTGAGGATATATAGCAAGTGATCCAGTTCTATAGGAGAAGGTACCAACCCTAGTAGAGGAAAATAGGAGAAAGACAGGACAGGTTAGAGAGCATGGTCAGGGGCCAAGCATGACAGGTCTTCTTCCCAGGAAACAAAGCTCTCCAGTGACTCTACTTCTGTCACAAGACAGGCCTGTCAACATTAGCTGAGAATAAGGAGCTGCCCTCAGTACTCCCAGGAATTGGGGAGTACTTGCCCTTGCATTGACTCCCCAGATGTGGACTAAAACAGGAGTAGACAGGAAATTTTTGAGAATTATTTGAGCAAATCAAGACATTTCTTCTCTATCCCTAGCCTTATTATGGGATCCAGAAAACATGGAACTCCAGGCAAGCCACTCTTGCCTCCAGTGAAGAAGCAATCTTGATACTGGTTTCCAGGTGGTTTTCTATTTGAGTGGCTCAAGTCTCCCTCATGTGCGTAGAGGCATTGCTCAGTTTATCCAGAAGAACAGTCCTGACCTACATGGAACTATAATATTCCAGACTTTTTAGGCCCTACTGGGACTTCCTTCCTTATTTTAGAAAAGGATGACACATAGGAAATGTTAGCAGAGGTAAGAATATGTCAAAGTGACACAAAGGAAACTGACGCTGTCCTCAGCAGACTCTCTCCTACCTCGTTCCTCCTTTATAGCTTAGAAGGATCCTTCTGTAAGATGAGTCACCAGAATTGTTTTCATTTGGAAGAGTCCCACATGCAGCCACCACACAGATCAAATTGGATTTAAAAACTCATCTCTGCCCTATAGCTATAAGTTTGTCTTTAGAGCACGAGTCCACTAAGGGCAGGGCTTTTCTTTGACCACCTTTCTAGTTGTTATCATAATAGACAATTAGACTTTAGGAAAGATTTCTTGTTCATCTACTTTAGTGTCATCTAGTGAAAAGACTCACAACTATTCCTTGAATTGTTGGTTGTCATTTTTGCTTTGAACACTTCCGGTAATGAGTATTTACTAATTTTTTTTGTTTGTTTGGAGAGGTTTTTATTATAGAGCACATGTGCTCACCAGAAAGAGAGAGAGAATAAGAGAGACAGAAAATGAGAAATCACCCCCAGGGGGATGGCCACCCATGACCCCTTCTCCTCCATTCTCCTCTTGGGATCTTGGGCATGCATGCACACATGCCTGGTGTGAGTTCAAGCCACCGGGTCCAGGACTCGAACCATGGTCAGCTATATGGGAGTTCAGCAACATAGCCATTATGCCAACTGCTGGTCTCAAGTATTTACTAAATTAATCAACCATTATGGGTCAACATGATACAAAGTTAGCCCACAGTTCAAGTTCATGTATTCCCAAAGCTACTTACCTTTCTAAGTAAATGATTGAAATTTTGATTTTTTAAATTTTTATTATTTTATTTTTTATACATTCATTTGCTATATATCATTTAGCTTGTAAAGGACACATTTATTTATTTACTTTTGCAGAGGTTTTTGCTATAGGGCATGTGCACTCACCAGAAAGACAGAGAGAGACAGAGAGACAGAAAGTGAGAAATCACCACCCTACGGGGGATGGCCACACTGCAATCCCTTCTCCTCCATTCTCCTCTTGGGATCTTGGGCACACATGCACATGCGCCCAGCATGAGTTTAAGCCACCAGGTCCGGGACTCAAACTGTGGTGGACTACATGGGAGACCAGCGACATAGCCATTACTCCAACTGCTGGTCTGAGGACATTTTTATTTTTTAAGTTAATACTGCTTGGGGTCAAGATGACCCAGCCTAAGTTTGTAGTTGAAGAGGTCAAGGAAGCCAAAGAGATGAATAATCTCTAAGTGTGGCTTCTCGATGGCCAACCAAAGCACTTTTTATTTTTCAGCCTTGTGTCTCTGTCTTGGTTCAGACTTCATGATCTGAAGTCTTGGCATGTACTAATCTCCTGTTTTCCCTTCCTTATTCTTGTCCCTCTTCTTCTTAACCATTGCCCTCACCACCACTGGATTGAGTCTTCTTTCTCTACAACCATACATCTTAACTCCCGTTTTCCCTACATTTTCCCATTGTCCATACAATGATATACAAACTTCTTTGCATGATATTTGTGGCTCCCATCCAATATCCTCAAGGCCCAGCTTCAATTTACTTAGTACCTTCTTCCACCAATCCAAGCACCCTGAGTTCTGCTCACATAAAAACACTTGCTCATTAATTAGTCTTCTTCTGTATCCAGTTTTACAAGTCTTGTCCTTCCTGTTCCAGGTCATCTTTCAAGACCCAACTCATGTGCTATTATACTTTCATTTAAAAACCTCCCTTACCCTCTCAGCCCCTGAGCCTTGGACACCTGGCATCTTCACTGGCCTGCACCACATTGAGCACCCTGCTCCAAAAGCACTTACCCTTACACCAGAGATCCCTGTGTCCATCTCTGCATCTCCAGAACTGTGTTAAGATTAAGTCATCCCTGTTTCATTTTTGTTCTCAGTGTCTGACACAGAACACATTAGTGGTATCTATTATTTGAATATATCATTAATTGAAGATGGGATCAATGGAGCCATCAGGTAGAGGCCAGTGAATATCATTCTTTACCAACAACCATAGCAGATACTGCTTCATCCCAATAGACAGGACACGGAATAAAGTATAGCCTCTGCCCTACACAATGTTTTTGCCAGAGTGTGTGTGTGCTCTCTAGAGCAGAGCAGGGAGAAGGAGAGGAAGAGAGAGAGACAGAGAGAGAGAGAGAGAGAGAACCTCCCATGGAGTCTAGTTATGACACAATCCATTTTGTTGCATTCTTT
Source organism: Tupaia tana (assembly GCA_026018925.1). Lineage (NCBI taxonomy): Eukaryota > Metazoa > Chordata > Mammalia > Scandentia > Tupaiidae > Tupaia > Tupaia tana. The sequence continues at coordinate 34,683,651 of JAKSZU010000010.1, read as the reverse complement.
CATGATTTGGTGCATGTATACCTGATGTGTTTTTCAGCCCACCACGGCTGGAATTTGAACCATAATCAGCCATGTGGGAGTATGCACACTGTTTTACTGCTTTGCTATGGGGTGGTCTGTGCCCTGCATGCCTTTTGAAATAAAGTCAATCTAGAGAAACTGCAAGTACATGAAACTCAGCCCATTTTTCTGACAAGTGTTAATGCCAAGTCTAAAATCTCCCTCTGGAGGGGCTGTGCTGCTGGAAAAGGCCAGTTGGGTCCAGCAGGGCTGCCAGGTGAGTCTTTACCTTGGAGGTCCTCTGTGGTCCAATTGCTCTGAGTTTTCATTTTGTTTGTCTGACCCCTGAGTCTCACCTAGTCAACCTCGTTTACTATTTCAACCAGCTCCTTGGTATTGGTATGCAGAGCTGTGAGATCAAAGAAAGGCTGGTCAATAGGACAGCCATTGGATCACAGCTGTTCCTAGCCCAGTGACAATCAAGAGTCAAGCTTCCTGCTCTCTTTCACCTCTGAGAGAAGCAAAGATACTTCCAGGATCCTCTTTACTGACTGTGACACAGCTAAATGGACAGTGAAGGGAAACGATGGAGCTCTTCTACTTTACAAAGCAGAGAATATGTCACATAACTTGGCCAACTTTGCCTGACAAGGATAACCCACACATGGACTCAAGACCTAATGACACACTAACTCAAATCCATTTGTTGGCCTCAGAGAGGTACTACTCTTCAAGTCTTTATTTTTCTACCTGTAGAACAAGGGTGGAAGCACTAAATACTCCTCCCTGTTTCTTAAGGAGAATTTCTCCATGAACCTACTTTACCTTCTGGACCAGAAGTGCCTATTTGCCAAGCTGTTGTGTTCAACTCACTCCTATCACTGCTGGATAGTATCATATCTCCAAAGGACATATTTGTGCCCACATGCCCAGGCCCTGAGTCACACTACCCTGAAATCTAAGCATTTTTGTGCTGTCAACGAGAGGAAATTTTGTCTGGGAAAGTGACATGATTAACAATTACAGATTTTGGTTGTTCAGCGTTACGTTTTTGAGATTTGTCCACATCATTACATGCACCTTCATTCAATTATTTCAGCTGCTATTCGTTATAAAATCAGGTGTGTGTTCTACAGTTTATCCTTTCTTTCACGTTGTAACGCATTGTTTACTTTTCCCAATTTTAAGCAAGTGTTCAATGAATGAACACCCTGTCCTTGTCCCTGTGCAGAAGTAGACAGAATTTCTGTAGTAATTCCAGGGGAGGGAATATGAGGTTTAGGGTTTGCCTTTCATCAATCTTATTAAATAATGCCCAATTGTTTTCCAAAATGATTGCAACTTACACTTCCTTCAGTCATGCCTCACATATACAAAAATTAGTAAAACTTTTGACAAGCTGATGATAATTTCTTCCCTCATTATAAGGGAGATGCAGATCAAAATCACAGTGCGATACCACCCAACCCCAGTCAGAATGATTAAGATAATTTATACATATATACATATATATATATATATATATATATACACACACACATGTATACACACACACACACACACACACACACACATATATATCAGTGCTGGTGGGTATGTGGTGAAAGGGGAACTCCCCTACACTGCTAGTGGGAATGTAAATTGGTCCAGCCACAATGGAGAACAATATGAAGATTCCTCAAAGATCTACAAATACAACTACCATGTGATCCAGCAATCCCACTCCTTGATATCCACCCAAAGATAGAAGAATCCTTAGTCGGAAAAGTGCTTGCACATCGATGTTTATTGCGGCATTATTCACAGTTGCTAAGACATGGAACCAACCCAAATGCCCACAATCAGAGGAATGGATTGAAAAAATGTGGCACATATACTCTCTGGAATACTACTCAGCCAAAAAAAAAAAAAAAAAAAAAAAAAAAAAAAAAAAAAAAAAACACACACAAGACCCTGGCTTTTGACAGAAAGTGGATGAATATGGAAGATTTATTGCTGGGTGAAGCAAGACAGGCTATGAAAGAGAAATATTGTATGTCTCCACTTAATATATATAGAGTGTCCACACCCTATGGCCGAAGCAGAATGTCTAGAGGATATAGAAACATAGAAAATGATTATAGATACAGATATAGTACAGGGAGAGGGTGGGTGAAGGAGGAGAGTCTGAGGAAAGACATTAAGGAGAAAAATAGACAGGCAAAGCATTTATGGGATGAAGAAATGGGTTATTATTTGTTGAAGATAACTTGTATAGTTCTCAACTGGACTGGTGAGAAATGTATACATGTTAGAATATTCACTTTGCAAACTAAGTGACATATGTAATTAAATGTATAAAAGATATTGAAATAGAAAAAACTGATGATGATTTCTTACTGTTTCAGTGTTTGTTTTATTATACATTTTGAGGTTTTACAACTAGACGTGTATCATTTTAGAATTATTTCTTCTCAGAGAACTTTTTCTTTTACTATTATACATTGATCTTCTTTATCCATAATGCTTTTGTTGCCTTAAAGTTAATATCCTCTAAAGCTAATATAGCTATTTTTAGTTCTCTTTTTCTGAGTATGTGCTTAGTACATCATTTTTTTTTCCTATCCTGTTACTTTGGCCTTTTTTTTTTTTTTTTTTTTTTTTTTTTTTTGTGGTAACCTTATGTTTTATGTCTCACTGAAGTTTCCTAATGGTTAAAGAAATAAAAAAAAAAAAACTTATGAAACCTCTTTAAATCATTCCACTCAGTTACAATGTCCAACTGATAGAGAAGAAAAAACATATATATGAATGCATATTTTTTTGCTTTAGCTCATGTAAGCAGTTTGGCTACACAATACTTTGCTAATGTAATTTTTTATTAGGCAGAAAAAAACAGCTTTCCAAAAAAGTCAGTCTCTTAAATTGAGGTGCTACTAAAACAGCAGTCAATAGGGCCAGTGGGTGATGTGGTGGTTAAGGTGCTGGGCTCCCACATGGTGTACTATGGTTTGAATCCTGGACCTGGAGGTTTGCTTTTTTACTTTCCCTGTCTCTTTCTCTCTCTGTCTCTCTCTGGTGAGTAAAAATGCTCTATAACAAGTTTTAAAAAATAACACTAATAATAAATAAAATAGAATAAATAATTATTTTTTAAAAAGCATTCAGTAAGAGATAGAAACAGTAAGGTTTAATTACTATAGACACAACAATGACACAGTTCTAGAACATTTAAATAGAAAAAATATAAGCTGTAAATAAATACTTATAATCCAAGCATCTTTTCTAATTTTCTAGCTAGTTTTTGGAGATTTAAAAAAAAAAAAGTCCAGCAGATGGCATAGTGATTAAGGCAGCTGGATTTCACATGACCAGCTACACAGTTTGAGTCCTAGATCTTTTTGAAAAATCACATTGGGTGTATGTGTGTGCATGTCTAAAATCCTGAGAAGAGAATGGAGGAAAAGGGATAGTGGCTTGGCCATCCCCCTTGGGGGGTGGTGCTTTCTCACTTTCCCTTTCTCTCTCTGTCTTTTTCCAGCAAGTTCACATGCCCTATAGCAAACTAAAAATAAACAAGTATTAAAAAGAAAAAACTTTGTTAAAATCTAAACTAAGTATTTTTATACTTATAAATTTTATGTTTATGCTTATAAAAAACAAAACATCTATTCTGTTTATATTGTCACATATTGCAATATAATTTGCACATTATAGGGACAGAATTAATGAACAGAGAACAGACTACTCAGTATTTACATCATGGTAAAGAGCTGAAAAATAAAGATGAAACTACTGAATATTTTGAAGATGTAAGTAGTTTATCTTTTTATAAGCTTTTTTCTTTTTAGAAAAATGCAGTGTGTGTTTAACTTTTAAAATTCAGTTTGGTGTATGTATGTATTTATCAATGAGATGGGTTTCTTGTAGGCAGCAAATGGAGGGTTTCTGATTTTTAATCCATTCAGACAAACTGTGTCTTTTGATCAGAGAATTTAATCCATTGACATTCAACAGTATTATCAGTATTTCCAGACTTGTCCCTACCATTAAATTGGCCATATTCCTGGATGTTTTTGTTCTCTTATTGCAGTCTGTCTCTCTTTAGTTTTCTTGGTATAGTGCTCCTTTCAGCATTTCTTAAAGAGTTGGTCTGAAGTTGTTAAATTCTATCAGGTTTTGTTTATCCAAGAACGTTTTTATTTTCTTTTCCCATATGAAGGATAATCTTGCAGGGTATAGTATTCTGTTGAAATTGTTTTCATTTAACACTTTGAATATGATGTTGACGTGTATCATATTCTCAACTGGGCTGGACTGAGCTGTGTATCATGCTGGGTAAAGTATCTTTTTTTTTTCTGTTTTTTTTTTTCTTTAGAGGTTTTTGCTATAGGGCGTGTGCGCTTGCCAGACAGAGAGAGACAGAGAGACAGAAAGCGAGAAATCATCCCCCAAGGGGGATGGCCACGCCTAAATCCCTTCTCCTCCATTCTCCTCTCGGGATCTTGGGCACGCACAGGCGCCCAGCGTGAGTTTCAAGCCACCGGGTCCAGGACGCGAACCGTGGTCGACTACGTGGGAGTCCAGCAACATAGCCATTATACTAACTGTTGGTCCCATGGGTAAAGTATCTTTACAATCTAAATGATGTATAGCAATTGAATGTCTAAATAACATATATATATGTATGTGTATATATATATATATGTGTGTGTGTGTGTGTGTGTGTGTGTGTATATATATACATATATATATAAATAAAGTGGACAGAACTACAAATCCCTCAAACTATACATGCATGCTGTCTTTTTTATTTTTATTTTTGAGAGAGAGAGAGAGATTTTTGGTATAGGGTGCATGCACTCACCAGAGAGACAGAGAGAGAGAAAATAAGAAATCACTCCTGAGGGAGGATGACCACACTGCTATCCTCCACTCTCCTCTAGGGATTTTGAGCATGCACACACACACACACACACACACACACACACACACACACACCCAGCATGAGTTTCAAGCCACTGGGTCTGGGACTTGAACCATGGTTAACCATGTGGGAGTCCAGCACCTTATCCACCAAGCCACCTGCTAGCCACAACATGCATGCTGTTTTAGTCCATTAAGGCTACTGTAACAAAATACTTTAGATTGGGCAATTTATAAACAACATAATGTTTTACTCGACGTTCTGGAGGCTAGGAAGGCCAAGATCAAGGTGACAGCAGATTCAGCGTCTGGTGAGGACCTGCTCCTCATAAGTGGTGCTTTCTTGTGTTCTCACATGACAAGATGGGACAAGAATACTTCCTTCAACCTCTTTTTTAAGAACACTTATCCCATTCGTGAGAGCAGCACCTCCATGACTTACTTCCTACAGGATCCATCTCTTAATACTATCATATTGAATCTTGACTGATATGCACTGTATTCATGCTGGGGAAAGCCATGTTGTACAGCATAAAAATTTGTAGTGATATATATTAAATAAAGAAAAACTATCACATTCAGGATTAGATTCCATCATAAGAGTTTGAGGGGGACACCAACAGTTAGACTATAACACATGTTGTTTGCATCACTCCTTGTCCCAGTCATGGGCTTAATTCAGAGACTACAACTATACAGAGAGAAAAGAACAGGCTCACACAGGAAGCAACACTGGAACCAGATTTTGAAAGAGAAATTAGAATTTTTTTAGGTGGAGAAGAAAGGATCTGGGAAGTCAAACAGAAGGATCAATGTGTGCAAAAGCCTCAGAGATATAAAAATGTGTTTCATATTTTTAAAATGGAAAGCAGTTATTCTAGGTGATTGGAAAAAATAATCTATAACATTTATTCTTTCAACAAATATATTGACTAAGCATAGTGCTGGATACTGGGTGAAAATGGCAAGAAAGAGAATTAGGAAGGTTAAGGGTCAAATTATAAAAGTGTTTGTATAGTGAATGGGGAATATGAATTAGGTACTAGGAGAAGAGCAATGTAGGAAGGATGGGACTTGATTTTGGAAAAAAAAAGACATCTGAGTATACAAAATTGTATGTAATGAGGCTACTGAGTTAATTTTGGCAAGTTAATTTTATATTTTGAGTAATACAATTCTTGAACCACTTAGATTTTACTCTCTGAATAAATAAATTGCTTTGAGATGGCATAGACAGACACAGGCTCAGGAAAGGGCTTGGCAAAGACAGGTTTAAGAAGGAGCAGCTCCTTTCAATACACAGGGCAGTGGTTTGCACTAAAATCTTTGCTTCTGCTGTTGATTCTAGCATTTGGAACCCTGGGACTTGGTGCCAAAGTATACATTTTCAATGAGCACAACTTTGAATTCAAAACCTACTAAAAAAGGAGGCAAAATGGCTTATTGAGATAAAATTACGTCTAAAATACAGCTAGGTTTTAAGTTAGAGAATCAATCAAAGTCAGAAGCTATGAAGTAAGGCACAAATGAAAAACTAGAGGAAGCAGCACTGGGTTGTTACAGCTGGTTCTGCATAATGAGACCTATGTGGTTGATGAATGTTTCTCAGATTTCATGGAAACAGAGACCAAAATATTTTCAAACAACATAAAAATATAGACTGCTCCTTTGTTTATTAAAGACAAGCAAACAACAACAGAAAAAAATGAGTGAAAACTGGAGCTGCCAGGTAGTATGGTGGTTAGGGATGCTGGACTCCCACATGGGCAACCGTGGTTCGAGTCCTAGACCTGGCAGCTTGCTTTCTCACTTGTCTTCTCTCTCTCTCTCTCACTCTGCCTCTCTCTGGTCAAATTGAAATAAATAAATAAATAAAGTTGAATAAAATAATTCTTTAAAAAAATTAGTAAAACTGATCTTGATCATAAGTGATTTCAGAGTGGAACTGAGGACTTAGAAAACTGGAAATTTTAATGCCTTGGTGAAAGAAAAACATTTAAAGACTTTAAACAGTACCAAGGGAGAGATAACCAGTAATAAATAAATAAATAAATAATAACTTTCGAGTTTAAAAAAAAAAAAGAAGGAGCAGCTCTTGAGCTTATTTGGCTGTTTTTTAGTTTATCTGTTAATTCGCATTTTTTAACACTAGAATGACATTCAGTTTTTTTTTTTTTTTTTTTTTTCTTTTTTTGGAGAGGTTTTTGCTATAGGGCGCGTGCGCTCGCCAGACAGACAGAGAGAGACAGAGAGATAGAAAGCGAGAAATCACCCCCCAGAGGGGATGGCCACGCCGCAATCCCTTCTCCTCCATTCTCCTCTCGGGATCTTGGGCACGCACGCACACGCGCCCGGCGTGAGTTTAAGCCGCCGGGTCCGGGACTCGAACCGCGGTCGACTACGTGGGAGTCCAGCGACATAGCCATTACGCTAACTGCTGGTCCCGACATTCAGTTTTTTAAAAGGTGATATACATGCATGTTTTAAAGACACAAACAGTACAAAAATGTATTGGGAAATAAAGAATACCTGTCCCAAGCCCCTTGCAAGGAATTCCATTGAAAAGCTCTAAAACAATTTAAGTAGACCACGTGTCCCATGGACATTTGGGCTTATTCAGTCTTCACCCTTGTGAACAACAGCTGTAATGTTATTTGTGTGGTGCATGGGTAGTGTTTTCTTAGCTCTCTTTATCAATATCAGCGACTAAAGCAATTTGGTTTATAGCCCTAGACGCAGAGGCTGGGTGAGTGTTCTGACGTCTGCCAGGGCTGCTTCCAGATTCACAGGGACAAGCTCCAGCAGATGCTGTGCCTGTCACTCCTTAGTGTTGCTCTTTGATCTTTGCACTGTGGACATTGTTAATTAACACCATTGTCCTTTCCCAGCAGCACCAGCCTCTTACGTAGAATCCCACTGGATTGTGGGAATCCCAATTAATTCCCCTTGAATTTACCTTTAGGACCAACATAATGTAAAAATGTCCTGGTGGGCCTCCGGTGACATTTCACCAAAGCTCAGCACAGAGTTCATCTGGATTTGGTAATCTGACATTTGCATTTTCTTCTGCTGCTTCATTTTAAATTGATCAGCCGAATGAAACTTGAGATCGTTGGTTCTGTTTCAATATTTAATCATTTGGCTCAGTCTGGAATGTCATTAAGCTAAAATAGGAAATTTATTTTCAAAGAGCACTTTGAAGATGACCTGTTACTTTACAAAGGCTGTCTGTCTCATGGCACAGAAATAGATATTTTCCTTCTCTCTCTCTCTCCCCATCTCTTTTCTCTTAACCTTTGTAACTTACAGGTTAGATAGAAGCCAAAATGTGACTTCCTCACCACACAGCTGTCCAAGTCACTAACTATGCCTTTGAAATGTAGCAATGGGCTTTTAGATATTTGCATTCAGTTGTGGAGGATGGGCCAGGTCAGATAAATAGACCAACAGCAGCAGCAATCATAATGATCATTACACCAGCAAAAAAAAATGTAAGGAGCACTATTTTAGTCCTTTTACATTGCCAGCAGAAATACCCAAGGCTAGGTGATTTGTAAAGATTTTTACAACATTCATGATTCTGGTGGCTGGAAAGTTCAAAGGCATAGGCCTATAGCATGGCTGTCAGAAACACAGAGGATGGCAGGCATGTGCAGAGAGAGAGACAACAGCTCGTGCTATTTTATAACAACCAGCTGTCATGAGTACTAATCTCGTCTTAGAAGATCTGAAACTCACCGGGTCTCATGAGACATCATTAATCTATTCATGAGGGTATTACCTTCAAGATGCAATTACCATGCACTGCCCAGTAAGCCTCACCACCTCCCAACATCAAATTCCCAAACATGAAACTTTTGGGGACAAACCATGATCTAAACCATAACAAGTACTGACTGTGTGTCAGACACTGGAAACAGTGCTTTACATACATTACCTTACTTAATATATGGTGAGTATTTCTTGATAAGGAAACTGAGGCATTGAGTTAATTCCTAACATGACAAGCTCTGCCTCTGCATGGAGTAGGAAGGAGTAGAGAGTCCCAGAGAGCAGGTTGTGTAGGAGTGTTCTAACCAGGTAACATAGAAGGTGCTTTCCTGCATTAGAAGTGGTGTTGGAGGCCAGAGACCAGTTAGGGTATATATAGCTAGTAGAGATAAGAATGACCACTGGTTGGAGCCAGCAGATGGTATAGTAGTTATTGCTGGACTCCCATATGGCCAACCATGGTTCGAGTCCCAGACCCAGTGGCTTGGGACTCATGCTGGGTACATGTGCTTCTGTGCCCAATATCCTGGGAGGAGAATGGCGAAAGGATTGTGGCAAGGCTATCTCCACTGGGGAATGATTTCTTGCTTTCCCTCTCACTGTTTCTGACTCTCTCTCTCTCTCTGGTGAGTGCACATGCCCCAAGGCAAAAACCTTTACCCAAAAACGAAAAAAAAAATGACCACTGGTTGATAGTAGAGACATAGCTGAGACTGAGACTGTAAGAAAACAGTGGAGACTGGAAAGTAGATGGAAGTTGAGAGAACATGAGCTTTGGAGCCAGCCACATCTGCTATCCAGTTCTTGCTCAGCCAAACTGTCCAAGTGGCTCCTATCATATCTATGTCTCTTTGGATTATCAGTCTCATGATCTTTAAAATGGAATTTAAAAAAAATTTCATCTTCTCATTTAATTGTTGTACATCTTCATAGCCCAATGGATGTTTCAAAAACAACCATGATATTACCATCAAATCAAGAATATTATCATACATATTTTTTTCCATTGGAGAACTTTACGTTCTTATGATCCAAAGGTAGTCAGGGGGTTTAGTTGACTTGATGAACTGAAATTGCCTGGCATGAGTATAAGTGAGCAGCAGAGAATGGGAACCAGGATTCAGACCTCCTCTTGCAGCTACAGGAGTTCCACCTGAGGATGACCCCAAGGATTTATGCGAAAAACCCAAGAAAAGGCTCAATGCTCTTGTCAGAAACATCAGGCAAATCTGTTGTCACTCAAGTTAGAACATACCCTCATGAGAAGTCGCTCTCATTATAGCAGAAGTTTTGGTCCTCAGTCTCCCTCTGATCCCCAGTGTTAGAGGGCAAAGCTGGGTCACCAGAACTTTGAGGGTCCTCTTTGCTTGCCCTAACAGTTGAATAGCACCTGCTTCCCTCTGGGCCATCAGCCAAGCCCTTCATAGCTTTCTAAGGAAGGAGTGGGCATCTGTTACGAAACCAAGAGTCCCTGGATTTAAGGAAATAACCCAGAAAAGGGTGATTATAAGAGAGGAAATGCTTCCAGATGAGAGTACAGGTGAAAATGGCAGGAGATGGAACATCAGAAGAGATTCAAATACCTTTGTCCTAACTGTAGTCTCTGACCCCCAGAACCCTAGTTCAATAGATTTCTTGGTCTTGACAAATGACTTTAACTTTGTTAAATAGAGGATCGAAGCAGGAGGCCAGGGAGAGGATGGGGAGTTGAGAGAGAGATGAGAAAATACTTTCCCTTTCCCAGTCTTTGCAAATCTTCTCCAAGAGTCCATCTACTACCACCAAGAATGGAAGTTGGTCAGTTTTTCCTGAAGGGATAAGACTTTTAATTTTTTTTCATAATCATTTTCCAGATGTGTGCAATCAGTAGAAAGAGAGAGAGACAACATGAAAGTGAGAAAGCACCTTCCATGGAAGATAGTCACACTGCAATCCCTTCTCCATCTTTCCCTCCTTCAGAGACTTAGGGGCATGCATACACACCCAGCATGTTTTTCAAGCCCCTGAATCCAGGACTCAAACCATGCAGTTGGCTATGTGGGATCCAGCTGCCTTAAAGAGCAGGCCATGGGCTGGCCCTGGATAAGCCATTCTTAATCAATTTATCCAAACTTTCAAATATTTGAGAGCTTCACACCTCTTTGTGCTCTTCATTATATCATGAAAATGTAATTTCCTAGTTTGTGGGATCGACTGCAATGATGGCTATACTGTGAAGCAAAGCCTGGCTGCCACTAGGCACACGAATACACATGTTCTGTGTGCTGTTATAAAAAGCCACAATCGGTACAGGTCAGAGAACGGGTGAGGCACAGGGAAGGTGGCTCCAACACTCAGGCAAAATTTTAGCCTTTCTGCTATGAGCCTCCCCCCCATTGCTTCCCTTCTTCACTGTCTCTCCTTTTCTCTTAAGAAGTAGACCTCCTACCTTAGCATCCCCAAAGCTATCTCAGAAGTCACTAGGGTATGCTAGCAACTTACATTAGTATTTCCAGTATACTATCTGAGAAAGAGTAAGGCTAACCTGTGCTGCAGATGAGGAAACTGAACTAGAGGTTGTTTTTTGTTTTGTTTGTTTGTTTGTTTTTGAGAGTTTTTTTTTTTTTTTTTTAGGGCGTTTTTTTTTTTCGCCAGACAGACAGAGAGAGACAGAGAGATAGAAAGCAAGAAATCACCCTCCAGGGGGGATAGCCACGCCGCAATCCCTTCTCCTCCATTCTCCTGTCGGGTTCTTGGGCACGCACGCACATGCACCCGGCGTGAGTTTTAAGCCACCGGGTCCAGGACGCAAACAGCAGTCGACTACATGGGAGTCCAGCGACATAGCCATTACGCTAACTGCTGGCCCCACTAGAGGTTGTTAAAATGAACCATCATCAAGTTCTCCAGTTACCCAGAATCCTTTGAACAGCCTTCCTATGTTTGAACAACTATCAACCTTAAGTATCTTCTTCCCCCAAACTCAAGTGTTTGCTTCTCTTGCAACTAGATAGAGATATTTCACCTAGACTCCATCTATTGGATACACTGAATATGCTTGGCCTGAGGAGCGTGGTTCCATACAAAATGCCTTGTGCAGATAGGAAAGTAGCAGAGGCGTGTGACTTAGGGGAATGACTGCATTGACAAGCCAGTGCTTTGTAAGTGCTCAGAAGCCAGAAGAGAATGTTAGCAGTGGATGTGGTTTTCTCATCAGGTCAGTTCTGCAGTGTCATTTTCTGTGGTGCTCCTATAAACAAGTTCTCCAGCCCCTTCAACAATTCTGTAAGATTCTAAATGTCCATTCAATAAACTCCTTTCAGCTTCATTCTGTTATCTCTGTTTCTTACATCTAAAAATCCCTGCCTGATTGAATATATTACATACATTACCATGTCAGGGCTGGGCTTCATTCCATGTCTGTTTTCTCTAAGACCCACAAATTCTACTTCTTACTGTGACATTATAACAGAGACATTTGCTCTGGTCACAAGTTCACATATTTAATTTGGTTCAACTCCTTATTTCATCAAATAATGAATACCTGTGGAGAGCAGCCAGTCTGAGAAAACATGTGTCTAAAAGCCCGATACTGGCAGTATCAGAGTATTGAGTATCAACAACAATAACAAAATAACCATTAATAGCAGGCAAATAGAGCTTTCGTATGTAAATGCTTCTCAATAGCCCTGCTAACATAGCTTATGAAGTGCGTTTCTGCATGTGTCTAAAGGTCACATATTTTCTCAGACTGGCTGCTCTTCACAAACACCCACCTATATTCCAGGTACTGGGGACACAGCTATAAGCAAGTCAGCCACAGCCCACAGGATGAAATGTACTATAAACAGGAAACCTTAAATTAACAGAATGATTATAGACTGGGATCCATGTCGGAGGGCTATAACAAGCTGATGTTATTAACATCTGTTGGTTAGGGCTAGTGAACAGAAGCTGATTAGGGAAGAGATGGTCGAGGGGATTACATGCATATCTAACTGATGGTGACCTGATGACCAGTGGCATTCTCAGGCCCCATGTTCTTCTTTAGGGTGTAGACTCTGGTGGCTCCAGCTGTGTATCAGGTCCTTGAATGGTGTCATAGTAGCACGCTGTGTTGATTAGCTGCACATTCTCTGGACACTCTCATAGCTTCGTTGTCTGATCTAGAGATGGACAGCTCCAGGGTGTCTTGCCCTTTCTGTGCCCTGCCAGTGGTGCATCTTGCTTCTTTTCTGTCAGTATTTACAAGGAATGTCTAACCCAAGCTTTTTTTTTTTTGGAGAGTATTTTTGCTGTAGGGCGCGTGCGCTCGCCAGACAGACAAAGAGAGACAGAGACAGAAAGCGAGAAATCAATCACACCCCGGTGGGATGGCCATGCCGCAATCCCTTCTCCTCCATTCTCCTCTCGGAATCTTGGGCACGCACGCACACACACCCACACACACCCGGCATGAGTTTTAAGCCACCGGGTCCTGGACGTGAACCGAGGTCGACTACGTGGGAGTCCAGCGACACAGCCATTACGCTAACTGCTGGTCCACCCAAGCTTTTTCTTCAAGGAGCTAAAAGAGTTGGCTAATGTATTGGAAAAATCCAAAACTCCAGTAGTTGCAGTCATTTAGGTTTGTCTGGAAATGTTCAGCCTCAGAAGCCAACATAATCCAACTTTAATATGCATGCTCAAAGCAACTGTCAGTGCACAATTTAGTAATAAGAGAAATTATGGGGCAGATGACAGTGCTTCAGCTGGAGTTCTGGCTAAATAATAAGTAGTAAATTAACTTGCTACCTTGAGATTTTAAATTGAATTAATTTGCTTCTTAATAGTCATAAATTATGCCATGACCTAAATGTGTGGTGTCTAATGCCCTTTTTCTATGTTGAGAATATGTGCACGTTTCTGTGGTATGTGTTTGGTGTAAGGCAGTGTGATATAGCCATCCTAGTTTCTTATCTTATTCTCTTACTACATCATAGTTAATCTTGCCACAGTGGGCTTGATTTTTTTCTTCTTGTATAAAAGGAACAGACTCTAAGACATCCTTCTCTTTCCAATTCCTAACATATATATATGTATATATATATATATATATATATATATATATATATATATGCAAATGTATACCTGTAGCTTTATCTCTGAGGTCATACTGAAATTGCTCCCATAGGATGGATTATATTCTAGGTGTGATTTCAAAATTGATTTTGGGGGCTGGCAGATGGTGCAGTGGTTAAGGGTGCTGAACCCACATGACTGACCGTGGTTTCAGACTAGGTCTCAGACTAGGTTACTTTCTCTCTCTCTCTCTCTCTCTCTCTCTCTCTCTCTCTCTCTCTCCCTCCTCCCTCCCTCCTCTTCCCATCCCCACTCTGTCCCTCTCTAGTCAAATTTAAATAAATAAATAAATAAATAAATAAATAAAGTTAAATAAAATAATTCTTTATAAAAGAAAAAAATTGATCTTGGAATCCCAACTGCCTTCCAACTTTGCATGGAACTGAGAAGAAATATGTAGGGATTCATTGTTGGGACTATCTGCAAGAATATCCACCAGTATTTCTCCCCACCCAGTATGCATATGTGGTTCCTCCTAGGAGAGGTGTAGTATGAGCCCACTCCCCACCTTAAATCTCAGTTCTTGTGACTTACTTTGATTAAAAGGATGTGGAAACAGTGACAATATGTGAGTCTAGGTCTTGGATTTTAAGGGGCCTGGAAGTTTCTATTTTTACTGTCTTAAACCCAGCTTCTATGTAAAAAAGTTCAGGATGGACTATTGGATGACAAGAGTGTGTTATTCACCATACATGGGAAAGAGCCACAGCCTCAACTGAATACCAGCCAAGATCTCACATGTGTGAATGAGACTGACTTGGCTCCTCCAGTCTCAAGTGAGCTGCCCTATCCTGCATGAAGGGCAGGAGAGAAGGACTTTCCCTACCAAGCCCTGCCAATTCATAGAATCAAGTATGGTAAAATAGCTGCTGTTTTAAACCAGTAAGAATAGCAGTAACTAATTAAAGCACTCTTTGCCTTTTGCTTTTATTTATTTTTATTTAAATTGTGGTGAAATACATACAACATAAAATTTACCGTCTGGCCCAACCTTGATGGCATACTGAACTGCAATGGTGGAAGCCATATAAACAACCATGGATTTGGATTCATAGTCAGCCTGAAAAAACATGATATGCATGTGCATGTATGCCCGAGATCCTGATAAGCTGCAAAGTTGAGGAAGTGGATCACAATGTTATGAGACCGTGTTAAGGGGTCTCATGTGCGAGTTCACATATTTGTTCTCTATCATGAATAAAATAAATACACTTAAAAAAACTTACCATCTGTCTTAGTATATTTGGGCTGCTGTAACAAAATTCCATAAACTGGATGGCTTGTAAACAATACAGTTGTGGAGGCTAGCTAATTTGCAGTATCCTGAAGGTCCTCTTCCTGGTTCCTAGTCAGCACTTTTTCACTGTGTCTGCATGTTGTGGAAAAGATGAAACAGCTAACTGGGATTTATTTTTGTATAGCTCACCTGTTTTTCCATGAGAGAAAGAGAGAGACAGAAAGAGATTAAGGGGGGACCAGTAGTTGGCTTAATGGCTATGTTGCTGGACTCCCATGTAGTCAACCATGGTTCAAGTCCCAGACCCAGTGGCTTAAACTCACGTGGGGCGCATGTGTGTGCATGCCCAAGATCCTGAGAGGAGAATGGAGGAGAAGGGATTGCCGTGTGGCCATCCCCCCTGGGGGGTGATTTCTCGTTTTCTGTCTCTCTGTCTCTGTCTTTCTACAGCAAAAATCTCTCTCTCAAAAAAAAAGAGATTAAGGGAAAGACTGAGAGACAAGCATCTCTAACAGAGAATTGAATCTATGATCACCGCCAGACTCAGCTGGCCCACATTACAGGTGCACACACACATGCCTAGCTTTCTCAGGAAGGTCTTAGGATGTAACCAGGATCTTTCCCACATGGGTTCGGTTGCATTACCATTGAACTACCAGTTGGATGCTGGGATCTTTATTATAAGGGCACTAAGATCTTTCATGAGGGCTTTATTTCCATGACCTAATCACCTTATACATACTTTACCTTTTTAAAATTATTTTATTTAACTTTATTTATTTATTATTATTATTATTATTATTATTATTTTCACATGAGTTTTGCCAGAGAAAGACCGAGAGAGAGAGGAGAGAGAGAGAGAGAAAGAGAAAGGAAGCCGCCAGGTCTGGGACTCAAACTATGGTCAGCCATGTGGGAATTCCAGCACCTTAACCACCACACCACTTTCTGGCCCCTACATACTTTACCTTTTTTTTTTTTTTTTTTTGGAGAGGTTTTCGCTATAGGGCACGTGTGCTCGCCAGACAGACAGAGAGAGACATAGAGACAGAAAGCGAGAAATCACTCCCCAGGGGGGTGGTCACGCCGCAATCCCTTCTCCTCCATTCTCCTCTCGGGATCTTGGGCACACATGCACACACACCTGGCGTGAGTTTTAAGCCACCGGGTCCGGGACGCGAACCGCGGTCGACTACGTGGGAGTCCAGCGACGTAGCCATTACGCTAACTGCTGGTTCCCCATACTTTACCTTTTAATACTATCACATTGGTAATTAGGTTTCAATGTGTGGATTTTGGGGAAACACAAAATTCAGACCATAACACCATCTTAATCATTCTTAAATGTAGAGTTCTGTGGTATTAAGTATGTTCACACTGGCCCAGTCATGGTGGCAGAAGTGGTATCATACTGATCTGCAGTGTGAAAACCACATGATTGACTATGGATTCAGATCCCAGGTTGATCTGAAACCTGTGTGCACTCAAGACTTTGACTAGCTGGAGGCCTGGGAGATCACTGTGTGACAAGACCCTGTCCAGTGCACCTGTTTCTCTATATAGCACACATAATCTCCTGCACACTCTCTCATGAAATAAATAAAAATAAACTAAAAGAACTAGTGCCTTCACGTTGTGCAATTAAATCATTCTTATATATGTTCTTAATGTGTCTTTATGGAGCTACTACAAAAACAAATTTGCAGGGCACAGATGCATCCAAATCTATTGTGTTGGGACAGAGATGAATGTGCATCAATTTTACTTACTCTGAGAGTCTCTTCTCTAGTCTTGTATCCCAAGGAAATTGATGAAAGAGGAAGGTAGGATTCCTAGAAATGAGCAACAAAAGACTGCACACTGAGCCACCAACCTTTTTCCAGGTGAATCAAAGAACTGGCAGGGATTTTCTTTTCCACTGGGAAAAGTCTGGTTAGGTTTTTCTACTTGAGCTCCATCTCTCTTATAAATAGTGGCAGATTTTGGCCTCAACTCATGTATCATCAATCTTAGTTTTCAATGCTGTTGTGACTAGTTGTCTTTTTCTAAGCTTTGTGAATATTTAAGGCAAAGGTTTGAAAGTTCTGTTTAATAACCTGTAGTCAGATGTCATTTATCATATTGGGAACTCTAAAGGTTTTTGTTGGTTTGTTTGGTTTGTTTGTTTTTTTATTTTTTTTATTTTTTGGTTACTCTTCTCATCTTTTCAATAATTTTCCAGAAGTGACTGACTATGCTTGCCAAGACCTTTGCTAAGTCAGTTGGATACTTGCCTGGACCCAGAGGGATCTGGGCCCTGGAGAAAGAAAACTTTACTGTGGAAAAGTGCAGAGATCTGAGAGAACATCTTTATTAGCCTCTAGCAACCAATATATCCCAGGCAAAGCCCACATCCACTGTAGTCCTCACTACAGACATCACCAGTGATGTGGTTGATGTGAACAACTCACTTTCTCGGAAGCCTGGGCTGAGTTTGCAGAAAAGTCTCATTAAAGGGAGCTCATTCAAGAGAATTATCTAAAGAGGTCAGAGCTAGCCAGGCTCCAGAAAGAGCCGCTCTTCCTCATTCTCTCTGCAGGAAGGGCTGCAGGAACTGTCCATGGTGCTGACTACAACCTCCTCTTAATACTGTTTCTCCTTCCGTTGTATTCTGCCCACTCACCCAGCCTACTGACCGCTTATGTGAGCAAGTCTTGGCTTGAATTCCTGTTCCAGTCTCTGCCTGGCTCATCTCTGCTTTGAACTGTCGGTCAACTCTTCAGGTGGTCAATGCTAATCTTGTCACTGACCCAACATCAAAGATACAGGGTAAGATTTGTGGAGTCATCTCACCAGTCCACAACTTTCTTTCAGGGTGATCTTGGACAAATTGCTTAGGGTTCTAAAATTCAAGTTTCTGTATCTGAAAAATGAGAAAAATAACACAGTTTTGAGTATTTAAATGGGACAATAAATGTGAAAGAAACTGGTACATGCAATGCTCAAAACATATACATATATGATTACATTATATAATTATACAATTATATAATATAATTATAATATATTTGCAATATATAATATATATACATATATAATTATATTATATAGTTATATAATTATAATATATTTGCAATATATAACATATATTATATATATGTATACACACACACACACACACACACATATATATATAATTTTGTTCCTCTATCTTGATCTTTTCTAAATTACCTTGAGCCATTGTCCAAGAATGTCCCAGAGAAAAAGCAGATGGGAAGCCCCCCTGAAGGCTTTTGTTTTGGTGTATTAAGAGCCATGTGAGGTTACATCTATAGCACAAAAATTAGGATCAGTTGTAGAGTTTCCATGGAGAAGGTGTACCTGCTGTGTTAAAGAACATACAAGAGTATCATTTCTCACTTTCATTATCAATTGACATCTCACTCTGGTTTAGCAAGCTGTTGCTGTTTGATAGGGCAGGACACACTGTGTTGTATTATGGAATTAGAATTAATAAGCTGTGATCTGCACTTTGTGGAGATCATAACCCTAGAATGATGGATAGCATATGTGCCTTCCCATGTTCTGAGTCTTCAAAGGCACATTTGTATATTTGAATTTCCACAGAAAAAAGAAACTGAGATCCAGAATAAACTTATATCCATACTCTACAACTCTTAAATTGTGAAGCCAGGATTTCAACCTAGGACTAATCACAAAGCTACTGTAATGATCTTAAATAATATGCTAATCTATGATTATAGCAGAGAATGTACAATATATATAGGGATAAACTGTAATGGAGTTGCCAGATTTAAAAAATAAAAACACAGTATATCAAGGTTAATTTTAAATTCAAAGTGATGAGTGAGGTGAATGATTATAGGAGATCAAAGGAGAGAGATTTAATTTCTTTGTAGGTCAATCATAGTAAGTTTCCTGGAATAATTCACATTGGAACTGACTTAGGTACTTAAGTAGTTAGAAAGAGAACATTTCCAAAATATTCCAAGCAAAGGGGCATTATGAGCCAAGGATAGGCCATGAAGATGATGCCCAAGCAGCAATCTTGAAGGCCTGGATGATGACATTGGCTCATTTAGGAAGGTATTGCAAAGCTAAAGACACTGATACTATATACATCTCAGAAAATATGATTTTGGGAAGATTTTTATTTGCTGTGTTCAGATCTTAGGTGATTAGATATAATTTTGCTCAAATTTCACTTTGTTTAAATATCTCAACTTTCCTTTTCCAATGATTTGTGCTTCATGTTCCCCATTGCTTTGGCCTAGACACCCCACCATTAACTTGGTTACTCTTCAGCATGGGCCAGTACCCTGAACAACACCCCTGGCCTCTCCTATGGGGGTCTGTCCTCCAAGATCACCAACTCTGCTGGGGGTAATTGACCACACATCTGCCCAGGTAAAATCAAATGAGGAATGCCCGAAAAGATTCAGAGCAGGGGAACAAGTCAAACAGCTGAATTGGTTTCATCTATTGATGCCAGTAAGCTAACAATTACTTAAATGTTAAAATATCCATTACAAATAAACTTGATAAAAGTATTTAAGCAAAGCCATAGACCCTCCCCCCTAATCACAGGAACATGGCTTCATTTAGATTAGAAAGATTGTCTCTCGGGAACCAGCAGTTAGCGTAATGGCTATGTCGCTAGATTCCCACATAGTCGACCACGGTTCGCGTCCTGGACCCGGTGGCTTAAAAACTCACGCTGGGCGTGTGTGCGTACGTGCCCAAGATCCCGAGAGGAGAATGGAGGAGAAGGGATTGCGGCGTGGCCATCCCCCCTGGGGGGTGATTTCTCGCTTTCTGTCTCTATGTCTCTCTCTGTCTGTTTGTCTGGTGAGCGCATGTGCCCTATAGCGAAAACCTCTCCAAAAAAAAAAAAAAAAAAAGAAAGATTGTCTCTCCATTTTCATGAATGTGATTTACAGCAGTTACTGGTTGAGGTTTTACTTGCCTATTTAAAAATGTATATGTCTCAACTGAAAAAAAAAAAAAAAAAAAAAAAAAAAAAAAAACCTTTGTAAATGGACTTAAATGTCTCTCACCTGCCAGTGGGAAGCTTGAAATACTTCTGAGTGGTTCCCATTTTCTAAACATTTAGAGATAATTAGAGAACTTTATGATGTTACTTTATTCTACTCTGTTGTCAAAGGCCCAGGGGTAATCACATATAATATTTTGGTTACCAATAAAACCCACAGTTGGAGGCAGATATGTGAAAAATAGAGTTGACCTCCTTCCAAGGGATGTTGGTGAAGTGAGCCCTTCTGCAAATGTCCTCACTCAGGGCCCCTCCTGAGACCTGTTTCCTGCTGGACCAGCAGCCTCTGCAGCTGAGTCATGCATCTGATGTTGGGTACCAGGCAGGGAGTAGAGGGTGTGTGGGAGGAAATAAAAGCAGTGATCCATGGGCACTTCCTAAGAATATTCTTGGCCAAAGTCGGGGAATATTGCCAGCTTGCTGTTCTTACTGTTCCACAGGCATGCTCTTGGGGCCTGGGAGACAACACTGAGTCTTCCTTCTTGAGGTGATGTTGTTGAGAAGACTCTTGTCTGATAAAAGACCTGCCAGGTTATGTGACACTGGCTGAGTCTCTATGGACATCTACACTGTCTGTTCCAGCATGATTCTATTTTGCATTTGCCAGACTTGCCCATAACTACCTTTTCTGATGTAGAATTTTTGCTACATAATCCACAAAAGCAATGGAGAGGTGAGGTGAAAAAGCACATTTATCCATGCATGCTAAAAATTTCTCTGGAGTGTACTTACATAGACATCTGGGTCTAAAGTTCTAATTCAGGTGGTCCAGGCTAAAGCCTAGAGATTTGCATGATAAATACCCTCAGCTAACTCTAATAAGGGATGTCTTCTCACTATGTCTGTTTGCCTTATGAGATACTGCAAATGAAGTTACTGCTGATCTCCCTAAAGCAAAACAAGCTGCTTGAGAGCCCATTGGCAGGCCTTAAGGACCAAACTTGGAGAACTTGAATTTTCCTGTTCTTTTTCCTTTTTCTTTTTCTTTTCTTTGTTTTGAGAGAGAGAGAGAGAGAGATTTTTGCAATAGGGCTCATGCACTCATCAGAAAGAGAGACAGAATGTGAGAAATCACTCTCCAGGAGGAATGACCACATCACAATCCCTTTTCCATTTTGGGAGGGGGGGGATTTTTGGCACATACACACATGCACTCAGCATGAGTTTCAAGCTGCTGAATCCAGGACTCAGCTTGAATTTTTTGACAATGAGGTATGGGGACAGGCAGCTCCTGTGCCAATTTTTCAGGGGCCCAAATAATTAGAAGTAGACCTAATGACTTTGTAGGGTCCATACAAAGCAGGAACCATTGGTTGATTCTCATCTGGGTGCAAGAATTGCAACAGCCAAACATGGAAAGTTTATTTTCCCAAACATTTTATTTTAAAAAATTTATAGTCTATACAAAAGTTTAAAAAATAGTGCAAGAGTAGTACAATAGACACTTGTAACCTGTATACATATTGTTCATCTATAGTCACCATAATCATTAGCATCTTCCGTATTTATTTTTCTTTTTTCCTATTTATTTATTTTTTTATAGATTCAATCACTGTACATTACTATAGCTTGTAGAATGAATTACCCAACATGAAGCTGCTCTCGTGTTTATGCTGTGATTTCCTTCTACCACATGAAAGGTTGCACAGACTAGTAATTAAGACTGAGGCAGGCTTTTGCCCCCACCTACTCGTTCCTCATCTGAAAGTAAAGTTATTAGCAGTACTTACCTCTGCATGCTCACAAGATGAAGATATGACATGGTATGTGCAGAGCTCTAGGAGAGTCTTGGTTGCATGACCAGCACTTCGTAACTTCTGTCCATCATTGGCAACAGGCTCTGTGCTGACCGCATAGTAGCTGCCCAATCATCATATGCTGATGGGCAATGAATTTCTAGAAATTGAACTTTATAGATCTAATACTGTCCATTATCTACCTGGAATGAGATCCTAGCAGCAGATACTGCTGCACCCAGGAAACTGTATGTTCCACCTATTGCAGGCTCCTCATTTTATTTCAGAACTGCCTGATCTAAACTAAAGAGTGCCCCATTTTCTGAAACTTGGGTGCCCTATCAATTGTAGCAGTGAAACTGCACTTGTCTTTGACTAGAGCCCTCAATGTATATCCTTAGGGTGATATGTCCTAAGGACAAAAGAACAGCAAACAGATGCTATAGATGTGTTGTTGATGTTAATTACGTTAATTATGTAGTAATTCCTAAATTCTCTTATGGGTACCACAGGATAGAGCAAATGAATAAACATTGGCATTATTGAAAACCAGGGCTCTAGCTGTGGGAGAAAAGAAAATGAAATTTGAAATGGGAGAAGGTGAGGAAGAGCCTGGTACCTTTGAATTGAGGTATCAGGATGAATGCAGGATTTTATAGACCCAGTACCATCCATGACCTAGCAGGGTTGAGACCTTAGCAGTGATGAGGTCTTTGACAGGGACCCAGTGAGTGGTGAAGGGCACATGGTGTCTGAGTTGGAGAGAGAAGAATGGCCTCTCAGCAGCTTTCTGCCCATTTCAGTTTGTGAGAAGCCTGGCAATACCTTGTTTTCTGTCCTTAGACTTCTAGTGTCTTAACAGTACTCCCCCACCCCCATTACCTCTTTTCAGTTGAACTTGTGGGTCTCAATCCTTATAACCTAAGAGCTCTGACTGTAATTATGAAAACCTCGCTTTGCTGAACCAGGTGCCCTTTCTGCTCCAGTTGGCTAGAATAGCACCAGGAGTCCTGCTGGATGAAGGCCTCAAGTCACAGAGGTATAGGGTGGGGGACAAGAGTGGGGAATGCTGGAACAGATGCTGTGGGCCTGGAAGCTTAAGGCATTTGAATCCAATTGTGTGATTTCTGGAAAAGCTGGCAAACTACAGAGTCTCTTTTGAACTAAAGTTCAATTTTTAGTTCTTTTTTTATGAGAAGAGGCATCTCTGCCTAACCCTTCCTTGAGCTACTGCCAGGAAGACCTGGGTCCTTGGGATACTGGAGCTGGGCATAGCAGTGTATGAAGGGCTGCAGATGGGCAGAGTATAGATATAGGTATAGATATATCACAATGTATCACAAAATGCTTGCTAAACAGTACCTAAAATCTAGGCTAGCTAGGCCAGTCTGTTCAAAGACCCAGACCTAACCTATAAGTAGGTTTCTATTGTAGCTAGCAGGTGTCACACAGATATACTTTGTGTGGAGAGAGGAGAATGAGGAGGAGGCAGGTCTGGTAAGGTAGTACTCTTCAAAATGTCCCTTGCTACCCTACCCCCACCTACATTCCCAGGACCTTCCCCCCTCACCCAGAATCTCCTTAATGACAATCATGCTGATGGTTATGATGTTGATGATGGTATGACGATAATAACAGTGGTACTGATAGTGATGTTGATGATGATGTTGATTATGGTTATGATGGTGATGATGATGATGTCAGTGATGGTGGCAAGGATCATGCTGTCAATGATGATGAGGATAATGGTGATAACTGTAATGCAGTAAGCATTTGGCTCACAGAAGGCTCCAGGAAAACTCATTTTAATACTTTACTTCATTTGATCCTCACAATGCCAGATGAGGCAGATATTTCCATTACCTTTATTTTATAGAGATGAAAACAGAGGATTATAAAATTTAAATAACATGCCCAAGGTGATACAGCTAGTAACACGTGAAACAGAAACTTGAATCAAGCAGTCTAACTCATCTATCTCTGGTTTCTGTTTAGTTTTTATGGCTCTCCAGACATAAATTGTCTGCTGAAATAATATTACATTTAAAAATTTGGTTTAAAGTGTGGCATAGTGTATCAGTATTTTATTGATGCTATAAAATTTACAACAATTTAATGGCTCAAAGAGTACAAATTTATTATCTTATAGTCTGGAGGTCATAAGTCTAACACAGGTTTGACTGGGCTGAAATCAAGATGTCCCACAGAGCTCTATTCTTTATTGGGGTCCTAGGGGGAAATCTGTTCCTCTGTTCCTCCCAGCTTCTGAAATCTGCCGGTACTCCTTGTTTATAGTGCTTTTACTCCATCCGTGGCAGTTTTAATCTCTCAAGTTGCTATCACTCTAGTGCTCTTTCTTGAGCCTTCCTCCCTTGTGATTACATTGGGTTTACCTGGCTAATCCAGGATAATCTTGCCTTCTCAATGTCTGCTGGTTAAGTAAACTCATTTCCATTCACAGCCTTAATTCACCTTTGCCATGCAAAGTAACAGAAGTCTACGTAATATTCAGATTCCAAGAAGTAGGATGTGAACATCTTTGAGAGGCCATTATTTTGTCTACTACCATAGTAACTTTTGGGAAGGAAAAATTGGAAGGTATAAAAGCAAGGAGAGAAATTGAGGACACTAGAAACAGTGTGGGAGGAAGGTGGACAATGGAGGTGGAAGGGAAGGAATCAAAGGGAGAAAAGTAAAGCATTTAATGGACACAAAAATGGGAAATCATTTGTTGATGATAATGTGTATGGTAATATCTTTGACTGGGCTAATATGCAGTATACTCATACCCGGAAAATCCATTTTGTATGCTATTAAGATGTACAGTAATTAAACATTTTTTTAAAAAGGGAAATCTGAGTTTGACTCCTGACTTGAAAGTGTTGCTCAACCTCTCTGAACCTCTTCTTCAGTTGGAAAACTTAGTAATGACATCCATTTTGCAGGGACTTTATGATGAATAAATGGAGTATTGTACGAGAAGCCCTCTGCCAATCTCCGACACATCGTTAGTGCTCCACCTGTGAGTTCCCTTTGCTCTTCTCTCACTTCCCCGACTAACCACGTATCCACTTCTTCTAACTCCCCCCGTGTAGAGCACATTTTATTTCTTCTACCTTTAGCAATTGGTCATGTCTGGTCCCCCTTCCCAGTATTCCAGGGACTCCAAGATTCAGCCCATTATACCTGTGTGCTTCCATCATCTGCCTGGTGTTTGGCACAAAGTAAGCCCTCAGATGAACAAGCTTTCAGCGGCCCTGGAACTTGAACTGAGAAATCTAGACAGAACACACAAAACTGTCTTTTCAATTTGTATTCTCTTTTTGCCTCTCTCATGACTATTCCTGACTGGACACAAGAAACATACAGAGTAAATGTCTTATTAGAAAAAGCTATACCTGATCCCTCTTCACATACGAAGCATTTTGAAGAAGGTTGTTTAGGAAGTTGCTTCCTGGTGCTATGGGAAGTCAAAAAGGACTTTTGAAGGACAAAGTATCATAATCACCTCCTATAAATTGAATGAGCCTGTGTGACTTTTCGCCAGACAGAAAATAGAGCCTTTTTGACCGTGAAATCATGCCAATTTTACAGCTGAAATATTTGACTGAAGAAGATAGCAGACTGGGAACAAAGGGTACTAGGGAGGGAGAGAGGGAAAGAAAAGATGTCTTTGTGCCTCAGAGGCGTCTTTGATGAAGTTCAAGGAAAGAGTGAAAGATGATACCCTCTTTATCAAACTTCTAAAGATAGGATGCTCTTGTCAGTTTCCTCAGCAGTGAAAATTTTTTCCACAGCATGAAATAGGAGGTTCCCTTGTAGTCATGGCTGAGAGGAAAGCTGTAGAAAATTGCCTCATTTGTGTTACTGGTACAGGATATGTCTTGGAGAAGTGGGTTTATTACTATTTTGTGATTTCTTAGATCCCTCCATTGCAAGTACCTTTATCTTTTGGATTTAATGAAGAGTTAAAAGAGAGCCAGATCTTCAAAGGTCTCCACTAAGTTACCTTGACAACTTATCAAGTGGGAAAGTCAATCCTTTCACCAACAGATATTGCTTGAACACATTCTCTATGCCAGTTACTATGCAAGGCTTAGAGAACATTAAAAAAATCAGAAGGCATGATTCTTACTGATGAGAATTAAGAGCATTTTTACACCTTCTTTTAACTGTTAAGCATCCTCAAGAGACATGGAGTTGGGTTTAATCACTGGTGCCGCTCCCTTCATGATCCATTTCAAGTCAACTACCAACTATGTCCATTCTGACTCTTAGACATTCCCCCAACTCATCCTCTTCTCTCTCTAGGCCCTATGCTATGATTTGACTGGGTTACTCCAACATTTATATGTTGGAATTTAATCACTAATGTGATCATATTAAGAGGTGGGGCCTTTAGAAGATGATTAAGTCATAAGTCAAAGTGAATGAGATTCATGACCTTTAAAAAGAGCTAGAGGAAACTAGCTAGGCTTATTTTACCCTCATGTCTCTTCCACTATGTAAGGACACAGCATTCTTCCCAACCAGAGGATATAACAACAAGGCACCATCTTGGAAACAGAAAGCAGCCTTCACCACACTGACTCAGCAGGCCCTATGATCTTCAACTTCCCAGTCTTCAAAAGTGTGAGAAATAATTTCTGTTCCTT
Organism: Tupaia tana; assembly: GCA_026018925.1. Lineage (NCBI taxonomy): Eukaryota > Metazoa > Chordata > Mammalia > Scandentia > Tupaiidae > Tupaia > Tupaia tana. The sequence goes on along the minus strand of JAKSZU010000010.1, from coordinate 34,657,194 downwards.
ATAAATTGCCCAGTATCAGCTATTTGGTTACAGCAGTGCAAACTGAGACCTTGATTTAGCACCCCATAATCTCAGCCTTCCAAATATCTGATTTCCTTTTCTCATTTCTGATTTCTTTCCATCTCAATCTCCCACCTGTTCTGCAGTCAATTATCTTTCTAAAATAAATTTAATTCTTTCAAGGTCCTATTCAAAGCCATCAAATAGTTTTCCAACTCCTTTAGGATGTTATTTGGCTCGGGACTCAAACCAGTGGGTCTGCTAGCTCCAGAAGCAAACATACCTTTGGCTCCTACCTAAATCTGCCAGACTCATCTCTCTCCAATGTCCTGGTACTCCATCCCAATGCTCTTTCCACCTACAGACCTAATCCCACCCCACTTTCCCGAGCTAATTAACACAGGCTTTCAGATGTCACTTTCTCCAGGAAATTGTTCTCTTACTCCCCTCCACCCAACTCAGACTGAACTACATTTTCCATAGTACCTTGTGCTCTCCTAATAAGGCTTTTCAGTACCTTGTTAGACAAATCCATATGAATCTACTCCACATTAGATTATAATCTCCATGAGGACAAACAACCTCCCTTAATTCACTATTCAGTTTCCAGGATCTCATTCAGCTCTTGTTGAAAGATGATAATACATATGATAATATCGTTGATTGAATAAATACACAGTGTATTCACGATAGGAAAATCCATTTGGTATGCTGTAATGACACACAATGATCAAATATAAAAAGAAAATAATAATAATTATAATAAATAAACAAACAGATTTTAAGAATAATAAAAAAAAAAACAAAGTAAGGCTCAATAAAGACTGAGTGACAAAGTGATCTTCTGGCAGATCTCAAATGGGTTTTATGAATACTCTGAGGCAGAGAACAATTATCTTTTATTTGGTATAATAAGCCAAAGTCCAAGGTTAGAACTTCACTCTCAGGACTCCCGGCTTCCACATAGGATAAAGAGAGCTGAAAAGAACACTGCTTTCACCTTTGTAGCAACAGCAACAAAGGTAGGCAGAATGTAAATTCACACCTTTTCCTGACCCATCAGAACTGAGATCACAGGGCAACCAACTTACCAGAAGTCTAAGGCGAGACTGGTATGTCCTAGTACAAACTTGTGAGCACTTAACGTAACTGGGGTAGGCACTGCTGGATAGTAGTAAGGAGAATTCAGTAAAAATATTAACAAGTTGCTGAAGTCTGAGTGTGGACAAGTGAGAGAGTGTAGGAGCCCTGGAGCCACAAACACAATAGCAACTTACACCCTCAAGACCCTCCCTGGCAGGGACCAGCAGTTAGCGTAATGTTTATGTTGCTGAACTCCCATGTAGTCGACCGCGGTTCAAGTCCTGGACCTAGTAGCTTAAACTCACACCAGGAGAGTGTGCATGCGTGCCCAAGATACCAAGAGGAGAATGGAGGAGAAGGGATTGTGGCGTGGTCATCCCCCAGGGGGTGATTTCTCACTTTCTGTCTCTCTGTCTCTCTCTTTCTGGCGAGCATTCATGCCCTATAGCAAAAACCTCTCCAAAAAAAAAAAGAAAAGAAAAGAAAAGAAAAGAAAAGAAAAAATACCCTCCCTGGCAGACTTTGCTGTGTTTTCACACACAAGATTTGTGGGGAGAAGCCCTTGGAAGCTCCCCAGGGGCTGACCTCCTGGTAGAGGGAATAGCAGCTGAGGGAGAGGAGGGCAGAAAGTCCTGTTCAGATCCAACTTTTCATGGAACAAAAGCTTAAAGCCCTAAATTGTTTCTTATGAAGTTAAACATACACTTACCATATGACTCAGCATTGCCATTCTTAGGGATTTACTGAAGTGATTTAAAAATTTATGTTTGCATAAAAATGTATACATAAATTTTTATAGTTTTCTTAGTACTCACCAAAAGCCAAAGCCAGTCCACATGACCTTCAACTAGGAAACAGAAAACAATAGCTAGAACAATGGAATAATACTCAGCAATGAACCACCAATATACCTAACAACCTGGCTGAACCTTAGAGCATATGAAAAGGAAGAGAGTCAGACACAGCAGTCTGAATACAAGATGCCATTTGTGTGATAGTCTAGAAAGGCGAAATGATTGGGACAGAAAACAGAGCAGTGGTTGCCAAAGGCAGGAGTGGAAGAAAGGGTTAACTACAAAGGGACACGGGAACTCAGGGGGGTTGACAGAACTATATCTCGATTGCCATGACAGTTACATAACTGCCTGTATGTCAAAACTGGCAGAAATGAGCACCAAAAGGGAGAATTTAACAAATTCAATGCTAAATTATAATAATCTTATACTTAGATTCATTCATTACATCTCTATAAATGGAAGAAACAAATGTTCATAATGGAAAGAAAAAAATTATTTTCACCAGCCTTTACTTATCGAACATAGTTTAGCTCCATGAAGGCACATGGTGGCCAGCCGACAGACATGTTTTCTAGAATCCTTCCTTCCATCTCCCACAATACTATCTGTAGCCTAGGTCTTTCATGTAGAGATCCATGCACCATAGTCTTTGCAGATTTCACTTCCAAAAATGAATTTGTCTCCCCTGACACAGTAGCATTCCTGCCTATATTAAACCAATGTTTCCCAAGCTGGGTGAACACCATTCTGTAGAGCACCACTCCAGGAAATAATAAAAAAAAAAAAGAGTCAAGACAATGGGCTCCAACATCCTCTACTTAGATTCAAGATGCTGCCTTGCCACATTCAGAAAAAAAAATTATAATAAAAATAGATCTTTTAGCTTTTTTATCTAATTTGGAAATAGGACTCCCGGGCACCTTCTCCTCATCCTCTCTCTCCCTCACTGTCGTGACCTAGTGACAGCCTATGAAACTACCTTGTCAAAGGCGAGTTTGGAAAATATGTTGAACAATTTCTTCTTTAACGCCGGTGTATCAGGGACTTGAGGAAAAATTCAGTGCTAAATTATAATAGTCTAATATTTAGATAAATTTTCTTTTTCATTCAATCTCTATAAATTATTCCTGTAGTTAGATTTTTTTATTATCGCCTGTATTTTATATACATTGCATCATATTTTTCTGGTGGTAGATAAAGCAGAACTAATACATTTTTGAAAGACAAATTACTATTGCAGAGACAGATAGCAATGTAAAGAGCAGATGGAGAAACAAATATGATTCAACAATTATTTGGAAGATGATAGTGGTGATCAGTTCACAACATAAATGTTTGTTGTATCAGTATATGCTTGGCGCTGGGTTGAAAATCAAAGGCACAAATTTGAAGAAAATAGTGCCTGTGCATCACAGAGAGAGATGTGAGCAAACCAATATCTCTAAATTTGGGGAAGTAGGTTCACTGCTACTATGTAAAGAACTCTACATAGAGGGGGCTTGCAGCTCCAATTGTGGAGATCAGCTCTGTTTTAGGGTGGAGCTTCAAGTATTGAGAACTTCCATGTAAGTCTGGAAGAACACCTTGGTCCTGGGAGGACAGATACAAGGAGAATTTATTCAAATTTATTTAGACTCCTTCAGAAACTTCTCATTGCTACAGGAAAAATCTAAACCCCTTTATGAGCTGTACATAATGATTTTTATGATTCCTTATAATCATAAACCAATTATAATCACACAACAAACATTTTATTTTAACTTAAAATATATGCCATTCATTCATGTAATAGAGTGCCACATGCTTTCCTTTGAGAATGAGTCCTGTGCTTGGAATTTCCAGGCTTTTTTTTTACATAAACCTCACCTCAAACACATTGCCTATAATTTCCAATTTTGCTTTCTTTAAAATAAGTGAGAACATAAGAAATGCAGGTATTTTTAGATATATACAATTCTTTCAAATCTTTTAAAGTTATTTCACCCACACCTAATTCAATAGAAATTATTTTTAGTGACTTCCCTTTTTAGAAAGAGCCTTTTTGAAGAACTAAACTTAGGTTTCATGGAAACAACTCCTTCTCTTGGCATTCTTATTTCGTCAGTTTTTGTAAACTGTTTAATTACAATAACAAGCACAGCTGATCCTGTGAAGCTTTTAGCTCAACCCAGGAGCAGAAGCAGACAGGTCTATTAGACATGCCTTTGGACGCCCAGCATTTAGGGAGCTGGGAACTTGCCGAGAGAAGGTAGTATATACTAGCAGAGCAGTTGCTTGGGAATTCCTCAATGGAAGAAACTCTTATTTTAATTGTCTATTTTATCAGTTCTTCAAAAAACCAACACTCTGCCCTCTCTTTGTAAAATATACTGCTCGTTACCACCCAAACTAGTGATCTTCTTTAGTACAGTCCTTACCATTCCGATTCCAGTTTCCTACTTATATGAGAAACCAATTTTCATGTTTACTTCTATGTTTGTGACTCTCCTCTGGCAATAAGATTTCAGATTAAGGTTTGCCAGTCAAGAGTCAGGGCACTGGGTGATGCAGCAACACTTGACCGAATTGCTTCATGGGATGCCAAATGCACTTTCTTCCCACCTTTGCCCGAGATTTTATTGGGAATGAGGGTTCACTGGCCTCTAGTGTCTGGGTGAGTCCCTACATCTCTCAAAGTCCTCACACATCACGCGCTGCCTCAAGAATGACTGCAATGACATGCTTGCTGTTTTTTCCAGAAGCCTCCTCAAAGCTAATTCTTTGCCTTGGCAGGTGTTGCAATGCCTCCCTCTAATCTTCCCTTCCCACACCCTATGCTCACACATCACAGAACTTTGGCTTACATAGATAGCATTTCTTTCCAAAATTAAAATGTTCCCTAAATATGTAAGTGAGAGGAAGAAAGGAGAGCATAGAGGAGAGAAGGGAAAGAGAGAAGAGAAGAAAAGAGAAGGAAGGAAAAAAAAGGAAGGAATTTAAAAAGGTGGGAAGGAAATACATAAGCTAGGTAGCTTTCGAAGTCCAAGTACTTTTGCTTTCATGTAAAGATTTTTCAGAACATCAGTCTTGCATTAGCTCACTCTCCACAGCAAATGCTTTTAGCAGCACAGTGGTATTAAAATTGGGTTTGGACAACAGACATTCCCTGAAGCACTTAAGTTTGTGTACGCTTACTTCAGAAGCACAGGACCTGGAGCTATTTGGCAGCAGAAACCCTGCTCTGGTTTCTGGTGAGGAAAGGGCATTAATGGCAGACAGCAGGGACACACAGCGCCCAAGGTCTTAGTTCACTGGAGGAGCCCAGATGTAGCTTTATTAGGCCTGATTTTTACAATACCTGATTGGCTATTTGTATCCTCTTGGTATCAAAAAGGGTCGCTCACAGAGATTGTCAAATATATTGGGTCTTAGAAACCCCTGAAACTTAAGTTTAAATAAAACAGTGGACCCCAAACCAAAACTGAGGAGGAGGCAGCTGCCTGTTTCCAGGTACCAAGCAGTGACTTTCAAAGGCCTTCTTCAGTCACTTTCGGAAAGTTCTTCATTGTCCAGACAAGGAAATCAAGGCTCCTCTTTCTTTTGGCTGCCATATACAGGGTGGGGAACTGTAGCTTCTGGGATAGGAACTTTTGACATCTAATTCTGAAGACAGTGAAGGTGCTGAAGGCTGCTAGAGACAGACAGAAATGTGAGAAATGCTTTCCTTCCTCAAGGTTCCAGTTGTATCCCTCATTCCTCTGTGCATGGATCCTTTCACTCCCACAAGGGCCAATCAGCCATCACCACCTGTTACCACTGGACCTTCCACTATGGCAGATAGCAAATGTGGAGAGGACATCTTAATCTATAGAAGATTGACTAATCAATCATAAGATCAATAAATAGATAATGTGATGATAGAACATCTGGTCTAGACAATTTTGGTTTGTCTCCACAAACCTGTGAGTCTTCATGTGATTTGATGTAGGCCTGACTTTGCCTCTCTGGGTTTTGTGTTAGTGGTATGGGAAGGTAAAGAGTTAAGATCATCCTGGACTCCTGAGTCTCCTCTGCCTGTAAGTGTCCCAGGCACCTGGGGATGGGGAGGAAGATCACTCTGAGCTGCACAATTCATGTCTGCATTGCAGAGCTGGTCCAGGTAAAAAGAAGAGGAAATATGGGAAAATACTCCAACACAGTGGAAGTTGGAATGAGAGTGGAAAGAAAGAGAGCAGTATAGAGCTGGCTTCTACTGAAGGAAGACATGTCAGGACTCAGATCAGGACCATTTTAAGTGAATGCAGCAGATGGTTTCTGATTGGAGATCACCAAACAAGTCTTCCTGAAGGGAGATGAGGAGGTTGGAGATGGGGTGGGGAGAGGATGATAAAGTCATATTTCGCTATGCCTCTCCCCCATCAAGCTGGAGCTCTGCAAATGGCAAACATATTAACTGGGGTAGTGATGCAGGTGGCTTCTATCTTTTAGGAGATGGATAGATGCTGAACAAGAGAAATTTTCCAACTAGCACTTCTAATGTCAGGAGGCATAGACCTTCCAATATGATTGCCTTGAGTTCTTGCCTCTCAAAACAAACTTTTTCAAAATAGTTCTAGGACGCAAAGACTCTGTCACTGGAGAAGGCTCAGCTCCAAGAAGCTCATGGGCTCATGGAGCTTGGCTCTCAGGCACCTTTCTTCCCAGGGAAATGACATCAGTTTCCAGCCATGACAGAGATGGGGGTGGAGATGCTGGGGTTGCTGGTGAATACCAAGATCAGAGGGCAGCCTCGGAAGGCTCTGTCCTACAGGCTCAGCCTTGTGGCTAACTCACTCTGGAACTCTGAGATGCTGCTCCTCTCTGAGCTTCAGTTTCCCTGTTTAGGAAAAAAATAAAAAGGTGATGGAATCCTCTAAAGGGCCTTCCTCCTTCCTCTTAGACCATCTAAGTCTAGACCTTGGGAAAATACATAACAAAAATGTCAGAAAATTCCAACAGAGGGGCATTGTGCAAAATTCCTGACTAGCACTCCTCGAAACTGTTGAGGTCATCTGAAACTAGGAAAGTCTAAGAAACTGTCAGAACCAACAAGAGACCCAAGACACATGACAACAGATGTAATGTGGTATGTTGGATGGGATCCTAAGACAGAAAAAGAACATTAGCTAAAAACTAAGGAAATCTGAATAAAATATGGGCTTTAGTTAGTTCATTAAGTGTGACAAATGTACCACAACTGTGTGAGATATTAATAATAGAAGCTGAATTGGGGAAATATGTCAACACTATGCTATCTTCATAACTTTTGTGTAAATCAAAATCCATCCTAAGATTAAAACTTTTATTGAAACAATGACAATGGAAGGAAGGAAGGGATAGCTCCAATAATACATTCCTGGAGTGATTTCAACACGTGCTATGGGAGCTGCACTCATGTCTCTCTGGGCCTTGATAATTAATCATGCATAATGAATAGATTTAAAATTAGCCCAGGCATTTTGGTAACAGCTGGTCCCCCCAGCCCCCCAGAATCCATAATATACAATTTATTTTGACAGGCTGCTACTGGAAATACGAGCGAGAAGCACAAAAGATCTGCCTGCTCTTGGAAAATGGTCCTCTGGGTCCCCTGCTGAGGCAGCTCAGTTCAGCTGGGGGGAGCTGGGAACCTGGGTCCACATATGCCAAACCCCGCCCCAGCCACTCTGGCTGAGTCTTCTTGCTTCCCACTGAGGGGGAGCATATGGCTGCCAGTGCAAAGCAAAGGAACCAGGATCGGCTCTCTCCCAAAGGACATAGCATTGTCCTCCTCCCACAGGTCGTGGGCACAGTTCTAGGCAGAAGGGCCAGCGCTGAGATGGGGGCATGGCAGCCAATAGTATAGCTGGACTGAAGGCCCGGATGGGGTAGGAGTGGGAGACAATAGCACAGCTTGGAGTTAGAAGTCAGAAAGGCCCAGCTGGACTCTGGGTTCTGAGCCTTAGAGGCAAAAAAAAAAAAAAAAAAAAAAAAAAAAAAAAAAAAAAAAAAAAAATTAAAGAAAATCCAAAGAGGAGCTATGAAGATCCAATGAAATAATACCTTATAAAAATATACAGAAGTGGGGAACCAGCAGTTAGCGTAATGGCTATGTTGCTGGACTCCCACGTAGTCGACCGCAGTTCGCATCCCGGACCCGGTGGCTTAAAACTTACGCCAGGTGCATGTGCGTGCGTGCCCAAGATCCCGAGAGGAGAATGGAGGAGAAGGGGTTGTGGCATGACCATCCCCTCTGGGGGGTGATTTCTCGCTTTCTGTCTCTCTGTCTCTCTCTGTCTGTCTGGCGAGCGCACGCGCCCTATAGCGAAAACCTCTCCAAAAAAAAAAAAAAAAAAATATATATATATATATATATATATATATATATACAGAAGTGCCATGAAGAGCTATCTCTATTAAATGGAATACAATTAAAAGTAGAGGATTTACCAGGGCCTCCCTGTGCTTCAGTGTCTGTACTCATATACTAGGACAATAATTAGTAATGGTGCCCTGAGCTCCAGATGAAAGCACAGCTGCCAACAGCTTGATTCCAGCCACATGAGGCCTAGAGCAGAAAACTCAACGCTTCCAGGTTACTTGGTAATAGGACACCAAGACAAAGACATTCACCAAGGGCAGCCAAGAATGCTCCAAGAGCATAGGCAGTCTCTGCCGAAGTGGGCAGGCAGCTCCCAGGTTCTGGGTGCAGAGGCAGCCTCCCAGGAGAGAGGGGACAGAAGTAAAGATTTGGAGGCCAGAGAGAAGGCTCTTGCTTTAGCCCAACTTCTACGCATTGTGTTCATGGGCCAGTAGGCTTTATGTCAGAGGTTTATTTCCTATCTTTAAATCAGAGGCAATCAAAATTAAGGCTTTTCTTTTTTTAACATCCAACAAGATGTGTGTGAACATTTCAGGAGTTATAAAGCGGCATTGTTTTACTCCTGACGACCATGGTTGTTTGATTATGGGATTGCAGAGGCAGCCACTGGGTTTTGAGAAGTGAGACAATATTGACAGTGACAGAGGCTGTCTCCTTAGTGTCAGTTTCCCATGTCCTGTTCATGGTAACCACCTTTTGCTTTGGAGAAGTCATGTAGGTTGCAAGGTATTGACCTAAGCCAACATATCCCATCCCTATAACCGCAGTGCCCCTGAGGTAGCCCTGGTGGCCATGATAGCAGCAATGAGGCAGGGGTGGGTCACTGGCCAACCTAGTAGGAGAACTTCCCCCTTCCCCCTCTTCTTGTTAGGAAAATGGGGCATGGGGTTGCCATGGCCTTTTAACTATGAGATGAGAGTGGCTGAGGCTCTATCTTACATCATGAAGCAGCCAGGGGGACCCATCCAGGGATGAATAAGCCACACACAACATTCTGTGGTGGGTGCCAGCCTTTAGAGCCCAGCTACTTGTCTAGCCCATTAATGGCTTCATGTTTTAGCAGATGCCCCAACCCACCTGGAACCAAAGCCTGTGACTTTCAATTGATCCAACCAGAGAGACAGGCAAGTGCATCAAAGGTGACTTTGTGGCTATTCATTTCCTCCTCAGTGTTTTTATTTTAAAAAATAACAGCCAAAGCAAAAACCCACAGATAGACTCTTTTCACAGTATGGGGATAATGGTCAGACATTTTTGTACAATAAAGGGCATTTTTTAGAACTTTCACATTCCAAGTCTCACAGAGTAGGACGTGCTCTGAGGAGGACCTGGGGATTGATTGGGCTGAGTGTAGACACTGAGGTCCTACTTTTGATGTACACAATGAAGCCCCAGTTGCAAGGTCATCTCTAGTTCAGGGAGATCCCAGTGATACTCACTCCAGATGGCAGACCTGAGACCATACTCACACATGCCAGGTCATGCATGCAGCCTTTTGTTAGAATCAAATCTCCTTATTGTGGCACTAGAAGAAGAAGGAGGGCCAGGGGCTGGCAGCAGGTAGTTTGAGAACTAAGGCCTGGTGTTCCAGGACTTGGGAGCTCCTAGGAGCCCTCCCCCAGATGAAGAGGGTGTGTTCCCAGGGCCCTGCCTCCTGGTCCCTCTCCCTCAGCCTGCAACAGGGAGTATGCCGTGTGTTTCCTTGCTCCTCTGCCATTCCCAGGCACAGAGGGAGGGTCACCTAGGGCACATCTGCTGAGGACAGGCACAGAGACAGCAGCACTTGTCAAATTCAGGGGTGAAGCAAAGCTATCTTCACAACTTGACCTCTAGAGGTCCTGGCTGTTTGAGATAAAAGGCCTACATAGTGAGGAGTCTTTGAAATATTTCTCATAAAAGGCAAGGTTATCTTTGAAGTGGTAAAGAAAGAAAATGATTTCTTCAGTAACTGTTCCCTGTACCAGCCATCATGGGACTCAGATGAAAGAACATGGCACTTGGGGGGTTCTTTTTTTTCTTTTCTTTTTCGATTTATTTTATTTTTACAACTTCTCATTTATATTTAATCATCGTACATATGTATGGGGCACAATATGGATCCCACAGATGTCCTATGAGCCCAAACTTCATTTCTGGATCTCCTTTTCTGGCCTTTTCAGAGTACAGAAGTCCAGATTGATTTCTGGCACACACAATAGTCAAGCTCTCCATGCAACAACACCACAGCACCATCTGGCAGTGGACACAAGTCAGAATTTGCCATGGATGCCCCATTGGGATTCATCAGGAGGCTACAGGGGAAGCTCAGAGACCAGAAAGGTGGTTCTGAGCACCTGATCCATGCTTGGAGTAAAAGCCAGGGCAGTTCCGATGGCCTCAATGGAGGGGCCTTGGGTCTTGGCCTATGATTTTTCCATTAGGGTGAATCAATTCCAAACATATTTGTGGTCTCTTGGAACCAAGTTTAAAATTGTGGGGTCAGAGAATTTGATCAGTCTGGCTTAGATCAATTGCCTACACTTGGGTCAATCAGTGATGGCCATGGAGACAACCTTACATTTCTCAGAAAGCCACTAGGGGCCACCCCTGTGAATTGAGACCATTTCTAGAAGAGGAAAATACCTGGGACCCAGGCAGCCAGTCTCACCGACATCTCCCTCAAAATGTGTGTCTACAAAATATTTTCATATTTATATCTGCTCCTTTGAGTACATTCCTTGGAAGCAACATTTCCTTTTGCTCTTCACAAGCCTACCAGAAAGCAAAAATAAGCATTTTCCTCCCAATAAAAAGCATATTATTGCCTCTCCCATAGCTTTGTTATAGGAAAGAGAGGCTCCAGGGAGTCTTATTTCATAGATTAAAAGGTTGCTTTCACACTGAGGGATTTGTGGAAGCAGAACAGCACCAGGGAGCAGCTGTTTATGCTCCTGCTCATGTCTCCAGGCCTCTCGAGACACGGGGACTGGAGCGTGTGTGGGGGGCTGTTGCATGGGTTCTGACCCAGGTGCTGCTAGGTGCTCATGCCATCAGCCTGCCATGTGAGAAGCAGCGGCATCCCACCTTGGCCCCTGAGCCCATGACAGAATCTTCTCTGCCCAACTTCCTAGCTGCTCACCTGGAAGCAGGCAGTGCAGCCTCCAACTTTCCTTTTGGGAATTATTTATTTCATACTTGTCTTAGTGGTGCTGGTTACTTCATGGAAGGAGGGAAAGAAAAAGAACACAAACTTGCCGAAAGTCAGGATGAAATAAAACCTGACCTTTGCCTTCTTCACCCAGGGAGGGGACAAAAAATTAGTCTGGAGTAGAGAAGAAAGCATTCCTGTGTTAATGTATTAAAACAAGGATATGCAAAGAGAGTATAACAGCTTATACAATACATCTGTATTAAAACTTCTCAGAGGAGGATCAACTAAAAAAGAACACATCTAAAAAGACTCTCTGAGGGAGCAAAGATGAAAAAAAAAAAAAAAAAAAAAATTTGTAGCAGTGCCTTCTGAGCCTTCCCTGAATGAGTGTTGCTTCTACAGAGATGTTCGCCATCCCAGTCCCACAGACGAACATGGCGAAGATGCTTTCTCCCTCTGACTTCTCTCTCAAGGTTTTGGAGGCACAGAAAACACAGAAGGTAGGTACTGTGCAGACCAGATGCTGTCAGACTATCATTGATCTCTTTCAGTTTATAGAGGTATAACTTACACACAGTAAGCTTTATCCACGTTAAGTGTGCAGGTCTACGAGTTTGACAAATGTACACACTAGTAGGACCACCACCACGACCTGATAGGGACTATTTCCATCTCCCTGAAAAGTTTCCAGATGACAATTTGCAGTCAGTCCTTTTCTACTCACCAACCTCTGGCAACTACTGATCTAATTTCAATGATTATAAATTCCTTTTAAAGTATGCCATGTACATGGTGTCATATAATATATATTGTTTGACATCTAACTTTTTCATTGAGCACAATACTTAAGAGATTCACCCAGGTTTTCTCACATTACCCTTTCTCCCCATATCTGCAGTTTGTTCTTTTTCATGGCTAAGTAATATTCCGTGTGGATGAATGTGTTATAATTTGTTCATCGCCAGTTAATGGATCACAACCCGTTTGTGTTGTTTCCTAGGTTTTGGATATTTGAGTAAAGCTTCTATAAATGTTGGTATATAAGTCTTTGTATAGACATGTTTTCATTTTCTTCTTGGGTAAAGAGTAGAGCGGTGGGATCATATACCACTTGCATGTCTAATTTCTGAGAAGCTGCCTAGCTGCTTTCTAAAGTGTATATACCATGAACCATGTGTTAGATGGTTCACATGGTTGCTCCACATCTTCACCAGTACTTGGTATTGTTAGTCTTGAATATTAGTCATTTGTGTGTGTGTGTGTGTGTGTGTGTGTGTGTGTGTGTGCAGGAGTGCACATGTGTTCAGAGTATTTCTTTTTGGTCTTAATTTGCATTTCCCTAATAACTAACAATGCTGAATGTATTTTTTCATTTGCTTATTTGCCATCCATAAGACTTACATTAAAGGTCCCAATATTTTGCTCATTTTTAAAATCGAGTTGTCTGTCTTAATACTGAGTTGTTAATAACAGAGTTGTTTATATGTTTTTTATTCAATACTTTTTTATCAGACCTGTGTTTTGCAAACATTTTCTCTCAAGCTGTAATTTACCTTTTTATTTTCTCAATATTGTCTTTCAAACAGCAGAATTTCAGTTTTGGTGAAGTTCAATATACACATGTGTTCTCTTAAAATTCGTGGGGTTTTGTGTACTACTTAAATATTAATCCCACTCGAGGTCACTAGATTTTCTCCTTTTTTTTCTCTCTTCCAGAAGCACTATAATTTTAGCTTTTGGATTTAGGTTTATGATACTATTTGTGTTAATTTTTAATTTGGCATACAGTAAGGTTAGAAGGGTTTTTTTTTTTCTTTAACATAGATATCCATGTGTTCCAGCAACATTTACACACTGACCATCCATGTGTGAGCTCTCTTCCTAGATTCTCTCTTCTCCTCCACTGATCTACTTTTCTATCTTTTTGCCAAAATCCATATTGATTTAATTATGGAAACTTTTTAGTAAGTCTTGGAACCAGAGTACATTTTCCAATTTTGTTCTTTTTCAAAATTGTTTTGACTACTCCACATTCTTTGTACTTTTATATAAATTTTAAAGTAGTCTTGCTAATATATACAAAAGACTGTTAAAATTTTTGCTTGTGATAATGTTTAACCTACAGAGCAGTTTGGGAGAATGTTTATCTTAGAAACAATGAACATTTTAAATTCATTATCATGGTATATCTCCATTTAGACCTTCTAAATTTTCTCTTGATATTGTTTGTAGTTTCCAGTATACATGCTTTCCATGTCTCTTATTTTATCCCTAAGCTTTTTATGATTTTAATGCTACTTTAAATTCAATTTCTAATTGTGGCTAGTATAAAGAAATACTATGGACTTTGTATATCACTTTATGGTCTATGATCCCACTAAACTCACTATTGCTAATAACTTCCTTTTGTACTTCTCCTAGTATTTTCTATAAAGATAATCATGTTTCCAATGAATAAAAACAATTTTACCATCTCCATTCCTATCTGTCTTATGGTTCATTTTCCTCTGCTAATGAACTGGCTATAATCTCCAGTACAATATTAAAAAAAAAGTGTTAAGAGAGGACTGTCTTTTTACAAAAGAATTGTTTATTTTATTTCTTCTTCTTCTTCTTCTTCTTCTTCTTATTATTATTATTATTATTATTTTATTATTAATTTTACCAGAAAGAGAAAGAAAGGGAAAGTAAGAAAGCAAGCTGCCAGGTCTGGGACTCAAACCATGGTCAGCCAAATGGGAGTTCAGCACCTTAACCACTGCACCACCTGCCAACCCTAAAAGAGGACAGTTTTAACTCCTTTCTGAGGCACTCACATTTTTGTCATTGAGTTTGATTTTAGCTGGAGGTTTTTGATTGATAATATTTAGGGAGTTCTTTCTATTTCTACTTACTGGGAGTTTTCAAATTTTTCAAATACACTTTTTAAAAATTTATTTATGTCCAGCAAGAAAAAGGAAGAGAAGCAATCACCCTCAGTAGGGGCTTTATGTCACTATCTTCCCCACCTCCCCCTAAGGTCCTCCATTCAGCCAGGATCATGTGACATGCATGTGCCTGCCATTGACAGGTAGACATGAGACCCAGAGCCTTTCCATGTGACCTCCAGCATCATGCAACAGCATCCTTATTGCCTGAAACACCACAACTGGTCCTGTCAAATAGGATTTTTGCATATGCTGAGATGAACATATTGCTTTCATTTTTTTCTTGGTTAATATAGTGAATTACATTGATTTCTCAAATGTCATATCAAACTCGCATCCCTATGATAAACCCCATTAAATCATGGCACATCCTTCTTATATATTGTTACATTCAATTTGATAATATTTTGTTAGGGACTCTAGAATTTATTTTTATGAGGAACGTCCACATGTAGTTTTATTTCCTTGTAATGTATTGATCTGGTTTTAGCGCCAGGATAAAGATGGTCTCATAAAATTGGTTGGAAATTTTTCCTTTATCATTTGTTGTCTGAAAGAGTTCATGTAGAGTTGGCATCATTTTCTCTTTAAAGGTTTAGTAGCATTAAACACTGAAGTAATACAGACCTGGAGTTTTCTCTGTAGAAAGGTTATTTTTAACTACAAATTTAGTTTTTAAATAGATTTTGGGACATCAGACTATTTAAAAAAAAAATAAGATTTAGTAGTCTGTGTTATTTTTTTTTTAAAAAATGGCCCACTTCATGAACTGAATTTTTGGATTGCAATAAATTTGCTCATACTATTTTGATTATCCTTTCAATGTCTGTAGGAGCAAAAGTAATGTTTGACATCACATTCCTGATATTAGTAATGTGTGTCTTCTCTCCCTTTTACCTCTTCAGTTTGGCTAGATTCTTATAAATTCTGTTGATTTTTTTTTAAAAATTAGCTTTTGGTTTCACTGATTTCTCTGAACTATTTTGTTTTGTTTTGTTTTCTATTTCACTAATTTCTGTCCTTTATTATTTTCTTACTTCTGCTTGTTTTGAAATTGATTTCCTCTTCTTTTTTTAGTGTCTTTAGATGGCAACTCCAGTAATTAATTTGGGGACCAGCAGTTGGCATAATGGCTATGTTGCTGGACTACCACATAGTTGACCACGGTTCAAGTCTCAGACCCGATGGCTTAAACTCACACCGGGCGCATGTGCGTGTGTGCCCAAGATCCTGAGAGGAGAATAGAGAAGAAGGGATTGTAACGTGGCCATCCCCCCTGGGGGGTGATTTCTCGCTTTCTGTCTCTCTGTCTCCCTCTGTCTTTCTGGTGAGCACACACACCCTATAGCAAAAACCTCTGCATAAAATATCATTAATTTGAAACCTTTTTTTTTTCTAATACACATATTTAAAGCAGTAAATTTCCTCAAAGCACAGTGTTAACTTCATCCCACATACTTTTATGTATTTTATTTTTAGTCAATTTGAAATGTTTCATAACTTTTATTAATGTTTTGTAATTATTACTCCTTTTACCCATAGATTATTTAGAAGTGTTTTGTTCAATTTCCAAATACCTAAGGATTTGCCAAATCTCTCCAAATCTTCCACAAATGAAGGAAAAGGGATTACAGCATGACCATCTCCCACAGGGGTGCTATCTCACTTTTCTTTTCTCTCTTTCTGTCTCTCTCTTATGAGCACATGCACCTTTTGGCAAAATATTAACATCTAAATTATTTCCCTTCTGGTAAATCTTCCAGCAAAGAGATGGATTCACAGGCAGAAAGTGTATACTTTCATAACAACTAAAAACCAACACTGTAAGAAAGAATTTCGAGACACTGTTTTTCAAGATATTGAATATAATGTTGGCAGGGGCAGGGCAACTATGATTTCAGAGAGACAGAAAACAAATGAAGGTTGGGGACTGGTAGGCGGCATGGTGTTTGGGGCACTGGATTCCTAAATGGCCAACTACAGTTTGAATCCTGCACCTGGCAACTTGCTTTCTCACTTTCCCTTTCTTTCTCTCTGTTCAAATTAAAGTATGATAATGATAATAAATGAAATTAAATAAATAAAATAATTCTTAAGGAAAGAAATGAGGCCCAACCAGTGGCATGGTGGTTAAGGCAGCTAGATCCCATATGGCCAACTGTACAGTTTAAATCTCAGGCTCAGCAGCCTGAAAAACACATTGTGTGTGTGTGTGTGTGTGTGTGTGTGTGTGTACCCAAAATGGTTTTTTTAGAGTTTTTTTTTGCCTTGGGGTGCATGCACTCACCAGAGAAAGAGAGAGAGACGGTGAGAGGGAAAGTGAGAAATCACCCCCTAGGGGGAATTGCCACGCACAATCCCTTCTCTTCCATCTTCTCCTGGGATCTTGGGCACACATGCACATACACTTGGCATGATTTTCAAGGAAGCCCCAGTCTGAGACTCAAACCATGGTTGACCATGTAGGAGTCCAGCAATCTAACTGCTATGCCATCTGCTGGCCCCAGTTGCCCAAAATTTTGAAAACGGAGATAAATAAAGGAAAAGGGATCACAGCATGACCATCTCCAATGGGGGTGGTTTCTCACTTTTCTTCTCTCTTTCTGTCTCTCTCTTATTAGCACTTGCACCTTCTGGCAAAATAAAACAAAAACATGATAAAGCAAACGAATAGTATTCCATAGTGTATATGTGCCATACTTTTTAAATCCATATACACTACCGAATACAAGTTAGCCATAAAAAATAATGAGATCCTAGCATTTGATAGAAAATGGACAAATATGGAAGATTTACAGCTAAGTGAAGCAATCCAGGCTATGAAAGAGAGGCATTGTATGTCCCCACTTAATGTATACCAAATGTCTGCATTCTATAACAGAAACTAAAATATTGGATGGTATAAAGGCATGGAGAGCAATTGTGGATATCAGAGACAGTGTGAGAGGAGAGGGGAAAATGGCAGGGGGCAGGGAATAAATGGGAAAGAAAAGAAGTAAAACATGTAAAAAACACAAAATGGAAAATTATCTATTGATGATAATTTGTATGGTAATATCTTGGACTGAGTCAATATACAGTGTATTCTGGATGGGAAAATTCATTTTGTATGTTATAATGATGAACAGTGAAGGAATGTAAAATAAAGAAATAAAAAAAGAAAATAAATGAGACAAGTCCCATAATTTCTTCAGTTTAAAAAAGTTCCCAGGCTGCAACACAGGGAGTAAGAATACAGATTGAGCCTAGTAGACTCTTTGTTGAGGAGATGACACTGAGAGCTTCAAGAAACTAAAAAGTTAAATTCATGAAATAGGGTACTGCAGAGGAGAGAAATGAACAGAGAGAGAGTTCCAGAAATCTGCAAAAGCTTTCTCAGGAATATTCAGCTTAGTACTTACTGATCAACACTTGTGTCTGAGGCAACTACCTGAGGCCATATAAGGATTAAAGCTCAACCAAGGTCAAGAATACTGCATTTCTATTAACCAGGCTGGAAAACTTCATCAATCATAGGCTTGTATGTAGAGTATGCAATAGGGTCATGCTTCAATTCCAATAATTAGTCCTCATCTATGTTCTCTCTGCTCTTACCTAACACATCTTAAAATAAATTCCCAAAAGGATCAAATGATTCCAAATAACTTAGCTATATCCCAGAAGAACACACAGAATAGTTTTAGAAATTTTAAAAACCCCAGCACTAAATTTATAATGTTGGATATCCAATAAAAAATTGCCAGACATGTGAAGAGGAAGGAAAATATGGCCCAGATGAAGAGTAAATGTAATCAATAAAAAACAACCCAGAAGATCAGTCCCATACCACAGTGGTTAAATGCTGTACATAGAAAGCCAGATCCCACATGGCCAACTGCAGTTTGAATCTCAACCCCGGTAGTTTGAAAAACATGCCAGTGCATGTTTGTGCATCCTCAGAATCTTGATGGTATGAAGAAATGGATGAAAAAAGAATTGTGGCATTGCCATGCTCCATGGGGAGCTGGGTGATCTCTCTCTCTCTCTCTCTCTCTCGTGTACATAAATACTCTTAACAATAAAAACAAACACAAAGAAACGATACACATATTAAAATTAACAGATAAGTAACGGGACCAGCAGTTAGCGTAATGGCTATGTCGCTGGACTCTCACGTAGTCAACCGCGGTTTGTGTCCTGGACCCGGTGGCTTAAACTCACACTGGGCGCGTGTGCATGCATGCCCAAGATCCCGAGAGGAGAATGGAAGAGAAGGAATTGCAGTGTAGCCATCCCCCCGGGGGGGTGATTTCTCGCTTTCTGTCTCTCTGTCTCTCTCTGTCTGTCTGGCGAGGGCATGCGCCCTATAGTAAAAACCTCTCCAAAAAAAAAAAAAAAAATTAACAGATAAGTATATTAAAAGTTATTATACCTGAATTCTATAGGTTCAAAAAACTAGAGAAAAGGCTTAACATGTTAAGAAGAGACATGAAAGTTTAAAAAACAAATTTAACTTCTAAAGACAAAACCTACAAAGTGTGGCAACACCAGCAGGTGGCATGGTGGTTAAGGCACTGGACTATCACATGGTCGACCGCAGTTCAAATCCTGGACGTGATGACTTGAAAATTACACCAGGTGCATGGTCATGGGTGGAGAATGGAGGACAAAGGATTGCAGTGTGGTCATCTCTCCTGGGGAGGGTAATTTCTCACTTTCCCACTCTGTCTCTCTCTCAAGAGTGCATGCACCCTATGGCAAAATCCTTTAAAACAAAAACGAAACCTACAAAGTCTGAGATAAAAACTCACACTTGTCATGATTGTTGTCGATTAAATATAGCAGAAGAAAATAGTGAGATTGAAGACAGACCACTGGAAACTATCCAAAAATAAAACACACAAAGAAAACAATGGGAGAGTTAGTGGTGGCCTGGTGGTCGAGGCTGCTGGATCCCATGTGGTCCACTGTGATTTTAAGTCCCAGACCTGGTGGCTTGAAAAACATGCTGCGTGTGAATGCATGTGTGTCTAAAATCCACAGAAGAGAATGGAGAGGGGATTATGGCATGTCCATCCTCCCAATGGGTGATTTCTTACTTTCTCTTTCTCTCTGTTTCTGGTAAGCACATTTGCCCCATAGCACAAAACAAACAAACAAAAAGTAAAGTATTAGTGAGCTAGAACAATTTTAAGGAACCTAATATACATGTAATTGGAATCCCTAAAGAAGAAGAGAAAACTACAGGACAGAAAAAAATTTGAAGAAATAATGGGCAAAATTTTTTCAAATTTTATGAAAATGATAAACCTACTGACTTAAGAAATTCAGTGAACCTCAATCACAAGCAACATTTAAAAACACACATCAAGGTAAATCATTTTTCAAAAGCAATGATAAAGGGAAATATTAAAAGCAACTAGAGAAAAATAGATATTATGTACAAAGAAGTAAAAGAAAAAATGGCAAATGCCTTGTCAAAGATAATGCAAGCATATAGTACAGCAGTACTTTTTACATTCTAAGAGATTAAAAACAAAACAAAAACTTATTAACTTAAAATTGTATACTCAGCCAAAATGTCCTTCCAAAAAGCCAAGGCAAAATAATTTTTCTAATATAAAAAAGCTAAAAGAATTTATTACTAATGGATCTGTACGAGTAGAAATGTTTATCTTTCAAGCAAAAGAAAAACAATACCAAACAAAACTATGATTTGCGTAAAAAAGTAGATATTTTTTCTTGTTTAATTTTTTGTGGTCAGAAACATACTCTGTATTATTTCAGTTCTCTTAGATGGATTGAGACTTCTCTTATGCACCCTAATAAAATCTGTCTTCCACATGAGCTTGAGAAGAATATGTATTCTGCTGCTGTTTAGTAAAGTGTCCTATAAATGTAAATCAAGTAAAATATTTTTTTTGTTTTCTGTGTCCTTTCTTGTCTTCTATATACTTGATGTTAATCCCATTCAATGTACTTTTCATTTTAGATAATGGTACTTTTCATCTCTAAAAATGTGATATGACTTTTTAGAATATGTATTTTCCTTTTCTCTCCTTATCATGTTTATACTTTTCTCTATTTTCTTTTTTTCTCTTTAATTGGCAGAGGCTGTGTGCACAAACCAGACAGAGATGACAAGAAATGGCCAAGGCAGGGAGGAAATACCCTGCAATGGGCCATAGTCATGCTGTGATCCTTTCTCCTCCGTTTCTCTATCCTGTACAGATTTGGGATGCATATGCTCAAGTGTTCTGCAAGTTTTTCAAGCCACCAGGGCAGGGATTAGAACCACAGTTGGCCATTTGAAATCGTGTTCCCTTAACCCCTGGGCTTCAGGACCAACCCTATTTCTATTTTCTTTTTTCCTAGTTTCTATTTTTTTCTTTTTCTATTTTCTTAAACAAATGAAATATATTTACCAAACCATTTTCACATTCCAATCTACTGATCCTATCATTT
This sequence comes from Tupaia tana, assembly GCA_026018925.1. Lineage (NCBI taxonomy): Eukaryota > Metazoa > Chordata > Mammalia > Scandentia > Tupaiidae > Tupaia > Tupaia tana. Next base: position 34,636,434 of record JAKSZU010000010.1, on the reverse strand, counting down.
GTTATTTCTGGGTCTATTTTTTACTGATTGATTTTTCTTATTATTATGGGGCAATTTTCACTTTCATGAACTCTGAACTTTGTTCCTAAACTCTATGAGACCACTAAGATCTGTTTGGATTCCCTTCTCTTGATTGCATCCTGAAAATTTTCACAGGAAGTCAGCTGGGGCATTCATTGGGCTCACTTTCTTCCCTTTCTTTGTAGGAGTCAATGTCTTGTGCTTCCTGTTGTTTCATACATGTTATTCATTTTCTATTCATTTAAGGTGGGAGGAAAAATCTGGTGTTGTTACTCCATCAGGACTAGGAGCAGATGTCTATCATTATACGGTCAGGATAACTGAGAAGGGAAGAGACTTACATAAACTTCCCAGTGCATCAGTGACAGATGCAGGTCTGTAGCCAGCACCCCCTGGCCCAGGATCTTCCTATTATGCTAGCTCTATTGTCACCTTGATACTTGCCACACTATAACAGTTCATCCCTTGAATGCCTGAATCAAACCACGTTGTAAATTTTAGAAACCTACACAAACCCTTAACATTCCATTTCTAAGTTTTAAAGGAACCAAATTATTTATTCCTTTTCTACCAGAACACTACAGAATTGATTAAATGTCATAATAAAAGTATTATGTCTCATGGCATCTTTCCACAGGGATCCAAACCACTAACAATCTGGATGTCCCAATCATTCTCATGAAGATGCTGCTCCATGAATGTAGGAACTTGATTTGTTCTTACTTTAACTCCTGCATTGCAGAAAACGGATAAGTGCTAATAGGATAAAAAAGTATCTCTTCTAAGCACACAGAAGGAAGAAATTCCTATTCAGTGTTCTTGTCATTGAGAAATGTTGGAAACATCAAGCCAGGAAATCTATATAGTAACGAATGGCTACAGGTCACAAAAATAGCTGTTAGACTTTAAAGCCAGGCAACAGCTCAGGTGCTTGCTGATTTGGTTGATTTCTCTGTCTAGTTGTTTAAGACTGGCCCAGCCTGAGTAGTTCTCGACAGTGTGAACCATGTGCTTCCAACAACTGAGAGGATGATTTTTAGGTGACCCTAGGTTTTAGATCTGGATTCAGAGTTCACATGTTGGAGTGCAGTTGCCTCAGCTCTCCACTGATGATGCGGCCACTGTGGCAGACGGAAAGGCAGAACCGAAGAGCCTCATTTCCCTGTGGCCCTCATCTCCATCTGCTCTCTACCCACATGGACTTCTGAAGATAGATGTAGCCAGGTTAGTACTGTGTCTCAGAGGAAGCCCAAAAAATGCACTCACCTGCTGAAGTCCCAGGGTCATCTGCAGTACCTGGGGAGTCTTTATATCAATTAAACAGGCCCCCCTCCTCACTCCATCACAAGTATATGAACTGCTAAAGTCTCTGAACTAACAGAGCCACTGGACCAGGTTAAACAACTGCATAGGCAGACTTGCAGGTTGCATCAGCCCCATCTACGCCCCTTTACAAGGCACCTGTGGTCAGGGTACAATTCGCTCCATCCTAAGTGACAGCTTCTCGTCTTGTTCTACTTGTCTTCCATGCATGTGTACTCTGTTTATCCCTGTTAATCAGCTCTCACAGAGTAGTGGAGTTGTCCCTGTAAGGGATGCTAGTGGACTTACCTTCTGCTCTAGGACAATCGCGTTCTTTTTCCTCCTTCTCCCCCTCATCCTGTCTCATATCTGCTGAGAACTTGGTTGATATTCCATTCATTTCTACCTACTCATTCAGTAGAGGCATTTCACATAGGAGGAAATGCACATGGTTGATAATGACAAATACAATACATAATAGAATAGCAATGAGATTATTTTCACCCATAATAGAAGTAAGAGTGAAAAAGATGGATATCAGGGCCAGATAGTGGTGTAATGGTAATGTGTACTACATGGGCAGGTTCTGGGTTTGCATCCAAAGACTTCTCTGAGTACACTTAAAAGATCATTGATGGCGGTTGCTTAAATAAAATATGCTACATCTGCAATACTGTATGGAGTAGTAACTAATGGAGTAGTCCCACAGGCACAGCTGGAATGGTCTGTAAGATATTAAGTGAAGAAACCACGTCTCAGAATAATGCATGTAATTATAAACCTGTTTATACAAGAACAAGGCAGAGCGCATATGCACATACGTGTGTGCAAATGCATGGACAACTGACCAGGGGCTGTGCCACTGTGCACATAGCCTCTGGGAAGAGAGTGGGAATAAAGTGGGAAATGAAAAAATATATATATACAAGTAGTGAATGGTAAAGGAGACACACAAAACAACTGAATAAGTTCATTGACAATTTGATGAAAACAGGAAGTATCTAGACTCATTTCTCAAGCATGATTTTCAAAAATTAGAGTAAAAGAGCCAGCAGGTGGCATGATGGTTAAGGCACTGGATTTCCTCATGGCCTACTGAGGTTCAAGTCCTGGACACGGTAGTGTGTGCTTGCATGCCAAAATCCCAGCATGAAAGTAGAGGAGAAGAAACAGTGGCTTGGCCATCTTCCCCGGGGACTGATTTCTCACTTTCCCTCTCACTGTCTCTCTCTGCCTCTCTGGCAACTACACACACCCTATGGCAAAAACCTACCAAAAAAAAAAAAAAAAAAAAAAAAAGAGTTAAATGTAAAAATTAAATCATGGGAAAAAATAGCCAAAATTAAATATTTATAACTTCTTTAGAGGAGTACTTTTTTTCCTAAACGTTGAGTGTCTGGAAGAAATCACAAAAGGAAAGGTTAACAAATTCCTCTGTGTAACAATTGGAAAATTCTGTACAAAACCCCTAACAAACCCAGGAGAAACAAACAGGCTGGACAAAAGTGTTTGTTGCTATGTTGTTTGCGCAATAAAAAAAAAAAAAAAAATCCCTCAAATCAAGGCACAGAATACCAAACTGACAAACAGATAAATTAGGACACATTTGCATTAGAAAAGAATTCACCATGTGCTCCCTTTGAATGGGAAGAGCCCCTAGAGCGTTTAAAATACAGTATAACTCAAATCTTCCCAAAATTCCTCTACCCAAGATTTTCCAGTTCAAGCCACTGCATAAATTAAGAAGCTGTCTCTGGCTCCCCTAGTTCTCATAGCTCCCAGATGCGGCAATCTGGCCCACACATGGCAGGTGTTGAATGCCAGCTGTGACTAGACTGTTATGAGCACAATGAGCTTTTGGGGCTATTGATACAAGGTACTGTTCAGAGGCTTCCATAACTTACCTACAGCTCAGTGACAAGTGTGTAGGCAGGGGTAGGACTAAAGGACTGGCTGACAAAGACTCTGACCCTGCCACTCTCTGTGCTGGGTCCTGGGGCATTTCCTTAACTTCTCTGAGCTCCCACTACCTCATCAACTCTGTCATGCCTCCTCAAGTGATCCAGGAGATTAACCACATGGGATGAGGTTTTGCAGAGGGCCAAGTTCTGTTCCCTGCTGTTTCTTAGGACTTAGCACCCCATCTGCAGTAGGTCTTCTATACATATCTTCTCAAGAGGAATGCTCAATTTCCTATAGGTGCTGGGGCCTTCGAATCAGGGTCTCACATCTCTTTTCTGGCTGAATAATGTGGGAAGCACCACGATCTCTCCGTAGCAGGGTGGAGGATGCATAGAAAGCCTAGTCGTTATTTTCTAAATCTCATGCAAGATGGAGGTAGCCTCCCTATCCAGGCCAGGAGGCTCAGGAGTCCTGGGGCATATCCCACGTAGGCATAGTCTGGACACCTCAGCCTGCATCTGGCCCTGGGAGAATCTGCAGACTTCACAGACGAGCTGATACTAGAGGATGAGCAGGGGCTTCCCAGAAGGATGAAGGGAAGGGCAGGAGGTGCTAAGGAAGACAGTGTGGATAGAACAGGGCTTGTGGTTGGGCTCGGGGGTTGAGGAAAGGGTGGGAATCAACTTGCTGACATAAGGCAGGCAGGAGCCACTGAAAGGATCTGAACAGAAGCATGATGGGTCGGATTAGAAGTTCCCTCTGACTGACCCGTGAAGGCTAGGTTGTTAGGCCAAGGCTGAAGGAAGAGGCTGAACTAGGAGGCTATTGCAGAGTTTTAGACACAAAGGCAAGTAGTAGAATGAGAGAAGTGATATAATCCTATTGATTTAGGAAAAAGTATGTGTGAGGGCACGTGTGCACATATATGTAACTACACCATGGTAACGATAGGGTGGAGAGCACACAGGGGCGATTCCCTCATTTAACTCTTATTCCTGAGTGTCTATTCTGAGCTTAAACCAGGCTTCAGGGACCCAAATGACTCTGAAATGGTTGTTAACCTCAAGAAATAAGAGTTTAGTGAAGAGGGGCTTTGTGACCAGACTTCCACAGTTGAGTGTGTTAAATATGATAGAGGTGGATGCTGTGGGATAAAGGGCAAGGAAGTCAAGACAGGCTTCTTGGAGGAGGTGACTATTCCAGCAGGTTACTAAAAGCCCAGGGCATAGGTCAGACTAAATGTAGGCTCGTGGGAATCACACCCACTAATGGCACTTTCTACCCTGCTATTCTCTGGTCCTGAATGGACACAAGTGGCTGATGATTGGGCCTCAGAAGGATTAAGGCATTGTGGGAGATGAACTGCTGCCTCCAAATGAGATCCCACTCTTCGCAAGGGTCAGATTCTGGAAAGACTAAAGGGGCTTGAAATGGCCCAGGATAGAGCAGAAAGCTTCCAGCAGCACCCCTGGAAGCACCCAGAGTTTCCCACCTCAAATTCTAGAACTATGTCCCACTTCATCTCAGTGTATTGTCAAAGGGAGGTTGCCCCTTCCTTCTTCCTCAAAGCAGGGTTGAGGGATTCAGCAAGGTCCCATGAGGTGCATTCAAGTATTCTGCTGAAAGGATAGACTGGCTGCAAGAATGAGGTGCCCAGAGTTGACTCCATCTGGACTTCAAAGTGCTCCGGCCATGTTGAAGAGCAAGGGAGAAGCATCAGGCTCTGCCCAAAAGCCAAAACCCTTTGGGGACAGAAAGGAGGACAAAATAAGTTCCTTTATGAGAGATGGGTCTAGCAAAAACACTTTGGGGCACCTAAAGAAAGAACTAGACCTCCTCTCCCAAAAAGTGACTCAGGCTTTGCAAGCTGCAGGCACTTTCTTCGTGTGTCAAAGAGAAACTTCTTCCAGATTGCTGAAAATGAGCAGCAGATAAAAATACAATTCTAGTCCCTTGAGCCACACCTTCTGGCTGCTTTGCAAATAGCTTGCTCTGGAAAAACCCCAAATGGAGATGCATCTCTCAAGTCAATACTTGACGTAGTCTAGTTGAGGGCACTATCTGCCCTCTGGTGGTCAGTTTCCTGCAAAGGCACCAACTTCCGGAAACCTGAATTCTGGGAGTTTGACAGAAAGTGCATGGTGAGAATTTGGAAAGTAAACATTTATTCTTTCTCAACTTCTAAGCTTTTAAAAATCAGTATTATTTTAATCAACGCACAATAATTGTTCTTATTTGTGGGAACAGTGTGATTTTGCAGGATATAAATACAATGAAATGATCAAATTGGGGTAATTAGCATATTCATCTTTTTCAACTTTCATCATTACTTTGTGTTGGGAACATTCAAAATTCTATTTCAGCTCTCTAGATACATACAGTAAATTACTGTTAACCAGTTACTTTGCTACCGCACACTACAACTTCTTCCTTTCATCTAATGGTAGTTTTGGACTGATGTAATGTCTAACAAAGAAATATTTCATGCCCACTCTTCATACAGGCTGTGACTTCTATAACACTTAACTGACTCCTCTCCCATCCCATAAATAATAAAGTTCTCATGCAGATTCAATAATCGACAAGAAGAAAAGTGGTTTTGTTGTTAAACCATAGAGGAAAGAAAGGCTTAGAAAAGGAAATTCCACATTGATGTGTGTGTTTGTCATTTGGGCCATTTCCTGAATAGCAAGTCTCATAGAAGATGATTAAATTGAATGTCCAAGATGACTGCATACCAGGGTGAGAACCAGTGTGGGTTCAAATCCTTCTTTCACTTCTTATCTATCTAGCTATATTTATTTTTCCCATGAGGGAGAGAGAGGTATCCTCAACAGGGTCTGCACACCATGACCCAGCATGAGAGTGTTGTGTCACCTCTGTGCCACCACAGCTGGCCCCTGCTCCACTTCTTACTAGTTCTGTGACCTTGTGATCTTTGGCAAATTACTTAAATTTCCATGCCTCAGGTTCCTCATCTACCTAATGCAGATGATAATAAACTCTATTTTACAGAATTTCTGTGAGGGATAAATGGGATTATGTGCATACAATGCTTTGAACAATGCTCACCACGTGGTATGCACTATATGAATGCTTGCATTTATCATTCTTGTTGCTGTTGTTATTTTAAGTTGCATAAGAGCTTAGACTTTGCCACTAAAACAGTACATGCAATGTATACAGTATATTGCAATACGTATATGCAGTGAGGCAAATATGGTCACTTTCAGCTACAAGTTTTCAAAACCCCTCTCATTTATGGGCTGGTCTTCCCTTTTCTGTACTATGGAAATGAAAGGGGCAGATACTCCCATTCCTATCTGTGGGCAGATGGGTTGTGGCCCCATAACCCCTATCCAGACAGGAGCCATGAGGAAAGGATACATAGACGCAAGGACGATAGAGGGCAAGGGCCCGTCAGCAGGGCTAGTGGGTCATCAGTGTAGGGAGTAGCCTCAAGCCAACCAGTATTGGATGACCTGGCAGGGTCCTGGCCTGCAAATCCTCTCCCCAACCCTTTGTTTCTGTTCTCATTCAGTTCTCTGTGTCTCTCTGAATTCTGGGAGCCGCCCTGCAGCTTCAGTTAATTAGAGTCAGTCTGTCCAAGAATCCTGACTGACACAAGGAGATTGGGGCCCAGGGAGGGCAAGTAGCTTGCTCAGGTTCACACAGCAATTCTGTGCTAGGCCCTATCTGCTTATGTTGCCTGTCCTCGTCCTCCACCTATGTGGAAGGTGAGCTGGCGAATCCTCTAGCTCTTCTACACTCAAGTTCAGGGACGCAGATTGTTCTATTGGAAGCTATAGCAAGTTTAAAGGAGAAGATAAATTCTCAACTGCTACAGGACATGAGAAAACCACACACCAATGCGTACTATGTTTTTTCAGCTGCCTCCAACTTTCCTCATTAGATACCTGAACCAAGGCAACATCAGTGGTTCACAGCTCAGGGGCTCCCCCTAGTGGCTGTCATGCTCACAGCAGAGGCACTGGAAGCCTTGACCTAGAATCAAAGGCAAGGACACTGATAAAGGGAAGGAGAATAGCCATCACATCTTGACCACTGACTCTCTTATGTGGTCGGACAAGGCTGGGGCCTTTAGGAACAGAAAAGGCTGGGACTGGACCCAAGCAGTGTTTCTGATAGCAAAGGTTTCCCTGGGCAGGGTCCTCCCTGAGACACCTCCTTGGAAGGCTCATCTCCAGAAGTCCCAGGCACATGCCATCCTGGTTACCTGTGGGACCCTGAACCCAGGCCCATTGTGTTCTGAGTCCTGTGACATGCGTGGAGCTGATCTCCACCTTATGGGCCCCAGGGTAGTCCACGTACTGCTGGGTAACTTGCAAAAAGAGAGATGCGTGTTCTGTGCCCCAGGACAGAGGTGGGCCTGAGCATGTCTCACACCCATGCACACATGCACACACATGTACAGATCATTAATTAAGTGGGCACTGATTTTTTTCCCACCTTTTTCCTCAGCCACTTTGGGAGAGCACAGAATTTAAAATACAGAGCTTTAGAGTCATACATGTAAAAATTAAGATGTAGCTCTGCATCCTTAATGATAGGCTTTGCACAATTTAAGCTCTCTGAACTTCAGTTTCCTCCTCTGTTAAAATGGAGCTTAGGATGCTATCTACCTCTCGGAGTGTTGTGAGAACAGAGAAGAGACTGTGCTCAGTGCCTGGAACACAGGAAGAAGACTCAATGAGTGAGAGGGGTTTCTCCCCTCTAAGAAGGGGTGGGGAGACCAGGTAGGAGCATCAGGTCCTGCTCTAGCACTTAGTCCAGTTAAAAGCTTATGATGGGAATGATGAAGAAGACACATCCTCCCTCTCAAGGTTATTATTCTGTGGCAAAGACAAACACATAGACAGTTACAGCCCAGATATGCATCCTGGCTGGAGAAGCTCCAGGTACTATGGGGACAGCAAGGAGGGAAAGATAAGCTACATAAGCGGGGAAGGGAAAGTAGAAGAAAAATGAGCCAAAGAGCAGGAGGTGAAGTGTCATGTATAGATAAGTGCAGGGGCCAGCAGATGGCATGGTGGTTAAGGGCGCTGGACTCCCACATGGCTGACCATGGTTTGAGTCCTGGACCTGGCAGCTTGCCTTCTCACTTTCCCTCTCTCTCTCTCGTTCACTTACTCTGTCTCTCTCTGGTCAAATTAAAATAAATAAGTTAATAAAATAAAATAATTATAATATATATATATGTGTGTGTGTATATATATATATATATATATATATATATATATATATATATGTAAGTGCACACACACACATATGCAGAGAGAGAGACACACACATATACATTGAGTGTGTATGTATTTGGAGTGAGGAGCTGCACATTCCAAGAGGAGAGACCCAGAGGGAAATCAAAGATAGCAGACCTTTATAGGAAACTGAAGGAAACTTGAGCTCATTGGAGTGTAAAGTTCAGGGGTGCCCTAACCCATTCTGCTTAGAAACACAGATACCTGAGTCTGCATAATTTAAGAAACTAGAGGGCCCACACCACCTGCATGTGCTGCAGCTACTAACTTTTGCTTCAACCCTCTTGTCCAGCACTTCCCAGCTCAGCCTCTAGCTGCACTAGGACCAGGTAGGTCAGGGTAACTTAGGAGAACTTGGTTGTTGACTGAGGGGAGGGCTGATCACCATCACCTCTGCAGCCCTCAGGTACCTAGGCTATGACCACTGCCTGTGATCATCCTCCACAGAGAGAGGAATCAGGTGGACCAAGGGAGAGGGCAGGAGGAAGTCAGCAGAAACTTCTAGCTTTCATGGTTTCTACTTGAAAAAGTAGAGAGGAGCCAATGAGGCTCTGGAAGATTTCTCCCCCAGCTCCACCTCTGGAGGAGAAAAACAAGAGAAACTCTCCTCTGAAACTCTGAACCCCAAACTTCCACCATGAAGTCTAGCAATCTCATCCACAGAAGAACAAGGGAACCAGCAAAGAGCTAACATACATCATAAGGAAGTGTAAGAGCAAACAGCTGCAAGGGGAAAGCAAAACAAAACAAAACAAAAAAATATTGGACCTCAAGCTTCACCTCCACCACAAGCTGACAAGAGAGCTTCACCATCCTGCAAACTGACCAGCAAATGAAGTTTTGTTTACAATCAAGTCTCCACAGCTTGGAGAGAGCAAAGGATGCAAAAGAGAGCACCCCAACCCCAACAGAAACTGAGTAATTTGAGTGATGGTGGACCTAGAGCTGTTTTCCAACCCCGAAACCACAGAACCTACCCCCAAAATTAGGAAGAAGTGAGTTCTTCACCAGATGCCTAAAACCAATGCAGAGACACAAGAAATTTAAAAACACAAGGAATATCTCTCCCTCAAAGGAACACAATAACTTAACAAAGGATGAGTTCTCCAACAATGGATAAGATGCAAAAAAAAAAAAAAAAAAAAAAAAAAAAATCACAGAAATGTCAGAAAAAGAATTCAGAATACTCATTGTAACAAAATTCAATGGGATACAAGAGAAAACAGACCATTCCAGGAGATAAGAAATCTTGCCATGACATGAAGGAGGAATTCCATACAGAGATATACACTCTAAAAAGAATCAAATAGAATTTCTAGAGATAAATAATATGTACAGAAAATTAAAATCTCCCTTAAAAGTATTAACAGATTAGACCACACAGAAGAAAGAATTCTGATCTTGTACACAAAACCTCTGATTTAGTCCAGCTGCCAAAAATAATGACTACATAGCCAAAAATATAAGGACAACATACAGAAAATTCTAGACACTATTAAGCAGTCAAATATCCATTAATAGGTATTAAGAAAGTAAAGAGAAAGGCAGACCTAGAAAATATCTTTCATGAAATACTGCCTGAGACCTTTCTAAATCTAGAGAGACGTACAGATATCCATATCCAGAAAATACAAAGGACATGAAATAGATTAAACATAAGAAGATCCTCTCCAAGGCACATTATAGTCAAATAGGTCAAAATAAAAGACAAAGTTATAATAATATTCTGAAAATGGCAAGAGAGAAACAAGTTACTTACAGACGTTACCCCATCAGACTTACCTCAGACCTCTCAACTGAAACAATGCAGACAAGGAAAGAATAGAAAGACATATTTAAGGGATCAGCAGTTAGCGTAATGGCTATGTCGCTGGATTCCCATGTAGTCGACCGTGGTTTGAATCCTGGACCCAGTGGCTTAAACTCACGCCGGGCACGTGTGCGTGTGTGCCCAAGATCCTGAGAGGAGAATGGAGGAGAAGGGATTGTGGCATGGCCATCCCCCCTGGGAGGTGATTTCTAGCTTTTTGTGTCTCTCTCTGCCTTTCTGGCAAGCACACGCCCTATAGCAAAGACTTCTCCAAGAAACTATCTAGCATCTTTGCTGACCACAGCAGAATTACACTTGAAGTCAACAACAGAAAAAGCTTTCAAAAATACACAAAAACGTGGAAACTAAGTAATGTACTTCTGACAACCTCAAAACTACTGAAGAAATGAAGACTAGTTGAAATGATGGCGACTGGGCCAGACTCACTGGCATGAGTCGGTGAGTCTGTGAAGGGATTGCTCATGGAGAAGCTGCTCGGTCAGACAGCTCAAAACATGATACTACATCTTGCACTCAGAAGACAGTTTAAGGAAAATGGCAATAATAACAACACATCTCCAATACCAGCAAGAAGCTATTCAGAAGAATGTTGAACAGTCATCAGATCTACAGGACCAGTTGAATCATCTGTTGAAATAGAGCAGCCTGTAAGAGAACAATAGCGCTTCTTTGCCTGATGCTGAGGAAGAAATATCTTAAACGACCATCGTGCTGTGGGTTTGATTTTCCCATTTTTTCCTCTAAAAGTTAAGCTACAGAGAGTTGCTTTACTGAAAAGAAGCTAAGAGGTCGAATTTTGGAAGTAGTCCTTAAATCAGACTAACTCATGCTCTTACTGAATTTTTAAGTTGCTCTGTTTAATTTTATATTAAAGCAAAATTAAGAATATCTTAGCTTTCCCCATGGAACTTTTAATGTCAGAAGGCTTATTGGCCACATACTGAGTAATATTTTAAATTCACAAATAGAGCTTTTATTGTGAACAGGTTTAAAAAGAAAGAAATAAAGACTTAAATCAAAAGATTTATTGAAATCAATAATAACAAAATATGATTCTATAATCTTTAGGATACAGTGAAAGTAGTCATAACAGGGGACTTTACAGCAATCAGTGCTCATGAGAAGAAAATAGAAAAATGGTGAATAAACTAGTAATGCATCACAGAGATGGGAAAACATTGGAAACAAAAAGAAAAACCAGAAGAAAAATAAGATAAAAAAGAACAAAGATTAGAGCATAAATAAATGACATAGCAAATAAAAGAACAATACAAAAATAAACAAAACAAAAGGCTAGTGTTTTTGAGAGGCTAAACAAAATTGACAAACTATTAGCTAGACTAGTCCAGAAAAACAGGGAAAGAAACCAGATAAAATCTGGCTTAATTGCAATGAAACAGGCAATATTTTAACAGAAATAAGAGAAATACAAAAGATCATAAGGGAGTATTATAAGCTACTATATGCCAACAAACAAGGAAATCTAGATGAGATGGACAAATTTCTGGACACGTGTAATTTATGAATATTGAACCAAGAAGAGAATAACAAGCAATGGGACGGAATCAGTAATAGTCTCCCAAGGAGGAAAAGCTTATATCACAATGGTTTCACTTTTGAATTCTACAAAACTTTTAAAGAAAAACTAACCCCAATTCTCCTCAAATTCTAAAGATCCAAAAAGAAGGAATCTCCCCCTCCTGCCAAATTGATTCTACGAAGTCTCCATTATCTTGATACCCAAAGCAGACAAGGACATAACATAAAGACATCACGAGGGGAGACATTACCATAGAGACTCGCTGTTTAAGAGCATTCTGAAGCAGTTCCCCATTGGGTGAAGTAGCCAGACCCTAGAGAGTCAAGGAAATTGTTTTATATTTCACAATAATCTGTATTCTCTTTGTTGTTGTTGTAAAAATAACATATATTCAGGGACCAGCAGTTGGCATAATGGTTATGTCGCTGGTCTCCCATGTAGTCAACCACAGTTCGAGTCCTGGACCTGGTGACTTAAACTCACGCTGGGCGCATGTGCATGCGTGCCTAAGATCCCAAGAGGATAATGGAGGAGAAGGGATTGTGGCCTGGCCAACCCCTCTAGGGAGTGATTTCTCCCTTTCTATCCCTCTGGTCCTCTCTGTTTCTGGCGAGCACATGCGCCCTATAGCAAAAACCTCTCAAAAAAAAAAAAAAAAAAAAGAAAGAAACAAGCAAAAAAGTATATTCGTTGTGAAATGTTAAGTATATTCGTTGTGAAATGTTAAGTTAAAAACAAATCCCAATTCAGTGAAACAACAATCCCCTCCTGTGGTAGACAAAATAGTAAAATAGTGACTCCTCCTCCCATGATGTCTTCATACTAATTCCTAGACATAGAAATGGCAAGTAGGACTTTGCAGGTGAGTAGATTAAGGGCCTAGAGATATAGTTGTCATTCTAGATGATCTAAGTGGGCCAACGTAATCATAGGAGTTCTTATTTATTTATTTTTTTTGGAAAGGTTTTTCACAATAGGGCGCGTGCGCACGCCAGACAGACAGAGACATAGAGACAGAAAGCGAGAAATCACCCCCCAGGGGGGATGGTCACGCCTCAATCCCTTCTCCTCCATTCTCCTCTCGGAATCTTGGGCACGCACGCACACGCGCCCGGCGTGAGTTTTAAGCCACTGGGTCCGGGACACGAACCGCAGTCGACTATGTGGGAGTCCAGCGACATAGCCATTACGCTAACTGCTGGTTCCCCCATAGGAGTTCTTGAAAGTGGAGAACTCTTGATTAGAGAGATGAGGTAGATGTTGTTCTGTTCTTCAGAAACACAGTTTTGAGAACGTGGGTCTTCCTCTCTTTCTGTATCTACCATCTTTAAAGTCCCTTTCGTACCTTTGTTGTTTTCTATTTATTTTTGTGATGTACTTTATCACTCACTTTTTTTGTTTTTGTTGTTTTCATTGTGGCTCTCGATGCTGCAAAAGGGTGGGGAGGAGAATGATAAAGTGGCCTGGGAGAGATTGCAGCTTCATTGAAGACATGTCTGAATATTCTTTCATCATATGTTTTGTTTACTTTCTCCTGCATCAGGCTGCTTTTCTTCAGCTTTCAAGGTTTAAAAATTAGGTTGGTTCACAGTTTTAATCCCCTAAGTCAGTCTACTTGTGTTGTGATTCCATGATCCAGCCCCCCTCCCTTCTTCCCTCTCCCTCAGCTCTTCTCTCTCCTTATCTTCTGCCAGTGGTCAGTGTAGATATTAAATGATGCATCATCATCAGCTCTCTCTTGTCTCTACTTACTCAAAGTCTCTGTTACTGTATAACTTAAAATAACCACCATTTGATCAAATCTCATGGTTTTGTGAGTCAAGAATTTGGGGCAGGCTCCATTAGGTGCATCTTTTGTTCCATGTGGCATTGATTAGAATCACTCAGTGACGTCACTTGGTAGCTATTCTGATCTCAGAGCGACAGATGGCTTCACATATCTGGGGCATTTGTGGGAATGACTAGAAGAATGGGCTCACTTGGGTCCCTTTCTCTCTCTCTTTGTGGTCTCAAGGCCGCTCTACATGGTCTTTCCAGCATGTAGTCAGACTTGTTTATGGCTCAGGGCTCCAAAAGAAAGGAAGCAAACTTGAAAGTCTTTGTAAAATTCAGGCTGGACCTGACAGCATCTCTTCTGTTGTCTGAGTGGGAGTCAAGAGGAGGGAAATAGACTTGCTTCTCAATGGGAGGAGTGTTAAAGAATTTGTGCCCACCTTCAGTTGCCGCCCCTCGAGAACGAGTCAGCAAACATTTTTCTTAAAGAGACAGTAAGTATTTTAGGCTTTGTACACCACAGTCTGTCACCCTACTCAATCTTAGAGTTGCAATGTGAAAACAGCTATAGAGAATATATCAGTGAATGAGTATTCCAAGAACCTCCTAGGGTAGGGAGGAGCCACAAGATAGAAGGAACCTGGGTCTCTAAATGTCTGTGTAGAGCAAGGAGCACCTGCCACCAAAACCACCACCACTGACTTCCTTAAACTATGACCCTCTGAACTATGTTAGCCCCTGAAACATTAGGTTGCTTATTACAGAAATTACTCTGCCTTCATTGATTCTGGTTGTGCCCATTTCTGAGCCTCCAGTTCAGATTCCTTCTAATAAATTTCTTTTATACTCAAGGTTTTCTACCCATGGCTGCATTCAGTTGTTTGCAATCAGAGAACCCTGACCATATGAGCTGGAAGTGGCCATAGAGACCATTTCCTAAAACTAAGGTCCAGAGAAAGGAAGTAAATAGCCCTAAATCACACAGATGTAAATGACAGGTCCGAGCCTGGAACCCAGACCCCCTGATTCTTCATTCAGCCCTCTTTCTGTTGCTCTGGGATCTATCTTGCCCAGAACATAAATCTGGATTCCTGTGATGGCAGTGAAATGCACAGAGTCACCTCCAGGCATCGATTTTGCCCAGAGGACCCTGCGCCTGCAATGGGGGCTCAGAGCAAGGATCGATGGTAGGGTCTAGATCTGGGGCTGTAAATCACAGCAAAGAGAGTAAAGCAGAGCTGTTTTCTGGCAATAAATTCACCTCCAGCTAGCAGCCTAGCTTTTCTTCTTTCATGATTCTACCTCGTAGATCAGACAGTGTTTGAGAGAGAGAGAGACCATTCTTCACTTCATTAATTTTCCCTCAATAGTTTCCTAAAAATTCTTTTAATTTTGAAATAATTTTACATTTACAGAAGAGTTGCAAAGATAGTACAAAGAGCTCCACCCTTCAGCTAGCTCTCCCTAACATTAACATCTTACATAGAATAATCATTGAAACTAAGAAATTAAGAGTGGTCTATTAACTAAGCTACAGACTTCATTTGGGTTTCTCCAATATTTCCACTAGCATCCTTTTCTGTTCCAGGATCCAATCCAGGACACGATGGTTATCATATGCCCTTTATATCTACTCATCTTTTATAGCTTTCAGTGTTTTCTTATCTTTATAACCTTGATAGCTTTGAAGAGCACTGGTCATCTGGAGTTTTGTAGACTATCTTTCAGCTTGGGTTTGTCTGACATTTTCTCACGATTAGAGTGTGGTTATGAATTTGGGGGGAAAATAATGCAAAGGTGATATACCCTGCTTTTTGCATCATATCAAGCAATACGTAATATCACATGATTATTCAATACAATGTATTGTTAGTGATGTGAATCTTGATCACTTGATAAAGGTGATGTCTACCATTTTTCCCACTAATCCCTGTTTGTCATAGTGAGTCACAAAGGCTAGCCCACACTGCAAGAGGGTGAACAGAGAATTGGCTCTCTACACCTCTGAAACATAAATTGTGATCTCTGTGACCCAATTTCCTCCTGCTGAGCCCTTACTCAAAGGCCCCTGGGGATGAGGGGAATACAGTCTGCTCCAGTCTGTCCTGTCTTCCACATGGATGCTCAGTTGCTTGCTTTCACTCAGTGGACAGGGCAGAGGGAAGAAGACCTGGTTGAGAACTGGATTCTTGTTAAGAGCCTGGTGAAGGCTGGCAGTATGGGAGACAGGCAAGGATGCTGAGGACATTTCAGGATGGTTAAATTCCCCCTACCTGCAGCACAGAGAGGCTCCAACTTCCCTCTCTGGGTAGCTCAGAGGTTCAGAAAGCACATGCACCTGAAGCTCTAGCCTTTTGGGAGCGTGGGATATTTGTGGTCCTCCATCCTGCAGAGTCCTGGGTGACGAACCCACACACAAAAAAATGCCAGATGGAAAATAAAAGGATGCTTCTTTCATCACTGGACAAGTGCCAAATGCCCAGAACTTCCAATGTGGAACTTAGGTTAAAAGGTCTATTGGAGAGAAAAACTTTGGCTCAAGAGCAACTCATATTTTGGGGACACAAATTTTCAGGTGTGGCTGGGTAGAAGAAGTTTAGGGTGGGGCATGGCTAAATTCATGGAACAGAATCCTGACAGACTCAACGAGCCCACTATAAATTCAGTCACAGGTGGCAGAGAGAGCCGGCTCAATCTAGAATAGGAGTTCTCAACTTTGGTTATGTGCTACACTCTTGGATAGTGTTTTAAATTACCCATTTCCCAAACTCTGTCCCTAAAGACCATAGCTGAATTTGTCTGAGAGTCGTCTTTTCTAAAAGCTCCGTCCATGGATGCCTGTCACGTCACACAAAGATTGTAAACCATTGCTTTATAAGTTGCTCCTCCAGCTGGCCGGTGGCATGCTGAATCCCACAAAGCTGACTGTGTGGTCTGAGTCCTGGGCCCTCTGGGCTTGAAAAACACACTAGGCACATATATGTGCATGCCAAAAAATCCCAAGAGGAGGATACAGAGGGATTGTGATATGGCCGGCCTCCCCAGAGTGCTTTCTCACTTCCCACTGCCACCCCTTCTGTCTCTTTGGCAAGCACACGTACCCTATAGCAAATTAATAAACGAAATGAAACAAAATTTCACTGTGGTCCTTGGACCAGTATTGTCAGCATCACCTCGGAGACTGTTACCAAAGCCTTGTCCCACCCTGTCCCCTGCCTCCAGCGGTTCAGTTGGAATCTGCCAGTCCAGAAGATCCCTTGGAAGTTTGGAAGCACTGAATTAGCAGTAGGGGTGAGCTTCCTAGATGGGCTTCCTGCACAGAAACAGAGGAATGGCTGTCCCCAGAGGCAGCACAGAAGCAAGGATGGACCTGGGAGAACACCTTTGAAGTACAGTCACTATGGCTGCCATTAAGTGTTGTCAATAGTTACCATACAGGTTAGAGATCATTCCTCCCATGATACATGATAGGGAAAGTACCAGGTAGAGTCCAGAGTGGCTACCAGTGTTTCCTTCAACATTTCCACCTGGCTAGGAGAGGAAGCATGAGCAGAATCTCCCAGCTTCACATAGCCAGGGAGAAACATTGAGAGAGGGAAAATCACCTTCCTGCTAGCTAGTCCTGCATCCTTGACCTCCAGCTGTGGGCCTCCTCTGAGCCTCAGCTTCCTTCTCTGTAAAATGGAGGTTAACAATGATTTTCTTGTGGGTAGGTCGCTGATGAGCTTATGCAGGTAGAATGTTGGACACAATGTCCAGAACTGTCAAGGACTCAGTTAGTGCCTGCTTGGGACACATTGCTGGTATTCATGTCAGGAGGATGCCTGTCAGAGCCAAAATGAATCAATTTTTCATGCCTCCTGAACAATACCATCCCTTCCCTCTCCTCTTAGATTAAGCTTTAACCTTACCTCCAAGGGTTCCAGCTCTGCCAAGACTCAGCATAGCCTCTATCTGAGCATCAGGCGGAGCAACTGTCACAAGAATCTTTTCCAAGGTATTTTCATCAAGGTCTCTACTTTTGATACACTTAGCAAAGGACTTCCCGAAAGATATAAACACTTGAGCACCTGCTCTGTACCACTCCCTTGAGACCCACTATTTCATTAAACCTTCCTAAGAACACTGTGCAGTGTACATTATCATATCTGGTTTATGTGTGAGGAAGCTGCTGATCTGAAAGGTGAGGTAACCTGTCCACCCTCACAAACACAAAGTCTACCTGTGAGGCTGCAACCAGAAGCTGACTTCAAATCCTGCTCCTCTCATAGTCTCCTTCTCCCCTTTATCTCTTTTTGTATTTTTGCCCAAATGAAACTATTCTTACTGAAAGTTGAAAATAACAGAATAGGAGCATAAAATTCCACAAAGAACTATAAATGAATGCAACGGCCATATCCTGACTGCTGTGTGACCTATCCCTTGTGGAGCTCACTCCCTGACCTGTCATTAGCAGTGGATTCTATGGTGAAAACATCCTGAATCATTTAGAGAAATATCAAAGGTGAGAAGGGTTGAAGGCTTCAGTGTCCTTGTCCAACTTCCCTCCACCAATTCTCACTACATTGATGACAAACTGTCCCCTGAAGGAACATGGAAATAAGGGATGAGGGGTTCCTGAGGGGAGGACACTCTTCATTCCAACCCCACCTCCATCATCAATTTCGGCTGTATCCTGAAGTTTGGGAATTTGAGGAGCATGAAGGCCATGAATAGCTGGATCAATGGGAAACATATCCAAGATTTCTGTTTAGAAATGTCACCTAGAATAAATTTTATGGCCCACCCACACACACACTTCCTAAACTGTTTACTATCTTGTCTATAAAATGGGTGCCCTGCAGAACGATGCTGGGGCTTAAAGCCAAAGCAAGATGAAAGTGGAGACAGTGATTATAAACTAGGAATTGCTGGTGAGACTACCAATATTCACCCTTCCATTTCCAGGTCCTCAGCAACCGGGAGAGTTCTGCTTCTGGGGTGACTGTCAATAACAGGCTTCTGGTCCCAGAGTTTCCCTCCAGGCCTTTGACCACAAGTACACCTAGGTATGCCAACCAGGTGATTGGTAGGCCCCAAAAGGCCAAGAGATTAATTTCTCCAAGATCTGAAAATGAATTTAATGATCTGAGAGGCCATATTCCACAACCGTCCCAGTGTTCACTTTTGTCATCTATACACACACATATGCAGACATGACAGCTGAACAATGCAGGAAATTTGGGCCTGAGGTTTATTTGGTGGGTCTACATACTGAGGTCCCCCAAACCCAGGAATCTGACACCTACCTAATGGTTGGTGAATCAAGGCCCCAATAGGAGACACTCGGGCTGGCAGAACAATCTCATATCACTGAATGCCCAGCTCCCACCAGCCTGGGCTTCAAAATAGACCTTCCTCATTACCTCTGATCCTTTCTTCAGGTTCCCCTTCCATCCCAGAAGCTGCCCTTCATGTAGCAGTCCTCATCACTGTGACCACCTGTTGGGGCATTGGATTCAGGTCCAAACAGGACAGACCCCCTCACCCTGACATGGGCCCCTCAGCCTATCCCAGGAGAGCCTATGCCTGCTTGTTCTCCAGAGGACTGCCCTTCCTTCTGATTACCAAGCATAGCTGTGGCTTCTCCTTGCCTCCCGCAGAGGTGGGCATGGCCTCCTGCTAGCTGCTGAGTCCTACACAGACTGATATGGTCCCCTCTGTGATAAGTGTATGGGCCTCAACATCCCTCCAAGTCCTGGCCAGTTAGGAACCTAGTGATGAAGCCTGAGGCCCATACCACTCCGCTCATGCAGCACTTGAGTTTCTTAGGACTGCCGTAATAAATGACTACACACAAGGTGGCTGGAACAACAGAAATTTATTCTGGAGGCCAGAAGTCCAAAATCAAGGGGTCATAGCAAGACCAAGCCCTGTCTGAAGGACCTAGGGGAGGATCCTCCCTGCTTCTCCCACCTTCTGATGATTACAGAAACCTTGGCTTGTAAATGCCTGTCTCTGATTTTTGCCTCTCTTCACAGGGTCTCTGCCTTCCCTCTATGTGTCTGTGTCTGTGTGCAAATCCCCCTCTCTGTTCTCTTATAACAACTCCAGTTACTGCATTTAAGGCCCACCTAATCTAGTCTGACTTCACCTTAGTTTGGTAACATCTGCAAAGACTCTATTTCCAGATAAGGTTACATTCACAGGGACCAGGGATTAGGACCCAACAGGCCTTTTAAATGGGCACAGTACAGCCTACAACTGCCACTATGTCCTCTAAGACCCGTGGGCCCAGGTGGTTTTCCTGATGGTTCAGACCTGACTAGGTATCCTAACGCTGCTTCTTCTCAGCATACTATCTTTCTCCCCTCCTCTCAGCTTCCAACAGAGCATCTCTAAGGTCAACAGGTGTGTGAGAAGTGGAGGGCTGAGCTGGGAGGAATCTGCTATTCACTTCTGTGTGACTGTCACATTGCTCCTAGCATCTTCACAATTTTCAGAGCATGGTTTTATCCAGGACCCCATCTTATCCTAAGATGGACATTTTATATTCCACTGTACAGATGGGGAAACTGAGGAATGGAGAGAAAAATAGTTTCCCCAAGGTCACATAGCTAAAAAGTATAGGTGGGACTTGAATCCAGGTCTTTGGAAACCAAGTCTTGGATTACTATTGGTTAGCTTCCTCTGCTATGTGAAAGGAAGGGGTCCCTCTACATGTTGGGGCCAGGCATATAACAAGCAGCTCTCTGACTAGCATGAGACCAATTCTCATTGGTGAAAGAATCTTGGTAGCTGGAGAGTACAAAGCAGCCATTTCTTCCTCCACCCCTCCCTCCATGCCCTGCTGGAAGACACATGGATAAGGTGTCGTGAGAATGATCTCTTTAGGGACATAAATCCCCCTCTTGATAGCCTAGCACCCTGTCTTTCATCTTGTTATGACAATCTTTTTTCATTTTTTAGCATCTGCTGTTCAGAATGTCTCATACCTTGAATAGAGAATGAATGGGGCATAAATCAGGAGGCAAATGCCTGGACTTGCTGCTCCCGCGGTGTCTCTGTGCCGGGCTGCCTTGTGCGTTCACTGCCGCTGATCTACTAGTTATTCTAGCTGCTGCTTGGCTTTAAGGCCTGTTGATGTATTGGTGGCTTTTTTATATGTGGTGGGTCATTTGTGTGACTGATTTTGAGACTCCTGCCACCCGCTGAAGGACACTCTTGGAAACAGATCTAGCAACTACGCTCTCAGGATGAAAACGTTTGGAAAGCAGAGACGGCCCACTATTACGTTTCCCCCTCCTTGACTGCGTGCACGAACCAATTGGATACAGTTGGCACAGAAAAAAAAAAAAAAAAATGGGAAAATTGATAGAATTCAGGTGTCTGTCTTTGACATTAAAATCCTTTCTCATATGGTACAGAGTAAATGATGTGGACAGAGGTAACTATGGGCCAAAACAGACTCTGAGCAATGGTCTTGTGCTGCCTGCTCAAGTTTTAGCAGCTAGGAGAATCCCTGGGTAGGTTTTCCAAGATGACTGTGAAAAAAAGGGAAGTGGGGGAACCAGCAGTTAGCGTAATGGCTATGTCGCTGGACTCCCACGTAGTCGACCATGGTTCGCGTCCCGGACCCGGTGGCTTAAAAAAAGGGAAGTGGGAGAGATCATTGTTCAGTTTCAGAAATTCAAATAGATCAAATAGCTCCAAAATGAGGTTTCCCTTTTTTTTTTTTTTTTTTTCATCACTCAACTGGGACATGTCTATGCATTTTACTGACTAGTGACATTCACTGAAGAAGTGGATTTGCCCAAGTGCCCAAGTTGAATCAAAATACCTCAATGTGGAAGAATAGATACAGTGTTTTGTCACTCATGTATTGAATAGAATTTAAAACCTAAGCAGAGAGGCTTCGCTTTGCAAAGCTAAGCTGGTGAGATCACACAACACAGCGCTGAGCGGAAAAGTGGAGGGGAGCTGGACCGGTGGAGTCCAAAGTATGTTCTAAGGACCTCAGGACCTACAGTGGCAGAGAGGGTGTCCTCGGGGATGGTAAGACGTGGCTGCAGCATCAACAACAATGCAAAGTGGCCTCTTGTTGCTGTTCTGTGTCCCAGGAATGAGGCCTAGGTCTCTTGAGTAAAGAAGGGCAAACATTTGGACCTCTTGGAAAGAGCCTAGACCTGCTGGAAAGCAGAATGAGATCAAGTACCCTTGGTAGTTCCTGTTCAGCCCTGAAGGCTCGAGAATCAGGAGGACCTATAATGCAGTTCTAGCCTGAAGGTAGGAAAAAGCCAGTCCAATTCCAAAGCAGTAAGGCAGAGGAATTCTCTCTTACTTTGGGAATAGAATACTTTGTTCTATTTAGGTCTTCAGCTGCTTGGATGAGGCCCACCTACATTAGGGAGAACAAGCTGTTTTACGTAGTCTGCCTATAAATGTTTAATCCCATAAAATAAATAACTCTCACAGAATCACCCGGAATAATGTGTGACCAAATATTTGGACATCCTATGCTCCAATCAAGTTGACTGATCAAATTAACCATCACAAGGGTTGTAGTCAAGAGTGCAAATTGTAACTCTGCAATTTCCTATTTGTGTGACGCCCTCACCAAAGACATTATTTAATCTCTTTGAGCCTCTGTTTTTGCATCTGTGAAGTGGGGACAAAGCCAGCTTCAAAGGCATTCAGTCTGTGCAGTCATACTTAGAGGGACCCCATGCTTGGTTTAAAGTTCTGATGCCAATCTGCTTAGTAGGTTTTAACAAAGGGCCCACATTTTCATTTTATGCTGAACCCTACAAATTACGTAGCTGGGCCTGAATAGAAATAATCACCTTTACTTCTTCACAGGATGCTTGTGAGGATCAAATGGGACAACACAGGTAAAGCACATGTGCGTCATAAATGCCAGCTGTCATCATGGTCAACATGTAGAAGCCTCTCCTTGGGCCATACCTCAGGGCTGTAGAGATGAACTGGCTACGTAACTTATTCTCTAGAGGAGATTATGATCTAGGCAGGAAACTATGTCAGTGGCCAGAATGGAGGGACAGAAGTTGGCCCTTCAGAGGAGGGCCCCTTATTCTACACCCTTGCTGGACACTTGGAGTTTGGAAGAGTCCTGCGGAGGAGAAGATGATGGTGAGAAAGAATGCAGAAGGCCCCAGTAGCTTAAGAAATTTCTGTGGGGAGTGGTTGGGGAGGGGTGAAAGTAAGGAGGGCCCCAGAGCTGGGGTGCTGATCAGACTCTGTGTGAGCCAGGCCTTCCCAGGCTACATCCTGTAGGACTCACCCCACTGGCCTGGGACCTGGGAGATGAAGATCTTTCTAATCAGCCTTGTCCCCTGAGCAGGCCCCATAATCTCTCTGGGCCCAGGTCTTTACCAAGTAAATGGGGGAAATGTCACAGATGAGGATAGGTGGCAAAAACTGATACCCAGTAGAGGATAAAGTAGAGGTACAATTAATGAAATGCCTGAAGATGCAAGGCACCCTTTTGCTTAAAGTTCTCACTCAAAATGCCAGGAAACTACCACACACTGTTCTACTCTACTCACTAGCAGAAGGGCCCTCGTTCCCTGGGCTCCTGACTTCACTTTCTCTTATCTGCAAAGAATTCAAAAGGATCTTTATAAATGGCAGATTGGATCATATTACTTCTGACCACAAAACTCTCAGGGCTCCTTGGACTCTGAGACCAAAGTCCTAGTATACCCTCTCCACTCCTGAGATCACATCTCCCACTAATGGCACCTCAATTTGTAGGGAGAGCTGGAGAGAGGGGTCATGGGACATGCATAGAGCCTCTAGCACGTGCCATCTCAGGACTTTGTGCTTGCTGCCCCCTCTGGCTGGAGCAACTGTCCTCCAAAGCAGCTTCTCACCATGGCGTGATCTGGCACTTTCTTCAGTTACCTGCTCAGATCCCTCTCCTCAGACAGCTCTCCCTTACTCCACTTCCCCCTTCATATCAGATTTAATCACCAGTACTCCCTTTTCACCTGGCTTGTTCTCATTGCACTTATCATGACATAACATATTATATTTCCCTAGTTCGTGTCCTGTCTCCCCATAAGAATACTAGCTCCACAGAGGTGGAGAATTTTATCTTATTCATATTGTATTGTATCCCCAAACTCATTAGATTGTCTGGCACAGGATATCTGTTGAAGTGATTAATTCCAATTTTACAGATACAGAAATGGAGGTTCTAGGAGATCATGTGCTTTGCTGATAACCCACAGCTCTAGAGTTGAGATCAGTCCCTGAGCAGTGGTAAGTGAGAAATATTTAAAGCTAGGCAGGTCTTGGTTGCTAATTTCTGTGGTGTAAATACATCACTGTGGCTGACTTTAGGCCACAAGAGTGATGTCACTGAATGTGATATTGGGAAGAGATGTGTTCGTGGGCTCGGGAAAGACGCCCGTATCAGTAACTGGAGCTCCACTCTCCAGGCTTCCTCATGCTCTCTCAATCTCTGCACTTGGCCTTTAATACACAGGCATATTCTTCTTCACTCCCTCTCCCCTTCTATTCAATAAAATGACCCGAATTGAGTCCCTGGGTGCTTCTGGATTTCAGTTTCCCCAACCGTATGATGAGATGATTCCTAAGTGCTGGGTCACCTCAAATCATTCATATCAGGAAGTCTTGGAAACTAGTTTGTGTGCACTGCCCTGCCTGTAGAACACCAGGGGGCAGCCTTTCCCCACCAAAGACTCTCTGAGTCCCTGTCTGCAGGGTCCCTCTGAGTGAGCCCAACCTGGGCAAGGGCTCCTACCTGGTGTGTGAATCAGCAGTGAGTCCGCAGAAAGGGCCTGTTGTTTGCATGGAGGCCTTTTGTTCCAGTGGTGGCCCAGGGAAATGAACTGGGCTGGGATCTAGGTAGTTCTCTAGTGGCTACTAGTAGGTAGGTGGGTAGGACACTTGGAAAGACCCCAGCAGGCTTTGCATCACTCCCCATCCCCTGAACCTCACCCCATCTACCAAGGATACTTTTCACCCGTGCCCCTGGCTCTGTCTGAGATTTCACGTCCCTGCATGCTTCCCAGCCTTCCCTCCAAACCTGTGAGGCCTGAAGCAGCCAGAGTTTCCTGCTTCCAGTCTTGGGGTTCATCTTTTACTTTGTCTAACTGAATTTGTGGGTGAGTGTTGAATTCTGGAGTTCTAACTGCGATTTAGGCTCAGCCCAGGTGACGTACATGCATAACAAGGCTAAGTCAGGCATCACCTCCTAATCTCCCCTCCGCTCTGCACTCACAGATGGCAGTGTGAAAAGGCAGGCTCCTGGCTCCTGAACCATGTTCCGGGGTAAGGTTGAGGGGGTGGATGGGGCAGTGCATTACCTGGCTTGGTCTCACCCACAGCCTGTGAAGTCACAGGGTCGTGTAGGGTCAATGGACTCCTTTACCATGTAAAGGAGAATCATCAGTTTCTCTCTCTGAAACATAGTCCCCGGTGAAGTCCCAAGGCCTCCCATTCCTTCTAAAACTGTAGGCTCCAGGATATCTGAGGATCTTTGCCCCAGAAAGCTTTGAAAAGATCTGCCTCAGCCCCCAAAGTAAAGACAGAAGAGAGAAGAAGGGTTCTGGGTCCTCTCCAAGGAAATGATGTATGAACTGGGGTTCAAGCCATAGCTCAGGGCTGGCCATGTGAGCCTAGGAAAGCCCTTCAGCCATCTGTGAGCTTCAGTTTCTTCTGCTCCTAAATGGGGGCTAGAACCATGTCCAGGCTTTGATGTACACAGCGGGGGTCGCATAAGAAACCATAGGATATTGTATTACCCTCTTTGGAAAATCTGAGTGGGTTTGAAGGGCAATAGCAGATGGGACACGGCTCTACCCATCCTCCTTCCCCAGGTGACCACTTCAGATTAAGGTTCCAGGGGTAGAGTCCAACTGACCCAGTGAGGGCTATAGGCTTCCTCTTTGTTGTGCTGGGGGGACATTGAACTGGACAGGACAGCACTACAGGGAGTAGTTTCCCAGAAAAACTAGTGGGTGGGATGGCAGCCAGGGAGACCAAATGTCTGGACACCCCTGCCTGGCTTGGGGGCTCAGCCTTGCCAGAGTGGCGAGAATAGGTTCCTCAGACACCCAAGACATCTGCCATCCCTGGAAAATGGCACTCACCCAGAATGCATCTGCATGCCGCCTTTCCTCTTAGTACACAGGCAGCAGGGGTCTGTCCACAGCTCCCTGACAACAGAGAGTGATTGTTGCAGAGTAGAAAGTCAGGTATGGCCTGGGCCCTATTTGCAAGGCAGCTTCCGGGGGTCTTCACTGTGTGTCCAGTATGCTAGGGATTGTTAGTTCTTCAAAGGACTGCCCAAAGGTTAGGATGTCCTCAGCAATTGGAGCTTCCCCAATGAACCAGTGGTGTTGCTAACTCCTACGGGAAGTAAGTCTTTTCAGCCAAAGAGACAAAACAGTTCTTTGCCCTTTATTCATCTCCTCCCTCAAAGAAGGCCCTTTAAGGGTGAGACTAGTCAGCTGTGTCTTTGGAAACCTGGAGCCAGTATAGGCTTGGGTCACTTCCCTCCACTACTTCTAAGCCACCAAAGATCTTCAGCATGCAGTTCACACCCAAAACCATCCCAGGCCCCAGTCCAGACCCCGACCTCCTGTCAACCACCCTCCCTGCCATTCTTCTGCACTGACTACCCCCAACACACACACACACACACACACACACACACACACACAAACACATGCACACACAACACTTCCCTCTATAGTCTAGGACTCCAACTCAAACCAAGTGCTTTTCTGTAAAAGTCTCTCAGTACCTGCCCACGGTCCTGGATAGGCATTACACTGGGTGGAAAATGGGTGCCTATTGAGTGTAGTGGACAGTGCCAACCAGCAAGGAAGCTGGACCTCAAGCAGGTGGGGATGTTGACTTCTTTGCTGGACCTTGGGCCAAATGTGAAGGTCCCTCTTTAAGGAAGAGAAGGGTTTTGAACTGGTGATGGGATGGAGTGTGGTGAAGAAGCAGAGCCTTCTGCTCCCCTAGCCAGATGTCTTATGTAGAGGGAGAGGGGTGAATTACACTTCACTGCAACTCCAAGCAGATTGAAGACCAGGATGGCAGGAACTGGGCACAGCTGGGGAAGCTGCTCTGGCTCTGGTCCAAATCCCTGTTCCCCACAGATGATCCTGGGCAAACAACATGACATCTCCAAGTCCAGTTTTCTTCTCTGAAGAACAGGCATGGCAAATGGCATCCATCTCATGGAACTACTGAGAGGATCCATCCGGAGAAGGCAGCAAGGTCTCCTGAAGTTAGCATTCAACAAATGCCCAATGCTGTTTTCACTATTGTTATTCCTTTTGGAATCTTGTTTGAAACAAATGAAGAGGTGCAAACAGTTGGTGCTTAACTCTGCGGGCATTTTGCCAGTTCTAAAAACACCCCATGCACCATGTTTATCTTATTCAAAATTCTTGGCCTAGTGCCAAGCAAGGGTTCAGTACAACAGGCTGGAGCTCACACCCTCAAGTCCCACAGATTTTGCATCCTGAGGCCACCACCCTCGGCTCTAGGGTCATGGGCAAGTCAGCTTTGTCTAATTTATTCACACAGTATCCCCAGTGCCCAGAACAGAGTCTGACACATGCAGTTGTCCAATAAATGTTTATTGGTTGAATTTAAGTTACTTAACATTCCTGAGTGCCCATTTCTGTTTCTGCGAAATAGAAATTATAATAGATCTGCCTCAAAGTGCTACTGTGAGGATTAGATGACATGACACAGGAAATGTGTGAAGCACGTAATCTATACAAAGCATCTGATAGGAGTCCACTCTTAACCAACAGATAACTCACCTGAGCACACAGCAGCTCTCAGGTAACCAGAGGCCTCAGTGAAGCAGCATAGCCCATCACTAATACACGGGTTTGTTAACTTTTCCTAAGCACAGGTTTACTTCTCAGCCTAAACCTCAGGAAATCTGTTTGTTAAAACAAAAATCAGTAGGTTTTGGCAATAACCTATGTGCATTTTGGTAAAACTATAGAGGCAACTGTTTAGATTCATTCTGGGCTCAGATTTGAGGATGCAGCGCTGCTGTCCTAGAAAGACAGCCAAGTCCTCTGTGCTTTGGTTTGTCTGTGACTTTAATTCTCATAACAAATAGCATAGGAAAGGTGAGCAAATCCAGGCCCGTTCTCTCCGCCAACACTGAAATTGCCCTCGGAAACTTTCCACGGGCTGCTAAGCCAAGTGATAGAAAGAAAATTGAGGGTTTACATATTTTTTAAATAAAGGGATTCTAATTCCAATAAAAAATAATACCCTTCCATGGCCAATTGCCATCTCCTCGACTTCTTCTTCCCTTTTTAATAAAAATTTTTATTGTGCACATTAGATTAACCAGGCCTCAGCACAGCCTCTCTCTGAAACTCCAAGTCACTCAAGGGGAACCACTCCTGGTTCATGCCTGGATTTTGAATCAGGACAGCTCCCTGGGAAGAAGTCAGTTCATACAAGCTTTCAGGAGAGCACCTTGGGCAGGTCATCTGATCAGAGGCTGGAGGGGGGAGGGTTCGTCCCTCAAAGGGACCAAGAATTTTATTCATACTTTCAAAATAAAAAGTATTGGGAAGGTTTCCTTATTTCCTTTTTTTAACTATTAGTTGCCAGAAGGCTAATGTACTTGCTAGAGAAAGTCAGAGAGAAAGAAAGAGAGGGAGGAAAAGTGAGAAAACACTCTCCCCCCCCCCCCCAAACACACACCCCAGGACAACAGTAATGCCACAATCCCTTCTCCTTCATCTCTCCCTTCTTTGGGGATATTGGCACATTTGCAACCTTGGCCAGTCTTTTTCCTAAGCCTCTGGGTTTGGAACTTGAACCATGCTGCCATCCATGGGGGATCCAGTTCACATAACCACCAGTTCATAGGCTGGTCCAGATGCTGGTTTTAATGGTATAGAGGTCTTTACATGCACTATCTCCTGGTCTCTGATTGGATTCAAAAGACTCAAAACCAGGAGTAAGTTTAGGGCAGCAGGGTTGGGAACTGAAACTCCGTAGTACTCTCTGAATGTATTTTTCACAGGGTTACTTCCTCTACCTGAGTCAGATAGATACGGATTTGAATCCTGGAACTGCCATTTTTTGTCTGTGTGACTTCATTCAAATTAGCTAATCTCTCTGCGTCTTGGTTTCATCATATATCAAATATGGAAGAATAATGCCTGCCTCACAGTGTGGTTTAGAAGATCAGAGCATATGATACATATAAAGCCCCTAGTACAGAATGAAGCTGATGCTCATATATGATGGTTATATGATGATTACAATGCTTAAAATGTTGTCAGTAGAAAACCCCCACAATTTTCCATCCTTGAACCCAATATTAAGTGTCACATAGAGGTGGATAAGTTTACAGAATTTATCAATTAGCTATTGCTATGTAGTAATCAATTCCAAAACTTAGTGACCTAAAACAACATTTATGATTTATAGCTCAAGGCTAAGGGTTGGCAGGTCTTGGCTGGGCTCAGCCAAGATTTTGTCTGAGTTTGGTCATGAATCTGAGGCTCTTTCATCATTGGTCGATCTAGGCTGGCCTTGTCTAGGGCTCCTGTAGCACATCAACAGGGTAAGAGAAAGCAAACCGAACCACATGAGTCCTCTTGAGGACTGGGCTCAGAACTGGTGCATTACTATATCTGCCCCAGGCTATTGGCCAAAGCAAATCACAAGGTGAATTCTGATTCTTGGGGTAGAGAAATAAGCTCCAACTTTTCAGCAGAAGAAACTACCAAGTCGCGGAGCAACTAGCATGGGCACTGAAAGAGGGGAGGAACTGGGGCTATTTGTGGAGCCAGTAGGTCCCAAGGGTTTTATAAGCCTTGGAAACATTGAAGAGAATATCCTGAAAAAAACCTGATCTTTTAGGAATCAGTCGTGCAGAGTTCTGAGTATCTGTAGAGGACTTGACTGATACTAGCCTCATTCTTTGGTGGAGGCTTTTCCTGGGGCTTCTGGGCCTCAGTAGGGAAGGCCCATAGGACTCTCCAGCCTTACCTCATTGTATTCTAGAACAAGAACTATGACTAGGCTAATCCAGAAAGCTGGGTGCAGGCCAAGGAGACTCAGTTTCCCCCAACTCTGGAGCCTTAGGCCAGTGATTTTTTGAGGAGGTATGTAGTAAAGGGTGGGGATTGAGTCAGCAGCTCCAAGGACGGGGAAGATGGCTCTAGTAGCCTGACCACAGTCACACCAAACAGCCCACAAGTCCCTTCTGCCCTCTGAGCCTCCATCTTGGCCTCCACACACTAACAGAAGGTCATTCATATTCCTATGGCAACCTACACAGTGGCCCCAAATAATCTCCCACCTCCTCTGCTGCCTCTCTCCCTGGCTCACTCAGCTCCTGGTATCAGGCATCCTTGCTGCTCCTGAACTGCCAACCTCATTTCCACTGTGAGACCTTAGTCCTTGCTGTTCCTTCAGCCTGGAATGCTCTCTCCTCAGTACGTGGCATGGCTCAGTCCTTTACTGTCTCTAGTCTCTGCTCAAATATCACCTCTTAGGCACATTTTGTCTAATTTTCACCTTGCCATCATCTTATATTCAGATTAATTTCATTCACTGTTCTATCACTATCAGAAACAATATGTTTAGAGTTGATGTTTTTTTAAAATGGTGGTAAGGCATTTATCTTGTTTCCTAGTGCTAAAACAATGCCTAGGATAAGGCCTGCCTTACAGGATGAGAGCTGAACACATGAGTCTGTGTGAAGCTTGTAAACTCTTTGAAAGTCTAAAGGTATTATCTCCTTTAGACTAATCCCTACAAGGATGTTCTGATGGAAAGAGTACCATAGCCTCATTTTACAGATGAAGACAGTGAGGCTCAAAGAGCTCAAGCAGATTTTCTAGAACCACACAGTTAGTGGAACCCAGACCAGGACAAGATCCAGTTCCCTTCCCAATCCCTCCCAAGTATGTCTATCCATGCAAGGAATGCCAGATGACTACTTAAGCCACCCATGCCTCCAGGAGACAAGAGAAATGTCCAGCCTTAACACAGAAAGTCTTTGGGTAGCAATTGTGCTGGGACCCCAAAAATCACAAGACAGTTGGTTATAAAATGTACTGGTCAGTCATAATGAGTGCATTACTTGGGGATTGTCATAGTCACAAGGAACCATGTCCTAAGACCCAAACTGGAGTGCTGGTTGGTACCACCATAAATCAAATGCTTTGTCTTACAGGATTTTCCTTTTCACAAGTTCGGAAACTAAAACACGAGTTTTCCCTTACTTGGAGCAGATGTTAATTTGCAATGCAGAAGCCTCCATTTGTCGATGATTTTCCATTATCCTTATAATTGCCCCTACATACAGTGCTCGATAAAGTTATAAACCTGTCCTCTGGGAACACCAAGTCAATAATAGGATTATTGATTTGGTAGTGAAAATGGTCTCCTGGCACTCTCAACTGTGGGCGGCCTCTTTGGTCGCCCATTAGGAAGCTTCACTGTGAATTTGTGGAAGCAGACCCTGCAATGTCTGTCTCTGTCCCATGTCTTG
Organism: Tupaia tana; assembly: GCA_026018925.1. Lineage (NCBI taxonomy): Eukaryota > Metazoa > Chordata > Mammalia > Scandentia > Tupaiidae > Tupaia > Tupaia tana. The sequence continues at coordinate 34,605,253 of JAKSZU010000010.1, read as the reverse complement.
GGTCTCCCTGGATTTGCAGGCTATAGAAGGGCAGTGGCAATCAGAGTCTATGCTTTTACTAATGAGGAGCTAAGGAGGCAATTGGTCATCAGGAGGCTTTTCTAGGCATCTATAGGTTCCCTAAAGAGTGCTTTGGATGTCCTCAAGTGGGTCATTCTGATTTGTGTGTGTCAAAGACAATCCTCCTGGGTTTGAATCCCAGTTCCCTCACTTTCTGGCTGTCTGACCTTGGCAAGTCACTTAACCTCTCTAAGCCTCAGGTTCCTTGGAGGTAAAAGAGTGGTGATAATAACATCTACCTTCAAAAGGGGCTGGGAAACTTAAAGGAAATAAATCAAGGAACATGCTAAACTCAATATCCACTTAGTAAGTGGTAGCTGTTGCTTTTGGCTCTTTGAAACTCAGGGTTACAGTTTTGAGCTATCCGTCTTCCTAACCATGGAGGAGTGAGTAACTGACATTCTAATTAACATTTACTGAGTACCTCCTGCTGTGCAGGCACTGTGCTAGGCTGGAAGAAACAAAACTGAACAAGATATGCCTCCCCTCTCCCCCGCTGCCAACGAGCTTTCTGAACAGGAGTCACAGGCACAAAGGACAGGTTATTGCCAAAAGCATGCTCAGTGCCTTGTCAAGAACGGCCTAGTATCTCAAGAGCCCGAGGAGGTAAAAGGCAGAGGATAACTTAGGCTTCTAGGACAGAACGACTAAAATGTCTTTAGTATCTACTATTTTATTTTCAATTATTATTACTACATCCATTTTACAGACTATTGAATCAAGTCTCAGAGGTTAGGTTACGTGACAAGTAATGGATGGAGTTGGGCTTTAAGCTAAAGTGACCAATAATCCTGGTTTGTTTGGAAATTTCATTGTTAAAATCAGAAAACTCCCAGGAAAATCATAACAAGTTGGTCACCCTACCTTGAACTATATGTCCAACTCTGTGGTTTTATAGCTCTTCTCAGCTGAAGCACAGAAAAAAAAGACTGTTTTTGTTGGTAAAACCTCCAACAGAGCTGAGTTCCCTGCTCTTCAGTTGGACGCTGGACTTCAATCTCAGCACCTCTGTTCTTTATTGCTGCTCTAAGATCTAATGCATTTACACATCCCTCAAATATTGTTCCCATACATTAGCTCCCCTGATCCTCACATCAAAATTGGGTGGGGCAGGGCAGTGCAGTGCAGTACAGAGTGCAGCATACACAGTGATTACGAGACAATGTGGAAATTGTAACTTGCTCAAGGTTACAGAGCCGGGGTGGGACAGAATGGGGATACTGAATTCAGCTTTCTTGCCTAGCCATCATCATTCTTTATCTTTAGTGGAGACCCCCTTTGAGCACCATAAGAAACATAAGCTTCTGTTTGGGTCTGGGTGCAATGCTGTCTGGGCTTCTCTTGAGTTGCTTGTTCAGGATTTGATTGACATGCTAAGCGGCCAATGAGATTTAAGTGAAAGCCTGCTGGGTGATCCACTGAGAGCTATAGATGAAGAGATTCCGCTCCCACATACTTGTTGGGGGCTAAGCTTCTTCACAGCCCTTCTCTAGCTTAATCCACTGTTATCCAAGCCATGCTCCAGGCAAAATAAGACTATGGTGAAAGTCATTACTGAGAAATATGCTAGAAGATACAGCTGTTTCCAGGGCACCTTGGATCCTGGTATCTCAGGATCATCCTTAGAACAAGTGGTTCCTCTGGGACTCATCCATGAGAGAGCCATTCTCTAATAGGAAGGCACTTGATGATGTGGGCTGAAGAAGCAGGGAAAGATCCAGCTTCTCAGTGCTCTTCTCAACCCTGGCAAGTAGGACTGCCTCTCAACCCAGAATCCCAGGCCACTCTAGCAGGAGGAGACTCTGACCTCACCATCATATGATAGGTGAAGGCCTCAAAGTCTTGTCTTGCCCCTTCCAATTTTTTGGTCACTGAAAATTATAAAGTTAAATAATAAAGGAGCCAAAAGTTCATGACACTCCATGTTTCTATTATCCTTAGTGAAAAGTAATGCTTCTTACTGTTAAAGTCATTCAGGCAGATTCCACACATACGGCCTAAGAGCAGCAGGTCATTTGCAAACTTGAGAGAGCATTAGAATCCTCTGGATTACTTTTTTTTTCTTCTTTTTTTGAAGAGGTTTTTTTTGCTATAGGGCGCGTGCGCTAGCCAGATAGACAGAGAGAGACAGAGAGACAGAAAGCGAGAAATCACCCCCCAAGGGGGATGGCCACGCCACAATTCCTTCTCCTCCATTCTCTTCTCGGGATCTTGGGCACGCATGCACACGTGCCCGGCGTGAGTTTAAGCGCCTGGTCCGGGACTCAAACCATGGTCGGCTACGTGGGAGTCCAGTGACATAGCCATTATGCTAACTGCTGGTCCCTGTATTACTTATTAAACACAGATCGTTGGGCTTCACCCCCAGTGTTTGTGATTCAGTAAGCTGGGGTGGAGCCTGAGTTCCCAGATAATTTTGATAAGGCTGATTGGGTACCACACTTTAAGAATCACTGATCCATTTTATACCATGACAAAATTTTTTGCCCTTATGGAACCTCTCTTTATCAGTTGTAAAAAGGGGCCAAAACTGACTTGGCAGGAAGATGAGCAGGGTAAGATGAAATAACAAAGAGAAAGTCATCTTCTTATATCTGGTACTTGGTATAGTCTCAACTATTGGGAAGAGTTCTTTCTGGACCCTTTTCCTAATGGAGTGACAAAGTAGGTCAAATGTCTTCTTTATCCAATGCTCAATTTAAGTGAGTGGAGAGAAGTTTTACATTTTCTTCTTTCCCTCTTAAATTTCAATGATCTTTAGTCTATGAAATAAACTGACAACCAGATTAACAGAGAAAAATATTAGTCTTATTATGTACAATTATTCATAAGAGTCATTCAAAATATGAGACTCAAAAAAGGGCCAAATGACTGAAGATTTTTATACCAGACAGAAGAGATTTGGAGACAGTCTATGAAAGAATGAAGGAAGAAAATCCAAAGAATTTTGTCTTTCTGGATCAGGGGTCAGACCTTTAATCCTCTTCCTTCTGTGCCTAGAAGAGTAAGGAGGTACCATCAGAAAATCCTGCTTGTATCTGCTACTTGCTCTACTGATGAAAATAGGTACAAATTTCTTTTACAAAGTTGAGTTTTTGGGGCCAACAGGTGACATGGTGGTTGAGGTGCTAGACTCCCACATGGCCGACCACAGTTTGAGTCTTGGACCTGGCAGCTTGCCCTCTCACTTTGTCTCTCTCTACTTCTCTCATCAACATTAAAAAATAATAACAACAAATAAAAATAAAAAGATAAATATTTTTTAAAAGATGAGCTTTAAAAGAAGTTATTTCTTGGGACCAGCAGTTAGCGTAATGGCTATGTCGCTGGACTCCCATGTAGTCGACCGCGATTCGAGTCCCGGACCCGGTGGCTTAAAACTCACGCCGTGCGCGTGTGCGTTCGTGCCCAACATCCCAAGAGGAGAATGTAAGAGAAGGGATTGTGGTGTGGCCATCCCCCCTGGGGGATGATTTCTCGCTTTCTGTCTCTCTGTCTGTCTGTCTGGTGAGCACACATGCCCTATGGTAAAAACCTCTCAAAAAAAAAAAAAGTTATATCTTATATCCATAAGCTCTGAATAGTTATTTCAGAAATATGCCAAAGAAGTATATTTTGGGGTGGTATATTCTGGTTCCCTACAATGATCAGAAAATTACTGAAAGGCTCCAAACCCTGGGTTTGTCAGCACCCAAAGATTTGAAGATCCCAGCAAAAATGGTGAGAGATTCCCAAGAGGCAGTTAGATACCAGAAGCTTGAAAGCCTTCAAGACTCAATTTTTAAAGTCCTCTCTGGGAGACGCTGACAGAAACTGCTATCAGCAAACAAAATCTTTTCAATGCAGCATTAAATCAAGCTGCTAAATAAAGCTTCCACCTCTCCTCCTCTGGGTCTTTCCTTTCTGTAGCTCATACCCACCCCCCACTCCACTCCTGCTTTCTCTCCCAGTGCAAGTTTAATAAGCCAGTATCAAAACCATCTAGGCCTGGAGGTTTCAAAGATTTAAGACTTTTAAATGTGAAGCACCTCACTATATCTGACTATTTTCAATAAAAAAAAGACCTGATAAGCCATTGATATGACACCAGCTATCAGTGGGATTTGTTTGAAGTCGATTTGGAATGGGCACTGCTTGCTTTTTGGGGTAATGGAATCAAACACTTAGAAAGTGCATGGTGCAAGTAGATCACTTTTCAAGTAAGCACATTAAAATGGAGAGAGACCTTGTTTGGAGGTTTATGAAAATAAAGCACTATTGTACAGTATGACAGAGAGCAGCGGCTACATGGACAATTGACTTCCTTCCTATTAATCAACGACAATGTTTACCTTCTTATTCCAACCATTTCTAAACCATTAAAACTAAGAGGATTAGCATCACATTTCTGCCAAGGTGTACTTTTATTTCAGCAAATACTACTTTTGCTCTCGGAGGAGATTAAAGGCCTGAAAGAAATGGTTTCTTTATCTGACATACTGTGTCACACAGGTAAATATATATATAGTTAAAAAGAAAACAATATCCTTGTCCATTGAAAGCCAATTGCAAAAAGATTTAAATTTCAGGACAAACAACATAAATTGTGACAAATAATCCAATGTCAGAACTAAATATGCCTTGCCCTGTAAATAGAGCTTATGAAGGTATCATTTAGGAACCAACAAAGAAGTGATTACCTTCACTTTGATTTAGGCTTCTTTAGCCCTATGTCTCTAATGGAGCTTTTAAAAATATGTAAGCACTACAGTTTGAATAGGATGAGTTATGCTTACATGGATTTGCCTGTCTATATCCTTCCTGAAACTTCCCAAGGCATGTTGTTTTCTACCTTATGTTTAAAATATGTGAATTTTTTATCAAGTCAACTTGCAAAATTCACCATTTCATCATTCTCTTTCAAAAGCACTCTTTAAAATATGTATTTTATCTGTCCGAAGTTTATTGCGACACAGCTCATTGTTACCTTAAAGATTTACACAGGTGATTTACAAAGTACAGCATCTGGACCAGCAGCATCAACATCATCTGAGAGTTTATCAGAAATGCAAAAGCCCAAGCCTACCCTAGAGTGTTTGAATTAGAAACTCTGGGAAGCTGGGCCCAGCAATCCTTCAGGGAAGCTGGGCCCAGCAATCCTTCAGGTGATTTTGGAAGTTGAGGACAGCTGGTCTAGGGTTAATTTTTTTCATGATAGATTGAATTTAGTCCCCTCAGAATTAATATGTTGAAGCCCTAACTGCCAATGTGACTCTGTTTAGAGACAGGACCTTTAAAGGGATAATTAAGGTTAAATGAGGTCCTGAGGATGGAGCCTTAACACAATGGAACTAATGTCCTTGTAAGAAGAGGAAAAAACACGGGGTCGGGGGGTCTAGAAGATGGCGTGGTGATTACATCACTGAATTCTCACATGGCTGACTATAGTTCAAGTCCCTGACTTGGTGGCTTGAAAATCACACCAGGTGTGTGTGCATGGGTCCCCAAGATCCCAGGAGGAGAATGGAGTCAAAGTGTATAAAAGCAAAAGTACTTTATTTGAGCATGAACATGAAGACTGTAGCCAGTATGCTGCCTGAATGAACATATTTCAGGTAACCCTGAATATGTTCACTGAGGTCTTACAATCTTTGAATAAATTTTAAAGGTAAAAACTACAAGCAGTAAAGAAAGTGGATTGAGATTACATCATTGTTTTGGTATTGGCAATGAGGCAGAACTGATGCCATACTTTGTTATTGCTGTCATTTTTGACATTGGTTGTTACAAATTGGATGGACAGTTTCTGGGTAGATGTTTTTGTAGAAGTAGTCCTTATGTCATGTTGCAGTGACATTCTGACACTCATTCTGACAGAGGAGGACAGGTTAGTCAGTCTGGCTGTTCTGGCTATCTAAAATGTGGAGTAGGAGGAGATAGCCACAATCCTGCATTCAGCTTGAAGAGTACTTGTGAACCCATCAGAACTGTTCATGAGGACACTTGGATGCCAGTTAACCCTGTGGGCCTGCCTTCTGCTAGTAAGACTCTAAAAAGAGGAGTGAAGATTTTGCACCCCAATCTTCCAGTGAGCTGAGGCAAGGTAGCAACTATGCTCTTCTTATTTCTGTTTTGTATTTTTTTTTTTTGAAGAAGGGATTGCCAAGACAAAAAGTCAACTACTGGAGTGGCATGCTCCAATAGATTGATGGTGGCCTTCTAGTTTTTTTGAAATCTAAATTTTCTATTCTCTTCCAGGATTAGAGCTTAGGAGGAAATAAGCCACTGCTCAGAATCTCAAAGAAAAAATTTACTTCAACATCTGTGGAAACATTTTAAGAGAAGAAGAGGGGAGCAGAGGGGAGGGAACAGGAGGGGGTGAGAGGAGAGGAGAGGAGAGGAGAGGAGAGGAGAGGAGAGGAGAGGAGAAGAGAAACAAGAAGAGAGGAGAAGAGAGGAAAGAAGAAAAGACAGGAAAAGAAAGAAAGAAAGAAAGAAAGAAAGAAAGAAAGAAAGAAAGAAAGAAAGAAAGAAAGGAAGGAAGGAAGGAAGGAAGGAAGAAAGAAAAGAAAAGAAAAGGAAGGGAAAGGAAAGGAAAGAAAGAAAAGAAAAAGAGGAAGAGACAAGATAGCTCTTTGGGGCTTTTATAAGAGCATTAATTCATCAAAAAGTGGAAAATATGGAAGATTTACTGCTGAGTGAAGCAAGCCAGGCTATGAAGGAGAGACATGGTATGTCCCCACTTAATATATACTGAGTGTCCGCACCCTGTGACTGAAACTGATTGACTAAAAGATAAAGAAACATAGTATATGGATGTAAATACCGAATATAGTGTGTGTGAAAGAGTAGTGTCTGAGGAAGGACATTTAGAAGAAAAATAGGGAGGCAAAGCATTGATGGGACAAAGAAATATGGTATTATCTGTTGAAAATATTTTATAGTTTTATCAACTGGACTAGGGAGAAATGTTCACCTGTTGAAATATTCACTTTGCAAGCTAAATAATGTGATTGAATGTATAAAAGAAAATGAAATTTAAAAATTAAAATAAATTTTAAAAAGAACATTAATCCTATTCATGAGGGTTCCACCCTCATCAGCTAATTACTGCATCCTAATACTATCACACTGGAGATTCTATTTCAATTAGATCATATATTTTAAGTTGTTATTTAAGAAATATTTGTGTAACCCAAAGTCACAAAAATTTTCTCCTGCATTTTCTTCTAGAAGTTCTATACCTTCAAGTTGTACATTTAACTCTGTGATATTCCTTAAGTTAAATTTTGCAGTCACCCAAATACCTCATTCTAATGGCACTGTCTCTGTCACCCTGCACTGTTGTTCCCCTTGCCCAGGACAGACTTGTGCTGCATACAGTTGCCCCTTCTGCCAGAGTCCTGAACAAGCAGACACGGGGACCAGAGTTCAACTGACCCTCAGCTGACAGATAATATATGCAAAAAATGAGCCTTTGTTTTTAGAGGCCACTGAGATTTGGCAGTATGTATTTGTGCTGAAAAGCTTGACAAAGACTGACCCAATAGATCTTGGTAAACCATTGGATGGTCCCTACCTAAATCCTCGTTTTTGGTGTTAGAAAGAGTGGTGGACACCATAATTCAAGTCTTGGTTCAGCTCTTTCTCAGTTTATGACTTGCATCAACTCTTTCTTAGTTTATGACTTGCATCAGTCACTTTCCTCTCTGAGCCTCAGGTTTTGTCATCCAAAGTGCTTTTTATTAAGGTCTCCAATGCCCTCCAGGTTATTCTATTCAATGGAAATTCTTCAGTTATCATTTTCCCTCTCTGCTGATTACTTCCTTCTTTGATCGCCCTTGTCTTGCCTCTGTGGTTTCTACCTCTGGTCTCTCTGTTCCATGCCCCCTTGTAAATGTATCCTTTCCTTAATGTCAGGGTCTTTCAGGGCTCTCTCCTTGATCCTTACCTCTTGTCACATCATACACTTCCAGGTAACCTCATGCATCTGGGGCAGTGATAAGCCACTCTAAGAAAGTGTTTCCCACTCTCCTCCCAACTCTTCTTTTCCAGACTTCAATTCTTCCAGCATTCAACTCCATGTTTCCTCCAGATGTCTTAAAGCCCGCTCAAACTCAACACATCCAAAGCAGGACCCATAGCCTTTTCCTTTCTAACTTCATCATCTTCCACCCCTCTTGGCTGGAGCCAGAATTCACTGAGCCCTGAGATCAGAAATGGCTGAATCATGTCCTTACTCCTGACTTATTAAATCTAATCTTTCATCAAGTCCTCTCTACCCTTCTTCCTAAATATTTCTCTAATCTACTGTCTTTTCTGAACCTATCTGGCCCTCACTTTCTCTAGGCCTCCATTTCTGCTCATCAGGAACATGGAAACAGTTTCCAGTTGGTTTGCCCACTTCTGTCCTGCCTCTCCCCAGCCTGGAGCCCACTCTGCAGTCAGGGCAATCTTTAGGAAATAGATGTTATATCACATCACTGGCTTAAAATCCTGAATTGGCCTTCTATTCTTCTGAAGATGCTAAAAAGAAAACTACACAACTAGGCCACAGTGGCATGCACTGGTAGACACTGCTACTTCAGAGACCAAGGCCACATGGGAGCTGAGTGGGTGGCACACACCTATAGTCCCAGCTACTTGGGAGGCTGGGGCAGGAGGACTTCAGTATAGTGAGAACATGTCTAAAAGCAAGCAAGCAAAAAAAGTCCCCCACTCCCCTACATGAATGTTCTGCCTCCTCATTTCTCTCTCCTAGCCTTCTCACAGTTTCTCACATCCACTTCTGCTCTAGGACCTTTCCACAGCCCACCCCCCTACCTGCAGTGCTCTGCTCTCCCCACTTTGCCTAGTTACATACTACTTAGCCTCCAGACTTTAGCTCAATATCTACTCCATAGGGGCAGCTCCTCCCATCTCCCTGACTAGGACATATTCCCCCAATGCAATAATTAAGCCATTGACTTGTTATTATTAGATATTAGAACAGTTCACCACAATGACTATAGCCAACGTGCTCATTTATCTCACAGTTATGGTTCACGTAGAACAGTCCTCAAACCTCTGTTGTAGGCAGTAGGAGATCTCTACAAGTAGGGCCTGAGATAGGCAGTCACCCAAATACCTTGACTTGTGTGTATATTTAGTGTGTCTGCCCACCCTAAGTGGATGCAGGCATCATGTCTGTCTTGGTTTTTGATCATACTGTATCTCTAGCTGCTTGCACAGAGCATCACTAGAGATACGGCACATAGAATTGTGGGAACCTCTAAGTGAGATAATATTTTGCTCAAATACAAGTTGTTCTAGTAAATCATGATGATATCTTGGGGATTCAGTTTCATTCATCTTTGTATTTGGGGCACCTCTACCAGGACCTGGTATTGAAATCATCTGGTCATTGAATATTGTATGTGCAAGTACACCCTCCATAGAGTTAAAAGACATTAAAACTGATATCCAGGTGAATATGATGTGAAAATATTGATTGCACAGGTGGACAGTTTTAGAATCACATAGACCTGCTGGAAGCTCTGCTTCTGCCACTTAGCAGTGGTGTAACTGTGAGGCAGGTGCTTTTCCTCTTTGAGCCCTATAGAATTCAGAAGTTAGATGCAGATTCTTAAATGCACCCAATTGTTAATGGACTGGAGAAGCTAGTCTCTGTATCCCTGTGTCCCTGTGTCTGAATCAAGTTTCTCCAAGGTCTGATTTTCCTCTTAGAAGCTCTACCCTATGATAATGTCCACATGGAAAAACCCTTCTGGATCTCTCTTGAACTGCAACAATCAGCCCTGCATGGAGCCTGGCCTGGGAGGCTGGAGGAGGCAGCTCACTGCCACATTTCCTGCAATAACTGGGGTCCCACAAGGTGCAGTTTGCAGAAGTAGCTCCACTCCCTGATGGGTTGCTTGTGTTCATTCATGTCTCAGACACAGTGCCAAGAACTCCACAGTAGTGTTCAGTTAGGTTCCAGGTGATATCCAGCAAACTGGATTCTCCCTCTGCAACTGCAGAGACTCTTACAGCAAGGATGCCAATTTTCTTCTCCTCTGCCCTCCCTCCAAACCCGGGGACACTGAATGGGGAGAACAAAGTGACACACAGGTATGTAGACAGGTCCAGATCCATGAAGATATCAGCGATTTTAATAACCTAAAGTGACCTCCAACTCTGGCTGGAAGGGGCTCAAAAGAAAGAATAAAACAGATACTTACTGTGTGCTTTCTCCATGTCAGCACTTTGTAGGCATCATCTACCTCACTTAGTCTTCACTAAAACCCTGTGATAAAAGTACTATTTGCATCCACATTGAACAGATGGGAAAGCAGTCTCAGGACAGTTATTTAACTTGCCCAGTCACACAGCTCATGATTTGATGAACCTGGAGTCATGTCCAGGAGAGGGGGTGCTAAGCTTAAGGGTAGAAAGTCACTGATGACCACCTTGTGTTGACCAGTCATGCTTCCTTCATTTGTCTCATAATTGAGAGCCTACTACGTGCCAGAGGAGACAAGTATGAACAAAAGCTTGTCCCAAAATAGAGACCAATAGTTACACAAATAAATGCATAATTGCACACTATGATAAGTGATTGGAGGTAGGGACAAGCAGCCTTTGACTAATGGAGTAGGGAAAGCTGTGGTTGGAGAAAATATCTCCAGGAAAGAACCCTTGGACAATGTTGTTTGCTTAAAGAGCATCAACAGCAGGAGGTCCCCTGGGGGGCAGCCAGCAGCCTGAATTTGTGCTGCACTGAGTGCTATGTTGTCTGGGCAGGAGCAGGTGGGGGCGGGTAGTGAGTAGGCAGTGCCTGCACAGAGCCTGACAAGCCCTTGATTTTGCCCAAATGATAACCTGCTGAAGGAAATGATCTCCCCTCCTCCAGAGCTCCTGTCTAATTGCAAACCACACAACCTTAGCCACAGCAAGATCTGCAGATAGTCTGCACTGTCATCGCCTCCGCCAGTCCTTGCTGGTCCCCGTCCCACACTGTGCCCTCAAGCTAAGGCACATGTGTCCACCTCCAGGAGGATGCCTGCCTGCCCAGGGCTTAGCACCTGGGTCCTTGTGAATGTTAGAGAGCCAGGGAACCCAGCCGGGTCTGCAAGTCCTGTCCTGTGCCCCACTCAGGCCTCATGAGGATTGCAGCAGCACAGGTTGGGGCAGCATGGCCTGTGGGGCAAAGGCACCAGGATGGCCTCTCTGGAAGACCCTGGGAGATATCCTGACTGCTCAGAATCATGGAGTGCTCCAGAAGGGCCCTGCACTCAGGGATCACAGAAAGTAGAATTTTCGAGAGGGCAGGACACTATCTTTGGCTTTCGCTTGGAAGGTAGGAATAGGTCTACAATGTTTTTGCTTTGGCCACACTTCCATGCAAGACATGCAAACATAGTCTCCCCACATGCTAGCTGTGTGCCTCACGGGAGGCAGGGTGCATGGCAAGGAGCTGGGGCTACTGAATGTGAAAAACTGGTCGTTACTCATGTCCAAGCACACATTTCAACAGGAAGGAGACTGCCTTCTCTGCACCTGTTTTCATTTGCTAATTGCCTAAACTATACATGCTCGTTGCAGAAAAAATTTAGAACAAAAAGATGAGCAAAAAGGAAAACAGAGCTCTCCAGTAATCTTGTTGTTAAGGAAAAACAACTGTGATGTGGTCAGTCCCATGTCTAATATGTGAGGGGACTAGAAAGTTCATGGAGGGCCAGCCTGTGGTGTGCTGGTTAAGGTGGCTGGATCCCACATGGCTGACCAAGTGATTTGAATTCCAGATCCAGCATCATGAGAAACATGCCAGGCACATGTGTGTGCCTGCCCAAAATCTGAAAAAGAAGGAGAGATGGAAGAGAAGTGATTGCAGCATGGCTGCTCCCCATGGAAGATACTTTCTCACTTTCTCTCTCACATTCTCTCTATATATACATGTGTGTCTCTGGTGAGCACAAGCACCTCGTGGTAAAAAATTTTTTAAATAATGATAATAATGGAAAAATAGGATTAAAGTATAAGTTTATTTTGGTGCAAAAAATTTGGTGAGGTTCATGCATTTTTTTTCATAAAATGCATTTTTCATGAGTTGTTTGAAGGCCCCCTTGTGTTTACAAAATTCACACTGGATATATTGTACGTATTACAGCTTGCCTTGCAGACATTTTACATGCCATGGGATATAGTTCTGCAATACCATTTTCATGGCGGCATAATTTAAGGAATATATCTGCCTCAATTATTCAACAGAGTCTCTGGCACTGGGCATCTCAGTTATCTCCAGTATTTCCTACTACCAGAACCATTCTAGGAACATCCTTGAAACGGAATATCTATATGCACACTGAGCATTGTTTTAGAAGTCCAAGAGTTCAGCTGCCAGTTTCATTAATTAATGATTATTGGGACTTAGCATGGAAAGTAAAAAAGGAGCAACACCCATCTCTGCATTTAGAACCGTCATTGGAGGTATGTATCAAAGCATTTGAGGAAGGTTTTCATGGGAAAAAAGTCTTTGTTTCAGAGACATTGTTAATTCTCAAGAGAATTTCAGTAAAGAACAATAAAAAGTTGTGCTTGGGGAATTTAGTTCCTCTTGGGTAGATGCCAGTATTATTTCCCTATTTAAAAACTGTCCTTAATTGACAGTTTTAACCTTTGTACAAATTGCTAAATATTAATCCAATGGCACTAGGAAGAAGGAACTATGCAAAGCATTCTAGTTCAGCCTGACTGCAAACCCAAAATGCCTTATACTTTGGCACTCATAAAATCAGAGCTAACAATGGCTCATTTTTATGTTTAAAAAGTCTTCACTTTATTTATTTATTTATTTTGCCTTGAGTGGCACTAGAAGCTATAGAGTATCTCCAGGAAGATATGGAGCTTTTGCTTAATAATTAGTAGCAGTTGGTAAACTCTTTACCCGCCTGAAGAAAAAGGCCCTTGAAGGATGGTGTCATTAGGCATCTGAAGCTCAGGCTTGCCCTAAGCCCCTATTTAGTTAGGAAGAGAAGAGTGCAAATTTCTAAATGCCAGAGGCAGAGAGAGTAATGGAGAAGGAGGCTGTAAACCCATAGGGAGTAGCCTTGGAAGGTGAAACAAGTAGAATTTGGGCTTAGCCCAGGCTGTCTGTGAACCCTACCTTAATTCTTCAGATCACTGTACAACCTTTGCTTTGACCACCAAGATGAGATTGATAACCCCCACCAACCCTGGTCCTGCAAATGGGGCCCGCAATTGAGCTAATGTGATTTCTAAGGCTCTCCTGGATTCTCTCATTTTCTTTGAGAAGTAGCACTTGGCTATTTGATACTCTACTGTGTTTGATACTCTCAAGAAATGAAAAAGTTCATAAGTAAAAATAAAGCTAGGCAGGAGGAAAGGAACTGGCTGTCTTCAAGAGCACAGGCCAACTGAGAGGCATTTAGGGCAAGTGCTGAATGAGGCAGAGTCAGCCCATAGCCAGGTCTTCAGAGGCAGAGCAAAGCTTCCTGTTTCTATTGGTGAAGGCTCATCTGAATTTCAGTCTGGCCCAGGTCTCAGAGGACCAAGAGAAATAGATTTCATGCTAAATGACTCTTCCTGTCCCACTGGTTCTGCAGGCTGCAGTGGACACCATGGTATACCACCTGGGTCATCTTTCAGGACCAACACACATTCCCCAGCTTCTGGGAATATTGGCTGCTGATAGTTCCCAGTCAAGCCCTCTCCTGGATGTGCTCTCTGCCATGGGAGCTGCCTTGCCAGGGTTCTGTCACCTCCCCAGGGGCAATCCCTACCCAGTGACTGGCTGATAAGATGGCACAACACCCAGCCCATTTGCCTCAACTGAGGACAGCTCTGAAGGCTACCCCAGCTCCAGAGCTCACTGTTGAGGACTGAGGACACTTGCTCTTGTACCATAGTTCAGTTCTTCCCCACTCCTGATTCTGCATCCTCCAATACTTCCCAGGTGTTGCTCTCAAGAACACTCTCAGTAAAATCCTATCTGAGAGTCTGCTTCTTAGGACCTGGACTGAAGACTCTTGCTATGATTTTTTTTTTAATGCCATGTATAGATCCTCTACTTGCTAAACACAGGAACCAATTAAACACTGACCTTTACATGGGACTATAAGTCTAATTTTACATCTTTTTACAAGAGGAGAGAAAGCCTCAGGGAAGCTAAAAGTTGAATGACTTGTCCAAGGCCACAGAGGTAGAGTTAGGATAGGAATCTAGATCAACTCTGAGGTTCTGTAAAATACAATCCGCTCTTCAAGGCCCTACTGACCTGTAAAAGCACCAGTTTTTCTAAACTTGTTGTTCTTCTCTTATGATTCAACCCATTGCCTATGCAGGAAATCACCTGGCCCACAACACATTGCCCTGTGGGAATCAGGGCTTAGAAAGCTGGTGTCAATGCTCATACTCTAGCAACCATTATTGCTCTGAGTCATAAATTGTCCTTTCTCTCTGACACTGAAAAGAAAAAGGACAATTCTTCTCTGCCAGCATCCATAAAACTGTGGCAGACCGACTCATCAACTTGGAAATAGGATAAAGTCTCAAACTCTCCACAGATCTTGACAATTTCCTCCATCCTGGAGCAGCAGAACCCCCCTTGGACGGAAGTTCCAGAAAGGTCTTCCTGGGAGGTATTTACTGTGATAATGACAGCTGTGAGCTCATTGCCTCCAACACTTCCTCCATCACTAGCCCTCCCAAGGGGGAGGCAAAATAAGAGGAGAATGAGAAGATATTATAGACAAAAGCATGAAAATTAATAATAATGTTGATGGTGATAACAAGGACAATGAAGAAGATGATATCAACAACATTGATGATGACAATGTAGATGGTGATGATGACAATGATGATATAGTGACAACAATAATTTCCAAATTAGCTGCTATTTGCTAAACACCTGCTGTATGCCAAGTATGTACATTGCCTTGTTTAATCTTCATAACATACCTGCAAGGTCACATACTACAAAGTCTCACTTCCTTCAAAAATCTTTATTCTAATTTCTCTTTTCAGTGTAGTCTACTCAGTCCACCTGTTTAAATTTCAGTAAACTCCACTCCACACATACTCCCCATTCCTTTATGCTGGTCTTTTTATTCCCTATTAAAATGATCCTTCCAAAATACACTGTAATTTACTAACTTGTCACGTCTATTATTTATGTTCTTTCTCTTCCAGCCAGAATGGAAACTATCAGGAGTTAAAATTTTGTGTTTTAGTTACTAACATATTCTGCATGTGCAGAAAAGTGCCTGATCAGAAGAGACCCTCAATAAAAATGAATTAAAAAAATTAATGAATTACTTGGTTTCGTGTTTTAAGGGGGATCACCGGACTTCAGATTGCATAGTCGTTAAGTGAGAGCTTGGTGGCATCTCTGCCTTGCCCATTTCTGAGGCCCTGGGGGCTCCATGAATGTTAATGCATTAATCTTCCTATATGATTACATGACAGAGTCATAATTTTACTTTGTCAACCTGTTTTAGCTTAGATTTTATTCTTTAATCAGTCATTTATTTAATCAATTAAGGATTTTCAAGCTGTTCTAGGTCTGAGCGCTGTCAGTAAGCAGTTGCGAGGGGATCTAGCAGACACCAGGAGCACAAGGGGATGGATGGAGGTGGTGCTCTTTGGAATGAGGTTTTCAGTTTCTGATAGGTGAGAAAGAATGGCCCTCTCCCCAGGTGATTTCTGCTCTGCAGGAGGTACAGAGCCAGCAGGTCCTTAGAGCCTTTTGTTTCTGTGGAACTGAAGTCCTAGGGATGCACACTAGGTCACCAAAGTGACCCTATGTCATGGCCTTGGGCTCTGAACTCTCTTTCCTTTGCAGCTCCCCAATTTCTGCTGCCTCTTCTACACATACATTTTGTTTTTAAATGGATCAGTGTCTCATTTACACCCAGAGTTCAAATGTAATTTTGTACCAGAGGAGAAACAGGCAACAGGTAAGAGTTCTGGGTCTGCAGCCAAACAGTCAATGTAGCTGTAACCCACCACTTTCTATCAGGGGGCAGGCTAACACCTAACTGCAAGCCAGGTATGCACATTGCCCCACTTAATGTTCATAACAGACCTGCAAGGTAACAACTACAAAATCTCTTGCTTCCTTCAAAAATCTTTATTCTAATCTCTTCTGTTCCAACATGCCTAACCTCACCCTGCAGAGGATGCAGGCTGCACAAGTTTAGCCCTAGACTTCTATAACCTGTGACCCTAAACAGCCACTGCCCTGCCGTTTTCCCCCTGAGTGGGTCAGGCTAGACAACCTCCACGAGTCATTCAGACTGTAGAACTGAGTGGTGCAGGGAGGCACGCATTCAGCCTCTGAGCCAGGGCTTCCTCTTTTTTCCACCAGGAGTGACTATGCCATTGCCTGGGGCTCGGGGGGGGGGGGGGGGGGGGGACCCTCTAGAGGTGGAAGGTGATGATAAGGCAATGTTGGGCCCAAACCACTAAGCTTGGTATTGCTGGAGCTTGTGGAGAAGGGCACGAGGGGGCACTGGGGAGCCACCAGAGCAGCACTCCTGAGTAGGACAGCAGAGTTGGGGGTAGCTGCTCCTTGGAAAACAGCATGAGGAGGTCCCCCATTATTTCCTAAGCAAACGAGCTACCTTTAGGGCTTGTGTCAAGCACTTCCTAAGCTTAACCCCATCTACCGCTAGTGGCTTTCCAAATGGGGAACATCTATCTGTACTCCCTGTGCTGTATCCCAGTTGGAAATTGGACAGGCTGATCAGAAAGGCTCAGGGGTAGGGATAAGAGGACAAGTTGCCTTTCCTGTGTGATCTAAGAGTCAAGGGCAGACGCCAAAGGCGGGCCAGGCGGAGCAGCTCTGAGGACAGCCCTGTGCAGGGTGTCTGTGTAGAATACATCAAGGTACACCAGGTCCGAGCCCCCACAGCAGTCTGCCTTGACTTTCCATTCTGTTGTTTCTCACCTTAATCCTGAGGCAGAGGTGCAGGCAGGAGTTTGTCACCAGGAAGAATGTGCTGTGGCCCTGGCTGCTGGCGTCAGCTCTGAGGTGCGAGGTTTCAGGTTGTGTCTGCAGCTACTTCTTTCAGTGAAAACTTTCCTTGGCCTCACCTCTGATCTTTTCCCCTCACTTTTTTGATTGGACACATGTAATTTCTAGGCTGTGATATACTGTACTTCAGAATTGATTTTTGTGCTCAACTGGTGTAAAACATTTTTGGTGGACTAATGCCGCCGGGTGAGATATTTTTTAGTTATTGATGTGTATGTGGGGCTTTTGTCCCCACGTCACGGGGCCTGCTGCCCAGGGTCACTCCCCAGTTTCCTGCAGTAGAAACACTCAGCCAAAGGCAAAGCCGCCTTTTGAACTAAAGAAAATATTAATTTAAGACATTGTTTCAACACGAAATTGCAGGAGCCTTCAGAACCCCTAGTTAGTTTGATTCAGGGCTGAGTCACACACATAGGGCTAAGATTGGCCAACTAACAAAAAGTTTGCTGCTGGTGAACTAACTGCAAAGGCCCAGAGCTTCTATTCCCCACACAATCATTTCCAGTTGATTTGCCTGGAAAAAATCTCTTATTAGAGGAAGAAAAGCAAAAATCTCCTTGTGTCATCTTTTGTGTCAACCCCAGCGGGTCTGTTACTGGGCCTGTAATTCCTGAAGCAAGAATTAGACCTCGTGGTCTGCCAAATGTGAATGCACTCATGAGACCCTAGAAACAAAGGATATCGAGGCTTTCTGGAACATACAATCCTGCTGTCACTGTTACATGTGACTTTCAAACATAGCTCCCACTTGTCAAAGGCTCTATTTTAGAAGATCCTTGGTCAAGAGGGTATTAGTCCCATTTTACAGATTAAAAAACTGAAGCCGAGAACAAGTAACTTGCCTCAGGTCATTCAGACAAGAAGGGGGATGGGCAAGATGAGAGTCCAGGCCTTTCTGATCCCAAAGCATACACTATGCCATTGCACCAGGCTGCCTGCAGAGGGCTGGCTGCACTAGGATGCCAGGCAGGATGGCCCAGCTTTCCTTTTCAGCCAAGTTCACACAAAACACAATTTTGCAGCCTAAACAGTTCTCATTTACTTCTGCCCCTCTAGCCAGTACTTAGAAAGTTTTAGTCACTAAGAATGCAAATCAAAGAGAGAATATACAGCTTCTGAAGAAGATGGCTTCTTAGGGAGTTAAGTGAGCAGGTTAGAGGCATTCATTAGGCATAGGGCCCATGATATTTTGTTTTAGTCTGCATACCCATAGGATGCATACTCACCAGAGAGGGGCAGAGAAAGTGAGAAACCACTCCCTGGGGATATGGCCACTGGACAATCCCTTCTCCTCCACCAACATCTCAGGAGTTGAAGCTGTCGTGCACATGTACCCAGCATGTGTTTCAAGTCACTGGGTCTCGAACTCATGCAGTTGGCCATGTGGGATCCATCTGCCTAACTTCCATGCCACATGCTGGACCCCATGACACCTCTTTTAGGGCTCACAAAAATATTTTTATTTCTCTTAAAACCAGAAAAAAAATGAATATAAGAATAATAGATGCATAATAATGAGTCCAGTCAGAATTATATTCATCTTTATTCAATGCAGTCATAAAACAAAAATTTTAATTTTTTTTAATGGAGGAAGCATCTATGAAGGCAGAAGTGCCTACACCTCTCAAAAGTATTACTACTTAGCAGGCTGGGTGGAAGTGCTGCCTTGGGTGTCTTGTTGAGGGCGTAGGACAGGCTTGGTGGGGGAGGTAGAGCTGGTCTCACAACTTCTAGGCTATTTTCTTTCCCCAAACTATTCTCTCTTCCCAGAGCTGAAGAGCTTCCCCTGGATAATGGAAAGCACCCTAGAGTCCCCCACAGAGAAAGACAGCCTCTGCAGGGGTCTTTAGGCACCCACCCCCTGACTTTTCTCCCCACCAACCACACCAAAAAGATTGGCCTTGACAGGAAGGGGCTAAGCCAGATACCTCCAAACAGGCCAGTCCTGATCTGACATATGCTGCCCATCCTTAATATAAAAAACGGAGTGGCAACTTCATCTTCTTAAGAAATGTCAAAGAAGGGACAAACAGTTGGCCTAATGGCTATGTCACTGACTCCCATGTAGTCAACTGTGGTTCGAGTCTCGGACCCGGTGGCTTAAACTCACGCCAGGTGTGTGTGTGTGTGCCTGTGTGTGCATGCATGCCCAAGATCCTAAGAGGAGAATGGAGGAGAAGGATTGCGGCATGGCCAACACCCCTGGGGGGTGAGTTCTCGCTTTCTGTCTCTCTGTTTCTCTCTGTTTTTTCTGGCGAGCACACGCGCTCTATGGCAAAGACCTCTCCCCATCCCCCCCCCCAAAAAAAAGGAAAGAAATGTCAAAGAATAACATCAGAAAGATCAGCTAGCCCAATCCCCTCGTTTTACAGATGGGGAAACTGAGGCCCCATGGGGAGGGTAGCTGAGCCAAGTGGCATTATCTATTAATATCTATAGTACTTTCTCCTTTCATATCCCTGCTGAAGAAGATTAGTCTACATTTCATGTGTATCTTTTAGTGACCATTGCCTGGTCTCATTAGAAAGACTCCCTGACAAACAGAACCAAACAAAGTGAATCACTGTCTTTTATCCCCTACCTGCATTCACATTCTCCTGCCAGGCAGAGCTTTGAGCCCAGGGTCCTCTAGCTGAGGACACGGGCTCCGATGACATAATCAGGAACGGCGCACTTTCTCCACAGGTGCCATTTATTTTCAAGCATCCGTTCCATCCCTGCCGAGGGATGAAAACCGCAGTGTCAACTGCCTTCTCCTCAGCTCCTTTGGAGGCCCGTCTGGTATTAACATCAAAGCGTTCTGCATATTTATCATTCCTCCCTCAGCATTAAGCAAAGACATCTGACAGGCACACAAAAGCTCCATAGTTTCCACTTGGACTCTAAAAAGGCATCAGTGAGTTCAAACCCAAGTTGAAAATTCTCTCAAATAGGTATATTTTCTTTACTGGGAACCTGGAAAGGATTATCACTTAGCATCCTCTCCAAAATCAATTTGCGTCCACTTACTAGTTGCTTTTGGTATAAAATAAAGGAGCTTATGGTTCATCATTCAGGATTTAATAAATGATACCTGGCTAGCTCTGATGAGAATATTTCTGGGTGGAGGATGGGATAATAGACAATACCCTGCCTTTGGTCTTACTTTTTTTTTTCCTAAGAGCAATCATGTCTGCTCTTTGAAATATAATGGGAACATGTTAAAATATAGATTCAAGTATGAGCTGACAAAGGAAAATATTCAGCTCTGGTTACATTCAGTGTACTTAAGCTTTCTTTGAAAAGTTAAGAAAAAGACAGCAATCTGGAACTCTGGAAAAAAGAAGTGTGCATTTGTTCATGGAAAAACATGAATAGAAATCAGCTAGTATCATGAGTGATCATTTTCTTACTTCATGTTAACACTGTCTAGAGTACTGATATTTGCGTAGATGTGTTGGCTGTCTCCGGTGAAATGTAAAGCTTGTATAACTTCAGGGATTGGGGTAGGTGCTTTTTGTTGTTTCTTTTTCACTTGCTGGTGAACTCCACTGGATGAAACATAGCAGGTGAGAATCCTAACAAGGGGCTCCCCAGCTCATGCATCTGAGCACTGATTCTCAATGCCACGGCTCCCATTCTCTGCTCACAGCGTGGCCCTGATTTCTAGGTAACAGACAAGAGCTCTGTGTTTTCCAGTAAGGTGCGTGGGTTTCCCAATAAAGCCAAGTTTAGATATGGCCCAGCTGTAGACTGAGAGCCATGGGGACTTCTCCAGTAATGCTGCAGATTGCCGAGTGCAACTCCTGCACTTGCAAGATAAGACAACAAAGGCCCAGTGCTGAGAAGGTACCAGACCACCCAGCTCACCCAGCTAGAAAGGAGCGGACTCTCTCAACCCAATCCAGTTCTCACCCCATGTTTCAGAGACCACATACCCTGGATGAGCACCCATCCAAGTAGCTCCCTGAGGTAAGCTACTTTTTTACATTTCAGGGAGAAAAATAGCCCTGAAAGGAGTGATTTTCCCAAAGCCACAGGATAAATCGGTTGAAGAGTGGGAGAGTGATCGTTATGTCATGCTCCAGAGGGACCCCCCATGTTTGGCCATGAATGTAGGAGAGCAGAATAAGAGAAGCAAGCAGGACTCAGAGAACAAAACAACAAAGGATCCCAGTGCCAGTTGTTCATGCACTCGTTTATTCATGCAGTGGACATTAACCGAGCACTTGGTCTCTACCCCATACTGGTAAAACCTTCAGGATATAAAGAGAGAGAGGACATTGGGCCTGGACTTAAGGACCTCAAAAAATGCTAGGGAATCAGGCACATGTCAGAGAATGACAGTAAGGGTTATGCATGAACTAGAGGCAGGAATGTCCTCCTGAGGTGATCCAGTGAAGAGCGTGAGAACTGTTAGGTCAGTCAAAGAAGCTGGCACAGAATAGGAGGGAGCTGGGCTGAAGAGGTAAGAAGTCCAGCAGGAGGAGGGGCAGAAGGGCATTTTCAGGAAACAGCATGTGCAATGGCTCGGAGGCAAGGATGAACTGAGCTGCCTAGAGAATGCATGGAAGTTACCTCAAGGACACAGAATGTATAATAGTTAAGAAAGCTCAGGGGACCAGCAGGTGGCATGGTGGTTGAGGCGCTGGACACTCCTACATGGCCGACCAGGGTTCGAGTCCTGAATCTGGTGGCTTGCTTTCTCACTTCCTCTCTCTCACTCTCACCCTCTGTCTCTCTCTGGTCAAATTAAAAAATAAATGAATGAATAGATAAAATAAATAATTATTTTTCTTTTTTTTTAAAAAAAGAAAGCTCAGACATGGTACAATAACAGAAATCCCCAAATTTCAGTGGCTCCATACAGAAATGCTTTATTTCTTAGTCCTGGCAGCCTAGTACTGTCTGAAATGTGGCATGGCCTCTGAGATTTTTTGCAAGGAGGGAAAGGAGGAATACGCCAACTCTTTTTCTTTGTTTTAATCATCATCATTATTATTTTTAACTTGCTATAGGGTACGTGTGCTCTCTAGAGAGAGACAGACAGCGAGAGAGAGGGCAAGTGAGAAAGCAAGCTGCCAGGTCCAGGACTCAAGCCACAGTCAGCCATGTGGGAGTCTAATGCCTAAACTACCATGCCACCTGCTGGCTCCTATACCAACTCTTAACTGCCTCAACCTAGAAGTCTCACGTGTCACTGCCCATAGCCTATTGATCACCAGGCCACCAAAGCCCGGAGAGCAGGTCCTCTGACTAGTCAGCACAGCTGTGTCACTTGTTAAGAACAAAGGACGTGATAGCACCTCCACTCGAGAACAAACCTAGGAGGCAGTAGGTAGATTTTAGATGTCTCCCTCAACCAGGTGAAATAGATCGTAGACTTGCTTCAGAGTCCACTCTAGCTTGTCGTAGTTTTAGCTCCTCCTGAGACAGTCTCGTCTCCAACGCCAGGCTGTTTGGGTTCAAATCCCAACATTATCACTAACTCACTGGGTAGCCTTGGGTAAGTTTAACATCTCTGTGCCTCAGTTCCTCATCTATAAGTTGGAGATAATCACATTACTTTCCTTTAGAGAGACTGTAAAATTAGTAGTAGGCGATAACTTTCTTAGCTTCTGTCATAATTAAGCAGCTCTGAAATCATTTTAAATGCACTATTTCATTGAATCTTTGTGTCAGATCTGAGGTAGGTAGTTTACTAGCCCATCTTTTGTTTGTTTGCTTATTTTTAGAGAGTTTTTTGCTATAGGGCACATGCAATCACCAGAAAGACAGAGAGACAGAAAGCGAGAAATCATCCCCCCCAAGGGGATGGCCATGCTGCAATCCCTTCTCCTCCATTCTCTTCTTGGGATCCTGGGCACGCACGCACACATGCCTGGCGTGAGTTTATGCCACCAGTTCCAGGACTCGAACTGCGGTTGACTATGCGAGAGTCTAGTGATGCAACCATTATGCCATCTGCTATTCCCCCACTAGCCTGTTTTAATAGACAAAGAGATCAAGGATGTCAGACGATGGCAGCTGGACTTAGAATTCAGGCATGGTATCTTATGCAAAGCTACTGTTGTTCCCCAAAGAGCCCCACAGCCTGAAAGCCTGGAAGGTCAGACTTACCTGGGGTCCTGCACCTTGGCTGTGTGCCCTTCCTAAGTCTCAAGTCATAGAATTTCTATGACTCTGAGGCTGAACATCCCCTTCCCAGAGGACCCACTCTCTTTCTCTTCCTATCCAACAGGAGCACCCCTGCCCTGGCCCCCAATGGGTGTTGCCACCTTGGGAGGTTTCAGGAGTTGATATCTTTACAAGGCACCAGAAAGTCAGCACTCCTCGTTCTAAAAACAGACCTCGGGTCTTGCTGGGAAAAAAAAAAAAACCTTTGGCGACCTTCCAGATTTTGTCTCATGGTCCCCCGACTTTGCTGGACTTCATCCTGCCTCTTTAAAATTTGCAATTACCAATAATTCCCTTTGTTGCACCCAAATGCGAACCACCATATTAAATTATTAAATATAAGTGTTTCTGAAATATTTTATCTTGACATGTATCTCCGGAGTCAAATGACCTCGGGCAGTGTTCATAATTAATTTCATCAAAAGGAAAAAAAAAAGTGCTGGCAAGGGACTCCCTGAATGACCTGTCCTGGAGAAATACAGCTGACACTTGGCTGGCGTCTCTTTCCCTTGCCTTCCCAGGACATCAGGTCACAGGAGCCCGCAGAGTTGTTCAGCCCGCAGCAGGATGGCAGAATTTCAGGCCTGGGCGAACCCAAGTAATCATTTTAACCAACACCTTCTTCTTCTGGCCAAGAAAACAGGCCTGGAGAGGGGCAGTAACCTGCCCGAGCTGGCAGAGCCCAGAGGTGGCCAGGCAGGACCTAGAGCTGCCCCCAGCTCTTGCTGCCTCCCCCTCACTCTGTCTTGGCCCCTGCAATGCTCCTAAGCAACCAAACTAGGCTTCGGCCTTCTCTGTGCCCTTCAGGACCAGATAGGTTCATTTAAGGGAGTGAGGGAAGCAAAACTGCTTCTTAACATAAAAAATGTCCTGAAACAAAGGGTTTTATTGTACCCCTCCCCCACCGCACTCAGAGAGAAAGAGAGATTAAGTTTGAGGAGTCGCTTCCAATCAGAAAGCTACCATTTAATTACAATGCGCAGGAAATTACAGAGTGAATGGGCCGACGACGGGTGATAAGGGACTGCCCTGCAGGATGACAGGCTTGAAATCCAACCACTTCATCACAGAGCTACTTATCACAAGAGGCTGTCTGGAAGGCTGACAATCTGATTGTACTGTCAACTCAATTCATAATTAATATATTTATCAAATTAATTACTGAAAATATCTCTCTGGCGCTCGCCATAAAACAGTGGCTAGCTTCATGGCGGGCTGGCTTCGTTTTCTGCTAATAACCGTGCTGTCAGTTTAATGAGGGCAGGGAGCGGCCCCTGTTTTGCCTGCCTGACAGACAAATTGCCCTCTTACAGGGAATGATCCCTAGAATTTAAGAGAAGAAAAGAAATATGGCATTGTTTGGTGACAGCCGCAATCGCAGGCTTGTCTCGGAAACTTTGCATCAATTCTAACATACAAGAAAGGGAGGTGGGGGTGCTTTTGGCAGCTAAATAAATACTTTATGAATTCCTGACTGATCCCTTCATCAGAGGCTCTCTGGTGGAGCAGTTTCTCTGAGTCCCGAGTTAACCCCCAGCCTGGCTGGAATCTGCCAGTTGAGGTTTAGATTTAGGAATTTAGCAAGTAGGAGACTTTGGGTTGATAGGTTTTTTTGTATGGAAGGAATATCTACATGCCAAAGACTCCTTTTGATGAGCCCCCTGACTATTTGATCTCTGTGCAGAATGATCATTTCTTCCCTTCCTTGGGGCAAAAATCTAGACCCCCAGAAGGGTTCTGAGTTGAGATTATTCCCAGCAGTGTCTGCTTCCACTGGCACAGAGGCCATCTGGGGAACTCCAAATGCCTGATCACCCACTTTGCTACCTGTCATGGTAGTGTCATGCAGCTCTGAGCATCTGGGCTTGTGCTAGTCGCTGGGCAAAGGTGGCTATGGAGACCTTGTTGACCTGCTAGAAGCACACCTGCCAGGAAAGACACAGTAGGTGGACCCAGGTGATGTGAGGGCAGGGAGCCGGAGAAGCCCATATCTTGGCTGGACAGTGATCCAGGGTCCCATTTTGTCTCCGTGGAACTGTGCCCAGGATCAGAGCCACCAAGGAGACTCACAGCAAGCAGCACTGTGGCTTGACCTAGAAGCTTCCCGGAAGAAGCAACATTTTAGGAGCAGTCAGCAAGTGGGAGGATACGACATAGAGAAATGAGATCCCAAGGCCACGCTTCTGACTGTTCATCTCTCACCTGCTGGGCGCTGGGTGCACTTTGGGGTAGAGGAAAGGTTCAGACATAGAACCAGGCCTCCATGTAAGGAGGCTGGCCTCAGAGGCCAGCATCACCCTGGCAGGCACTTTTGGAGAATGGCCTTCTTTTTTTTTTTTTTTTTTTTTTTGGAGAGGTTTTCGCTATAGGGCACATGAGCTCGCCAGACAGACAGAAAGCGAGAAATCACCCCCAGGGGGGATGGTCACACAGCAATCCCTTCTCCTCCATTCTTTCGGGATCTTGGGCACGCATGCACACACGCCCGGCGTGAGTTTTAAGCCACCGGGTCCGGGACACAAACCGCGGTTGACTAAGTGGGAGTCCAGTGACATAGCCATTACGCTAACTGCTGGTTCCCTGGAGAATGGCCTTTCAGGCCCATTGTTATCCCAGCCCTTTCTGTATGCACCTCATGAGAGTCAAAGCCTCAAGGTGCTTCAAGGCCTCCTTGACACAATATGATCTTAGCCCTGGGCTTTTCCTGCTCTCTCTCCACTCACCTCCCAATCCTAATATGTCTGTTCACTTTGTGTCTTGCCTTCCCTCTCAGCTCCTCCAGCCTTACCCCTCCCCTGCACACTTTCCCCCAAATCTCTTCTTTCCTCTGGGTCATGTTGCCAGTTACCATTGGAGGAAGGACTAGTTTTCCTTGATGAGCAGAAAATAATCATGTGTTGTTGTCAGATGCCAGGGGAGGGGTCTCAGAAGCCTAGAGGTGCCACAACCAAATTTCTCCTGCTGACTTTTCTAGAGGCCTCCTGGAGGCCCCAACTCCCCTCCTCAGCAGCTCAGTCTCTCACCACCTTTCAGCTCAGTTCCCAGAGGCATTTCTGGCCACTGGCCAGCTTCTTGTCCTCCACCTGCCTCAATACAGGGCTCTGTGTCCCCATGCTTGGGCCTACCCTGTGGTTCGCTCTCAGGTACTCCCTCTCAGAGCAGAGTAGGGTCACTGACATAAGCAACTAAGCAACTCAGAACGGGGTCAAGGAGGTGCCTTGGCTAAATGACTCTCTATACCTACCTAAGCCCTCAGTCTAAAAAAAAAACAAAAACAAAAACAAACCAAAACAAAACAACAAAAAACATAAAGCCTGATAAAAATAAAAATTTAAAAAGGGCTCTTCTGATAGTTGGAGGTGTAGTATCCACATCCTGTCCTCAGTGTCAGTTGGTCGTTAACTCCCCTCCTAATCTGTAGTTGTGACTGGCCTGACATGATTTTCTCTTCTTTCACGTTCTGGTGCTATTACTGTAATCAAAGAGACATCAATAAGTGTTCTCCTGGGCCAGCAGGGGGCGTGGTGTTAAGGCATTGTACTCCCACAATGGCTGATCCTGTTTTAAGTCCTAGACCTGGTGACTTGCTTTCTCACTTTTCTCTCTCTCCCTTGCTCTCTCTGGTGAGTAAACATGCCCTATAGCAAATTTAAAATAAAATGCTAATAGCAGCTAAAATTTTTTAAAAATAAGTGTTCTCCTATAACTTAAGTTAGGCATATGAATAAGTATAGAAATGAGAAGTAAATAAATAAACTATCATGTAATATATTGGTAAACTTAGGTTAATAATTTTTTAAAATTACATATATGTGGTTTTTCTGTTTACAGTGTTTAAAGGATTTGAAAAGATGCCAGACTAAGTCTGACATTGTACAATTATTGAAGGAATTGGTTGCCTCTAATCAATGTTCAAAAGCACGTGAGCTTCATTTCACAGTGATGTTTAGTAGGCAAAATGATTCACTTGTATTGAAGGAAATCTCTTCAGAATAGCTTGCTGTGCTAGACGGAAATGCAGGCTGAGGGAACCAAGGGCTGAGTCCTACCCTGTCACCAAGCCCAAGTCACTGGCAACAGGGGGAATCATTCTGTAGGGTCACCAAGAGACACCCAGTGACATGTTCTTAGAAGGTCTTTAGTAGCAAAAGATGTTGGTAATTTATAGGATGTTTAACTAGCTTTTAAACAGCCAGTTTTTCTTGTACAGTGACTGGGTTTCCATAAAACAGACAAGGCTGCCCATTTGGCTCAGGCTAGTGGGGACGGTGCTGTAAAGTTAATGCAGTGAGAAATCCAGAGCACTCTGGCATTCAACCCAACACAGGACATAAAGGATTGGGCCTGCTCTAAGCCGTGGCGGCAGGTGAGGAGATTAAGCAGTCTTTGCAGATGGAAACCACCCAAGCAAATAGAACGAGCTTTCTCCCTCCAAGGCCAAGAGCCAGGAGGGAGATGGGTGGGTCAGGGGGCTGCGTTGCTGAAGATTCATACTGTAACCCTCAGTGTGTTGGGCTTTGATTCCAGCCCAAGCAATTGAACCCAAACATCAGGGAATTACTAAGAGAAGAGAAAAGAAAAAAGAAAGAAAGAAAGATAGAAAGAAAGAAAGAAAGAAAGAAAGAAAGAAAGAAAGAAAGAAAGAAAGAAAGAAAGAAAGAAAGACGAAAGAAAGAAAGAAAGAAAGAAAGAAAGAAAGAAAGAAAGAAAGAAAGAAAGAAAGAAAGAAGGAGGGAGGGAGGGAGGGAGGGAGGGAGGGAGGGAGGGAGGGAAGGAAGGAAGGAAGGAAGGGAAGGAAGGAAGGAAGGAAGGAAGGAAGGAAGGAAAAAGAAAGAAAGAAAGAAAGAAAGAAAGAAAGAAGGAAGGAAGGAAGGAAGGAAGGAAGGAAGGAAGGAAGGAAGGAAGGAGAAAGAAAGAAAGAAAGAAAGAAAGAAAGAAAGAAAGAAAGAAAGAAAAGAAAGAAAGAAAGAAAGAAAGAAGGAAAGAAGGAAAGAAGGAAAGAAGGAAAGAAGGAAAGAAGGAAAGAAGGAAAGAAGGAAAGAAAGAAAGAAAGAAAGAAAGAAAGAAAGAAAGAAGGAAGGAAGGAAGGAAGGAAGGGAGAAAGAAAGAGAGAAAGCAAAAAAAAACCCAAAGTTTGAGACTGACAGGAGAGGGAAAAAGCAAGTAAAACCTCTCAAATGGCAAAATAGTTCTTTCAGGTATAAGAGGCTGGGAGGAGGAGAAGAAAGGAAGGAAAGAGAGAAAGCGGAACTAAAGCAACCTCAGGCAGGTGCCCGAGGTTTTCATCTGAGGTCGAGTGGTTGGCTGCAGACCATTTTTATTTTCTGAGAAAAACGAAGAGGTCACTTGAGCCAGAAGACAAGCAAAGAACCCTGAAAGCTGGGTGAAAACCAGGAGAGCAAAGGCATGCCAGAGAGTTCCCAATACCCCATGCATTGTTCCCACAAGTGTAGACGTTTAATGGGGGCAAAGAACAACAATGTAAATCTCAGGAGATGAAGACGTGAGGAGCAGACCTCAGGGACAGGTCCTGAGCAAACCTCAGGGCACATTTGTGAGCAAGCAGATGTCATCTGCAGTGTCTGTTCCAAGTGTATAAGTAGCAGGTATGTAGCTTGGAGGATGGGCGGGGGATGATTCCAGAATGAATAGAACCCCTTTTCTTGTCAAATTCAGGGACACATTGTGGCCTGCTGATTCATTCATTCATTCATTCAACAAATAGTTCACCTCCTGCTCTGTGGAAGGCTGGGTTGGGCATATGGCTTATAGACAAAATCTGTCTCCCAGCTTTATCCAAGCCCATAATCTCAAGATCCAGGTGCTTAAGAATCACCTGAGAGGAGATCAGCAGATGGAGTATAGTTACATCACTGGAATCCCACGAGGTCAACAGCAGTTCAAGTCCCAGACCTGGCAGCTTGAAACTCACACCAGGTGCATGTACATGCATGCCCAAAATCCAGGAGGAAATAGAGGAAAAGGGATTGTTAGCTATCTCTCCTGGGGGCAGGGGTGATATCTTGCTTTCTCTCTCTCTCTCTCTCTCTCTCTCTCTCTCTCTCTCTCTCTCTGTCTCTCCAGTAAATGTACATGCCCTATTGCAAAAATCTTTGTTAAAAAAAATCACCTGTGGAGCTTGTAGTCCAGATTGCCGGGCTGCACCCCTAGGGAGTCTGATATGTGAATTTCTGGGGGAGTCCCAGGAATCTGCATTTTAAAATATCCCTAGTGATTCTAATGTAGACCAAGATGATATATGAGGACAAGACTTTGGGAAATGCTGGCCTGGTAGGAAATATGAAAGGCCAATAGTTCCAGGAAAAACGTATGAGGAATTTCCCAAAACTACCAGGGTTCTGGAACTTAAAACTACTGTACGTAAGGGCTGGAACACAAAGCTTGTGTTTTCATCATCATCAAATCACATGAACTGGGAAAATGAGACTGTGCTATTGACAACCAGTGTCATGTGAATTGAATCACATCTGGTACTTTCCACAAAAACTCAGGAAGTCTGAGACCCCCTTCTAGGGCTGGGGAGGGATGTAGGCTAGCTGCCACACTTCGCATGTGGGGGACAGAGTCGCCAGCTAGAGCAGAATGGCTGCTCAGGCACAGAGAAGGTAATGAGGTGCGAGGGCATCAGGGGGCCTCCTTCCACCAGGCAGCCAAACACTAGACTTTGCAGCCACCAGGGTCCAGGTGGGACTGTGGCAGAACCGGGGAGACCTAACCCATGGTGTCCATGCTTTTGGATCACCACTCATCAGCCACACTACGGATAGGCCGCCGAGTGGCAGCACGGAAGACAGAGAACAGACTGATGGAACGAG
This sequence comes from Tupaia tana, assembly GCA_026018925.1. Taxonomy (NCBI): domain Eukaryota; kingdom Metazoa; phylum Chordata; class Mammalia; order Scandentia; family Tupaiidae; genus Tupaia; species Tupaia tana. The sequence goes on along the minus strand of JAKSZU010000010.1, from coordinate 34,575,187 downwards.
ATAGAGAAGTCATAGGTTAGTGTGATGACTAGCTACTGTGGTCTTTGGTGGCCCAGAAAATTCTGGAATAGTCTGGAAAATGTTCAGAGCTGTAGCTGATGAACCTGCAACTGGACCAACAAACAAAAATTGACTCAGTAGTTGACCAGCCTCTAGATAGAGACCAAATGAACAAGAGACGCAAACCAGGAAAAACTCCAATCTAAGCTGTAACACCCCCAAAATGCCGTGTAACTTCAGAAAAGTCACTTCCCTTCTCGGAACTTCAGTTTCTTCATAAAATGAGGAGGTTTGGCAAGATGTCTTTTAAGGTCCTGGTGTCTCTGAAAGCCTATTAAATTGTTTATTTTTGAAAATAACTTTCCCTGCACTTTACTAGCTTTAAGGACTTTTGGTCCTTAAAGCCATATAATTAATTATGGCTAGAAAGTAGAAAATAGGGAACCAGCAGTTAGCGTAATGGCTATGTTGCTGGACTCCCACGTAGTCGACCGCGGTTCGCGTCCCAGACCCGGTGGCTTAAAACTCACGCCGGGCGTGTGTGCGTGCGTGCCCAAGATCCCGAGAGGAGAGTGGAGGAGAAGGGATTGCAGCGTGACCAACCCCTCTGGGGCGTGATTTCTCGCTTTCTGTCTCTATGTCTCTCTCTGTCTGTCTGGCGAGCGCACATGCCCTATAGCGAAAACCTCTCCAAAAAAAAAAAAAGAAAGTAGAAAATAAATAAATATCCTTGGGAAGTGTTAAGAATACTGAAAACAAGACTCAAAAGGGCTAAAAAAAAAAAAAAAAAAAAAAAAGGCTAAATACTAAAAATAATATTTTCCTGACATCTCTCCGGAAGCTTAAATATGAGCTGAGATGACCTCTGAAGACCCATAGCTCCCCATCCTGCCCCACAGTGAAGAATCCCACTCAAATCTGAGTTCTCCTCATGACATTGGGATTTGATGTAGTGATTTGACCAATTTGCTGTGGAGAAAAGAACAGATGGATTTCCGAGGCTGTTCATCTGTTGATGCCTGTTCAGCCAGCTTCTCAGGTTTTCCCGTGGACAATGGCTTCCTGAGAATAAAACTCAGCACCAGGAATCACACGGGGTTCAGGAATGTGTAGAAACAAGCCGTAATTATCAACTCGTCGCTGTCACAGTGGATTAATTAATAGATGTGTCACATTCCAACATCACTGTTGCCACCTCCGGGCTAAGCACAGCTGAGCCCAGCTCCCCCTTACAGAAAATTTTGTGGCACCCTGTGCTAAGCTTTTAAAATCAAAAATCTGAGATACAAGATGCCCTGCCCTGGCATGGTCTTTATTCAGAAAGGCCTTAGGGGTGTGTGCTTGCTGCCCCATTCATTCACTTAGTCATTAAATGCTTCTGAGCAGCTAAGCATAGCAGGGCCCTAGCTCTACCTTGGAAAGAGAACGAGGAGCACATACAGTCTTTATCCTCTAAGAAACACAAGAGACAGCCAGAGCATCACAGAATTAACAGAGAATGGTAAGAGCCAAATAGAAGCACAATTGGGAGACATCTGGAAGCCTAGAGAGAGGCTTTCGATCCTCCTTTGGACTGGGTGGCCAGAGCAGGTTTCCTGGAAGAATGATGGTGGCTCTAGATCCTGAGGGATGAGCAGGATTTGGCAAACAAAGAGCAAGGTGAGGATGTGAGGGCAGAGATATAAGAGGGAGAACGGACCGAGGACGTGTTAGCGCAAAGGCAGAATGGGGAGGGGGCAAGGCATCTAGAAAGAGAGACAATTCAGTTCATTGTGCTGGGACAACACTGTACAAGGCAGAAAGTGGCAGGAGAAAGGTCCGGAAAGTAGGTTGGACCAGGTCATGGTAGGTAGGTACTATGGGAGAGGCAGAGACACAGATGCCAAAGAAAGCTTTGCCACCATGAAGGCCCTAAAAGGTGTAACTCACTTAGACAGAAAGAGAGCAAACATAAATTCCATGGACTATGCCTACCTTCACTAGGACACTGAGATTTCTTTGCTGGTCTGTTTTTCTGTGTTCATGGTGGTGCACCTACACTAGGCCCCTGGCCCTTCGATGTGCTGGAGCAGCCATGATGGCTGTCCCTAAGTGGTGAGGGCCATTCCTGCTCTTACATGGGGAACTCCAACCTTATGTATTCAGTGTCCTTCCTACCTTGCAAGTTTAATTTTGGGTCAATTTTCAGGCAGAGAATTTTAAAAGTTGCCAGGTAGAATGCATCAGTGGGGAGGGGGGACACAGCTACATGTCATGTGTCATCTTCAGGTGAGCTACAGGTGACCAGGCCTTCAAAACCTCTCTCTGAAAATGCAACAAGGCACGAGTCTCAGTGAACAAGTGGGTCTTTGTTGATGGGCCTGGCATCTGGGAATAAGCAGAGAGCAGGCATTTCAGCTTTGACCGGAACACAGTAGATTTAAACTCGAGGGCAGCAGGGGCACCCAAACCCCTTTGTTTCTGCATAAAGCACTCTTTTAAAGTCGTGTTGTCCTCCTATTTTTCCTTAATTAGAAGCAGATAACTTTATTGCTGTTGCCATGTTATTGCTAAATACAGAGGCATTTCATGAAAACAATGCTAATCATGAATTCCATTCTCCTCCACAACCCTGCTTAAACAGTTATTACTATTATTATTGTTATATTTATGGCTAAACGACTGAGCCACTGCTATGAAGAAGGCAAATTCTAAATGTAAACCTTCCCATGGGACTGATGGCAGAACCAGCTTCTGTGGTATTAGCCTTAAGCTGGACTCAATTTGCTGTGCCTGAATACCTCTTTCAAGAGCCTTGTCTCCCTGTGTCAAGAAGGCAGAGATGCCCAGGGATAGATGGTCACCTCAGGTGCATTGGCCTGATATCCTGGGTGACCTTTGGCAGTGATTCTCTGTTGTCTGAAGGCTTTGGTTTCTTCGTCTGCAAAATGGGAAACTAGACAGTCCTTTAATCTTTCTTACAATAAGTACGTTGAATTCCTTTGCAAAATAAAACAAATTAAGAAGTAAAAGTCTGTTAAAAACCTAACATCCTAATCCTCAGAGTTAAGAGTAAAAAACTCCTTTAAACCCACCATGCTCTTGCAGCTGAAGCCTTTAAAACAGTGTGTAATTGGGTCAAGGATCTATAGATGGCAGCCTCTTGCTAACTTAGATCTAGAGGGGAAAATGCTTCACCCATCTACGCTTTCTTTTCCAGTGCATAGGGCAAGAAAGGCAACTGACATAAGACAATTAGTTATCTATCTACAGAAGTCAAATAAATCTGCCATAGACTAACATGGACATTGAGAATGTTTAACCTTAAAAATTAAAATTACATTTCTTAAGTTTACTTACCGTTCATATTTTCACAAGAGGAACATATTCTGCAAACAAGTGGGTACCTTAGGAAATATTACCACCTGAACATTTAGTGTGTGGCATAAATCTCATGAAAGCAGGCTGAGCCCTCTTTGAGATCTTATAATTCCACCCTTGCCCCCATGGTCCATGCCTTCAGTAGCCTCTTCAATGCTGGTTGAGTGAAACTTTAAGTCAAAGAAGTAGAGGTTTCCTTTTTGTAATGTTACACATTGATCTTTAAATAATCCAGTTTGAGTCTTTAATACTCATCTTGCCAGCTTTGTGCAACCAGCTGAAACTGACATTCAAAAATCTACGCCATTTCAAAGATTAAGAATATAAAAAGTGATAAGTATTGGCGGGGATGTGGTGAAAAGGGAACCCTCCTACACTGTTGGTAGGAATGTAAACTAGTTCTACCACTGTGGAGAACAATATGGAGATTCCTCAAAGATCTACAAATAGAACTACCATTTGATCCAGCAATCCCACTTCTGGGTATTTACCCAAAAGATAGGAGAACGCTCAGTCAGAAAAGTGCTTGCACATCAATGTTTATTGCAGCATTATTCACAATTGCTAAGACATGGAACCAACCTAAATGTCCACAAACTGATGAGTGGATTGGAAAAGTGTGGTATATATACTCTATAGAATACTATCAGCCATAAAAAATAACAAGACCCTGGAATTTGATAGAAAGTGGTCAGATATGGAGGATATATTGCTGAGTGAAGTAAGCCAGGTATGAAAGAAAAATATTGTATGTATCCACTCAATATATACCAACTATCAGCACTCTATGATAGAGAGCAAAAAATTGGAGGACATAAAAGCAGTGAAGGTACTTAATGAGAATAGGACAGTGTGGAATGGGGGAAGGGAAGAGAAGAGGGTAGAGAAAGATAACAAATGAACAATAGAGAGGCAGGACGTTAGTGAGAAACAGATATGGCTTATTAACTGTTGATGTCGACATGTATAATATTCTCAACTGGATTTATCTGAGAAGTATTTCATGATGGGCAAAGTATTTGTACAAGCAAAATGAGAAATAGCGATTGACTGTTTTAAAAAATAATTAGAATAATAGTAATAATGATTGGGGAAAACATAGAAAAGATATGAATGTTGAAGCGGGGAGATTAATGTCTCTGTACTGACTGACATGCATGGCATTCCCTTTTGAAAAAGCAATGTAATACACTGTAAAGTTATATGTAATTCAATGTAATATAAAGAAGAATATGATGATAATAAAAAAATTTTTAAAAAAGTCTACGCCATTTAAAAAGAATTTGCTCTCATTGGCAATCAAAGACACTCTGATTAAAACAGAGATACTATGTTTATGTTCTCATTTGACAAAAAGTTATGAATAACAACTATTAGATTAGGCTGAGCCATATGAAGAGGCCATTTTTCTAGGTCAAGAGATGGTCAGTCAAAAATCAATAAATTCATATGATTCAACCTGCACACAAAGGTTGCTGCCTGGCATTGGTGAGAACCAGATTGATGGAGCCCTGCCTTTGTTGGGTATGGTCCCGTGGGTTGTCACCTGGTGAGCAGGCAATGGTAATATGGGGTTGCAGATGTTGTATTAAGGATAGGACAGTCTGTTCAGGGACATGAATTAGAGGAGCTGATCTAGAGAGGTGGGATATGACTTCTCAGAGGAGGTGATACTCAAGTCAAGATGTGAATGAAGACAGGAAGTTCCTTTGCAGATAAAATGGCAGACAAGTGCTAGGAAGAAGGATATGGTGAACACAAGGCCTTGAGGTGCGAGTAAGTGCCATGGTCTAAAGTCCTGGAAGAAGCCCAGGATGCCCCACTCAGGAAGAGGAGAAGAATGGAAAACCAGGAGATGAACAGAGAACAAAAGGCTTTCAACACTATGATGGAGATCAGTGAATGCAATAGAGAGCCAATCAGGGACCGTAAACTGACAAATGGCAAGATTGGTTTGGCCATTGAGGAGAAAAAAATAAAATCCTAGTCTCTAGTATAGAGAACTAATTAAGCAGAGTCAAAATTGGGACAGGGAGACCAACTGAGGTAAGAGATGCTTAGTGGCCTAGTCTAGGGAGTAGTACCTGGGAAAGATTTAAACAGATGGAATAGAGATTCTTTTTAGAGATGGCCAAAGTTGATTGGATATGAGAGAGAGGAGAAGGTATCTGTCAAAGGTGATGCCCACGCAGGTGAAGAATGCCGGGGAAGATAAGACTGGGGAGGAGGTGATGAGTTCGCCTTTGGACATGTTGGGTTTGAGATGTCTAAGGGTCATCTGAGGGACTTGTGCAGGCTGCATCCACAGATCTTACACTCAGGAGAGAGCTCTCCATAGCAGTCAGCACCAATCTTGGATGAGGTTATTGAGGTATAAGGTGTAGAGCTTGATTTCCCAACTAGAACACATATACATATGAATCATATGGGTTTCCATTAACATAAGAGTTCTTGCGCTCAATCTTGCCTCTACTAATCAGCATCCAGTAAATGGCTGCTGAGATTCTGAATCTTCAACCTCCTCCCTCAGAGACAGAGGAAGGCAGTCTAGGAACCAAACTTGTAGAAACTCTACTATTACTATAGAGAGAGAAGTTAATACTGGAATCATAGCAATATTGGAAAAACCTATAATTTGTAGTTTCTATTAAAAAAAAAATCCAACACCATTGAGAGCATAGTGAAAAAGATACTGCTGTCAGAACATGTTTTGAACTTTTAAGTATAAAGACCTAAAATGATAGTGAAAAATTCTAGACAAGAAAAATCTAGAACTAGGTAACACAAAGCAGCAAAGAATTCTTAGTACTGAAAGACCCTGAATGACCAGTGCAAAGATTTTGTAATCCAGCCAGTGATCTTACACTTAGTGAAAATTTTGTCACAGGGAGCATTTATGTTAGAAATCCAATTTAGGCAGGTTAAACATACACAATATGCCCAACATGGATTTTACCATAATAGGGGAGAAACAGATGTAATACATTGGTCTTACTATTCATATGCAACTGTACAGCAACTTCATAAAACATCAAGAATTACTTATGCAGTCAGATGAGTAAATATGCATTTACTCATTGTCTGAGCCACAGCCAAAAGGTACAAATAAAGGAAAATATTCATTTCTCTCCTGCCTCTCAACACCCCTGTTATGGTCTATTTATCATTCTATTAGACAGCTCAGCTCAGCTCAGTCCGTCTGGACATAAGTTACTTACGTCCAACACTTTTTTTTCTCTATGCAGTTTGGTACAGGTCTGTAGGGCAGGGACCATGCCTTTCCCACATTTGTGATGAATTGAACTTTCATCATCACATGGAGCTTCCTGGCCTGCTTGCAACGTTGGTTTCTCTATTATGTCAAAGCTTGATTTGGAATACACCCATGGTCAGTCTCTCAACATTGAAATGGTTTTAAAATAGCACCCATATAACATTATTAGGGAAATAAAGAAGGCATACCGGGACCAGCAGTTGGTGTAATGGCTATGTCGCTGGACTCTCATGTAGTCAACCGTGGTTCAAGTCCTGGGCCCAGTGGCTTAAACTCATGCCAGGCACGTGTGTGTGCGTGCCCAAGATCCTGAGAGGAGAATGGAGGAAGAAGGGATTGCGACATGGCCATACCCCCTAGGGGGTGATTTCTCGCTTTCTGTCTCTCTGTCCCTCTCTGTCTTTCTGGCGAGTGCACATGCCCTATAGCAAAAACCTCTAAAAAAAAAATTAAAAAAAAGAAGGCATACCAAAAGCAAAAGAAAGAGAAAGAATGCATACAGAGCAGTGTTGCATGACAAACATACAGAGCAGTGTTGCATGACAAAGAGTGGGTTGAAGGGAAGCTAGATTCCTGAAGCAGCTCACTTATTTGGGATTCACTGGCTCATCCACACTCACACCGTGCTCTTCTGATAAGCTGCAAAATCTAAAACTCCTTATTAAATGTCAGATAAATCGGCTAGCCTGGGGCGAAGCCAATGAATGGGCGGCGTGTGCTCCAGTCCAGTTCTCTGTAATTGATGGGCTCTGAATAAGCAGAACCAATCCAGGCTGATTGCAGATGAAATGACTACAGCCAGCAAAGTTCAAATAAGAAATATGTGAACTTTAAAGTACTTGAACACAAATCAAGACAGTGAGTTTTTATAAAAATCTTTACTAGCTCAAACCGCTGAAGCTCAGAATGACCTTTATCCTTGGGGTGAGTAGCTGGTGGTGTAGGAAATATGCATACCATATATCAGGCTCAGAGCCACAAGAAAAGCATAGTGGGGAGGGAGAACTTGTCAGAGTCGCCTCTCCTAGCCCTTTGCGTCTGTGTCTATGAGGACTAGAGAAGCAGCATCTTTGAGATGTTAACTCTTCATCTTTCCACCTAACAGGAAGTTAGACATTTTCTCTTACCCTTTGATAATGAAATCAGGTCTCTGAGCTGCAGGTCCAGCTGCTTGTCTGTGCACAGGCAGAAACAGGAGCCTTTTGTAAAGCTAGCAATGCCCAGATCCCGGGTCAACTGAACTCAGCAGCTATGCTTCACATAGGCCTTGCAATTGCTAGAAAACAAGCATCCACAGAGCGCCTTTCTGGGTGCTGTGGAGGGGCCCTTCCCTACCTATTCTGAGAGGAACCATCTCAATACCTTTTTCACCTGTGAAGGAATGGAAGGTTCTTCAGTTCTTCAGCTATAAAAAGATAGAACTGGGTTTTCACCTCTACCTGTTAGACTCCAGACTCTGTCTCCTGCTCGTTCTATCACATGTAGCCATGTCTCTTCATGACAGACGAGGTGGGCACCATTTACAGTCTTATTTTACACAGGAGTCTTTATACCTTCACAGATTTCTGAGCTGTTTGGTTAGAACAGCAGATAAAGACAACTCCTACAGTAACAAAACCGTACTCTAGCTTGTCCGGACATTCATGTCTATGGCAACTGTTCTCATTTTATTACTTCACTCATTCAACAAAGATGGGCCTCTTCAGCATCAGTCAATGAGTAAACTCCCAAACATGGTAGAGTCAAACCTTCCACAAATAATGTATGATCTATAGGAGAGGGGAGAATGGCCAAGTTTCATTTTTATTCAAAAGCACTAAAGAGAGTGATTGGTTAGAGGAGACAACAAGCATCATGAGCTTCATGGAGGACTCTCATAGGATGATTGGCATTAGGATTTGAAGAAGGAATAGCGTAAGGATTCTCATTTTTCTAAATTATAACACAATGCATAGATTAGCTCATCTGTTCCTCCCAATAGCCATGTTGGGTTTTATTGTTAACTTTAGAAAATGGAGGCACAGAGAATTCAAGGAAATTACCCAAAGATACAGAAAGGGAGAAGCAGAAATTGACCCCAGGCCATTTGGCGCTGGTGCTCACAATTCTGCCTACAGTACAATGCTGCCGCTACCCGAGGCAAGTGACCCCTAAAAGGGAAACCTTCCTGAACAAATGCAGAATGCCCTAGAAAAGATGGAGCATGTGTTGAGAAGACCTGGCAATCCTGGTTAGACTGAAGCCTGTACTTCATAAAGATCAAACAAAGATTGAGAAGGTGCAGTATGCACTGAGGTGGAAACCATTCCTTCATTCTTTCATTCAACCCATACCGGCTGAGCCTCTACTTTGTACCAGTGCTCCTTTGGGCACTGGAGACATTATCATGAACAAGTGTTTCAAAAGAAATGAGTCTAGGCACTAGTATAGTCAGGGAGAATAACGTTACAGAATTATTTGGATATTTCACACTTACCTGCTGCGTGTGGCTAACAAAAGCCACTGGATATTAAAACCAAAACCATTTATCTTGAAGTGTAGATTCAGGAGCTACTTGAGGTGGAAGCATGAGGATGGTTAGCAGGTAAAATATAAGACACTCAGTTGAATTTCAGATAAAAAATAGATACTAGCATAAATGTGTCCCAAATGTTGAAAAGGGTATACTTATCCTAAAAACCTATCCATTGTTCATCTGAAATTCAGATTTAACTGGGTATCCCGTATCTGTATTTGCTAAATCTGGCAACCTTAAACCTGAGCAATCTTTGAAATGAGCTGCCTTGGTTTACAAATGAGAGAAGGGACAAGTTCAAGATCACCCAGTGAGTAAATCAGAGACTTGAAGGCAAGAGGCTGTGTTTCAAGAACCCAGTAGAGGAGTGTGCTGCTCCAGGAGGCTGTCCTCCATGTCTCCAGCGAGAGAGACCAAGGTGCAGGACAAGCTTGTGAAAACTGAGTCAAACCACTCAGCCTTCTAATCCCCATGGATTCATTAAGCTTTGGTATCAGACCTGTAGAGCAGTTCTTAATTATGGTGGGAAAGTAAGAATTTTGACAGTGAAATTCCTGAAGACTCGGGGTTGCTCTGACCCTAGAATCAAAGACTGAGGCCACAATAGGAAGGGGCTAAGCCCCAAGGATTCTCCCTGCCCCAACCCTAGGCCGTAATTGATAGGTGTGCAATGGCCACACCATGAAGGTGTTAGGTGAAATGCTTCAAGTAAAATCAAAAAGTAATCGTGATTCTCAGGGGAAATCGAATTTTCACTTTTGAGTAACATTTCAGGCAACTGTGGCCAACTTCAAGGTGCTTTATAGAAATACATTCCATTAGAAAAGGAGCAGGAAGAAGTCTGGCCTCTCAAGGTAACTCAATCAGACTCCGTGGCATTCACAGGGATATCGGTTACCATAAGCCTCGCGGGGCAGCAAGGAGATTAAGAGGAGGATTACCTGCCACTTACTATGTGTCATCAAGGAAAGAACGGCTTCGGCTACAAGCCTTGTTTAATCGGGTCCTGGTACATTCTTCTCAAAAGGATGGCTGACAACAATTCTAAGCATGTTTTAAACTGTCCATCATATCAGTGACTGGGACTCACCAACTGAGAGTGACAGCAATGCCAACAGTGGCCATTGGCGGAATTTCTGACAAGTGGCCCTTTGTGAAATAATAAGTTGACCAGGGGATGCTGGGCCTTATTATGGAAGCCCTGGGCCCACTTAACTACTCCTTTAAAACCAACATCTTTGGGCATGCTTCAGCTTTGTATTTCACTCTTCAAATAGTCAGAGTATTGGGGCAGACAATGTGCTTGTCAAGATAGTATAATCTTAGGGTTTGACACCATCTCTGGTGACAGAGCCCTTCTCTACCCTCTCTCTGAATCTGGAAAGGCAGATCAAGAGTAAGTTTTCCTCTATGGTAATAGCTTTGTATAAGAACCAAGAGGCAAGGAAGCCTGAAAAGATGATTGGTCCCAAACCATTACAGTTTACACCAGTGGGCAGCAATGATGACCAGTGGACCAAATCCAGGCCAGCAGATATCTTTATAAATAAAGTTTTACCGCAACATAAACATGCTCATTCATTAACATAGTATCTGTGGCTGCTCTCCCACTGCAATGGCAGAGTTGAATAGTAAAGGTAGAAACTATGGCCCACAACACCTGAAATATTTACTATCTGTTTTTTATAGAAAAGGAAGGTAGCCCCAGTGGCACAGCAATAATACAATGCTCATGACATGGAACCACATGGGAAGGTCCCAGGTTCCCATCCTGAGAGCTCCCTGTGAATGCCAGGTACCCATGATCCAGGCTTACTGAGGCTAGAAGTGAATCACTCTGTTTTGAGTGCCTTCTCTCTTTCCCTCTCTCTTTCTCTCACATAGAAAAAATAAATAAATGCACTTTAAAAAATTGTTGATCCTTGGTCTACACCATTCCTCAAAAGAGATCTCATAATCCTGTTTAGTTTCAGATCTGTGTTGCAGGAGGGGAGTAGGGGGATGTATGTCATGATTAGACACAATCACAATTCTAAGATATTGAAATTGTAATTCTTGATGAGAAAACTTACTGGAGCCCAGAATCTAAAAATTCCAGGTAGAGTCATCTCAAGTAAGTTCTTTCTACAAATAATTTCAAGTTGACCAAAAGATATAGAATAGTTTTTCTAAAGTAGAAGGCTCCTCAGTCTCAGAAATCTTAGGTAGTTTTCCATTGCCAAGAGAATTAGGAGAGGCCAGTTTTTGACCCTGGTATTGAAGCTGCCCATGTTTTGCACCCAGACCCCTTTTTATCCCATCTACTGCAATTTCATGTGGTATTCATTCCATGCCCACTTTCTGTCACTGTACAAGAATTGCAATTCCAAAATGATCATTCTAACATCTCTCTACACTTTTACCCCAGTCCCAAATGGAGCAAGTAGTTGTTCCATGAATGCAACCTGTTTTCATGCTATAGTCTCCTTAGAATTATCCATTTTTCCATCTGCATCCGATGACCCCCACCTGTTCTACCAGTTTCTTATCAAGTGTTTCCATGAAATCTTTTTTTACTGGCTATAGTCTGATTACTCTTCTCTTTTGGCCTCCAAAGCAATTCTTCCAAACTCTTAGGACTGATCAAATTCTATGATACATTAGTGTTACTGTGGGCAGGGAAGCAATGGCTTTCACAACTTTACAGCTACTCACGACTTCTGCTATTCTTGGGTTACAAAGGTGTGGAGGTAGGCATGGTGGCAACAAAGATAATACATTTTGCAAACTTTCCCATGTAGCCATGGGATCCCTTTCAAATCACCTACCAGCAGAGAAAGTTAGTGGCTCCTCAGATAATGACTCTGTCTTGTGACTAGGGCAGTGTCTAAAAATAAGGGTGAGGGCTTTTAATGGTCAAATCTAAAAAGAAAACCCAGGACCAGCAGATGGTGTAATGGTTACAACACTGGACTCCCACATGGTCGACTGTGATTCAAGTCCCTGATCCAGTAACTTTAAAACTATTTTGGGTGTGTGTGCATGCATGCCCAAAATCCTGAGAGGAGAATGGGAGAGAAGGGATTGTGGCATGGCAATCCACACTGGGGGGGGGGGGGGGGGGGGGGGGTGTGTGTGATTTCTCACTTTCTGTCTCTCTCTCTCCAGAGAGTGCACATGCCCTATAGAAAAAAATCTGTCTTAAAAAAAGAAAAAAAAAAAAAAAAAGGTCCAACAAAGACAATGGTGGCTTCACAGGGCCTCTAGGATAAGGTGAAGCTCTGTCTATGTGCCAGAAATGATCAGACACCTTAGACTGGAAGAGACTGCTGGTCTGTATGGGCAAGGAGGAGAGGACCAACACCACCAGCATCACCTCCTTCATCCTTCCATCACAGCAAACAAGACGCAGTATTAGGCCATTATGTCAGCTAATCAAAGTTTACTGAAGATCTATTATGTGCCAGCCTTTGCTGAATGAGCTTCTGGTCTAGCTCCCCATTCCTCCTCACAAGAGTTCTCTTTTCAACCTAGACTGGACCCTCTTCCCCCTCCTTCCTACTGGACTTACATAAATGGCAATGGAGGCTGCATTATGCTGGATTACAGAAGGTGGTTTCCTTGGACCTTCTGCGCAATTCTTTAAAAATGTGCCTCTTTGTCTCTGTGATGATCACAAATTAGAACTAAGCTGGGTCCTGATTTTACAAGTTAACATTTTATTAGAGATGCTGAGCAGGTAAGACCCACTGCCTCTGTTCTTTTCTCAATGCCTATCAGATCTTCCACTGATGGGAGAATTTCAGACACAACCAACAAGTTATTCATACCGTAACCCAGCTTATGCATTGATGGTGGAACTTCAGGCATGAGTAGAAGAGGCACTGAAGACTTGGGCCTTCCCAGCAGATTTCTTAGAGTACACTTCTAAGGCATTCAAATCTTTTCTCAACACTATGACTTCTGCAAACTCTAAGCCTTTCACCCCACCCCTGAGAGGTGATATAGGCTTGGACCTTGAACCGTCACACTCGGATCTTTGCCATCCAAACAAGGCTTCACCTAACTCACTGTCTTCCTTCCCTAGAGAGAGTAGCCTGACCAGAATTGAAACCAGTCATAGGCTACTTCATAACTGTGCTCTGAATTCCCCAGCAGCCTTTTCACATGCTAACCCTAGCTGATGCTCATGTCCAGAGACACCCAAAATGGAGCACCTTTCAAGAGTTACTTGCAGAGGGAACCAGCAGTTAGCTAATGGATGTCGCTGGACTCCCACGTAGTCGACCGCGGTTCGCGTCTCGGACCCGACAACTCACACTGGGCGCGTGTGCGTGTGTGCCCAAGATCCCGAGAGGAGAATGGAGGAAAAGGGATTGCGGCTCAGCTCGCTTTCTGTCTCTATGTCTTTCTCTGTCTGTCTGGCGAGCACACGCGCCCTCGAAAAACCTCTCCCAAAAAAAAAAAAAAAAAAAAAGAGTTACTTGCTATGGAGGGTAGAAAGAAGAAGCAGCTCTCATCTCATGGGAAAAGCTGATAGTTGAAGGACTGGCTCGAAAGCATTTGCTGTCCTGCCAGGTGTCCCTGGAGCAGCTGACAGTTTGCAAGTGCCCTAAGTTCAGCAGACTCTCAAGCTGATGCCATTCCACCAGTGTCTGGATCTGCAGCCCATTTCCTCTCCTGCTCTGTAAACCAGCAGGCCAGCCACACAGTTTTACTTTAGCTCTCGTGTTGCCAGGAAGTGGAGAGCAATCACTTTCTTTCAAGCACTCTTTCTATCATTCGTTTCTCTCCCGCTGGTTCCTGTGCCAATCACTGCTTTTAATTGGTACTGCCTTGGCCTCCGCACTACTGGAGAATCTGCCCCCTTCTCCCGCAGCTGCTCTCCCTCCTCTACCTTCTCTTGTCTCTCTCTCAATTTCTCCTTTTTTCTACCTTACACAGGTAATTGTGAGACGGTGAGGGAAAGCCCTGGAGTATTTAGTTCCAAACGCTCCCCAGCAGTTCTCAGAAGGACACAAAGGCTCTCGGTGAATGTCACATTGAGTCCGTTCCAGCTGCACCTGCCGGCCGGCCGGGGCCCCTCCGGTTCACCAGGGGGTCACCGAGCGCTTGCTGATTCTCCGATGGCAAGGAGAGCTACTATGTTTTCAGTTCACAGTGAGATTAAATCTACAACGTTTGACCCGTCTAATTTATTTTGTGGCTGACAGAGCAAGGAAAGCCCATAGTAATATCTGGATGCATTTCTTCCTCGTAAACAAAACACTGTGGAATTTGTAGGAAGTAGTCAGTAGCTAGATGTTTCATTCCGGGCCGGACATGAAAACGGGTTTGTAATGAGCAGTGGACTCAGAGCCTGGGCAGGAGCAGGCAGGCCACCATCATTGTTTTTCCACTGAACTATGGACCTGTGATAATCAGTGTGAGTAACATGAGGCCCTGAGAAGTTGAAGCACTCTCAGGCTGCAAACCCCAAGAAAGCTCGGGCCTTGTCTGAAGTTCACCCCAATAGGGCTGACTCTTTACTGCTCTTTCTGCCTCCTACTTCCCTGATCCACCTTCCTGCTGAGCCTGCCCCTTCGCCAGCCAAAGGTATGCCAGGTCTCCTGTCTCCCTCTGTGGACCTGAGACTCCTTCTCTCCAGAGAAAACACACTCCTATACAGTTTCCAGGTTCTAGAAATTAAGTTGCATTTCCATACCCATCAGCTGAATGTCTCCAGGAAGCTAAGGCTCAAGCCTGGTTCTCCATTGGCCATTTGGGATTCTAGACCATTTCGTCAGCAATAGAGCATCTTTTTTAAAACGTAAGATTAAAGATGGGACCTCAATAAACAAAATAGATATGAGTAAGCCAGGAACATGGATGGGGGCCCATAAGTGGCCCTGTCTGCCTAGGCCACAGCCCTTGGGGATCCTGAGACATGGCCTTGGACCTCAATGTGAGGCCCGTGCCCAGCAGAAAGGGGCAGATGTAGTCAGAGCCAGGTGGTGAGCAGTGAGATCACAGAAGGCTGGGAGAAGGCAAGAGGGGAAAGTCCAACAATGTCTGAGGTGGATCTGCTCCTGAGCACTGTCCTTCTAGGAAAAAAAGTGTCCCAGGCTGAGGGCAGTGTGAGCACATGCATGGAGGCATGAACACACACAGAAGTGTGAGCATTCTCAGGGTAGTTTCAGGAGTCCTCCATGTGTGGTAGAAAGGCTGGTGTCAAGTCTGGATAGTTGTTTGGGTCATGTTGGAAAGGGCAGTGGAGGAGGAACTGAGCCTGTTTCCCAAGGTCATCTGGAGAGTCCTGTCAATAAGTGAAGGCAGATTTAGAAAGATGACCTAGCGGCAGTGAAAGGGACGTGGGGTAGGGTGCTCTCCAGCAGGTAGCCCAGTTAAGAATCTAGAAGAAAGAATGAGGTAGCTCAAAGTCAGAGGAGGCAGGAAGGATAGATAGAGGTGAGGCATTAAAGGAAGACCAGGCAAGTCCAGAACAAGCTTGGTGAGGAATATGGACAGCTCAAAGACATTCATCAGCTCCCTCCTTGGGCAGAGGAATTGGTGCTGCTTACCCAGAGAAAGCAGAGGTGTAGGAATATATTCAAAGGATGTAGAAGAGCAGGCCAGGGAAGGAAAGCTAAGTGTGGTCATTAGGAGATGACAAGAGTAATGGAGAGGCCAATGACAGAGACAACCAGTAATCTTCATTAATAATTAACCAAAAGAATTTACAAAGCACTTTCTATTGTCTTATTTCACCTACAAAACAACTGAGTAAGATGGTGTTGTTTTCTATTTTACAGCTGAGGACACTAAAGCTCAGAGAGATGAAGGACTATGCCACCAGTCAATTACACAGCTAAAAACAATGGAGACAGATCTGCATGTACATCTGTTTGATTCCAGGGCCTGGGATTTTAACTACATTCTTATATTGCCTGTAGAAACTAACAGATTCAGATCCAAAGCTGAGAAATAAAATTTAGGGTACTCTGCTCTTGTTGGGGTATCTCAAGTCTCTAAGAGTAAGGTATTTGCAAAGGCTTCTCAGGTACAAACTCCCCAGTGTGGCTAGTTCAACTCCTCCCTCAGCCTTGTGGTTCCAAGTCTGTGTAAGAAGGCTCTCAGTAACATTCAGGATGTCTTGAACTACAGGGCCAAGAACTGTAGCTTTGCTGAGATGCATATGCCCTCTGGGACCAGGATGTGAATTTCAACTCAGGCTGGGGCAGCACAAGTTATTAATTATAGCACATTAATTACGACATTCAGGGAATGCTTGAAATGGAGGACTGCAGCTCGCTCCCAAGGCCATATCTTAGTCTCATATTTCTTACTTGGAATTAAAGGCAGATCGAGCCTTCATACTGGTTGGCATTCAGAGTGGGAAAGAAAGGAGAACCAGTGATTACTAGTCTGTCCTTAAAACATTGGCCTGTGAACAAGAGAAGCTGAGAAGATAGAAGACATACAGAGGAGTGCAGGAAATGTGCATTCTGGTAAGAGGTGAAAATCCAAAGGGCAAAAACTCTCACATCAATTCTAGCTATGAAACAGTGAAGAAGAGTAGGCTTAGGTTTGGGGGTTTTTGTTTATTTTACACACAAAAAAAGCTTGCATTTTCAGTATTATCCCAAAGTGAAGGAAGTGAAGAAGTGGGGAAGACACTGCTACTGGCTACTATTCCAGTATGACCAGTCTACACTCCATTCACATCATTACATGGGGCCAGTGGAAGTGATGCTTCTGTTTTCAAAGGATTTCTAACTCTCTCCTCTGCTTCCCAGAAACAGGTAAAGACTAAATGCAGCAGGACCATCTGTGCTGAGTTCCTTTTCATGTGTGTGCATGCAGCATTAATAACAGCATCAGCCAACATTTATTGGGCACCTATTATGTGCCACATGGACCTCTATGGCATACTAATGAATTACATCTTTCAGTCCTCATTGCAACCCTGGGAACACAATGTATTTATCATCATCATCTGCCAGATGAAAGGAAGATCAAGACATAGGGTTTGGGGGTCGGGAGGGGGGTCTGTTAACATATGCAATGTCCCCTAGTCAGTAAGTGCTAGAGGCAGAAATTGTGCCCAAGTGGCCAAACTCCAGAGTTTACCACTCTGAACCACTCTGCCATATTGTTCAAATTTTAGGGAACACAGGAATCACCCGATGTATATACACAAAGGAATGGAAATTGTGTGTCCTCTTTAAAGCTTGTATCAGATTATTCACAGCAGAATTATCACAGTAGCCAAAAAGTGGAAACAAACCAAATGTTCATTTACTGATAAATAAGTAGATAAAAGCGGGAGATTATGTGTGTGTGTATGTGTGTGTGTGTGTGCATGCACACGCACATACAGTAGAATATTATTCAGCCACAAAAAGGAACGAAGTACAGACATGGTATAACATAGATGAACCTTGAAAGCATTATGCTACATGAAAGAAGCCAGACATAAAAGGCGACATACCATACGATTCCATTTATATGAAATGTCTAGATTAGGCAAGTCCATAGAGAAAGAAACTAGATTAGTAATTTCCAGGGGCTGGGGAAAGGGGTCAACTGAGAGTAATAGGAAAGGGTTTCCTTCAGGATGAGAGAAATATTCTGTGACTAGATGGCGGTGAAGGTTCCCCAACATTGCAAATATGTATATATTTTAAATCACTACGTTGTGCACTTTAAAATAATAAATTCAATGTTATGTGAATGATATCTCTATTTAAACTCTCCCACCCCAAAAAGAGGCCCAGCCACGGTGACTCAGGCAGTAGGGACGCTGCTGTGGGATGTTGGAAGCAATGTGGGAAAGCTCTGAGTTCATGATTCAGGTTTCTCTGAACATGCTGAACATGCCCATGGTCCTGGCTGGCTGTAGGGCTGGGGAGAGGATTGCCATGAGACAAGCCCATGAGGGTGCCTTTCCCTCTCTCTCCTCTCTCTCTCATAAGGAAAACAGCTGAGTAAACTTAAGAAGCAACAGCTGACGTATCAATGATGGCACTCTCAGTTTTGCTCTTGGCTGGTTCCTGGGTTGTAGGATGGCTTTCCCACTTCCAGCCATCACACAGAGACCCAGCCACATTTGGTGGAAGAAGAGAGGACTTTTCTCCCTTAGGCGATCATCTTAAGTCTATTTGTATTGCTGTAACAAAATACTAGAAACTAGGTAATTTATAAACAATAGAAATTAACTTCTTATAGTTCTGAAGGCTGGGGAAGTCAGAATCAAAGTGCCTATAGTTTTGATAGCTGGTGAGGGCAACTCTCTTCTTCCAGCATGGCACCTCTGGAGGAGACAAAAGTTGTGTTCTCACATGGTAGAAGAAAAAAAGAAACAAAGGAGGAGAAATGCAGCATGAAACCTCTTTTATAATGGCGTTAACTCACTTATGAAGGCACATAGTTCAGTGGAGTTCAAAACATATTCAAGCTTTCCTGTGAGGCTAGATGTTCCAATAATCCCCTCTTCTTCCCTCCATCCCCACTCTCTGTAGAAAATACTTCAAAAACTGAAGGAAGGGGACCAACAGTTGGCATAATGGCTATGTCACTGGACTCCCACGTAGTCGACTGCAGTTCGTGTCCCGGACCCAGTGGCTTAAAACACGCCGGGCACGTGTACCTGCGTGCCCAAGATCCCGAGAGGAGAATGGAGGAGAAGGGATTGTGATGTGGCCATCCCCCCGGGAGGTGATTTCTCACTTTCTATCTCTCTGTCTCTCTCTGTCTGTCTGGTGAGCGCACGTGCCCTATAGCGAAAACCTCTCCAAAAAAAAAAAAAAAAAAAAAAAAAACTGAAGGAAGGAAGTAGGGGAAGCAAAGCAAGGAGAAAGATGAGCAAGAGATTAACATTTCCTGAGTGTCTGTCCTGTGCTTTTACATACAATGTCGCTACAAGGAAGGTGTAACTGTGCCCACTCAGAGAGATGGAGACCAAGACTGAGAACATCAGCAACTTACCCAAGTGTGAGTGGAGGGCCAGAAATTTAGACCTGGGCTCTGGGTCTGGATCTGGAGCTATTGCCCTCAGATACGTTAACCAATAAGCCAGAGGGTGGTCAGCTCCAATACATAGAGTTTCTAAATTTAATGTGACTCCAACTTGCTTAGAAAGTGTTGGTCTCTTAGCAAAAAGTGTTCAAGACTCTTACTTAGAATAGAACGTCTTTCATTTTATTCATAACAGGAAAAAAAAGAAGGGAAATTGCTGTTATCTCAGTATTAAAATAGTGCACCAATACCCTCTGGCCTTTTTTGCTTTGATAGTGTGTTTTCTCTGCACTTGGCTTTCATGTCACTAAAAAAATGAACCAAATGTAGCCACTCACCATGCATTTATGCTAAGAGGACAAACATTTAGAATGCACCTGCTTCCATTTGTCTAAAGCTTCATGCCTCCACAGTTTGTATTCTCTAGACCTGTGAATGGGCAAAATTGTGGGGGAGCTTTTATTGACAGCTAGAAAAATGGGTCAGAAGATACTTCACAAAATAGATGTACTGACATGGAGCTGCTGCCTCAGCAACGCTTTCACCCAGAATCAGCTCACCCACCTTTTTGATCAAAAGCACTTTTTTTTTTTTTTTTTTTACTTTTAATGCCCCATGTCTCAATTTCCTCTGAATCAAAAACCTCTTGGGGCTTTTCTAGCTTAGGAAAAACTAGAAATATGAATTTTAATGTAATATACATTACTCTGCAACACTATTTCCCTTGAGGTTTTCCCAGGACTATTCCTAAGGGAAGAATCCAGAAATAGTCTTCCCTGAGCAGTACTTTTCGAAGTTCTCAGATAGATATAATGTTTCTCTGGCAACAGGAAAGGTAAGTTTGAAGGCTTTGGGGTAGGTAAATTCATACATGCTGGTGTTCTCCAAAGAAAGGTATCGTTGTGGGGTGGAACTCTGAAGTACAGAGCAGGGGCTGAGAAGGTCAAGTCCTGCACATCCAGGTCAAGGTCTTATTTGTGCGAATCTGTGTTGCTGATGTCCACTTGTGGATATCACCCATGGGGAATGGGGATAACTCATGAACCTGCAGGTTGGAGAGAAAGAAAACAACTCCACAAAGGACTGGAATTCTTGTGCCCCCTGGCAAGTGAGAAAGGATTTCCATGGAAAGAACACAGTAGTGACTTGAGTGTAGAGGTAAGTGCTTGTGTGCAGAGAGTTTTGAGTCAAGGAGGGTTGGTACCCTTGGATGGCCAGGCTGTAAATCTGAGAACCTGTGCACAAAAACCCTGTGAGCTAAGTCCAATTCATTGGTCTTCAGAAGTAAATTATGTCTGGTAGTGCCACTTGAGCATCAGAGCAGCCCAGATGCAAAGCCCCCCACCACCACCCCCATGTAAAGTAGATGGCTGATTCTCACAGGATGAATTAAGTAACATGGGGAAAGAAAGATTTTCCAGCATCATATTACAACACCCAAGGAAGAATAATTTTTAGCCAATAGAGCATGTTAATATAAGTCAGCAGCATATTAGACATGTGTGGACTTCCATGGGATGAGCAATGTTCTGTGAAACAATGACATAAGGAAATAGTGCAAGAAAGCATTGGCATCAATGGGTTCCACCAGGTGTATGCCAATGACAACATGGCTAACCTTGTGCCTGTGGGCTAGGTACTGCTCTAAGGACTTAACCTGCATCATCTCATTTAACCACACTCATAACAGCTTCAAAGGAGGTTCTATTATATCATTCCCATTTTATAGATGGTGAAACTAAAGCTCAGGGAGGGGAAGTAATCAGGTTCAGGTCATACAACTCATAAATGGTAGAACCAGAATCCAAATTGCAAGAGGTCCATTCCAGTGCTGGCCTCCTCTACCAAGGAGCTGAATCAATACTTATCAGCTACAATGTGAGTCAACGATCCCTTTCACATATTGATCTAAGTGCTCTTCATTAGGGTTGTGACCTTCATGCTGACCCCTCACTGAAGACTTTAAATGAAGCAGGTCATTACTTGTAGGAGCTAAAGGCAAGCCTTCCAATTAATATGTTTGCATCTCAGAATGGAAGTGTCTTATTAAGCACCAACTGAAACAATGCAACTCAGAAAAGTCTAAGGCTGAGTCTTCACCTTGGGCATATGCAAACCATGCCCAAATTATGCTACTTACTTTGCATCCTGCCATTAAGCTGTCATGATAGGAAATAAATAAAGTCCCAGTGCACTGTTTGGCAATTAGCAATTATATCTCAACCTCTTTGGTAGCCTTTACACTGCTTTTTAATTGTGAGATTAAAAAGCTATAATTCACATGGTTGGCTATAAGTGTGTAGATACCTTGCTATGACAAAGCAATTAGCCAAGAATCATTATCCTCATAAAGTAATCTGCAATTGTAGGTAAATAATGATTATGTAGCTGACAAATGCAGTATTATTGACCCTTAAAATAAATATTAAGATTTATCTTTTCATATGGCTGTATTTGTTATACATTCTAGGCTTTCAAAGTAGGGTACCTTAACCTACTAGAAAGTAAAATTGATTTGCATGGCACTTCAGAATGTGCAAAATAAGCTAAGGTTCTAACTGGTCCACATAATCACAACATAAAGAACACAGAACAAGTTATTTCATTCTCCATATTTTACAGGGAAGTTTGAGGATCAGAAAGGTTAAGTAGCTGTGAAATCCTGTTCCTCAGGAATCCTTATGTACATGAACAACTCTCTCTAGACAGCATTCCTTAACCCTCCCAAATACTCATAGACTGAGCCAAAAACTTTTCAGATTTAGTAAGATGGTATGACTCCAGTCTCTGTCATCTAAATAGAATAATTCAGGCTATTATGACACCCCATGCACGCATGCGCATGCGCGCATGCGCACACACACACACACACACACACACACAATCAAAAAGCACTGTATACCTCAACTGTATTCTATCGCCTTTCTCAGTAATGTTGGTCAAAGATTATAATTCTTCCATTGTGTCTACACAAAGCTAAATGGGCATTTGAAAAATGTAAAGCTAAAAATGTTCAAATTAAATAATTTGTCACTTAGATTTTATTACTTGCCTCAATAGGACCAATATTATGATAAATGTAGCCTGATTGTTTTGTAAGAGTCAAGAGCTATGGGGGAAAAAAAAGTCTTTAGAGTATCTGGTTCGTAGGACCAGATTTCAGATCTGAGGCTCAAAGATGTGTTTTTCAGAGACAAAGATGTGTTTGTATAGAAACAGGATGGGCTTCATCCTGTTATAAACAGTCATAGAATCAGTCACTGAGAACCTGATTTTTCTTTGATTTCTTGCTCCTTTACTCAACTTACACACATTGAAAGCCTACTGTGTGCCAAGCAATGGACTACTACATGGACAGGACAGGTGTGACCTTGTTCTCACAACCTGGCACCTCAGGTGGAGAACAGAAAGGCTCAGAGGAGAGGTGACCACTCCATTTTAACAGGAGGTGTGAATGCTACTCTACTTCCAAAGTTTTATTAGGTTCTATCCATTTTTTAGTATGTCTTTTTCATAATTTGAAAAATATTCCAAGCTTCGTACTTACTTCATTAAAAACAAAATAATCTAACAAAAATCAGACTCAATTTGTAGGTAAATGTTACCCTAGTGAAGCCGTGACCCAAGTGGTCCAGTTTCTGGCACCATGGTCAAATGAACATGGTCTTGCAATAAAAAATTTATTTCAACATGGCAACTCTAAATACATTTCCTCATTTATTTATTTATTTTTCCTTTTTTTGTAGAGGTTTTTGCTATAGGGCGCATGCTTTCGCCAGAAAGACAGAGGGAGCCAGAGAGCCAGAAAGCTAGAAATCACCCCCCCAGAAGGGATGGCCACACTGCAATCCCTTCTCCTCCATTCTCCTCTTGGGATCTTGGGCACACATGCACACGTGCCCAGCGTGAGTTTAAGCCACTGGGTCCAGAACTCAAGCCATGGTTGACTACATGGGAGTTCAGCGGCATAGCTATTACACTAACTGCTGGTCCCTCCTCATTTATTTATACGTATGTATATACGTACATGAAGAAAAGAGTAGGCCCGGATGACACCCCTTAAATTCTTCCTTCTTTCAATAACTATGGCTATTCATCTAGTTCTTTCATCCAAACCCTAGAAGAGCAAATTCCAATAGCTTCTTCCTGGGTCCTTCCAGGAGCACTGCTCCCAAGAGTCTGTGCACTTTTCTCCTTCTCCATCTCCCTCTTCTATGTCAGTCACAAAAACCCAAGAAACTTCTCTGTTAATGGAATGACGCTCCCAGGACAGTGAAGAGAGAAAAGGTGAGTGGGCTACACTGGAATATTCCCATATTAATAGACGGTACCCCTTCACATGGACATCTACAATCAAATTCTCCATATACAGTCATTTAGTCATTTAAATAGATCACCAAAGTGGGCTACCCATGAAGATTTTAGAATTTCCATCTGAGGAGATAATGAAGAAGAAAAAGAGATTCACACTGGGACTGATTGGAGCCATCAAAATATTTGTTTAACATCTGCTTTAGTCAGGATTGTCAGAGCCGGCCACAATTGGTGGCATTGTTCCTGGAGCTAATCTCACAGATTTACCCCTTTCTTTAGTTTTAATTGAATTGCCCTACAGGTAAATACATGGAGCCCTTTCCAGTGCAGACACCCTGTGTGTGGGTATCATCCTTGCCCTGGATTCTTTGTGTGTCAAACGAAAGCCACTCCAGACCCCTGGAGTCCAAAGTAGTTAATTAACGGAAATCAAAGAAGCCTTTGTTGTTGCCCCAAATCTTCCTCTCTTCTCCAGATGGGGACAGATTCACTGACAATTTAGTTCCATTTCTGAGAATGGTTTCTCAGGTTTCCCTTGTCGGTGACTAGAAAGGGCCAGGTGCCATCAAGGACTCCTGTTTCTGGGGCTCTGCCAAGATCGAATCAAAGGAAGCAGAAAGGCCTCGAATCAGTGGTCCAGGACCCATCAGGGACCATGAGTCTTTCAGTCTTTCAGTTGGAGTCCAAGATGGGGGTGTGTA
This sequence comes from Tupaia tana, assembly GCA_026018925.1. Taxonomy (NCBI): domain Eukaryota; kingdom Metazoa; phylum Chordata; class Mammalia; order Scandentia; family Tupaiidae; genus Tupaia; species Tupaia tana. The sequence continues at coordinate 34,551,048 of JAKSZU010000010.1, read as the reverse complement.
ACCTTCAGAGAGAAGTGCTGGGGGGTGAGGAGGAAAGGGTTGATTGATGACATCACGGGATACTGCCCCCAGCAGAAACCCGGGAGCAGGAGCTTTGAGGCAGGAGTGGTGCTTCTTACCACCTGCCCACCAGGGCAAGCAGAGTCTGAAGGCACCACGATTGAGCCACAGCTTACTTGGGCACTACATTTGCGCCACTGCTTACTTGGATGAAAGATCAGTGTTAGACTTAGCTGTAAGAAATAAAAAAAATAACAAGGAGGCTACTTTCAGCAGCAACTTTGTAAGATCATCGTGGTCCAGAATAAACAAAGGGCATTCATTCTGTCTTTAGCAAGGTTCAGTTTATAAAGAGGGAAGATTAGCAGTGATGCACAGCAGGGAGAATACCATATCCAAGAGTCGAAAAGAATATGGACAAGAACCAGGACTTTAAAACCCAAGACACTAGAGCCAGCCCCATGGCTTAGAGGTTAAGGGAGTTAAAGCCCACATGACTGACAGCAGTTCAAATCCTAGCCACAGCAGCTTAAAAATCATGCCAGGTATACACTCCAAATCTCAACAAAGTGAAAAAATAGAGGAGAAAAGATTGCAGCTTGACCACACCCCATGGAGGCCGGGGGTGGGGGTGAGCTTTCTCCCTTTTCTTCCCTCTCTTTGTCTCTGGCAAGTATACACACTCTCTGGCATTTTTTTTTTTAAAGAAACAAAACAACAACAACAACAAAAACATAAAAATAAACAAATCAATCCAGGACACCAGGAGAAAGAAAGAATCACATTCAATACCTAACTTAATGATTATGAATCTTTGCTTGGTGGGTATTTACCAGTGAAAAACGAGACACTGAGATAATCATTACTTAACTCTGCACGACCCAGCTGAGACCTATCAGAATCCAGAACCTGCAGCTTTCCCAAGAAATCTTGTCACTTCCCGCAAAAATTAGATAGCACCCTTTGGAGCTTGAAGGAGACAGTTTTAAAAATGAAAGGCAGTTCTGCTTCATACAGTGTGTAATGAGGTGCCAGGGTTTATTTTAATGCTAAGAATGGAGCATAAGCTGAAAATAGATGTAGATTCAAGAATTTTTTTAAGCTGGTTTTCATATGATGCTCATATAGACCCAGGGGCCAGATGAGATGGATGAAAGAGGAAGAGACAGTAGCATTATAAGACTGAGGAAGGAGGAGGGGCAGCAGGGCCTCCTTCCCTCCTATTGCCAGCCCAGAGCTTGTTTTAACTATGTTTCTATATATGTATTCATCTCCCAATCAACTGATAAATATCTGCTTTTATTTATCTTAAAATAGCCTTCCAATTGTACTGTTAAAAAAAAAATAAGTTCAAGGGCTAGCTGGTGGTGTGGTGGTTAAGGCAGCTGAATCCCACATGGCCAACTTCATGGTTCAAGTCCTGAACTGGGAGGCTTGAAAAACATGTGAGGCACATGTGTGTGCATGCCCAAAATCCCAAGAGGAGAATGGAAGAGAAGGGATTGCAGTGTGACCATCTGCCTAGGGGGTACTTACTCTCTCTCTCTCTCTCTCTCTCTCTCTCTCTCTCTCTCTCTCCTCTCTCTGAAAAGCATACACACCTTGTAAAAAAAAAGAAACAAAAAACTTTTTTAATGTAAAAATACGTTTAGAATTAATAGTATTGACCCGTTGTTTTTACCAGGTGGAAACAATCTGGAAACACTGAGGCATTAAAGTGGGCATGCAAAAAGAGAACTCACCACCTCTGTTCTAACTGTTCTCTAGAATGGCATGAACCAGCAGGTACTTTTTAAGTCCAAGGACCTTGCTTGTCTGCATCACCAGCTCCATTGGGGCGGGATGCAGCGGAGAGCATGGGGTGACTGCTAATAGAGTTCCGCATCACACTCTCTGACATGTAGATGGCATGGCTAGCAGAAGGAGCACTGTTCTTGGGCTCAAGTCTTCGTGCACTTTCTTACTTGACTGGTCATGGGATTGTTCAGAGTCCTAGTTGAGACCAGTTGGAGAAGAAACTCCCTTTTGCAGGATTCAGTGAGAGTAAGTGAGGTACTGCTATCAGACTGGAGCCCAGGCTATGTGCATCAGTATTGAGAGGCAGCTGGGGTTTATACATTTCCACCCCATCTCATAGTGCATCTTGAAGTGTCCCAGTGGCTCCATCTTCCCTCCTGGAATCACTCTGCAGTGCTCTGAGGTCAGGATGTTGGGAGCTTATCTCATGTGATGGGGGTCTTTCTTCATTTACCCTAAAGAAAACAACTCGCTGGAGCGAAAAGTTAAGGAATTCAGAAAATAGCATTTTTCTAAAATATAGTTCTCACTGAACTAGGGACCATAGCAACCCCAAAATACATACATACATAAATACATAATGAAAAAAATAACAGGATCTATGGGAACCAAAGGGGACGAAAGCACCTCGACCTCAACACTGTTTCAAGTTGAGTGATGACATGAATTCCCAAAATGCACCACAGGGCACTTGCTGCCCAACTCCCTGAGTCACTCAGTCCCACCTATAGAGTCTAGGCCTATAGTGTAAGTTCACCAAGATGGCACCTCCCAGATGGCCAGGAACCCCACACCAAGTCCAGATCTCACCTGGTTAGCTCCTGCCCTTCCCTCCATCTTTTCCCAGCCTGGGTCACATTGGACAATTTTCTATTCCTCCAACTCTGTGCTGTACCACTCTTTCCCCCCTCCATTCCATTTGCAAGGAACAACACTTCCTCTTCCAACCCCATCTTCCATCCTTAACTTGTGCCTGGGAAATTTCTAGTTCTCCCAGCATCAGTTCAAAGTCCATTGCAGGAAGTCTCTATCCCAGCAGGTCAGGTTGCCTATGGATGCCTCCCACTGGCCCCTGTCCTGTGACCATGCTGCCTTGCCTGCACCTGTTGTGTCTGCAACACCTTCTAGGCTGACAACCACCTCAGGACAGGGACAGCTCACCTGTCCTCATCACATCCCTAAAGCCTAGGTCAGTGCCTGATCTTTGCAGGTCCTCAGTAACTACCTGTCTGAAGAGGCTGTTTGCAAGGCCAGGTCTGAGCAGTCCAGCCTTCTGGCAAGGGAAACAATAAAGTCGCGGTCACTTTCAGCCTCTCCTCACTCAGAGGAATGGACAAGCAGCATTCTTATGGCTTCCTAGCAGAATCCATAAAATTTCTGAGCTTCTTTTCCAGATCATAGATGGAGACAACTATATTAGGAACTTTTAAAAAAGTCTGGGCCTTGCCCTACATTTTTGTCTGAACCTCTGGTCAATACCAATCGCCAAAGCACAAGCAGTGCTGTCCAGTAACCAGCCACCCACTGTCCCTTCTGGCCTCCCCGGGGCCTCTAGGGCATAACCAAACTGTGGGTGTGTGTCTAGGAGACATTTATCACGGAATTACAGCTCCGGGACCCCATCTCCATGGCTGTGACGTGATGACTGTGTATTTCACGCCTCTCAGTTTCCCAGCTGAGATTCGGAGATTTAAAGACGTGGAAGATGTATTTTTAAATTTATGAGAGGGCCATTGATTTAATTAATTGTGCCGAAGAGTGCAATCAGTCACAACAAGAATTCTTAAAGGCAAAGGGGACCAGAGGAGGGAGGTCTCTGATGGTCTGGGGTTGCTAAGGCTTGTGTTTCTTTGATAAAATCAGGGACACTTAGAATTTGGGTTAAAAGGGCATGTCCACACCTAGGTGATGCACCTAAAAACACCTGGAGAAGCACCCGTTTGTACTCACCAAAATAGCTTTCCTCTGGGGGTCTCTATGTAATGTATTCTTCAAAAAGGACAAAAACTAGTGAAATAGCGTCCCTTTCACACTGGTTCATTCTATTGTCTGATTGGTGCTGGTGAGGCCAGAGCCCAGTCCTCCCTGATTCTTCGAATTAGGTTTTCCCCTAATTCTCAGTTACACTTAGAAGCTAACCCAGTCCCAGAGTGAAGCATCAAAGACACAGCCTGGTTGGTCTGAACTGTTCATTTTACAAATAAAAAAGCAATTCCAGGGCCTTCCCTGGTGAGAGACAAAGCCAGCATCAGAAGCTGCATCTCCTGTTCAAGGTTCTTTTTGCTAATGATGCTGCCTCTTGGTTGAAAGGGCCTTGGCTAGTATCCTCATGTAATGTCCACTTATTTTCTTCATTTTTTAGACTTTCATTCTTGCACAGGAAAAAAAAAATTAATGAACTTCTATGTTTTGCTCCAGTATTACATCCAGTTTCTTCTTACATGCTTATATTAATATCAAAAGTTCTCTTGGCCATCTTTAAACCCAGAAGCTGAGCCCGATCAGAGACGCAATTCCCATAGACATCAAGACTGGAGCCAGTGTGAAATCAAGTTCACTGTGGCTCACATTCCATGTTTCTGTTCTGGAAAACCTAATGGGTAATCCAGAGAGGGGGGTACAGCAGGGAGGAGAAGGTAGCCCTAATTCAGATGCATATGTCACTTAGGACTTTTGACCAGCATCTGTACATGGGGTCTGTCAATATCTGAGAAACATTGGTTGTCGTCTGGGTATGACTGCTCCCGGCCACCCCAGATGTCCTTCACCTCGAGCCCCTGGTGAGGGCACGTGGGAAATCTGCGATTTCAAGATCAGAACTGAAAAACAGTATTATCTTCTCCCCCCAAATCCTTTTCTTACCCCCCTCCACCCCATCCTCTATCGTTCCTGTCCCCCAGCACCAAGTAGCTCTCTCTTCTTAAATATCATTGCACCGTTTAGGCTGGGTATCGGCTGGCTTGTCCAGCTCCCCACTGGGTTGGGAACTCTCTGAAAGCAGGGATTTTATCTATGCTATTGTATTTTACTTTAATTCCTTAGCAGAGTGCTTGGCACATAATCCGTGCTCAATGAATGCCAATGACTTGGGTGAATGAAGGATCTCAGTGATCTGTCCCATTCTCTCAGTTTAGAGAAGTGGAAACTAAGGTCTAAAGAGGTCAAGTGGGAAATTAGAAATAGAACCAGGAAAAAGATCATAGTCCTTTCCTTGACTTCTCTGGACTCTACTTTGCAAATTATGAAGAAGCAATAAGGGTTAACCTGAACCACTTAGTTCCGCTTTCCCGGAATCATGCAAAGGTCCTTTCCTCTACCTCCCATTCTGTAGTCCAGCCCCAAGACCTTGGAAATTCATCAGGTTTTTATGCAAATGGCCTTCAGAGGAAAAAAAGAAGCAAATGTTTATTTTTCATTCAAAAGTCCCAGGTGGGTTTTATCTGCTGGGCCTGGCTGGGCCGCTGCTATCAGATGTGCATGCAAATGACTCCACTAGAAAAGATCTGGAGAATAGCCTTGTTTCCAAACACACAGAGATTTGCCTGGTCATTTCCCTAACTCCTTTCCCTTTTCCATTCCAAACATTGTAGGGCTATCACAACTCCCTGCCTAGTAAAATTCTAACAACTGTTAGATGGAGGTCTGCTGACACAGAAGAGTTAAGCAACTGCCTGCCAGCCAGGTAGTGAGGAGAGGCCTAGCTTCAGCAATTAAAAATCTTCACTCTAACAGGGGCTCCATCTTACACAAAGTGGGAAAAAATACAGGCCAGGGACCAGCAGATGGCATAATGGTTACATTGCTGGACTTCCACATAGTCAACTGCGGTTGGAGTCCTGGACCCAGTGACTTAAAACTCACTCCAGGTGCATGTGTGTACATGCCCAAAATCCCAAGAGTAAAATGGAGGAAAAGGAATAGAAGAGAAGGGATTGTAGTATGGCCATTCCCCAGGGGTTGCGGGGGGTGGGGGTGGGGGGGGTGTAATTTCTCACTTTCTGTCTCTCTGGCAAACGCACTTGCCCTATACTAAAACTGTCTTAAAAAAAAAAAGAAAAAGAATAAATAAAAAATAAACTCATGCATAAATCCTATTTTCCATGCACTTTTAGAAATCCACTTATATGATGATGCTGAGCTTTCTGGTGGAGCCACTTTGGCAGCCCAGGACCCAGCCTCTACACCCTTGTCTCTGTGGCCCCTTGGACATTTCCCCTCCCTTAAATCTGGTCTCAGACTGAAAGCTGGCCTCAGACTGAGCACATTGTGCCCTGTAGCAAAAATCTCTCTCTAAATAAAAAAGACAGGCCATTTGTCACCAGCAGGGAGGCAAAGGCACCTGGAAGGAAGCCCGCTGAGGATGTCTCTTGAAAAGAGGCATAGCAAACCATAGGACTGACATGTTCCGAGTCGACAGCTCAGAACATTAGGATGAGAGTTTTCTAAATGCAAACTTTATCCAATTACCAACTGCCTGAGTCTTTCAGAAGGTCTGAAGGCCACCCTCTGAGTACCATGAGATCACCCCAGGCAGGGACAGTTAAACCTTAAACCGAGGGGAAAGCACAGCCCTCTCCCATCTTAAGAAGAACTGACTCAGGGATCTTATCTTAGTGCCTGTGGGTCAGACCCATTTGGATCCCAAAGAGCAGGACTACCATAGGAATCCACCTCCCTGGGCAGAAATATGCTGACACATTTACTGTACGACCCAGCAATTGCATTCAAGGTCCAAACAAAACCTCTGCCCCAATGTTCATAATAGCTTTATTCATAACAGTCCCAAATAGGAAATAACACAAAAGCCCATCAACTGGGGAATGGATAAACAAACCATGGCATACTCAAAAGAATACTACCTGGCAATACAGAACTGACTACTGATGGCACTAACATGTGTGAATTTCCAAGCATTACACTCAATGAAAGAAGCTAGGACCTAGAGTGGAGAGTTGCTATCAAAGGGGGTGGAGGAACTTTGTGAAGTGTTGGGAATATTTTATGTCTTGATTTTAGAGATAGTTGCATAATTCAGAATTCATCAAATTGTATACTTAATACTAGTGAAATTTTTTTATTTTTAAAATTTTCAAAATTCTTTTACATTTAATCACGTATTTCTGTACAGTGTACAACATTTCTTTTTCCAGCGTGAATACCATACCTATCAGTCTTGACAAAGATATTACTGTATACATTATCATCAGCAAATAGCTTCCCATTTTTTTGTCAATTAAACGTACTTTTACTTTTTTCCCTTCCTCCTTCTCCTCCCTCCCTCCCATACTAAACTTTTTTTTCACCTTTTATTGATTCACAAAAGATTTTAATTAAACTAAAAATATAAACAAAGCTAAAATCTAGTGACAAGTGCACTGTGATTTTCTTCTGAAACATTTTTTTCTCTCTCCATTCTCCCTTTTACTAAAGAGAGGTATGAACTAACTTATTTGCAAAAAATAATAAGCTTAGTCTCAATTTGGTCTGTTATTTGCACAAAGTCCCACAAGAATTCAATTTGTGATGCCAGGCAACAAATACTATTGTATTATTGAACTTATGCAAATAACCATTCTGTCACAAAATAAGAACGCACACAAATATTTTCCAGTTGCAGAGGGGTCGGGAAGAAAAGTTTATGTTTCAATTAAAAAAAAATTAACAAATTGCTGAACCTATCAACAACTCAAAAGAAAACAAAAATCCTTAAATCTGGGAGATAAAACATAGAAGAAAATCGGTAATGTTTCAGTCAAAAAGTCATAGAATATTATTGCACCAGTTTAGTCTCATGTAATTAATACATGTAACTTACTCCCTAATAGGGATGATAAAAGAAATAACAAATATCATGATGGTAAGGTCATTTATGTTGAATTAGAAAATAACTTTCTTTGAGAATTCTCATTTTTCTACCTGAAAAATGGTATTCAATACACAGACCAGTTGGGACCAGCAGTTAGCGTAATGGCTATGTCGCTGGACTCCCATGTAGTTGACCGCGGTTCGAGTCCCAGACCCGGTGGCTTAAACTTACGCTGGGTGTGTGTGAGTGTGTGCCCAGGATCCTGAGAGGAGAATAGAGGAGAAGAGATTGTGGCATGGCCATCCCCCTGGGGGGTGATTTCTCGCTTTCTGTCTCTCTGGCGAGCGCACGTGCTCTATAGCAAAAACCTCTCAAAAAAAAAAAAAAAAAAAAACACACAGAGCAGTCGAAACATCCCTTTCTCAGAAGGCCAATAAGGACAGGAGTGCCAGAGTACACAATTCTCCATATTTTTAGCCAGGATCAGCCACTTCAGTATGTTGAGAAGTAAGAGTAGAGATTTCAAAGCCCAGATTTAATACCTCCTTCTGCCACTTACCAGTTGGGTGATCTTGGGAACAAATGTCAAACTTTGAATTTCCTTACTTGTAAATGTAATAAAATTTAAAAAAATAATAATAACAAATGAAAATAAATAAATACATATTTTAAAATAATAGTATGTACTCCCCAGGAAGGAAACGATTCAAGTATCCTTCAAGGAGTGAACATATAGGGAACCAGCAGTTAGCGTAATGGCTATGTCGCTGGACTCCCACGTAGTCGACCGCGGTTTGCGTCTCGGACCCGGTGGCTTACAACTCACGCCGGGCGCGTGTGCGTGCGTGCCCAAGATCCCGAGAGGAGAATGGAGGAGAAGGGATTGCGGCGTGACCATCCCCCCTGGGGGGTGATTTCTCGCTTTCTGTCTCTATGTCTCTCTCTGTCTGTCTGGCGAGCGCACGCGCCCTATAGTGAAAAACCTCTCCAAAAAAAAAAAAAAAAGAAAAAGAAAAAAAAAAAAGGAGTGAACATATAAACTGTGGTCTATCCACACAATAGATTACTCAGCCCTACGAAGGAACGACTTGCTGACACATGGTATACCACAAGTTACCCTGGAAAATCTTATGTTAAATGAAAGAAACCAGATGTGCAGGCCATGTAGAGTATGACCTCATTTGTATGAGATCAGAATGAATAAATCTGGGCCAGCAGGTAGGTGGTGGTTAAGGTACTGGATTCCTACATGGTTGACTACAGATTGAGTCCTGGATCTGGGGGCTTGCATTCTCACTTTCTCTCTGGTGAGAGCATGTACCCTATAGCAAATTAAAACAAAACAAAACGAAAAACAATAAGTAAATCCATAGAAATAGAAAGCAGATTGATGGTTGCCAGGCTATAGAGAAGATGGGAAAAATCTGCTTAATGGGAATGGGGTTTATTTGGAAGTGATGTAATCGTTTTGGAATTAGTAGAGGTGGTGATTGTACAACATTACCATGTACTAAATGCCAAGTTGTTCACTTTAAACTGGTTAATTTTATATGATATGAGTTTTACTTAAATCTCCTTGGTGCTAGAGGAATGGAGAAGCTCTACTGAGGTGGGAAGCAGGATCCCTGGTATAAACTGCAGTAAAGAGCAGCTGCAAGAGGTCTTCAAAAGTTTCTGGAAAATGTGTATTATGAAAAATACTATGAGGCTAGCCAGTGGCATGGTGGTTAAAATGGCTGGATCCCACATGGCCAACTCTGCAATTTGAATCCCAGACTCAGAGGCTTGAAAAACATGTCAGGCATCTGTGTGTGTGTGTGTGTGTGTGTGTGTGTGTGTGTGTGTGTGTATGCCCAAAATCCTGAGAGGAGAATAGAGGAGAAAGGATTGCAGTGTGGCCATCCCTGTGGAGGATGATTTCTTGCTTTCTGTCTCTCTTTCTTACTTTCTCTCTCTCGCAAGTGCACACGCCCTTGCAAAATCTCTCTTAAAAAAATAAAATAAATAAACTCATGCATAAAATCTATTTTCCTTGCACTTTTGGAAGTCCCCTCACATGATGACGCTGAGCTCGCTGGCGGAGCCACCTTGGCAGCCCAGGTCCCAGCCTCTACACCCCTTCCCTATGGCTCCTTGGACATTTCCCCTCCCTTAAATCTGGCCTCAGAATGAAAGCTGAGCCATGCTGGAAAATAACATTGCTTGTGTCATGGGCCCAGCCCTGGCCCCAAGTGCCGACATTTGATCTTTGTCCTGTGACCCCGGCTCTGACCCATGCCTAATCCCTGGCCAGGCTGACTACAGCTCAGGCCTGTAGGAAAGGCAGCTTTCCTGAGGAGGCCCAGGCAAGCCTTGACTCCCAACAGCTTTTGCCTTTGAGGGGCCTGTCAGAACAGGTGCAGAGTGTGGGGCAGCCTGGGAGGTTTTTAACAGGCTCATGGGCACGGGAGTAATTAGTGCCTAATCAGAATCTTACTGGTGCAGGAACATATTGATTCACATTTCTTAATATTGTTTTCTAATGGAAGTCAATGGTGGCCCTCATTTCTGGTAGATGGCCAAGACATTACTGGGCCCAAGTGTGAAGGACAAGCTTAGACCCTGTGCAGACTATAGAGACAGAGAAGGAACTTTCAAGCTGCTTTCTAAAACCCTTCTTTTGGTCTCTATGGCCATGCAATGAGTATCCATACTCCCAAAATCTGTGGATTATTTTCAGAGAGAGTCTACCTGCTGGAAAGGAAAGGCCGCTTTACATGAGAACCCATGTGCATTGCACTGGCCATTTCACCCTTCCAAGGTTAGGATTTGTATTGTTCAAGTAAAAGGGCTGTACCAGTTGACCTGGCCTGAAGCTGCATCTAGTTCTTTCTGTGAATCTCACTTATCATCTTTTTTTTTTTTTTTTTTTTTGAGAGGTTTTCGCTATAGGGCGCGTGCGCTCGCCAGACAGACAGAGAGAGACATAGAGACAGAAAGCAAGAAATCACCCCCCAGGGGGGATGGTCATGCCACAATCCCTTCTTCTCCATTCTCCTCTCGGGATCTTGGGCACGCACGCACACGCGCCCGGCGTGAGTTGTAAGCCACCGGGTCCAGGACATGAACCGCGGTCGACTACGTGGGAGTCCAGCGACATAGCCATTACGCTAACTACTGGTTCCCTCACTTATCATCTTGAGAAAGCATCAAACTTTTATAGAGTCGCTGGGCACAAGGGGAAGAAGTTCAGGCTAGAGAAACTTGAGAATTATTCATTTTTGAAAGGTTTGAAGAGCTATAAGCCTTATCCAGAAGAGTGGAGACTGAGGGCTCTCAGAGGCACCACCCAGATGCTACCCCACCCTCTCTCCCCTACTTGAGTATCTGATTCACTGAGTCTGAGGAAGCTCCAAGAATTTGCAGTCCTAAGTTCCCAGCTGAGGCTGTTGGTCTGGTCATTTTGAGGACTATCCGTGTGGAGAGAAGAAGGAGGGAGGTCCCAAGAGGGTTAGGAGCATCCCTGAAGGGTGAGGTGGAGGGAGCAGCCTTTGAGGGAACAGACAGGATGGTCCAAGTGAAAGAATGAAAATCAGGAAAGTGTGGAAGTGTTCTCCGTGAGCAGACGGAGGTCCAGAAAGAGGATGCACTCGGTTCCCAGAGAAGTCAGGCAAGAGGAAGGTGAGAAATAAGGGGAGAGGCTGCCGCAAGACTGTGGGGCCAAGGGCAAGTGTAGGGTGAACAGGGAGAGGAGCATAGGTGACAGAGGCAACGTGACCGCTCTTTAAAGGAAAGAGACCTACTGCATGAGACTCAGCCACATTTCTGATGCCATGAGCTCTCTGGCCCTGACTTGCAGAAAATTCATGTGAAGATGTAGTTCACAGCGGAGGTTTCTCACAGACATCAAGAAGCGGTACAGCCTGCTTGGAGACATCTGGGCAGTGAGGCAGGTCTGGATTTGAAACCAGGTCTAGCACAAGTGATTCTAACCCCACTGCCACTACTCTGTCAGGTCAGAGGAGGGAGTCATGAAGTCTTCACCACTAGGGACACGTTCTTGGGAAGCGACCACAACACCATGGTAATCTGCCTCCTCTGTTAAAGGGTGATCTCACTGACATGCTTTGGTTTGCACCAAGGAAGGGCAGCATTTTACAGTAGCATTTAGTAATAGGCTCTAGGAAGTGTCTATTATCTCCAAGCAGCTTCATTATGAAGGTGGACGAAAGAAGCTGAAATGATAACATTTGGGATTTCATAAGTTGGTCCTTGCAGGGCTGCTCAGGCTGACAGGCTGAGGTGATACTGAATGGAATTTCTCTTTAAAGCTGAACCAGGCAGAGCCCCAGAGGCAGGACACTGGAGGACTGTTGTGAAAGAGACACTTAGTGTGAGGAGGGGCCAGGAGGCTGAGCTAACTCCGCATCCCTGAAGATCAGTAAAGGATGCTTGTCAGCTAAAGAGCAGAGAAACTTTCCCTGCAGACTGCCAGGCACCAGGGAGCCTAAGAGGTCACTGGCCTAGGACCCCAAGGGCCAGATATTATCACAGTTCAGCCAGTGAAACCTGAGCCTGGACACTCTGGCCCTCTCACCACAGATGACATCCTGGGGCAGACACCAGGCCACGATCAAGGCAGGGAGCTGTTCCGGGCCTGAGGCAGTAGAGATGCCGACTAAGCTGGCATTGCTTTCTCTCCTTCTCTCCCCTTCTTTCTTCTTCTCTCTGTCTGGTGCTCACTTTCCCCTACACCTGAACAGGAACAAAGTTGCCAAGTGGCTTCCTCATGATGACTAGGTATTGCTGCCAGGTGTTGGGCAGGGATGTAGGACAGAGATACCAAGAGAATGCAGAGAAACAGAATCCCAGGAGAGCTGCTCCTGCCTGAGCTGGCACCTTCACTGGATTCAGAAATTCCCCCCGGGTCCCACTTTGGCACACTTCCCTCCACCTACTCTATCTCTAGTTCATGCCAAGTCACATGGAGATGTCCACTTCAGTGTCACTTCCTCGGACAAGCCGTTTTTTTTTGTTTGTTTGTTTGTTTGTTTGTTTTTGTCTCCTTGATCAGGTCAGACCCTCTTACTATTGAGCAGAATAGTCATGATGCATTTTTCATAGGAAAACAGAAAAAAATGTGTCATAACTTTTCCGACAACCCAAATCTGTCATGTTCTTGAATGCATTTATATCTGCATTGTGGAATTAATACCTACCTCTCCCCTGCAACGTAAAGTCTTACATGTAGGGTCATGACTACCTTGGCAGAGATCTCCTGGTGAAACAATGGTAAGCTAGATGCCCTAGAGGTGAGAATGAAACCTGACAACCCCCACACTCGGCCTGGACACTGAAAGTCAAAAACCAAACCTATCTATACGAACATTTCTGTGTTTCCCACTGTCATCATTAGCATGTTGTGTTTTTTTCTGGAAGCATTTGTTTCAGTAAATGGCTTGGTAGTTCAGTATAGATACATCTTAAAGTCATGTCAGCTCTTCAATGGGAAGCATCAGCAGACAGTTTGCACCCTAACGTACTTAAACCCCTCACCTCAAAAAGCCTTACCTTGCCATTTCCACCAATCCCAGGCTGTTGTATTATGATTCTTCTCTATTCATACTCTACCCTTTTCACACCTCCCACTTCAAAAGACATCTCTCCCCTTAAACCAAATTTCCAATTCTCAATAAATTCCAACCTTACTTGTTCCCCTTTGAAACACTACCAAAGCATTATAGAGACGGGATTCTCCCTTACTGTAGTTAGCAAAAAAAAAAAAAAACCCTCAGCTTTGTCTTATCAGTGGCTTGCATTGGTGGTATTTGGAGAGTCAGTATTCAACTGAGACCTTTGATCTGTGAAACGCCAAGTAGATAGGTAGACCTATAGGTGAATATTGGACGGGTGGGTGGATGGATGGATATGTGAGTAGATGGATGGATAAATGGATGGATATTTGGGTGGATGGACAAACTGGTAGGTGGATGAGTTACTGGATTCCTACCAACACTGATGAAAAGCCTCGGGCGGAGGCAAGGTTGCAGGCAGTCCTATCCTGGTCTCAAGAGAACAAAAAGCCTGTTTGTAACAGAAGCAACATCTCCTCTGTAAGGAAGCTCCTTGAAGTCATAAAAATTGATTCCTAAATAGTAAATCAGAATGATTTTGATTGAAATTTGTAACTCAAAAACATTTGAAAACAGAGTTGGAGAGCAGGCTGCCCATCCTGACTTGATATGATGTGTGTAGATCAGTATCAAATTAAATTTCCCTATTGTGCCTTCTCCGTAGTAGGCACAATGCAGGGGGTGTTACTACCCCCGTCCTGCTCTTGGCGACATCCTTTTCAGTTTAAATTATACAGAAGCAAATAATTATCGGGGCCTTCTGTTTACCCTTCTTAGAAGATTTAATTTATCCCAATAAACATGGGGAGGCAGACCTTTTGGATTTGAAATGACATATAATTTACTTCTAACAAATGCTCAGGGTCTGGGAGAAAGCCCATTCATCAAGCCGATCTGAATCCCAGGCAGCTTACCAAAAGGATCTTTTGTCTAATTGTTTTCCATCACAAACAACATGTGGGGAGGAGACTTAGGCAATATTTCCAAACACTGTAAGCTACATAATTATTGTCCTAAGCAAATCTGGTGATAGTGTTAGAATCACAATGGCAATTTATCTGCCTAATCCCCCATTCACCATGGCCCATCACAAGTATCATGTGGTTGAGGAGGCATTTAATAAGGTTCAATTCAAAACCCTAGATTTAAATAACATTAATGGGGTGACCCAGGCCCAACAAAACCCAGGAAATCCAAAGGAGGCTAGGGTACTGTCCTTGATGCTTGGCATTTGGCCAAGGGTGCTGGGGTGGCAAAGAAAGGGATCTAGGCTGCCGCTCACTTTGATCTGGTCCAGACCCAAAAGACATCAGCATGCAAAGTCAATGACCAGCTAGCTCAGTGCTACCAACCTGCCAGTCCGACACCATCCAAGAGGCTGTCAGCCGAATTTGTAACATTTTTCCTTCCTTCCTTACCCACTTCTTTCTTTCCTTTTTTTCTCTTTTAAAGTAGCAATAGTGAGGCTTCAACTGCTGTTCACCGACCTAACTCTATCCTAAGCTCCAGATCTTGGCATCTAACTGCCTCCTGAATGTCTCTTCTAATTATCCACTGGCTCAAACAAAGCTGCCCAAAATATACTGGATCACTGGGAAAGTCATGATGCATTTTTGCATAGAAAAATACTTCATGACTTCCCCGATGATCTGATAACTCCTAATCTCTATGCCTTCCTTTCTTGCTCAATTTGCTCTTCAGTGAATGGCCTCATAATACACCCAGCAGCCTACACTCCAAACCTGGTTGTCAGACACACCTTCTCCTTCCCACACATATTGTATATTCAGGTGATCAGCAAGCCCAGATGTTTCTAACTCTCCAGAGTATTTCTCAAGGTCATCCCTCTCACAGCCAGCCCGTTGGTCACTTGCCTAGTGCACGTGACTATTACTATAAATCCTCCTAAGCTGTTTTCTTGCTTCTAATTCTTTCATCTTCTACCCCATTCTTTACAAAACAGCAGATATAGAATGCATTTCGAAAGCAGTAAATCTATTTTGATTGAAATATGCAGTTCAAAGGCAGATTTGAAAAACAGCTTCAGCAATGGGAGTCATTTCCTTATTTGATAACTGCAAATCTTCTGTTATCTGCTAGGTCAAGTCCAAGCTGACCATTGCTTTCCTCTTCATCTTTCTGATGAGTTCCAGTCATACCGGTAGTTCTCCATGTGTGTCATGCCTGTAGCTTCAAAATCAAGAAGTTTCAACCCCAGAGTACCATGGGTTTCTGTGAACTCTACTTTGGAGCAATTGAGAATGGAGAGAGTGCCTGGAAAAGAGGTCTGGGGTACAGATTTCACACTAGTCCTTCAATTTCAATCAGCTCCTTGAATTTCCACTTGGAAGAAGCTGTGATTTTTTTCCCACTAGCAAGACAAAAAAACAGATTCTGCCCCAAATTCAACAGCCCTTTGAGAGAGAAGTTCATGAAGGACTAAAGAATAGAGAAAACACAAGTTTTGAACTCATGTTAACTAGGTTCTAATTGTTGGCTATCTTGCTTTGTAACTTCCTATCAAGGGCTGGTAAGTTACTGGGGTTTTCCATGCTTCTATTTAAAAATAATAGAGCCTGCTGCTTAAGATTGTTTTCAGGGTTAAATGGGAACATCCACCCCTGCCTATTGTATCTACTCTTCTTTGCCTAGCTGAATCCCTCCAGAATCTCATCTTTCCTGTCCTTTCTAGGATCCTCCCCATCCCCCAAATCCTAGGAAGGATTCAGAAGATCCCCATGAATGCATCCTCTTTGGCATTTTCTATTCAGGTTGTGGTTGCCTATTTAGTCATCTGCCTTTCACGTGGGGCCATATACTCCATAAGTGCAGGGACCACGGCTTACTTGTTCTGTGTCTCCAGCATGTGGGACATATCCATACGTTGGAATTACTAGCTGTTGATTGACTCTATGGTGTCCTGTTCTAGCACCTCACATGGTGCCTTCAACAGAGAGTCTCCCCCCAGTTCCTCTTTTCTTTATGTGCTTGTCACAAACCTGAGCCCATTTTTATTTTTGTGCCTTGAGATAGCACATTTTTCTGCAAAAACCTAAGGAAATGTCCCATGTTTAGTTGGGGTAAGGGCCTCAACTACAGAGATGTATGCAGACTCTGGCAGGTCACAGAAGCCTCTGCCTTTGCAAAATGGCACCATCAGCTCTGCCAAGCTCTGCCTTTGCAAAATGGCACCATCAGCTCTGCCAAGCTCTGCCTTTGCAAAATGGCACCATCAGCATCCAAGCTCTTCTTGGAGATGCTTTCCTGAGCCCTGGTTTGCCCTCTGCCCAATGGATGCCTCTGGTGATAGGAAGGTCTGGTTGTAGGGAACAAGCCTGTCAACTGCTATGTTTTAAAAATGAGATTGGGGTTGATAGAGTACCAAGATTCCAAGCACCTGTTAGAGTTAGCTCTGTGCATTTTTCTTTATGTGTGGGTCACTGATGGGGTCAATGGGATGGCAGCAAGTCAGGGTATATGGAATGCATTGTCCACCTGCCTGTGTCCACCCAGTTAGGTTGAGATAAACCCCTTTTGAAGGATAGTAAGTGATGCCAGGATGTGGCTAAGGATGGACCAATTACTCAGGGATTTAGGGCCTCACAAAGGAAGTGTGTGGTGTTTCTTTCAGTTCATGGACCCGAGTGAACATCACTCTGTGACCAAAGCAGGTATTGAGACAAAGAAGACAGAGTCTAATGGAGGGTTGTGGCCGCACAATGTGGGGAAAGTTTCTGGAACTGGAACTGAGACTGGGACAGATGGACTGGGAATGGGACAGATTCTACCTACTGGCTATGTGATCTGAAGAAGCAATTTAATCTTTCTGAGCCTTAGTAATGCAACAAATATTTAGCAAGCAACTCACTATATGCCAAGCACTATATTAGACACTTGAATTCAACTTTTCTGCAAAATAGGGATTTTTTTTTTTTTTACCACCTACCTAATAGAACTATTGTAAGTTGGGAAACATGTAAAGCAATTACGATAGTACCTGAAATTTATTACTCACAATTGTAGAGGCTGGGAAGGATAAGATTTGTTGTCTGGTGAATCCCTGTTCCTTGTGCATGGTGCCTTCTATATGTCTTCACTTGGTGAAAGGGCAAATAAACTCCCTTGAATCTCTTTTATTTTATTTTATTTTATTTTTTTATTTTTTTTGGAGAGATTTTCGCTATAGGGCGCATGCGCTCGTCAGACAGACAGAGAGAGAAACTGGGGGAGGAGGGATACAAACATTCAAACCATAATATTCCACCCCCAAATTTATGTCCTTCTCACAGGCAAATTATGTCCATTTCATCCCAATAATCCTAACTCATTCCAACATCAAATTTAAAGTCTAAGTCCAAAGTGACATTTAATGTCATCTGAATCAGATATGTGTGAGACTCAAGGACACGTTTCATCCTGAAGCAAACTGCTCTCTAGCTATGAACCTGTGATACCAAATAAGTTACTTGCTTCCAAAATTCAATGATGGGACAGGCATAAGATAGTGATATAGTTTGAATATGTCTCCCCAAAATTGAGCTATTGTAACAGGAATAAAAAGGTGAAATCTTGGTCCAATTTTGGTGTGAAGAGGTGCACCCTCTGGGAGTGATTAACTGTTTAGGGTGGAGGCCTTATGATTGAGTTCCTGTGGGTTTGTAAGAAGAGGAAAGGAAAAAGGAAAGGAAAAAGGAAAGGAAACCAAAACAGAGATACTCATGGACACATGCTTTGCTCTCACCCTCATAATGTAATCAGGACTCTGCAAGACACCTACCAGATATGGCCCCTGGATCTTGGACCTTCAAATTGTGGACTGAATAAGCCTCAATTTTTATGAATCACCCAGTCCTAAGTATTTCTGTTAGAAACACGGTATCAGACTAAGACAGGTAGATACTTCCATTCTAAAAGGGAGAAATAGAAAAAAATAAAAAGATAATAAATTCCAAGTAAGTCCAGAGCCCAAAAGGAAAAACAACATCAAATCTTAAGATTTGGGGAAATTTTTTTCTGGCTCTATGTCCTACTTTCCAGACATTCCTGGATGAGGATTAGGACCCTAAGGCTCTAGGTGACTGTGCCTGACAGCATTGCTGGATGCAGCCATGCAGCATCTCTCATGGGTTGTATTAGATGACTGTGGCTCTCCCAGGCTGGAGATGGTAGCTCTATAGGTCTAGGATCTCAGAAGAAGCCCTGCCCTACAGTTCCACTAGACATTGTCCTAGTGAGAATTCTCTTCAGTGGCTCTGTCCCCACAGGTCCACTGGGGTCTTCATGGTGGTGCCACCCCTGCAGTAGTTCTCTGCTAAGGCTTCTAGGCTTTCCAGAACTACTTTGAAATCTAGGTGGAGTTAGCCATTCTCTCATGATCAGTGTACTCTGCACACCAATGGAGATGGCACTGTACAGATGCTACCAAAGTTTATTGCCTGTGTTCTCTGGAGGAGTGGTCATCACTACAGCTAGGCTTACTGAAGCCAAACTTGGGATGACTAAGGAATACTGCACCAGAATGACAGCAGCAGAGCCTCAAAATTGTTCTCTTCCCAAGGTCCTGGTACTCTAGACCTTGGATGGGCTTGGCAACCCTGAAAATCTCTAGAAATGGCTTTGGGTCATTCTCCCATTGTCTTGAATAGCTCTGGTATTATCTACTCATACTAATCACCTTATCCAAATTTGCTTGACTACACCTTTAGTGTTCTTTCCCAAACACATTTATTCTTTACAGCACGACTAGGATGATACTTTTTAAAATCTTTTGTCTCTAATTTATTTCTTTATTTTTGCATTTTACTATACATAATAAAGGCAAGCCATTTTACACCTTCAACACTTTGCTTATATATTTCTTCCACAAAATAGTCTATGTAGTCACTCAGAAAATCCTCTTTCCACAAAGCAGTAGGACATAAACACAATTCAGTCCATTTCTTTGTCATTTTACAACAATAATATATTCCTTATTTTCATCTGAGACCTCATCAGAATGGCCCTTACCATTCACAATTCTACCAACATTCTAACCATAACTACTTAGGTAATCTCTAGGAAGACATAGGTTTTCTTTATAGCTCTTATCTTTTGAGCCCATACCAGAATTACCTTTAATACTCCATTCACATTAATATAGGCTTTTCCTAATTTGTGCCTAATTCTTACATCCTCTTTCATTATCCATTTCCTAAGCCACTCCCCTGTTTTTAAGTATTTACTATATCAGCACCCCATTTCTCAGTGTCAGTTATTTAATTTGTTCAGATTGCTGTAACAGAAGACCTTAGACTGAGTAATTTATAAACAATAGCACTGTATTGCTGACAGTTCTGGAGGCTGGAAAGCCTAAGATCAAAGTGCCAGCAGAGTCGGTGTCTGACTTACTCTCTGTTTCATAGATGGTGTCTTCTAGTTTTCCATGGCGTAGGGCTTGGCATCTTTTTTTTTTTTTTTTTTTTTTTTTTTTTTTTTTTTTTTTTTTTGCTATAGGGCGTGTGCGCTCGCCAGACAGACAGAGAGAGACAGAGAGACAGAAAGCGAGAAATCACCCCACAGGGGGGATGACCATGCTGCAATCCCTTCTCCTCCATTCTCCTCTTGGGATCTTGGGCACACACGCACACGCGCCCGGCATGAGTTTTAAGCCACTGGGTACGGGACTCAAACCGCAGTCGACTACATGGGAGTCCAGCGACATAGCCATTACGCTAACTGCTGGTCCCAGGGCTTGGCATCTTTTAAAAACAGTACTAATCTCACTCACAGGACTCCATCTCAACACCTAATAACCTCCTGAAATCCCTATTTCTTAATACTGTTGTATTGGAGATAGGGTTAAGTATATCAATTTTTAGGGAGCACAAACTTTTAAACCATAGCAGATTATCAAATGCAAAGTAAAAATGCTTTTACAATAGTCCCATATTTTATATCACCATATGTCTTAATTTGGGTTCTCTAAAGGAAGACCCTGACACAATGCTGGTAGATGAAACAGATTATTTGGAAGAGGGTCTTAAAAAGTAAATGTTAGATTGTGTAACAAGTGGAGGAAAACCAGTCATGAGTGATAATGAGCAGATTACTACCACAGGCAATTGGGGCTCTGTCCTGTTGGAATCCTCTGTGGAATTGTGTACACCCCTAGATTATCCTGTCAAGGAGCAGTGCTTACCTACTGAGTCCTAGCCCTCTTAGGTAGTCCTAGCCCTCTTGGTCAAAGTTTGTGCCTGAGACAGTTAAATCTCTGGCACTTCTGTATTGTCCAAATGTGAATTGAGCACACTCCCCATGCCACAGGAAGCTCTCAGCTCAAAAAGCAGAGAGACTGAGACAGATGCTGGAGGTTAGAGGCTTTTGGGGAGCTGGGACATGTCCTTTGCCGCTGCAGAGAATGTATGCCCCAGGGGAGGGGATATGAGGTGGTGTCTGCCATACCAATCATTCCTACACATATGACAATATTATAGTCAATACATTTTCATTATTGTAGTGATGCCTGGCTTATTTAAAGAGCATTTGCTCAGCAACTTTAATGCTCACAAACGTTTAGAAACAGACTGAGAGGCCAATTAAGTATCCCAAAATCCATGTGCTAAAGTGCCTTCAACAAACATTTGAGGTTGTATACCATGTATTAGATATCAAGCACGGAAGGTATAGTGGTAAAATAAGGCAAATAGAGCTTGTCTTTGAGTTTACATTTTAGCAGGAAGAAGCAACCCCTAAATTTGATATGCACTAAGAATGTACAACAGGAAATAATAGGAAAAAAAAAAAAGAGGACAGAAAGTTGAATGCTCTACTTTAGCTGGGTAATCAAAAACAGTCTCTTCGAGGAGGTGGCTCTATGCTTAGAACTAAAAACAATGCAGAAGAACTACCCGTAATTACAGAATTTTCAGGACCCAGGAGGTATCCTGTGCATAGGTCCTGGGGCTGGAAAGACCAACAGTGTTTGAGGAACTAAAAGATGACCATATGGCCAAAGTGTGTTAGAATAAGGAAGAGAGCAGTTAGACATGAGGTTGGAGAGACAGGCTGAAGCCACATCACACTGGGCTGAGAAGAGCACGAGCAGGGTTTGGGATTTATTCTTGGGGGGTATCTGGGAGCTACTGGAGGTTTTAAAGCAGGAGAGGAGCATGATCTGACATGAAAACTCAGATGATCACTGTGTCTTCAGAGTAGGGAAGAACTAAAGAAGGAGGAAGGGGGAGGTCCAGTGGAATGCTGTAGGTGGAATCCAGTCAGGGAGGAAGTCACTGTATTTTATTTGTAGGTGAACCCTTCCAGAGGTGACTTACTAGCACACCCCATTCTAATATCAAAGTGATCCTAGCTCCTGATCCCTAAGGAGGCACTTCCTTGCCCTCTGACAGTATCATAAAGCTAGACTACTGCACTACCATTGAAAAGAACTATCACCGGACTCAGTAGCTCTTTTCCAGAGAACTCACATCTGTGAAAGGAAGATTGGTGGGCAGTGAATGCTCATAGAAATAGTTCACAGTCACGCAGTGCTTCTCATGTTCTAACCAGAGCATTCTGAATGCAGTAACTCGTTTCATCCTCACAAGAGCTGGTAAGTAGTACTACCATTAACCCATTTTACAGAGGAGGAAGCAGAGGCATTACTCAATGTAACGAGGTAGTATGTGAGGAGCTGAGGCCTCAACTCAGGCTATTTGGCTCTAGAGGGCATTCTCTTAAGCATGACACTGCATCACGTTGTTGGTCTCACATTTACTCCAACCAAGCCCACAAATTACAGTGCACTGAGATCTTGCAGCCTTGTAGACCCTGTGCTGTATGAGCTGGACATCTGATTGGGTGGAATAAATGTGTTGGAGAACATGACCTTTGGTGTTCCTCTTTAGACAACATACCATGTCCCCTTATTTGTTCAGCATTTACTAAACACCTACTGTATATAAGGCACTGCCCTGCACACTAAATTGGTCAAGGAAGAGCAGAAAGAGCACAGGTCCTACAGTCTCAGTCCTACTCTGCTTGTTGGTAGCACCACTATCTTGGACTGGATGCTTAACTTCTTGAAGTCGGTTTTCTAAACTCTGAAATAGGTGTGCCAAGGTTTGTGGTGAGGAAAAGGAAGAAATGGAGGATGAAAGGGAGCGAGAAATGGAGGAAGGAAGGGAGTGAAAGAGGGACAAAGGAACGAAAGGAGAAAATCAAATGTGAAAGCAGCCCAGAGAGGCTGGACAGTTGTGAGTTACATAAATTCTGCAAAGGCACACGTGAATGGAGTTCTTGAGGAGCTCACAGGTTGGGCCCAGGAGCAATCTTCTATGCCATTTTGGTTTTACCATCCTTTGGAAAAACAAAGCTGACAAAAGTGTTATGCTTTTTAAATGTAAATTATTTAGTTCTTAGGCTCTTAGATGCATAGAGATAGATGGAACCATCGTTTAAATGATTCAAATTCCCTTCCAGAACTTGCATCTCCACGCATTCTGTGTCCTCCCAATGAAATCAACTTGATTACCCTCAGCCACCGGGACCTCACTGCCTACGAGGGGATTATTTCCATCTTAGCTGTCCTTTTATGAACTCTCTTTCTTGTGTGTGTCTTAAGTAGGTCCATTTTGCCCATGCCCACAATAGCCTGTTAAATAAATGAACTTCTTTAAAGGTCAGGGGAGGGTCAGGCAGCCAAAGAGAAGTTAAAATCCAGGCCGTCCACATCTAGATTTAGACCAGCATGTTTTAATAAGGATATGATTTATGGGGAAACAGATGCCCTTCCTTTCTTGAAAATGGTGACAGAGGTTTTCTTCGTGTTGGCTTATAAGATGAATCGTGTGCTCTTTTATGTTTTTCTGCATACTGTGCTCCTTTTGGGGAAAGGCCACTTCCCAATAAATAAATAACAAATCACAAATAAAATAACACCAGAGTCCTTTCCATCCTGGAGTTACACATGATTTACCAGGACTGAAATTCATGACCTACAGCTTCTCAGCAAAAGGGGTGGGGGGCAAGCACATGGAGCTTCCACACTGTCTGAATTCCAAGTATGTATCTCAGAGGGGAGGGTTTAGTTTCTATTCTACATGAGAAGAGAATCAACAGAGAAATAATGATAGTGTGCAATGAAGGGAACGAAATGAATAAATAAGCCCTCCATGAGCTGGATTCAAACATTTATTTTACATGAAAGGGGGCTAATGACATTCAATAGGATAGAGAAAATCAAAAAGTCATAGCCAGCAGCCACTCTTTTAAACCAGATTTTGAGCACAACCCCCCAAGGGCTGTTTCCACCAATTTTCCAATAAATCACACACTGACTTTTAGAAGAGACAGATATTTAATTCGTGCATTAGAACCATAGGACCATAACCAAAGGCTGCGGCCCTGGCATACCACCCTCTCCTTACACAGTCCCTTAAACCACCCAGCTATAAAACGATGCATTAATTGGGTAATTAAGCCTCGGCCAGGCTGCAGTATGAGCGGCTAATGGCTGACCTTTGGGGCCAGGATCAAAGTTCATGGGTTAAAGGACCTGCCCTGTTTGAAGCCTAAGGCTTTCTCTTCTGCTTCAGGTAGTTAGATTATAATTAATTATTTAAATGGACAGATCGGTCTGGAGGTTTAAATACCCAGTTGATGAGCCAGAGTACCTGAGAGTAGATAATTACACACCTCCAAGGTGAAGTCAGCTCTTTTATTTGCCTCTTTGAGGGGAAGTGGCAGAGGAAAGACAGCATCACTGAGGCTAGTCCTCCAGGCGGCCCCATGGACACACCACCTCTGAGTGGGGGCATTCCAATTCTCGTCACTCCACCCCATGCACACTCTCACTCTTCCTTAATCTGCTTGTTCAACATTTTGTTCACAGCAGAGCTTGTTCTAGACAATGCAGTGGGCCAAGTAACCACGGCTCTGGTCAGCTTCCCAGCATAGACAGCAGAGAATGGTACAGCCAGTCAGTTCAATACATTTCCCAGATCCCCAGAATGTGCTCTAGGAGGAGTGGCTAGTGTCTACTCTCCCAAAAGTCAGCATCTAAGAAGGGGAGGTGCACAGTCTGATAATGGGAGGATTTGCTCTACTGGGGGAGTTGGCGACTTCCCAAGGGGGTGAGGAGCTGAGACCTGAAGGACAGGACCAGATAAGACCTAGGAGCATTGAAGAGAGAAGGGAATTCTCAACAAAGGAGGCAGCATGCCTAGAGAAAGAGAGGAAGAGAAAGGAGATCAGGGACTGGAGGGAAGATGAGGAAGGAGAGTGGGATGGAGTAAGTGAATCAGACCAGGAGGACCAATCACGGAGGAGCCAGACCAGGGATCCACATCCGTCTTTCTGAAATTTACCCAGAGAAAGTAGGTGAGAAAGGTGCTGGAGGGTTTCATGGGAGGGCACGATGTATACTGGGTGAGGTCAGCAAGTAAACAGTCAGCTTTGCAAAGTCTCAATAGGACCAGAATCTAAACCCAAAGCAGGGACCCCGGCCTAGCTAGGAGGAAGAACACTCCAGCATCCTCATGGCCCTTGTATTTGAACACCACCCTTTCTCCCCGCCATGTTCCATAAAGACTGGTGATATGGCAGGAGGGAGCAGAGGAGAGCCTGAGTGTGAAAAGATTTGGAGCTCCTTGGGTGAGGGCACCACTGCTCCTGAGTCCTCTCATGGCCATAGAAAACCAGGGTCCCCACAAGGAAGTCTATGCGGAGGATTTGAGGGACTTCTGGCTGCTGATAGGTTACCTCTTCTACTCTCTTTGGGACTGAATGATGTCAGATGGTGCCAAAGTCTTAGGGAGGAAAAATAAGACTTGGGCTCTAGGCCCATCCAGAACTGGGACAGATGAGCAAAATGCAGATCAACAGGACCAGGAAGAGGGTCCAAAGACTATAAACTGTGCCACTTCCATGCCTGCCTCCCCTCTGCTTGCCTCTGCTCCCACTGCCCTCTGTACCTACCCTACCTATAGTGCTCACATGCCTATCTTCTCCCAGGGAGCTTGATGGTCTCTTTCACCTCTGTACACTCAACCCAAATTTAGTGGCATTTCATTAAGCAACAGCTCCATCCCCAGCCTGCCACCCCGAGTCATGGCTGCTTTTCCCCATCAGCCATAAGAAAAGCTCTATGTCGTAAAAGAATGGTTTCCTGGGCACATCCAATCCAGGGCACCATTAGCCAGCCAAATACTGCACCCACAGATCCTGTGAGGCTGACTATCATTCCCCAGAGCTGAGAGGAGTAGAAAGAAGCCAACCTTCTTCTGTGGACACTACCACTTTGTGCCAAATCAGGAAGCTATGTTGCTGCTCTGTGGTCAGCTAGAAATTCTATCCTGAACTTGTGCCATAGTAAAAGAGACAATGGAGAGGTTTTCACTTCTCTCCTCTCCCACAGGGTACAGCGCTTGCCCTGAGACATAAATGAGGCATGGGCGTGAGGCTTAGACTCCCCACAAATTGCAACACCTCTGAGATGCCCATTGTGTCCACGCTGACTCAAGCAGGTTTGCGTGTCCCTGCACCCCCAAAACAATAGCTTGAATAGTCATCAGATGGCCAGAAACCAAAGCCACCGTCATTAAAATCCAAGAGGTGCTATTAATTAAAGTGCCCCTCACCCATTATGTAGAGAGAGCTGCTATTTCCATTTGAAGCCCGCTAGTTGGATAACCGCTTTTATTAAAACAAAAACCTCATTCTGAGATGCAATTTAACATGCAAGTGCTTTGGGGTTTCAACCAGCGGCTGCTCGAGCTGCTGAAACACATACACCTGATTTCCAGGGCCTATAGTTCCCAGAGTCTCTCTGCCCAGGGGCCTGCCAGGAAACAAAAACGTCCTCCTGAATTAAATTCTGCTTGCCATAAACTTATCACCAAAGTCAGCCAACACAATCCAAGCTACAAATGAAGTGGATGCATCAAAAGTCAGGCTTTTAAAAAATAATCATGCCCATTCATTCATTCATTTGTTCATTCTGTCCACAGGTTTGAGGATCTCCTAAAGGACTGGACACAATTGCCTGTTGCAAGGCATTGGAATGGTATAATAGTTAATTGAGCAGACACAATGCCTGCCCATGTGGGCTTTCTGGGAGCCCAGGGGTAGAAACAGATATGAAAGCAATAGGAGAACAAATGGAGTACACTGGGAGTGCCCATGTGGCAGGGCCTTCCCATCAGCCCATGCCATTGAGGTATAAGGAGCCCAGAAAATTCCATGTGGAACCCAGAGACCAGTCGTCACCAAATGTGGTCTGTAGAACTACCTACATGCTGACAACCTTTGGATGGAGTGAGATGTTCCCAAAGTCATAGCAATCAGAAATTAAACTCAAGAGCTATAACTCAACACAAAAAGAAACATTAGCATGTACAGTAAGATTGGGGGAATTTAAGGATCAGGAAGTCTGTCTTGAGTCCTCTCTGTGTTTAGGATACTTTAACCTACTCACCTTTAGGCTCTTCCCTGACACTCTGCTATGAGATGTTCTGATTCTGAAAGCAAAGAAGAGGACATAGAGAGCAAAGTCTGACTTGTCTCGGGACTGAAAGCCTACAGAGCCAGGACAAAGGCTAGGGAGCCATCCACAATAGTGGGGAAAACCTCTCCAGGCACACACACAGCAACAGTGACCTGTTCCCACCGTGCAGACCAGGGCTCAGTCACACTGACCCTGAACTCCCACATCCTGAGTTAGCAGTAGGAGAAATAATTGTAAGGAAGAAAGAACAAAAAAGAGTGAGGAAAGGAAGGGAAGAGGAAAAAAGGGAGAAAAGAGAGAGAGGGAAGAAACAGAAAGAAGAAAAGGAAGGAAAAGGGGGAGGGAGGAAGAACAGAAAATGCAAGAAGGATGCAAGTCCATTTTGTTCAGAGAATAATCTACTGTTTGACACACAGTAGGCCCTCAATAAATATTTTTAGTAGAGAAATAGATGAAGTCAATAGAAATGACCAAGGTTAGTTAAATCTGCTATAAAACTCCTTTTCAGAATAGTATAAACTGCAAAATCATTGATGAACTAGTATTATTCTGTGAGAACAAATGATTGCTGATGAAAACCATGCAGGTGATAAAGGAACTTCAGAAGCCAAAGCTGCCAGCTTTGGGTTCGGAAGCAGCTGTGTCCTTAATTACCTTGCTTGATTTATACTCTATTAAATCTGTATATAAGTAACCCATTTCTCTGAAAGCATTTAAACCTCTTATATTCCACCAAACACAGTGCTTTTATTTGAAATAAATGTATCTAGCTCTTTGGGGAACATATGGTATATTTCTCTCTTATTAATAATTCAGTTCAAATGAGCAAAAATTAGTTGGTGCAGTTACGGCTGATTTTGTCCTGAAAAGATCTGCATTAATTTTAGACGTTTTGTAAATTGGGCTATTAAATAAAAGCATTATATGTGAATTACCCTTTAAATTTTAAGCAACTTGGTAGTTTAATGGTATTTTCTAGTCAGATTCATTTTCAATCTTTAAAAAATTATAGTCATTACAGTAAGACAAATTTTTGAAGCCTGCTCCTTCTATCCAATTACATATTGTACTAATAAGTAAACTAGAAAACTTTTATGTTCTTATTTTGATATTCAGTCCTGCTTTTACCCCATCTTTTTATGGCATCTGTCTTCTGAGACATTCCCTGGAGGGAGGTTGATCCTGACTAAGAAACTCCTATAAAAAGCTGGACTCCAAGGGGTGCTGCGAGTTCACCTGGGAGGGGATTGATCATCGTGCCCAGAGGTGTGTCTTTTAGAGCATTAGCTCTCTGCTGGTGAAGTCTCCTCACCAACAGTTTGGAGCTCTGAGACTACAGAAGAAGCCAGCAAGATCTGGCTAGGAGTTCTGCCAGAAAATCCAAGGGGCTTCCTCGATGATCAGGGAGATGTTATTTACAGAGAAATGAGCACACCATTTATGAGCTTTGCATATATGGCCTGGAAGAGGCTCCCAAAGCCAAACCCACTTGGCGGTCCCTCCCCAGATGGCCCAGAAAGACAGAGTAGGCTCCCAAAGGTCTTCCTCTCTGAAGTTTTGCTATGGTTTGGTCCTAGTAAAGAGCTGACAGAGGGTCTCTGGGGTTAGGCCATCATCTCTATCTAGTACTGGCTGGCTGTGTGATTTTGGACAGGTTCTCTAAGACTCTGAAACTTAAGTTTCAAA
Organism: Tupaia tana; assembly: GCA_026018925.1. Lineage (NCBI taxonomy): Eukaryota > Metazoa > Chordata > Mammalia > Scandentia > Tupaiidae > Tupaia > Tupaia tana. The sequence continues at coordinate 34,522,667 of JAKSZU010000010.1, read as the reverse complement.
ATGGGAATTCTCTGGAGGATCAGCAGTTAGCGTAATGGCTATGTCGCTGGACTCCCATGTAGTCAACTGTGGTTCGCGTCCCGGACCCGGTGGCTTAAACTCACGCCGGGCGCGTGTGCGTGCATGCCCAAGATCCCGAGAGGAGAATGGAGGAGAAGGGATTGCAGTGTGGCCATCCCCCCTGGGGGGTGATTTCCCATTTTCTGTCTCTCTGTCTCTGTCTGTCTGGCTAGTGCACGTGCCCTATAGCAAAAACCAAAGGGAATTCTCATAGAGCTATTAACAGAACACATGAGATGGGAGTCAGGAAGTACCTAGCAAACTCCTGGCATGTGCTAGGTTATGGGGAGCTGCTAGGCCCCTTCCCTTCCTACCTCCTGACCTGGCATTCAGTTGCATACTGGCATTAGCTCTTTCCTTTTCCTAATCTAGCTGACTGCTCTAGCACAATGCCCCGTGCACAGCCACACTTCCCCTCTAGCTTTTCCTGGCTCATGGAGCATGTACTGTGTGCACACTAACTCTCCCACTGCCCCCACCTTAGCAACTCCAAGACTGGAACGCTTTTTAACCCTTTCTCCTAGTCTCTAATTCCTTCCTCCATTAGCTTCCTTGTTTCCCTTGTGATTGGCTGGACACTCTGAAACAGGCTGCCATGTCTATGAACAGCCAGGGTAAATGAGAAGTTTCTCTGGAGGTCACACCCAAGCATCCAGCTCACCTGTCTGTCTTACCCAGGCTACTTAGCATAGAGCTTTCTGGAAAGGCTGGGAAGTGGAATAGGCAGTGAGATTGAGGTGGGGCAAAAGCCAGTTCTCCTTACATGTGGGCAACTGTTGAATCACCATCCCAGAGGGTGCATCTGTTCCTGCTGAGCAATGCAAATTGCTGCCCAGGACTAGGACAATAAAAGAACTTCAGAGCTGGAGCTGAAGCCCTGCTTTAAAGAGGTCCCACCACGGGGGAGAAGAAAACCCCAAAGCCCAAGAAAGACTGCACAAAGAGGGCTCCCCTTGCACAGATGAGGAAAGTGAGACCCTAGAAGAAAGGAATTGCCCAAGGTCACAAAGGCAGTCTGGGAATCATGCCAGAATGAGTGTTTATGCAACAAATCACTGAACCTCCTTAGATAGCAGTCTTTGACAATGGGCCCTATTACATGACAGCCCTCAGCAGCAGCATAGAGTACAGTTTAAGAACGTAGGTTCTTGTGTTAGACATCCTGGGTTCAAATCTAGACCCTACTACATACCAATGTGTGCTCCTAGGCAGGTTATTTTATCTTATTGCTCTCATGTTAAAATGGGAAGAATGCTACTGACAAAATAGATCAAGTGAGCGAAAACACAAAGTGCTCAGAAAGTTCCCTGCTGAAGGTTCTTAAGGGAAAAAAATAGTAAGAGCCACCAGTTGGAGCCCCAGAGGCATGTGCACATCCTCCACTTCTAAATTACCATCTCCGAAGGATCATCTCTGGGGGTGGACTCCCATTGTCCCTGCTTCCTATCACTCAACTGGACTTTGGGCCACTTTCTGGTTGCCCATGGTTCTGTAGCTTTGCAAACGTGCCCAGGTGTGCCTAATGTCATGTCCACTAAAGGACAACTATCTTTGGTATCTAAGACATCCATACCGTTGGTAATTAATGGCTGGAAATTCCATGCTGATGGCTTCAAGGAGGAAGTCCACATCTAAGCAGGAAATAGGAAATACAGATTGGTGGGCTTTATAAATCACTTTAACACCTTCAAAGCACATTCCCACACATATCCCCATGCCATTTCCCCATCAACCTGGGGTTACTCTTCCCAGCAATTACTATTTTCAGTTAACAATGAAAGTTGAGTTACTTTCCTGAGGTCTCATCGTAAGTAAGTGGAGGAATTAGAACTCAAACACAGACTCCAGCATCCATTCTTGGCAATTACACTATGCTGGATAAATAATCAAATGTATCTTTGACTGTGTTGCTCAAAACAGAACAAGGGGGCCATGATGACTAATTTTATATGTCGACTTGGCTGGACTACAGTAACCAGATGTGTAGTCAAACATTATTCTAGATGTTTCTGGGAGGTTGTTTCTGGATGAGCTTAACATTTAAATCAGTGGGCTTTGAGTAAAGTGGATTAACCTCCATAATGTTGGAGGGCCTCGCCCAATCAGTTGAAGACCTAAAAAGAACAAGACTGACCTCTCCTGAGCAAGAGGAAATTCTGCCAGCAGACAGCCTTCGAATTTGAAATGCACCTTTGGTTCTTTCCTAGATCTCCAGCCTGCTGGTCCACTTTGCAGATTTTGGACTCACTAGCCTCCATAATCATGTGGACCAACTTTCACACACACACACTCTCACAGTTAAAACTTTAGCCCTTTGAACACCAAGAATGTGGAGTTTTGAGTGGGGTCATTCTTTCATTCAAGTGACATGTATGAGCCAGGCTCCTTGAGGATATATAGATGCAGGCCTGGTTGCCACCCTCTGGGAGCATCCAGACTGAGAGCCAGGTCCATGACAGTATAGGGGGAGCATGGTGAGGGACCAGGACAAAGGAGCCTTTGATGCTATTTGACCATGTGACCCTGGTCTGATCCTTCTGGGCTTCAGGTTCTCTATACACGAAAGGAAGACAGTAGTATCTATGATATATTAATGTCATTGGTGATGAGGCTCAAATGAGAAAATGCATGCCAACCACTTTATACAACACCTGACCCATAGTCAGCACTTAATAATTAGTAGTTGTTACTGGTATTATCATCAAAAAACAATGAGCTGAACAAACGGACTGCGAGATTGCTCCTGAAGCTTCAGAGTCAAAATTCCTCAAGGGGATGACCGTATCAGCAGAGGTTAAAAAGATCAGGCATTTAGTCTGAAAGAGGGTCACGTAAAAGGACACTTGTGTACTGAGATGACTGCCCAAGAGCAGGTGAATCGGTGTCTGTACTCTTGGATGATTCAGGAACAAGAGGGCACTTGATGAAATTAAAAGGAAAAAAAGTCTGGAAAGCACAAAAGGAAATACTTATGTACATGCTGTATCATTAACCTGCAGAACACCAGGCCACAGGTTATTATTTAGGTGAATGGCTTAAAGGAATTAGGTGTACACGGATGACAGCACAGTTCGGTTGTTACTCCTGTTGGCAGCAAGTGGTCCAGGTGGTTTACAGGAGAGCTGCCCAAATGCTGAGACATGAGTAGCTCAGTATATAGCAACAACTGGCCATGAACTGAGGCAGCTTCCCATCGACAACAGCAGTCAGAGGAAGACCCTCAGAAGGGGCTGTCCTCATTGCCACACATCAGAATGAGAAGGACTCTCAATGGCGAAGATCAAAGGCAGGAGCTAAGCAGGAGCTAGGATGCCCACCCCTCCAGGCCCAAGGTGAATAAGGAATCACAGATATATCTGTAATGCAACTGATGGCAATAACAATGATAAGATATGAGTAATATGGCAATGACAATTAGTGTCACCATCCTGTCTTTAATTAAGCTTGAGGTAGAAGGAGAGAGATAAGTAAACAAACTATATTGGTCTAAAGTCTGAGGTACTATGACAAAGTGATCTAACAAAAGAGACCAGTTCTGCTGTGGATAAGAGGGGAGTCGGGTAGGAAAGGCTTTGAGGATCAACTGATGCTTGCGTTGAAACTTTCAAGATAATCTGGATTTTTATTCCAAAAATGATGAAGAGCCTAGTCAGTCATTCTAAACAGAACAAGTAATAGATGCAAAGCCAGGGGATACTAATGAGCTTAGCTTATCCAGTGAACACCAAGGGATTGAAGATTGTTAGAGGGGCACAGAAGGTGAGCTGAACACCAAGCCAGATAGGGACAAGGGTGAGGTCACCAACACTATGCCATATATCTTGCCATCTTGTCATGTTTCAGTCACATGTACGTCCTTGATACCCCACAAAAAAAAAAAAAAAAAAGAGAAATGTCTATGCTCTGAGTTCATGCCATGGTCTTTGCGATCCCTTTAGTTGCATAAAAGCCTGTCATATCAGCAGGACCTTCAACAGAAAAGTCTTTCGACACCACAGAGAATGACATGATAAATGGGTATATAAAGAGGTTTATGAAGAAGGCCACTAGAAGAGCTGTGGAAGTGGAAATGTGGGTGATCTCCACCCAGCAATTTCTGTACACTACATACAAGGTAGCTAAGACAAATATTGGCTAAGTCTACAACCAGGAAAATAATCTCCAAAACGGCGTTGTCTCAGTGGGTCTTCATATTGAAATAAAAATGTCTTTCTTGAAATGGAAAGCTTATGGGGCTGGCAGGTGGCATGGTGGTTAAAAGTGCTGGATTCCCACACAGCCAATCGCAGTTTGAGTCTTAGACCTGGCGGCCTGCTCTCTCTCTTTCTCTCTGTCTCTCTCTGGTCAAAATTGAAAAAAATGACGATAATAAATAAATAATTCTTGGAGAGGTTTTTTTGTTTTTTTTTTTTTTTTTTTTTTTTTTTTTTTTTTTCTCTATAGGGCGCGTGTGCTCGCCAGATAGACAGAGAGAGACATAGAGACAGAAAGCGAGAAATCACCCCCCAGGGGGGATGGTCACGCCGCAATCCCTTCTCCTCCATTCTCCTCTCGGGATCTTGGGCATGCACGCACACGCGCCCGGCGTGAGTTCTAAGCCACCAGGTCCGGGACACGAACCGCAGTTGACTACACGGGAGTCCGGTGACATAACATTACGCTAACTGCTGGTTCCCAGTAAATAATTATTTAAAAAAAAAAAAAGAAATGCAAAGTTTGTTGGCTGATCATGGCTACTGATACAAATGTAATATTAGTGACCTGTAAATATTTGAAAACCAAAATGCCTTCTCATTCCTAGTGCTCATATCTGAGGCAAAGTTCAACACAAAGTGCTACAGTGATTAAAGGCAAAATGAAAACACTGCTCGTTAGTCTGCGCATTGAGCAAACCCACCAATGCTTATTTATTGGCAGTAACACATGTGAGATCACAAATAGTTAACTAGGGGGCTGGGAGAATCGATAAATCTATTCTTCATACTACTGTGCCTGATATATAAGTTCTTATCAAGGTAATGTTAACTGTTAAAACATCACACCCCCGCCCCCCCATATTTCAATATCTTAACCCAATAGGAATGCCTTCCTAGTTCAAGTAAAATCTCATGGTGTGTTTGGAAGAAAGAAGTAGAGTCCTCTCCATTTATCCACTGTGGAGAAAGAAAGCAAGATCATCCATAGGAGGTTTTCATGGGCCAGACCTGGAAGTGCCGTATGAACACATGCATTCAGCCAGATTCAGCCATCAAGTCTAGTCTAACAGCAGAGAAGGCTGGGAAATGTAGTCTGGGAGTGTGCCCGCAAATAAGACAAGAGCATAGATGTTATTGACCATGAGCAGTCTCTGCTACAAAGCTTAATATCCCAAAAATCAAACTTTAAACATATTATAAAATGGCAATAAATATTTTATAAAAGCTTTTGCTTTTATTCCTATTCCAAATCAAAATTATTCCTTTCTCAAGCTGGTTGAGATTCATTTCCTCTGCTCCCTGAAGTTGTACAACCATGACCTATATGCCTCTGGAGACTTAATATAGTGATATAAATCAATACATTCTGCTATAAAACCTTACACAGAGAAAATGCTCATGCGTGGTGAGAGCTAGCACTGGCAGGTGGAGCCAGCCTGTTGCCAGGACGCGTTCACCCCTCGTTCATGCCTACTGGCCACTCTAGAAATGTAGGAATATATCCAACTTGAAACTGGACACAATCCACCCACCAGCTTTCAGAATCAGATGACTTGACTTCAGTCAAAATAGCTGTAAACCACAGAAATTAATTCTTTTGCCTTTTGCCTAGAAGTTGGCAGAGCCACTGCTTGGTCGGGTCAGGAGTGTTAATGTGCACAGCAGACCAAAGCTGTGACTCAGCCCGGCCACTGCCCACTTGCCGGGCAAACAGATGGTGCAGGCAACCATCTCCCTGACCCAGCCATTTCTCACCCAGTGGGAGTGACCTCATAATTCCTCCACCCTGGCTTCTTGGAGTCTACTTAGATGAAGACACATTACCATGTGGTAGCCATGTGACAGCTGAGAGGGGGTGCAAGGCCTGTCTGATTATGGCTCATCATTGTCTGCCTGTACCCGGGTAGTCGAGACTTATCAATGAATTGTGCCAAATGTTTTGTAAAACCTCAGCTAATTAACAAGGAACCAGGGATAATTTATCCCAGGCCCATTTCATTCATATTTTAGAAGGAAGGCACCAATGAACAATTCAAGCGGCAGTGTTTGCACCATCACCAAATCTGGTAAAGAAGCATCAGTATCGACTCTCATAGGCTGTGGAGACTACAATTCACATCCTGCAAACAGCAAGACCCAAACCGACAGGGCAGGGGAGAATTTATTTTTTTTCCCTTTTCTCCTTAGCTGAAGTTATTATCACAACTGCCGGGGAATTTGTGAGATTGGGAGATAAGGATCATAATGATTCTTTGGAGACCCGTCAATCACTGCAAACTGCTACCAGAATCGAAATTACATCTGCATTTGAATTAGCAACATTACTCGCCAATTTAGATCAGAGTGAACATTTTTCCATTGAAGATGGAATTAAATTAGAAAATGAGTGAGTCTTTAATTTCCAGATTATAAATCACTGAAAATAATTCAACTCCTGTACCTTAAGGCCAATTACATTATCCTAAGCGACATTTTATCTCCCAACCTTCGGAGTGATTTGGTGACGGGAGCCTTCACACAAATCAGTCTTGCTCCAGTAGCAAGAAATATATCTGCCCACCGAGTCACACACATAAAACACCAGGAACCGTTTTAAAGCTGAAGCTTATTTTACATGAAATTTGATTGTCTGTTTGATAGTGTATTTTTGTGTTCTAATGAACTGATGCATTAGCCAGATGTGAGGTCTGAATTATATTGTGTTCAGCCATGAAATTTTAAAATGATTGACTTGTTCCAGGTTGGGGCATCTTCATCCCTTCCCTTTGGCCTGACAAAAGACAAAGATAACATGGATGTTTTTAAGCCTGAATATCCTCTCCTCTCTCTGCGTGGCGCAGGACATATCTGTCATGCTTCCCTCACTTTGACTTGAAGTATTGTTGGATGTCTGCCTGTCTGTCTCTCTCCCTAGATTGTGAGTTTCTCAAAGGGAAGGTCACATTTTGCTCATGTCTATATTTACCCAGTAAAGTGACTAGCACAGAGAGAGGGTATTCAGTATATATTTGGTGCACGAATAAATGAAGGGATTGATGATGTCAGATACTCTCCACCTTGTGCCGCTACAATCCAAGGGCAGCAACGGGGATTAAGTGAACAGATAACCAGGTCCCACAACCCTGTCTCACCACCACCAGTGTCAAGAAGTCAGGGAGGAGGACCTCTTTCAGTAGCAGGGTCTAATTTTCTTGGGTTAACTTGCTGAAACAAAGATCAAAAAGTCACCTCAACAAAACATAAGGCTTGCTCATCATCGAAGAAAGCAGACTTGACCCAGAAGACTTCTGAGTCCCCAGAGCAGAAACCAGGAGCAGAAAAGGAAAAGCAAGAAGCAGTTAGGAATAAAACATTGTTCTTTGCTTAAAATGCTGTTTGTTAACTGAGCAGCTACTGCTGATTTGGCCTGGCAAGCAGCTCTGGCCCCTGATGAGACCTGGTGAGTCACTGCAACTCTGTGGGCCTCACCTTCCCCCTCTAGCCTGCATCTGAAGTGAGTGGTTGAGCCATCCAACCTGATGAATAAACCCCCTGGGCTTATTCAAATGCTCCCTGGGTGTCTGACATTACAAGAGACAAGGCAGCTGCAGGTTCTGATTGGGCACTCCTCCACTATCTGTGTGGCCTGAGCAAGTGCCCTCTGGGCCTCAGCCTGCCCACCACAGAATGGGCCCAAATGTGGGCTTCAATGTCTGGGAATTGGGTTTGAGAAATGATTCATTAAATGAGAACTGGAGGGGCCGGCAGGTGACGTGGTGGTTATGAGCGTTGTACTCCCACATGGCTGATGGCGGTTCGAGTCCTGGACCTGGTGGCTTGCTTTCTGACTTTATCTCTCTCTCTCTCACTCTGTCTCTCTCAGGTCAAATTTAAATAAATGAATGAAGTTCAAGTTTAAAAAAAAAATTTTTTTTAATGAGAGCTGTAAAGCCTTGAGTGAGGATCAAATGGATTCTCTCCCCAGGAAAGGGGGGGGGGGGGGTGGGGACACAAAGTGGTTTCCCTTGCCCTTGTTCAGTGCAGCTAGGACTCAAGTCCAGTGGTGGCACTGGGCAAGCTGCTCCCGTGTTAGAGAAGGAAACACCCACTGTGCAGCCAGCTTCGCCTCAGTCTGGCTGCTGTGTGGACATGCGGTGACTTTACATTCGCTCTGGAGGGTTGTTCCCCCCACCCACCCAGCAGTCCTGAGTTCTGCAGCCTCACCGTAGTGATGCCCACATGCCTCCTCTCCATCCTAGCAGAAACAAAGGCCTGGCTCTTGGGCCTCTGTAGAAGGGTAGCTGATGCCAGACCACATTGTGGCCTAGGGCATTTTGCTTCGGTCTCCAGGTTCTGCTCCCTCAACGTGAAATCCTTTCAGATAGAGAAACCCCACATCCACTCACTCGTGCCTGACAGAGTAGGCAGTCACCACTACCAGGGCATGCGTTGTCAAATGAATGCTGTTGGAGCCAGCAGAGAACTGGACCATCCTTCAGCGCAGCAGTCTCACAGGTGAGTAGGGTTCCGTGAGATGTACCAAAGTGAGGTAGGAGGGCCCAGGGCAGAGGCTCTGGGTCTGCTTTCCCTAACACCTGCGCACACGCACACACACACACACACACAGTCATGCTTGTTTAGTCTCTTACCTGCTGCCTGTCTTTATGAGCTCTCATTTCAAGTAATGATTCTGCTACTCAAATAAAACAGTTGATTGACTGCAGCCCACTGGGTCCAGATAACAATTACAGCACTGATGAGGTGGTAGGACCACCCCAAGGAGACCCTGAATGTTTATGACAGTTCGGATTGAGTCCCCTCCCACACACATTCAAAAATTACACGATAATCACCACTGCTCATATCACCACGTCACTGGGCACAGTTATTCTGCACTGCCTACAGTGAATAACCTCATAACAACCCTAAGAAGTAGGAGCTAGCCTGTCATACCCATGTTATAGATGGAGAAGATGAGGCTCAGAAACCTTAAGTAACTTTTTCAAGTTCTCATGACTAGAGAGCACAAGAGCCAGAATTTGGACCCAGGCAATAGAGATTCCGAACTCACGTTTGTAGCTGTCAGGTCGTGTTCACAGTGCCTCTCAACCCAGAAATGGCAAACCTAGCCTTCCTCTCTCCTGTGCAGTCGGATCTTCCTTGGTTTCCAGGCCACGTGGTGATCTAGGTCACCACCATCAAGGAAAGAAAGTTAAGCCATTCCTGATCTAAATCAGTCACAGCCAAGAAATTGGGTTGGATTGGGGAGGGGATGGAAGGAAGATAAAGGATATGAAGTTGGAAAAGGGAAAAGAATGGCTCTAAGGTAAGAGGTTCACCTGGGCTCCAGGTCCACAGCCTGGAGACTTAGCAGCTCTGAGACCTCCCACTAAGCACAGGTCTCTCCTTGAACCAGCATAGCGAAGTAGCCCACACAGAGCTGTGTGGGATATGGCTCCTGAGAAGCAGCCAACACAATGCCTGCTTCCCAGCAGTGCCCAGTGCTCCTTCTTCCTCTGTGAAACTCGCTTTGCCCAAGTTGGCTAGAAATGAAAGCACAGAGAAGCCTAGAGGCAGCTGCCCCAGCTGGCATCTTAGATCAGAGAATTTCGTAAAACGAGAGTCCAGGATCCCAGACCTGCCTTCTCCAAGGCTCAGCATGGAATGACTTTCATGAAGAACTCAGAGTGCTGAGTTCTGAACCAAGTGGTGAAGCAGTGAAGGATGGCATGGAGCCACGCAGTAGACTAACAACACAGCAAAGGTTTCTGCCAGTCCCGTGCTCACCTCTGCTAGCTCTTCATGGCCTTGCTGTTGAGTCCTGAGATGCATGACCACACCAGTCAGGCCCCTCAGTAACTGAGTTAGAATTAATCCATTCACTCAAGGAAATACTAGCAGGGGCTATTTGCTTAGGACATGACAACTTACAACCTGTTTTAGTTATACCTATATTAAGTATATACAAACACATATGAAGGGTCTTCAAAAATCCATGGAAAGTACTTATTATGAGAAAACTATGCCTGGATTTTAATCTTTTTGAAACAGACTCATACTCTAATTTCATTTTTCCATGTATGTATATATTTACATGTACACACAGACATATTTCTAAAATAAACAATTTTATTGTTTTTCATTTTATTTCTCACAGCAACCACGAGTAAGGGCAGGGCAGGGCAGGGATTCTTCTCAGGCCCACTTTAAAGATAAGAAAACTGAGTCTCATACATTGTTCAAGGCCACACCCAAGATGAGCTGCAGCTGGCAGGAAATCACCCACCCTACCTCCTGCTGCATCAGCTCCAACCCTGCCTCCTGGGAAAACTGGCATTCAGGCTCTTTCCTAGCTCTAAAAGGTGTCATGGGAATTGTGATCTCAGGACTCATAGCTATACCATCTTCCGGGCCTAAGAAAGGAAAATCAAATCTAAACACTTGGCTCCAGGGACTAGCAGTGAAGTTCCTTAGAGGCCTACGTAGGGGTTTCTGCAGACCCATGTCTGCCTCTCAAAGTGGTCCCAGTCCCCTCACTCCACTGGTCAGTTGGGCCTTGAGAGGCACATGGTTGGACCCCAACACCTGGTAGGCAGGGAAGGGCTGAGAACTCCACAACTGGACAGACTTAGGCTGTGGGAACACTGGAATAGCTGCTGTCTTGACAGCCACAGCTGCTTCCCAAGGAACATGGAATCAGGAGACATGGTGACCTATACGTTGGTTAGTGGGCCAGGTCTAGGGCAAACACTTCCTGAAATAGTCATGTTCTAGAAGTAGGAATGGGGACCCAGTACCGGCACTCAGAAGGGAGCGTGCCAGGCTCTGGACACGTGTGTAAGTGAAGCGTGCTCGTGTTCAGAGGTGTTACTACACCTCCCCTGAGAGGCTGCTGAGATCAGGCCAATGATACCCACATAATTGTGAGGGCTGCCAGCTCCTACACGAAAGAGCAGTGTAACAATTCCGTGTGAGGTAGGGTGCTTTTGCCCCCAAATTAGTCACTATTCCCAAGAAGGTATTTGCTTCTCATCTTGCTGTCTCTTAAGGGGGCCCAAATTTCAAATAATGTGCAATATTCACTCCCATGCTAAGCTCTAGGAGAATAGGAAACGTGCTAGGTTAGCCACTTTTGTAGCCCTAGTACCTGGCATATTGTAGGTTCTCAATAAATATTTGGGGAGTGAAAGAATGAATGGATGGGTAAATGGATACTGAAGAACATAATTACAAAATCACTAAGATTCACTTTTTAGAAATTAATTGCAGGAATTTTAAGGAGCTAATACACAGGCTACCTGCCTTCTTATCTTCATCTTTCTTTCCCATCTGGAGTAGTTGAAATAATCGAGGCCCTTAACCAAAAAGTCTAGGAAAGAGCCTGAAACTTAAGAAAAGGCTGATAATACTCTCTAAAGAATTTGATAGGCAACAGAAAACAGTAAAGAAAAGGCTGGAAATACTCTCTAAAGAATTTGACAGGCAACAAAAAACAGTATTTGCAGATTATAGTGCCTAACTCACCAAAGGTCCTCACAGTTAGCTATTAGTTGGTTGACCAAGGGAAGCGATTATTAGAAGGGTTGGTTGACAAGTGGAAGAAACAGTTGGAATGCCAGTGTGATTTATTCTTTGACCAAATGTTCACCAACTCCTGGAATTTGGAACAGCATTAGTGTATAGCCAACATGACCCATTTTGCCTATTTCATCTTTCTCTGTGGCCCTTGTGCTCCAAGAAGTATACTGAGAAAAATCACTTGAGCTTAGTCCTGCCAAGACACAGCAGACAGGTGTGATGTACCTGGGTCAGGTTGCTTTGCCATCTGGACTCATCTCCAAGGCCCTGGCACCAAGTAGCTCTCTGGTTTGAGGCTCCAGGTTTCAGGTCCTCGGAGAGACACTCTGCTGGTTGTCCCAAAGCTTAGCACAGTCCAGAGCTTCAGACAATGTCGGACCTGTCACACAGGGAAACATCGCTATTCATAGAGATGCGTCCCTTCCCCCAGCCCCATTCTTGATTCTGGACATTAAATATTTATGAGTTCTTCAAAAAAAAAAAAATCCACAAACCTCAAATAATGCAAGTTGTCTACCAGGCAGGGAGATTTCAAGACGATAAACATTATTTAGAAACACCATGATATGCTTTGTATTGTGATGTGATTGGGGACCATATTAAAACCCGCCAAGGCTATTATACCTAATTTTTGTTTCAATTCAAGCAATATTGCCACTGCTTAATATGATTTCTATTTACTTTTTTCTATTGTTAGTATTTTATTGGGGTTGTGTCTGTTTTATCAAGCAAATCTCCTCTGAAAAGAAGGTCAGACTGTGCTTGGACCTCGAGTTTTTCTGTCATTTTTCTTTTAAAGGGGTTTCCATTATATTCTGTTTGGTCTGAATTCACTCAAAAACCCTCAGTGCTAATATAAACTCTTTTTCTTTACTCTTGTCCAATTACAATATTTCTACAGGCACAAAGCCTGACAGCTTGATATTTAAAAGCTATATAAACTCTCATCATCTGGTTTTATGTTCCCGTTTTTCTATGGTACCATTGGATTTGGGTGAGTGCTACATAAAATGTGTGCATTGAAGGATTTCAAATCAAGTTATCTCCTCCATCTATAAAAATTGAATTTTAAAGGTTATTTTAATTATAAGTTTAAACCCAGGCACTATTAATGACAGGGCAGCCTCCTCCAAGAAAGCATTCATTCACCTTCTCCCTGGGGTTGTGGCCAAGCTGGGAAATCCTGTTATTTCCTGAATGAAATCCAATTTTGCAAAACAGGATATTATTTTTTAAAGTATGATACACTTTGCATAACTCGCTCTTCCTGGACTGGTCTAGGGAGGTGGGGGAGAGTGAGATGGGAAACTCTGCCCACTGCACTGGGCCTGCTCTTTGCACAACCTGCAGGTATCATCCGTATCGAGAGTGTGAGGGAAGAGACCATCAATTTTCCGACTCCATTAAGCCACTTCTAACCCATCTGACTGGAAATCAGGCAAGGATGTCACATCACCAAATAATTTGAGGAAAAATTAATAAAGTCAGTAAAATATAAATTTTAAATCCTATTTCTTCAGGTTGCAATCTAAACCTGTTTAGTTTAAGAAAAGAAAAGAAATATTATCGTTATGCGGGCTCCTCTACTCCAAGTTTCTAAACGTGTTATTGAAGCCGTGATTGAAATCTGACAAAAACAGAGTGCGTTTTATAATAATGTCCCGCAGCCAAAGTATGGCACCAATAACTAAACAATACTTTATCACCTTTGCCACTTTCAACAGCTCCCATTAATATTGAGATCATAGTGTTCGGCCCTCTATTCCCCAGCTGACTGCCTTAGTGACAGCACTGGCTAAGGCAATGACATTGAAAAATATTTGCCGTGACATGGCCACAAATCACAGCCAGACAAGTTTAAAACTCAATATTCACCAAACTTGCATCTGCTAGTTTCTTGTTCCAATTTCTAAAACACAATTATTGTATACTTCTTTCTCTGAAATAGTGGGACATACATAGGTGTATGTCAAGCAAGGAGGAGAGGGTGATAAAAAAAAATTAAATTTGGAGGGATTGCCAGTAGTGTCATTTTATAAGCCAGAAACTCACTGGAGAGGGAGCTGAGAATATAGACACTGCATGTGGTGGGGGGGAAGATGCCTGTTTTCTGGGCTGTTCGGGATAGTCACAGCAGCCTGAACTCAAGATTGCAATTACTTGTGCTCTGGGGTTCACTCGACAGCCTAATTTTACACGTATCGATTTTTATTCTCAGCATTCTCAAGATTCTGAAGCAGATGTTGGTCCACTTGGCAATTGCCCCTAATTCACTTTACAGGGGCCGTGGTCACCGTGGCTGAATGTGCCCCCACCCATTTCGTTCCTGTCGCGCACGGCTAACCTCGGTGGCACTGAGCCAGTCAGCAGCACCCTGACCCTCCATCAAGAATCAGGAGCCAGAGAGGCCTTGAAAGTAATGCTATTAACACTGGTTCCTAGGAGGAGAAACTTCCAAGAGACCCAGCATCTACATAGCTCCAACCAAAGCAGCTCCTCTTTGACAGTGTCACTGGCAGGGACTCAGCATTTCCAGAGCACAGGACATGTCTTTTCCTCTGTAGTTCTCTTGCCTCACAGACATCATAAACATGCATGAAATGTAGGGTGTTTATCTAGAACTGCAGGTCACTATACAAAGGTCCGGAGCCCCCCCTGCCCCCCCCCCCCCCCCCCCCCCGCTCTGCCAGTAAGTCACCCCAGGAACTTGACCAAGAGGCTGCTCTTCAGGAAGCCTCCGGCCTCTTTGTCTTTAGAAAGAGGAGATTGTTTAAGATGGTTGGATACCATCTTCAGCACTTGAGCTCCATTCCATGAAGAAAATCAAGACTATGAATACAGACCATACTGGAATCTGACTTTTTTTTTTTTTTTTTTTTTTTTTTTTTAACTAGAGGCCACATGTGCTCACCAGAGATGGAGAGACAGAGAGAGAAGAACAGAACAGAACACCCCCCAGGAAAGGAGTGGGTGGGGCCACATTCTGCCACATTGACCATGGCCCTTGTAAAACAGATTAGGAAAAAAGACCGACATCTGCTTTAGCATCCTATGCGGAATGGTCATGCCGCAATCCCTTCTCTTCCATTTCTCCCTCCTTTTGGGACTTTGGGCACACATACATAGCACCTCAAATGTCTCTCAAGCCTTGGAATCTGAGCTTCGAACCACAGGATCAGCCACGTAGGATCCCGCTGCTTAAACTACCACTGTCACAGACTTATTAAATAGCACACTCCCCAGGGGGGACTTCTTATTCTGGATGATGCTAAGACAATCCTCAGAACCTGGAAGTCTTGAGGAACCATAAACCATTTCATCTTGCGGTATAGACATCTGACGAGTTTTTTTGTTCCCCTTATGTGTGTGTCTGTGTGTGTGTATTTTTTTTTTTTAATGAAAGTGTGGCTCACTGACCCACTGACTGTAGGTATTAGCCTGTATTTTGCTAAAATAAGGATAAAATTTTTATCCTTACTTTGCACATTTTTAAATCCTTTTTTTAAAGCTTTTATTTAATAGCCTTAATAAAAGGCTATTAAAAATGTAAAACTGTCCATTAGATTAAGCAACCCAAAAGTCATTGTTGTTATAAGTAAAAGCCATTTTAGTATACAAGTATGGTAGGAAATGTGATAGGATTTTTGTGCCTTAAATTCATGTTGTGATCAATTCACCAGATCAGTGCCCATGACCAAAAGATGCTTCTTGTTACTTCTGTTCATCTGTAGGATCAACAAGGACAGGAGCACAGCTAGGGTAACACCCCTGCCCCCTTCTGATCAGGGCTATTGTGGTTGTCATCTTCCTGTCTCCACATACTATGTTGTGTCTGTGTCTTTTAGTCACACGTCCCGCCACATCCAGGAGCCTCATCAGGGCAGGGACCTGACTTAGATGGTAAAAGTCATCTCCTTCTTGAGTCTGATGCTATAATGGGATGAGATTGGAGGAGAAGAATTGAGTGAGTTTTTCCTGTGTGGGAGGAATGTGAATGTCCATAGCCATAGGGAAGGCTGTGGGGCTTTCATTTCCAAAGTGACCCTATTGTCCTCCTATATGATCTCTGGCAATGTGACCTTCCCACTCTCTCCCCACCTGCCCTCACCCAGCAAGAGGGCAAGTCTATTCTCCTTCCCCATGGATCTCAACTAGTGAAGGCTAGTGAATGAAAAGTGGCAAGGGGATGCTGTGTGACCTCTAAGGTGAGGTCATAAAATGTCTTTCTGGTTTCTCCTTTGTTTCTTGGCCTATTTCTTCTTGGAAGTCAGCCATCAATGCTGCGAAGAAGCCTGAACTGGCACATGGTGAGAACCACAGCACCGGGCACTGGTTGTGAGTTCCTGCTATGTGACCAAGACCACTTCGGACATTCCAGCCATTCCAGTGCCCAGCCCAGACCATGCAAAGCGGAATCATCACCAGGTCAACCCACAGAATCATGAGAACTTATAAACTGTATTCTTTTATGCCACCATAGTTAGGGCAGTTTGTTACACAGAGCTAGGTAACTGAAACAAGGGTTGATCTAAGCAATGCGTATCCTTTTGTCTACTGTCTCGTTTGTTCAATGCTATCTATTTACAGGATTTTGTTTGTTTTTGTTTGTTTGTTTGTTTTAGGTTTTTGCAATGTGAGATCCAGCTGTGGGCCTTGCATGTTTTTCAAACTGGGCACATGTGCTTACTAGAGAGAGACAGAGAGATATAGTGAGAGGGAAAGTGAGAAATCCCCCCACCCAGGGATAGTCATGCTGCAATCCCTTCTCCATTCTTCTCCTGGGATCTTGGGCACGCATGCACACATGTCTATTGTGATTTTCAAGCCATCAGATCCAGAACTCGAACTGTGGTTGGCCATGTGGGAGTCCAGAGTCTTTACCACCACACCACCTTCTGGCCCCTATTTATAGGTTTTTAAAATAAAAGCTATTAAAAATGTAAAACTTAAAGTCTCATATATAAGAAAGAATCTGAAACGACAGAACACACTGTGGAATAATATAAAAACAGGCACACCCAGAATTCCCAGAATGCCATGAAGTAAGAGGATGAGTGAAAATAGGACAGCCCATCTATCAGCACAAGAAAAAGAATGCAGAAACCAGAAAAAGAGAGGGGTGTGGGCTCCAGGATACTTTCTACAAGATACCAAATCTGTATTAAAAAATAAATAAATTTTAAAAAATTTTAAAAAAAAGCAAGTCTGTATTTTACAGATAGACTCTGTCCACTTAACGTCAGATATTATTTCCAACATGCGGATAAATGTTCACTCTGTTGCCCTGGGCGCTTACAGCAAAGCCATTCATGGAAATGTGGAGATGAGAGAAATTGGGTTCCTCTGCAGAGCTGAACATCTGTGCTGTAGCTTAACAACATTCAGGTCTACAATAGGTCCAATAGTAAAGCATTGATTGAATAAATGAGAGTATATTTCTCAAAACGTGGTGTGGAGGTTAAGGTACTGGATCCCACATGGCTGACTGCACTATTCAAGTCCCAAACCCAGGGTCTTGAGAATCACATGTGTGTGCCTGCCCAAAGTCCCAAGAGGAGAATGGATAAGTGACTGCATCATGACCATTCTCACTTTCTCTCTGTCTTTTTCTCTCTCGTGCTTGTGTGAGCACATGTGCCTGATAGCAAAAACTAAAGGAAAAAAAAAGGGAACACACAGAAGCAGCTAAGAATGAAGGGAAGGGGGGACCAGCAGTATGAAGGGAAGGGTCGGCCTACAGTGCAACAGTTAGGTGCTGCCCAGATGAAGCCAGATTCCACCTGGCTGACCAGAGTTCAAGCTCAGTTCTGGCAGCTTGAAAACCTGCTGGGGGTGGATGGGGTGGCCAACATCATAGTTAACCACAATGTGCTTAAGCACAATATGTTGGGAGCTGGATCCCACATATTCAATTTGAAAAACACATCAGGCCCATGTACACGTGTGCCCCAGATCCTAATGGGCTGGAGAAATGGAGGAAAAAAAGATTGTGTCCCATTGGGAGGTACTTTCTCTCCCCCAACTCTTTCTCATGCACTCAAATATGTCCTCTGACATCTTAAAAAAAAATAAAATAAAAAAAGAGAGAAAGAAAGAAAGAATGGTGGAAAAGCATATCAAGGACAAGCTGTTCCTGAAGTTCCAAATTGTTCAGTGAGAAACGTGAGCTATTAATACAAACCAATATGTAGAGCATGATTTCATTTTGAAAAATATATAGAAGGTGCTTAGGGAAAGTTTGAAATGCAACACACCACAATGTTCACAGTAATGTTCCAGCTAGTAGGACCGCAGTGCTTTGTATTTTCTTCTTTATGCTCATCAGTTGTAATTTTTAAATAGTGAACGTGGTTTAAGTTCATAAACACATATGTAAGTAAATAAATAACCGGGTAAGTGTTTTGCTAAATATTAATATCAATGTGAATATTTCTTTTTACCTCTATTGAGTACCTTGCTTTCTCGCCTGTTGTCCTACATGAACAATTTACTTAACAGAAGACAAGAATTTGTTTCAGAAGGAAGGAGATTACATTATGATTCTGACATTCAAAATGGAACAAATGGAATTTTACAGCAGAACAATGTGTATGAAAACTAGGTTTTGGGACAGAGGATATTTTTCTCAGTTCCTCTGGCCAGCCTTTAGATTACATAAGTAGACTGAGCCCTAGAAGTTTAGATAAGGAAAGACAGGCAAACAGAAGAAGCAGGTACCCTGCCCTGGTCCCCCGGGGTGTGTGAAAGAGGGACACAATGGCAAGAGATGGGAAATCTCTCCCTCCCTGGGCCAGAGATTTTTGTCCCACTCTGGGAGGGGACCAGCATTTAGAGAGCCTGCACAAATGGCAAGGTTACCCAGGCAAAGGGGGAGTGAGGCAGACAGAAAGGCTCTGAGGCATTCCCAGTTTTCCTTAGTTCTGGTTGCATGAGAGCAACAGGCCTCCAGTGGTGCCTACCAAGATGGCTGAGTAGAGGCTCAGGGACATGGCAGAGCAGCAGCCAGATGGAAGGTACAGCACAGAGTGGAGAGGGGATGTAACCTGTGATGCCCAACACCCGGAAGCTCTGTCTCAGTCAGTTGAGCTGCTATAACAAACATGCCATAGACAGGCAGGGTGTAAACCACATTTCTTACAGCACTAGAGGCTAGAAGTCTGAGGTTATGGTTTTAGCAGACCTGGTATCTGGTAAAGGTCTGCTTCCTGGTTTGCAGATGACACAGGGCTGTGTCATCACACGGTGAAAACCAGAGAGAGAGAACTCTCACATCTTTTTCCTATGAGGACACAAATTCCAGTCAGGAGGGTTTCACTGTCATGACCAAATCACCTCCCAAAAGCCTCACCTCCAACTACCATCACACTGAGGATTAGGTTTCAAGTCTGGGTCCAAAGGCTGGTGCCACCAGTTAGCGTAATGGCTATGTCACTGGCCTCCCATGTAGTCAACCATGGTTCGAGTCCCGGACCCGGTGGCTTAAAACTCACGCCAGGCACGTGTGCGTGTGTGCCCAAGATCCCAAGAGGAGAATGGAGGAGAAGGGATGGCGGCATGGCCATCCCCTCTGGGGCGTGATTTCTCGCTTTCTGTCTCTCTGTCTCTCTCTGTCTGTCTGGCGAGCGTGCGCACCCTATAGCAAAAACCTCTCCAAAAAAAAAAAAAAAAAGAAAGAAAGAACTCACCAATTTCATTTTCCTCAAGTCTCCATTTATTGGTCTGAAAACCAGGAGCACCTGTTTTTTGTTTGGTTGGTTGGTTTTGTTTGTTTGTTTGTCTTGTTTTGTTTTGTTTTTTCCGTGTTACTGTGATGACTAAGGCGATAAGCATAGAGCACTGGCCACCAGCTTCCGAGTCACTCCTCACTGCAACATCTGTCCTGAGACTGAGTATGAGGGCCTGGAAGGCAGCAGGAAAAGGCCTTGAATGAGAGACATTGGTTCAAATCCAGGATGACCAGCTACCTGCTGAGTTGTCCTTGAAGCCTCTCTGGGCCTCAACCCTCATCTATAAAATGAGGAGTTTATAATACCTGATCTCAAGACTCCCTCTGTTTCTACCACCTGTGACCTCAAGGGCCACTGCTGAGGGGGCTGTTGTGTTCACAGGCATCCATGTGGGGCCACAGGCTGTGCTCATGCCCCAGACAAGACCAGGCTTCTTAGAAAGAGCCTGAGAGAGGACCAAAGAAATCTCTCCTCTTTCCAACCCTAGCAAAAGTAAAAACATTCAGATTTTTACTGGTTACCTGAAAGGGAGATAGATGACACATTTCAGAAGGGAGCTTGAATACAATTGTCACGATTATGGAAAGAATTCTCTCATGTGAGGCAGGCTTTTATGAATAAACTAAACATGGCTAATATTAAAGGTAATAGTGCAAATGATTGAATAGCTCGACAGCCCTACCCTCTAATCTGCCTCACGTGGGTCTGTAGGTTGGATAACGAGAGCTCCACTTACAGAAAAGCAAATGCCAGTGTTGCTTTTGGGCAGGGGAAGGACTTGGGCAAAGGGAAGGCTGTAAACTTGGGTCAATGTCGAAGGGTTACAGGCAACTTGGCTGGAGTGGGCCCAGGCCAGGGCTTGTAAGACTGGAGGACTCACCCAGAGTGTGCAAATCCCCTTTATCTCTGCAATGAGATGTTCCCTTTCCAAGGTCTGGACACAGAACTCAGCTGGCCCTCCCTGTCTGATTAGACAATGGTGTGTCCATCTTGCGTGTCGGTGTAACAACAGAACAGAGAGTGTTACCAGTTTGGGTTTGCTGGGGGACCTTTGTACCCTCAGAGTGATTCTAAGCTATTTTCCTGCATGCCCCATTCAACCCCCAAGACACTCTGTGTGCCTCTCCAGCCACCCACCCCACAAAGGAAACCTTTATTACTATCCCAGCTGATGGTAGAAAGTCACAGAGCTAAGATGCCAAACTGGCCATCGTACTCCAGCCCTGCCATGCTTGCTCTCTTGTTATTGGAAATTGGTCCCTCATCAGATACCTGGCCCAGGACGGGGTGTCCTCCCAGCCAAAACTGATAGTCTTCTCTTCAGTACCCCCTCCCCATCTACCCTCATCTCTTCTCCTGGAACAGAAACTGGCCAGGCTTGGGGCCCAAGCCCATTAGTCTGAGCTGATCTGGGCTGACCCAAAATCCCAGACCATCACACAGAGCTGCAAAGCCTGAATCTCCAGCCCTGCATTCCCCTTCCTTCCTACTCCATGGAAAAGATGAGGCTCAATGCCCACAATTCACAGAAACAATCAATGTTGAAGGAGAGGGAAATACATATTTCTTCCCACCCTTCCATCACTGACCACCAGCTGAAGCCCTGGAGGTCGAGATCGGATTTGTGTGCCGTTGTTTTCTGAGCCTTTGCTTAATCTCATAACTGAAATGCTGCTATTGATCAGAACAAGGTTCCTCTTAGAAAGGTAGGGAGGCATTTGACAAGTCAACATCGCTTCCCAGACACTGGCACCTGGGTGTATGTTGGCCCCTCACTGGTTACCTGCAAACCTCTGCCCAGCCTTGTTCCTTCCAGACCCTCCTGGCTACAGCCACAATCGTGCTTTTCCTAAAGGACATCCTCCCAAACTGTCCTCTGATTAGTGGAGAGGGAGGCTTCCAGTGGGTGGAAGGAGGCTTCCAGCAGTGATGACAGCCCCTGAGCCTGGCACGCAGGGTCCCACATTCCAGCATGAAGCTTTCGTGCTGTCCTGATGGCTCACTCCTCCCCTCCCTGAACCTGTTACTCTGCCCCATAGACCTAACCTCCGGGCTTTCTGTCAAGACAATCTCCTTCCTGTGCACCCTGCCCATGGACATCATCAGCCTCCCTGCCGCCTGTCTGAGCCCTGTGTACACTTCTCTGACTGTGCCAGCTCTCAGTTTCTCTCTTGCTCTGCCCCCTGCTCCAAAATGGAAAGATCATCTTCCCCCTCTGAACTCCCATAGCATTTTCTAACTCTCTTAGGACACACATTAGAAAAATAAATAAAAATAAATAAATAAATAAAACACAACATGTAAAGTGATTGCCTGGCTAATAGAAAGAGCTCAATAAGTGTTATTATTATTATTATTATTATTTTGTTATTATTCCCTTACTAGCGTTCATCACAAACATGTTTTAGTTCCTCTAGTCAATATACATCCATTTATTCATTCATTATTTGACAAAGATTTATTCGGCACCTATTATGCTAGTCTTAGAACTCCTGGAGGCAATATTGCTGTCTGAATATCTTTTTTTTTTTCAATTTTTCCAGAGAATGCACGCACTCACCAGATAGAGACAGAGAGACTAAGAGAAGGAGAGGAAGAAAGCACTCCCCGTGGGGAATGGTCACACTAAAATCGCCTCTCCTCCATTTTTCCATCCTGTCAGGACTTGAGGCATGTACACACACAGACCCAGCATGTTTCTCAAGTTGCCAGGTTCAGGACCCAAACCTGGGTTGGTTCTGTGGGATCTGGCTGCCTTAATCACCGGGCCATGGAGATGGCCAAGCTACCTGAATAGCTTTATACCTCCTATAGCATCCCCACACTGTGGCAAGTAGTAAGTGTTTGATAATTATTTGGTGGATCTGTGAATAAATATACCTGATTTCCCATGCTGGTATATAAATGCATATGGCTCTGTAACCCAAATAAATTTAGGAGATCTAAGTGGCCTAAGCTAGCATTCAAAGAAACAGACCCCAACAACCAAAAGCAATTCATATCTTTTTTTGACTGTTTCATATGACATTAGAACTTTACAGGCTCTGGAAATGTCCCGAAGATTTTTATACTCTCCCTCTTTACTTTCAATTTCCATCCAAACCAGGCTCCTTCCCTCTATTTTCTTTTCTGTTTGTTTTTATTGTTTGTTTGTTTCATCTCTTTGCCCTGTCTAATTGGTGCTGCTACATTTTTCCTTTGAGAGAGAAGCATTTTTGGTCTGAAGATTCTGTTTTATCTCACTTAGAACCATAGGGCCTGCGAACATGGCAGGAGCTTAAGCTGTCCATGTGTGAAACCCTGATAAGTGAGCCACCCAGCGACGTGCGAGCCTACTAAAGCCCACTACTTCTCCTTTAAATGAAATAGAAGACCATGGTTGTTTTTAAGTTTCTCCACAGCAATTTGGTAAAGGCGTGTAACAAAAATAGGATTACTATAGCAAATACTTTAGAAATAAATAAACCAATTTATGATTTAAAAAGCAATGAACAAAAGCTCTGTGTTGATGCATCTATCTTTAAGATGCTGCTGGCTGTGTCTCAGGATGGCTTTCTTCATCTCAGACCACCGGTACTGAGAAATTAAAATGATGCCTTGGCAGACTAGTAGTATAGGTGGGTTGGGAGGGAGAAGTCCCTAAAAACCAGAGGCCTCAAAGGGAGTGTAGTCTAAGGATGTTTTCGTTATCTGCGGGGTAATCTTATTACTTGTAATGTTTTCATATCTATTTTTCTACTCAGACATTCCACAGATATTTTTATTACATTTGAATCTTCACCATTTTAAGGACTTCTCAAAATGTCTAACACAGTTAGTACTGATGAGGACACAAGAATGAAAGCTTCATGGAGACAGAGTCTGGTCTATCTTGCTCATCCCCGTAACCAGCACTCACACACCCCGGGCAAGTACATGCACGGATGAAGAAGACTGGCTTCAACGTAGGAGAATAGAAAGTTTTCCAAAGTCTTTAAAACAAACCAAAAGAAGAAAAAGAGTTAGACATTTTTTTTTTTCTCGGAGAGATTTTTGCTATAGGGCACATGTACTCGCCAGAGAGACAGAGAGATAGAAAGCAAGAAATCACCACCACCCCCCAGGGAGATGGCCATGCCACAATCTCTTCTCTTTCATTCTCCTCCCGGGATGTTGGGCACACATGCACACATTTCTGGCATGAGTTTTAAGCTGCCAGGTGTGGGACTCGAACCACAGTTGACTATGTGAGAGTCCAGCGACATAATCATTACACCATCTGCTGGTCCTGAGTTAGACTTTTTCAATGACCAGCTTTCTTAATTAATAATAAGAAACAATAAGGACAAGGAAGATTTTATTAAGTCATATTTTAAAACTTCAAGCTATTATTGGCCCAAAGCTATCAAAAGAAGAGTAGGAAGAGGTTAAATAATAGCAAAATAGTACTACCTAATGTTCATGTCTAAACACTACTTTAAGTGCTGTACATACGTTAATTAATCCCACTAACAGTGCTATGTGCTGGGCATTTAGCACTATGAGCTGGGTACTGTGATTATCCTCATTTCAGTAGATGGAGAAATTGCAGTACAAAGAGCACCAGTCACTTGGCCAAGACTGTAGAGCTAATAAGTGGAGGAGCTGGTGTTCAAACCCAGGAATCAACCCCAGCGTCTGTGTGCCAACTGCTGTCCTGTGCTACTCACTACCCTGAGTTAGAGCTGCCCACTGATAGAGTAAACTCCCTAGACTGAGAATCCGCTTCCCAGTTTGGTAAGTATGTGAGCTTGAATATGATAGAGGAAATTCTGGTGCTGCTTAGGAGGAAGAAGGTCTGAACTAAATGACTTTTATGGTCTCTTTCAACCCTGAAATCCACAATTCTAAATAGGATGGTGTCTGATTTCTCTAACATATTGTTTCTAAATTCACTTTTTCCTTCAGTGCACCCAATATGCTTGGGTTTACATGAATGAGCCCGTATAACTGGCTAATACATTTGGGAGGGGAAAAAAAGAAGCAGAAAATCGGTTCTTCCAGATGAATATCTACAGTTACAAAATTGTGCCAGATAGTTACCAAGCTTCCAAATTAACCAAGACCCCAGAAGTTAACCTCTGACACCCCAAGTCCTTGCTAACCCAAACACTAGGAGCATCTCTAGTAAGCATTACAACACATGCCAAAGACTCTCAGAAGTCCTTGGAAACAAACTTTGCCAGGCCCAAAGACCTTGCCAGTATTCTTATGAGACCAAGGTGTCCCCAAACGCTTTTCCTTAGGTTCCTTGGCCCAACCCATAAAACTTTCCAAGCTGCGTTTGTGTTAAACTGTTCCTGATATGCTCCAATAAGTGTGCTTTCGACACATTGTTAACATAAGGCCAGATCTGTAATACAGCATGGACAATTAAGTGCACAATTTTTGTATAAATGCAAAATCCCTCACTGTGAATTATTTAATTAATGCTCTCCAGTTCATTTAATAGAGCTCTTTCAGAGGCCATTTCACTCACAGAAAACTAATTTCATTCTCCGGGTTGATTTAATTAGATTGTATGATATATGGTATTGCTAATTCAGCGGCTCCGGACGCAGCGTCTGGGCCCGTTGCTCCTATTGTCGGCAATCTGTCAGCCCCATTTTTAACAGTATTGAAAAATTCAAGCTTTATTATTGCTCGCTCACTCTTTCTCTCCCATCAGGAGGAAAGTAATGAGCTTTTCTTCTTACGAGAGCCGGCAGAGAGCGCGGTACCCTCGGTGCTTCAGGCATGAGGCAGTATTAACAGGGCTGATTCATGAGTTAAGTTTCCAACTGCTCGTGGCTATTAGCACTCAGTCCTTTGGCTGTCATTTAGTTAAAAAGACTCTTCGGTTAATTCACTCTTTTAATGAGACTGTGCTATTCAACTAATGTATTTTACTGTATGAAAGGTCACACCAGGAACCAAAACAGATTGGAGGGAATGTAGCAAGAAGCCTGGCTGTCAGGAAACAATTCAAGCCTCCGAGGCATTTAGCAGCCCCTGCGTCTGTAATAAGCTACAGAACTGATGGGCCAGCATTCACCTCCAGAGTTGAGCACCATAAATCAAGGCTAAAGAGAAGGCAGATTAATCAGAGGCTCAGACAAAAAGAGCACGTGTTTCATTACCCATATAATCACTAACATGATTGCCAGACAAGCTAAGGAACTGGATGTGGGACTGGAAAAATATAGTTCAAGAGAGCGCTGGAACTCAGTTCTGTTTAGCTGCGAGCACTAAATCTTTTCATTAAGGTCCTGTTGCCTCCATTTTCTGATTCAGCTCTGGGGAGATGGGGAAGAGCAAAGAAGCATCGCAGGGGTGTGGGTATGAATGGGCGAGCACGGGTGGTGAGAGAAGGCCGTGCCAGGTGGGGAAGGAGGGGACTAAGTAGGCATTTTGCACAAGCCTTGGAATTCGGGGCAAGTGAGCAAAAGGGCCCAGTCGTGCTGGGCTGTGTCAGACCTGAAGGGAGGCTCCAGGCTTATCCTCCTCCTGGAAACAAATCCAGAACGGTAACAGACCTGGTGCGTGTCTCTCCTCCAGCTCTTTCTTTCTTTCTTGGGGTTGAAACACGCGCACACAGCGTTTTCAAGGTGGTGTGTGTAGAAGGATGCAGACGCCTCTCCAGACTTCTGCTTTCTTTCCTATTAGCCACTTGCCAGCCTCTGTTGGCAAAAAGGCTCTGTCAGATAGCCTTAGACAGGATTCCTAAAGCCCTCTCCACACTCGGAGGCCATTTAACTTCTGGGGACACAACTGAGATGCCTGGACGTGTTTACCTGCTGGTGTCCAGCTAAGACACTTCCTTGGCCATGATTTGCAGACCAAGTTTATGGCTTCCACTGTGGCCAGATCACAGGAAGCTGCCCTTACTTGACATTGGATCCTTTCCCTCCTCCCTGGGTCTCTCCGTGTGCCTCGCCTTTCGAATTACTGTCCTTGGGAAGCTGAAGCACGAACGACTGGGTGGGGAGTAAGAGTATTTTCTTTAGAACTCGAGTTTCTTCAGACTGAACAAGTCTTGCCAATTTGAAATTCCTCCAGCTCTCCAAAACAGAGAAACCGTATGCTTAATTACTAAACATCTGTTGCCGAGAACACCCCCTCGCTCTGCAGCTCCGATGTCACGGTATGAATTTTAAAATCTGTCAGCAAGGGATCACAAAAGCTCTGGGAGCAAAGAGCTGCTCACGTTAACCTCTGAACCAGATAATCTAACAGTAATCCATTCAGAACTAATCAAACATTTACAGAACCGTACCGGCATCCCGGCAAACAATTCGTCATCTTCATGTGCTCATTACACTTCCAACATCTCAATCTACCTATGCAAATGAAGCGAGGGAGCTGACATCGGGACCATGTACAGAAATTATAAACAAATATTCATCCATTATGCTGCTGAAATTTAACAGCTGAAGTACTAACAGTAGCTGAACTTCAAGCCCTGAGTATCAATTATTTATGAACCGAAAACTGACAGGACTGTGTAGGTGAATTAGCTGCATATGTCAAGCTTTGTTATAAATCCCAACCTACTGTAAAACTCATTTTCATAGAATGTATGTACAAGGCTGACAATATATCAACAGCACGGCATTAATAATTTAGAGGAATGAGACCATAAGGGAACACCTTGGAAACCGTGCTCTGCTCCGGAGTTGATATTACAAATAAAAAAGTCAAATAAAATGAATTTCCCATAAACAGAGAATCAAATAAAGCATTTTCTCCATAATTTTATTTTCGATTTTCAACAACATATCGGTGCATACTTTCCTGTTTTGATACCTTAAGCATCACCTGAAGTTATCTTCATTTCTTCTTTTCTTCCCCCCCAAGGAAACGGCAGGGAAGTGTTTGATCTGGCGATGTTACAGGAGTGATGTTCATTCTCTTACCTCTACTTTTATGACAAAAATAAGTAGAAGATGGAAAAGAGCTGGAGCACCTACAAGGTTGTTTGTGACAGTAAAATTGTTTGCCAGTGAAAGTATATAATAAAGTGCTATGTAGCAATATAGACTGTTAATTATGACAGTACTTCTCAGGAAAACGTTAGGATTTTCCTGCCCGTCACTCTCTATTCTAAAATGCACAAGTGCAACCATTTGTGAAAGCTCAGCGACTTGCTCGATTTGCAGCGTGCAATGTTCTCTTGCAGAATTCCAGCCTGAATATGCCTACATGGGAGCGGCAACTTCTCTTGGCTGGGGCTGTGGGTAGGTGTGGACTGGAGGCAGGGCCAAGTCAAACTCTGCCATCTCAGATGAAACCACTCCGAGCAGAGCCACGTCTCCCCCCCCCCCCCCCCCCCCCCGGCCCCATCTCTCTTTCCCTCTCGTTCATCGCCAGCTTTAACCTTAGCAATCATTTTTAGGCGAGCGATGCTCAACTGCTGAGACTCTTTGTCACTGCTAATGACTTCTCCCTGTCCATCTCCTCTTACTCGGGATATTTATGGTTCTGTTGCTACATTTGTCATTGCTGGCCAGTGAGAAGGCATCTCAGCATGCCCGTGTTCTGGGTCCTGGGTACCCCTGCAGATGCAGAGCTTCAGCCTCATTTGGCAGAAAAGATATGAGACTCTGCCTCTTCCTTTGTCTTCTACTCTCACCTACTTGCTTTTCAAGGTCAGGTGGACAGAGCGTCCCTATCCCTAACCCCTCTTCTATGTTTGCATCTCTGCCGTCTAGGCAGTCATCACACCTGCCCAAGATGAGGCCCCTCCTGAGGCACAGTAGCCCTGGCCAGATGAGCCAACTTAATCCACCAGATCTCAAGTGTGCATTAGCTCCTAATAGGTAACCTGGTTCAAGTTCCTGCCCCACTCCTAGCCAGCTGTCCAATAAGAAACAGTAGCCAGTGAGCCCATGCTTAGCTTTTGCATGGGGCTAAAGTGAAAATTCAAAATTTCTGCCAACTCCCAGACCCAAAGGACAGGCCACCCTTTGAAATCTGGAAACAGAATACTTGTCTGGGCTTTCGTCCCGGAGGCTGGGCTTGTGTCATTACAGGTGGAGGTTCTGCAGGATACAGACAGCACCTTCTCAAGTCTTTTCCCAACAAAGCCCACGGACTGTCTAGCACTTGCTGATGCTGATACTTTTTCTTCTATGCAACCTTTCAGGGCATCATTAAGCTTTCCAAGTTCTTCCAAATGGCCTTTAGTAAAGGGAGCCCTGGCAAGGATAAAATGCTATGTGGAATTACACTCTGCCAAGTACCTGCTTAGACAACCTGCTTAGACCATGGAAACTCTCATTTGTGAATGTAGTTCTGCTGTGTAGAAAGACAACAATCCTGCTCTTTCTCCTCCACCCTGATGCTGATGATTTGGGGAAAGGTCTTTTCCTTAGCATGCCCCAGACAGAGCATAAACACTAACCAGCTTCCATGGCCACTGCTTTGGCTCTTTCACAAAGATATTCGATTTATTGTGTCCAAGGCAAGAAAAGTCTCCCTTTCCCTTTATGCGTGAATTCCCCACATCCAAAGAGGCAGAAATGTGAGCAGGCAGCAGTGTGACTGGGCTGGAGTTGGACCTTTCTGCTCCCTTGAAAAATTACCCTAGAAAGTTAATTGATTAGAATGTGTAGGAAATGCTTGCTGTTATTCAAATGACTGTGAAAGTAGCCTCTAATGTTTCCAGTTTTATGAAATGCTAAAATATTTACACTCTTTTTACTTCAATCAGGGGAAAATCATTTGGATCTGTTTAAAAGGGGAAAGAATTAAGAGAGCTGACATTTCCGGAAGAAACAACGCTCAAGCACGCAACTGGAATTTAAATGAGACTCTGCCAACGATGATTCTGACAGAATGATCTTGCCTTCAAAGGTGTGCAGAATCAACAAACCTTGATGCACAGAGAAGGCAAGAGCTCCAACTCTTGGGGTCAGGAGGCATTGGTTTTATTTGCACTTTTCTGGGGGTTAAATATTTTTAGAATTTTTAAACAGAGCATTTCTTTCTTTTCTGTTTATGATTCCCACTGGGTTGCACATTTTTTCCTTCCCAAGTTTCATTCAGCAGGAGTGAAGGAGAGGGAATGTCAACTTATTCCCAAGAACAGCTAAAAGCATCACAGGAGTTATGGGCACTGTGTTCTATGGAGGAGGGAAATATATTTTTTGGTCTTGAAAGTTATTGCTTCAATTACCTAGTAATTTCTTAAGCAACCTCAGGGTGGGCTTTTAAGAGGTGGGTTTGAGAGAGGCCTACAGAGACGCTCTTCCTGAGTATTACCATTTAAACCTGTCAGAGTGGAAGGAGAGTACCTTTTTTGTGTTAACCCTGTACAGGAGGCTGCCAGGACAAGCTGGCATATCCTGGGCCCCAACCCTAGGTTAATCTCTGTAATTTTTTTGTGATTTTGAAAAATATCAAAAGATAGTCACAGCAACACTTTTCACAATAAGCCAATGTGAAAATAACCCAAAGATCCATCAACTAATAAACGAATAAAGAAAATATGGTAAATCCACACAATGGAATATTATTCAGCCATAAAAAGGAATGAAATACTGCCACATGCTGCCGTGTGGATGAATCTTGAACACACTGTATGCCACGTAAAAGAAGCCAAACACAAAAAGTCACACATTCAATTACCTCATTTACATAAAATATCCTGAATAGGTAAATCAACAGAGACAGAAAGCAGATTCATGCTCCGGGAGGGAGAATGGAGAGTGATGGCTTAAAGGGCATAGGATTTTGTTTAGGAGTGATAAAAATGGGTCAGAACTAGATAGAAATGGTAGTTACAAAAAATTGTGAATGTACTACATACCACTGAATTGTTCATGTGAAAATGGTTAATTTTATGTTAATGTGAGTTTTACCTAAAAAAAATTGTTCAAGTACTATCAATTCTAGGGAAAAACTAAAAGCTTTTTCACTAAAATTGGATCAAAACAAGGCTGCCCACTTTTCTACTCCTTTTCAACATAGTACTGGAAGTCCTAGCCAATGCAATCAGACAAAAGAGTAAAATAAAAGGCATATAAGTAGGAAAAGAAGAAGTGAAATTATCCCTATTTGGAAATAACATAACTATATACACAGAAAACCCTAAAGAATTCACAAAACAAACCTCCTAGAAGTTATAAATGAATACAGTAAATGATAGGCTACATAAACAACATACACAAAAATCTATAGCACTTTTATATACCAATAATAAATAGGCTGAGGTAGAATTGAAGAAAGCAATTCCACTTATAATAGCCATAAAAATAAATAAATAAAATAAGATACCTATGAATAACCTTAACCAAAGAGTTGAAAGACCTCAATAAGGAAAACTAAAAGAAATTTAAAATGATACACTGAAGTGTAAAGACACCTATGTTCTTGGATTGTAAGAATTAATATAATCAGAATGTAAATCCTACACAAATTACTGCATAGTTGGGAAAGTCATGGTGTATTATTACATAGAAAAATGCAAAGCTGTGATCATCAAAATAGCATGGTACTGGCACAAAAACAGGCATGTAAACCAATGGAATACAGTAGAGAACCCAGAAAGCAGCCCCAAAACATGTAGCCAGCTGATTTTTCACAAAGGGCACAAGACAATTGAGTGGGAAAAAGAAACTGTCTTCAGCAAATGGTGCTGGGAAAACTGGATATCTACCTGCAGAGAAATGAAATTGAACACTTACCTCTCACCACTAACAAAAATCAATTTAAAAATGGATCAAAGTTCTAAACATAAAACCTCAAACTATAAAACTACTGAAAAACACAAGGGAAACTCTTGGGCACATAAGAGTAGGCACAAACTTTTTAAATAAGACCACCAAAGTACAAGCAATAATCCAAAAAATAAACAGGTGGGCTACATCAGGAGCTTCTGCACAGCAAAAGAAACAATAATTAAAATGTAGAGACAACTCTCAGAATGAGAGAATATATTTGTAAACTATCCTTCAGATAAGGGATTGATAACCAGAGTCTATGAGGAACTCGGGCAGTTTATCCACAGAAAAAAGAACAACCCAGTTAACAAGTAGGCAAATGATCTGAACAGACAACTCTCCAAAAAAGACATACACATGGCCAAAAAGTATATGAAAAAAAATGCTCAATATGTCTTATCATAAGGGAAATGCAAATCAAAACCACAGTGAGATATCACTTAACCCCAGTCAGAAAGACTAAGAAAAAAAAAAAGAATGATAAGTGCTGGCAAGGCTATCATGAAAAGGGAACTCTCCTACACTATTGGAAGGAATGTAAATTAGTATGGCCACTGTGGAGAACAATATGGAAGTTTCTCAAAACTCTACAAATAGAACTATCATACAACCCAGCAATTCCATTCCTGGGTATCTATTAAAAGAATAGGAAAGCCCTCAATCAGAAAAAAGCGCTTGCACATCCATGTTTATTGCAGCATTATTCACAATTGCTAAGACATGAAATGACTGCCACATGTCCAAAAGTAGATAAATGGATTGCAAAAGTGTGGCACATATACATCACTATTCAGAAATAAAAAAATAATGAGATCCTAACATTTGATACAAAGTGAACGAATATGGAAGACTTACTGCTAAGCAAAGCAAGTCACACTATGAAATAGAGGCACTGTATGTCTCCACTTAATATATACCCAAATGTCTGCACTTTGTAGCAGAAACTGAGAGACTGGAATATATGAAAGGAGGGAAGGCAACTGTGGATACTAGAGACACTATAGGATGGGGTGGGTAATGGGTAGGAGGGAAAGAATCAGGGGAAAATCATTTAAAAGACACAAAAATGAAAAGCTGTCTGGTAATGATAATGTATATGGTAATATTTTTGATTGGGCTAATATATACTCTACTCATGCTTAGAAAAAAACATTTTGTATGCTGTACATATATACACTGATTAAATGTAAATTTTAAAAATATGTAGAATTTTATAAATAAATTAAGTACCATCATTGGTGGTTACTTAAGTGGCAAAAGAGACCAAGGCTTATGCTCAGATGTTCCTGGTTATCTTTCCAGGGCCACCATTCTCCAAAAGAAAAATGGTCCACCAGTGTTGGCTGAGTAGGAACCTCTGACAGAGTCTGTATGATTTTCACTGGAGAGAGACAGAGAAAAAGAGACAAAAAGAGAGGGAAAGTGAGGGCAAGTGAGAAAGCACTTCCTGGGGAGATGGCCATGCCACAATCCCTTTTCCTCCATTCTCCTCTCAGGAGTTTGGACACACATACACATGTGCTTAGTGTATTTTTCAAGCCACCAAGTCCAGGTCTCAAACTGTACAGTCAGCCATGTGGAATCCAGCCACCTTAACCACCACATCACCAACTGGCCCAGTACTCAACCTGTTAAAGCTTCATTGATCTCAACTATAAAGTGGATATACTATCCTGTATCTTTTAGACCATATTATGTAAGAGCACAGAAAAGGAGCACCCCCCCCCCAATGTTTGGCACATAAATTCTAGTTCCTCCATCTTTTCCTACTCCTTCCTGTGGTCAAGTTCTTCTGCATCTACCTCGGTGTCTCATAGTCAATAACTCTATCCACTGAATAAAGATTCCATGGCTAGTTAGAAAGCAGAGGAAATCGACTCTTCAACGTCTGAAGGAAAACCATTGTGCTCTGAGAGCAGCCTCAGCACAATACCCAGATATCCTGCTCTCCTCAGACACTTTCCTGGTCTCTCTGTGATGCTTGACTCTTCAAAGCAAGGCTCTCATTGGGCCTTGAGTGCCTTGGGTGCATTTGTACCCAGGAAAGATCATTAGGTATACTTAGATGATAAATGGAGCTACCATCCTACCAAATGCACTGCTTACCTAATCGTTCTGAACACACTGTCTGCAGACGATTAAATTTACAAACCATTTCAAAGTCATGTACAGCTGGCAGCCCAGATGAGATGTGTGGTGTTTAGATGGGTGTGTCCATATCCCTCCTCCCCTAGCTAAGAGGGACAAATGTTTGTTGTTTGGGTTTTAAATGGCAAATCCCCACCCACTCCTGTGGGAAGGAAGCTGGCATTTGCTAGTGTCTAAAGAGCACTCAGGGCAATCACCCTTCTTTATTCAGGGGAAGTTAAATAGTGGTTCCACTTTTATTTTAAAAGGGAAGGGGCTATGGTTTGGGAATAAGAAACAGCTAGAAAAAGGTATAGAGCAAGTTTATATTATTATTAATATTATTATCAAGATCTATAAACTGAGTCCCAGCTATGTGCTGAATCCTGGTTTATCAGTTGTCTTCTAAGGAAGAAGAAATGGCCTCTTTACTTTCTCATTAGCTAAGTGGTTGAAGGACACCACCACCACTACCGCCAATGGGCTCAGGTGATAAACTTGTGTCAGGAGATTTGATCATCCTGTTGCTCACTAACTGGACCCTATATATACTTTGTCTCATTAAGTCATCAAAATGAACCAGTGAGATACATTATTTTCCCAGTTGACCACACAGGCTCTCAGTGGTAAGAACCTGCCCAAGGCTGTGCAGAAATTACATTGTAGAAGTTAGGATCTAAACCCAAAGCTTCTTTATTTGAAGTTCAAGTTCTTTCCACTACACTGTGCTGCTTCAAGAAGTGTTAAATCTCGAAGAAGCCCGATAAGTGGGTTGGATAAAGTTCCTAGAATTTGAATAATGAGAAAGTTTTCTCGGTGCTGAAACTAAAATGAAAAATAGAAAGAAATGAACTGGGCATGGCAGCACAATGACAAAATTGAGATTCCAGTTTCCACTCACCTTTTTCCCATGAAAACATAGACTTGTCCAGATCTAGGATAACACCTTCCAACAAAGTCCCATAGAAAGAACATCACTGACCCCTCAACTGACAGGTCTCCCATGGTCGATGAGGATGGTCTAAATCAAATGTTTTAGACCAAAAGAGTCTATCCTTCTCTGGAACTATAGAATTCTGTGAAAATAACTCCTCAACTGTATCATAGCATAATTTCTGGCAGTGTAAATATCCCATTCACGCAGTTACTCACTCTTTCATTTGATAACTTCTGATCATACACCTATTATGTGCCTGACAGTCTATCAGACACTGGGAATACAAAGAGAAATACAGCAAACTTTTAGCCCTTCTGAACTCAAACTCTAATTAGAGATAAATATTGATATTCCAATAGAGCAGGCTACATGTGGGATGCAAAGATGAAAAATCTAATTCTCAGTTCACTTTAGAAAGAAATAGACCAAAGAGTTAACTGTTGACATCAGCCATGGCAGAATCAGTGGTGCTCAAAAATTATTCTATCTGCTTCTCTACATTTCCTAGCCACTTTTGCAGCTGGGAGCACTCAAGCAACTAGTTCTGGCCAGTGTGCTGCTTCTGGAAGCAGTGGCAACACTCTGACTATCTTTTCTGCCATGGAAAATGCAATATTCCTAATGATACCATCTTAGTTACCCTGGGTATCTGAGTGACTAGATGGAATAGAACCCTTTGATGACTCACAGTGTACAAAAAACCCAAGAGGGAAATGAGCCTGCATCATATTAAAGCCACTGAGATTTGGAGATCATTTGTTACTAAACTTTATTTGGCCTGTCCTAACTAATACAAGTGGATTACAAGTATAATCACACTTTGAACAAGAATCGATTTCTCTATATAAAAGATATGGTATGGTTTTAATCAACCTCTTTTCTATATGCAGCCTCAAAATATTCTTTGATTTCAAATTTTAGAATTAGTCAGTGCCCAAGCCAACTTTCATTTCCTACAATTTGGAAATCATTTTTCATTAATTTGTTTTCCAAATGCTAGAGAAGCAAACCTCAGACAAAAAGAATTCTAAAGTCTAATTGGTAAGCTGAGAAAATAGTGGCATGGAAAATATCCACTTTTAGGAAACCAACAAAAGATAATGGAAGGACAGAAACTGCACATTGTCCTGTTGCCATGGTGAACGCAAGGCTAACATGGTTCTACATGATATGATGGCAATGACAGTGATGGCTAGTGAAATGTCAGCCTGCTAGAAACTTGGCTGAGTCCCACTCACTGACTGGGAAAGTCAGGAGATTGTCACAGCAAGAAAAGGAACTGTTGCAGGGATCTGAAGTAAGTCCTGGGATACTACACTAAGTAACGTGAGTTAGTAGATGGAAAAACTGAATGAATAATCAACTCAGCTTCTCCAAAGAGAGTAGGATCGAGATGGGGTTGTTGCTCAGAATCATGAGCAAGCTCAACATCGCTGATGAAGAAGACACTTCAGCAACTTTGTTTCCTCACCCATTAAGCAGTTAAAAAGCAGGCATCATCCCAATGGGCTCGCATTAAGAGACATGATTATCATATTACTCCCTGGTTGGGTTGTCTCATAGATCAGCCAGGCAAAGTAGGATAAGGAGGACTAGGAAAGAAAGAACAAGAAGGTGAGATTCAGCCAAACTTAAGGTAAGGTTTTTTATTATTATTATTCCTCTCACAAATACTTATCTGAATGAATCTGACTGACTGATTACTAAATAGCAATTACATACTTAAATGAATTCAGTTCCATTAAACCAATCTTACTAAATGTCTGCTACCTGATAGGAACTGTGCTAGATACTGTGGACAGAAAAAAACCATCAAGACAGATATTAATCCTATCCTTAGGGAACTTAAAGTGTTATGTGGTAAGCACCCACTGGATACTCGAACTCATAAAAAGGTGGAGAGAATTCAACTAACAACAATGAGATTTCTTCTGACTCTCAAAGGAGTTACAATTTCATGAAGACCCTCTAGGGCAGCAAAAGAAGATAAAGATACTGAATTATTGGAACTCATATTGATGGTCACCCCAATCTTGGGGGGAGGCAAGGCTTAAACAACCACATTTGTGTTTGGCCTCTACCCACCAATTTTCCGAAGGCCCCCAGCATTCCCTTCACACTAGACAGTCCTTCATGTCCCATTTATCTATCCTTCCGGTTGTCTCCATCTTTTGTGGAGAGGTTTCTCTATATCTTCAGACCAAGTTTAAATGATGTTGCGTCTTTTCTTTTTTTTTTTTTTTTTTTGGAGAGGTTTTTGCTATAGGGCGCATGCACTCGCCAGACAGACAGAGAGAGACATAGAGACAGAAAGCGAGAAATCACCCCCCAGGGGGGATGGTCACGCCACAATCCCTTCTCCTCCATTCTCCTCTTGGGATCTTGGGCACGCACGCACACGCACCCAGCGTGAGTTTTAAGCCACCGGGTCCGGGATGCAAACCGCGGTCGACTACATGGGAGTCCAGCAACATAGCCATTACGCTAACTGCTGGTTCCCAATGATGTTGCCTCTTAATAAATGCTGACTTTCCCCTCATTCTTCTTCCCAGGATAAGAAATTCCCATTTTTTTCTTTCATCTTTACCTTTGCAATGTCTGGCAAGTAGTAGGTACACAATCTACGTCTATTGCAGAACAATTCCTGAAACTCTGAGTCTCAAATTTTTTCTCTCAAAATTAAGAAACATAACAACTGTGGGTCCAGCAGTTAGCATAATGGCTATGTCACTGGACTCCTATATAGCTGACCGTGGTTCGAGTCCTGGACCTGATGGCTTAAACTCACGCCGGGTGCGTGTGCGTGAGTGCCCAAGATCCCAAGAGGAGGACGGAGGAGAAGGGATTGTGGCGTGGCCATCCCCCCTGGGGGGTGATTTCTCTCTTTCTGTCTCTCTTTCTGGCGAGTGCACGCGCCATATAGCAAAAACCTCTCCAAAAAAAAAAAAAAGAAAAAGAAAAAAAAAACTTTATATTGGATTTCCAGGAAAGTCATGACATATTTTTCTATGCAAAAATGTAGAAAAAAATTTTTCTGCACATTTCTAAATATAGTTTAAAAATGACTTCCACACAGAGATGGTGGTTCCATACTATTTATACTAAAGAACAACTCCAAATCACCTGAATACCCACCACATGAGCATAATTATGGGCAGTCCATACAGTGGGATTTTTTATTTTTAGCCATTAACATGGTGTTTACAAAAAAAAAAAAAAAAAGCTCTAATAAACTGGTGAAATGTTTATGCAATAACACTGAGGAGAAAAAAAATTAGAATACACAATAATAGATAGAGTTTGAGTTCAATGATAAAGTATTTGCATAGGAGGAAGGAAATAAACTAAAATGTTAATAGTTATTTCTAAAAGGTGGGATTACAAGAGATTTTTATTTTCTTTGTGATTGTTTTCTGTATTTGTCCAATTTTCTGTAATAAGGATGAGTTAGCTTTATAATCAGAAACTTAACATTTTAAAAGGAAGTAATAAAACCAGCTGAATAGTCCTTGCCTTTGGGGGCATGTGGGTGAAGCCTGGTGGGCCAAGCTCAGCTGTTCAAATGTGGGAGAGATACTAAGCTATCAAATAGCACTGATATTCTTTAAACCGTGAATACATTTCATAATTGCAGTTGCTCATTCCAAATTGGCTGTTTATTCTGTTAATGACTTTTTTTTTTTTTTTTTTTTTGGTGCAAACTGCTGTTTACAAATATGGCAGTTCCAAGAATCTGCAAGTAATTAGGGAATTATTCTGGCCTCCTAATGAAAAATAAACACCATTAATAACGCCTGTCCAGGCTTATACTCATGTTGGTTTTGTGTCATTTGCTTTGGGAACAGATAATAATGACCCTTCAAAGATGTATTTAACCTGCAGATGGTTCCTATACATCGTTGGCAGGGAGAAAACATTAGTGAGATAAGATAAAAGAAAAAGATGGCTTTTCCTTACCCTTTCATGTTAGTTTTTATAAACAGTAGTCTGCTGGTAATCATTCTTATTAATTTAGCTATTTTATTTTGTTTATGCATGGCAACCTTAGAGGTCAAGTTAAACTCTTGCTCCTCAGACTGGGACCCACTGACTGACTCCATTTGTATCAAATTAGAGTGTACAAACACCCCTCACTTCATCATCCTACCTGGTCTGTGCAGAAACTATGGGAATGGAATAGGAACATAGCATATTCTAAAAAGAAACTATCTGATCATGAGAAATGTGAAAGTCAATGTTTTTAAATTACCCATACAGATAAAAACCTATAGAACTTTTGCATATACATGAGCTTTATTTGTAATAGCTCCAAACTGGATACAAACCAAAGGTCCATCAATAGGTGAGTGGACACATTGTGGTATATCCATACAATGGAATATTGCTTAGCCATAAAAAATAACTACTGATACACACAACAGTAATAATGAAACTTGATAACTACGCTGAATAGAAGAAGCCAAATCAAAATAAAAGTAAATACTGCGGTCCACAGATGGTGTGGTGGTTAAGATCCTAGACTCCTACATGGCCCAGTACAGTTTGAGTCCTGAACCCAGAGGCTTGAAAATCACAGTAGGTGCATGTGCATGAGTCCCCCAGATCCCAAGAGGATAATGGAGGAAAAGGGGTTGCAGTGAGGTCACCCCCCCAGGTGGTGGT
Source organism: Tupaia tana (assembly GCA_026018925.1). Lineage (NCBI taxonomy): Eukaryota > Metazoa > Chordata > Mammalia > Scandentia > Tupaiidae > Tupaia > Tupaia tana. The sequence continues at coordinate 34,483,681 of JAKSZU010000010.1, read as the reverse complement.
AGGGAATGATTTCTCACTTTCTCTCTCATTATTTGTATCTGTCTCTCTCTGGAAAGCACACGTCGTGCCCTATGGGGGGAAAAAAAGTAATACTATATAATTTCCTTTATATTAAATTCTGGAGAACACAAGTTAATCCGCAATAGCAGAAAGCAGATAGAAGTGCAAGGAGAAGAGAAGGGATTGCCACAGAGGGGATAAAGATGCTCATTATCTTGATGGCAGTGATGAACTTATAGGTGCACATATGTTTCAAAAGTTACACTTTAGGTCCAGCCCCACAGTGCAGCTGTACAGAAGGAACCAAAACCCACATGGTCAACCAGGGCTCAAATTCCAGTCCCAGTGGCTTGAGAAGCACAACAGGCCTGAGCATATGTGCCCAGATCCTGATGGGATAGAGAATTAGAGGAAAAAGGATCATGGCATGACCAGGCCCAGTGGGGGATGTTTTCTCTCTCGCTCACTTCTCCTCTCCCTCTCTCTTTCTCTCTCTCTCACTCTTGTGTATATACGCATGCCCTCTAGCGTTTTTTAAGTGTACTTTAAATGGAGGTGGGTTATTGTTATGTTAATAAACCTGCTTTTAAAAACCTAGAAACTGAGCCAGCAGAAAGCATGGAGGTTAGGGCACTGGATCCCACATGGCGATCATCACATACTGAATCCTAGACCCAGCAGCTTGTAAACAACACTGAGCATGTATGCATGCCCCAAATACCAAGAAAAGGATGGAGAAGGGATTGTTGCGTGGCTACCTCCCCTGGGGGATGATTTCTCACTTTCTCTCTCTCTGTTTCTCTCTCTCTCTCTCTCTCTCTGGTGAGCACACATACCCTATAACAAAAACAAACAAACAAACAAAAAAGCAAATGAACCACATCACATTTTTCTTATAAAATTAATAATAATAATTTTATTCACAGCAAAAAAAAACTTCTACTGTTAATTTATTAAATTACTTCAATTTTTAAAATTACAAAAGTAAATAAAGTAGAAACTGGAGAGCAAAAACTAACCCTCTTGCATATGGGATGAATCATTTAGTAATGACTCTGGCAGCTGGTAGTTTCCCACACTTTCTGTGTATGTGTATAATACACAGGGTTTCCTTCCTCTGTGCCTCCCAGATGCCTGGCATATGGTGTCCACTCAAGAAATCATAGGAGGACTAGAACAAGAACCCACCCATAATTCCCAGAAGGAGCAGTGAGGAAGGTGTGGGTTTCAAAGAGGCATGGCATAACCTGGAAATATAAAGAGAAACAATGGAACTGGTGACCCAAGAAAGAGTTGATAGGGAGGTTCTTTATTAGGTTCTTCTGTGCAGAGCTAGGGATGAAGATGCATCTCTGGACTTTATTTTCTTGTTCCATGCCCAAAAGTACACTCTCAGTGAGCAATATCACAATAGATCATGTTGCAAACAAGCGCCATCACTTACTAAACTGTTGATATGCATATACAGATATACCAGTAGCTAGATTAGCAAGAGCATTGTCAGAAACCCAAATAGCCCAGCAAATGAGAGCCTAGGCTTTTGGGGCTAACACTTGTGTCTGAATCCCACTTTGCAGTTTACCAGTTACATGTCTGTATTAGTGAGGCTAACAGCTAAAACAAGCAGACCCCTGATCTCAATGACTTACCAGAGTAAGGGTTATTTCTTTAACCCAATTGGTTCTCAGAAGAGAGCCCTCCAGGCCCAGCCCCGGAGCCTGCTTTTCCATCTTATGGCACCACTATCTTCTATGACCTCCTCAGTCATTCACTGATCAGAATTCAATCAGCTGATAGGTGAAGAGAACTTGGGAAAGACTGCACAGATGTTCTAGAGCCAATCCTAGAAGTGATAAATATCTTTTCTTCCCACATTTTGGCCAAAAGCCAGATACAGGGCCTCAACCTTGCTCAAGGCAGATTGGGAAATGTTGTCTTCCTGTGTGTCCAGAAAGAAGAAACAGAACTGGAAAGTATACTGGGTTAGTGTTTCCCCAAAATATGTGTCCTTGTGTCCCTTCCAGCCACCCAGAATGTGATCCTATTTGAAAATGGGGTAGTGTTAGATGTAATTAGTTAACTTAATTAATCAAACTGGAATAGGGTGGGCCTTTCCAGCAAGATGACTGGTGTCCTTGTCAGAAGAGGAGAGAGACAGAGACAGATGCAATGGGAGGTGGCCATGTGATGACAAAAGCAGAAATTGTAACTGAACTGCCACAAACCAAGGAACACCAGATCACCAGCAACCACTGTAAGCTAAGACAAGGAGAGGACGGATCCTCCCATAGAGACTTGGCCTGTGGACACCTTCACTTTGAACTTCTTTTTTTTTTTGAGAGGTTTTTGCTATAGGGCACGTGCGCTCTCCAGACAGACAGAGAGAGACAGAGAGACAGAAAGCGAGAAATCACCCCCCAGGGGGGATGGTCACACCGCAATCCCTTCTCCTCCATTCTCCTCTCGGCATCTTGGGCACGCACGCACACACACCCGGCGTGATTTTTAAGCCACCGGGTCCAGGACGCAAACCACAGTTGACTGCGTGGGAGTCCAGCGACATAGCCATTACGCTAACTGCTGGTCCCACCTTTACTTTGAACTTCTAGCCTCCAGAACTGTGAGAGAATAAATTCCTTTTTTTTTTTTTTTTTTTTTTTTTTGGAGAGGTTTTTGCCATAGGGCTCATGCGCTCGCCAGACAGACAGAAAGTGAGAAATCACCCCCCAGGGGGGATGGCCACACCGTAATCCCTTCTCCTCCATTCTCCTCTCGGGATCTTGGGCACGCACGCACACGAGCCCGGCATGAGTTTTAAGCCACCGGGTCCGGGACGCGAACCACTGTCGACTACATGGGAGTCCAGCGACATAGCCATTACGCTAACTGCTGGTCCCAAATTCCTATTGTTTTAAGCAACTCAATTTGTGCTACTTTGTTGGCAACCCCAGGTACAAAGATAGTGAGCGCCTATCTGAGCAGTAACTATAGGCAACTTCTGTAAGCCCAGTTCTCTCGTCTGAAATATGGGCATGAGAACAGTAACTGATCTATTTCTCTGAAAATTAAATGAGGTAAAGTATGTGAACTGCATTGCATTCTTCCCCAACTATAATGAGTGCCTGAAAAGGATATATTGTAGCTGTTATATCACTAGTCAATTTGGAAATAACTGAGGCACATGGAGCATAGAAAAAGGAACAGGCTAAACTATTTAATTGGCTTTGAAAATCAGCTTGTCTATCGGCCTGCAGAAGAATCTAAGAGTAAGCAAGCATCCTAAGGAGATGTTACAAAGTAGAGAAAGAGGGATTAGAACCCCAGGGCCTGGGACTGAGCCCAGATGTGAATCATTAGCCGTGTACTGTTGAACGGGCAAATTCAAGCATCAGTTCTGTAAGAATGAGGCTAATAATAAATACCTATCCTACTTACTATAAGAGGATTTGGGAGTCTAAAATGAGATATAAACTCTTAACTCTGAGTCTAACTTAAGGGTACAGTAAAAAGAAAGGGGATGTATCAGAAATGAATTTCCTCAAGGTCAGGTTCCAAGGCCATGTGAGGCTTTAATCATCTAGAACCAGCAGGCCCTTGGGAAATCCTCTAGGAAGCACCTGCTGGATGCCAACATACAAAGTCCACTCCTAGCAGGTTTTCCTCCAGAATTAGAAGAAACCACAGTTTCTCCAACTAAGTTGAATGCTGAGTTGACTTGCATTTAAGAGCCATGTTGCATGACTATGTTTGAGTCCTAGAATCTCACTCAGCATGCCCGAAAGTCTCACTGGGAGAGGCAGACAGCACAGGACACAGGAACAGAGACAGGAACAGATTATGAGAGTCACCATTCCCATCTCAGATCTACTTTAGGTAGAAGGATGCAAAACAATTAATCAATCTAGCTATCTCTATCTCCCTCTCCCTCTTAAAGGAATAGCTTTATTCACATAAATGAAAATACAGTGTATGCAGTACAGTAGCCTACTATACTTTAATTTATTTATGGTGGTGGTGGTTGTATTTGAATTCCTTTTGTAGAGAGAGAATTCATTAAATACCTATTTGTGCATATAGATGGATAATCCATGGAATTTGTATACTCCCCTTGGCAGCTAGTTCAGCACCTAACCTTCCACAGGTTGGAAAACTAATCTAAGAAAACTAATTTTTGGCTGCAAGGCCAAGACCTGTGGCAGAGGATAAATGCAGAATTTGGAGGCACCTTGATGACTCTGCAAACTCCCCCTTGATCCCTTATGCCGTGAGCAGTATCACAAACGGTTGGGTGTATCCAGTTGCCTCTCTGAGTTAGCTAAATTTTCAATGGGGCTGTTTGGGTGGTAGTTAGGCCGATTGTCCCTGAAACATACCACCTTTTTTTCAGGGCCATGAGTAAAGTTTAACCACAGTTTAACCTCATTAATTTATAGACCTTTCAAATAAATTAATTAAAATCTGACCACTTGGCAGCATCCCCTTTAAATTCCATATGGGCTTCTGTGCTGAGGTTAGTCAGTAGCTGAAGGTGACCCCAGGACCACTGTGGGCCATTTCCCTTCGAATTAAAAGCATTGAAATGACTTTCATAGCTGTATCCTCACCTTTCGAGCAAACAGATTAATAATATGTATTTAGCAGTTTCTGAACAATCAGTATGTATTTTGTGACAGTAGGTAGGTATTGAGACCCAGGAATGCAGCATCAGTGGCATTCAAAAAGACATTGATCATCAAACTCCAATTGCATCGTAAGTGTTCGGATGATGTTGAGATTAATTCCCAGCATTCCGCATCCCAGTTATATCCTGTTTCTGACCATAACTGAAGGTTCAATTGTTACCCAGACTAGTGAGACTGTCAGAGGTAGGTGGAAAGCACATAATTTTGCTATAACAACATCAGAAATCAGGCTGAACTGCTTTCAAAAATGTGTTTTTTATCCAACGTTTAAAATTTTTCTAAGCAAGGTGTTGATCAATTCCTGAGGACTCCAGAAGTTTAAAGGCTCATAAATATAACACGACTACAATCAAGGCATATAAACAAATAAGGAAGACCTCATGGGTCCATCAAGTGAATCTAGGTAGTCAAAAAATCAAAGGGCAAAAGAAGAGACAAGGTGACATCCAGGGAAAACAAACTTGTTCTCCTCCAGTGAGACTGGAGAAGAGTTTGGCCATGGTGCGTAGGCCTCAGGTGAGGCATAGACCCCATGCAGAAGGCTGCCCGCCCACAGGGCAGGAGTGTATGCAGATAGCACCAGGAAAGGCTGTTTAGGTGGGAAAGAGGTGCATGGGCATCTCAGCCACCTCTGACTGCCTCCAAAGGCTCCACCAGTGCACTGGAGTCCTGGGCCACTGGGAGACTAGGACGGAGCACATGTCTTCTCAGAGAAAAGAAAAGATTCAAGGCCTACAGGCAAGAGAATCTGTTCTATAGGCTAAGGGGTTCTCTGAAATTCTGGAGGCTTAAATGCCACATACCCATTTAAAGTCTAGTGTATGTGTTTATAATGTACTTCTTGTTCATTAAAAATCTAATGATCACTTTTGGATGAGAGTATTTTTCCAGTATTTCTAGGAGCAGTCCCAGGTGGAGAATGAAAACTCTCTCTTGGAAATTATATAATAAAACAGATTACCTAGGACATTTCATTAAAAACATGTATCTGTCCATGAGCTTTGGCAGCAAAGCGCAGAGGTGAGCAGAGAGGAGATCCTGGAGCCTGATGGTGATGTTCACAAGAGGCACAAAGAAGACAAAGGACTACAGCTTTCAGCCAGGAGCCAAGAGCATCCCACACCTGCCCATAACAGCCAATCCCCTGGACTATAGCTGGGGATGGAATGTGACTATTGGCTCCAGAACACAGTAGTGAACTACGTTGTAAAATGTAAAATAGAGAGCCAGCCCCAGAGCCTTCTTTTTAAGGGAATTGGATCTCACATGGCTGACCATGGTTTGAATACTGGCCCTGGCAGCTTGAAAAAACATGCTGGGTGCATGTGCCTGCATGCCCATGGTGGGGAGTTGGGGTACTTCCTCTGTCTGTCTGTCTCTCTCTTCCTCTGGCAAGCAAATACATCCTTTGGCAATTTTTTAAAAAAGGTAAAGTAGAATAAGAAGAATGTAATGGGACTCCTTAAGAGATTATAGAAGCTGGAAGAGGATTCAGGATCCTCCATTCACCCAACCAATTACTCCTATTACTGGCTCTCTCCATCCCCACGGTCCCAACACCTGATCAGAAGCCTGAGTCCTAGTTGATTAAGCAATGAGTTCAAGTTCATCTTCATCCTTCTGTAAATCAGAAAGGGTTACAACTTGAACCCATTATCCAAACCTGTTGAGCATGGTTCTTGCCACCCCACTTCACTTGCTTTTAGGAGCAGATTTTTAGAAACATGGACTCCAGTCTCACAACAAGTTTTCCCATGGAACTTCTTTAAAAAGCCATTTATCCTAATGGACCTCGAGCACAATTTGGCTCCTTAAAAATTCTGATTATTTGTCATGTACAGATCCATGACAAAAGCAAGATCTGTTTGCAGAAAACAAAATCCACTTATATCCTAACCTTGTCTAAGGCGAACTTTCTAATGAGGAGCTAGAATATGTGGATACTTGACCCGTGCAGTCTAGCTTTGCATCCAGGTAACATATTAAGAATCACAGACTTTGGCTCATACTAGGTGCATGTGCATGCATGCCCAAAGTCCCAAGAGGAGACTGGAGGAGAAGGGATGGTATGGCCACCCCCTGGAGGATGATTTCTCACTTTCAATCTCTCTGTATCTCTCTGTCTCTCTGGTGAACACATGCATCCTATAGGAAAAAAAAAAAAACTCTCTTTAAAAAATAAATAAATAAAAAGAATCACAGATTTTGGGGCTGGCAAGTGGTATGGTGATTGGAACCCTTGGACTCCCACATGGCTGACATGGTTCGAGTCCCGGACCTGATAGCTTGCTTTCTCATTTTCCCTTTCTCTCTCCCTCTGGTCAAATTAAAAACAAAAATGAATAAGAATGATAATGAATAATTACATAAAATAATTCTTAAAAAACTAAAGAATCACAGATTTCTGGACTTCAAGCCAGGCTTGCTGAGTCAGAAGCCACAGGGGTGGAACCCAGGAATATTTTAGAATCTCACCTAGATGATCAGAATGCAACCTGACACTTGTTCAGTGACTACTGTTTGGGGACCACTGTCTAAATCATAGAAGACAGCAGAGTGAAACGAATGATTGCATCATAGCAGGTAGCCCTTGACAAAGGATGCCCCATTGACCCAATCATGCAGGCAAGAAAAATTGGTTATGATGACTGGCAAAAGAGAGAAAAATATCATTTTTACTGTACCCTACTCAAGAGTTTTAAACATCTTTAAAACATCATTTATGAAACCAGTGTCTTTCTGAGACCAACAAAGCAATTTAGTGCAGAGATATTATTTGCTCCTAATCCACGTGTCTTTAATTTCAGGGACATTCTCCTCTCTTCCACCTTCAGCTCCCTCTCTCTATGCACTCAGCCATCTCCCTTCTAAAGCCCCCAGGGCATGTTGAGGTTAGAAAGGGAACACTGAATTCTATTTTAGATCTCTTTTATCCACCCTCTCTTCTCTTCAAAATAAAAATTGATCTCTGAAGAGCACAGGTATTGCCTTAACTTGTTCTGAATTACTCTAATCTCAAGTGACTCTTTGTCACTCATCATTTTACAGGAAGCAAGTAACATACCTATTATCCTGTTATTTCTCTCAGAAAAGAACATTCTAATAGGAACTTACTGTCCTGATTTGCTAGCACCCTCAGCAGACAGACCTCAGAGCCTCTGCTAGAAACTGTCCAAGGACTGAAGCTTTCAGACTCTCCTTCTCTTACACAAATGAGGGGAGAACCAAGTTTCTCACCATCCACCATGTGGATGTTGCCACGCACCCAGCTTCTAAGAAGAGAGAACCTGGCTTTGCCAGTCAGCAGATTTGGGTAAAGATCTTGGCATTGCCATGGGATCAGATGAAGAAGTCATTTATCTCACTGTCTGGGCCTCTGGTTCATGCTCTGTAAAATGGAAACAATAACACTTCTAATACCGGGTTGTGGAATGTATTATAGATGGAGAGATGATGGTTTTGAAAATGAGGTAGCTCTATTTTCAAAGTTATGGTTTGCATTATATTTTAATTAGGGTAATGAAATACAACAGAATGCTTAGTTAAATTTGAATTTAAGATGACAGATAATGTTTTATTGTTTATTTCATGCAATTCTTGGGACAAATTTATAACTAAAAATTATCCTTCATTATCAGAAATACAAATTTTACTGGGAATTCTCAGTTTTTCTTTCTTTTTCTTTAGAGAGAGATTTTTGCTATAGGACACTTGTGCTCACCAGAAAGACAGAGACAGACAGGGAGACAGAAAGTGAGAAATCACCCCCAGGGGGAGATGGCTATACCACAATCTCTACTCCTCCATTTTCCTCTTGAGATTTTGGGCACACATGCACATGTGTCCAGTGTGAGCTTTAAGCTACTGGGTCCGGGACTCGAACTGCAATCAACTATGTGGGAATCTAGCAATATAACCATTATGCCATCTGCTGGTCTTAGGAATTCTGTATTTTTATTTGCTAAATCTGGCAACCTGACTTTAATGAAACATTTAGTTAACATTGGTAAATTAAATTTCTAGACAGAGGGAAGAATTGCCAACTGTGGGGGAAGAGAGAGAGAGAGAGAATAACTGGGCTGACCCTACAGCTTAGTGGTTAAGGGGATGGATCCCACACAGCCAACCACAATTTAAATCCCTGCTATAGAAGCTTGAAAAACATATTGGGCATGTGTGTATGCAAGTCCCACATCCCACAGGATGGAGAAATGGAAGAAAAGGAATTACAACATGACCATACCCCACTGGGGAGTACTTTTTCCTTCACCCTCTCTCTCTGTCTTTCTCTAGCAAGCGTAATATCCTCAGGCAATTAAAAAAATCTTTAAACAGTTTGATTAAGATACAATTCATATATTGTATAATCCATTCATTCAATGCTTTTTAGTACATGGTTGTGTAACCATTACCACAGCTTAAGTTTACAATATTTCCATCATCCCAACAAAGAAACTCAATACTTGAGGTCATTCTTCATTGCCCCCACCCAACACCACTAGCCTTACACTAATCTACTTTCTGTCTCTATGAATTTGGCCATTCTGAACATTTCATGTAAGTTAAATCATGCAATATGTGGTCTTCTGTGGTGGCTTCTTTTTCTCAGTATAATGTCTTCAAGGTTCATCCATGTTATAGAATGACCAGCCCTCCATTACTTTTTATTGCCAAATAATGCTCCATATTTGTTTATCCATTCATCATTTAATGGACATTTGAGTTGTTCTTGGCTTTTATGAATAATACTGCTATAAACATTCATGTACAAGTTTTTATAAGGATGTATATTTTTGTTTCTTGGATATCAAACAATAAACAATCTGTTAATAATTCAAGAATTAGAATGATTAGATAAATAATATGAATTAGTCACTAACAGTTTAAGAAAATTCAAATTGGAGCAACAAAAAAAAGTAATAAAAAATCAAAATAACAAGCATATCTGAGAAATAACCAAATAGAACCTTTAGAAATAAAATTACTGTTGAAATCATAAATATAATGGGTTAAACAGCAGATAAGATACAACTGAAGAAAGACTAGTGAACTAAAAAAAAAAAAAAAGAGCTGTAAAATTACCTATTAAAATAACACTGTGGCACAGTGATTAAGGCAGCTGTATACCACATAGTCAACCACACAGTTTGAGTGCTGGACCAGGTTGCTTGAAAAACATACAAAGCATGTGTGTATGTGTGCCCAAAATCTCAACAGGAGAACGGACAAGAAAGGATTGCAGTATGGCCATTCTTCCCAGGCCAAGGAGTGATTTCCCTCTCTCTCTCTCTTTCTCTCTCTGTTTTTCTCTAGCAAGCACATGCACCTTATAGCAAACAAACAAACAATCAAAAAAGAAAGAGAGAAAGAAAGGATTCCAAGCAGGCAGAGCTAAGAGAAAAAAAGAAAAGTTTATAAAGAAGCTCTGGGGTGAAGAAGATAGAAAATATGGAAGAAATGTTATTATCTATGATGATTAGAATGGAAAATTCTATATCATATCTAATCAAAATCCCAGAAGGAAAGAATAGAAAATAACTTTTTTTTTCAGAGAATGACTGAGAAACTTGCCCAAGTAATGAAAGACAAATCCAGAAATTCAGAAAGTACATATCCAATGAAAATAGAAAAGAAGATACATCTAGATATATTGTATTGAAATTGCTGGACAACAAAGTTGAAGGCAACAACATTAAAAACAACCCAGAAGAGGGACCAGCAGATGGCGTAATGGTTACTTCACTAGACCCCCACGTTAATAGATCACAGTTCGAGTCCTAGACCTGGTGGCTTAAAACTCACGCAGGGCGTGTGTGCATGTGTGCCCAAAACCCCGAGAGAAGAATGGAGGAAAAGGAATTGCAGTGTGGCCATCCCCCCTGGGGTGATTTCTTGCTTTCTACCTCTCTGTCTCTCTCTGTCTCTTCAGCAAGCGTATGTGCTCAATAGCAAAAAAACTCTCAAAAAAAATAAATAAATAAAAGACATACCACCCACAAAACAAGTAAACTGAGAGCAGACTTCTCAGCAATGACAATAGAAATCAAGATGCTATAAAGGCAGTTTCAGGGAGAAATTAATTCAAAGTAAATACAATAAAAAATATACCAGTAAATCTAAACAAATTTCTATTTTAACTAAAATCTGAGAAATCACGGCATACAAGTCTTACGTATATGTGTGTAGGTAGAAGGGGTGTTGGGGTTAAAAGATTTTCTAAACTTTTCTTGTTTTTCATAAGGATTTTGTTTAAAATATTTGTACATGGTAGACTATGATTGTCTTGAGAAAATATCTATTGTCCAAGCATGAATATTAACAGTAGCCTCTTTCACTCTCAAAAGTGCCCTGGTTTGAATACTAAGATTTACTTTCACTCTGTCTATGGCCCAACAATCCCACTCTTAGCTGCATATCCTAGAGAGACTCTTGCACGTGGATACTGGGTGATGTGTACATAAATGTTCAACAAGAAGAACATTGTCTCATGGTACTTTGCAAACTCCTTAGTCTTCTTCCCATGAAAGACAAAGAAAATCTCCAGAGCCCTGTAGAGTCATGATTAAGAGTGGGCTGAAGGTGAGACCTTGTTTTTCATCTCGGCAACAGCACTTCCCAGCACTGAGCTGGGAAGTCAAGGGGCCAAATCTTTGTAAGCTTCAGTTTCCTCACGTGGAAGATGTGGATAATATTGATGCCTACCACTTTGGGCTGTGGAGAGGTCCACTAGCATTCACAATAGAAACTAACATTATTGAATATTTACCATAGTAAAGTACTGCTACAGATTTTGTGTATATAGCTCATTTAATCCTTACAGCAACTTGGAGCCAGCCAAGATGTGGAAGCCTTGAAGGTGGGTATTTTAGTTTTATTATTATTATTATTATTATTATTACTATGTTAGAGATTTTTGCCTTTGGCCATGTGCACTCTCCAGAGAGAGAGAGAGACAGAGACAGTGAGAAAGTGAAAAATCACCCCCCTGGGGAAATGGCCATACCACAATCCCTTCTCCTCTATTCTCCTGGATCTTAGGCATGCATATTCTCATGCCTGGCGTGAGTTTCAAGCCACTGGGTCTGAGACTTGAACCATGGCCAGCCATATTGGAGTCCAGTGACAAAATTACTACACCATCTGCTGGCCCCATGGGGGGATTTTATTATTATTATTCCCATTCTATAGGTAAGCAAATCAAAACCTTGTACAAGGTCATGGAAGTAGCACACCAAAGGGGCAACACTCACAACACAAGGCTCTTTATACCACTGACACCCTGGAGCCACCAGGGAATGCACATGTGCTCTGAGGCTTGGCACAGAGCCTGGGTGCTGTGAGCACCCGTCCCTGAGAAAGGGATGGGAGTGACGGCCAGTGATATTGCCATTCCTGTCTAATCACAGGGGGCAGCAGATGACATATGCCCTGTAAATCCTCCATGACAGGTGACACCTTTATGTCACCTGCTGTGTCACTCAGTAGATTCTCAAATACTGCCAGAGTTGAAATACCAATATCCCCTCCCACCCGGTGCTGGTGAGCATCCATATTCTAGTCGTGTTGGAAATACCTTCCAGAAGGCTTTTCAGACCTTGGAGTCCTACCAAAATGATGAACTGGTTCCCTCTTTCACAGAACTGTGTACCTGACTGGAGACTTTCTTTTGGCTTGTGTTTTTTCAAACATGATTTACTGTTCAACTTTGGCCAAGAAAACAAACAAGAGAAGCAGACGAGAGAGCCCAGGACAAAATTTTCACTTCTACATTTGGATCAGAACAATAGAATGAATATCTAAAGGTTCCTAAATTAATCTCCCAGGACAGTTCAGACTAACCTTTATCCTGACCTGCCCATGGGCCATATTTCTCTTTTGCTCCTTTCAGTTCCAATACTCTGCAATCCAGAAGTGATGAGAAAAGAAATGGGCTATCATTTTTGCAGATGAGAAAATAGAGGTTCCTCCTGAGTGAAAGGAAAGAAAAGTAAGGATTGAGAATGGGAAGGCGGATAGGGACCTTGGCAACCAGGCAACTTTGCTCTACCTAAAGAACACAGAGACTGGGACCAGCAGTTGGCATAATAGCTATGTTGCTGGACTCCCATGTAGTTGACCGCGGTCCGAGTCCCGCACCCGGTGGCTTAAACTCATGACGGGCGCGTGTGCGTGCATGCCCGAGATCCCGAGAGGAGAGTGGAGGAGAAGGGATTACGGCCTGGCCATCCCCCCAAGGAGTAATTTCTTGTTTTCTTTCTCTCTGTCTCTATCTTTCTGGTGAGCGCATGCACCCAGTACCAAAAACTTCTAAAAAAAAATAAAAAGAAAGAAAGAAAGAAGAAAGAAAGAGAGAAAGAAAGAAAGAAAGAAAGAAAGAAAGAAAGAACGAACACAGAGACCCAGTGAGGTTTGTGAACAGAAGAGCTACAACAATTCTTCGCCATAATAAAATATCGGGTCTAAGTCAGTCCAAGGCACCTGCTCATGATTGTCACATGTAAGTCTCTCCTACTGGGACAGAGACTGGACTCCTTTGTCTTAGCATCTCTTTGGCACAGAGCCAAGTAAGAAGGGCTTAGCACATATTTGTGGCCTTGTTGGAGTACTGGCCTCCGTACCAGTGGAGGACTCAGAGCAGCAAGAGAATGCTTGCAAATGAGGGAACAAGGGAGGTTGCTTGAAGAAAGTGGTATGTGAGTTGGGAAGGTAGAGAAAGGAAAGGATGGATGTGAATAAAGGCAGTAAGGAGCCTGGCTTCCCTGCCTTCCCTGTGTCCTGCCTCCCTGTAAATATGTGTTGAAGGCCTGTTGGTGCCAATCTAGGCCCCAAGAAGATAGCGGGGAACAGACCACCTCAGCTCATTCTGTGCTCTTAAAGAACATAGGAGTCTGTCCCATACGTCACAGTGGAACCTACCTTCTGCGAACCCCCACATTAAAGACAGGCCCTGATCTTAGGTGCTGCACCCACTTAGACATTCGTTGGGCCTTCAAGGCTTGCCGTGGGTCCAGCCACAGTCATAGAGCCATCAAGACCGGAAGTCCACACGTGCCACACACATAGCCCCCAACCCAGCCCTGCTGCTTTGGGAACCAAGATTTTCTGCATCTGCCAGGTTTAGACAGACCTGGAGTCTCGACCTGCATTTTTCTTGCTCTTGGACCTGGCTCCACTTTCCTCAATACAAAGCTATTTACCAAGAGCTAAACTAAAATGATCTCTCCAATTTGCAGACACGCTGCCTGCCTTTCTGATGTTAAAGGTCTGATTTGCTAAAGCCGCAAACAAACCTGTTGCCGATGTGACTTTGGTTTCTAAAAGCTGGTCTTGTTCTCCCAGGCAGAGTCAGTGAATCAGGTCAATGGACCCCATTCCACCACTGGCACAGAGGACCCCCATCAACTCTGTGTGTGCCTGGCCTGTGCATTTGGCAGAAGGGGCTCTATGGCTTTGCCTCCACCCCTTCCAACGTGGCCCCACCTGCTTCCTCTACCTGAGGTTTCCCGTGATACCCTGATGTAGGCATGCAATTCCCACATGAACCTAAGTCCAGCACCTCAGTGGGCACATGGGCCTGCCACCTGCCAGGTATGAGCTCAGGACTGGGGACCCACTGCTGAGCAAATTAGACATGGACCCTGCCCTCCCTGTACTTTCGTCCTAGGAAAGTGAACAATGTTTCTCAAATCCTGACAAAGTACTCACCTCTAGTATTTGGCATTATAAGATAAATAATAAAGGAAAAATAGAGAATCATGGGGTGGGGAGGACTGATGGAGTTAGGGAAGGGCAGGGCAGGGCTTCTCTGGCCTCTGAGCTGACAGCGGAAGGATGAGTGAGAAAGGCAATGCTGTGAGGTGTGAAAGCTGGCACAAGAGGAATGTTCCAAAAGAGGAAGCTGCATGTGCAAAGGTCCTGATGCAGGAGGGAATGCACGTACAAGGGACAGACTGCGCAAGGAGCTGTAGCAGAAGTCAAGGGTGGAGAGGGAGCAGCAGCCTGTCCACACAGAGCACTGACTGCCTCAGAGACCAGGCTCACCATGTTCTCCCTGCTTCGCACACGTGGTGCCCGGAATTCACGTCCATCCTTTCCTTCCCCTTCCTGCCCAACTCACATACCACCTCCTCTAAGGAACCTCCCCTGTCCTCTCATTTGCAAATGTCCTCTTGCCGCTCTGAGTCCTCCACTGGTCTGGGGGCCAGTACTCCAACAAGGCCACAAACATGTGCTAGGCCCTCCTTCTTACCTGGCTCTGTGCTGAGGAGATGCTAAGATAACAGAGCCCAATCTGCCCCAGTAGGAAAGACTAACACTTAACGATCATGAGCAGGTGCCTTGTGCTGGCTTAAAGGTGTGTGCAAGGCGTTCTGGGTCCAGAAAGGAGGCACCAACAACTTGGAGCCGTGCTGTACCCGAGGAACCATTCTAGGTACTAAGGACGCAGCAGTGAACTAAACTGAGAGTCCCTGTCTTCATGGACCTTGTGCTCGAGATGAGACAGAAATAAATAAATACATGCTGTGTCAGGTGTTGGTAAAAGATAGAAAAATAAAGCAGATTAGAGAAATAGAGACTGTGTGTGGAGACAAGTACTTTTTAATAAAGTACTTAGAGAAGTTCTCTAAGGAAGCATCGATGGTGTAGAAATCTGTTGATAGTGAGGGACTGAGCCATGAGAATATTGGGGAAGAGTGGTCTTGGCAGAGGGAATGACAAGTGCAAAGGCCCTGAGGCAGGACCATGTCTGGCATGATTAAGGAGTGGCCATGCATTTGGAACAAAGTCATCAGAAGGTGGGTTAGGCGGTGAGGCTGGAGAGAGAAATGGGGGATGTTTCACGATTGTTTACGGGACCTATTTATACCTCTCTAGCCCTTTCATCTGTACAGGTGACTGAGTAACACCACGGAGAAGACAATGCCATAGAAAAAAGTGTTGATTACTAACAGACCTGGGAGGAGGTGGCGTGTCCCATCATGGGGGCCACATGGGGAAGCCCAGGTGGGTGGGGACGCAGTAGGAGCCAGACAAAAGCATGAGCACACCTCAGTCGTGATTTCTGTGGGGAAGACCAGGCAGTGCAGGTGAGCTAGCTTAGGACTGACCAGTCGGAAAATGTCAGGAGGCTTTGTGCTGCCAGGGTGGTTTCTAGTTTAGTATATAGTCCAGGGCTGATTTGGGTCATGGGAATAGTGTTGTGATGTGTAAGTTAGATCCAGAAGGTAGTTGGTTTGTGTATGAATGGTGGGCTCACAGGCAGAACGTCTGCCAGCCAGCAAGGTCCCCAAGGTGTCAAAGCATAGAACAGAAAATCACAAACATGATTAATACATGAGGTTGGATCACATAGGGTCTCAAAGGCCACTGGAAAGACCTTCAAAGGCTAGGGAAGCCTTTGGACTGGCAAAGCTAAGAATGGCTGGGAAAGCTAGCGAACCGCAGCCCTGTGAGCTGGATCTGAGGGTGAGGATAAGGACGGAAGTTCTAGGGCAAGGGAGTGGTGGGAGCAAAGTCACAGGTGTGACCGTGTGTCAGGAAGCTCAGAGGTCAGAGTGATCGAGCTCAGCGTTTGTGGTCAGGGCAGCAGCTTGAAAGATCCAGACCATAAGGGGCTCAGCCTGGGGGCTGTGCTCAAGGTGGACACGGTAGGTCTGAAGTCCAAGAATTAGCTCTCAGAGGCCCTTAGGCTGGGAGTGGCTGATCAGATCTCTCTACTTTACATTAATACTTTCGTTTATGTTATGTAGATAGATCTTTGCGTCTTCCTTCCAAGATTCTGAGATATTCTGGGGGCCCAAGTCCATTGTTGACTCAATTGTGAATCCCTTTTAATCCAGACTGGGTGCCATGTACTTTACACAAATTATGTCATTTTATCTCCCACCAGTCCCTCTGGAGTGGTCTCTACCTTCACATCAGGAAACTAAAGTTCTGAGAGTTAAAGTGCCTAAGACCACCCATCTATCAAGATGAGAATGGAGATTCAAATACACCCAGTGGTGTATTGGTGAGTGTTTAGCCAGTTCTTTGGGATACGAAGCCCTGATTGTGTTTGCCAATTTCCATGGTGTAAATATTCCCACTGTGGTTTATTTTAAGCTACCAAAATGAGGTCACAGAAGGTGGAAGTGGGAAGAGATGAACTGTAATAATCATTATATGGTATTTCCACCAACAGATATTACAGACATAAATAACCTCAAGAGCAAAGATCAGGAGTTGGCAAACTGGGCCAGGGCTGCAGGCCAAATGCTGTGCTACCTGTTATGTAAATAAACTTTCCTTGGAGCCCAGCCACCTCCATTCGTTGAGGTATCGTCAACGACTGCTTTTACCTAGAAACAGCAGAGCTGAGTAGTGCAATAGTCACTGTGCAACCACCAAAGCCTAGAATATTCACTATATGTACATTTACATAAATCACTACAGACCTTTGCCACAGGTAATAGTAAAATGTTATAATTTGAAAATAATGAGTGTTAAGCACTTCTCTCCTTTATTTTCAATGTAATTTATTTAATTGTAAGTCTACATAATTTAATTTTTCATAATGGCTGTGTTTAAAAACTAGCTGGCGAAATGCCTGAAAACTTAGCCATCAGTTTTGCAAGCTGATAAAGTCCCCTTCCAGCACACCACTGAATCATGTCTGCCTCTCAGTCACGCGCAGTCACTCTGTATAGCCACAGAAACCACATCGGTGGGTTCAACACTGCAGATCAAAAATATTTGGGAAAAAAATTGTTGTACTGAACAGGTAGAAACATTTTTTTCTTGACATTATTCCCTAAAAGATACAATATAACAATTATGACATTTATACAGCACTTACATAGTACTTGGAATTATGAGTGATCTAGGGATGATTAAAGGATTCAGAGGATGTATGTAGGTTATGCAAATACTCTACCACTTTATATAAGGGACTTAATCACCTGTAGATTTTGGTACTGGCAGAGACCCTGGAACCAATCCCCAAATAGTCTTTTATTTGTTTGGTTTTTGGCTGTTTCCTCCATGAGTGAGTCAGAGGGAGAGCTCCCCACAGGTCCCATGGCTGAGATCCACCCCCAGCCTCAACCAGCCCCAGACCATGGGCACGAGCATGCCCAGCATGTTGAGGAAGGTGTCCAGATATGAACCTGAGACTTTCTCACGTGGGTTAGCCTCACAGTGTCACATTTTACTACTGTGCCACACTCTGGCCCCTATACTACTTTCTTGACACATTGCCTCTGTGAATGAACAAACAAGTGAACAATTGAATATATGAATGAGTAAATAACTGTAAAAGCAGAACAGAAGGGCTTTCTAGTCTGTACGTTGGGAGAAAAATCTCAGGCTTGCCTGAGGTCCCAGGTTCAGCAAGAGCAGCGACGTCTTCAAAAAGGCCCGGAGACAGGAAGATTGAAACACAGCTAGTCTATTTAAAGTGGTTAAAGGAAGAATGGGCAGTTATCAATTTGGAGAGAGAAAAACTCAAGAAGAGCCCTTCATGCTGCAATCAGGCCTAATTCACAAGAGCAGGACTGAGATCAACATGCCACAAAAGGTCTGTGTCCCCTTCAACAGACAGCCTGTAGGTCCCATTATAGATAGAAATGGAAATCTAATTAATAGACACTGTTTTGCTGAAGCTGAATGCAGAAAAACCTAACTCCATTTCTGAAGAAGTGGAGGATGCAGAGACAACCAGCTTCTTGTGTAAGGCACTTTGTAAGTTTTCTTCAGCGGAAACCTCCACCACGAATGGGAAATCATTTGGAGTAAAAACCATATGGAGGAAAAACATCAGATCTAAGAAAGTGGATGTGACTTGAACCTGTCTTTAGCAAGGGATGTCTCAGGGACAAAGATGATCACACTAGGGCTACACACACACACACACACACACACACACACACACACTACATGTTAACACTGGGCCTGTCTCTTCCCCTCAGTCATAGTAGCTCCTGGAGCCTCTCACCCTATTCTATCGCCTTAGAACTTATCCCAATACACTGGCCAGGGCCAAGTGGCAATGCAGTGGTTGTGCAGCTGGAAGGGTCCTGTTTCACACCCTGGGAACTTTCTGAGCACGCCAGGTACATAACCCATGGTCTGGGTCAGCTGAGACTGAAGGTGGGTCTTAGCATGGGGATTTTGTTGGGAGTTCTTATCTCCTGCCCTCTCTCTCCTTCTTTCTCTCTAAAGAAATAAGTAAATAGATGTTTAAAAAGCCAGAAGTTGAACACACACAACAGAACACAAAAGCAGAGATGGAGGTCTTAGTGGAGGAGCCAGGGGGACTTTGCCGAATCCTGAATGATGCAGGAAGACGATGGTCTAGTAAATCTGCTCTGAGATTGGTGTAGTTTTGAAGGCCTGGCACAGCCAAGTGACTCCCAACAGAGAGCCATTGTCCATGTGTTTTTCTTTTAGTTTTTAGTTTCTTTGCCAGGACACTTGCCCTTGCACCGCTCGCCTGTCCCCCTGGCTTCAAGGGGGACTCCCTGGCCTTCTCTTAGTGGGCTTGCACTGCCACCTTGGATGGGACATCTGGAATTGCTTGTTCCCAAACACAATGCATATTGCCTTACTTTCAGGAAATGCCCTCACAAGCACCCCAATGCTCAGGAACCACTCAGGTGCTATCCTGCCATCCCACTAGCTCAGCACTGGCACTGCCAGCAGGGAGAGCACTCAAAGGGCACTTAGTCCCAGGCCCAGGGTGCATCATTAAAGTCTCACCTATAAGTGAGCCATGGACGCTTCTCCACCAAATCACAGCCAGAGAGACAAGGGGCCTGGCCCAAGGTCACTCAGTTGAGTAGGAGTAAGCCCAGGCTGAGAATTCAGGTCCCCCATCTTCCAGGCCCACCAGACACCGAGGTGCCAGGTGCCAGGAGGAAATGGTCCCTTTCCTCCCTACCGTTGTGTTTTCCATTAATGACGGAAGTTATCGACACAACTTTCAAAACAATACAAGGGCATAGTTATTGTTCTTATGGGGGGGGGGGGGAGAAGGAAAGAGAAACTTCATACATAATAATTTTTGATATCAAATGAGAAATGTAGGTGACCAGCAGAGGCCAGAGCGTGGCACATTTAATTTAAGCCGTGGCAGCGAGGGGCAGCTTCCATTGCAGCCATAATAAATTACATACAAGTGCCACCGAACAATAACAAAAAACTGTGGGCCATCTATTTCAGTCCCATTTACAAGAAATCAATATCAATACTTAATGCAATACTGGTGAAAAATGAGCAGAGATACAGAAAGCATAATAAACTAGGAATGGAAGGCTCACAGTGTTTCGCTTTGGAAGAAAAAACTAACTGTCTATATTTTCATGTTGAGGGATATTTCACTGAAACCATGTGCTAGAGGTATGAGGGTTTTCCAGATCCAAGTTTAAAATAATCTCTTTATTAAATTAAGGAAGTTCTTTTAACTGTGGATTACCAGCGGATACAGCTCACGTGTATGGAGAGAGGTTTTTCATCTCTCCCAATTACTGGGCATCTCGAGTCATATTTTCTTCTCATAATTGCTTCGGTTTTATTAGGCTCATTGTGTGTGGTGTTTATGCTGTAATTAGCAGCTTAGCTTTGTGTTTGAGGCAGATACCAAAAAATAATCTCTATCTATTCTTGTCAAGCCAGATAGATTCAGGCAGCCCAGCCGGGGGTGTAGCAGGGAAGCCACACAACTGTTCCAAGACATGTCTATGAACATAGATGACAAACCCACAGGTACAACCCAAAACAGGACAGACACAGTCACCATTCCTTCCCCCAGGCATGTGACAAGCAGACAACTGCCATCTCACCTTGGCCTGTCCATGGCCATGAATAGAGCCCGAACTGCTTAGTCCCCACTTCCCAGCAGCAGGCCCAGGTGGGTGCCCCCCAACAGTATAATGCCAAATGTCCCTTCCCTGGGGTTAGCATGTCCTATAAAGTTCTCTTCAGCAGATTCTAACACTTTCAGGCTATTTAAGTTACTAAAATTATGTTCAGTTTAAAACTTGAACTTCACGCCCAACCCGAAGCTTTGTCCTAGCCCATTGCTGGTCAAGCTATGGCTCCAGGGTCTCGGAGAGGAGAGAGTCTGTTCTGGTACTCCCTACTTTTTCCCCTTGGAGTGGGGCATGGTCTGCCTCCAGGACACGCCCCTGTAGCTCTCCTCTACATGGCTGTGCTGAGATGCAAACCCAGGGGTGCCCGACTGAAGACAATGCTCTTACATCCTACCCTACTGCCTCCATGTGGCCCCTATCCACAGTGAAGTGGGTCTGACCCCCAACCACCATCAAAGGTGGCACTTGTATCCGGGGAGCAGCTCAAGCTCATTCAGTCAGGGCAGCATTACGGTGCAGCTTAAGTCCACAAGACCTTGGGAAGGAAACACTATTCTTTCTTCCTGTCAGTCTCTGAACCGACCGATACTAACAGAGCTCCTACTATAACAGATGTGAGGACACACAGAGCCTCAATTATCATCCTCCCAGGGCTCTCAGTGCCTTCACATGCAGGCAGGCAGTCCACAGCTCTCCATGCCACTCACTCAGGAGTGAGCCAGACATGGTATCAGGATGCTCCATAGTGGGATAGAAAAGACCAGGATGCAAAGCCAGGCCATTTGGATTAAAGTTCCCCATCTGCCACTTAGTGCCACTTAGTATTGACATTCTGACATCACTTCAGACTAAGGTCATCAAAGAGAGTGTCATGAAGGTGGTGAGGTAGCACTAGACTACCTTCTGAATGTCACTGGCTATTCTAGGGACTTGACATATATCAACATATTTAATCCTTTCAATGACCTAATTAGGTCAGTTCATTTATCACGCCCACTTTATAGAGAAGAACATGGAGGCTCACGAGATTAATTTAATGGCCCAGGGTTAAACAGCTACTTAGTGACAGAGGTCAGATTTGAATTCAGGGAGTCTGGGTCCATAATCCACATGTCCACCACTATGCTCTATCCCTGGGCCCTGAAGGATGTGACGGCACGAGAGGTGGGGATGGGAGCAGTGGGCTGCCAACATCAGGACATGGCAGTGTGTCCTGATTCTCTGGAATATTTGGGACCCTGTCAGAAGGGAGGTAAATAGGAGGAACAAATCTTCCAACTACTAATTTTATTCTCATTGGGAGTCACTGGGGTATGCCAATTAGAAAAATATGGTGAATGGGGCCAGCAGGAGGTGTGGCGGTTAAGGCTCTGGTCTCCCACATGGCTGACTGTGGTTCGAGTCCTAGACCTGGTGGCTTGCTTTCTCATTTTCTATCTCTCTCTTTCTCTCTCTCTCTCTCTCTCTCTCTCTCTCTCTCTCTCACACACACACACACGCCCTACAGCAAATTTAGAATAATAATAATAATAAAATTAAATTTAAAAAGAAGAAGAACCTGTAGAATGCCTGCCCAAAGCTCGCCTTTTCTCCCTTCCAAGTGAGATTCCTGACGCTTGTGATTCAGCCTCCCCCGAACTGAGTTCCCTGGGCGGGGTTTGGTGGAAGTATTTGGAACCCTGTATTTCTGCCTCCCCAGCCTGAAGCAAGTGACCTCATGTACAATAAATCCTCGGATCAGGAAGAAAACGAAGGAGGAGGAGGAGGAGGAGGAGGAGGAGGAGGAGGAGGAGGAGGAGGAAGAGGAGAAGAAGAAGAAGAAGGGGAAGAAGAAGAAGAAGAAGAAGAAGAAGAAGAAGAAGAAGAAGAAGAAGAAGGGGAAGAAGAAGAAGAAGAGGAAGAAGAAGAAGGGGAAGAAGAAGAAGAGGAAGGCAGCGAAAGTCAAACATTTGGAAGATAGTCTGATGGCTGGTTTGGAGGATGGATAGAAGGAGGAAAGGACTAGAAGTGAGAGATGGAGCTGTGAGCTGGCAAAGGGGTCCAGGTGAGAGAGAAGAGAGGCCTCGCAAGCAGCATGTCTATGAGAACAGAGAGACAGTGGGCAGTGTGGAAATGGGACACACTCAGCAATGGACTTAAGAGGGCTCAGTGTTCGAAAGAGGGAGAGGGGTGACAGTGAAGACGCCTAGATGTCTGACAGATGTCCACTAACCAAGCCAAGAGGAAGCATAGGTTTGCAGGGAGCCAAAGAAAACAGTGATGGGGGTCATTTGGGACAATGTGACTTCGAAGAGCCTATGAGACATCCAAGCAGGGGCATTCGGGATATCTGTGGCTATAGTGTCAACCCGAGGTCTCTACTGCGGCAAGTAAGTGTAGTCCCCACGTGCATCTCCTCACTCCAGCCATGACTTCTTCCCTTCACATTGAGCCAGTGCTTTTGTTTATTTGTTTGTTTCATTTGTAATTTTATGTGTTATTTGTAGCATGAAGTAAACTTTTTCTCAAGTGACTAAAAACACTTAAATGAATACAATGATCCAAGGGGGCCTAGCAAGCAAAATTTATTCCAATGCCTCTTCATTTCTCTCTCTCTCTCTCTCTCTCTGTCTCTCTCTCTCTCTCTCTTTCTCTCTCTCTGGGTTTTGCTGTTAAGTGACCATTCATTCACTTGCTGTTAGGTGACTGCATTCATTCATTTGCTGTTAAGTGACTGTGACTTCATTCACTTGCTATTAGATCACTGCGAATTCATTCATTTGAGGTTAGGTGATTGTGCATTCATTCATTTGCTGTTAGGTCAGTGTGAATTTGTTCATTTGCTATCAGGTGACTGCATTCATTCATTTGCTGTTAGGTCACTGTGCATTCATTCGTTTGCTGTTAGGTCCCAGTGCATTCACGCATTTGCTGTTCGGTGATTGTGCTTTCATTCATCCAGTCATGTACTCATTCTGCAGCACTCCCCAGCTAGAGGTAAGAAAGTGGGAGAGGATGCAGTTAATTCTATCTGAGAAACAGCAGCTCAGCCAAGCTGGCACTTAGCTGAGGCTTGATGGGTGAATGAGAGCTCATTAATCAGGTGAGGGAGGAGAGAGCACCAAGGGAACAAGTCCAGGCCAGCCCACCAGTGACATATTTGAGAACCATGTGAACATAGAGGGCCATGATGCATTTGTAAAAATTGAATCGATCAGAACACCAACTGCTCTTCCCCTTGACAAACTCCTGCTCAACTTTAAGTCCCAATTTAGACATCGCTTCCTTCAAGAAGGCTTTCTACCAGAGTTGGATGCCCCCTTCCTTCTGTTTTAACAGTGACTTAAGGTTCTCCATGCTGTCTGGCAGGGCTGGGAGATGGGTTTGCTTCTGCTGGTTGAGTTACAGGCTTCTACAGGGTACAGACTATAGCACCCTCCTTTTAGCATGCTGAGCCCCTTACATGGGCCTGAAACAGAGCCAAGCATCACAGCTATGACTTCAAGGGTTTGTCAGGAGAACGATGGGAATCCAGTGAACTGCATTTCTATCCTGAGTCTCCATTTCCCTGAAACTCATTTCTGTCAATTCAGTTCCATCTCAGTCAGCCCTGGGGTTGTGCTGGGGTGTCATGCAGGACAGTGGTCCTGGCCATTGTCATCTCACCACCTGGCTAATGTCGGTATTCCCTGCTGGTCTTCGTTCCTGAGCCATCCCCTCTCGTCTACGGAGGCCCCTGCTGTGCTTCCTTCCTCCCAACTTGCTCATGTGTCTCCCAAGCTCTCCCCCTGCCTCTAGCCCCTCACAGTACCCAGAAGCTCCCTGGCTGTTCTGTACCACTCTGGGGCCAGACTCTTACACCTAGACACCCCGTGCCTGGCTATCCTGCCGTTGTGCTGTGGTGGTACGATGGATGAAGAACAGTTCTGGAAACTCATCTGCTCCCAGGCCTTTCCTTGGGGATAGGAGGTGCATGAATCCTCGGCTCTCAATCCTCAAGTTGGGGATTTAGTCTTCTCTTTCCCTCCCCACAAACCTCAAAGCTTTTTCTTCCTTTCTCATTTCTTCCTTCCATCTCCTCCCAAAATTATCTAGCCTTAGGGTAAGAAAAACTGGCTTTGACTGATTTGTATTTTTTTTTAATATTGTCCTGTGCTAAGACTTAGGCTGCTAGAAGTCAAAAGCTGATTATTTGACTTTCTGTTATGCTGCTACCTATATTGGGGGAATAGGAGGCAATGCCAGAGAAAGGAGCATGATTAACAACATCACGAAATATTACCCCTCCAGATGGCATGCCAACACCAGGCTTCCTGGGTTTAAGCAGATAGCCCAGCCCCGTGGGGTCGTGGACAGCTGTGCTGGGTACATCGCTGCCACCACGTGCTGACTGTGCATGACATGCAGGGTCGGGAAGCACCAGGAAGTGGCTGCTTCCTCCCAGTGTGATCAGAGGGTGCACCTCCACCTCCTCTGGCTCCTTACCAGAACTGCTAGTAAAACTACAATAATGTAAAAGGGGCTCAGGTCCGAGGGACCTGGAGAGAACCACCGAGATTCCCCATCTGCCCCTTGTTTGTTTCCTTCCACATGCTCACATTTATGCAGCTGAGTGGAAGCCTCAGCGAAAGAACATAGAAAGCATTTGTCTCCTCTAGAAAAGGATCTCCACCCCTTTTCCCCTAGAACTCAGACTCCACGCTAGGACAGCTGAAACAGGACCAAAGGGAGGCAAAATTGTACACAGCCAGCTTCCCAGAGACAGACTCTGCCTAACATATCTTGTTCCCTAAGAATAGCACACTCACCCTAACAGCTTAACCAATGTTCTCTGCAATTTCTTGGAAGAAGGCAAACCTCCATTCTAACTCTTCCCAGGCTTCTTTCCAATGCCTGCCTCCCTGGGAGCTCCTGCTTTTCCAGGGTCCTCCTATTCTCTTGATGGTCTCTTCCCAGGTAACAGCACCCAACCTTTGTCTCCTCTCAGCACAACAAAGTGAGGGCTTCCACGCAAGTCCTTGGGGTTCCCAAGATTGAAGTTCTTTCTTCAAAGACTTGGTTCCAGGCTACCCAGTCCTTCCATTTTGTCTCCAACAGAGCTGACTGCTTCTGTGGGTCTAACTTCCAATCCCATCTGCCTCTTTTTCCAGGAAGTCCAGCCAGGGAGTAAACTACAGAAGGAGCAACACCCCCTCCCCAGCTGTCATTGTCACCATAGGCCTTCATGTTATTCTGTGTCAACATTAGACAGTGGTCCATGAAAATGCAAAGGGTGGGTGCAGGGCGGGGGTGCCGTGAGAGAATCACGTATAGTGAACATCTGCCACATCCCAGGCTCTGCACTGAAAGGTGAATTGCTTTGCTTCCTGTTCTTTTTTCTTTGTTATGAGCTCTAGGGATTCAAAGGAATGTTCTTGCCTACACCCACCCCACCCCTAGGTGGACCACATTTAATTAGAGTCTGATTTTCCTTGTTCCCTGTGGGGTGAGGGATAGGGGTATAAGTTTCAAGAATTTTAATCTCTGAAAAGAAGAGAACTGGTCAGGACCTCAGAGAAGCTGCTGTTAGCCACTCTTGTTTTGAACAGACCAAGGGCATTTCTCTGAAACTGGACAGAAAGCATTTTGGACGGTCCTGTGAGAGATGGACACTTGGACCCCACTGCCCCACCTGGAAAGCAGATTACTGGGTAGACCCTGTGGAGCTGGGTGCCAAGATCCCTGCATGGCCTTGCTGCCAGGGTGGTCAGGCCTCTGCACAGAGAGACCATAGCACATCAGAAGCCTTCCAATGGTCTGCAAGAACATGGGCAGAAGTTTGACCAGTGGTGACCAGATGGCCTGACACCTTGCCTACCTTTACTTGAGCTACCTACACCCTTAAATCTTGACATACCCCCAGGAAGAGAAGAGTGGCCCAGAGGGAGATTCTTGCCCTATATGCAAGTTGGAGTCAAGTGGGATTTGACATAGAAACCTAAAGAGGTTGAACACTTCTTAAGTCTCAAGTATCAGGGAATAATTCATGTCGAACAGATGTTATCCCTTCTCTCATATAACTCCCACTTTACAAATGAGGAAATTAAGACACATAGAAAGCTCAGCCATGCTGGCACAGCAATGGTATAATGCTCTGCAAAGCTGGAGAACACATGGAAGATCAGGGTTTAATTCCTACTTGACCTGTACATGTGGGGGGCACAAACATGTATGTGTCTGTGATCCTAGCCAGCTAAAGCTTGGGGTGGATCACCATGTGAGGCCTTGTTGAGGGTTCTCTCTATCTCTCTCTCTCTCTCTCACTAAAAAAACTACTAACATAAGGAAAAGGCTTGGAGAAGGTGAGTAATATTCCTGAGTTCATATATTAGAGTCCACAATCAAATGCAGGTATGTGTGACTATAAAGAACATGCTCTTTTAGGTTCCCCTTATGGTCAAGATACATAAATTAGCAAATTAACACAAAGCTATTGACTGGCAGGGATCTAAGTCAGCACCTGGGAAGATACTGGATTCAGAGATGGTATAGCTCTCTGGATATGCTCTCAGGAGCAGACTGATCTCAGCTGAGGCAGATGCCCTTAACTCTTGAAGTCTAAGTCTCCTCATCTGTATGTAAAGTGGGTACAGTAGAATGGGATCTAGCTTCCTCACAAAGGCTTGATACTAGCATGAGAAAATGTGTGTAAAAATATTTTGAAAATTGAAAGTGCTTGTGGTCAGGCTCAATAATACTCATCCCCCAAGACATCCCCCAAGATAACCACACTAATTCCTTGGACTTGTGAATGTTACCTTACATGGAAGAAATGGGGGGGTGGGGCCTGGGGGAAGGAAGGTCTTTAGTGATGTGATATATTTAAATTAGGGACCTGGTAGCAGATAAATTATCCTGGATTATTCAGATAGTCTGTAAATATAATCTGTATATCCATGTATGAGGGAGTCAGAGAAGATTTTATACATAGACATGTAGAGAAGATGGTATGATGGAAGAGGCAGAGACTGGAGAGGTGCAGTCACAAGCCTAGGAAAGCCCGAAGCCACAGAACCTGGAAGAGACAAGGGATGGGTTTTCACCTGGAGCCTCCAGAGGTCTCCCAACCCTGACAACACCTTGATTTTGGTCCAGTGATATTGATTTCAGACATCCAGCCTCCAGAACTGTGAGAGAATAAGCTTCTATTGTTTTAGCCACCAAGTCTGTGGTAATCTATTATAGCAACTCTAGGAAGCAAACATAGGGCTACACACAAAAAAGAAATAACACTCCCAGAGAAATGGATGTTCTGAAGTGATTATACAGAAAATTCAAGCCATTCACCTCACAGTGCCCAAGAACTGATTTGGGAAATTAAAATTCTCTGTCCACAGAATCTCAAGTCATTAAATAATTGCCCAAACTTTCATCTTCCTAACTACCCCCAATATCTTTGGGCCTGTGTTCACTCTGACTCACTGATTGCACAGGTAAGTACAAAACAGCACAATCACTTTAAAGAGGAATTGGCAATACTTGCAACTATTTACCCCTTGGCCAAGCCATTGCACTACTAGGATTTACCCTGATATACACCTCCACACTGCACAGCCCTACGAGCCTGGTTGATGCA
The DNA here is from genome assembly GCA_026018925.1 of Tupaia tana. Lineage (NCBI taxonomy): Eukaryota > Metazoa > Chordata > Mammalia > Scandentia > Tupaiidae > Tupaia > Tupaia tana. The sequence continues at coordinate 34,455,557 of JAKSZU010000010.1, read as the reverse complement.
CTATGGCATAGCCACACAATAAGGTAGAGATATATATGTGTATATATATAGACATACATGTCTAAGGACACTTCAAAATGTTCAAAAGTTTACCTTATGTAAAAATTTAAAGTTTATGAATAGTTTTTTAATGATGTACATTTCCATGAACTTTTTGAAAATGCTTTATATACATATTATACAAAAACATGGGTGTGTGCTCATTTTGTAAAATAAAATACACAGAGATAATAAACTGAAAACAAATAACCTACTTATAACTAGTGGAAATGGGGTGGAGTAAAGAGGTTTGGGAATGAGATTTCAGTATTCCTATTTATATGGTTTTGACTTTTGAATAATGTATATCTTTTAAATATTTTTAAATATTAAGTCATAAAGGATAAATAAAAGAAAATCTTAAAGTCTAATAAAAGTGGGAAAAAATTAATCTAAATGCATATCAAACTGATAACATAAACTATTCAAAATAATTAATTAATGCAAGTAGCTTTTAACTCAGTACACCATTAGAGGGATTTATTCAAAGGATAAGAATAACTTCAAGGAAGTTTTGTATTTTATCTTAATGAGTTTGTTGGTGGTGGTGCTCCTGGAATAATAAGGCTGACATGATCATGGATGCTTTGAGGATAGAACAGATTAGCAATTAGACTGATGGTGAGAAGCACAGTTGTCACGGTAGAAAGGAAGTACGAATATGAAATAAGGGATGATATCAGTTTTCAAAAGTGATTTGTAAAACTAGAGAGTATGTTGAGGGTTCTGCTTCTTGGATCCTTCCTATGGCCACACCCTTTGCCATGTGACTTTGTAGCCCCTCCCACTAATGAGGCAAAGAATACTTCCCTGTCCTTTAGTTGGGTGGACCTTGTAATTTGCTTTGACCAAGGGAATGCTAGTGAATGTGAAGTAGCTAAAGGCTTGGAAAGTGCTTATATAGAAAGGCTTGCCTCTGTGAGCTTTTGCCATCATAAAAACACAGGCCCCTGTTAACCCACTTGGTCCTAGGAAGGTGAGGGGCACGTGGAGTGGAGATGAACCAACCCAGCTGAGCCCAGCCTAGATGATCTGATTCCTAGCAGATCTCCACACACATGAATGAGCCCAGTCATCAACACTTTACCACCACCAAGTTCTAGCCAACATCAGCCCCACTGTGTCCTCCCTACTTGAACTTTATCTTGTTCTTCTCTTACCTGCCCACTCCTCAGACCAGCCACACTGAGCTATATTCTCATGTCCTCAGACCTGCCATCTGTATATCTTGTAGAGCTCTCATAACAAATTACTACACATTAGATGAGTTAAAACAACAGGAATGTATTCTCACAGTTCTGGAAGATAAAAGTCCAAAATTAAGGTATTGGCAATGCCACAATCCTTCTGAAGGATCCAGGGAAGTGGCCTTCCTTCTTCATGCTTCTGTGACTGCTGGCATTCTTGGTGTCTAAGGGCTTGTAGCTACAGCACTTCAGTCTCTGCCTCTATCATCATATAAAGTTCCCCCTCGTGTCTGTCTCTTCAAGTGGCATTCTCCTCCCTGTGTATATTTCTCCTCTCTTCTCAAAAAGATACCAGTCATCCTGGATTCAGTATAACCTGATCTTACTTTAATTACATCTGCAATGTTCCTATTTCTAGATAAGATCACATTTACAGGTGCTGTGGATAGGACTGAACAGATCTTTCAGGGGGACAGGATTCAACCCACACCTGCCAAGTGTCTTCTTGATCAGATCCTTCCCCCATGCTCTTCCCTTTGCTGATACACTCTTCCCGCCCTCCTGTTCATCTCCATTACATCCCTCTGCTCAGATGATTTCAGGTCAAATGCCACTGGCTCCAGGAAGCCTCCCTTGATCTGCAAGGTCAGTTCCTGTTGTATTGCTGAATTTCTCTGTAACCATCTTCACACACGTATAGTTGTGGGATTATTTGACTAATGTCTGCCTCTGTTGTGAGACTGTATGCTCCGTGAGGACAGGATCAGGTGCTTTGCTCATCACAGCAGCCCCAGCACCAAGATCCAAGCAGATGCTCAACGCACTCCACATAGGGAAATTAATGAATGAACACACCTTGACTGACAGCACTGTATGCCGGACTACAAGGATATGAAGATACCAAGGTGCGGAAGGCAGGGTCTGTTCTCTCTTAGCTCTGGAGAAAAGGTAGCAGATGAGTAACTGAAATAAAAGGCGCACATAGTGTACCTCAGGGATGAACCAGGCTCAGACAAACTCAGAGAAGGGGAAGTCTAACTGCTGGGAGTTGGTGAGAATATCAAGTGAATGGAGAGAAGATTATACCCAGCAAAGGAACCAGACTATGCAAATCAATGTGTGAAAGAAGGACAGTGAGAGCCAGTTCTTGTCTAAATGGACCAGCCATGACTGGGAACTATTGCTTAAAAGAAGAAAATACTCCATGAATGTAGACATTTCCCTATAGCCCATCACCGCCACATCTAGAGTAAAAAATGCAGAGATTAAGTCGCCTTTGCAAAGAAGAAATCCAGCTGTTTCTGTAAGTGATTTGAGCTCTTTGATTGTGATCATGAAGCCATGGCCTCTGTCGCTGTGTATTCTGTATCAGTCAGCATCTTGAGTTCCAAACTTCGAGACTTTTTGAACAGGTCTCTGGAAGCATGGCAAATACCCTTTTGGAACTGGGAAGAAAAGGTCACAACAACAAATTCCCCTAGCTCTGCTACCCCAGCTCCTTGCACCTCCAGTGGCCACAGCTAAACAGGGAGGCCCTCGCATGGCCTGGCCCCTATAGAACACTCGTGAACACATGGAACATCCCTTTTTTCCTTCAAAAGCCCTGAGAAGTTTTAGCCTGAAACATGCTCCAGTGATGCTGTGGTGTGATTCAGTTTTTGTTACTTCCTGAGCATGACTAATCCAATTTGTCCCTTCTCTGCCACGTACATAGAGTCCTTCCCACTCTCCTCTACACAGCAAGAGTGGCCTATTGTGCAGCAAGAAATCCATGCTGATCAATGCGGGGCAGGCTGCATAAGGAAGGCAAATTACACGAATATGATTTAGGGATAACTATGATTAATCCTTCGGCCAGGCAGAGCTCTGATTCCCATCATGCCCTTGGGCAGCTTGGAGGTGACAGGGCTAAGGACAGTACTTCTGACGGCAACTGTGCCCTGCAATTCATTACCGTGATGTCCCCATCACTGAGCCTACTGATGAGATTATTGATCCCAGGAAATAATTATATGAAATGCATCGAGGTAAGCGCAGGCCATTGTCTTTGTAAGTATTTATTGGCAAGGGATGTAAGCTTTTCATCATTTCAGAAGAGCTGCACTTTTATGAATTAATTGATAGCACCTATTCAAACTAACAATTGTTACTTTTTACTGGGAGAAAGAGTAAGAGTGAGGGGAGGGACAAACAGAAAGAAAGAGCAAGCACTGATGTGTAGGGAAAGCCTAGAAAACTGGGAAGTCTAGTACCCAGTAGATGGTGCTGTAATCTAGTTCTAAAACCTGTTACACCAGATGCTCAGAAAAGTGCTGGAGAAAGTAAGTGGATGGAAAACTCCCCAGAATTAAAGGTGCACAGTAAAATGAATTCAGCCATTTCCCACACTGTAGATAAAGATTCATGATGATGATGATGATAAAGAAGAAAGCAAGGCTTCTTGCTAGAAGTCACAGACTAGGAGGGTTTTCAGCTCTAAAGGAATGAACAAAGGCTATAGTGGGTTTTAAGAGCCACCTAGAGCCAGACATTCCTACCTTCTGTCCACTTTGGTCCCATGGAAATCCCAGGAAAATCAGCAGAGAGTGAAAAGGCCCTTTCAACACTGAATATTAAGTGACACCTACAGATATCTTTAATTCCACCCGAATGAGACCAAATGTCACTTATGAGGAGCTGAATGCACAGTGACCAGCCTCTGCTCACATCCGTTGCTCATTGGCTTGCTCAAGAGCCTTTCCAGTCCTGTTTGAACTCTGCTATTCTTTAGAGTAACTGAGATCTTGCAAAGACAAGGGAAAGCCTTTTTAAAAAAAAAAATTATTTATTTAATCATTTGTATTATTATTATTTTAACAAGAGAAAAGGAAAGTGAAAAAGTAAGCCTCCAGATCCAGGACTCGAACCATGGTTGGCCATTTGGGAGTCCAGCACCTTAATTACCACACTACCTGCCAGCCCCTAGATTTTTTTTTTTTTTTTTTTTTTTTTGTGGGCAACTTGGGGAAGGATTAATTATAGTGGGGAGAGAAGAACAAGATAATGGTAGCTGAGAAGCACAACTGTGATGGGAGATTTGCCTGTGGATTTGTACACTCAGTAGTAAGCACCCGAGTGTGTAGATGCAGTGCTCTCTGGACCTTGTCAACCACTGCCTCCCCAGCATGCTTTGCCAGGCCTCCACCAACACTGAGAGCACCAAGCATCTTCATACAGATGCAGTAGGTTCTCCCTAGGAGCAGGTTCATGGCTAGTTAGTTGACAGATTATCCCACACTCCCAAGAAGGCATGTACATTTTGCAAAGCATTCTGAAGGGTATTTGGGTGAAACGTTCAGGGTAAAAGTCAAGGCCAGGTGCATCACTGTTGAGGAATGGCCTGATTCCTGGGGATGGAGAAGAGCTGGAAATAGACAAAGGTTCAGGGTTTTGCTGTGATTAGAGGTTGAGGTGAAGAGGTTACCAAAGTTATCTATGTCTCCATGGAGAAGAAACAGCTCAAACTGCCTCCTGGGGGGCTGCTTAGTTGACCCTAGTCCCAACTCAGAGAAAGAATTGGAGCAAAAATATAAATTGGGCAATGGGTTTTGTGGGTGAGGCAAACCTTGAGCTTGACCCTGAAGGCCCAAAGTATTGTGCTTAGGTAGAGAGAAGGAAGAGGAGTCAGGAAGGGGTTTCAGGTAGAAGAGTCCAGAAGTGGAGTCACAGAGAGCCCTAGACATGGGCAGGAGTAGGGTCCCACCCAAAGGTAGGGGAGAAGTGTGAGCTCCCAGGGACCTAAGCCAAAATGCTCCTCTCCTTGCCCCAATTCCTCAGGGAAATTGGACGGGTCCTCGCAGTGGCTTATAGCAAGTTCATGGTGCCAGTGTCATAGGTTTGTTATAAATACATGTGGGACACCACAGAGGCAAGCGCTGTTAACTTCAGGAGTATGCTGTGGTTACAAAGCCCTGCTCTCACCCTTGCCACTCTCAGCAAGTCTCCTCTCTCCAGGGATCAGAGCAAACCCATTAAGGAAACATTTCCATCCTCACCTTCTCAGGTGGGCACTCTGCACGTGTGCCTCTGCCATGCCTGCTCCTGCCCAGCATGGCATGGCTGCCTTCCACACTCAGGCAGCACGCGGACACACGGCCCCAATCTCACCTCCACCCACACAGCTGCGCGCAGCACCAGTACCATGTGAGAGCTCATCACAATTAAGTTGTTCTGTTATTTAAACTGGAAAAAAAAAAAAAATTAGAGGTTCAAAACCTCAGAAAGAACTCAGTGAGCCAGCCTCAGTACAACATGGAAACAGTCATCTCCTCTCTAAGTCAGCCAGAATGGAGTCCTCCTGTTACTAAATCCAAATGACCAATGCCTTAGATGCAGCATCCTTGTGTTGCCTCAGATCCCAACTTGAGAACCATGACCTGCCCCACCCTGTTGGCATCTCCTTGCCAACACCGACCAAGGAGGAATGAGGACAGAGTTGGCCCCTTCCAAGGCCTTTAGGCTAGAGTGAACAATAGCTCAGAGCAAGCAGCTCTATGATACGATCACTAGCTTATGCTGACGAATCAGCCAAAGACAAGTCTGCAAACATTTTTTTTTTTTTGAGAGGTTTTTGCTGTAGGGCGCATGTGCTCACCAGACAGACAGATAGAGACAGAGTGACAGAAAGCGAGAAACCACCCCCCCCCCCCCGGGGGGATGGCCACACCGCAATCCCTTCTCCTCCATTCTCCTCTCGGGATCTTGGGCACACACGCACATGCACCCGGCGTGAGTTTTAAGCCACTGGGTCCGGGACGTGAACCGCGGTCGACTACATGGGAGTCCAGCGACATAGCCATTACACTAACTGCTGGTCCCACATTTTTATTTTTTTGAGAGGTTTTTGTTGTAGGGCACAAGCACTCACCGGAGAGACAGAGAGACAGAAAACAAGAAGTCACTCCCCAGAGAGATAGCCACACCACAATCTTTTCTCTTCCATTTTTCTCTCAGGATTTTGGGCATGCATGCACACATGTCCAGCTTGAATTTTAAGCATCTGGGTCAGGGATTCAAACTGCAGTCAACTATGTAGGAGTCGAATGACAATGACAACACCATTATGCCATCTGCAGTTTCCTAAGCCTGCAGGTATTTTTAAACAAATCACATAATTGTCCTTTTATCCTAGCAATGCAGCAACTCAAAGTTTCTCAGGGACCTCTCCTACAGCTGGGAGGCTTAGCTGGGACCCTGAGGGAACCATGGAAATGAGAAGACACTGAGATGCATTATTCCAGTGTTTGTCAGGTCTCCCTTTTTTGAAGGGCAGCACTAGACAACATCTTGTCCTTTGCTTTGGAGGTAGGGTAGGTGAGGGTAGGCAAAGGTCTGTGATCCCAGCAACCACCTCAGGGAACGGGCGGGTGGGGGAGGAGTTGGGAAGGAAGGCTCCAGGGAGATCCTCATGGCAGCAATAGCCAGGGGGCAACCTCAGCCCACTCTGCTTTTTGCTTTCCAGCATCAGCTCTTGCTGTGGCAGTTCATTTCCATCAAGTAAATATTTAGACTATTGCCTAAACGTTTTGGCATTTATGGATTCAAGAAAAACTGCTGCAAAGTCAGAAAACTTTTTCATAAATCACATTCCCTTGTGTAACACGTCCCATGTTTCCAGACTATTGAGCCACAGATACATTTCCTTGGGCTAAAGAATTTCATTGAATCCACAGTGGGTTCCTGCTAATAAGGGATTTCAGCAGGCTGATACTTCCAAAAGTGTGAAAGTCGCTCCAAATGCACGCATGACATTTGCGCTGAAGGGGGAAGTGGCTAAAAAGCATAACAATGACTGGTTTGGGTTAGGTTTTTATTTGATGACAGAGTCCTAATGTGGTACTCATTTGTTATGAAGCTACCACCTAGATGGTGTACGAAAACAATATGAAAGTGATCACTACAATCCTGTGTTGTGTATTCCTTGAGGTACCCAAAGCCCAGGTGTTGTGGCCTCTGGCAGAGTGCAGTGGATATAGGTTGATGACCAGCTTCTTAGAAATGAGCCTTCCTTCCACCATGCTGAGCCTTGACCTTGTTTGTAGATACACTGCAACCCTACTCTGTGTCGTGTAGATGACAGACATTCCAGAAACACCTACTAGATGCACGCATGAATGAAGAAAGAAAGAGAACATTATTTGAAAACTATTAATTGTCCTACAGTTAGGGTGGAATGATTAGTTTTAAATTCTGTGATCTAGGGTTTTACAAAGCTTCCTAAGCAATGACCAGTTTTGGAAAAATGGAGAACGTGACTTTACCCCTTCATTCAAATATTGTTAGAGGGCCACACTGTGGGGAATCCTGGGAACAGAGCTGTGAACAAGAAAGACACAGTTCCTGATCTCGAGGAATTTAGCCTGGCAGGGACCCAGAACAGTCAGCAAGTAATTACACAGATGAACATTTAATTACACACGTGATACATGCTGCAAAGGAGAAGCGTGGGGTCCCGTGAAAGCGAACAACAGAGCCTGCCTGAACTCAGGGGTCAGGTATCCCGAAGACTGACATCCAACCTGAGAACAGAGTTTCAGGACTGTGAGGAAGAGAAGCCAGACCCAGATAACTGACGGAGGTGGGCAGGTGAGTGAGAACTTGACCCAACAAAAATCCCCTACTGTGCACCCAGAATCAGGCTTTCCTGGGCAGGCAGCAGCGGCGATAGGAGAAAGACCGTGGTCCCTGGACAGAAAACATGGGACACCCTGCATTCTTGTTAGCCTCTGAGCACATCAGCTTCAATTTCTACAGCCTTGTTTGCACGCAGAGGTGAAGCCACATTTCCCAGAATCCCTCTCCCTGTTAGGGTCTGCCAATGAGCTTGTTATGCAAGATCTGGGAGAGAAAAAGGAGGAAGTCCTTGTTATTCTCTAGTGGCAGCTACAGGCAGACAGACAGATAGAGACTAAGCTACAGATGGGTCAAATCACCCACTCTGGAGCTACAAAAAAGCAAGATTCACAGAGGCAGCCCCTGCTGGGGTTACAGAGACCCTGGCTAGGCAGTTTCTGAGGGAGATGTTGAATCTCCTGCTAAACTGCTGCCTTCCAGCCTTTTCCATGGTTATGCAAACCGTTAGTCCTCTGCATAAAACTCCTTTTGGAAAAACCTAGAAGTGTCTAGACCTGGAGTCCTTAGATCCTGGGATGAAATGGCCCTAGTAAAGTAGTTCACAGCAAGAGTCGTGTCTGACAACAGACCACAAAACCGCTCCTGAGATGTGTGCAGCTTAAAAAGTCACTGCCTGGAAAGGACAGGAAGTAACCTATGGGGGTGGTGGATGGAAGTTCTTCAGGCAAGAATTGTGGAAGACTTTGCCTGCTGGAAATCTTTCTCTAGTAGGCAAATGTGACTGTCAGAGCAGGTAGTATAATTGCCTTTGGTGACACGACAGGAAGCTGATCAACCTGACCAAGACAGAAACACGCATGTTTGATCTGCCGCTGCTGCTGCCAAGACCCATCTCAGCACCCAGGGAAAAAGAGGGAGGGTCCAGGCTAATTAATTCTCTAGAATCACTTTGAAACCCAAGTGAATACTTCAAATAATGGACACAGGACGTATTCAAATGCCTGTACCAATTGTGATGGGTGAGAAGTGAATTTTAGTTCTCTTTTGTGCTTATCTTTCCTACTAGGGGCCAGACTTCTACAAAGTAGAATCCCTTCTGGAATGATCCAGGTAGCAGGCAGACTTAGGCTCATCACTGCTAAACAGACTGAATCAAGGCTCTTCCAAAACATAAACAGCCCTAGAGGCCAAATTTCATTCTAAAACCTTTAATTTTCAAGACCATCCCAGACTGATCATTTCCAAATCTTTTAAGCAAACAAATTTTGAGGATGCAAATGAGACTAAACATGAAATTTTATTATTCAAGACCTCACAAGTTAAGTTCCAGGATAGTCTCTTTCTCAGCAAATTAATACCTTTGTCCTATAGAACCTCCAAAAACCATTGTGCATTTCGCAGCTGGGAAGCCCAAAGCCAAACTGAATGCATAAGAGCAATAACTCTATCAGTCTTCATGGTTAACAAATTTGCTGCCTCTTCTTCCTTTTTTAGAATTTAATTTTCTAGAGTTTGGTCTAAAATCCCTAATGTGTGTATAGTTTGTATATGAATTTACATCATGGCATTTATAAGTAAAGATTGATTTAAAAATACACAGAGACCATCAGTTGGCGTAATAGCTATGTCACTGGATTCCCATGTAGTTGACCGCGGCTCGAGTCCCAGACCCGGCGGCTTAAACTCACACCAGGTGTGTGTACGTGCATGCCCAAGATCCTGAGAGGAGAATGGAGAAGGGATTGCGGCGTGGAAATCCCCGCTGGGAAGTGATTTCTTACTTTCTGTCTCTCTGTTTCTCTGGCAAGTGCACGCACCCTATAGCAAAATCCTCTCAAAAAAAAAAATGTAAACAAACTAATAAATTCCAAGAAGAAAAAGAGACAAAGAGAGAGAGGACAAGAGAATAGATTGATAAAATCGTATAGGTCAAACCTTAGCATACAGGGAAAGCAAGGTGAAAATGTTCATCCTCCCTTAAACAGTGAGCGAAGGCCAATGGTGATTCTGGGCTTTCATTTCAAATAGGCACCATTTGAGAAATGTCCTGTTCTGAAACATGGGAAAATGAGAAATTATAGAGCCTATCTAACAAATCAAAAATAAATGAAGTAACAACATAAAGGTAGATTTACTGTTATTTATAATTGACCATTTTTACCTTGTTTTCAATTGTCTCTCGTCCTCTTCATTTGAGGAGCCCATTACATTTTATTATGCTAAACCCTATCTTCTGTCACATAAATTACAGTTAAAGATCTTAATATTAAAGCCTCTTAGCTCTGAGATCATATTTCAAGCTTTGTTCAAACCAGACGTTAATGCTGGAATTGAACACAGAACACTTTGTCATCATTACCTAGGATCTCAAAAGTATAATACAATTTTTGCTATATATGGCACAAAAATGCCTCTTGGTATAACACTGAATTATGGAGATATATTGATTTCTGCAGTATTTTGACAAAACAATAAAACTAAACCTGTTAGCTCCTAAACAGATACCCAGACATCAACCCAGCCATGATAGCAATGGTCATGAAGATAAAGGTTTCATTTAGCCCAGTTAAAATAAGAAACTACTCAAACCCGTGTCCGTCCTGGCCGTTCCTGCTGTTCTTAACTTTCGTTGTCTGTTTCTCAGAGTCAGACTAGAAGAGCAGAGATGGAGTTTTGTAGTTGGGTCTCTCAAATGGAAATCCCAAACCAGCCCTTGCCTACCACTTGGAGGATCTTGGATCATTAACCTAACCTCTGGGGGATGCAAGTAAAATGAGGACAATAGGCGCCTCATGGGGTTACTGAGGGAATTAAATGAGCTAATGCATACACGATGAAGTAACCTACCCTCGGGCCTGGTATGCAGTAGGTGCCTGATAAATGATGGCTGTCAAAATTATTCCTCAAAGAATGTTGCACAGACAGCCTGTGCCTCTTGCCCATATTCTGCTACAAAGGAGTTAGAAGACCTGGCCAAGTTCTCATCCTGCCTTTGTCACCAACTTTCCTTGTGATCTTGAGCAAATCATGTTTGGTTTACAAGTCTCCATTTCCTCATCTAGAAAACAGGGATAATCACGCCTGCCTGGCCAACCTCAGAGGGTTGTTTGGGGATAAAATGCAATAAGAGATGTGACAGTGCTTTGCAAAGGGAAAAATGCTACACACGCATAAAGGATTATTACCACAAATCAGTCTTACGGTTTGAAACCATAAGCACCCTCAGAGTGCTATGTCGTTCTAAGTCAGGCATTTGGCCAGCACAGAAAGAGAACTTTTCAAGAATAAATCAACGTGTCCTTTTCCCCCAGTAATGGTGATGATAATAGCAGCACAATCATGCACCTACTTTTTCCCCCTAGTAATGATAAGAATAATGCTGCTGCCACAACAACTCACATTTATTAAGCTCCTACTATGAGCCAAGCACTGGGATAATATTTTCACATAAAACAGTTATCCCATTTTATTCTCACAACTACCTGCTAATGTCAGCACTGTTATAATCTGTATTTACGGATAAGGAAACAGAGGCTCAGAAGAGCCTAAGGAACTTGCCCTAGTGTCATGGCTGCTGAGCACAAGCCAAGAATTGGGATACAGGTGGGATACGGGTTTGCCTGACTCCAAGTCCAGCAGCTTCATCCACCACCATGTCTCTGTGAAGGCTTGTGGCCAGGGCTGCCCAGTTGGGTGCAGAACAACTGAGGGTTTTCGGTCATTATAAAAGACTATCATTGAGCCTTAAATCATCATCCATTTGTCTCAACAACTGCTCTGAACCAACACCTCTTTCACAACCAAATCTGCAGTTCTACCACTGACCTAGAAATGGCCCCAGAGCAGGACCCCAAGGAAAATATAGAAATACTTCAAACTTGGATACAATTTCTGGTTATGAGTTATGTTGGAAAAAGGGGGCTTCAAAGAGGAAGGCCAGTGTTTGAGTCCTGGCATCGCTAGTGCCTGGCTGAATAATCACAGACAAGGACCCTAGCCTCTCTGATCCTTATGTTCCTTTCTATGAAGTAGGAAACTGTAAGAAATAGAAAGAACAAATTCTCCCTGATTAAATTGTTTTGTACTGAGGTAAGATCATAGATATGAAAAGGTCTTGAAGCTGTCAATGTGGTCCCAATATCTCCTTATTCCCTGTGAGCTGTGGGGTCTTACCTTGGTGCTATCACTGTGGTTGCATCTACCACATCTCCTATCCCAAGTCCAGGTTCATCCACAGTGAGGCACAAGGTCTCCCCAAGAACCACACCTCAAACTTTTCCACACAAGACTAGACTATAACTAAGCAAAGCTGCTTGCTCTGCCCCTCTGATTCTTCCTCTACCGTGTACCAGAAGTGCATGCAAAGTGCACACATGCACACACATGAATATTCGCGCACACACACACACACACACACACACACATGCCTGCAAACACTTGCATGCCATCCCACTGTTCTCAGGATAAAAATGAAATTTGGCACAGCCTACAAGGCCCCAGATATGTGGCTCCAACCATACATGTAAACACACCTTCTTCTTCTCCCCTCCTCTACCTGAAACTCCTGTGCTCCATGCCACCACAACTTAATTGCCTAGTTACCTCTTATTTCTCTTTCAGATCTCAACTGAATCATGTCTTTGTGTCTTCATGGAAAGTCTTCTTCCAACTACATGTGACATGAGAGACCTCTATTACTTAGTTTCTACTGTAATAGTCATTTTATCTCTATTTGTGTGATTCTTCCAAGTCTCTCTATCTATTCTCTAGATAATAAATCCATGGGGGCAGGTGATGTGTCTATTTTGCCACCATTATATAACCCTAGTGCTTAACACAATGATTGGCATCCAATAAATTCTCCAATTAAATGTTGAATTAGATAGTGGTTAAAACCAACATCCCTCTCTTGGCCTCTTTACCTGTACACTTGTACTTTTCAATTCAGTTAAAAATTATTGATATAGGACCAGCAGTTGGCATAATGGCTATGTCGCTGGATTCCCATGTAGTCGACCACGGTTCAAGTCATGGACCCGGTGGCTTAAACTAACACTGGGCATGTTTGTTTAAGGGAACCGCTGTCATTCTGGTGATTGCACATGCCCTATAGCAAAAACCTCTCAAAAATAAAAATCTGTTGATAAACCTAGACGCCGTACCTCACACATACAATATTAATTTAAAATAAATTACAGACCCAGCTGTAAAAGCTTAAACTAACATAATTCTAGAAGATTAAAAAAAAAAGACAAAAATCTTTGTGATCCTGAAGTAGGCAAATATTTCATAGGCAGGATACAAAAGTGATTAACCCTGAAATTATAAAATCGTAAGTTGGACTTCACCAAAGTTTAAAATGTCTGCTCTTCAAGAAAAACTATTTTCAAAATGAAAAGACCAGGGCCTAGCAGGTGGCAAGGTGATTAAAGCACTAGATTCCCACATGGCAGACTGCAGTTCAAGTCCTGGACTTGGCAGCTTGAAAAATCACACCAGGTACATGGGATCTGCAAATGACACAATAATTACATCACTGGACTCCCACATGGCCGATTGCGGTTTAAGTCCTGGACTTGCCAGCTTGAAATTCATGCCAGGCGCATGTGTATGTGTGCCCAAAATCCCAAGCGGAGAATGGAGAAGGGACTGCAGCATGGCCATCTCCCCTGAGGGGTGATTTCTTATTTTTGTCTTTCTGTCTCTCCAGCAATGCCCTATAGCAAAAATCTCTCCCCCCCAAAAAAAGAGTAAATCATACCAGGCGCATGTTTATGCATATCCCAAGAGGAGAATAGAGGAGAAGGGATTGTGACATGGCCATCCCCCTTGTGGGGAGGGGGAGCGGTTCCTCACTTTCCCTCTCACTGTCTCTCTCTGTCTCTCTCTGGCAAGTGCACAGGCCTTATGGCAACAAAAAAGTTTTTAATTAAAAAAAAATACAGGGAACCAGCAGTTAGCGTAATGGCTATGTCGCTGGACTCCCATGTAGTCGACCGCAGTTCACGTCCCGGACCCGTCGGCTTAAACTCACGCCGGGCTTGTGTGCGTGCGTGCCCAAGATCCCTAGAGGAGAATGGAGGAGAAGGGATTGCGGCGTGACCATCCCCCCTGGGGGGTGATTTCTCGCTTCCTGTCTCTATGTCTCTCTCTGTCTGTCTGGCGAGCGCACGCGTCCTATAGCGTAAATCTCTCCAAAAAAAAAAAAAAAAAAAAAATACAGACCAGCCAGTGCTTGAGAGAAAATATCTTGCCAGCATATAGCTGGCAAAATTTTTATATTCAGACTATATAAAGAACTCTTATAACTCAATAACAAGACAACTAATAAATAAAGTGGGCAAAAGAGTTGACTGGGCACATCACAAAAGAAGAAATATGAATAAAAGGATGTTCAACATCATTAACTGGGGGACCAGCAGTTAGCATAATGGCTAAGCCGTTGGACTCCCATGTAGTTGACCGCGGTTTGCGTACCGGACCCGGTGGCTTAAAACTCACACCGGGCACGTGTGCGTGCGTGTCCAAGATCCTGAGAGGAGAACAGAGGAGAAGGGATTGTGGCGTGGCCATCCCCCCTGAGGGGTGATTTCTCGCTTTCTGTCTCTCTGTCTCTCTCTGTCTGTCTGGCAAGCACACGCGCCCTATAGCAAAAAAAAAAAAAAAAAAAAAAAAAAAAAAAAAAAAAAACCTCTCCAAAAAAAGAAAAAGAAAATCATTAACTGTCAGTGACATGCAAATTAAAACCAAGATACCACTTCTTAATCATTAGAATCATTAAAGCTAAAAACTGATAATACCAAGTTTTGTCAAGGCTGTAAAGTCACTGGAACTCTCACATACTGCTGGTGTGACTATCAAAAGGTAAAACCACTCTGGAAAACCATTGACAGCATCTTCTACAGTTAATCATATGCTATCTTCCTAAGTTTTTACTCAAGAGAAATGAAGGCATGTTCCCACAAAGAATGTGTATACCTGCTTTTTTCATGATAACAAATACTAAAAATAACTGAACCATATATCAACAAGAGAACTGATAAATTGTGGTACATTTATACAGGAGAATGCTACTCAACAATAAAAATGTATGTAGTGTTAGGCAACAATACGAATGAATCTAAAAACATTGTACCAAGAAAAGAAATCAGACACAAAAGTACCAACGGGGACCAGTAGATGGTGTAATGGCTACACCGCTGGACTCCCATGTAGTCGACCCAGTTTGAGTCCCAGACCTGGTGGCTTAAACTCATGCCTGGCTCATGCACATGCATGCCCAAGATCCCAAGAGGAGAATGAAGAAGGGATTGCAGACTGACCATTCCCCCTCGGGGGTGATGTCTCGCTTTCTTTCTCTCTATCTTTCTGGTGAGTACACACACCCTATAACAAAACCTCTCCAAAAAAAAAAAAAAAGAGAGAGTACCAAACATATTATTTCATTTATAGAGAGTTTGTTCAAGAGCAGACAAAATCAACGTATGCTCATAGACATCAGCTCAGTGGTTGATGTGGAGCAGCATATGGGACAATGGAAATGCTCACAGAAGGGTTGGTTGCTTGGCTGTGTACTATGTTCATCAAAACCCATCCAAATGTGCATTAAGACCTGTGCTCCTACTTTACACTGAATTTTACCTCCAAAGTTGAAGTTAAGGGGAACCAGCAGTTAGCGTAATGGCTATGTCGCTGGACTCCCACGTAGTCGACCGCGGTTTGCGTCCCAGACCCGGTGGCTTAAAACTCACACCGGGCGTGTGTGCGTGTGTGCCCAAGATCCTGAGAGGAGAATGGAGGAAAAGGGATTGTGGCGTGACCATCCCCCCTGGGGGGTGATTTCTCGCTTTCTGTCTCTATGTCTCTCTCTGTCTGTCTAGCGAGCGCACGCGCCCTATAGTGAAAACCTCTCAAAAAAAAAAAAAAGTTGAAGTTAAGTAATCAATAACAGGCCTGGCTGTTGTAATACAACAGTAGCATAAGTGCCCTGCAGGGCTTAAAGCTATATGACCAACTGTGGGTTTGAATCCCTGGGATAGCTGGAAAACACACAGGGCACATGCACACACATGGGAGTTCAGGATCCCCATGAGATGGAGGACTGGGAAAAAGGGATTGTAGTGGGACAAGACCCTGTCGAGGGTGCTTCTCACTCTCTTATGCACTCACATGTGCTATCATTGTGTAAACAAATAAAATGATAATAAAGCTGACCCCTGTATTCCTTGGCTAGTAGTTGCAAAACTCCACTCTCTGGCTCTGTCTTCACTCGATCTTCTCTTCTCCCTGTTGTCATTTATGGACACTACCTTTGGATTTAGGTAATCTAGGACAACATCATCTTGAGATCTTTCATTATATCTTCAAAGACTTTAGATTCCTAGGATTAGGATTTGGGCATATGTTTTTTTTTGGGGGGGGGCACCTTTCAACTCACTATACTGGCACATGGCTACTTCTGTAGGGACCCTACTTTCCTTTTTACTATCTGTGTTCAGTAAAGAGTACACATCATGAGTATTCAACTTTGTCACAAATAGAACATACCTATGCACCCACCACCCAGATCAAGAAAGAGATCTTCACTACCCCTAAATATTTTCTCATGTCCTCCTCTCTTAAATGGAGATACTAATAGCAGTTGCCCTCTTGGCTTGTTGTGAGAATACTATGAAGTGAAGATTGTAAAAGCTCAGTCTACGCAGAACACATAGGAAGCACTCAATAGAAATTATTATTGTTTCCCCCCACAGAATAAATCATAGAGCAGTGGTCTTCCTCTGGATACTAAGGGTGCCAAGACAGAGTTAAGCAGAAGGAAACATTTGTACATCTTCAGAGAAAGCCTTGAAGAAGAGCAGACAGCCCCACCTCCAGCTTCCAACTGGTCCAGATGAACAAAGGCACTGACAAAACTAGGAAAGCTATGATTTTCACACCTGCATCAGGCGCATCACCTATGGAGGTACCAGGAAAGTAAATTGGGTTTATGTTGCAAATAGAAAATGATGACACTAATTATCTTACATTGTAGTGGTCTGGGATAGTTCCCTGAGCACTTTGCTTTCCATTATCTTGTTTGATCACACTATGAAAGAAAAGAGACTTCCATCTAAGGTGCTCATGGCTATATTCTAGATTTAAGATCACCTCTCCTCCCCATCATGGGTTGTTTTTGATTTTTTTTTTAAATATATTTTTGGTTTTGTGTGTATTTATTTATTTATTTTTATTTTAAAAATATTTTTTTCAGAGAAAGGAAAGACTCATTCACAGGGAATTTTTTATTTAGAATGAAGGCTTCTCAAGGGGCAGTGAAAATGGGATTAAGTTCTGCATCTGAATCTGAGATCAAGGGCCCCATACTTCAGGGAAAGGGTCATTTGGAAGTCACTGTATCCTTTCGATGTCCCAAGCTGAAACAGCATTGCCAATGTCGGCACAGGGCTTCCCAGGTCCCTCCAATGGTGGACTCGCTCCTATGATTCAGATGGCTTCTTGCCCTCAGAGTTTCAAGGGGTCCTGTCACTATGAATACAGCCCCTGAATTATTGGAGTAAGATGAGGGACCAGGGTATGACTGCACCAGAACAACACACAGATCATCCTAACCTGACACAAAACCATTTCTCTGCCAAATATATAGAATGTTCTGCCAGGTTCTGTTAGCCGTAGTGAAATAGTCCCTTCAAAATTCCCAAATGGGGTACCCTCCCATCTTGGGTTGTATTTGGCATTTGAAAGTTCTCTTAATTTGAAGATCTTTAAATTTTTTTCTTAAATATATATCCTTTTTTCCATTACAACTGAAGAAAAACAAAACAGGGGGATCATGAGCCTCCCCTGATGAAGATATAAATATTGCATTCTAGAGGTGGAATGGTTTGGCTCTCACTTTGCAGAATCCCCTTGAGTAAAATCTCCCTCAGAGCTTTCATGGCCTGGCTCTTTTTAGTGCTTGTTTGCAAAAAAGCTCCTAAGGAGTAATGTGGGCCTTTTCATTTCAAATGCTGCAGCTATTCTTAGGGTGTGCTTGACCAGCCGCACTTACAGAACGCTGAGGGGAGTGGGCCTCTGCATCTACATCATTCTTGAGTTTCTCTTTGTGTGGACAATCCAGGAAATTTAGACCTATTCCTACTGGAGGAAGCAAATTAGTTACCGATATATGCAGCACTTTCCTGGGGCGGGGGGGGGGGTGGGGGGGGGGGGGGGGGGGGGGGGGGGGGGGGGGGGGGGAACAGTCCCATCCCCCACAGTCTCTCAAGAAGTAGGCATATTTTCCATCCAAGAGTAGTTTAAATGACAGTCTTCTTCTTTATTTTTTTTTCTCTTCTCTGTCTAATTTTCAACTGTTCACATGCTCTCTGATAACAGCTCTTCCGGAAACATCTTCAGCAGGGCTCTCAGCCCTGCTGGAGCCTGCCTGCTCCTATTACCTTTAGCATGCTAAATGGTGCTGTTTCATTTTGTTCATTTATAGGGCTACTCTTTTATAGAAGGCATGTTTATTAACTGGTAGCTGTTAATTATATAAGAAGATAATTTCATGTAAATGTTGGATTTAAAAGCAGCCTATCTAGCCTGCTTACTGTTTAACAAGAAGGTTTTGAGATTTGTTTTTTGTTGGGATTTGTTCCTATGTGAGTAAAGCAATTAATTGATTCAGCTGATTGAATGAAAAATGCATCGTAATTGCTTTACCCCATCAAGCAGCTACTAGAATTATTTAATGCTGGCAGAGGGACAACAGTCTCCATGATACACCATCTCTCTGCTTATTGTCCTAATAAAGTACTGGAGATGGGGCCCCTGGTTAACAAAGGGATACTCAGATGGGATCCTGGTGGTTCTTTTCTGAGAGCAGAGAGAATAGACAAAGTGATTTGTACTACTCAGGATTAAATAGATAGATAGATTAGATAGATAGATAGATGATAGATAGATAAATAGATATGCATAGATATACATAGATATACATAGATAGATATAGATAGATAGATAGATAGATAGATAGATAGATAGATAGATAGATATAGATAGATAAATAATCAATAGATATACATAGATATAGATAGATAGATACAGATAGATAGATATAGACAGATAAAAAGAGAAGGAAAAATCCACTTTGGTCTCAATTATCCATGTGATTACCAACCTTCTCCTTTGGTTCTGTCTAGCTGGTCTGTTGCATCCAGAGCATCCAGACTAACATTCTTCTCAGTTCTCAGGCTTTGTATCTTTGTAGAACTGAAGTTCATTTCATAAGGATGTGATGTTCTCTACCCAGGAGAAAGATGTTGAGGGAGGGGAGCTCCCAGGTGTGTCTTCTAAGGGATTTCCAAGAAGGGGTTTAAGAAAGATTACTGAGGGAACCAGCAGTTAGCGTAATGGCTATGTCGCTGGATTCCCACGTAGTCGACTGCGGTTCGCGTCCCGGACCCGGTGGCTTAAAACTCACGCCGGGCACGTGTGCATGTGTGCCCAAGATCCCGAGAGGAGAATGGAGGAGAAGGGATTGCGGCATGACCATCCCCCCTGGGGGGTGATTTCTCACTTTCTGTCTCTATGTCTCTCTCTGTCTGTCTGGCGAGCGCACGCGCCCTATAGCAAAAACCTCTCCAAAAAAAAAAAAAAAAAAAGAAAGAAAGAAAGATTACTGAAGTAAAGAGGGTCTTGCCTGGACCCATCTACACAGCCACAGACCACATATAGAACTGATCCTTAAGTCTTTGGTGCTCATCATAGGTACCTAGACACCACACAGGCTCAGACTGAAACAGGGTGAACAAACCCACCAGTCTAGATCCTCTGATGCCACAGCTTCAGGTTAAGCTCAGGAAAGACCGCGGTCCTAAGCCAGACCAAGCCCTGAGTGCAGAAATTCATACATTTATCCTCCTTACATAGAGTTTTATCTGACACTGAGAATCAGCCCCGATAAGGGTCCCTGTTGAGGGCACCGTGTATGTCAAGTGATGTGCAGTGCACTTGGTTTCCATTGTTTTATATGTTTGTATATGGTTTATATTTGCAAAAATCTGCCAAGGAAGATCTTTCAATTCTCATTTGCAGAAGGAAAAACAGGCTCAATGAAACTGAAGTTCATTGGTTCACCACTGAAAACACTGGCAGGAAGCACAGAGTTGATATGGGAACTTAGGCTCTCTTTGTCCCACAGGTCAAGCCCTTCCCACAGAAAGTGCCCAGTACAGCCTCAGGCACATGAAAAGGTGCCTTCCTTGTTTGTTACTGTAGTTGTTGTCTTGTTGTACTGGTCATCATCGTATTTTAATAATGCTAATTGCCTCTATTTAACCAACATTCTTACCTCAGATGTATCTATGCAGTCGTAAGTTGCTTATATTCCAGGCAAGACCTCAGTCTTCCAGGTAGACACCGAGGTTGCTCACATCTTCTTTGCCCTTTCATAATAAGCCTTCAAGTCATCTTTTCTCTTTCATAATAAGCCTTCAAGTAAGCCTTTTCACCACTTGTGAAAGCACTTGGAGAAAGGCATTGGGGATACCAAACTAGGACTTTCTCAACTATATTGACTCTTATGGCTTCCATAGCCAGAAACTCCAAAGAAACATTCAAGTAACAGTCATAGGGTGGCACCAATGAACGATACATACACACATGCCTTCATATACATAAGTATTATGTTGAGAAATACTGACCCAAAAATGAAAACAAGAGGAAAAAGCACTATGTTGTGCACTGTGGAGTTTTCCCAATTTGAAGAGAAATGTACCATTACATGGCCAGATTTGCTAATTTCTCCCTTGTAGGAGAACACAAACATGGTTGTTCCACTGCTTTGCTGTTAATTGTCCCACAACACCCAACAATAACAATACAAGTCAAAATTTATTTTGGGTGAATTAATATAGGATTAACTTTGAGTTTGGGTTTTTTTTTTCCTCAGATGCCAGTATGAATTATTTAGTGTTCTAACATTAGGGGGCATTTCTAATGCCTGTGGTAATAACCTTCCAGATGAATGTCTATCACAGTTGAAGATATTTGGCCAAGTGGGTGCACTATAATAGTGGCCATATGTCACCTAAGCCCTGCTCTCCTGGGGACCACTATGATGCTTGTTGGAATTAGATGAGAATACTCTCATACAATCCCTTTTAGACCTGGCCATTTGAGTGTCTCAACCAATGTGTTACTGTCATTGCCAGAGACACACATTGCCTTTGCTCAGAGGCAAGAGCCTGGCCAACAGAGCCCTTCTTGTTAATTGGAATGTCTGTTCCTGCAGTACATTATCTGGAGAGGAATTGAACGGTCACAGAAAAAAAAACACTGGATGGGCCCTACTTTTTCTAGGTCAGACAGTAGCAGTGTTACTTCAGCATTCCTGAGTCTTAGACACTAATGTACTGGCTTGAACTACATCCCTATTGTGCAGTCTGAATAAAAAAATAAATAAATAAATTTCAAAGGCTTTCATGAATAAATATTTTTGGAAATGCTGTATTATCTATTTCCCTGTTGACAGCTCATACTTTATCATTGTAAAGGCTCTGAGAAGTCCTGTAGTGAAGAAACGTGTTAGACAACTTCATCTAATCTGTTCTTTCCCATTTCCAAGACCACCAATGCTTTTTCAAATCCCACAAAGCTATTTCATCCCCAGGATAATAACTTTGGTCCGTTCCAACACTGGCACTCTAGAATCTTTGAAGCATCATTATGTATTCCTTCTTAAGGTCTCTTGTAGTGTTGCACAACCAAAAGGTATTTTCTGTTTCATGGAAATTTCTCTTTTACTATTAGTCAGAACTCTTTGTTCTCAAATAATTACAACCTTCCTTAAACTACTTTGTGTAAAGGGAATTGATTAAGATATCAGGACTACTAGGACAATCCAAAATTAAAGATGAACTGAAAAATCAGTACCTTGAGAAATCAAGGAGTGGAGGGTCTTTCTCAACATCTTTTTTTTTTTTCCACCCCTACCCTATCCTCTCT
Organism: Tupaia tana; assembly: GCA_026018925.1. Lineage (NCBI taxonomy): Eukaryota > Metazoa > Chordata > Mammalia > Scandentia > Tupaiidae > Tupaia > Tupaia tana. The sequence continues at coordinate 34,433,730 of JAKSZU010000010.1, read as the reverse complement.
CATCATACCTTTTCATATTCATTCAGCCAGCCAGCCACCTACCCCATATTCCTTTTTCTCTCTTTATTTTCAGATAGGCCTTCCCTATAGGTTGGGGAACTTGGCTACCAGTCCCCTCAGCTGAGCCAATCCAGCAGAGATTGTTTTTCTTCCACCATCCTTATATCAACGCTGGAGCAGAACCCTGATGTGCCCAGCTTCAGTGACATGTCCAGTTCCAGGACGCATCACTGTGTCAGGGGGCTGCATTGTGATCATTGGACCACCTGGGTCACACTTCCCCTGTGACCAGAAGGGAGCAGCACACTGAGACTTGGAGCCTTGTCATAACTGCATGGAATGGAAAAGTAGTCCCCAAAGGAAAGAGGAAATATTACCACAAAGAAGATGAAAGGGAAAGAACTTTGGACACAGCCAAGAGTCCCCACAGAACATCTTCCTCTCTCGTAGGAAACACTTAGCAAGGCCCTTGTGGTGTCTCACCCCTTTCATTTATCTTAGCTTCTATTCCAACTGGACTGCAAATGTCTCAAATCTGTATAAATTAGTTTACATAAGGGATTCTGTTTTGTTTTGTTGAGAGTGTTTTTGCTACAGGGCATGTGTGCTCGCTGGAGAGACAGAGAGACAAAAAGTGAGAAATCATCCCCCCCCCAGGGGGGGATGGCCATGCTGCAATCCCTACTTCTCCATTATCCTCTTGGGATTTTGGGCACGCATGCACACACATCCGGTGTGAGTTTTAAGCCATCGGGATCGGGATTTGAACCATAGTCAACTACATGGGAGTCCAGTAACGTAATTATTACACCATCTGCTGGTCCCAAGGAATTCTGTTCTTAAAATGCAAAAGACTTCTGTTGGTTTGCTTCTATATATACTACATCTTTTTATAAAAGGGGAAGTTAGACTGTGGTATGTGTTAAATAGTCCACCCAGATCAGTAGCCATCAATCCAAGCAAATAAGTCTTTTTTCAGACCTTTCCATTGGTGAGTGCTTCTGTTGTGGGACAGGAGGATTTACGATAAAATTAGTCATTCAATGACATAGCACAGGACCCTGAAAAGGTTGTTCATGTCTCTGCGAAAGATGGTTCAATACTCAATTATTGCTTTGCCTGAGATTTTGTCCACACTATGCCAAAACAGCTCGTTTAAAAGTGAAAAATCAGGCTCATCAAACAAAAACATTGTCTCCTGAGTGCCAGTCTGCTGTGATCAAAGGTTTTTAACTCAGCCCTTGGTTGTTTTGGCATCATAGTCTAAGGAGCTTATAAAAGAAAGATGAGGATATTCAGAGGAAACATTTGGACTGCCATTTATGTGAATGAAGGGAATATAACCTACTCATGCTTAATTTCTCATTACTCTTAGAAGAAAATGGACTCAGTACTACACAACATATTGGTAAGTCATTTACTTTCCAAAGAGTAAAGCCTTGAAAACCTTCCCACAAATGGAATTATCACCAGGAAGCAGGCATGTGAGGACTGCTGGGGACAATGACATAAATCTAACACCACCCCTGTCCAGACAGAGTGGGTGGACTGAGGAAGGGTGTGCTTTATGAGCTACTATGCTGACTCTCTCATAACAGCCATCACACCTGTAGAGCTACGGGCACAGGTAGACAAGAAGTGATGTTTATATTGGAACTTGAAGGATTCCAAGAACTATCCAGAAGCAGGGAACCTGGGACCAGAAGACAAAGGAAATGTTTCCAACAGAAAGAACAGCATGAGTGAGCCTGTAAGCACCTGAGCTCAAAGGAGCCTAACCGTGTGAGGCTCCAGGCTAGGAAGGACCTCAGCATGGCCAGAGACACAGGCACCAGGCAGTGTGAGACTAGTCTGCAGCAGTGATGTCTGTAATGAAGACAGAAGCACCCACAGCCTTAAACTAACCATGTCCCACTAATATCTGACAGACTGGACAGCTTCCCTAGCTCTCTGTGTGACCTCAGAGGCAGGTCTGGCCCCTTTGGATTCTTGCCCAATTCAAGAGAGAAGAGAGACACTGGCTGTGCAGTATAATGCCGCCATGTGCTGATAGGTTCATGCCAATTTTATTTTGTAAGTTAATTTTATTTCTGATAAAGAGTACATGGAGTCCCACAGAGACAGTGAGAAAGAGAGAGAAAAGCACCCTCGACAGGGCATTGTCATGACACAACTCTCTTCCCTCAGCCCTTCAGCTAATCAGGATCCTGGCATGCACACATGTACCCAGTGTGTTTTCAGGGACATGGAATAATCAGACCATGGATGGCCATGCAATGACTTCCAGCATTGTAGTTTAGTTTGTTACCAACTGGGCCACTAACTTGGGCTCCATTTTAATTTGAAAAGGAAGTTATCTTTACCTCAAGTTGGTAAAGCAAAGCATAGCAGCGGCATTTTCAAAAACTATACATCTAATGAGAACTTCTGTACTTTTGATGTGGATGAGGTAACCTATCTGATTATACTGAATTTATGTCATTTCAGCCCCCAAGTTTTTTCACAAGTAACATTTTTATTAGCATGTGATCCCTTAGTACCTACAAATATGGGCTGGCCATTAGAGACTTAGAAACACTGAAATTATTCCAATCCTCTTCCTTCACCCTATATCCCATTTGACGGCCCTGGTTTTCCAAATATACCTGACCATGCCTGGCTTGGAGTCAGTGTCTGAGGTGCTCAAGACAAAAACGATGAGCAGGCATGCACATTTAGAGCTCATTTCTTGCTGTCTCTCTTACCACCTGGGGGCTTGTGGGGATGGGAACTCTTACAGTGAGTCTAGTATTTAGTAGGTGCTCAAAAAATCCCTTTGTGAAATAAATGAATAGGTGAGCACTCCTCAAAAGCAGAATGGTCATTTGGGTACCACCCCCTACATACGTGATATACTACAAAGGCCTTAACATGTAATGACGCTAGGCTCCTGTTGGAGAATGGAGGCTTCTTTGACCATGGAAATAAGTCCTACCCGCCTCCAAGTAAGAGGATGGCATTTTTTTCTTCTCATACTAGGAAGATAGCACCATACAATAAAAATTATTTCTGGCATTGCAATGGGTGGTGTGTGGAGCAATAGCTCCTCTCTTCTACATGTTCAATGACAGTAGGTTAGAAATTGCCATGAAGGTCAATGTCTGGTTACTAGCGAAGCCACACAGTCTCTCCTCCAAAATGGTGCCTTTGCTCATGACAGTCACAGAGAGACTCTCATTTTGGAAAATGGATCTCTACTGCCATTAATTAAAGCATTATGTGCTATAATTACCCAGACAGGGATTTTTACAACCCAGACCTAGCTAACTATATGATTAAATGATTAGCATACAGCTGGAATGTTATATTTTACATATTTAAAAGAAACACGCTGAGTTAGAAACTTTAGAATGTCAGTCTCATGTCCTACCACTCAGTCAGTGAAAAGTGTATTCTTGGGTCGACTGTTGGCAGTTTGTTTTCATACCTCCAGATCGATTACCCTTTAATTAAAAATTTCCCCAAGAAATAGAGCTGAGAGGTCATTGGAGAGATTTCCAGAGGCACTAAGGATGTAACACTAATGAGTAGAGACAGAAAGATATGCAGGGTTCAGAGCAGGTTGGACATCATCTCCCCCTGATTGAGGCTTCTGTTAGGCAGAAAGCATATAGGCATGGCATAGACACCAAAAGGTGTCAAGTACATTTCAGAAGGCACAAACAGCCAGGTTCAGGAAGGTTGGTAAGAGGCAAGTTCACATTGAAACCTTGATCCCAGAAAACAAAAAAGAGCCCAATGTTTCTACAAAGACCGGGATGAAGGTAAGAAGAACTTGGTGTCCTTTGCTTAGGTGGTCAATTGCACCGTAATCTTTCTTGACTAAGGTCTTCTCACATTCCATTCCTTCTGCCTGGAGTATTCTCCCCTGTAATCCCCTTTACCAGTTCACCTTTAGATCCCATCTCACATGTCACTTTGTCCGGGAGGCATGCCTGGACACCACCACTCACCCATCACATCAGATCCTTGTGATTCATTACCACGGAACACCTCTCTTTCCCTCCGCACCTTACAATAAGGTATAAAAATGCACTTAATTACATGATTATTTTATACCAATGTCTGCCTCTTCTATGGAAGGGTAAACCATTACATTTCTGTTCACTATTATGTCCCAGAGCCTAGCACTGAGCCTCACACATAGCAGACACTCAATATTTGCTGTATGAATAAAACAGGTAAACTGGAGGGAGAATAAACTGAGTCAGGCTGGATTAGGTGGGTTGATTTCATCTTGACCAATTATCTCTCTTGCTGTAGAGTATACATCATGATTTTCTTGTCCTTTCATAAAGTATCAATACACTCTAATGGTTGAATGTGTGCTGAGCATGGACAGTCTGTAGAAGAGGCATGACAAGAGAAGGGGGAAATGCCAGGTCCAAAAGTCCCCACCCCACAGCAAGTATGAATGGTGGAAATGACCAAAGGTAACTTCTATTGAAGGGTAGGTCGGAGCTTCTACACAGCACCACAAAGGGCCCTCTTACACTCCAAATTTGCCTTAAGCCCATTCACTAAATGGATCTTCACTGAGCATATACTGTGTGCTAGACTGTGTTCTAGGTATTAGGGATAGAGCCACGAGGAAGCCAGACCACAAAACCTGCCCTGATGGAGTTTGCATTCTAGAGAGAAGAGACAGATGTGACCCAAATAAGTAGGTAGAACATATGGTATAGCCAGATGGTGATCATGGAAAAAAATAGAGATGAAAGACATGTAGAGTTGCTATTTTTGAGCAAGTGTCCAGAAAGGCATCTTAGGTAAGTTGGCAGTTGAGCTAAGAATGGAGAAGAGCGAAGGATCAAATATCCAGGTGATGGAAACAACCAGGGCAAAGGGGAGACACTTTATCCTCACCATACTCACCTCAGGACCATTTAATAAACAGAGAGTAATAGCTGCCTGGCATGTGAGTTCTCTCTAGAACACATGGCTTGTATGTGTAGCCAGCTCATTTTGTGAGGCCCAAAAGGTGGGTTGCCCATACCAACCAAGAGTGCAGAAGACTTGTGTGCCCAGAGTTGGTCCCTGTGTGGGCGTTGCCAGCAGGGCGCTCAGACAGGGCATCAGAAGGAAATTAGGGAGTCTGTGGGAGAAATAATAACCCAGCATCGGTTTTCCCCACATGTAGGACTCAGCATCTCAGAGAGAAACTTTCAAATCCAAGAAATGTATCGCTAAAAAAATTTCTTAGTAAAAAATAAAAGTAAACATTTAAACAGAGGAAAAAGATAACCAGGAAATATTTCTTAAACAGCCAGAACTGCAAATGGATGGCATTAGCCCAAACTAAGACAGCTGCACATCTGCATAAAGTTCCCTTAGGGGGAGCTGCCGAGTCATTCATCAGACCCTCATTCCCACCTCTGATCAGCCAGCCCTCCAGGTTCATGGGCTTTCTAAGTGGGAGTCACACAGCAAGCTCTTTCTCAACAGAACAGAAAGTTACATGATCCAGCCGGTGTTGTGGTGGTTAAGACAACTGTATCCCACATGGCTGAGTGAGCAGATTGAGTACCAGATCTGGAGGCTTGAAAAACATGTCATGTGCATGTATGTGAATGCTCAAAATCTCAAAAGGAAAATACAGAAGGGATTGCTGCATGCCCACCACCATGGAGGGTGCTTTCTCACTTTCTCTTTCTCTCTCTTTCTCTGGTGAGTATATAGTCCCTCAAAAGAAAGAAAGAAGGAGAAAGGGAGAGAGAAGAGAGAGAAAGAGAAAGAAAAAGAGAAAGAGAGGGAGAAAGAGAGGGAGAGGGAGGGAAAGAGGGAGGGAAAGAGGGAGGGAGGAAGGGAAGGAAGGAGAAAGAAAGAGAGAAAGAAAGAAAAAGAAAGAAAGAAAGAAAGAAAGAAAGAAAGAAAGAAAGAAAGAAAGAAAGAAAGAAAGGAAAGAAAGGAAGGAAGGAAGGAAGGAAGGAAGGAAGGAAGGAAGGAAGGAAGGAAGGAAGGAAGAGGAAGAGGAGAGAGGAGAGAGGAGAGGAGAGGAGAGAGAAGAGAAGAGAAGAGAAGAGAAGAGAAGAGAAGAGAAGAGAAGAGAAGAGAAGAGAAGAGAAGAGAAAAGAAAAGAAAAGAAAAAAAAGAAAGGAAGCTAGATAGATAGATTGTACTTTGATTACTGGTTTCTGCTGTAATGTAATAGATCAGCAAGACAGTGGATTAGAAATACCCACTTCTGTGTTTGTCAAATCTGAACTTTAAATTCACCAGGTTCATATTTGAAGACAGCTCCCCTATACCAGTTCTAATTTTGTTTTGAAGCAAGAACTGCTGGTCTAGCCTGAGCCTGGAGTCTGCCCAGCACCCACTAGAGTCCAATCTCTGAGATAAAAGTCAATCTGCTTTTGAACATGTAGCAGAAGCAAGCACTGTAAGTTCTCCTGTTTCCCAGAGTCAGTACCTTCCTACGGTCTTTTGGCTCCTCTTTTTGGCACAAAGATCACAGACAAACAGTAAGAAAGCCAAGGAAGCAGCTGCCTCACTCTCTAAAGTTTACCCACTAGTTGGCTTTGCCCTTGCCTGGCTACTTGCCCCCCAGACTCACTGCCCACACATCCTAGAAACTCTTCTTGACTCTTATGTTTGTATGTAGACTTCCTAGACTCAGACCTGGCCCAAACAATCTAATTTTGCTCAGAACTTGGACTTTAGGCCCATCCCTACCTAACAGCCCTGCTAATGGTACCCTGTCTCCACCCCACAATATGTATGCAAAAGCATGTTGACCTTGCATTCTCATCTTCGTCTTCAACCCATGTGAGGAGTCTTCCATGATGACCCTCTTCCTATCTACCCCCTTTACTAGTTCTCCTCCCTCTTCCACACTGAACACAGCTATGGTTACCAAAGAGTAAACAAAAACCAGCAACAACAATAACCACAGAGAAACTACCAACTCCAATGAAGCATAGTATTCATGTCTCTTTTCAGTGTATTTACTTTTTAAATTTTAGTATTCACATAGATATTAATGTTGCCTTCCATGGACTTCCTGGAACTATTTAATATGAAGGCATTTCACCCTACAAAGACCTGTTTCAATTATATTTATTGGGAAAATGACCGTTTTCTTGAAGTCCTGAGTCCATTCACCTTGTTAATTGGCTTAATATAATTTTTCCAATTATAATCTTTTAGTTAAAAAAAAATTTAATGCCTATTAAAGCCAGATTGACACAAAACTATCGCCCACATCCAGAATTCCCCAGAGAGTCCCAGCCTTGGTGGTATCATCAAATCATACCTCTTGATTAGCATCCTCAACTTGCAACAGGGGGCCACGTGGCTATGTGATGGCTGTGGAAGGCGAGGAAGAACTTCAGTTGTCTAAAGTTTCCCTGACTCACACTCTTCCTTAGGAGACAGATAGAAACAAATCTTTCCAAGGCAGGAGCTAGCTGATAAAGGAATGTCTGGATTTTCTTTACCTATTTTTGAGGCTTTCAAAGGGATCATACTTGGAAAGTCATGGCATATAGTGAGTGCTCAGCCAATTGTGGCTGAGAAAATGATGACTAAGAATAGGACCGTTCTGGTAGCAGAAATAGGAATGCAGACGCTAGTTCTGAGGGGAGGAGATAATTGGTATTGCTCCACAGGTGAAGGGGAGAAGGTGAACTTCCAGGCAGGGTTCACCTGGCATTGCCTATCTGCCCAAGCCATGGGCTAGCTACACTTTAATGGGGCCAGGTCTGCTGTGCGAGAAATAACTGAGGGGCAGCTTGTAGGGGCAACCCACAAGCCAAGTTCCTGGGCCCAACTCCTAGAAAGCATGGACTTGATAGATATAAGATCAATTTTTCCACAATACCAGAGATATGACCTAACACTTTGTTATTTCCAAAGAACCCTTATGGATACAATTTTACATGAGTTTCATTCACAGGTCCTCCAATATCAGCAACGTATGTTATCACCAAACTATAAGGAGCAAATGAATTGGCTGAAGTCACACAGCCAGTCGGAGGGTGAAGATTCACAAAGTCCTAGGTTTCTTTCATAGTGCAGCATACAAACAGGTGCTTTTAAAATTGGGTTAGTCTTCGCGAGCCATGGCATGGGCCTACCCCGCGTGCCGTGACCCGGGCTCTGCCCCCGCGTGCCGTGGCCGGGGCTCTGACCCTGCGTGCCGTGGCCGGGGTCTGCCCCGCGAGCCGTGGCCTGGGCCTGCCCCGCGTGCCGTGGCCGGGGCCTGCCCCCGCGAGCCGTGGCCGGGGCTCTGGCCCGCGTGCCGTGGCCGGGGTCTGCCCCGCGTGCCGTGGCCGGGGTCTGCCCCGCGAGCCGTGGCCGGGGTCTGCCCCCGCGAGCCGTGGCCGGGGCTCTGGCCCGCGTGCCGTGGCCGGGGTCTGCCCCGCGAGCCGTGGCCGGGGTCTGCCCCGCGAGCCGTGGCCGGGGTCTGCCCCTCGTGCCGTGGCCGGGGCTCTGACCCGCGTGCCGTGGCCGGGCTCTGCCCCGCGAGCCGTGGCCGGGGCCTGCCCCGCGTGCCGTGGCCGGGGCCTGCCCCGCGTGCCGTGGCCGGGGCCTGCCCCGCGAGCCGTGGCCGGGGTCTGCCCCTCGTGCCGTGGCCGGGGCTCTGACCCGCGTGCCGTGGCCGGGCTCTGCCCCGCGAGCCGTGGCCGGGGCCTGCCCCGCGTGCCGTGGCCGGGGCCTGCCCCGCGTGCCGTGGCCGGGGCCTGCCCCGCGAGCCGTGGCCGGGGTCTGCCCTGCGTGCCGCATCAGCTGATGGCCGTCTCTGCTTCCCTGAGCCGCATTCCTGAAACTGTGTTCCATGGAGATTCACCTACATTTGCGGGGCTGCACGAGACCCACCCTTGGTCCAGCCCTGAGTGGAGTCTACGTTCCCTATTGTTGGGAACTTTATGATCTGATAATTGGAGGGAAAAAAAAAATCATGTTTATCATAAAAAATAATTAGAATAATAATAATAATGATTGGGGGAAACATAGGAAAGATATTGAATGTTGAAGTGGGGAGATTAATGTCTCTGTACTGACTGACATGCATGGCATTCCCTTTTGAAAAAGCAATGTAATACACTGTAAATTAGTCTTGCTTTTTGATTAGTGTTTTTAATAGAATGAAGATCAGATTAACTCAGTCCAAGCTGTGGAAATAAAGGTAGAGCTACCCTGTGGGCATTCAGAAAGCAGCTGGAGACCTACCTGCTTTGGATAGTCAGTTGGAACGAGTGTCCAGGAACATCAGAAAGCAGGAACCAGAATTCTAACAAGCACAAAAAAAAAAAAAAAACAGTAAATCATAGTCAGAGAACAGACCTTCAGAGGTTGGCCACTTCAGCAATGATTCAGGCGCTTGTTTGTTCAGCAGAAATGAGTGGGAATGTCTGGAAATCCTTTTACATGAGCAGTATCCACACAGGGCCTCTCTGTGCTCAGAAGTCTGGCTCCAGGGACCCATCTTGCACCTACACAGAACATCAACTCTTGAGATCATGTGGCCCAGATCCCAACAATGGCTTAGCAAATGACTATGCCTCTCCATAGTAGCCCCAGGGCCAGCTCTCCCACATCCCCAACCTGAAGCTTCTTGGAAGTTACAGAGCCTCAAAGAGGCTTGAACCTCCTGCCCCACCCCAACCTCTTGCCCCTGTAAGACCTGGCACTGTTTCTGTTGTTTCTACCAACAGGCACAGGCCTCCTGCTGAAGTCTCACGAGACTCTCCACACCAAGAAGGGCAGAGGAGCTCAGAGATCACCCAGTCCCTTGAAGTACTGTCAGTTCCTGACCTAGCCTGCTCAGACCTCCTTGAGAGGCAAACCAGGCACCTCTGTTCTCCTGTCTCTCTGCTACCCCCAGCTTCCCCATACCATGTCATCCATCTCAAAGCACAGATCTCCTCAGCGGGGGCTTTCCAACAGAACAGTGCACAGCTTGCCTGCAGCTCGGATCTCCACGTTATTCTTTGCCTTTATCTTGTTAGCATAATGTGCAGCTTCATTAACCAGCCAGATGAATCATTTAGTAATTGAAGCTAATGAATTTAATTTTCTGCTTTCTATTTTTTTTTTAACGATAAAACAAGTCATATTTTACCAACAGGTCAAGAAAGACTCCAAGTTACTCTTTAACTCAATGTTAGGCCAACAATGCAAAATGGCAGATAGGGACAGAGATTGTTCCCTCTTGCTGATCTTGCTGCCATTTTTGGAGTTTCTCAGGTGCTTAAACTTACAGGACCATTTTCCCAGTTGTATTAAGAATGAAACTAAGAGGTCAGAGGAGAATCCTTCTTTCTCATATGAGATGGTACCATGATGGCAGCATTCCTAACAGGTCAGTGTGAAAAACAAGAGTAGCTAACAGAAGATAAACATGTAAAGTTATCAAGGAAACATCATCATATCAACTGATGTCCTCTATGAGCAAATCCATCTTCTCCCAAGGGTCCTACTCCCCCTCAGTTAAGTGAGCTGGATTAATAATAACATATGCTTCCTTTTTCACTACCCTGTTACCAAAGACATGAAACCCAAGGATGCACCAGCACTTGAAACTTCGGCATGGGAAGGAAGGCTAATTAGAGTGGAAGCAGCCCGCCTTCCTGCATAGCTGACATGCACCAGTTGAAGCCTTCTTGTAACTTGACTACCTGGCGCTTCATCCCTGATTAACAGAGCCTGGCTGCAAACTAAAATGCAGTTAATTTATTGTAAGTTTTATTAGGCATATAAAAGAGAAGCAGGAATGACTACCCTTTCGTTGCTCGAGATACATTTCATCCATGACTCGGAGCAGATTCCTCACAGATTAAGCTTGTTAATTTCCCTCACCGCCAACATTCTTCTTCGCATTGCTGAAGCAAAAGCCACAGGCTCTTGTCTGAAATGGATGGGATGAAAAGGGCTGGGGGCCCCCTGGACAACAGTTACATTAACCACTCTGTCCTTTTAATTCATCTAATTACATGCAAGGAGAAAGCCGCCGCCTTAGCGGGCTCCCGCTCTTCGCCAGAGCCTGATGCTGCTGGGCCATTGCTTTGGGCTTTTTGTTGTCTTATTAGGGGTGCTTTTGTTCAGAGGGATGGTTAAAGCCATTTTCAGCAGCTAGCGAGATGAAGCCGTTTCAATAAGGACACAATGTACTTGTTTAAATTACCTTTCAAAATGCTCAAAACCATTAAGGGGGAGGCGCAGCAAATAAAAGTTGGATTTTTTGTTATAATGTTTTACCCTAATAACAGCTTTTATTTTATTATAATCCATTAGTTGACAATATTATTCTATAGATTATTAGGCAGCAATTTTGTTATTTTATCACACTTTCAGCACTCACTCACCGGGCCAGAATCCACAAATCTCAGTATAATATGCTTTCAATTTTGTTAAAATCTCTATTTAACTGGTTTGGCTGCGGAACATCTTGGCAAATGTGTTTTTAATTTCGTTCTAATTAACTTGACAGTTGACAGAACTCGATGGTGGCATGATGGTGTCCCCTTTTCCAGGGTCCCTGCAGCTCCATTCCTAGGGTCCATTTTTTTTCTCTCTCTGGTCCTAACAAGCAAGATGTCAGAGCTAACATCCAGGAAGAGGGTCTTTCGTCTCTGTCAAAAGTATATGCAATTTTTTAAAAACCAATTAAAAAATCGGGCTTTCTCTTTAGATCTAGAAAAAGAAGATCATTGGTTTTGTGTGGTTCCCAAAAAATTGGTTTGCTCCTTCAGATGCGGGTCCTAAAAGGTGAAAAGAAGACAAAGCCAGTAAAGGGAAAGGGGGTTTAGGAACCCAGCTCCCACCCAACAGACACGGAAGGAGTGCCCATACTCCCAGTATTTCCGCATTCTTCGTGGGGATACAGCTTTAAATTCTCTACTTTGGGGGGCCAGTTCTGAGAAGAGCACTCGAAGAGAAATTATCCTTGCTCTTAACAATTCCAAATTCTCTGATGGGGAGAATTTTGCTCTGGCAACCATTCTGGAGGTGCCCTTGCTTCTGTGCTTCCAGAATCCCACAGCATCCTAGAATCCAGCTCCTCCCTTGATCCTAAGGAGTACCCGCAGGGATACAGTGGTTCTGGGCCACAAAGCCACCTTTAATTGCTTTTTTTTTTTTTTTCCTTCCTGATATAGAAGTAAAATAAGTCTCTGCAAAAAGAATTCACCCTTCTCTACAACTTCCCTCATTCAAACTGAGGAAGGTCTCCAAGAGGCTGCACACAAACTTTAGATAACTTGGGGCCAGGAACTTGAGTGACTATTCACAGTCCTGGTGGATTCGGGGGGTGCTAGTTCTTCCCATCAGTTTTCTGCCTCCTCTTTATGCCCTTCCTTGCTTGCGCTTTCTCTCCCTCCCTACCTTTCTCAGATGTTGTGAATTTTGCCCATAACTAGAAATTCCCTGATTCCACATTTGTACTACTCATTATGCTTCTGTTCAATTATTAAGGATGTCAGTCCTTCCAGGACCCTCTGAGATGAATCGTTGTAACATCTTCCTTACATTAATGACAAAAACCTCATGGCCGAAGAGACTGGACTCACCAAGATACCAGCTAGCCATAGCAGCCAGCACAGGTCTTCTGCGTCCCACTCCGTACTCCTACCTAAAAACTCCCTTAGAAAAGATTCTTCATTCTAGGGGGAAAAGATCAATATGATCAATTTTTTAGTCTTGATGTCTGAATTTTGCATTTTTATTTAAAACCAGACTATTGCTATGCTGTGGGCTGGCATAATGCAAACAAAGCATTTGATGTGCATTTTTTTAAGTACTATGTTTTTAGCCCCAAGCAAAGAAAATATAAATGCCTAGAGCAATGCTTTTCAAACAGGAGTAATCTTGCTCCCCAGGGGACATGTGACAATGTCCAGGGATATTTTTGGTAGTCCTGGCTACACCTAGGGGTGTACTACTGGCAAGGATGCTGTTAAACATCCTACTAAGTGTAACACAGGCCTCCCCACACACATCATGAATAACCATCCAGCCCAATATTAATAGTGCCTAACTAGGTAAACGCTGCCCTCATCTTACCTGGGAATAAAGTTCCCAAGTTCTCAGATCTTGGATCTTACGGAAGGAGGGTACAGAATGACTTACCACAAAGGACAATGGGCTGGACCAAGTCACCAGCGCCCAAAGGTTATGAGGAAAGCAAGACTTGAACCCACGTTACATTGACAGTGCTCATTCTTTCTTATCCTGTTTGGAGAGCAACTTAGCCACACTCCCTGCCTCAACTACTAATAACTGTGCAATTGCCCTTGGCTCATTTCTTTTCTATTTGGAGGAGGTATAAGGGGCTATATGGAGATAGACTGTGTAAAGTACCTAACCAGGGCCTGGAACACAATAGGCAGTCGGCACAGCGCCGTGGTGATGACGGAGCACAGGACGACGCTGAAGACAGCAAGGCTGACACCTAGAACTTTGGTCAGCCAGGCAAGGGCGTGTGTCTGGCAACTCCTTTTCAGAACAGCAATATGTCTGCTCGAATGCTTCAGGAATCTTGGCCAATTGTGCCATCTGGGAAGAAATTTACACAGTGATGACTATGTGGAAGGGAGAAGTGGAGAAGGAGCATTGGACAAGAAGAATGAGAAAAGGATGATGTAGGTTGTGAAGATGCACTCACTTCTCTGCTTCTGATATTGCCCACAACCCAAATAGACACCAAAAAGGAGATTTTGATCAAAACCAACTCAAGAAATGTAAGGGGTGATTTCTGTTTCCAGCTGCCTCTAGTCCTGCCTATGTTCCAGAGCATGAAACTGCTCGAACAACTTAAGGGTATTTAGGGGTATTTAGGAAACACAATCTCAAGCTTCCCTACCAAGTCCCACATGGCGAAGCCTGTTGCTAGGTATAGACAATCAGTGACAACATCTGAAACTATGCTTTCTGACCAGAATATTTACACCATTTAATATTTGTTCCAGCCCTCCTCCCTCATCATTATATTTGTGTTTCATCTATGTATTCACTGCATAGAGTAAGCATGTGTGTGCAAGAATAATCTCAGAAAGACATCCCATTCATAAAAAACTTCTTTTTCAAATTAATTGCCTAAGAGAAGGAAAATGTTCTTCCAATACTTTGTCTGCAGAACTGTTCTCTGGCTTGTGAATATCTGTCAAGAATATATATTTCCAGGGCTCTGAATTGCCCAGATTTTAACATCCAGTTTGGGCAAGCCACAAGAGTTTAACTATCAGTCTGCTCCTTATGGAAACAGCACTAGGATAGAAGAAATCCCGTGGATTTTTTCGCTGGATGCATTTCATTTCTTCCGGATAGTCATATAGTTGTGGGTGTGTTTCTCGCCCAGCGTGGCCTCACAAGGAGGAAGGAGCCTTACACACTAGCACTGTCAATAAATAACCCTTTTGATACCCTTCTCTATTGGGCCTCCATTTTATCAGGCCAAAATTAAGTTTTACCGGGACATTGTAGAAGAGCCAGTGTTTGACCATTGAGTGCCATGTGTGGCCATTAAAAAGAAAAGAAAAATCAATAGGGTTTCATTAAAACAGCAGGCAATCAGGCCCCAGCCCTGGCTTAATTACAGTTTCAGTAGCATTTGCTTTAATTGGAAAAAATAAAAGAAGTGAAGTGGAGTGAATGAAGAAATTAGCATATCTATCACTGTTGTCACATTGTACCGTGGCCTTAAAACACTGTTCGCTCTTTCCTATCTCTGAAGCTACGCAGAACCCTGAAAAAAAAATACAGCATGCAATTAGCAAATCCTCGGGCTCCACCTTTGTAAAATTCTAATTAAAGTCTTTTGTAATCTTTGGGAGTCCTTTTTAAAAATCTGCTAGATATGCTAGATACACTTCACGACATGTCTGTTAATTACTCTGGCTTAGCACAATGCGAGCGAGGAAAACTATGATCATCTTGGGCTGGGTGCACAGTTAAGGCAGTTCTCAGACCAGCTCTGGCAGCCCAGAAAAGTTGCAGAGAGCCTGGCTCCTGCTCAGATGGTGGGTCCCGAGGGCAGCAACTGGTATCTTTTCTGCTTACCAGACTTTCCAACATTTGAAGACACAAATTATCAGAACAGTGAAGGTCCTTAGTCCAAACCTAACCTCCCCTCCATTTTAGAGATGGAGAAACTGAGTTCCATGGTCCCCAAACCAGGATAGGGTAGAACACAGACTTTCTCCCAAAGCCTGTTTCTTGGCCAATTCCAGTCATCCATCTACCCTCCCATCATATTTCATCTGGCGCCTCTCAGGAATCCCTTTCCTACTTAACTATGTATACAAATATGTATTGTCATAAAGGATTAAATTGTATTCACTAAATCTCAAACATTTTTTCTCATGCTTTGTAACCCAGATACCATCTTCACACCTAGCATATTTCACTTAATAATAAGAGATGGTTCCTTTTGGAATGGTTAGTGGGCTAAAATAGTAGGAGTTTGGTTAGGATGTGGCCAAGGAATGGTTTTCAAGTTCACATCTGCTGAGCAAAGAACTGCAGATACTGGAGGCAGAGTTGACCTTCTCATGGACTGAGACTCTGGACAGAAATGTCAAATACCTAATAATTCCCATGAGTCTCATGAAGGTCACAGAGCTGGCTGATAACAAGAGCTGCCATTTTGTGAAAGACTCTTTGGAGCTGTGTTCTCCCATGGATGTTCTATTATTAAAAATAGGTTATTTGTCAATGGTTGAATAAGCCATGAAATGGGTTTATACTCAACTTTGGTTCCCAGGGGCTTCTTCCACCACGTTATGTGGCCCTCCCAAAGCACCAGTTTCAGAGCAGATAAAAACGGAAGGCCTGGCCATCCCACTATGGTCACTGGGTCTCTTCCCAGCAAATTCCTGGGCCAGATGGAGGCCTAGGCAGCCTTCCCAGTGTGGCTCCAGCCCCAGGCAGATCCTCCTGAAAATTTACCCTAACCAGGTGCTTCCTCCCAGACCACTAAGGACAGCACAGCTCTTGCGTGACTAGCCCCAGAACAGCAGCTCATTGTGTAGTAGAGGAGAAGGTGCGTGTGCCCAGGGTGCAGGGGCCACCTCCGAGGTCAGAGAGAAGTGGCCAGGGGACAACAGAGAGACCTCCATGCAGAAAATTACAGAGAGGAGACGATTCATTGTCCCTTCACAAAGTGGCCATCAGGAAGCGCGTGATTGGCTTCTCACCAGAGCGTGGCAGGCCTCTGTCCTGGGTCAGTCCTCAGGGATGCCTGCCCTGTGGACCAAGGAGCAGCAGGAGGAATCTGTTCGGCAGCAGCCAGACGCAGCAGGGGCTTCCAGCAATGGGTGAGCACTGAGCTCAGGATGGGCTCCAACTCCTTGAACCTTTGTTGCCCGGGGAGAGATGCGTTTCACACAAACACGTATTCGAATGACTCAGATAAAAGGGCTGTGGGGGAGGACTAAAGACTGAATAAAGAGGCCTCTGGACACCTGGGCCTGGTTTGGGTCAATTGCTGTCTGACCTATCTGTTCCCAGCATCAGAAACATGCTGGGGTGGTTTTAAGCTCTTGCTCCTGGCTAGGAGGTAGGCATAACCCTGTCTCCCAAATCAATTGTGGGAAGGGCCAAAGGGTATCACGACACTCTATAAAATGAAGAGGTTGCTCCCCAGGCCTAGTGGAACCCACACTGGCCTAGTAACTGGACTTCCCACTGAGAACCATGAGAATTCAGGTCACACAGGCCACAGAGAAGTATCAGATGCAGCTCAGCCACCTGAGAAGATCCACACCTTGCTAGAGATGAGACACCCACTTGAGTTACAAGCAACAGGAGGAGGCAGAGGGCCTGACACTTCCCTAATGTCTGCAATCCCACAGTCATACCCCACCCTCTGTGTGCTTTCATCTTCACAACTTTTTTTAGAGTTATTTATTTTATTTTATTTATTCGTTCATTTATTTTAATTTGACCAGAGAGAGACACACAGAGAGAGAGAGAGAAAGTGAGAAAGCAAGCCACCAAGTTTGGGACCTGAACCATGTTTGGTCATGTGGGAGAGTACAACACCTTAACCACCGTGCTACCTACTGGTACCATCATCTTCACAACTTTTTAAGGTCAACGAAAAGGCCTCAATCTTAAAGGGCCTCAATCTTTGCAGGACCTTGAGCAAACCACCTCTACTCTAGGATTCAGTTCCCTTGCTGAGTAATGGACCTCTCACTCCCCCTGCCCCCCAGCCCTGACATCCCTACAGCTATTACCTGACAGACAGATTAACCCTATCATCTCAGTGGCCAGGACTCAGACTCTTGAGAGCCTCAAATGGGGAAAGAAAGAAACAGAATTCACTCCAAGGCATAGAAGACCAATACAGGATCCCAGAACAGGAGGTCAGGAAAAACTCAGAAATGAGAGCCATGCTAGCAGAGGCAAGTATGCCTCAACCCCACGAGGAGCCATCCAAAGCCAACAGTAGGCCGATGGATGGTCATCTTAGCACTCGCTGAGCCCTTTCTCTGTGCAGAATGCTGTTCTAATTCCCTACGTGCAAGGACTCGCTGGTCCCCACAACTATGCTATATACTGTCATCAGGAGGTGGGTACCATCACAGCCCTACTGCAGATGAGGCCACGAAGCACTAAAGGGAAGAACTGACTGAGTCCCACAGTTGGCAAGCTGCCCAGCTACATCCTCTAACTCAGTCCCTCTCCATAGTGTCCACCTCACTTCTTCTCCTGCCAGCTAGCATGTGGCTTCAGCATTCAGGCAGGGGAATAAGCTGACATCTTGATGGGGAAAACTGAAGGCCAAGTACCTGAAAGCTGAGAGCATCAAAAGGCACAGAAATACCTACAACACTTTCTGCCCCTCTGCCCCCTTGTTCAGCCCTGTTGCTTTTCCTTAAGGAACATAGGCATCAACACCCTACTCTGGAATGGCAGTATAGTTAGGAGTTCAACCAACAGGCTCTAAGTTTAGTTGACAGCCTGACTTCAGACCCCAGTCCTACTGTCTATGCCACTGCATCATGGGCAAGTGACCTCACTGTGCTAATTCTCAGGTTCCTCATCTGTAAGGACAGCTAATGACAATACTCACCACACTGGGTATCTTTACAATTCAGTGAAAGTCCCTGTGCAGCACTCATGATGCGGCCATTGAGACTCAGGCTGCTGCCATCATTTTTATCCTCGGATGCCCTAGGGTGGCACTAATAGAATCTGGGATGCGAGGTAGTTTCCAGAAGACAGCGGAACAAAAAGAACATTGAGCTCCCGATGGGGGCCTATGTAAGTGCCCTACTCAGTCACTCTGAGACATGGGCAAGTCCCTTCCTCCAAGAGCCTTCCAAATTTCAGCTTCCCATCTTTAAAAGGCAAGGCGAAGGGCCAGCTCATGGCGTGGTGGCAAAGGCAGCTGGATATGGCCAACTCCATGGTTTTAGTTCCAGATTTGAGGCTCAAAAATCACACAGGGTATATGTATGTGTATGCCCAAAATCCCGACAGGAGGGAGAAATGGAGGAGAAGGGACTGCAGTGTGATCGTGCCCCATAGGGGGTGCTTTCTTGACTTCTCGGGAAACACTGGGGGAAAAAAAGGCAAGGCAGAGCTTATCGCTGACAAGGGGCTAGGGTTAGGGATATCTCTCTCACTTTCTCCACTTTCATACTTTCTCCTCTTCAAGGGATTGGAGAATTGCAAGCACCAGATCTGAACTAAAGGAAGAATCCTCTCCGTGTTCCACTTCGTCTCACCCTATTCACACACTGCTTTTAAAGTACCGATGGACCCACCTCCTGGAGCTGCATCATGGCCTTTCCCATGAGAAGTGGAGGGTCTTGGAGAAGAGACCCATCTCTGCACAACTGAAATGCAGCTGCAACCATTAGTTAGGACAAACACAGCCCTGTGCAGGGCTTGGCCAGGGCACACAGTCACCGGGGCAGTAATTAGAGGGGGAAATATCCTTCAGGCAGCTTAGCTGCGGAAAACCATTTTCATTGAAAATATACATTTGTAATTGTAAATGGAAAGATTACCTGTAATAGCGGTAACAGACCCATTTCCTAATAAGATGAACGCTATAGCTGATGACTGAAGCATCTGTATATAGCTACGTACACCATTTCTGTACTGCAGGCTGCCAATTTGTTTCAGCGGCGAAAAGCGTGATTTAGTGTTTGTAGCATTACCATCTGTTGTCGTTATTACAGAAATTATATATAAACCAGTTAGTAAACACTTTGCCGCATTGTCTGTTGTTTTGATAATCACCCATAATAACATCTAGCATCAATATGGTCTTTAAACCCGATTTGGGAGTTAATGGAATAAGAGGAGGCAGTCTGTATATGCACCGGGGTAATGTCATTAGGAATGTTTGTGAAGAACAAATTAAATCAGTTGTAAATTGTGCTCTCAAGTCAGCCAGAAAACCAGTCTTGTTCAGGAGAAGGGATTTATATTTTAACCTCGTGCAGAAAATGCACTTACGCAGATTAAAATAAAATAGGGACTTTGCCGATGGATGGAAGTGGTAATTGCTAGGGCCTTAATGGCTTCCTGTTGGCTGTGTCATGCAGTGGGCACAGCTATTTTAAAAGTTAACCGGCACTCGGGGTCATACTTTCACTGATTCAGTCATTAAACCAGGCTAGACATGTCACTAAATGGCTGATTATTCAAATGATGAGCCTGCTCCATGGTTCCCCAGTGTCGTCTTTTGAACATGGGGATTTTCAGGGATAGTTCTCATAAAATCAAGATGAGTTGGCTTCAAGTACGAGTCAATGGTAGCACTAGGCTGGGGCCTGGCCCATCTGGGACAGCAGAGGGAAGACCCACCTGCTTCCTCGACAGCAGGGGGCAGGCAAGCGGCTGCAGCCGCTGACTTGGTGCTTGGACAACTCTAGAGTTCCAGGAGAAGAACCAAGTTGTGAATATGCCTGAAGGGAACCATGCTTAAACAAAGAAATGGCACAGGAAAAGGAAGCAGACAGAGAAGGTGGCAGGATCATCCACCATTCCATTGTAAGATGATCATCCACATCATCACTCACCTGGTTACAACCCAGGAGGGGTGGAAGGACCCTTGAGCCCCAAGTCTGTCTCCAGAGCCTCTGCTCCTTGCTGATACACCTCCTCTTACTTAGCACTCACAAGACTCTTCTCTTGTATATCCTCATGGTATCTCCAGGACACAGATTTCACTAGTACCTCCTTTTTGCAGATCAGCAGACTGAGAATTAGAGGGAGTCTGGCTTGTGTGAGGTCACAGAGTTGGCAAGAGACCCAGCTGGGATCAGAATGAAGATCTTAGTGGGACTGGAAATCTTTCTATAGCTTTGAACTATTGAACAGTAGGACAGAAAAACAGGCATTTACCCTCAAGAATGTCCCTGTATGGGAGAGAAAGGCAGTGCTGGCAGGAAGGATGCAAGAGCAGCTCAAGATCAGCCTGGTGACAAGCAAGGAAATCTAACTGACACCTGCAGGAGCTGGCTTGGGGGCAAGCCAGGAGGAGATGGGAGGAAGTCCTCTATAAAGTGCTACTCCCAGCACAGAGACAGATAGGAATGAAATCGCACCTAAGACTACAGGAAGGTCTAGGTCAGTCAGCCAGCCAGCCAGATCCAAAGCCTCTGGCCACATTTAGCTGGGAGGACAAAGAGCTTCATAAAATATTTTCTGAAAAGTAGATATATATGGCTGACCACCTTGAGATGATTTTCAGTGGTGCATATTATTAACTCATTTTTACTTTATTCATTTTAATATTTATTGATGGAATTATAAGTAACATATCAAACTACAATATAAAGTAACTTTGGGTGTAAGGGAAATCTTTTAAAAAGGACCTAAGTAAAAATAGAGTTTCTTTTTAAAATACTAAGTAGGCAACAGTACAGATGATATATAGACATGGCGACGATCATCAAGAGAACAACTGAAGTTTGGGTTTTGGAGTCAGAGGAGCTTGGTTCAAACTACCCAGTGTTTTGGGATTGGTCTTAAGCTCTCCAAGACCCTCCTGCACAGAGCTGGGGAAGACAGTAAAGGGGCCACAGATTGCTGCAGAGTCGGAGATGCTCAACAGAGGGGTGAGTCCCAAAAACAAAGGGACCCAGACCCTTTCCCATGGAGCACCCAGGAGATGTCAGCGCATGACTTGATATCCGGCATTCAGGGCACATTCGATCAGCAATTGCAGAATTAGAACACCTTGAGAAGCAAAGCCCACCAGGACCTACCATCCAGATGCCATCAAATGCACCACTCATTTCACGGGGGATCAGATCTCTTGGGATCAAATATGGCATATGAATGTTCTAGTCCAAACCAGGTTTTTTTTGTTGTTGTTTTGGATTTTCAGTTTATTTTAATAAACCAGGGAACCTAACCCTAATAATGTCAAGTCACTCGCCAAGGTCACACAGTAAGCAAATGCCAGCTATCCCTTCAGTAAGCACTATCGTCTCTACTTTACAGTGTGCCTAACCCTGTGCTGCATGCGTTTCATAAATCATCACAACTAGGCTGTGAGATGGGTACCGTTATGATCATCTCCACGTTATACATGGAGAGACTGAGACACAGAGATGCTAATCACTTATCTCTGGACACACAGCTAGGAAGTCCCAAGACCCAGAACTGGAACCCACGTGGTCTTACTCCCGATGGAGAGCCCTGTCCTTAAACAACACCAGGGGTTGGTCTGTTGCATGTTTTGTAATGCCCCTGGTGAACTAAGTATAGCTTTTGCATTTGTAAATGGTTGGAAAAAAAATAAAGAGCAGAATATTTTTTTAATCTGTAAAAAGTACACACCATTAACACCTCTGTCCCATCAATAAAGTTTTATTGGAACACAACCATGCGCACTCATTTACATATTATTTGTGGCTGCTCTTGTGCTACCATAGCAGAGCTGATAGTGGCATCAGGAAATGTCAGGCCTACAAAGCTTACAATGTTCCCTATCTGGCCCTTCACAGAGAAAGTTTGCACCCCTTCGCCACACTGCCTGGAACTTACATCAGCAAAATACAGATGGAAAAAAGAAAAAAAAACCAGAGCCTTTGTCTGTAAAGTATCATCACAGGAAAGCAAGAGTCAGGACAGGGAATGGAGAAACAAAGGAGAAGGGAAGAAAGAAAAAGCAAAGAACCATCCATTTGACTGGAAGGGACCTTGCGGACCAGCAGAGCTTACCAAGCAAGGTAAAAGGAGAAGCAGATCTCAGTTTCAGAAATAACACCCCCACCACCACTTTCAAGAGCAGGGCGATAATAGCCAGGGTAGAAATCCACACCCAAATGACCCAGGGGAACGGGAACCACTGAGATTGGAGCACTGCAAGAATACTTTAGGTGCTTGAGTACTTTTCATAAATTCATGTAATTATTTTAATTAAAAATCTTTAAAATATTAATGGGTGGGGCTGATCCAAGGCAGAGTTAATTATAGCAGCTCTACTCACCACATGTACTTAAGACGCCGTCAGCTTTTCCATTAGGAACCGCTGCTTTTCAGGAGGGTTATAATTCAACCAAATAAATTGGCCACAGGCTGAGGCTTGACATGCAAGTTTGCAGGGTGGGAATTAATTGTTTAATTGATTTGAATATCCAAGGCCTATACATGGAGGGGGGAAAATATCATAGGTTGTCATTTCTGAGAGGGTTGGCCTAAAGACCTGCTTTTTTGTCACTCATTGGTCATCATTGCCCCTATTAAAACCCCACCATCCATCATCACAGTTCAAAACTATACACCTATATGTGGCTTTGCACCAAAAGGTTCTAAGTACCTTACTTAGCTCTCAGATTCATGCCTAAATTTCCCCTCAAATGAGCTTCATTAATCTGGAAAGGAGAGGTTTTTACCTGTTCATGTGAATGTGTTTTAAAATAAGCCTTTTCATTTTCGGTAGCTTCAATATACAACCAGCGGCAATCGCAGACTTACTTCTTTGGTAGAAATCTGATCATTAAACCAGCTTCACTATTAGGGGGAATATCTGGCTGGAAAATGCATTTTATCCCTGAAGAATATGCTATATTAGTGAGAAAATTACTCTAAATGGGCACAAAGCTGACAACTGCTGCTTGCAGACTAATGGCCTACTGTATATATCGTACCCAAAAAGCATGTCATCACCCGGCTGTTGAGCAGATCACTGGTGTTAGGTTCTGGTTGGCACAAATGGGACATTACAGATGTCGAAAAGGCTTTTGGGATTTGGGTGCGTTTCTTCTCCTCCCCCAACCCTTTTAGTTAAAGCCAATAGATGCAGTATCGGCATAACCTGAAAATCCAGGTGAGCCCAGCGCCGTGACTGTGCCGACATGGCCGCCAGCAAGTAGAAATGCATCCCGTTCTTGCTCCCACATAGGATTATTCAGTAGCCACTTATGCAAAACCACATCCTGCAAATGACAAAATATTTCCTCAACCACTGCAGAGTTGTTCAACTCAACCCATTCAGGGACTGGACAGATGCCCTGGAGCCCCACAGACAACATGGGATGTCAGGGCAACAGTTCCTTTCTCAAGAGAGAAAAATTCGATCATCACATCACACAGTACAAGGAGTGGCTAGGAAGAGCATAGGAAGAATAAGTTCCTAAGACGTCTTCAAGATCAAAATGTGAATGCTATAATAAGAAGAATATCATTGCATTTGTTTCATTTCCAATCCTTGATCTTTTCTTCTTCATGAGAACAGATTCAAATTTGGGGCCATTTTCTGTTCTTATTAAGAGGAAAGTGGTATCAATTTTAATAAAGTTCAAGAACACTCGTTGATAGAATGCATTTTCCATCTGCCTACAAACACAGTGGAAGCTATGTCAGTGACTCAGAACATTCAAATAAAGGGCTCCCTGACACTCTGTCTGCTGATAGAGGATCTGGGAAGGGTGGTACCTGAACAATAGCAACCATGAGAACTTTATTCTTCCTTCCATGTGCTTCTTCAGACCCCCTAATTTAGGTGTTATTTCCCATCATTTTTTTTATTACAGTATAATTCATTTGCTCCGAGTGTTTCTTCTGAAAGCACTTGGTGATCGGATCTCTCTTATTGAAGATGCATGGCCAAGAACATAGACATTTGGATAGGAAAAGCTCATGAACCATAGGACAGTTTTTTAGAGCCTAAGACACCTCTACACTGAACTAAAAAGGCAAATAACTAGATTGGGACAAAAAGCTAGGAAGCAGAGCATCATGTCCCTCATGGTGCTGAGGGGGTGATACCAACTGCTTCCCAAAGAGCTTCTGTGGGTCCTCAAACAGGAACCACCAGAAACTCCGAGAAAGTAACATGTCTGCTCTTCTTCCTGTGCACATGCAGCTTTGGGTGCCAGAAACAAGAATTTTACCCATGTCCGCCCTGAAAACATAGATACTAATCAGATTCATCAAGTTCTCACATCATTTCCAGTCATGTAAAAGATGTTTTAAAAGCTGATGTTTCATGTATGTCTTAGGAGCCCTGATATAAGAACCATATTTATGATCTCATAGTATTCAAGCAAACAGCAAGTCTGTGATAACGACTCAAGTCCCATTTATTAAGCTGCAGCTACGAGCAAGGCACTGTTATGGGCATTGCAGAGGCTAGAGTATCCAACAGGGACAGAGCTACTTGAGAAAACCGTTGGTAGTGCAAAGCAGTGTCTCGTAGGATGTTCAAGCTGGAAAGAAGCTTGGAGGTCATTTAGCCCAATACGCCCATTTTACGGATGATAAATCAGACCCAAAGAAGTACAGTGACTTCCCCGGGTTTATGTCAGAAGCAAAACTACAACCGTTCAATTGATCACATGTTATATTTATTATGTTATATAAATACCAATAAAATTATAATTGCATGCTATGCATTGCCTTTTAATTCCCCATAGAATCTTCAAAACAATGGTGTAAGATAGAGAATGTTATTCAATTTTCAGATGAAGAGACTGAAGTTTGGACAGGGTTATTGGCTCAAGGTCACGAAATTAGTGTCACACAACCTCCCCCCCACCACTTAGGGATTCTAATCTAACTCCATCTGTTTTGAAAGCTAGATTTTTCATGTATTAGGTTCTGCAAAACCAAAGTGAAGTATTTTTCATGACCCCAGATGGCTTGAGAGACTCCAATTCATCCTTAAAGACTTACTTAATTCATCTTATCTTCTGTGCTGCCTCTTCTGACCCTCAGAGGAGGCAATCATCCCCTCCGTGTGCTCTCTCCCCCTGAGCGGGCTCCCCCCTCCTCAGTACCACCTCCTTGGCTGCATCTATCTATGCTTGTTTTGTGTTCCTCTGTCCATGTCCCACCCAGGTCCTGTCTCCTGTATCTTCAGTCTGAACTATAGGGCTTGGCACATGGCAAGTCCCCAGACAACATCATCAGTTGTTTGAACTCATTGAGTCTGCTGACTCCTAACCTTAGTGTCAACTGTGTTCTGTTGGTGCCATTCACCATTAGTCCCCCACTGGCGACTGGTCAAGCATGAATAGTGTACAGTTCACAGGAGTGACCACAGCTACCTTTGCCTTTGGCAGACCTTCCACCCACATGACACTCCAGGCAGGTGGGGAGTTGAGACAGGTCCCTTGGTTTTCTTTTGCTCACAGTCCAGCTCTTCAGAGGACATAGGATATTCTGTCTCATCCCCCAACACATATACACACAAACACACATGCACACACACACACAGTCACTGGAAACTAAATCCCCACCTCTTCTTCCTCCAGATCCTACCCCCTTCTTTCTAGTCTTTTATACAACAGGTCAGTCCTTGGCCATTTCCATCTGTTTCCATTTTGGGTGGGAAGAAGGAGACTGAGTAGGGTAGGGGGCTCTTTGGGGACTACAACAGGTACATTTGCCACACAGTCAGATTATAACACCGAGGGGATGGCCTCCCCTCAACACATCTCTTGAGCACCACAATGCTTCTTCTCTGCCTCATGGGGCATATCTAAATGTCCCTATTGTTATCCTGACTTCAGTGAGGAAGAAAGTGTAATGTGTGTTAAAGAAAGGAGGATATGGCAAGTAGAAAATAGTATCTTTCCACCTAATGAAACCTGACCACAAATAAAACAGCACAACTTTGGTCTGTTGAATTATAAAAAAGACAGATTATAGAAAAATAATTTACTCTTAGGTTTTAAGAAAACCAAAGACCTTATTCTCAGTAGTGATAAACCATCTCCTGAAAATTTCAGCAGATTTGTGGTAAATATTGAAATGCCTACTTTCATCAGTGATGGGGAAATTGAATGTTCTTGAAAATATAAAATTCTAGTATCAGTGTCTCCACAATTTGTTAAGATATTGAAATACAATAAAGATATTTATACTGAAACTACCAAAGATACAACTATATCTTTTTTTTCAATAATTCAGTACACATTTCAAAACTTACCATCTTTCCCATTCTTCACTCTTACTATTAATACCACAACATCCTGGATCTGAAATTTTTTTTTTTTTTTGAAACTCTTGTTAATTGAATGTCTACATATGCTAGCCTTGGTTTGTTCATTTAGTGAACATTGTTCATGTTAATCATGCCAAGTCATGAGAGGAAATGTACATTAGCCCATTTATAGAAGCAGAGACTGGGTTCAATTGGAATAACCTGTCCAGGTTTATACATTGGGTTGTCAGAAAAGTCATGACATATTTTTCTATGTTCTTCTATGCAAAAATGCACCATGGCTTTTTTGATGACTCAATATCTTGATGGTGGTAGTATCAGGATTCTAATCCAGGTCTATCTAGATATTCTGTCCTACTGTCTCAGAATATACTGGAGTTTGGGGTATATTGGTACCAATCTTGACATACACTGAAACATTTATTATTTTTTTGTCATGAAAGTTTTATTGTTAATTTTTTTTTAGAGAAAGAGATCTTTGCTATAGGGTATGTGCACTCACCTGAGAGACGGACAGAGATACACATAGTGAGAAATCACCCCCCAATAGGGATGACCACACTGCAATCCCCTCTCCTCCATTCTCCTCTTAGGATTTTGGGCACACAGACATAAGCACTCAGTGTAAGTTTTAAGCTTCTGAGTCTGGGACTCAGCTGCTATCGACTATGTGGAAGTCCATTGACATAACCATTATGCCATCTTCTGGTCCCTATTGTTATATTTTTAATAAATCTCCATCAGCCTGCGTATCTGTCTCTCGTTTACTTACCTCTTGTTCTCACCTTTTTAGGGTACCAAAGAACTATGGTTTGAACTTTCTGGCTTTTGAGATTCTTAGTAAATAGGCCATTGCTTAGGTCACAGCCCCTACTGCTGATAAGAAATGTAGGGAAGCCAAAGACAGTTCCATGTGCTCCAGTGTCTCCCTAAGATCTCATTTTTTAAATAAATGATAACTAAGACAAATCCCAATCTCCTGACATGAGAGGTCCACCAAGGACCCATAGTACTAGCATAACTAAAAGGAACTGTACAACATAAGGAAAAGGGTTAGTCACAGCAGTAATTTTTTTTTTTTTTTGAGAGTTTTTTGCTATAGAGCACGTGTGCTTGCCAGGAAGACAGACAGAGAGAGAGAGAGAAAAGAGAGAGAGAGAAAGCAAGAAATCACCCCCTGGGGGGGATGGCCATGCCGCAATCCCTTCTCCTCCAGTCTCCTCTTGGGATCTCGGGCACGCACGCACACGCTCCCGACGTGAGTTTAAGCCATCAGGTCCAGGCCTCAAACTGCGGCCAACTACATGGGAGTTCAGCGACATAGCTATTATGCCAACTGCTGGTCCCACAGTAGTAATTTTAAAGTGCAAATTTAAAAACTAAAAATTAGAGACCAGTAGTTGGCATAATGGCTATGTCGCTGGATTCCCATGTAGTCAACCATGTTTGGAGTCCCGGACTCGGTGACTTAAACTCACACAGGGCGTGTGTGCATGTGTGCCCAAGATCCCAAGAGGAGAATAGAAGAGAAGGGATTGCAGCGTGGCCATTCCCCCTGGGGGGTTGATTTCTCGCTCTCTGTCTCTCTATCTCTCTCTTTCTGGCAAGTGCACACACATGTCCTATAGCAAAAACTTCTCAAAAAAAAAATAAAAAACTAAAAACTAAAAGTTAGACTTTTTGCTGTCAGGTTAGTAAAAACTCATAAATAATAGCACTGCACACTGAGGAGGGTGTAGTAAACATTTTTATTTTGATTGTGGGAAAAATTAGTACACCCCTTTACAAAATAATCTAATAATACATATAAGAGGCTTTAAAATGCTAACTCTTGGGAACCAGCAGTTAGCATAATGGCTATGTCGCTGGACTCCCACGTAGTCGACCGCGGTTCGCGTCTTGGACCCGGTGGCTTACAACTCACGCCGGGCGCGTGTGCGTGCGTGCCCAAGATCCCGAGAGGAGAATGGAGGAGAAGGGATTGCGGCGTGACCATCCCCCCCTGGGGGGTGATTTCTCGCTTTCTGTCTCTATGTCTCTCTCTGTCTGTCTGGCGAGAGCACGCGCCCTATAGCGAAAAACCTCTCAAAAAAAAAAAAAAAAAAAAAAAAAAAGAATAAGAAAAATGCTAACTCTTCTAGGTAACAATTCTTTGGAGGCTGCAACCCAACCAAATAATCTGAAATATAAAAATACTTTGTTGGGGCCAGCAGGGGGCGTGGTGGCTAAAGGCACTGGACTCCCACATTGCCAACCATGGTTTGGGTCCTGGACCTGGTGGCTTGCTTTCTCACTTGCTTTCTCTCTCTCTCTCTGTCTCTCTGATCAAATTGGGAAATAATAATAATAAATAAAGTTAAATAAAATAATTAAAACATTCTTTTTGTTTGCAAAGTTGTTTAGTGAAATAATATTTATAGCAACACATATTCAGAAAACATGAAATAACCCAAAGTCACAATAATAGAGAAATTAAGTAATTTGTGGTATATACACATGAAAATATAATATTGGATTGTTGGAAAAGTCATTTTTGCATAGAAAAATATGTCATGACTTTTCCAATGACCCAATAGAACAAAATACTAGGCAAATATAACTGTTACTATAAAATGACAAATTCAATTGTTTAAAAATTAAATGTATGTGTAAGAAATACACAACTGGGCCCAGCAGATGACATGGTGGTTAAGGCAGCTGGAGGCTTAAAAAATCACACTGAGTGCACACTGTGCATGCCTGAACTCATGCTGGGTGCACATGTGTGCATGGCTCAAATCCACAGAGAAGTAGAAGGGATTGTGAAGGAGAAGAGATTGCCAAACTCCCAGGGTGGATGATTTCTCACTTTCTTTCTCTCTGTCTCTAGTGTGCACACATGCCTTATAGAAAAATTTTAAAAAATTAAAAAGAAACACACATGTAAGAAAAAAATAAAATGTAAAATAAATGCATTAAAATTCTAATAGTGATATTCTCTAAGTAATTGTATTATCTTTTACTCTTATTTTCTTATTTGACTGTTCCACATTCTTACTGATACTTAAGATTATCAATCGTTTTTAGCAAATTATTTTATTTAATTTTATTTATTGTCATTATTTTATTTTATTTTTTTGAAAATGACCAGAGAGAGATACAGAGAGAGAGATAGAGAAAGAAAGTGAGAAAGCACACGAAAGCAAATCACCAGATCCAGGACTCAGACCGTGGACAGCCATGTGGGAGTCCAGCTGCCTTAATCACCATGCCACCTGCCAGCCTGATATTGTTGATCTTTATTATTATTATTATTATTATTATTAATGATAAAACACATGGGCATGCACATGTCAGAAAGAAAAAGAGAGAGAAAAACACCCTCCACGGAGCTTGGTCATACTGCAATCCTCTTCTTCCAGTCCTCCAGCTTACCAGAATCCTGAGCATGTGCCCATGCCCCCAGTGTGTTTTCAGACTGACCAGGCTAAGAACTCAAATCATGGCCAGCATATAGCTTCCAGATCCATACCATGGTAGGTTACCAGATGCACCACAGAGTTTGGGTCAATCATTTTAATTTTAGTCACTCTAGGACATGAGTAGAAAATCTCATTGTAATTTTAATTGCACTTCCCGAGTGACTACTGATATTGAATTCTCTCTAACACATGTATTAGACATTTGTGTATCTTCTTTTGTCAAATGTCTTTTCAAATATTTTAAAAAATTAAACTGTTTATCTTATTGTTGAGTTTTCTTTTTTTGTTTTGTTTTGTTTGGTTTTTTTAGTTTTTGCTATAGGGTCCATGAGCTCACTGGAGTGAGACAGAGAGATAGAGAGAAAGAGGGAAAGCGAGTAATCATCTCTCAGGGGTGATGGCCATGCCGCAATCCTTCTCCTCCATTCTCTTTCGGGGTTTTGGGGCACACATACACACACAGCATGATTCTCAAGCCATGCAGTCAGTCATGTGGGATTCAGCCATCCTAACCTCTGTGTTACCTGCTGGTGCCAAAGCCTAGGATTCATTTTACACTAATATTTAGTGTGTAGTATGAGGTCAGGGTGAAGTTCATTTTTTTTTCCCACGTGGCTATCAAGTTGTACCAACACTATTCGTTGAAAGACTATCCTTATCCCACTGAATTATCTCAGCATTTCTGTCAAGTTGTTCATATGTATGTGGGTATATTTCTACAATCTATTTTGTTCCACTGATCTGCATGTCTATACGTATGCTGATATTATATTCTCTTATTTACTGTAAGCTTATGGTAAATCTTAAAATGAGACAATGTGGGGCCAGCTGGTGGTGTGGAGATTAAGGCACTGGACTCCCACATGGCTGACTGTAGTTTGAGTCCTGGACCTACTGGCTTGCTTTCTTACTTTCTCCTTTCTTTCTTTCTCTCTCTCTCTCTTTCAAAATAAAAAATAATAATTAATAAAATTAAGTAAATAATTATTTTAAAAAGCAAAATTAGACCATGTAACTTCTGTATGTGTGTGTAATTGCCTTGGCTTGTTGATTTCTGCATAAAAACCTGTGAGATTTTTATTGG
This sequence comes from Tupaia tana, assembly GCA_026018925.1. Taxonomy (NCBI): domain Eukaryota; kingdom Metazoa; phylum Chordata; class Mammalia; order Scandentia; family Tupaiidae; genus Tupaia; species Tupaia tana. The sequence continues at coordinate 34,402,787 of JAKSZU010000010.1, read as the reverse complement.
GAGTCCTTGGAACCAGCAGATCTATTTGGGAGAGAAGTGACTTTTTAACAATATATTTTTTTTCTATCCATGAACAATGGAGGAAAGAATGGGGATGGAGTTCAGAATAAAGATGCTGTACAGAAGATTTGGACCTTCTTTGGCTAAACGCTTCACGCTATGCCCCTCCATCATACCTCCAGATCTTCTCTCAAGCAGAAGCTTTCTGTGTAGCTTCTATACTCTAATGTAAGAAAGAAAATTGGACCAAATCCTTACAACTGCGGTTACCAAATACCAAGGCTAATGCTTGATAAATTTTGGGCGGAATTTTAAAAATTGGTAATCCTATCTTAAAGCTTCTAATATTTGTAAGAGTTATTGCTTTGCAAAATGCAAAGACTGCAGCAATCTACCCAGCCATGTCACCATAAGATCCTTTTACTTGACTCAGCTATATTTATCCAGGCCTGGTTTTCTTAAAGTGCATGACATAGAGAGGTAAAGGGGTTGAGCCAGTTTAGGTCTCTTTTTCAGCATGTCTGTGAAATACCCAAAACCGTAACTAGTTTCCATAGCTCGTATCAGATCCTCAAAAGTGACCTCCGTATGGTTTAATCTGAGGATGTTGAAATTGGGTTTTTTGGTTATTTTAGAGTGAGCGATTTTTTCTGTAAGATGCGTTCACTCGCCAGAGAGGCAGAGAGAGACAGAAAGCAAGAAATCACCCCCCAGTGGGAATGGCCACACCACAATCCCTTCTCCTCCATTCTTCTTTCAGGATTTTGGGCACGCATGCACAAGCACCACAGGGACTCGAACCATGTAACCATTACACCATCTGCTGGCCTCTGAAATTGGGTTTTCAAGATAGGTAGTTGAATGTTTAAGTGGAAATGACTTCAAGGATCCTTTCCAGCCCTACAATTCCATGCCTTTATGTTTTTAAGATTCCCCCTCACCAAGAACAGAAGGTTTTCCAGGCATGCATAAATATCACTTAAGAAGCTTCTGGACAGATAGAGAACCTGTATAAAGTCACTGATATATATCATATATATATATATATATATATATATACACACACACACACACATATCTCATATATATATATATATATGATATATATACACACACACACACATATATCTCATATATATATATAGATATATATACACACACACACACACATATCTCATATATATATATGTATATATGATATATACAAAAGACCCCTCTAATTTCACTATTCCACCTGGAGCCATTCCTGAACAAAGTCCAATGCTATCTCTTGTATCCTTAAAGCAAATGAGATCATGTCAAAACATTTAGACAACTGAAGGATATAGAAATTCTTGAAATTTTCACTTAAAAAGTCACAAAACTGTTAAAAGATGATCCCATCAGCATGCAAATATTTGAGCTGCTGGCTCACAGTCTCTGCTTAAATTCTCTTCTATGAAATACATTCAGACCCAGTTTGAAAATATAAATTCATCCTTTGCAGCATAGACAGATATAACCAGTGCTAGTGAAGAAGGTCTCATGATGAGACTGCTTTAGACATTCTAGCCAGTTTCTCTCTAAGACTGCAGAACAGCCGAGAAACTAGACAATGTGGCTTTTGTTCAAGTGGCAATTAGCAGAAATTATAGAATGGGGGCAGTGTCATTGTGCAAAGGATTCAGCCAAAGTAGACACAGACCGGTTTTCATTAGACCAGCCAAAAGCTGGAGAACCCTCTTTTAAAAAATTAAACAAGCTCTCAGCCTATTTGCTCCGGTTATAACAATGCTGAGAAGTGTGCTTCTTCTCGCTTACAGATAGTACCTGGAGGACGCTCTGGGGGGAATCTTTCTAAGTGTTGGGTCTTTGATTGACAAATGCATTCAAGGGGAAATTGCTGGTGTGATTTTTATTCATTATTAGGAAAATGAAGGAGCTGAATTGTGCCATCTTGTAGCTCCTGTGCTAGTTATAATAGTATCTCTGGTTATTTTAAATCAGACATTAGAGTATGAGGATTCATTTTGGTCCCTATGGGGCAGGAAAGTCTGAGGGAATCAGAGTAATTAAATAGTAAGAAGGGAGACTTGGTCACAGCTACCTATAGATTCTCTGTCTTAGGATGTAGTGCTCATCAATTCTACTAGTTGGTCATAGTTTAACCCATTGTGGTCATTAAGAAACAAACCAACTCCCCCTTTTACACAATATCCCTTCCTATATTTGAAGAAAATAATTGTGCCCAACTACCTCAAGTCTTCTCAAATCAAACACTCTCCATGTCTCCAGACACTCAGACCTCTCACCATGTTCATTTCCTACTGGAGGCTCCTGTTTCTCATCATCCCACCTCAAATATGGAAACTGAGCTTAACTATGGGAAAGAATGATGTAGAATCCTCTGATAACTCTCAGGGCTTTCAAGCATTAACAATATGAGGATGTTCTTGATTCATCCAATTTCAAAAGATGGATAGTTAAGTGTTTAAATAGAAATGACCTGAAGATTCAACAAGAACAATACTGCAAAGACAGACCATGGTGTATCTTAGGATGTGTGCATAACTCTATATTAATGGTCTTCAAAAAGTTCATCAAAAGTGCATATTATTAATAAATAATACACATATTTCAGGGGTTTTTTGCACTAAAATAAACTCATACTTTAAGTCCATCTTTCCATGAACTTTTTGAAGTCCCTTCGTAGGACTTCAGGAGTGAAAGTTTCTTTCTGGTTGTCTCTCGTGCACACATCTGAAAGGTATTACAATAAAACCATAAGCCCAGGTATCAAAGCCTGGGCCTAAGAACCAGCTCTATTCACTCTTTCCATAGTCACTTTAGGGATGGCACTCATACTCCTAAATCAGTCCTACTTCTCGGCTTCAGTAGGACTGGACTTCTGGGATTTCCAATGGCATAGGAAGCAATTCAAAGTTCCTTTTAGCCTATCAGAGTTTAACAACCTCTGCACTCACGAAGTTTAAAAATTAAATCAAAATACTGCTATCATCCCAAGAAGAATGTGATGTTCAGAAGATGTTTGTCTTGGGGCTAGAAATGTTGGGATCCACAGGACAAGATCACTCCTAGGGTCCTGAGATCCCTTGCAGCTTAAATACCCCATGGAAAGGAGCAGTCCCGATGGGATTAAGATGATTTCATCAAGTCTATTCTGACTTTAGATGAGACTTTGGATAATCTACTGCTGTGGATGAAACCTTTCCACTTTTGGCATGATGGTGTGTTTTTTTGTTTTGTTTTGTTTTTCAAATTTTCCCACAAGGGGAATTTTATTGATTATGTTATACCCTCACAAAATGACCAAATGAGGCAAAAAATCACCTCAAGATTTTATTGTCTTCATAATAAAACATAAGATGAAACTTAGAACTAGGTCACTTGACCTTTTCTCTTATCTCCTCCCAGTTCAAAATATTTGTATCTCTTAATCACAAGCATTCTCTTAGATCTGCAATTGGGCTCAACGCATTCAAGCCTCAGCACAATCTTCTTTGTAGTTTTTGCCTTTTTCCAGAAAATAGGCTTAGTCTGTCCACCATAGCCACTCTGCTCCCTGTCATAACGCCCTTTCCCTGAGCACACAGAGAATCCTTGCCCTTTTTGTACTGTGTCACTTTGTGAGGCTGGTGCTTGCCACACTTCTTATAGAAAGCCAACCAGGTTTTAGGGACATTTACCATGTTTGCAGGTATGCTATCTGCACAGAAAGAGAGAGGCCAGAGAGAGAGGCCAGTCAGAGGAGGAAGTATACAGGTGGTTCCTAGTTGTCAATGAGATTTTTAAAAATTAAAATTAAGGGCCAGCAGATGGTATAGCAGTTGCATTGCTGGATTCCCATATGGCTAACCATAATTCAAGATCCAAATCCAGTGGCTTGAAACTCATGCCGGGTATGTGTGCGTGCGTGCCCAAGATCTCAGAAGGAGAGTGGAGAAGGAATTGTGATGTGGCCATCTCCCCGGGGATGATTTCTCACTTTCCCTCTAACTATCTCTGTCTCTCTCTTGTGAGCACATGTACCCTAAGGCAAAAACTTCTAAAACAAATTCATTAATTAAAAATAAAATATTAAAAATGAAATGTAAAATCTTAAGTTTTTTATTGCCAGAGGCATGTGTGCTCCCCAGAGAGAGAGAGAGAGAAAGTCCCCCAAGAGGCTATAGTCACACCACAGTCATTTTTTTCCCATTTCTCCATCCTGTCAGGATTTGGGACAAACACATTTATAGCTGCTGTGTTTTTTAAGCCACTGGGGCCAGGATCCCAACCACAGTCACCTATGTAAGATGTGTCTCTCTATACACATCAGCATTTAACTGATGCTCCATGACATCAGTTTCAAAGTATGAACTCTTTTTTCGGCCATTGGACACATATATGTCAGAGAGAGACAGTGAGAAATCACCTTCCAGGGGGATGGTCATGCCACAACCCCTTCTTCCCATTCTCCTCCTGGGATTCTGGGCATGCACACGCATATGCCTAGAGTGATTTGCAAGCTGCCAGGTCTGGGACTCTAACTGTAGTTGACCATGTGGGAGTCTAGCACTATAACCACTATGCCACCTGCTGGCCCCCCAAAATCTGAACTTTCATCAGCATTTTGTAATTGTTATTTTTAGTCTGCCTTAGGCAGAGCCCTACATATTTTTTCAAGCTCCTTTGGCCATAACTTTTTTTTTCTTTTATATTTTTACCATAGGACATGTGCACACACCAAGAAGAAAGAGAGAGAGAGTGATAAATCATCCCCCAGGGGAATGGCCACACTACAATCCCTCCTTCTCCATTCTCCCCTTGGGATTTTGGGCACATATGCACACCTGCTCTGTGAGTTTCTCAAGTCATCAGGTCTGAGACTTGAACCATGGAGTCAGCCATATGAAATCTAGCACCTTAACTGCCACACCACCTGCTGGCTCAGTCATAACTTTTCAAATACTTTATTATAGTTCAAAGAATTTGAGTTTTGGAATGAAACAGTGCCATGTTTAAAATCTGGTCTCACTACAGTTTTCCTTAATCACAGAAATACATTCTAACCTGCAGTGGATGCCTGAAATATCAGATAGTATCCAGTCTTAAATATGCTATTCTTTTTTTATTTGTTAACTAAGACAGCCACCAAGTGACCCATGGTAGGCTAACAGACACAGTATAGATTCTCTGGACAAAGGGATGATTTACATCCTGGCCAGGACAGAGGGACAGCGAGAAACATCATTACACTATTCAGACTGCTGTGTAATTTTAAACTTATGAATTGTTCAGGTTCTGGAACTTTCTCTTTAATATCTTCTGGTCTCAGTTGATTGTGGGTCAGTGAAACCACAGAATGCAAAACTAAACGTGAGAGACTACCGTACTTACTTAGTTGTGTGAACTCTTGCAAGTTGCTTGAAACTCTGAGCCTTAATTTTCTCACCTATTAAATAGGTGTTAACATTCTGGGCCTCACAGAGGTGTGTTAAGAATTAAATGAGATGCCCCTTGTGAAATCCTTAGCAGGCTTGGCCCATGATATCAGGCATGATCATTTGGAATCAATTTGATCACTTTTGTTAAATCAAATTTTACACCTTAGGTTTTTACATTACATAACAATCAGGTCTTCTAAGGGAAGTTAACACCTGATAGAATAATCCAGCCTGTACTTGGAAGTTATTAAAGAACAATGTGTACAAAATTTTTAAAATCCATCCTATATTCAGATTTTAAAGTGAAGAGTTATACTCTGACAATAATAAAACATTAACATTTTTTAAATGTCCCAGGATAAAATCTATTAACTCAGCACCCTTTACCAGGGGTGCTCCCTTGAGTCCTCTCTTCTCAACACTCCTAGCTAGACCCCTGAACCTCATCTCCCCTGAGCTGTGAGCTTTCTCTAAGAAGTCCTGGTCTTTCACCACTGATTCTCTTGAGCCTGGCTGTAAAGGTAAGCTTTGTCTTCCCTGATCACCCAGGTCAGCTCCCCTTTCCAATGAGACGAAAGGTAAGTCCAGATCATGTGATCAGTGTCAGAGATTACACCCACTTCAGGAAAGATTCATCCCTTCCTACCCCATGAATATCCTCACGTGCCCTGAGAGTAGATCTGGTGAGAGTCACCCAGGCCGAGGAACCAACTTGCACAAAATTATGCTTGGAGGTGGAAGGTGGTGAGGCAAGACTTGGACTCAGGTCCTGGCCTGTGTTCCTATTCTTGGGCTCTATTATCTCCTCAAAATGGAAGACTTGGTTTTATTTACACCACTAACATCTTCGGGATTGATGCAATCTACCTCTTAAATGATGCACTGTTCAAAACATTAAGCCTGCACGCCCATAAACACAAACCTATCACCTGTGACAGTCTAGGATTCAAGATGTACACAGCGAGAGAGACTTACTAGCACACTCTATTTCTGTTGTGATTCACAAGGATGATCATGTTTAATTACAGCTTTCTATCTTCCATCAGAGAGTCCACTACATGGAAGTGTTTGCCAGATCTGATTCATGAAATTCAATATATGTGTGAAATACAAATAGGCTTTCACCTCCTGGAGCTGGTAGGTAATCAAGGCTAACACTCTTAACTTCACAGCTCTTCATTTCTAATGGTCTGGGGAATAGAAGTGTCAACATCAGGAAGACCTTTTGAATTTTCCCCTTTTCTATGGCCAAGTTGAAGATAGAGGGCTTTAGAGCCAGTGCCTTGGATTCTAATACCAGCTTTACTACTAAACAGAAAAAGGCCTAAAATGTCTTATAACTTCTCTGAGCCTCAGTTTCCTTATCTCTAGAACAAGGATAATGATCCATTAGTCTTTCTTCTGTAGCTTTAGAAGAGGAATCTTTCAAAAAAAAAAAAAAAAAAGAAGAGGAATCTTTCTTTGCATCTCTGATCCCCTAATCCAATTCCCCTTGCAATGAGAGAAAAAGGAATCAGGCTAGTATTACACGGAAGACACGTGTGCATGGTGGTGCTGGTAGTGGTGGCGCCTGAGATAAGTGTGAAAAGTGGCCGGAGTGGTGCTGGGTACAAATTAAGCACTGGGCACAAAGAAGGCTTTGCAGTCATGGTCACCCTGGTTATTATGCACGGTGTCTGGCTGTCGGCCTCTGCCTCACCCTTACAGGATGTGTTTGCATAGCTGCCCTTGAGCAGCAGCCATCTGTGCCCAGGTGTTTTTCAGCCAGAGAAAATTTTTGCCTCTGGTGCAGAGGCATGTAATGATTCAGACTTACTCTACTTAAACAGATCGCGAATGTTTCCTCAATGGAAAAGAGGATACACTATAAAATATAATGTTTCCTTAAGGGTTTGGGGGTTTTCTTTCTTATAGTCACTCATGTTTTTAAATGTTTAGGAAACAAATAAAATGCATCTTTTTTTTTTTCTTAATCATAACTAGGTTCCCCTCCAGATGAAGAAGTTATAGGCTTTTATATAAAGACTGGTCCATTTCACTGGGTTTTAGAGCTGGAAAGGGCCTTGGGGACCACCTCATTGAATGCCTTAACTTTCGAGCAAGAACCAGGGCTCAGAAGGGTGAAGAAACCTACCTGAGGACAGGGATAATACTGGCATGAACCACAGGCCTCCAGATCCACAGTCAACTCTTCATTTCACGATGTGCTTCCAGGAGAAGTATAATGGAAATAAAAGTAAAATAGGGCTTCTTTCTGAATGTTAGTGCATCACCTACAACTGGCTGTAGCTGAACTTTTACCAAATGGGAACTATGAGTTTACAGTGGTCTACTTAATAGATGGTCCATGTGTCAGATTGAAATTCACTCAGGGAAGGAGTGCCTGGAGAACTCCCAAATCAATCCACTCAAACAGGAGTTCCACAAGATCCAGAGTGACACCAAGCCAAGGAGTCAAATGCATATATATTCGCCAGGTTTGGCCTGTAATGCATGGAACATATTTGCGCTAAGAAAGTAGTTACTGTCTGTCTGAAATTCAAACTTAACTGGACACTCAATATTTTATCTGATAACCTTAACCAAACAGAGAAGTTTAAAAAATACAACATTCAAATATAAGCCCCTAATTGAAAGTCACAGGATAGATGCTTCAAATTGCAGGTGTTGTTTTATAACTGAACTGCTTCACACTTGGACAATTCTACATAATATACTTCAGATTCTTTTTCTTTTTCTTTTTTAATTTTTTGTAGGGTACATGTGCTTGCTACAGAGAGACAGAGAAAGAAAAAAGTGAAAAATCATCCCCCTGGGAAGATGCCATGCCACAATCCCTTCTCTTTCATTCTCTTCTTGGGATTTTGGGTATGTATACACACAGACCCTTTTTTCAAGCCACCGGGTCTAGGATTCGAACTGCACAGTCAGCCATGTAGGATCCAGCCACCTTAACCACCATGTCACCAGCTGGACTGAGGTTAACTCTTGATTTTTTAATTTGATTATTTAATCCAATTTAAAGTGTGACAAGGAGAATCCAGCTACTGTAAAATAAACATCCATTAAGAAATTTAAATTTCAGCTTCTTCCTCAATTATATAAAAAGTAAGTTAAAGAGTATCTATCCTGGGTAAAAACAGTCTCTCAAATCTTTCATTCCTCAATTAAACTTGAAGGCATGTGTTCATTTCCTCTATACTTCCTTGTCTCCTGTTCAATTCTCAAAGCACAACAATCTGGTTGCTATTTTTATTAAACAACTGGTACTATTTCTGCTAAGGTATACAATGACCTAATACAGTCAATTCTTTAAAAGAGGGAGAGACAGAGAGAGAGATGTTTTTGCCTTAGGATGCATGTGTTCACCAAAAAGAGAGAGAGAAATAGTGAGAAGGAAAGTGAGAAATCACCTCAGGGGGAATGGCCATGATGCAATCTTTTCTCCCCTATTCTCCTCCAGGGATCCTGGGAACACCCTCAGGATGATTTTGAAGCCCCAGGTCAGGGACTTGAACCACAGTCATCCATGTGAGAGTCCAGCGATGTAACCGTTACACCATCTGCTGGCCCCCAGTTAATTCTCATCATTTGCAGCAGTCCTATTAAAGTTGTTGTGAACACTGAAATAGCATACATTGAATCGTAGCTTTTTTCATAAGGTACATCATAGCCTTCTAGTGCTCAGAAACACTATACTTTAACACTACACTTGAGGTTTGTTTAAAACGGCGACGTCATTAACAGAAAGTACAAAAATGTGAAGACCATGATACTAAATACACTGCAAAAAGAACACTTGTTTATAATATGAGTGCAGACATAAGAAACCAGAACATCTATTTAGCTTCAGTGGTATGTGTGCACACTGGGTCACTCAAATTTTCCACCACTGTTCATGTCAACAAATTACTGCAAAAGTTCTGAAAATGTTGATTATAAATATCTCTTAGTGAATGGGTGAATTCGCAAATACAGAATCTGCAAATAATGAGGATTGACTATCATTTCCAAATCCAACACACTTTTTCAGAATTTATCTTGATAGGTCTAGGCCACATTTGCTGTTGCCAATCACTTTCCTCTTGAAACTCTTTATCCCTTTGACTTCTAATGCTCTGTATCTTCCTGGAATTTATACTCTGAATTATTCTCCTTCTCTTGAGTGGGCTCCTCTTCTGACCCCAGTTACCTCTGAAGTGGTGATATTCTCCAAAAATCTAATAAATTAGTGACTCTGAAACATGGGACTGAGCCAGAGACTGAGACCTTGGGTGTCATTGAGCTGGAGAGGGAGCCTACAGTTTTCCTTGGAGCTATCCCTGCCATTCAGTGTGTCATCCAATATAAGGAGACAGTGCCCCTGGTGTGGATAACTACTCAAGGCTAGAGAGCTCCAAACCCGGTCTTCTCTCTCACCAGCAGAGCATGACTGGATCAAGAGTACAAGGAATCGGAACTTGTGGGCTTGGAGTCTGGACCTAGATGATGTGAGGTGACTCAGCAAAGGCATTCAGGATGACACAAGATATTGAGGCAACCAAGAGGACCATGGTTTCAAGGGAGTCTGGGTGTCCTTCCAAGAAAGGACAAAGAGGAGGAAAGAATTATGATAATAGTAATTAACATTTACTTGACACTTCCACATGGCAAGTTCTCCACATTAATGACACTAATGATGACAAAGATGACAACACGTACAGAGTGCCTGTTATGCTCCTGGCACTTTGCTAGGTGACCAATCCACTCAACAGCTCTTTGCAGCCACTTCGCAGAGAAGGAAACCAAGATCTGAAGAGGCTAGATAACGTTAATCACCTAAAGGGCCATTTCTCACGTTTCCTCTCACTGTCTCTGCCCCTCTGTCTCTCTGGTGAGCACACACGACTTAAGGTAAAAACTTATTTTAAAAAGTCTTCTGGGTCAGCTTGTGTCTGGATTCCACATGGCCAGGTGTGCAGTTTGAGTCCCGGACCTGACAGCTTGAAAAACACACCAGGTGCATGTGCATATGTGCCAAGGAGAAGGGATTGCAGCATTACCATCCCACCCCCCGGGGGTGCTTTCTCTCTCTCTCCCTATCTCTCTCTCTCCAGCAAATGGAAGTGACCTACAGAAAAAATTTTAAAAAGAAAGAAAGAAAAGGAAATCTTCTTAGAACTAAATTACAACAGATAAAGAGAAAGAAACTCTGTGGAACAAAGTTTATAGAAACAATCACCAAGGCATATGAAATACACAGGTATTACCTAGGTAACTATTACCCATCTGACTTACCTTTTTCGCACATCTCACCCCAGCCTCTCAGTGATAATACAGTCCTTGACACTTCTGAGTATTGTAAATGGACAGGATGTTAGCATATGCAAAATTGAATTCTGGCTCCTATGCTTGAAAAGCGGATAACCGAAGGTAAGAATACTAGTGGCTATATATCAAGTTACGTGCCTGGCTCTGTGCTATGAGCATTTCTTCCATTACTCTATCTGATCCCCACTCTAGCCTTGTTCATTGATAAAGAAAAATGAGAAGTTACATATTTTGTCCAAGGGAGCTGAGTGTCAGTCAAAATTGCCAATTACATTTGTCAGATTCCAAAGATCTACACCAGAACCAAGCTTGGCAGACTACAGCTCAGGAACCAAATCCATGCCCATTCTTCCATGTATCATCTGTGGTTGATTTTGAGCTACAGCAGCAGAGGTGAGTAGTTGCAACAGAGAACTTAAGGTTTACAAAGTCTAAAAATTTTCCTATCTGGCTCTTCGTGGAAAAAGCTGGTTGATCTCTGCTCTAAATCACTGTGAGGTGCTGCCTCTTGGTGACAAAGAAATAAAGAAATAATACTAGGGGTATGTCCCCCATGCTGTAACTATGCATGGCCTCATCTAATCCCTACATAAAGAGGAATCATTCCATTTTCAAATGAGGAATCAGAGGTACAATCGTGTTAAGTATTTGCCCAACGTCTCAACTCCTGAGTGGCAAAGCTAGGACTTGAGATCATATAGAATTGCCTCCAACACTAATTCTCAGGCTACCAAGACCAAGAGATGAGGCCAGAAGTGTGAGTTTGGGGCCCCAAGACAGACATTTCTGCTCTATCTCAGTGTATTTGTGATGGATCTACAACACAGGGCAGAGAGACAAATCTCTGCCTTGTAGATTAATTGTTCCAAAAAGAATGCCACAATTCACAAATGCTGATTTTGATTAAAATAATCAAGATGATTTCCTACTTCCAAAATACTGACAAAATAGCTTTTTTATCTATGTAGACAAAAAACTAAGTGAGAATTATTTAAATCAAGATTATGTACAACACGCATCCTAATTACTACACGATTACCTAGCTAAAAAGTGGATATTAGTGAATGTTGTTTTCTGCTGACAGTCAAATCCAAATTAATAGCATTCAAGGCTGATGTGGATCACAGATAAAATTAAATTAATATGACTCCAAGCCAGCTCTATTTATAAGCTAAGCCCAGCTTCAAAGAGAAAAGAAATATTTTAAGATGCAAAAATATGCCCCTGAACACAAGACAAACATGGAGTTTTAATTAAAGCTCCAAGATTTTTTTTTCTACCGATTGTTTCTTTTGAATATTAGCTAGTTGTGTCAGGTCTAGCCTGGAAATTGGGTCTGGGATTCTGAGGACAACTGAAGGCCAGAAAACAATGGGGGTGGATTTTCCCAAGGTTTAACTGAAAAAGCCATATCAGATGGGAATTTGAACAACCACCTTCAAAAGACTCCCATCTAAGCCAAGATGAAGAAACTCTAGAAGGAAAAAAAAAAAAAAGAGCATGCATAAGTCAATTTCTCTGACTTCTAGCCTTATACCTGGGACCTTTTATTTAGGAAGATCTGAGCTATAACAAGTATCCATTGAGTAACCATGTGTCGGGCTTATTCCTCTCAGATCATACAGATGTGAAGTCAGCAGGAGACTGTATCATTAAGTTCAGTGATCCTTTGACCTAGGAAGACCACATCTCACAATTTTCTAAAGGCATTCTCTGCATCTCTTAGTACCAGGCTTACGGTTAATGGGAACCTGGCGTACATTAGCAGTGAGACTATACTCTGCAGTCCCTCCCAAGGTTCCAGTCTATAACTGTAGCACCTCTTTGGTTAATGCAGCAATGACTACTGACATGGTAGAGCAGGACACAGTGCTGGATTTGAGGACAACCAGATCTGCACTTTGGGTCTCAGTTTCCATATCTGTAAAATGGGGGCACACCTTTCTCACAGTATGATCGCCTGGGTAACAGGACCCGGTAAAGAGTAGACACATTCAACAGTAGCTCAGTATCAAATGCACACTCGCCATGCTTTGACGATCCACCCAAAATTCATGTGTTGAGATTTGGTTGTGATAAGGTTGAGAGTATGAAATCTTAATCCAACTATGGTGTTAAAAAATGAGATCTTTGAAGGAGATTAAGATTGAGGTCACTGGGGCAGGGCTCCCATGCTTGACTCCTAGTGGGCCTTTATTTTTTAAGCATATGTTTATTTATTTCTTCTATGAGAGAGGGAGACAGAAAAAGAGAGGCACCTCAACAGGGTCTTCATGCTATAATCCAGCCCCAGCCTCAGCCAGGCATGAACACGGGCATGTGTACACTCCCAATGAGGCAGGAGAAAACTAGCAAATGGAAGAGAGTCAGGGGGCTAGAGCATCTGCCCATGTGGCTAGACTTAAAATTTTTTTAACTTAAAAAGAAAGGGGGGATCAGGGCAGAAAATTCTCCACCCAGGGTAATTTAGACAAGAGGTTAGCGGGAGATTTCTAGCTGATTAACCATTTGGTATAGCCAATGAGATGAATCGGTGGGCCCAGCCATATTTGAAATATCCAATGAGAAATCAATGAACCAAGCCTCATTTGATAGAGCCAATGAGATGAGAACAATCAGTGGGCCCAGCCAAGATCAACCCACATGACCTAGATTTAAAGATTATAAATCTCACAGAATGCTACTGCCAGGACCTTTTGAGCCACTCTGTCTGCTCAGGCCCACTCCTACCTCTCAGGAGTATACTTTCACTTTTACTTAATAAACTACCTTTTCCTTTTACTTTGGATGTGTTTTGTTCAATTCCTTGTCCAAAATACTAAAAACCTGGATATCATAGAACCCATCCTGCAACACCGGCATGCACAGGGAGACTTCTGTGCATGGGACTTGAACTTAAAATCTTCCCATGTAGCCTCAACATTGTGGACATTGCATTACCACAGTGCCACCACATCTGGACAACAACTGGTGGGTTTATAAAGAGAGGGAATGAGAGTAGAGCAACGATCCCTGGACACCAATGTGTGTACTCCTACCCTCTGCTGTGTTGTACCTCTTGGCCTTGGACCTCCAAATGTTGAACTGAATAAAGCTCTATTTGTATAAATTACCTAAACTCAAGCATTTTCTGTTAGAACAGATTTGAACATTCTTGGAACAGAACTAGAAGGCCATCTGACCAAATCCCCTCCTTTTCTAGTAAAGGAAACTGGCTTAGAAACTCAAAAAGGAAACCCCAAAACACTGGTGAAATGGGAATAGACTCCAGACCACCTTACTCCCACCTGCTTCTAGCACATCTCACCTCCTTCTTTGACCGATTGATTCTAGCTGTCATCTTATTTCTAGGCTTAGGCCTGCCAGGGCTACCTGATCCCTTATAATCACATCACTCTTACAGACCACATGAGCCCCTACTCCTCTATTCAACAGTTTAACAAATATTTATTGAGCACCCTCAGGCTCTCGTTCAGAAATATACACTGGAAAAGAATAAAAACCAAGCAAGAATTATTTCAACCAAGAAAGAAAACAGCTCCTATCCTGACTGACTGCTGTGTGAAAGGGCAGGCTGTGAGCTCCATTTTCAGATGAAGTAAGATTTAGAGAGATCAAACATCTTACTGACTTTCTCTACTGTTTGTCAATATACATTGGCTATCATTTGTCACTACCATTGCTATTGTTTTCATTATTTCCACTTCCTCATTGTTGTTTTCATCACTGCATCTTGCTAAATTGTACACTGCCTCATTCCAGCCCAGGCCAACGCCACCTTTTTCAGAGAGTCTTCTCATTCATCTCTGTTGAAAGAGGCACCATTTTTCTCTTGGAGCAAGTGTCCTCTATGCTCCTGTTTACTCTTTGAGCCCCTGCACATGGTGATTCATGGTTGCTCCTTCCCAAACTCCTCCACTGACTGTATGACCTTTCGCCTGAGGTTGAAATGCTCAACACAGCCTCCCTCAAGGACAGGGATTCTTATTTCCATTTCTTGGGCACTGTGTGCCCAGCACCACAGTGGGGTACATATGGAAAGCCCTTCTTGGCACCCAGCACCCAAAGGTCTCATGACCCCACCCCCACCCCCACCCCCAGGCAATGCGGGACCTTAGTCCTCCATGCATTCACAGGCAACCCCAGGACAGGCCTGTGACTCTTCCTGGAGGACCACACTGAGTGCTCAGATCTATAAGAAAATCACAAGACAAGGCTGTAAAAACAATACAGATTCCCAATGATGAATTATCCTTTTCCAGGGCAATATAGAAAGACTGAGCTGCCTTTGTGAATACATAGTAGGAAAAGTTTGTGGTTCTTCTGATGTGAGGAAATGACTTTTGTTTACTTGTCTATTAATTTGGACATTTTATTTGTTTGCTTATTTGGTTTTTCCTTCTCATTTTTTTCTAATCACTGTTGTAGGGGAAAAAATTTAAAAAAAAAAAAAAGAACCTTCCCATGATCTCCTGCCTGCAGGATCAGAGCAGCTCCTATATTGGGACAGCTTATCCATGTAAGCGAAATGAGGCTCTTGAAAAACTTGAGTGATTTACGCAAAGATCAACAATTCTCATTTTTGAAGAATCTGTGGTTAGTCCAAACTTTGCACAAGACATTACTGATTGAGAACTGAAGTCAATATGCCCAAACTTATAAGCCACAGGATGAGGACTTAAAAATGAGAACCATTTCATAGGTTTTCATCAGCCCTGCCTCTCTCAACCACCATCCACCAACAACTTTAAGAACAAACTTAACTTTCCTAAACAAAAATAATTTCATCATTTTGTGTGGCATTAACACCCCACTACTTCTATATGTTATCTATATTTTTCTTGTTGACATCCAACCAATTCAGAGCTAAAAATCCATCCTCCAGTTTTTCTGTGGGTCGTAAATCATAAAAAGGTTATATTTTATGAAAGCTGAAGCTGAGAAGTAAACAGCATATTTATATCCAAAGAGTTTCATCCATTAAGCAGCAATGACAGGGCCCTGTGGGCCAGAATCTAGTTTTCTTACTTAAAAAGCTTAGTTCTTTTGTAGACTCCTGCAGGGACCTATAACAGTTGGAATTGGGTTTTTTATGCCTTTGAGGCCTCCGAATGAATGTTACACTTTTCCATTATTTTCTTTTTTCTTTTGAGAAAACTAGGCTACCTGCTTATTGCCTAAAACCTACACCCCATGATTGTACTGTCGTAAAATCTGTCTTCCGCCCTTTCCTCTCACATCTTGCCAACATCTCCAAACTTTGTTTAGACTCAGTGTCAAGCAAGGTTATACTGCATTTATTGAGGTGGGAAAGGGCTCCCTGCAATGACTGGGGCTGATAGATGGAACACCCAAATAAAACTTTGGCCCAAAGGGTGTCCAATAGCCTTGACTTCCTCTGCCTTACAAAAAATAAAAATAAAAAAAGCTTAAATCTTATTATCTACCTTGCTCTAGCCTAAGAATGCCTTAAAGTCCCCTGTTTCATGAGATGGTACATAGCTAAAATTAAAAGGCCTTAAGACCGGATCTTGCATTTCACATTACTACCTGTTATTAAAATGTTAGTATGACAGCCCCTTGGGCTATTAAAAGATGATGCACCTGCCCTATCTGCCAATGGTGTAATTTGTGGTCATAAATATAAATCTAGGTCTATGTAGATATACGGATTTGAATTTTGCACCACTATTAGATCAAGCAAGTTTAGGTTCAGAGTCAGCAAAATGATCACCCTGAAACTAGACAAATAATCACTAACAATTAAGAAAATGAAATATCTGAGTCTCAGTCCTCTTTTTACCCACTTCGAACATATATTTGTTCTTTTGATGTCCTGTGTGAATAGGGGTGCTTTATCTGACTGCTGATGGGCTAAACAATGCGTCTGAGTTGTAATATAGAACTCAATTTGCTGGGACTATCATCTGAAAGGCCTGGACAATTTATCGAACACTGCAGATGAAAGAAAGAGAGGGAAAAAAAATTTTAAAACTGACCACTTCTAAAATGAAGAAAATAGGGCAGTAAAGGGTATTGTAATATACTTTAATCTTCCTTAATGTAGAAAAATATGAAATGCCATTAAATCTTCCTTTGAAATGGATGTGGTCGCATGGCTTGAGCACCCAAATCTAGTTAATGAATCTATTGTTAAGGCAAATAAACAGGAAAGAAGCAGTGAAGGAGTGATCTGTGCATTATATGACTAATTCAGAAGATGAAAGGCAGAAAAATTAAAGTTAAATTCACATAAATATTAGAGATAAGGAGAAGAGTTGCAGGTGTAAAAAAGGGAAGCCTGCATTTCCCTTCAGTTGGTGTTAGGAACAAGCAGACACTTTGGGCTCAAGAGTAAAGTCAGGAAAGATGAAAGTGTTTCATGGGGCCTATTAATTAACATTTTAAAAGGTTTTCTTAATAATAAAAAAAAAATCCAACAATAATAGCAATTTAATCATTTTATTTGAAAACTGAATTGATTGCAAGCGTTCATTTGTGCGGAAGTGGCATTTATGGAATTTGGATGAACTTATCCAATCAGATCTCCACTTTAATCACTATAAATAGAGCCCATATACAAAAAGAAAGGTGGGCTGGATAGAGATTCAAAGGGCAGTAATTTAGGTGAGATTAGCAGTCCTTCACAAAGGACCCACAGCAACCTATTTAACCTTCCTTCTTTGTTGCAGCCAGAACATTACTAATGGGACTCACACCAGTATGACCTCGAGTCTTTTGGAGAGGTGAGCTTTATTAGGGATTCTCACTGGTGTCCATATGCACCACCCATGGGGAAAAATGTCCCTGTGGGCATGGTATCCTCTTCGTAAAATAACAAATGCTTCCATCAAGGTAACACAGCATAGAGGGTTCATCTTAGTTAATCTTAAATTATAAAAGATGCAAAGACTTAATACCTATTAGCTTTGAAAGCATTATAAATCATAATTTGTCTCAAGATTAGAGCATATAAAATCCTTTTCACAGATGTAGTTTAATGTGATCTTCACATCAGTTCCTATTCTTGCAAGGAATAGATACCCATCAAACTCTCTGGGGAGGAGAAGAGAGGACCATATCATAGACCTCAGGAGGAAGCAGCATGAAACCCAAGGCCTGGATCACTACCTGAGCAGGCTGACCATCCTCTTTTTTCCCAGCTTTGGACATCACATGGCCAGACAAGGACATCTCCCACCACCCAACTATACCTATTCTGAGCCTAAGAAAACAGAAGAGACTAATAGCTCAGAATCCCAACCTCATACACTTAAGAGAGAATATAAAGGGCAAGATTGTCTCTAACACCCATAGAAGCCTAATCCATGGTCAAGGGCATGGTCATACAGCATAAACATGACCTCAAGGGCACAGAAATGAGAGACAATTTTCATGAAAGGATAAAATGGATCAAAAAGACACCCCAAAATACACCTTTCACACAGGACCAAACTATAAAAATTAAGAGCAGGAGGTCATGCCAGATCACCTCACTGACCCAGTGCAACTCTTAACTCCTATGTGTCTGTTTCCTCATGTGTAAATTAGAACAATTAAAGTACCTATTGCACAGGGATGGATGATGTGAAAATTAAGTGAGTTACCATAGAAAACAGTTTTAGAACAATGTCTGGCATATAGTACAGAGAATATATTCCCCTATAACTGTCATCTATCATTATGATTGTTGTTTGTACCATTTTTAGATGAGGAAGCTGAGCTTCAGATGGGCTGAGTGCCTTGCCCACAGTTGCACACAAAGTTAAGAGGTGGTCTCTGTCATCAACTTTCTTCAAGCTACTGCTCTGCTCATACCCTGTCAGGGCTGGACTGAGATATACATGTACCTTAGCAGGCTAATGTTTTATCCCATTCATTTATTTCTCAAAAAAAAATTATGTCTTGAGTGAAATCACAGTCTTATCTTGTATTTCTTAGAGGAAAGAAGGTTAAGGGTGAGAAAAGGGACCCTGAGGATAGCATCCCACCCTGCAGTTGATTATCTTGTTCATCTAAACCAAGGTGTGCGGTTTGTTAGAAGGCCCCTTAGCTATGGTCATTTAGACTTGATATCCCCCCCCCAAGAGTCTTTCTATCAATAGAAAGACTGATTGTTCAATAGAATGTTCTTCCAAGCCATATTTATTCTATGTTGAGTACACTTAATTTCTCCATCACAGTATGTCTCCAGTGATAGAAAGCCACCACCACACAGGGCCTGGTAGTTAGTAGTTGCTCAGTAAATAGTAGCCATTACTATTCCAAAGAAAAGGATAAACAAACATCAAGTACCTAGAGGCTTCTGAGGGGAGTACATGGGCCCATATTTAGGACCAGCAATGGTACTCTCACAACAAGCCATGGGCTCAGCCTCCTACAAGAATCCCTTGATCTGAAGAATACCAACAATTTTGGATTGGATATGGGTCAGCCTCACCTTACATCATGATCTTATTATCCTGAGAACTATGGAAAGGGGCAAGCTTTTCTCTAGTACCCTGAGATTCTTCAGGCTACTCAGGTAGTCTTCAGCTATTTTATTCAAATTAATCCTTTATTGTACCTAATCTTTTTTTTTAATCATAACTGTGTGCTTTCCAAAATTGAGCATGGTGGAAACAACCCAGGGCATTAAGTAGTGTTACAACTTGTTTTTGAAAACGCCTCAGAATAATTTTCTCCTTTATTACTATTTAATTAATGAGTACTCTTAAACTTCAAGGTAAGCTACGCTTTTAAATTATCATTTACAAGCAGAATTTATTCACTGCCATGAAAACAATAACCCCACATGAACTGGATGCTGAAGCTGTTATATATCGGCTGCAAATATAACTCATAAACCCAAATTCAAGTTTTATAGCGTTCATTGATTGATATTAAAATATTGTTCTTTTGAACTTCTAAAATAAATTTATACTGCTAAAATGCCCTTTTTAATCTGTTACATATTTTAGGATTCGCAGTAAAATTGTATTTGAAACAAAACAAAAGGCTCCTAACAAAGTTTACAGGCCGCTGACCTGGAACCCAGTCAGTGAGGGAGCAGTGCTATCCTAGGTGTGGGTCGAAAGGTGAAAACTCTTCCCCTTTTCTCTCCCTGGACTTCCTGGGAGAGCTTGGCTCAGCTTACAGTACCTCAACGCTTGCTGAGTTCCCACACTAACCCCAATGCTTCTATGCCCCTGAAAAAGATGCCACTGTTACTTGGGCTTCCAGACCTTATCCTCAGAAGCATAGAAGGAGCACAGAGAAAAGGCGGAAGGGAATGCATTAAAATGCTAACAGTGCTTTTCTCTGGGTGATGGGGTTCTGAGTGACAGGATTTTCTTCTTTTTCTTATCCTTAGGTTTTCTACAATGAGCATTATAAACTGGTGTTTTGGCCAGATACCTTTCCCCAGCTACTCACATTATTACTTTTTAATCAGAAAAGAAAGTGAGGTTTTTGTATGCTTTGTTTTTTAGAAGGAAGATCACATAATAACCATCCTAGCACCTGTCATGACCAACCTCTCTCACTGCCAGTCCCACCCCCAAAAGGATTAGGAAGCATTAGGCAGCTCCAGAGCTACAGCATTAGGCAGCTACAAGAGCCTAGTGAGGAGCCTCCTACCACCCAGTGTCAAGACAGAGGTAACCAGGTTCCATGCCTTTAACCTTTGCTACTCAGTCTACACAAACTTGATGAAAAGGAATGAGTCAGGTTTAAAAAGAAAGGTTAACTTGGCCAGTCAGCCCACCTTTTCTCTTTTGGTCCCTCTGGCCATGCACTCAATGTATCATTTCAATAAATGCCACGGCATCAGGTTTCTCCCCACAGGTTGTGAGCTATAGCAAGTGAAAATACAGGACTACCAGATGAGCAATACAGAATAATTTTTTTAAAGTATATCCAAAATATCACATAGGATTTTTCTTTAGTATTTTTTTTTTACTAGCTTTTAGTAAGTTTAGTATTGGCTATTATCTGAAATTCAGATCTAACTAGGCATTCTATAGTTTACATGGCAATACTATCAACAGTTGCTTTGGATCGGGGGTAAGATTGCCATGTAAAACCTAGAATGGGACTTTTTTGTTGTTCAGCGTGTTTCATTTGATTGGCTGTTGTGGTTAATGTTGCTTTGGGGTTTTGTTTGTTTTGTTTTTAGATGGCTTGCCTGCCAAATCCCTAACACTGGGCAGTCTTGGGTCACCTCATACGAATGAAACAGAACAGTTATAGCTCTAGCCACCTTAGAAGGAAATAATGACAAGGGGAAAGAATTCAGAAAGTGGAGCCACAAGATGAACCTCTAAGTAAAGTCACAATGGAGTGACCAATGAGGTCACATTTTAGAGGACACATTTTCTACTTGTTTGGAGGGATCAGGGAGACATTACAGCTTACATTTAAAATGCTATCCCATAAGTATATGAACAATGAATTAAATACTTAATATATAAATGTTCCAATAAATTAAAGAGAAAGCTATCAGCACCCCAGTAGAAGAACCAATCAGACTTTCATTGCAATGAAGCTTGCTCCACCACTTATTAACTATGTCTCAGGGTGGGGTCGGCACCCTCACCAGGCCTCAGTCCACCTTACTGCCTTCAGTGAGTATACTGAAGTGAGTGTCCTTTAGCCCTGCAAGATGGCATGGGCAGTGAGGCTGTAGTCTCCCAGTGTTCCATTTGGAAGCATTTCACATTGAGCATCTCAAGGGCACACTTTCCATTAGAACTGTTCCTTTCCAGCCTCTTGCAGACAGCCCCTTTCCATCCTAAGAGCTGGAGGCTACCCTTAGAAACAATGGGTCTAGCTTAGTTTTAGAAACACCAACAGAACTCAAGGCAAACCCTCCTAAGTCATTTTCTCTACACTTACACTAACATCCAGTGACTGCATTCATTCTACAAAATAAGATATATCAACCCCAAAGTTCAGACATATTCATGGAGCTCTCAGTCTAAAGGGACAACTGACGTTAAATCACAAAACCCCAAGGTACAATAAGAATGTTGCTGTAATATGGAAGTACGCACAGTTCAATAAGCACCGAAGAATGAGATAAGGTATCCAGGAGACTGAGAGACTTCACAAGGGGAAAGCCTAAAAGCAACTGGAGTAAGCACGCAGGGAAGAATATTCCAGACGAAGGCAAGCATACTCAAAGCCACAAAATTCAAGACCGTGTTATATCTAGTTTCCAGCCAATGTTTTATATGAGGAATGGAGGTGCCAACCCATACAGAGCCCTGAAAGCCACTCTAGAACATCTGCTTTATCCCTGTGATGTGATGAAGTAGAGTAACACAGTGAGATCAGAACAGAAACAGCCCTGTCAGTGAACATTCTATTTCAACGTCCCCTGCCCCTTGCCTCTGTGCTACACAAGGAGAAATCTACCCCAAAGCCCTAATTCCCAGATGGTCACTGCAGAGACGTTTGTTCAACGACCAGACCACATAGGCCAGAGAGGCTTCTGAGTGTCTAGAGCTCCATGGAAAAGCTGCTCCCCATTCCTTACTTTGCTATGCCTGCATCAGGCTTCATCCTTCTCTCCAACCCAGACATAATCATCACCAGACCAGCACCTCTCCAAGCCCTGAGAAAGCATGGAGTCAGATTGGCACAAATGCAGAGAGGAAAGCCCCCTTTCCAAACACCAGTTCATAGGATTTTCACCGCCTTTCCCACTCATTTTGAACCCCCAGCTTTAACCCCTTGAGAAGATATTTGCCTGGTAGTGACTAAAGGTAATATCTCTGTTTTCATCAGGTCAAACTCAGCCTGGGGGCTCTGGTAGACAGTGAACAGCCTCTCCCCACAATCTTGATGTCAGGAAGCAGCTTGGGAGACCTATACACACCACATTCTCAGCCCAGGACAAAGCATGCCTGTGGCCACCAACGGCAACTCATAGAAAACAAAGCAAAGCACCACCATTAACTCCTTGCTTGTATCGGCGCTGGTTTCTTTAAATCCAATTGCAATCTTAGAAGCTCGACATTGCCTGAAACAAAAGCCTTACCGATCTCTAGAAGATGACTTTGGTGAAAGTAGAGCTCATTTCAGAAAATCAAAGCAAAGAAAAATATTGAATACAATTCAGAGGCATAATGCATTATTATGGGCTTTTATGGATTTTATGTATAATTTCATGTAAAGTTAAGAGGCTGAAGCGATCTCTTACATTCAGCTGTATTATCAGCCCAGCACCAAACAATGTTCCACATCTTATTATGTTCACAGTTGACACACTATTAGAGAAATGTGCAGCTGTCTTACTCTGCTATTCATTTCCTCATTACTATTTTATAAATATATGATTAACAGTTATTGCAGCTGCCTAATTCACATTTATTGCAAATGCAACCCCACAAATGAATGCTCAAAGCAAAGAGATGTGGTTTTAGAGTAATTTAAATTTTACAGTTCCATTTACCCTGCTTTTTAATTTACTGTATAATGACCCTATTAGAATAAAGCACATCTGGAAGTTCTTTGGGGAACATTTAATTTTCTGTGGCTTCAGTACTAACAGAACTTGTACCATAAAGCCCACAGATGCCTAGAAGACTGTACAAATTTCCACATTTTATGCCAAGATGCCAGTTAATTGTACAGATGAGACAATTACAGCCAAGCACAAAGATATTCTTCGCAGTGCTAAAAAGTGAAGTCGCTGGCCGAGGACTGGCTTTTTGCAGAGTTTCCACATTGAAAACCTGAAATTAGCCCTCCTGCTTGTTGATTTCCTTTTTAGGAAAGAGGCCACTTTGGGCTGTGCATTCTCCTGGATTTTCTCTCACTTTTTGCACACCGCTTTCTGCAGAACCCCATTTGCCCCTCACTGTGTGAAACGGGGAAGGCAAGGCAATTTGCAAAGCTCCAGAAGCCAAGGAGAAGCATGTGTAACATCCCGGCCTGGCCTATACCTCTCCAGTTAGGAGACTCCAGATGCAGCCAGCTACTAGAATGCCACATTAACAGAATCATCCCGAGTATTCCAAATTGATTTGAATATCAAATACAGATCACTGCAGCGGAACTCATGTATGAGAAATAATGTGAATCCATTGCCATTGATTAGCTAATTTATGTTCTACAACTAATCGAAGCACAAATCTCATTAGCCACAGGTCAGTAAGGCTCAGAGAGAAAAAGACAATCATTTTGGTAGCCTAGTTGGCTGTAAAGACACAATTAGAAGCCGACCAGTTTTCCGGGCTTCTCTCTCCGTCCTCCTGGATCTCGAGCTGACTATGAGGGAAAGAAAAGCAAGTCTTTACGGTTCTGCTGACCACTGGAAAAAGATTTTCCTATTTAGTGATCCAAGATGCTCCTTTTATTTAATGCAATAATAACATGACTGTAATTGCTTCTGGGTGTACACAGAACCCTATGTTTTTTAGGGCTACCACACATACTAGGAGCACAATGGTAATTGTTACCTTTTCCATATTTTAAGCATTGGAGAAAGGTTTTGGGAGCAGGGAGTTAGAATAGCCAGGGCTTTCCACATTCTGTTATACATACTTAAAAATTCGTCTTTGTAAAGCAAAGGAAAGCCAAGCATGATCAAATTAGGCTGTGTAATTAAAATGCACCCGCTGTTAGTAAAGATTGTCTTCATGCCAATACGTGTATACATATATATATATACTTGTTATCATACCTTGAACTCTGTGCAGTATCAGTTTGGGGCAGACTTTTGACCATTTTTTTAAGAGGTTTTTGTCTCAGAGTGCATAACCTCACTGGAGAGGGAGAGAGGCAGAGAAAGTGAGAGGAAAAGAATTCACCCCCAGGGGGAATGACCACACCGCAATCTTTTCTCCACCATTCTCCTCCTAGGATTTTGGGCATACACACACATGTGCTGGAGTTATTTTTAACCCACTGGGTCTGGGACTCAAACCACAGTCAGCCATGTGGGAGTCCAGCAACGTAACTGCTATACCACCTGCTGGCCCCAACCAATCTTAAATATGGAAGATGGTGGGAAAATGACAGAAGGGAAGAGCAGAATATTGTTTTCACTTTCATAATAATAAGTAAAATCCATGATGCTGATCAAATTATGACTTCTGGCAATAAGATAAGCACTGTTGGTGATGCCCTGATGATATTTTTAAAAATACTTCTAATAAATTTGCATAAGCAGAAAACCAAGACTCCCAGCCAACTAGCTTTGTGCTAGTCACTTAATCCCTTTGCCATAAAATACCTCTTTGTCATAAAAGACAATGGATCAAACTGAGGACCTTTACTAAATGACCAGGAACAGAACCCAAACCGAGATTTTCTGGACAAGCAAATAAGAAAACAACACACCAAACTCCAAATGTTTTCATTCACCCATTATTTCTAGGTCATTGTAATGCCTAAAAAGCATAACTGTCAGCTGGTCAGTGCATATTTTGAAAGTATTAATCCATATTCTATTGAAATAATAGACTATCCACTATCCGCATTCCTTTAAGAACATTATACTGAGGAGCAGGGCATTTTTAATGTGTCCAAAAGAAAATGATACAGTAGGATTGGGAACAGGAGAAACAGTTATCTCACATTTCCCCCTTGGGGCTTGGTCTAATGCCACAGAGTAAAGAGTTCTTATACCTGAACTAAATAGCAAAAATACCCTACATTTTAATTTTTAAATTTTATTTCATGGAAAATGTTCTTGGGCCTGGAAGGTGGCGTGGTGATTGGGTCACTGGACTCCCACATGGCCAACCACAGTTCAAGTCCCAGACCTGATGTCTTGCTTTTTCTCTCTCTTTCTCTCTCTGGTCAAATTTAAATAAATAAATAAATAGTAAATAAATAAAGTTAAATAAAATAATACTTTTAAAAGAATAAAAAAGGAAATGTTCTTTAACTATGGACATTTGAAAAAACTAGCTTTGGGAGCAGCAGGTGGCTTGGTGGTTAAGATGCTGGACACTCCCACATGGCTGACCATGATTCAAGGCCCAGACCTTGTGGCTTGCTTTCTTGCTTTCTCTCTCTCTCTCTCTCTCTCTCTCTGTGTGTGTGTGTGTGTGTGTGTGTGTGTGTGTGTGTATGTGTCTTTCTCTCTCTAGTCAAATTAAAATAAATTAATGAATAAATAAAAATTAAATAAATAATTATTTTTTAAAAAAGAAAGAAAATAAATAAAACTAGCTTCCTCCCACTATTTTTGTTTGTGTCTCAAAACCACCTTCCCCATCCCTTTAGGAAATAGAATCTTCTGGTTGTTCTTTCCTACAGCTCCATATCCTTATAGACAGATAAACTGTCCCTACCACACTAGCTCTACTTTTTATGTCTAAGAGCCTAATAACAGTATATATTGCATGACACAAATATCAGCTAATTAGTGGGAAGAAAAGTTCCAGAGAAGCTCAGTTGGTACAATTGGTCCCCTTCACCAGAAAGTCCTGGCTCTGTTCTTCATGCTTAAAAATCACCTGTTTTCATGTTTAGTTACCCTCTTTCCCAAGATATTTCTGAATGCTCTAAATCTTGGAGGGTCCCACCATCCCTTGCAAGCTCTACTCTCCAGGGTACCCTCATATCTTCTCCCTGACCAGTGCAAGCTTGGCCTCTTTGCTTGCCTTTCACAGTGATCCCTTCTGGTATATAGCTGGGACTGGAACTGCTAGGTTGTACGGAATGCACACTCAACTTTACAAAACATTATCAATTTGTTTTCCTCAGTAGTTTCCAATTTACTTTTTCATCAGCAATATGCACAAGTCTATTCTCCACATTTTCACCTATGCATGGTATTGTAGATTTCTTAACTTTTGTCAATCTGGCAAGTATAAAATGATAGACTGCTGTTTTAATTTGTGTTTACTTGATTACAAATGGAGTGCCTTTTAATGTGTTAAGTAGTCATCCCAGCTTATTCTTACATAAAATATCTATTCATATCTTTTCCCTGTGTTTAAACTGAGGGTTTTTTTTTTCATTGATTATTTCCCATTTGTATATATACTGGATACTAATCTTTTGTTATATGCATTGCAAATGTATTGTCTGAGTTTTGTTGACAAAAGTTCTCAATTTTATGTCTAATTTATCAACCTTTTTGTGTTTTAAGATGCTCCTTTTATTTAATGCAATAATAAGACGACTGTAATCGCTTCTAGGTGTACACAGAGCCCGTATGTTTTTAGGGCTACCACACATACTAGGAGCACAAACAATGTTAATAGTTACTCTCCTCTTGTTTTCAAGTTTTGTCTTTCACTTTTTTTAAAAAAACATTCAATCACTTTACATCATTTGGCTTGTAAAGAGAACTTACCCAACATGAAATACATCTCAGATCGGTCCAGTTAAGAACACTATACATGTTATCATCAAAAGGTAATAAACCATTTCTGTGTCCCACAAATGTCTTGTCTCTGTTTTTTTCCCTGCTTTTCTTCCTATACTCTTCTCTTCCCACCCTTCTTCCACACTGTCTCCAGCATCCTTAACTATTTTCACTGCTTTTATGCCCTCCAGTCTTTCAGTCTCTACCACAGAGTGTGGACAGGAAATATATATTAAGTGGAGACATACAATATCTTTTTTGCATAGCCTGGTTTGTTTCACTCAGCAATAAGATCTTTCATATTTGACCACTTTCTACCAAATGCCAGGGTCTTGTTTTTTTTTATGGCTGAATAGTATTCCATAGAGCATATGTGCCTTACTTTGAAGGTTTCATGACGCTGACTTAGACACTCGGAATCCCTGCCCATTACACACATTCTCCCCCAGAATGTTTTGGAGCCTGGCTGTTTTCCTAATGGCTCGTTCATTCTTTTCGAAAATATTAATTCAGCACTTTTGTTTCTAGATGCTTTGCGAGGCATCTCTCTTGTAAAGCATTTTCACTTAATCCAGCTTGTGGATAAGGGAGGAGACAGGAACTAAACTGAAAGCTGCTCCAAACAAGATTCAACTTCCCACCTACAGCTTTTGCCAAGCAACTCAAGAAAATGCTGCAAGGGAACAGACACTGTCCTTTTCAGATGAGAATGGCTCAGCTCTCTGTGCATATAATAAACCCAACTGTCCTGATGGATGCACTGGCTTTAATTACGTGGTTGAGGTTAAATGTATTTTATGGACAAAGGCAATGATAGACGGGTTCTTCACACAAAAGATTTCAGCTCATTTGAGATTTAACCATTTTTAAATTTAATAATTAAAAAAAAAAAGAGCTGCAATTGCAAAGGTCAGATCTAATTCCACTGCCTATTATAAGCTGCCAAATCCAAGGCTGCAGCTTGGAGCCAGCTGAGGATGACTCAGAACTGGAGAAAGAGACAGCTGGACAAGGAAGAAGCAGTGTTCTTCATGTGACTGTGGGTTCCTGCAAAGATCTACTATATCAATTAGCGGTGCTCTCGTTTCCTGGCCAGTGCTAATGGCAAACGTCTCATTAATTTTTCAGGGTTTTTAATAGTGTTTTTCCTTTCAGTGTACATCTACTATTTATTTATTTTGCCAACTGCCCTGACTTTATCTGTAAATTTGTTTTTAAACAGTACTACTACAAGACCTAATACTACATTTCAATACACCACTCAAAAATCCAAAAGCCATTTCTGGAATATCCAAGATACTTGGACTTTCTTTCCAATAAAGAAATAATAAGCCCACCAAAAAATGTGATGCTGCATATAGCATTGAGGCAGACTAATATGTGTATATATGTTTGACTTGATAGACTCCAAGTCACTGGGAAAATCAAATCATGAGTCAGAAAGAGATATCAGGAGGGGCAATTGAAATCCACCCCTTCAGAGGCACTTCCATGGCTCTTTGTTTCTCCATCATCTCAGAGATAAAGAGAGACCTAGAGAAATGAAGCAAGTGCCAGGATCAGACAGCCAGTAAGGTTAGGTCCACAGCCTGGCCCCTACCCCCAGTACCTCATTATTTATCTGATGTTCCTGGTCACTGGACAGGGTGAGGAGAAGGGAAGAATCCCATTCCCAGATCTTTGAATATAAACCAGGTCTCAGCACACAAAGCCCACACCCTCCACTCCTTGACCAAAGTGGTTACTTGCACTAAAAGTCCAACCCAGCTCTCTGTCTTCTGGGCTGGACCATAGGCTATAATAGGGAACATTCTGAAATAGTCTAGTTCAAGAATCCAAATTTTCCAAAAGCTCACTTAAACAAAACCAAACTTTCTGTCCCAGCTCCTAGCCAACACCCAGCACACTGTGGATGAATTAATATTTGCAAAAAAAATGAAGGGACCCTCAAGTGGCATGGTGATTGAAGCATTAGACTCCCACATGGCCAACTGCAGTTCGAGTCCCAGACTTGGCAACTTGATTTCTCACTTACACTCTTTCTCTCTGTTTCTCTCTGGTGTGTACATGACCCCTAAAAGAAGTGAATAATAAAAATTAAATAGTAATAGGTTGTTAGGAAAGTCATGACATATTTTTCTATGTTTTTCTGTGCAAACATGTTATGACTTTCCTGATGACCCAATAAATAAAATTAATTTTTTTTAAAAAAGTAAAATAACATCCATGATAAAACAAAATTTATAAAAACATACCACCACCAAGAGTCTCTTTGGAATTATTCCGACAACTTCCCTACCACTAGTCCTGTCCCCAGATTGGGAAATTAATTCTCTACTCTCTAGCCAGAATGAAGTCCCTAAAACACAAATCTGGTCATCTTACTTCCATTACCTCCCTTGCTAACAGCATCCTATGATGTTGGGGCAAAGTCTCATTTCCTGAGCCAAGCACACAGGATGCTAGGAGAGGGCCTATACTGCCACTTCCCTCTCCTTTGTGGTCCAGCCACACTTTCAGTGCTCCCTGGAAGCCTCGGACTGTAGCACAGGCTAACCCCTGCCTTGGAATGCATGTCCTGCTTCCACCTAGTAAAGCCCTATGATCTTTACCAGACAGGGTCCTTCTACACTTAGTGGGTACTTAGCAGACACCAGAATCTCTACTAAGCACTCTATTGATTATTTACTTTCATTCTCAACAGCCCCAGAAAAATGAATTTTAAAATGAAGAAACTGAGATCCAGAGATGATGAGAGATTTAGCCACTGCCTAGAACCTGTGGGGCCAAGCCAGGATGCCAGAATGCTGCAAAGCATTCCCTACTGACCCTCAACCCCAGAGCTGGGTTGGGGCTCTCCTCTGTACCCCACAGCCTTCCATGCTGTGCTGTACTCTCGGGTTGAGCACCACAAGGTTGACTTCCTGAAAGCGGAGAATAAGTTTTGTTTGTTTGTTCATTTGTTTTAGAGATATTTTTGCTAGAGTGTACTCGCTGGAGAGGCAGAGAAAGACAGAAAGCGAGAAATAACACCCCAGTGGAGCTGGCCATGTCACGATCCCTTCTTCTCTATTCTCCTCTTGGGAGCTTGGGCACGCAAACACACGGGCCCGGTGTGAGTTTAAAGCTACCAGGTCTGGGACTCAAACTACTGTCAACTACATGAGAGTGCAGTGATGTAACCATTATACCATCTACTGGTCCCAAGTTTTGGGTTTTTTCTTTCTTTTTCTCCCAGCTCCTAGCCAACACCCAGCACACTGTGGGTGAGTTAATATTTGCAAAAAGAATGAAGGAACTGTCAGGAAAGATAATTATTGGTAAATTAATTTGTTACACAGGTTACACAGCAGCCACGAAAGAATACTAGGGAATCGTAAACTGTGCAGTTATTCTGAAGAATGCCATTTGCATAATGTATATAGAGATATGTCTACTCAATACTCCAAACATGGTTAATGAATTGGGGGGATTGTCCTTAGCAAGGTTCAGTGCCCAGTTCCCCCCACCTCTTGCCACCCAGTATGCTTCTTGTTTAGTTCTTAGTGCTATTAGCTGTATAATCAGGGCCCAAATTTGAGTATTCTATTAAACATATTATTAGAAAGATAAATCAGCTACTGGATTCAATATTTTGAGGCACATGGATGTAAATTAAATTTATCCAGATGTTTAGCAGGTCTGTGCCAAACCATTTAAAACATGAAACAGATAAGTTCCTTAAGCCTAATTTTCAGCTTCTCAAGGATCAGTCCTCAGCAGATGGCTGGGCAAATGAATGCTGAAGAAAAATTAAAGGCTGTCTGTATCTTTCAAATTGACATGGAGAGCAGTTGGGTTCTGCTAGAAACTAAGAATGACCACAAAATGTAATTATGATTGTAATGAGAATGGGTTAAGCTTAAACTATTTCTCATTTTCATTGCAGTCACTGCCACAAGATGGAGTGGAGATTAATGCCAGGCCATTTCCTGTGCTTGTTATACTCTTTGTCATTAGAATAAAACATCATAATTTGAGCATCTCATGTATATTGAGAAGGATGGCTGGGGAGGAGTGGCCAAGAGCACTGGTTGAATCTCTGTGCTCTGATGGTTTCCTCTGTGGTTGGCCACCACCAAGGAAATGGAGGCAAATGGAAATTTAAAGTGTAGTGTGACAAATACCAGGGAGCTAGAAGAAAAAAGTTAGACAGGTGGTTGGCTCAACTCAAAGGGGAGGCAGGCAACAGCCATGAAATTTGCCAGTCCTGGAGTGGCCATAGATGGCCATGATGACTGGTGAAGGATCCACATCAATTTAGTTATTAGGCAGGATGGCATCAAGATAGGGTAAAGGGGACAGAGGGAGTAAGATCCAAAGGAAATAAGGGTAGCTTCGTGGTCCAGTGAGGTGGATGGCAGGGTCTGACAGGAGGGGAGGCCACATAGAGGAAGAAA
Organism: Tupaia tana; assembly: GCA_026018925.1. Taxonomy (NCBI): domain Eukaryota; kingdom Metazoa; phylum Chordata; class Mammalia; order Scandentia; family Tupaiidae; genus Tupaia; species Tupaia tana. Next base: position 34,371,303 of record JAKSZU010000010.1, on the reverse strand, counting down.
TTGAGACAAACAAATCCCAAGGAGGTGCTAAAGTTTATTAGGAACAGCTGGACCAGCACTGCTTTCAACCCAGTGAATCTGACAGAAAATCAAACAGACTTCGGAAATCTCAAGAGTGAGCACTCAAGGAATGTAGCTCCACCCTGTTCCTCTATCCTGGTTATGCCAACCCTGTTATGACATCTTTATCAATTTCTATGTCAGTTTTCACCTGAACCATGATTATGAATCATAGAGTCATCACCCATGAGCAGGAACTCACTACATGTTTGTTGAAAATAACTGTGATACCATCAGGTGGAGGAGTTACCAACTGCTGTAGAACTGATGTTTGCAATAGCTAAATTCCTGATATAAACCTGAGCCGACTCACTGCATTCTCTATTAACACTGTCTTACTCTCATTCCTATATGTTATTTTATTTTATTTTATTTTGTATTTTATTTTATTTAAATTTTTACCAGCAAGGGACAGAGTGAGAAAGAAAGAGAGAGAAAGTGAGAAAGCAAGCCACCAGGTCTGGGATTTAAACCACAATGGGCCTTGTGGGACTCCAACACCCTTAACCATCATGCCACCTCCTGGCTCTGTCATTCGTATAAGTTTTGACAGTTGAAGAATGGTAGTAGAAATAACTGCCATGCTAAAAATTATGTGTTTTCCTTGAGATACTGGGATGGGTTGGTGAGGGGGCTCAGGTGTATTTAGCAGAGGAACTATGAGAAAGAAAAGTCTGAACTATGAGGCTTGATTTTCATTCGCTTAAATGATTAATGAGATTGAGCATCTTTTCACGTGTTTGGTAGCTGTTTGTATATCTTCTTTAGAGAAATGTCTGTTCAAGTTCTTTGCTCATTTTTTAAAATCAGGTTGTTTACTTTTCTGTTGTTGTATTCTGAGTGCCAGACCTTTATCAGACATATGGTTGCAAATATTTTCTCTCATTCTGTTGATTATATTTTTACTTTATTAAAGTGTTTTTAGTGGAGGTTACATTTTTATTTTCTTAATGTGTTTTTTGAAGCACAAAAGTTTCTGATTTGGGTGCCAGCAGGTGGCATGGAAGTGAAGGCTCTGGATTGCACGTGGACAGTTGTGTGGTTCAAGTCCTAGACCTGGTGGCTTGAAAAATCACACTGGGCACATGTATGTGTGTGCCCAAATCTTCAGAGGAGAATAAAGGAGAAGAGATTGTGGCATGGCCATCTCCCCCTTCAAGGCGATTTCTCACTTTACCTCTCTCACACACCTTTTCTCAGTCTCTCTCTGGCAAGTACATGCACCTATAGCAAAAACTTTTTTAAGGACCAGCAGATGGCATAATGGTTATGTCACTGAACTCCCACATAGTTGACTGTGGTTTGACTCCCGGACCCAACAGCTTAAAACTCACACCAGGCACATGTGCGTATATGCCCAAAATCCCAAGAGGAGAATGAAGAAGAAGGGATTACAACATGGCCATCCCCACTGGGGGCTGATTTCTCAGTTTCTGTCTCTCTCTGGTGAATGCACATGCTCTATAGCAAAAAATCTCTAAAAAAAAAAAAAAAAAATTAACTTTAAAAAAAAAAGTTTCTGATTTTTTTTTTTTTTTTGAGAGGTTTTCGCTATAGGGCACATGCGCTCGCCAGACAGAGAGAGACAGAGAGATAGAAAGCAAGAAATCCCCCCCCCCCCCCGGGGGATGGCCACACTGCAATCCCTTCTCCTCCATTCTCCTCTTGGGATCTTGGGCACACACGCACACCCGACTGGGGTGAGTTTAAGCCGCCGGGTCCGGGACTTGAACCACGGTCGACTACGTGGGAGTTCAGCGACATAGCCATTACGCCAACTGCTGGTTCCAAAAAGTTTCTGATTTTGATGGAGTCCAAGTTGTGTCTTGTTTTGTTTTTGCTTGTGCTTTAGGCTTCAAATCTAAGAAACTATTGCTTAACCCAAGGTCAAAGATTTATAGCTATGTTTTCTCTTAAGCATTGTAGAGTTTTAGCTCTTATATTTAAGCCTTTTCTCCATTTTAAGTTTATTTTGTACATGGTGTGAGGTAGGAAAAAGAGTTGTAGATATCCTGTCATCTCAGCACCATTTGTTTAAAAGACTATTCTTTCTCTTTGAATGGTCTTGGCACTCTTATCAAAAGTCAATTAATGGGGGGACCAGCAGTTAGCATAATGGCTATGTCGCTGGACTCCCATGTAATCGACAGCAGTTCAAGTCCTGGACCCAGTGGCTTAAACTCACGCCAGGCGCGTGTGCGTGCGTGCCCAAGATCCCGAGAGGAGAATGGAGGAGAAGGGATTGTGGCATGGCCATCCCCCCTGGGGGTTGGTTTCTTGCTTTCTGTCTCTCTGTCTCTCTCTGTCTGTCTGGCAAGAGCACGCGCCCTATAGCGAAAACCTCTCCAAAAAAAAAAAAAAAAAGTCAATTAATGGGACCAGCAGATGGCATAATGGCTATGTTGCTGGACTCCCATGTAGTTGATGGTGGTTTGAGTCCCAGACCCAGTGAATTAAACTCACACTGAGCGCATGTGTGTGTGTGCCCAAGATCCCGAGAGGACAATGGAGGAGAAGGGATTGTGGCATGGCCATCCCCTCTGGGGTGTGATTTCTCGTCTTCTGTCTCTCTGTCTCTCTATGTCTTTCTGGCAAGCACACATGCCCTATAGCAAAATCTCTCAAAAACAAAACACAAAACAAAGTCAATTAACATTGAATGTATGTGTTTATTTCTGAATTCTCAAGTCTATATTTCTATTCTTATGTCAGTACCTCACCGTCTTGATTACTGTTGCTTTATAGTAAGTTTGGAAATTGGGAACTGTGAGTCCTCCAATTTTCTTCTTTTCCAGATTGTTTTAGCTGTTTTTTCAAAGATTGTTCTGAGTTGCTCGCAATTTCATATAAAGTTTAGGATCAGCTTGCCAATTTCTGCAAAAAGTCAACTGGGATTGATCAATTTGGAGAGTACTGCCATTATGACAATATTAAGTCTTCTAATCCATGAACAGAATGTCCTCTACTTCAATTTCTTTCAATGATATTTATAGTCTTTAGGGTCTAGGACTTAAAAAATCTTTTGTTAAATGTGTTCCTATGTATTTTCCTTTTGATATCATTATAGCTGAAACTGTTTTCTTAATTTCATTTGTAGATTGCTCACTACAAGTATAAGAAAGATAATTTATTTTTGTATAGTGATCTTGCAACCTTGTTAAATTCTTATTAGTTCTAATATTGTGCATGTATGCATGTGTGTGGTATGTATAAATGTGTATTCCTTATGATTTGATATGTACAAAATTATGCTATCTGCAGAGAGTCTTACTTATTCCTTTCCTATTGGATATATTTTGCTTTTTTTTCTCATTTAATTGTTCTCATTGCATTGTCGTTAAATTTGTCCCCTCCAACTGAATTGTGAGATACTTGAGACAGGTCCTTGTATTATTTATCTCATTTCCCTGGGCATGATTTAGGACTTGATTAATAATAAATATCTGGAAAATGGTTGTAAGAACATAGACTAAGAATTTCACTTTTTTTTTTAATTTTATTTATTCATTCATTTTTTTTTTAATTTGACCAGACAACACACACACACACACACACACACACAGAGAGAGAGAGAGAGAGAGAAAGAGAGAGAGAGAGAAGGAAAGTGAGAAAGCAAGCCACCAGGTCCAGGACTCGAACCATGGTCAGCCATGTGGGAGTGTCCAGCACCTTAACCACCACACCACCTGCTGGTCCCAAGAATTTCACTTTTAAAAAGTATAAAGTTTGACCCCATAGCACAATTGTTAAGGGAGCCAGATCCCATATGATTAACCACATTTTTAATCCCAGCTCCAGTGGCTTGAAAAACATGCCAGGTACATGTGGATGCATGCCCAAAATCTCAATGGCATGGAGAAATGGAGGAGAAAATGTTGCAACATGATCACGCTCATGGGGGATGCTTTATTCCTTCCCCCATCCCAACTCTGTTTCTGTCTGGTGAGCTCACATGCCCTCTGACAACTAAAATGAGAGTTTAGACCCAGCCTAGATGACCCAGGCTCTAGTGTACTGGACTGCAGTTCTGGGAGCCACATACCAACTTTAGGGCCTGATCCCTAGGTCAGCCTGATAATTTTCCAGGCATGATCATAGTGCCTAGGAAAGGAGATCATGGCATGACAAGACTTTGTTGAGAGTGCTTTCTTTCTCTCCTTTTCTCTCTCTTTTGATCTTGTACCTGTGCATATATACATGATCTGTATCATTAAAAAAAAATTTTTAGATATGTCATCACACTAATTTTCTTTAGGTCAGTGTTGCTGAGAATGTTGTTCACTGCTGTATCTCCAGCAACTAGCAGGTGCCTGGCACATAATGGGGGTTCCAAAAGTAGTTATCAGATCAATTAATTGACAGGTTGTGTGTTAATTGTATTAGTTTTTAAATTCACATTTCTTTGTAGCCAATAATTATAAACACTATTTTACAGAAGCAAAAACTGAGGCCTAGGAGTTTGTGCTTAAAAATAGTGTGAAAAATAACTGACAAGATGAGGATTTAGGTCTACCATTTTCTAATTCAACATCCATTGGTCTTGCCTTGAAGTGTATTAACTGACATCCAGGGGTTCTGAGGGATTTAAATAGCTGCTGTTTTATTCTGGTTTATCAGGAGAATTTACACACACAGCCACAGTCATATTGAGACATCTGTTAGGAAATCCAGGCAGGCAGGTTAAATGTTAATTTCCTTTCTACTGTACCATTTTCTAACCTCCTTCCATGAATCAAAGTGAGTAAAAGGTTCTTCACTTACTGACATAAAACAAATTGAACAAATTACGTTACTTAACTGAGGAAGAACTAGTCCTGCCATTGATTCTGGTCCAGCCTCAGCTGAGCTTTTTCTCCTTATTAACATTCATTTGCAAATGAGTTTGGATTTTTAATATAACTCTGCATTGATCTCATTAGCATATCTGACTGTATCACCTCGCTAGTCCTATTTCTAGGCACTGCGAGCCTGCCAGGCTGTGCTTCTAGGTAACACAGCGCTTCGTCGCAGGCCATGAATCACAATCATAACCAGACCATGAATCAGAGCCGTAGGTGGAAACCATTCCTAACAATGATATCAGTAACTTTGGAGAGTGCAGAGGGCTGGGAGGGAGCCGGAGCCTGCCCAGACGTTAAATAACCAGCACAGCCTGCTGCATATTTCTTTCTCATGAAAAATGCTGATCACAGAGCACTCTCATCGTCTGGGTCTGGTTTGGTTTCTATTGAAACGGCCTTTGGAGGTGCTGGGGAGCCCGTGTCTGTCAGATACCAGTTGGTTATTTCTGGGGAGCGTTTGAAGGAAGTCTGCTGGGATGGTGGCTCTCTGCATAGAGTGTGTGTGAAAAGTTCAATGCCCTCCCCATGAAGCTAGAGGAACTGGTGAGGCCTCTGTAGTTCAGAACAAGAGCCCAGGAGGTGGACATGCTCTACTCTTCACTAGCTCTGTAATTTGGGTTCCTCACTCACCTCTTTAAACCTTTATTTTCTCATCTGCAAAATGATCTGAAGATGATGCTAATACATACTTCTTGGGATTAAATTACATAATCCTTAAGAAGTTACACTAGGGTCCAGCAGGTGGCATGGTGGTTAAATATACCAGACTGCCACAGGGCTGACTGCAGTTAGAGTCCCAGATCTGGCAGCTTGCTTTGTCTCTTTCTCCCTCTTTCCCCTCTGTCTCTCTCTGGTGAGTGCACATACCCTATTGCAAATTAAAAAATAATAACAGTAGGGCCAGCAGGTGGCGAAGTGGTTAAGGCAGTGTACTCCCATGTGGTCAACAATAGTTCAAGTCCCAGACCCAGCAGCTTGAAACTTGCACTGTGTGCATGTGTGCATGTGCTCAAAATCCCAAGAGGAAAATGGAAGAGAAAGGACTGCAGCATAGCCGTTCCCTCAGGGATGATGTCTTACTTCCTGTTTCTGTCTCTCCTTGGCAAGCACATGCACAAGGCATGTGTTATGGCAAAAAAAAAAATCTCTCAAATAATAATAATAATGATGATGATAAATTAAATCAATAATTCTCAAAAAGAAAAAGAGAAGTTACATAAAAGGGAAAAGAAAACACAGATACCAAGTAGCCATTAAAGCCAGGCTCTGCTTCGTGTTCACATAACTTACTTCATCTCAACTATACAGCAATAATGAGGCTATGCATTATTATTATTTTTTTAATTTTCTTATTTCTTCCGTGAGAGAGACAGACAGGGCTAGCCAATGGTGTGAAGGTTAAAGTGACTGGATCCCAGGTGGCCTGCTGTGTGGTTCAAGTCCTGGACCCGGAGGCTTGAGAAACACCCTGGGCATGTGTGCGTGCGGGCCCAAAAATCCTGCTAAGAGATGAAGAAGAAGGGACTGAGGCATAACCACACCCCCTTGGAAGGAGCTTCCTCACTTTCTCTCTCTCTGCCTCTTGGGCGAGTTCATGTGCCCTATCACAATTTTTTTTTTTTTTTTTGGAGAGGTTTTCGTTATAGGGTGCCTGCGCTCGCCAGACAGACAGAGAGAGACAAGAGAGACAGAAAGCAAGAAATCACCCCCCAGGGGGGATGGTCATGCCGCAATCCCTTCTCCTCCATTCTCCTCTTGGGATCTTGGGCACGCACGCACACGTGCCCGGCGTGAGTTTTAAGCCACCGGGTCCAGGACGCGAACCGCGGTCGACTACGTGGGAGTCCAGCGACATAGCCATTACGCTAACTGCTGGTTCCCACAATTTTTTTTTTTTTAAGGGAAAGAGAGAGAAAGAGACAGAAATAAGTCACCCTCAACAGAATCTTTTTTTTTTTTTTGGAGAGGTTTTTCGCTATAGGGCGCGTGTGCTCGCCAGACACCCTCAACAGAATCTTCACACGGCAGTCCATCCCCAGACTCAGCCTGGATCATGGGCACATACATACTGGCCAGTGTGTTTTGGGGGTCACAGGATACAAACTCAGGACCTTTCCCATGTAGGTCAGTTGCCCTTCTACTGTGCCACCACTTGGCCCTGTAGCTGTGCCTTATTAATTCCATTTCACAGATGAGGAAATTGAGACTCAGAGTGAGCCGGAAGTGATAGAGCCAGGCCTGGAGCCCAGATCGGCATGTCTCCAAAGCCTACGGATTTTTCTCTTCATGACATAAGGTCTCAGGAATATCCTGTCACCAGAGGAATGGATTTCTGCAGAGAAGTCAGGGAGCTAACAAATGACATTTGCAGTTCCCATCACTAACTTACTCCCTCGACCTTTCACAACTACGCATGACCTGAGGAACAATCAGAGGAGAAGAACTTAAAAGCCACTTTAAATTTCAGACCAATTCAATTTTGGAATATCACTCGTGAGGTGCAGCTTCTAGACAAAATTTCTAAATGACTCATCCTCTTCTTTGTCCATTTCAGGGGAAAATGAATGTTGCTGCTAACATTTGACATCAATCGTCCAATCACATGTTGTCACATCATTACTCAGCTCTGTGACAAAGGCAGAGGAAAGAGACCTTGACTGAAATGGTGCTATTGGGTGAGGAACCAATTCCTCTGGCGATGATGAACTAGGGAACAAAATGAATCTGGCGAGAGAAGCTCCGTGTAATGGTTTGTGTTAAGGAAGAAATGGAATTAGAAGTTTATGTTTTATCAGAAGAGCTGCTCATTTCATGAATAATTTTTAAAATTCAATCTGAATATTAATTTGCTTCTGGCATGCCACTGATGAGCCTGTCACTGAAGGTGGCTGGCCATCAGGGCAGAAATGGTGAGGTGTCCATTACTGGCATTAGCTCCATCACCTGCAACTTTAAAATCAGGACTCCGCTCTTTCTGTCCAGAAGCCCAGTAGGAATTATTTTTCTACTGCCAGGATAAAGGAAAGAAATATTCTGGATCTAAACCAAGGCTAACTCTCCAGTGCCAACTCCATGAAAGTTGGTAACCAAAACAGAATTAGAACGGCTGTGGCTTTGAGACACCTATGAAATCTTCTTTTCTTCTTCTTATTCTTCTTTGTCTTCTTCTTCTTTTCTTCTTCTCCTTCATCATCATCTTCTTTCCTTTTTTTCAGGCATTATTGCCATAGGGCTTGTGCACTTGCCAGCGAGAGACTGAGACAGTGAAAAAGAAAGTGAGAAATCATCCCCTGGAGGAATGGCCATGGTGTAATCCCATCTCCTCCATTCTCCTCTGAATTTTGGGCATGCATGCACACACGCCTGGCATGATTTTTAAGCCTCCAAGTCGCGGACTCAAGCCGCAGTTGGACACGTGGGAGTCCAGCACTTTACCCACCATGCCACCTGCTGGACCCCTATGAAACCTTCTTGTGCTGGAAGAATAGGCAAGAAGCTCCTACAGTGCAGAGAGGTTCAGGGCTCAGGGGCTCTCGTGGACTTCTCTATGCATTATTTTTTCTATAAGCAGCTTATTTACATAGGACCCATTTCTCCATCCTGGCCCCACTTGGAAATTATATTACTAATAGGGCCTGGGCAACTCAACCCAGGAGAAAGCAAGTGTGTCAAGAATGGCAATATTCATGGAAGAAAGTACTAAACACTTCATTCCTTCTTTAATGTCTGAAGAAGATTGCAGACAATACCACTCTGAGGCTCTCAAAAACCTGTTTGCCTTTCATCTGCACCTGGGCTTCGAGATATAAGTGTGAAGTTAGCAAAACTAACTTCCTGTCACTCCATCTCAGGGACATACTTTGGGGTTGTGTCTTTGGAAAGATATCTTCATTGTCCCCTTGTCCCAATAAGTCTCCTTTTGTTACCTAAGTAAGGCATGTCGTATGCCATCAACTGTGACAGGGGTAGTATTAATAGAGGGCAGGGACCTAGGCATGGATTGAAATATTTTACATTAATTTTCATAGACATATTCTCCCTTTATAAGTCCTTTCTCTATAAATCATAAATCATATTTTTCTGGGGTTTAACCATGACAGATGATAAAGAACCCCTGTGAGGAGCAACAGCAATGAGAAGAGAGGGGTCTGCAAAGGCAGCAGAGATGGTGATGAGCAAGGCAGGTATCAGACAAGGTTATGGGAACACCAGAGAAATTACTGAAGTCTCAAATTTGGGGAAATGTGGTCCCATTTACAGACCATGACTATGGAGGAGAAAAAGACCTCAAAAATTGACCTGATGGTGGCAGACAAATTAGGCAAGGCCTGGGCTGGAGAAAAAAGTCTAGGCAGGCGATCTAGATGTGCTAATTACACACAAAGAGGCCGTTGGTGGTGCCCTGTGATCATGCGAGCTTACCATGGGAGGCACACACATGCAAATATTTACTTGGAACCATTTCTAAATGCGCATAAAGGACGAGAATTTTAATTACCCACAGAAGTGAATGGAAATGTGATCAAGTCTCTTAGGAAAAGGGAACCTCTTACCCTAGTGGGTTTTTGTCAAAATATACATGGCCTCTTCTTCATCATTTAATTGGGTGGGCTAATCTCCTCTTAGCTATAGAATGTTGGCATGGGTTGCTTATTTTCCTAAAAGCTCTGAATTCAAATATGTAGGTTTGTGTTTGCCTGTAATTAGTGTGATGTATCTATTCAGAATAACTACAACATCCCTTCCTGGTAATGAAAAGTGATTAATTACCAATTACAGCAAGTATCCAATTTCGTGCAGTTCACCAGTGGTCTGTACCACTGAATCGCTAGCGTTCTAATTGCAGACATTAAAAGTTCTAGGTAATTATTGTTGAAAGATCAGTAATATTAAAAATATCAGTTGCAGCTATTATTACATTTGCTCTAAATGCAACCAAGTCTTAAATTTATGTCTGAGCTGCCAGCCATTTCATCAGGCTATTTCTGTGACTGGCTTGGAACAACTGATTTTTATTTCCCTTTCTCAGAGACTATTACAACAAGTCTATTAACGGCTCTGGGCTCCCTATTTTGTAAAGCTTTCATTAAGTGAAACAAGCTAAAAAAAATCACTAGTAGGTGCCTTTAGCAAAAGAGAAAGGTAATTATCTCATTTACAGATAACTATGTGCATTTCATTTTTCAAAGCACAAAGAGAAAACTAGGTCTAAATGACACTTTTTTGTACTCATTAAATTCACTAGAGAAAAATAAAATGAGAAGTTTCCAGTACAAATGCCATCATGAACTCTGACAGCAGCTATCAACAACAGGGACATTTGGGGGAAATGTCTTCACACCCAAAGTAGAAATCAAGAAGAGTCCTGGGAGCCTAAAAAGCCTTTTAGTCTTGTTTTATTTCAGCCCCCCAAACACCGGAGCTATACTTCAAAATGACGGGCTTATCTGTGAGCATGCCAGGCACAAGGATCCATGCACACCTAGTGGTCCTCGGCAGCCCAGGGTGGCCAGTCGCCAAGTCAGATAACTGCGTGGTACATCTAAGGACCAGAGAGATAAGTAAATGCCATATATAGTGATCCCATTGTGGCACTAAAGTGAGGTCAACAAAAAGAATGGTGGGACCAACTCCATGGAAAGAAAATCCAGAATTTACAAAGGATGGGCTTGTTTCGGTTGGATCTTAAATGATGAATAAGAATTCACTGGCTACATAGAAAAGGTTAGAAATGGACACCTTAGCAAGAGTTAATACCCTTGCAGAGGGCATTGGGACTCCCTGGTGTTCTTAGAATGAGAGAAGATAGTTTGGAGACTAGGAAGGTCAGGTCATTAAATTGGGGGCTGTTTCAGAAAGCCTGTCTGCCTGATTCAATAAAGTGTGATTTATTTAGTACCAACAATGGGACTTAATCGGAAAAAATTAAAATGCTTAGAGAATTGTTTTAAAAGCAGAAAGCAAAATTATACTGACAGATTATCTGAAATATGTAAAACCACATGCACAGAAGGTAGAAAGCACACCTAATGGTAGCAGAGGTTGGCCCAGAACTGAAGAAGAATAATTTTTCTCTTCTCCGTGTTTTCCAAGTTTGAAATAACAAACTTGTATTTGTGATCAGAAAGAACAAAAATGTTTAAATCTGCTGAATAAATAAACTCTAGCCAGGACCTAAAATCCAGAGGAACACAGACCATTTATAGAGAGGAGCCCACAGATGTCAAGTAGTCCAGTTCTGACAAATTAACACAGGAAAATAGGCCAGTGTCTGAAGGTAAACTTTAAATTTGCAAACCGATTTTAAGAGTTACTGAGGACTGGTTTAACTTCTCAATCACTAAGACAGAAAAATTTCTGTCTCATCGCATCTGACCTTTGTCCTCTCTCCTCCATCATGCCCACCTTTCATACCTCACCACCACATGCTTATCCAAAGCCATCTAAAGGGCCCTGTTTTGAGACTACTTAGTTATGATAATGAGAGATGGTACATTCAAAGGATGCTCCAGGATGAGAATATTCCCCCCAACAGGTCCAAGAGCTCCCAGCTGTCATCATGAAGACCTCTGAGGTGAAACATTATGGGTGCATTAAGCATCCTGGAGCCCTCCACGAAGGGATGCATTGTTTGGTACTATGTATTCATTTTGGGCACATCTATTGTATACGTGGTTTTTCTTTTAGCGTACTGTATACAGCAGGCAGGCCTGCTGCAAGGGGAACCAGGGCTATAAAACCCTATTGATTGATATGACCCATCACCAATTTTAGGGTCCGTTGCACAAACTATTTTGACAGTTGAGGCTCATAAATTAACGAGCAAGCCCAAAGTGACACAATGAAGAAGATGTTGTGGCCGCTTCAATTTAACCGCTGGGTGATTACTCAGAAACTCGGGGTACAGAAGACTGCCTCCCTCTTTTGTTCCTGCTTAGCTGGAAGATAAATGTCGGAAACTAAGGACCCCGGGCACTCAATAATAAAAACCTTTTAGAGAGGAGAGCCTTGCACTAGTTAAAAGAAACCTGTTCCATTTTTCTGGAGGAAAAAATGGAAGTAAGGTTTCCCAATGGCAGACATCAAGCCCTTTTATTGAGACTAAAAAGTGCAAATCCATGAAGGGAGAAAGGAGGCAAATAAGGAGGAAGGAAGAAGAGAGAGATAAAAAAGGGAGGGACGGAAGGAGACAAATAAACCTGGCAGCACTGTGACAGGGCAGCAGGATAAATGGGTGAGGAATTAAAGAGAATGAGCGTGAAACTTATGCAATTGGGAGGCACCTCGTGCTTTCTAAGGTGTTAGCAAGATTAATAAGAAAATCTGTGGCTTCGAATCCCCAACGAGCTATTACAGGACTCCACAGCACTGTGTTTGCTCAAAACAAATGGTGGCTGCAGTGTTTTAATCTCTAAAGAGAAAGAAACTCATATGTGAGTGGGAGGCTTAGATCCTAAAAGGATTTTATATATATACACATACGTCACAGAGCATAGTTCCGAAAATGGACTTTGGGTTCACATTCAAAAGTAATTATTGCCAAAGAACAAACGATGGTTAAGAGATCGTCCTTCCCAGAGGTGCAGTGAAAGGTAGAACCGATTAGAAATAGTCACAAGTCAGATCAGAACACCCATTTCATAATTGAGTAAAATTCCCCTTTTCCTTAGGAAAGTAATTCCTTGAAAAAAAAAAAAAAAAAGAAAAAAATCAAGCGAATTGAATTACCCAGGTACAAATGGCACCCTTTCAGCTGAACAGACATCACCCTGTATTTCAGTCCAAGCAACTTTTAAATTACTTGGAGAATTCATGGAATGTTTTTCAGTTTGACAGCTGCCGAGTCAAAAAGCATGCTGCTATGTAGGAAGCAAACCCTCCGAAGATTTATTTTTCTAATGGATTGGAAATTAAAAGGGCTTCAAAATGCCCTTTAGAGACCCAGCTGGGGGAATTGGGCTGTATTACAAGGAGACTTTTCCTTACAAGTGCTGAGAATTGGGACTGAAAGGGCAGGTCAGAAGCACTTGGATTGTGTCTACGTGAAGCCAAAACAAGTGTTTGAAAGTGAAGGATGCAATCAAGCCAGTGGGTTATTTTGTCTACACAATATCAAAATGCCCAGTTGGCCAGATGTCTCCCACCAATGCTGAAGTCAAATAAAGGGAACCAGAAAGCACCACTGAGAGAAATGAGTGCAGAGGAGGAAACTGAGGCTTGGGGGGGAGGTGAGAGGACTTTCCCGGGGTCCATGACCTGGGAAAGGACAGATTAGAGCCAGCTCTAGAATACTGACAATCACAGAGGCCTTCCCAAACCAATGGCAGTGACTCCAAGTCTAGACTTTTCATCAAGGAGGGGCCATGGGCAAAACAAAAATTCAGGATAGTTGGTTAAATTTTAACTCAGATAAACAATGCATAGTTTTCTTAGTATCAGTACACCCATATAGTGTTAGGGATATATGTATACTAAAAAATTATTCATTGAGTATCTGAAATTAAAATCTAACTGGGCCTTCTGCATTTTGTCTGGTAACTATGAGTGGACATTGTTTGGGGACAGGGATAGAGCCTGGTGGATCTGTCTTTCCCATCCAACAGTGACCAGATCATTCTACATGCAGAGCAAGCCCCAAGTGAATGAATATCCTGAATGAACCTGGTAAGTGACAACAATGGGCTTAAATGGCTGCCTAGAGATCTAGGCTGAAGACAAAGAACCTGATAAAGCAGCATAATTCTTTAAGTGTTAAAAGGTATACACAGGAGGAAGGAAGCTACTCTGTGTTTAGAAGTTCTATGAGCCAGGTTCTTTCTACAATGTGCCCTGTTTAATCTTCCTAACCATTCCTCAGAATAAGCCTTTTTACACACCACAGTTTACAAATGAAGAAACCGAGTCTTAGAAAGGATCTTGCTGAGGGAACCAGCAGTTAGCGTAATGGCTATGTCGCTGGGCTCCCACGTAGTCGACCACGGTTCGCGTCTCGGACCCGGTGGCTTAAAACTCACGCCGGGCGCGTGTGCGTACGTGCCCAAGATCCCGAGAGGAGAATGGAGGAGAAGGGATTGCGGCGTGACCATCCCCCCTGGGGGGTGATTTCTTGCTTTCTGTCTCTAATGTCTCTCTCTGTCTGTCTGGCGAGCGCACGCGCCCTATAGTGAAAATCTCTCCAAAAAAAAAAAAAAAGAAAGGATCTTGCTGAGTGACAAGAACAGAACTTTTCCCAGGTATGTTGACCCCTAGACCAGTGCTCTTCTCACAGAGTTAGTAAGAGTGGAGACTCCTCTGGAATATTACTACCAGTGCCAGACACTGATAGTATTTCAGGCATTGTATGAGTTTATCCTAGTTAATCTTCTCAATAACCTTATAAAACAGATCATATTCTGATGTATAAACTGTATCACAGAACAGTGAAAACACTCAGCTTGTATTACATTGCACAGCCTGGACTTACCCAGCTATCTGCTCATTATCTCCCTGCCATGCATCCCTCATCGCACGACTCTGCTGCCTGCACCTCCCCTCGCTACACAGAGAGCTGCTCAGAATTAACAGTTCATACTAACACAGCCATGCTTCATCCGTACCCTGAGCAGAACATGAAAACCAAAACATGTTCTCAGGGTAGACTTTTCTGATTTCTAGGCCAGACCTGCTCCTCTTGTATGCATTGGCAGGACAGTGGCACTTCCCCAATTAGAAGTCCGCTGTAAAGGCCCATGAAGGTGAGGGGGGATGGCTACAAAGCCCAGCTGTAATACGCTACCTTCAAACAACAGAAAATAATATCTCCACTCTGAAAATGAAAGATCCAACTGCCATAAACTAAAAAGTGTATTTGATGGACATTGTCCTTTTATAACTGTGCTCTTGGAACAAATGAATAATTCTTTTAAAAACTAAAAGACAGTGCCTAATGTCTTGATAGCTGTGAATCATTTCTTCCAAACTTGATATCTGCTTATATCAATATTTAGATATACCTTTCTAAGAGATCCCATTTTACACAATGCTCCAAGACCTCTTTAAGCCACAGTAGTCACTCAACACAAAACAACAAACACTCCTAGAGAGCCCATGGGCCAAGCATAAGGAAGATACGCCTGGGCCTGGGACATAATCCTGCAGAGGGTGCCATTTGTAGAGGGCACAACTAGGTCTCTCAATAAAACACCCGAGTTTCAAATGCAGTTCCCATCCTTGGCTTCTAAAACCATGGAGGTTAAGAGCTCTGAAGTCGGATACCTGTGTTCACAGCCTGGTGCCACCACTGCTTGGAGACTTGGACAAGTTTCTCAGCTCTTCTGAGCCATGGTCTCCCATTTCATCCTCATAGTACATACCGAGTACCCAATAAATATCAACAAAAAAATTTATTAAAAAAAGCACATCCTATTTCTGAACTCTAAACTCCATTATGCTATGAATCAGAATTACAATCTGAATACGAAAGCATAGAGTTTACAAAAGACACAATGGAAATAACCTACTCCTTAACTAAAAAATTCATTCCACAGTATTAAGGTTATTGTATAAAAGAATAAGATATTTAAAAATAGCACTGAGCAGACTTTTGAGAAAATTTCTCTCAGTAACAAGGGAAAATATATTCATTTCTGCATAAGAAATTGCCCACTAAAAAAGTGTTCTTTATTTGTGTTGTGCTTCTTTAACGTGTTCTTTTCAATCACTAGAGTAAGGGACAGTCACCCCTGACAGTCCAGGTCTGTCAGCTGTGGGATTTGAGACCTGAACCCCACAGCTTCAGTCTTCCCTTATGTCAAATCCCAGCTCCAAAGTTCTAGAAGTACCTAGGGGCCCCTTCCCAAGCTCACCCACTTCTGACTGACACCCGCTTCCTCAAGGGCCTCAATGGCACTTCCTTGAGCAGTGTTCTCCAAAGTCGGTGCTCAGAATAACACCACCATGAATAACACCACCATGAAATGCCACAGGTATTTCTCCCCTGCGTGCTAGGAGCCCAGCCCATCCTATTCTTCCTGGCCAGGAGGCCCAAAAGTAGAACACTCTCTCCTCAAGTTTTCCCTTGCCCCATTTGTGAAATAGAACCTCCACTGGAGTTTCTGTGCTAGAGTCTTGTGGCTGCTATGATAAATTACCACAAAATGAGTGCTAAAATAGGATAAATGTATCCTATCACAGTGCCAGAGACCAGATGGCTGAAACCAGTATCACTAGGCCAGAGTTAAGTTGCCAGCAGGCTCATGCTCCTCCTGGAGGCTTTAGAGAATTTTTTTCTTGACTTTTCCAGATTCTAATGGCTGCCAGCGTGTTTTGGCTTGTGGCCACATCATCCAACTCTCTGCCTCTGGCCACATTGCTCTTTCCTCTTACATCTGGGTCAAATCTCCCTCTGCCTCTCTTTTATAAAGACACTCGTTGTATTTAGTGCCTGCCTGGATCATCTAGGACAATCTTTCCACCTTAAAATGCTTAACATAATTCACATCTGGAAAAGATTCTTTTTACTTATAACAACATGCACAGGTTCCAGGGATTAGTGTCTGGTATCTTTAGTAGGGCATTATTTAGCCTGCTTCAGCATCACTCCTCCGCACGCTAAGGAGGGCAGCTCTGGGGAAGATCTTTCCTTTTCCTCTGCCAAGTCACCTCTGCCCTCTCTTCTTCCTTGTGGTTTTGTGCAAAGTGAATCTTCCCTAAGTGATCGTTAGCCAAATGAATGCTTTGGTGATGTAAGCATACTGGCAATCCCAACCCAACAAGCCACTGAAAATCTACAACATGGATTCTGAACCCCAGAATCAGATGGCAACCCGAACCCTATCCTCCAGATAATTAAGAGAAATCCAGCGGACCTTTAGGCCCCAGAGGATAAACAATGTCAAGTAGATCCAGCTGCCTCAGGCAGCATACTGAGTGTCTTACCAGCACCACCTTACAGACCCTGGCAAGCCCTCCCCCCCCCCCCCCCCATGAAGGTAGGAGCTATTCCTTTTTTTTTTTTTTTTTTGGAGAGGTTTTGCTATAGGGTGCATGTGCTCACCAGAAAGACAGAGAGAGACAGAAAGAGAGAAATCATCCTCCAGGCAGGATGGCCACACCACAACCCCTTCTCCTCAATTCTCCTCTCAGGATCTTGGGCACACAAACACATGTGCCCAGCGTGAGTTTAAGCCACCAGGTCCGGGACTTGAACCACAGTCAACTACATGGGAGTCTAGTAACATAGCCATTACGCCTACTGCTGTTCCCAGTAAGAGCTGTTCTTTACTGCATTTTGCAGATAAGAAACTGACTCATCAAGCTGAACTACACTGACCCAGAAATGGGACTTAACCCTAATGACCACAAGGAGAAGTGGGTTGAAGGAATGCTTTTCTGACAGCTTTGGAGAAGGGATGCTTAGAAGCTCTAAAAAAAAAAGAAAAAGAAAAAGAAAGAAAGAAAGAAAGAAAGAAAGAAAGAAAGAAAGAAAGAAAGAAAGAAAAGAAAGAAGAAAGAAAGAACAAACCATTTCCCCCTCCTCTTCTCCCAGAGCTTCTTACTACAAAGTATTGTTCCTCTGGTTTGATTTGACAAATAACTTCCAGAAACAGAAACACATTTTCAAAAGCTGAGAATGGGATGGATGAGGAAACAGGAATGGGCTAGGGACTTCTGTGGCCTTCCCTACCTCAGTTCCACCCTGCAGTACCCAGTGAATCTACATTGAGCCAGGAGACCTCCCAGAGGCCCCAAAGCTCCCAGCTTCACCTTGCCACCCTTTGAGGAAGCCAAAAACTGTGTGCACATCGGTCCTCAGGGCACAGAACTGGCCAGTCCTTCTCCACCTTTGCACTCTGCAGCATGTGAAACCCTCAAAGTTCATCTCGCAGAAAGATTTCCACCATGAACCCAGCTTGGGGTTGGCTTCTAAATGAGAAGGTAGCAACTACATGTGCTGGGAATGTCGAGCGGGACATAGGGAGTGGGTCCTGAAATAGCCATGAACTAATATTTCAATATTTAATTATCCAAATTCAGATGCATTGTTAATAGTGATCAAATCAATTTTTGTCTTCCATCTTGCAGGTTTGGGCATTTTAAATTGTTCCCCAGCCCTTCCCTAACAGGAAACCCCTGTAATGTCCCCAGGCACTGGGCCTTGAAGCTCTCTGTCCCTTTCCCGCTTGCTTGCCACCCCCCTTCCTTCCCAGACAAGCAGCGACTACCCCTCGCACATAATTGCAAAAGGAAAGGGCCGCTTGTTTGCAGCCTCATCCGGGAATGATTAAAGGTAGAAGTTTTTCAGACATTAGTGAGAGAAAGAGTATAGTTAAAGCTGCTTTAAAAAGGGAGAGGCGTATAAAGAGATGGTACTCAAAGCACTATTAAAAGCATCATGCTTGTTAAAACCAGTAAAAAGGCAGGGAATCGGTGAGGGAAAGGCAGCTTCCTCTCCAATTACAGCGAGGGGCATACACCTTGACGGTGTCTTTGAATTGTGCCCGCCAGCCCTGCCCCCTCCCCTCCCCTCCTGCCACCCCCCCCCCCCCCTCTGCAGGGCCATTCAATGGTACATTAGGGAGGAGGAGGGAGGTGACAACACTCCCCAAGTTCACTTCTCGCTTGTTATAGGCA
This sequence comes from Tupaia tana, assembly GCA_026018925.1. NCBI lineage: Eukaryota > Metazoa > Chordata > Mammalia > Scandentia > Tupaiidae > Tupaia > Tupaia tana. The sequence continues at coordinate 34,352,791 of JAKSZU010000010.1, read as the reverse complement.
ACCCATTTAGAGCTGAATGACTATGTTCAGAGACAGCGCTAAATGACACCCTCCACCTCTTCATGAAGCCACTTGGTTTTGTCATTTTTTTTTTAATCCCAGAGAAATAATTGATAAACCAAAGGGCTGTCCACCTTAAAGGAGGGCGCCTCCCTCACCACCTGGTTAAAATTCCTCCTCCTCTCCCCACCTCCCTACATCCATTTTGCTCTGTGCTGTTTAAACAATACTTCATCAAATGCAGCCTGGAGCAAATAAGAAAGCTCAGTAGAGTAAATAAAAAGTCAAAAAAAAATCACCGGCTGGAGGGTAAGTACTTTTATTCCTGTACTTTCATTGCCTGGGGAATTATTATTCCATTGCCTGATCTGGGAGGGAGGGAGGGCCGAGGAGGGCCATGTTATTCACAAAATGGATTGCTTCGCTCCCTTTTCACTCCTCTGGCTCTCGAGAGCCCACTGATTACAACCAAGTGTGGCCATCCATTCCGTCTTATTGACAAAGGTCCTTAATTACCGCGGCAGCAGTAATACCTGCTATTAAATTCTGCTAAACAGAGGCCGCAAATTAGCTGTGGATCTCAGGCACCTTTTGTGTGTAATTACGGGGAATGGGATTGACAGGGAGGCTGGATAACTGACCCCAGCCAGAGCAGTGGGGAAACCTTTGTTTATCACCTGCGGTGGGGGCCAAAATGTGAAATTAAAAGCTCTCCATCAGCTGAAGGCCTTTGGAAGGCCCAGGGGAAGAAGGAGGGAAAAAGCAACAGGCCAAAGCAAACTGTGCTTACCAGTATTTATAAGCGTTTCACTCAACTGCAATTTACACTGACAGTTGATTAACCGAAAGCTCTACTAATTCTGTAGGTAACTAATGCAAAGTCCAAAATGGCAAAAATTTAGACCACGTTTTAAGGTATATTCTATATTTCACAGAGGCCTTTAACCTGCATTTAAGAGCCTGTTTAATGCAATTGCAAACCATAAACACCTGTCACTTAGAGTCTGAACTTTTCACATCACTCCTTCTGGAGACCCTAGATTAATGAGAACCATTCCTAATATGGTAGCTCTCATCTACAGCCGGCCCAATTTATAAATTCAATCCTGATGCCTACTTGGTGTTTCATTGAAGGCAATTACTTTGGGGGAAATTTTATTTAAATATATTCAACTTTCCTTTCCATTAAGGTAGAGGTAGGGTTAGTTGCCCTGAGTTGCGGAAACAATGAGTGGTCAGAATGCAATAACTTAACACAAAATGCTTAACATCAAGATAATTAAATTTCATTAAGGTTTTAATCACTCTGAATGAAAGCTATTAAAATTCATAGGGTTTCTGTCACACTACAGACAATGGGCCCTGAGTCCTGGGCCCTGAATGAGCCTGGAAAGCCCATGTCTAGACTTATCCCAGGAAACAGCAACTGGGGGCAGTGGAGCTTTTCTTCCAACTATCTTTGGCTTTAGCCAGTTCTCAGAGTGAGTATGGGGGCCCCTTGAAGGTGGAGCGCTCCATGCCCAACCTAGTATTTAATTAGCTCTGTCTGCTCACTAGCCCTCCACACATCTTGTTGAGACCACTACAAAAATCTGCATCTGCCACTCAAAATCATAGAAAGCTTTTGATAGATACCATTTGGCCTCATTCCTGCCTTGCATCGGTAAGATAGAACTTGAGGTCCAAGATGGTGAATACTTCCACCTTAATCTACTCTAGGCTCAAATGCTGCCTCCTCTGGGAAGCCTTTACTGACTCTAGACAAATTTAAGTGCTCTCACTCACGGCACAGAGAGAGTGCTACTGAAATCATTATCTTATTACACAGTCATTGTATGACATTTTTCCCATTACGTACTGAATTCTGCAGAGGTAGAGACAGTGTCTTTGTCATATTTGAATTTCTAATCCCTAGTATACTGTGGGTGTTTGGAAAGCCTAGATAGATGGCCAGGTAGATGGGTGGACAGATGAACTGATGGAAGAATAGACAGATTGAGTAGATAGATAAATGATTAAATACACAGGTAATGGATAGACAATGGGAAGCTGTACAGTTGGACAAAAGAGACCTAAAGTCATAATGTTGTAGTTCAGGCCTTTTAATGCCACTTCTCTCTTCACTCAACCTACAGTTGTCTCTTTTGCACACACAGCAGCCTATGGTTGTCTCTTTTGCACACATAACTTGGTTCAACCTGTTTCCTTTGACTGGATTAATATTGTGTTGTCTATCATGTTCACATAAATCATAGGACCCTTTTCAGAGGGTCCCATGGATTATTTTTATAAAAATTATCTTATTTTGTTTTATTTATTCATTCATTTATTTTAATTTGACCAGAGAGAGAGAGAAAGAGAGAGAGAGGGAAAGTGAGAAAGCAAGCCACCAGGACCAGGACTCGAACCATGGTGAGCCATGTGGGAGTGTCCAGTGCCTTAACCACCATGCCACTCGTCCCACCATGGATTTTTTTTTAATCATAATAATGGAATTTCTCTGATCCCTTTACACATTCATTGATTCATCCATTGATTCATTCAGCATCTTCTCTAATAGAAACAGTATCCCTTGTGGAATATTAAGAGGTTCCAGTTTATTCTCTCTGGTATCATTCACCTAGAAAGCTAGCCTAAACTTCACGGCAGAACAGACCAGAGTAAGGGCAGTAAAATGGCTGTTATCAAGATAAAATCTTCTTCCTTTCCTCACACAGCTAGACAGGGCCTCATGAGATTTTCTGGCTCAACCTCCTGCAGGCAAAATGATACCTATCTGAAAACACCATCTGAATTTATTCTTTTATTCATTTTTGTCACCCATAAATCTCCTTTTATCTGGAAGAATGCTTCCTCAGATATATGTACCAGACAGAAATTGGAGAATGTTTACAATCCAACATGGTGAATGCTCAGAAATACAAGCTATAGAAGACATGGTTTGACAGCCAGAGCAGTGAGGACTAGGTAGGTAGGAATTTGCTAGGCAGAGGCATTAGTCAGCATTTTTCAGAGAAACAGAACCAATCAGATGTACAGAAAAGAACTTACTGTGGAGCATAGTTTATGGAGACTGACAAGTCCCACAATCTGCCATCTACAAATTGAAGACCCAGAAAAGCTAGTGGTACCGTTTAGTTTGAATCCAAAGGCGTGGGAACCAGAAGAGCCAGTATTGTAAGTCCCAGGAGACCAAAAGTCTGAGAACCAGGGAATCCAATGGTGTAATCCAATTCAGTTTGAATGCAGGAGAAGACCAATATCCCAGTTCACATAGTCAAGTAGAAAGAACAATTTCTCCATTCCTCCACCTTTTGTTCTAAGCAGACCCTCAGTGGATTTAGATTATGCCCACCTGCTCTAAAGAAGGCCATATGCTTTATCAAATCCACCAATTCAAATGTTATTCTCATCCAAAAACATCTTCACATACACACCCAAAAATAACATTTAGCCAAATATCTGGGCATCCCATACCTGTCAGGTTGACATATAACCATCACAACAAAGAGAAAAAAGGTTCAATCTCACCACAGGGTCAGTCAAAAAGAAAAAGCTCAGCAAGTCTGTATGACTAGGAGGTAAGCTCACAGAGTTTCCACAAGGTACAGCTCAAAACCAAGAGTCCTAGCACAGCTGTCCTGGCCTGTCCTTGGTCTCCCATGTGGTCCCACATGTTAAGCGTTAATTGCATAGTCTCTGATGGGAAGGGTGTCACAGACCCAGGGAATAGCTAAGACAAGGCTAGAAGGTATAAAAAAGCTGGGGACATCTGTGCGGTCAGCTGTGATTGGAGGTGGGAGATGGAAGAAGCGATGGTGATCAGATCTCCTTAAGCAATACTGGGTACAAGGCTAGAGAATTAGACCCGACTCTTCAGGGAGGCACTAAGGGTTTTAAGCAGGGAAGTGATGTGACATGTCTCTGTTTAGAAACCTTAGAGTTTTCATTTTGACCTATTCATTTAGATTGTCATAAAAAATGGGGAAAATCAGACAAAAAAGACCAATTGTGAGTTTTCTAGGCTAGCGGGATTTCCATAAACTCTTCCTCAAAACTCAGATTTAGAAGTTCCACACTTAACAGGGCACACGCTGCAGATGTTAAGGGGAGAAAAGCAGTAACAGGTCATATCAAAACCCGTTCTCTGTTTATAAAATGAGTCATCCAGTGAGTTGTCACTCTCCTTAGCACATGAGCCTCCCCTGAGCTAATCTGTACCACAGCAAACATCATTGTATTCTATTTTACACCATTTGGGCTAATTCTAGTCTAAAGTAATATCTGGCACAAAACCACACCCAACAGAGTCCAGCATTTAGAAACATCTGGGGTTTTAGAAGAGAAAAACCAAAGACCCAACCCTCTAAAAGGGGAAAGGTCAACTCTAGGTCGTGTTAGAAATTATCAGGAGCCACTGATTACATTGTTAATAGGAGAACTAGGAATTTGAAAGGAAATTAAACAGTATTGACTAAAGGATTTTCCTAATTATCCCATTAGGGATAATCCTGGTTTCCTTTCTCTTGATGATCTATTCCTCCCAGGGGCCTATCTTATACAGTATGTCTTGTGGTGTATTTGAGTTTGAACTTTGGACTTAGGCCTAAAGGATAATTTAGTGATGACTTTTCTCTTTTCAGGTCAGAGAGGGCCTTCTTTAAAGAAAACTTTTGCATAGCAAATAATCACTCTCAATTTCCAATTCACTTACCCCTTGTGGTACAATTTTGTAAATCTGGATCATGTGTTTTCCAGAAAGAAGACCTAAAATTCTGAAGAATTCATTTCTGCAAATTCATTTTACATACATATGTAAGATAAAATGTAGCCCCTCAAAAATGCAATACACAGGGGACCAGCAGTTAGCGTAATGGCTATGTAGCTGGACTCCCACGTAGTCAACCGCGGTTCGAGTCCTGGACCCGGCGGCTTAAACTCACGCCGGGCGCGTGTGCGTGCGTGCCCAAGATCCCGAGAGGAGAATGGAGGAGAAGGGATTGCGGCGTGGCCATCCCCCCTGGGGGGTGATTTCTCGCTTTCTATCTCTCTGTCTCTCTCTGTCTGTCTGGCGAGCGCACGCAAAAAAACCTCTCCAAAAAAAGAAAAAAAAAATGCAATACACAGTACAGAAGGAGAAGGAAATCTTTAGGTGCCAGAATTGAAGAGGGTACTCAAAAACCACAATGGAAAATATGGAAGTAGACAGCTGGGGCCAGGGTATTGGATCTGGATGCAGGCTACATATGTCAGGACTGGAGATAAAATGCCTAGATGAGGACAGAAGTCTGGGCCTTAGCCCACACAGAAAAGAAATCCCAGAGATACAACATAATAAAGGGGCCTCCAAAAAGCTGCTTCCTCCATTAAAATATGACTAGAACCTTCCCACCTCACAATGTAGCAAAGAAGCAAAGTCCTCCTATGAGGCTCTGGATCAGGAGAAAAAGTCTCTCTATCCTCCAAGAAATAAAACCTCAAGCATGCCTAGGTGAGGCATCCAAATCTGTGCTATCTATGTGGTATGGAAATCAAAAAATAAAACAATTGTTATAATAATTTTTCCAAGTAGCTTAAAGCAATACAAAACTATACTCTGTTGATGATAATGATGCTGTGAGAAAACAGGCAGACTGTTTTGATGAGGGGGGATGAAGAGACAGGCAGGATACAAAATGAGACAACCCCTATAGAGGCGAATCTGTGCCAACAAATGTACCCTACATTTAACCCTTACCCCACCAATCCCATTTCTGTGAATCTATCCCAAAGATACCAAAAAAAGGCAATATCACAAAGATACCAAAAAAGGCAATATCACAAAGCCATATAATGTGTTGATTTCAGCATTGACTACAATACTTAAATGGTACAAATAACCCAAATGCCCAGTACTTAGAATAGTATCACAATGCCATACCATGCACACTAAAACATATGCTGCCTTTTGCCTAAGAAAAGACATGTTTGTGTACAATTGCTTGTTTATGTTTCAAAAAAGATATAATGGAAAAGATAACCCAAAAACTGATGAAAAATATTACACATAGGAGGAAGGCACAAAATAGAGAAGAAAAAGATGGAAAAAAGATTTATGTGAATATAGCCTATTATATAGTTTGCTTTGGTTTTGTTTTGTTTTTTTAGGTTAGAACCATAGTTTTTTGTTTTTTTTTTTTTAGAAATAGTAGTTTAAAAAAAAATTGTGGGGCCAGCAAGTGGTATGATGTTTAAGCATTGCACTCCCACATGGCCGACAATGGTTCAAGTCCCGGACCCAGCAGCTTGAAAATTACACCAGGTACATGTGCACGAATGTCCAAATTATGGAGGAGAAAGAATTGTGGCATGGACATGCCTCCTAGGGTGGGGGGGGTGATTTTTCACTTTCTCTCCATCTCTGTCTTTCTGTCTCTCTCTCCAGCAAGCGCATGCATTCTATGGTAAATAAAATAAAATAAATAAAATAAAATAAAATAAAATCATGACAGTCATGTGTGCATGCCCAAATTCTGAGGAAGAGAATGGAGGAGAGGGGATTCCCTTTCTCGATCTTTCTCTGTCTCTCTCCAGTGAGTGCACGCTCCCTATGGCAAAAACCTAAAAAGAATAAATAAATAAATAAATAAATAAATAAATAAATGAAAAAAAATCCTAAAAATTTAAAATACACTGAAACAAATACTGTGCAATATAGACACACAAAACAATTTAAAGACAATTGCTTCAAGTAACTTTAAAGCATAGTACTTTGGCTCTCTAATCCCTAGTGGGATATAATCTAAGGACAAAAAGAATTGAAAACTTTTTAAATTATTATTTCTGTTTAACATATATTTTATGTATATCTTTGTGGGATATAGTACGGTTTTTTGAAACATACATACAATGTATAATAATCAAATCATGGTTGTGTACATATTCATCTTCTTCCACATTGAACTTTATATTCTACTGGGCACACTTAAAAATAGTTCTACGAGTGTGTTTGTTTTTAAAAATACATATTAAGTTATCCATGTTTTTTACTCTGTTGTGGTACAGCATCCTGTAGCCTCTTCTCTTTATTTATATGTGCTTATATCCATTAAAATTTTCTCACAAACTCCACTACACATCCCTACACCAGGCAGCTGCTGGCAGTTGCCATTATTCTATTTCTATGCTTTCAAATCCTTCAGTTTATGACATAGAGTGGACGTTCGGTATACAAGTGGAGACGTAGTATTTGTCTTTCATAGTCTAGCTTAAATCACTTTGCATTATGTCTTTGACGTTCACGTACTTTGTGACAAGATTTTGTTGTTCTTTATGGCTGAGTAGTATTCCACTGTCCACATGTACCACATTTTCCCAATCCATTCATCAATTGTTGTGCACTTAGGTTGATTCCATGACTCAGCTATTGTGAATAATGTTACAATAAACATGGATGTGCAAATGTCTTTCTATTTCCTCTCCTTTGGGCATATACTCCATAGTGAGATTGCTGAGTCATGCAGTAGTTCTATTTTTAGATTTTCAAGGAACTTTCATACTGTTCTCCACAGTGACTATAGCAATTTACATTCCCACCAGCAGTGTACAGGGATTCCCTTTTCTCTGCTACCTGGCCAGCACTTGTTCCTCTGTGTTTTATCTGTTTGGTTGTTTGTCTTATCACAGCCATTCTGACTCAGGTTAGGTGCTCTCTCACTGTGGTTTTGATTTGCATTTATTTTATTATAAGAGGTGTTGAACTTCTTCTTTTTCTTTTTTCTGCTAGAGGGCACATGTGCTTGCCAGAGACGAGAGTGAGGGAAATGGAGAAAGCATTCCCCCATAGGGAATGGTCACATTGTAATCCCTTCTTCTCTATCTTCTTCTCCTTTTGGGGTTTTGGGCACACATGCACAGCATATTTCTCAAGTCACCAGATCTAAGACTCGAAAGATGGGATCAGCCATGTGGGATTTGGCTGCCTTAACCACCAGGCCACAGAGCTAGCTCTATATTCAACATTTTTTCTTAAGTTTTTTAGCTATTCTTATGTTTCCATTGAAAGTTATCTGTTCAGGTCAATTGCTCATTTTTAAATAGAAGTATTAGAGGGACTGGCAGGTGGTGTGGTGGTTAAGAGCACTGGATTCCCACATGGCTGATCGCTGTTTGATTCCCGGGCCTGGTGGCTTGCCTTCTCACTTTCTCTCTCTCTCGCTCTCGCTCTCTCTGTGTCCCTCTCTGGTCAAATTAAAATAAATAAATAAATAAAGTTAAATAAAATCATTCTTTTTAAAAAATTCTTTAAAAATAAATAAATAAATAGAAGTATTGGAGTTTTTTAGGAAATCTTAAACTATGTTTAGAAGCTTATTTATCATATAAATACTGCTATTGTTATCTTGAAACCATTAGCAATATAGTCTTGAATAAAATAAATCATATTGTTGGGGCTGGCAGGTGGCATGGTGGTTAAGGACACAGGACTCCCACATGGCCAACCAGTTCAAGTCCTGAACCTGGCAGCTTGCTTTCTCTTTCTCTCTCTCTCTCTCTCTCTCTCTCTCTCTCTCTCTCTCTCTCTCTCACTTTGTCCCTCTCTGGTCAAATTAAAATAAACAAATAAGGTTAAATAAAATAATTATTTAATAAATAAATAATATTGTTAATATAATAGAATCAATATTTTCATAATAAAAGAGATACAGTATAGAATAAAAGTAGTAAAAATACACTGAGGCTAAATTTGAGTTTAAAATATCAGTATGATTTATGATCTTTTTCTCTTTAAAAAATATGTATAAACGTGTGTGTGTGTATACACATTTGGGCCAGCCCATGGTTAAGGCAGCTCGATCCCACGTACCTGACTGCATGATTGGAGTCCCAACCCCAGTGGCTTGAAAAACATGCAAAGAAGAGGATGAAAGAAAAGGGACTGTGTGTTACCATCCCCTCAAGGGATGCTTTGTTTTCTCCCTCTCTCTCTCTCTCTCTCTCTCTCTCTCTCTCTCTCTCTCTCTCTCTCTCTCTAGTGAGCACACACACCCTGTAGCAAATTTTAAAAAAACAAAGTTCAGGGACCAGCAATTAGTGTAATGGCTATGTCGCTGAACTCCCACGTAGTCAACTGCGGTTTGCGTCCCAGACCCGGTGGCTTAAAACTCATGCCAGGCACGTGTGCATGCGTGCCCAAGATCCCGAGGGGAGAATGGAAGAGAAAGGATTGCGGCGTGGCCATCCCCCCTGAGGGGTTATTTCTCGCTTTCTGTCTCTCTGTCTCTTTCTGTCTGGTGAGTGCACACGCCCTATAGCAAAAAAAAAAAAAAAAAAAAAAAAAAAACCAAAGTTCACATTTTAGCTCTATTTACTAGAAAGCCTAGAAACAATGACTTGCCAATCTCCTCAGGAAGTGTCCTCACAGACACACCCAGAAGTGATGCTAGGTATTTCTTAATCCAGGTAAATTGACAGTTAAAATTAACCATCACATGAGATTTGCTAAAAACTATTCCATAATAATAAAAATAGTAATACTAATAATAGTAATATTTAAAGGGGTAGATATAATTGCATTACCAAAATGTTACTAATGGGTGACATGTACCGTTCTAATGACCTCATACAATTTAGAAGGAGAAAGAAACTAAGAAATTATATTTGTTAATATAAGTATACATGTTTAAATATTAAGGGTACTCACTAAACAAACAGAACACATATCACTTCCAAATCTTGATTAATTCAAGGTAGAATGGTTAGAAAAAGCATTCAGAAATAAACCCAGGTAGATCAGATCCCAAGAAAGGGAACTAGGAATTATTCTATGAACAAACTATTATACAGCAATCAGCTTGGCTTTGTATTTGAAATAGCCCACAAGACGAGCAATAACTCGTTAAGAATTAAGTTGGCCCTTTCTCTGATGGTGCCTCTTTAGTTGCAGGCCACAGTCATAAATTAAGTGACTGAAGCCAAAGATTAAAATGTTGTGCTTAGACAGGCCCTGTGACCTAATGGTTGAAGGAACAGGATCCCACCTGGCTGGCCACATGGTTCAAATCTTTGTCCTAGCAGCTCAAAAGAACATGCTGGGCATGTGTATGTGTGCCCAAAATCCTGACAGAAAGAAGAAATGGAGAAGAGATTGTGGCACAGTCTCTTGGGGAGTGCTTTGTCTCTCTTCCTCTGTTTCCCTATCTCTCTGTGGTGAGTACATGCATCCTCTGACAAAAAAGAAAGACTTGTGATTATACTAGAAACAGCACGTCTTGATCAGTAGCCAATGGGCCCCTGCCAGCTGACACAACTTACAGCACTCAGTCAGACTTGGCCAAGTCATTATCTAGCATATTCTTGAACACAAAAGCACTTAATTATTATGGACTGTACCTATGGCACCCCATATCACAACCCTACAGTTCCAGTCTTATCATCTCCACTTCACAGATAAGGAAATTGAGGCCTGAAGGATTAGCATTTAACCTCTACGGCACAGCTAAGCAGAGTTGGGGTTAGGATTCGTCTCGACAGTCATTAAAGTGGAATTGACATTGAGAAGCCTATGTCTGTGAGCAAACTCAATACTGAAAGTAAAAGCTAAATAATAAGAAAGAAACCAACATGGCAAGACCAGGAGTTTCTTGATCTGGAACCACACAAGCCTCTTCAGGATAAGAATAGTTCTTTGCTGATGCAAATTACAAAAATGACAGAGGCACAGCACAGGGAGGTGCCATTTGAATTTCTAATAGTAATATTCAAACTGTACAACATAGTGTTGTTTCATAAGTTCTCACATTCGCATGAGAGGAGCCCTCATGACCTAATTACCTCCTATTTTCTTTTCTTCTTATTATTTTTAATATATTCGATCGCTATACATCATTTGGCTTGTAAAGAGAATTTACTAACATGAAATACACCTCAGACCTGTCCCATTGAGAATTCTATACACATTATCGATAGCTAATTACCTCTTTTTTGTTTTTTACTTACATTTAATGATGTCTTTACAGTGTACAATATTTCTTTTTCCAGCACAAATACCATGCATATCAGTCAAGATAAAGATATTACGATATTCATTATGATCAGCAAATAGCTTCTCATTTTTTTGTCAATTAAGCGTACTTTTACTTGTTTTCTTCCTTCCCCTTCCCCCTCCCTCTCCCTTCCATACTAAATTTTTTCTTCCACATTTTATTGATTCACAAAAGACCTTAAACTAAAAATGGACAAAGCTAGACTCTAGTGACGGTGCACTGTAACTTTCTACTGAAACATTTTTTCTCTCTCTCCATTCCCCCTTTTACTAAAGAAAAGCATAACCTAACTTATTTGCAAAAAAAATTAGGTTAATCTTAATTTGGTCTGTTATTTGCAGAAACCCCCATAAGAATTCAATTTCTAATGCAAGGCAACAGATACTATTTGTATTATTGAACTTATACAAATAACCACTCTGCAACAAAATAAGAATGCTCACAAATATTTTCCAATTGCAAAGGTGTCAGGGAGGGAGAATAATTCTTCAATTTTTTAAATAAATTGCTGAACCTATAAACAACTCAAAAGAAAACCCAAATCCTTAAATCTGGAAGACAAATCAAAGAAGAAAATCAGATATGTTTTAGACAAAAGTCATAGAATTCTATTTCACTAGTTCAGTCTATGTAATCCCTCTTTTGCTGAAATTGTAGTGTTACTGTAATCTGAGCTCTCCGTTTCAATCCTGTAAGTTAACATTCAACATTATTATTGATATTTCTGACCTTGTCCCTACCATTAAATTGGCCTTTTTTGTGGTCATTTTTTGTTCTCTTATTTCTGTCTGCCTTTAGTTTTCCTGGTATAGCACTCCCTTCAGAACTCCTCAAAGAGCTGGTCTGGCGTTGGTAAATTCCTCAGGTTTTGTTTATCCGAGAGTGTTTCAGGCTTTTCTTCCCATATAAAGGATAATCTTGCTGGATAGAGTATTCTTGGTTGAAATTATTTTTCACTTAACACTTTGAATATATTTTCCCATTCTTTCCTTGCTTGCATTGTTCTCAATGAAAAGTCCGATGTTAGCCTAATAGGGTAGCCTTTAAAAGTAACTTGACATTTCTCTCTTACCCAATTTTAGTATTTCCTCTGACTGTGGTTTTGGTCAATCTGGCTATGATGTGCCTTGGAGAAGATCTTCTTGGAATGATTCTATGTGGGGTCCATTGTATTTCTTGGGTCTGGATATTTGAATGCCTCTCCAGGTTTGGAAAGACTTTTTCCAGAATTTCATGGAATAGATTTTTCCCTGGGGGGGTTATTTTCTCAGTCTTTTTGGTGAATTTTTCTGGGTCAGAGGTTCTGGCTTCAACACCTGAGATTCAATCTTCTTCATGATCTAATCTGCTTTTAATACTTTCACGGGAGGTTTTGATTTCCTGTATTATAGCCTTCATCTCTAACAGTTCTGTTTGATTCTTTTTTTTTTTTTTTTTTTTTTTTGGTGTATATTTCCTTTTTGAGATCGTACAAGAACTTCCTCACCTCCTGGAACTCATTGTCTCTTTTCTCCTGCATCTTCTAGAGTTTGTTGTCTCTCTTCTCTTGTATCTCTGTTAGCTTTGTCACTATGAGTATTCTAAATTCTTTATCTGACATTTCCACAAGTTCCATTGTACAGTCTGCAGATGATGAAGGGATCTCCTCTCCCCTTGGGAGAGAGATATTTTCTTGGTTTCCCATATTTCTTGTACCTCTGCGGTGGTTTCTGGTCATCTAATGGATCGTATGTTACTTCCTACTTTTTTGGAGTTAATTCTGAGTGTTAGAGTCATGCGGGAAGCGATGACCTGCGATATTTCTGAAGCTCCATTTCCCTGATCCTCACCAAGCAACCAGCGCTTTTGTCAGTGGAACTGGATATTTCAAAAGCCTCACCGTTTCTAGGGAATAGGTGTACCTGGGCTGAGCTGTGGGATTTCAACTGAGAATTCGCAGATGTGTGGGAGGAGATGAGCCACACTCACTACAGCTCTGTATTTCTCCCTGCTGCTCATCTTGCAGTCTCTCTTTTCTGATTTTTAGTCATTTGGTGGTGTATTCACATTTGGCTCATTTGTTTGGCTAATTTGCTACTGTAAGCAATGCTTCACTTTACTGTGAAGTACTTCCATGCCTATTTCTCCTCCACTACTGTCTTTTACAATGTGGTATCCAAAGAAAGAGATTTGAATTCAGATTTATGAAGCTGAGTTTCTCCCTTTCTGTAGCAGTTCAGTGGGGGTTGAGGTGTTCTATGATTGTAAAAGTATTCAGATGTTTTGCTACTGTGCACCTAGACCTGCCCAGACACTCAGTGTGTGCAAGCTGAGAAGCAAGATGGCAAAGTCAGGTAAAAGAAAAGGAAAAAAAGAAAAAGAGAGAGAGAGAGAGAGAGAAGCAAAACAAACAAATAGACAATAACAAAAACAATGAAAAGTGAAAAAACAATTTCTTTTTTAAAAAAATTCTAAAAAATGAAAACCATACACCATGTGAAAGGGGCAGGTCTGGGCCCACCTCAGATGCACATGGATTCTGAAATTAGCAAGAGAAAGGAGAGGTCAGAGACAAGAGATGGTACCTACAGATTTTTTAAAAAACATATACATATATATAAAAGGAAAAATTTTGAGAGAAAGGGAGAGGGAGAGAGACAGAGACAGAAACAGAAAGAAGACAGAGATCCTCCTACCTTGCTTCACTAGGTGTGGGGCTGGAAGGAGAGGTTTGGGGCAGAGGCTTAGGCTTTCCAATTAAAGGGGCAGGGCTGAGCCAACCTCAGATGTACATGGATTCTCACTTTGCTTGGTATTCAATTACCTCTTCTTAATATTGTCACATTGGCAACATGCCTGAATTTGGAAAGTGATTTTTAAACCATATCAGGGACGGCAGCATAGAGATGGGAAACATACTCAAGTATATGCTGAAAACCTAAATAGATGCTTTAATTTCTCGGGAGAAGGTGGGATAAAATCTATGAACAACAAAATAACACATGGGGCCAGCTCCATGGCGTAGTGGTTAAAAGAGCTGGATCCCAAATGGCCGCATGGCTGACTACAGTTCAAATCTTGGAGCTGGTGGCTTGAAAAATATACCAGGGGTGTGTGTGTGTGTGTGTGTGTGTGTGTGTGTGTGTGTATACATGCCCAGAATCCAGAGAGGATGAGGATGAAGAGGTGGAAAAGAAGGGATTGCAGCATGACCACACTCCACTAGTGGGTGCTTTCTCTCTCTCTCTCTCTCTCTCTCTCTCTCTCTCTCTCTCTGGTGAGCACATGTGTCCTTTGACAAAAAAAAAAATTAAAATATTTTTTAAATTGTATAATAATTCTGGATAAACCATTTGCTTATGAATTGTAGGCAAAATCATTGCATTGGAGAAAGATTAACTTCAGGAATTGAGGCTAAGAAACACCTTCAGTATGGGATTTGTCTCAGGTAACCATCCCAATTTGCCTGAGAGTAGGTTTCCAGGATGCAGGGCCTTCAGTGCTTAACCACAGAAGGTCCTGGGCAATCCAGGTCAAGTTGGTCACCTTACTGGTGATCTCAAATTCAAATGTATAATACAGCTAATTCTACTAGACAATTTGGAGTTTTTGATGTGGCTACAACCCAAATGAAACTAAAGTCTATTTCCACAAAATACACCTAGCTGCCTCTGCAGAGAGAATTATGGTTAAATAATATTTTTTAAATAAATGAAAAAGTCCCTCTTGAAATCAACATCTTTCCCAAAAACGGTGTCACAGCCTCCCAATATCTTTGAGTTCTATTTTTAATGGAAGAACATTCTCTGGAATTAAAGTCAGCCCTGAAGTGCTAATCATGCCCATTATTATTATTATTATTAGAAAGAGATTTTTGCTATAGGGTGCATACACTCACCAGAGAGACAGAGAGGCAGAAAGCGAGAACTCACCCCCTGGGGGGATGGCCATGCCACAATCTCTTCTCCTCCATTCTCCTCTTGGGATTCTGGGCACATATGCACACACACCCAGTGTAAGTTCAAGCCTCAGTGTCCAAAACTTGAACAGTCAGTCAGTCATATGGGAGTCCAGTGACGTAACCATTACGCCATCTGCTGGTCCTGTGATCATGCCCATCCTTAAGAGAAAAACTTTAAAAAACTGTGAAATTCCCATATTCATTCCTATAATCATTGGCCCATCCCAGGAACTAAAGCCAAGTCTTAACAAAGTTGCTGAGTGAGGAGGAACAATTACCAAGTTCATGGCTCCAGGTTCTGTTTACTCTGATATTGTCCAGGAAAATCATTTATTTCTCTCTGCCGTCTAAGTTTTATTAAGCTGTTCAGAAAAGTTTCAGCCATGCTTTATGGCTATGTGAACTGCCCGTGTATCCATTTCACAACTTGATTCATTTTGATTAAATTGGTCGACTGTTAATGAGTTTTAGATTGCAATATGGAGAGGCAAACAATTCAGAACATTAAGGCAGTAAAATATCTTAATATTTCACAAGTTCTTGCTGAAAACATAAAACAAGAGGCTCATTTCTGGGAGGAGAGACTAATAATTACCCTCTGTAAAAATAAATGTGCTTGGCTGCCTATACGTTCTCCGGGCATCTGTGTAGCTATACTCACTTATAGAGAGACAGAAACTACATGGAAATCTCATAGATATCCGTAGAAATTCTAATATTTTCAAACCAACTTAAACAGATGATATAACCATTTCGACATATTATTCCAAAGACTTTCAGAGGCTAGACAAGAAATTCTTACTTGCCTTTACTTCATAGCCTAATGAGTTTTCTACAGGTGAGGTGCTGAAGTGTCTCAGGTACCAAGGGCCTCAGAGTTGAATGGAATTATGAATCAGGTGATTAACTATTGGTCTTCAAGCAATTCAGCCCCGCCCCACCTCCTGAAGGTTCTCGGCTCACCATCTGTTTCTGGAGTAATAGAGTATTAGTTTTGACAGTAATTGAAGAAAGATTCGCCAACTCACTATTTGAACATTTTTCCTTGAAACTGGCCATTCTTGTGAACTCTCCGGGAATATAAGGATATAGGAAGTATAGGTTACCCAAATAATGAGAATCAAGAGGCCTTGCATTGGTGACAAATCCAATTGCTTTATTTATAAAATGGGAATTAAAACACATTTTCGGCCTCAAGGCGAAGTGCTCAAATTGATCATTTTTTCTGTGCCTTTCAGCTCCAAGAACCGTGACTGTAATACACTTGACTTCATTTTAAACCAACTTTCCATTTGAACAGCTCTTCAAATTTAGGGGGGAAAAATTGCATTTGAGCGTAAGGACTGGAGAAGTCTTTGCATACATGTCTTAGGGGAAAGGCTTTTTGGAAACTAGTAAAGCTTATACTATATAATCACAGTATGTGAGGGAACAGCCGGTCCTCTGAGGCTGGCAAGGCTAAAAATACCATTTTATAGATGAGAAAACTGAGGCCACAGAAATAGAATGACTCACCCAAGGCTGGGAACAGCCAGAGCAGAAGTACAGCATTGGCAAGTGGAGCCACAGCCCAGCTGTGTGGCCTGCGTGGTTCACACTGTTTCTGCCAGTCCCCACTGATAAGGTGGGCATTATTGGGAGCATTTTACAAATGAGAGATATAAATGGGTTACTTTCCTTAGGCTGTAATCCTAGGAAGTTGGCAGCACTGGAACTAGAACTCCAGTTTTTAGCCCCAAAGATAATGTTTGCTACTATATTCCATGTTACCTGAGGAGAGAAAATGGTGTATGAATGTGTGCCAAAGAGTATAAAGTTAGGAGAATGAGCAAAAACAAGATACCTTGGTGTATTCCGATTTGGTTCCATGATTCCCATCATTTAGGATTAGTGGGACCCTACCTCTACATTTCCTGTTTAAGAAATCCCCCCCTTTCATCCCAAATGCAAGAAGTCCTTATTGACATCAATTTTTAAATTAAATTAGTATAAATCAGCTTTGCTTGAAGAATTTGAAAGGACTAGAACACCCTGAGTTTGTCCAAACCAGATCTGGAATTGTTGATCTATAGCTATGAAAAGGCAGAGCGACTACTGGGTAAATAGCTACAGAATTAGTTGCCAGGCTCCTAGACTCAAATTATGACCTGAGTTATCTGGGTCCACTTATCAGACTCTTAAAACAAAATGGCAACTCCCCACTTCACAATGTTCTCTCCACTGCCTTTCCTATCAGCTGCAAACTTACATGAAGACAACTGAATTTCAGCACCAGCCCTTTTTTTTTTTTTTTTTTTTTTTTTTTGGAGAGGTTTTTGCTATAGGGCGCGTACGCTCGCCAGACAGACAGAGAGAGACATAGAGACAGAAAGCGAGAAATCACCCCCCGGGGGGATGGTCACGCCGCAATCCCTTCTCCTCCATTCTCCTCTCGGGATCTTGGGCACGCACGCACACGTGCCCGGCGTGAGTTTTAAGCCACCGGGTCCGGGACGCGAACTGCGGTCAACTACGTGGGAGTCCAGCGACATAGCCATTACGCTAACTGCTGGTTCCCAGCACCAGCCCTTTTTGAAACACCTTAATTATTTCTAGAAATGGCCACAAATGTTTTTCAGAATTGTGCTGATTTTCAAATACTCCATAACTGCATAAAATCACAACCTCTCACAGTATCTGTCCTGCCTTGAATTCTCTCTCATTCTTAGTCTGACTTCAATAGACACTTACTACCCTACACTTCACATGCCATGAGGAACCACAAAGTTCTCCTCCTAGAAACCATTCAAGATGGTGGCCAGGGTGACTTCAGTGATACCACAGGAACTAGGCTCTTAAAGGGACATTTCAGTTCACAAAAATATTAATAACAACAAACCCACCCCTGGGCTGTATATAATTGTAGATACTCAGTTCATTATAAATAAACACTAAAATAGAAGAAGTAAAATGTTTATGAGAAGCATTTCCTTAGTGTAGTGTTTGCATACTCCTGAAAGTCTTTTCTTTTTTTTCTTTTTTTTTTTCCTTTCTTGTTTTGGTAAAGTACAAGATATCTCAATGGTAATATAAACACCATATTGTCTACTAGTTACTATAGCAACTACTATCTATGTAATTTTCTCATGCCTAAATTAAAGCTACCTAGGGTAGTTTTAACTTACATCTCTGGCATATTACTACTTGATGGTGTTTTTTCTTTAATGAGAATTTTGCCTCTTAAAATTGTATGCAGTATGCTATACCACTCTGCCTTCCTTAAAGCTGACTTTTGCTTTTGCCTGGATTTGTTTCCCTTATTACTTTTAGGTATTCATTAAAGAGAAAACATATCTTCTATGTATATCCCATGAGACTCGGGGGTGGGAGGTGGTGAAGGAGAAACAAATTTTCCATCTGAAAAGAACATAAGCATCTGCCCAGTACTGAACTTCACTGCTCTTGAACTCAACAATTCTTTTCTACCTCTTCACTCACACAATGCAAAAGGCATAACCTGAAAAAGGACGTGATGAAAAAAGTACTGAGATCCACTAAAGAAAAAGGCACAATAGCTAATCATCTCTTCCCTGGCATCCTTCCTTCAACCTTACAAAATAAACATGTCCAGAAGTTCTTCAATTTTTGTGACTGCAAGCAATTGGTGAATTAATGTTCCTAAATGCTAGCAATGGATAAACGAATTCATTGTTGAGAAAGTTCTGGATGAGCAAGTAGCCAAATGTTATTAATTACATTACGTATCTTTGTTTGCATACACTCTAGGGCAGAGTTGGAAGAGGAACATTGCTATGAAGAAGCCTATTAAATATAACCGCTTTTGTAAAATGCTGCATTTCAAACTAAAGTTTTACTATGCTTTTTGTTTTTGTTTTTGTTTTTTTGTGAGAAAGAGATAGAACGCATCTGCTTGCTGGAAAGACAGAGAAAGACAAAGAGACAGGAAGTGAGAAGTCACTCCTCCGCCCCCCCCACCCTGGGGAGATGGCCACACTACAATTCTTTCTACTCCAGTCTCCTCTTGCATTTTTGGGCACGCACGCACACTTATCCAGCGTGAGTTTTAAGCTGCCGGGTCTGGGATTCGAACCGAGGTCGACTACGTGGGAGTCCAGCAACGTAAGCATTATGCCATCTACTGGTCCCATTACTATGCTTTTCTTAAAGAACTCAAAATCCTCAGTGGCCCTACCAAGATATAAAAGAAGGTCCTTAAACATTGCATTAGCATGTAGGTACTTACAAATTCAATTAATTTTTAACTGACAAAATATCCACCTAGAATTAAATGAGAATAAACTCATTAGAAAGCACCATCAGAATCACTGTCCAACCTGGGATCTCTCAGAACAGACAATGGAGAAGTCTCTGAATACTCCTTTGCAGTGTTTTGGAAGGGCTCTGGATTCAGATATGGGAAGCCTGTCTTTAACATTTCCTGATGTATTTCCAGTGTCATTAATTCATGCACGGAATTTCATTAAATTAGATCCTCTTAGCAAATCCTGTTTTATATTTTCTTTCTCTTTTCCACTTTCTCCCTCTTCTTTCTTTTTTCTTGCAAAGCTTTATCTAAACCTGAGTGTATTTTGTGCCAGCTGCTCACAGCAGCATGGAAGCTTGGAAGCACAGTCAGAAAAGCACTGCACGCCTCCGGACTCCAGTAAGCCTTTCTATTTGCCGGTTTAATCCTCCAGACTTCAGTCATTTCCCATTTGGTCCTTCACATCATCTAAGGCTAATCTGTCAAATATTCCAGACAGCCAAGTCAGTCTCCAATTGCTAAGGACTTTGCCACAAGCACCATGTCTGTTAATAAGATTTTCATTTGGAAAGATGCCAAGGCATCCATGTTTTCTATTGTATATAAATACTAAGACTTAATAGCTTCAGGTTTTGTTTAATGTTAACGTCAACTATTTAAAAAAAAAAAAAAAAAAAAAAAAAAAGGTTCTCAAATGCCTAGCCCAACAGCGAAATACCCCACTGACAGCTATTTGCAAGGGTAATGTTGTGGAAAACAACATCCATCTTGGAAACAGTTTCATTAGCCCCATCTAGCTGACCTCTCCACATAATGTTGTCAAATGTGACGGGCATCAGATTATTGGGAATATGGAGATCAATAAATATGCAACACCGGCGCTTAGAATGCTTCTGGCATTGGAGCCATACAAATGCCATCTAACATGGCTCAGAGTTCCTGTCATCTGTCACACCAGCTAGTAAATAGACAAGCTTAAGGGGAAGGCTATCTGTAATAGTAAAATATATGGGTGAAGATGAATTAGACAGGAAGTGTGTAGTCAAGGTTCTGATGCATGAAGGTTCCAAATGAAAAACACCAGGCAAACACTATGGAGCAACAGTCTGCCCTCTTTGGGGAAATCGATGTAAATTCTTGCTGCATGGTCAAAAGCTGCTACATCCTGCCTCTGTGTTTTCAATGTCAGCTACCAAGGGAGTTATGCCTATTCCTGGGATACTTCCTAGAAGCTGGGAGTTTCTCAAGGGCATTTATGTACATGAGGGAGCCAGCCCATGCATTATCCAAATGTCCTTATGTGTTAACTACACAATGTTGTCTTTCCAATAAGATAGCTGCCCGGGACCAAAAGAAACAAGCCTGCATTGTCCACTTAGTGTAGCCTTGAGTGCTTCCACCTTTGGGCCCACAAAAAAACAACCTGGTTGAGCCACTAAAGCAATCTTTGACCAAGCTGGTACTCCTCATATCGTCCAGATTTTCAAAGCTTTGGGGAATCACTTCCGATGACAGATCTGTACTCCCTTCTAAGATCTGCACGTGCTACCTGTCCTGTTCGCTGGATACAGGATGCCATGGCCCACTCTTTGCACACACCACTGCCTAAAACCTCAGGCTCTTGCTCTGCCCCAGCAGTTTTTGTGGATTCTCCAAAGTACTATTGCCAGTCTTACCCTTTCTCATATTGCCTTTTTCCCCTCCAAAAAGTGTTTGAATGCAGCCAAGTCAACATGTAGGTTAAAGAAACTCGAAGAAAAGCAAATCTTGAAACAGCAAGCAGAGTGGATAGAGCCACATTTGAGCATGTTCTCAGACATGTTCCCTGCAACAGAACAAACATGTCCCTCCAAACCAATTAATGTCGATGACCAATGATGACCAACATACTTCCACCCCCTGTTTTAAGAAATGTCATTCATCTCTATGGAAAAGAGAACAAACAAGAAGCATAAAGGTATTTTTGAAGTATACTGTTATGAGGTACTTGGCTAGTAATTTGCAGCCTAGGTACACACCATACCTTTTAGCACGGCTATTTATCTCTCAGGGAGAATGCTGCCGTACTTACGATAAAGGCTCTGTTGGACCTCTTCATCAATAGCAAACCTTTAAGCACAGCACATCTCATAAATAGGAGTTCCACTAACACAGACTTCAAAAGGATAGAACTTGATAATTCAAAAATAGAGCTATATTAAGTGTTCCAGCAGTCCATCCATAAAAGCCGTCGTATATTCCAAACGCCAGAGCCCTCCGAGCAACATGACAGGTCTATTAGAATAATAGCAGGGGAAAGCATAATTACAAGTAATCATTGGCTGGAAAGGAGCTAGTTGTTTTTGTAGAGCAAAATGCCGTACTGAGCCCCGTGGAAAATGCAGCCCCGGCAGCAGCACCAAGGGCAGATAACCATCGAAAATAACCATGGCGCAAACCCCGCACTATTTATTTCTATTTATTAAGAACTCTTTGTATACCTTAATGTTTTCCTGGTAAAATCATCTTAATTTGAGCCCACATTTTCTTTGGATAAGATTATTACGTAATTGCTACTTACTGGCTACTATTTTCTATATATTTGTTGGTCAAACAGTTAGGGTGTCTGTCTTTTCCAGCCTGGAGGAGATCATTCCACCAGGCACAGGCTTCATGGGTCATATTGTATACACACCATGTGCCAAAAAGGATGAAGAAAGCTTAGTTAACATTATCTTTTTAATCTATAAATTAATGACTCTAGCTATCAAAGGACTGGGTGGTTTCCTCATTGAGGCTGGCAAAGGATTGGGAGCTGTTTTCCTAGGGTCTAGCTGGAATCAGATACCAGAACCCCATTCATCTGGTGGCTTTTGTTTATCCTCCTCCTTAATTAGATGGATTACCTACCCTTAAGCACTTTAAAGTTTCCAAAATGTAGGGAGAATAAAAGATCCTATCAGAGCCTTGTCAACAAGCCTAGGAGGGGGTCAGATAGGGATCATTAGCTCCATTTCACAGACGTGCAAATTGACATTCACTCTGCCAAAGAGTGCAGAGTTGATGGCCTGGTGGGACTTGAGCCTTCAACCCACCCCCTCATCCTGTCCCAGAAGAATGCCTACCATGTACCTAGTTCTCCATCTCACTTACTCTCTGGGAGGGCCCTGTGCAGATGAAAGTTACATGTGTGTGCTATCAAGCAGGTGCCAGCCTGATTTCAACACACTGGAAAGGACCTGCGTTCAAGCTTTGATCCATGAGCCTCAGCCTTCAGACTCCAGAGGGATGGTATAGGTAGGGGCTCATGCCCAACACGGAAGACACTGTGCTCTCTTCACAAAGAGAGACAAAATCAAATTTATCTGTATCCTGACATCATTCACTTAACTTATATTTATTGATTTACGAGCAGGGTAACCAGAATGGAATTAGGTATGAGGGAACAGATTCATTAATTTTTAGCCCAGAGATGAGAAAACTATACTGATGACACAATAATAGTAAGAAGAGAGGACAGTTAATGTTGAAAACAGGACAGCTACTGGGGAGACAGTGAGGTATATGGGATAGCACTTGGAGCTCCATTTCTTCTATTGACTTTCTAGCCATCTACAATATATCTGGACCACTGACTTTACCTCACTGAATCTCAGTGTCCTCATCTGGAAAGTGGGAATAATAATCTCGCCTGACTTAAAGGGCGTTGTCAAGGTAGAAGATGATCCATGTAATGTACCTCGTGCATGGTCTACAGGAAGTATTTGTTAAGCAGCCCTTCATTGGAGGTTTCACAGAAAGCCAGAGGAGGGAATGCCATGTCCCCTGAATTGTTAAGAAAGGCTTTCTAGAGGTAGTGAGAGCCCAGCTGGCCTTTGGAGGGTAGGGGAACAATCTTCTGAAAATCCCTCACCCCAGGCCTGTTCATGGTGGTCCAGAAACTCACTGGCCTCCTGCCAGGGGCTCATTTTTAATAAAACTATTAAAAGACCCTGTTGAAGCTCAGATTTATAGGTATGCCTGCTTCTCACATAGCAATAGTGTGTAAGTTAGAACTTAAAACACCTTTTAGATGTCAACAGAATATCAATGTTAATTATAGATTTGTAATATACAATCCCACTCCTTCCCCCTACTCAAAATACTCAAGTACATAATTAATTCGGTTTTGAGATCGTGATACCAGGGTATCATCAAAGTAATATTAGAAAGCCCTGCCCAATGTATCTATGTAGAATGTAGACTATTAAGGGATGTTCCAGTTTATCAAGAGCTAATCTTCATCCTCCATGGGTGGTGAGACAAAGCTTCCATAATGCTCCACAAGACCATAACCTATATCCGAACATGCCATGGAGAAAAGACATTAAGGAAGAGGATGGTGATGGGGATGATGACGGTGTGTTAGAATGGTGATTATAACTATGTAAGCCAGGGGGAAAGTTAGGAAAGGTTAGGCTCAGGATTAGTTTAAAGCAAGAGATTCAGTTAGGCAAAGAATGCCGATACCTCTAAAATCAGTGTGAATCATGAATGCCAGACCTAAAGGGTTGACTGGTTTGGTTAAAGGCCTGAGGTCCAAGACAATGCACTTTCCCTCAGATTCTTCAGAGAAGTCCATAAACTCACTATGGATCCCCAAACTCAGAAGTCTTTCAGACAGCTTTACTTGAGAAGATCATCTGCTCTAGCATAACCATTTTAGTTATATCTTGGGCTTGGAAAAGATACAAACAGCATATCGCATAAATAAACAAGAATCTGCAACAGCCTTCTAAATCCGCACAGCTCCTGTTTTCTCAAACACCACACACGTCCCTGCCACTTGCTCCGTGGAAACCGGTGCACATCCTGGCCCTCCCCTTCTTGGCCCCACCACCAGGTTTGTGAGATGATTTCTGAAATCAACTCTTGAAGAAAGCCTCATTACCCAGTGACATGTTGTAATCCCAGTCAATGCTTCCAGAAAAGTTTCAATGTCCATTACATTAGCTAGCCTTAAAATTGAATACAAATCCATTTTAATCAATATGTTGTAATAAATAGATACTAAGGCACCTTGGCACTAATGTACAGGTAGACTAATTAAAGCGCCAGCATTTGCAGCACTCACATACCTCAATTTTCTCTACAAAATCCTTATTGAACCACTACTTTAAAAAAAATAATTGCATTTGCAATTAGAAACACTGAAGTTACATTATCGATTTTCTGCTAAAAACCTTTTTAGTAAACAAGCACAAACTACATTCATTAAATGTAAGTGCTTGGAGCTATGGTGTGAAATTCAATTCAGCCATTATCATGAATTACACTGATTATTGCTGTAATTATTTTCTCTTGGATACAACTGCATTTCTGTCCCTTGCTAGTTCAGTTGGACATATAACCATGTTCATTTTATAGCTAATAATACTCAACTGTAGTCCCAGCAATTACTATCACTTATACAAATCATTAAGTTAAGCTACGGTACCTAGTAAGATTCAAAAAAATTAAGTAAAACATCCTTTTTTACCCTTGAAATAACTAATAGCATTGGAGAACAAGGAAAATTACAGATGTTAACTGATTTACATTGCAAGCTTTAATCACCTGTACTTGACTCGTCAGAAATTTCTACTGTCCTAACCACACATTTTGAGAAGGCATCCACTAACGGCTTTTTTTTTTTTTTTAGAATGAACAGTGTACTGGATTATACATCTGCAGCATCAAATCCACTGTTTCCAAAAGATTAAATGTAAATTTTAAGATAAGAAAACAAATATCTAATTTTTTTAAAAAAATGTAAATATAATCTGATATATTAAGATTCAGAAACCAAGAAGTAAGGACATCTTCTTAAAAGTCAGATATGGGCCAGCTAGGGGTGTGGTGGTTAAGGCTGCTAGATCCCACATGGCTAACTGTGTGGTTCAAGTCCTGGACCCAAGACTTGACAAACACACCAGGTGCATGTGCATGAGTGCCCCAAATCCCGAAAGGAGGGAGAAATGGAGAAGGGATTGTCATGTGACCATTTCCCACTGCAGGTGCTTTCTAACTTTCTCTCTCCTGCTCCCTCTCTCTTTCTCTCTCTCATCTCCCAACAGGGAGCATATGAACTCTCTGGCAAATTCAATAAAATAATTTTTTTAAGTCTGGTATTACTTATTACTCTTTCCTAGATTTGGGGTTTTTTTAATGTAATATAAATCTCTAAAGACCATCAGTTAACATTCTGATGCTATTTTTAACTCTAAGAAACATTTAAAAAAAAACAGAAATAGGACAAAATAGTATTGTCAGTACATCTTAAAAGCTGAATAATTGGGAGATAGTGTGTGTTCGCTACATTGAACCACATTTAGATGACTCTAAATTGGCTGATTTGTGCCATCATTTTGGAGTCATTAGTTTTTTTCTGAGGCAGCTAAATGAATTTTCTGACCATTCTGTGCTACATGAAGTATTAATTGGTATCTTGAATTCAGTATGAAGAAGTCACTGTATTCTTAAAAAAAAAAAAAAAAAAAAAAAAAAGATAAGGATTTTTTTTTAAAGGATGTTTTCTGCTGGTTCTGCTGTCTGGGAAATTACCGGCAATAATTGCAGATAGTTTTGAAATGATCACAAGTCAGAATTCTCAGCCCCTCCTTATAGCTATTTTAAATGAATGGGTATCTTTTTATCACTGAAGCAATTTATAGTAATGACATACGTATATCAAAGGAACCAGTAAAATGAAGACTGTTACTGTAAGACAAGTAGAGGTATATACTCTTATCTTGCACCCCAAGAGAAGAAAACATTTTTAAATATTAACAATTTGACTGTATCCTGTTGTCTGTCTGGCTCCGGGTGCCTTCTGGGGACTCACATAAAAGAATTCAAAAAAGAATTCAGAAAAGGGAAAATTAAATTCCTAGAGATAGTCAAGAATATCTTATTCATAAAGAGGCTTTGCCGCAGGAGCTTGAAAACATGTAATATAACCTTCAAAGTAAAAATGGTTTGTTGCATTAGTTCTGCTTAGCTGACCATGAATACTAATTGCAGGAAGAATTAACTGTGCCCAATACCTGGGGGCAGAAGCACACAAAAGTGACCAGGGGAGGCAAACAATGAATAAGGTAAAAATGAACATCCACACCCCTATTCAACTCAACATGATCTGCAACAAAACCCTAAATTACAATGAAGTCAGTATCTGCCTCTCGCCCCCAGAGAATAGAAAAGAGAAGACAGGCAGCCACAGTGAGATTGGGTTTTTGGGTAAAAATAATACATGTTCTTTCTTGCTGTCGTTTCTCCCACTCAGCTCTCTTCTGTTACCTCCTTTTTCTCTCTCTTAATTGTCGTGATTCCTCCACAGGGTCAGGATCCATACTGTTGATCAAGCGTCCTATTTTGCAAGACACATAACATTGTGATGGAAAGAGAGCTGTAGGGTAAGGATGGGCTTGGATGTGAATTTCAAATCTGTAATTAACTAGTTGTATGACGTTAAGTCACTAAACCTCTCTGGATCTCAGTTTCCTTATCTGTAAAATGGGGACAGTAATGATCAGGTCGCAGAATTCAAAAGATAAAATGCGAAAAATACCTGTGATTTGCCTGATACTAATAAATCCTGAATAAATGCTACCCTCTAAATTTTTCCCACAGACGTGGAAGCTGATGGAAATTCAACACACTTAGTTCCCTGCCTATTCCAGAAAAGTATCTACATAACTCCTAGCTAGAGATGATTGGACATACAGAATACCTCATCCAGACTCACCCAGGCAGATTTTCTCTCTCCAAAATGTAAAATTTGGCCAAGAGGAATCTTTCTGGGAGAGAGGGCTGTGGGATAGCTCACATATACCAACTCCCAAGAACTGATTTTTGCAAGCCAAAATTAGCATAACCATTATTTAAAATTGAATTACATAATCTTTTACAAAGTATATTAAAAACAAAGGCAGTAACTTCTCAAAATGCATACTTTCCTAACTATTTTACTATACCTATGCATTTTAAACTATTTGCATCAATATATCTGTACGGTGGAACTATTATATAATGGTGTCCTATGGCAACCTCCTTCCCAACTCTGCCTTTATGTTGGAACCTTCATTTAAAATTTTTGCTACAGGGGAACCAGCAGTTAGCGTAAGGGCTATGTCGCTGGACTCCCTCCCGGTCGTGTAGTCGACCGCGGTTCGCGTCCCGGACGCCGTGGCTTAAAACTCACGCCAGGTGTGTGTGCGTGTGTGCCCAAGATCTGAGAGGAGAATGGAGGAGAAGGGATTGCAGCATGAGCATCCCCCCTGGTGGGGTGATTTCTCACTTTCTGTCTCTATGTCTCTATCTGTCTGGTGAGCGCACGCGCCCTATAGTGAAAACCTCTAAAAAAAAAAAAGTTTTGCTACAGGACAAGCAGATGGCATAATGGTTATGTCACTGGACTCCCATGTAGTCGACCACAATTCTAGTCCCGGACCTGGTGGCTTAAACTCATGCTGGGCGCGTGTGCACGTGTGTGCCCAAGATCCTGAGAGGAGAATGGAAAAGGGATTGCAGAGTGACCATCTGCCCTGGGGGGTAATTTCTCACTTTCTGTCTCTCTGTCTTTCTGGCGAGCGTACATGCCCTATAGCAAAAACCTTTCCAAAAAAAAAAGAGAGAGAGAAAGAAAACCTATTCTTGGGGCCAGCAGATGGTATGGTGGTTAAGAGTGCTGGACTCACATAGCTGACCATGGTTCAGGTTCCAGATCTGGTGGCTTGCTTTCTCACTTTCCCTTTCTCTCTGTCTCACTCTGTCCCTTTCTGGTCAAATTAAAATAAATAAATAAAGTTAAATAAAATAATTTTTAAAAAATTTTGCTACAGTGCAGGTGTGCTTGCCAGAGAGATACAGAGACAAAAAGAGACAGAGAAAGAGGAAAAGTGAGGAGAAATCACCCCTCAAGGGCATGACCACACTGCAATCCCTTCTCTTCCATTCTCCTCTTGGGAGTTTGGGCACTCAAGCGCACACACCAGGTATGATTTTCAAGCGACTAGGTCCTGGACTCAAATCACAAAGTCAGCCATGTAGGACTCGCCCACCTTAATGCCATACCCCTGTTGACCTGGAAAATCTTTTTATAAGTTTCTTTAATTGTTTTTTCCATGAGAGAGAAAGAAAGAGAGAGACAGAGGTGGAGAGACAGGCATTCCCAACAGAGTTTTCACACCGCAATCTACCCCGAGTCTCAACTAGCCTGAATCATGGGCAGGTTCGCATGCTCTATGCAACTAAGACAGTCCCAGGAAGCAAACCCAGGACCATTCCCATGTGGGTCGTTGTGTTACTGCTGTGCCATCACCAGGCCCCTCATGCTGGTGCTTTGAATCAGCCATAATGGAAACATTTATACCATGGAAATAGGCGCTCTAAATCAGTTTTTCTTTCACCAGAGACCTGAGTGTTAGACATTTGCTAGAATACCAGTGGAGAAAACTTGCAGGTACAGGGAGAAAAGTGAGACAATGGCTCTGCAGAGAACAGAGACAGGAGATGTGGAGAGAGCATAGCAAGCTTGGCAATTCTGAGGCCATTCCTCTCTGGAAGTCTAACTGTACTTCTGCACAGCACCCCTGCATCCTTACAGTGAATTCCTTTGTTAGGCTTAAACTAGCTCAGGTTGTTTTCTGCATTCCAGTCTTAGCCAATGAACAGGACATAAAATCAATGAGAATACTGTGCTCTCTCTTTGGGGTCATTTTAATCTGTTCTTAGCTAAGCATAATAATAAAGCCCTAATCACTAGTCAGCCATTGTTCAGATTTTTTTTTTTAACCTCTGTATAATACCATGTATCCTGGAGATATTCTTGCTATTTCTTCCTCATCGCCAAGAACAATTGAGCACGAGTCTCTTTGGCTGGATCCCACAGGCCCCTCTCTGATGTCCCAGCAGTCCTGGTACTGCTCAGACTGACATTTATGTAACTACTCCTAGCTTGCGTTAATTACTGTGACACCACACCAATGATCCAATTAGGACTTAACTGTTTGTTTTAGAGAAAGCTCTGTTCATCAGAGAAAGATTGGAAGGCTGGTGGGAAACCAGAACATTTGGCATGGTAGGTGGCCCATGAATTTGTTTTTCACATATCAGGTGGGCTCCCCGTATGTTTGATTTTCTAGGAAATTCAAAATGCTTTTAATTTTCTATCTTTTGTCTTCAATAAAAGCTGGAACTCCAACTGTTCGCTGTTTCCCTTCTTTTCTCAACCCACCCTGCCATCATCCTAACTTCCTCCATACCTCTCTTTGCTAAGTTTGTTCTTCTTTTAATAATAGCTCCTTCAGACTGCAGTGCAGTCTGTAGTCTCTTCAAATCTGTTCATTTCCAGGATATTGAGATGGCAGACATGCCAAAATGGAAAATAAATGGTAATGGGAACCCTGTCCAAAGTGGTTCTCCCATTGAGTGCAACAGGTAGGATGGCTGGTGCCTGCACAGAAAGGTAAACTTGAATACAAATAGTACATGAAGTGCATGTAGTGATTTAAAAATGTCTTACCAGCTCTCACATATACATGTTCCTACTATTTTTTTAAAGAGGTTTTGTGCCAGGAACAGCAGTTGGCGTAATAGCTATGTCACTGAACTCCCATGTAGTCGACCACAGTTCGAGTCCTGGACCTGGTGGCTTAAACTCATGCTGGGCACGTGTGCGTGCATGCCCAAGATTCCAAGAGGAGAATAGAGAAGGGATTGCAGTGTGGCCATCCCCCCTGGGTGGTGATTTCTCACTTTCTGTCTCTCTGTCTCCCTCTTTCTGGTGAGTGCACATGCCCCGTAGCAAAAACCTCTCAAAAAAAAGAGGTTTTTTTGTCTTAGGGCACTTGCACTCACTGGGGAGAGAGAGAGAGAGACAGAGACAATGAGAGGGAAAGTGAAAAATAACCCCCCCAGGAGGATAGCCACATCACAATCCCTTCTCCTCCATTTTCCTCCCAGGATCTTGGGTATACACACACAAACACCGGGCATGAGTTTCAAGCCACCAGGTTCAGGACATGAACTGCAGTTCACCATGTGAGAGTCCAGCAACATAACTGCTATGCCATCTTCTGACCCCCACATGTTCCTACTATTAATTCCTACTTCTGAAGGAGGTAGAACTAAGAATCAAGGCAATTGCTAAGAAATGTGTGCCAGCACCTGTCTGACAGATTTGAGTATTTCTTTCTACCTCATCAAAACCCTGAAAATATTTGAATTCTCACTTACATATATGTCTAAATTAAGATTTGAAAAACAAGCTGGTTAATCTGCCATCTGATCCATTCAATGATCTGGAAAGAGGTTGGCCAGCATGACAAATGTTCTAAATATTTGGGTTCACAGGTGCCAAATTGCCTTGCAGTGGTGACACAACTGGACCCACATGGGAAGGTCCCAGCTTTGCATCTTAGAGCCTTCCTGTGTAGGCCAGGCACACATGCACACTCCCATGGTCCGGGCTGGCTGAAGTTGGAGGCAGATCACAGGGTGAAGACCCTGTTGGAATACCTTTCTCTGTATTTCTACCTCTCACTGTCTCTCTCCCTTTCATGGGAAAAATAAACTTTTTTAAAAATGGACCTCCCATTACACAGATAAATAGTTCAAGCCCATGTCCAGCTGCCTTGATGTAAAGATGCTTAAGCAGCCCTGTGTGGAAGGACAGGCCTTTCCATACAAATGGTAAGGATGAAGCGTCTTGCCAATAACCAGCACTCGTTTGCCAGTCTCACGTGAGCCTCCTTGGTAGTGGATCCTTCAGATAACCACAGCCCCAGACAACATCTTGACTATGACTTCTAAGAAACTCTGTGCCAGGGGGCCAGCAGGTGGCGTGGTGGTAAAGGGCCCTAGACTCCCATATGCAGTTCAAGTCCTGGACCCAGAGACTTGCTTTCTCACTTTCTCTCTCTCACTCTCTCTCTTACTTTGTCACTCTTTGGTCAAATTAAAATAAATAAATAAATAAGTAAATAAAATTTAGAAGAAAGAAAGAAACCCAGAGCCAGAAGTAGAAGATAATTACCCAATTCCTGACCCACAGAAACTATAAGACATGGGCCAGCCCCGTCACTCAGTGGTTAAGCACTGTTCATAGACAGCCAGACTCCACATGGCTGACTATGGTTGTAATCCAGGCTCTTGCTGCTTGAAAACACAGCAGGTGCACCTGTGTGCATGCCAAGGATTCTGAAGGGATAGAGAAAGGAAGGAAAATGGATTGTTCACAACCAGACCAGGCTCCACTGAGCACTGCTTTCTCTCACTCTCTCTCTGGCATGTGTACATACCCTATGGCAAAAACCTGGAAAAAGAGAGAGAGAGAGAAAGAGAGAGAGAGAGAGAGAGAGAGAGAGAGAGAAATTATGAGATATAGTAAGTATCAATTTTAGTTTTAAACTGTTATTTAAAGTTACACAATGATAGACAATTAACACATTGGGAGAATATTTAGTTGACAATTCTATAGTCAAATTGAGATAGATAATGAAATTATAGGAAAACTCATGATTTAAGTAAGAAATGCCATGCCTAGTAAGATCTGTTTCTGTAAATACTCACCAAAATCAGTCCAAATCCCCAGGCAGTGGGCACTAGTCTCCACATGTCTTTCCCAGTCCGCTGAGCAGAAAATTAAAGACTGCCTGATACTCTGTTACCCTTGGGATCTGGGCCCTGGGTAGAGGTCACACTGAAGCTGAGTTCACCAATGCCCAGGACCAGAGTCCAAAGCCTCCTTTTCTCTGGGAGAGAAATATGCAGGAGATTCAGCTGAGCATAAACCCAGAAAATCACTCCAAGTGTACACCCCAGCAACCCAGTTTTAAAACAGCTTTGATATGGGGGAGGGGAAAAAAAAAAAAAAAAAACGATGTTCTAAGGGACTATCTTCAACAAGTTTTCTCTATATCCTCACCTGTAAAAAGATGACAACATTTACCCTGTGGGATTACTATGAGTAGTACTCAATGATATAAGAGCTTAAAGTAGAACATTTAACTGTCCCAGATAGACTCCAACCAGGCCAAGCACTATCTGCTTTCTGTCTCTTTTCAATCCAAGCACCAAAACATGACTGCCATGATGACAGAAGCACCACTGTGGAACTTTCCCATTACAGCTGTACCAGAGCGAGTCCTTATTCACAAGGTTTATGAGAAAAGTAAACATGCTTGGTTGAGAACTCCTGAATCACCCTTGTGGGGTGAGAATTTTAGGCTGTGTGCTACACAGTGGATTTATGAGAATAATATACCCCAGAAAAATGCCCTATAGTGAGGTTACGAGATTACTTTCCGGTTTATTCTGTCCCTGAGACACTTGAAAACCCTTAGCCAGGTGTAACTTAGAGAAGGTTTTTCTGCTGGGGTCCCATCTTATTTATTTTCTCCTGGATGCTCAGAAGCTGCACACTCACTCACCTGTTCCATTCTTTCAGCACATATTTGTGGACCGAATCTACACCACATCCAGTACTCATTCCCTTGAGCAATACAAGGGAACATCGCTATTTCCACAGCCCACCCTAATTTCTTGAACTAAGTCATTTCTACACTGACAGAGTGGGCCCATGGCTTGGCAGCCCCCAGCGCACTGTGCAGGCACCGTGCAGGGATGAGACTACTGGCCTTACAGAGAAGCCAGTAAATAATCATCCCTGGCATCTGAAGACCAGAAGTGCCATAAACGCTGTTTGTGATGCTCACATCCACTTCTTGGAAGAATGATATTTAGTTGGCAGTTGTATGGACACGCTGAAATAAAAACAAAAATCCAAATGAGGAAACCCAACCATCCCACTGCTGAGAACTGAACTGGGGATTGGAAGCACCAACTACCGTACAATAAAGGACCAAGTGACTTTTCTGCCAAGACCAGGACTGCACCCTCAGTCCTGGGTCACAAGGGAATGAGCTCCCTTTCCCAGCCCCTACCTCTCCCTAACCCACACATACGAACCTTCTCCCTCACTTCTTCTCTCTCTATTCCTTTACCCTCTAACTACCCTCCAAGGGAAGAATTCTCACAGTGGTTTCTGAATGCAAACTCACCAACCAACCACATGTTTAAAACTCAACCTTATCATTGGGCACATTAAGGACTAACTTTTTGAAGAGAAATTTGATAATGTTAACCAAAAAATTTTTATTGTAGACAGCATGTGTACATACAGGCAAAGAAAAGAAAGAGAGTAAAAGAAACCTTCAACAGGGCCTCATTATGCCACAGTCCTCCCTTCCCAGTTCCCCAGATCCTGAGGATCATAGGCACCGGCACACGTGTCCAACATGTTTTCCAACTGACCCAGGGATGCCATAAGGCCTTCAGCACTGCATTCCAGCACACTATAGACTACATCACCCGACTGGGCTACATCAATCAAAATATGAAACAAACACACCTTTCAAACCAGGAATTTCACTTCTAGGAAATTATCTTGGAAAAAATTCACACAAATGTAAAATGAAAGTTGTTGCAGGACCTGCAGGTGGCATGATGTTTACATCACTGGACTCCCATGTAGTTGACCACCCCTCAAGTCCCAGACCCAGTGGCTTAAAACTCATACCAGGTTCATGTGTGTGCATGCCCAAAATCCCAAGAGGAGAATGGAACAGGGATTGCGGCGTAGCCATCCCTCTCAGAGAGTTATTTCTCACTTCCTGTCTCTCTGTCTCTCCAGCAAGTGCATACAGAAACATTTTTAAATAAATAAATATTGAAATATTATTTGCAAACTACATGTATGGACACATGTGTATATGTACCTACAATACATGGAAAAAGTTTATAAGAATACAGATCAAATTATTCAATTGGTTGTCAATGAAAAGTGAGAAATATGAAAGGAGGTATATTACTTCTTATATGACTTGGTGTTGCACTGATTTGTTTTGTTATTTTGTTTTTTTTAATTTTTTTAAGAGATTTTTGCTATTGGGTGTGTGCATTCACCAGAGAAACAGAGAGACAGAAAGTGAGAAATCACCCCCCAGGGGGGATGATCACACCACAATCCCGTCTTCTCATTTACCTCTCAGGATCTCGGGCATGCATGCACACACGCCTGGCATGAGTTTTAAGCCACCAGGTCCAGGACTCAAAACACAGTCAACTATGTGGAAGTCCAGCGATGTAACCATTATACCATCTGTTGGTCTCACACTGTTTTATTTTTTACAGTGAGGACACATTATTTTGGTAACAAGAAATTATTACAAATTTTTGAAAATACAAAGCTGTCCCCTTGACCTAGCGATTAAGAGAGCCAGATCCCCCATGGCCACGTACAGCTCAAATTCCAGCCCTGGAGGCTTGAAAAACATGTTGAGTGTATGCACATGGCCAAAATCCCAACCAAATGGAGAAATAGAGAAAAAGAGATTGTGGCATGACCACACCCCATGATGGGTGCTTTCTCCTCACCCTCTCTCTCTGGAGAGTGTATGCACCCTCTGGCCAAAAAGAAATTACACTTGTTCTGGTTAAGTATAACTGTAGCCACAGTCATCTAAAGGAACCACTACCAAGGAGACTCATGTAAGACTAGCATGCTAGTGCTGATTATTGAAAGAAAGCCCCATCCTCACCACTGGACTTACACACAGAGCTGCTTGAGCATCTTCACATCATGGCAGCTGCAAACATGGTGAAGCTATTTGCGTAAGGGAATGTCCATTTCTAGGCTGGACCTGGACAAGAAGTACACCCTTCACTGACAGCATAACCAACCCATCCCTGCTGCAGGAAACCACAGCAGGTAAAGAGGCAAAGAAACAAATCACTGCTCATTCATTTAGAAGATCCTTTCTTTCTTCTTTCTCTTCCCTTGGTTGTTTTATGGTAGCACCTTTCTTAGACATTTATTCAGATGCCAAATAAAAGATCACTTTATCTGAAAGGCCTCCCTTGGTTCCCAGAAACCTTTCTAGATTTACTTCCTCAGAGCATTGAGTATGTACCTCTGTTATAATCTAAACCAATCCATTTTGTAATTATGTCACTCTCCTTCTCTCAGTCATAAGTCCAACACCAAGTCCCCAGAGCCCAGCACTGAGCCTGACATTGGTAGATATCCAACATATAGGTACTGAGTGAATTAACACTCACAACCTCCCTGAACAGTATTCAGGCACATCTCCTTTAGAAGCACCTACCATTCTCTTAAGTGGCAGATGCCTATGTGTGGTGCCTATTGGACTAGACAAGTTCTCTAGAGAGAGAATTATCTTATTAAATTGTATCCACTTTCCCCTAGATGCTGGCCCAGTA
The DNA here is from genome assembly GCA_026018925.1 of Tupaia tana. NCBI lineage: Eukaryota > Metazoa > Chordata > Mammalia > Scandentia > Tupaiidae > Tupaia > Tupaia tana. The sequence goes on along the minus strand of JAKSZU010000010.1, from coordinate 34,317,282 downwards.
GCACAGTGGTTAACTACTGTGCATAGGGGAGCTGAATCCCACATGGCTGACCACAGTTTGAGTGTCAGCCTGGCTGCTTGAGGAACACAACACGCTAGTCATGAGTGCATGTCTGACCAAGATCCTGATGCAATGTTGGGAAAAATATAGTGGTGTGACCAAACCCCATTAAGGGGTGCTTTATATCTCTCTCTGTATGTGTCTCTATATCTCTCTCTCTCTTGAGTGCACACATCCTCTGACAATTAAATAAATAAATAAATATATTAATAAAATTTTAAAAAATTAATTATACTCACTGCTCCTATTACAGTTTCTGGCACATAGTATGGACTCAATAAGTAGGTAACTCTATCCTAGTAATAGTCCTAAGGGTCCTTAAACCAAGATTTTAAATGATTTTAGCAAATAAACTGAATCTATTATTTAAACACTATGTTTTAGCTGGTAAGTTTGTCCCTTAGAATGTCCTTAGAGTCCCAGGAGGAAGGAACTTATTCCCAGGAAAAAAGAAAATACTGACTGCTCAGTCACTCAACACATCAGTATGGAGCATGACCAAAAAAAGAGGAACAAATTTTCCAAGGTTGTGTCTTACCCATTCAATTATGCTACCTCTGGAGAAAACACTGATCCTGGATGGACTGCTTAGTTAATAACCTTTCTGTTAACTCCTATGTTTCTGCTCAAACTGTACCTCACTGGGGAATGGAAAAGGGTATATTCTAAATGAATGAAAATGTATCTCCTTTGGAAAATCAGGCCATGTTCATGGCAAATGGAATGGAGCACACCAACAGGTAAAATTTCACCTTGGGGACACCAAAGGATTCCAGGCTGCCAGAATTTAATATTTTGTTGGGAATCACTCCAGGTCTTCAGAATCTGGAGGAGGAAAATTATCAGCTTTCAGGTTCTGTGTGGCAAATGGTTAAAGGGGGTGGGGGCTCATGCCCACAGCACCCTGAACACATGTTCTACTGTGGGCCAAACACTATGCAGAGACCAAGGCTAGACCAGCTGTTGGGACTGCCCAGGAGCACCAGGGACCTTACAGGGTGTAAGAGGAAATGGACAAGTTGTCAGGCAGTTATGCCCACTGATGTGCCCATGAACTGACTTTCTGGGGAAAAAAAAAACAACCCAACAAACAAAACACCCTGAATTGTAGGTTTCCATGGTGTAAATACTTAGACCATGCTGATTTCAAGCTATCAGTGTGAGATCTCTGAATTTGATGCTGAGAAGAGTTCCTGGTGCTGGCTCTCACAAGCCAGTATGAGCCAGGCTGAGTTGATACAAGTTTGGAGTAGGGATTTAGAGAAGCCTCCAGAAGAAAGTGGCCCCTGAGCTGAGTCCCAGAGGTCAAATGGAAAGTTACAGTGAAGAAAAACAGCAGATTATTAGTCAATAGTTCAATGAGACAGGAAAGAAGTTGTTACAAGTATTGGGGCCGGCAGATGGCATGGTGGTTAAAGGCACTGGATTCCCACATGGCCGACTACAGTTTGAGTCCTGAACCTGGTAGCTTGCTTTCTCACTTTCTCTCTCTTTCTCTCTCTCCCTCTCTGGTCAAGTTGAAATTAAAAAATGGATAAATAAAGTTAAATAAAATAATTCTTTTAAAAAAAGTATTAAGTATCACAGAGAAATCAAATAAGAAATGGGAATCGGAAAGTACCTCAGTCTGATAGGAAGATAAGAACCTATTTATCAATTAGTAAATGCATATCAAGACTCCAACACATGTGAGGCCATGTGCTAGATCCTGAAGAAGAATGCTGACAAGCACAGAACTGTCCAAATAAGGCTAGAAGTTAAAAAGTCTAGAGGAAAGTAGACAGCCAAATAAGTACTTATTTAACATATATAATAAAGGACACCTAAGAACATTTAGCTAGGACCCCCTAACACAGACTGGAGGGCTCAAGGGAAGCTTAGCAAAGGAAGTAGCATGTAACCTAAGAGTGATAAGGAGTTGTACAGTCAGAGAATAGACAGGTAGAGGGGTAGAATGAGATTCATGTTCCAGGTGGGGAGAAGAGTTTGTGCTAAACTCAGAGATGAGAGGTGGCCTGGTATCTTCGAGAAACTGCATGAAGCTAGGTATCGCTGATATACAGAAAACATCAATCATGCCCTCATCCAATGTTCAGGATGAAAACATCAGAGCCCTGGTCACTTTTGCAGGTGCTTTCTCCTCTCACCCTCACCATTCATGAGTTCTCTCTTTAGGGGTGTGGTTATATATCAATGTTTGGTGCTTCCATCCAATGCCAGGGATTCCAAGAGTCATAATCTAACACCTTACTGAAGTAAGAATAGGCAGTGCTAAGTTCCCTCATTGACTGTAACCTGTCAGAGGATAAAGGTTATTACCTCTTTTGTTCACTGATATATCCCTAGTACTAGGACAGAGCTTGGCACATAGTGTGCTATCAAATGTGAGGCAAACTCCATGACCTGGTGATTAAGGCACCCAGATCCCACTTGGCCAACTGTGTGGTTCAAGTCCCAGAACCAGAAGTTTGAGAAATAGGCAAGGCACTTGTGTATACGTGCCCAAAATCCCAAAAGGAGGTAGAGATGGAGAAGTGATTATGTGATCATCCCCAGTGGGAGGGTACTTTCCTCCTCTCTTTCTGTCTCTCTACTTCTCTCTGGCACAAGAAACATAACAATAATTGTGGAATGAATAAAGAAAGCAAGCAAGGAAGAAAGGATATCATTGATCTCCCCACCTGATTTATCTCTGTGGTCAACCTATCAAAAATGATAACTAGGGACCAGCAGTTAGCGTAATGGCTGGACTCACATGTAGTCGACCGCGGTTTGCATCCCGGACCCGGTGGCTTAAAACTCACGCCGGGCGCGTGTGCGTGCATGCCCAAGATCCCGAAAGGAGAATGGAGGAGAAGGGATTGCGGCGTGACCATCCCCCCTGGGGGGTGATTTCTCGCTTTCTGTCTCTCTGTCTCTCTCTCTCTCTGTCTGTCTGGCGAGCACACGCGCCCTATAGCAAAAACCTCTAAAAAAGAAATGATAACTACAAATTCAGTAACCCATGCACATGCCCACACCTGGTGATCACATGATTCCTAAAAGCTCATAAGTTATCCTTGAAACTAACTCTTTGAGAATCGATGTCAAATCTTCATATGATTTCTTTATTTGTTGAAAGTGTGAGCTTCCTTTGCCTGTCTCCATTCATAATGAAGCCTCAGAGAAGAAAGATAACAGAAGTGGGGGAGTTCAGAGATCGTACCTCCAAATTCCTTCTGGTTCTTACTACTTCCACGTGCTTTTTTCTCTGCCTAAGGTACATTGTAGCTTGAAATGGAGTTGGTCAGGACCTTTCCACCTTCCATTTCAATGAGGCTGTAGTTTAATTAAAAGTAGAATAACATTTACATACATAATCATCGCGCCTCAGCAAGAGGCAACGGAGAGCTTCTTATGAATGCATGTCCTGCCACCTTAGTGTGGGTTCATGAAATATCCCTGAAGCTCCACTAATTTTCTGTTTGAGTGATATTAACTATATTAGTTAGAAACTTTTCTGGATTAAATTATGTGTTTGAGGCTTCAAAGAGACCCTTCTTGTGTAGAGTTCTCATATTCAGGACAAAATATATCACAATCTAATGGGTTGTCGGAAAAGTCATGACGTAGTTGACGGTTTTTTTTTTCCTGTTCTTCTGTACAAAAATGAGTCATGACTTTTCCGACAACCCAATAGGTATGATGATAATTTATGTGTACATAAACACTTAGTGCTTTTCAGGCTCTTTCTTTTTTTTTTTTTTTTTTTTTGAAGTTCACATTTTTTTTTAATTTATTTGTTTATTTTTATTTATTTATTTATTTATTTATTTTAAATATATTTTAATTTATTTTATACTTTCAATTATTATACATCAGTTAGCTAGTAAAGTGAATTTTTTAGCATGAAAGCATTTCACACAAGTCCACTTGGGGATACAATAACATTTTCAGCACAAATAATAATCCATTTCTGTCTCATAAATTTTTTTTTCTTGTAAAAAGACTTTACTCAACATGAAATACTTCTCTAACCTGTCCAGTTGAGAATACCATACATGTCATCATCAACAGGTAATAAACCACATCTGAATCCCACTAATGTTATGCCTATTTGTTTTCTTGCTATCCTTCTCCATACTCCTCTCTTCTCCTGTCCCATTCCACATTGCCTCCCCCCCCATCCTTGATTCCCTATCTCCCACCCTCAGCCATCTCCCATTCTCCTCCCATGCTGTCTCTGGTATCTAAGTTTGCCCTCTATACTGTTTTTCCCCCACACCTTATTGAATCGCCACCGACTCTAAGCAATCCAAATACCCTCATAGCAAACACAGGTGAATCACACATTTCCATGAACACAAGTCCAACTCTACGCATCCTATAAATTGGCACCTAACTGTAGCTACATGTCCCCCTACGGTCATTGAGTGGATATATATATATATATATATATATTTTTTTTTTCCCCCGAAACCTGAGCATGGCCGCCGACCACGGGCGGCAGGCTGAAGCCGAAGACAAGGATCGAGAACTTGCAACTATAAGCAACAGAGGGAAACTTTAGCTGTCTTAAACCAATTTGAGAAATGTATTGTATAGGAGGATTTTCTCAACCTATGGACAATGAGAAGATGATGGTTACCAGCCCTACATTACCTCAGGGAAAAACAAGATCTACTCCACCATTCTTAAGGAAGCCAGATACCCGAGGATGACTCACGCTATGGATCCCCACACCATTCCCGGTGGTCACAAGATAGATGCTGTGCCGCATCAACTGATAATCATCTCTGCTTACCAAAACCGCTTGCAACGGTATTACATGGAGACTCACCTACATTTGCGGAACTGTACAAGGCCCACCCTTAATCCAACCCTGAACAGAATCTATGTTCCCTATTGTTAAGGAGGGTGGGAAGGGACAGAGGGTCAGAAAGCGGGGTGGAAGTGATTCTAGGAACTAGTAATGGAAAAAAAATTTTTTTTTGTAATGGGCATGATTGAATCAGGCTCTTTCAAACAACACTATCTTACTTGATCTCTGGAAGGACTCAGCCAGGTATCTAAGGTGAGGCCTCATCCTTTATTTGCTAATGAGGAACACAGAGACCCTGGATGGTAGGTGGTCTGTCAAAGGTTAATATGTGACCAAGCCTCAGTTCTTAATCCAGAGCCCTTTCTACCACTTTACACCATAATAGGACACATCTTATTGTTTTTCCTGGAATTACTGATGAAAGTTAGTATCGTTTAGGTACAGAGTGACATTCTTAGTAAAGAATCTATAAAAATATGTGTAATAGATTCATTACAAGAGTACAGAAGTTAGGGAATGCTAGGAGGATCACAGCTCAGAGAAAAGGTTCTTGAGTAAAACTGCCTAGAATCGGGCCAGCACATGATTAAGGCACTGGACTGCCATATGGCCAACCATGGTTTGAGTGCAGGACTTGGCAGCTTGCTTTCTCACTTTCCCACTCTCTGTCTCTCTCTCGTGAGCACACATGCCCTATCACAAATTAAAAATAGTAATAATAATAATAATAATAATAATTCTTTTAAAAAAAAAACTGCCTAGATTCAAATTCATTCTCTACCACTAAAGTCCAGCTACTTGATGTCACTGCTCCTGGTAAACATCTAGGGTTGTCTCCAGCAACCATTCTCTGAGCTTCCATTTTGGATCCAAGAACCTTAACTAACTCCAGATCCAGGGGTGCACAAGTAATCTGAGCTAAGCCAATCAGCTCATCCCATTCCCCAGGCCATGTCATCATTCAGCCATAGCCACATGACTCAAGCTAATCTAATCACATAGAACCTGAGGACCCTTAAAGAGAATGCTGGAACAAAGACATGTCAATAGATATGGAAGGAAGCATAATGTTCTGGGAGCTGCTGGCAGTCATCTTTTTTTCCTTTCTTTTTTTTTCTTTTGAGAGGTTTTGCTATAGGGTGCGTGCAATCGCCAGAAAGACAGAGAGAGACAGAGAGAGAAAGAGAAACAGAAAGCGAGAAATCACCCCCAGGGGGGATGGCCACACCGCATTCTCCTCCATTCTCCTCTCAGGATCTTGGGCACGTATGCACACGCGCCCAGCGTGAGTTTAAGCCACCGGGTCTGGGACTCGAACTGAGGTCAGTCACATGGGAGTTCAGTGACAAAGCCATTACACTAACTGCTGGTCCCAGCCATCTTGAACCCACAAAGGGAATCAGCCTTAAGAAGGGACACTTCAGAGCCATGAAAAGAAACTGTGTCGGGACCAGCAGTTAGCGTAATGGCTATGTCGCTGGACTCCCATGTAGTTGACCACAGTTCATGTCCCGGACCCGGTGGCTTGAAACAGGCCAGGCACATGTGCATGCGTGCCCCAGATCCCAAAGAGAGAATGGAGGAGAAGGGACTGTGGCATGGCCATCCCCCAGGGGGGTGATTTCTCGCTTTCTGTCTCTCTGTCTCTCTCTGTCTGGCGAGCGCATGCGCCCTATAGCAAAAACCTCTCAAAAAAAAAAAAAAAAAAAAAAAAAAAAAAAAAAAAACTGTGTTCATAATAACTACTGAACCTCTGACTCAAACCTACCATTAACTCTGAATCTTTCAGTTACTTGAAATAATAAATTATTATTTAAAGTTATTTTAATTGGGTTTCCTGTTATATATAATCAAAAACATCCTGACTGATAGATGCAGTCTCAACTATAGAGTAGCAATAAATAACAAGTCATCTTCATTAACATGTTGCAATATTCAAAAAAAAAAAAACACATAAGAATTTTTTTCTCTGAGGAACAAAAGTATTTCTTTTATTTAAATGTAGGTTCTGAAAAAACATTTGTTATTCAGTGCTCCCAAAATAAAAATGGACTTCTTAAGAACAGCTCAAGTATTGGGAACCAGCAGTTAGCATAATGGCTATGTCGCTGGACTCCCATGTAGTCGACTGCGGTTCGCGTCCCAGACCCGGTGGCTTAAAACTCACGCCAGGCACGTGTGCGTGTATGCCCAAGATCCTGAGAAGAGAATGGAGGAGAAGGGATTGCGGCGTGACCATCCCCCCTGGGGGGTGATTTCTCGCTTTCTGTCTCTATGTCTCTCTGTCTGGCGAGCGCACGCGCCCTATAGTGAAAATCTCTCCAAAAAAAAAAAGAAAAAAGAACAGCTCAAGTATTCAGTGAAATATTAAGAGGTGAATTGCAATTCTTCTCAGTCATATTCAGAAAATCTAATGTGTTTACCTGCTTGTTGAGTCTTTTCCAATGTGATCTTTTCAGTCTTGCTGATTAACTTCTCCGTGCCTCTTTATTTTTTTTTTAATTTTGTTTATTAATTTATTTTAATTTGACCAGAGAGGGAGAAACTAAGAGAGAGAGAAAGTGAAAAACAAGCCATCCTCTGGGACTCAAATCAGGTCGGCCAAGTGGGAGTCCACCGCCCTTAGCCACCACGCCATTTGCCGGCCCCTCGGTGCCTCTTTTCTTTTCCCGAGGCTAATTGAGTTTGGACTGTCTATCAATCAGAATCTTCTGCCAATATCTCTGTGATCACCAGACAGGATCTGGAGTGTTCAGCCGTGTTGTTGTTTCTTTTTCGTTTCTGCATATGCATTTACCACTGAGTCCGCATCCTCGGCAGTTTTAAATCTGGCGTGGCACTCGGTGTCTCCACCCAGCAGATCATCGTAGACGACCTCAAAGATGGCGGCCAGGGCATCCCAGACTAGCTTCCTGCAAGGCAGGGGCTCGGTGCTGGTGGCCCAGTCGCATTGGCTTTTCCCTGGGGATGACACTCTCCAGCGCCAGTTTTTTCATTTTTCATTCCTGATACATTAGATACTCCACTGTCTATTTCCATTTTTTACTCCAATTTTATTTGGGCTATTGTTTTGGTTTTGTTCTGTTTTGTTTTGTTTTTAAATAAGCCATGCTGGCATTTTGCCATGCTAAATACTCTTTTTTCAGATCCATCCATTCACACTTGGATAGCGTGCTTAGTAAGGCTATGACCCCCTCCCCCATTCTGTGTCTCTCTTGATGCTTTTCCTTGTGCTTCCTCTTTGTGTTTAAGAAAGAACCATCTTTGATATCACCAATATCCTTCTCCTCTTCTATAGAGAGTTCTAAATTTCTGTTTTCTTTGGAGACCTCTTCAGCTTCTTTTTCAGTGTATTTCCGAGCCATTTTCTTTACTTGTAGCGGGGAAGCCAGGCCTTCTGCGTCTGCAGAGCTGCTTCTCTTCCTCTTTGCCATCCTGACATCAGGTCTCTCCCAGTTTTTCTTTTTCTTTAAGAGCTGCTTTTGGAGTTCAACAGTTTCTACTTCTGAGCCCTCAGATGTGGTCCTTGGTTTTTTGGTTTTACAGACACTCATGTTGCTTATGTCCATATTTAACTCCTTAGCCTGGGCACTGTCTTCCTTCTTCACTCGGCCTTCCTTCTTTTTCTTCTTCTTTTCTTCGGCTACTCTTAAGGCTGGAATTGGCTTATTTTTCACTGTTTTAAGAAATATGCCCGGTTTTCATGGTGTTTCTTCTGGTGGGTTGTTGAGAAACTCAATAGCTTTTGCTGCTTGTTCTTTTGTTTCAATGTCCACAGATGCAAACCACTTTAGACCTCCAGTGGACTTCTAATGTGGTATACTTATATAAACAACATTGCCACATTTCCCCAATACCCTTTTAATCCAGCTGTGGTTAACATTTTTGGAAAGTAATTCTATGTACACAGTCCGCTCATCTTCCTCTGTGGATCTCTCACCCAGAGGCTGCTTTCTCCTGATCCTAGTCCCTTCTAAATCCAACTCCACAACAGTTGAACTTTTCAGTGCTCTGGCTATTTACTTCCCATCAGTAGTCAGTTTATTCATCTTGTTAAAAGATACGAGAAGTGAAAAAAAAAAAAAAAAGATACGAGAAGTGATATATATATCCATATATCCATCTCTAGATTTCTCTATCTGTTCTCAAAGGAACTTGTCCTTGTGAGACTGGAATCTCCAAACCAGAAGTCCGCTTGCTTAGCAATATCTGCAAGCACCTATTTAACTCAAAACCATTTCTTTTTTTCTACTTCTTTTTTCTTTTCAGTGCTTTCTGCTTCAAATGCCTTTTCTTAATTTCCACTTGGAGTTTCCATTCCTGTGAAATGTTCGATCCCCAGAATAGAATACAGAGCCAGAGACTGTGTCTTTTGGCCGTTCCCGCCTCCCAGGCTGTAGAGTAATGGTTACTTCCGGGTCATTGGAGAAGCAACTCTATTCTCTCCACATAAGAATTCTTAACACAGTCCTGCACACAGCAAATCCTCTAAAACACTTACGAACAGTTGGAAACTTCTCATCATTTTTTTTTCCTCACCAGAATATCTGGTTCTTTGTAAAAAAAAAAAAAAAAAAAAAAAAAGGCAAACCCCAGGTCATTCAAAGATAAATACCACATTTAATCTGAGGACTCCAAACAAACCATTTACCCCTACTTTTATACATGGGCTCATTTAGGGTGTGTTATTTTAAAACTGTATTATATCAGCAACTGCTGTAGCGGGAGGGCAGAGCTATTTTGTCATAATCATTTTACTCATCATTTCCAGGCATTTGGTGATTTTCCTACCTTTTACCCAATATCCCCTGGCTTGATGTCCTTAACCTATTATGTAGTGATATTTCAGGGTCTGGGAGATGAATTGCTCACTGCGTTAAATATGGCAGCGGATCTATACCCCTAAGCTCTGATAATTAGTTTTTAATGTAACTACAATTCTTTTGAGGAGATGTTTTCACACGCTAAAGTCTTCTTAAAAGCATCCCTTAGGCTGAAATTAAGTTGAAAGGAGTGTCCTGGAGGTCCATGGTGAAGGGTAAGATGGGCTCAGGTTACCAGCCAGCCTGGTATGATTCATGGGCCTTGGACACTGAGGTGAAGGCCTTCCCCTCACCTCTGTAGGCAGGTCTGTTTCTGCACGTAGCCGCCAAGGCAAAGGATGAGAATGCACTTCATCACCAAACATGACACCCAAGTAATGGTGACAAATGGGTTTTCAAGGAGGGGGAGAATGAGTAGGGTGGAGGGGCAGAAGGGGGATGGGAGTAAGCATGGTTGGGGGCACCTACCAAGCCTCCTTTTTTATTGCTTCAGAGAGGTTTTTTTTTATCTAAACAATTGTGAATTTCTTTTCTATTACACCAACAAATACTTATTTCAATTAAGGCATTTAAAAAAATTTTTTTCTTTTGGAGAGGTTTTTGCTATAGGGCACGTGTGCTCGCCAGACAGACAGACAGAGAGACAGAGAGACAGAAAGCAAGAAATCACCCCCCAGGGGGGATGGCCACGCCACAATCCCTTCTCCTCCATTCTCCTCTCAGGATCTTGGGTACACACACACACGCCTGGCATGAGTTTAAGACGCCGGTCTGGGACTCGAACCGCGATCGACTACGTGGGAGCCAGCGACATAGCCATTACGCTAACTGCTGGTCCCGGCATTTAAATTTTTTTTTTTTTTTTGAGAGGTTTTTACTATAGGGCACATGCGCTCGCCTGACAGACAGAGAGATAGAAAGAGAGAAATCACCACCCAGAGGGGATGGCCACGCCGCAATCCCTTCTCCTCCATCTCCTCCATTCTCCTCTTGGGATCTTGGGCACGCACGCACACGCGCCCGGCGTGAGTTTAAGACACCAGGTCCAGGACTCAAACCGTGGTCGGCTACGTGGGAGTCTAGCGACATAGCCATTACGCTAACTGCTGGTCCCCGGCATTTAAAATTTTTAAGAGATCACAGCCAATCTGTTCTCTGAGAAGATACATCAAATGGTCCTTGCAAAAACAAATGTGTCATCTTGTCCACAGGTAGCACCACAACCTGACTGAAGGGTGCCACAGCCCCAACACCATCTGTTGTGATATTATCATTAGCATCTATGCAATTAATCTAAAATATGCTTAATTAGCTACCTAGAGGAAAGGGGATGGGAATCAATGTAACCATGAAGACCCAGAGATACAAGATACTCTAAAATGCTAATTTCTCTATGAATTCCAAAGAAATTCCAAATTCCCAAATATCTAGCATATCTATAAAAATATTTCTTTTTCCCTTGCTGAAGCTATTCTTAAAAGAAACTTTAAGTGTTTTGAAACTAAAACAAACTAGAGTACTTCGCTTTGATCAGCAACACACACAGAGGGGATTGGCAGCTCCTATCAACTCTCTGTCAAGGTGTGCTCTAATCATCAAGTGAAGGAGCCTAATTGGTGTGAGTCAAGGGGGCTGAAAGCTTAGTCCCTCCTTGAGATGTGAGGTCTCTGTGGTCATGGAAAAGTTCCTGAAGGAACTGCAGGGACAAAGGAACGGAGTTAGCACAAAAAGTGCAAATAAGATTTGATAACACTGCTTTCATATAAAAGAATTACAAATGAATTTTCAATATGACTCAGAAAGGACATTCAATAAGAACATTTGCTAATGTGAGTGGGTATGTCACTTTCTAATGCTCTAATATGATTTTAAAAAATCAGAATTAATATTCTCAGAGGATTAAATAGGCATGTCTACGCTGTCCTCTAAACTTGATACTTCCTTTTTTTTCTTTTTTTTAGGGGTGAGTGTAAAATAATGTGTTCTGTTGATGGCTAAAGATATATCTGTAAGCTTTAAATCCCAAAAGAATGAGTGGCAGGGTAGGGAGAACATTCTGTTTTGACCAGCATTTTACCTAGATCAAATACCAATGAACTCAAAATCATTCATTTTAGGAATGGTGGAGGGAAACAGAGAATTAAACTTAAAAAAAGATTTCATGGAGATGTAATAGCTGCTTGTCTTAATCTATTCAGGCTACTGTAACAAAAATACCATAAACTAGTGACTTTTAATAACAAACATCTATTTCTCACAGTTCTGAAGATCAGAAGTCCAAGATTTGGCAGATTTGGCATCAATGTAAAGACATATTCCCTACAAATAGCATTTTCTTGCTGTGTCCTCACATGATTCAAAGGGCAAACAAGCTCCCTTGGGCCTCTTCTATAAGGACACAAATCCTTTTCATATTCTAGTCACCCGCCAAAGATCTTAACTCTTAAAACCATCACATTGTAGATCAGGTTTCAACATGTGAATTTCAGGAGGACATAAACATTCATATCATTGCACTGTCTTTATTATTTGAGACACTTATCATACTGAAAAGAGAATTCCCTGGTTTCTGTGTCATTTCAGAGGACATAGCAAGGGCCAATGTTTTGAGGTAGAAATAGATATAGTGCAGCTCATAAAGAAAAAATCTTTCTAACACTTCAGGCTATCAATCTAAGGAATAGGCTTCCAAAAAAACTGAAATGTTCACCCTCAAGTAGAGGCTGGAGGAAGATGACCTTGGGGTGAAGACAGTGGCCTATGCTGGACTATTTACTTTTTCCCAAGCTCGTTGTTACCCACTTGACAGGCAGACTTATTTAGTCTTCTAAAGATGTACAGACATCATCACCAATTTCAGAAGAAGAATATCAAGACTAATGGCTGGTAATCAGAAAAGCCAAGATTCAGTCCTATTAGTCCAACTCTGGAACTCTTATGTTTAACCACTAGACTGCCCATCCCCTTCTGCCACAAAAAGGATTACTATTTTCAGTGGAAAGTTAGATTCAATTATCCTCCCTAAATTCCTACTATCTCCCAAGTTCAATAAATCATGCTGAAATCCAGGAATCCTCTTGAGAATCATATAAAAAAGTGAGATCCTCATGGCCTCAAGTAGCTGGACAAAGAGGGACCTGCAGAACAACGTGGGAAGGGCTGATGTCGATACGAATGAGAGGACATTCCAGGTAAAGGAACCAGGGAGAGCAAAGAGGTAGAGCCAGGACGAGAACCTGAGAGGAAATTGCAATGGTTGAAAGACATAGCTTGAGTCAGGCCATAACTTTGGAATGATTGGCTAGAGCCAGCCTATAGACAGCATTGAATGCCAGGTTAAGATATTAGATTTCATTGGTAGATAAAAGGAAATTATTGAAGGTTTTAGGGCAGAAGAGTGACACAGTAAAGGCACCATTTTAGAAAGATTAGCCTGGCAGCAAGGTAGATGAGAAACAACAACTAAAACACACTGGAGGCAAGCCATTTAGAAAATAATTGAACAGTCTGCCAACAGGTGTGAAGGCCAAGCAAGATATGGGAGAAATCAATGTTAAGTAACTCAGTGTAATTTCACAGATGTATATTTAAGTAGAGATTTGCCTTGTGGGCTAAAGACAAGGCTGCCAGTTAGTACTGATGCCCATGGTCAATGAAGTTAGCTACCTTTACTGTATTTAGTATATGTACATCTTGGAGCAGCAAGTTATTAAATAGAGTCCACCTGGTCATTTTCTGTAGTAGACACTTTTTTATTATCCTGGTAAACTACTATATTAGTGGTCCCTAAGAAATGCACCTCCTGGTCCCGTGCCTTTATGATATTCTCTTCTCATGAATCTGGGCAAAGCCTGCAACCTTCTTTAACCGAAAGAATGCAGCAAATGATACCAAGCCAATCCTGAGCCACAACTTTCAGAATTATTTAAAACTCCTGCTTTTATTCCCTGAAAGCCTACTACCGCCATGTAAGCAGCCCAGTTATTCTCCTGGAGACTCCATGTGGAGTGACTTGTAGAAGGAGATGCCCTAAGACAATGACCTCCATATACATGACCCAAGTTGGAATTTTGCAGTCCCAGGTACCAGAGACTTCTAGCTGAACCACCACAAATGTGAGTGAAAAAGCTATTCTGGTTGTTCCAATTCCAATGGGCAATGTCCCACCCCTCACCATGCCCTGTCCAAAATTTAAAACCATAGAATTATGAGAAATAGCAAAACTGGTTATTGTTTCAAGCTAAGTTTGGGGGTAGTTTCCTACCCAATAATAAATAACTGAAACAGGCATCTCTCAAACACACTAAAACCCTTTCCTATGAGAACTACTTCTCTCAACACAGGGAAAGGCTCCAGAACCCTCATTAGTTAACATTTAATTCTATCCCTAACCAGTGATTGGCCCTTAGATGTTGACTCTCTGGAATGAAGGTTAGAACTGAAGCTTGAGCATGTTAGTCTTGATCACTGAGACAGGCTAGGATGGAGACATGTAAACTGTCAGGGATATGGAAAGAGCCATCTTTAACCATGAGTTTGACTGGGAGAAAGTTGAAAAGAGAGCTGTCAGTCTCAGTATATGACATTTTCCAATTACTGCTTCTCCCTCACAAAGTCCTGCAATAATTGAGTGAGCTTGAATTCTTATGATTCCCTTGTGTTGTTATAACACAATTCCATTTTTATTACTATAGCATAGACTAGGCTTCTCTCACTAGTAATCAAAAAAAGAATAAATTAGACTAAGAATTTTTCCATCTACCTCTTACACACACACACACACAAAAAGAACAAACTGTTCTCTTGAAATGAAACTCTGTTCAAGCCCAAGATAATTAAATTATGTCAAGAGAGTAAATTTGGCCTCAGAGCACCAAACTAAAAGGAGAGACCAATCCACAGGCCATGAGGCTAAGAATACCTTTCTACCTAGATCACCCTAACTTTTCTAATCAATGTCAGGAGAAAACCACCCCAACATAAGAATAGCCAGTTCTTGGTCACAGCTTCTTGGTCATCTCCAAGAATTCAGAAGTTCTAATAAAGTAGAGACTTGGTCCTGTAGTTCTCACCTTCTCCAGGAACACACAGCATGATTCTGAAGCCACCAGGTCTGGGACTCGAACTCCAGTCAGACATGTGAGAGTCCAGCAACGTAACTACTATGCCATCTGCTGGTCCCCATGTGGCTGTTTCTAAGGCTGGAAACAACAACGGCCATAAGGCAACTCTGGGTCTCTCAGAACAATGTCTCTCTTTCTACAACTACCATGTGCACAGGTCCCAACAACTCACAAAGTACTTTCACATCTAATTATTTTTGAGGAGGATGATGGTGCTGGTGGTGGGGGTGGTAGTAGTGGTGATGGTGATAATAGCTAATATTTATGTAGCATGTACTCTGCTAAATGTTTTACATACAGCATGGCATTTCAGCCTTATGGCATATTTCTTAGGTAGGGATGTAATCATCCCAGTTTGTGGATGAAGAAGTTGAGGTCTGGAGGTAAAGTAATTTGCCCTTGAGTCCATACAGCTAGGACATGGCAACAGCAGGAATTGCCTGCTGTTTGACCTGACTCTAAAGCCCTCTTGAGCTATTGATTTCTTTTTTATTTACATATGGATGCTTCAATGAAGGGACTAGAAGGAGACCCTGTTCTCTTTAATAAGAACTCTAGAACATCTCTGATTTTTTATGCATCTTAATCCTACAGCACTTGTCCTATGGCTGGTCTATGTTGGGAAACCAGTGGAAGTGAAGGAGAATGGGCTAGAGGTCAAGGAAGGAAGGGGGAGCAGTGGGAAGAGAGTCATATCTCCATCCTTCTCCACACCCGGAAGGGCAACCCTAGTTCCAGGACAAAGGCCCTGAGATCTTCCCTATGTAAAAGGGGAGAAACTGCAAGGAACAGGCTAAGGTTTCCACTAAAGGGCAGATAACTCCTTTGTGACCTCTCTCTCTTCTGCCTCCCCCTGTCCCACACCTCAGTAATCAATCTGGTGGTTCTTAATCAGGATAATTTTGCCCTATGGAGGCATTTGACAATATCTGGGAACATTTTTGGTTGTCATACCAGGGAAGGGGTGCTACTGGCATCTAGTGGATAAAGGCCAAGGTGCTGTGAACAGCTTAGAGTGTGCAGGACCATCTTCCACAACAAAGAATTATCAGGTCAAACTGTCAGTAGTGCCCAGGTTGACCTGCACCAAGCCTGGTCATTTGGATCCTCCTCAACACCTTCCAGGATGTCCACAGCACCTGCCAGATCAGATAAAAGCCCTTCAGTGAATTGTACAATCAGGGGCAAGGATGTGGATTAGACTCCTCCCCCCACTGGGATGTCAGCTCTAGGACCATGGATGGGACTATGGTCCAGGACCAAGGGGTAGAAAGGGCATCTCCGTCTTATTTCCACTGTGAAGAGAAAGAATTAGTGTTGTTGCCCTTTCATAGACATTGGACACTTTGTTTAGTGTATCCTTCATCTGAATTCTCACAGAAGATAATCTATGAGGCAGATTCTATTTTTATTATCATTTTCCAGAACATCAAACCAAGGCTTAGTGATATTAAGTAACTAAATGAGGCCTCCACACTTGTCCAAGATCATGTAGCTAGTTGGACAACTTCACAGGCATCTTCCCTGTTCCCCACACAGTCATCCACCCTGCCTCCTTGTGAGAAGCCCATTGCCTAAATATCTTGCTCCCATTATAAAAATGAATCAGGGCACTTTAACTTTCTCTAACTAAAAAAAGAGAAAGAGAAAGAGAAGAGAAAGAGAAAGAGAAAGAGAAAGAGAAAGAGAAAGAGAAAGAGAGAGAAAGAGAAAGAAGAAGGAGGAAGGAAGGAAGGAAGGAAGGAAGGAAGGAAGGAAGGAAAGAAGGAAGGAAGAAAGAGGGAGGGAAGGAGGGAAGGAAGGAAGAAAGAAAGAGGGAGGGAAGGAGGGAAGGAAGGAAGGAAGGAAGGAAGGAAGGAAGGAAGGAAGGAAAGAGGGAAAGTGAGGGAGGGAGGGAGGAAGAAAGAAAGGGAGAGAATAAAAAGGAATCTCCCAGATCAACTCTTGTTCCCACTTCTCCTTAGCTTGGGCAGTCAATCTCTTGTCTGTCTTCCATACCACATTCAGTCTGTTGGTACAAACTGTTGACTCAACCTTCAAAACAGATATGGAGCTTCACCGTCCATGCCACCCCATTTCTATTATATCATCCTTATCCTAGCCACCATCATCTACTCCCTGGATTTTACAAGAGCCTCCTCACTGCTCTCCTGCTTCTACCCTGGTCTAACCCTGTTTAGTCTATTTTTCACAAGGTAGTAGGGATGAATCTTCTAAAATTGTAATCAGATCTTGCCACACCTCAAAACCTATCAATGACTTTCCCAATGCCAAGTGGGGGCCCTAGAAACCCACCTTTATCAGGCTATAACAAGTCACCCCAACTCCTTTTCCCCCACTGGGAAAGTGTCAAAGAAGGCTGAGTGGAAGCTGAGACTTTTGTAGCACTCAGAAGTACAATAGTAAGGCACCCACTGCTGTCATGGTGTCAGTAGGGGTCTCATGGGAGGTGTCCTGGAGACCATGTAGGGAGCAGAAACAAGTCATTTATACCTTTCCCAGCCAGGGCAGTATCAGCAGAGGCCTAGTGGGAGCCTGAACTCCCACCCTGCCCAGCTGTAAGGAAAAGCCCCACCCACTCTCCCACCTTGGGTATCAGTGGCGGCTAAGTGAAGAACCTGGACTTCCACCTCCATCTGGCAGTAAGGAGTCAGTCCCCTTTTATCTGCTGGAAAGATGTCAGAGAAAGCCTGTTTTAAAATATAGGTTTTAAGTAAGATCCAGAGAATGGTAACACGATACCCAAAATACCTGGGCTATCATTGAAATCACATCTCATACCAACAACTAGGAAGATCTCAAACTAAATGAAAAAGACAATCAACAGATGCCAATACCCAAATGACACACACATTGGAACTATCTGCCAAGAATTTAGAGTGGTCACGAAACATGTTTCAATGAACAATTTCAAACATACTTGAAACAAAAGAATAAATAGAAAGTCTCAGCAAAGAAATACAAAATATCAAAAAAAAAATTAGAGCTATAAAGAAAAAAAAAGAGTGGAAATATTAGAACCAACAAATATAATAAGCAAAATTAAAAACGCAATGGATAGACTCATAATAGAAAAGATAGAGAAAAGAATCATAGGAAGTGGTTGGAGAGGGTGGATACTGGCGATAAAGAACATTAGTGAAAAGTCCATGGCATGTATTAGTGTTACATTCCCCAATGTTGATAACCTTACTACAGTGTTTAAGAGAATATCTTTGTTCTCAGGGGATATATGATGAAGTATTTATGAATAAGAGAAAAAACTGTAGAAATAAAGCAAATGTGACCAACTGGTGAATCTAGGAGGCTGGTACATGGGAGTTCATTCCATAAATTTAAAATTATTTCCAATTAAGGCCAGCATTGGGTAAGGTGGTTAAGGCACTAGATTCCCCACGTGGCCAACCAAAGTTCGAGTCTCAGATTTGGAGGACTGAAAATCATGCCAGGCACATGTACAAAATCCCCAGAGGAGAAGGGATTGCTGCATAGCCATCCCCCCGGGGAATGAGTTTTCATTTTCCCTCTCTTTCTGTCTCTCTCTGGCAAACACATGTACTCTACAGAAAAAATAATTTTTCCAAGTGAAAAGGTTTTCAAAATCACACATACATGCATTTGTACACTGAGAGTAAAGACAATTTTACCAAATGTTGAATTGTAGCATCTTGCAGTCAATCAAAAAAAGAGAGAGAGAGAGAGACAGAGACAGAGAGGAATAAGAAGGAAAATAACATTCCTTGAATTTCCTCAAGATGTCTAAATGCATGCCGGCTCTTTGCTACCCCCAGCATTCTGTCAACTGTTCAAAAGAGTGAGAGCAAGAGCCCCCCACCCCCAACCTCAAAGCTGCAGCTCACTCTGCCTAGTTAAAATGGCCGAAGGAAGACCAGGCAAGTGTGGAAGGCCCGTGAAGCACCTGAGACAATAAGATAACCAGCCCCTGCCTGAACCATGGCAATTTTATCAAAATGGTCTGGGAGATGCTCTCTCTCACCTCTTCTCACAGCGGCATGAGAGCCCCATTTGGCTCAAGCCAACTCATAGATTTTGCTCATTATTTCTCCTGTTGAACTCTTGGTTCATAGTGAAGATCATTTGCAAATAAAGCCTGGGGTTTCAAAAGGGTTTATGAGACAATCAACCAGGCAGAAGTATAGTCTCCTGTGTCAAATCAGCCTCTGACTATCCATTATTATTCTTTTTATTTTTTTTAATATCATTCGTCCGTTTTTTTCCTCTGTTAAAGTTGTTTCTATTCATCTCACTTTACCATTGCCCAGACCAATCTTCCTAAATTAGCAGAGGCCTGAAGCACCCTGCATAGTAAGGGAAAGGGGGGAAGAAATAGACAGACAGACTGTCTGCAACAAACTATTTAATTTGAGCTGGTTGCCCCTTCTGAAAAATGATGTCCACATCAGATAAGAAGACAGGCAGTTTAAATTGTTCTATCAGAACCAAGTTGCCTGTTTTTGAAGCTCATTCCAGACAATTGGAAACTGTTCTCTTCTCCCTGTTTTTTATACGGCAATTGCCCAACTTGAAGGCTGTTTGTGATTGAGGTAGAGGCCACAATAATTTATACGGTAAAAGCCTCTATCTAGATCAAATTGTATATTTTCTAGGTAACTATGCTGGGTAAATAGTCCTCTGTTTTACCTTTGATGCAGTATCTGTATGCATTCTGTCAAGCTAACACTCCTTTGGGATTATTTTACATGCTAGCACACAGACAATTTGCTACTTATGACATTTAATGTGGTTTGTCTTTTCCCAGATGAGAGTATGAAGTGTCGTATCTTCCTTCCTTAGAACCAGTTTGCCCTACGAATATACATTTGTTGCCCTAATGGATCGTTTCCTGTTCTAATTAATATGACAACATAGTGTAGTCATCAACCGATATTTATGAAGCAGCCCTCTAAGGCTTAGGGCATACACTGGGGATGTTAATTAAAAGGTCCTTTCTATTTCTTGGGATCTATGCAACAGAGATACCCACACAGCTATGCAGGGACAGCTGTGTAAGGAACTGGGTGCAGAGTCATTTGTTATGGCAGGACAATGGGATTGACTAAAGAGATTATCAGACAGTCATTAAAGAACTAGATTGATGTATATTAACTGAAATGGAAAGATATCCTTGGTATTTAAGGGGGCAGGGGGAGAGTCAAAGTAAACTGAAAACCATTAATGATAGGATGATTTCATTTTCAAAGAGGAAAAAAAATCTCAGTATATGTAGTGTGTGTGTGTGTGTGTGTGTGTGTGTTCACATGAAGCTTATACTTACATGCTTAGAGTCTACAATAATCTACACCAAACTGAAAAATAATCTTTGGGAAATGGAACTAAGGCAGGGGTCAAGGAGGTATTTATACTTTATTTCAGATATCTGTATGTTATTTTAACCTTCCACAAAGAATACATTACTTTTTTTTTCTTATTTTGAAGAGGTTTTTGCTATAGGGCGTGTGCGCTCGCCAGACAGACAGAGAGAGACAGAGAGATAGAAAGCGAGAAATCACTCCCCAGGGGGGATGGCCACGCCACAATCCCTTCTCCTCCATTCTCCTCTCAGGATCTTGGGCACGCACGCACACGCGCCCGGCGTGAGTTTTAAGCCACCGGGTCCGGGACGTGAACCGCGGTCGACTACATGGGAGTCCAGAGACATAGCCATTACACTAACTGCTGGTTCCCAAGAATACATTACTTTTGTAAATAAGAAAAATAAAAGATTTTTTTTTTGGAGAGGTTTTTGCTATAGGGCATGTGTGCTCACCAGAAAGACAGAGAGAGACAGAAAGCAAGAAATCACTCCCCAGGGAGGATGGCCACACCACAATCCCTTCTCTTCTATACTCCTCTCGGGATCTTGGGCACGCATGCACATGCACCTGTCGTGAGTTTAAACCATCAGGTCCAGGACTCGAACCGCAGTCGACTACATGGGAGTCCAGTGATGTAGCCATTACACTATCAGCTGGTCACGAAAATAAAAGATTTTTAAAAGATAGTGTTTATCACATGCTTCCTATGTGCTAAGCACTGTTATCTCTATATCCACAGAAACAAACAGCCGAGATCAAAATATCTAAATAAATAAGCAGAAAATGTAGTCTTCACAAATGGGCCTAAAAAAACCTCTATTTCTTTTCTTTTCTTTTCAACAGAAGGACACATGTACTCACCAGAGAGACACAGACAGAGAGGGGAGAGGAGAGAGAAAGCACCCCCCACATGGGGATGATCACACTGCAATCCCTTCTCCCTCCTTCAAGAGTTGGGGACCAGCAGTTAGCGTAATGGCTATGTTGCTGGACTCCCACGTAGTCGACCGCGGTTCGAGTCCCGGACCCGGTGGCTTAAACTCACGCCGGGCGCGTGTGCGTGTGTGCCCAAGATCCCGAGAGGAGAATGGAGGAGAAGGGATTGCGGCGTGGCCATCCCCCCTGGGGGGTGATTTCCTGCTTTCTGTCTCTCTGTCTCTCTCTGTCTGTCTGGCGAGCGCACGCGCCCTATAGCAAAAACCTCTCCAAAAAAAGAAAAAGAAAAAAAAAAAAAAAAAAGAGTTGGACACACACATGCCCAGCATGTTTCTCAAACCACCAAGTCCAGGACTTGAACAACACAGTTGACCATGTGGGATCTAGCCACCTTAACCACCACTCCACAGGCTAGCCCCCAATATTCTTTAAATTAGCTATTTTACTTTGTTTTAAGATGGCTTCCATCAACACTAAGTGACAAAAAAACTCTAAGAATTTAAATACACCTTCATGTCTCTGAAACAGATACACTATAGGGCTCCTGAATATTTAAGACAGAGGACTCATCACTTAACAAATGATTAAAATAATGGAACAATGACACTTCCACATGTCTAGGGGTCACTGTGATTTCCAGTTCTTCAATAGACACAAAACACAGAGATCTCTGAGAGGCTCAGAGAAGCAGAGGAGGATCCTGAGCAGGTACAAGAAAAATTTGGAGAAAAAGTAATAATAACGTGGTTCTATTAAAATAGAATGACTTGAAGCTCTCAATTACCTATCAAATCCAAATTCCAGAATCTACTATTTTCTGCAAACACTGTTCTGTTGAGACTATAAAAATCACCACATTTCTGGGGATTAAAAACAGTGGTGTGCAGTTGAGAAAGAATAAGACAGAAAGCCTGATCCAACCTCGAGTATGCCATGGCATAGTATACATGGATGTGTAGCTGGGTGTATGCAAGCTAGCCGTGATGGAAAGAGGAGAAATGCCCAAATGTGTCTAAAGTTATCAATTCATTTAACCAAGATAAGCAGTGGGAAACATAAGGTCCTCTCACTTTTTTCTGAAAGGAAACACTTAAAGACAAGCATATTTAAAGTCCATAAAATAATTACTGGTAAAAAAGTAAATCATTATTAGGGCCAACAGGTGGCATGGTGGTTAAGGCGCTTGACTTCCATATAGCCGACTACTATCTGAGTCCTAAATCTGGCAGTTGATTTCTCATTCTCCCTCTCTCTTTCTGTCTCTCTTTGTTGAGTGCATGTGCCCTATGACAAATTTTTTTAAAATAATAACAATAAATACAATTAAATAAATCATTTTTTATGAATCATTATATGCAAATTTAACATAAGAGCTACTCTAGAACAGGACTCTCAGAGATTCTCTCTGCTGCATCCAATGACCAAGGGTAGGAAAAAGATGGCATTTTTCTGTTATGGCTCCACTGTTAGCCAACTTGGAAAGTCAAGAAGCAAGCAGCCATATTCTCCTCTTTAAGTTTTTAAAGAATCATTGCTGGGGCTAGCAGATGGCATGATAAGTAAGGTACCGGACTCCCATAAGGCCAGTCAAATCCTGAACCCAGAGGCTTGAAAATCATGCCAAATAAGTGTGCATGTGTGCCTAAAATCCCAAGAGAAGAATGAAGAAGGGATTACGGCATGGCATGGCCATCCTTTCTGGGGAGTGGTTTCTCACTTTCCCTCTGTCTCAGTCTCTCTCCAGCAAGTGCATGTACCCTATAGCAATAACCTGAAAAACAAAAATAATTTAAAAAAATAACTATTACATGTGAAATTGATCAAACAAGTTTTAAATTCAAAATAAGCATTTACTGAACATGCACTATGTGTTGGATACTATGCATGCTTTCACATGTATCACTTCCTTGAGTCCTCACAACTTATCAATGCTTTAATGTGTTTTAAGGGGAATTATTTTTTATTTTATTTTAATTTTTTTGAGAGGTTTATACCACAGGGTGCATGCGCTCACCAGAAAGACAGAGAAAGCCAGAGAAACAGAAAGCAAGAAATCACCCCCCAGGAGGGATGGCCATGCTGCAATCCCTTCTCCATTCTCCTCTCGGGATCTTGGGCATGCACACACATGCACCCAGTATGAGTTTAAGCCACCGGGTCTGGGACTCGAACCACAGTCAACTACATGGGAGTCCAGTGACATAGCCATTACGCCAACTGCTGGTCCCTTTAAGGGGAATTATTAAAGAGGGTGATACTGACTTAAAATTGAGTAAGTCCTGCAGGCATACAAGAGCTCTTTAGAATATACAACTCCCAACTTCACCACCAGAAACAGTAAGTCCTGGCAAGACTATTACAACTAAAACACAGTTGCTGCACTCCCCAGTTCATCAGGCTAGCATAATTTTGACTTGAAAATCTGATAAATACAGCTCAATGAAGGAAAATTACATCTTAATCTCCTATTCACACAGACCCTAAAGAAAATATTAATACACCAAATTCAGCAATATCAAGTTGGGTTTATACTAGGAATTCAAGATTGACTTAACATTAGAAAACCAACCCATATGTTTTACTACATTTGCAGATTAAAGAAGAAAAAGTGAATGAATTTTTTTCATAATACAAGAGAAACATTGGATAAAATTCATCATCCCCCCCTTTTTGATGGGGGGGGGGGGGATATCATAAACCAGAAGTAAAAAAAGTTTCCTTAAACTGGTAGAGTGTATGCGTCCTCACCAAATATTACATTTACTGGTGATACAATTATAGTTTTCTTTTTAAGATTGCAAATGACAATGCTACCCAGTACCACTACTTCTATTCAACATTTTACAAGAGGTCGTACCCAATACAATAAGGAACGTAAATATATAGTGTATGGAATGGAAGGAAGACATAAACCATTATTATCTGTGGATGATATTACTGATTATAATAAGACCATGATCTGGGGCTAATTAAAACTGAGAGGAGATCGTGGTGTGGAGACCCTGTTGAGATGCCTCTCTCTCTTTCTCTCTCTCTCTCTCTCTTTTTTATTTGAGAGGTTTCTTGCTATACGGCACATGTGCTTGCCAGAAAGAGAGAGAAAGAGAGGCAGAAAGCGAGAAATCACCCCCCAGAGGGGATGGCCACGCCACAATCGCTTCTCCTCCATTCTCCACTAGGAATCTTGGGCACACACGCACATGTTCCTGGCGTGAGTTTAAGCTACCGGGTCCAGGACTTGAACCATGGTCGACTACATGGGAGTCCAGCAACATAGCCATTATGTCATCTACTGGTCCCTCTCTCTCTCTTTCTTATCTGTGTGTGTGTGTTTTTCTTGCTGTGGAAGAAGTAACTAAGCTTTAAAAACAAAAGCAATTTCTATTTATCAAAACGTATCAGTAAGAAAGAAAAGGAAAGCCACTGAGAAGATATTTGTAATGAAAGCAACCAACAGCTCATATCCAGAATGTATAAAGAAGTCTCAGAAATCAGTGTGATAAACTCAGACAGTCCAATAGTTTTTAAAGAGTAAAAGACTTTACTAAATCCTTTACAGAGGAAATCCAAAAGCCAATAAGCATGTGTAAAGGTATTCAACCTTTTTTTGTAATCAAGAAATTCAAATGAAAGTGACTGACAAGCTACCGTACACACTTACCACATAGGCTAAGGTGGCTAAATGTGTCCTTTAGTTTTATTACAAGAGGCTTGTGTTCTACACAAAGAGCTACCCTCACTACAGTCCATTCTGACAGGGGCTGTCTACACATGACTTAGTGCATCATTTCATACATAAGAAATGTATTCTTATGAGGGATCCTCCACCCTCTATTTTTGGTAGACATTCCAATTAAAGCTGATTCCCTATTCTATGTCAAAATAACCCTGGATTAGAAGTACCATGCATTGGGACCAGCAGTCGGTGTAATGGCTATGTCTCTGGGCTCCCATGTAGTGGACAGTAGTTTGAGTCCCAGACCCAGTGGCTTAAACTCACACAGAGCATGTGTGTGAGCATGCCCAAGATCTTGAGAGGAGAATGGAGGAGAAGGGATTGCATCGTGGCCATTCCCCCTGAGGGGGGTGATTTCTCGCTTTATGTCTCTCTGTCTTTCTGGCAAGTGCATGTGCCCTATAGCAAAAACTCTCCGAAAAAAAAAGTACCATTCATAAAAGTCCCTTGTTTTTTGTTTATTTCCTTTTCTTTTAAGCAACCCCACCCCACCACTCTTGCCCCCTCAAATCTCTCCTTCCCTTCTAGACTTGGCCTTTCTACTAAGCCACTGCAAAATTACATCTTTCAAATCTTGATTGTGAGGTTATTTGTTATAAGTACTAAACTACTTGGTGGTTTTGACCAATATACACAATGTCTTAACACACATTTTCCAGCTTCATAATTATCACATAACAAGCTCCGCTGGAACCAACTGCCAACTGCACCACAGCACTCAGCAGACACTTGGGTGAACGCTGCTAACCCTTCATTAACTGGCAGCTACTCTTTGGCTGCCTAGGTATGGAGAAATCATCAGAACAACATTCTGAATGCCAGCTTGTGTCTTGGTGAAGGTCTAGGGTAGTGGAAACTTATATAGAATCACAAAACCTGGGCCTGAAAACAACTTTGATCTTGAGTCCATGTTTCATCTTTCAGGAAAATCAAGTCCACAAAGGTATGTAATGCAAGGTCAAACAGCTTAAAGTAGAGCAAGTTCCCAAACTCAGATACCGTGGACCCCATTTCTGAACTTCATTCTACTTCCTCTAATCAACTTATTTAACAGGATGGCTTCTATGTATAAAACTTGAGCAATCAACCTGAACAAAAGGGTAAGTCAGACTTCATTCATATCATCAGATAATTCAAATATAATACCAAATGCCAAGATAGATTGCCCTGCTGCTGTTCTGGAAGCAGTTTTCATCAGATACTCATAAATTAGAGGGTCTCACACCTGTTCATGTTGTCCTGTGTTTGTAGATTTTACAAAGGGCATAGCACTGTCCATCTGAGCCTCCACACAGTATCTGATGACCCTGTCTTATCCTTTGCCCCTGCTTCAGGGACTGGACTGTACACAAGAACACAGCATAGACATGTGACCACAAGGGGACAGTCCCTGCTTCCTCACATCAGTGACTTCCTTTCTCTTCTTACTCTGGTCACTTGAGTTTCAGATAAAGTGCTCGTCTCCCATGGCCAAGAAAAGGTCAAATTAAGAATGGTGCTCTCTTTAGCAACTACAAAAAGTTCTCATTTTCTCATCGAGTAAAGTTCCCTAATGGCTACTGTATGAGTCCAATTTCTAACCAGTCCTCAATTGGACCATTTCCCGCTCAGTGGCATGGACTCCCTGTAGGGCAGATTGCCACGGGCCCTGCAGGTGCCAGGGAGGAACCTGCAGGAACCATCATCTCTCCCTTCCAGGCTTCCTGTCTTTGATGTTTTAATTCTGTTCCAAAGTCCTGGACCTTACAAGGGGACTGAGAAATCATAAGTGTCCTTAGACCCTTTGAATCATATGAGGCAGCCCATATTTATTTAAAGAAAATTCGTTTCTCCTTTCTAGGCTGGCCTAGGGAAGACAGAGGGTAAAATTGGGTGGGGTGGAGGAGAAAGCCTCATGCTGAACAAATGATTTAAAAACCACTGTTCAAGGAGGCTCTAGAGCCTGTATACCGAAGGCTTTTAAAAGACCCTGGATATCAAATGTGCACAGCAGAATGTAATATTCAATGCTAAAAAAGATGAATATGTCTGTGTCTGTGATTTGATAATTCCAAGCTGTATGCATGCTGTGAAAAACTATACTGTACCCCACCAAAAAATTAATAAATAAATATTTTTAAAAGACCCTGGAGGGCCAGGCAGTGGCATGGTAATTAAGTTGGCTGGATCCCACATGGCCAACTACACAGTTTGTCTCCTAGACCCAGCAGCCCAGAAAGCACCCTGGGCACATGTGTGAGCATGCGTGCCCAAAATCCTGAGAGGAGAATAGAGAAGAAGGGATTACAATGTGGCCATCCCTCCTCTGGGGTGCTTTCTTACTCTCTCTCTCTCTCTCTCTCTGTTTCTCTCTTTCTCTATCTCTCTCTGGCAAGCACACATACCCTACAGTAAAAAATAAATAATAGAGATTCACCCCCAAGGCTGTTCAAGCAACAACCCTATTACTGAGATGCATTCCATCTCTGGACCAAAACAGCCCCCAAATGAGGTTTCTGGGCTCCCCATCTTGGCCCTGCGTATGCCACTCTTGGCTGTGCCTTTTCTGCCCAGCCAGGAACCATAACACATACAACCCAAGGGCCTCCTATTCTCCATGCAGCAGCTCAAAGGAAACCAAGAAGCATCTGAAATAATTAAGAAACCTTAATATGACCTTAATTTAGAGTAAAAAGACAATTATAGTGACCTCTCACTTCTGAATATTAAATCCAAGTCTAACGACTCTTTTGCTGTAGCCAATGCTGTTACCACTGGCCTGCTGTCTCACAATTATGCAGGCTTCTGGACCTGGATAGTGCCTGGTGCAGTGAGTCACCAATATCCTTCTTCATTCATTAATCGATATGTGATGGCCTCTACTTGAGGTCAGTGGATAAAGCAGAATATCCATGCATACAACTTCACTTTGCCTTACATTAAAAACAAGAGATCCAAGGCTCAGAGGTGCTAAGTGATTTGTCCAAGGTCACACCCATAATGATGCCTAACTCCAAGACTGGTTCTGGTTCCTCCATGCTGAGGTCCCCTTTCTAGAGACCTACTGACTTGCCATCCATTGGGCTTATACTTAGCAATTCCCTAAGGTAGTGGGAATGGGTAGTCTCTGAAGTCACCGCACTGTCTCCCTCGGGAACCCCTTATGGCTCAACACAAGTCAGAGTCACACAAGGGGACAGAGGAACCACCTAGGTTTTTCCAGCACAAACTGGCAGCCACCTGGCTCAGCAGCCTCTGATCTGACTGATCTACTTAGCAATCTTCATTGCCTCCCTATTACTTTTACCACACATTCATGCCTCTCAGCCTGACATGCATGTCCTCCAAGATCCTGCCCCAGCCTCTGTTGTCCCTGCTATGTCTTCCTGACCTGTGCACAGACCCTGCACACCATGCAGTTTCTCAGCTCCACATCTCAGCTTGTGCTGCTCCTTCTATCAGAAACATCCTTTCCCTCCTCACCTCCAACCTCACTCTCACTCTTCCTTCTCCTGAATAGTACTCAGCTATTCAGATGTCCCTTCCTCCAAGAAGGCTTCTCTGATTCCACTACCAACTCCTTGCCTAGACTTCATAGTACTTTGCCTTCTATATCCTACCAAAGTCCTTATATCCCTGTCGGAGAGCAATCTGGCTGTGCATCTACCCACCTCAGCAGCATCTGGAATTTGGGGACTATGTCATAACACCTGTGTCCCCAGCATGGACTGCTAAAGCTAAGCTGAGCTTCATCTGGGATTGCCAGGCTCCCTAGCCTGGCAAGACAACTAACTCAAACAAGGCATCAGCCCCATCAAGACATCAGCCCATAGAGGCCTTGTGTTCCCAGCCCCACACTTCAGACAAAAGCTACACTCACAAAAGGTACAGCAGAGTCACCTCTCCCAGAGCTGAGAACAAAGAGATGGCATGTGGGCATTGCCCTCAGTGGCAACGGCTACTCTGCGCCCAGCTACACACACCTCACTGGTTGCCATGGCACATTTTAATTAAGTGTAAGGATTTCACGTCTTGATAAGAGAAAATGCATCTCCCTTTTGTTTGCCTTCAGTCCTTTTGGGAACAGACAGGAGTATGGAGCTCAGAGCTGGCTCTTAGCAGAGGGGAGGGTATGGGCAGGCTCCTGGAGGTACTCCTGGTGAACAAAGGCTGCCCCTCTGACATGCCCCTGTGTCACAGTGCTGGGCCAATCTCCACAGTGAGGAGGAGCCTCCTCCAAGCTGTCACTTTTGATGGCCTAAGGAAATAGGACAGTGCTAGGCAAGTTGCTCTGCTCTCCTCCTCTTCGTCCTATAGGTGCCTCCACTTCCATCAGGGAGCAAGACAGGCCACAGGGGGACACAGAAACAGAAGAGATTATCAAAGAGTCAAAGGGGCTTCTACCAACTGTCAGCATGTGGCTAGCATGCAGCCTGCCCACATATATATGCACATTTGTGTACCTGCTGCCATGCTCAAGCCTTGACCCATCACCCTGCTCCTTGCTTGCTTTTAGCTTTAAACCAGCATGTGTTGACACTAAAAGCCAGCACAATGAGTACTCCCATTAGCGCTGAGTCACATCTCATTTGCATCTTCATCTGAAGTGAAGCAGAGCAAGCTGAGCAGGGACTAGCGTATTTCTTCCATGGATGTCAGATCTCTGGTTCATAAAGGTAAAGGGACTACCCCTTCCAAACCAGGAATTGACAAAGATTCCTATCCAGATTGCCCATTTGGCATTCTTTAGACTCCTCTTGTGTTCAAAGCACTCATTCAGACTTACACTGAGTACCTACTATGCACTGAGCCCTTTGGTGAGACATGGGTGAAGACACCATCCTGGTCTCATGGTCTAGGCTAGAGCTTCCTGACAGAAATAGAATGCAGCCATATACATCATTTTAAATTTTCTATTAGCCACATTAACAAAGGAAAACAAGAGAACTTAATTTTAATAAAACCCTACTGAACATGCTATCCAAAACATCATTTCAATGATGAGATCACTTACATTCTCTTTCTCATTAAGTTCTGTAAATCTATAGTGTATTTTACATTTACAGTAAGTACATCTCCATTCAGACATCTCATCTTGTCTTACCCAATTATATCAGTTAGAATTCTCCAGAGAAACAGAAACAACAGGATATATGTATGGATCCAGTAAGAAGGGATTTATCATAGGAATTGTCTCATGTAATTATGGAGGTTGAGAAGCAAACATAATATGCCGTCCGCAAGTTGGATAACCAGGAAAGCCAGTAGTATAATTTAGTCTGAGTCCAACAACCTGAAAATGGGAGAGTCAATGGTGTGATTCTCCGTCCCAGACCAGAGGCCTAAGAACAAGGGCTGGGAAGCCTGCTGGTATAAGTCCCAGAGTCTGAAAGCCTAAGAATCTGGAGCTCTGATGTCCAAGGACAGGAGAAGATAGATGTTCTAGCCCAAGCAGAAAGAGCGAATTTGCCTGTCCTCCACCTTTTTGTTCTGTTCAGGCCCTAAATGGACTGGATGATGCCTGCCCACATAGGTGAAGGTGGATCTTCTCTACTCAGTCTGCTTACTAAAATGCTAACCCCTTCCAGAAAAACCCTCATGCACACACCCAGGAATAATGTTTTACCAGCTATCTGAGCATTGCTTAGCCCTAGAAAGTTGACATATAATATTAATCATCACACCTGCCGTATTCCTGAGCCCTTAATCACTACAGTACTTTCTACCCTTCCCACACAGGATCTCTTATTCTTATGGTGAGGCAGTCAGGAAGACATAAACACTCCTTACAGGTGAGGATACTGAAGTCAGGTGTGATTGCCAACCTTTAAAATGGCCTCCAATGGTCCCTGTTTCTGGGTTTTTACGCCTTTGTGTCATCCTTCCATATTAAATAGGGATGCCTTGTGTAACCAACATTTTGGAAATGGTAGATTGTGACTTCTCAGGCTAGATCCTAAAAGCCATTGCTTTCACCTTGTTCTTTCTTAGGTCATGACTCTCAGGTAAGCTGACTGCCATGTTGTGAGAATACTCAAGCTGCCCTTTGAAGAGGTCCATACAGTGAGGAACTGAAGCCTCCTGCCAACAGCCAGAACTAATTTGCTAGGAATGTGAGTGAGCTCCCTTGGAAGTGAATCCTCCAGCTTCAGTCAAGCTTCCATGACTGACTGGAGCCTCACCAAGAGCTTGTCTGAAAGCCTGTGAGAGATCCCAAACCAGAATCATCCATCTAAGCTAGTCCTTGATTCCTGACCCACAAGGACAGTTTGAATGAATGGTTTTGTTTTTTGTTTGTTCGAAATCACTAAGTTTGAGGTGGTTTGTTACATGGCAGTTGATAATTAACACACCAAGACAGACAAGGACACTTACCCAAGATGACTTACCTGAGAAGTCATGAGGTTGAGCAAACCCAACTTGGTATTAAAAAATCTAAGCTGTTAGCTGAGCTTGGTCCCAAGGACCCTAGCCTAGCAATTTTCACATACCACATGAGACCTTCCTCCTCCTCAGTCTCTAGATGATGCTTCTTCCTGCAGACACTTGGCACTAAATTGCCTCATGACACATTCATTCCCTATGACTCCCTTAAAGAATCATAATCTGGCCCATCTCAATTCACATGTCAGACAAAGTGGAGAGGCAGAAGCTACAAGTAAACAGGAGAAAAGGGATTCATTTTACTGTTCTAGCCTTCCAGTTATAAAAGAGTAATTTTCACTCCAGTATACTCCTGATCTTTCTTGCCAGTCTCTCATTTACATAAGGGCCTGCCCCACCTTCCCATGCCCCATTCTTACATGTTGATCCTAGGCAGCAGGTTACCATGGCATGGGCCGATTCACCAGTAGCTGGTAGTTACCCCACCTGTCCTGCAGCCATGTGGTACAGGGAAGCTCCTATAGACTGCAAAGAGCAGGTAGCTAGTTCCACTGATGAAGACGAGCCCCATCCCAGTGCCTTGGTCACTGTAGGAGAGGTCAGGGTCTCTAACAGATCCAGAGAGGTTCTGAGTCCAGAGAACCCAGGACTTTCATCCTCCTTCCAGGCTGGATCACCTCTATTCAGATGCCCTTCCACATAAGAGGGCCTGGCAGGCTAGGAAAAATTTCCACACAGCAGCCTGCACCCTGTACTCACTGGGATCCCAGCTGAAGGGCTGGGAGTATCAGATAGCTCCATGTCATCATGAAGCTCATAGATCACTACAATGATCAGAGTGGTTCAAATCCAAAATGGTGGGCTGCTTAACACAGAGAGCACTTGGCACATTTATCTTTCCCCCTGGTTAGAGTTCTAGCTGCCCACATCCCAACCACTCCTCTGTCCAGGAGAATAAGGCTCTATTATTTGTTGCAGCAAGTGGTATGGAGACAAACTTTTATTCTACATTATGTCATCAGAATTAACCAAGAATGGCATTAGAAGATGACCATCATCTTCACCCACATGGTGTCCTTCATTTTCTGATTATTCTTGAAAAGCAGAGAGGAGCATGGGCACTCAACAACTTCAACCACAGATCATCCCAGCTATTTACTAAAGAGCAGGGCCATCCGTAGCATCACTGGGAAATAATCATGGCTCTCTAGGCCCTCTCCTTTCCTGCACCCACTCCTTCCAGCTTAGAATAAAGGTTTGATTTAAGCAAAGGTGCTAAGGAGGGAAGAGGAGGTTATTTGCCTAGTGATTAAAGGCACCATCAAAAGTAACAAGTGTTAGTGAGTATGTGGGGAAATTGGAACCCTCAGACATTGTCAGTGAGAATGTAAAATGGTGCAGCCACCATTAAAAACAGTTTGGTGATTCCTCAAAAAGTTAAATGTGGAATTACCATATGACAGCAATTGCACTCCTAGGGATATACCCAAAAGAACTAAAAGCAGGGATTTAAACAAATATTTCTTTTTTGAGAGGTTTTGCTATAGCGCAGGTGCACTTGCCAGAAAGACAGAGACAGAGAGACAGAAAACGAGAAATCAACCCCCCAGGGGGGATGGCCACGCCACAAACCCCTCTCCTCCATCCTCCTCTCAGGATCCTGGGCACGTACACACACACATGCCCAGCGTGAGTTTAAGCCACCGGGTCCAGAACTTGAACCACGGTTGACTACATGGAAGTTCAGTGAGATAGCCATTACGCTAACTGCTGGTCCCGTACTTTTTTAATTATTTTGTCAGAGGGCACATAGACTGGCCACAGTGAGAGAGAGAGGGAAAGTGGGAAACCACTCCCATGGGAAATCATCATGCTGCAATCCCTTCTCCATCTCTCCTTCTTTCAGGATTTTGAGCATCCACATAATCACCACAGCACTGGCTGGCCCAACTGATGTGTTATGCCAATGATCACAGCAGTGCTAGTCACAATAGCCAAAAGGTAGAAACAACTCAAGTGTCTACCAATAAATAAATGAATAAATTAAATGGATAAACAAAATCTATACAATGGATTATATTCAGACTTTAAAAGGAATGAAATTTTGGTATGTGCTACACATGGATGAACCTTGAAAACCTCCTAAGCTAAAGAAGTCAGATATTGGATAGCCAAGAGTAGGGTGGTTATGAGCTGGATCCCACATGGCCAACTTGCTGTTTGAGTCCCCGACCTCACGGATTAAAAAAAAAAACACACCAAGCACATGTGCATGCATCCCCAAAATCCTGAAAAGAGAAATAAAGGAGAAGAAATTGTGGTGTGACCATCCCCCATAGGAAGTACTTTCTCAATTTCTCTCTCTGTCTCTCTTTGGTGAGCACATGCATCCCCTAACAAATTTTTTTTTAAAAGAAAAAAAAGTCAGATATAAAAGAACAAACATTGTATGCCTCCATTTATGTAAAGTATCTAGAACAGGGAAATTCATAAAGACAAAGAGTAAAACAGAAGTCACCAGGCACTGGGAGGAGGAAAAAAGAATGGAGTTATTTACTGAGTACAGGGATGATTAAAAAAAAAAATCTGGACATGGATGGTGGCATTGGTTACACACATTGTGAATATGCTTAATGCACCGAAATGCACACTTTTAAATGGTCAAAAAAAAAAAAAGAAAAAGAAAAGAACAGTGCTTTCTGTTTTTAAAAGATCTCCTTTCAAGGCTCTTTTTTCTTTGGGGGTTGTTATTGTTGTTGTTTGTTTATATTGCCACAGGGCACTTGCACTAGCCAGAGGGGGAAAGAGAGAGGGCAAAAATATCCCCTATTGGGCATGGTCACTCTGCCATCCCTCTTCTTCCACTTCTCCATCACCTCAGGATTTGAGACATACACACACACATGTGCGCGTGCGCGCACACACACACACGCAGACACACCTAGCATGTTTTCCAAGCAGCTAAGCTGGTACTTGAGCCACCTGTGGCCATGTGGGATCCAATCCACTAAGCACAGGGCTTGCTGTCAGCAGACCCATTGTTCCCCTGTTTATTCAGCAGATAGTCATTGGGAATGAGCTACATGGCAGGCCCCATGCTGAGCTAGGCAAGAGTTAAAGTGTGAAATAAAGTGATCTCTCTTTAAAAGTTTTTTACTTTCATGGGAGATCATAGTATGCACTTTGTTTTAGTTTTGTTTAACTTTGTGTATCATCTGCTGTTTCTTTTTTTAATTTAAATTTATTTACTTATTTTTCTTATTACGGTTTTCTTTTACATTTAATCACTGTACATATTTACAGCATACAAAATGAATTTTGCCACCTTGAATACACTGCATATCAGTCCAATCAAAGATATTGTCATTATTATCAGCAATTTTCCATGTTTGTGTTTGTTAAATGTTTTGCTTTTTTTTCTCCCTTGACTCCTCCTCCAATTGCCCACCCTTCTCCTGCACTATCTTTAGTTTGCTATTATTTTATTTTTATTTCAAGAAAAGCTGTTTTTGTTTTAATGAGTCAAAATCAAAAAAGTTAAGGAAAATTTGCCTAAGACTTAAAGCCAGGAAACAGGTTAGGATTCTGTCCAAACAGTAGGTAGATACTAAAAACTCAGAAAACAAACATGTACAGAGCTAAAAATCTAGTAACAGCTGCACTATAGATTTTTCTGAAACATTTTTTTCTCTCTCCATTCCCCCTTTTACCAAAGAAAAGCATAAACCAACTTATTTGCAAGAAATAAGTTTAGTATCAATTTGGTCTGTTATTTGCACAAAACCCAGTGAGAATACTAATTGATTTAATTGGGTTTGCCAACTAAATAAGGAATTTCAGATTAGACTCTTCTGAAAGCTTATCAAGGCTACTGAGCCAAGTTAGGAATTCACCATCTGACTATGCCTTTAAGTACTTGTACTTGGAAGTTTTGGAGCCTGTCAGAAAGTGACATTCTTTACTTACCTGCCAGGCAGAACTGTTTATGGTGCCAGGCAAACTTTCCAAGAGCTTCTGTTGGCTTTCTTGAGATCAACCTTAGTTCCTTTAGCTTTCTGATCATATCTTCAGATATGACATTCCAGTCAAAGTCCTGGAAATAACCAGTATTTCCAATTTCTTTAAAAAAGAAAACGTATTTATTTATGTATTCATTTATTCATTCATTTATTATTATTACTTTTCAATTTGATGAGAGAGACAGAGAGAGAAAGAGAGAGCAAGAAAGTAAGTTGTCAGGTCCAGGACTTGAACCATAGTCAGCCATGTGGGAGTCCAGCACCCATAAGCACCAAGCCACCTGCCAGCTCCCAGTGTTTCCAATTTCTAATGCAAAGGCAACAGATCTTTTTGAACTTACGCAAATTACCATACTGCCACAACATAAGAATACTTATAAAAACTTTGCAATTCTGGAGAGGTCAGGTAGGGAGAAAAAGTTTATGTTTCAATTCCATTTTTAACAAATTGCTGAATCTATCAACAGCTCAAAAGAAAACAAAAATCCTTAAATCTGGAAAACAAAACATAGAAAAAATTTTAGCCAAAACTCATAAAATGCTATTTCACCATTTCAGTTTCATGTCATTAATCTCTCTTCTGTTAAGTTTGCATTGTTACTGTGATCTAATCTTTCCATTTATGTCCTGGAAGTTCAGAAATATGATCTCATAGTTATCAAAAACCCATATTCAAGAGCACTTATCAGAGTCTTTTTATTAATTTCCTTAAGAGAGGCAATTTTTTTTAGCTGTAGCCTACTACAAAATGTTTTAGAAAGAGCATCAGAATAAAGCAATTTAAGTATGGACAATGGGAACCAGCAGTTAGCGTAATGGCTATGTCGCTGAACTTCCACATAGT
The DNA here is from genome assembly GCA_026018925.1 of Tupaia tana. Taxonomy (NCBI): domain Eukaryota; kingdom Metazoa; phylum Chordata; class Mammalia; order Scandentia; family Tupaiidae; genus Tupaia; species Tupaia tana. Next base: position 34,281,241 of record JAKSZU010000010.1, on the reverse strand, counting down.
CGACCGCGTGGCTTAAAACTCACGCCGGGCACGTGTGCGTGCATGCCCAAGATCCCTAGAGGAGAATGGAGGAGAAGGGATTGCAGTGTGACCATCCCCCCTGGGGGGTGATTTCTCACTTTCTGTCTCTATGTCTCTCTCTGTCTGGCGAGCGCACGTGCCCTATAGCGAAAAACCTCTCCAAAAAAAAAAGTATGGACAATGAAACATAAAATGGCCATGGTTTTATCATAATTCAAAATTGATAAATTTGATCATTTCTGTGACAAACTGCATTAGAACTATTCAGCATTACAAGTATGACTAATAACATACTAATACATAACAGATATTTAAGAATCTCATACAATTTTGGAAAACCCATTGACACAAATTTCTATACATAGAAAGCTAAACACCATTTCATATTTGACAATGTTTCCCATATAATGTAAACATGTAAGAAAGTCTAATCTGGGGGCTGGCAGGTGGCATAGTGGTTAAGGTGCTGGACTCCCACATGGCCGACCACAGTTCAAGTCCCGAACTTAAAGGCTTGCTTTGTCATTTTCTGTGTGTGTCTCTGTCTTTCTCTGGTCAAATTAAAGTAATGATAGTAATAATTAATAAAGTAAAATAAATAATTATTTTTAAAAAGAAAGTCTAGGGACTAGCAAATTGCACAGTGCTTAAGGCTCTGGACACTCCCACATGTTCGACCACGGTTCAAGTCCCGGACCTTGTTGATTGCTTTCTCATTTTCCCTCTCTCTGTCTTCCTTGGTGTCTCTCTCTCTTCAGATTAAAAAATAAATGAATGAATAAATAAAATTAAATAAATAATTATTTTTTAAAAAAATCTAATCTGTCCTTTTTTTGTGTGTGTGGCAATACTCAGTACCTTTTTTCTTTTTAGCAGAAGTACATGAAAAGTAAATATATTTAGGGACCAGCAGTTAGCATAATGGCTATGTCACTGGACTCCCATGTAATCGACAGCAGTTCAAGTCCCGGACCCAGTGGCTTAAACTCACGCCGGGAGCGTGTGCATACGTGCCCAAGATCCCGAGAGGAGAATGGAGGAGAAGGGATTGTGGCATGGCCATCCCCCCTGGGGGTTGGTTTCTTGCTTTCTGTCTCTCTGTCTCTCTCTGTTTTTCTGGAGAGCACATGCACCCTATAGCAAAAACCTTTCCAAAAAAAAGTAAATATATTTTTTAAAAAAGAAACAGATTTAACCTGAAACTCGATTTTTCTAAAAGTGATTCCGAAGTATTTCTTTTCTACAACATGCAAAGAATTTAACATTGGCACAAATACATTTTTTTTTTCATTTGGGTCACAATAATTTTTGTAGTTTATAAAAACAGCATAATTGAAAATAGAATCTTAGGGGCTGGCAAGTGGCATGGTGGTTAGGGCAACTGGACTTCCACATGGCTGACTGCAGTTCGGGTCCCAGACCTGGAGGCTTGATTTCTCTCTTTCTTTCTCTCTCTCTCTCTGTCTCTCTCTGGTCAGTTTCAAAAAGCTAAGTAAATAAAATAATGACAATGACTCAAATTTTAAAAAAGAAAATAGAATCTTAAACATTAAGAAATCAAATTTAGACTCCCCAAGGAAAGTAAATACAAGACTGGTCACTTACACTAAAAATACTGAAAAAAAGAGTCTACCTAACATGGAGTTTTCATTCATTTATGTTGTATTCTCTTGGTTGTTTTTTGTTCTCTTATGTCTGTTGGTCCCTCTTTAGTTTGCTTGAGATAGCACTTTCTTCAGCAGTTCTTGAAGACCTAGTCTGGTGCTGGTAAATTCTTTCAGGTTTTGTTTATCTGAGAGCATGTTTATCTTTTCTTCCCATTTGAAGGATAATTTTGCCAGGGATAGTAATCTTAGTTGAAATTGTTTTTCTTTTAGCACTTTGAATATAACTTCCCATTCTTTCCTTGCTTGCATTGTTTCCACTGAGAGGTATGATGTTAGCCTAATGGGATAAACTTTGTAAGTAACAGCATTTCTCTCTTACCATTTTTAGAATACTTTCTTGGGAACCAGCAGTTAGCATAATGGCTATGTCGCTGGACTCCCACTTATTCGACCGCGGTTCACGTCCCGGACCCGGTGGCTTAAAACTCACGCCGGGCGCGTGTGCGTGCGTGCCCAAGATCCCAAGAGGAGAATGGAGGAGAAGGGATTGCGGCGCGACCATCCCCCCTGGGGGGTGATTTCTCGCTTTCTGTCTCTATGTCTCTCTCTGTCTGTCTGGCGAGCGCACGCACCCTATAGCGAAAACCTCTCAAAAAAAAAAAAAAGAATACTTTCTTTATCTGTGATTTTGGTCAATCTGGCTTTGATGTGCCATGGAGAGGATCTTCTGGGGTTAAATCTATTTGGGTTCCTTTGTATTTCTTGAGTCTAGATGTTTGTATGCTTCTCTAGGTTTGGAAAGTTTTCTTCCAGGATTTAATGGAATAGATTATCAATGCCCTTATTAGACTCTGCACCTTCTGGGATACCAATTATTTGGATGTTTAGGTGTTTAATGGTATCTAGTATTTCTCATACATTATTCTCATTTTGGGAGGGTTCTTTTTTTCGTTCTTTCAGGTGATTTTTTTCTAGGTCAGAGGTTTTTGTCTTCTACATCTGAGATTCGATCTTCTGCATGATCTAATCTGCTTTTAATACTCTCAAGGGAGGTTTTGATCTCCTGTATTACAGGCTTCAACTCTAGAAGTTATGTCTGATTCTTCTTTATGTTGTCTATCTCTTCCTTCAAGTCATGAAAGTATTTCCTCATATCCTGGAATTCGATGTCTCTTTTCTCTTCCGTGTCATAGAGTTTTGTTGCCATAAATATTCTGAATTCCTTTTCTGACATTTCACTAATTTCCTCTGATTTTTTCATACTTGTAAACAAATTACTGTTTTCCCTTGTTGGAGACATATCACTTGGTTCTCTCATACTAGAGGCTCTTCTCCAATTTTTGTTCACTTGATGATGCATTCACTTTTGGCTAATTTGTTGGAGAAGGTTTCTGCAACTGTGAACATGTGTGTTTCCCTTTACTGTGAGGTACTTCTGTGCCAATTTCTCTCTTCTACTGTCTTTTGAATGTGGTATCCACAGAAGTAGTTCTGAGGTCAGACTTAAGGAGAGGAGTATCTCTCTTTGCCACAAGTTTATGGGGGGAGAGGCATATGAGGATTTCTCTGAGCCTCGCAAAATTCAGTGGCTTGGCTACTATGCACCTAGACCTCTCTATATACTCACTAGGTGGAAGCTTTCTAGCTATGGTCTGGGGAGATGAGGTTGAAAAAGGGGGCTGCAACTCAGGGCTTCTCAGCTCTCACGTTGGTCACTGAAATGAGCAGAACACCTCATATGTAGATGTCTCCTTGCAATGCTTCTGTCCCTTCCCTGGGCCAGGGAGGTTAGGTTGGAAGATGGGGGCTGCAACTCGGGGCTGCTCAGCCCTCATGTTAGTCCCTGAAATGGGCAGAGAACCTCAGATGTAGCTGTCTCACTGCAATGCCCCTGTCCCTTCTAGCTATGGGCTGAAGAGGTAAGGTTGAAAGACAGGGCCTATAACTTGGAGCTGCTTAGCCCTTATGTTGGGCTCTGAAAATCCAAAGACATTATTAACATGATGTCTGAGGAGTAAAAATCAAAGTTCTGGGGAAGGAGGAGTGTGGAGTATGGTGGCCAGGTCCCACATCTCTCTCCAGTATTGAGGGCAATAAAGGTCATAGGTCTTCCTGGCCTATGGCTTACGCAGGGAGGAAAAACAAAGTGAGAAAATGGGGGAGGTGGGTGAGCACAGGGTTAGGCTGGCCTAGAGTGACAGAGTCCACCATCTCCTCTTTCCTATCTTAACCCTTCATCTACCATGACAAAGATAACAGAGTTCTGTCCACAGTACAGAACTCTGAAATGGGCAGAGAACCTCAGATGTAGCTGTCTCACTGCAATGCCCCTGTCCCTTCTAGCTATGGGCTGAAGAGGTAAGGTTGAAAGACAGGGCCTATAACTTGGGGCTTATTTATAAACAGAAGGCCCCTTAGTGCAGCACTTCAGCAATGTGCATAGAAAGTCAGATCTACATGACTGACCACAGTTTGAAACCCAGCCCTCATGGCTTGAAAAACTCTCCAGGCACGTGTGCCTATATGCCCAAGGTCCTGAGAAGATGGAAAATGGAGATAAGATTGCAGCATAACCACATCCACTGGGAGGTGTGCTCTCTCTCTCTCTCTCTCTCTCTCTCTCTCTCTCTCTCTCTCCTCTCCTCTCCCTCTCTCTCTGTCTCTCTCATAAATACATGCATGTGTGCAAGCACATACACCCTATGACAATAAAAAGAGAGAGAGAGAAAAAAAAAGAGAAAGAAAGAAAGAGAGAGAGAGAAGAAAGAATGAAGAAAGGAAAGGAAAGGGGGGAAAAAAGAAAGGGAAAGAAGGAAAGGAGAGGAAAGGAGAGGAGAGGAGAGGGGAGGGGAGGGGAGGGGAGGGGAGGGGAGGGGAGGGGAGGGAAGGGAAGGAAAAGGGAAGGGAAGGAAAGGAAAGGAAAGGAAAGGAAAGGAAAGGAAAGGAAAGGAAAGGAAAGGAAAGGAAAGGAAAGGAAAGGACTTAACTCTTACTGAGTGCTTCCTATAGGCCAAGAACTGTGGGAAGTTCTACCTGGATTTTCTTGTCTAATACTTGCCATAGCACAAGGAGATAACTATAGTTATCCCATTATTTTACAAATAAGAAACTCATTTTCTCATTTGAGAGGTCCCATACCTGGAAAAATGTTTTTCTTAATTTCTTCTCAAAATGAGTAGGGCAAATGCCTGAGAAGTGGAAACACATAGGTAATGGTAAAGCTTTCTTGAACTCTAAACCTTCCCTCATCATTCTGGCCCACAACTGACATCTGAAGTCCCCAACCAAGAACGTGGGGCTCACTTATCAGGAAATAAGATTATCTTTGGGCTTAGGTCTTTATTCAGTGGCTCTGACCTGGGACACAGGCTTACTGGAAAGTTGAGAAAGAGCCTGGTCTGGACTCAGGTTCCCCATTGCCCTCTTCCTAGAAGAAGCTTCTGCCTTGCTCACTCTGTAAGAACCAGAAGATGTGGAAGCAAGAAAAAGATGATCTTATACAAATCCTTAGCATTGGCCCTGGGCTTCAGAATTTTCAAGCCATTTGTAGGCATATTCTTATTTAACTCCCTCCAGAACTTGGTATAGTAAAACATTATCACCATTTCACAGATGAAGAACTGAAGCTCTTCATAACTTGCCACAGAGTTTCAGAAGGACTATAAAACCTACATAATTTGCAATGCAAAGTACAAAATGAAAATGCAGAGTCTCTTGTTCAATAGTTATTAAGAATTTCAAGATGGTGACAGTAGAGTTCTATGCCAAACCTAAGACCTTCGAGCATAGGAGCAGGTCATATAGCCATGAAGTCAGGCCTGAGGGTTAGGAACTAAGTCCGATCTTCTGCAGGACTTTAGAACATGTTTCAGCATAGCTGCCTCTCCTGCCTGTAAATACAGCCACTTTTGGCCCCCAGCCTGCAGTCCCAGAGTGGGGAAAGGTCCTCTAAAGCGAAACAGCGGACTGAAGCGCCTCAACAAAGCCGAACCACAGGCTCCAGCAGGGTCCCCATGTCGCTGATCATATTAGCTGAATTCAATTGCAGTTCTCTCTAATTGCAAACCTTTTCTAGGAATAAGAGACCCAACCAAATTAGGAGGGGAAAACAGCCCATACTTTCATTCAGGAAAAAAAAAAAAAAAAGTGAAATAAAAGCAAAATTAGATTTTACTCTGTGTATCCTAGATTTAGGAGCCAGAGGACACAAAGTTGAGCTTGCCTCTGCCACTTCAACTTACATTCAACTAACAGAGAAGACTTCTCCTTGCTTAGCCTTGATTTTCTTATCATAGGCCGATTCACATGGGAAGAATCCAGGTTTGTGTCCTGAGACCTCCCTGAACATGCCAAGTGCATGTGTGCCCATGATTCAGGGCTGGCGGTGGATCACAGTGTGACAACCCTATTGAGGATACTCACTCTCTCTCATGGAAGAAAGAAATCTTTATTAAAATTACATCCTTCTGTTTAATTTCAGGGAATTTCATGGTCTCTTTAAGTACAAGAACAGTGTCCCTGAAAAGGCCTAGAAAAAAAGCTGAAAAATTCTATAAAAAGGGGGGAGGGGCTGGCCCTATAGCCTAGAAGTTGAGGGAGCCAGATCCCACATGTCTGATCACAGTTCAAATTCCAGCCCTAACAGTTTGAAAAACATGACAGGCATATGGACATGCATGCCACAAATCCCAACAAGATGAAATGGATGAGGAAGATTTGTGCCCACACCCAATTGGGAGGCGCTTCCCACCTCCATTCCCATTCCTTGTCTGTTTCTCCATCTTTCTCGTCTTTCTCCAGCAAGTGCATGTACCCTCTGGCAATTTTTAAATTAAATAAATACATAAAAGAAATATTAAAATAGGAATTTCAATATTTTTTGTTATTTTTTTACTGTAATATGAATACATTGAACTAGAAAGGCTTTGTTGAAATAGTCCCAGACTTTTTAACAAACAAGCCAGAGGAACTATGTATTATTTTATTCTGCTCTCGCATAAATATTTCATAAATTACATGCAATTATTAACAACATCAACACTAGCAAATTAATTACTGTCAATTCATATTAATAAAATTGCATTTTGTAATAAAGAAAGTTGGTTTACTGTGCCCCATCAGTCTCAGAGGCATTCACATTTGTCAATTGTCCTCTACTTCAGGCTAAAACAAAGGTAATCAAATAACTAATTATTGTATGAAATGTATCACTGCTTCCACGTCAATGGAAACTCACAGTTATTTATAACCCCTAGGATTGAATATTCAAATCGGCGTTTATTCCTATGCTAAGAGGAATTTTCTAGACTCTCCTTTTTACCTATTCCCTCAGCCCCTGCCCTCAGCCACTTGAGAACAGCACGTGGACCACCTGATTCCCGATGAAGATGTCTTAGAAGGAGAGAGTCGATGGTTCACTTGTGGTGAGTGGGAATTAAATAGGAACTTCAGTGAAACTTACAGAATCTGAGGAGGGTCCCATCACCACTGGCCAGTTATTCTGTTTCTTCAGTGCCACATAGTCTCCTTGTCTCATTTTTCATTATTATAAATTTTTTAAAAATCATTCTTTTTCAATAAAGGCTCCAGAGTGGTAACTTCAGATTGTAACACTGATTCTATTTTCATATGGTCATTTCAAAGCCTGGAGTAACCAACTCACCAAAATGAAATAAAAAGAACAGCAATGAAAATTATCTAGGGGGCCAGCAGGTGGCATGGTGGTTAAGGCAGCTGGACTCCCACTGGCTGACCATGGTTCGAGTCCTAGACCTAGCAGCTTGTTTTCTCACTTTCCTTCTCTTTCAACTTCAAAAAACTAAAATAAAATAATAACAAGTAATAAATTTAAATAATTCTTTTTAAAAAAGGAAAATAATCTATAGAGCCTTTGCAGACATGCTGAATCACATGTTTCTGATTTTATTTTATTTCATTTGATGTTCACTCGCAACACTTTACTATGTTAGTATTCCATGTTTCAGGTAGGGAAACTGAGGCTCCATAGTTCAGGTGGCCTGTCTGGGAGTACTCAGCACTAAACCCTGCTCTGCTGATCTCATCTCCTGTGAGGTGTCTATAGAACATCCCCAAGGATCTCTCAAGGTAATGACAAACAAATGGTGGCTTATGTTTGCCTGACCGGGGGCTGGCTTCTTTCCTGTAATATTCGGGTCTGGTCAGGCAAAAACAAGACCTGAAATTGATCAGTCCCACATAGACCAGAGGTGCTTTATCCTTATTATTTAACCACCAGCTTAGAAAATATGTCAGCATCCATTTTGCCCAGAGATTATTTTCTAATATTCATATAGATGTTTTTATAAGTGCAAGAAGTATGTCAAACTATTCACAAAACAGGCATTATCAGCAGTTTCTGCCTTAACGCAGAATTTAGAATAGGGGACTTCATCTGTAGAACCACTTGTGCTCCAGAATGTTCTGGAGGAAGGGTTCAGGTTCCCAAAGTGATTCCATTCAGTTCAGTTCTGCTCACATAGTATCAGAATACAGCAGAGAGGCTGTGTTAACTTTCTAGGGCTGCTGTAGAAATTACCACAAACTTGGGAGGTGCCGAACAACAGGAATTTATTATCTCACAGTTCTGCAAGCCAGTTCAAAATCAAGGGTCGATAGAGTCATGCTCCCTCCAAAGTCTCTTGAAAAGGATCCTCCCTGGCCTCTTTCAGCTTTCAACAGCACTAGCTATTCCTTGGCTTGTGGGATCATTATTCTAACCTCTGCTTCCATTGTCACATGGCTGAATTTCATTTATGCCTTTCTTGCGTCTAAATGTCCCTCTTCTTCCCCTATACAGATGAATGGATTGGAAAACTGTGGCACATATATTCTATGGAACACTATTCATCCATAAAAAACAAGACCCTGGATTTTGACAGGAAGTGGAAGAATATGGAAGATTTACTGCTGAGTGAAGCAAGCCAGGCTATGAAGGAGAGATATTGTATGTCCCCACTTAATATATACCGAGTGTCTGCACTCTATGACTGAAACTGACTGACTAAAGGGTGTACAAACACAAGAGATGGGTGTGATTGCCAGATGTGGTGTGTGTGGAGAAGTGGGGCCTGGGGAAGGACATTTGGAGGCAGGATACAGAGACAGAGCATTGACAGGACGGGGAGGCAGGGGTGGTATCTGTTGAAGATATTTTGATCAACTAGATTGGGGAGAAATATTCACATATTAAAATGTTCACTTTGTAAGTTAAATAATGTGATTGAATGTAAAATACACATATATATACATATGTGTGTGTGTGTATATATATATATGTATATATATATATAATTAATTTTTTTTTAAAAAATGTCCCTCTTTTTATAAGGATACCAGTTACATTGGATTAGGATCCACCTTATTCCAGTATGGTCTGATCTTTTTATTTATTTATTTATTTTTAGCTTGCTTTATTTATTTAATTTGACCAGAGAGGGACAGAGCAAGAGAGCAAGAGAGAGGAAAGTGAGAAAGCAAGCCACCAGGTCTGGAACTCAAACCGTGGCTGGCCATGTTGTCCAGCACCCCTAACTACCACGCCACTTGCTGGCCCCTGGTCTCGTCTTAACTTGATTACACCTGCAAAGGCCCTATTTCAAATAAAGTGATATTCGTGGAATCCAGGGGTCGGAGGAGGGACGTAGTCAGTGTAGTATAGAACACACATCTTGATTCAACTTGGGCATTTGGCCCCACTGGGCATGCTAGGAGCATGTCCCTTGTGGGTTCCCTGGCTGGACACCAGAGTCATTCCAAGTAGCATACAACTAGCACATTCTCAGACTCATCCTGGCAGTTCTGATTAGGAGATCAAGGTGGAACCAATAATCCATGTTTAAGAGCTCTGATTCTCATGGGTAGTGGCTAGGTTCAAGAATGTCTCAACAAGTAGAAAAGGTAATAATTATCATTGTAATGATAACAAGGGCAGCTAACATTGGTGAGGCAGGTATGGAGCTAAGGGCCTCACAGGACTGCTCGCGCTGTCCTCACTCAGCACTCCATGAGAGGAATCATCATATCAGTTATGCTCAGTTGGCAGAAAGAAAAAGTGAGGGGGATGCAGAGAGACTCTGATTTGCCCAAGGCCAGATGCTGTAAGAAGGGAGCCTGAGGATCAGCAGTTAGCGTAATGGCTATGTCGCTGGACTCCCATGTAGTCAACCGCGGTTTGCGTCCCAGACCCGGTGGCTTAAACTCACACTGGGCGTGTGTGCGTGTGTGCCCAAGATCCCGAGAGGAGAAGGGATTACAACATGGTCATCCCTTCTGGGGGGGTGATTTCTCACTTTCTGTCTCTATGTCTCTCTCTGTCTTTCTGGTGAGCGCACGTGTCCTATAGTAAAAACCTCTCAAAAAAAAAAAAAAAAAAAAAAAAAAAAAGAAGAAGAAGAAGGGAGCCTGGAGGTTGGAAGCTTCTTGACCACTTCACCACTCACATAGTCATGGGCAAGCAGTGAAGTCCAAGAACCATCCTAGTGACTCCCAGTGCCAAGAGTTTAGAATAGGGGACTTCATCTATAGAAACACTTGTGCTCCAGAGTGATCTGGAGGAAGGGTTCAGGTTTCCAAAGTGATTCCATTCAGTTCAGTTCTGCTTACATAGTACCTCCATGAGAGGTACTATACTGGGACCAAATCAAGGAACAATGAGAACAGAAGTGACTAAAAGAGGGCCTAGGGTAGGATATGTGGGCACAGAAGAGCATGGACCTACAGGGCTGCCTTTCCTAATGGGGTAGTCACCAAAGACATGACTAAGAATAGCCACAACAGCCAAATGTGACTGGCACACACAAGATGCTCTGTAAATATCTGTTGAATAAAAAAATGAGGATCTGAATTAATTAACAGTAAGAAAAGTGTGCCCCAAATCCTGGCAGGATGGGGAAATGGAGGAAAAAGGATTGCAACATTACCATGCTCCATTGGGGATTACTTTCACTCACTCTCTCTCTTTCTTTAGCAAGCACATGCCCCCTCTGGCAACAACAACAAACATTTTTCTAAAGCAAAACATTAAACAAGCTCTTTCCATTTATCTAAAAAGAATAGTATTGTTTTCAGTACACTGCTAGTGATTTCAAACATGCAAACCAACAAAAAGTCTGTGGTCACACTAAAGAAAATAAAATTGTTAGGACACCTGTCAGAAGCCTTGTGGACACAGTCAGTCCCACAGACGGGAAATAGACAGCTGTGGTGGAGGACCCTGGGTTCACTCATACCTGAAACACTTGTTCTGCATGGACACAGCACTGATTAGGGTCTCTCCACTTTCTAGGTCTAGTAGTTTAGTAGACACCAGACAAGAACCAACAGGCCATCAGCAAGTCAAGGGAAGAGGGAAATAGACCCATGAAAACCAGCACCATTACAAAGGATGACAGCAGATGGGAGGAAAAAAAAAAAAAAAAAAAAAAAAAAAAAAAACCACAAACAAAATCTAGGCCACTTTGGAATGACCTCAACACATGACCCTCTCACTAATGAATTTGAAGCCCTTTCTAGTTTCTAAAGACTGGCATATCGGAGGGATTCTGACCACCAAAGACCATCTACCCAGACTTCACCCTCCTGCTCCCCAGTCTAGTCAGGAGCCAGGAAAAAATGTATAATCCATCAGATAACCAGAAACCACCGCAGGGGCACAAGAAATATGAGAAACAAATAAAATATCTCTCCTCTAATGGAAAAGAATAACTCCTCTTCCTCCACAAAGAATACAAGGGAACTCATGGAAATGTCAGATAAAGAATTTAAAAGATTCATAGTGACAAAGTTAACAGAGATGCAAGAGAATAGAGACAACGAACTCCAGAAGATGCAGAAGAAAAGAGACACTGTTCCAGGAGGTGAGGAAGTTCTTGCACTATCTGAAAGAGGAGATAGAAAAGAATCAAATGGAATTGTTAGAGATGAAGGCTGTAATACAGGAAATCAAAGTGTCCATTGAAAATATCAAAAGCATATCAGATCATGCAGAAGTTTGAATCTCAGATGTAGAAGACAGACCTCTAGACCTCTGGCCTAGAAAAATTCACCAAAAAGACTGAGAAAATAATCCCCCCAAAAAATGAGAATAACATATGAGTAATACTAGATACCATTAAAATCCAAACATCCAGATCATCGGTAACCCAGAAGGTGAAGAAACTAATATGGATATTGATAATATATTCCATGAAATCCTGGAAGAAAACTTTTCAAACCTAGAGAGGTACTCAAATATCCAGACCCAAGAAATACAAAGGACCCAATATAAAATAGACCCATGAAGATCTTCCCTGAGGCACATCATAACCAAATTAACCAAAACCACAAACAGAGACAAGATACTAAAATTGGCAAGAAAGAAATGTCAAGTTACTTTCAAAGGATATCCCATAAGGCTAACATTGGACCTCTCATTGGGAACAATACAAGCAAGGTAAGAATGGGAAAATATATTCAAAGTGTTAAGTGAAAAACAATTTCAACCAAGAATACTATACCTGGCAAGATTATCTTTCATATGAGAAAAAAAGACAAAAACATTCTCAAATAAACAAAGCCTGAAAGAATTTACTTACACCAGACCAGCTTTCCGAAAAGTATTAAAGGGAATACTAGACCAGGAAAATTAAAGTTGGACACACAGAAATAAGAGTACAAGAAACAACTAAGAGAATGGCCAGCCTAATGGTAGGGACAAGTCCAGAGTTGAATGTAAACTTCCAGGGTTCAAATGGAAAGATCCGACCACAGTAACACTGCATATTCAATAGAAGAGCAGTTAATTACCTGAGTCTGAACAGTGAAATAGAATGTTTTTACTTTGGACTAAATTGATTTCCATATTTAAGGATTTTTATCTTCTCTTGGACTGTTGATAGGTTCATCTACCTACTACTTGAACTTAATCCTAACCTTTTTCCTGGCTTTAAGTTTTAAATCAATTTCTCTTAACATTTTTTTATTTTGATCTATTAAAATTAAAACTATTTTTAAATTAAAAACTGCATTTAAAAATGTGTATTAATACCTATTTAATGACTGCAGTAACCTGTGTAGCCCCAACGAGGTGCTACTTAATAGTATGTTCACTTTACTTACTGAGGTTTACACCTAAAGTCAGACATGCATTCAAAAATATGCATATATCAGCTGTGCTTGCTATCAAAAGTCTCTAAATTAATTAGGATCTTTATTGAATCAATAAAATGTGGGAAAACAAGGTATGGAAAACAACTGTATATACCAGAGACAGTATGGGAGAAGGAGGGGGGGAGTTGGCAGAGGATGAGAGGTAGGGAATCAAGGGGGGAAAAAAAGCAAAATATATAAGAAACAAGAAATAGATGGGACTAGCAGTTAGTGTAATGGCTATGTCGCTGGACTCCCATGTAGTCGACTGCGCTTCGAGTCCCGGACCCAGTGGCTTAAACTCACGCCTGGCACGTGTGCGTGCATGCCCAAGATCCCGAGAGGAGAATGGAGGAGAAAAGATTGCGGGCGTGGCCATCCCCCCTGGGGGGGTGATTTCTCGCTTTCTGTCTCTCTCTCTCTGTCTGTCTGGCGAGCGCACGCACCCTATAGCAAAAAAACCTCTCCAAAATAAGAAAAAAAAATAGAAAATTATGGGGGACCAGCAGTTAGCGTAATGGCTATGCCGCTGAATTCCCATGTAGTTGACCGCATTTGAGTCCCAGTCCTGGTGGCTTAAACTCATGTCAGGCACGTGTGCGTGTGTGCCCAAGATACCGAGAGGAGAATGGTGGAGAAGCGATTGTGGCATGGCCATCTCCCTAGGGGGTGATTTCTCGCTTTCTGTCTCTCTGTCTCTCTCTGTCTGTTTGGTGAGCACACGCGCCCTATAGCGTAAACCTCTCCAAAAAAAAAAAAAAAAAACTACTGGAGAGCGAAGAGCTGTGATATCAAGTCCATCTCTCTCTCTCTGTCTCTCTCGATGCAACTTTTTAAAAAAAAAAAAAAGAAAGAAAGAAAGGAGAAGAAGAAGAAGAAGAAAGAAATGTTTCTTCTGCAAAAACAAAATTTAAAAAAAGCAGAGGTGAGCATGCACATGCACACACATACACACACACACACACATCTTAAAATCAGTAAAAAATAATTAAATCCAGGAAAACAAAGTTCAATATGACATTGTCATCTATTAATGATGCTCTCCCCATTTTTCTCTCTTCAATTTGCTTTTTAACAACAGGAAGAGTTAAGTAGAGTGACTATGTATTAACTCTGAATTTCTGGCCTTTTAGCAGTTGGTGTCACTACCTTCATGTGATTCAAATTTAGTTGCTTTGCATCTAATTGAAGCACTGCACAAAAAAAGATAATTTGACATCCAAAGGAGAACTGAGTGGAAACCGGAGAAGAGAGGGGACAAATTACTTAACTTTATGATGATAATTACCCAAACACAAAGATGCTTATAAGAACGTTTCACATTGGATATTATCCAGAAAAATTAAACCTATGTTGCTGCTTCAATACATCTGAATACTAGGAATTGGCAGAAAAGCATCTATTCTATGAATAATAGTCTCTATAGTCCCAGAAGACAGCAGTACATGAACCAAAAAAAAGAAAAAAGAAAGAAAAAAAAGGAAGGAAAGGGAAAAAAAAGAAAAAAAGTAGGAGTCTTGAGCCTTTTCCAAAATGGTGCTAATGCACCACTGAAACTTAATTTTATAATTTACTGGCAGTCAAGATGGCAGGAAATAAAATAATTTGCTATATTCTGTACAACAAACCCTGCTTTTCCTGGGAAGGGGTAATTATCCCCATAAAAAAAAAAAAAAGAAAAAGAAAAAAATACGCCATCTCATATTAAGCTAAAGTCTCATCAAGAAGAGAAAAAGTGCCTCATTACACGTAATTACCAGGGAATTAGAAACATCATTTAACTAAATGAGCGAATAATGCTCAGGATATTGAAGAAACTTGCCTGCACTTCTGCAAAGCACTCTAAGTCCCATTACAAAAATTGCCCCTCTTTAATGGAATAATTTTAGGCCTTGTCTGCCTTGCTTTAAAAATAAAGAGCCTCCGAGAGGCAGAAAGAGGCTGAAACTGCCATAAACAACTGTTGAAAGGGACTGAAGAGAAGGCGCTGTCTCTCTTGGAGACCAAGACTCAGAATGACTCATAATCTACCATAATCAGGAAAATTAAACCTGAGGACTTGAAAAAAGGATTACCCCCCCTTTTTAATTATACTTCCTCAAGACTATGATGTACTTATGAGTATGTATTAGGGATAACAGATGAAAGATTTTCAGTTCAGGTACAGTTTCCCCGCTCCAATACAAAAGCAGTTACGGCCATTCGATGTTCTCTTTAAAAAAATAAAATTATAACATACCTGCAGATTGATGTTTATTGTAGCTTAATACAACGATTTTCTCGCCACTCAAAAGCTTCCAGATTTGGGTTAGGATCCCCTCCTCTTTCCTTTTGATTTTAATATCTGTCAAATTTAGCTATAAAAGCGGTAAAATAAGTGCCCCTCCTTCCAGCAATACCAATCTTTATTCACCCAAGGAACTAAAGAATAAAGTATACTGACCCTGGTCATTTTCTTAGTTTCTTGACTTTAGAGCAGGGAAAATTCAGGAAGAAATTGGTATTGGTCATATTCTTAGCAGATGGCCGAAGAGGTCATGTTAGTGCTGGCCCCATAGCACAATGGTTAAGTGCTGTGCGTAGAAGACCAGATCCCACATGACTGACTGCAGCTGAATCCCAGCTCCGGATGGCTGGAACATGTGCCAGGATATGTGTGTGTGCTCAAATCCAGTTTGGATGGAGAAATGGATGAAAAGGGATTTGGTGTGACTGTGCTCCGTGGTGGTTGCTTTCTTGCTCTCCCGCCTTCCCCCCCCCCCCCCCCCCCTGCAAATTCACTTACCCACTGGCAATTTTTAAAAAAGAAAAGGGAATAAAAAGAATAAAGAAGCCAACCTTTCAAAAGAAACAAAAAAAAAAAGAAGAAGAAGAAACCAAAGTGGGCCAGCAGGTGGTGTAACAGTTAAGGTGCTGAATCCCACATGGTCAACTCTGTAGTTCTAGTCCTGGATCCAGCAGCTTTAAAATCATAACAGTCACATGTGTACATGCCCAAAATTCCAATAAGAGAATAGAGAAGGGAGTGTGGCATGGCCATATTCCCTGGGGGGTGATTTCTCGCTTTCCCCCTCTCTCTGTCTCTCTTTCTGGCTAGCACATGTGCCCTATGGTAAAAAAGAAAAAAGAAAAAAAGAAAAGAAAAAGAAAGAAAAAAAGAGAGAGAGAGAAGCAGCAGCCAAAATCAGAGGAGTCAAGGAGGAAACAACAGTATCATTCTGAAGATCATTCCTGAAAACCAAAAATGAACCAACCCTCTACAGCCTCCACTGAGGACCAGACCCTTCCCTGAGACAGGTATAGCCAGTGTAACAACCATTCCCTTGGTTGCAGACCCTTCCTATTATCAACTGCAAACCCCCATTTTAGCAATGAGTAAGCTAAGGCCAGCTCAACGCCTCAGAGCTCTCTGCTTAGGTTCCTGTGGCCAAAGCCAGATTCACATGTAAATCACAGACAGCTCTCAGCACAGCAAGAATGATGTTCCAACTTACCACACCATTTCTGAATTCTGTCCCCTCCAAAATTCCATGGTCCAAATGCATTCCTTCCTGGCCAGGCACACTTGAAATAATAGTAAAAGTAAAAAATGACAAAGTGCCATCACTGGGGTGTGCCCATCAAAAACACCTGTCCTTGGGGTGTTTAGAGATGGCTAGCAGGGAAAACAAAGGTGCTGGGGTGGGAAATGACTGGGCCAATCTATTTATCTACCTCCCTGAGTGCTTGGACATTTCTCTTGGCACCACTTTCAAGCTCTAGGGCCTTATACCCAAGAAATCAAATGGAAAAAATAAGAGGCAATTGGCTGTTTTTTTCAAGGATGAGAATAGCTTCATATTGAAAAAGCTCTGGAAAGACATACCACATTTTAACTCCAAGATGGAACTTGACTCTACTTAAGTTTCCAGATGACAGGGGGAACAAAGGGCAGGTGGCTCTCCTCTCCCAAGCAAATGCAACAAAGTAAAAGGACATAGTAGTAGGCTAGCCCCATAGTACAACAGTTAAGCTCTGTGTATAGGGAGCCAGATCCAACATGACTGAAGCAGTTTGAATCCCAGCCACAGTGGGTAGAAAACCACCCAGCAGCTTGGAAAACACACTGGGCATATGTGTGTGCATGCCTCAGATCCTGACAGGATGAAGAAATGGAGGAAAAAGGATTGCAGTATGACCATGTCCTATTAGGGGGTTCTCTGTGTATCTCTCTGGCAAGGACATGTGCCATCTGGGGGGGAAAAAGGACATGATAGTAGAAACTACCACATACATATTTCATTTCAGGAAGATTAGTCAGGTTAATCGATTTGTCCAGTAAGATCTCACAACTAGGGACCAACAGATGGCAAAATGATTACATCGCTAGAGTACCACATAGCAGACCACAGTTCAAGTTCTGGACCCAGTAGCTTCAAACTCATGCCAGGCACCTGTGCATACATGCCCAAGATCCCAGTGGGAGAATGGAGGAGAAGGGATTGCAGCATGGCCATCCCCTGGCTGGGGGAAAGAGCGGTGATTTCAGACTTTCTGTCTCTCTGTATTTCTCTGTCTTTCTGGCAAGCTCACACACCCTATAGCAAAAATCTCTCTCTAAAAAAAAAAAAAAAAAAAAAAGGAAGGAAGGACCACACAACTAATAAAAGAGACTCAGAATCAGAACACAGATCCACTACTTCCAAAACACTTTCCCTGAGTCACACAATACTGCCATCTCCAATGAGTATCAATAAGGAGTATTAACAATAATAATACCACTCACCATACTACAACATCAAAATGTTTTCATACCTGTTCTGATGAAGTACATCAGGATGGCACAAATCTCCACTTCACACCATAACTTGAAATGATCTGGACAAAAGCATCTTATTACCATCTGCCAAGACCAGCGACACTTACTCCTGACCTGGTGGTCATATTGTTAGTGATGGTAGGACAGATTCCAAGAAAAGATCCATCTAGCCTGTGATTTGCAAATAAAACCACTTTGTTCATTCATCAACCAACATTTATTTTCTCAATGTAGGCAATACCAACAGAATGTAGTATTTCAACCACTATTTTTATTTTTTCTATTTGTTTCCAACCAAATAATGTATCTTATGTCACTGTAAGGCAAAAAAAAAAAAATTTTAATGCTATTAGTTAGCTAGTCAAGATGACACACTTTGATTACACTGTGCTCCAAATGTCACAGTAATGACAACTAAATTATAAGAGAAAACAAAAAAGACACAGTGAGATGCTAAAACAAGAAGAAAACATTTCTGTGGGCTTGAATAGCTAATCACTGGGGCTGAAACAAGAAAGTAGCAGTGAGGAGTTTAATTTCTACTGTGTAAAAGGGCACAAGTAGAAAAGAAGAGAGGAGAATGAAGAAAAATCAACAACAAAGGACCAAAATTAAACAGCTCTACTCAAAGTAAGCCTGAAAATCAAAATTGCAAATCATCCAACAAATCAAAATTGAAATATGTATTTACACTAGATAAAATTAATTTTATAGCTCCATCTACCAAAGACTTTATGTTTAAAATATTTAAAGAGTATATATGAAGATACTTTAAAAAAAAAAAACAATTCAAGAAATGATGTATCAAAAGTAGGCAAATATGAAACAAGTAGATATGAAAGTAAATAGAAATCTTAGAAATAAAAAATATTTATTAGGTGAAATCAATTCTGGACTGGACACAAAGAATTGAAAGAGAGTTCTGAGAAATTCACTTAGAAAACAGTATGAAGAGAAAACAAAATATGAAAGAGTAAATAAGAGAACAGAGAAAGAACTGAAAAGTTCCAATGTTCATCATGCAAGAATATCAGAACAAGAGAATGCACGGACTCGTCAGGAAACAATATTTGGAAATATAAATGCTGAAAATCTGCTTGAAGACTTAGACTACATTTTAAGTACCAAGCAAGGATATACAAAAATAAATCCACAACTAGAAATACCCCAATGAAACTGCAGAATAAAAAGGACAAAGAGATGATCTTAATAGCTTTCAGAATGTGATGATTAATTTTATGTGTCAACTTGGCTGGGCCACAGTGCCCAGACATTTGGTCAACATCATTTTGAATACTTCTTTTTTTTTTTCATTTATTTGTTTATTTTTACATTTTTCCACATTTATTTTACATACCAAAAAATTTTTGCTCATACTCCATAGTTCTTGACAGTTAATAAACAACTTTTCAAAATTTCAAACTACTCAATTTTAAAGATAATGTTCAAAATATTTCTTATAATTTTGTATAATTTTGTTTGTTACTCTATAAAACGAATACAATATGGTTTTAAATATTTTTGAGAAAATATTTACATGTCAACTACTCAAATTGTTGAAAAGCAAATGCCCAGCACACACGTTAACCTTCAGTTGTGAC
The DNA here is from genome assembly GCA_026018925.1 of Tupaia tana. Taxonomy (NCBI): domain Eukaryota; kingdom Metazoa; phylum Chordata; class Mammalia; order Scandentia; family Tupaiidae; genus Tupaia; species Tupaia tana. The sequence goes on along the minus strand of JAKSZU010000010.1, from coordinate 34,262,069 downwards.
ATTCCAATCAAAGCCCTGTCCAATAATGAGTATTTCCAATTTCTGATTCAATGCAATAAGCATTATTGAACTTATGCAAATAATCCTTCTGCCAAAAAATAAGAATACTCCCAAATATTTCCAATTCAAGAGGGGTCAGGAAGGAAGAAAAGTTTATGTTTCCATTTAAAGAAACAAATGAGAAAAATATTTTAACAACTTGCTGAATCCATCAACAACTCAAAAGAAAGTAAAATGTTTAAATTGGGAAAACAAAGCATAGTTAAAAAAAAAAGAAATCAGTAATGTTTTACTCAAAAGTCATAAAATTCTATTTCGTGATTTTAGTCTTATGTTCAAACACTCTTCTGTTGAATGTGGAGTGTTACTGTGGTCCAATTGTTCCATTAAATCCTGGAAGTTAACATTCAACATTATTATTCATATTTTTTGTCCCTAGCATTAAATTGGTCATTTTCTTGGTTGCCTTTTGTTCTCTTATTTCTGTATGCGTCTTAAGTTTTCCTGGTAGAGCACTCCTTTCAGAACTTCTTGACGAGTGGTTCTGCTATTGGCATATTCTTTCAGGTCTTATTTATCTGAGAATGTTTTTATCCTTTCTTTCCACATGAAAGATAATCTTGATGGGTATAGTATTCTTCGTTGAAACTGTTTCTCACTGAACACTTTGAATATATTTTCCCATTCTTTCCTTGCTCGCATTGTTTCTGATGAAAGGTCTGAGGTTAACCTGATGGGATAACCTTTATAAGTGACCTGACATTTCTCTCTTGCCAATTGTAGTGTCTTATCTTTGTCTGTAGATTTGGCCAGTCTGGCTATGATGATGTGCCTTGGAGAAGATCTTCTCGGGTTGATTCTATTAGGGGTCCTTTGTGTTTCTTGGGTCTGTAAATTTGCATGCCTCTCTAGATTTGGCAAGTTTTCTTCCAAGATTTCATGGAATAGATTATCAATGCCTTTATTAGTTTCCTCACCTTCTGGGATACTGATTATCTGGATGTTTGGGTGCTTAATGCTGTCTAGTATTGCTCGTATAGTATTCTCATTTTGGGGGGTTATTTTCTCAGTATTTTTGTTTGATTTTTCTAGATCAGAGGTTTTGCCTTCAACGTACGAGATTCGATTTTCTGCATGGACTAATCTGCTTTTAATACTTTCTAGGGAGGTTTTGATTTTCTGAATGTCATCCTTCATCTCTAATAGCTCCATTTGTTTCTTTTTTATGGTGTATATTTCCTCTTTCAGGTTATGGAAGAACTTCAACACCTCCTGGAACTCGTTGTCTCTTTTCTCCTGTATCTTCTGGAGTTCATTATCTCTCAGCTCTTGCTTCTCATTTAGTTTTGTCACTATGAATATTCTGAATTCTCTATCCAACATTTCCATGAGATCTACTGTACTGTCTGTGGATGATGAGGGATTGTTCTTTTCCCTTAGGGGAGAGATATTTTCTTGATTTCTCGTGTTTCTTGTGCCTCTGTGTTTATTTCTGGTCATTCTGTGATGAAATCTATCCTCCACTTGTCTGAACATTTTGGGAGTCTAGGAGATGGAGCCTAGAGCATAGCTTCCCTGAACATGCCAGAACACATCTCAGCTTTAAAATGGCTTCTTGTCTGAATATTTCCCATTTCTAATACTTCTATGAGGGTGCTTTTGGATGAGATTTACATTTAAATCAGTGGACTCTGAATAAAAGAGATTGCTCTTTGTAGTAGTATGAATGGGCCTAACCAGTTGAAGAACTAAATAGAACAAAGTGTTGCCCTCCCTGAAGTAAGAGAAAATTCTGTAAGCAGAATGACTTTAGATTGGGGCCAACAGGTGATGTAGTGGTTAAGGTGTTGGACTCCCACATGGCTGACCATAGTTCAGTCCTAGAACCTGGTGGCTTGAAAATCACATCATCAGGCACATGTATGCATGTGCTCAAAATTCCAGGAGAAAAATGAAGGAGAAGGAATTGTGGTGTGGTCATCCCCCCGAGGGATTGATTTCTCACTTTCTGTCTCTCTATCTCTCCATCTTTCCAGTGAGTGCATGCCCCCTGTAGCAAAAATCTCTCTAAAAATTAATAATAAATAATAATAATTAAATTAAATATATTTTTTAAACTTTTCTATGTTAAGATTGGAGAAAACTAAAACTATGAATATCAGTTACTAGAGTATGAGACAATATTCAGTGAGTAGTTAACATGAGAAACGATTGTTGTTGAGAAGAAGCTAGAAATACTAAGTATACAGTTTGATCGAAAAATGCATTGTTAATTATAAGAAATAAAACCTTAAGAATATTTTTTTCTTTTGAGGGACTCGTTCTTAATTCCAAAAAAGACACGTCAGTATTCAGTATCAAAACAGTTGCACTACTGGTTTTCTCCCAGCTGGGCTCAAAGAGACCACACCAAGAAGAATACATTTTAAACCAGTAAGCTGCAGGACGTACACCTAACAGATCTTACGGCAACATCACCAAAAAGTGGAGAGAAGAAACTTTAGATCAGCACACTTGCCAGCCAACAGACTACAGAGAGCTCTCACAACCAGATGGGGTGGCCAGGGAATCCCAATCCCAGAGAAGCTAAGTTTCAAAATTAATATAAAATTGTAAAAGTTTTGTACATAAGCTATTCAAGATTTCGCCAGCACTGACTGATACAAAGCACAATGAGATAGCACTTTCAGAGACAGCAGTTTCAGACTCAGAAGAGGGTGATAAGTTTCATATGGCTAAATTAGTGACAAAAACATAATTTTCTTTCTCTCTTTCAAGGAGGCAGAAGAATGATTAAGTGGTCATCTCAACTTACGGGGCACACAATCCCTCCTGTGAGTAGTTGGGAAGGGAGTAAAGATGGGATAAAAATTTGGTCTCAGGGATTTCACCCTCTTAATTCGGTCACCTCTGATTGCAAAAAATAACAACAAAACAAATAATAAAGTTGTAAAGCTGAAAACCTGAAAAGCACGTTTTTTGTTTTTGGCTCACTATTCCTGGAATCATCCTTCTGGTTTGGTTGATACTTTGTATAGGGCAATGATGTTGCACAGGCAAAGACTCCTATAGTGGAGTGTTTCCCTGGGCCAGTTTGGCTCTGAGCAAAGCAGGCCTATACCTCTCTCCCTCCTCTATGGAGAGGCCAATATGCATTAAGCTGAAAAGTTACCTTCCCAAAGTGAGAAAAGGATTAGATTGCTGCTTCAGAGCTGTGGGATAATTTAGAATGTTTTACAAATGGTTGCTACAACAACAAAAAGGTCATTAGACATGTGTACATCACAACATGCTTTTAAAGACTGTGCATTGTTGCTAGCATTTTCTTCAAAGTTGTTCCCAAAAGTGCTCAGCTTCTGGCCCAGCTGGAATCTCTGGGAAGAGGGAGAGAGTGTTTGATAAAAACACAAGGTAGGTAGAGAGTGGAGGGACGGAAAGAAGAAAGCAGCTTTCCAGTTAAACATCAGCCCTCAGTTTGAAGGTCGGCATGGGACAGAGTGAGGAGAAGTGGCACGGTGGGACTGGGGTGTTCTACATCTCGTTCAGGTCAAGCAGAGTCTGGTCCAGCATCCTTGGTGTACAGGGGGTACTCCTCTTTGGTGCATTTCAGTTTACAATCATCGATTGCCTTTTCCAGCTTGGCAACCAATCTCTCAGAGAACTCAGCATGGATCTCTGCCTCCTTGAGTTTATCAGGAAGAATCTTTATCTCTTTCTCATATTTGTCTTCTTTCTGAGAGTACTTTTCTTCAGCAGCACTCAGACATTTCAGGTTCTGGTCCATCAGTCTGATCTGCTCATCCATCTCTCAGCAACGGGACTCTTGTCAGTTCTGCTCATTCCTCTGTGCGTTCCATGTCTCCTTCAATGATCACCAACTTATGAGCCTACTGTTCTTACTTCCTTTCTGCCTCTTCTGGAATGTGCTTCATTCATGAGTTGGATTTCCTAGAGTTCAACCTTTTCTTCATTTTGTAAGGCCCGGTTTTCAATAACCTCCATGCCTCTCTCACTCTCATCAGAAGCTTTTTCCACCTCCACCAGCTTTTGCAGGGTAGTGGCCAGGTGCTCTTGAGCACAGTCCAGTTCCTCTTCAACCAGCTGGACCCTCAGGTTCAAGGAGACCACCTCAGCCTCAGATTGTTCCAGGCCTGCCTCTCCCCATCCCACAGAAGGCACTCTGTCCCCTCCTCTGCATCATCTGCCTGCCGCCGCAGAATCTGAATCTTGCACTTCACCGCGTTGATGGTGGTGATCCCGGCCATGGTGCCCACACAGCTCCTGCTAGCACTTGAATTCCTTCCTCCTCCACTTGACTTTGTAGCCACTTCTCCAACAGGTAACAATTTTTTTTATAAGAATTACTTTATTTAACCTTATTTATTTTAATTTGACCAGAGAGGGACAGAATGAGGGCAAGTGAGAGAAAAAGCAGGATCGCAAGCAAGCAAGCCACCAGGTCCAGAACTCAAACCACAGTCATCCATGTGGGAGTTCAGTACCCTTAACCACCATACCACCTGCCAGCCCCCAACAGGTAACTATTAATATATAGCTTCCAATTCAGAGTGCGGTGGGAAACAGGCAAAGAATATGAAAAACTATAAATCCAACAGAAAGCAGAGAAGGAAAGCAGAAACAAAAGCACTGTAAATAAAAAGAAATAAGATAGTACAACTGAAGAGATAAACTCACATCACTAATAACAAAAAAACTAAATGGATTAGATCCACCTATTAAAAGATTGAAATGATTATATTGTATTTGTATTTTTAAATCTAGCTGTGTAATGCTTAAAATAAATATACTTAAAGTCCACAACAAAGGCTGAAAATAACAGATAACAAATTTGTGTGTTTTATACATAATACACAAGTGCTAACCAAAACAAGGCTCACAGAATTGTATTACATCACTTAAAACCTACAAGGTCAGAAGCCTTTTTAAGCAGATTTTACCAAAACCTCAAGAAACATATCCTTGTTTTAAATTGTTTCGACTAGAAAAAGAAAGAAAGCTACCTAATTTGTTTTACAAGGTGAACATAAACTTACTTGCTTCTAAAAGTGGACAAAGTCTGTACAAGAAAAGAAAGTTAAAAGAGCACAGAGTAACAGCACCGAATGAAAAGCTTCCTCACAGACCAAGAGCAAGAGCACCTCAACCCCCATGAATGAGCAATTCTACAAATCTTTTCTCCTCTACATTTTCAAAAGCCATTTTGATTGCTCTAGGGTACAACTGGTTGAATTCCGGTGGATGTGAAAATAGGCAAACCTTAGTCAGGAACACAATACCTCCAGACTAATAAGGCACACCCCAAAGGGACTTTCTTTTAAACAGTCAGTGTTTATTTGGACTACATGCTGGGCACCATGTTAAGACGTGTGTGGAGGGGGACCAACAGATAACATAGTGGTTACATCACTGGACTCACACGCAGTCAACCACGTTTCAAATCCCAGACCTGGTGGCTTAAACTCATGTCAGGTGCATGTGCATGTATGCCCAAAATCCTGAGAGGAGAATGGAGATAGGATTGCAGCATGGCCATCCCCTAGAAGGGGAGAGAGGTAAGTTCTTGCTTTCTGTCTCTCTGTCTCTCTTGTCTCTCCAGAGAGCACATGTGCCCTATAGCAAAAATCTCCAACAACAAAAAAAAAATGTGTGTGTGTGTGTGTGCATACATGTGTGACAAAATACTATTTTAACTATTTTCAAGTGTATAATACAATGACATCAAGTACATTCACATAGTACAACCATTATCAGCATCCATGTCCAGAACTTTTTCATTTTACCAAAATGAAATTATGTACCAATTAAAAAATAATTCCCAAATTCATTCCTCCTCATAGACTCTGGCAATGGCTATTTCTCCATTTCTGTATAAATTTGATTACTTTAGATATCTTATGTAAGTGGAATAATACAGTATTGTAATTTTTTAAAAGAATTATTTATGGGACCAGCAGTTAGCATAATAGCTATGTCGCTGAACTCCCATGTATCCCACCACGGTTCGAGTCCTGGGCCCAGTGGCTTAAACTCACGCCGGGCACGTGTGCATGCGTGCCCAAGATCCAGAGAGGAGAACGGAGGAGAAGGGATTGCAGCGTGGCCATCCCCCCTGGGGAGGTGATTTCTCACTTCCTATCTCTCTGTCTCTCTGTCTTTCTGGCGAGTGCACGTGCCCTATAGCAAAAACCACTCCAAAAAAAAAATTATTTATTTAATTCCATTTGTTATTATTATTCTTTCAGATTTGACCAGACAGAGAGAGAGAAAGGGAAAGTGAAAAAGCAAGCCACCAGGTCCAGGATTTGAAACACGGTCAGCCATGTGGGAATCCAGAGTCTTTAACCACCATGCTACCTGCCAGCCCCCAGTATTATAATTTTTGCACTGGTTTCTTTCACTTAGCATATTGTCCTCAAGGTTTATCCATGTTATAGTATGTCAGAACTTACTTCCTTTTAAGGCTGAATAGTATTCCACTGTGTGTCTATAACACATGTTGTTTATTTTTTAAAAGAATTATTTATTTTATTTATTTGGTCAGTTAGTTAGTTAGTTAGTTAGTTAGTATTTAACTTGACCAGAGAGAGAGAGGGGGAAAGTGAGAAAGCAAGCTTCCAGGTCTGGGATACAAACCATGGTGGACCATGTGGGAGTCTAGTACCTTAGCCATCATGCCACCTGCCCGCCCCCACATATTGTTTATTATCCATTCACCTTTCAAAGGGTATGTAAGTTATTTCCACTTTTAGGTTATTTTGAATAATGTTGCTATGAATAGGAGTGAACAAGTATCTCTTCAAGTTTCTGCTTTCAATTTTTTTAGGTTTATACCCAGAGGCAGAATTGCTGGATCATCTGATAATACTATATTTAATTTTTTGAGGCGTCACCATACCATTTTCCATAGACACTGCACCATTTTGTATTCCTACCAGCAAGACATGAGGGTTTCCATCTCTCTATATGCTTGTCAACACATAGCTTTTCTCTGCGTTTTGGTAATAGTCATCCTAATGGCTCTGAGGCAGTATCTTATTGTGGTCAGAGAGACATTATTAACACTAACAGCACTGTACGTATCCTCAGAAGTGGGTTTTCATTCCACATTAGTTCAGAGTTTAGAACTAAATTTATGTTTTAAAAGAGACTGGGGAATAGGGTAAGGGTTAGGGAGAAATAATTACACAGTACACTGAAATATGTCTTTTCAGGTTAGGAAGAGAATATTAGATTTAATGAGTGCTCCAAGAATCCACACCAGAATGACACTCCTAGAGCCCCAAAGGGAAAAATAGATAGAAATTTGCATTTAGTTTTTGGCTTTGTTGGTCAAAGACCACCTTTATAATATGTATTAACTAATATTATATATAGTATTTATACACACACGGGGGGGTTCTTCAAAAAGTTTGTGGGAAATCCTATTATGAAAAAATTTTGCATGATTTCAACAACTATTTGCACCAGAATAAACTCATACATTGACTCTATTTTTCTATGAACTTGTTGAAGTTCCTTCATGTATACATTTATTTTATATATGTGCTGTATATATGCATGTGTGGATATGTACCTACTTAGAATGTATTGTGCTCTTACTATATGCCAAGCTCTAAGCTAGGCATCTTACATACATTTTCACTTAATCCTCCCAACAACCATTTAATTGTTTTCTTCAGAGAGATTTTGCCATAGGGTGTGTGCACCCATGGGAGAGACAGAGAGAAAGTGAGAAATCACCCTCCAGCAGGAATGGCCACACTGTAATCCCTTCTCCTCCACTGTCCTCTCAGGATTTGGGCGTACACACACACACACACACACACACACACACACACACACATCCAGAGTAAGTTTCTAGCCACCAGGTCCAAGACTTAAACCGCAGTCGGCCAGCAACTTAACTATTATGCCACCTGCTAGCCCTGTAAGGGGTAAGGCAATTAGAGCCTAGAACATAGAAAACTTGCCCAGGGTCACATAGCTAGTCACTGGCAAAGCCAGAATTTGAGCCACAGTTGTGAGGCTTAGAATTTTCCATTCTGTAAGTAACAACTTCAAGTTTTTTTCTGCTGTTCAAAATTTCCTTCTTGTAAAACTCAACCCAAGGCCTACTTTGCTCACCAAGTCAGCTCCCATGCACTTCAGATCAGCACTTTCCTGAAGAGGACCTTCGTCAGCTGCAATTCTATGAACTTACTATTCCCAGATACTGGCAAAACTCTTCTACCAGTGGAGACTGTGGAAAGCATAGGCCCACTGGTCCTCTTTGGACTGTGCCACACATTAAATGCTAAAGGTACAGAAGTAGACCACCTTACAAACTCACTAGATAATTGGATAGGTCTCGTACATCCAAAAATAAAGTTCTCAGATTTTAAACAGAATAGTATGTATTGGTTGATAGTTGATTTTTAACTACAAGACAGACAAAATAAAGGCCTACAAATGAGCCTTAGAACTGCATCCCAGAGAACCCCAACAAATTTAGATTTGCCAGAAATGCAGTAGAAGACACAGCCTAGATATCATTGTAAAATATATCCCTAAACCAACTGGCCCAATGGAAGCAAGATCTCCATTTCTCAGGGGCCCAGTGGTCTCTACTCCTCAATGCACATCTCTGCTTCCTTCTCTTCAACTTACTCACCTGCTTGCACATGAACCATAATTACCCCCATAGCCCCCAAATCTACAGGACCCTCCATTCAGCTATGGAGCCCATTACCAATGAACTCAGTCTCTTTATGCCCCAGGAGTTAATTCCAGGTGGTCCAACTCATCTTTCTTTCTTTCTTTAAACATTTATTGATTGATTTATTTGTTGTAATTTTCAAGTTGGGTTCAGGACTCGAACCGTGATCAGCCATGTAGGAATCCAGCACCTTATCCACTGTGCTACCTGCTGGCCTCTCATCTTTTTTTCTAGTAATACTTTTTATTTTTAAATGCCAGAGAGTGTGTTCCAAATGCCAGGAAAAAAAAAAGAGAGAGAGAGAAGAAGCACCCCCCCACACCACCACCACCACCACCCCTGCAGTGGGCCCAGCCCACACTGCAATCTTTTTTCCTTCATTTCTCCATCCCATCAAGATCCTGGGCATGTGGATGCATAGGCCAGGGAATACTGCCTTCAGGGCCAGGATTCAAAACCTGGTGGACCATGTGGGATCTGGCTTTTCCTGCAGAGGCGTTAACTACTGGCCCCTAGTTCAGCTCCCTTGACAAGGACAACAAAAGTCCAAGGCCACTATACTTGGTCTAGCCAGGAAATCAAATGCCCTTAAGTCAAGTCTATCTCAAGTCCACTTAAATGTCCAAAGATGTGTTTGGGTGGGTAGGAGTGATGTACATAGTTCTGAGATCAAGGAAGGGACTTGATCCAAAACTAAAAGAACCCCTGTGCAGACAATATGTAGTAAAAATAACAATTTGGAGATTTTTTTTAAACAATGATTATCATTAGGATATACAATATATTTAAATTTTGTATGTATCCACATAATGTTATTCCATCACACTTCCAGTATCTCCAGGCTTAAGGCCTGCTTTTAGAAAGGGGAAGAAGGGACCAGCAAATGGTATAATGGTTACATTGCTGGACTCCCATGTAGTTGACCACAGTTTGAGTCCTGAACCTAGCTGTTTAAAACTCACTCCAGGCACATGTGCATGCATACCCAAAATCCCAAAAGGAGAATGAAGGAAAAGGGATTGTAGCATGGCTATCCCCTCAGGGGATGATTTCTTGCTTTCTGTCTCTCTGTCTTTCTCTGTCTCTCTAGCAAGTGCACATGCCCTATAGCAAAAATCTCTCTCAAAAACAAAGGGGGGAGGAGAAGAAAATATAAAAATGTGTGACAACTCAAGAGAAATTATATAGTAGTTCCTCCTTTACCCACAGTTTTACTATCCATGATTTCAGTTTTTGGCAGTCAACACAGTCTGAAAACGTTAAATGGAAAATTCCGGAAATAAACAGTTTATAAGTTTTAATTGTGTGTTGTTCTTAGTGTGAGGAAATCTTCTTTATCACAAAAAAAGTAGAGTACAATGAGATATTTTGATGGAGTGACTCCATTCATTTAACTTTTATTAAATATACTATTATAATTGTCCTATTTTTGTATTATTGTTGTTAACCTTACTGTGCCTAATTCATAAGTTAAAGTAGGTAGGTGTGTATAGGAAGAAACAATACAGGCAGGGATGGATGATACCTGCAATTTCAGATATCCACTCATAGTCTTGGAATGTATCCCATGTGGACAAAATCAACTTACTATATATGCAGGAACTGGAAATGATTTTAGGTAGCTTTGGAATTTGTTCCAATGTGTTTTTACTCATTCACATCCCTCTCAAGGCCAAGAAAAAAGTGCTTGTTTCCAAATGGAACTAATTAATGTCTCCTTCTTTTCAGCCTCAGGCCACTTTGTGGGCTTGTATGCCTGTCCCATCCCAGTAAACTGTAAATTTCTTGTAAACAAAGATTACATGTGATTCATCTTCAAATAAAAACAGCAATTAACAGTGTGCACTGACAATGATATGTCACACACTGTGCTAATCACATTATACCAATTATCTCACCTAATCCTTGTAACAATCCTATGAAATAGGCACTATTATTATCACCACTTAAGAGACTGAGGATACAGGGCTCAGAAGTTAAGTAACAACCTACATTCAAATCTGGTAGGTCTACTAGAGAGCCCTTTCTCTTAAATTCAATGCTTTGGTCCAAGGCTAGGTGATTCAGAAGTGTTAGGTACAGATATGGATGGACGGGTAGATGGATGGATGGATGAATCTGTTAGGAAAGCAAAGTGACCCACAAAGGGACTACATTTGTGTTTGGTGAGTTTGAACATTAAGGCATGTTCCTGAGTAAGTTTAAGGGCATGTATTTGCTGTATTCCTGGTATAACTAAAACCTGAACCTCTAATAAAAAATTCCCTACCACTTGGGACCAGTAGATAGTATAGTGGTTATGTCATTGGACTCCCATATAGTCAACTGTGGTTTGAGTTCTGGATATGGCAGCTTAAAACTCATGCCAGGAGTGTGTGTGTGCATGACCAAAATCTAGAGCAAATGGAGGAGAAAGGATTGTGGCATGGCCATCTCCCCTGGGAGGTGATTTCTCACTTTCTGTCTCTCTGTCTCTCCAGCAAGCTCATGCATCCTACAGCAGAAATCTCTCCCAAAAAAATTCCTTACCACTGGTCCTAAAAGTGTAAGAGTCAAATGAGAGAGAGAGAGAGAGAGAGAGAGAGAGAGAGAGAGAGAGAGAGAGAGAAGGGAAAGGGATAGATGAAGAACAGAAATAGACATGTAGGGAATATTGAGTCTGTTTTAGGTTTTGCAAATCTGAATTTGTCTGGATCAGTACAAACCCACCTTCAGAAATGGTGGTGGGTCAAAAGGGTCATCTTCATAAGAAAAAGACATATAATTATGTCCTAGAGACTTCAGAAACCTGAAAGGTTTTAGTACTTTCATCCACCTCTAAACACTTGCCCTTCACAACAACTTAAAAGCAAAAGGCTTTGAAAGAATGAAAACCCTTCTGAAAAAAATTTAAAAAAAAAAAAAAGACTTCACTTGCCTCTAATTCTCTTACTTTGTGTCAGTCAGTGTTCAGATGAGGATTTAGAGACACCAGAAGTCACAGAATAGGGCTTCATTACAGAATCCAACTTTAGTAAGTTAAGGGAGGAGGTGGAGTGGGGTGTAGGGGTGGGTGCAGCACAGGGAGCTAAGATCACCAAGCTGCTCATCAAAGAGGCCAGGTATATCTGGCTACCAAAAGGACTGCAAAGGGAAGCTGGGGAGAGGATTCTATGTAGCTAATGTCTGTGGGTCAACAGCCAACCATCTTGTGGTGGGCCTTAGGTTCGTTCCATTTGGGCATCAGGACAGAGCAAAAGCATAAGGACAAACAAGAACACATGAGGCACTTCTGCTGCCATCCATCACTGCACCTGACAGCAAAGCAACTCCAGAGAATAATAGCTAGTGCTTTCCTTTAGTATTCCAAGTCTCTATATTTCCCCGTTTTAGCCAACTCTAACCAGGAACTATACAGGGAAGGGGATCCTGGGAAATGTAGTTCTCAGCTTAACTAAGTTTACTCAGCATAGTCCATCAGACTCCTTTAATTAAATATAGAATACCTAAAGTGATTATTCACATCTTTGGGGAGACTGCACATTTTAATCATAATTACATGATAAATATTTCATGGTATATATCTTTGCCATATAATTAGGAATAAAAAATGTAATCTCGAAAAGATGCTAAATAATTCAAATGGCTGAAGATGTGATTAAAGCCATGACTGAAATATGGTCAGAAGGTAACTCAAGGTCTCATGATCATAATCTCCCCAGCAACATGTCTTTTAACGACTAGCCCAAAGCTGTTACCACTATTCTACATTTTCTTATAATGTTTTCTTTAAGGGCAGAAATTTTGCTTCAAGAGCAAGCTCACAATGTTTTCCCATTTTCCTTTTTTCAAAATGATTAGCCTTAGAAAATCTTTACACAATCCAAATAACCATCTTATTAAGATGCATTTTTAAAAATAACTGGTGGTGTTTCCAAACATCTATCTTTTGAAACCCCTTGTTCGGCTAAATCTGACCTAGGCCTAGAAGAGATTATAAGAACATCTCCTAAACTGGTAGAACCCCAACACTATGCATGTTTTAGAATTTTAATGCACTGGAAATATAATAGGCTATGTCACTGTGCCTTCAAAAGGATTCATTGCTTCGTGGTACACATACTAGATCAGATCTAACTTTTGGGCCCATGGGTGTCCAATAGGTTTATTTTTCCTTTGCCACCCACCACCACCTAGACCAAACGGCACAAAAGAACCTCAAGCATCAATTTCAAAACCGGGACCAGCAGCTAGCATAATGGCTATGTCACTGGACTACCATGTAGTCGATCACAGTTCAAGTTCCGGACCCAGTGGCTTAAACTCACACCAGGCGCGTGTGTGTGTGCGTGCGTGCCCAAGATCCCGAGAGGAGAATGGAGGAGAAGGGATTGCGGCGTAGCCATCCCCACTGGGGTGTGATTTCTCGCTTTCTGTCTCTCTGTCTCTCTCTGTCTTTTTGGCAAGCACAAGCACCCTATAGGAAAAACCTCTCCATAAAAAAGAAAAAAAAAAAACTTATCTGGATATTGGTTGATGGGAAGAAGGAAAAGGGAGAGGAAGAAAGAAGAGAATAGGAGGGGGGAATAAAAGAATCATATGCCCTGAATTACCAATCTTCATGATTACCTGTAAGCAGTGGCCAAGAGAGAAGGCCTTTAGTGATATGCCATTGTAACATTCAGCCTAGTACAAGGTTTCTAATCTCTGAGGGTTATGAGGCTCTTATGAAAGACCCCTGATCCAGCAAGCAGTTGTCAGTGATGGATGATTCCATTAGAAGAATAGCCATGACTCTATGTTTTCTATGAGACCTTCAGCATTCAGTATGAGGTTAGGCCATAAGAGTCTTTTTAGATCTCAATTCTTCAGATGTACAAGGAGTTGAGATACCGCTCGATTAGCAGGTTCTAATAAAGGCTTGTTTCAGACCAGCCTTGTTTCTAACTGATTTCTTCAGTTTCAATTCCTGATCTTTATATTTCTGGAAAGCTAATAAAACAAAGATTAATCCCCTTCTCGCAAAAGTAATGACAATTTCACCCGCAAAAATTATTGACTCTTAACTCTGGCACAACAGTCACCCCAAACCCCCTTCCCTCTCTTGCCAGGTTCTCCAAAGTTGCCAAAAACCAGAACCTTCTACAAACATGTATGTCCTCTTAATTTCAAATCTACATTTACATGCTTACAGCAACAAATAATTAAGAATAACTTCTCCCTACTTTATTTTTCCTTCTCATCTATTCCACTGAAAAGCTTCTCAGAGAGAAACCAATTAGACAAAAAGATTAAATCAATCAAGAATGTTGCTCAAGAAGATTACACAATGTCCAAAAGAGGAAATAATCCTCTCTCTGGGTTCTATTTATTTTAAAGTCAATAATGAATAAAGACAGGCAAGTTTTTCTGAAATCTTAAATGGTAGCCTATTTAAATTTTTACCTTGACCCAATTAAAACTTCAAATTTTGAGTTAGTTCTATTATTTTCCAATTTATCCAAAGGGGCTAGTTTCTCTGCATGTTTCTATAGAATTCCTGAATCACTAGATTGGAGGTCATTGGTAAACACTCTTTCAGCCAAAAAGTATTTGGTAATGTTAAATGTGCCCAACCTCAGTAATGTGGATAGCTAGTCAAGTATTTCCAGGTAGAGGCCTTGTCCAATATACAGATCAAATATCATTACTATTATTAACCATGTATTAATATCCATTAAGAACTCAGTATTTGGGAGTTAAATATATGCCCTCTGATTTCATTTGCTTTTTCTCCTGTAAAGTCAATTTACCACAAAATCTGTGTAAGTGGAGTCCAAATAAATTTGATTTCTCTAACTCTTCAATAGCTTCAGATTTCAGTCAAAAGCAGAACCCTGGGTAATGTTTGGCAGCATAAGTACAGGATGTTTTGAAATGGTATGTCTTACAGTAAAGCTAAGCACAGCAGGGGACCAGTGGGTTGTGGGGTAGTTAGAGCACTGGACACTCCCACATGACTGACCATGATTTGAGTCCCAGACCTAGTGGCTTGCTTTCTCACTTTCTCTCTTTCTGGTCAAGCTAAAAATAAATGAATGAATAAATAAAGTTAAATAAATAATTAAAAAAAAAAAAAAAAAAGCTAAGCACAGCAAAGGTGAAATCTAATACTTAACAGTACACATTCTGGGGGTGGCCAGGTAGCATCATGGTTAAGGCACTGAACTCCCACATAACCAACTGCACTAAGTTCCGTACCTGGTGGCTTGCTTTCTCATGCTTCCTCTTTTTCTCCATCTCTCTCTGATCAAACTGAATAAAAATAATAAAAAAATTATTTTTAAAAAAAAAGTATACATCCTATTGGTATAATTAAAATAAACAGGGAGTCACACCAAGTCAAGGTTGTCAATGAACAATGTCCATTCTGGGATTCTATTGGCAACTGAGGTCAATGCTGATGAATCTGATGAACAATAGCAAACAAAACGGCAACATATTGAGAGGCTGTTTTTATAAAACTTGTCCTCCATTTCCATAATCACCTTCATGTTAGAGTCACATAAGGAAAGCTATGCTTCTCCAGTAATCTTAATGAATTAGCAATGAACCCACGGAAAGAGCAGCTTCTACAGCCAAAGCTTGATGAAGGCACACTTTGCCATTGTTCCAAGCAAAGGCATTCCTTTAAGTGGAGAATGCTAATAACTGAATGCCGTGTTGTTCTGTAAAATAATGAAAGAACTATAAAGGATTTTTGTCAGGCGATTCAATAAGAATGTTAGGTCTTAACAGCTGAGGAGATATGGATAATATAACACTGAAGACAAATTGTCTGGGCTCTTTAAGAATACATGGCTGGTGCTAAGAAAATCTTGAAGAGCCAAGTATTTTGAGAATTATAAAGTGATGTTATAACAAGGTCAGGAGTCTAGGTACATGGGTTTTAAATTACTGCAATAGCCTATAACAGAGTCCTATAAAGGGGATGAAAGGTACTTCATTACAACATTGCTAAAGCAAACTTAGGTGCTTCTGAGACCAGTAGGCATTTTGTATGGCTTCTTCAGGTTTGTGTTAACTACAGAGTTGGCTAATGTGGTCAGAGGTGAAAGAATATTTCTTGGGATATTAGTTAATGAAATAAACCACTGGAAATGAACCTTCAGTTACTTAAGTCTGACACCCTGCTATGTTAAAGCATAGCAAAGCATTTCTTTCATCTCTTCTTTATTCAAGTCAGGTGACTTGGAAATTCATACCACCAGCAGTATGGTTGAGGAGAGTAAAACAGCAAAATAAAACCAACTGCTTTTCATTTAAAGTAAGTTCTGAAGACCTGCTGTCAAATAATGAGTTCTATTAAAAGGGCAGGCTAACTCATATTAGTCCAATTACATCTCTACAAATCACAATACAGTTTAGTTTTTACCTTCAGATTATTTTCTATCAGAACACAAAATGCTTCCCAAGAATCCAGTGCCCCGCAACAACCCCAGGACAAATTCTGTGGGTATCCTTCAAAAATGAAAGCGTTCTTACAACATATCACTGATTAAGGGGAAAGTGCCTTTGTACTCAATGGTCCAATTGGTATTTCTGGCCACCAGGCGCGTAGCTTTCATTTCTCTTAGCACTAGTTCCAAAGCAACATAGCCAGGTGCCATTTTGAAAGGAAACTGCTGTAACTAGTCCTAATAGCTTAAATCAGTACTTTCCCAAGTGAAAGATGGGCTACCTGACACATTTCAAAGACTGAGGTGCGAAAGTCAAAGGAGAGAAAAACCATGAAACTAGAGCTGTGTTTGCTCCCCGAATGACAACCCGGATATTATTTTAATATGCCTAAACTATCAGGGTACTATTAATACACACATATTTTCCTGGAAGAAATAAACTTTTGTTAGATTATGCAGTTTTCACCCTTGAAGGGCCTAACAAATTGGAGACAACTGCCGTCTTTTTGTAATGGTGGTCAATTTCACCAGAAAAGGGGCGCTCAGTTTACTCACTGAACTGTACAACCTTGCTAGTGTGTAGTTGTTTCCCTACAAATGATTGAATCTTTGGCTCTTTCCTTCTACCACTTATTTACCACACTTCAAATGGGGTGGGCTCATTTCAGGACAGAAACAGCATACCATTTATGCGAAATTTTTAAACCTTGAAATACACACCTTATGTGGATACTACACAAGCATAAAAAAACATACAAGGGTACAACACTTAAGAACAGAAAATAAGAATGGGATGAGGGAGTGGTACAAATGAGGCTTCAAATATTGTGAAGTTTTATTATTTATTACTTATTTAAATTTGCCAAAGGGCTCATGGGAGAGAAAAAGTATCCCCCTACTGGAGCATAATCATGTCACAATTCCTTCTCCTCGGTTTCTCCATCCTGTTGGGATTTTACACATGCACACACATTCACCAGGTATGTTTTTGAAGCTCCTGGAGTTGAGACTTGAACCTTGGTCAGCCATGTGGAATCTGGTTCCTTTAACCAGTAAGTCATAGGGCTGGCCCAGAGTTTTACTATAAAGTGAAGAAATTATATAAATATGGCAAATCAATGAATACTTAAAAATTGAGATGATAGGTTTCTGAATTTTTCTGAGCACGTGAAATAGTTTTGTTTTTTAAGTTTTGCTATAGAGAACATGCACTCACTGTAGAGAAACAAAGAGGTAAAGTGAAAAAGCAACCCCCAAGGGGAAAGGCTATGTCATAATTCCTCTTTCAGGATTATGGGCACACACGCACACGCACACACACATGCTCAGCATTTTGTTGTTGTTGTTGTAGTTTTATTTAAAAATAAATAAAACTTGCTCACGAACTGTTCACTCATTTTCTTCACTGTGCAGCCTGGTGTTAGGATTGATAACTCTGATGGCCAGCCGGGCTGCTCTTTCCACGATGGCCTTGTAGTTCTGGGAGGAAACGTGTGCAATCTCAGCCAGTAATACTGCACTCCAGCCACACTTCAAACTCCTTGACTTTGTGGACCAGGAACTTCCAGAAGCCGCTGGGCAGCATGTGCTTTGTCTTTTAGTTGCTTCCATAAGCAAGGTTGGGCACCAACATGTGGCTCTTGAATCTCCTCCACATCCTGTTGTCAATACCTCTGGGTCTCCACCAGTTACTCTTAATTTTGACATTATTGGTCTAACTGGTGCTGGGTGAACTTCTTGGTCCTCTTTTTTGACAATCTTGGGCTTCACAAGGGGTCTGAAGGCAGCCATGATGCCAGGTAGGAGATGGCTGCCACCTCTGTAGGCAGCACCAAGGAAGAGAGACCGCCCAGAGTGATTTTTCAAACCACCAGGCTCAGGACTAGAACCATGCAGTGGGCCAGTGGAATCCTGTCACCCTCAACCTCCATGCCACCAACTGGCCCCACGTAAGTTTTGTTTTCGTTTTTATTTGTTTTATTTTGTTTTGTTTTGGAGAGGTTTTTGTTATGTGTGCACTCAACAGAAAAGACAGAGACAGAGAAACAGAAAGCAAGAAATCACCCCCCAGGGGAGATGGCCACACTGTAATCCCTTCTCTGTTCTCCTCTCAGGATCTTGGGCACGCACACACACATGTCTGGCGTGAGTTTAAGCCACCAGGTCTGGGACTCGAACCATGGTCAGCTACATGGGAGTCCAGCAACATAGTCATTACGCCAACTACTGGTCCCACATAAGTATTTTTAAAAAGAAAAAAGACTGGGACAGCAAGTGGCATGGTGGTTAAGGCTCTGGACTCCCATATGGCCGACTGTGATTCAAGTTCCAGACCTGGTAACTTGCTTTCTTGCTTTTCCTCTCTCTTTCTGGTTAATGCACATGTCCTATGCCAAATTAAAATAATAATAAATAAAATTAAATAAACCTTTTTTTAAAAGGGAAAAAAATACCAACATATTTAAGTACCAGGAACCCCACCTGAAACATCTGTGAACTATATTGTTAAAAAGAGAATCTCTGGGGACCAGCAGGTGGTGTGGTGGCTAAGGCTCTGGACACAATCTCACATGGCTGACCATGGTTTGAGTCCTGGACCTGGTGACTTGCTTTCTCACTTTCCCTCTCATGTTCTCTCTCTCTCTGGTCAAATTAAAATAAATGAATGAAGGAATAAAATTAAATAATTATTTTAAGAAAAAGAGAACCTCGGGAACCAGCAGTTAGCGTAATGGCTATGTCGCTGGACTCCCACATAGTCGACCGCGGTTCAAGTCCCGGACCCGGTGGCTTAAAACTCACACCAGGCATGTGTGCGTACGTGCCCAAGATTCCGAGAGGAGAAGAGGAGAAGGGACTGCGCGTGACCATCCCCCCGGGGGGTGATTTCTCACTTTCTGTCTCTATGTCTCTCTCTGTCTGGCGAGCGCACGCGCCCTATAGCGAAAACCTCTCCAAAAAAAAAAAAAGAGAGAACCTCTGAAAGTTAGATAATACTTACAATCTAAAATAAAAGCTAACCAAATGATAATTACATCTGAAAGTGATAAAGTACTTTTCAGCCAGAGAGTAGGGATTTGTTTATTCATTGACTGTGTCAGGCAGCCTTGACAAATATGATACATACATTCTACCTCTTGTATCCATGGGTTCTCAGCCATGGAATAAAAAAACACAAATTGAAATGTTCAAGAAAATTCCAAAAAATGAAACTTGAATTTGCAACATCAGTACTATGCTAAAACCAAGTAAATGAGTGATGAGTTGGTATTGTACTCAGTGTTAGAAGCAACCCAGAGATGATTTAAAGTATACAGAAGGATAAGCACGAGTTATATACAAATATTATTCCATTGTACATAAAGAACTTAATCAACACTGAATTCTGGCATCCACAGGAGGTCCTGGAACCAATCACCTGTAGATACTAAGGGTTTCTGTTCCTAATTCCATGAGCTAGGTAATACCTTCATTTTACAGATGAGAAAATTGGGGCTAGCAGGTGGCAGTGGTAAAGGGCGCTGGACTCCCACACGGCTAGCCATTCGAGCCCCTGACCTGGCAGCTTGCTTGCTCGCTCGCTCTCTCTCTCTCTCTCTCTCTCTCCTCCCCCCCTCTCTGGTCAAATTAAAATAAATAAAGTCAAATTAAGAAAAAGAATACTAAAAAAAAAAAAAAAGATGAGGAAATTAAGGCTCAGTAATTAACTTGATTACTGACAGGATGAATTAAGCAATAAAAGTCAGGATTCAAAGCCAGGTTCATAGGCTGGACTTCCAAGATTCATGCCATCATGTCACACTGCCTGATCTGATAAATAGCAGATTCAATTCCAGAGGGACAGGCCATACAGGTAAGGGGACTCAAAAATTTGATAGTAGTAGGCTCCTTCCACTTACAAGTACTAAACAAGTGGTTCTTGAACAGGGGCTTTCTGCCCACACTGATTCTCCAAGTGCTCAGGTTATCTCAGGGCCTGTCTTAAGCAGTTAGGTGACCTTAGACTTAAGGGCAATCACCTATTTTAATTGCCTCTCTGCTAACTACAATGGCAGCCAGGACTAAACCTTTAGCTTTTGTTTTATTTTTAGGGTATAGCATGGCCGGGAGTTCATTGAAGGAGAAAGGAAAAACAGAGCACAGAGCTCCCAAGAAGGGAGGGGGGTCCCGGAAAATCGGTCGCCAAGGAGAACAGGGGCGAAGGGTTTTTATCTGAATCAGAGGGGCCTTGTTCATGCTTGTTTTCAGGTGGGGCTTATGTATGCATTCCCCTGTGGTGTGGAGAGGCACATGCTGGATGGGTCCAGTTATTCTTCTAATTTTGGAGCAGTTATGAAGGTCAGGAGATTCTTTGTGTAGAGGAATGAGGGCCAAATCCTGACCAACTTCTTAAAAATAAAATGTAGCCACATTATGGCATCATAGCATCTGTGGAACCTGTGTTATCGTCCATATACTTAAAAGCCACACTCCCTGACCAAGATGGATAACCCATTGAGAACAGAGATCTTACCTATCCTAGTTACCACTGGAGCCCCACTACCCAGCACTGGCTGGCATACAGCAAGCTCTAAGTAGTTTTTCAAATTATATACGAACTAGGTATCCGTTAAAAACAAGGCAATAAGTAAACTATGGATGAAATTTCATAAGACACTAAGTACTTAAAATAGGATACTTTTATGAGCCAAGTTTTTGAAAATTATATGTACTGGGGCTGGCAGGTGACAAAGTGGTTAAAGATGCTCGAGTCCCACACGACTGAGCACAGTTTGAGTCTCAAATCTGGCAGCTTGCTTTCTCCCTTTCTCTATCTCTTTTTTCTCATCATATTAAAACAAATAATAACAATAAATAAAGTTAAATGAAATATTTAACTAGCCCACATTGCTCAGGAATCTCAGCCACAGGTAAATAAGTAGACATCTGCAGCCTCTCATTCTGTGGAGAGCCAAACAGAGTGAGCGACCATGTGGGAAGCTGCTCACTAACAAAGCCAGCACCAGTCATTTGAACAACTTGCCCATGACAGCTGGGGATACAAATTCAAAGTCATCATATTCTATCCATGTCATGAAACTTCATGGTCAGACTCCTTTTTTTTTTTTTCAAAGAGGTTTTTGACTATAGGGCATGTACACTTGCCAAAAAGAGAAAAAGACAGACAGAAAGCAAGAACTCACCCCCCAGGGAGGATGGCCACACCGCAATCCTTTCTCCTCCATTTCCTCTTGGGATCTTGGGCACACATGAACACGTGCCCGGCCAGAGCCCTCTTAATCATGGGATCTTTTGCATCCAGGTTTCAGATGCTCTACAGAGTAACCAGCCATCCACTATTTCAAAGTACACATAGGGGCCAGTAGGTGGTATGGTGGTTAAGGCACTGATTCCCACATGGCTGACCATGGTTGAAGTCCTGGACTTGGCAGCTTACTTTCTCACTTTCCCTCTCTCTAGACAAATAAAAAAATAATTAAGTAATTCTTAAAAAAAAAAAAAAAAGTACATTGAGGGCCAACTAAGTGGCATAGTGGTTAAGGAAGCTGGATCCCACACAGCCAAATGTTGGGAGTCCTGGACCTGGTGGCTTGAAAAACACTGTGTCTGTATGCGTGCTCACACACACATGTAAACCCACAATCCCAAGAGAATGGAGAAGAGAATGCAGCATGGTCATCCTCCCTGGGAGTGTTTCTGACACTTTCCCTATGTCTGTTTCTCCAGCAATCACACCTGACCTACAGCAAATTTAAAAAAAAAAAGAAAAGAAATTTAAAAAAAGAGAGGGACCAGCAGGTGGCATGGTGGTTAAGGCACTGGACTTCCACATAGCCAACCACAATTCAAATCCTGAACCCAGTGGCTTAAACAACATGCATGCCCCAAACCCCAGGAAAATAGAGAAAAATTGCAGCATGATCTTCCCACCCCTGGTGGTGGAGGGGAGGATTGCTCACTTTTCCTCTGTCTCTCTCCAGATAGTGCATGTGCTCTATGGCAAAAACCTTAAAAAAAAAAAAAAAAAAAAAAAAAAAAAAAAAAAAAAGTACATCTAGAACATCCTCCCAAAGTAAATGTATGGAGGTCATGTGGCATGTACCACATCACATCATCCCAAATAAAATCTTCAATGTGTCCATCCAGGCATTTTCACACAATGTGGTTAACAAAGTTTTATTTATAGAGAAACATGCCAGAAAATCCTAAAGGTTAGTTTTCTCCTATGAGTAAGTTCTAGAGATCTAAAGTACAGCACAGTGACTATATTTTTAAATTTTTTTAAATAATTGATTTTATTTTTTAAATTTATTGTAAGGTACATGTGCTCACAAGAGGGAGAGGTAGAGGGAGAGAAAGTGAGAAAGCAAGCTGCCACGTCTAGGACTAAAATCGCAGCTGGCCATGTGGGAGTCCAGCACCTTAACCAGGCCACCTGCTGGCCTCCAGTGACTATATTTAATAATAATGTATTGTGTATTTGAAATATGCTAAGAGGACTTTTTATTTAAGAGAGATTTTTGCTGTAGGGCACATGTTCATGCCAGAGAGACACACAGAGAAAAAATAATCACTCCCCAAGGGATACGGTCACACCACAATCCCTTCTCCTCCATTCTCCTCTCAGGATTTTGGACATGCACGCACACCAGCATGAGGTTTAAATGACCAGGTCTAGGATTCGAACCGCCGTCAACTACAGTAAAGTAGAGCAACATAACCATTACACCATTTGCTGGTCCCAAGAGTACATCTTAAGTATTCTTTCCACCTAGACCAGCAAATGTAGTAGTAGTTACATACTTGAACTTGGCCAACTACAGTTCAAGTCCCAGATTCAATGGCTTGAAACTCACGCCAGGCGGGACCAGCAGTTGATGTAATGGCTCTGTCGCTGGACTCCCATGTAGTCAACCGCAGTTCAAGCCCCAGACCCAGTGGCTTAAACTCATGCCAGGCACATGTACGTGCGTGCCCAAGATCCCAAGAGAATGGAGAAGGGATTGTATCATGGCCTTCCCCCCTGGGGGGTGACTTCTGTCTCTTTCTGGACACGCCCTATAGCAAAAACCTCTCCAAAAAAAAAAAAAAAAGAAACTCATGTCAGGCACATGTGTGTGTGTGCCCAAAACCCCAGAGAATGGAGAAGGGACTGCAGCATGGCCAACCTCGGGGTGGGGGTGGGGGGAGATGATTCTTACCTTCTCTCTCTGGAGAGCGCAGATGCCCTATAGCAAAAATCTCTCTCTAAAAAAGTATTCTTTCTACCAAAAAAATGCCATAGGAAACAGAGGAGTTTAACAGATAATGAAGGCAAAATGATGGGCTTGAATGTCAAAGTCAAACTGGGAAGTCTGGCCTTGGTCCTTGCAACATTAGATTTCCCAGAGAGCAAAGGTTGACCTGCTAATGACTGTATCTTTGTTTTAAAACAGTGCAATTAATCGCTGCCACCATAACATTCCCATCTCATCCCCTTATCTGAATCCTAGCAAAGGTTAATACCAACCCCTAGTCTTCTGAGAGCACCTTTATAGAATAGTGTCTGCCTCATGATCTGAAGGCTTCAAAATGTCTTATGAAGTTATTAGAGATACTGTGAGCAATGGGGAAGCACTGGAGGATTTCAACCACAGCATTTAAAAAAAAAAAATTGGGGGGGACCAGCTGGTACTTGATGAAGGCAGCTGGATCCCATCTGACTCACTCAGTGGTTCAAGTCCCAGACCCCACAGCTTGAAAAACACAACAGGAACATGTGCATGTGTGCTCAAAATCACAAAAGGTAGAGAGGGAAGGGGTTACAGTGTGACCATCCCCCATAAAGGTTACCTTGTTTCATGCTCTCCCTCTTTGGCCAGCTCACACATCTTCTGGTAAATTTCCTTTTGTTTTTTTTGAAGTACCTTAAAAAATAACACTCTTGTGTGGCATTGCAGAGTTTGCAAAATATGGGTAACAACACATTGTGTTGTATAAATCAACTCAGGGGGCTATAACCACCATTTCTTTTTAAAAATAAAGAAAATGCCAGATGTATATCACATGTAGGAATGGCACAATGTTATAATGAATCTTCTGTTATAAATACTATAGTGACCTCTGTGTTCCAGATTGTGGTTCAAAATTATTTAATTGGGTCACAGCCAAAATGTTTGAAAGTCACTGCTCTAGAAGATGAACTTAGAACAAATACTAGAGAATGCTGCTTTCACCCTGAAGGGTGCAGCAACAGAAAAATTAAATGGAAGAGACACTTAAAGGATATAGATTAAGAGAAACCAATGAAAATGCCAAGGTACTATACCTGGGTGATCTTGGGGAAAGGCGGTTATAATCACAAACGCAAACTGTGACGGAAAGCTGGTTAAGGATATATAGGAAAGGCAAGGAGGCACATTTTATTTCAGAAGATAGGACATCCAGATGAAACTACCAAAAAAGCTCTCCCACACCAAAATCCTACAAATAAGTCTACACCATTGCTTTAATTTGGTCACCTTTACCAAAGGTAAACTATTAACTACCAAAGGTAAACTATTTGGTCACCTTTACCAAAGGTTATACTATTAACAATTCTCTTTCAGTTAAGTTTTAAATTTACGCTGTCAACAACCAGTGGTTTTAAGTTTAAAAAAAAAAAAAAAAAAAAAAAAAAGATTTGGGTCCAGCAGGTGCTGTAGTGGTTAAGGCACTGGAATTCCCACATGGCCGGCCGTCCACGGTTCAAGTCTCAGACCTGACGGCTTGCTTTCTCACTCTCCCTCTCTCTACCTTTCTCTGGCAAAACTCATGTGAAAAATAATAATCATAATCATAATAAATAAATAAATAATTCTTTTTTTAAAAAAATATTTAATTTTATTCATCTTTTTTTTTTTTTAATTTGACCAGAGAGAGAATGGGAAAGCAAGCAAGCAAGCTGCCAGGTCTGGGACTTGAACCACTTTTGACCATGTAGGAGTCCAGTGCCCTAACCACCGTGCTACTTGGTGGTCCCAGTTATGACTTTTATTAAAGAATTATTTTACTGAACTTTATTTATTTATCTTAATTTGACCAGAGAGAGACAGAGTGAGAGAAGGAAAAGTGAGAAAGCAAGTGGCTGGGTCCAGGACTCAAACTGTGGTCTTCCATGTGGGAGTCCAGAGCTCTTAACCACCACGCCACCTGCCACCCTGCCCTCCAGTTATAACTTTTTAAAGTATATCATCACACAAAAACAACCAATACCATCAGTCAGTCCCTGGCTACATTATTTGCCATTCCAAGTGCTTCACTTTGATTTAGCATTTAATGGTTAAGTTCAGAAGGGTCTGTCAGTTGGCTGTGTGCATGGATTAGGATTTCATGACCACAGGGATGTATAAACCATATGAGCTCTCCTGTACTGGCACTACTAGGAGAGCTCTGTGCCAAAGGGTGCCCACAGGCTGCCACGCATTCTGTGCCCATCCTGAGTGAAGCTCAAGAGCCTTGCTGATCCGCTAAAGGGATAGGAGGGAAATGGCTGAACTCCAACAGATCACTTTACCCAGGACTGAATCCCCAACATACATCAGAGTAGATGGACATAATTAAACAAAGCAGAGTGGACTTAAGAGATAAAATGTCATACCCAACATGCCCTTGATGAAAAGAGTTTTGCTTCAGAGGAGCCTTTTTAAGTAGTAAATTACATTAATTACCAACATTTTAAAACATCCAACATCTAAGAGTTCTGAATCTCTCGTTTATTAGATGGCACAAAAATAACAGGTTTAGATTACATTACAAAAGAACTCAAACTGCTCACAAACAACCACTGGGCCTGCTTTAAAAGAGGGTGGGGATTCTTCAGACTACTACACAAGGAGACAAAAACTCAGCATCCTAAGCAAAATAGTAAAGAGTACACAGACAAGTTCTTTTTAAAACAAAACAGAGAAATCCACATACTCAGTAACATGTCTACAATGATTATAACATATCCCTTAGGGGATAAGCCTGTATTTGTAGGAAACAAAGCTTTCCATAGAGAAATGACTTTCACAAGATGATTAGATGGACCTGCAATGAAGAAAATACATTTCAAAAGATGGGTTCAGACTTACACTGTTTTCACTGAAATATTTAAAAATAAGGCCCTTCTCTGTATCAAAGAAATTTTTAAAATACACATCATGGATAAAACAAATTTTTAAAAAAGTTCTATGCAGAAATACATATTTGCAAATAATAGAAATTAAACATAAAGTTTGACAACAGAAATACTACTTGGAACTACCTAGAAAAGGCCAAGTTTGTGTTCTGCTTTAGAACCTTACAATGAAGTGAATCTGATTCTCACTGTAACTCTTTTCTTTTTAACCTTAATCACCAACGGCTGGGCAACTGAAATGGACATAGAACTATATAAACGTCAGAGAAATAAGTAAACCTCATTAATGTTTCCAAAAATTCATTTAGAGATAGAAACAGGTCCAAATAGATGCCTGTCTAAATGTACTGCAATTACGTTACAATTATTTTTCCAAATACACAGATATGCTCTGTCTTTTCTCAGCTCATTACTGACTCAAACAATTTGCCCTTCTGGGATCAATTGTTTGCTAATAAATAATTGTTTACAGTCACAAAATGATGTTAGGAGGTTTTCTTATTAGTTTTCCTTCTGCACCCTAATAAGATTGAAAACTAGCTGATTCCCAAGAGTCTAACCTTAACCTTGCTTTGTTTAACAGCCCAGGAAATGATGAACCATCTGCTTCAGAAAATAATGGACAGCCAAGAGGAAATATTGTTTAATTGTAGATTAACCTCCTCGTGAGGCAGTCTGAAGCAGCTTTAGAATTAGCAACTATAACCAGCAAAAGAAACAAATGGCTCAAGAGCCTTTTCCTCTCTCATTTAAGGTCCAGAAAGAATGCAGAGAGATTTCTATTTCCTATATTTATTTACAAACATTTCCACAGTGGAAACAAAAATCATCAAGGTCAAAATTGATGCTCAAAAGTGTAGTTATTGCCCTCCAATTTTGTTTGTCCAAATACCTTTAATGCAGCAAACCATCAAACCATTTCATGCACTTAAAGCGTCCATTTAAAAAAAAAGAAACAATAAAAACCTCTTTTCCATTATTTTCAGATTCTTATATTAAAATTAATTTTTCCCTGGCTTCTTTGTTAATAGTTATAATAAATCCACCACTGGGGAGTAGAAATTGTTTTATTATCATCAACATGGCACTTAAGTAAATGAAATCTTGTCAAGTACATGGTGACCTACAAGTTCAAAAGAAAAAAAAGAACAGGATGAGATCAAAATGGCCGGCCAGGACAAGAAATACAAAAGTGACAGATTAAATGTGAACATAGCCCTTTATCCAATAGGCTTCACATGCTAAGACTTTTCAAGTCACACGTGTAAAAGCACATAGGACATTGAATATTTAACACTGCCCCCTCTAACAGGCTCAACCAATTTAGCAAGGGTACCAAGTCCACTGTCATTCAGAACAGTATGTAAATTCTGTAAACATTTCATTAATTCCAAAAATATTGAGGAATTCCTGAAAGGGCCTGGGAGGAGAGGATCAGGAAACAGGACATATACTTGGGGTAGATTCTTTTATTGTTTAACACATGCCTAACTTTCAGTTTTCTCTTAAAGCCTGGTGACAGTAACAGTTAAAAGCTTTGCTCTGTTGCTATCAAAAACTGTGAACGGTTCTTCTCAGTCAACAGTTACAATCAAGAACCAAAAACATCTATGAAAATTTCAAAACTAAGGAAATTTGCTATTTCAGGCAAGGTCATATTACTTTGCATTTCCAATAAGACCTAAAGATCATCTACTTTGTGTAAATATTAAAGGAAAACAACCTGTGTGGAGAGGAAAGATTTTTTGCAGTTGAAAGTCTTAAATATCTTAAATAGAATTTGCTAAAATAAATTATTCTTGAATTCCTCAACTTAATTTTGAAGCAATGAGCTAGTAATAACTCCCGAGATTCAAATAATAGTGCCTATTCAAGAAGAATGAGAGTTTGACATTCTTCTCTACAAAACAACTAGGCACAATTTTATCCATCAGACGTCTATCAACCTACGGATATTGAAAGCTTGGGAGAACAAGATAAAATCAACTCCAACCCTATAGTCAGCTGTAATATCGAGCAGGCATCAACAATGCTATTCATGAATTTAGAAAAATTAATAAATCCTGGGTTGAATGCAAGAAAAGGCTCAAATACAGGTGAAGCGTACTCACTTGGGTTTTGTTTCTGCATCTGTCACTTGGCGAATGAAGATACCATCTTCAGGATGTTCAGTGTCATCCATCTCATACATATATGATGATGCTATTGCAAGTGTAGTGCCATCATTACTGAAGGCAAGAGATGCGATGCTGGTGGGATATCGATGGAACTGACACAGTCGCTTTTTGTTAAATGGATCCCAAATATTTACAAATCCATCAGAACCACCTACAAGTATTTTCAAATAGTTAAAAACAGTTCTTACAGCCAGATACAGAAATAATTATTATTTTAACAAACAGTTCATATTTAAGGATCACAGAAGTTACATTTTCCTCAAAAAAAAAGAAAAAAAAAATATACACACACACACACACACACACACACACACTAGGTTTTTTTCTCTAAATGCCATAAAAAGCCAGCACAATTGTTTTAAAACTTCTGCCCAAGGCTGGCAGGTGGCATGGTGGTTAGGGCACTGGAATCCCAGATGGTCGACAATGGTTTGAGTCTTGGGCCTGGCAGCTTACTTTCTCACTTTCCCTTTCTCTCTCTCTGATCAAATTTAAAAAAAAAAAAAAAAAAAAAAAAAAAAAAAAAAAATCCAACAACAAATAAAGTTAAATAAGTAATTCTTTTCAAAAATATTCTGCCTAAAAAGACATAGTGTTGATTGTTTTTAGAATTATGCTATCTTAATAATTAGACAAGGCCAGCTGGTGGCATGGTGGTTAAGGCAGCTGGATCTTACAGGGCTGAGTGAGTGATTAGAGTTCTGGACCCAGGAGTTAAAAACCACACCAGGCCCATGCGTATGCCCAAAATCCCAAGAAGAGAACAAAGAAGGGATTGCAGCATGGCCACGCCTAGAGGGCACTTTCTCATTTTCCCTCTCTATATCTCTTTATCTCTCTTTCTCTAGCAAGTACAAGTACCCTATGGAAAATTTTTAAAAGAAAGAAAAATAATTAGATGTAAGTTGGCATGCCATACTTTACCTGTGGCAAATGTATTGTGAATATTGTGAAAGGAAATGGCATTGACTGGGTAAATCTGCTCAATATTATTTTCTTTAAGTCTGTGACATTTGAAGGCATACTTCTTCTTCTGTACCTCAGGGCTTGGATCCAAATACTCAACTGCAACTCGGCCTTCAATAGAACTTAACACATAACCCTGCCAAGAGGGAAGCAGAGGACAAAAACAGTAAAAACCCAGCTTCCAAAATCAAGGTACTAATTCTCAAATCCAACACACACTAAAGAAAGATTTCAGAAATGAAAAGAAAGTATGGCTAGGTTTTGACAAAATGTTTAAGCTATACAACATACCTATTAACTATTCTAATAAGTTAACATCAGTACCAGTTCTATGAAAAAAAAAAAAAAAACCAAGGCTATTACTTGCTTTCTTCACTGTACCAGTGACCTGCACATTGTAATAAAAAATAACCAGTTATCTTGTAAGACCTGAGCAAGAATTTTTAAGTATTTTAATACCATTTTATTTGCTGTCCGGTCCAAAAGGAGATTCAAATTTGTTACCTGGGTTAAATATATTCTATGTTCTATGCCTTTTCACCTCCAATAACTGTAAAAACTACACTTCCCTCACTGGAGGCATCAAAAAGTCCAAATCAACTGGAACATGACTTCCAGCTCAGTTACGCCATCTCGCTTTTTTTTTTTAAACTTATTATTTTTTTAATTTAACTTTATTGTTTTTAAAAGATTATTTTATTTAACTTTATTTATTTATTTCAATTTGACCAGAGAGAGACAGAGCGAGAAGGAAAGTGAGAAAGCAAGCCACCAGGTCTGGGACTTTAACCGCACTTGGCCATGTGGGAGTCCAGCACCCTTAGCCACCATACCACCTGCCGGCCCCTAATTTAACTTTATTTATTTACTTTAATTTGACCAGAGAGGGACAGAGCGATAGAGAGAGAAAGCAAGCCGCCAGGTCTAGGACTTGAACCACAGTTGACCAGGTGGGACACCAGTGCCCTCAACCACCACATCACCTGCCCGTCACAGTTATGCCATCTCTTACATTTACTACAGCAAGTCAGGTCTGCACAGACTTTCAAGAAAGTTCAAAAATGATTTACAATTTCAAACTTTTCTTCACTTGTCCTTGAAATGATAAAACATCAAAAAAGAGACAGGGACCAGCAGCAGATGGAGTAATGGTTACGTTGCTGGACTCCCACATAGTCAACCGCAGTTCGAAGCCTGGACCCGATGGCTTCAAGTTCACGCTGGGTGCACGTGTACGTGCATGCATGCCCCTCCCAAGAGAATGGAGAAGAAGGGACTGCAGCATAGTCATCCTCCCCCAGAAGCAGGGGGTGATTTCTCACTTTCTGTGTCTCCGGTGAGCGCATGCGACCTTATAGCAAAAATAAAAATCTCAAATAAATAAATAAGAGATTATGTATGCCAAGTACAAAACCTGTTTCATTAATAACCTTCATTTTTTTAATCCTTCAAAGTATAAAAAAAATTTATCACCAAAAACTGCTTAAAGAGGAAAAAGTCAGTAAACTATATTTTTAAACTTTGATTATACACCAGAGATACTGCTGCACAAAGTTTTAGCTATAAAAACATTAAAATAATATTTATAAGGTAAGCCTTTTTAATCACATACTTAAATCTCTGAAGTTTCGCATAACTGCAGTTCCTTATTTTCAATGGAAATGTACAATTTCTTGAAAGAACTGTAATCACCATCTAAGGTATTGACCTTTTGAGATAAAGGACCAACAGAGTAACTCACATAACTGCTTCAAGTTCCACAACCACTAAAGAAGAGCCATAAGGCTCCAAAGATACCTGCTGTTTTTTTTTTTTTTTTTTTTTTTTTTTTTTTTGGAGAGGTTTTTCGCTATAGGGCACGTGCGCTCGCCAGACAGACAGAGACAGACATAGAGACAGAAAGCGAGAAATCGCCCCCCAGGGGGGATGGTCACGCCGCAATCCCTTCTCCTCCATTCTCCTCTCGGGATCTTGGGCACGCACGCACATGCGCCCGGCGTGAGTTGTAAGCCACCGGGTCCGAGACTCGAACTGCGGTCGACTACATGGGAGTCCAGCGACATAGCCATTACGCTAACTGCTGGTTCCCCCTGCTGTTTTTAATGATTTTTCCTCTTGCAAAATCCCTACAGTAGCTGACCACACCAGTAGCTCCCTCCAAACTTTTAAGGTCTGGGGGGTAAAAGGAGCTCACTAATAAGCTAATCTCATTTAGCACTGAGAATGAAAGATGACTCACCCTGTACATCAAGAAGTAGTCATGGGTCAGCAGGTGGTACAGAAGTTAGAGAGGCTGGATTCCACATGACCAACAGCGCAGTGGGAGCACTGGACCCAGCAGCTTGAGATACATGCCAGCACATGTGCATTTATGCCCCAAATCCCGACAGATGAAGGGACTACAGCATGGCCATAACAGGAGGTGGGGTGGGAGGGGGATGTCTCACTTTCCTTCTCTCTCTTGCCAAATTTAAATAAATAAATAAATAAATAAATAAATCTTTAAGAATATTAAATGAGAATGTATCAGAAAATTCTAAATCACTACTTTGAAAAAAAATAATAACAAATGGAACTAAATAAATAAATCTTTTTTTTTTTTTTTGAAAAAGCGGCATTAAAGGTGGTGGCTGATTGATAATTTTACATAAGATCATATTATTTTCAAATTTCAGCAAAGAGAAGAGGGGTATACCAGTACCTGCTTGTTTGGAAATGCTCGTATGCAACGAGTCTGATATTTCAGGCTGGACTCCCTGCGCTGCTGCACATAGCCCATGTTCCTTAAGTCCCACACCAACACTCTGCGGCCCGCTGTTCCCACAATCAGCCGGTCCCCAGACACTGAGAGGGTATACACCTTTTAAGAGAAATCAAAAATCATCTACTTACTTAAAATGGCATTTTGCTACCAAATAAAATTTGTTTTATCATAAACCTTAAAAAAGCTGATTGGGTTCCCAAATACCAGGTACCAATTTTAGACACTGCTGTTACTCAAAACAAGTAACTCATACAAAATATCAAACCCTGGATACTTTTTATTTCATTGAGTATCATATAAAAATGTACCTTCTAATTAACTTTGTAAAGGCACTTTTGAAGACTTCTATTACTAAAACAAGTTAAATTATGTCTCCAGCCTTCCTGTTTTACTTACACATAATATAAGTGTTTAAAAAAAGAAGGAAAAAAAAAGAAATGAGATGCTAAAAGCCATAAAATAACAAGATACCTTTCAGTGGTCTAGCTTTTCAGTAAACAATAATTTTCTTAAGCTATTTTTCTATGACCTTTTGGAATATTTTGCAACTCTTTAATAATCTTCATTTTTTCCAGCTGTTACACTGAATTAATAGGCCTTTCCAAGAATAATGAGGACACTATCATTAATTAACTATTTAACTGCTTTTGGTGGCATACAAACTCAAAATTAAAAGACAAGGATAGTGGTCTGGCATATTAACAAAGCAAATTCTTGTGCACTGACATCATAGTAAACATTCAAGATATAAGTTCATCTTTAAGGAAAATTTTCAAAACTATTTATCCCCTTGAATTTCTGTTTTTTCCCCTCACAATCCATTTTCTTCTATATTAAAATTTCCACAAAAAATTTGTTTATAATAAATCATAGAATTTTCTGCAAGCCAATACTTAATGACTTCTTTGCAATGTTAGAGACTAAAGATAGCAATTCATGAAAAAGGTGGCAAAAAAAAAACCTTATGGTCCTGCGTCCTTTTTGTAAAATCTAGACTTGAGGTTCATAACTATGATGATTATTATTTTCAATAAGCAACTCTAATTTAATCTAACCTACTATTTTCAAACCTGAAGAACTGCTATATAAAATGCAGAAAGACCACTTATCATTAGTACTATAGACCACTGCCCAAGAAACAAGTTAGGTTTAACAATACAGTGTCCCAACAGTCTCTATGAGCTGGCCTTAAAATTCAACAACTAATGTGACCAAGTGAAAAAATAAACTAAAAAGAATTTAAACAGATTTAATATAAGCAGATTTAAATATGATAAATCTAAGACTTATCATAGTTTATTTGGAAAACAAATTATTTACATAAAAATGATGTATATTAAAAAAAAGATGTATATTAGACGTACAAAGTACCAAAATTAAAAGATACAAGAATACAAAAAGAGATCTATTTATAATTGTACGATCACATCAGAAATTTTATCTTAAATTTTTATTGTACAGGTGACACACAGCTTCTAATAGTGCCTTCTATCCCCAGTGATCATAAATCAAGTGAAACCACTGTCATGCTACTGACTAGGTATATACATTTATCAAAGGAAGTATTAAAAAAACTGACATAATGAACCTTGCTGAACCAATAAGCAGCTTGATTCAGTGTGGCTGTCCATTATACAATATTCTGTCAGCAATTTATCACAGTTCTTAACATGTTACATGCAACCATAAATCAAAACTAGAAACAATGCAATTATTTTATTCTGAACAAAAGATCTTGCCAGGAGTAGATTCCACAGTGATATGACAAAAATAATGACTCTTTGGATGCACTACTGTATATAACGATGGCTAACAGGGACTGAATAGTATATTTACACTAAGAAGATAGACTCACGTGAAGGATACCTTTGAACTGCTAAAACAATAAATCTTTAAAATTAACTACCACCTGATGAAGTTCCAGCAAAAATGCTCAATTACACATTCATCATATGGATCAAAAGGTTAGAATAATACACAAAATTTGTTTTAAAAAGCTTCATTAAGAACCATCAAATTACATGTTGACACTAAAAAATGAATATACAAACAATAAAAAACAGGGAATGTAGAACATTTTTCTCAATGAACTCGAAATGATAACCCTTTTCACCCTCTTAACAGTCAACTCAAAAGAAAACTCAGGTCACGGATGAAAATCAGTTAAACTCCATGCCATTTTCAGGTTTCAGTATGTCAAATCCAACTTAAAACACTGGAACAGGCTTTGCTAAATGATTTCAGTTCTGAAATTTAAAGGATCGAGGATATATGGAGGCAGATTCATTAAGCTAGCACTCTCCAGTACAAGTGTTAACAGTTGACAAAAACGTCGACCAAATTCCAAAGTTTATTTTTTATGCAGTTTAGTTTATAAAATAAACTGTCAACTTTTTTTTTTTTTAAATCACTTTTATTTAACTTTATATAAATTTGCCAGAGAGGGACAGAGAGAGAGAGAGAGAGAGAAAGAGAGAAGTGAGAAAGTAAGCTGCCAGGTCCAAGATTCAAACCGTGACCTACCATGGGGGAATCCAGCACCCTTAACCATCACACCATCTGCAGCCCCAAAATGGTCAACTTTTAACCTCTCAATTCAACAGCATTATTAATCAAGCATGCATCAAATCAAATCAACCCACCCCAAGGTCCTTAATTCCTACAATGACTATAAAAGAACCTACCTTTTCAGGCTGAGAAAAGGTCCCGGCATTACAGGGAGTTCTGGGATCCCACAATTTAACTGTCTGATCCCAACTTCCAGTAACCATCACGTTAACTTCTGGACAGTATTCAACACATCTGATGGGGGCATCATGAGTTCCAACAAGATTTTCTACAGGAAAAACCAACATCTAATTTTACTACCACTACTAAGCAAAGATTCCTCAAATGAACAATTAAAGGAAATATTCATTTAATTGTAATGAATCTGCTTCATCCAATTCCATAGAAATGTCTGCAGACAGAAAAATCTCCACGGAGATTTCTGCTACTCCATGACTACAAAGTTATCCACCCCTCTGTTCACCTTATAGTGCATAGTTTAATTCATTAGCAACGCATGCAGAGGCTGACTTGAATTGTAGTGGCATGTCTATTATTTTCCTCACTTGATTCTAGATTTCTTACCAGGAACTTTGTTTAACTCTGTACTTTTGCCTAAAGTCAGTGCCAGGTTACATGCTAGCTACTCAAGAAATACTTGTTGGAGAACCAGCAGTTAGCGTAATGGCTATGTCACTGGACTCCCACGTAGTACGCTGTGGTTCGCGTCCCGGACCCGGTGGCTTAAAACTCACGCCGGGCGCGTGTGCGTGCGTGCCCAAGATCCTGAAAGGAGAATGGAGGAGAAGGGATTGTGGCGTGACCATCCCCCTGGGGGGTGATTTCTCGCTTTCTGTCTCTATGTCTCTGTCTGTCTGTCTGGCGAGCACATATGCCCTATAGTGAAAACCTCTCAAAAAAAAAAAAAAAAAAACTTGTTGAATGAACAAATGAGTCAAAAACTTGGGTCTTCTGTCAACACTTTATCTTGACTATTAAGCCAGTGCTTATAATAAACTTATTTATGGTTATAGGATTGAGAGTTTCAAGTGAAGTCTTATGATTATTCCGCTTGGTTTTCACAGTGGGTCAAATTTCCAATACACAAATTGATCAATTTCTACCTTCACATTATCTCATTTATTCATTCAACTAATATACTGTCTACCACTTCAGAATTCATGCCAGCTGCTAAGAGTACAGAAATGAACAATATGTGATCTTGATTCTCAAAATGGAACATTATCTTTTTAAAAATATGGCTCCTTTTCAAGTTTATTTTTTCTATGAGCTAAAAAGAGAGGGAGAGAGTGAGAGCACATGCAAATGTACCCCCAAAAGGGTCACCATCATCTACACAGCCTTCAGTAGTCCGCAATCATGGACACATGTATGCCCAGCATATTCAAGAAGGTCTCCGAATTTGAACCAGGAGCCTTCCATGTCAGACTGCCTCCCAAAGTGTGTTTTACCACTGTGCAAGATGGCCCCTCAAAAATTTATCATTTGGGGGGGCCGGCAGGTGGCGTGGTAGGTAAGGATACCTGACTTCCACGTGGTCAGCCACAGTTTAAGTCCCAGACCTGGCAGCTTGCTCTCTTACTTGCTCTCTCTTTCTCTCTCTCACTCTGTCCCTCTCTGGTAAAATAAAAATTTTAAAGAATTATTTTACTGAGCTTTATCTATATAATTTTAATCTATTTTCACTCTTTCAAATAAAGAGAATTATTTTACTAAACTTTACTTAATTATTTACTTATTTTGATTTGACCAGAAAGGGACAGAGTGAGACAGAAAAAGAGAAAGTGAGAAAGCAAGCTGCCAGGACTCGAACCACAGTTGGCCACATGAGAGTCCAGCGCCCTTAACCACCATGCCACCTGCCAGACCCTCGGTAAAATAATTCTTAAAAAAAACATTTGGGACTAGCAGATGGCATAGAAGTTACATTGCTAAACTCCCACATGGCTGACCAAGGTTCAAGTCCCAGACCCGGGGCTTCAAAATCACACCAGACACTTGTACATGCACAATGGACACTTGTGCATGTGTGCCCAGGATGCCAGGAGGAGAATGACAAAGGGACTGAGACATGGCCATCCCCCCTGGGCGCTGATTTCTTTCTCTCTAACCGTTTCTGTCTCTCTCTCTAGAGAGCAAATGCACCCTAAGGCAAAAACCTCTTAAAAAAAAATAATCATCTAAACAAAAGTTATCTAATGAAGTTTGCCAAAGACCTTCAAAGATCGAACAGATAATTGCCTAATTTAGTCTATAAAACAGAAAATCTTTAAGTTTCCTCTTTCATGTTTTTATCTTGTTAAGTTTTCAAACAAATAGGACTTAAATCTGCAAGCTTACTTAGTACTCATGGTAAGCTACTGGCAAACAAAAGTAGGCATTTGCAGTTGAAAGTTACACAAGAACTCATCTACTATGCAAAAGCCTCATCTGACTGGGTACTTAATTTTTTGACAGAAAGAGCGCATCCCTCATTCATCCTCCCATTGTCCATCTCCTCTATTCAGTCACATCTTTGTGCCCTGCCATCTCCTTGAATTATCTATGTTTAATGTATGCATGAACAAATACTCAGAGGGCTCTGTGCATTTGATTCCAAAACAATCTCCATTCTGACCCAAGGTCACCATAATAATTTGGAAAAATTATTTCACTTACGAACCTACAAAAATTAAATTACTTACCTACAAGAAAATGTGGCATAATGTTATTCTAATACAATTCAAACATATTCTGCTACTATTCAATATAAGAACCGGATTAATATAAACATGATAAGCCGTTTTACAATGTTAAATTTTTAAAAACCTATCTTCCTTTTTTGTAACTTCTGAAAAAGAAAACTCTGAAATATCAGCACTAGCCTGGAAAATCATAACAGAACATAGACCATAATGAATCCAGTCCATATTTAAGGTCAAGGTAAAGGTCAAACACTTAAGTGTTAGTTCACATAAACACTAAAAATGGTTATCATAATGGGCTTTACTGCAAAAATAATGCTAGTGATTAATAACTTACGTTACCATTTAAACAAAATAAATTCTAAATTCAAGCCACTTTTATCAGCATTTCAGCAACTTAGTAACTAAGTAACTCTTCCCAAATAACTATTTTAACCCTAGTACAGTAGCCAAAAGAACAAACTGATAAAAAATATATTACCTTGATCAGTGTTCAAATCATGCATTTTCAGTTGATGATCTAATCCCCCACTCCAAGCATGGGTTGGATCCTATGAAATAAAAGTTTCAAATCATTTAAAACTGAAAGAACTTTTGTTTCAAAAATTCCTATTTCTACAGTCAACTATTCAGGATGATATGCACTGGACTCAACTACTCACTGTAAACAAACAAAAACCAAGTTACTGGTCAGGAAACTACTTCATCAACAAATTGAGAGGGCTACTGGGTTTGGCACACCAGCTGAGAATAAATAGGTACTCTCATTTAAAAATGATGCCAACTCAGCCTTGTTGCAAATTTCTAATACAATTTTCTTCTGTGTAGAAAGTTTACAAGATGAATCTTTAAGACTAAACTTGAAAGAGGATACCAAGTTTCCGATGTTTATACATACCCCCAACACCAAAACCGTTACCTGGTTTAAGGCAGGTGTTCTAGAAAAGATACAGCTGTCCAAAAAACCACCAAGAGAAGCCTTTATCCAACACTGGAAAAGGACGCTACTAACATAGGCTGTCATACTAAGACCGCAGGAAGGAAAACGAACGCAGAGGCCACTTACGTAGAACGCGCAGTCCAGGACAGCGCCTGTGTGCTGGTACTTGAGCCGCATGGAGTTGGCCGGCACATCATAGAGCCGCACGGATGTGTCCCAGGAAGAGACCAGCAGGAACTGTGAGGTGTTGGGACTAAACTTCACTGAGGAGATGCCATCCTCGGGTGGCTGGTTCAGCTTGAACTCGTTAGAACCAGTCATCTGCAGAACAAGAACCCAGTCAAGAGTCCCCAAAGGGTCCCGGAATCAATAGATGGAGCTGGGCTGACCGCCGGGATGGGCTGCAGGGAGGGGCCGAGGACGTCGGCGGCAAGGAGTCTCTGCGCCTGCGCAAAGCCTGCGCCCGCCACGATCGAACTTGCCCCCCACTTCATTTTCAGGGCCGCCCTGACCCTCACCTCCGCACCCCTAACCTCAGTTCCCAACCTGTCTAGACGTGAGTATCCATACCCCGGCCTCTTCTCTCCCCGCTTCCCCCAGAGCTCGTCACCCGGACGCTCCTCAAATAAAAGGAAAAACAATAGAAGCGAAGCGGGATCCCCGGCGAACGGCTCCACCAGTTGCGGGCCTGAGGAGTCGCCGGAGAATCCGCTCCCGCGCCCAGCTACCTCACCTTACTACCTCGGGCTCAGCTCCGAAGCAAAGTCGCCGCCGCTCCTCACCGCCGCCTTGTTCACTGGGCGAACTCACTGGTTGGGCGAAGGAGGCGGAGAGGAAGTTCCAACCTACGCCTGCCATTGGCTACTTTCAAATACCAACGACTCAGTTGAGAAAGCCGATTGGTCGGACTAGCTGCCCGTCGTCGGTCAACCCACTCATCCTGTTCCGGCTCAAAGGGAAACCGCTGCTTTTCCGATCACGTGGGGCTCATTTACCACCGCGCAGAGGCGCTTGCGCTCAAGATGGACGAGTGGAAACTACAACTCCCAAGGAGCATAGCGGCAAGGCTGCGTTCCCGCCCATTCACGCTGGCGTGCAGCACGCTGGGAGATGTAGTGTCCCAGGGATCCACGCGCTGTCTGTTCTCTGAATAGTAAACAGGCGGGAAACACGGTCTTACCAGCTTTGCTCGTGGAGCCTTCTCCTCTCACTGTACAGACACAGGAATCTCACCCTGGCCAGCACTCCTATGAAGCTAAATCATTCTCCCCCTTCTTTGAACGTGCATAAACCTGTGAAGCAAACCGAAGAAAATATTTGCTCTAATCAACTATGTTATTTTGCCTTGATTTTCTTTTTCCTGGAATTTCCACACTATGACCTAGGGTATCATATTTCATATTGTCTGAAGTTCTGCTGATTTCACAAAGTTTATCCTTGTTCATATTATGCTTTATCTCTCCATCACATCTTTCCACAAACATTTATTGTCTACTATGTGCCAGACCTGGTGAGAGGCCCTGAGAATATACATTTAATCAGACCAGTCCTTACTCTCAAGGAATTGGGCATCCAGAGGAGCGAACAGACCGGGAAACAAATACTCTACAATGTGTTAAAGCTCAAACAGCTTATTTTAAAGATATTTTTATGGAGGGTCCCACAATGACAGCTAGAACCATATCCCTTTCCACTCTGATCTACAGCTCCCCAAAGCAGTAGACTCAATTTGCTCCATTTTCTGTTTCTAAAATCCTCCATAAATTCGAGAATAAAAAGGTTGCTTCATTATGAGAAATGATTTTCATCTCCATGAAAGAAAAGTGGAAGTCAGCCACCTTGGCATGGTGGTTAAGGCAGTTGGATCTCACATGACTGAGTCTGTGGTTTGAGTCCCAGAACTGCCAGCTTGAGAAACATACCAGGCACGTGTGCACGTGTGTCCAAAATCCCAAAAGGAGAAAGAGATGGAGGAGAAGGGATTGCCCAGTGACCATCCACCATGGAGGGGGTGGGGCTTTTTCATTTTCTCCCTTTCTCTGTCTCTCTCTGGCAAGTGCATACATGCTCTGGCGAAATTTAAAAAGAAGAGAGAGAAGACAGACAGAAAGACAGACAGGAACAAAAGAAAGAAAGCAAGAGGGAAAGAGAGGGAGGGAAGGAGGGAATGTAAAAGACAACACTTAATTAGTAGAATGAAGTGACTGAGATACTCTTGAACATCAAAATCTCAATGAAATTTTTAAATTTAATCCATGCTATAACCTCTTCTCACTGTATTTTGTAAAGAATTTTTTATTTTATTATGTAGTTTTGTATAAAGTGGAAGGAAATTGTTGAACTGTTTAGACATTTAAGGTATGTTAATAAGAGAAAGTTGCTATTCTTTATGCATTTAGACACACTGACTTAGATGTACTTCTTTTTATGATTCCTGACACAATAAATACAGAATGATGACGACTCTTCTGCCTACTGCATTGGTGATATTACTGTTAAAGATGCTTCCCCTTCTTCCTCACCAGTCCTTATGCTCAGTTCTTTATCTCTTCTCTTTCAGCAAGTTAATGACCGACTTTCAAATTTAAAAATGCAGTGCCTTATTTCCATTCTAACTTTAGCTAAATAATTTTATCTTCTGACTTATTTGGCTCCCTCTCTCAGTTGTTTATTTAATTCTATTAGTGTTTTGAGATTCTGTGCATGAATTATCCACTAATAAAATCTAAGTGTATTTCATTATCCAGTGTGTGTATGATTCAGGTCCCTCTGGGCATGCAGTTGCAGCCCAACTCGATTCGAGTTTTAAGAAACGTCAATCTTTTAAATCCAGTTTAGAACCTGAAAGGAGGCTGATGATATCGCTGATTTTTCAAATGAATTGATAGTCTTGAGATAGGAAATCTTGCAACAGTGGAGTCTTGAACATTTTAAGTCCAAATGCAAAAACATGTATATAGATAATAGAAGACAGAGGAAGTCTTAAAAACTACACTGTTGGATCATTTCTGACTGCTAATTTCAAGACTAGTAAAACGAGTAAAATATATGTATTATGACAAAGTGGAAAAGAGACTCTGAAATCCTAAGGACAATACTACTCTGGAATTACATTCTGACAGTGACTAGAAGAAACTACTTTCTATAAGTAAAGAAATAAACAGCAGCCCAATATTGTTAAACTATCATTTCTTGTAAAACCACAATCTACTGAAACGGAGACAAAAATTGTATGGATGGAATATTCCTCTACAAGCAGTTCTTTAGAAACAATTTGGTTGATTCTGCGTGCAATATATATTTGAATAAAATAGCAACATTGGAGAAAAGGTATTTAAAGAGGCTGATCTGGAGCAAGAGAACTTCATTGAAATAAAATGTGTATACAATAAATCAGAAGAAAATGAACCCAGTGTACTCTTGTTTTCTCTCTGACTACCCAATATTTAATACATAGTAGTCTCTCAGTACATGAATATCTACTGACACGAACTTAGTTAAAAATGAGATAAATGCAATTGAACTAACATAATATTGGCAGATGTGTTCTTGGGTAACATCCTTCTGCCATTACCGTGGAATGTATTACTATGAAATTTAATGGAAAAAGTGATCTCAAAATAGACAATTCAAATTAAATCTTCTTGGCCACGCATTTTATACAGAATACTGCAGGTCACATAGAGATGTACAGATATTCTGTAAATTTTCACAAAATGCAGATAATTTCGATACCTCTCAGCCCAAAAAGACAATTCTCACTCGAAAGCTTTTCCCTTCTAGAGGATGACATCTGGCCTCGGCGCTGCGGACTCCCAGCTCCTTCGCACTGGCTCAGCCCAACCAAGGTCAGGAGACAGGAGAACCGACTGGCTCTTCCCCTTTAGTGCTGAATCATCAGTCTCCAAGCTCCTGCTTCCTTTTCCGATGTTTTACAAGGAACAGGTGGCTGAGATTTAAAAGGCGTTAGAGTCTGCGATTTGCCTGACGCTTGCGCGACTATTCTCAGTTACACGCCCTCCCAGCCCCTGTGCGCCGGCAGATGCTGGGACGCAGAAGCCGGTGGAAGCCCCTGCTACCTACCACGAACCCATTCAGAGCCAGCGGCCCGCGGGGTGGACCGCGATCCAACTATTATATTTAGCCAACACAATGCAAACCCATTAACAATAAAAGACTGTGGGAAAGCACCTTTGCCTCCGGTACCTTCTTAGGACTAGAATCCCTGCTGGACCGAAGTGCAGCGTTCCCGCCCCTGGTTC
The DNA here is from genome assembly GCA_026018925.1 of Tupaia tana. NCBI lineage: Eukaryota > Metazoa > Chordata > Mammalia > Scandentia > Tupaiidae > Tupaia > Tupaia tana. The sequence goes on along the minus strand of JAKSZU010000010.1, from coordinate 34,219,433 downwards.
TTGCTCAGCGCTGGACGCGCGAGAGTATCACCGGGCGGAGAACTCCGCCACTGCAAGCGGGTCGCACCAGGGTTCAGGGGAGCGAAGAGGGCGCTTCACGCAGTACAGGCAGCGCCTCCGCTTGCGCTACACTAGAGAAGAGGCACGTAGCAAGGTTGGGCCACATCGTTCTGTGCCCTGCTGCCTCCAACCCAAGGAGATCTCGGTGCTGGAAGCAAATTGCTTGGACCCTGCCCGGGCTGGTTCTTGGATAGCGACCGTTTTAGCTGCAAGACCCATTCTCCGCCTTTGTCTTTCTCTGTGTCAGTTGGGTAACTGGATTCCACCGGGTTGCGCCCCAAGTCGCCCCTGGATTATGGGTACCGGAGAAGAGGAAGAGGAGTTCCAACCACTTGCCCCCTGGGCCGCATCAAGGTCCCGACCTTTAACCCCTGACTCCCAGTCCCATCCTCCACTTAAGAGGAGCCAGACTTTTGCAGACACAGATGCCTGCAAGCCCCTCTACAGAAAAGCGAGAAAACCTTCTGTGCGTTATCATGCCGGGCAATCAGTCCCACAAAGTTAGCTACGGTGTTTAAAATGTTTTATTTTTTTTCTCTTTAAAAATATTTACAGATCTGAACTCTCCTCTTTTCACCCCTACCCATCCTCCGGATGAAGGAAACGAAAAGAGGCGATTAGACAATTGTCCAAAGCCTCTGACAGCCTGGCTTGGCTGAGCGTGTGTTCATGTACATATACAGGGGTGTATATATGGGGGGAGGCGTGCACCTGGTTTTGTTGGTGTGTTTCTGATTTTTTTTTCTTATCATCCAAAGCCGATTTAGCCAAAACTCCTTTCCCCACCACCACCCTGAATACACCTCCCTCCAAAATGGTTTTCAAAGCGTATTGGTTTGGTTAGAAAACAGGCCATCTGGCTTGAAGAATGCCGATAAATACCCGAAACGATCAAAACAAAAAGGGCAGAGTTCATAAATAAAAGATAACGAATACACATGGTGTATTTCTTAATATTCTGGAAACTCGCCGCCTTGCTCCGGAGCCCTATGCAGGTGCAGCCCCCGCCAGGCTCAGCTGGCAGCTGAAAGCAGACCCGTGCGTCCTGGGAAGCAGACAGGCGGCGCGGGGGTTGGTGGGCGATTCAGTAGTCGAGCTTGTTGTAAAGGTTGTAGAGAGGTAAGGCCGAGAGGTTGCTGCCGGGATAGTAGAGGGGCGCGGGGAAGGCGAGGGAGCGGGGCACCGGAACGCGCAGCAGCGAGCTGTCCCGGAATACCAGCGGCATGCCCACCAGAGTCTGCGCGGATGCGTGCGCCATGTTGGCCGCCTCCAGCTCCGCCGAGAGCTGCCGCTTCCACTTGTTGCGGCGGTTCTGGAACCAAGTCTTGACCTGGGTCTCGGTGAGCTGCAGGCTGGAGGCGAGGCAGGCGCGCTCGGAGCTGCTCAGGTAGCGTTTCATGTCGAAGGTGGACTCCAGCTGGTACACCTGGCTGCGCGAGAAGACTGTGCGCGTCTTCTTCTTGGCCGCGCCCGCCTGCCGCTCGGTGCCGCTGTCCCGCGGTCGCTCCGGCCCCGGCGAGGGGGAGCCCGCGGGCAAGAGCCTCTCTTTCTCCTCCTTAAAGTCCGGGTGCGAAGGAGAGAGGAAAGGCGTGCGCTCTGAGCTTGCTAGCCCCGCGCTTCCACTGCCCTTGGGGGTACCTGAGAAGCAAGAACAGACAGTTAGGGCATGGAGTTGGGGAGCCTCAGAGACCCCCAACTCTTTCAGGGACCAGGAGTTTGGCAGCCTTGGTCCCATCTCACCAACCCCCCTGTTCTCCCTCTCACTGGCTCCCAAAGCCCAGCACCCTGGCCTTTAAATAGCAACAGGAAAGGGAACCAGCTACTCTAAGGCTGGGACCTCTGTGCTCCCACCCTTATGAAAGGACAGGTGACAACCGGGGGAGGAGGCCTGGAGGGGCAATCCTAGCAGCGTTGTAAAAGGTGATTTTGCCTTGTTAATAACTGAGCTGAAAGAGTTCCTCGAGATTTATAGGATGGCGTCATTTCACAGGCTGTTTGTTTGGAATCACGCTAAGGATTAACGCGGGGCTCCCCTTCCTCAGATGTTGTAAAGAGGAACCATCTCTGAACGCACCATTGTCAATCACCGTGGAGTGCTAATCATTCCGAAGAGAAGAGTGGGACAGAGACAGAGAGGGGGGGTAAAGACGCAGAAAGAGATTGCAGCAGAGACAGACCGCCCACCCCCAACTTGTGGACAAGTGCAAAGGGTTTGAGGGTAGAGCTATATATTGCGCCAGCCGGGTGCCTTGGCCCTCTGTAGTCCCTCCATCCCTAACTTCCCGACGACTCCTGAACCACGCGGTGTCTGTTCCCTGGCCTCCTCCAGAACGTCCACAGGACCAAGCAGGCAACTCTGGCGTGCGCATTCCCTCTCTTCCGCCCGGCACCCCAGCGGCCCCAACTCTGGTCAGAGGGTGCTCAACACCTCGAGTCTAGGCTGAGTGCGCAGTTTCCCTCCCCTCGCGCTCGCCCGCTGCCAGACTGGCGACGTTCGATCCTTACCCAGGCAAGGAAAAGGAATGGGGGCATGGTGCTTGGGGCCCAGTTCCTTAGGGCCGTGCGGATCTGGGCAGAAGCAGGCTGGCGCCTTCCAGCCGTCGTCCGGCTCTTCCTCCTCCGAGGATACCGACAGGCTGCGCTTCCTGGCCGGCCAGCTGGTGGGCTCCCGCGGTGCTTCCGAGGGGCTCCCGCCCAGAATGGACTGAATGGTGAAGCTGGAGACAACACCGGTCGCCGGACACCCCTTGCCCGCATCTTCCTTGCTGCCCATCCTGGGTTCATAAGAAATCGGAGGAAACCAAGAACTCCCTTTAGAGACGATGTGGGTGGAAAGTGGTGCAGGCAGGCAGGGGGGAGGGGCGGGGAGGAAAGCCAGGGGGAGGGGACGGAGAGACTGGCTAGGCGTCCCTTCCGCACGGGGGGCACGCGGGCACCGGACGGCTGCGAGGGAGTCCCTGCCCACTCGGCTCTGGATGCGCCCGCCCAGCCGGGTCGTGAATGCCCCTTCCCGGCCCGCCAGCTCGCCGGGTCTCCGGTGGCGCGGAGGCGGCGCGGCCTCATTTGCATAGAGGTTACCCGAACGCCGCCAATCGCAGCGCCGCCGAGCGGCCCCGGAAAATTTCAAAAAGCCCCAGCCCGGCACGCAGCGCTGGTGCGCCCCCTCAGCACTCCTAGAGTCCGGCGGGCATCAGCTGTGTCCAAGCCGGGACAGCCGGGGCCAACAGCAGCGTAGACTCCGGCCCAGGTTCCTGGCCTCTGCCTTGACCCCCAACCCCTCGAGCCCCGCCCTTTTCAGCGGGCTCGGAGCTGGCGTGGCCCGACTCTTCAGCAGCTACAGTCCCTCCCGCCTCCGACCGGCTTGAATAGGCTGTTCCATCATCCTTCCCCAGTTGTCCACCCCTTCTAGCCCGGGCTGGCAGGCAGAGCTGCCACTCCCCAGACCGCAGCGCCCTGAAAGGAGCGTGAAATAATTTAAGAGCATTCAGGGGGAGAATTCCTAGGTCTAGAATTAATAGATCCCAGTTCAAGTCCCAGCCCCAGTATTTACGTGCTGCCTGAACTCGAGCAAGTCCGGTCCCATTCAAGGTCTCTTTGCCTTAGGTGAAATGAAGTTCTCGTTAGCATCTTTCCCTTCTGTTTGAAGATCACTTCAGATAGGGGTGTAAAAAGCATCCCAGGGACTAGAATTACTATGACTGCATAGTAGGAACTCCATAAACCTTTGCTGAACAGCCTACTAGCACCACCCCTCCATGCTAATAAGCAGATCTCATGTCGATTTTGTTTTGTTTGTAAATATTGGAGGTCTCGGAATTGCTATAGAAACAGGAGCATTTTCTCTAGGGAAGGGGAAGAGAGGATGGTGGTAAAGGAGGCACGGTTTTAGAATTGGGCAGTCTATTAAAATCTCTGCTGGTTCACCTTGGGCAGGATACTGAGACTTTCAGAGCCTTGGTTTCTTCATTCCTAAAATGGTGAGAAGCAATGCCTTCCTCACAGATTATGAGGTCAAAGTGCTCAGTGATGAGCCAGGCTCCAAGTGGAGCTCAATAAACTATGGTCTCCTTCCTCATTCTCAAGCTACCTTCTGAATCCTGATTTTGCTCCTTTCATTCCTAGTTCAGCTGTTACCTGATCTATGATCTGCCCTGTGCGGGCAAAACGGTTTGGTGATACCGTCGTCTACACAAGCTTCATGGAAACCCAAGTGAGGCAAGGCCCAAGGAGCTCAGGCAACTCCACGCCCGGTGGCCCCTGGGTATCTCCGTCAAGAGGTACCGGGGATGCGAGGTGCCTACTACATGCAGCCAAGCGCGAGGTGGGACTCTGTAATCAGACTTTGTAATCCCCACAAATGTCCAGACGTTGCGCCATGACGATGCAGTTCCTTCCTCGCCGGGCTGCCCCGGGGTTATTGAGTAAAGCGCTTATAATATCATTAGCCGCTGTGAGTTACCGACTGCGGCCCTACCCGTGGCAGAACTCTCCCTGCTTAACTCCTCGAAGGGCTCGTTAATGGGCTAATTGATTAGGACTCTGCAGCGCAGCCGGGGCAGGGGCTGATGAGGGGGCGGGGGCCAGGGGCTGTGCGCAGCGGCCCAGGAGGCCAGCGAGGGGCAGGTGCCGGCCTCCGTCACCGCATTAACCTCTTCAGGGCTCTGCAGCGGGGTCGAGACACATTACAAATGGTCAGCTTTAATCATGGTGTCAGCTCATTAACCCGGAAGGACCCGGCGCTGAAATACAATTTGTGCGTCCTCTTCTGCAAGAGGCCTGGCGCAGGCTCCTGGGCCGAGCTGCAGCGGGTCCCGCTCACGCTCCCCAGCAGTTGAGAGATAGAGGGAAGTTCCGGGAAGGAAATGCCTGACTTTGTCACTAACCGAGGCCTCTCAACTTCTGGAAGACACCCTGAGCTAGGCGCTGCCTCCTGGCCAGGGCCACACCAAACCAGCAGCGGGTGGAGGGGGCCATGGTGGACTGGCAGGCCAACTCTGGGAGCCAGAGCCTGCCACTCAGCTGGGCAAGAAATCTAAAGTGTGTGTGTGTGTGTGTGTGGCGTGAGGGATGGGACAAGACCTGCTTGAACTTTTTCTTAGCTAGTAAGTCCTTGGTAGGGGGACATGCCAGAAGCTCCCCATCATTCTTTAATCTTCAAAGCAAACAAGTGATACACATCCCCACCCCCCAATATACAAGTAAGAAAACAACCTCAGGCAAAAAAGGTGACTAGCCTAGGCAGAGAAAACAGTATTGATACTCGGGATTATTTCACTGTCAATACCATGCCTGTAGGGACAAGAGGGAGGAGCAGGCATTGGCATTAGCTTAGGGACTGGCTGTAGGGAAGACTGTGAGGACCCCACCATCTCAAGATGGTGGGAGCAGGTGTATGGGTGGGACCAAGAATTGGAGTTGTTGTCCTCTGACAGGGCTGGGACCATCCAAGGCTGCTGGAGGACCTCTGCAGTGGGACTCTGAGAAGCAGTCCCCGGGTTAGGAGCCGAGAGAGAATGAGAAGCCAACAGGAGAAGCTGGCTTGAAAACTCCAGACCAAGAAACTATGAAGACCTCTAGACCCCACTTCTCCTCCCCCCAGGGCTCCTTTGGGAAGTCAAAAGTCTGGCCTCATCCCACCTGCCCACCCCTCTACTCACAGTGAGCATACACAGAGGTACTTTTTCCACCTCTGCACATAGCAGGTCTCAGATGCACGTTCATTAAACCTCATGTACGCAGTTGCATGAAGCTTACTCACACACATTCATTCAGCAAATGTTTACTGAGCTCTAAATAGTGAGCATGTCACACACGTTTTCTACACTGAACCAGAGAAATCATTGTGGTCATGCAAGGGGAGGAGGGGGACAGGTATGCAGTGGAGGAGAAGACTGACTGCAGCTCTCTTGGGCTCACCTGGATTGGACTGGTCACCTGCAGGGACTCTCAGCCAGGAGCACCACCAGTAGTCACACTGAAGGGGCCAGGAGTGCCCTAACACGACCTTTCCTGCACCTCTTTTGGACATCCAGATACCCCAGAAACTTCTCTCAGGGCGCAGAGGCCCAGAAGCCCTCTCCTGGGCACAGGGCAGCTACAAAACACACTGCCAGGAATCCTCAATTCTTGGAAGGAACCATCACTCGCCCCCTGGCACCTCTGTCCTCAGGAGTGACAATCTTTCAAATCAGTACCACCACTACTCCCACGCACCTCACCCAGCCATCCCCTCCCTCTGAGTTTTAGGATTGCTCCACCCCTCCCGACTCAGCAAGGTTAAATAGCAGACACTTGGCGGATTGGCCCTTTTATGTTTGGGATCACAACTATCTCACAGGAACAGGGCATAACTGGGTTCCAAGGAATGATAAACTTTCTGAGACTGAAAGAACGCTTAAAGTTTAGGTCCTGAGATTATGCCGCTGCTCAATATTAAAGCGGCCCAGAGCAAACTTGCTGAGGAGCCTAATAAAAATTGATCCTCTCTGCTCTGCGGCAGTTGGGAAATAGGCTGGCTGAACCGGGTAATAGTGGAAGAAGGCTCCTTCTGAAATGACAGATGAAGTCATAAACAAGTTTGATCTTGGAATCAAGCTTCGATAAATATTAAACACAGTCTGTCCCCC